>JANVYC010000002.1:0-2627996 GCA_027406025.1 Colletotrichum musae | reverse complement strand
AGTTCGGTTGTCCCAAGTGAAGGGCGATGTTCTTGTATGGACGTCACCAATACACTACTTCCAGTGCCTGGCAGTGACGTCCCGACAGGGCAGAACCTGTCAGTCCGGGGTAATCCAGGGGAACGTGGCTGATTGGTGTCGTTCGCTCACGCGAGCTGAAGGATGAACAGCCGTCTACGGATACGGAGTACCCAGTTGGTAGACATGACGAAAGGAATTACCCGCTGTGTTGGCCGACTTAGGCGCTGGTGAAGCCAATGAGTGATTGGATCCAGACGGCCGCCCTACTGCCACTAGATGAGCAAGTGATCAAGCCGTCTAACGGTGGTCGACTGCGGCCTTGGCTCCACCAGAACCGCACGCTCGGAAGAGCTTCTATTCCAAACGGGGATGGGTGAGGTAACGATCACTGTGAGAAGTCTCTCGAGCGACTTGCACCAGGGCGCTCTACAGCGAACTGGGTGACTGGGCAGCAACAACACCATCGTGTGGGTGTGTAAACTTCTCTGCGCGAAAGCCTCTTGCTGTTCGGTCGGACTGAAGGACGGCTGGCCACGGGGCCACCGAGTGCAGATCTTTCTTGCTGGTCTCTGCGGCTGGCTTGATGTTCGCCCATCCGGAGGCAGTAAACGACTAAGGCCCACGTTTTTCCTTCTCTACATGGCCGTGTCCGTAGAATAGGTGCAAAAGAGTATCTGCCGCTCTATCCGGCAGTTTCGATACTGCAAAAGCCTCGGTTCTGGTATGATTGTAGGTTATTGGCGTCTTGTTCAACCGAAGGCATAGGTACTCTCCAGTCTTCATGACGAATTAGCCAAGGCCACGGAATAGCCATGCATGGGGGTCAGGTGTTACGAAAAATTCTTCTGGCAGCGCATCTCGTGGGATCGGCCAAAAGGCGAGGGCGCCCAACGCCCGCCCAGAATGAGTGACGGAACACAGTCACCACGTTTCCTCGCCAGGTCAACGGGTCGCCGATGAAGGATTCGTCCCCTTCTTAGTACGTAGAAACGTATGAGAAGCACACAGCATCAAAAAGGGGTGCGTCCACGCCCGAGTGTGTCCTCATTCGTCTACTGCAGTGACAGACACTGTTGACGCAGGTAGCCAGGGGTCATTGATGCTGGTTGGCTTCACATTGTGGTGGTCAAGGATTAAAATTGGTCTGTGATGTCGGTAGAACGATATCTACCTAGAGAGCATGCGTCGGTGGACCGTGCCTCTAGCGGGAGTAGCGGCGCGCTAGCGCTCGTTGTGAGCAGCTACGAGCTGGCAGCGGCAAACGTCGCCTTCCTGTTGGCTGCTTCTCATCACCGCAAATGCTAACCGACAATTGGTCGGGAATTAGGAGGCAGGCTGGCACTCACTCCCAGCACCCTGTTGTCTGGGAATCCCCAAATCTGGGTGATCTCCCAGCCGTCAGGTCCACTGTGCTCGTCCACTTCTTTCCCCCACTCCCTCCCCATATACAGACTTCACCCACGATATCACTTAGATCAGCGCACACTAATCCGGTCTCTCTTTCTTTCTTCGTCCCATTTCGCTGTCCTGCACCCCCCCCTCGGCATCGTGAAGCTGGCCGCTGTTTTGGATGTCTTCGCCATTGCCAGAACACCTTTTCCTTTCCTTTACGGCGAGACCTGCGACCGGTCGAGGGGTTATAGGACACGGGGTTTTCGATTCGCTTGTAGGCTCGTCGATATCGGCTCAGTATGAGAATAGGCTGTCTTCAATTCGCTCCCCAGGTGGGCGACGTCGACAATAACCTCAACCGCGCCGATTCCGTTTTGAGCAAAGCGGATGCGGACGACCTCGATCTTCTTGTACTGCCTGAGCTGGCTTTCTCGGGTGAGTCTCACTTTTGGATGCTGCATCTGAGCACAAAATCCTAGATACTGTAGTATCGAATAGCTTTCTGTGCTGTTCCCATTTGCAGTTCGCCTTCCAATTTTCCCTTCATCGCTGACACTCGGCAGGTTATAATTTCAAGTCTCTGCAGCAGATCTCGCCCTTTCTCGAGCATTCCGGCTCTGGCATCACATCCTTGTGGGCTCGCACCACGGCTCTCAAATACAACTGCAATGTCGTTGTCGGCTATCCCGAAAAGGTTGATGTTGCCAATCAGTGGCCGACCGGGCCGGAGTATTACAATTCTGCCATTGTGGTCAATGGCGACGGAGAGACCATCGCGAACTACAGGAAGAGCTTTCTCTACTACACGGACGAGACATGGGCGCTTGAGGGGAACGAAGGGTTCTTCGAGGGATGGATTCCCGACCTTGGAAACACATCCATCGGCATCTGTAAGTCGGATGATTATTTTTTCAGGTTATTATCAACAATGGCTAATGGCATTCAACACAGGCATGGACTTGAAGTGAGTGATCTTTTCTTGAGGGATCCTCGTCGACAAGCCTCACCGTACTAACTATAACCAGTCCGTACAGATTTGAGGCGCCTTGGCATGCCTTCGAATTCGCATTTCACGTTCTTGAGTACGAATCAAACTTGGTCATCGTGTCAATGGCATGGATGACGCGCGAGGACGGCCGCATGTTCAGTCGCATGCCGAATGAGCCGGACATGGACACGTTAACGTACTGGGTAACCCGTTTGGAGCCTCTTATTCGTGCAGAAGCCAAAGGCGAGATCGTCGTCGTGTTCTGCAACCGAACCGGAACGGAAGATGATGTCGTCTACGCGGGCACAAGTGCAGTCGTCGGCATTCAGAACGGCGAAGTCAATATCTACGGTCTGCTTGGCCGTGGCGAGAAGGAACTCCTGGTGGTCGACACCAATAACCCGCCCTACGCGAAACTGGTTTATCGCCCCGAGCCTGAGAGACCGTCAGCCGTTCATTCAGAGTTGCTGCAGACCGGTTCATCTCCCTCGTCTACCAGTGCTTCAACATCAAGCTCTTTGTTTCAAGACGGCGGACCGAGACAAGGCTTCTCCTCTCACACTCCGACCCTGCCAACTCCCCCCCCTTCCAAGCGCTCGTCCGCCTCGGCATCGTCTCGAAGATCCGAGAAGTCGCAGAGGTCTTCGAGAACGGAAAAGGCACCGTCAAAGTCGCTCAGCTCCAGGCTTGCTAAGGCACCGCCAAATATCCAGATACCCCTCACACATGCGGCATTAGGGTCACTCCGAGACGAACAGAGAGACTCGCCAGGCTCTGATATCTTCAACCTCCCGACACCGACGGCCCCAAGTCCTACACCGCTGGCCATCCGACCCAGGTTGATCATCCCACAATCGCCCCCTCCTGCTCCATGGCAGTCTGCAAGCCCCATCCCACTGAGCAGTCAATCCATGCGTTCCATCCATTCTGTACGGTCGGATTTGTCTGTTCAGTCGAACTGTACCGTCACGTCACGCCCGCCCGAAGATAGTACGCCATATCCCCACAGCGGCGCACCGTTGAGCGGATACCCCACGAAGCAATTGGAGAGGAGGATTCACGGCGGAAGTGTTTCAATCAGTCAAATGCCCTTCACTCCCATCACGCCTTTCGATCAGCATTCGCCCTCACATGAGCGCCATTTCTGGCGGCCCTCAGACACCATATCGAAGACGCCGATGGAGTCATGGCCTCATACCGCCGTAGCCGAGCCAGACGATAGCAGGATGCAAAGCTTCCACTTCCCGCTGTTTCACGAGCAGGAACCTCGCACGCATTCTTCAAATTCCATTCGAACAGCAACTACGACGGCGACCGCAAAAAGGGATGGCGAGAATGTACCCAAAGACCGGAAACACGCCCTGTCTCAAAACACGAAGGTTCGGCAGTCCAGCACATCACGATCCAGAGACGCCAGAGGTGATCCGCCAACCTCGTCATCTTCACACGGGAACTTTCCTGCTCGTCCTTCATCCTCCAAATCTCGAAACGCCAGTCGAGCAAAGACTCGTGATCGCTCCAATTCTGCTATGGCGCACCGTGAACACGCCACTGCTGTTTCGCAGCAACTGGAAACCGTCTCTCAGAGAGCCGAGTCAGTCAACCGACATCGCAATTTGTCCGAATCAGGCGGTACTCCTCAACCCGACAGACCCCCTTCACCAAAATCACGTAACTGCAGTCGAAGTCGCCCCAGCGAAGACCTATCATCTATCTTAATAGCTGCAAGCCCAAGTATCCTGGGCAATGAACAGGCTCAAGCGCTCGCTGCAGTTTTGGATCCCCCGAAGCCTGTGTCTCACCGGCCATCGTCTCGCATGAGTTATCGTGCAAGAGCGGGATCGACTTCAGATGCTCGTTCTTCCTCAAGAAGCTCTATTTTTGGGGAGCACTCCGGAGTTCGTTCCCGCTCTCGTGCGCCTAGTCGAGGCCGACAACCCGGGCCAAATTTCTCGCCACCCAAGATCTCTCCGTACGACCCTTTTGCTTCACCAGGACCATCGTCGGATGAAATCGTTCGCATAGAGCGCGACAGGAAATCGTCTATCGGGTCCAAGCCCCCGGCCGAACCCTCCGCCTCGGACCCGAGTTTCGCGAGGGTTGAGTCTATAGTTTGCCCTACATGCCCTTTGCATGGACGACATTCCAGTACCGGCCCTGCACCCCATGCGTCAATCCAAGCACTCAGGGCATCTCCGGCCCCGACCTCGGGCAGATCGATGTCGTCCCCAGCTGTGTCAAACGGCGTGGCAGCTACTGATGTTGGCCGGGGCAAATATGTCAGCAACAGCCCGCAATTCTCAGTAACTCCGTCCAACAAGCAGAGCGATGTGAGCTCTCTGGCTGAAAGTGTTGAGACAATCTCAGCCACAAGCCGTTCGCCGTCCACTCCTTTTTTTGAACCGAAAACCCCAAAGGCAATGGTCATCGTTCGCGATACAGAGGTTGGAAGCAACGGAAGCACCCTTCCGTTATTGCCTGACGACCTCATTGACCTGTCCTGTGTAGATATACCCATGGGTCCACCACCCGACGGACTGGTGGCGATTGCGACATAGAAGCGCGCATCACTGTCTCTTTTGTTGTTTCATGCTTTTGTTAGTTTGTTACATTTGATTTGATGTCATTTTAGCGGGGAGTACGGCCCTCATTGACTGGTTTGGAATGGTCGATATACGAAAAACGGGGGAATCAGAGCATCTAATGAATGAATGGATCAAGAATTATCATGACACAGTGCACCACGTGGACGAAGAAGACTCAGAAAAAGCCTACAGCCAAACTCCTGGCGATAGTAATCATGTCATTGTCTACTTTGAGAGCTATGAACGGACACTTCAAGCTCGCTCTCTGCTCCTATGCCAAGGAGGAACACATCGCTCGATGTGAGTGCCTGAGAGATTGGCAACTCTGGCGCTCCTGGAGCCAAGAAGCAGCCTTGTCTGACGCAGGCACCGATATTCATTGGATGTTCAATGTGACAATCAACGAAAGAGCGTCAGATAGCCGACTATTCCGCAGCAACCGCGGCAATTTGTGACGATGAGATATCGCGTCCGTAGATTGGTGCGTCTATGAGTCGAGTGTCGGATCATCCCGTCGCCCGGTGCGTCTATGAACCGATGATCAGGTCAAAGTCGTCATCAACCTTGGAAGCGCCCTGCAGGCCATGTTTGCCTGTTGGTGCGAGGGAGTTTGCTCACGATACGGGTAGCCATATTTGCCTCTTTGGTGAGAGGGGGCTTGCCGAAATCGTAGGACGGCGTCCTGACCACTTGCGGGAACCAGGAACGCCATGCCTCTCTGCCTCCTCTCAGGGCGCTAGCCCGTCCAACGGGTCGCTCCCGTGAGAATACAAGCTACACGGGAAGACCAATCAACACACGGAGAGAGGTTGCCCGCCGCCGAAGAGGTTGCTGAAGTGTGAATGCGTGCAGGGATTCCTGCAGCTTGGCTCCCCCCGCCTGCCAGGGTTCATCGCACGCTCAGTGGCTGGGGGCCATCGACAGCGCTGCACGCCACCGTCCACCGCGGCGCTACCACGACCAGCGAAGAGACGAGATCTCGCCCTCCCGTGCCCGACCCCCTCGTCATGCCCACATTCAGCAGCCAAGGCGACAGCGGTGTGGCCAAGGAGGGAGACACCACTTCTTGCTCGCTGTCTTCCCAGGTGAGAGGATAGATGGCCCATCAGTTCACGCAAGTGTGTGTTGGTACGGTCTCCTCCTCGTCCTCCCCGCAAGGTGAGCAAAGTGCAGAGCAGACCACAGCCGTGCCACCCCAATTCTTCCTGGACCCCAATCACACGCTCCGGAGAACCAACGAGGACGTGATTTGAGATGCAGCTGCCTGCGCCTCCCGTCACAATCACAGATGGGCCCTCCTCCCCCCCATCTTCTTTCCGCTTCCCGCAAACAACCAAGAAACTACTACTCCATATGAAAGGCGCCGTTTCGCGTCTGTGCCTTTGACGTTTCGAACCTGGAGCTCGTCACATCGTGAGATCTATCTCTCTCTCTCCCTGGCGCCACTGATAGTCGACGGTTCTTCAAGTTGGCAGTAGCCGTACGCTATACATAAGCAACCGCTCTCCGGACTTCCCCCCTTCCATCGGCCGAATCCCGCAGGCATGTAACACTGGAGATCTCGAAGCCCCTCAGCAAGCAACTACAAGCATCTGCAAGCCGGTTCACCCGTGTGCGGCAGTCTGTCAGATACCCGCCTACATAACGAGAACGCACCATTGGAAGAATCGAGAGGACCGAGAGGCATTCTCCACGAGCCTTACCTCGTTTCTTTTTTCTTCTTTCCTTGTTTCCTCCCTCCCAATATGAAGTTTGCGACTGGCGTCTCGGTGCTCAGCCTCTGGCTGGGCCATGCGACGGCAATCCACGTGGCTAAGGGTTCACCTTGCGAGACACTCTGCGGCAACGTGCTGGATGCGACCACCAAGGACGACGTGGTCTGCAAAGACGACTCTTACTCAACCGCCGCCGGCTCCGTGTACCAAGGATGCGTCTCCTGCGAGCTCATGAGCGAATATGCCACCGAGACTCAGACGGATACCCAGTGGCTATTATGTGAGTCGCATCTGCTCCGACCCCTCGCCAGAGAGCCAGGCTGACATGACCAGACAACCTCCGGTACGCCGTCTCGTACTGCGTTTTCGGCTTCCCGGAAAATCCTAACGTGGGGTCGAGCCCGTGTCTCACGAGGTAAGTCAACGACGTGCGCTGGCGCATTCCGTCCCACGTAGTAACTGGTGAAATAGAACTGCTTGTGAGCCCTTGCAAAAAGCCATCAAGTACAACAACCTCGCGCCCAACGGCACCGAGTATGACTACTGCACCGAATGGGATTCCGGCCAGGTCGCCAGCTGCGGTGCCTGTCTCCGCGCCGGACCCGACCATTATCTGACCAACTGTAAGTTTAATCACGTCCAAGGGAACGGCGACGTTCGCTAACAGCTTGTTAGTCATCACCATCTTGGACGCCGGATGCCAGCAGAAGCCCGACCCCGGCCAAACCATTTCGGTCGAGGGCTCTCCGTTCTCAAAGACTCGCGTCAATATCACGGACCCGACGTCGACGAACACGTACGTGCCAAACTACGACAACGGCCCCATCTCACTGGGCGGAAAGGTCGGGATCGCCATTGGTGGTATACTCCTCATCCTGGCCGTGGCAGGCTTCTGCGTCGTGTGGAACGGCAAGAGGAGAAGGAGGGCGTTCCTAAAGAAACTCGAGATGAAGCAGAAGGGCCCTGCCAGCGGTTGGCCGACGCCGCTCAACACGGCCGGCATCAACGGCACCCCGCTGAGCCAGAGGCCTCTGCGGAGCTGGGACGACACGCCGAACAGCACGATCCCGGCGCGGGGCTGGGACGAGTCCCCCCTGAGCCCACAAGGAGAGAAGCAGTTCCCAAGATACTTCTCTCCGTACTCTTCTCAGTACAACAGCCCCGTCAGCGGCACGGAGGCGCAGAACATGCAATGGCCTATCGGCGACGCGAGCAACGCCCACTCGCGCCAGACCCAGGAAATCGGCATCGCCCTGGGAGGTGAAGGCCCCACGGAGCAGAGCTGGCAGGACTCCTCGACGAAGGGCAAGGGGAGATCCGAATCGTATGAGTTGAGGGAGGTGGACGCGGACTGGGACCCGCGACAGAGGCATCCCAGCCCGCCCGTGCTCCAGCACCCGGCGCACCCGATGTGCGCGGAGCACAACCCGGCTGCGTGGCACGGCATGACGGAGGACGATCTGAGGAGAGGTTACGCGTAGGCACGCGAGGCGCTCGACTGGTAATGTGTGGTTGTAAATAGCCCATGGTGGAGACCATCGCTCCTTGACGAATCTGGTTGAACTTAGCGGGAGTTTGGAGTTGGACGATACCGAGTGAATCTCAGCTGAAGCGCTTATGCAATGAGACAACGTTGACCATTTCAATGCAAAGTGTGGGCCGGTATCCGTAGAGGGTAACGTGATGATGCATGCGATAAATTGGACGCCGTCGATATACATTGGAAAAACAACAGCAAGATTGGCTAATAACCGTGTCGTCGTCGAGGCTGGTTATGCTCGTGTGTGAAAAAGAAGAGAACACGAGAACCCTATTTGATGAAGGACCAACTCGCTGCCTATTACCTATGTGCCTTCCTCGACTGTTGAACGTTTTGAGAATCCGCAAGGGACGGAGCCGACGTGAACCTACCTAGCTCGGGCGGTACCTGCCTGACCGCCCGCTAGAGACCCGCAGTCGCGTCGTGAGTCCTGTGGCTCAAACGCCAAGCCTGACCAATGAAATCTGCCCAATGGCTGGCCGACGCCACATTGTGGACCCAACGGAATTTTTGGCAGCTTCACCCCACAGCAGGAGAAAAAAAATTTGGATTGGGAAGCTTCAAGTCTTGCAACACCTTCCTCTTGGACGTTCGCGAGTACCTGCCGCTGCAACGACCAAACACCCAGCCCGCCCCAGATTTAACCTGCAGCGCATCTAGTCGTTTCAGGACACTTCGGCAACAATGGCCATGGAAATCGTCAAGCACGGCGAGGAGGAGTTCGGCATCAAGCCTGAGAACATTGG
This sequence comes from Colletotrichum musae, assembly GCA_027406025.1. NCBI lineage: Eukaryota > Fungi > Ascomycota > Sordariomycetes > Glomerellales > Glomerellaceae > Colletotrichum > Colletotrichum musae. The sequence continues at coordinate 2,619,009 of JANVYC010000002.1, read as the reverse complement.
ACCCCAGGTGGACTACAGCAACCAGCCTCTGCTGCTCAAGAACTACGACAAGCGCAAGTTTTCTCTTCCCCCTGATCTTGGGCTTGATGAATACGGCTCGGCTCGTAGAGAGAAGGAGTGAATGAACATCGCGACTGACCGGTCCTCCAGTTCACGTCCGAACGGGTCACTTCACCCCCATTCCCGCAGGATGCACGCCTCACAGCAGAGACATCAAGTCGTACATCTCCAGCGGTGTCATTAACCTGGACAAGCCCTCCAACGTATGTGCTCGCCTTGAATGCTGCCTGCCCGATTGCCAGCGCGTGCTGACTGTAGTGTAGCCCTCCTCCCACGAGGTTGTCGCTTGGGTCAAGCGTATGCTCCGGTATGCACTCCCTCGTTCCTGTTCCCCGCGACGAAGTGACGCTGTAAATGCGCCTCGCGCATTGCTCCCCGAAATCGAATAACTACCGACGACAATGGCATCTCGATTGACGGAAGCGACCGACTGGGTTTTCTCAACGACGCGCACGTGGCCGACCCGACCTCTCTCGAACAGAGACAAGGATACCGGGGCAGCATGGCGAGGAAAATTTTTGACGCGCCAGCGAGTCCGTCGCAGCCATGCTTTTCCACCACAAACTTGAGATTGCGACAGGGGAATCGGGCAGCGTGCACTGCTTTGATTGGGGAAAACCGAAGACCGCGTGCTGAGACAGCGGCGGAGCGACTCGAACCCCGGAAACCCAGCGTCGTGGAGTCTGCCATTGCCGTCAGCCTTTCAGCAAAATTCAGCATCGATCGATTTCGGGGAGCCTATGACTTCATTCACAGGACTTTGTGTAGTTTGATGGAAGCCATGCTAATGACGTTGTGTTTGCAGTGTTGAGAAGACTGGTCACAGCGGTACCCTTGATCCCAAGGTCACTGGTGAGTCGCGTCCCATATTTGACGTCTCGAACGCGTTTTGCTAACTTTCTCAGGTTGTCTGATTGTTTGGTTAGTAGCAACTCTACAAATGCGACGAACCGTATCCAGGAGAAACACGACTGACCAACGTTTTCCAGCATCGACCGTGCTACCAGACTCGTCAAGTCCCAGCAGGGTGCCGGTAAGGAGTATGTTGCCGTCATCCGCCTCCACGACAAGCTGCCCGGCGGCCAGGCCCAGTTTGCCCGCGCTCTGGAGAGTGAGTTCAATACGATCTTGAATCAACTGCCGAAAAGCAATTCTAACTCGCGATGCAGCCTTGACTGGTGCCCTCTTCCAGCGCCCCCCCTTGATCTCTGCCGTCAAGCGCCAGCTTCGTATCCGTACCATCTACGAGACCAAGCTGATCGAGTTCGACAACGTAAGCCGATCTGCTCCAGTATAGGAACGATTGCTGACCACAACTAAAGGATCGCCACCTCGGTGTCTTCTGGGTTTCTTGCGAGGCCGGAACTTACATCCGTACCCTCTGCGTCCACCTTGTACGTAATGCGCGAGATGTGGACTCAGCCTTGCGTTGATTGCTGACATGATTTAGGGTCTTTTGCTGGGTGTTGGTGGCCACATGCAGGAGCTCCGCAGAGTGCGCAGTGGTGCCATGGACGAGACCAAGGGCATGGTCACTCTGCACGACGTGCTCGACGCTCAGTGGACGATGGACAACACCAGGGATGAGTCTTACCTGCGCAAGGTCATCTCTCCCCTCGAGACTCTCCTCGTTGGCTACAAGCGTATTGTGGTCAAGGACAGCGCTGTGAGTATTCCCATTGCAACCCCGATATCCCCATTTTCGATGCGACTCTGCAAGCGTTGTCAAGAGCCGGACGGCACATATCCAAGACAACACCAACACCGACTTTGGCCCAATACTGACGCACTCCACAGGTCAACGCTGTCTGCTACGGTGCTAAGCTTATGCTTCCCGGTCTGTTGAGATATGGTGAGTTGAACTCGAGCGATCTCTAAGATGGACTAGTATGCTGACACCCCACTCAGAGCCCGGCATCGAGCTCCACGATGAGGTTGTCCTCATGACCACCAAGGGTGAGGCCATCGCCCTCGGTATTGCCCAGATGTCTACCATCGAGATGTCGACATGCGGTATGTCTTTCGTCACCGTCGCGCGACGACGATCAGTCAACTGACTCAGTGTAGATCACGGTGTTGTCGCCAAGGTCAAGAGATGCATCATGGAGCGCGACCTGTACCCCAGAAGATGGGGTCTCGGCCCCCTTGCTTCTGAGAAGAAGAAGATGAAGGCCGACGGCAAGCTCGACAAGTTTGGACGCCCCAACGAGGCTACCCCCTCCAAGTGGCTGTCCGAGTACAAGGACTTCGGCGCCCCCGCCGGAGAGGCTGCCCCGGCTACGCCTGCGCCTGCGGCTGCTGCCCCGGCCACGCCCATGAAGGTGGACACCCCGGCTGCCAGCACGGTGGTTACCCCTGCCAACGCCGATGACGACGGCAAGAAGCGCAAGAAGCACGAGGGCGAGACACCCGACGAGCGCGCGGAGCGCAAGCGCAGAAAGGCCGAGAAGAAGGCTGCCAAGGCCGCGAAGAAGGCTGCCAAGGGCGGCGCTGACGAGGATGACGACAGCGAGTAGAATCCTTCAGGATACTCCCTTTCTGGATCGGCTCGATACCAAGTGTTTGTTGACAATGGTCGGCGGTTGGCTGTTGTACCATAAAAATTGGCTTTGGCAAGTGGCGTTTGGTTCTGCATTTTGTTTCTGACCGTGAACATAGTACGGACTGGCTGGATAGGAGTAGTTAGGTCCTGTATGAAAGGTGACGGCTACAGCTGTCGCATGCATCAGTTCAAGACAGTTTCTTTTTCACGAAAGCAGAGACGCAAGAACAAGACTGGCGGTGACGGAACAGCTGCTAATACTACGTACGCATGGTGTGATGTTTGAGCTTGTCGAAACGCCTCGAGGACTCGCATGCTACCGGCAGCATCCCGGCGGGTTTCCAGACAGCAGCACAGTCGGGCCCGAGCCAGACGTGGATCTCATCCGAACGATTTCTGTTTGGGAATCTCAGCAATAAGCGGCGACGATATACGTGTTCCGTCCATCGTCCGAAGATGCCTTCCCTGACCGACGGGCAGGGAAGCATTGCCACCCGGCATGTCTCAGGCCACATGCGCCGGGCCCCCAACGAACCAACCACGGGAAACAAGACCAGACTGCCAGTTCGACCCTCCTTGGACGTCGTGGACTTTTTGCGATAATGCAACCCAGGACCGCAGTATTACTTTAGCGGATCCATCAATGCTCCCCTGAGATGGCAGGACGTCACCCCGCCCTTCCTGGCCCTTCCACCCTTTTTTCCACAGCCCTCCTCACCGGGATGGATTGATTGTCGGTCGCGCCTCAATCCCTCGCGCCCTGTCTCGCCCATGCCCGACCAGCGGGGCCGACACCGCCTGTTGTCGATCCCGCGGACGACGACAGCATGCGCTGTCCACCCCGGTCAACTCCGACATCCCGGTCAGGATTCGACTTTTCGAGCCTCCGTGACGACGGACGGGGCAGGGGGGCTTCACTTGATGACTTTGGCCTTACCGACATGGGGGCCAAGAGCCGACTGCCGGTGATGCATGTAATCCTCCCGGAGGTGGGAAGCGAATTGGGGAGCTGCACAGGGTTTTTTTTTAAACCCCGAAAAAGACTAATGAGGTATGGGATCTGACCACGCAGCTGTCTGTTCTGACGCGCGCCCAGCCCTGAGGAGAGGAATCCAACCAGGCATGACATGACACGAAAGCAAAAAGGATTTTTTCACAGATCAGGGAACTTTGAACGGAGAGATGGATCAGCAGAAGGAGAGTAAGAAAAAAAGACGGGGCAGTTAGAGGCTCTAGCTTTTCCCGTCGGGTATCCGGGCTCGAAGAAGGAGCCACGCAACTCTGAACATCCTCCCACTCCCCGGCCCACCTGTTTCAAGCATTTTTCTGCTTTGACGTTGGGAACGGAAACCCACCAGGTCGCCAGCTTTTCTCGGCGGACTGGGCAATGCAGGATGTGAGGTGAGATTGGCACTGCAAATGCGGGTGGAGGAGGGTATGCGGCAGCGAGGTATGCAGGAAGCAGAGGGTACAATAATCGGGAGGCGCATAGAGAGGTTGATGATGTATCTTTTCCATGTAGTATAAGCCAGCCTGCTTGGAGATGTTTCCTCTCGTCTTGAATCGTAAGGGAGGGAGGGACCACCTTTGGAACTACTACAAGAAGGGGAGGGGGCACGCACCCTTCCGCCGAGGCTGTTTCTTCTCCTGCTTCTCGAAGTTCGCTTTGACATTTTATTTTCATGACCTTGGGTTTATGAAGTAATGTTTACTTGGGTGTTTCTTGGAATCTAACTAGACCGTCCAATTTCTCCACGAGAGGCAGAGAGAACACACGAGAGACAGCAACTCTCGGCATCATCATCAAGCGTTTGGTTCTTCCGGCGCACTTGATTCAGCGAATCTGTTCTTTTTTTGTCTTTTTCGTTCAGAAGAGAAAGAAAGAGAGGGTCAATGAGAGACCTCGTATAAAATTGTATTTTTGTTGTTTATTATACCCTCCCTCCCTCCTCCTCCCATACAACAGACCATGTTCTCGACGACATCACTACGGCGGTGCGCCCTCCTCGCGGCCGGCCTGCTCTCCCTCATCAGCCTCCAACCAGTACTAGGCGTGCCCGTCGACCCCCTCTACGTCGTCGGCCGGGACGACAAGACCATCTCCCCCAAGCTCAACCGCGACTTCCCGGACCCAGCGCTCGTGCAGGGGGCCGACGGGCAGTGGTACTCGTTCGCGACGAGCGGCAACGGCAAGAACATCCAGGTGGCGAGGGCCTCGCAGATCTCGGGCTCGTGGGAGTGGCTCGACATCGAGCCGCTGCCGGACGGCGGGTGGACGACGGGGGGCAACACGTGGGCGCCGGACGTGAGGCGGCTCGACAACGGGTCGTTCGTCATGTACTACTCGGGCGAGGTGAAGGACGGCGGCGGGCGGCACTGCATCGGCGTGGGCGTCGCGGACGAGGTCACGGGGCCGTACCGGCCGACGCGGGAGCCCTGGGCGTGTCCCTTCGGGGAAGGGGGCGCGATCGACGCGTCCGGGTTCTACGACGAGTCGAGCAAGAAGCGCTACGTGCTGTACAAGGTGGACGGGAACAACGTCGGCAACGGCGGGGACTGCAACAACGGCGTGGAGCCCCTCGTGGGCACGCCCATCATGCTGCAAGAAGTCGAGGCGGACGGGATATCGAAAGTCGGCGACCCCGTGACGGTGCTGGACCGGACGGCGGCGGACGGCCCGCTGGTGGAGGCGCCGGACATGATCAGGACGGAGGACGGGCTGTACGTGCTGTTCTTCAGCAGCTTCTGCTTCAACTCGGAGAACTACAACGTCAACTACGCGACGAGCCGGAGCGTGAAGGGGCCCTTCCAGAGGCCGAGGCGGATGCTGCTCAAGACGGGGGACTTCAACCTCACGGCGCCGGGCGGGGCGACGAGCGTGCCCGGAGGGGGGCAGATGCTGTTCCACGGGGACTGCGAGCAGGGGAGGTGTCTCTACCAGACGCAGTACTCGGTGACGGGGAGGGATGTCATCATCAGCTGAGGGGTGTATGCGATTTGGCATGTGGTGGTAATTCCTGTAATCATATTTTTATTTTGTGTTTCCCCCTTACACCTTTTCCTTCTACCCCGATACCCCCCCCCCCCTTTCTCTTTACTGCAATGGTTTGTTTGCGAAATGGGAATCGGAATCGGGGATGGGGGAATGGAGGGGGGATTCACGCAGCGAGAAGATAGCGTTTGGACATACATGCAGCACAGCCGGAAGTCTAAGTGGCATGCATGTACTCTCGTTTGGGGTTTGTTTGGATTTAGCAAGGGAAAAAAAGGTGCGGGCGTTTAGCATGACACGCGGTCAGCGAGGCTAGAGTCGTTCGTTTACGATACACATGAATAGTATTTACTTTAGAAGACAGAACATGCTGTTGTCAGTGACATTGGGAAATAGGATTTGGGTGCAGGAATCGGAGTTGAGTTTAGGTGAGAAACGCGAATAACGAACACTCCGTCATAGAACCGTGCGGGTTGACAAGCATTACCGACTGGTCAGTGTGTGCGTATAGTTCAAGTTCAGCTGAGTAACACTCCCAATGGCAGGATGGAAAAGTTCCTTTTCGGCTTGGAAAAACAAGGAACCCCAGAGTTGAAGACAGAACCACCCCCTAATAGCTTAAGACAAGTAAAAGGAGCGACAGGGCCGGGATGGTGAACTGGGACGAACAATGGCATTGACGAACTCCCCGGCTGACAGAACTGAAGACAGCACTTAACAGCCAGAGGTCGTCGGTACGTACCACTACCACCCGGAGCATTGACTGAGTGATCGTCCAACCCGAACGTGGGAAATGCCCCCCCCCCACTTGGAGCCCGCAGTGGGCCGGCCACCAGGGCGAGCCGAGCTCCACCACCGAAATGTGGGGAACGGTGATCGGTAAGCGCCCGGGCTAGATCGAAAAGGAGCTGACTGTCACCCACCGTCCATCGCTCCTGCCAACGTCTTCTCGACAACTGGGCAAACGCTGTCGTCTCATTGGGCAATGCTCCTCTCGTCACCTGTGCCATGCCCTGCCAGCAGCCGCCGTGATGACCGGAGGGCAGGCACGACGGGGACCACGCGAATGCCGCGAAGGAAAAAAGACGCTATCGACAGTTGCACGCAGCACCACCGCGCATGCCATGCAGCCAACCAGCACGACATTTGCCTCCAACTGGACCAACTACAAGGCGGCGGTACCTGAGAGGGTGCAGTGAGCGCACCGTTCCTGCAAGTGCCTGCCTGCCTGGGTGGGTTCCCGCTGGCGCTTGCGCCTGTCTGTTCGCTCTCCACGTCGAAGACTCTCACCAACAGCGCAGACATCACCAAATATCGAACGGCCACCGGCGTTTGCTGTGCTGTGTGACTACGTCCCCATGGTTATCCCACCCCGGGCTGGCCGGCCATTGGCCCCTCGTTGGTGGACATCACCACACCCTCTGATGATCAGGGCAACCCGTCGAGCACGCGGGCGGCAGGACGAGAGGCCAGCCCTCGGCTCGCGGCCTCGATCTCGTTCCCATCTGGCCGCTTCTGCGAGGGCCCCCCTTTTGTTTCTCTCCATCCGCACCCTCGGAATCGTGCCCATAGGCCAGCGGGCTACGGGCGCCTCGAGCCCGTCACCTCGCCGTCCCAGACTATCGTGTTCCTGCAGCTAAACCCTGCCGGCCGCCCAGGCGTGATGAACGTGAAGATGGACAAAGGTATATCACGTTCCAAGGCCCAAGCCTCCTCCATCGTGCTTTGGAATGCTCTCCTCGTTTTCTTGTCCGTATGTGTGAGAGATATTCTGCAGCGTGTTTGTTTTTGTCGTTGGCGTACCGAGTTACCTAATGTTACCTCGTTGAGATACCACTCCTTTAACACGTTATTCATTGTAATCACCGAGGCTCTGGTAGCCTTTTGTTTCGTTCCATTCTCACTTCAACACTCGCTCTCTCCGACCTCCGCAGGTCCATCGCAATGGCCGCCCGATCCGCCCTCTTCCTCCTGACCGCCGCCCTCCCGGCCGCCGTCTCGGCCCTGCAGGTCACCCCGGACTCGCCCTGCTCGTCCTTCTGCCTCGACTCCAACGACCTCGACTACTCGGACCCCAGGTCCTCCAACACGAAGAACAAGGACATCACCTGCGTCGACTCGAGGTACCAGACCGAGCCCGCCGGCCGCAAGTTCCAGCAGTGCCTGAGCTGCCTGCAGGACAGCGCCCACGTCCAGGGGAGCGAGAACGACCAGTCGTGGTTTCTGTGTAAGTCGATGGACGGCACCCGGTATCTGGCGCTTGTGCTGACCACCCCCCGAGATAATGCGAGATATGCCTTCGACTACTGCATCTTCGGGTATCCCAATGCCACCGGCGTCGGCTCTAACCCGTGCATGACGTCGACGGCCTGCGGCGGCCTCGAGGCCGCCCTCGTCGACGGCGAGCTGGACCCGGAAAAATCGGGGCAGTACTCGTACTGCGACGCGGACGGCGGCGCCATGCTCGGCCCCGCGTACGACAAGTGCCTCTCGTGCGTGCGAGCAGGCGGCGAGCACTACTACCTCGCCAACTGTAAGCCATCATTCTCTCTTATACTCAGCCAGAACAGCAGTCTAACACACTCCAGACCTCGTCGCTCTAGGAGCAGGCTGCCAGCAGAGGCCAGACCCCGGCAAGGTCGTCGGCCTCAACCAGACCGTCTTCACAAAGGGCGTCATCACGGCCGTCGACCCGGCCGACGCCGCAAAGCCCGGCGACACGGACGGCCCCGCGCTCCCCACCACCGCCATCGTCGGCATCGCCGTCGGCGCCGCCGTCGTGCTCCTCCTCGCCGCCGGGTGCGTCTTCGTCCAGTGCCGCAAGCGCCGCGCCCGGCGCGCCGGCCGCGGCGTCAACCCGGAGCTCTCGCGCCGCGCGAGGAAGAAGAAGGGCCACCGCCCGGACTCGTCGCTCTCCTTCCGCTGCCAGACGCACCTGACCCCCAAGACGCCCACCTTCTTCCCCATCGAGGAGGAGGCGGCGGCGGCCGCCGCAGACGACGCGCGCGACGAGAAGCGCCGCCACGCAACCGCGTCCTCGTCCCCGGCCCCGCCCGTCTCGAGCCGCTGGATGTCCCCCGAGGCGCTGTACGCCTACCGCAACAGCCCCGCCCCGGCGCCGGCGGACAGGAAAGCGCCCCTCGCGAGCATCACCACCAGCCTCCCCATGGTCCCCGTCAAGTCCCACTCGCCCAGGTTCAACTCGCCGCAGGACGACTACACCCCGTCCTCGACCACCTCGGCCGCCCCGCTGCTGCCCTTGAGGCACTACGTCCCCGCCGAGCACGGCGCGGCGACGCCGTCCCTGGGCCACCACGCCTTCGGCCCCGCGACGGCGTACTCGTCCCCGACGTCGGGACACACCGCGAGCCCGCTGCTCAGCCAGGCCGGCTGGCCAGCCCGCCCGCCGGTGCAGATCGACAACTTACCCGCGACGGAGCCGGGGAGGACCTGGAACATCCGGCCGCTGCCGCGGAGGGTGACGTCGCTCGGCGGCGGGAGCCCCGTCGAGAGCCACAAGATACAGACCTCGTTTCCGCCGCCGCCGCCGCCCAAGAAGAGGTAGCGTCGGTTATTTTGGCGGCGTTTTGGGTTGTCTCTTTGGCTAGGAGGCGTTGGTTAGCGTGCGTGTTGTTGGTTAAGCGGATGATACCTACGTAATGAGAGATGCAGTGATTATTCAACACAGCTCTGAGGTGTGAATTTATAGAGCAGACTGTCTACGCGATGATTCATCGTGAGGAATCACTAAAACTTTCTGATGCCCGTCTGTACATCTGTGCGGAGGACTGGTGTCTTCATGTCGTATGTGTGGGTTTTCTGGTTGCCCCTATCGCAAGTCAGACTCCTCGTGGTCATTTTCTTCAGGGGCTGTGTCATGAATCACATAGTTTGGCTTGATGAGCAACATGTTGCCAAAGATTTAACGTGCCCCTTGTTACATACACCCGGAGAAAAGACCCTGAACGACTAGATTAATCTTGATATTCTCTTTCGAAGCGACAACGGTCATTGTTTACAATGATCACACGTACTGTACTTTGGTGTTTTCTTGCGGATAAAAGTACCTCAAAGTTCTTTTAGATAACACTCGACTATACTAAAACCAAATATCAAGATCATGAGGCAACTCCGCCTCTCGCCAATTTGTGTCTGGGGAAGCGGAGAATCTGTGTTCGAAAACAAGCCACATAGAAGCACCCCTATGTTACGCCCACTTCAGCGGATCATCTCTCCGGCATCGGGTAGTCGCTGTTCGTGTCCCCGGACAAGGCCCCTCTAACCCATAGCATCAGCCCCCATCATCCCCACTCCTTTCTCATGCGTCGGTAAACCGCCCTGCAGGTTCGCCAGGAATGCACCAAGCACTGCGGCGTACGCGCACAACCCGACGAGCTTGTGGTGGGGCAGTATACCCCGATAGAAGGCCATGTAGATACTAAAGAATACTGTGAATACCACCAGGATACCCACAGCGGCCTGCTTGCTCAGGTTCGTGATGAGGACGTAGAGCACGACCGGGAGCAGCAGGATGAAGGCGTTGGACCATATCACGATGCCTTCCAAAATTGCGCGGACCAGGCGAGTCGACAGGTAGAATGTGTGCTTCTCTTTTTTGGTGTGCCTGTCTTCTAGCAGAGGCTGGTGGTAAAATTAGCAAGGGGTGTTTGACTTCTGATAACATTGCACACATACCACGAGAAGGAACTGCGGTAGCTTGTAAAACCATCCCGATAGAGGGTTGGGAGCCGTGCTGATGAAGTCGTCGGGATAGTTCAGGTAGGCCATTTGTTGTTCGTCTAGATATCCGTCATTCTTGATCTTGTGCCATCTGTTCTTGTATTCCGGCATGCGAACTTCGTGGAGCGAGGCGAGCGCCTGCTCATACAACAGCATCTGGTCTAGTTAAGCTCTTAGTCTCTCGTTATCTTTTAACTACAGATCAGGGGGTTGTCTCACAGTAGCCCAGGAGCAAGCTGTTACACTTCTCCACCGTTGCGGAAACCTGACTGGGTAGATCTGCTAGTTCTGATCGGATTGAGGAGGCGCCGGAGGCGCCGGAGGCAAGAGACTGTGCATCGGCCGCCGCCACGCGGTGATCCAACTTGAAGAGATCCCGTTCTAACCCCGAGATCTTTATTTCGGACTCAATGAGGCATCGCTGTTGCAGATATCCAAACTTGCGATGCAACGACGTGTTTTCGTAACCGTCTTGGTCAGCGGCGACTCGTGGCACGCCTTCGGGGTATCTCTCAGCTTGAGATGGTGTTAGATCCAGGGAGGAAACAAATAAAACGAGTCTTGCGGGGAAAACCAACGTTGATTTCGATACATGAACTTGGGGTTTCCTGGATCTTATTATGCTGTTAGACAGCTGCCAGGGGTTTTGGGGTTCAGGGGCCACAATACCTGCCGTCGATGAATTGGAGAGCCGTTGCAGTAGTTGCCAGTCCCAGAACCTTCGAAGTTGTGGCATCTCAGGGGCTGTTTCATTGTTTCCGCTGGCACTCTCGGCCTCAATGTCGATCATCTGCAAGCTTTCCATGGCTTGGGGTCGCGTGGAGTGTTTGACTTGAAGAATTGCCTCGAAGAGTAAGCCATGGCCCCCGCCATCTTATATAGACGAAAGAGGCTCTGTTGCTGCCCGATCTTCGAAGAAAGCAGAGTAAGATGAACAGGTGAGAGCCTCGATGGGAGATGGTGATGCTTGCTGTTGGTTCTTCGTTTCAGACCCCATATCCATGAGAGGGTGTAGGGAAAAGGCCTATGGGCAACGATACGCCGTGCCCGATTCAATAAGCTGAGCTTTCTGCCCTCCAGAAAGGTGTCTCGGCGTAAATTCGTTGTTGCGGTGAAGACTAGGTGTGTGTGCTCTATCGGCTCATTGGTGGCCTTCTTGACTGCTAAGAGCAAGAAACGAGAGAGACAACAGAAACTCGCAGTAAGCTCACGCGGAGACTGAGTGCCATCCACCCAATCCGATGTTTTAGAGTTGGACTCTGCAGGAAGAAGTCGGTGTTCACGATGGGCGCATGTCGAGATGGTATAGAAATGTGCGCAGGGACGTGGCCAGAGGAGAGGTCTTTGGGAAGCAGTTGCGACCGAAATAGACTCGTGACACCAGGTGACGAAAAGTAGGGCGGACGCTCACCGGTCAGTCTCTGCCTCGCGCCCAGCCTGTGTCGGGCTGCGAGTAAGGGCATTATGACCTTATCGTTTATTGGCGAATACGGGCGGAAAAGAGAATCGAAGGTTAGATCGACAGAGCATAGATGACGGAATGAAGAGCCAGAGCCGCAGCTCAGAACGCCTGACCGATGCTGGCGCTGCCCGACGGTGAGATACTCGCACTCAGGAGCCCATTATCAAGTCGTATATTCCACCAGGCAGGCGAAATGTTCGATCCCGTCGATGCAGATGGTGATGCCAACTTTTTTTGTGGATAGGTAGGGAAGGCCATGACAGTACCACAGAGCCAGATAGCAAGCCCTAGCACGAATGCTGCAGAGACGCAGACCAATCCAACGAGAGGCCAAAAGAAACGTATTAGAATCGTATCCCAAGGAAGTCGAATGATGACCAGTGGCGGCCAGCAATATAGATAGCCATGTCTAGCACGGAAGGGGAGTGGGTGTCAATGGTCGAGGAAAGAAGGGGCATGGTTAAGTATCTAGGTAGGCTTGAGCTGCGGAAAGAGGTAGAACGGTCTGATAAAGCAAGCAACACAGATGAGGAAGGAGGAAGGGGTAAAGGGGAAGAGGGGCATGTCTCCCACCTACCGTCTTGTGTCCCTGTCCGTGGATGTGTATCCACGTCGTCTCCTTTTCCCCGCCTTCCTGGGGGCCCACGCAAACCCAGCACCACTACTACAACCAGTGCATTTGCATTTATCCGACTGGGGTCATTCAAAGGCTTTTCCGTCGCACTATGGGAAAATTAGGCCGAGATACGGTCGATGCCCTTCAAGAATAATCCAGGGGTCCTTGATGGCACTAACCCCGAGACGAGAAAATCAACATCGGATTGTTCCTGTCCATCCCCCCACGCGCCTCGGCGCAAGGGCGGCATCCTGCGAAGAATCCCTACAGATCTTAGCGAATCCCAACGGACTGTCTGATGTTCCATGTTGACGGCATGGACTAGACGCACGACATACTTAGTAGGCGGCCCGATGCGAGCCCACCACTCTGTCTCCGCCAATCTCCAACCAGCTTACTGTGTAGATTCATTTCACAAGCCAAAGCCAACGACGTCCCGTTCTCGAGCCGAGTTTTCCATTGATCCACGCTCTTCTTTGCTCTCTCGGAGTGAGTTCACTGCCGCTCGTCGATGTAATGCTTCTGACTCCATTCTGTCCCAGTCAAAACGTTTTCTATCGCTTGTTGGCCGTGTTACACCCACGCCTTGTTGTCGCTGCAGCTCTGAGCGGCGCTCTGCTTAACTGTCATCACCATGTCCACCGAACAGAAAGACGACAATATCCCGGCGATTGGGAAACTTTTGGACTGTATCGACCGACCAGTCGGTCTTCCTCGGCCGAGTTGAACTTCGTCATCACTTCGTCACAGCCGTTCACGACTTTGCAGAATAGCACCGCGTGGTAGTTTTTCACACCTACGTGCCGGGAACCGGTGCTGTTGCGGGATATTCGACGATGCTCGGCTTGCGGGGATATACGCCGTGAGGCATGCCCCGCGCCCGGGAAGTCCCGTTGTTCAAGGATATTTGGCTCCTCGCACATACCTAAAGAGCGATGCTTTGGTATTATGTGCCTCAAAAGTGATCGATTATCCCGACGTCATGAGCGAGTTCCGGCTCTAGGTATGGCAGAGAAATGTCTTCGAACAATGGACGTTCATCTCAACTGGAGAGTCAGAGGTTAGCGAGGGTGAGCTACAGGGGCTGACCCAGCGGTGGGAAAGTTACCCACCAGCACCAGGACAGGGGCTGCTTGCCCCGGCCGAGTTCATCGGAGAAGGGTAAGCGATCTGAACCGTCGGTTCTCCCCGACGAACCCAAAGGCTTTATTTTGTTTGTTCGGAAACTCCCTCTCTACAACACGTGGCTGACGTTGTGCAACCAGGGTTGTCGTCGTCGCCCATACAAGCTTGCTGTGTCACAGTCCATGGCCAGATAGCTTGGGGCATCAGAACCCTAAATAGGGTGTGGCTACGTCGGTCCGTTCCGAGATACAACGACCAGGAACGCCCGGCGTCCTCCCCCACGCCACAATGTCGTTGTCACGTTGGCAACCAGCCACCTACGCGCCGGCAAGATCGCCATGCCATGGGGCATCTGCCTGTCATAAGCCGCTTGGTCTGCGGCTCTTGTGCCAACGGGTGTCCCCGAGGCATCCCAGAATCCACCCCTACCTACCGTTCGTAGGCGGCTGGCCTGATTCGACTTGACGCGGAACTCACCTGCGCCGAACGCGGGCTTGTTGGTTTATGGCAAAAGCAATGCGCGGCGCCAGATCTCGACGCGCCTCTGGTAATCGATACAGCCACGACAGCACGACATGCAGTAGCCCTCCTTCCCCTCCCCGTAGTCGAATTTGCATTTTGGACGCATGACCCTCGTCGGCCATGCTCCTCTTACGACCAGTCTGGACAACCCAGAAGAGATGAAGCCCATACGCTCACTCAGCCGGCCTGCTTGCACGGCCGCAGGGAATCAAGCGAAAGCGACGGCTGGGCCGCCGCCTCACCTTCGCAGATTCTGTCACATGGAGTCATGCAGTCGATTCTGGCCGTGCAGAGAATCCTTGTCTGTCCCTAGGGCTCACAGTTTTTCGAAAAATGAAACTGTCGTGGAAAATTAGGGGGGCTTTCGGCTCACTGAGAAAGTTCTCCTATTTAAGCCATCCGCCGGCCGGAAGTCTCTGTCTGAGTTTTGTCGGTTCATCAGGTAGCCCCTATCCGTCTCATCACCGAGATCGGCGCTTGGTGAGGCTCACCCCTGGGACGAAGCCCTCATCTGACACCCTGTTGAACATCGACGCCAACAATGTGCTTGTTTTTCTCATCCGGGGATTCCAGGACGCAGGATCCGTGAGCCTCCGAGACTGATAGATCCAGCGAGCGTCAATCAGGCCAGCTAACGACCTTGCCCACAGGGACGGACCTCGACGCAGCTCCCACAAGCGACCTCTTGCCTTTGCCAACCCAAGTACAGCACCCACCTCGAGTGTGCCAAAGAAGCAGAAGAAGCAAAAGAAACAACCAAGACGCCCACCTCCTCTGTGAAGAAGACCCTGGGCCGCAAGATGGGAGAAAGGGGGAGCTGGAGACTAGGATAAGGAGACTTGTGCTCTGCTCGTCTCAGGGGAGGATCTTACGACTGCCAGCATTACAAGTGGCCATGGGCCACAGGGCAGCCCCATCAGCCAAGCTACCTAGAGAGGTGTCATAGAGCACCTATAAGGCTCCCAACTCTCTTCATGCCCATTTACGCGTATATAAAGGACGATCCACCCCCACTCACCTCAATACATCAAGTCTCCCTTCATCCTGACGACCAGCTACCAGAGCCCCTTTGACGTACAATGGGTCTCGCCTCATACGTGAAATTATACGTCAAGTCGGCACTGAATACATCACAAACATTCACTGAGACCTGACCTCGTCAATGGACATTACAAGCATACTTGGCCTTACTGTGCATGCTTCATTCATACTCTTTGTACTACTGTATACACGCACGCGACAACACCAGACTACTACACCATCCAACAGAGAGGCGATCCAACCAACTTCTCTTCTATGGGTATTTGATGCCCGTCATTTTCTGTTACCAAGAAAAAAAGAGAAAAAAGGGAGAGGAAAAAAAAAGACACTATAGAACCCGGGCCGTACACTACTCCCAAGAGAACACCCGGCAACGCCTTTGCTGATGCACACTGTCCGTCCGTCCGCTTTCCGCCTTTCATCACTGATGTCCTCCTCCCTTTCCCCACGGCGAGCTGGCCCTGCTAAGCTCCTCGGCCTGCATCATCTCGTTCTGCTCCCTGAACCACTCCGCCCCCTCGTCGAGGTCCACCCGCGAGCTCCTCAGCGACTCCAGGGTGCCCCTCGCCTCGCGCAGGATCCTCTCCACGTCCGTGTTGCTCGACGGCCGCTTCCTGACGCGGGCCTCCTCCGCCTCCGGTGTCATCCTGTCGTCCACGGTGCGCTTCCTCTTGCTGAGCGGGGAGATGCCGTTGGCCTTCGGGCTGCTGCTAGCCGCGCCGCCGTTCAGCGACTGCGAGAAGCGGAGACGGGCCTCGGCGGCGTGGTTGAGCTCGGCCGAGACGCTGCGGCTGCGCCGCTCCGAGGCGTCCAGCCCGAACGAGCCTAATCCGGCGTAGCGCTTGCCGTTGTACCGCATCTCGTTTGCGATCGATTCCGGTAAAGCTGAGCCGTCGGGCATCGTCACCAGTCCCATCGCCTTCAGCCGCCAACGGTCAGACACCTTACTAACGCGCTTCTGTGGCGACTCGGACGGCGTGAATCGTGACGACGAGGAAGGCGCCGACATGGGAGGCAAAGACCGGCGGAAGTTGGTGCGTCCGCGGCCGAATTCCTCTCGCAGGGCCCGTGTTTTTGCGCCGCAGGGCTTGGCTGCCGAAACAGACTTTGAAAAGTTGCTTGTCGAACTGGACTGAGGTCGGGCCGTGAGTGAGTCTGCCACCGAAGGCACCCGAATAACGTTGGCGATGGCTGCGCGCTCATCCGTTACGCCAGACAGAACGCCGGTGGCGAATAGTGCTTCCGCTTCGGCGTGAACGTCGACTTCCGGCTCGGTATCCTTTCTGAGTTGCAGAATCTCTCTCAGCTCCTCGACGGGGTCGACGCCGTTCCTCTCCAGAGCTTTCCGGCGTGCTTCGGCAACCTTGGCCGCCTGCCTCCTCTTCTTGGCATCCTCCTCTCTCTGCTTTTGCTGCGCCTTCCTGTACTCCTCCCTCTCCTGCCGACGAAGTTTGCTGAGGCGAAGCTTGCGTGCGATCTCCTTCCAGCGGTAGAAGTATTTGACGGAGAGGTTGTAAACTTGGAAGGTCCGTGCTTCTGCCAAATCTCTTTCTTCCTCCTCTTTGCGTTTCCTTTCTTCTTCTTCCCTGCGGTGCTGTTCGAACGCCTCAGATACGATTTGCTCGACCATAAACTTCTCAAACTCGTGTATCAATCCGGTATCGCCAGTTACGAACCATTTCGCAAAGTCGCCCATAAGGTCTTGTTTAGGACGCTGTTCGACGACGGGTGGCTTTGGCGGAGGTACTGTATCAAAACTCTTTACCGGTGCCGTCGGGGTGTTGTTGGGGAGAGCACTTGGTTGATTTGTCGGCGCCGGCATCGCAGGCTTGGGCGATCCCGCTGGCTGAAACGAGAAGGCAGGTAACGGGGACTGGCCCTGGATTGCTCCCGACCCCGGGGCCTTGGGGGACGATTCAGGCGCTGAAGTGAGCGCACTGAAAGGGGACTGCGCAACGCTCGGGCTTGGCTTTACGGCGCCGTCGGTCGTTCCGGTCTGCGTGATGGGCGCGCTCGGGAAAGATGCCGGTGGTTTAGCCTCGGCAGACGGCTTCTCCGTTGTGCTGATTGAGCCCCCAGAGATTCCTGCAAAAGGCGAAGCGGCAGGGGTCGCGGCAGAGGGAGCCCCAACACTGAACGGACTTGGTGGCTTAGGGGCACCTCCTGGACCGGGCAAGGCAAACTGAGGTGTCGGCGGAGTAAGAGTGATAGAAGGTGCAAAGATGCTGCTCGATTGTGATTCCGGCTTTGGTAGCGCCGTCTGTGTAGCGTCCTGGGCCTTCTGCTGCGGACTAGGTCCGAATCCAGGAGAAGCGAAGGACGGTAGGCCCGGTCCAGAAGATTGTGTGCTTCCGTTAAGCTGACTTGCTGGTGCGAAGGGGCTACTGGCCGGAGCCTTGTCCACCGATGAAGCTGGCTGAGTAAATGGATTTGAGAACGGGTTCGCCGCCGGTGGCGCAGTAGTTGGTTGAGAGCCTGTCCCCGGCCCGAATGACGGACTTGCAGCAGAGAACGGGTTCTTCGGTGTGGCACTAGTTGTTGGACCAACAGAGGCTATGAGATGTCAAGTTAGCTCACGCTCGTTGAATTTCCTCCTGTGTCCGCCGCTTGTTCTCAACGCGCCAAAGGACCAGCCAGAGCTTCCCGTACGTGCTTCAAGTTGCAGAGACCGGCATTCTGGCGTAAAGATCGAGAGGTCTAAACATCTCTGTATCTTCACCTTCAGTGCCGCAAAGCCTTCTGTCGAAGAGACGCGGACAGGAGTATGGCTAAGTCGAGCGCGGAGAGAGAAGCGGCGGCCGCAAGGGAAAGGAAAGTAGGAACCCCCCGGCAATAGTGAGATGGGGAGTGGTGAGATGGTTCTTTACCTTTGTCGAATGATGATGAACCCGCTGGGTTCATTGGTGATACCCCTTGGAAAGGTGAAAAAGGGGATTGGGAAGGGCCGTTGTTGCTGGCTATCGGGTTCGTAACGAAGCCGGTTGGCTTCGAGGTCAGACTTGGTCCAGATTCGCTCGTAAATTGCCCATTGCTGCTCAACGCAAATGGAGACTTCTGGGAGCTCGAAGATCCGTCGGGTATGGTGCTGTGGATGACTTCTGGAAGACTGCGGGATCCTCGCTTTCTTTCTACCAGATTCTGGGAAAAGCTGTGATGAATTCTGGGCCACGACAGGCGGCCCGAGGTGTCCAGGTACTGTATCAACTCGCCAGTTGGTGACTCTCCGTCAACAAAGACAAGGCCATGTTCTTCAACGAACTCAATTGCCTGAACTTCTGTGTCGAAATGAAGGAATCGATTGAGTGTGGTGGGCGTGATGTCTTTGGCTCCATTCCGCGGCCTTGTGTAGGCTTTCTTCAAAGACCGAAGTACTGATCGACGCAACTGGCCCAGATGGATCTCGGCGAAACAAGCCATCGTGTATGAAACCTGCCGACTCTCGACGATTTTGAAGTAGGTTCGGTGAGCTCCGGAAATGGCCATCGACGGTGCGGAGCCTAATGGACCGTGGAAGTCTGCCGTGTTTTGAAGGCTCTCGACGAGGGACACAGCCGTTCTGATCTCGTCAGATTCCGCCCAAAACCGGGAGTCGCCCCATTCCTTCTGTACGTCGTCCAGGATATTGGGCTTGTTTGCGCTGAAAAGCAGATGATATGCCCTGAACTCGGCTTCGTTTTCGCAGACGACGCCGTGAGGTTTGCAGTCGTCGTAGGCGAACATTAGCGAAAGCAACGACTTGCCCAGCTGTTCGATTTCCTGCTGCTCTGAGAAGTCTTCTGGCGTAAGTCCTTGTTGAGAAAGTAAGTGCAAGGACGTAACGTGGAATCTCGCGATAGTTTCCAAGCAGTAAACTTGGTCCTTCATCTCCTCGGGGGACATTGTCGAATGAAAGATGAAGTCGCGTCGGATCGCGCGTGTGCGATCCCAGAGAAAGCCGTGCATCAATGGAAGGTTTTCGTCGGTTTGGAGTAACTCGTCGATTAAGTAGTCCAGGGTCTTCCTGAGGGCCGCCGTTGACCGAACATCCATAGGCAAAGGCGCTTCCTGGCCGGCTGCTGAGCGAGCCAGCTTTTTGACCATCTTTGACGTGATGGCGAAGGTTGTTTGCGGGTCCTTCTCGGCCGACTGAACGTCAAACTCTGTGATACGCGTAATCCTCTCGAAATCGGGACACATGGTGTCGCAGATGCCCTTGAAGTCGATGGCGTCCTCCAGTCGCTTTGGTTTATCGGGGTCGTCAATTAAGCCAGCGCGCATCAGCGAAGATCTGGCGCGATCGCGATATGCCTTGTAGTCCTCCCTGAACTTGGCCATCGCGGCCTTTTGTTTGGTGTTTCCCGGATCGGAAGGCCATTTTGGCGGCGCGATCCCATCCTTCCTCAGCTGGGCGAGGATCTTTTCGGAGTACGGCGTGCCATCACCGGCCGCCTCGCCATCGGTTTCGTAGTCTGTAGAGTCTGCTACTTGATTTTTATCAGTGCTTTGGAACCCAAAGCCGCCGCGCGACTGGGATGTGCCGAATCCTTTGGAGCCTTTCTTCGCGCCATTCGACCTCGCGCCTTGCGCCTGCGCATTCTTCTTCTTCCAGTCGTTCTGGCCATTGGATTTCGCGTTTTTGTTTCGGCGATTGTCGTCTGAGCTCGCGCCGTCGAATGGGTTGACGCCCTTTCGCTTCGTCGAGAGAGTCGTCATTTCGAGAGGTTGAGTCTTCAGGTTGCGTTTCGACCGCTTCCCACCGCCGCTACCAGCTCCATCGAGGCCGAAACTGTACTGAGCGCCGGACTGACTACCGAAGCCGCCCGATGACGACGGTCCGAATGGTGATGCGTGTTTGTCGGGTCTGGTTGGAGGAAAGGAGACCGACGTCATGTCGGGGACGCGGTAGGAAATCCAAACAGGAAGCGACGAAGCAGACGATATCGAAGTGGAGACCTAGGATAGAGCTGGCCAGCGTTTGCCGCGTGGTCGCGCTTAACCATTGGCGCGCCTTCCAGCCCCGCAAGTTTTCGGCTCTTAGTGGGGTGAATATAAACTCACTGCAGCCACGCCCCTGCCGGTTGCGTTTGACTGACTGTGATGAAGATGATCATCTGCATTTAAGTATGTTGAAGTCTGATGTAAATAAAAATTGGTGACGATGGACGTGCAAAGAAAAAGAAAATTGTATTTGGGGAGGATTGGCATCAGCAATCACTCCCAGACAGAGAAACAGGTAATTATCATTTGCTCATTACAGAACCATATCATGCATTGGCTGGCATAAAATGGAGGGTATCCCAATTTCTAGCATCCGGATGGTGTTGATGACCACAGAAATCTAGACCACAGTCCTCCCCTAGATGAAACTTCTGGACTTGAGGCGGGCCGGGCCAAGTCCCTTTCTAATCTCATCTAATTGCTCAAGGCCGGTCTGCGCCTTGTTTTTCTTGCTCGTCCGGTGGCCGGTCTTCTTGTAGCTGCCCAAAAACTCGTCCATGATGTTGTCAAAGTCACCCCTGGTAGGGCCGGTAACGCTGGATGCCATTGACACCTCCGAGACCGAAGCCATATCATCGCCCATCTCGCCTGTGTACTCCTCCTCGATCTTGTCGAATCTGGCATCCAGAAGCGTGAGCTGTTCTGTCCTGACCATAGACGACGAGGTCATGGAGTAAGTCGAGGGGTTGGTCAAAGCACCCTTTCTCTTCTTCTTCCGTCCACCCATTGTTGTCGTGGTCCAGATAGAGGACTGCAACTCAGATGGCGCAGCCTTGGCTTGCGGCTTGCCACCCTTCTGATCCTTCTTGAACTGCTTGAAGTCTTCGAGCCAGTCATCGTTCTGGTGCTCCGGCAATGCCTCACCATCGGCAGGGACAACAGGGACCAGTTGCGGCACCCCGTCGCTCTTGTACTCTTTGTTCGGCTTGGCTGTGGCGTCCGATTCCCAGCCGTCGTCATCATCGTACTGGTCCTCGAACTCGTATTCGTCAATCTCCCGGTTGTCCTTGGCAAGCTGCTGGAAGATGTCGTCGTCCTCCTCGTCCACGTAAGCCTCGTCCTCCAATGCCTCGAGCACCTCCCGCAGCCGCGGGTCCATGTCGGGCTGGAAGCCGGCGATCGCATCAGGTACATCCTGCTGAGACTGGTAGTTGAGACGCTGCAAGTTCTTCGACGGCAGCACGGACTCGTCCAGGAGGGCCTCGCTCTTGTGCTCCAAGTCCATCTGGCGCAAAGCATCCTCAAGGGACTGCGGCTGCTTGCCCTTTCCCTTGTTCGCGGTGGACGAAGCCTCGACCCAGACGGCCTCGCCGCCGCCGGAGTTCAAATCGCGGAGATGCTGCATGTAATCATACTCGGTATCATCGTAGTATACGCCATACTCTGCGGCCTCGCCTTCGTTGTCTCGGATGCTCGCGGCGTCGGATCCCAGCTCAGAAGCAAGGTCGCTCAGGTGCTTGCCCTTGGACGATCCTCCTTTCTGAGGGACGGGGTTGAGCACCATAGAGGGTGCATTTTCGTCGTGAATGAGGGGGTCATTCTGGGGTCTGTGGACGAGGGTGAAATGCTGCGCATTCTTCTTGTCACTAGCAGGGAGGGTCAGTCGAAGTCGCAGTGCTAGCAAGAGTTGTTCTACTTACATCCACTTGCCCTTGGCCATTTTGTCTGAGTATGCGCTCCGAAGCGGGCGGCGTTGTCGCAAAGTATTGGCTTTTGATGTTGAGAGATTGTGTGGGAACAAATGCACCCCTCTGTCGCATGCACACACTACCAACCGTAGACGATGTTGACTAGGGGCAAAAAATAAAAAAGAGACCCCCGAGGGACTGGCGGGGGAGTTTTTTCTCGCCTTTATCTTATCGATAAGAGCCAAAGCGTCAACACAGGGTTTTCCATCTTGCGGCGGGGGACTTTTTTGCCCCGCGACGGCAATTAATCAGCGGGGCATTGCCATTCTCTGCAGTATTGCGCCGGCTCCCACTCTTATTACTCACTCCAAGTCGCTTTCGCCATCATTTTTTCTCCTCTACAGTTCTTCATCTTTAAGCTGCAAGGCGATACACGACCGCAAAAATGGTGCACGCAAAGTCCAAGAAGACGGCCGGTCTGGGCAACGCCCTCATGAACGACCGGTTCGGCAAGGGTCGTGGCACAGACAGGAAACGGACCTCAGCCATCACGAGAGTGAACCATGCCACTGGAGAGGAGGTAAGCGGGCGGTCGCAAATCATACCACAGCAACGGCGATGCTAACGAGAGTATAGTACCTCACGAACGAGCGACAGGAGGCAGCATGGGTCAAAATGCGATCGGTGACGGAACAGGGCGCTCTTGATGAGTTCCTCGCGACAGCCGAGCTGGCCGGAACCGACTTCACCGCGGAGAAGATGAACAATATTAAGATCATCCACACCGACCAGAAGAACCCATACCTGCTGTCCGGAGCGGAGGAGAGAGCTGTCCTTGGCAAGCACAAGGCCCACAAGGGACGTCTGACGGTGCCAAGAAGGCCGAAGTGGGATGAGAACACGACCCCCGAGGAGCTAGACAGACGGGAGAGAGACAGTTTCTTGGAATGGCGCCGGGGGCTTGCGGAACTCCAGGAGAACAACGACCTGTTGATGACTCCTTTTGAGCGAAACATCGAGGTCTGGAGGCAGCTATGGCGTGTTATCGAGAGGTCCGATCTGGTCGTCCAAATCGTCGACGCGCGAAACCCGCTGCTTTTCAGATCTGAGGATCTGGAGACCTACGTCAAGGATATTAACTCCAAGAAGGAGAACCTTTTGCTCATCAACAAGGCAGACATGTTGACCCTGAACCAGCGGAAGACATGGGCGAAGTACTTGAAGGAGAACAACATTGCCTACAAGTTCTTCTCCGCATTCCTTGCCAAGGAGCTCCAAGAGGCAATGGACAATGAAGAGTCGGATTCTGATGAGCCAGAGGCCGGTAGCAGCTCTCAAGCTGCGGCGCCCAAGAAGGAGGCGGAAGTCGAGGAGTCAGAGTCAGAGAACGACGACGGAGAGGAGGGTGGCGCAAGTACCGGGCAGCCAGAGATCGAGCTTGACGACGAGGATACGAGAATTTTGACCGTGGAGGAGTTGGAAGACATCTTCCTCAGCCACTCCCCTGAGAATGCTGGTAAGTTGATCGAGGCCCCTACATTTATGAGAGAAGAAAAAAGTCTAACGACAACCTCAGAGCCTGGCCACAAGTTGCAGATTGGTCTTGTTGGATATCCCAACGTCGGAAAGTCCTCAACCATCAACGCGCTGATTGGTGCTAAGAAGGTGTCCGTCTCTTCAACACCAGGAAAGACGAAGCACTTCCAGACCATTCACCTCAGTGAAAACGTCGTTCTGTGCGATTGCCCTGGTCTCGTGTTCCCCAACTTCGCGAACACAAAGGCCGACCTTGTCTGCAACGGTGTTCTGCCCATTGACCAGCTGAGAGAGTTCACTGGTCCCGCAGGTCTGGTGGCACGAAGAATCCCCAAGCCGTTCCTCGAAGCGGTCTACGGTATCAACATCAAGACTCGGGCCTTGGAGGAAGGTGGTACCGGCATTCCTTCTGCGCAGGAGCTTCTGTCTGCCTACGCTAGAGCCAGAGGCTTCCAGACTTCAGGCCTGGGTCAGCCTGACGAGTCCAGAGCGGCTCGTTACGTCCTGAAAGACTACGTCAATGGAAAGCTCCTGTACTGCGAGCCGCCACCGAACACCGTCGACGGACCCGAGTTCAATGTCGACCTGTACGACGCAGCCCACCTGCCCGAGAAGCGGCGTGCGGCACTCGCTACGTCTCTTGACACCATGTCACTCCTCGGCGACGATATCTCGATAGCGCCGTCGGACCTCGCGGCCCTTCCTGCCGGACCCAAGTCGAAGAAGATTGACAAGGGTTTCTTCGGACCAGGCAACAGCGGTGGACACGTGAAGATGCCCTTCAGCCACAAGTACACCGAGCAGGGTCAGAAGCACCTGAGTGGAAGGAAAGCGCGGTCGATGATTGCTCTGGAGAACGGCATTGACCCCAAGGAAGTGAGGCTGTCAGCCGGTAAGAAGCACTTTAAGGGGAGCGCGAAGAGTAAGAAGGGTAAGCGTCGGGCTCAGGACGATGATGAATAGATACCAACCAATAAACGGCCTTGATTGGCGGCATGGAAATGTCAAGTTAAATAACTCTTGCGTTTATCGTCCACGTTAGATCCGCGAGATGAGTGAATGCAAAGAATTGCGTGCATTGTACTGGTCAGGAAAGGATTCCGTCTGGGATTTTGTCTGGTAAGTGCACCTGATGCTCTGTGCCCAGGTACCGGGTCCTCCTGGGTGGTTTTTGAAGTAGAACACCCGATTTGGTTTAGCGCGCTTCCTCGACGCGTCTCTACTGAGCAACGCGTAAAGTGGTAAAGTTCCCGCCCGTCACCACAGAACTCTGGCGACCTCACAGTGCACCACCATCCCAACACCAACCAGGCTAGGAAACATGCCCGCGCAGAAGCAAATCACAAAGCCTGAAGAGGTCGGCGAGTCCTCGACATCGGCTGCCAAGAAGGCGCTGATCGCCGCCTCAAATGGCGTTCCCAACTACGAGCTTCCCTGGTAGGCCTCCATGAACCAACCAGGCAAAACAGGTCGTTGATGCATAGCGCAGGGTCGAGAAGTACCGCCCCGTCTTCCTCGATGATGTCGTCGGAAACACCGAAACGATCGATCGGTTAAAGATCATTGCGAAGGAGGGAAACATGCCGCACGTCATCATCTCCGGCATGCCTGGTATCGGAAAGACAACAAGTGTGCTCTGCCTGGCAAGACAACTGCTCGGAGATTCGTACAAAGAGGCCGTCCTGGAGCTCAATGCAAGTGACGAGAGAGGTGAGGACATACCCGTATCTGGAAACCGGCGTTTTCTGACCCTAGC
The DNA here is from genome assembly GCA_027406025.1 of Colletotrichum musae. Lineage (NCBI taxonomy): Eukaryota > Fungi > Ascomycota > Sordariomycetes > Glomerellales > Glomerellaceae > Colletotrichum > Colletotrichum musae. The sequence continues at coordinate 2,594,012 of JANVYC010000002.1, read as the reverse complement.
CCCCAGGAATCGACGTCGTCCGCAATCGCATCAAGGGCTTCGCGCAGAAGAAGGTCACCCTCCCCCAAGGCAGACACAAGCTCGTCATCCTGGACGAGGCAGACAGCATGACGTCCGGTGCGCAGCAGGCCCTGCGTCGTACGATGGAAATTTATTCGAATACCACCCGATTCGCCTTCGCCTGCAACCAGTCCAACAAGATCATCGAGCCGCTGCAGTCGCGATGCGCGATCCTGCGATACGCCCGCCTAACAGACGCCCAGGTCGTCAAGCGCCTGATGCAGATCATCGAGGCCGAAAAGGTGGAATACAGCGACGACGGGCTGGCGGCGCTGGTGTTCAGCGCCGAAGGCGACATGAGACAGGCCATCAACAACCTGCAGTCGACGTTTGCGGGTTTCGGGTTCGTGTCGGGTGACAACGTCTTCAAGGTCGTCGACCAACCGCACCCCATCAAGGTCCAGGCCATGATCAAGGCGTGCTACGAAGGCAACATCGACTCGGCGCTCGAGGGTCTGCGCGAGCTGTGGGACCTGGGATACTCGAGCCACGACATCATCAGCACCATGTTCAAGGTGACCAAGACGATCCCCACGCTCAGCGAGCACTCGAAGCTCGAATTCATCAAGGAGATCGGCTTCACGCACATGAAGATTCTGGAGGGCGTGCAGACGCTGCTGCAGCTCAGCGGGTGCGTGGCGCGGCTCTGCAAGCTCAACATGGACCCGAAGAAGTTCGTTGCGTCAAAATAGAGAGTGACTACAAGTTCTTTTGGGGGATGTAATGATGACTTGCATGATCCGGCGTTGGGGAAAGGGGCAAATTCAGGTCTGCGATACCTTCGCGTGCGTGCGTAGCAAAAAAAAGAAGAAGCCAAGGACTCGAATATCCAAATGTTATACAGTAGAGTGAATACATCTTGAGGTGGTCTTTTGAGATTTCTCGTTTTCATTAGGCTGCCCTGTGTTGGCGGACAGTTTCACTTCTTCCCCTCCGATGACGGGTTCTCGAGGAACTCTTGCTCGAACCTCTCCCACTTGGCCCTGTCGCGCATGATGCGCTTCTGCATCCTCATCCTGGCCTCGTACTCGCGTAGCCTGTGGTCGGCCTCGAGCATGCTTCCCAGCACCATGGCCGACATTTGGATGTAGCTAGACGTCCAGTGTCAATTCAATCTCTTTGTAAAGAAATGTCGACATCAATGCTGAGGCAGAATGAAGGTTGGTGGCAGGTGGTGTCATTTACCATTTGAACTGAATCGTCAGGCCCTTGTACAGCGGCGAGAACTTGTAGGCGACGGCCCCGAGAACAGCGGCCCCGGCACCCCATCTCAGCGCCCCCGTGACGGCTCCCCGGGTCGCCTCCCACGCGGCGGCGTTGGCCTCGGCGCTCTTCAGCTTGTCGTGCGACACCATCTCGCCGGACCGGTCAGGGTCGAGGGTGTGATTGAGCTTCTGCGGAGAAAGGGAAGAGTGATGACGTCGGTGCGCTCGAGCCGTGTGTATAAGCTATAGCTTTCCTTGAGAAAGACAGGAATCCCAATTGAAGAATGAGTTTGGTCCGCAGTAGACGCCGTTGAAAGAACGGGAATCTCTGAAATTTGATTGGTGAAAATCGTACGATCTTCCCTCTCGCTTGCCCGCCGCCGGTGTTCATACAGAATATCCAACTGAAGAAGCAAGCCCTTTTCTTTGAACTCCATCAATTCCCGAAGGTGAGCAGGTCGGTTCGGCGAGTGGGACGGCGAGCAGACGCCGAAGCGCAATCCCTGCAGCAGCTGCAGCGCCCTGGCGGGATCCCGTCCAGTGGACCGTGATCAGTGAGGAGAAGCGCCCCTCCAGCCCGCCGATGCCGCTGAAGGGGTCTGTCTCACTCACTCTCACCCTGCAGGGGCCCTTGGCGCTATCAAAAGCTTATCAACTCCCAACCTTCAAAGTTCACATCGCTGCCTCTTATCAGACTTTTCGATGGGTTTAGAGGCGCAAGATGAGTCCGTTGATGATGCCGAGAAGGAGGTGTTAGAGCTCGAGGCACGACTCGCCGCGGCGAGGGGGAAGTTGAAGCGTCTTCAGGGGCAGTCGGATACTCATACCTCACCACCGTCCGGGGCAAGCCACCCAAGTCCTACATGTCAGTCATCTCACTTTCATAAAAAGCAAACAAAAGACTAACACCTCGAAAAGCCTCACTGACGTCGTCCAATCACTACCTCCTCCTCCTCTCGGACTCCGCCCTGCCCCTCGGCTCCTTCGCCTTCAGCAGCGGCCTCGAGTCCTACCTGGCGCACACCCGCGGCCGCTCGTCCTTCAACGTCTTCCTCCCGGAGTCCATCTCGGCCTACGCCTCGACGACGCTGCCCTTCGTCCTCGCCGCGCACCGCGACCCGGCCGCCGTCGCCGACCTGGACGACCAGCTCGACGCCGCCATCATCTGCACCGTCGGCCGCCGCGCCTCCATCGCCCAGGGCCGCGCGCTGCTCTCCATCTGGGAGCGCTCCTTCGCCGCCTCGGCGCCCCGCGACGCCGTCGAGACGATCCGCCCGTACGCCGCGCTGCTCAAGGCCACCTCCGCGGGGGCGAAGCCGTCGGACGAGTACGCCGACCCGCCGCCTGTCTTCGCCCACCTCGCGCCCCTCTTCGGCGCCGTCTGCAACCTCGTCGGCCTGAGCCTGCAGCAGACGGCGTACATCTTCATGATGGGCCACGTCAAGGCCCTGGTGTCCGCCGCCGTGAGGGCGAGCATGTTCGGCCCGTACCAGGCGCAGAAGGTCCTCGCCAGCGGCCAGGTGCAGCGCCTGATCACCACCGCCATCGACAGGGAGTGGGAGACGCCCGTCGAGAGGGCCGGGCAGACGATGCCCGTCATGGACCTGTGGATAGGTAGACACGAAGTTCTGTATTCACGAATATTCAACAGTTGAAACAATTTTCATTGGTTCTGTTTCAGGTCGCATGCCTGTGGTGTCCCTCGATGTTCCATTATCAACGGGTATCATGATCGCGCTTAATCACTTATTGTACATTTTTTGTCGACTCTCCCCCTTTTTTGTTCACTCGTCATCATCATCGCTGTCGTACGCGACTAATGGGCCCGTGGAGACGGCGGCTTTCGGCTTCGAGGCCACAGCAACCTTGGCGTTGTTCAATGCAGCCAGTGTGCTGCTGGAGAAGATGCCGCCCGATACCACAGACTGCTCCGGCGCCGGCAGAGCCTGCATCTGCTGTGCCTGTCCACCGCCGTTCTCGATCATCGACCGTTCTTGGTATCCCACCTCGAAGCCCTCCCGGCCAACCGGGTTCACGGCGTTCGCGCCCCGGGCGAAGTGGACCTCATCCGGCGCCTCGTAGCCCTCGAGACCGTAGCTGCTTTCGACCTTTCTCCTCTTACGGGCCTCCGGGTCTTTGCCCTCGATCTCGGCTACGAAATCCGCCGGGAGCGCTCTTCTAATGGCCTCCGCGGCCTGCTCTTCGATTCGCCTCGCCTCACGCGCCTGCGCCATGGGGTTGGGGTCGGCTGTCGCCCATCGCACGTTGAGGATCTCCTCGTGGTCTAGGGACTGATGCGCCATGGCCTCCTTTGCGAATTGGGCGTTCGCCTCGTTCGTGTATGTGATGAATGCGACACCGCGGGTATTGAGTACGCGAACTGCAAGGGTTAGCAAAGAACAGATCCGTCGACGGGGTTGGAATAGCTTACCTCGCTCAATCTGACCCCATTCAGCAAAGTGCCGTGCCACAATCTCCTCAATGTCGTCCGTAACGTGTATCCTTCCGACGTAGATCGTCCGGTTCTGTCTCATGAAGCTGCCAACACCTCCCATGTCGTCTCTGTAGTCGGAGTGCTTGTCACGACCGAAACAATCGATGTTTGGGTTGAAAAGGTCGTGAATGCCCGGCAACCGGTGCAGGTACTCGCAGTCCTGGCCCTTGGGGCAGATGCCGCGCGCGAAGAAGAGGCAGAAGTAGCTCCCCGAGACGTTGTCAGCCCTCGTGTATCCGCTGTCCTTCGCGATGTTGCAGCGCCCCTTGGCGTGTGTCTTCGAGAGATACTTGTCCTCGCGGTCGCCGCCGGACCATTTGTTGTACCAAATGTTGAATATCGTTCCCGTCTGCGGCGGCGGCTCGGAGGTGATGAAGGACGGGTCGACTTGGGGACGCGCCGGCCGCTTCTTTTTCCGGATGATCTTCTTGACCTTCCGTTCCGCCGGCGCGGCGACCTCGAGGGCGGCCTCGGGCGTATTCTCGTCAGACATGGCTTGGTAGATAGGTAGGTAGGTAGGTTGGTGGTTCGTGGTTGGAAGAAGAAGAGATCTGCCAGTCTCGAAGGTGCCTTAAATACTACCTAGGTAGGTCCGGGTAGGTACTGGGCAACTACGTTCGTCGTGGCGTTCCTGCCTGTTTTGTGGCGGTGGGTCCTCTCAATTCTTCTGTCCAGTGTTGTCCGTCGCCGCTGCCGTCTGTCGTTGCTGCCGTCTCGGTTTGTTGTTGCTGTTATTTTGGGTAGGTAGGTATTTGGTAGGGAAATCTAGGTATGGTCAGTGCAACGCAGCCACAATGGCTTGTGGAGTCACGTGCTCAAAAAGAAATGACCCGCATCAAGTTCCATAGGGGTGCGATGCCTTTCCACTCACGCGCCACTATGCTCGTTCAAACGCTCTACGAGGTAGGTTATTGAAAAGTAAGTTTCCTCTTTTTCTCTCTCTTCTTATTTCAACAAGCACCGGCCCTGTTATCGCCTTTTGGCCCCCTCTCAACACCTTCAGTAGCAGAGGCAAAAACGCACGTTTTAACTACAAGCTCAGCTCTACTAAGTTGTCTTTCATCCTCATTCTATAAGTCATTGGTAAGCTTATCAACCTTGCTGGTCGGCTTCAAAGGTATTCATAGGCTTTCCGTGGTTTTGGCGAATGTGCCCGTAGAAGTGAATAGTAGACATTGGTAATGTGGCTGGAATTAAGTTGAAAGGCGAGCCCATCCATAGGCCGGCCAGGGACCAGCAAAACATTAGTAGGCCGCATTGGTCCTACGCCCTACTTTGGGGGTCGAATGCTGCAGTCTATGAGATGCAGTAGGAATTGTCAGTTCCAATGTTGTATCAGAGGCAGAGCCCAGGCTCTGATGCGCTCCGCCGCTCGTTGGAGGATGTAAGCCGTGTCTTATGGCACGTGACCTTGTGCCGTGGCTCGCTATAGATACTCTCAAGGTCCCTCACGACACCTCTCGCACGCAAATTTTGCTCTGAATCTGACTTTTCCGTCTTTTTTCTCACAGATGCCCGAAATACCTTGATACTGTGCACCAGCAAGGGTTAGCTGATGCCGTGTCCATGTGGTATACCCCATTGATGTAGTACGGAGTACATACTCCGTCCAAGTCGCGATCATTATGTAAGCGCAGCGCAAGCCGTTGTAAGGCGGTGAGAGGCACCCCTGCAGCCTGACACTGGACGGCAGCCCCGCGGTAGAATTCTGCCACAGTGAGCATCTTCCCATGCCTTGGAGGCACGACTGCCCCACCATGAACCTGTGAAGGCTTCATCCGAAGCGACGCATTTCTGTGCCATCTTTGATACTTTTTTTGAGTATTTTTTTCAGAGTCTCGAGAGACTCTGAATCTCATAAGCCGCCAAGATGGTGAACATTACGGAGAAGATCAAGGAGTGAGGCCCTCCCCGCCACTGCGACCGCGACCGATGGCCATGAGGACTGATGAATCGGCAATAGGATTGAGGAGGAGATGAGGAAAACTCAGAGTAAGAGAGGCTCTCTTCAACCGCTGAATCATTCTTTTGGGGGAAATTTATCGGGATTTTTCGACATTTGTGCGGCTCAGGGGTGCCTTTGGGAATCTGAACCGAGACTCCATGAGAGAGAGGCACTAACCTGAGTTGCTGAATGCTCCGAAACCCGAAAAGATGATTCGGCTGGTTTGTATTCCTAGTGTAGAACTCATGCTAAAAGATTCTAGAGAACAAGGCCACTGGTACGTTGTGATGAAAGTCGCTCCACGTGACGCTTTATTGACCGACCCCTTTCAGAATATCATCTGGGTCTCCTCAAGGGGTGAGCCTCAAACTCTGACAAGTCACACCGACGACCAAAGCTGACACAAAGCCCAGCAAACTCGCCCGCCTCAGAGCACAGCTCCTAGAGCCCGGCCCGGGCGCGGGCGGCGGCGGCGGCGCCGGCTTCGACGTCAGCAAGAGCGGCGACGCCCGAATAGCCCTCGTCGGCTTCCCGTCGGTCGGAAAGTCGACGTTCCTATCCAAGGTCACCAAGACGCGGTCCGAGGTGGCGTCGTACGCCTTCACGACGCTCACAGCCATCCCGGGAGTCCTCGAGTACGGCGGCGCCGAGATCCAGCTGCTCGACCTGCCCGGTATCATCGAGGGCGCCGCGGAGGGCAAGGGCCGAGGGCGGCAGGTCATCTCGGCGGCCAAGACGAGCGACATGATCCTGATGGTGCTGGACGCGACCAAGAAGGCCGAGCAGCGCGCCCTGCTGGAGGCTGAGCTCGAGGCCGTCGGCATCCGCCTGAACAGAGAACCACCGTGAGATCCTACCCAAACCCAAGGTTCCCCCCGTGACTGACCCGCCCAGAAACATCTACCTCAAGGCCAAAAAGGCCGGCGGCATGAAGATCACCTTCCAGAGTCCCCCCAAGCGGATGGACGAGAAGATGGTCTTCAACATCCTGCGCGACTACAAGATCCTCAACTGCGAGGTGCTCGTGCGCGACGAGAACGCGACCGTCGACGACCTGATCGACGTCATCATGAAGGACCACCGCAAGTACATCAAGTGCCTGTACGTCTACAACAAGATCGACAGCGTCTCGCTCGACTTCCTCGACAAGCTGGCGCGCGAGCCGCTCACCGTCGTCATGAGCTGCGAGCTCGACCTCGGCATCCAGGACGTCGTCGACCGCTGCTGGGAGGAGCTCAAGCTCATCCGCATCTACACCAAGCGCAAGGGCGACGAGCCCGACTTCAGCGAGGCCCTCATCGTGCGCAGCAACAGCACCATCGAGGACGTGTGCGACCGCATCCACAGGACGCTCAAGGACACCTTCAAGTACGCCCTCGTGTGGGGAGCGAGCGCGAGGCACGTCCCGCAGAGGGTGGGGTTGAGCCACGCCGTGGCGGACGAGGACGTGGTCTACATCGTGAGCGCGTGGAAGGCATAGAGCGTGACAGAATGCGAACGAGAGAGAAGGGTTAAAGTTACGAGGAATTGTATTTCCTGTTCGGACTACCGGAAAAAATCAATTGGTAGCCGATGAATACAGCCGTCCTCCCAGATTCCTAGTTGTAAAGAAACTAGAGAAGGAAGCAGAAAGAGAAAAACCTGATATCGTTTCGTGTCATGTCATGGTACAGCTCCTTTATCCTAGAGTCAGACGTTGGTACCCCCGTTAAACGCCGATGCCCTGCCGCCCTCCTCCCTGAGGAGAGAAAAAACCAAACCCGAAAGGGAGGGGCCGCAGATCCCTGTGACCTCCCAGAAAGAACCGTTGGAAAAACAAACAAACACCGAGAGTGCCGATCCCAATCGTCAAAAGCTTTTGGTGATAACTTTGGTCATGAAGATGCAGACTTGGGGGCTCTACAAGGCGTTGTCCTTGGCGGGCGACGACGTCCTGCTGCCGAAGAGGGCGTCGCCCCCGAGCTTCTTGGCCGAGGCCTGGGCGAAGAGGGACTTGGGCTTGACCCTGCGGAAGGGCGGTTAGTGATCAAGTGCGCTGAGAGGGACGGAAAGTAACGATGACATACTTGCCGACCTGCTTGTTGCGGAGGGCGTTGAGCTTGGCGGTGCAGGGGCTCATGATGTTGTCAGAGGGCGAGATGTACGTCTTGGACCTGTGGCGCGCGCATGTCAGGGCCGGGCTTCTGATTGAGGACGATGGCGAGGGGCCGTTAACATACTTCTCCTGGGCCATCTTGTTCTGCAGGACCTGGCGGTGGTACTCCATGCTCTTAACATCCTTGGTGGCCGAGTCGCTGTTAGCGGCGGCGATCGGGGTGTTGACGTCCTTCTCGGCGAGAACGTTGGAAGACATTGTTGCAATTGTGTTTCGGTTTTTTGCGAGTAGCTGTAGATGCGAACGAGTGCAGATTCTGTAGCAGTGCTTTGCGATGCGATGCGAACGAGTGCAGATTCTGTAGCAGTGCTTTGCGATGCGATGCGATTTTGCTGAGGGTGTAGGGTGTAAGGTGGAATTTGTAGAGTGTCCAGGTGAAGAAGAGGATCAGTTGGGGGTTGTGTGGATTTGGTTGTTGCAGGAGGAGTCGGGAGGGGCTCCAAATCCAGAAGGAAGAAGGGGTCTTTGTATTTGAATGCAGAGAGGGAAGCACAGGTGCACCGAGTTTGCTGTTGAGTGTTTATGACGTTTGTGAATTGGTGTGAAAAAGATGCACACGCCCAGCTTGGGGATGGTAGAGTGGGTAGTTGCTGGGCTGTGGAAGTAAACGAATTTTCGGTCCGTTGACGGGGCAACATGGGGGGTTGCAGAAACGGCGCGCGATGGTGGTGCAGGTAACAGGGGTTCAGGGGGTTAAAGTGGAAGGAAGTTTTCCTGCTGGGTTGGGAATGCGGGTCTTGCGCTTGGCTGGGCCCCCGGCGTGTTGGGTTGCTGCCGGCTGGACTTTACCTACCTAGGTGTGTGTCATGTTAGCAGACATCCAGGAGGTTGTCCGTGTGATTGGGATGCGCTGTCAGCCCGGTTTTCCTCCTCCCGTCCATCCTTCTTGAAGCCAGGCTCTATTAGCGGCCCTTTCCTAGGTAACCCGGCCAGCGCCACCCAGACCTTTCCCGTTGCTCCCCTGGGGCTGCTAGCCTGGCCCGGTAGGCACGTCCTTCCCGACGCGTCCGTTTCGTTCGGTGATGTGTCGGGTGCGTGCTGTGCATCTCTCGGTCTTGCATCTGGTGGAGCTTCGGCCATCATGGCCTCTCCATGTTTCTTCTAATTAGCGGGACCAGATAGAGTCAAGCATCCCCGGGGCAGGGTTGCATCTGTGGACGGTCGTTGCGCGGGCTCTTGTCAGTCCTCAGCCAGTCAGTGCTGCCGGTCGCGCAGAACTCTTGACTCTTGATCCGTCGTCCAAGGTTACCGGCCGCGCCTCGCCCCCCCCCGGATCTTAATGCAGCATGGGTTTTCCGTCGTAAGACGAGGGGATGCTCCAGAAATGCATTAATGGCCAGACAATTGGGTGACTCAGAGGACGAGGCGTCGGGCCAACGGCCGGAGGATCGGCATGCATTCCATCGACCGGTTGGATTTTGTTGTACACAATATGCTATTCAGACTACACACAGACTACCAGGCTGACTTTGACAACTCGCCCGTTACCCCCCTCTACAACTTGGACCTGTTGATGTTGGCCCCCGGCTGCAGCGTCTTGGTCTTGTACTGCACCATGAGCTGCTCCGTCTTCTGCCTCTGGCCCTGGATCTTGGCCGTGACCTCCTGGCCCCTCTTGTTCTCGTTGCGGCCCAGCTGCTGCAGGTGCACCTCGTCCGGGCCGTCGGCGAGCCGGAGCGTGCGGATGCCGGCCCACGACGCGGCGAGCGGGGTGTCCTGGCAGACTCCCGCCGCGCCGAAGGCCTGGATGGCGCGGTCGATGACCGTCAGCGCCGTCTGCGGGACGAGCACCTTGGCCTCGGCGATCTCCTTCAGGGCCTTCTTCGCGCCGTGGTCGTCCATCTTGATGGCCGCGTTGAGCACGACGAGGCGCGCCGCGTCGATCTCGATGCGCGACTTGGCCACCCACTCGAGGATCACGCCGTGCTCCTTGAGCTGCTTGCCGAAGGGCGTCTTGGTCGGGTCGTTGATGCGCATCAGCATCCACTCGAGAGCTCGCTCGGCCTGGGGAGGGCATGTAAGTATTTTGTCTCTTCAGGAAATTGCCTTTGTAATGTAGACCTACCGCTCCAATGGTGCGCATGGCGTGGTGGATACGGCCGGGGCCGAGTCTTCCCTGGATGATCTCGAAGCCGCGGCCCTCGCCGAGGACGAGGTTGCTGGCGGGCACACGCACGTCCTTGAAGCTGATGTGGCCGTGGCCGTGGGGCGCGTCGTCGTAGCCGTAGACGTTCAGCATGCGGTGGATGGTGATGCCCTTAGTCTCCGCGGGAACCAGAATGACGGATTGTTGTCTGTAGGGGTCCTTGTTGTTGGGATCGCTCTTGCCCATGACGATGTAGATGGAGCATCTGGGGTCGCCAGCACCGCTAGACCACCATTTCTGATCACGTCAACGTAAAGTCTAGGTCTAAGGACAGGAGGCAACTCACCGAACCGTTCAGGACGTACTCGTTGCCCTCCTTGCGCATGCTCAGCTGGATGTTGGTGGCATCCGACGACGCGACGTCCGGCTCGGTCATGAGGAACGCGGAGCGGATCTGGCCCTCCATCAGGGGCTTGAGCCACTTCTCCTTCTGCGCCTCGTTGCCGTACTTGGCCAGAACCTCCATGTTACCCGTGTCGGGCGCCGCGCAGTTGACGGCCTCGGAGGCGACCCTCGACTTGCCGAGCCACTCGGCCATCAGGCCGTACTCGAGGTTCGTGAAGCCGGGCGACTCCTTGTAGTGGCCCTTGGGCAGGAACATGTTCCACAGGCCCAGCTTCCTGGCCTTGGCCTTGAGGTCGTCGACGATGGCCGGGTGGTGGTTCCATCTCGCGTCGCCCTGGCCGATCTGGGCCTCCAGTACGGGGTCGGCGCTGCACATCGCGTGGCCCGGTCAGCCGGCGGTACTGGGAAACGTGGGATTGGCATGGGCTCGATTGGTGCTTACGGAATGCAGTCCTCCTCGACAAACTTCGCGACGAGATCGAGCGCCTCCTTGGCGCGATCGCTGAGGCGATCCAGGACCTGGTGGCGGGCGGCGGCATCAGCTACTGCTACGCGAAGCAATTGAGCTTCCCCGCAGTGATTACTAGGGAGGCACTTACGATAGCTGGGACTCTGGACGTCATCTTGAAATAGATAAGGGAGGGAGATAAACCAGCGACACAAATGAGTTCGGGAGATGGTTTAACACAGCGGAGGAAGACGACAATTCAGGGGACCGCCGGGTATATAGCTGACAGCAAGGGCCTCGTCTCCTATTTGAATGGGAATCGTTTAGTATGCTATCGCTTGATGGACGTTGGGACGACCCGGAGCCGAGGTTGATTTGAGCTACAGGGACTCCAAAAGGTGGGGATCCTGGGGTAAGTGTCTTGACCTCCGCCTCCGCGTCTGAGAGGCGCCCCTCACGGTGGATTCCACCGGAAGCGCTGCCGTCCATACGCCTTCGAACGAGAAACGCAACTCGTAAATTTGCAAAGAGCATGTCATCCGGGACAGAAAGCTTCACAATTGTTAGAACCAGGTCAAGGGTGAACTTCTTTCTGGTGAAGAATTGCGTTGATTGGCATTGCAGCCGGCCCTGCTGAAACCAAAGGCTTCAGTCTCAACTCTTAACAGCTCGGCTTATCATTACAATGCAACGCCTCGGCGCCCGCTTACCGTCAATATTGGAGGCGGCAGTGGCACCACCCCAGCGCCTCAGTGCTGCGGGGAGAGACCGAGCATGCCGCGTCTCCAATAGGAATGCCCACAACTCACTCCGGTGCCTCGGTGCGGCGTTCGGCCCCCAAACTTCCGGCGGCCTATCCCTTTCGGAAGAAAAGTCCCGATCTCACAGCCGCAGCAAGGGCCCGATGTAGGTCGGATAACAGTCAGGAACGCCATCATCTCAATTGGATGTCTCGCTTTCTACTAGTCTGAACAAATGACCTCATCTTCAATGGTCGAAATCTATGTTTTGGGGCTTCCCGTCTTCGCATGCTCCAAAGTCAATGGGTTTGTAACCTTCTCTACGTGCGGTAGTCGCCGTTGATGGTGATGTACTCGTGGCTGTAGTCGCAGGTCCAGTACGTGGCCTCCTTGTCGCCGGTTCCCAGCCTCACCAGGATCTCCAGGTCCTCCAGCTCCAGAATCTCGGAGGCGCGGGCCTCGTCGACCATCTCAGGCTCGCCGTTGACCAGCAGCTTCAGCTCGGGGGTTCCGTCGGTAGGGATGAAAGAGACGTTGGTCTTCTCGGGGGCGACCTCGGGGACGTCGTTGGTGGCCTGTCCGGGCTCCGAAACCAACGAGTAGCCGGTCGCGCAGAGGATGCGGCCCCAGTTGGCGTCCCTGCCGTAGAGGGCGGTCTTCACGAGAGGGGACCTGGCGATGGTGCTAGCGATCTTCCTGGCGGCCTCCTCGCTGGCGGACTCGACGACGCGGATCGTGACGAACTTGGTGGCGCCCTCGCCGTCGCGGACGATGAGCTTGGCCAGGTCGATGGAGAAGTCGGTCAGGACCTCCTTGAAAGCAGCGTAGTCGGGCGAGTCCTCTGAGGCGATCTCCTTGCCGCCGGCAGCGCCGTTGGCGAGCAGGGCCAGGGTGTCGTTGGTGGACGTGTCTCCGTCAATGGTGATGCTGTTGAACGAACGGTCGACGGCATGCTTGAGGACCGAGGGCATAACGGCGGGCGAGATGGGGGCGTCGGTCGCGACAACGCCGAGGAGGGTGGCCATGTTGGGGTGGATCATACCGGCTCCCTTGGTGGTGCCAGCAATGCGGTACTCGATGCCTGGTGACGAAGGCAGGCTGAAGGTCTTGGACATGAGCTTCGGGAACGTATCGGTGGTGCAGATGGCGGTGGCAAAGCTCAGCCAGTGCTTGTGAGAAGAGCCCAGAGCTCCCTGGGCGGCCGGGACATTGTCGACAATTTTTGCAATGGGCAACCTCTGTCCAATGACGCCGGTGCTCATGACAATGGTCGACGAAGCATCACCGTCGCCTCCAACGGCCTTATCAGCGGCGTGGGCCATCAGCGAGGCATCCTCCAGACCTCCCTTTCCGGTAACGGCGTTGGCGCATCCCGAGTTGATGAGGACGCTACGAATGCCACGGTTGGCCTTCTTCTTGAGCAGGTCCCTGCTGAAGGTGACGGGCGCCGCCTGGAACTTGTTCTTGGTGAACACAGCCGCCGCGGCACAGGGACGGTCTGAGCTGAGCAGGGCCAGGTCGGGCTTCGTCTTGTTTCCGGGCTTCACCCCGACGAGAATGCCAGAGGTCTGGAAGCCCTGGGGGTAGGTGCCCTCCGTCGGGATGTACTTCTTCTTGGCTGCGGGAATGCTCTCGGCGGAGACCGAGTAGCACCGGGCGAACTGAGCCAGTTGGCCGGGAACCCTCCTGACGGGCTGCGCCATCCTGTCAATTGACGACGTCCCGTTGATGCGGCCAATAGGGAGGATACGCGAGAACGGATGTCAGAAGCCAATGGCTCAGAAATCAAGCTCGAGAGTGGCTGGTCCGAAAGTGAGGTGTTCGTCGGAAAGATGTTAGTCACAGAAGAAGAGGTGAGAGATTTGGACGACTGCGATAACGGCAAGCCGCCTAAATTTTTGACAGGGATGTTACAGAGCTGCAACGCAAAGGACGCACTCGGACCCAGCCAGGTGATGAGTCGTGAAAGATCCTGGCCGACGTCTCTGAAGCTGTGCTCCATGTCGGAGACCGATGTTCGCTCGTCGCCCAGGGTTGTCATCTTTTTATGTCTTTCGACGCTATGCTGATCAAATACTGTGTAAACGAGGCCAACCACGGCGGCAGAAAAGCTCGAGATGCGGCGACGCTCAACTTTCAACGGCGACTTTTCAGAGCTCTCAGAGGGTCTCGGATTAGCGGGCCCCTGCAGGTAGCTCCCCTAAATTCTTACAGACGCTGTGACTGGGTTGGAGCGCTGAAGTCGAATGGCGGGGAGCGGACCCACCCGAGGCTTATCGCCTCCGTCGCGGTGAGCTTATCGCCCGCGCAGACAGAAAAAATTCTGGAAGCTGCAGTTCCCGTCGACACCCTCGAGAAAGGCCGCTCCAAAAATTCCCACCCGTGACGCGCGCGACAGCACAAAGCCTAACCTTCCGAGCCGCAACCCTCTCCCGATCACACGCACACACAAAGACACCCGAGAAACCGCCACGATGCCGCCGTCCAGGACAAAGACCGTCAAGAACAAGCACGCCGCCAACAAGTCCGGCATCAGCAACAGCAAGAAGGAGACGAGGGGCGGCGCTCCCGATGGCATCGTCAGGAAAACGAGGGACACCCCGAAGGGCACCAAGCCGCTCAAGGCCAAGGGCAAGACCGGCCTCGAGGCCCTGCTGAAGAAGCGCAAGAAGAAGGTCTACACGGAGGCGGAGCTCGACATCCCCAAGCTCAACACCATCGTCCCCGCGGGCGTGCAGAAGCCCAAGGGCAAGAAGAAGGGCAAGGTCTTTGTCGACGACAGGGTAAGGAGAACCCCGCGCGCCATTCTCAAGGTAGTGCCGCTTGTACTAAACGATGACCCCCCACAGGAGAGCATGAACACCATCCTCGCCATCGTCCAGGCCGAGAAGGAGGGGCAGATCGAGTCGAAGATGCTGAAGGCGAGGCAAATGGAGGAGATCCGCGAGGCCCGCCGGGTAGAGGCCGAGAAGAAGGAGGAAGAGAAGAAGTCGAGGCTGGAGGACACCAAGGACGCTCTGCGGAAGAAGCGCAAGCGCGTCAGCGGCCACGCCGAGAAGGAGACCAGCCTCAACGAGATCGCCTCCAGCGGGTCCAAGGCTACCAAGCCCAAGAAGAAGAAGAGCGTGTCCTTTGCTTAATCGCGCATCCGTCCGGCCATGTCGCCACTACTACGTTAGGATCGGTATTGTCTTTGCATCATGGGTGGCGTTCCGGAGTGCCAAAAAAAAGAACAGTCTTGGGTCGCGGGCAGTTGGAGGGGGGGATCTTGTTCATATCATATTACTTTTACCCCTTGCAGTATTCGGCGGCGTTCAGGGCAGATACCATGGCGAATCTCGCCCTTCCGCATGAGCTTAATCGCATCATCTAGGGCACTCACCAGATGGGGGCACGTCTCCGCGGCAAACCCGTCTACTTGTCTGTTTTTCCTGTCTATAGCACACTGTACATCCATACGTACGAGAATATGAAAGGGAAACATGTCTATGTCTATGCTCTAAACCCACGACCTGACTCCATGTGTGCACGTCTATGCTGAGCTCGCTCTGATCTCCATCCTGTGGCGCACAGGGTTGAAGTGGTACTCGGCCTTGCCGTTCTTCACGGGCTCTCTGCTGATCTTGGGCGACAACGATGCGTGGTCCACCTCGAAGGCCATGTGGTTGAAGAAGTTGGCAACCGGCTTCGCGTGCCACCTTCCGCCTCCGGGCTCGAACCAGCAGAGGTGGCCGCCCAGCGATGTTGTGCAGAGAACGGTGTACGGGTTCTTCTTGAACTCTTCGTAGGGGATGGCCTCTTCCACCGCGATCTGCAAGGCCTGTTAGGCACAACATCTTGAACCGCCTGCCAAGGGAACTTACCGGGTCGTCCGTCGCATGGAGTGCCAGGAAAGGAATCCTGATAGCCAAGACGGCGTCAGAAGATGACGCATCTCGGTAGTAGGCGTCCTCGGTGGGGTAGCCCCAGGCGATGCACCTGTTGTCAAAGTAAGCAACCGGCAGCTAGCTGGGGGTGAGATCCAGAAACTCACTGGACTTCTCTGTCAAACTCCCAGAGGTACGTGACGTTCTGGAGGCGTTCCAGGTCCAGCTTGGTGTACTTTTGGACCTCTTCCTTGTGGCCGTTGATGAGCTGCTTCATGCTAGCTAGTGATATCGTGTAAGAATCGATACGAGCAGCGTGCAAGGTAGTCAACTTACTCCCCATAACTCTCTGGTAAACCTCCCTGCCAAGGAAACTTCGCTTCAGAGACTTGTTTGCAACCTCCAGGTTGAAGGGGTTGGAACAAGCGATGGCGGCCGTCAGTAGACAGTTCTCGCCCTCCTCACCGCAGTACTGCCATCGGGTTAATCAACCGTCAACTCTACGAGGAGCGTTGAGAAACCTACGTTCGTCAACATGTTGGCGCCAAGGGAGAATCCCAAGCCAAACAACGGCCTGTTGGGGAACTTCTTCCTCAGCCACTTGACCGTCTGAACTCGCGGTCTCGTTAGCACTGCTTCAACCCAAGGCCGTCTCATCAACTACCTACCTGCCGGAAATCCCAAGTTGCCCTCGCATTATACAGGGTTCCGCTGGTGAACTTGCTGTTCGCGCAGCCTCTCGAGTTCACCACGCAAACCTCCCAACGACCAGAGTCGATCAGCGGCGCAATCGCGTGTCTGAGGTAGATCTCGTGAGAACCCCCAGACAGGCCGTGGAGCACGACAAGCTGCGGCCGGTCGTCGTCCGACGCCAGCGCCTCAAAGTCCTGGTCCTCGAAGTAGACGGTGCGCGGCGGCAGCGTCTCGTCCGTCTCCTTGAACGGCGCCGTCACGAAGTCGACGGCGAAGGTGCCCTCGAAGGCCTTGGAGTCGGCGTCGAAGACCTTGCGGCGGTAGTACACCGGGGGGCCGTGCTGCTTAGTGGCGGTCCACATCGTCTGCAGGTGGCCGTTGAGGAGCAGCGGGTTCATCTGGCACGGAGGCGTGACCTGCTCGCAGACCTTGACCAGGTCGGTCGCGGTGCCATCTCGCTCTCGGAGCGCCACGGGCGACGGCGAGTGCGTGAAGTTGATCCTGGCTCGGCCTAGCCACTCCATGATTCGGAGCCCTCGGGCGACTGGTGTTGGAGACAGTTTGCGCAATGGACGTTCCTTGAATCGATGTTGGGAGGATGCGGCCACCTCTACCAAAGTTTACGGGGAGCAATTCAGACGCGGAATCGGGATCACAAAAGTTTCCAAAAGCCGCCGGTCGTCTTTAGAGCAAAAAAGGGGTCAAGACGGTATTTATTCAGAAGTCAAATACGGCCATGTGAAGACGGGCGAAGAAACGTCGCTCCCAAGTCATGACGGTGGAGCCCTCAAGGACCCCCGTCGCTACTTTTTAAGATCAAAATCGGGCTGTTTGCGACTCCGGAACATGCACAAACAGCGGGCGAACTGTCTCTTTCGGGGCAGCACCGAGGCACTGGAAGAGCCTGCAGATCGGCACCGGGTTGGCCGATCGCCCGTCCTGCAGGCCAGGAGTCGGTCCTGCCTATGCGTATTGCGGCTTGCGAGTGGAAATCCTCCAAGAACATGGAAATGACGCCCAAGAAGTAGCGGTAGAGGATGCCGAGGCGGCAACAGTGCTGAGCCGAGGCACAGGCTCACTAACCAATCATAATCTGGCATTGCAGCGCTGGACGGGGTGTTTGTTGGACTTGGCGGACTGGTGGAACACGCAATACACTAACACACCCTAAGAGTTCAGTGTCTAGGAGTACGGGCAGAGACGACACAACGGGACATATATGCTGGTTTACAAACGCTCATAAAGTTATTTGCTTACGTCTATTTCAGTGTAGTGGGACGTACTTCATCAGCGACTTTATCGGACGAGAAATAGAAATAAAGACCACACTGTTGGGCCTTGCTGAAGCTGAAGCTGGAAATGTGGATTGCTTGATTGTCCAGTTACGTTACCGTTCACTGCTTCAGTGGTGCATCAAGGGTTCATGATGGTGGTCCGTGCATCGCGGCGAGGTCGACGGGCAAGAGTACGTATCATCCAAGTGGGTAAGCAGACGGCACGTGGGATTATGTAAGATCGCCCTATGGGGACCCCATCGTTCCTCATGTGAGCCTCGCGACCTGCAGATGCGACCATTGGACAGCAACCGCGTCGCAATCAGCCCAGTCGATTCAACAAGGCCGCCATCGAGACTGTTTGTAGCGACGTCTGCGCTCCCTATGCAGTCCCAAAGATGACCTACCGGGGCTCCTTGCCTTCGGGGCAGGCCTTCAACGGCCAGCAGCACCTCCCCCAGACCTACCACGACCCATATGGCAACCCCAATGGCCATGGCGCTCCCAACGGGCAGAACCCATCCTTTCCGAATGCGAATGCCGCCTACGGCAGCCACGGCCTTGCCCACGCCCAACATGCGCATCCCACCTTCCATCAGTCGCCCGTGCCTGTCCCTGCCGTCCCTCCTTCACCTTCCACGATGAACATCCATCCGAACGGCTACGGCCACTATCCCGCCTACGGCGGCAACTTCCCGCAGCCGCAGCCGCAACAACAGCAACCGCATCAACAGCATCAACAGCATCAGCATCAGCAACAGCAACAACTGCCGCCGCCGCCGCAGCAGCCGCAGCAGCAACACTATTCTCACCATCAACCCCCGCAGTCCTTCGCCCATGCGAATGTGATCAACTCCCCCTTTGTGTCTCCTCACCTTCCTCACGCCTCCTTTCCCCCGAATACCCAAGCTGCGCGATCGCCCGCACTCGCAGCTGCCCCGTCCCCTGCAGCGAACCTGCCGGCCTCGACGTTCTCCGAATATCAGCCGCAGCCGTTGCCGACGTTCCAGCAGCAGCAATATCAACAGCCGATCCCCCAACCGCCTAGGCAACAAGTTCAGCCACAGGTTCCGCAACAACAGGTTCAGCAGCAACAGGTTCAGCAGCAACAGGTTCAGCAACAACAGGTTCAGCAGCAACAAACACAACACTACGGTATACAACCCCCACAACCGGCATCTCAGTATGCCAAGTACCCCCAGCCTGTCATGGGCCAGGGCCAGAGCGTACCGATCCTCAACCAACCCTTCGTCGAACCTTCCCATGTCCAGCCGAGCCCCGAACCGGCCCACGCGAACTCCCCCGTGGTCCAGCCGGCTAGGTCTCCGAGTCTCGCCAGGAAATCGCCCGCGATATCGTCCATGAATTCCCCAGCCGTATCATCGAGGGGCTCGCCAGCTCTGTCGACGAAAGCAAGGTCTTACGACACCACTGCGATTCTCATACATGTGTCCGAGGAGTGTTTCGAGAAGGCCCGGCAAGGCGTGCAGAAAGTCGCCGCATCTCTAACCGAAGAGCAAGTGCGCGAGTACCAAAAGTTGATAACCACCGGGCTTGCTTGTCTTGAGGCCGCCTTTCAGAGCAATCGATTGTCCCCGAGACAGGAAGCGAGAGCGCGCCTGAGATACGCGTCTATCCTCTGCGACGAGACGGAGAATCTTCAAGAGGCGGAGACTGCGCTCAGCAAAGGCATTACGATTTGCGAGAAGGTAGGTGATAGTCGAACCTATTAGTTGCGTCCTCTTGTTGACACCCCCCAAGCACAGATACGCAGACCTGAAATACTGCATGCAATACCTGTTGCTCAAGGTCTTATTCCAGCGGAACCAGAAAGCAGCCTTCATCGCCATCGACAAGAACATCTCTGACTCTTTGACGTGCGTTCTGCAATCTGATGTCACAGCCGGTAAATAAACTGACTCGGGTTCATAGTTTCAAGCATTACCATTGGGTTTATGCCTTCCGCCTGCTAAAGGCTACCTTCCATGTCCATGCAGGAAGTCCCCCCGATGCTGCTGTTCTTGACAATTTGAGGGCCATTTCTGTCCTTGCCGGCGATCGTGGCGACTATGCCATGGTTGTGCTTGCCTCTCTTCTCGAAGGCTTGTCCGTTTTGAGAACCATTCGGCCTGATACGATCGAACGTGTGCAGACGTGTCTAGCGCAAGCCGCCAAGTATCAGCTTGACCCTTCAGTCCAAATACCCCAGCTGGATGTTCTCACATTGCTTCTAGATCTGGCTTGCAGCATGCACCAAAAGACACCGGATATCCTGATATACAAACTCAAATCGCTGCAAGCAAAGTTGGACGAAAACCACAGCTCGGCGACGTGGACGGATCTAAATCCCGAGATTCTCATTCCAATCAGGAAGCAAAATGCCGCGTCTGCAACCCTCAGTGATGACACGACTGCAATACTCAGGACCGGAACGGCCGAAAGCCCGCACGACTATGTCGTCATGAGTTTTCTCAACAAGATAGAAATCATTGTTCTGACGTAAGTTTTCTGCGAATGACCTCACTTTCAACGCAGTTCTAAGACGTTCCAGGTACACTTTCAGTGGTCTTGCTGGCATGTACAGACCCGGATCAGAGTCCAGACGTAGTAACGATTTCTGGAAGGAAGGGTTTGATATTCTAGCCAAGTGTGAGTTTGCACGTGAAGCGTGGGAAAATGATCTCGCTAACTATTTTGGAGGGAACAAAGACGTGGCGCCTAACATCCCTGGGACGTCACTCAAAGACTCAATCGAGCAGGCCAGATGGAGGACCGAAATGTTCTGCTACTTGCAAACCTTGACCGGGTTGTACTTTGCGACCCACAGCCAATGGTCTAAGGTTGAGCAATGCGTCGCACAGCTTCAGCAAGCCATCACGCCAGGTGTAAACGACATCTTCAACCTCTTTTCCCTCTACCTCTCGGGGGTTTATCACCAAGGGACTGGCGATCTTGAGACGGCCCTCCTGTTGTTTGAGGACGACCGTCTAAGCATCAGCGCGGGCCAAGCGGGTGCGAGCGGCAGAAAGCCTGCCAAGCTCGAGTTGTGCATCCTTGCCGCGCTCAATCGCCTGTGGATCCTCCAGGACCCCTCATATAGCGATACGATGACCTCGACCAACTTGCTGAACACCTTACGGCCGATTTGCGTGGAACACCAAGATCCGGACATCCGAACGGCTTTCAACCTCGTCCAAGCGACAGCCCAAACCAACCCACCTCCGTCGATGCACCAGATCAAAACCAGCATAACAAACTCATTGAACGGTTCGAAATTGACGGGGAATGTGCATTGTTTGGCAATCGCCCTGAGCATCATGCGGTACAGGCTGTTTGATAACGTGGTGGGCGAGCAGGCACTCAAGAGTGCGAGAGCCGCATCGACTCAAGCGAAGCGCAGTGGGAACCTGCTCTGGATGAGCGTTGCGGACGGCATGTTGGCGGACTCATTTGAAGTTCAAGCTCTTTTTGCGGACGCCGAGGGAGCACGTCAAACGGCTACGGATTATGCGTCTTACGCGTTGACGGGCAAGGAATAAGTTCCGGCGGAGCGCAGGTTGCGGATCATCGCATAGGGTCTGGCGTCTGGTAGAGTATTTGGTTTGGCTTAAGCCGGTGGTTGTTTGGGAACGCATAATACCCCCATTATATGTCGCCGCCGAATGGGAAGGGCGCCTTCGGCTCCAGTATTACAGGGTGTCTGTTTCCTGTCAAAAATATGAAGAAGCTCTTGTCTCACCACAGCGACGTGAAGAATAATGAACCGTCACAATTCCCACTTAGGTACCTATTCGTCGTTTGCCCCTCAGCTCAAACTACCTAGGGACACTCACTGGATGGGGTTAGATTTCGACGGAACAGTGCCAAAGTCTGCAGGGATCCAGCACTAATTGAGTCGCAATTGCACTGACCAGGTGGGTGGGTCCCGTCGCGTTAAGCCGATCCAGAAGCATGCCGCGTCCCCTGCAGCTTGGGACCAGACCCCAAAAAAAATTTGGCCGTTAAAACAGCGTAATCGACTTTGCCGTGAACATGCCCCCGTTGCGCCTTGGGGATCTCGTCGACGATTAACGCAATGTTCCGCGCGAACCGCATTCGAATCCATAATCTCAGGACACCTCACACTCGAATTTCCTGCTTGTCGTCCGTCGCAGCGACATGTAGAACACGAACCTCGCTCCCCCAGAGCGTCCCCGCCACGAGCGGCCGGGCCTATGCTACAGATGCGCCGGGAAAGACTGTCGACAAGAAAAAGACTGCCGACAAGAAAAGTTCTAAGGAAAATGCGCCAAAGAAGGTTGCCCGCACGACCAAGGCGCCGGAGACCAAGAAGGAACGCACCGCTCGGCTGCTGAAAGCGGACAAGGCCTTCTCGACAACTACAAAACCAATACCGCCCGAAATCGCACTCAGCGCAATGTACAAGGTCCTTCAAAGACTTGAGTTCAGCCATCATAACCTCAACGAAAAGCTCGACGAGCTCCGAAAAGGTCCTCCGGATCCAGAAGAGGCGGCCACCACCAAAAAGGGTGTCAAAAAGCAAGAGGCACTCAAACACCATTCCGAAAACCTCACAAACAACCTGAACACTCTCGATGCCACTCTGGACATTTTGAAAGATGTCTTGAAGGCGCAGGAAATCCCTCTGGCCAGTCTGGCGAAACGACATGTTTCAAACGAAGGAACAACGGCAGCGGCCGCGGCGAAAACAACTCCGGCGACAACGAATACCTCGAAGAAGCGGTCGAATGCAGGCAGCGGACAAATACCGTCGGATAAACCGACGGGGCCGACATCTGACGCACCTAACACTCAGGGCTGGACGTCGCTAGCAAGCCGCATGGCTGGCAACCAAACTGCTCCAGCTGTTGCAGCTGCTGCGCTGGCAGCTCAGGCTGGAAGGGGGGGGAACTCCAGTCAGATGCCGTCAGCCGGACCCGAAGAGTCTTCTGAAGCATCACCGAAAACAGCAGCTTCCAAGTCGTCCAAAGTGACAACCGAGAAAGAGACCGGGACTGCGAAGAAAAGCAAGCCTAAGAAGGTCAAAGAGAAAGCAACGCCGCCAGTCCTGGAGCGCGTGAACACCAAGATACTTGAGCTGACACCTATCGATATGCCGGACGCTCCCGAGGTGCTAAAATTGACATACGGGCTGGACAGGGTTCTGTTCAATCCCGGGGTTTACCACCTGCAAGACCCTCACACCAAGGTGTTCAATTTCGACCCTTACTTGGCAAATATCATGCCGCTCAACGAATTCGACTTCAACGCGCTCAAGCCGTTTGTGACATCGTCAAAAGACTCGACTTTGAGAAATCTCTGCTCGGAGCTGGGCAAGAAATATACCGGGTCGACATCGAGCATGACTTCGGTGCTGGCGCACTTCCACTTTCTCATTTCCTCGTGGCGACCACTCAACTTTGCACACTTGACCCGGAACTTTGCAACCGACTCTCAGAATTTCTCTGCTATTATGCGCGCCCCGAGTGCTATATTTTTGAAGCATAACGAGGGCACCTATGCCATCGACGCCGACAAGGAGTATGACCATGGCAACATTCTAAGCATGCTGGGAAAGTCGATGGAGAAACTTCTGACACTCCCCAAAGAAGAATTTGAACGGTATCGGCGGAAGAACTCAGATCAGATCTCAGAGGAGGAACGCAACGCCCCCGAGGCGTTCCATTACACCACCATGGGAGATTTCCTCATGCGGTCTCAGCTGGATGCGTTCGACCCTCGCTTGCCAGGTACGGGCATGTTTGATCTGAAGACAAGATGTGTGATTACCATCCGCATGGACGTGACGGGATTCGAAAAGGGCCTTGGTTATGAGATCAAACGACGTATTGGTCAGTGGGAGTCGTTCGAGCGCGAGTACTACGACATGATCAGGGCAGCTTTCCTCAAGTACTCGCTGCAAGTACGCATGGGTCGCATGGACGGCATCTTCGTCGCTTACCACAACACCCAGCGCATCTTCGGGTTCCAGTATATCAGCCTCAACGAGATGGATACGGCTATCCACGGGACATACCTCCGAGATCTCGGCGACCAAGAATTCAAGTTGAGTCTTCATATGTTGAACAAGGTGCTCGACCGGGCGACGGAGCGTTTCCCGGGTCGCCATATTCGGCTTCACGTGGAAACAAGGCCGACTAATCCTCCGTTCATGTACATCTTTGCGGAGCCTGTCTCAGACGAAAAGATGGAGGAGATCCAGGGCTCGAACAAGGAGGCGATCGCCCAGTATGAGAAGGAACTCCTCGGTCTGCACAACCAGGCTTTCGACACCGAAGACGCCGACCTCGACGAAGACGACGCTGGCTTCGATGTAAGCGAGGACGAGGAACGGCAGACCCTGGCTTTCTGGGAGGATATGCAGTTGAAGGTGGAAGAGGCGATGGAAGATGACGCCCTTGGCGTCGACCACATCCGAGACGCGATCCAGTCGGCTCTCGAACAGAGCGGGCTGCTAAGCACCCGGACGCCCGAGGAAGCCCACGAGCATGTCAATGCTCTGCTCGAGGCTCTCACCCGCAGCGAAAACGGAGAGAACCTGAACGATACGACCGTCATCGAGAGAGGAACTTTGACAGCAACCGAATCGGCCGTGGAGGAGGAACTACACGCGGCAGGAGAGCCAGACCCGGCCTGCAGTGACGACCCGTTCGCTGGTGACGAGCTCCTGCCGCAAGAAGAGGACACCTCCCGCCAAGTCGATGAGACACCGGATGCAGAAACCAGCTCCTACGACCCTGGGCTGAAAGAACTGATCCTCCAGCTGGCCACGCGCGTAGACGAGAAGCCGCGGTCCGGCATGGAGACGGACGAGGCTGCCACCTCTCAGGATCCCCGACTCCGGACTTTCGGGCGACTCCTTTCGGAACTCGTAGCCAAGTCCAAGCCGGCGGGAACTGAGACCGCTGCTTCGTCGAAGCCACAGGCATCTGCCGACGCGGACGTGGAGTCACCAGAGACACAGACCGGATCCGAGGAGACGGAATCCGCGAAGGCAAAGGACGCGGCGCCCGAAGAGCCAGCCGAGCTCCTGGGAATGCACCTGACGGTGCGCAACAAGGTCAACGGCGCGTACATCGACCGGCCCAGCGCGCACTCCAAGATCTACGACTGGGACCTGGAGTACTCCCTCGAGGAGATGCCACCGAGTCGGGCGTCGAAGGTCTACGAGGCCGTGAAGCTAAGGCGGAAGGAGATCTACGGGAACAATGACGACCGGAGCGAGGAGTGGTACTCGATGTTCCACGGCAACCTGCACGAATTCGCCAAGAAGGGCCGCGCGTACAGGAAGAGGATGGAAAGGGAGGCCAAGTCGGCGCCCGTGTTCGTCATGGGCAACGAGAAGCCCATGACGTACGACGAGGCGTTCGGCTACAAGACGGAGTGGGAGCCGCAGGCGTGGGACCAGGAGCCGCCGGTGCGGCCGCCGGTGTCGCAGAAGAAAAGGTAGTCGCCGATTACCAGAGGGTCGGATGCCTTTTCATAACGACGAAAAAATTCTGTAACGATACATCTGTAATCTACTGTATTTATATCCCGTGTAAGACCAGGCGTCGGGGGCCTAGTAGATCGTCTCTCAACCTAGACTTGTATTTGGGACACCCCTCATCTGAGGTTCGCAACACGCCAGGTGTTCAGTGAAGGTCGAGAGGTCTTGGTTGCCAGTTTCTGAATCTGGAGAATCCTGTCCTCGCTGGTCCGCGACTAAATAGGGGGCGTTTGCGTCCATTCCAGGACGCTCGAGAAGCAGGGGAAAGGCACCGATATCATATTTGCAGCTTTGCATCACGTCGTAGTGGGCGCGGAGTAGCTCGGTCATTGAAAGATTCATAGATTGATTATGCTACATATGTGCATTCCGAAGACAACTGGGGTGGCTGCCTTTCTGTTACAAGCCATCGATGGCAGGAGTCACTCCAGACGTCCCTCATATGCAACTGATGCTACCACCCGTACCCAAAGACGTGCTGCTGTACACCATGCATTTATGCAAGGCCACCTGCCATTCTCAAAAGCACCGACAATCCGCGTATATTGCGTATTTCGGAGACAAACTGAACAGTGTTAGCAATGGCGAACCCGTGAAATCGAAACCACGACAGACCATTGCAATTTGCTGGAGCTGTTTTTTTCGTCGACCGATTCCTTGTTTGACCCCCTGATCCTTAACGCCCTGCTTTTTTTTCTTTCAAGTGACGCACCCGCGACGCGAGCGGGTGTCCCGAGCAGTTAAAACCACAAAACACGTGCCCTTCCTACGCAACCCTCAACGCCTGGGAAACCCAGGCGGGTTGAAGCCCGGAGGCGGCATGAACCCTGGGGGGGCCGGAGGGGTTCCGGACTGTCCGGGAGGAGGGACTGGGAAGTTCGGCGGGGGGGCACCGAAGCCCTGGGGAGGGGGCGGGCCGCTGGGCGGGCGGAAGCCGGGCGTGCCGGGGTGGAAGTCGGCGGGGTTGGTGTATCCACCCTGGCCCTGCGGCGGGCGGGCGGGCAAGCCGGACGGTGCGGGCGGCAGGACCGTGCCGCGACCCATGCCAGGACCGCCCATGGCCTGAGGCGGTGGCATCGCGTTGTACTGTGAAGGTCCCCGTGGCGGCGCAAATGCAGCGGGGGGGCCCTGGTTGGGCATCTGAACAGGCAGCCCGCTTGCGGGATCGAAGCCGGCAGGGGGGCCGGCAGGCGGGACACCAGCGGGGGGGCCGTTGCCGTTCATCAAGAACGCCGGCGGCACCGGCTGGATCTCCGGGATGATGTTCCTCTTCTTCGCCTGGGCCGCGAGCTCGCGCTCGGCCTT
Source organism: Colletotrichum musae (assembly GCA_027406025.1). Classification (NCBI taxonomy): domain Eukaryota; kingdom Fungi; phylum Ascomycota; class Sordariomycetes; order Glomerellales; family Glomerellaceae; genus Colletotrichum; species Colletotrichum musae. Next base: position 2,567,826 of record JANVYC010000002.1, on the reverse strand, counting down.
GTCTCCGTGCCTCTCGCCCTTTCCGTCCTTCTTGAACGCATACTGGACCGAGACCTCCTTGCTGAGGATGTACTGCCCGTGCAGGTTGGAGATGGCGGCGTCGGAGCTCTCGAAGTCGGCGTACGAGATGAAGCCGAAGCCCTTGGAGTTGCCGCTGTCCTCGCGCGCGACCTTGGGCAGGCTGACGAGGGGGCCGAAGCGCGAGAAGGTGTCGTAGAGGATCTTCTCGTCGACCATGGGGTCCAGGTTCCCGACGAAGAGCTCGGCGCCGACCTCGGCCTGCTTCTGCTTGTCCGCGCTGGCCTTGTTGACGCGCAGCGACTTGCCGTAGAGCTTGATGCCGTTCATCACGTTGGCGGCGTACTCGGCGTCGCCCGGCGTGCGGAACTCGACGAAGCCGAAGCCCTGGTGGTTCTGCGTCACGCGGTCGCGGGGCATGTGGATGTTGTGGATGGGGCCCATCTGGAGCATCACCTCGTAGACCATGGCCGGGCTCGCGCGCTCGTCGATGTTGCCGATGTAGATGGTCGCCTCTTTGTCTTGTTCCCTGCGTCGCGTGGTTAGTCTTGCGTTCGGCAGCTTGCGCGGGGAATTGGAGCGTACCAGTGTCTGTTTTGAGCCATTTTGACGGTTATAGAGGATCCTCCGACCAAAGCGACTATGAATCAGTAGGTTTTTGCGCCGCTGGAGGTATGTCTGGGGGATGCGAATGCGTCGTCGGGTTCAATGATCGAGCAGCAGCCTGGAAATTTTGGCCTCGACGTCTGGACGCGGTCGAGCTGCCAGGCCGGTACGTACCTTATCGTTGCTTGCGAGAGGTCCGATAAGGGAGCTGGCGTGGTTGTTCCGGCCCCACTCGCCCGCGCCTTTTTTTCCGGCAGAGAAAAAGTTCAGGCGCAACTCCAGTGGACCACCATCGCAGACGCACGACGACGACGAGCAACCGCGAACCCCTGCGAATACGGCCATCAAGACGACCCAGCAACTCGGACAGTCTTTTCAACTAGATTCTTGCCAAATTCGCAAACCGTCAAGATGTTCGCCCTCTCCGAAGAGACCAAGGTACGGCCGCGCCGTCCGACAGCTGTCGCATCGACCACGAGCTAAGCATTTCATCTACAGGAGCGCATCGGAAAGATCATTGAGATCTCCCGCATTGCCCTTCACTAGTATGTGTATTCTCGACTACTTGCTATTGAGCCTCGCGCTAACAAAATCGCAGCGGCTACCTCCCTCTCGTCCTCTACCTCGGTACGAACGAAGCCTAGACGAACGTCCGCCGACCTGGATACTGACCCGATCGTAGGCTACACTCGCAGCGAGCCCCGTCCCGCCTTCATCCGGTATGTCGCCCATGTGGTTCGACCGTCGTGCAACGAGCTAACCAGCGCAGCCTCATTTCCCCCCTGTCTTAAACACCACGCGCATCGATATCGACTTTATGTACTATACGGATTTTGAATGGTATTCGGATCAACCGACCGCCAGTGTTGAGGTCATGGGTCTGGAAAGGGACAGCTAAGGAGGTAGAGGTCCCTGTCCCGACGAAATGTAAAACTAGATATGTAATCAAACGAACCTCTCTGACGACACGACGCTTTGCGATATGACACCATTTGCGTGGGCTCAACGGATGGGGTAGGGAACCCAACTTGAGCTGGACTTCAGTGTTCAGTGGAGTGAAACCGTATACTTACTGATGGAAGAAATGGGGGGCAATAAACAAGCCTCGTGGGTGAGAACACCAACGCACAGGACCTACGAGGAGCGTCATTAGTTCACGAGTATTCGTGATAAAGTATGCCCCTGACAACATGCAGCAGTCATCTGGTTAAAACACCGATGACAAGCAGATCCAAAGAGGACCAATCCGTCAACTTCGAGAGTCATTGACGTCTCTCTCACATCATCGAGAAACGGCTGGGATAAGAGTCGAATTGTGGCTAGAGCTCCGAGAGACGTGGCGGGGCCGCAATTCTCCTAGCCAAAATGACGTAGCAATTTTTTCTTTCCTAATCTGTAAGCCAGCATCAGCCACACCACAAGCTTCACCCTCTGGCTCTCTCAACCTCATCTTCTCGACAGAGGGCTCACTCGCGTTTGTTTTTTTTGAGTATCTGAAATGTGACAGAAGCAAGTCTCGTTTCTATGTCAGAAAGCAAACATGCGGGCCTCTCACCCGCGCTCGTCGAGTCCATCGCCGGGCTCTCGGCCGGCTCGGTCGCGACTCTTGTAGTCCATCCGCTTGATATCGTCAAGACCCGGATGCAAAGTGAGCCAAGACGACCGCCCCTATCCCGTCCATCATTTTCTGACCACAAACATCAGTTCATCGGAGCACCGCAAACCCGACGGCGCCCCTGACGACCATGTCGCTCATCCGCACGCTCACGCAGAACCCGCACCCCGTCGCCTCGCTCTACCGCGGGCTCACCCCGAACCTGATCGGCAACGCCTCGAGCTGGTCCGCCTTCTTCTTCTTCAAGAACCGCGTCGAGCGCGCCATCGCCTACTGGAAGGCCGGGCCCCTGCCGACGTCCGCGGGCTCGGGCGCCGACGCGCGCAGCCGGACCAAGGACGTGCTCTCCGGCCAGGACTTCTTCGTCTCGTCGGCGCTCGCGGGCGCCCTGACGCAGGTCCTCACCAACCCCGTCTGGGTCCTCAAGACGCGCATGCTGTCCTCGGACCGCGCCGCGGCGGGCGCCTACCCGGACATGTTCTCCGGCGCGCGCCAGCTGTACCGCTCCGAGGGCTGGCGCGGGTTCTACCGCGGCCTCGGCGTGAGCCTGATCGGCGTCTCGCACGGCGCGGTGCAGTTCGCCGTGTACGAGCCCGCGAAGCAGATGTACTTCGCCGGCCGGCGGCGCAAGGGCGACGACGGCGGCAGGCTGAGCAACGAGGCGACGGTGGTGATCTCGAGCGCCGCGAAGCTGGTGGCCGGGGCCGTGACGTACCCGTACCAGGTGCTGAGGAGCCGGCTGCAGAACTACGACGCGGACGAGCGGTTCGGGCGCGGGATCAGGGGCGTGGCCACGAGGATCTGGCAGGAGGAGGGGCCCAGGGGGTTCTATCGGGGCCTGATGCCGGGGGTCGTGAGGGTCATGCCCGCCACGTGGGTGACCTTTCTAGTGTACGAGAACGTCAAGTTTTATCTGCCTCACTGGGTGGAGTAATTGTAATTATTCTTTGAAGTATTCTTCGTGGTAAAGGCTCCGGGAGATGTTTCTGTGATGAGTTCTAAAAGGTCAAACCCAGGCCAACTTCAACTCGTCGGGCTCGGCTCCTGACGCTCTCGGAAACTTTGAAGATTAACCAAGATATTTTAAGCACATAGAGAAGACTATCCGCTCACTATCTGTGCTTTGTTGTTGTGTTCCGTCTTCTGATCACGCCTAGTTATAATGTCTTCTATTGACTATGTATATTGCGGCTGTTTTGTTGGTGTTCGCGTGAGTCAGCTCTGAGGAATACAGTGAAAGTTCATTTGTCGTTGAAAACCACGAAGTATATAAGCCTCGAAGATATTATAGCTGATATCAACCACAAAATTTAACGGCGGTTGTTTTATATCAGGTGAACGATCCCAGCCAGTTGCCCTTGAAGATTTCTTTCTTATACTGAAATCGAGTTTATCAAACCGCGGGAAGCCCAACCGACATTTACGTAGTGCATGTTGGTGTTTTGCCCATCACAACTAGGCATTAGATGGGCAGTCGTAATGGAAAAGACAACTCCGCCTCGCATGGCATATAGATGAGTTGGAGCTTTAGATAGGCAACTCTTAAGAAGTGTACTGAGCACATCGAAGTATGTAATCACCAATGGCAGCGCGATGATGCAGCTGAGCACAATATCCAGTGAACTTATTATTGTATCCTACTGGAGCCGGTACCATAAAACCCACAAACACATGAACAACTGAATACAATCGAGTCACGATCGACCATTAGGACTTCATCTGCTTTTTTGATCCAGGTCTATGGGCCAAGATGGGCGACAGACACAGAACACAGCTGTGAGATCTTGTCTTCAGTACCATATCCAAACGGAACATTCCCACGGTCGATGTTTACGCCTTCTTCAGTTGTCCAGCATCAGGCAAGACGGCAATCCTCCCGGGCCAGTCCAGGACAACTGTTGCACATGCCCCTGAACTCGCCATACGCAAGACGAGCAACTGCTTTGGTACACGATCCCATCCCCAGGGACATTCCCTCCTTTCTCAGAGCACACACGCTTACAACGATCCCAAATAAGCCATCATCGCGAGTCCCATCCCCTCTCCAAATTACAGTACTACCAACAGGTCTCGCCGCCCCGAGCGAGGCAAAGAACGGCCGAGGCAAGACAACGACACATCACCACGAAAAAAAAAAAACCACAGGACCCCTGAAAATCGCACCACGCGGAGAAACACCCGAATGATCAATCTTCCGCAGCCCCCCCCAAAAACCCTACCGAGGCTTCCCCAAGCCTCGGGTGGGAAGGAGAAGGACCCTGATCATCACTCTCTGAAGCTCCCAATCTCGGAATGAAACACACGGGACCGCCGAGGCGCGGGAGAAAGAGCAGCAGGGGGCGAGCGGTCACGTAACAGAACAGCCTCGGTTTCGAGTAGGCATGGCCACCGCCACGGGGGGGCGAAGAGGCTCGACGGACTGTCAAACAGGGCAGATCGTAATCACGCCCTCGAGCCACGGAACCCCCCTTTCGCCCCAGGGCTTCACGAGACCAGCGACCTATGTCCCCGATATCCTACCAAGTACACGGAAATAACGGCGTCGACATCCAGCTCGCAGAACATCCCACCTCATCCACCGGGGCTATCTCCGCCGGAGCCCAGCCGGCAGACGACGCGACTTATCAGAAGCCGCCCACACCCTCGCGTCCTAAAGCCATATCCTCACACATCCCACGCTCTATTAAACACCTTTCCCCTCCAACTCCGAGACATACAAGTCAGAAGGAGCGGTCCCAGCCGCCACTGTCTTTACCGTGCGAAGAACCTCCCGCACTTGAGCCTCTGTGCAGGACAGAACCCGCAAGACTGGACGAGTTCACCACACGCGTTAACACGCACGCACATGTGAGAGTCCCAGCGAAACACAAGCACACACATACACGCCCTCGCAACCCTCTTCCCGAGCTCCGCGAGACCACCGCACACACACCCCCTCTCCCATCCCCAAGGAACCCTCGCGAGAAAGGTCGTACCGGGTCATACCGTGCGGCGGCCACCTCCTCGAGCGCCCAACGGGAACCCGCAGACTCGCACGGGCAGCAGCAGCGACACTAACCACCCCCCTCTCTCTCCCCAAGACCTCTTCCACCCGGCGGTCTATCTCGCGCATGCTCCTCCTTTCCCGGTGTGGGTATCACAAGATATAGTGCTCGAAGAGAGAAAAAGAGGAGGGGGGGGGGGATCCTCAAATCGGAACAGTGATACAGCGCCCGGCTGTGCATGGCGGCGAGATCGTTCCAGACCTTCTCTCTCCCCTCCTCCCCGAATCTTCCCAGCGGGAGAAAGGGGAGGAGTGAGTGTCACCGACTCTAAGCAATCCATCTCAGTACTATCCGTCCCACCAACCCTCCACGGCGGCACGACCTGCATCGTCCGCGGGTTTGGGTTTGGGTTTGGAAGGAAAAGGGGGGGTAAGTGCAGGATCTCACGAACAACAACCACCATCAAGAAAAGAAAAGAAAAAGAAGCCCGTCAGGATTCATTGGGTGGACGGCTGGGACATTCTATCACATCTCACAGAGATCTGAAGAATACGTCTCTCTCTGCGATGTTACCCAGCAGCAACACGTTATCTTCTAGGTGCTCTCACTTGCATTGCATCTTTACCTATTACTTTCGTCATGGTGAGTCGTTTAGATGCTCTCGGACGTCTTCTCGCTCACGACTCCGTCAAGAGACTCGGAGATCTCCAGCAAGGCAGCGGATGCAGAGAGAGATGGGGCCGTGGCACAAAGACGGGCCAGATAGAAGCAGCTCTCACGCAATACATCACCAGCGGGGAGATAGCACCCGGGGGACCATTCCCCGATCTGCGACCCAAACATTCCAGCTCCCATCTAAGACACGAGTCCTCATCGTGATGGTCCTCACTCATCATCAACCCCCCACCGTCCAAAGAAGTCCATCTAGGCACTACGTACCCAGGCGTTAACCCGTCTCTGGCCTCTCTACCCGGGCCTCCTTCCTTCTCCTCCATACACCCCAAGACATGCTAAATGACGAGAGACACATCTCAGGTAAGAAGGTAAAAAAGAGGCCCATGGTGCGACCGGGTCTCTGAGGCACGGCGCGCGAGAGACACGGAGAGAGAGAAGGAGGAGGAGGGGGCGTACGACGTGGCACGCCCAACGGCGCGGATCCGAAAGGCCCGCGGAGCCACGGAGAGGAGCGAGATGGAGAGACAGATTTCTGAGATGTGAGAGGAGGGTGTGGGCGGGCAAGACCTGCCTTGCCTACATCGAGCAAGGCAAGTCTCTCTTTCGAGAGAGGAGGAGGAATATGCCCGCATTGATCAAGTTGCCTGCTCCTCGCGCTCCAACGACGTTGGGGCTCCAGGAATGCTGGGCAACGGCATCGCAGCCTGCCAGAAGAGCCAACTAGCCGGCTCAACTCCAGCTAGCACCGCCTCCAGCCAGCCATTTGCGATGGGGGGAAGAAGAGGCCAACGGGGTCAGCTCCCCTCACTCGCTCACTCTCTCCCTTGCCCGCTTCAGCGCGGCAGACAAATCACGCAAGCTCGTCACAAAGGGTCCAGCCTCTTTAGCGTGGCAAACGACTTTGCCTGTTCCGCCTGCTTTTACTCGTCTGCTGAGTGCTGGGGCGCGCGCGCAAGTCTCGCCCCGATATCCGACGTGACGTGCGCTGCGTCGGCGGCCGAACAAGCATAAACCCTACTCGAGTCCCCATTTTCGCATGCCCTCCAACGAAAGACTGCGCAACACAAGAATTGATAGGGCAACCACCCGTTAGACGAACAAGACGGACGGCTCTCGCCGCCGCCGAGAGACGCCGGGCGCCGTTGGGTCAGGTCCTGATCCTGAGGTCCGCGAGACACGCACGCCCTCAGCAACGTGAGTCATCTGATATGGTGTTGATCCAAAGCTTGAGCCAAGTTTTGCCCTCTACGGTAACGTCTCTGAGATCCACCTCCCGTCCCGCACCGCACGGAGGACAAAGGGACGGACGGAGGATAATGGTATTATGGTATGGCATGCGCATCGCTGAGTTGCTACGAGGGCGGGAAGCGGGCGGCGGGTTTAACGCAACGCATCGACGCCGGCGCCACTCGCGGCCGTCTACATTGGCTCCACCCTCGCACTACACTAGACGACCCCGCGCAGAGAGTCGGGAAGCTGTGCGACAGAAGAATGCGGGAGGGGAGAGGGGGGAACCAGAGAATCTCGAAAATCTCTAACGTCTTTCCTTCTCAGTCGATCAGGAGCCTTGTCGTCCATGTGACACAGACCGCCCGATGAGATGGGGAAGAAGGTGAGGGAAAAAAGAACAACAATAACGGCCAAAACGTTGCCCCTCGGCTAATGTCAGAGTTTACGCGCTGGACCGGGGGGGTCAACTCGAGAGAAAGAAAGAAATATGACAGAAGAGGGCCTGTCGCTTAGGCGGGGGCAATTCGCGATGACATCGTCAAAGAGGATAGCGTGAGGGAAAAAAAAGACTGTTTCCTCGCTTTGGCCTCGTTGACTCGCCTTTCTGCAGCGTCCTGGGCGCATCAGAACGTCACACTGTCAGTCCTCATCTGCATATGCTTTGGCGAACAATCGCGATCTTTTTCTGATGATGAGGAGGGTCGAGCGGTGGAGAACCGCCGAGGTGGGTGAAGAGTGTTTGAGTGGGAACGTGATTGTAAGCGAGCAATGGACGATGTGATCATGGGATCAGCAGCTCCGGCTTGCGTGCCTAGTCTGTCCAGTCCAGTCCCACGCAAGATTTTGACAAGCAACGCTGAGCGGAGCAGAGTTGGGTCGAGTCATAGAGCGTTGGCGATCATGAATGACTCTCGACTTCGTGGGCTTGCAACTCCGGCCCGAGTTGACGATTCGGGTCTATCAAGCAAGACGTCCGTTTGGCGTCGCAGAGATAGAAGATGATTGCCCCCCATCGGCCCCGTGTCGGGCGCCGGATGGATGTGCTGCGGCGGTTCAGGAGCTCCTCCGCCCCCCCCCCCCCCCCCCGTTCCTTGCTGGTCAAATTTCCCTTCTGCCCAGCTTGCTGCGATCCGTGTTGCCAGCCATCGTGAGAGTGTGAGAATGCGCTCCACTCCGGGCGGACTCCCGGCGTCAGAGGAGGCGAGTTGACGAGATGTGTGCTTGATGTCCCTCCAAAAGAGCTCTTGAGACGATCGACCGCCCATGTCGGTTGATCGTGCTTCCGTGACCTGTCAGATTTCAATGCCATCCTCTCTGCAACAATACGCTACGGCATGCGTCCGTAGGGGCAGGCCGGGGGCCCGGGGCAGACCAGGGCAGGGCCCGGCGATTCGAGTGGCTCGGGGGAATAGAGCTGCATTGGGAAATTGGGCCGTTACCAAAATGGAAGAGCTTGCGAAAGGAGCTGCATGTTGGTGAAGGCAGATCTCAGCCTTCCCGTCACTTCTCACATTTCCTCCTGCACGCAAAAGCGAGGAAAGAAATCAAACAGAGGGAAAGAAAAAACAACTCCCAACGACAGACCCGGCCCGGCTCCACTGCATATCCACAGGCACCATCCGTGTGGGCTGAAGGCCGCCAGGGGAATACCAGGGGGAAACACCAGGGCAGCCTGTTGTATCGACTGTCGAGATCTGAGGTGGGCCGGCTCTCTCTCCAGTCCAGTTACTTCAGTCCAGTGGCCTCCAATGCGACCAGGATCCTGGGTGCTCTTGGTTGCTATGCCTGGGGGACTTGCAGCAGACCACCCATGTTGCGCAGCTGGCCCGGCGATCCAGCTTGGTCTCTGTTCGGACAAGTGCGTAGATCACACTGCCTGCCGGGTGGGTACCGTAGTATCCGTATGGATAGTGTCGTAGTGTACGGATACAATGTACAATGTGAAAGGCTGTGGCAGGTTGGGATATCGCATCTTCGTCGTCGTCTGCTCATGAATGAAACATTCCCATCTGCGCGACTGGGTGAGGCTGGCCCACCGTCCACACACGCACGCACACACGCAACGCATAGTGTACGGAAAGCGTAGGCGCAAGACGTGTGCCCATGCCCACGGGCCCAAGGCCGGGCCACAGCCAGGACGGACCTCTCGTTCGTGTCGTCAACTGGGCTGGGGAGCCACCCGATACAGGGTCATCCCTTCACTGTCGGGCAATCGACAGCGGCTACCATATCGGACGAGAGCTCCGGTCCTCCCCCTCTCACTGCCTCTCCGCCAGGCCTGCTGGCCAGCGCACCGCTCGCACCTGCGGGACTGAGAGAGAGGTGAAAGATCTCACAACTCAACTTCCTCAGTGGGTAGGTAGGCAGCTGGCTCAGACACCGCTTGACTCTCCGTCAGGGATACCCTCAGTTGCCCTGTCTCACGCCCTCCCTCAACAAAACATATCAGATATCACCGGCCTCTTCATGGGAGGATAACCCGAGTCGGGCGTTCTGTCCACTCGCGGATGTCTTCCGGTACGCGGTGACGACGCCTACCACGTCTGGGGAGTCGGGACCGTAACTGCGACGATGTCCACTGAGTTGGACTCGACTCGACTCGATCGAATCCCCAAGCTGATACGGATACTGGTCGAGGACGAGGTGCGCAAGCCAGCTTCTGGTGAGCTCTAGCGCCATCGTCCATCGTCCATCGATCAACAGGCCGATCAGATCTGGTCATGTGCCAGGCCAGGCATGCCATGGCATGGCTCTGGCCTTGGTTTTCATTGGATACATCCGAAAAGCCATCCGCTTCGAAGCCTCAACTCAGATCTGCGGTGCCACGATCTGGTCGACCAGAGAAGAAAAGAGAGTGTGTGGGTTGCCAGAGCTCCGGGACTCGCAAACCACGGCTGGATGAGAGAGGAATGCGCCACAAGCTGGGTATCGCGCAAGGGCCTGCGGCATCCTCTTGCCAACCTGCCCTGCCCTGTCCTGCTTGCCTGCTCGTCGTCGTCTTGAAGAGCTTCCTCTTTCTCCTCGTCAAGGCATTTGAGTCGAGGCTTCCATGATCTGCCCCAGCCCCTCCCTGTCCACTAGGACTGCTACCATCGATCTGCGGAGATGCAAGAAGAAGAAAGGAAAGCCAGGCTTCGTCCGCGAATGACCGAGCATCCAAGCCAAGCCAAGCCCTAAAGCGCCCCTTGCAGTCGTGGTCAGGGAATGGCCGAGTCTCGGTACGTGCGGATGGGATACCAGCCCACTGCCCACACAGCTCCGTCTCGATCCCCTGGGCCTTTCATAGTAGCATGGGCACGCTCTGAAGCATCAGAGCATATGCGGTGCCTCTTTGCCCCAATCAGTCCTCGCGTCTTTTGCCATTTCGCGCCCACCTATCAGCATCGCCTTTTTGGGGTTCTCGCTACCTAGCGTAGGGGACCTTCGCAAGGCTCTGATTATCGACAACAATACCGACTTCCTACAGACGGGGGTGCCGCATCCATACCGGCGCCCCCAACGGCCGAGTATTAGTGTACTGTAGGTAGCTCCGGGGCGCAGTGCCGGTATTGCCATGTTTCAAGTCGCCAGAAATAGCCGGGCATCACGAGATGCCTATGTCACCGCCAATGGGCCTCCCCTGGGGCTTCTGCTTCGTGATGTTCGATCGTCCGAGAAGTCGAGTCGTGTCACTATCAGATCTGTCTGGCGGCATCATGTGGACCGTTGATTACGTCGAGCAGCGCAAGTGGTCCGGTCCGTCAATGTCATTGTATGGACTTGTTGCTCTCGAGTTGGAGCTCAGGCCAGCAAGTGATAAGTGACGAGGAGGCGCCAAGTGAGAGCAACCAAGGGTTCTGAGGGGCCTCCATCGTCAATAAGAGGAGTCTTGTAAGAGAAAGGCTTGGTCTAGGCTCTGTTAGCCTTCAGTTCAGTAATGACGCGCTTTGCTGTTTGCTCAACTTACCTGGGTCACGCTCACTCATCAATCACAATGCAACTGACATCAAGTACAACAAGTTGTACTAGTATGTAGTGTAGGCTGTCCATGTCGCCTGCGAGAGCCGAAGGGACCATGTCCTTGTTAGCGGGGCAATCACCTTGCTTCCCCGGTGCCTAACAAGCCAATTCTGTCACCCATGCCGCCAGTGGAAGGATGACGGCGCTTCCCCCAACCAAGTTAGGGTTAATAGGCGAGTGCACTAGCTCCTTGTACACTAATACATTGTCGTAGTGTATGTGAAATGTTGACGAGGAAAAAGATGAGATGTGATGGCGAAGATGAAAATTTGCCATCATCCACAGAAACGCAGCAGAATCCACCGCGATTCAAGAAGCGAACAAAGGGGGACGCGCGATTGCCGATGAGGAAATGGGCGGCGGCCGAAAGCGATCGGGAGAGCGGAAGGGCAGGGCGGTCTCCAGCCCGGCCGACTCCGCCGCTGTTCATACAGCCTCTGGGTCAAGATGAATGTGCCGCGCGGCAGTCCCTCTCGTTCCAGTCCGGATTGACCGTCAACGGGCATCTCTGAATGATCGCAGGTCGTTGGGGATGACACCGACTTGCCCGGCCGTGACTGTGCGCCGTCAGCTAAGCTCTGTCGGGGGTCGGAGCTCGGGTCTCGCGGCCTCGACTTAATTTGCTGTATCTGTAGGGCTGAATCAGTGCAATGTGCACCGTTTGTCCGTTCAAGGAAAGTCGGGCGGCACAAGACGGCCTGTTTCTGCTTGTTTTACCTCTGGCGATGAAAGGGTCATGGCCAGGCTGGAATCTGAAGGCTGAAGCATGGCCACGGCCATTCCCATTCGTCCTCTAGCCCCAGAATTACCCGTCAAACACGACCATGGATGGATGATGGAACCGCCAACGGCCCTGAATGAGCCCCGCGAAACTGAGGGAGAGCCACGCCATGGGCCTGCTGGAATGAATCCAGACCCAGTGGAGCGGACTGGGATCCTCTACAGCATGCTGAAATTATTCTGGAGAAGTTGGACAATTGCGGTCATGGCCGCGAGTACGAGCTCTAATCTTGGGCGCATAGGGCAATTTCTTACGCCCGTAGCCCATTTTCTGTACGGAGTACGGAGTAGAGGTTGAGATTTGTGTATAGTAGCTCTCGACGCCGCAACAGTTCCAAATATCTTGCCGGTGGGGAGATGACAGGACCGAATGCAGACTCTGACAGCCGCCCAGCGCATGGCAACCAGCTCGATAAGCTTTCGTATTGCATGGAATCGTTCCATTCGGCGGTAACTACGGGTAGACTGGTGCTGGTGCTGGTGCTGGTGCTGGTGCTGGTGCTGGTGCTGGTGCTCCTGGTTTCGCCCCTACACTAGGACCGCCGTCGCTCGAAGTCGTGACCACCAAAAGCGGGACGGCTCGTTACTGTTAGGGCGACGGCGACGATGCCCCGAGATGGTGGCATCTCGAGCTTGATAGTGACACGATCCAAAAGGCCAATCCTGCACCGTCGAGGTTTGTTTCAGACCAATTTACTCGTTGGCAAAGTCCGCTGGAACAAACCATCCGTTATCACCTGACCCGGCCACGCGCTATTACCCCGGGCTTGATTGCACCGCAGTTGCCGGCATCCAATTCTGAGAAAAGGGGTCGACGTTTGTGGATATTCGTCGTCAGACAAAAGCCCGTCTGGCGTTGGTCATTGGCGTGTCCGAATGCGATGGATTGATTGTTGGCAATGGCAACCGTCATTTGCCAACCTTGGGCCCCCTCTTGAGCCCCGGTCTTGTTGGTCACCAATAAATCAGAAATGAAGACTTTTCTCCGCCATCTAGCCGCACCCTATTAAGGGGCTGAGAGGCACTTCGTCCCAGTCTCGTCAGCAAGGCAGCAGAACTGAAAATGACAACTTCGCTCTCTGGAGGCCATGTCGGTCGCGGGAGCCCCTGACGACACTCCGGTGACAGTCCTGGAGCGCATCTACCGATCTGACCGTCTGCTGCTGTTGGAGGCATGTCTCGGTCCTCGTGGGCGCCGGCTTGGCCCAGCATGTCGGTTGGCCAGTAGTAGGCCTGTTTGACAACATGACGGACGGCCACCAGAAGTGTCAGATTTTGGCGCCACAGTTGATTAGTTGAACGGTGAACCTCGTCTTTGTGTTCAACTCGACCGGCCCGGTTCACAATGCTCCATCGCTTGTTAGTGTAGTGCGGAGCGTCGTTCCCGCGTTTAGTGCCGTTTAAATCCCGCTTCCCGTCAGTCCAGCTCCCACCAGCCAAGCCAAGAGCGATTCTTGATGGGCGCGTGCCTACGCGCTCGAATGAAAACTGTTCCGAGAGCTGCGTTTTGGATCTCGTCCAAGCATTTCCCAATCGATCTCTCCTGCCGTCCCTTACCTGCTGCCACACTGTCTTCATCCCTCCCGGAAGTGGTGCCTTGCTCCGGCCGGCACCGCGGGCATCCAATGACATGGGCAGTCCAACCCGGGGGATCGACCTTCACCCGCAGTTCTGGGACCGGCGCACGGATCACGGGAGCCCACGCCTGCAGCCTGACTAAACCGGTTCAGGCTGGCCAGTGCTGTCTGGGCCACTTCAGCTTGTCGTGATGCTGGCTCGCCCACGCTTTTGACGCGCCTGTCGTCCCCTTCCCGACAGCTTGGATCGCGATGAGCACGTCCGGGGTGCCGCAAACTATTGGCCTAGAATGTCGCCATGGTCGAGTGCGTGCGAGCCAGAGCGCTGGTGAGGATCAACATCCCACCTGTCACTAGGGGCCGCTGCCTCGAAGGAAGCCGTCTGGCGTCCTCTTGAGATCCAAAGATACCTGCTGGGAAAAAGGCCATTCTCTTGACGCCCAACGCTAGGAATATCAGCTGCCGGGTTTGGCTCCTCCATGTCTTGCACTCTGTCATATTTTCCGGGGCATAAATGATGGCAGGAAACCCTTCATTTCGTGATTCCCGACTCCTTAATGCAGTGCTGTTCAGTAATCTGCACATCCCTGGAGCTGCGTGGAGGTGTGACCCCTCGTGACGCCAAGAAGACGACGAAGAATCCCGTTTTCCTGTAGCTTGACGTGCCCTGTCATAATCGAAGAAACCCAATGGCGAAGAAAAGCAAGAGACTCGGGTGTTTGGTTTTTTGCGTGCCCAACTGAGTGAGCTGAGAGCACACAGGACCGCATCTCGACACCTGGTTGCCGGGATCCCGGCCTACCGCGGTGAAAGACGCCACTGCCGGCCACAAGCTGGCCAAGTGACTCTGAGGTAGGCTCCCGCGAGAAAGGTGCCATTTGGAATCACAAGCACAGGCTGGCCGCTGAATCTCAGGTGTTACCTAGCTGGTTGATTGTGGCTTGAGCCTAGTTCGTCGGTTCGCGAGTGCCTCTAATTGGCAGACGGCGAGCTTGGCCAGCCGCTCGTAACGGCTGATGGGTGTGATCGATCTTTAGAGCCTTCGCAGAGCGCAACAATCACGGTAGGCTAGACCATGCACCGTTTTGTCGCGCGGCGGAAATGTGGCGGCCGATAATACAAATTGATGCGTGTACGTGCGTAGTTTCTTAGCGGATGAAGTGGCTGTAATCAATCAAGATTGCCAGGCACGGAGGTAGCAGTGCAGCGACAGTGTGGGTGCCAAGGCCGCGGAAGTCTTCCCAAGGTCGATTGGTCCCGGTCAAATCTGATATGTGAGAGAAGGCATGTGAGCGATGACACACGGGTGCATTATCGTTTGAGTTGGAGAACTGGAAGCGCGGAATGCCAGATTCCTGCAAAAGACAGCCGCGCGCTCCTGATCGATGTTATCCCAACGAGGAATGCCGAGAGTGTATCAGTTGGACAAATGAGGGAGCTGTTGCAAGTCCTCGAGTTCGACCTCCCAGAAGAATGATGTATGCGCATGGTAGTGAGTGGCTGGCCAATCGAACACCACGCCGAAAAGGCTGGTCACCTCGATGACGGTGGTAAGAAAGATGCAGTAGTATGCGATTTTCGAGTCCTGCTAAGTTTGAGCGAGTTCAATTCGACAGTAATACTTCAAATGTGGTGGATGTTTGTGTGAATGCCATGGTTTCGGTTTGCTTGCTTTTGCACAAGTCCTGTCAACGGGTGCAAGCCTGCAGGACCCGTCAGAGATGCTCAAGCTCTCCTGACTGGTTGGTTCCTACTCGTCTCCCTCGTCTCACAGACCAGCGTCATCACGGTGGACAATCCCACTCCCGACCAAATACTTTTCATGGCTTGCATAAGCCAATGTGCCGGAGTCGTTGTGCAATCCCTGCAGTGGACCAAGTCCCAGTCTAGTCCGTATTACACTGTAGTCGGTCCAGAGCTGGCAGAGACCCACCCGTCCTGAGAGTCGAGTCCAACTGGCGGTCCTGTTGCGAGCAGCACCAGACCCTCGGACTCTGGCTGCTTGGGTTGTCTCAGATGGGATGAGTTCCTAGTTGATATTAGAAGGTCATCGTCGAGGATGACTACGGGTTGTGCTGGCGAGCTTGATTGGTTGGAGAGCCAGGATTCCCTACAGATAGACACGAATAGGGCCGGTCAGTGGAACATGTTGATGGCGCGGCAGCAGGCCATCCGTCCCGCGACGGGTCTTTGCCAGGTAAACGAGACCCCTTGCGTGCACATCAATATGCATACGTGATAATTAGCGACGCAGGAGATAGTCGACGGTCGAGATCGATTGTGAAGGAAGGCGCTGGCAATCATACGCTGTCACCGCTTGAAACATTGGCGAAGTGCAACTCGGAATAGTACCGAGGCGAGAGGGAAATGAAGAGTGCTTGATCGGGATGATGAGTTCGCCTGCGGTTGCCCACCTTGACGGCGGTGGGCTGACGAGACGGTGTTCAATCGATGACCCAAGGTGAAAAATTTTTGTCGACAAGCAACACGAAGTGCCAGATTGCAGTGTTATCGTGGTGCAGCTGTGTGGGTTGGATTGGGCCGCGTATTTTCGGCATTCTGAGAGATGCGCTGTGCTGTAGACAACCTGCGGCTACCACTGACCAGTCGTAGGGGCTTCAATCAGAGAAGCCAATCTGAGATCCATGATCGCAAAGCGACCCAGACAGATCGCAAGGCCCTGGTGGAGGAGACGAGAGGGGCCACCCGGGGACCACCGGAGGCTGCGGACACCCCTGGATTCCGACCGTCATGGTGAGATGCGAAGGCACCGCGCGCTGCAGTCTGCCTTCTCGTCCCCCTGCCTGTGCAGCTCGGAGGTTTTGTTGATGCAGAAGGATTAATTCCAAGGTGCCATCATTCGACTCAACCGCCGTTCCCACCCGCCGTGGAGACGGTGTAGCGTGAGGTGAGTCCAGCCTTGGACGGCCGACCCGTGACCGCATCCATTGGTCCGTTCGGCGATCAGACGAGGTTCATGTCCCAGAAGACATTTTTCTTGTCTGCTGAAGTGAAATGCAGCCAGGCTCTCGTGGAGCCGTGGGGTAATAGGGAGGACTTTCAGGTTGTTCTATCCAGATAACTGATGTCACCGGCCCTATCACAACCCGTTCAGACAGGACCAACGAAAGGCTGGACGAAGCAGACCGACAGGCCGGATCCAGTCCGTCCGTATTAGATGTAACCGTCTCCGAATTGGGACCGGGGAATTACGGACGAGAGGAAGGGTCCCGGAAAGTTCGTCGGCTCTGTTGTGATGCCAAGCTGGTGGGTTGCACGGCGACATTCGGGATGGCGAGCGACGGCGACAGGCCTGCGAAACGGACGGGAGAAAAGGGTATTCTTGCGAGGTGTCAAACACCAACCGCAGGCAGTGTGACAGTGACAGGCGGGCAGGGTTAGCAACGGTGGGGAAGACGCCACGCAGCCTCGTGGCAACGGGAGTTGGGAAATGAGGCGGGAGGCGGGAGGCGTGATACGAGGCGCTTAGCAGTTTGAGGCAGCGTGTACCCCCCGCGGCGGGTGCCTCGCCTGCTCATCAGCGTCTACCGGAGACGGACCAAGGTACCGATCGTCAGGTTCGATACCGCCCTAACTCGGGTGAGGTAACGAACTGAGGCTGATGGGTTCGAGGCGAGTTCAGGTGTAGAACGAGGCTGCCGTGATGTCAATACTGACGTCGATATCGAGTCGAAATGTCCATGGCGGCGATCCCCGCCGCCTCGTGCCTTGCCGCTTGAGGACATGGACCGGAGGCCATGGTGCCCCGGGAACTGGCAAACAAAACGGACAAGTTTGTGGTTTGGCAGGCAAGCAGATACCCGAATGGGAAGCACACCTTGTTCTGCGAGCTCTGCAATGCAAATATCTTTAGTACCAAAATAAGTGCTGACGGTTTGGACTCGATTCAAGGACTAGGGGAGGGAGGGATCAGGGCAGAGAAACTGACAAACAAACGGAATAAGAACAGAACAGACTAGACGGGACGTGTCCGCGTTCTGCGTTCTTCGTTCTGCACTCTCTCTTCCATCCTGCCACTCTCCTCCCTCTTTCTCTCTTTCTCTTTGCCTGGTGTCCAGGATGCGCATGTCCGGCTGTGGCTTCAGCCCGAATTCGCGTGCCGGTATCTGGGGGTGAGGATAGAACCGGCAGAAAAAAAGCGTCTTCCTCCATTGCCGTTGGGGTGGGTTGAAGTGAGGAAGATTGATTGGGGTGAGGTGAGGTCGAGTATCCGTAGGGGACCTGGAGCTGGGAGGGGAGGGGGTGTTGGGGCGTGCCCGACGGTGTCTGGGTGAGCCATGCCAGGCAGGTTCCTTCGGTACCTAAGTGGCGCATGGAATAGGGGAGTGTACATGGAGTGTACGTACTTGGGGAGTGCACCTTGCCCTCGGAGACGTATCTTTTCGACCCTTATTAGCGTCCATGTTAGGTACGTAGCTTGCGTGCGGCGTGCCTGCCACCCACCACAACTGTGGGATGGCATTGGTACGTACCCAGACATCTTGCGATTCCCCACTCGCACGACTGCAGTGGCCGGGATACTGAGCGTGAGCGGTACGTACCGAAAATTGCAGTTGCGTCTGCGTCTGCGCCTGCGTCGTCTGCGTCGGCGGATGCTGCCTCATTGCACGCCCATCGTGTACCTTCATCACCACCATCACCACCACTTCCATCACCATCACCATCAAACCTCAAAACCACACGCCCCCTTCCTCTCTTGGTACCAATGGGATCTTCCTCTCCCTGCCGTCAGTCCCGCCCGCCGTCACCAAAAATTAAGATCCCAGCAAACAGGGAGGCCCTGTCGACAGCCAGATGTCTTTTTTTTTTCTTTTTCTCTTCTTTCGTTTTTTTATTCTCTGTCTCTGAGCCTCCCATGTCTGACTTTCTACCAAAGGCATGCGAACCGTATGCCGCCAGGCTCTCTGAGTCTGGGTTTGAGTCTGTCATGTTGTCCTTGTTGGTCGTCGAGTCAAACGGAGCAATGTGCGTTTGATTGTCCGGAAGAGAAGAGCATCTACCCCAGGCCCCTGATTCCTCACTGTTCTCTGTTCCAGGGCAGCAACTCCATTGCAGCGCGTCGCCTCCTACTGGATTGCCAATATCGTCATCGTCGTCTCCATCACCGATCGGCCTCACCCTCGTCGTCCCCCACGCGTCCATCTACCTACCTGGACTAGGCACCCTACGTCCGTATACCAGGTGGTCAGGTCTTCCTTGGCCAGCCTGCTCACAAGCCGAGCCTCACAGCATGAGCAAGGCACGCAACTAACAACTAACGCTGCCCAACAGCCATCACAGGTCCATCATACCCAACACGATGTCGACGGTCATCCCATGACAAGCAAGGCAGTGCGGTACTCGTGGATGGTGCAGGCGTGTAAATTGCCTACCTGCATCGTCCCCAAGGGCTCATGTCTCTTTCTACAGCTCCATGACTGTCGACATATCGAGAAACAAAAGGTCCCTCTGCAACCTTCCCCTGCCTCGCCTTGCCGTCCGGCTGCAACATCGAAGCTCCCGGCGATCCTAGCCTGGCCCAAAAGCAATCATGTCGCCTATTTGGGCGAGATCTGGTCTTCATACAGCCGAAGACGAGGTGGGTTGCAGTCGAGCAGAATAAGCAACTATGCCTCGAGGTCATGGCATCCCAGCCAAGGCCGAGGACCTCGTAGAGATGGACGTGCTATGACACGGATACTGAACAGGGGCTCTGTTTATTTGAGAATCTCTCGACATGCTTGTTTCACACTGTCACCATCCATCCGGCTGCCAACTCTCATACCCCCTGCAAGGCCGCAACGAATGCCATCTTCATCACCAGAACTCGAGAGTTGAGGTTTACACTACTATGTACCAACACGTACAGCACAGCCCACGTTCGCAGAATGTCTCATTCCTATACTCGAGAACCCGACCCAAGGTGGCCAGATTGACTACCCTTTCCTCTGAGATCAGGTCAGGCCAGGCAGGTCAGGTCAGTCCTGGCCGATGAAGACCCGAACCACTCGTCCATCAGGTCCATGAATCTTCGCCTCAGTCCTCAGCTCCAGTGGTATCAACGCCCATCGCCGCTCGCCGCCTCCGCCTCCACCGTCTATGGAAGGCATCAGACTAGTAGCAGTCTCTCAGAGACATGAGCGAGCGCTTCCCACACCAGCTTGAGGTAGGGGGTATTACCGTACCTGCCTGCCTGCCTTTTGACCTTAGTTGCAGGGCATGGGTATGACGCCTCTGCCTTCCCACCCCCCTCCCCCGAGATCCAGCTTTTACACCCCCTCCCCTCCCCTCCCCTCCCCCTCCCCTCTCCTCTCCTCCTCCCCATCGCCTCGACCACCCTGGACATCAGAAAGTCTTGTACTCGTCTGCGACTCCACGTCCCCCGACCCACCCTCACAACTACCCCGGCTTTCCTGGAAGCCCTCCGTGTTGCTCGTCGTAGTGGGGGTTCTGATTTCCACCAAACCTCGATGTTCTGGCCGTCAACTGTTCTTTTTCCTCACTAATCCACTCTTTTGGGTCCTGTGAGTCTCGCTTTAACTGCATGTATATTTAGTCTGAGATCTCTGGGAACCCAATCCAGTCTATTAACTCCTGGGATCACTGTCCGACCCTGGCGCACATCAGCCATCCCCTCCCACGCCTCGAATATACATTCTTCTGTGTCCCCGAGTCTATAACTACATCTATCCATCTTTCCTTCTCCATCCCACAACATCACAGACCTCCAACTCACGACTCGACTTCACGTCCATCACTTCACTCCTTCCTTTTGATATACACCTTAGACTCAGCTGTCGTCTACCTTCTCTCGGTGCAAGCCAACTTTCACGAGGGTTTATCCAACAACACGTCACGTCCTCCACCTCGGACTCAACAGCCGTCTCTGTCCATCCACGCCACAAACAACACTACCCTCTCGCCAGCTTGGCTTCTTCCCAATGGCTCTGACGGAACAAGCGGCCGCGCCCCAGGCTTGGGGCCGTTGGCAACAGCATCAAGCTGCCAACGAATACGGCATGATGGACAACTCGACCTTCGTGCCGTACGACTCGAGAGCCGCAACATCTGGCCCCATGAACGGAGCCATCATGGCCCCTCAGTACATGGTGGGAGGCCACTACGCCATGCAGACCATGGGCCACCCGTGCCCTACGCAGAACCACTTCGCCTACAACCAGTACGACTCGCCTCCCGCCAGCATGAGCATGCCTTTCAGGCTCCCGGCCCAGCAGGACCGCCAGCTCATGCCTGTGTCTGCTCCGGAGCACGAGGTTCCTCGTGCGAGCTCCTACCCGCACGAGAGCCCCTCCGCCCAGAACGACAGACAGTGCAGCCCTTCCACGAGGAGCGAGACCAAGCTCAGCAACCCGAAGACTCCTCACCCTCTCAACACCAAGGACATCAAGTTCAACAAGCCCACCAGCGCGAAGCCGGTCAACTTCACCACGGCCATCGACACCCTCATGAAGGCCATTCAGAAGAGGGCCGATTCGGACGACATTGTCAAGGGCGTCCCCGAGATGGAGAAGGTGATCAAGCCTGAGCCCAGGTCGCCTCGGTCTGCGCCTCAGCCCCAGGTATGTTGAGATGTGTCTCACTCGACTGCAACATGGCTGACAGGTATTAGTCCGAGCCGTCCACAGAGCCTGCGGAGGCACCCAAGACGAAGAAGTATATCTGCGATGTCGATGGATGCGGCAAGAGCTTCTACCAGAGCACTCATCTGGACACCCACAAGCGCGCGCACACAGGAGAAAAGCCATACGTAAGCGAAGACGGACTGAATCGTTGCGTACCAAACTAACAGGCTTCAGGTTTGCACTTGGCCGCGATGCGGACGCACCTTCTCCCAGCCTGGCAACTTGAAGGTAAGATATCACGATGCTTCCAGGCCCACCCACACTAACAAGGTCCGAAGACTCACATGCGCCGCCACACCGGAGAGAAGCCGTTCCGCTGCGAGCAGTGTGCCAAGGTGTTTGCCCAGCGAGGCAACCTCCAGACACACATGGCCACGCACACGAATGCGAAGCCCTTCGTCTGCAAGCTGGACGACTGCAACAAGATGTTCACCCAGCGAGGCAACCTCAAGGTGTGTAGAATGCCGCTCGCCGCGGAGGCCTGGCTAACAAGAATCCAGAACCACCAAAACAAGTACCACGAGAAGACATTGTTCGAACTCACCGACTGGGTCGTATCCCTGAGCGACATCGACAGCCTCTCCGACGAGGACCGCGAGATGTACTGGTACTTCGCCAACCTGTACAAGAACAGCAACAAGGGCATCAAGGGCCGCGGCAAGGACCGCCGAGTGAGCAACCGTGTCTCCAAGTCCAGGACTGCGCCGTCCTCGTACCCTGTGAAGCGGATGCCCGGTGCCGCCAGCCTCGCCGCCTACAGCTCCAAGCGACTGCCGCCTCCGGAGCAGTACATGCCGCAGCACCACCAGCACGGCTACGATGTCTATGACACCGACATGGACCAGTCGTCGAGTGCCAGCAGCCCCAGGTACGACGGACTGCCTAGCGGGTACCGCGACCGCATCTACACGCAGTCCACCCACGCAATGTACTAGGCCGTGGTCTCCACCCGGCAACGGCACGCGTCATGTCAAAACGGCTTCTCGAACGATGAACGGAAACGATCAGGAACAGGAGAAACCACGGGAACGATACGGAGTCGCAACAAAACACAAAACAGCTCCTTTTGTCAATACCTGGGGCGTGAAACGAAAACGGAAAAGAGAAAAGAACCTGGCGCATTCACGGGAGGGGGGAGAGCCCCTCGGAACGGGGCGAACCGAAAACAGCGTGGTTTCATTATGGGTAATCTTGTGACTTTGGGTGGTTGTCTGAACTTCCTTCTGCTTTTTCCTCTTGCTTTTTGGGAGTTTTCTCATTTTTCCTATACTATACCTTTTCTCTTCGTTCACCTACTTTTGGGGCCGAGGTTGTGTCTAACAGGAGAGTGTACGAAGGTGCAGTGTGCAGCTGTTGAGCGGTTTTACTTTTTCTTCTTGTCTCTGGTAGTTCTTTCCGGGGCGTGACAGCTTGAGCGCCGCCGCAAAAGACGGTATTGTTTATACATTTCTCTATCTTCTTTACAGGCACAAGCTGTCTGCGGGTCGACATACTTTAGGGGGCAAGGGGCTATCATCAAGAGCAAGGAGATTGCATCACGGGAGTTACTAGACGACCACGGGATTTTCGGTGGTGGGAAAAGCCAACGGTGTATGGGGGCATTCGCATCAGAGTTACTAGACTCTACAGAGATACCCTGGGGAACGGTATTAGAGGGGGTTTGCGCCCGATGGGACACGGGCCGGGGGAAGCGTGGCAACACAAGGAGTTCATCAAGCGTTGAGTTTTTTATCTTGGATTCCTTATTTTTGATGGGAACTTGGGGATGGGCCGATAGGAAGGATCCCGAGATCATGCACCCCTTGCTTCGGTGGGACGCCTGGATGTACGTATGAGAATTGATTATTGATACATACATATGCACGCTCTTGTCTCCGTGGGTGATTACTCTGCAACGCGCTGTGGACGGAATCGGGCTAGGGCGGCAGGAGTCCTTGGGTCTTTGGGCTGCAGTGCAGACATAGGTCTAGCTGTAGACTGGAGGCCTGCTGTATGTCTTGCACCGCACCGGCATGGCTGTCGCCTGCCCCGGGAAGCTGGGGAGAAACATGGAGGAGGGTGGTGGTGGGGGGGAAGGGAAGGCCGAGCCCGGATGGGGCCTCCGGGAGCCGGCGAATCGGCGATTCCATGAGAGAGGCGCGGAGTCTCCCGGGCAGGGCTTGCTTGTCTTCGCTGGACCGGGGGTTGTTCGCTGCACGTTGGCCTGTTTTTCCAGCTGAGCCCCTACCGAACCAAGGCCGAAGTGATGATGGGCTGTGTGCATGGAAGGGGGAAGATGGTGGTGGGTGGCAAAGAAGCGGTCTGCACCATGGACAGAGTCTTCTTCTGGCAGCCACGAGGAAGAATCAAGGGAGGGAGGGATTGCATGATGATGGCATCGAGAGGCATACCTAGGCATGTACGTGGCTGGTAGCGTGCGCCAATCTATTGGATTTCTTAGAGGCGTCAGTCGTCTTGACCGTTTGTTCACACTTTTGGTCTGCTGCGGGTTGGTCCCTGACCCAGTCCGGGCCATTTTGGATGGTCCCCTTTTTTTTTCTGTCTGTTGTTTTTCTAGTTGTGATGGTGGTGATGAGAAGGGTGGGTGGTATGGGGTGGTAATCGGACTGCATGAGAGTTATTACCAGGCAGACAATCACAGAGGAGGGGGCGTTTGAAAAGTGTGAGGGCAGGGGAGTACACGTATTCTGATTACTAGACCTGCTGTTCCTGCAATGGAAGGGCCAGCCTGTTTGTATTAGACGGCCGGGCATGTAGAGAAACAGCCCCCCCACGTACAGGACCAAGCAAGGAGCAGAAGGACGGGCGGGATGTCTCCCGACCACACGAATGAACGAACGGGTTGGTTCGTTACTCTTCCCCAAAGAGGAACGTAGAGACATTTCTCGATGCTACCGGGACCCAGGATTCCCTTTCCCCGCGTCGCTTCCCGGCCCCCCCCCTTTTTTTTCTCCGGATAGTGGTGAGAAAAAAAAAGAAACGATGGAATAATGCCCTGTGTCGCCGTCCCGCTCCACACACCACGTTTTTTACTTG
This sequence comes from Colletotrichum musae, assembly GCA_027406025.1. NCBI lineage: Eukaryota > Fungi > Ascomycota > Sordariomycetes > Glomerellales > Glomerellaceae > Colletotrichum > Colletotrichum musae. The sequence continues at coordinate 2,543,663 of JANVYC010000002.1, read as the reverse complement.
CGATTGAGATTGAGCAGTCAGTTGTGATGATCAGGAGCTTTTGATCAATTTTTTAATCAATCAGAAAAAATCCCAACCACCGCGGCTGGGAATTCGCATCGGACATTTAGAATCTTGGGAACAATAGGCGGGGTGTTTGTTTCGAAGTCTTCGAGAAGGAAAGAGAAATAGAGCCCTGCTCGTCGAGGATCGAAAGAGCGCTCTCTACCGAGTCTCCGTTGCCGGACTGGGCACCAGACGTATGCGCCGATTTGACCCAAGTGCCTAGAAGGACGGGCGGTTGGAAAGTTTCTTGGAGAGAAAAGTGCGGCCACCTGGGCATTCGAAGAAATGTGGCTGGTCCGCTCGTGACCTCTGCACGGTCGAGACGGAAGAGAGGCACGTTATTGACGCAAAGGCCAACCGCCGCGGCGGCCTTGAACTACCTATACGGAGAATGCAATGCACCTCTTTGCCTGTCTCACCGAGAGCCGCTGCTGAATATTGGTCACGAGGAGGACTTAGCCGCCCTTGGACCAACCCCACCCCCGCTACATACGTGAACCTGAACGAAGCCTGACCTGCCCCCTCACCGACCGACATATACGCTGCTCTGGAGATAGCACGTATATGCGGGCCGGACGGTGGTTATTTATCATCTTTCCTGGGTTCCTGACGCTATCCGCGACTGGGGGAAGGACGAGATAGGAACGGAGATACGAGACGGGACGGTGACGCCATTGAGGGAACCTCATTGGACACCGGTTCGGCGTGGTGGGATGTTCAAGCTGAGAGGGCGAGCAGCGGATGCAAATGAGGCCCTCATTCGTCCAGTTCGAATCATGCAAAGAGGTATTGGCAGGCCGCAATCGGCGCGACGATTCGACGGACGCTCTCAACATTGAGTTCGAATGTTGAAGCAGGGATGGTCACCCGCTGGCGCATCCGACCGTGGCCCCCCACCATCGATGGCTATATCTTGCCCCAATATATGGAAACAGAAACCAAAGAGGGAAGAAAACCCTAGGAAATGAAAAGCTCATGACGAGGTCCTGACGGGAAGCCGCCTGCGAATTTCGGAGACTAAAGCCCGTATCCAGGCAAACGGCCGTCGTCTTTCCCAAAAATACGGGCTCTTCCCGCCGCCGAAGACGTCGTCCGTTGGAAACTCAGGGTGCGTTGCGCGCCGTGCGGCCGACCCTTGGGATGAACACCGGAGACCACAAAAAAAAACACGAGGGTCAAGCCGGAATGCGACGGCGGACTAGCGGAGGAGCCGTGTAACGTCATCCGAACTCTCCTGTTCTTTCATTGCAACCGTCGTCTTCAGAGAGGGGGTGTGTGTGAGGTCGTAGGCGGGAGCGTCCGTGTTGCGCGCGGGTACGCTAAGTGTGGAGCTTTTCACCGTGCGCAGCCGTTTTGTGATTGGCCGGATCCATTCGCCAGTTGACGGGAGCTAGAGCTTAAAAATAGGGTTTAGGCCGGGTACCCAGGTACGTACCTGGGATCCCCTGTAGAGCTCACGCCGACCGGAGCCGGGCCTCATCGGAGTGCTCGTCGGAGCGCCCGCCCGGTAGGCTCCGCTGCGACCGGGACGCGGTGATTGCGCTGGAGGGCCTTTTCCTACAGTGCCTCTGGCATCCGCAGTCTGGTGCATTACATGGGAAAGAAGCGTTGCAGCCTAGGTGTCTGACTGGGAAATCCCAACGTCGCAAATGGGCATGCAGCCTTTTCGTGATGAAGGGCACCAAGACTACCACATTCATCTCAAGCTCTGACTATGCAAGTTTCTACAGTTATTTGCACTGAGTTGTCCGAAACGTGCAATACATCCCGTCTGTCTCGCTCCTCGCCCGCGCCGTGCCCATCCCCTGATGTGTATGCTTGGCCTCCCGCGCCATCAGAGATTCCGGCCTTCCGACGACTATTGTCGTCGCTAGCTTTGCGCCTAGATACGCACCGGCTGTGTCCACAGAGACATGGTCCGCAGTCGCGTATCTCGTGAAGCGCCAGCACGATCCAAGCAACCAGTAGGATGGAACCAAAAAACAAGGCTTTGGCCGGTGATCCCCCGCCGTAGGCTAGTCGCGTGACCTTGTAATAGAACATGGGAAGTAGTATCACACTGTGCCGAAGTGGTCAGCATGATTCCCATCTGGCGCCGGACGATTTGATGGGTTGTCAACTTACAAAAGCGGCCTAGGCCTAGCGAAGCCAGCAAAGCAGTCCGCTGAGGTTTGGGATCTGCGGTGTTTGACCGCCGGTTCGACGGGCGTCGTCTGGGTCGCCTTCTCATTCTTGTTGCGAGGTGGTGCTCCCTCCACAGTGTCAGGCTCGATCTGGAAGTGCTCCCTGATGATGATCGAGTCGTCGAGTGGTGCCGCATCTGGCTCGATCTGGTGATACTCCGGTATGTTCTCGACTTGTGCCCCATCAGGCTTCATTTGATAGTGCAACCTGATGGGGAACAGGTCGACACACGAGCAGCGTCTCATGACGGAAGAAAGCATGTCGTTGTGTGGTCCATTTTTCGCCGGAGGAGGCGAGGCGACTCGCGATGTCGTCGAGGGTGGTGTCTTTCTGCGAAGCGTCATGTTCTTCCTGGTCGATTTTGTTGCAGAGGGAAAAAGAAGCTCTCGTCTCTTGGAAGACTCCGACAAGGACAAACACCGATGAAAGTTTTCCTTGGTGGGCGATCCGGTGGCTTAGGTAGCGTAGGTAAGGTTTTCAACAACTTATTAGAACGCCATCGCGGTTCAGCATGAACCGTGCGCTTCAAGACGTGCCTGGCGCTCAGGACTCTTCCAAGAAGTCTTTCTGACATAATCCACAAGCAACTTCTGAGAAACATATAAATCTCTTCCTCGCATCTAGATACCATTTCTTCCCAGCGTGGTCCAGGGGCAGAGCAGCTCGCCCGCATGGCGACGGAACTCTTCTCTGCTAGTTCGCGGAGAGGCTTTCGTCTGCCATCAAGGGGAGAGAGTAAGAGTTCCACTTTCAGACGTTGGCTAGATGTCATCCGGCGGGGGGAAGCTAATACTCAAGAATAACACGGCAACGACGGACAGCAACGAGGACAGACAGGCGACGACAGGGGCCGGCAAATGAAATCAGACGAGGGTTGACAGAGGCGCTCATAACGTCTAAACAGCAAACGATGTGGATCCAAACAACCAAGCGATGTTCGATACAGGAGACGCCAGTAAACGAATAGGCAGAACGGGTCCATTGAATACCTCCTCATCACACCCCCGTGACATTAAATCTCTCCGAGAACGGGTCCCACTCCGGGTCGGTATGCCGCTCATACTCCATCAAGTCCGCGATCCGCCCCGCCTCCTCCTCCCCGTACACCTCCGCCACGAACGCGAGCGTGGCGTCGATCCCCGCCGACACCCCGGACGAGCTCCACACGTTCCCGTCCACGACCCACCGCGCGCGCGGCACCCACTCCACCCCTGGGCCCGAGGCCACCGTCGCCGCCCACGAGGCCTTGTTCGTCGTCGCGCGGCGGCCGTCGAGCACCCCCGCGCGCGCCGCGACGGACGCGCCCGTGCAGATGCTGATCAGGTACCTGAGCCGGGGGTACGTCTCGCGCACGTAGGAGATGGTCGCGTTGAGGTTCGGCGAGCGCGTCCACAGGCCGCCGGGGATCATGAGGACTTCCACGTCCGAGGGGGCCGTGGCGTAGGTGTGCGTGGGGAGGACGACGGGGAACTTTTTGGGTGGTGGTCAGCACACTTCACGTGCTCACTCTGAAAGAATCCTCGGAGCATCATCCTCCGAGGCGGTACGGAAGACGACTCACGAAACTCGAGTTCTTGGGGTTCATCGCCGCGGCGACGGGCTGCACCGTCACGGGATCCATCGTCTCGGCGATAAGATACAAATTCATCTGGTGCGAGCGCGACAGCAGGCCGAGGGCGTCGAGCGGGCCGAAGACGTCGAGCATCTCGAAGGCGCGGTGGATGATCATGCCAAAGTTCCTCGGCGGGGGCAGTGACGGCGACGGCGTCGGCGTCGTCGTGGGGCGCGGGACGCCTAAGTTTTTCCATACCTTCGTTAGCACACGATAGCAAAGCCTCTCTCGGTGGCTATAACGACTTACACGCCCGGTCCTTCGTCGTGGAGTCTTCCTGGGCCATCGCCGAGGCAGCCCATGCGAGACAAGAAACGGCAACGACTCGGAAAGAGGAGAAGCGCATGTTTTGGACTATCGACAGAGTCTGAAAGGACAGCAAAACAAAGGGATCGCCATGCTCAAGCGGGGTCCTCTGTCCTTCTTATCCCGACGCGAGAGCGCGTCTTCTCTCCCTGGACGTCACTCCCTTACGAGCACATGCCCGAGCCTCCGCCCGGATCCTTCAACGTCGTCCGCGTGGTCACGGCAATATGGGCGAGGCAGCCTGATTGGAGAGCATCAGATGAATCTCACCAGGTGCGTCCGAACCCGATAGACCGGCCCGCCCGAGCTAGTGTTGGCTTGTCTCCCGGGTCGTGCTCCGCGAGCGGGTGCGGCCTTGGCGCGCGCGCATATGAGCAGGTTTTCCGTCCCGAGAGCAAGATTTCCCCTTTGGGAAAACTGGAACCTGCTCAACCTACCGGGATTTAGGCAAAAGGTACAGTGACTTTCACGACGAATGGGGCACGAGACAGGGCAAGGTGAGGGTGAGCAAGTAATATATGTCTAATGTTCTAATTGGATACTCAATATTTCCGAAAAAGGTCCCCGAACGCCTGATGTCCCAAATCCCACGCTACGCTTGTAAGCCAGATGCAGTCAGAAAATGTGTCAGCAGCTTAAGCCAACGTCTCCGCCAAACGCTGATAAAAGACAACCCCAATCCAGCAGAGGATGGGGACGGCTGCGAGCCTCCTAGCCCAGTCGATCGCCCGCTGGCTGTAGGGCGCCTTGGCGGGCTCGAAGGACTGAACGCGAGCAACTACGACGGGCTTCTCAGGGAGGGCGGCAGGTTCTCCCTTTTCTTCTGGCTCCGCAGGAGCAGCGACCTTCGTCGGGCGCAAGACAAAGGAGGCACCGCCAACGTTGGAAATACCGCCGGTCATGGCGCCTAGTTCCATCGCCTTGCGCGGGATGTTGGCCTTTGTGACGAGGAGGTACGGGCTACCCTCGATCTCGACGACGCAGTTGTGCCAGGGCGTGGGAATGTGAAGGAGGTCGCGAGACGTCATGGGAACGCCGTCGGGGGAGAGACCCTCGACGACTCGGACCACGGCGGGGTCGAAGAGTTGGATGCCAAACTTGGGGCCGGCGTTGTTGTGACTGATGAATACGTGTTAGTCTGGGCAACGGAAAAGCGATGCAGTTGACTTACGCATGGATAGAAAGGCGAACGTAATTGGGGAAGAGCAGCTCCACGAGGTTGGAGTATGCCTGGTTGCGCTGGGTCGTGTTAGCTAGTGTCTGGAAGGAAAAAGGTCTGGTAGACTTACCATGATCATCTCAAACGCCACCCTCGTCGACAGCTTCTTTTGTTGGGTACGCGTCATGTTCTGGGTGAATGGGTGAAGCTCCAGGTCCTCCAGCATGAAGCGGGAGAAGCCGCGGTACAGAGCCAGGATGGCGGGGTTCTGGGACTTGATCTTGGCCCTGACGGCCGACTCCTGAGGCTGGCAGCCGGCCATCAGGATCTGTCTGCATAGCTCGGCCTCGATCGTCAGGCTGGTCTTAACGTGGTGGTCGATCGAGGGGATGCCGAGGTTGGATGCGAGATCCGCGAGCTTGGTCTGGGACTTGGTCTCGTTCAACTCGAAGAGGTCAACGAGGGACCTGAAGCCAACGCGCTCGGTGTCTCCCCGGCGAAAACCGACGGCATGGTTCATCTCCTTCAGCTGCTCGCCGTACGTGTCGACATCGGCGTCGTCAACACCGACTGGACTGGTTAGCCAAGATGCTCCGTTGCTGGGTCAAGGTAACTTACTGCAGTCACTGAAAACATGACCGTCACTGATGATCCACAGCTTGGCACCCGGCGTGTAGATCTTCTCGATGGCCTCAACGAAGCTGTGGAGACGCTCCAGGGCGAGCTGCTCGCCGCGGTCGGGGGCCTTTCCGAGAACTTTGTTGGTGTTTGACGACTTGCAGGGGAAGGCAGGGAGACAGAGCTCGATGGCGGCCTGCTGGGACGTGAAGTGACGGACTCGGTCGAAGAAGTAAGCGCGCCCGCAGGCCTCCCACTGGTCGTCCTTGCCCTGATACCTCAGGAAGCTGTCGAAGAGGTTGACGATCTGATCGGTAACAGCCAGAGAGTCGCTCGAAGGGGTCTTGATGAGATCTGCGTCGCGGATGGCGAAGTCGGCCTGGTCGAGGAGCAGTTGCGCAAAGAAGTCTTCAAACTGCGTGCCGAGGGTGGACTGCTGCGCCGAGGCGTTGAGGATGATGCCCGACGTGTTGGCAGACTTGGGGCTCCGCATCTCGTACAGCCGCATGCCTTGGAGATCACCATCAAGATGCGCAGATCCGAATGGCACCTCGCTTGTTGCCGTCTCGGCCTGGCTGGGCAGGTGCTGCTTGACCGAGGCCCATTGCTCCTGCACCCTGGCGCTTTGCGGCCCGCTGCAGTACACGAGCTGTCCCTGTCCGTCGTGGACAAAGGCGGCCTGGAACCGGTGGAAAATTGAGTTGCCGTCGTTGGAGAACTCCATGACTGAATCGGCAAGGGGGAGGGAAGATGGGACGGTGGGAGTGGAATTAGGAATTAGAGTTTGGGTGTGGATTAAGGTAAGGTATAGACGAAGATATAGGTAGAAGAAGAGGTAGGTAGATACGCGAGTGAATAGGTAGGATGTGGAGATATGAGACGAGGGATGCCGGTGATATCTCGATGGTTATAAACCCTGGTTAAGGTGAGAAGAGAAACTGGCCGAGCAGTGGCCGGTTTGCCTCGTGTGTGCCTGCTCCGTCGGCGCGCAAAGCCGGTCCAGGTCCAGCCCAAGTGGCACGATGTCTGTCGGCGGACTTCCTGCTGTGTGTTGTCGTTACCCAAAAAAAGAAGCTGCGAGTATTCCAAAAGATGGGGAGTGACTGGATGTGTGAAGGCAGGCAAGCAAGCAGAGATGGCGGCGCTGGTGTGAGGCTTTGGTGTGGCCAGTCCGGCGCAGTTCTGCAGTCAGCGAAGCAAAAATATCTCCCGGTGCTTGGAAGGAACCGACGACGTCCGAAAATCGAATCGTCAACGGCCCGATGGACATGCTCAGGGACTAGAAGCCCCATAGTCAGTCCATCAGAAGCAGGCTATGGGATCACCGAGCGCATGCCGCATCTAGGCTTGGCCGGCTTGGACAAGGTGCGAGGACGAGGGCGAGGATGGATTCTCTCCATCTTCATCTCCGCTTGGCTTCGGTTCTAAGTAGTTGTACATGTACAGGTACAGCAGCAGGGCTGGGGCTTAGAAGAAGGCGGTTTCCATTTCCATTGCTACTTCCATCCTGCCTGGGTAGGCAGTGGTTGTGCATGAGGCTTGCTGGGAACATGGCAGATTCAGGTGGCAGGTGCAGCGCCGGAGGTCGCACGGCCTCGCGAGTGATCCTGGTACAGATACAGGTACACTTACAAGCACCCACGTTTGCCTTCTCAATCCGGCTTCCCACATGCCCACACGCATAATAAGTTAGCTACAGAATAGGAGCTTCGTAGAGGAGGCCTGAGAATCGAACATGGGGGGGTTAGAAGAAGGTGTATTGATGCTGGAAGGTTTGAAAAGGCTAGCCGCCCTGTGCGAGATTTTGGACCACGGCCTGCTTACGTTATCCATGGCTACAGGGTGCCAATAGTGGAGACCTAGATTTATGCATGGGTGGAAAGGATTCTTAATCTTTGCTCGGAAGTTTCCCCTTAACGGGTTCGGGAACCCTTCCTCTTACATCCCAAGGTGAACACGCTTCTACAGTCCATCGTCAGGGCCACGAAGCACCCACAAAACCCGGTCAAAAAGCCGAACCATAGTTTGCCGCGTGGCCGTACCCATGGGCCAATGAAATGGGCCATTACAAGTAGAATGGAGTTGCTGTCTTACTGAAAGGATTTACGTCCTGCTAGTCTTCACTCCTCACCAAAGTCGATGCAGCATTGAGCCGCCAACATGAGATCTTGTGTAATCCTCCTGCTGCCGGCTGTCGTTCGGGCGGCCAAGCTGCTGCTGCCTGAGACGACCGGTGGCCACGATGTCGGCGTCACGCACTTGGAGATGATCGATACGGCCCGCGTCGATCCCTTCACAGCCGGCTCCAACTCTCGCGACTTCATGGTCTCAATTTTCTACCCGACAGGACCAGGGATCGACTCGGAGCTCGCGCCGCAATTCCCTAACAAGACGGCGACCTTTGTAGACTCGCTGTTCATTGTCTCCACGGGCAACGCAGCGAGGCTCACGACCCGAGCCTTTCTGGATGCGCCCATCGAGCCCCGGCTGGTAGAGAACGCGCCGGTGGTCTTGTTCAACCACGGGTACGGCGTCAGCCGGGGCATGTACACGGCAGTCGTGTCCGAGCTTGCCTCGCGGGGATTCGTCGTGGTGACGGCCGACTTCCTCGAGTCGCCCTTTGTCGAATTCCCCGACGGCAGGACGTACAAGCCCACGATCCCCTTCCCGACCGACAAGGCCGAACAGGCCGCGCTGCTGCAGCAACTCCTCGACATCCGGGTCGCCGACTGGAAATTCGTCATTTCTCAGCTCGACACCAACCAGACGGTCCTGAACCACATCAACCCCGCAGGCGACCATCTCCGCCTCAAGACGGACAAGGTCGTGTCCATCGGCCACTCCTTTGGCGGCGCCTCGGCGATACAGTCGCTGCTCGACATTCGCTCGGTGGTCGGCGCGGTGGACCTGGACGGCGCGCTGCGCGGCGACATCCTCGAGGTCGGCACGGCCCTCCCCGTCCTCCTGCTGGGCGCGGCGACCCACCTGGCCACCGACGACGGGGCCGAGAGGCCCGCGTGGGCGATGCTGCGCGGCTGGAAGGCTGACTTTGCCATCGAGGGCTCGGTCCACTACAGCTACTCAGACTACCCCTTCTTCGCGGACCTGCTGCCTGGCAACAACATCGGGCCGGCCTACCTTGGCAACGTGACGGGGACGAGGATGACCCAGATCATGGCCGTCTACTCGGAGGCATTTGTGAGCAAGCTGGTGGGCGGTGTGGACGATACGAAGGGGCTGCTAGGCAGGAACACCACGTGCTTTCCCGAGGTGGTGCTCAGAGAGGTGGTGGAATCTTTGTGAGGGAGGAAAGGCGGAGAAGAAGGGGGGATAGAGTCGATCAAGTCAGTCCAGACAAATTCGATCATGCCGATGAAGATGATGGGACATTGAGGCGGGGACGGTGGACGTTGAGGAAGAGAAGGACTGGTCATGGATCGCTAACCACCTCAGGCGGAGTGAGCCTGGTGCCACACAACCAACTTTGGCGAACCATGTGCGAACGAGAGAAGAGGTCCGGAACAGCCAGCAGCTAGAGTTGGCAAGCATCTTCAACCCCTGACGCAAGATCACGACCATTTCTCTCTACAAGTATCGTCATCTATGCACTGAACGAAGCGAGCAGACTTCTCAGGTACCTAGGCACCGATGTAGAAGGCCGGCCCCCAAACGCCTGCCTGCCTTTGCGGGAAACGAGTGCTGCGATTGGCCCGTCTTTCGCCGGCACGTACCTTGGTACCTGGACATTCCGCCGGTCGCTAGCGGCTGAGGTGCACCCGACCACCAGTATCGGCGGCGGTCGGGGCCCAGGACCGTTGACGGGGGACACTGACAGGGGTCAGGGGTCCGCTCCAGCACGTGCTTGGCATTAGGGATTGAGGAAATACGTATTTTATAAAAAAAACGACGTTCTTGTTTTTTTACTTAAAAACAACAAAAACGAGAACAAAACGCTACTAAGCCTAATCGGGAATACTCTTTCTATTTTAAGTATAGATCTATAAAAGGTATTACTTATCAGAGACTAGACCCATATAGGGTAATCCACAACTATACCCCTGCCACGTATTTTGCTTCAAAAACAACGTTTTTTTGCTCAAAAACAACACGAAACAGTACGAACGGCGTTCGTACACGATCCCTACTTGGCATCCATCCTCCTTGCCTGTTCAGGTGAAGAGATCAGACCTTCACGAGTCGTCCGGTCCCGTCGCAATAATACTTGCGCCATTAAGATCGCCATGGCAGCAAAGCCTCAACTCCACCATCTTACCCTAAAGTCTGGTTCAGCAATATGTCCCCGCCTGTAGAAGCGGTACCTTACGGAGCCCTCTACATTATCAAACGACGGCCTTTGCCGACCGCAGTCAACCCCGTCGGCGTCTGTGGCACGTAGGATTCTGACAGTGACTCGCGTCTGCCACGTCTTTGTGGTCTTGGTTTACCTAGGTAGGCAACATGTTAGCTACCCCACCCCATTAGGCAGATATCTTCAAGCTACCAAGGCTGTAGAGTGCTGACAAGCTCTCGTCTAGCGGTATTCCGACCGGACCAACGCTTCCTGTCTGCAGCCGCACAGGCTTGTCCCGTAGCGTAGGCTTTTTTTTTTCCCTTTTTCTTCCCGCCTTCCATCACACTGCTTCGGGGCTTACGAGATTCAGCACAAGCAGGATATGCATCTTTCCCAACTCGCCCTTTTTTTCCAGCCAACCTCGCGCGCAGTTGCAAATGTCTCATACGCACACGTCGGCCCTCGAGAGCAGCAACACGAGTGGTCGTATCTGTAAGTCGATTGGCTCTCCTGATTGGCCGGGACCCGCTTTATCGGGACGTCCCCTCCCAACCGCATATCAGGATGCCTGCTCGATTTAATTTAGAAGCTTAATCCTAGTCCCCGGTACGTCTGTGTGTGTGGGGGTACCCACCCACTGGCACCAGGAACCATGGGACGGGCACCCGAAGTACCTCTACACCTACACTACCAGACCCCCAGTTCGTTTCTTCGAGAAAGGAAGGAGGAAAAGCCGTCTTGCGGAATACAAAGAAACTCTAATTTTTTGACGCTATAATGCTGACCCTAATCTTAAACCAAATCTATACTGAAACGGACGATTGCAGATCGTCCATCCATTAACACTATTACAGCACGGTATTACTCCAGAATGACCTTCTCCTCCGTCGCCGCCCGCTCTTCGAAAACGAGCCTCAGCGCTCTGGGGTACAGCGGTCCTGCCTGCAGATTTCGTGGATCGTCAGCGGTCTGCTCTCCCATGCCACATAAAAAAAACTTGCTCAAACTGCATGGATCGGGCGGGGGTCTCCCTCGCCAAACCTCAACACCAACGCACCAAACCTCGCTCGAGGTGGAGATTTGGGTGTTCGCAGGATTCGAAGGAGGACAAGACATCGGATCATGGGGGGACTTACGGGTGTCATCCTCTCAGCCCACGTCGGGTCCAGGGTCCAGCGGAACGTCCGCACCAGCCGCACGAGCGTCGCCCGCATCTCGAGCATGGCGAACCTCTCGCCGAGGCACGCGCGCCGCCCCCCGTGGAACGATATGAACTCCCCTCTGGCCCGACGCCGGCGGTACGCCTGCTGGATGACGTCCGACGCGACGCCCCAGCGCGCGGGGTTGAACTGCTCGCAGTCCGGCCCCCACGCCGCCGGGTCGCAGTTGGTCGACCGGCAGTGGTAGCCCAGATATGTCCCTATTGGGTTGTTTTTGTCAGTCCATTGCTCCGAGGCAGTGCCCGTCGGCGTGTGTGGTGCCCACCTTCGGGGATTACCAGCTCGCTCCCCAGCAGGCAGGACGCCGCCGCTCTGCGGTTGATCAGCTGGCCGATGGGGGGGAACAGCCGGAGGCACTCGTAGATGACCGAGGTCAGGTAGGGCATGTCCTCTTGGCTGAGATCGGCGAGCGGGTCCGCATCCTTGGAAAGGATCTCGCGCAACAACGCCTCTTGCGCCTCCTGCAACGTGTCGACCGGTCAGCGACATGAGTCAGGCTGGCCGAGTCCCACGTCCCACGCGGGTTGCGCGGGATGGGGGCTCAGAGCCTCACGTTCGGGCTCGGGACCACGAACCGGGGGCCGACTCACCGGGTGTTTGGCCAGGACGTACAGCGTCGAGGTCATGAGCAGCTGGGGGTTCTCCTGGCCGGCCACGAAGGTGACGGTGAGGTTGTCGAGCAGCTGCTTCTCGTCCCACAGGCCCGTCTCCCAGGCGCGCAGCATCCGGGCGCCAAGACCGTCGGACAGGGGCTTCTGGTGGGCCAGCGAGCTTTTGAGCTCGTTTTTAAATTGGGCGACGACCTGGCGCGCCCTGGCCCGGCTGGGGAACAGCCAGTGCAGCCTCGGGTGGTCTAGGATGGGGAAGTTCATGAAGACGGGCTTGAAGATTTCCCTCTTCACCGCCGTCTGGAGGAGGTTGATGGGCGCATCTGCCGAGTCGAGCGCCTAAGATTGCGTGACCCGTCAGCACAAGGTTCTGCCAGGTCGATTCCTCCATGGATTGGTGGAGCACGTTCAGTCTCACTTACACCGAGGTTGGTTTGCAAGATGGCTTCGGAGCAGTTGGCGACCGAGTACCGCTGCAGGAGATCCTGCACGGCGACGCCTCCTCCACTCCCGGCCCGCCTTTGGGCATCGCGAAGGAGCCGGCACAGGCTGACTGCGTTCTTGGCGATGATGCCTGCTTCGAAGTTTCGCTGCAGCGCCGGCTTGATGACGGACTGGTAGTTCCTCCAGGCGTCTCCGTGGGCGGAGATGATGTTGTCGCCTGAGATTGGTTAGAAGGCTGACAAAGAATGTGGAAGACTCGCTCTAGGAGGGGGATACTCACCCAAGAAGTCGGCGAGAACGCTGTGGGGGATCTTCTTCTGGTTGCCGCTCTTCTGGTAGAGGTCCTCGTTCTTGAAGATCTCGGTCAGGTACGACGGCCGGTGGACGAGGACGTTCCACTGCGCGCCGAAGAAGAGCTTGACGGCGCCGTGCGTCCGCAGCGGCTCGTCGATGTACTTGCGGAAGATGTCCGTCTGGTCGACGTCTCTGAAGAAGGGGATGAGGGCGACCCAGAACGGGATGGCGGGTATGTTTTGCGGATATCTCGGAGGGAGGAGGAAAAAGTAGTAAAAGAGGCTCAGGACCAGAGCTCCGAGGAGCAGCAACTCGGCGAGGAAGAAGAGCATGTTGTCTAGGCCTGACGTATGAGGATGTTCGCCCGTCGGTGGCCGGATCCCACGTGCAATTATGTTTAAAAGTCGGGTCTGGGCGGGGGAAGACGCAAAAGACATGGAGAAGAAGAAGAAAAGCAAACTTTGGACTTACAAGGGATTGACGGGATGAACCACCTGTCTGTCAAGCGAACGGGCTTTCTCGTTTCTTCTTCTCAGCCCTACCCAGCAGCGCGGCCAAGCTAAAACATCTGAACTCCGCGGCCGGTGAAGCCAAAATTGGAATTGGGACGAGATTAGAAACGAAACCACAGACCGTTGGCTTGCTTCGCCGCCGGGGCCCAAAATAGGCCGCAGGTTCGATCGAGCTGATCTTCTTCTGGAGCGGTTTTCGAGCACAGTCGTCGCACATCACCACAGACGCCGTGTAAGTCAAGAAGGCAGGCCGGACCGGACAGGGGCTGTGCGACGCGCGCTGCACGCACCAGCAGCGGTGGCACTAAGATTACCAGACCAGGCAGGGCAAGATGGAACAAAAAAAGAGGCCAACGATAGGCCGGTGAGCGGGTTAAGCTGTTGAGGCCTCGAAGCGAATTACACTAGTACATACAATCCTGCCATGGAATTCCGCACCGGCCCGATGCCAGCGGACGCTTAGGGAAGGCTTCCGTGGACTTGCCCAGGCCGGTCCATCGTGGTCGGCGATGACAATGTGTGGTACTCTGTATAGTACTCCGTATGGCATGTACAGGTACTTCCACCCGCAGATACGGACGCACAGGTACCGGTACTTTGGGCGGAGCCTCTTCAATCCTCTTCTCTGCACTGAGTGTGTTCCCTCCTCCCCCCCCCCTGCCCTCCGCGCACTGCCGCACTCCTTCGGCGGGTGAGATGGGACCGGACCGGGGTGCGGAATCCGCAATTGACGGATGATCTGCACCGACTACCCCCAATACAAGTACTTTGCACCGACGGGCTCGCTATCATTCATATTCGCCCAATTTGACCCTTTCCATTGCCTCGAGTCGTGATATCTCCATTACTCTAATCCATTACTCCATTGCTCTATTTTGTAGCCTTTTGTTTCAATCTACTATTCCAATCTGCTTCACTAAAAGATATCTCTCTGGACCATCTGATACTCCCATCTCTGCTTCCTTCATCTTGCCCAAGATGGCCGACCCCAGCCCGGCCAGCTCCGGCACCACGACGCCCATCAAGCCGTCGCCCATCACGCCCGACTTTCCCACCCCTGCACCCGCTGTCCTCCAGCCAGCCCAACCCCAACAAAACGCAGACCCCGAGAAGAAGGCCGGCGCCCCTCCAGCTTACACGGCCTTCTCGCCATGGCGGAAGCGCTTCATCCTGACCGTCGTCACCGTCGCCGGCTGCTTCGGCCCGCTGGCCGGCAACATCTACCTGCCCGCGCTGCCCGTCCTGGAAAACGAGTTCAACGCCAGCGCGACCGCCATCAACGTGTCCGTGTCGGTCTTCATGCTGACGTTTGCCGTCGGTGTAAGTCGTCATGCCTCCCTAGTGTCTCCTTCGTCGCAAGAATGCTAATAACAGTGGGCAGCCCCTTTTCTGGTCCAGTTTCGCCGACTGGAAGGGCCGAAGGCCGTTGTACATCATCTCCGTCGCCATCTACATCGGGGCAAACATCCTGCTGGCCGCGGTGCCCGCAAACTATGGCGCCCTCGTCTTCCTGCGCATCGTACAGGCCTTCGGCTCCGCCGCTGTCGTGTCCATGGGTGCCGGCACCGTCGCTGACGTGCGTGACTTTTTCCTGTGCAACGTTGAGCACTCTCGGAATGATGACTAACCTTTTTCGTAGGTCACCGAGCCGAAGAAGAGGGCGACGGCCATGTCCATCTTCTTGATCGGGCCCCAGCTCGGTCCCGTCTTGGGTCCTGTCCTCGGCGGAGCACTTACACTGGGCTCCTGGCGCTGGATCTTTGGGTTCCTGGGTGAGTCTCGTCACACCCGTCTCGTCCAAACATCTCATGATCTAACACCCAAACACAGCCATCTCCGGCTTCGTCCTCTGGCTCGTCATCCTCCTCTCCCTCCCCGAGACCCTCCGCGCCAGAGTCGGCAACGGCAGGCTGTACTCGGAGCTCGGCGTCGTCTTCCTCCCTCCTCGCTGGTCCTCCCCCTTAGCCCCGGAGTCGGAGCGCGGCCCCGCGCCTCCCAAGCCCACCCTCCTCGGCTACTGGAAGCTCTTCTCGTACCCGCCCATCGGGATCGTCACCTTCAACACCGCCATGCTGTACTCGACCTACTTCGCCATCGCCGTCCAGCTCCCCACCGAGCTGTCGCAGAGGTACGGCTGGTCCACGGCGGGCATCGGCGCGGGCTTCCTCGCCGTCGGCGTCGCGATGATCGTCGGCTCGCTCGCCGGCGGCCGCGTCTCGGACTGGAAGCGCGCGCGCGCCTCCAGGGCCTCCCCGGACGGCCACGTCGACCCGGAGAACAGGCTGTCGGACCAGATCTGGGGCGTCCTCGTCTGCGCGGGAGGGTGTGTGATGTACGGCTGGCTCGTCGACAGGTCGATACACCCCGCCGCCGTGCTCCTGGCCACGTTCCTGAGTAAGTCGTATCCCTCTGCCCCTTAAAAAGGTTTGCGTGCGACTGACATCTGTGTCACTGCCAGCCGGCTTCGGGATGAACTGGGTCTTCGTCGCCACCACCGCCTTCCTGACCGAGTGCGTCGCCCAGCAGGCCGCCGGCGCCTTCGCCCTCGGCAACATGCTCCGCAACCCCGGCGCCGCCGTCGCCGCCGTCGTCGTCCCCTCCCTCGTCTCCCGGATGGGCAGCGGGTGGTGCTTCACCGGCCTGGCCCTGCTGGACCTCGTGCTCGTCGGCTCGGCAGTCGTCGGTAAGATTAGCCCCCTTACGACAGCGTGTTTGCGACCGGGTTGCTAATCCGTTCACAGTCTTACGACTCAAGTCTCCGGGCTGGAGGGCCGCGCGCAAGGCCAGGATGGCCGCGGCGAAGCAGGGCGGCGGTCAGAAGTAACCGGACACGATTTTATGACATGTTGATGAGTGACGGACTATAGACATCTTTTGGAATACTGCTTAATCATTGAATGTATATCTGTTGTTCTGGACAGCCGTTCAACGGGAGTGATCCACATCTACCACAAGCCTACACGTCACTTACACGCCCACCGACGACGCCACCTCACGACAAACTTTTCATCAACTTCAGCCCGTGACCTCCTGAGGCACCCACCCTCTCTCTCTCAGAAAGCGTCCTTCAGACATAGCTTCATCATTGTAAACCACCCTTCCCATTCTAACAATAACGCCACCGGGGGGCTGTAGCTCAGCGGTCCAGAGTGCTCTGCCAGTTTCTCTTCTACAGTGGTAGATACGATGAGACATAGTATCATCAAACTGGCAGAGAGGCCGATGGTTCGAATCCGTCCAGCTCCGTATCTTCTTTTGCCCGTTTTGGGTTTTCTTATATTGTTCGCGGTGATATGAACGGGATTTTTTGAGGGAGCTACTACGGTGTTGGATTATTGGGTTTTAGAACAGGCACGCACTAACTGGTTCATCTTATTTTACAACAAAATTTTCTCTCTTCATCTTGTAGTAAGCATCAGTTTTGCCTTGTTGTGCTGTTTTCTCTAAAGACCATCATCAAGTCTCTACGAACCCCCATCGGTCGAAACATGACACCGGTACTTCGAGACAGGTTTCTGAGGGTTTATCCCACTCTCTCGTAAAAAATCCCCCTCCTAAACGGTCAAGTTCTATATTGTTCAATTTAGAAGCTATCGAGGCATACTCTGTGACCGGCCAAGAGAGTCTCTGCGCACAGACTGGACCCCAGAGGCCAACAGAATACCACGACGGTCGAGTCTGATGCGAAGGGTCTAAAGAGCCAGAGGCAGAACAAGTAGTTCAAATGTGTCTGAAGCCCACCCGTGTAGCCGGTCAGCTCATTTTCTCTTCGACGCTCAACTTGGCTGGCGTTCCGCCAGACCTTAACCCCGACAACGAGTGAAGTGGTGAAAGTGCCATCTACCGATTCCAGAGGCCAATATATCTAATCGCAACCACGAGGATCCAACACTGCACTTTCGAAGGGTCAGAAGGCTACGAGCATATGTTGCTCAGCCGTGGCAGTTGGACCATCGCGCTTAACTGCTCAAAACTCAGCCCAAGTTCTTTTTTTTGGGTCAACTGCCGCAGAGTCCCACTGGCTGAAGAACAATATAACGAATAAGCAAGTTCAATCAAAGGCCCCTTGCCTGCGTTGCAGACGTGACAGTTTCTCGCTCGGACTTCCGTAACAAACGTCAACCCACGCGCAGAAGACGTTAGGTCAGTAATGATGACTGGAGCCATCTCATCCCGTCCTGATTGTCATTGGCATACGCCTCGAATCCGCATAGGCGCGGTCGAGAAACACAAATACTTCAAATCACACGAGTCGATAAAGATGCCGATACGACTGCTGTTCGTCCGTAACCTTGGCATCTTGCAACGCCCACGCCCTGACAAACCCCACGAGAAGTGACATATCTCCTCTCACGCCCCGTTCTCTAAAGTCCAAAGATGGCCCGAATACTACGCATTTGGGCGATCTGCTGCTGCAGGAACCTAGCGTCGAAGTCGCCACCATGGGGAAATAATCCGTAGTGTACTCTAATTCCAATTCTTCCCCTTGCAAACGCATCTCAGAGAACGGCCGAGAATGGACCCGCAACTTTCCCATCCCCAGGTCCGAGTAACTGTCAGCAGACCGAAAGAGGGAGGGGAGTGTGAGTCCAACACGAAAATCCTGCAATCACATTCTATTACATGAAGCAGCTAGTCTCAGTTGGCCGTTGCTATAAACGTCTACGACTTTGTCTCAGGCACATGCTACTCAACAGCGTGAACTGCAACCAACGATCCCCACCCAGGCCCTGGAATGTCTGACGTCTTTCAAGCTCCCCCAACTCCCGGGGAAAAAGAAAAGAATTCAGCAGGATACGACGGTTTGGAAGATGCATCGCCCTGGCAGATTTCCTAATCGAGCAAAAGTTATGAGTTCTGTCCTGTGTGTGGGGGTCCCCAATCGACAAATCCCCCCCCCCCCCCCCAACCTTACGTCCGTATCCCGCAACGAGATATATCTTGATCTTCTAGAACATCTCTTGCATTTTTTTACATGGTACGGATGTGGAGGGGTGTGTACACAAGATACAGACGCTACTGTATGCCTGTTATTACAGACCGCTCTCTCAAGGGAACGCGCGCTTCCGGATTTGCTTTTTCGTGCAGCCGGCCCGGAAGACGGAAGATGCGCGGTGCATGACAAGCACGGCACAGCCCAGTAGGAAAACCCGCACGCCCTGCCTGGGCCTGCAGCATGCAATCTGCGCGTGTGTTGCGCACTGAGAGAGCGACACACAACAAGGTGCTAATCACAATCATTTCGTCGTTCCAAATCACCATCGCCACGCATGCAAGCCAACAGATCACCACCACGGTCCCCCATTCGATGCACGCCTCCTTCCTTTCTTCACCGCCTCGATAATGATGCAGCAAGGAAGCCGGAAGCGAGGGCCCGGGAGATTGGGCCTCACAAGAGGTTGCAACTTTGCAGCAGTCGAACGGACGGACCGAGAGAAGAGGGGCATCGGCCTCACTCTTCTTGGGGAGGAAACTCATTTCCTGATACGGCCGTCGACTCTGGGCGCATGTACCGCGTAGCATAATGTACAGCGCTGATCAGAAGCCTCATTCTGACGAACATCATTCCCTCTCGGCCGCAAGCCACCTGGATACGAACCGTTTTGGCCGCGAATCGTCGACCGCCCTGAGTGGCGTCGCGCCAGAGTGAAAACCTTGCTCGAGGGAAGACGTCGACAACGTGTTGCGCAGGGCGGGCAGGGCACGGTTGGTGATGATGCGACTTTGACAGCGTTCCCGTTGGTCCATCCCGCGCCCATCCCCAAGGTGATGATGCATGGGCTCACCCCAAGTTCAAGACGGCGATCAGGGAAACTCGGGGCGACCGGGAGCGACGCAAGGGGAACACGAGGGGTGAAGAGCTGCCGCCACGATGCGGCCACGAGACAGCAGGGCAGGGCGGCACTACGCTACGCAAGTTGGCAGGCATGTTTGGTGTGCTGTTGCGGTTGCAGGCCGCGGGGACCAGGGGGGGAAAAGTCCCGGGACGTTTCATCGCATCGACGGGCGACTTTGGTGGCATGTGGTGTATTTGTATTCCCCCCCCCCCCCCCGGAGCGAGACTGACGGCGGAAGCACGACTTGCATCTCCCCGTCGCCCAGCCGGCCGGGGGCCCTGGTGACGCCGGGCTGGCGGCTACGGCCGCAGACTAAAGTAGTCCCATCGACGCCATGCGGCTGCAAGAAGGGAGAGAAAGGACGACGACGAGGGGGGGGGAGGGCGTCTAAATTGTAGAGTTTCAACGTCGTCGTCGTCCTTGCCGCGGCGGCCGGGGATGCATCTTGCTAGCTCCCAAGACCCCGGGGAATCCAGAGATACGGCCGCAACGGTTGCAGGGCCCCTCGTGCCGGGGGGCTTGATTGGCCGTCGAGTCGCCCACGCCCCCTCCTCTTTAACCTCCGTGAAGCGTCGAGACGAACAGGATGTTGTCACCGCCCTGGACCTCGTACGCCTCCTCCCCCTCGAGCTCCCAGTCTGCATCGTTGATGAGAGCCAGGATGCCCGGCCGGCTAGACAAGACCTGCGTTAGCCTCGCGTCCGACATCAAGAAATCTGCAGTCGCCGTGGGGACGACAGGATGGAGTGGCGATACGGCACTCAGCACGGGGCGTGCAAAGGAGTGATGCCACAGTGACGAGACTGAAGATGATGCCGAGATTGAGAGACGCAAGAGGATGGAGACGGGGGACGAGTGTAATGCAACTGTGAGACGTACAGGTGACCATCGAGGACGAACAGCTCCTTCCTGGTGTCCTTCATCGTGTTCTCGCATAGGAAATCGATGAGAAAGGCAATGTTTGCGGGCTGGCCGTCCTTGTTCACCGCCGGAATGGAGAGCGAGTGACGGCGCTGGTCGGAGAAGAGCATCTCCAGGCCGCCGCTGCAGGTGGCTCGTCAGCGATGCATTCGTACCCAAAGAGCATGCACGATGGACGGGGAGATGAGGTCGTCACCCGATCGGCGAGACCTGGGAACGGGAAAGAGAAAGAAAGGTCCAAGATCTGGGATCCGAATAAACGGTTCCAGGAAGAGAAGATCCGTTCGACGAGAAGGAAAACTCACGAGAACTCGACGATAACGTCGATCTTCTTCCCCTCCCCCGCATCTGCAGCATTGGCAGCCATTTCTTCTTCCGTAGACGCGGCGATATGTGAGCAGTCAGAGGGCCGGTAGTTGGGACGTCGTCGGAGAATAGATGAAGAATGTGAGATGTAATCACAATAGAGTTTGTTTGCTTTCCAGGCAAGGCACGGACGGGATGCACCGATTGAGGACGGACGGGGACGGGGTTGCAAGGTCGTGGTGCAGTCACTGCAGTTGCATGTAAAAGTCACGGATGTGAGCCCTGAAGCGGTTTGGGCACGGGGGAACAGCCCGCCGTGACTCCAGCAGTGTTCAACGGCCGCGGCCCCTGTGGAGCAACGGCCGCGGCGGCTGCCGGACTCGCTGTAGGGCGCTGTAAGCCTGAGGGGCCCGAAAGAGCCCCAGAAGCGCCCCCCACCACGAAAATTTCAACTTCACCTCTCGACTGCCGCCCGTGAACCAATCACATCGCCGTATTTGGTCAACCCTCAGAGTCACTCGCCAAGGGAAAGAGCGCAGCGCATTCACCACCGGCGGGACGCAAATATGGCTGCCACTCAGCCGTCGATCGAGTATCTGTCCACGGGCGCCAACAGACAGACCGCCGCCGCCGACGGGAGTCCCAGTGGAATCCTGGCTTTTGGTGCCGACACCAATATTGCCCTATGGGAGCCTTCTGTAAGCCTCGTTTCCCCCATGTAAATATGGATTTTTAGCTGACAGGTTAGTCTGAAAATGCCGAAGGCATCACCACTCTTCTGAGTGGACATAAAGAGGTCGTCAAGGCCGTCAAGTTCCTGCCCCAAGTGGACGGCGAGGACCGCAGGCTCCTCATCAGCGGATCCGACGACCAGACGCTCAAGATCTGGTCCCTGGATCCCAAGAACCGCACCGCAGAGTGCGTCCAGACGGTCCACGAGCACACGGCCCCCGTCAACTGCATAGCCGTCCTCCAGTCCAGGAACGCACCCAAGCAGATCCTCCTGGCCTCGGGCGCCGCCGACGCCACCATCAAGATCTGGCAGTTCGCCTCCGGCCAGCTGCAGCTCCGCCAGACCATCAAGACCGCACCCAGGTACTTCCCGCTCTGCCTGGCGCTCACGGCGCTCGACGAGGACGAGGACGTCTTCGTCCTGGCGGCGGCGGGGACCAAGACCTTCGTCCAGGTCTTCGTGGCCGCCGCGGGCGAGGAGACCATCGACTTCAAGGTCCAGGCGACGCTCTCGGGCCACGAGGGGTGGATCCGGTCGCTGGACTTCACGTGGGAGAAATCCGGCGCCGGCAGCGATCTGCTGCTCGCCTCGGCCAGCCAGGACAAGTACGTCAGGCTGTGGCGCCTCCACCTCGGAAAGGAGCTCCCGTCGCTCGCGGCGGAGGGCTCAGACCCGTCCAGCGGCGCCTACCTGCCGGGCAGGTCGCCCTCCAACAAGGCCCACCGCCTCCAGTCCGCCGGCAAGGACTTCTCCATCACCTTCGAGGCCCTCCTGCTCGGCCACGAGGACTGGATCTACAGCGCGAGGTGGCACGTCCGCGAAGACGACGGCAAGCTGCAGCTCCTCACCGTGTCCGCGGACAACTCCCTCGCCATGTGGGAGGCGGACCCGGCCTCGGGCATCTGGGTCAGCATGGTCCGGCTGGGCGAGATCAGCAGGGAGAAGGGCGCGACGACGGCGACGGGCAGCATCGGCGGCTTCTGGACGGGCCTCTGGGCCCCCGGCGGCAGGTCCGTCGTCTGCCTCGGCCGCACGGGCAGCTGGCGGCGCTGGGTCCACGACGCGGAGCGCGACGAGTGGCAGCCCGCCATTGCCGTCACGGGACACACCAAGACCGTCACGGGAATCGCCTGGTCGCGGGACGGCGACTACCTCATGTCCACGAGCTCCGACCAGACCACCCGCCTCCACGCGCGCTGGAAGCGAGGCGACGACGCCGCCACAGCCGGCGGCTCGTGGCACGAGATGTCCCGCCCGCAGATCCACGGCTACGACCTCAACTGCATCGACACCCTCGGCGCCTCCTCCTTCGTATCAGGCGCGGACGAGAAGCTGATGCGCGTCTTCAGCGAGCCCCGCGCCGTGGCCCAGATGCTCCAGACCCTCGGCGGGATCCGCACCTCGGCCGCGGCGGCCGAGTCGATGCCGGACGGCGCCAACATGCCCGTCCTCGGCCTCTCCAACAAGGCCATCGACGCCGTCGACGACGACCACGAGGCCGCGCCCGACAACAGCCACCAGGACCGCGACGCCGTCGACCCGGCCACCATCGTCCGCAAGTCCATGCTCGACATCGACCACCCGCCCTTCGAGGAGTCCCTCTCCCGCCACACCCTCTGGCCCGAGACGGAGAAGCTCTACGGCCACGGCTACGAGATCTCGTGCCTCGCCGCCAGCCACGACGGCACCCTCGTCGCCAGCGCCTGCAGGGCCAGCTCCCTCAACCACGCCGTCATCCGCCTCTTCGAGACGGACCGCTGGACCGAGGTCCGCCCGCCCCTGGCCGCGCACTCCCTGACCGCCACGAGGCTGCGCTTCTCCCCGGACGACCGCTTCCTGCTCAGCGTGGGGCGCGACCGCCAGTGGGCCGTCTTCGAGCGCGACGCCCGGGAGGCCTCGCGCTACCAGCTCCTCCAGGCGAACCCCAAGGGCCACTCGCGCATGATCCTCGACGCCGCGTGGGCGCCGTCGTCGTCCGCGCAGGACGGCGATGCGAGGGTCTTCGTCACGGCGGGGCGAGACAAGAACGCCAAGGTCTGGGTCGCGAGGACGCAGGAGGGAAAGACGGAGTTCGCGCTCGCGACGAGCATCGCCTTCGACGGGCCCGTCACGGCCGTGGACTTCCTCGGCAGGCCCGGCGCGGGCGGCGAGATCGTCCTCGCGGTGGGCACCGAGTCCGGCAAGATCTCGCTCTGCACGCTGGCGGCGGGGACCTTCCAGTCGGCCGGCACGATCCAGCTGGCACCTCAGTAAGTTTTGAAGTCTTCACCAAACCAGGCGAGAATCACCAGCTAACAACATCTACAGTTTGTGTCTCCCCAAGGCCGTTGTTCAGCTGTCATGGCGACCGTCCAAGGACTCGAGCGTCGCCGCAGACGCCCTGGCTATCGCGGGCGAGGATAGCTCACTGAGGATATACAGTTTCACCGGACTGGGCGCTCCAACGCCGACGGGCGAATGAACCCACGTCTTCCGTTAGACAGGAGATACCATGTTCCTTTTTTGTTGCATTTGACGTCTATGTATGAAGGGTATGATTAGACATGCGTCGCCGCATGCGCACGAGTTATATATGTTACGTCGTTCGCCCGGTCCTCATTCAAACGCGAGGAAAAACCGAGGCGAACCCAAACACGAAGAAGTAAAAAAAGGTCCCAAGAACGCCCGCAATTAGAACAGACACACACAACAACCCGCAAACAACGCCCTTCGAGCTCTTCATCGGACGTCCCAAGCTAGTGTCGCTATTAAAATCTTTCGTCCTCTTCCTTTTCTTTTTTCCCTTTCATCCATCTCGTCGTTTCGTAGACATTACGCCGTTTGCTTGCTGAGCAAGGAAGGGGAGGGGGGGAGGGAGACGCTTCCGCTTACAGCTCCTTCACGAGCTCGACCGTCTCCTTGGCCAGGGCGGCGGCGGCCGTGCCCGTCGTCTCCGACATCAGCACGCTCTCGACCGCGGCCTTGGTGACCTCGACGGCGTCGACGACGGCGTCCACCACGGCGTCGATCGGGTCGCCGTGCATGTAGAACCACGCGCGGTTCGCGATGAAGGTGATGTGCTGCGGGAGGTAGAGGATGGTCGCGATGAAGGTCAGGCTGGAGAGGAGGAAGAGGACGGTGTCTGTCGGGAAACGCGCGTTAGCAATGTTTGGTCTCGTTCAGGGCAGAAAAGGCGAAGAAGCGGGAAACGTACAAAAGATGAACTTTTCCAGGGGCGTGAAGATGTACACGCTGTAGGTGACCTCGAGCTGGTACTGCTTCAG
Source organism: Colletotrichum musae (assembly GCA_027406025.1). Taxonomy (NCBI): domain Eukaryota; kingdom Fungi; phylum Ascomycota; class Sordariomycetes; order Glomerellales; family Glomerellaceae; genus Colletotrichum; species Colletotrichum musae. The sequence continues at coordinate 2,519,310 of JANVYC010000002.1, read as the reverse complement.
GTGCAGCCACTTGCTGAACGACTGGAAGGCCGACATTTTCGAGGTGCTTTCCGTTTTTTTGGGCGGTTGTCGCGGGGTTTGCGCTCGGGCTGTTCGGCGGTTGGAAATCGTAGTCGCCGTCGTCAATGGAAGGCTGCCGCTCTTCTCCCCTTTTCCCTTTCTCTTTTTTTCGAGTACCGAATTGCAAACCAAGTCTACCAGTAGAAACCAACTCCTGGTCCTGACGCCGCCGACAAGAGGGACGAAAAGGGAAAAAAAAAAGTTACGGTGGTGTGTGGCCGGGAAACTGTTCGAGATCGATCGGTGAGGTCGCAAAGGAGAGAGAAGGGGGAAACGTCCAAATCTTATCAGTGAAATTGGTCCTTCCGAGGGACCCGCCCGAACGCCGGCACCACGCGACAAAACACTCAGCACTGGGCCGTGGCCCGTGGTTCCCCCCCCCTAGACCGACAGATCCGCCTCACTAAACACAAGCACAACTCACTGCCAGCAAAACAAAAGTGGAGCCCTTTTACCTTCCGGTACCTTGCACTTTCCGCCTCGCAGAACACCTCACCGACAGCTCTGATTGGCGTGCGCCCCCCCTCCACCGCCCGATCCCCAGGCACTCCGTCATGCGAATCTCACAGCCCGGCGGCCGGCTGGCAAGAGAACCGTCGATGGTCGGAGCAACCAAGCTACCTACCTAGGTAGCTTGCTACCACCTCGAATCGCAACCCACGGACGATGTCCAGCGCACGCGATGCCTCCTCCCCCGCTGACCCGTCTCCCCTTCCTCCTGGCCCGCAACGCAAGCGCCAATGCCTGCGTCTGCCTGCGCGGCGGCTGGCGCAGCCAGGTCACGACTGCTGCCCCCGTGGTCGCCGCCTTCAGCACATCCGCCGCGCTGAAGAAGCACCGGCTCCCCATGCCGCCCCGGCCCAAGCCGCCGCCAGATTCCGAACTCGAGGAGTCGTATCTCAAGGGCAGCGGCCCGGGCGGCCAGAAAATCGTACGCTGTCCTTCTTTCTCTCCGGCGTCTAGTGCGCGACCGACCCACGGCATTGAAACTGACTCTTGCAGAACAAAACGAGCTCGGCCGTGCAGCTCAAGCACCTCCCCACCGGCATCGTCGTCAAGTCGCAAGCTACCCGCTCCCGATCCCAAAATCGAAAGATTGCCCGCGGAATCCTCGCCCAGAAGATAGACGACTTTCTGAACGGCGACCAGAGCCGATCGGCAATCGTTGGTGACATCAAACGTAAGAAGGCGGCTAGTGCCGCGAAGAAGAGCAAGAGGAAATACCGCAAGCTGGAGGAGGAGAGCGCGGAGGAGACGCAGGAAGACGCAGACGCAGAAGCCAATGACACTGCTGCCGCACCTGCTGCGGCAGCCACAGAGCAAGTTGAAGAACAGACGAACCACACCCCGAGCGCGGACATCAAACCAAGACAAGAGTAGCCAGAACTGTGTTGCAAAAGCGTAGAAATTTTTCTTTGAACATTCTGATAGATTACTGTATCACTATAATCGACTACGTGTACGATTCGTTGCTGACTACTACAACACCAACTCACGAGGCATGCTTCAAATTTGAACAACAATGCGGGAACTGTAAGCAAAGTGTATTGTATGATCGACCTCAGGTGTAGACGTGCCCGCCCCTATACGCGCCCACGCGCACCCTGCAACAAAACAAGGACCAAATCTTTCGGGAGAAGGGTCGACCCAAACTTCTTGACCATGTCACCAACTTTTCGCCAATATGAGACCGGACTGCGATACATGCAACGCCAGAGGGACCTTGCACCGCGCGTGACCTCTTGGGGATCGATGTGTTTTCGGAAAGGCGAGAGTATGATTCGGGAAACGCGCTGCCGGGGGAAGTCAGAGGATGCTCCATGCAATCGAGGAGATCGAACATACCTTAGAAGCACTTGCGGTGGACGATGGAGGGACCGCTCTCGTCGTACTCCTGCTTGGAGATCCACATCTGCTGGAAGGTGGACAGGGAAGCCAGAATGGAACCACCGATCCAGACGGAGTACTTGCGCTCGGGGGGAGCAATGATCTTGACCTTCATGGAAGAAGGAGCAAGAGAAGTGATCTCCTTCTGCATACGGTCGGAGAGACCGGGGTACATGGTGGTACCGCCAGACTGTGCAATTGTCAGCTCGCGCCTTCGAAATTCCGCCTAGAATCAAACATACCATGACGATGTTGCCGTACAGGTCCTTACGGACGTCGACGTCGGACTTCATGATGGAGTTGAAGACGGTGACGTGGATACCGCCGGACTCAAGACCCAGGACGGAAGGAGCGAAGAGAGCCTCAGGAGCACGGAAGCGCTCGTTGCCGATGGTGATGACCTGACCGTCGGGAAGCTCGTAGGACTTCTCCAAGCTGGAGCTCTGGGAAGCGGTCTGGAGCTCCTGCTCGAAGTCGAGGGCGACGTAGCAGAGCTTCTCCTTGATGTCACGAACGATTTCACGCTCGGCGGTGGTGGAGAAGCTGTAGCCGCGCTCGGCAAGGATCTTCATGAGGTAGTCGGTCAAGTCACGGCCAGCCATGTCGACACGGGCAATGGCCTGGGGGAGAGCGAAACCCTCGTAGATGGGGACAACGTGGGTGACACCGTCACCGGAGTCGAGGACGATACCGGTGGTACGACCAGAGGCGTACAGAGACAGGACGGCCTGGATGGAGACGTAGAACGCGGGGGCGTTGAAGGTCTCGAAGACGATCTGGGTCATCTTCTCTCTGTTGGACTTGGGGTTGATGGGGGCCTCAGTCAAGAGGACGGGGTGCTCCTCGGGGGCGACACGGAGCTCGTTGTAGAAGGTGTGGTGCCAAATCTTCTCCATGTCGTCCCAGTTGGTGACGACACCGTGCTCGATGGGGTAGCGGAGCGTCAGGATACCACGCTTCGACTGTGCCTCATCACCGACGTACGAGTCCTTCTGGCCCATACCAATCATGATACTGCCCATTTGTTAGGAGGCGACGGAAACGCGAGAAATTGCCGCGGCGAGAGGAAACATACCCATGGTGGCGAGGGCGACCAACAATGGAGGCTGCGAAGCTGTCAGCATCTATGTGTGCGAGCGGAAGCCGGCCGCAAACCTCGATGCCCCCTGACGTGGCGAGATTGCGGTCTGCAGGCGGGAAGACTTACGGAAGACAGCTCTGGGCGCATCGTCACCGGCGAAACCGGCCTTGCACATACCCGAACTACACTCTAGTCAGAACCAAACTCATTGTAACGGGTGCTGTATCGATGGACGGGGTGCCAATGGGTTATCGAGAGGGCTGGCGGTCGGCCAGATCCCATCAAGGCCCGGGAGGCGGAATGGTCGGTGAGACGGCGGGGAAGCTTACCCATTGTCGATGACGAGGGCAGCAACCTCCTCTATTGCAGAAACACGCGTTAGCCATCAAGATCCGAAACAGACATGAGTTGAATAGATGTCGAGCATTGCGGCCGCGACGGCGTCGGAGATCGACTCGGAGTGGGTGAGGAGGCGGTAGTCGGGATGGCGTCACATACCTTCCATTTTGAATTATGTGGTGGTGAAGACGGGGAAATTAGAGGACAAGTGGACAAGAGATGGAAACGAGAACAGCTCACTCGATTCCGGAATCGTGGGAGCGAGATGGAACTGGGCAAAGTCCTGAGCTGATGGCAAAGAACTTGGAAGAGCACGTCGATGGGTGGTGAGGTCGAAAGTGGGAAAGGTTACGGGAAGATGAGAGGTAGTCGATTTTGGGTGGAGGAGGGGAAGAAGGAGAAGAGTGGGAATGGCAGGCACAGTGCGAGGGTGCGGTGAGAGCGACGAGAGCGACGAGAGCGACGAGAGCGAGAGAGGGGACCGGGGGGGCTTTGCCGCTACGCTATGCTGCTACTTCCTGCTGTTCTGGTTGGCTGGAAGGGCGCTGAGCTGTCCGCTGGCGCTGTCAGAAAGAGACCTAACCCGACTTGTGTGGGTGAGCAAATGAATGGAGGCGGGCAAAGGTGGGTAAGGCAGGTAGGTAGGTAAGTATGAGCAAGCACTGTACAGAGTACAGGTGGCAGAAAGCGGCAGCCCCCCGGGGGATTGGGTTGCCGCTTTAAGGGGCAACCAGGGCCCGTGCTTCGGGCTTTCTGCTCAGTGGTGCTGCTCAATGCTTGAACTGGGCAGGTAGTGTGGTGGGGTACGGGAAGAAGGCACTTTCTCTCACCTCGGAATGGAAACAACCAAGTGAATACCTGGTCAATTGGTGAGCAAATGCGCTGTGCCCGAGGTATCTATGCTGCGTTCCAGGTACCCTTTGTCCCGGCTGGGCTGCTGGGACGAATTGATGGTGGCTGGGGGGGAAGGAGCAGTGGACGTCGAGCCGTACGGATACCTACCTACCTGCTTGACGAAGATGCTGTTGGAAATTTGTAATATTTGGTCGCACTTGTTTTCGCTTTGCTTTAATATTTTGGGTGAACAAAAAACAAAAACCCTAGAGCAACATTCCTCGTAAGCTGTTCAACCTCCAACCCAATGCCTTATCTAGGTATCTGACCACCAGGCAGCGAGCGTTTTAATGGCGCTGGGGGCAAGGAGTATTCGTCACCCTCGTCGTCAATACGCGCTGGTAATTCAGGCAGCTTGAAACGGGACGGTGAGAAGAGGCTCCCACGCTCCCTCCATCCCATCCACCGTCCACGGCCACAACGACAACCACGAGCCAATCGAGAACCGCCACGGCCAGGCCACAGTGCTCTTGTTTCGCGTCGACTGTGGCGTGCCCAATATCTTCAAAGAGACCATCTCCACAACGACCACCTGCGCGCACGCTACCGCCTGATAAAAATGCAAGGTTGACCCAGGGCCAGAACATGGGGGCATGGGAACAGGTCGGCCAAGGCCACCACGCCACAGGGAGCACAGCACAAGTAGCGGCACAGTATCGCGAATCCATCCCATCTCATTATGGACTGTGGGACGGGGGTCGCTCCTCGAACATCCACGTGAGACTCAACAAGATTCCCGCCGCCGCCGCTTTGGTTCATGCTCGACGACGACGGCGGGCGGCGGAGTCGCGCCAGCCAGCCGTCGGCCACATGCGAAAAGCATCCTCCCGTGCCTCCGACCGAGTCGTACGTCATCTCTCCCGTCAGCAGCGCGGACCCGGGGAGGACGCGGCCAGGCAGGCATCTTCTATTTTGGCATCCCAGGTCACGTCGTCTGCCTCAATCTATGTACGATCAATGTCTGCCTCCGTGGACAGGCGGATGCACGGCGACAAGCGGGTCTATCATCTAAGATACACACCAACGCGGTAAAGGCAAATCTCATCTCGCAATCTCGGTGGACGTATACCACATACCTAGACGCCGCCGACGACCCCGACAAGCCTGCCTGCTGCAAGGGCCGTACGCCCACGCATGGGTCGCGCGGCTCTCACGGTCCAAATTGAGAGCCCGCGTATGGACACCTTTATTGCGGGAACTATGCCTGGGGTGTCGGATGCCAGGCTGCCTGCAAGCCACCGGCTGGCATGTAATGGATGTTAATGGGCCAGCCTCGCGTGTCGTCTCGCATGCTTCCTGATGGTCATTTCATCTCGCTCTCGCCTTCTCTATTCACAATTTCACATGTTTAACTGGTACCCACGACGGTGTTTCGAACGCCGTGTGAGCTTCCCAACAAGAAGCGGTGCGAGGGGAATAGCCGATAGACAGATACACTAAAGTGTGGCTGAGCTCCGGCTTGCCGGGCGGTGTCTCCGTTCATCGGGCACTTAGTACGGATCGAATACGGTAATACTTGGGTAACGTGTCGACTTGTCCTCTACGTGGACGGGGGCGTCATGCCTCATTCCTGCAGCATCTTGAACAACGAAACAGGGCAATGATAAGGCGCAGAGAGAAACAGGGCACACAGCCAAGACACAAGGCTGAAGCAAAAGTTGGACATGCAGTTGAATGCAACGCAGCCAACTCACACAGAGTCGGAGTGACTTCATCGCTCGCGCGACGCTGAGTGCTCTACTAAGCTCAGCTCAGCACGCCGCAGGCCGCTAGCTCAGGGAAGCTCTCTTCCGTCTTAAAGCAGCAATGAGGGGCACCTCCACAGTGTCAATCCCAAGGTGGGGCAGCTGGAACTTTTTTTGGGTTCTTCACCAACCACCGCCGAGAATCAGCAACTCATCACTCATCACTCGACACTCGACCGCCACGAACATTAGGACTCCAGAGTTTCAAGAGCCGGTTGATTTTGACTGGCAGATGGGAATTGACGACTCAGCATACCTAATTGTCCGATCTTGGGCCGTAATCGCTGCCAATGGTCGCATTGCTGGCAGACGTCCACTGCAAGTTTCAACCGCCAATCTGCATAATCAAGCGTGCACAGAGCCAGAGCTGGCCCTGCCCCTCACGTGAGATCTGCGCTAAGCCCCTTCTGGACCTCAATGCTTCCTGAAGGTTCCAGAAAAGGGCAATGCCTTTGCAGCCAGTGAGATGCGACGGGGCAAGTTGATTATGGAGAACTTTTCGTGGTGTTGATGAGGCTCTCAAAGTGAGAGTGACGACTGAAGACAAAGTGACAACTGAAGACTCCCGTTTACAACAACTTGATACAGAGTATACATTATTAGACACTTGAAGAGTCGACAAAACCGCACAAGCACTCGACTACCTTGACTTTTAACATTTATCAATATCACAACCAAAACCGCACAATACATCCATCATGGACAAGAACCTCAACGAGCTCCTCAAATGGGGTATTGAGAACCAGACCGCCAACCAAAATGGCGAGGCGACGGGCGCCACAGCCCCCGCCGGCAGCAGCCTCAGCCCGGAGGCCATCGCGGCCCTCTTCGGCGGTGGCCCCAGCGACGCCGAGCTCATGACGGCCTCGATGCAGGCCATCAAGTCGGCCGACCCGGAGGTGACGCTCGAGAGCAAGCTCGTGGCCTTTGACAACTTCGAGCAGCTCATCGAGAACCTCGACAACGCCAACAACATGGCCAACCTGGCCCTCTGGACGCCCCTGCTCGAGTGCCTCGCCCACGAGGAGGCCGACATCCGCCGCATGGCCTGCTGGTGCGTCGGCACCGCCGTCCAGAACAACGAGCCCAGCCAGCAGCGCCTGCTCGCCATGGGCGACGCCGGCATCCCCGTGCTCGCGGCGCTGGCCACCAAGGACGGCGAGAAGGAGGCCGTGCGGAGGAAGGCCGTCTACGCCCTCAGCTCCGCCGTGCGCAACTACCAGCCCGCCATGGACGTGCTCTCGGCCGAGCTGGCCAAGCAGGGCGTCGAGCACGGCAAGGTCGACGCCGTCGACATGGACGCCGTCGACAAGGTGATGGACGGTCTCAAGGCCAAGATCACGGCGTGAGACAACCCTTAAAGAGGTTGCAAGAGGGATATTCTGGTATGCGTTTGCATGGACGGCGTTTTTTGGGGCGGGCACAGCACGGGGAATTCATGACCTTACGGGGTGGATTATTTTTTGACGTAACGGGATGACCATGGGAGGAAAACAAAAAGACCTGGGATTACGGGGATTAGATGACGACCACCGAATAAATGATGCCAAGTGCCTTCTCATCTCATGAAGACTTCGTTCGCCCAGACCACGTCTGTTTTGTTGAGTGACCTTTCTGTTGGTACATTTCATTTACAAAGCTTCTAATAAGTTTTTTTTACATCGTACACTGTCCTGACAACCCCTTTGCCTTTTTCTCCCGCTTAGTCCCTGAATCTTCCCTTGAAGGGGAGGCCGAGGGCCTGGAGCAGCAGCCTGGCCTGGCGGTTCGACGTGGCGGTTGTCTGGATGTGAATATGGCAACCCGGCAGGAGCTAGAGAGAGAAGACTCGGTCAGCGAATGAAAGAACACGCAACGGCGTATGTCGCAACTCACCTTGGCGGGGTACATGTCGTAGTTGACCTGGACCTCCGGGAAGAGGACCAGGTCGTCGGGCGACAGGCCGAACGACAGGTTCCCGTTGCCGTCGCCGGTGGACGCCTCGACGCCGGGCCAGTCCTTGATCTTGGGCAGGACGAGGTTGATGAGCTTGTCGACGAACTCGACGGCCTGGTTGCCGCGCATGGTGGTCTTGACGCCCGTCTTGTCGCCCTTGCGGATCTTCCACTGGACGACGTTGTTCTTGACGCGGGTCACCTCGGGGCAGGTGCCGCTGATGGACTGGAGGACGGAGCGGGCCACCGTCAGCGTGCCCGGGTTGTGGCGCTCGCCCGGCTGGTAGGCGTCCAGCGAGACGGCCACGATCTCGGGGATGTTGCGCCAGGTGACGTTGCGCTCGATCAGGTCGAGCTTGCTGCCGCCCCTGGGCCCGCGGCGCTGGCGGTTGATCATGTACGGCGACGAGTCGTCCCACTCGCGTAACCGCTCGCGCACGGGGGGGTCTGGGGTCCCGGGGGGCTTGTGGAGGTAGGTCATGGCCAGCAGGTCCGGGGCGATCATGGACTCGTAGGTCTGGCGCAGGCGGGGGAGGTTGAAGGGCCCGGGGACGAACTCGCGGGAGGTGGGGTCGGTCGAGGGCGGTGATTGAATCGGGTGCAGAGGGCCGCGGTCGTACTTGGGGGGGTGGTACTGGTATCTGGGGAGCATCGCATGTTCAGTTCATGTCCTTTTCGTCCCGGGGAGGGTGGGGTGAGTGCCAGTTTAGGGGGGAGACGAACCTGTTTCCGGGGAGCTGCTGCGGCCTCTCCTCAACACGCTTCGCCGTGTCGAAGGCCTTGATGGTGGCCTCGTCGGGCCCGGGCATGCCCATGGTCGAGTTGACCTCGATGTCGGGGATCGCAGGAGTCTCGGCCTTGCTGGCGGCGGCCGTGGACGCGCACCGCTGCGCGACGAAGGGGGCCAATTGCCATGGCGAGCGCTGCCTGCAGATTGCCCGCGCTACGCGGGAGCTTTCCCGTAGTGTGGCCATGATTTGTGTCGTCTCAGCTGTCGCAACGCACCTACAGCCTCGTCTGTAGGGGTAGGTCGTGATGCCGGAAATTTCAATCTCGAAATGTTCTGGACGACGGCCCGTGCCACGTGTGGCTGGAGCTTCCGATTCGATGTGGGACCATTTTTTTGATTGAGATGTGGCTTGACAAAAAAGCTCGGGCCACAGAAGAGTGGTATTATGTAATGCGGACGCAGTACGTACTCTTACATCACCGGTCGGGAGCGAACGTTGTCGACCCCCGAGCCGCGTGAGGTTTCCGGGCGCAGCGGACTTTCGGGCCTCCCAAACTCTGTCTCCCGCACGGGAGGGTGTTCGACTGTCGTCATCTGCAGCCAGGCCGCCGTTCGCACACGATGCTCCAACCAAGCCTCGGGCTCTAGCGAGGCGCCGAAGATCCTTTCTGCGGGAGCGGGTATTCTCGCGCACGCGGTCCGATTACGTAGTACCGGTCACTCGCCCCAGCTGAAAGATCAGTCAGTCACCAGGCTCGCGGGTCAGCAAGCGCTGCTCTGGAGTTTGACTTTCTCTCGATCAGACCCGTGTTGGGTGGAGAGACGCAGGCAGAACAGCACTCGGACACGATCAGCCCCCCAGGGATCGGGAAAGAGATGGGATGGCCGGGCGAGAGAGATGGGTATTGCGCATCTCGATGATTGGCGTTGGCGCGCCATTATGCAGGTTGCCTGATTGACCCCCACATGGACACGAATGCGAACGTATGCGCTTTACGCGGAGCGCATCTCATCGGCTTCGAGCCTAGTGCCACAGCTACGTCCAACCGACAGCCCACGAGGAAAAGGAAGAGGGGGTCTGACCGGTGAAAGCTTGCGCCACTGCTTTCTTGGTGTCATGTCAACCTTTCTTACACCGAAGACACTCAGAAAAGAAAGTATGTGAGTAGTTGTGTCGTCGCTCAAGGCGGTGCATGTGCTTGAGTTAAGTTGAGCCTCTTGAGGCTGAGTGGGCCAACAGACAACTTTCCATGCGCGATTGCGTTCTATTTTGGCCCTTCGTCTGGTCTCGAGCGAAGTCTGTTCGACAATCCTCGAGAAAGACAGACGGGGGTGGTGTCGAAACTCGAAGCATGGACCACAGCGCTGTGGTGTAAGGTCGGATCGACGCCAGCAAGGGTCGCGCCAAGACGTGTACCAGAGGGTATCATTGCAGCGACTTACAAGGCTTCTCGAAACAAGAAGCGAGACTCGAGGAGAGTTGCGTCCGGCCTGTAGGATGGATTTCTCTCCCTCGCCAATGAACAACCAATCTCGAAAGACCACACCAGGGAAATCAAGTGAGCAGCGGTTGCTGCTATGGACGAGTTGCCACTTTCATCTTAGGTTTTCGGGTGGCTTGTCTTTCTCGGATGTTGCTCCCATGATGGACAGGCCTTACGTATGTCACCTCGCGTGGTCGTGGAGGTCGGGGCAGGCAACTGTTACTCAACACAATGGGGGTCGGGTCTGTTGGTCATATGTGAGAGATGGCGGACCGAAGAAGCGGACAGAAGATTCTCGACTGCCTGGTACCGCCAAGGGAAGGCAACAAGTAAAGCTAGGGACCGTTGCTGCTGAAACGTAACTTGAGATAGCTACCTAGAGAGCTTCCACGTGTTGTCGTTGGTAAGCTGCTCTTGGCTCGGGGTCGCGGTCATTCGCAAACGTGCCATGGAGGAAAACTTGTCACCTCGTCGTCCTGGTCTCCATCAAGTTTGGGGTGACGAAAAAAAGTCCGCCTCGCCTTCGCCGCCACCCGGCAAGGCACTCCCAGGGTCGGAAGTCAACTGATGGGCATGTCCGCAGGGGACACCAGGTGGCCCAGCAGCAATTTTTTAGCGGCCCAAGGTACCGTTGCACACAAGCTCTGCCCAGTCGGTACACGGTGATCTCGGCGTCTCCACCCCTGGACGACCCAACTGAAAGCTGTCCATCCAGTGTGCGGCCCTGCTATCTGTCTGGACCCCGAATTTGATGACCCGAAATCCACGAACCACCTTCTGACCCTTGCACCTACCCGCCAGCGTCTGTACCTAAGTGCCTACCTACCGTAGACAGGTTGGTAGGCACACTTTTGTAGGAATACGGACTACGGAGGAAGGCGCTTGCTCGCTACCTTAATTGCTTCAGCCATCCCCCCCGTGTTGTGTTGGTGTTCCTACACCGCGACGCTGTTTCTCTGTTTTCCTACGAAGTTATATTTACTGGGCTACATTTCCCAAGTATCAATCTTGTCACGACCGCTTTCAGGACCCCCCGTCTTGCACCCGTTTGTCGCCTGCACTCTCACGCAGCAGCATCCCGTCGCTTTGGAGAATCAGGTACACCGACGAGTCCAGACCTGATTATCCTTCCAGATCCAGCCCCGTCTTTTGCGACTGCGAAAACTGCCCCGCCGAGACGCGCCAGAGCCCCTCCATACCTTGCATCCTCTACCTTACATTCTTCACCCGTAGCATTGCTCCCCACTCCCAGGTTGCTGGCTGATGGGGGTGTGCGATTTCGACCTGATCATGGTTTCTGACCGCTGAGAAGAATTGCTTTTCGTCTCCAAGTAGCCTATTCTGGCTCCTCATCACCACAAACGACGTTGCTTTGCACCACGAAACCCCGCTTGCGACCATGAAGGGCAAGAAGTTCCTCAGCCTGCGGGACAGAAATGGTAACCACCGCAGGAGCAAGTCTTCAGAGCCCGGGCACAAGGTGAGTTTGCGACCCCCTGGCGCTACGATCCGCATCTTCACATGCCGTCCGTTTTTGGCACCGTCGAAGCTAATTGCGCGTTCCCTCGCAACCAGTCCCGACCACTCTCTGCAGAGGCCTTTCGGTCGCTTTTCAGAAACGATGCCGCACGACAAACCCAAAACGACGAGGAGTTGAAGGAGAAGGAGTCGGCAAAGGTACACCGAATCGCAGCGCCGCGGCAATACCGACCCGCTAACTGGGCGACAGATCGAAGACATCACGCAACTCCTTTCCGAGATCAACATCACAGACGTTTCCCCCGAGCACATTCGGGAATCTCTCAACAGCGAGTTCGCAGAGGGCGATGTTCAAAAGACTGTCGAGTATATCCGCATGCAATGTAAGGCAATGAATGGGAAGATTACACACTACGATCCCCAGGTCGAAATGGTCGGTGCTGAGAATAGGGGCAATGTCACTTGCTACATCGATTCTCTGCTCTTTGCCATGTTCGCCAAACTGGACGCCTTCGAATGCATGTTGAAGAACAAGTTCTCGGACGAGCCCCGGGACAGGCTTGTGACACTACTTCGCCTCTGGGTGAACATGTTGAGGAGTGGCAAGCTGATCCATACGGACATGGTGAGCTGGTTCGTTCAATTTTGGCACACTTCAATGCTGACCGCGGCAGACAAAACTCATCCAGGATGCCCTCGCGGACTGCGGATGGAGCGACGCCAAGCTCCTCGAGCAGCAAGACACCTCCGAAGCCTTTGGATTCATCACCGAGACGCTCCAACTGCCCCTTTTGCAACTGCAAGTCGACCTCTTCCACCAAGGGAAAAACGATAACGACGACCACAAGATCGTGTACGAGCGTTTGCTGAACCTGGCCGTACCCCCCGACCCTGATGGCAAGGGCATTCGGCTGGAGGACTGCCTGGAGGACTATTTCAACACAAGAGTAGACGTGTTCAGGGACAGCCACGAGGAGAAGAAGGAGCTCGATAAGACGACCCCGACCAAGCATACGATCCGCCTCGTGACTAGAGAGAACGGCGCCGATTCAGAGGCGGCTGATCAACTCACCCTGTCGCCTCTGCAGCTGTCGCCGACTCTCGAACGACGTTGGACAGCTGCTCAACCGCCCAACGGCGCACCCGAATCTCCTAGCAGCTCGCGTCCCGTCCCAAGACACCGCTCAACAAGTGTCATACAGCGCGTCGTGCTTGAGGAAAAGGAGAAACCGACAGAATCGGAAGCGCCAGGCATACTGGAAAAGGCAAGACGCACAAGCTCTACGGTAGTTAAGGCCGTGACTATTCCTGCCTGGCAGTTCTTCAGATTGATTCCTTGGCATGCTGCCGGGAACAAGGAGCCCACGAACGACATGGATGTGGCCATGAACTTCAACCAGAGACCCGTGGTAGGTATCTGCTTGAAACGGTACACGATGACCGAGTCTTTCGTTGCCCGGCGCCACAACACCTTTATCGACATCCCGGACAGCTTGAGGCTACCGCATTTCATGCTTGCTGGTGAGACGCAGCTCGAAGAGGACCCCAACGGCTTCAGCATGGAATACAAACTCGTGCTTCAGTCCGTGGTTTGTCACCGTGGGGATTCGCTGAGCAGTGGCCATTACATTTCATTCGCCCGTGTTGCGCCCAAGCTTCTCACGGACAACCGGCGACACGAGCTTGACCCGCCTCCCGATTACGAGGAGGCGCAGTGGGTAAAGTTCGACGACTTGAACTTAGAGAGCCGAGTCACCTACGTGGACGACATACGACAGGCGTTGAAGGATGAGATGCCTTACCTGCTATTCTATCAGATCGTGCCAATGGTGGAGGTGGCATCGACAGAGGAGACTGAAACAGAGCCACCTTCGTACAACGAGTCCAAAGTCAGCATCAACCTCCCAGCCACACCTAACCCTCCGGATGGCACTACCTCTGGAATTCCGTCATCCAAGAGCGACTACTTTGAGAACATCTCAGTCTCGCCGCCGAAGGCCCCTAGTATTCGATTTTCATCAGACTTCGAACGGCCTAGCCGTCTCAGCCTCGATGACGAGGCATACGGCCAAGGCGGCTTAAAGGATTCTCGGAGAGGTAGTGTCACTTTCACCGACTCGACCCTGGGAACGCCGGCCATCACCCCTGAGGCTGTGTCCCCGGCCATCACGCCAAATGAAGAGACGACGGCACAGAGATTATCTCGGGCCGCCGCTCGCTTCACTGCCAAGAGCAAGAGCAGGCCGACCAGTCAGGCAGGAGAGGGACGCATCAGTCTCACCATGACCCGCCTTGGAGGGCTCATGCGACCTAGTAAGGAACCGCTGCGAGAGCCCAACAACGGCAATTCGCTCGCAAACTCCGTCAGCGCACCCCTCCCCGAGCCCGTCACCGAGGAACAGTTCATCGAGGATGCCGCGGCCGAAGCCACACCGATGGCGGACACCGATAGAAAGGACTCCAAAGAGATTAAGGGCAGGAAATCCGGAGAACACCACCACCACCTGCACAAGCACGATCACAAGCGTGGCAAGTCAAAGGAGAAGAAGAATAAGGACGGCGAGCCTGAGCGAGAATGCGCCGTCATGTAGTGCACGAAGATTAGGCGTCAGGAAGTCGGCGCCCCCGGCGGGTATTGGGTCACCGTCGATTTTTGAAGTTGGATCGATACCGAGCTTGTCTCGGCTGGGATAGCGAGGAGTTTTTGGGGCTGTGTCGTTAGACTTGCAAGACGGATGACGAGCAGGAGGCGTGCAGACGGCAGCGTTTTTCCCCTTGCGAGCGAGATTCCTGAAGGAGGAAAAGGGCGTTCATTGAGTCACCGAAAAACAAAACTACGGGATACCACTGATGACAGGCAAAGATTAAATGTTAGAAACCGCCCATAGGAAGCTGGGAAGCGTTTAATAATACTGTATGACTGAGCCGTCAGTCATGAAAGCTCATCTACCTAGTGCCTGTTGCGCGCAGTCGTGTTTGCGTCGAGACCGTACCGAAACCGTGTCCATTTTCTTTCTCCGTTGAGTTTGTTTGTGTTGTGTGGGTGTCTGCATCCGTAGCAAGATGATAGTGATAACTAAGAACCATGGTAATAGCAATGAGAATTGGCCCGTCTCCAAACCTGTTGAAACCCCTTCCCGTCCACCTCAGCCCCTAGCGAGCGAATCCAAGTCTCCCTTCTCCTAATCCTCGTCGTTCTGTCGGTCCGCGACCATCTCGACCGCCTTGTTGATGACCTTCTCGGGGGGCCGCTCGACCGGCTCCGCGGGGGACGAGAGGCCCGGGATGGGCGAGAGGTTGCCGCTGCCGGGGATGCTGCCGGGGACGGGGATGCGGATGTCCTCGGGGGAGCCGGGGGTGATCTTGGGGTCGATGCCGGGGATGTGGATGCGCTTGGCCTCGTTCTGGTAGGCGGCGGGGATGATCTCGATGATCTCGTCGCGGGGGAACTTGAGCGTGGGGATGTCCATGGTGGCGCAGTGCATGAGGTAGGCGTAGAGGACGCGGAGGACGGACTCGTGGGCGATGATGAGGAGGTCGCTCTGCTCGCGCTCGAGTTCGAGGATGATGGGCTCGAGGCGGACGGCGAGGTCGTGGTAGGACTGGACGGGTCAGTTTGGCTTTTTCTTCTACAGATGGGATAGTTGCTAGGTACCTCGGCCCGCGGGTATCTGTGGTGGTACGGGTCAAGTTCGTGCTTCTCGACTTCGTCGGGGTAGATGTGGCGGATGGCCCGCTCCGACATCTTCTCGCAGACGCCTGGGTTAATCTGGCTCATCTGGGAGCGCTGTCGAACCTTGAATCCCTTGTTCTTGAGGTAATCGGCAGTCTGCACGGTGCGGCAGCGGGTGGAGGTCCAGACGGACAGAGGACGGAGTGGCATGTCGGGGCCGCCCTTCTCGATGAGGGCGGCACGCTCCTGCTCGCGGTGCTTGAGAAGCGTCTCTGACATTCTCGCGGCATAGGCAATGCCCTCCTCCGAAAGAGGAGCGTCCGCCTTGTACGAGTCCTCCTCGGTGGTAACGCCGGCGCGGACGAAGTACGTGGTGCGGGACTTGATGTGCAGGTTGGTGAGGTAGAAGACGATGCGGTGGGAGAGGTAGTTAAAGGAGACATTGTTGTAGAAGAACTTTCGTCCCGCGTTGATCATCTTGATGTAGTTGAGCTCCGTCTCGTTCATCGTCTCGAAGACGGGAATCTTCATGTCGATGCGACGGAGGTACAGCTTGGCGGCTTCGTCGGGATCCATTCCGGCGAACTGAGGGTGTTAGCAAGTCGAAGTCTGAGGCTCGTTTCAACGTACGTCAGGGGAAGAAATCTTGACGTTGCGGGCATTGTCACGCAGGATTGCCTCGTCATCAACGAAGGATTCAATGAAGAGCGTCTGTCTCGGTCAGTCCACAGCTGCATCGGGAGAGCGTGGTACTCACCTGGACGTCATGCTTCGCAAGCTCCTTGGCCAGCGCGCGACGGCCCGCAGCGGTGGGGTTGACGGCGTCATAAATAGCGACTTGTCCGTTCTCGTGGTTCAGCCAGGCATAGATATCCTCCCGGCATTTCTTCAAGATCTTCTGCCTCAAGATGACTGATTGGGGAGACGCATCGGGGAAGAAGTAGTCCTCCGGGACGATGCCTCCCTTGCCCACGGTTGCGCGGCGGTAGTCGCCTAAATGGAAGATGCGTGTCTTGACGCCCAGCCTGCAAACACATCAATAACGGCAAGTAGTGGAGCCTGCAGTTGACTTACCATCCAAGGTAACGCGCCATGGAGACACAAATGTGGCTATTTCTGTTAGCAGAACATCATTGTAGTTGAGGTGTGTCTACTTACGTCTTGCCACGAGCCGGAAGACCAACCATAACGATAGCAATACGACCGGAATGGAAGAGCCGTCCGGACATGGTGCTGTAAAGCTGGGCCGGAGCCATGTCTTGATCCTCAGGGACATCGTGGATACCGTCGATGAAAGTCGAGCTCTTGCGGCGGTATCTGGGCGCGTTGGCCGCAATCTCGGCAGTACTAAAAGAAACTGCATGTTAGCATTGCTGTCATGTCCAAGTCATGATCTCAGCAGGCCGAGAAGTAAGTGGGCGGGTATCATATATGAGCATGCCGACTTAGATCTCCCCATAGACTGGGTAGTCTGGAAGACTTTAATGGCTTCGCGCAGTCCATGTTAGAACATAATGTGAAATGAGTCCATGAGTCCACTCGAGAACGGAAGGAGGTCAAGCCGACCAGTGGTCAACACTGAAAATCGTAGAGATCGTCTAATCGTGTGTTCTCCGTCCACTAGCTATTGAAAACAGCTTGTTTCCAGCATAACGCTTGGTATAGTGTGGTGATTGACATGGACGGCCGATTTGTCCGTATGTTGAACACCATCAAAAGCTGTCGCCCATGCCCACCGTGGCCAACATCCGCATGACTTCAACGTAGTATACGTCATGCGTTCTTACTGGAGTGAGGATTGGCGGGGATGTTGCGCAGTTGTTATCTTGAGAATGTGGCCTTCTCACTGCAGGAGGCTGCCAACAAGTTGAAGGCTTGTGCTCTGATTCCTGAGAGTTTCCGCACAGATTCTAGCATGCTTTCGGGCAAACCAAGAGCTCTGGGCGTTCTCGAAGTCCATCTCGGCAGTTTCCGAGTCCAATTGCAAGGTCTGGACTTGGCGCCAGGAGAGGGAAGCATTTGTTGGTGGGAGGACATGGAGAGGAGCAGAGTGAAAAGTAAGACTCACAGTAACGTGTCCATGATGACGAATCGAGGCAGTCGATACCCTCAAAAGACAAACAAGTCAGGGATTATGCCGAGCGAGGTGAGGTAGGAGCGGGTTGGTTTCGAGGCATCTACGGCCTCTGCGCCGGGTGGAGGGGCCGCTACGGAGGGGAATAGCGGGGACGCAATGACGCAGTGCCGGCTTGGGTTGGGACTTTGTGCTGGACGTTGCCGGCTTCCAGGGCGTCGAATGAGCACAAATATCGCCTATCGCAGTATTTGCAGTCCCTCGGAAGCTCTCAAGAGGGGGAAATCGCGCAAAGACCGCCGATTTGAAGGTTCTGTGATAGCAGTCGGGTTCGAAGAGACGTTGCGTCTGAGCTGCCCCGTTCCGATTTAAGCCGCCAGCCCCAGGACCCTCCTTCGCCGAAATTCTGTGGTCTGTGCAGGTGAATGATTACCCGGCTCTGATTCGCGAGATGGCACTGCCGATAGGTGTCTTCCGAACCAAAGAAGTTACGATACAGGGGATGCCAGGAGGAGAACGAAGAGATTCGAGATACAACGGTGAGGCAGAAAGC
Organism: Colletotrichum musae; assembly: GCA_027406025.1. Lineage (NCBI taxonomy): Eukaryota > Fungi > Ascomycota > Sordariomycetes > Glomerellales > Glomerellaceae > Colletotrichum > Colletotrichum musae. The sequence goes on along the minus strand of JANVYC010000002.1, from coordinate 2,501,377 downwards.
GTCAATTCCGAGACCGATCAGGTTGGTGAGGTTTGGGAGTTAGGTACCCTACGGTGAGGCGCTAGGTTAGGTAAGTTACAGGGCACTAATACCGCCCGCTCGCGGAAAGAAAGAGTCCTAACTGTTGGGCAAAATGGCTAGTGAGAGTCAAGGCCATGGGTGCGGGCAAGGATCTCTCATCCATCCCGGCTGTTTGTCCCGATGTTTGGGTCCGGTTAAGCTTCGGACCGACAACTGCACGGAGTACGGCATCCGCAGGTCTGACTGAAGCTACGTCACGTGTAGTATAGCACACGTGACATTACCGTCATCTGCCCGTGACGGGAAGAAGCTGTCAATCGGTCTCCACCAGGCTTGGCCAGTAATCGTGGCGCACCACCGCTAGGTGTATCGGCCAGCGGCGCCGTCTCTGTGGCTCGTGCTCGCCCAGGAGTTCGAGGTGCGTAATGTAGCGCGTGGAAGAAATTTATTCTCCAGACCTGCCAATCCATCGCTACTGTCTGTATTCGACGACCCTTCCCACCACCGACGTACCCGCCAGCCCATTGCGCAAGAGAGCCCATCGGTCTTCCGGGCAGCGCTTTATTTTTTTTCTTCGCCGACACAGGCTCGCTGGTGTTCCTTCTACCTTTCAGGCTGTTCTCGTCGACCTAATTTCTCCGTTCCGTACGACGCTCGCCGGCGCCCAACACCACAACCATGGCATCAAGCTTCCAGCAGATTCAGGATGCCCTTCTGAACAACCCCATCGCCCACACCGTTTCAGACGCCGTCAACGCCTTCTCGGAACGGAGAGCAAAGCTCGGCCTGTCTAACCCCGGCACCACCGAGAACCTGACCAAGGAGGTCCAGCGCGATGTCCTGCTCAGCAACTACATGTTCACCGGCCTTCGCGCCGACCTGACCAAGGCCTTCTCCATGTCGCCGCTCTTCCAGGTCTCCCACCAGTTCGCCATGGGCGACCGCCTGAACCCGTACACCTTTGCTGCGCTGTACGGAACGAGCAAGGTCCGCTAACCCCTCATGCCGCCGCCGAAACGCGCCGAACTGCTTTACTGACGCAATTGATTGCAGGTTTTCCTCCAGGGAAACATGGATAACGACGGACAGCTCTCTACCAGATTTAACTACCGATGGTCCGACAAGCTGGTGTCCAGGTCGCAGTTCCAGGCCGGTGCCGGCCAGGAGATGCTCCAGCTCGAGAACGAGTACACCGGTGACGACTTCACTGCTTCCCTCAAGATGCTGAACCCCTCCTTCCTCGACGGCGGCATGACCGGTATTTTCATCGGAAGCTACCTCCAGTCCATCACCCCCAAGCTGGCCATCGGTCTCGAGACCGTCTGGCAGCGCCAAGCGATGACCCAGGGCCCCGAGACTGCCACCTCGTACTGCGCTCGCTACAAGTCCGCCGACTGGATCGCCACCGCTCAGCTCCAGGCTCAGGGTGCTCTCAACACTTCTTACTGGAGACGTCTCTCCGACAAGGTCCAGGCCGGTGTCGACCTGTCTCTCTCGCTCGTCCCCGGCGCCGGAGGTGTCATGGGTGGTTTCCAGAAGGAGGGTGTCACCACCATTGGTGCCAAGTACGACTTCAGGATGTCTACCTTCCGCGCCCAGGTTGACTCCAAGGGAAAGCTGAGCTGCTTGTTGGAGAAGCGCATTGCCGCCCCGGTCATGATGACCCTGGCTGCTGATGTCGACCACTTCGCGGTATGTCAAGGCACCGTCCGCCATCATAGAAACTGGCTAATTTCCATGTATAGCAACAAGCCAAGATTGGTGTCGGTATTTCCATCGAGGCCGGTGGTGAGGAGCTCCAGGAGCAGCAGGAGGCTCTTGGTGCCCAGGGCACTCCTAACATCCCCTTCTAAACCCGACAATGGGTAGGTAGGCTTGGCGAACGCCATGTCTAAACCGAAGCTCCGCTCCTAATCACCCTCAATAATTGTCTGTCCTTCGGCGGCAGTGGGAAACGACACCAACGAACACAACTTCTCTTTGCAAGTTCTCTTTCTTATACTGCTGTCTTAGTACACGACTTCACGCCTATGACAGTATGGACCTAGTGAGCTCAAGCTTTAAGCGCCCTTTGGAGCTGTTACGTTCTCAGTCCACCCTTCACATCTTTGTTCGTTGGGGCCCGCTTTCTGTTCTCTGCCGCTGAGGACTCATGTATATTACGCTCAGAACGAGCACAAAACCAGGGCCGGTACGGTGGTGTACAGGCTGGCTTGGATGCATTTTCTGGGAGGTCTGGAATGGCATACCCTATGCGGAGTAGTTGACGCCACACCAGACGAGAGCGTCTGACTGAGCTTGAGCATCATGTATGGCTCCCCTGATGACCAGCTTTGGCGTGTACTTTGTATGAAGGAGATAGATTTCAACTGCTTATATGAGCTGTTCACGAAGCAAAAGGGTGTTTAGCTGTACTGGTGATGTCTGAGTAGAATCAAGAAATTGCCAAGCAAAAGTGCAGGCTGTCCTCCAAGGATGTTCAGGATGGCTTCACTGCTCACAAGTGGTTTGATTCGTTGAACTTTACTCAAATGAAGTTGTGCTCTCCATAGCTCTGTTTCTGTATAGCCACCTACTCAGAAGCAATAGACTTGTACAGAGCCTTCAACTCATCGTCGCTCAACTCCTTGATCCCCAGCAGCGCGTTGTCGCTCTTCTCCCACGGCTGAGCGTACTGCTTCTTGGAGCAGGCGTACAAGATCTGCGGTAACATCACGTCGACGGTCATGACGCCCTTCTTGATAGACTCCATGCAGCCGGCGTAGACGGCGTCAAAGTCGGTGGTCGTCTCCTCCCACTCGCCGCCGACCGCCTCCTTGGCTACCGCGGCCATCTGCCGCTGCGACTTATTGGTCGAGTGCACGTACACGATGCGGTTGGCCGTCTCCTCCGGGTCCAGCAGCGTGCCGACGACGGCGCACCCGACGTCCGCCAGGTTCGTGTACGGCACGACGTTCTCGCCGTCGTTGAAGTACGTGATCTGCCTCTTGCGGACGTCGACGCCCATGAAGCCGGTCCGGATGCCCCAGTCGAGGAACGGCCCGTTGGCGACGATGGTCCAGGAGAACTTGCCGCCGGACTCGCGGGCTTTCGCCTCGACGTACCCGTGCGCCATGCCCTTGACGCCGAAGACGGGCAGCGCCGGGACGTGGGCGCGCGCCGGGTCAAGGCCGAAGTCGGGCGGGACGTAGCGGTAGACGCCCGCGGCGAGGGCGGCGTCGACGACGCGGGTGGCGGCCTGGGGGTCGAAGCTGCCCGTCGAGTTGACGAGCGCGTCCTGGCCCTGGAGGGCCTGGGTCAGGGAGTCGAGGGAGTCGTAGTCGACCTCCTTGACGGCCACGCCCGCGGGGAAGTTTTGGGAGCCGGCCTTGCGGGTGAGGATCGTGACGTTGAACTTGTTGGAGTCCAGGAGGGCTTTGAGTATGGACGGGCCCAAGTTGCCGCCGGCCTGGGGGTTGTCAGTTCAGGCTCGGGGGAGAAGATTGTAGGGGGAGCTTACTCCGGCCAGGGCTACGTTCTTGATTGTCGGTGCCATGGTATTGTGAAGTGGTGATTTGTGTGTGCTAGTGGGTTAAGAGACTGTTGATGATTTACATTGGTATCTGTAGCTGCATGCAGCTCTACTTATCATCTCTAGAGCTCCCGCATCGGCAGGGATGAGCTGCATCTTCAACGCGCTCAGAGGCGAGCTCGAGGCATGTCCCGCTGTGACGCCATTCCGTTCCACTCTCGTCCCAACATCTCCGGGCAGTGAGAGAGACCTAAGGGCTTCGCTATTTGCACCTTTAGCTTTGACCTCCCGTATCAAATGAGGTTGCGCACGTCCAGGCCTCATCTTCTGGAAGATATCGTATGCGGAGTTCTCAGGGTCAGTGAGTGCTACCGAAATGGTGCGATCAGCTGCCTTGTGCTTTACGTGATCTCTCTCTTAGCATATCTGGCCCTTCCATTTCACTCACGGTCACCGCAGAGGCTACCTAGGCAGGTGTTCCAATAGGACACAGACTTCGAGAGTTTGAACTTGCGTAATATTGACTCTCTTAACATGGGACGAGAGGGCAACGTTCTTCCCGGGATGGCCGGATCGCTAACCCGAGCGACATCCTGCCTCCAAAAAGGACTGGTTTGCGAAGAGACATTGAAGAGGCTGAAGTTCGGAAACTCAAACCACGGAAGACTATATAGTAGCAATTTGAGAGTGGTATTCAACTGTTGGTCAATCTGTGTCGTCATGGACAGTTGAAGCTTCCGGAGGTCCGTAGGTCGGCTCATGAGACGGTGGCTTCGAGTACGAAATCCTGGAAGATCACGGTGTTTGCCAAGATCCGCAGAAGCATCATGGAAAAAAGTCTCATGGTGGAAATTTGAACCGCCCACGGGAGATGGGTGCTTGAGATTTGACTGTTGGCAGATCACTGATTGATGCAGTTTTGTAAGGGGGAGCTTGAACCTCTGAGCTATATCCTTGAAACGAGAGCTTTCCATAGCTCACCTCCTCTGCTTTCTAGCACTCTGGCATCCACCACTGGGTGATCCGTGCACGAAATCAGTTAGGAGAAGCAGCGGAGGACGACATTATCAAAAGCCTCACCTGACGGAAGTCAGGGACGTCACAAAAGGGAGCAAACGGCAAAAAGGAAACCGTGTGTGCGTCGGCCGGGACTCGAACCCGGAGCGCGAGCATATCCTCATCGGCGAATGGGAAGCTCGCATGTTAACCCTTACACTACCAACGCGGGTAGTAGGTGTGGTTGTTGGAGGGGAAGCTACGGTTCAGGCTTATGGCTGACTCCAAGGGGCCGGAACGATGACACGTAAGGCGGTCCTGTGCGACTAAGCCGCGAAGGGGAACGGGGGGCCTCGGCTGCCGAATCCTGCGTCGTGGACGTATCGTGAGGTACCGAGGTACGGCTCGAGAACCCCCGGCTGTTGTTGCGCCGGCTTGGCCACAACGTTGCTGATTGAATGGGCTTGATGTTGGAGAAGGCGAAGCTCGATAGGGACATGAAAATGATAGTCACAGGTTAGTTTAGAGGTGTGTGGACGAGGAGAAACAAGATCTGGGTTGAAAATTTCCCAGTCTCTTCTGTTAGTGTCAACTGTCAAGGTTGAGTGGGTAACTAAACCTAGTCTCGCTGGGTTTTCCTGGTTGGTGCATGACTTGGGGAACTCGCACTACGTACCACTTCGTTCTCTCATGTCTTGATTGTCGCTCATCTAACTTTCAATTGGTAGATAGCTTACGATATAAGCGGCCATGAGCGATAGGCTTCTGTCCATCCGGAAGATGGTTGTCAGTTTGTCGGCTCCAAGCACTCTGCTGACTGTGCGCTGCGTAACCGACACTGATGACGGTTGCTAGGTTGCACCATTTACTACCATTGACATTCGAGGAAAAGCTTTGTCAAATACGTCTCACTCCCTCGACCTGAATATGATCCGGCTATCTGCTGTCGTTGTTGACCCGAAGTCCGTTGGTCTGTGCGAACACTCGCAAGTCGTCGCCTCGACGGCTACCTGCATGCATCCCGAGCTGCACCGTCCCAATAACCCTTCAGCTCACGGAACAACAACCGTGACCCCGGTGCCTTCGGCACGCCGCGTCCGCCGACGGCGAGTCGCTAGAGAAGGGGGAGCACGCGCCTGGTGAAGAGATAGAGACGCCGTCGGGTATCTCCTCTAAGTGACGATGCATGATATATACACTACGAGATAATAATTTCCTTTAAGTCGTGGGCTAACTCGGGGCCCAGTTCCCCATTCATAATGCCGTGGACATACATCTCTCCTACCAGCTCGTACATCGGAAGTTCAGGATCGTCCGAAACGCTACCGCCCGATGGCCACCACTATTGGGACTTGGTGTTGCTGAATTTCGAACCAGTCATAGGCTCAGCATCGTCCGCGCGATGCCGCCGTCTCAGGACAAAAGGCTACTTCGAACCGTGCAAGGCCCATACCTCGTCGCCACCCTTCAATGTTGCCGGCCCCAGACTTGAAAGGTAGATACCACCTTCCTGGCGACTATGAATATTCCCAGCAGTACGAGCGTCTTTGAGCAGCTGCGAGTCGAGCGTGACAGACGATACGGACCGTCCTCTCGCCCGTTGGAATTCGTTGATAAGCATAGTGCATACCGTGAGAGCCTCCATGTTTTTTGATATATCCTCGTCCGAGGCGCAGTCCGTGCAATCTCTCCATCGAAGATCCATGTCCGGCGTCTTCCACTTGGCAATCTGAGCCTCGACGAAGTCTTGAGGAAGCCCTGAGATCTTAGCAAACCGCGTTATATCAAACTCCTCCAAGACAGCCTGCACGTCGACCAGCTTCCCGGTTGTGTTGCGATTTTCATGCAGACCGCTACAGATAGGCAACCGCGAAGGAAAGCATGATCGCACGAATACCTAGGCTGCTGTGCATGAGACGAACAATGAATTCTCGAAACACTCGAGCTGCGCCAACGCTATAGTCGGGCTTGATAGGCGTGTAAGCTGGCGCACAGTGGCTGACGATATTGTCTTTCCGAGACTCGTTGTCACACCCCATGGTTTGTGCAAGGCGTTCTATAATGATATCGGCGACTCCAATAATCCCATACACGTAGTCGCGTGAATCCGTTGCAAAGGTGGCGGCACTGCGCCAGAATCCCCACGCCAGTACGGTCTCGTAATCCGGCATCTGCATCTCTTGCGTAGCAAGCGCCGGGTCATGGCTGATCAGCCGTTCCGTATCCTCGACAAACTTCCAAAGTGTGTTCTGCTTCACTACTGCGTAGCCTGCTAAGTGACTATGCCCGTATTGCAGCGGCAGGTTGAAGCCGCCGCGGCTAAAGAGAAGTGTCGTGGCTTGCTTTAACAGGGCGAAATCGAGGTAGCCATCGCCGAGCATGATTCGCAGATCCCTTGCGAGCACAGACTCTTGTAGCGTCCATAGCCGGTGAAACCAACGGGATGAGAAGAAGTCGGTGAGGATGTCCAAGTCACTTTCGCCTCGTGAGTAGCTTCGAACAGCGTTGCGAAATGCGTCGGTGACTTTTGAAGCCTCATCATCGTCGGCCGGGCCAATTCAGATGTCAACGCCTTCGGCCTGCTCCTGTATACGGCGCATATTGCTGACCTGCTCCCCACGCTCCCGAGCATTATCCTGGCGGATGCAAATATATTCCATCTAGTACCAGCCCGCTTTGGGTCCTTCCTCTGTATCGAGACGACCCAGTTGGTCGAGAACAGACCACAGATTGGAGGGTATATGCTGGCCCTTGTATAATTCGAACGGCACGGTCAAGCTATCCCGGTCCCACTTGCCGGTTGCCTGACCGCAGGTGTAGCTGAGGGCGCGGTAGCTGGGTGCTGAGGCGCGGGAATACTCTTGTCTCCCAGTCACTCTCTGGGGTTTGTGTGAGACGAAGAAGGCGAATACAGACTTCATGCGGAAGGCTACCATCCCTGTGGTGATGGCAATATCACCTTCCGACGTAGAGGTTTTTGAACATTTGGTAGATCCTCTGAGGGTGGAGATACGAGAGATGCTGTGGCATTATGAGGGAGACCGCAAAAGAAAGAACCAGGCCAAATAGAAGGAGTAGAGTCAAGTCTGCAAGGATCGCAAGGAGCGAAAACCAGCCAGAGTGCGGCCTGCGGCGCTGAGTGTTGTCGTCCATTTGAACAATGTCGCGTGCCGTGCCGTGGGAACTTGATGATGCAGGGTAAAGGGAGGGTGCGAGATGGATAGGACAGATAAAATCTTGGCGCTTGCGGAGAGAAGATGTAGGTACTCCTGAACTGAACAACGGTAGTACCATTTGATGGCATGCCTCGGATTGTTGATTGGTCCATTGTTGCTGTCGTCCCGTCCAGACGTCGAAAAATAAGGTACTGGTCAGTGCGCCCATCCGCGGGGATCCGTGCGCAACGGCCGGAGTTTATCCGTGGGCAAGGGACGATGACAGAATGGGAGGGAAACAAACGAGGGGCTGAAGGTACCTCAGCCCCACCACCACTCCAACCCCGAGCGCCAGCGAGCTCCAAAACCACATCGTCACATCTCACAGCTCCCTATTACGCCTCCGTTTGCGAAAACCCACCTCACCCCTTAGGTACCCATTACCTCCCTCCGAACGAACTCCGCAACAGCGAAAAACCCACCGACCCCGTCACGATGGCAGCAAAAGCAGACAAGATCGAAAAGATCATCGCGCGGCTGCAGGCCCGCATCGGCGAGGGCCAGTTCTACGAGGCCCAGCAGCAGACGCGCGTGGTCGCCGCCCGCTACATCAAGGCCGCCAACTGGCCCGCCGCCACCGACATCCTCTACAACGTTGCCCAGTCCCTCCTCAAGGCCGGCCAGGGCGGCAGCGGTGGCGACCTGTGCGTTATGCTCGTCGACGTCTACAAGCAGGCCGAGCTCAAGCCCGACGCTGCGAACAAGGGCAAGCTGCTCACCTGCCTGAGGCTGTTCCCCGCCGGCGAGCCGACGAGGAAGAAGTTTGTCGGGGAGATCATTGCGTGAGCTTCACATTGGGAAAACATTGAAGAGGGGAGAAATGGCGCTGACTGGCTTAGGTGGTCATCCAAGTTTGGCGAGTACCCGGCCGGCGACGCCGACCTGCACCACGTCGCAGGATCACTTTACGCCGAGGAACACGACACATACGAGGCGGAGAGGCACTTGGTATTAGGGACAAAAGACTCTGCCGAGGTTCTCGCGCGGATGGAATACGCCTGGTACAAGGAAGACGACGCCCACACGGCACCCCTCTACGCCGCTCGCGCGGTTTTCCCCTATCTCATGGTCGGCAACGTGCGCGCCGCCAACGCCAGCTACCGCCTCTTCACCAGCTCCCTCAGCGGCGACAACAAGGGCCTCGGAGTCCAGGATGTGAGCAGCAGCAGCGCCGATCTGCGCGTCTTCCCGGGCCTGCCCCTCCTCAACTTCCTCGGCCTCCTCCTGCTGGCCATTCAACGCGGCACCCCGGATGCCTACAAGCAGCTCATTGCAAAGTACTCGGCCAACATTGCCGAGGTCGGCGCCTGGAACGAGGCTCTCGAGATCATCGCCGAGATGTACTTCGGCATCGCTCGCCCCCGACAGAGCAACCCGCTCATGGACATGATGGGCAGCCTGTTCGGCGGTGCCGGCGGTGGTGGTGTGGCCCAGGCGAGACGGCCCGCTCCGAGACGCGTGGAGGCGCCCCAGGCCGAGGGGCTAGACTAGATGTCTAAGTGGTTCGGCGTGGACGCCCGTCGTGCTCTGTGAGTACGATCTTAATGAACACACGCGGGGCGAAGAATACAAAGGGCGGGTCGTCGCGACCCTGTGAAGGTGGTTTGCATCGGTGGCTCGCACCGTGCTCAGAAGGCGCGGGGCGGCTCCGGCTCAGCCTCGTACATCCAGTTGTCTTCTGCGAGGGCGGCGACCTTGGCGCGCAGACTAGCCCTCACGGCTTCGAGGAGTTCTGCGGGATCGGTTAGAACCAGCTCGCCAGCGGACGTCAAAGGACAGGAAGTCGGGAGGGGGCGGGGGATAAGCCTTACCTTCAGGTTGATCCCGGACGGCGGCGGGATGGCTGACCTGGTGCTGCTTCACGGCCTCCGCGAGCCTCTGCCGCTCCTCTATGAGAAATAGTTAGCATACCTTATACCCAGTACAAGAAAACCCCAAAAGACATCATCAGACGAAACACCCTGAATCGAAACAAACTTACTCTTGCTCTCCTCCCGATCGTCCAGCGCAGCCTCGTCCGCCTCGTCAAAGACCAGCGGCGGCAGCTCGCCCAGCTCGATCTCGCCGTGCTCGTCGCGCACCACAATCTCCACGGGCTGTGCCGGCGCACCCGCCATCCCTGAAGAACCCGCGGTCGTCAGTCCCCCGCCGTCCGAGAGGACGTCGACGTCCAGCCGCAGCGCATCCGCCGAGCTTCCCGGCGCGCCGCCTGCCGCCGGGCCCGCGGTCGTGGTCGTGGGCCCCGTGGGACGTCTCGTCAGGCCCTGGAAGAGGTTCCGCCGCACCGCCCTGCGGGGGGCGCCCGGCGGAGCGGCCTGCCTCGAGGTCCTGTCGGCCATGATGATGACGAATTCGGTGAGGTGGTTGTTGTTGAGTCCTCTTTGCTTTTCTCGTCGCTGGATGGAAAAAGCGAACGTCGCTCGTTCTTTTCTTCTTTTCGTGAGATGATTTAATCAAGACTAGTTTTTTTTTTAAAAAAAAAGACGTCTCGTTCAGGGATGCTTGTATCGTTCAATGATGAAATGCCAGTAGGGATGTGGCTTGTATCGTTACTGTTGTGGTTCGTGAAGATGTATGTCAAACCCCGGTCGACTTGCTCTGTTTACTCTGGAAAGAGGCTTGAGGTCGTCCAGGCACCGCGTCTTATCGATAACATACAGTGTCAACTCTGGAGGCTCATAGGAAGGCACTGTGCGACTTTGCGCATCCCCTTGGTACATACAATGATCACTTCAGTAAGTCGAATTGATGGACTACATATCACCACAGTCAAAGAAGGACTTCACTCGTCCAGGGCATATACTCGTCGATTTTTGTGTTACAGAACCATCCATGATTCCCATTACGTATCGTACATTAAATAAACTCCCACACCGCGATGGACGATCCCTAATCCATCACCCTACCCAGTCCCGAAATACACAAAGAAAAAAGAACAAGAGGTGTAAACGCCGAGATATGCACATGAGTTTACCCCGAACCAACCCAGTCATGACCGCTTAAAGTCCCCTTTTCGACATTGCCCTTGTAGTTGCAAGAACGCATGAAAAATTCAAGATGCTGAACAGCTCATCCCACACACACCCACTCGGCAAAAACGCACCAACGAGCGGTACGGTCCGCCAGCACGAGTCCCCTCCACACTCCCTTCTCGGAGCACTTGATGATGGTTTCCCACGTTCCGCCGTCGCTTGGCTCCTCTTCGTTTCCTCTGCCGCCGACGCTGATGCCCCGGCGATCCTCCTTCCGCATAAGACGGAGAATCTTGCCACCGGGCGTCTGGATCGCCAGTTTGGCCGGTTTCTTCCCTCCTCCCGCTGCCGTGCTTGTGTTTGACCCACTGGCATTCGAAGCAGTCATGCTGAGAGCCGAGCTCGGTCTGGCAAACGGGATGGGACTCGCGCCTCCGGGGTTCGATGAGGGCGTCATGGCCGACCCGGCGGCACCACCGATGGAGCTGGGGTGCTGCCGAATGGCAAACACAAATGTGTTGTTCAGGGCCAGGCGTTGACACTGCGGCTGGACAACGTAAATGTCGTGACGTTGCGCATGGGGTGTTGGATGTCTCGTCACGAATTCGTACGGGGGATTCTCTCCCGTATGAATAATTGGCAGCGCGAATGCTACCGGATGAGGAATGTCCTTGATGCTGTGCATCAGACCCCGCTTGCCGGCATAGATCTTGAGCACTCCCTGACCCTCGTCGCCGGGCAACAGAGCCTTGACGGTGTACCGCTTGGCCCCGTTGAACCATTCCGCTTGCGCCAGCGCTCGCTTCTTGACCGTCTCGCCGCTCTCAAAGACGTCGCCGTCCGCGTCTCTCGTGTACCCTCGCACCTCGACCTCGGCCGCGACCTCGACATCTGCAGGCACAATGAACTTAACGTGTACCATCTCCAGATCCTCTATGCGAGTTGCTGCCGTGTTGTAATCGACCATCTCCAGCATGTTTTTGAAGAAAGGAGGGCACGCGCACGGCAGATTGAGGAGAACCTCGTGGGCCTGGGGTGGGCAAATATGCTGCTGAGAGTGGTGTTCGGGAATGTGCGTCCAGCAAATCTCCGTTGGTCGTGCAAGAAACCACCAAAAGTCAGCTGTGCCGTTGCCGGTGCTCGAGTAAAGGTGTCGCCTTGGGTACGACGGACTGGCGAGACAGCAGTCTATCATGCGCCACTCGTTATCGACCAATACTGCATTCCACCAGTGGTTTGCGCGAGGCATGATATTGTGCTCTGGAATCTCGCCCGGCGTCTTGAGATATCCCCGAACAACCTCGCAATGAATGCCGACGGCGGTGCACATATCGTATACCAGCACAGCATATTCCTCGGCACATGCTCGCTTGGACTGCACAACCCTGCGAGTGTCGACCTCGCCTTCAAAGTCTTCCTCCCAGCAGACCTTCTCCGACACCCAAGTGAAGATTGCTCGCAGGCGTTGAACGTCGCTTCGATACGGACGGCAGACGTAGGTTGTCGCCAAAGACAACGCAGTCGTCATTGGCGGTAGGCTGCTTACAAATCTCGAGTTCTTGTCCACTTGGGTGAGGTTCAGAGCCTGGTAGTCGATGGGATCCTCTACGGGCAGGCCGTCAGCGCCTTCGTCACCTTCGACTCCATCGTACAGCTCATCGACGGGGTTCAAGGCCGGGTAGTCGAGCATCTGGCACCTGTCTCTGCGCTCGTTGCGTTCGTTCTTGCTCAATGAGTTAGACCGGTTGACGTCTCTGCGGACTTGCACCCAGTCTACTCCATTTGCACCGCCCATGTCTCTGGTCGAGTCCCTACCGAAGCCGGAACTTCCCATGCCGGTGATTTGTGAGATGGCGTTGCCGGCAGGAGAAGCAACATTGGGCATAGAGCGGGCAAACGGCGAAGATCTCGGCGAGTCACCACTCATAGCAATACTACTGCGTCCGGAGGCGACTCCGGTCTTGGCGGTGTCGAGAAGTTTCTTGAAAATGCTGCGTTTTGCCGGCTTGGGAGTGACTAGTCCGCCAAGTCCCGCGTCCTCGTGAAATCCAACCTGTGATTTCGGCCGTGCCACGTCGGAGGCGTGGCTGCTGTGGTAGGTCACGCCGGTAAAAGGCGTCTCGGGGCGTTCAATATCAGCGTCACGCATCCCCAAGGCACTCTGGGCACGCTTCTGGGTCTTCCGAGCAAGACTGCCGGCGCTTGTGGCACTAATAGCGCCGGCCGATGAACCGCTCATCAAACTCCTGTCGCTGCTCTGAGTGGTAGAACTCTGGTTGCCGGAGGACGCGCTCGTAGAGTTCGTCTTGGTCGTAAAAGTCCTGTTCAAAACGTTGCGGCCAATGTCGTACGCCGACTTCCGGCCTCGAAGCTTCCTCTCCTCCGCTCCACCCATGGAAGATTTCGGTCTCTCGTATAGTGCGCCTTTCGGGGGCGGCTTCGGTGCCTCGTCCTCAAGGTCAGCTATACTGGCGCTGTGTTTGTGCATTTTTTTCAACCGACTTTCCATACGCTCGACGTAGTTACTGAGTTGAGGAAGTTGCTCCTTGTCCTCTCGGTGGCCTTGCTGATAAGACTGTTCTCGTGAAGATCCGCCGCTCCAGGTTTCGTATCCCTCGTCTTGCTGCGCTATGCCCATGGACGTCTGAGGCCTCTGGTAAGTATTTTTCCTCCTCGCTCGGTCGTTGACCATGTTGAAAGATTCCGGAGACCACGGATCCAGCGGCGGTTCCGGAGTCGGGTCTCTCGGCATGCCAAGAGCGTCCAGTTGCTCTATCACACCATCCATTGCTTCCCGCAGCGGCGATGGAGTCATGTGGCTTGCTGCCGGAGACGGAGGAGACGGAGATGGCATCCGCTGAGTCTGTATAGGAGGCGGCCGGTGCATAGACGACAAGTGCGAGGCTTGTCTGTCAAGCGTGGGTTGTCGGTTCTCGTAAGAGGCATTTGAGCCCTGACGAGTTAGGTCGAACCGCTTGTCATAGGAGCTGTTCGAGCCATGCCGCCCTGCGCCGTAGCGATTATCGTAAGAAGAGTTGGACCCGTGACGAGAGACATCATGCCGGCTATCATACGACATGCTCTGCTTGTGTCGTGAGGCTCCAACATGCCGGTGTGGTGGCGGCGCTGGGGGTGGAGGAGAATCTGCCTTCTCGCGCGTGGGCGGACGGTAAGGCTTGTAGCTGAACGAAGGCGCCGGAGAGACGTCTCTGGAGGCGTGGTGTGGTGGTATTGGCGATGGGCCCCGCTCGGTGTTGTAGGAGTTCACCCTTGATCCATGCCCATAATCGGGATTAGGGGTTCTTGACCGGATGCCGTGATCGGGATTGGGTGTTCTCGCTCGGTGACTGTGGTCCGGGACGGGAGTTCTACCCCGATGGATATGCTCAGGAACCGGAGTTCTTGAGCGGTGACCATAATCGGGAATGGGAGTTCGCCCTCTCGGAACGTACTGCTGCGCGCCATCATTGAACGAGTTACCCCGCGATACATAACCGCTGGGGGCTGGCGACGTGTAGGCTCGCATTCTAGTCGAGGCAGTTTCGTTGAAGGAGTTCTCCCGCGAGAGGAAGGCATCAGGAGCCGGCGAGCGTTCTCTTCTGCTAGGCGCCGGCGAACGATCTCTTATACTTGGCTCCGGTATCGCGCTGCGGATAGACTCCCCCGAGTGCCCCCTAGGCCTAGCATGCGGATTCGTCCGGTAAACCTCGGGTTGCTTCGCTGCGGTGTAGTGCGGTGCTTTGGCGTAGGCTTCGAAGGGCTTTCGAAAGGTTCTCGACTTCTGCGGCGTACTCGGGCTGGGTGTGTTTTCCGCAGGGAGAGGACTCGCGGATCTCGTCGTCGGACGGAAATCGGACGGAAGAACCTCGACAAAGTTGGATGGAAAGACTCCCACCGTCCTCCTGTCGCGCCATAGTCTGCCCGTCCACCACGAACCGTCGCCGGCGTTCAGACATTCGATCAAGTCACCCTCAATGAAGCCGAGGTCTCGCTTAGACTGTGGCAGGGAAAGTTAGCCATTGGTGTTGGACTCGCGAGAGACGCGTGACAAACCTCTCCTCCCCACGAGTAAACAGCTCTGCACCAGCACGGGAACCGCGTCGGTAAAGGCGGTGGAGCCAGAACCATCTTGCGATGTTGATTCCGATATGGCGAGGGGTCAGTGGTCAGCCGAGCTCAATTGGGCTTCGAAATCGAGTGCCTCGAGGTGGTCTGCGGAGCCCGGCACGAGGCCCGCGCTGGAAGGGATTATTCGAAGCGATGCCGCGGTTTGCAATTGCTAGTCGTGGACGTTGTCGTCGTCGCCGTCAACCAAAGAAGTGAGGGAGGAGATCGGATTGAGGTATGACGTCCGATAGCTTAAGCACTCGCGGCGAAGCGAATCGAAGCGAGGCAAGCTGAGGCGATGTTAAGCGAGACAGCGACAGAGCTCAAGAGTCGAAGCAGGATGCAGGACTCAGAAGGCAGGCGCAGACCGCAAGACGCAGGACGCAAGACTCGTGGATATTGGCCACAGACGAGGTGAGGAATGCAGCGAGTTTCGCGTGCACATCGACAATGACCTTGTTGGAGTGGGTAATCAGGAAATCGGAGTTGACGTGAGATGGCAAACGAAGGTCGGACACAACTTCCAAGAAGGGGATGCGGTGAATGTCAGTGACGGCCGGGGGGGGGGGCCCGGGGCAACCAACAAACAGAGGGGCGAGTTGGCAGGGCAACGACTCCAAACACGGCGGGCAGGCCAACTGTAGGGGCGTGAACTCCCTCCAGGGCTCCAGGGCCCAGGGCGCTCCAGGCGGGACTCCAGCAGGCTGCAAGCCTGCAACGGGTTGCGACCTCCCTCTGCGGCTGGCGCATCTCCACCGGCGACTAGCGGGCCCCATTAGCGACTGCGCTAAGCCTCGCCTGGCATATCTGTGCCCCCTGGGACCTTGGTCACCGCCTGCGATGCCGTGCAAGGAGGTACTGGTATCGCCAACCTTACCTTGCTTTGCCTCACCGTGAGTCGGGGGTTTCCTTTACTCGGCGAGATACGTTGGTCTTTCCCACTTGCCATCTTAAGGTAAAGAAAGCAGGGAACCACCGATGAGGCACACGCTACGTAGCCCTGACTCCTGGTCCGTCGGTAAAAGGCTTGTCTGTCTCTGCCTCTGTCTCCCGGCAGCCAGCAAGCCAACGCACACCACCAAGAAGGGCCAACCTTGGACGGGAATAGCTGGGTCACACACACACATAGTATTATGGCGTACGGAGCACACAGACAGACATTTGAATGCCACACGAATCGAACTAAAATCACTCCGTATCTAGTAGGTAAGCTTACCTTGCGGAGTTGGATCTCCAAAGTGCCAGTCATACCTTCGGCAGGTCCCATATGCAGGGCCTCGACCAAGGCACACACCCACACACACACATGCACACGCACACACACATACACCACGTTGAATGCTGCAGAAAAGAAGGTGAGGTAACATGGTCACGCTCGCTGTCCCGTTGGCATGCAAACGACGCAAAGTACACGACAGTCCTCGCTGCGCCAGGCCCGTCCATATCACATTGCTCTTTCTCCTCTCTGCACCTAAACCTGCCCTGCATTCTACCTTAAACAACTACTCCCACACTCCCTCCTTCTTTTGCTTCTCCTGCATTTGCGAATCCTCTCACGATGATGCTTCAGAAACAGCGGCTTCCCACCGG
The DNA here is from genome assembly GCA_027406025.1 of Colletotrichum musae. NCBI lineage: Eukaryota > Fungi > Ascomycota > Sordariomycetes > Glomerellales > Glomerellaceae > Colletotrichum > Colletotrichum musae. Next base: position 2,484,965 of record JANVYC010000002.1, on the reverse strand, counting down.
TCTCTTCTCGTTTGCTTTTCTGTATCAAGATCGGCTGACTCGCCCCGGCTCATAGAACCCTGGTGCTAATTACGGTTCCCCGGAGCTCCCCAAGCTATACCAAAACGGAAGAAAGTAAACAAAGGGTCCGAGCTTTGCGACGACGCACCCACACACAGAACCACCACAAACCACATACAACAGTACCGAACCGCACCGCAACGCACCGCAAGGCAACGCAAAGCATCGCTTCGCTTCCAACCGCACCCTGCTCGACTGGCTCCGACCCTGGATACCCGTCGAGCCGTTCTTCTCCTTAGCAACCGAGCCTGCGTCGATCCGCTTGCTTCCTAGAGCCATTATTGCCTCCAGCCCGGTCTAAAATACAAGCCAGGCCGTCCTGACTGACAGACGACAGCCCGTTCCCTGGATACCCATTTCTTCTTTCGAAACTTTCTCCCGGCACCATCCTGCACGCCCAAATCTTCGCTCCGTCGAGTCCCCTCCGTCTTCGGGCCCCCGGGTCGAACACCAGCTCCTCCCTTCTCTCTTACTCCCGCGCCGCCGAAATTTGACTCTGAAAGCAGAGATTTGACGCTTCAATGACGTCCAGGTCGGCCGCAATGGCGGACGAGGGTGTTGCCGAACATTACCAGGTATTGGAGGAGCTTGGTCGTGAGTCTTGCCGCATCTCAATCGCTGCCGTGTATGCGCGCTGACAGTCAGGCAGGCGGAAGTTTTGGAGTCGTCTACAAGGCCATTGAGAAGGCCACCGGCGAAACGGTTGCCATCAAGCACGTACGTTACATTGCGCTCGCCTCTTGCCTTCTCGGATGCCGCTGACACAGGACTGCGCAGATTGATCTCGAATCCAGCGAAGATGACATTCAGGAGATTCAAGGCGAGATCGCCGTCCTGAGCACATGCGCCAGCTCCTTTGTCACCCAGTACAAGGGCAGCTTTCTGCGCGGCCACAAGCTGTGGATCGTTATGGAGTTTCTTGGTGGCGGTTCGTGTCTGGATCTGGTATGTCATTTTTCGTCGCAGCTTGACCGGATCCGACTCATCTAACATTCCTCAGCTCAAACCGGCCAACTTCGATGAGGTTCACATCGCCATCATTTGCCGTGAGCTCCTCCGTGGTCTCGAATATCTCCACGCTGAGGGCAAGATTCACCGAGACATTAAGGCTGCCAACGTCCTCCTTTCCGAGACTGGCAAGGTCAAGTTGGCCGACTTTGGTGTCGCTGCCCAGTTGACGAACATCAAGTCCCAGCGAAACACTTTCGTCGGAACCCCCTTTTGGATGGCGCCCGAGGTTATTCAGCAAGACGGGTACGGCTTCAAGGCGGACATCTGGTCGCTCGGTATCACCGCCATGGAAATGGCCAACGGTGAACCGCCGCTCGCACACATTCATCCGATGAAGGTCCTCTTTCACATCCCCAAGAACTCGCCGCCCCGCCTGGAGGGCCACTTCAGCAAGGACTTCAAGGATTTCGTCGCACAGTGCCTCGTCAAAGACTCGGATCGCAGACCATCCGCAAAGGACCTCCTCCGCCACCGCTTCATCAGGTCGGCGGGTAAAGTGGAGGCTCTTCAGGAGCTGATCGCTCGCAAGCAGATGTGGGACGCGAACCAGAACCGAAAGTCCCACCCCATCTTCTACCAAGAAACCCTGCATACCATGTCTCCTAAGGACGAGACAGACGAGTGGGTGTTCGACACGGTCAAGTCGATGGCGCCCAAGCGGCCGACCGTTCGGGCGCGGAAGCCGTCCTACTTTGCGGCGGAGGAGGCCATGCGCCGCCTCGATGTCAAGGATGCTCCGCTCGGCCCTCCTTCTCCCGCGTCCGGTACAGTACGCCGGTCGACTGTGCGCCGCCAGCCCTCGAGCCGCCAACCATCCGGCACACAGATCCAAGCAAACGGGTCCCCTCGCTCAACAGTTGCGAGGAGACCGCTCCAGCCAGACATGTCGTACGGCAACTCTGGCTCCTCCGTGCGGCTTTTCCGCCGGGTCCCCTCGGACGGCTCCGTTTCCCAGGTGGACTTCTCCTCGTCTCCTGATGCGACTGTAGGCAACGAGAACATGGCACCGAGGAGAGGATCAACTGTCGAGCCGAGTAGTAAGGAGGCGTTGCTGGGGCGTCGCCTGTTCAACAAGGCTCTTGATCCCACCCTCGCCGAACTCCACGCGCAGACGTCGGGATTACAGAGGCGAGAAGCACTCGCCAAGCTGACGGATGCATTCGCTCTTCTCGACTCGGTTGACCCCGAGGGCGCATACCACCTCATGCGCAACCTGATGTCGGCCGTGTCCCAGGACTCGAAGCTGAACACGGCTCTCATGCCCCAGCAGTCGCTCAAGATCCCGTCGGATGGAACACCCCAGGGAACAGTCATCATCAAGAGCGCGGCGGCGACGCCGTCCTCCGGCAGCCCGACCAAGTTGGTTCTGGCGTCCAACAACCCGCATCTGAAGAGCCACAGGAGACGGAACGGCTCATTTGCGACACCAGACTCGGCCGAGAAGGAGCCGAAAGAAAAGACCGCCGCTCTCGAGGCCAAATATCCTGGTCGTCCGGCCCGGCCCGGCATGGAGCACTGCAAGCAGCTTTCGGACGTGCTCTACGGCCGTTGGACGGAGGGGCTGAGGATCCGTTGGCCAGCGGTCTAAAAGCTGGTCGACGGCGTCTGGGCTGACACAACGTCAGACAAGTGTGGTATTTCTATTTTTCTTTTTCACGAGAACACGTTGTATGATGATTGTGTATGACCACATCACAGCAAACGGGCTTGGACAGTACACAAAAGCATTCGCAGAAGACTCGTTTTTTTCTCTCTTTTTTTTTCATCGTTCGGGAAATTGAGAAAGGGGGTGGGTGGGTGTTTGGGATTGGATTTCTGTTTCCTTTTTTATCTGCATTTCTTTTTCGGACGACGTTGACGGATCGACTCGGGCTGCGTAGCTCTCACGACTGATGACACCTACACGGCCGATTCGGGTTTGTCCCTGTCGCATGGGAGGCGTTTCCATTTCATAAGGGTTTACGGTTGTGTTGTTTCGATAGCAGGTAGATAGATACCTTTAGGTAGCCTCGAGTTTGCGCTCCAATAGAGAGAATCGCAACCGTTGCGTGTTCCCCAGGTTTGCCCTAGACTCGTTCAGAATCTCCCTTCTTCGGACCAGAAGACGATAAGCGATATAATGTCGGGGTGAAAGAAACCGTGACTTCGACTCTTCGTGCAAATCCTAGCCAACGTGATGCGCACAAACGCATGCCCATCCAATTCGATACCCAGCGCGAGACGGTGCTCAACGACTTCGTCCTTTACTCGGGGGACCCTGTCCCATCCCCGTGGGTTTGCGGACGGACTACGATTCCGGTTCCGGTTCCGACTCCGGCTCCGGCTCTGGCGCCATGCTCTTCATCGAAAGCTTGATCCTCCAGTTGATGAACTCGTCCGTCAGGATCTCCCCGTGACCGGCCTCCTCGATCCGGAACACCTCGACGGTCGGGCTGCCGGGCCGTCTGCGTATCCTCCAGACGCCGTCGTCGTTGACGGTCTGGCGGAGCCCTTTGATCTAGTCAGAAACCTCTTCTGTCACCGCATTTCGGCAGGGACGTGACTTACAGACGAGGAACTCGGCGGCAAAGTTGACGCACATGTCGGCGTTCCACGCCGCGTTGCCGCGCCGCTGGACCGTGTCGGGGATCTTCTCCGTCTCGATCTCCTCGACGCTGGTGAGCATGCCGCGGTTGCTGCGGAAGCCGACGATGATCTTGGGCACGCCCAGGAGGAAGGACTGGATCCAGAACTTCATCAGCTTGCGGTGGAAGTTGTCCACGTCGCGGTCGTCGCGGATCGCGAGGCTGGTCTTGAGCTCGACCCAGTTGGTCGGCGCGCCCTTCTTGGCGGGCTTGGAGTCCCAGACTGGACGAGAGGAGGAGTTGTTAGCGTGCCGCTTCTTCTGCGTCTTGAATGGTTCGAGGGGGCAGGTTTTTACCGGCATCGACTTCTCCGCCTATGCAGATGACCGTCTGACCGATTCCCGTCCGCACCACGGAGCAGTACTGGGCGTTGTTGTTGACGACCTCCTTGTCTCGGTTGTCGATGTACTGCCGAGAGGTGTCACCCCACGGGGCGGGGAGAGTTGCCAGCGTCTCGAACTTGTAGCCTGTCGTGCGTCAGTAACTTGGTCCCTTCAGAGCTCGTACAGAGGGTTGCGCATACCCCAGAATTGCATCACTTCTGGCGGGATGGGCCCGCGTCTCTGCTGTGCGTTTTGCTTCTTCTGCGACGCGACTTTGTACTCGTGGTTCTCTTCGATGTAACTACGTAACCACCGCGCATCAGTGAACTGGCCCTCATCATAGAGATAGTGCGGTGCCGTACATGCAATCCTGAGATTGGTCAGTTCAGTTCAGGTGGGAAGCGGACGGCGGGGGGGATGCGCACTTGGTATAGAGTTGCGTTCATCTCAAAGCTAAGCCGCCGTCAGTCGCTCATGAAAGTCGATATCGTCGAGGTGCTGCTCTACTGACCCGTCGCGATCCTCAAAAGGAGAGGCCATGATCTGCGATCGGCTTAGCCTGCATGTCTCTCATGCCTCCTCTCGCATGAGATGCCTACCTTGGTCATCATGCCACGCCACGTGACAATCTGGGCATCGATCTTCTCGCCCGTCTCTTCTTCGTGAGCCTTGATCGTCTTGAGAAGACTAACCAGATGCTCCGCCTTGGAGTCATCGTGTTTGATGAAACTGTCGTAGCCATCTGAGAGGTCGACTCCCAGGCGTGGCGTGTAATAGTATCTCAGTGAAGAGTCGTCTAAATGAAATTCATGGTTGTCATCGTACGAGAAGCACGCAAACTCCTAGGGGAATTTTTTAGTCTCGGCATCTGATATATTGAGGAAACAGAGAAGAAAAGGAAAGGAATGTTGATTTTTCATCATGAGAATGAGATTGAAATGGCTTGATGAGGGTTGTTGTTCACTAACCTTTGGCCGCTTGACAGGCTGGCTGGTGCCGTAAAACCGGCCAATGGGCTGGATGGGGAACTCAGTTGACATGATGAGAAATCCAGTAAGAGTCGCACCCAATTTTCAAAGCCTATATAGAACGGGCCTTCATGACCGGGACTTAGTATATGCAACTGGTTGCTGTTCCGGTCTTACCGTCTCCCGCCATCGGCATCGGCTTGGGAGGTGTTAATGGAGCGTTACGGCGCGTGAACACGACAGGGCGGGGCAGGTGGAATGGTGAACCTTGATGGAACTGCACAGTGCACCGGTGGTGTCCGGGGTGGTGGGGAACTAACACCAGCCACTATAGCAAACGAGTAACAGCCCTGGGCCAGATCCAAACGTCACTGAAACGCGCATGTAAGGCTAGGCTGGAAGTGCCAAAAGGTGCTGTAGCAGGTAGCATTACCCCTTGCTGCCGCCGCATGCACCTTAAGCTTCAACATCCAACCCAGCTCTGCCCAATTCAACCCCAGATTACGACTGCAATATCTGGTAGCCTTGCTCTTTCAGCCAAATTGCCAAAACACCATTGAGACCACACAAACCACAGATCGGCGACGCTTCTTCTACTTCCCTGCCGCCCAACCCTCCTAGCTCTCGAGACACGCTGGACACCCCGCGATGCGATTCCCCCGACCGACCGTATAAAGCGCCTCATCCTCCAACTCCCTGACGATGTCGAATCGGTACGGCGGTGCCTACCGCAACGGCAACGGGTACGGCAATTTTGGGAGACGCGAAGAGGACTATGATCCCTATGGAGATGGCTACGCCGGGAGCGACAGGGGCGAAAGGGGCGACAGAGACCGATATGCCGTGGGATCCCCGCCTATGAACCCCCCGATGAACCCTCGATCACCCCCAAGCCTCCGAAGCGGCGGACCGCCGCCCGTCCGAAGTCGCGAACGCATCCAGGAGACGAACGCCGAACGACAGATTGTCCAGGTTCTCGAGCATATCAAGGCGGAGTGGCCCGCGATGTGCCAAAACGACTGCGTCCCTGTACAGCTCGCCCTCCAGCTCCTCGATACCAGCTCCGTCGGTCGCGCGCACGAATACCGCAAATTCCAAGATACGCACACATATCTGCAAGACTCGCTCAAGGGCATTGTCCATGAGCACCACCAGGGCTTCAACAGCTCCATCGGAACGTTCCACAAGATCCAGGGAAGCATCCAGGCTTCGCAGAAGAAGGTGCGCACGCTCAAGGAGGCCTTGTTGACGTCCAAGGTGAGCCTCTGCACGTCGGACCCGGATCTCAAAAAGCTCTCAGCCACGTCGCAGGCTTACGACGAGCTTCTGACGACTCTGAACGAGCTGGAGGAGCTGCGCTTGGTGCCGGATCAGCTGGAAGCGCGCATCTCTGAGAAGCGATTTCTGAGCGCCGTCGAGGTCTTGCAGAATGCGCTGCGAAAGCTGCGCAAACCGGAGCTAGACAATATCGGAGCTTTGAGCGATCTCAGGGGCTATCTGGCAAACCAAGACACTGCGCTCATGGACATTTTGGTGGAGGAGCTTCATGAACACCTCTACCTGAAGTCGCCGTATTGCCAGGAGAGATGGCAGAACCTGGCCAAGACCCAAGGCTTGTTCAAGGATGGCAATTACGAGGCGATTACGATTGTACCATTCCACCAGATCATGGATGCCATGGACTTCGAAGGGAAGGCGGCCGAGGACCCTGCTAAGAACCCAGAAGCCGACACGTTCTCTTATGTTGCGCTGTTGGTTGAGGCACTGAACAAACTGGGGAGGCTCGAGACGGCCGTCGACACACTCAAGCAGAGGTTACCCGTCGAGCTCTTCACCATCGTCAACGAGACGCTCAACGAAGTCGACCAGCGACACCCCAGCTCCCTGCGGGGCGGTTCTGCCAGCTCTCAGGGGCTGCACATTTACGGCAGCCGGGAGACGCAGATGAGGGCCGACGTTATTTACGACCTGCTCTGGACGCTGTTTGGCAAGTTCGAAGCTATTGCTGAGGGCCACCGGGTCTTCCACGAGTCAATCAAGGCGCTGATCCGTCGGGAGGGCGCTGGGAACAACAGTGCTTTGCTGGGGAGCTTCAAGGAGCTTTGGAACCTATACCAGAATGAGATTCGCTCTCTGCTACACAACTACGTCACGACAGACGCAGATGTCTACCAGTTCAACTCATCACCAAAGCCGGGTGACAGCATGAAGAAAGACGCTGCAAGAGAGCATCTGTTCAAGTTTGCCGAGGGAGATCCCAAGGCCGTGGACATGGCCACGGAATACGAGGCCCTCGAAGGCATCATTCGGGCCGCTGTTCCTGGTTTGACTGACACGTCTAGGAAGGACAAGAAGCGTCCAGCGCTGGATGGCGGTAGCTCCAAGAGAGGCATGGGAACGGGCTGGGAGAACAGGCAGACTACGGGAACCTACAAGTCTCTCGTCGAGCCCAGCGTTTTCAACATGAGCTTGCTTCTGCCACCAACGCTCGTATTCTTGCAGAGGCTCAAGATGATTGTTCCTCCGGGCTCAGACCTGGCTACGAGCACGCTGACGTCTTTCTTGGATAACTTCCTGGTTAACGTCTTCCAGCCCCAGCTCGACGAAACCCTGGGCAAGCTCAGCGACACCATCTTCGGTGAAGTCGACACGTTCCTCCAAGACCAGGAATGGTCCCAGATCGCCCGGCGCCCTATTTTCAAGGGCACTACCGCATTCTTCGCCATCGTCACGGCATTTTGCCGCATGCTGGGCACGATTCCCCACGACCAGGCACTCAGCACGCTCATTATCACCCAGATGATGCGATACTACGACCGCTGCTTCGGCTGGTACAAGTCGCTCGTCAGCAAGACCCAGGCGCAGCCAGGGGAGCAGGCGAAGCTGCGCATGTCGGCAGCGATGACTTTGGAAGAGGGCGACGTACTCGAGACCATCAAAGAGCTGTGGACCTCTGATACCCTAGAGGGCGAGATTCTGGAGAAGGAAGTTGGCCTGCTCATCGTGCAGACCAACGAAAAGCGCATGGAGATGGCCGACATCATTCAAGACAAGGACACCATCTCCTCGCTCTGTCTGCTGTACACGAGTATGAAGTGGCTTGCCGTCAAGATCTCCGGCCTTCGACACATCACCCGCAACGACTCGGACTCATCGCGGCCCAACCTTAATAGGGGCTCGAGCAAGCGATGGACCCTCATGAACGACCCCAGCAAGGCGACGAACGAAGACGGACCTGTGTATCTCCCCATGACACAGGAAACAGTCCAGTGAGTACATCCCGAGCCCTGAGATTGAGATCTGTACCCGTTCTAACACATCATCAGGGCCTTTGACGGCATCGTTTCGTCCTTTGAGGAGCTCGCCGGCACTGCACTCTTGACCCTGCACATGGAGATCCGCTGCGAGATCATCTACGCCCTCCGCACCGCCCTCTCCCCGGAAAAGACGCCGTACCTCCTGGACCAGGATGTCAACGAGCCGGACCCGCAGATCATCAGCCTCAACTCGGACCTCGTGCTCTACGACGAGACCATCGCCAAGTACCTGCGCGCAAAGGAGACGGCCTTCATCCGCACCGGCCTCGGCCTCCTGATCAACGCCTACCTGGTGACCAACGCGGCCTTCGTCTCGCCCATGAACGCCAAGGGCTGCGGGCGCATGCAGCTCAACATCCTCGTGCTGCAGCAGAACCTCAAGAACATCGAGGAGGGCGTCAACCTCTCGCGCGCGGCCAACTACTTCACCCTCTTCGAGAAGGGCCCCGACGCCATCGTGGAGAAGGCCCGCGAGGGCAAGGACAAGGACGAGCACGCCGACCCGTCCGACACGTTCACGTACGAGGAGCTCCGCACGCTGCTGGAGCTGTGCTTCAGCGAGCAGCTCGCGAACCCGGAGCGGGGGATCGCGAGCGCCGCGAGGAGGCAGATGGCGGACAAGATGCTGGGGCTCAGCGAGTACATGTGGCAGAGCTAGATGGTTCGCGTGTCTTGGTCATTTGCGTCTGATTTTCCACTTGCAGGCTGGCATACATCCCATGAATGAAAGACACGGGATTTCTTGCGAGGAGTTCTTGGGAGGGGATCTAATTACACGAGAATCACCGTGGTGGTTGCACGCAGAAATGGACTGATGCTAAACGGGCTTTACATCCCGAACACGTATACTAGGTAGACAGAGAGATACCGAAGGTCTTTTTGCAATGTCAAGTTTTTTTTTCAAATGGGGGGGTATTATTCGTTGTAGTCTATAGCCTCTGCTCTTTTCTCTTTTCTTGCCAATGCCAAAACTTTTCCCAACCACGGAACATGTACATACACACGCAATCTTTCTTCTCCAGTTCACACACACACATGACCAGCAAACAAAGCCTTTACGACGACGCAACGAGGTCCCTCCCCCTGTTGATCTGCACCTTCTTGTCCTCGCCGCCGCTGACGACGCCCCACGTCTTGTCCCACGCGAGGCCGAACACTTTCGCGCCCTCGCCGCCGGCGGGCACCTTCTTGCCCTTGAGCCACTCGCGCGAGATGGTGTAGACGGCCTCGCTGACGCTGCCGCCGCCCTCGTCCTTGGTCGCCGGCCTCACGCTCCGCAGGTCCCAGATCTTGACGGTGCCGTCGTGCGACGCCGACGCCAGGCTGTAGTCGTTGTCCGGGGAGGGCGCCAGCGCGGAGACCATGTTGGCGTGGCCGCGCAGGGTGACGACGGAGGTGGCCTGGGCCGAGGCGCGCGGGTCGAGGATGGTGACGTGGCGCGCGGCGGAGCCGGCGGCGACGAGCGACGAGGAGCCGCGCAGGGGCGCGAGGCAGAGGAGCGGGTGCAGCGTGGTCAGGGTCGAGACGACGCGGGCGGTGGTCAGGTCGAGGGTGCGGAGGGTGTGGTCCGTCGAGACGGAGTAGGCGACGGTGGCGTCGGTGGGGTGGAACGCCGCGGCGGTGGCGGAGGCCTCGTCGTGGGCGGCGATCATGGCGAGCGCGCCCTTCTGCGGGACGGTGACGGACGAGTTGGAGAGCTTGGCGCGCTTGACGCTGCTGGCGTGGGTGGCGGGGACGTCGTCGGCGTCGACGTCGGGGGACGCCTTCTTGGACGCGGACCAGAGGCCGACGCGGCCGTCGGCGGAGGCGGTGAGGAGCTTCCTGGAGGGCCCGTGGACGTCGAGCGAGTTGATGACCTTCCTGTGGCCGTGCAGCTCGAGCGTGGGCTTGAGCTCGCCCGAGAAGCGGTCGGCGGACTCGGAGTACTTCCAGACGAGGACCTTCTGGTCCAGGCCGACGGAGGCGATCTGCGAGGCGGAGAGGAACCGGGCGTCGGTGACGGACTTTGCGTGGCCGCCGGCGCGGGCCGAGGGCGCCGTGGCGAGGCACTGGCCGGAGCCGTCCCAGACGCGGACGAGGCCGTCGTAGCTTGCGGAGAGGATGCGGTCCTGGCCCTGGGGGAGCGCGTCGCCGGACCAGATGCCCGCGCGGGAGGTGGCGGAGAGGACGTCGACGGCCGAGATCCAGTCGTCGTGCTCGAAGGAGGCCTCGTAGACGGGGGGCAGCAGGCTGCGGACGTACTGCAGGGTGATTGTGGACTCGAAGGAGAGGCCGTTCTCCTGGAGGTATTCTTCGAGGGTCGTGCGGAGGAAGTTTCCGTTGACGAGGAAGTCGAGGGGCACGGGGGAGGAGGTGTTGAGCATCGACTCCGAGTTCAATATCCTGGAGAGGCCATATCGCTTGATGTCTGCGGGTTTTCGACGCTGGTTAGTTTGCCTGCGACCCATTGAGCTCTGAGAAATCGATCTAAGATCTGCTTACCTGCAGGAACGATCAGTTGTCTCTTGCTCTCGTCGAGTTGGAGATCTTCGTGCGTCGTCGTGAAGTTAACCTTCACCTGGGCCACTGAAGACTCCATCGCGGCGGCTGGCCCAAGATGGCTGGAGCTTTCTCTTTTAAGTTGTGTGTGTGGATTGAAGCAGACTCTGGTCCAAATTCAGAAAATGAGAAGCTTAGCCCACGATATAGAGCTGTTTCGCGGGTCTTCCGGGGTACGTCGTTCGTCTGGTCTACAAATGATCGAATCAAGAGTAAGGTAGGCCAGGTCCAGATAGTTCCCCCATCCAAATTTTTTTTGCAGGTGGTTGTCAGCCTTGCAGAAATCTGCAACCCCGCTGCAGGACCACCATCCAATGAGCATTGCAGCGCAAACAGTGACTGCGCTAAGGCTGAACTGTGCCCCGCAGTGACCGCACTCACCACACTAAATGTTCGCATCGTTCCAGCACTAGGAATGCACAATTAGTAGTGGGGACAGCTGTTCTTAGTTGGGAGATCGAACCCCAAACTGCACAGTCAACTAGTAATCACCATGACAAGTAGGTAACAAAAAGATAAGGAAAGCCTGTCAAGAATTATCTGATCTTCTGTACGCCGAGCCCTTTGCCTTGTCCACCCTATGTCTGTGGACTTTTGAAATAATGATACAAATTGTGAAGTGGCTGCTGGACGAATCATTGAGTTCGCTCGATATCAGCACAACCCCAGGACGACCTTATGCAATGTCTTTGCTTGCCGACTGGTTCTTGGAGGACTCCAAGACGAACGCTTCCTCAATAGCCGAGCGTCGGCGGAAGACACGGAGCCAGCGCTCACCCCAGCGGCGAAGAAGCGCGTCGCGCTGGCCAGCACCATCAACATCCTCCATCATTTCGTCCTTGCTTCCAGAGGCCCAGCTGACGAGGGCATCCTCCATCGCCCTGAAAAGGTCACGCATAGCCTTGATCTCCCTCTCCTTGGACTCCTCGTCTGCTTCGGCGTCAGTCAATAACTGCCTGACGCGACCAGTAACCTTAGCCACTGTTCCGAATACAAGCTCAAAAACGTGCGACTGCGCCAGGGAGTCGCCTGACGAGCTTCCATCGATGTGGCTGCTGCCGATGAGAGCCCATTCGATGACCGAGATGGGCAACAGGATCGAGTAGTTCAGGAGCTTCTCTACTATCGATATCGCCACACCGGGCTGCGCAGACCAGTAAGACATGACGGCGGTAATGATCTGGGCTTTGGCGGTCTCAGAGGCCGCACCAACGTCTAGCAGGCGGTCCTTGGTTCGCTCGATGCAAGCAAGCACGTGGCTGAGAGACTTTGAGCCGACCCAGCAGACAGCCGTGACGAAGACGTCGGTGCTCGTCACCAAAGGATCCAGACCGCGTTCTATCGCAAGAGAATGGATCCGCTCAATGACCGGCTGGAATTCTTCGTCCGTCGCCTTTCGCCTCAGCAGCGTAGCAATCTCGCGGCCTTCGGCAGCGAAAGGTGTGCCTGTGTTTTTACCTGTTAGCAACCTGAACCAGTATTTGGCTTGACTATCCTCACCATCATCGCTGAATTTGAAATCAGGCACGTCCTTCTCCTTGTCTGGTCCGATCAGAGCTTGGTACGGCTCAGGGAGAGTTCCCTTGATGCGCTGAGCAAAGCTGAGGCGGATCTCCTTGTCCAGAGCTCCGAGGATGAAGGCCTTTTGAGGATGGACGTCGGGAAGGAGGACGTCGTCGATCCACTCGGTCCACTTCCATGTGAAGCCGAAGTTGCTCAAGTGGTGCGAAAACCAGTCAATGAATCTCTGGGAGAGCTCGAGGTCCATGCGGCTCGAGTTGCGGTACAGGTAGCGGATGGCCCTGCCCAAGCTTGGTGCTATCGCTGCGGGGGCTATCTTGCAAGCCTCTGTGAGAACAGAGTGGTAGTACACAAGTTTGTGCTCGGGGGTGGGGAGCTGGAAGAGCTGCGAGAAAACTGCGTCGACCGCGACATCCTCCGGCTTCCAGGTCGAACGACCAGATTCGATGTCGCGCAGCCTGTCGAATGGAGTCGCGCGCTTCACGAAAGTAGTGTCGGAGAAGTAGCAGTCGAGGTCGATAAGGTATCGGGCAGTGACATTTCGGTTGAAGCTCAGAATGTTAATTGTATCAACCAAGCCGTCCCTAATGAGGGAGGCGGCGATGTCAGTCACGGGAGGGACGGACTCGATGTCATGGGAGCCGTAGACCGAAAAGTAGACCTCGGGGAACAGAGGCCGAGGACCAGCAATGATTTTCTCGGGAACCGAGATGGGTGGGAGGCTGTGCTTCGTAGCGTTATCCAGCTTCTCCTGAGCCTCGATCTCCTCCAGTGGAAGCTTCCAGGGTCTGGGAAGGCATGAAAGTTCCCAGTTATTGGCCGCCTCATGCTGCAACTGCTTTTGCAGCAGGGCGATAACGCTCATGGAGCCGGTCGATTCGTCTTTCTTCTCCGGGAGGAACGGGTCGATCAGCGCTTGTAGGGCGTGGGGCTCCGAGGCAATAATCTCCGTCTTGTCCATCAAGTCGGCTGCGTTCTGCTGCCACTGGTCGGGCGCCGCCGCCATAATGTAGGGAATGGTCAGAAGGATGATTTTGACGAGTTCAGTGCCGATGGTCTGCAGCGCGTTAGTTACCAGAGGCGCGTGTTGGACGATAAGAGGACCTACGTCATCCGAGCTTGCGGTCTGCAAGTCCGCAGCGCGACTGAAGAGCTCCTGCAGAACGGGGAACACTCCCTCGCCATCTAGAGACTTTTGCAGACAAGCCAGAAGCTTGAGGTAGAGCTTGACGTCCCTCCAAGACCCGGCCTGGATCTTCTCCTGCGTGGCAGCGCTCAGCTTGGTGAGGATCTCGTCCACGATCTCGGGCTTGAGCGTGTTAACCAGAAGGATGACACCGGCGACAAACGGCGTTTTCAGAGGCTGCTCCAGTGCGAGCTGAAGGGAGAGGTTAATAAAAGTTTCGCGAAGCTCAGTGTCGTCGGCATTGTCAGCAACCACGTGTGCAATGCTCTGAACTTCCTCGTGCCATCGGCGAAGAGGGGATTCGGCGAGAGACAGGAGCTGCCTGCGAACCTTCACAGGCAGAGGAACGGAGTCGATTCGTCGCCGCGACTGGCGGTGATCGTAGTCATCGTCGTCTATGATCGCGAACGTCACTTGGTTAGCTTTGTCGCAATCAAAACGAGGCCGGCGGACGCAAACCTACCCCGGTACCTTCTCTTCCTGTTGTTGTAACCACCACCGCCGCCATGATGGCGTCTTCGCTCGTAGTCGCCCATCTTATCAAGATAGAACTATTGTTTGCAAATGTTGGAGGAAGATGGTCTGCGAAGCGATTGGGAAGTTGAACGAAGTGAGACCTCCAAAGGCGAAGTCGCAGCCTCGGAAACGGGATCCACGTCAAAAAGTTATAGATGGAAGGCGCGAGCTTCCCCTGCAAGTAACAGTGCAGCTGGCAGTGTCGCGTCAATTGGCCAGTTAGCAGGGGTATGACCGCACAGTGGTCCGTACCTGCCTGAGTTACATTTTGCCTGAGGCAGATATATCAGCCTAGGTAGCTAGGTACATCGAGGCAGGTACACAAGTATTTCCAGGGAGGTAGGTACGTGCCTGACCCACCCTTCACCCCGTGACTTCACCTTACGTGTAGATATAGAGGTAGCCAGAGTAAAGTAAAGGCAATCCCGCAGCACGTCTGCGATGCTGCGAGTTAAGTCGCCTTACCACCACGCCCCAAGAGGCACGCAAGAATACACAGAGGCATCGCCTTTTCTCGTCCGAACACCAGAAAGTCTCAGAGCTTAGCACGGGAACAATGCACGGACAAGCAGTAGTCGAGTGAGACCTTGCATTGATCCTGCGAGGTCACTCCGAGCCATGGTCGTAACAGTAGCAGCAGTCTTTTCCCAGTTTCTGAGCACAGCAGCCATCCCAGCCCTTTTAATTGACCTCCTTGGCTCGCCAATCGTTGCGCTGCCATAAATAAACAGTGAAAGTTGAAATCTTTTTCCTTGGAATCATGCCTAATACCAATCCAGGCCTGTCGCCCACGACTCCCGACTGACAGGTGAGGGCAACCCAGGCCCCCCAATTGCCTCCTTCCGTTCTCTGCCAACTACCATCAGAAGGCACAAACCCACGACAAACTGTCCTCCGCGCATCTACCGAGTGCTGACAAGCAAGGTGGCCTCGCCGGACCGTACTAAGTGATGAAAGATGAAAGAGGGGTAGGCCGGACCGTCCGAACAATTGGTTGTTGTAGCATGAGGCGGCCGTTTCGTGTAATACGAGAGAGAACAAAGTGAGAGTGGCATCGGGCCATCCACCAAGCTGTAGCCGTAAGCGGTGTCTCCTGCGAGGGTGGCTCGTATACCGCCCGCACCGAAGGCGAGCAACTTTGCGACAACCCGCAAGAGTGCTTATGTGGGCCGAATCCATTTTGCCTTCCCTCAAAATGCCATCACGAGGACCGCTGCTCCTCGACCATCAGACACCATCACATGACCTCGCCAGCGCGCATGTGCCCTCCAAGCAATCGACGCAGCAAGCTCTAGTCGTCATTCCGCATTCAACATCTAATCATCACTTGGATCCGTGTTCGACGAGAGGCCGATGCCCCAGCAGTCCATGCTTTGAAACTCGATTTCGATATGCGCTGGTCGAACGGTAGGTTTGTGGCCGAGACAAGTCGGGAACGATCCACGAGTGCGCTGAGTCCCTGGACTTGATCTCGGCTTGTTCAGTCCAATTTGGCCATCATGTCTGCCTTCGGAATCGGAGTGAAGTTGTCAATGTCCAATCCCCTGCCGGCCAGGACGGGTTTGATGTGAGGAGGCACCAGCTGGTGGTTCAGGTTGGGGGCGATCGAAAGCTCTGCGAATCTTTTAGTCGGATGCCATCTTTGCAAATCATGACAGCTGCTTACCGTGGCGGGTGAAATCGAAAAGCGGAGGAAGATCCCTGATTTCACCGCTCTGGTGACGGGAGTCGGGCAGTCTCGTGTTGGGATCCCTCAGCTCGTCGAAGAAGGGGTGGATCATAGCTTCGACAGCCGATTGTCTCTCGGTCGGGGTGTACTCGAGGAGGCGTCCAATCAAGTCAATAGCATGCGAGTCCGCCTTCCTGAAGACCTTAGCGAAAGGATGGGGCTTGATTTGCGGGAACTTGTGCTCCATATAGTTTGGGTTCATCGTGCGGATCTGCTCCCGTGTCGGCGTGCCAAGGACCTTGATGATCTCCACCAGTTGGTCGATACCCGATTCACCAGGGAAGAGCGGCTGTCCCAGCATGAGCTCTGCCATCACGCAGCCGGTGGACCAGACATCTGCCAGATAGGTTAGCTGAGCGCTGTAATACAGGTCGGGTTGGTGGCGTACCAATCTTGGTCGTGTAGTTGGTGGCGCCGAAAATGAGCTCCGGGGCTCGGTAGTAGCGTGAGCAAATGTACGAAACGTTAGGCTCGTTCTCTACCAAGATCTTTGCGCTACCGAAATCGCAGAGCTTCAGGATGCCTGATGTGGGGTCGAGAAGGAGGTTCTGAGGCTTGATGTCACGGTGACAGATGCCTTGCGAGTGGATGTAGGCGAGAGCGCGGAAGAGCTGGTAGATGTAGAGCTTGACCTCCAGAATGGGCATGGTCGTCTTCATCTTGTTGAAGAAACGCGACGCACGGTAAACAGTCTCGGGGACGAACTCTTGGACCAGGTTGAGATACACTTCGTCCTTCTGCGTCGAGTCAGTGAGATGCTCCCAAGGCAGATGTGGAGTGCGGGATGCCTTACGCGTTCACCGTTGGAGTAGTAGAACGCTTTCAACTGCACAATGTTGGGGTGCCGAACGATGCGCATGATCTGCAGTTCACGGTTCTAATGGGGCTGTCAGCGTGTGGTTGCAAAAGGGCAGCCGCGGAACAGCAGACCTTGAACCTCTTGTCCTGAAGGACGCGCTTGATGGCCGCGTCTTCTCCCGAGGGAGAGAGCTTCGTCTGGAAGACGACACCAAAGGACCCGTTGCCCACGATCTTGCATTGCGTGTACTGCAGGTCTCTAGTTTCTCCCGTGATCCCATCTTGTACTTTTTCGCGGATGACCTCTGTATTTGTACTTAGCATGGCCGGGGAGGGCAGGTGGAGTAATTGCCGCATCTTACCTCCCATCCTGAGGGTGTTGAAGGCGGCAGGGCGATTCGCAGCCATGGCTCAGAAGGTATTGTCAGCACGGCTTGAGCCCTGCTATTGATGGCCGATGTTGGGCGAATTGAGGTCGAGAAGAGAGAGGGGTAGCAGATCCGAGACTCGACGGCGGGCCGTGGTGGGCAGCAGGCAATGGTGATTTAGATGTCGATGAGGCGCTGTTCGTGCAAAAAGAAATTGCACGAGAGTTAGACTGCAGGTTGACGGAACAATTGCTCGTTTCGAGAACCGGTGGTCAAAAAAGAACAGGAACAATATTGGCTGGTCGCAAGAAAGGCTAAGAGCGGCACCGGGAGCAGGCGAGGCTCAGGAACTCGAATGTGTTTTCCTAGGGGTGGAGATGGATCAGTTGGCGTTTCGAGGTCGAAGTGCGATCTTGAAAACACTGGAGGTTTTCGTTAGCAGGCGGAAGGAAGAAGCGGAACAATCCAAGGTTGAGTGGTGGTCGACAGGGCGGAAATGTGTAGGGTGCGAGCGTGTCGTGCGACGAGTGTTGATGGGCGAGGATGACAGACGAGGGGTGCGGGGCGGGAAGTAATTTGACAGGGAGAGGGAGAAAGTGGCAGGGCAGGGGAGAATATGAATGATGGCGACGATGCAAGACGAGTGGTGGCAAGTCGAGGAGTAAAAGCGACAAGCGACGGGAAGAAAAGGTATTGGACCAGGTTGGTCGCTGGGTAGCAAGCAGCAGCAGAAGCAGAAGCAGAAGCAGGCCCAGGACTGACTGGGCTTGGAAATAGGAGGGGGGGCGTGGAAGTGGGAGTGAGTGGTATATGCTGGTAGATGCGCTATGCATGCAGCAGCAGGCCAGTGTGTAGTGAGTGTAGTGAGTGAGGTGATTTTCGCTCTGGCAAAGGGCCAAAAATGCCAGGTACGTGTAGCCCAAGCCCAGTAGCGCGAGGCAACTACAGACAGATCTCTCCCGTCGCCCAACCCACGATGAGAAGCAGGTCACAGCACGGCTCAGCACAGCAGCAAGGAGCAAATACCACCACTTTCTCGTGTGTGAGAGGAGTGAGACTGTGGACTTGAACTGGACGAGACTGGTGACGACGGGCCGGACCAGGGAGCTGGGGACGAGGGGTGAGGTGAGGTGAGGTGAGGGGAGGGGAGGGGGGAGAGCAGCAAGAGAAAAGAAGCACGGTGCGGTGCGATGCGGTGCGGTACGATGCGATGCGATGCTAGTGGGCTGTGGTGGTCGTCTGTTCGGTCTGTCCTGACCTGTCCTGTGTCTGTGTCTTGTGTCCTGTCCCGACTTGTCGGGGGGTGTGCAGGTTGTGGTGTGGGAAGGCGGGAATGTGGTGATGACGGCACAGCACGTCGCTGAGGGGCAGGCGCGGGCCAGGCTCAAGGATCGTGATGTTTCTGCCTCGTGCAACACGGCGGGGATGCCAGACTGGGGCGGGAGGTTGGGGCAACGATGAGAAGGGCGAGAATCACTCACACAAAGAGCTGCAATTATCGATAGCGGCAAGAAGCTAGAGAAATTGCCTTCGTCCTTGAATATTTGCTGGGGGGGAGCAATGTCGGTCGGGTAGGCAGTTGTAGTGGGAGACAGCGAAGTGGTGCTGACTGCCCGAAGCCTGAACAGGATTCCGTGGAGCTCGGAGAACAGAGGGGAGTATCGTGTATATTCGATCGAGTCGTTTCGAAGATCGAAAACACGGAAGACAGAACGAAGAGTCAGTCGTTTGGCAGCAGCTGGTTTCGAGCGTACGTGCCGTTCAGCGCTGGGCGAAGGGCGACGGCAAAGTTGATGAGCGAAGTTGAGGTGCCGAGAGGTAGGAAGGAGAGGATGTTGTCACGCTGGATAGAAGCGCGAGGTGGGTTTGGTTGGTCAGGTAAGGTCAAGGAAGCAGGCCAGGCGGTGGTAGGTGGACGAAGTAGAAGTGGCAGCCCAGCCCGGCATATAGGTAGCAGAGCACACAGCCAAGCCCAGCACCGAAGAACAGAGCAGAGCAGAGCAGCAGAGCACCTCAGGCAAAGGAAGGTACCTATAGACAGGTACACAAGTACCTAGGAAGTCGGCAGGTGCCAGGTGCCAGGTGGTAAGGCAAGGTACCTGAGGCAAGGTTACTGGGCAGGGTACCTCCTTTGGGTGGGCAGGTACCTCAGTGTGCGCACGAAATGCAGCAGAGGCAGGGTTGTGGGCAAGTCAGGTGCGGTACCTCGATGGGGGTAGTTGAAGGTAAGGGAGGCGAGGTACTTTGAGAGGAGGGGCAGCCCAGGGTGGGTTGTGTGCTTTTCGAGTCTTGAGGCCTCGCGGACCACACGGCAGGGCAGACTAGCGCGCGCAGCTGGACGAGGAATGACGGAGTGCGTCCCAAGTCCAGCAGCAGGACCAGGGGGGTGCCAGGAGAAGGACGAATGAGAGGAAAGCATAGTAAATAAAAAAAAGAATTGGCCAGGGGAGGAAGGAGAGGCACAGTTGCTGCTGCTGCTGCTGGACGATGATGATTTGTTGGAATGTAATTACGGCCCTGCGCCACGGCTGCAGTGCCTCAGCCACGGCAGCTGTGGCTCGGGGACGTGTGGGGTCACATGACCCCACGGGGCCCACTTTCAGGGGCCCCTTTTAACCCACGCTGGCAGCCCTCCTTCTTACATCAATACAATCCATCCGCATCACCACTTTACAGTCGATTTAACCTCGTTTTGACGGCCGTACAGCCCCTTATTTTTACCCTATTTTAGGGTCGCGTTTACTTACCCTATGCAAACCAACACTAATCAGTAGTTGATGTACGCATACAACCATAGTAATTATCGTCATCCATAGCGGCACCGTGGCTAACAATAATTACGATCTTTTTGGTCACAGAAAAAACATCGTCGCGAACGCAGTTAGCCCGGAGTCAGCCGATCGCTCGCCAGCAAATAACGTCGATATGCTAAGCCCCCATCTAGCAGTAGTCGATTTTGCCTATAGATCCGGTATGCCATCACGAACGCGTCTAAAACGTCAGATAGGACAAGTAATGTTTAGTATACCCCTTCTTAACAGTCAAACCGTCTCAGCTATTAAAAGCGTCCCTTAACACAACGACCTTTTAATCCCCTTATTAACAAGGCCTAGATCAACGACCTTCTAATCCCCTTGTCAATAAGGCTCAATACGCTGAAGCTTATCTAACGGCCAACCGGACCTTGAGCCGGCTCGCTTGTGGATATAGAAAGTACCCCTTAACACATTGTCTCTACAGCAACGAGCCTAGGGATCAACGGCCTCAAGGCATCTCTAGCCTCGTCTCCTTGCTAGATCCCAGCCTTGCTAATAGCCTCAGGCCATCAAATCAAAAACCCCTACTTAAACCCTACTTACTTACTTAAGCCCAGGGATCTACAACTTCCCACCATTAACCCACGGATCTAACAGCCCCCAAGGCCCTGTTTACTAATCCACGGATCTAGTGGCTCCGAGCCCCCGTTGACTTAAGCCCCCGCGCGGCGCTCCACGACTATCCCTCCCCTATTCAATACAACGAACCCTCCTATGCCCCCGCGGCCCCCAATTACTTGAGCCTATCCCCATAAGGGATCGAGTATAGATAAAGATTCTTCGAAAAACAAAAAGCTGCTAGAGGAGGCATAACCGACTGTTCTATTAAAAACAAAAAGCTACTAGGGGATAGATATAGGGATAGTTACGGGCTATAGTACCCTGACCCTTATCACAATAGTACTAAAGGATATATAGCTAGCCGTATCTCTGGAGGTGCTGTTAGGGATAAGCGGCAGTACCGATGGACATACAGCTAGCGTCCCACTGCTCTGTATCTCTAGAGGTATCGCTAGGGATGGATGACGGGGCTGGGGGATATACGGCTAGCGATCCCACGCTCCGTATCTCCACCGGCATTGTTAAATATCATGGTGACGGCGTCAGACCATAGATCAGCTAGGACTATGGGTAATACGGCACGTTAGTAGGGCGTGCCATAGATAAGATGGATATTTAATAAAGCCGCTGGACATATAGTAGGCCGTTACTGCAGCCGTACGTACGGTAGCCCCGTTAGAGATAAAGTACTTAACGCCTATAGAGGTTTTAAGATTTTTTGTTGTTTTAAGAAGCAGCAATCCGTTAAACTGCGTCAATTACCGCCCTCTTTACGATTATAATTATTTCTTAGGTTAAGGCTTGACGCCTTAGGCCTTAAGAGTAAAAACTACTAGTGTTAGAATATAATTACAGCCCTGCGCCACGGCTGCAGTGCCTCAGCCACGGCAGCTGTGGCTCGGGGACGTGTGGGGTCACATGACCCCACGGGGCCCACTTTCAAGGGCCCCTTTTAACCCACGCTGGCAGCCCTCCTTCTTACATCAATACAATCCATCCGCATCACCACTTTACAGTCGATTTGACCTCGTTTTGACGGCCGTACGGCCCCTTGTTTTTACCCTATTTTAGGGTCGCGTTTGCTTACCCTGTGCAAACCAACATGATTATACAATTGCTGCTAGTTGCTACAGCTTGCTTGTTGGCCCTCAAACATGATAATTCGACCTGACTCTTTCTTTCTCTGTGTGTGTCTCTTTCTCAATTGAATTGACTTCCTGCGGCGAGAAGTACCGGGACTGACATGTCCGGACGGAGTAGATGCTACCTTTATTTTTTGCCTCTTTTTATTTTCCTTTCACGCTCATTTCTCTCTATTACGTCGTCGGTTCTTTCGAAGAATGAGTGCTGAACTTACGTAGGCAAGGCCCAGCTAAGGGGAAACCTGTACCCGTCAAGGACCGAGCTGATGGTGTTGGTGGTCAAGGAAGGTGACCGTCCCAGGGGTAGCTCCGTGCCGTTGTCGCGCAAGGCAACCCCGAGAGCAGTGGGCTCGACGACATCACAGTATGTAGGTATGGCAACTTCTTCTTTACTTTGACGATGGAAACGGGCAGATTGCTGAGATCCATGGGCCGGTCCGCGCCAAAAAAGCCGGTTCGCTCAGTGGGCACCGTGGGATGCCAAATTTCAATCCCTTTCTTTGTTAGGTGACTACGAGGGCGTCGTCCCAATTCGAGTCCACTCAGGCCAGACCGGCCTGACATGGCACGTCACGTCTGCCGGAGGTCGGGTGACGATGAGAGTTTGCAGCCAGACAACAGGCGAGTGCCAAAAAAAATGGAATGCAGCACACGGCACGACGACACAGCACGACACGACACAGCACAGCACAGCACACAGCACGACATGCGCGTGGCTTTCAGAGCAGGCGGAGTCCGAGGGGTTCCAGTCAGCCGCCTGAGAGGCAAGATACGCTCACGCGCATACGCAAGAACATTGAGTAATCGAAGAAACGACGACACGAACACACCGTCCAGCCGAGTCAGTGCACACACAACATCAACAGCAAGCAACTTGAAGGTTGATAACTCAACTCTCAAGAAGCTCAACCAAGTGCAATGGATGACTACGGTGCCAGTTGATAAACCAAAAACACACTGGTAGTGTACTACTACTGCTATCACTACCTATGTACCATGTCGTGAGTGCAGTCCAACAGTCTTCGTCTTCACCAGTCAAGTCTAGATGTACCACAGGTACTTCAGGTGCTGTACGTAGGGAGGTACTGTATCTGGTCTGGGCGGGCAGACGAGTTGCGGATAGCCTTTTGTCGCCGCCCACTCTAGACAAGGACCCGCTGCACCAGGCTTGCTCATGTGCCCTTTTTGAGACGGGGAGGCAGGCGCTAAAACTCGGCAAGCGGAAGTCAAAAACCCAATGGGCGCGCACACTGCACCAGCACCTGCTGCGCGCTGGCCACTACCCACTGCTAATAAGGTGCTGTCTGTCAGGTTGTTCCTGCTCACTGAGGTGGGCTTGGAGCTTCCATGCCTTAGGAAGGTGCACCTCATGCATCGACTCAAGCTGCAGCTGCCATACTGATATACCTACGGATACCTAACATAGGTATGTGTCACCATCATTATCATCATCACCACCACCACCACCACCACCATCATCACGATACAGTCAGAAAAGCTTGAGGCTGGAAGGAACGGACATGGCAAGGTCTTCAAGGTTGCCCAGCTGCTCAGGTGCCTTGCAAAGAAAAGAGTCACGCTTCCACGTGCCTCCCTCGTAAAACAACAGCGTCACGTGGTCCCCTTCAACTCTAGAGTGCAGGCACTGGCGCCCAGGCCGCATGCCCATTGTTTTTGTCGTCCCACGTACCATAGTACTCCGTTCTACTGGTGAGGTACTCGGGTTATTAAGTACAGCACCCTTGGTTAGTACGGCCCGTATCCACTATCACACGTCTGGCCTGCTCCTATTCGCTGGGATACTGTCGTGTACCTTGGTCCAGCTGACCTGCTGGGCTTTCCCAGGCGTACCGGTTCGGTACCTACAAGCCAAGCGGAGTAGGCACGCACTAACCAAGTGTCCATTGCGCCGTCCACCCTCGCCCTAGGTCCTCTTGGGTCGAACTGTTGAGCGACCTCAATTCTGCAGGGTCCAACGACACTGGAGCCCTCGACGTTGTCCCTTTTTCCTTCTTCTCTACCAAGTGTCCTGACGATTGCCATTCATTGGCATGGACAATCTTTGACAGGGCTTTTGCTCGCTCGGTCATCTCCTTTTCCCAAGGCTTCCTGACCTCTCTGTTGCCTCCATTGGGCAATCAAGAAGCAAGTGCCTCGAAAAGCAAACTTGGGATCGGCCCTGTGGCAGCGTGGCTGTCTGGCAGGCCACTCCCAGCCTAGGACAACAACAAGCGTCCCGGACCGGAGAACCAAGGCAGTGTCAAGTCGGCGGCAGGACCACAGGGTTGGGTATCGCCACTTCCGATGACTGGAGGGGCTCACTCTATCTGCAGAGTTGAAACCAATTGGGGGGGCTCTACGCCGTTGGACTTTGTAAAAGGCTTGTGGCTAGACGCATACGGATACAATTACATCAATTGATGAGTCTCCAGCACCAGCGGCACGGCACACGCCTTGAAGCTCTGAGCTGGACTAGGCGCCTGGCCTGCGAACACCCCTTTTCAACGGCCTTCCCGACGGCGAATCCACACTCCACCGTTCGTCACATGAAGAACCTTCAGTCGATGGCTTGACCCCTCGAGGCTCAACCTCTCTGTTCTCCGTCTGGAGAGGGACACACTTTGCTGTACAACGTTGTTGTTGGTCTGATCTACGCTAGCTCCCGGGCAGACACTTCAATTGGGGGGTAGGTATTCCTCCGTACAGACACGATCAAAACGCGCAGCCGCCAGTGCAGTCAGATTACATCTCCCCTAGTCGACCGCAGCTCGGTGGTGGGGGGACAGAAGTCCTAAAACATTTTCTTCTTCTCTCGATACTATTGAGATTCGCCCGCGGCAGACCTCCCGCACCGCACCGTCGCACTCGGCCAAGTTGGTGGTTTCTGACGTTTTGTTCGGCAGCGTTGCAATGCGTGAGCAGGGATTCGCTCTTTGGGTTAAACCTCGCCGAGCCTGGAGGCTGGCGGGTTAGGGATGGGATGGTCAGAGCTCCCTTTCCCATTTCCTTGGCCACGCCTATGCTGGGGCCCTGGGGGTCTGCTCGTAGCTCGAGTGCTTCCCGAAGCCGTCCACGAGGGCAAGCAAAAAGGAGCTGGGCAACTGCGTATTCTGTCTCATCAATGGCATCGGGCCTGTATCCGTAGGCTGGAGTCTTTACGGATAGGCGTTGCGACATTCGTCTGCTGCTGAAGACAGCAACTTCCTTGCTCGCATTGCGAATGCTGGGCGCATCCCCAACCCCGCCAAAGAGACTTGCAAAAGTCCTATGACGACGTGCCCATGTGTGGAGGAAACGACCAAGTGCGGGGCATCGACGTTTGAGAGGAGACGCCGTCTCGTTGAGGAGGGGCGGATAGAGGGGTGGTGGACCCCGCCATCCTGGTGTTTCTCCACGACGAGTAATACGGACTACGGAGTACTACTGGACACACCAAAGCCGTGAGCAATGGCGGGAATCACAATCCCGATCTTCTTGCCAACAGCTCTGCCGGCTGAATATACGCCGCACAATCTTGTTGGGTGCTAAACAGCAGTTTCCAGGAGAGCACTTAAGGACAGGCATTATAACAACGCAAGCAGCAGCTTGCGAAGACCTAGGTATCCGACAACCGCCAAGCAACTTGCTCCATCCAGTACACAGGGCATCAGGAAAGACAGCTCAATTGGTCTGTTGGATGGATCTGTTGCCAATGAACCGATCCTTTGCCTGCTCGCTCATTGGACAGAGGTGGATTGAATTGGGCCATCCCCATCATTCGGCACGTTCTCTGAATATATGCGGTACCTTTACTTACGATCGTTAGGAGGTATTGGAGAGTCGATTTTAACATGAATGTCAAGACCCCTTATTACAAGCGGTCTTGGGAGTGTCGTCGAGGCAGACAACGGCTTCTCCTGAGTTCTACGTCATGGCCAGTCCAAACTCCAACCGTGCGTTTGGCGCTTGGGTTTCAACAGAACGAGCGCCCAAACCTTGCTGCTGCAGCAATGGAAAGACACAGATGGGAGGAAGCATGGTCGTTGTCACTTGTTGAGGGTGCATGCTTGGTTGAACAGCCGCACCGCACCGTCTCTGGAACATTCCGAAAGGATATCGGGAGCAGCAAGATTTACACACGAGCAGAACAAAACAACAGCTCTGCTAGTCCACTGTCCAGCAAACTCCCAATCGTCAATCGTGCCGCGACACAGCAAAAACGACGTCGCGTTCCTGGCGAGCTCCCCTAAAAGGTTACCTTCTCGGCCCCGGCCATGTGGACCGACCATAATGTCGCGTGTGGTGCTGGTACCTGACAATAGTGTACACTATTATTGTGTACACTGGCCACTCGCTTTTGGGTCACGCCCCTGAGTGTCGTGCCTACAGAACAGGACAGGACAGTGGATGCGGCCTTACCTAAGCCCACGTCAAAGCATGTGACATGCTTCGCGGGTGGGGTGTCATCCAATGGCGTGGCCCTGCCAGGCTTTCTCTCATACGGGGAGGAGCTCACCTGCGAGTGCGGGCTGTGGTCTGGTCTGGTGGGCAGCGCCTGCCTCCCTGGCTCTCGGTGGAGAACTGTGAACGAAGGTACTACGGATACTGCATGCTATGTACCCAGGCAGGTAGCGTATGTTCCTTGTCCCTACCTGGTCCTGAGCGAGGCGCGCCGCAGCCCGCTCCAGGGTTCGGCCGTCTTTTTCTGGATACAAACAGGTCTCATGACCTTCTCATGCAACGCTAACGACAGATTTTAGGTTCACCTGGGCCACCAGAGGTCAGCAGCATCTGATCATTCCCCCCCTTGCTCTACTGCGCGTTCCTGCCACTATGCCCATTCGCTCGCTCGTTCTGCTCTTTGAGTAGGCCCCAGCCCTGGCCGCGGCCACGGCCCACGAACACGGCCATATTGACATTGACAAGCCAAAAACGAGGCTGTGGAAGCACCCGGTGCGACGCACAAGAGATCGGAAGGAGGCGGCGGCGGCGATGACGATAACTACGACTCCGGCAACCAGGACGACGACGACGACGACGACGACGTCTAGACCGGTCGGTGGCTTCTGTACACTCATACGATACCATACAGGCAGGGCAGGCAGGCAACAGAATCCCGTGCCATGCGGCTTCTGGTTGTCGCCGTCCCATTTTGCGGAGCGACTTTGCCAAGCAGGAGCAGCAGCAGGAACAGCAGCAGTCGCATTTGCAGTTGCAGTTGCGGTAACATGCAACAACTACTGATACTACCTGGTAGGTACTATCAGTAACATTGGACTGCTTACAAGGGCGTTTTGAGGCATTTCCTGTCTCCGTCTCCTTCCTTACAAAGATTCAGACAAGATCTGCTACTCCAACGAGATCCATTCGACAAGTTGGTTCGTCATCGTACACGCAGCCCTCAGACCGGAGCGCCGTCAACCACCCCCCTCCATCCACCACCGGTGGTAACCCCGCCGTCCCGGCACCCAATCTGCAGCCGGTGCCTTGTCTGTCTCTCTGCCGAAGTGAAACCTCCGAAGGGGCGGGTTGGGAACCGCGAGCACAGTCCCATCCACGCGCAGCAGCCGCAAGTTGGTCTCGAATCTCGATATTCGCTCCTCTTATTACCTATTCCTTTCTCTCGCAGACGGCTTCCTTTCCTTTCTGCAAACGCCTGACTGGGGCTCGGCTGAGGTCATCCCAGGACGTCCATCGCAACCCAGAACCAGCAACCCTGGCCTTCCGGAAGGACGCCCGCTTTGGATGGCATGAAGCCTCTTATTGAGCGCTGTCGGCTGCACCACTATATTAAAGTACAGCATCTCGGGTACTTCAGAAGTCTCTTTCTGACTAATGGGGGGCTTCTCAGTCGCTGTTGGCACCGGCGGCGCGCCCCCTGCAACGTCTAGCCTCTACCCCCCTCATCGATTGGCTTCTGTCATTGATCCCGCTGCGACGGTGCGGTATTAACGTGCATCCTTCGGGTTCTCGCTTTTGAGAAAAGGTCGCACACTCGCACTTATTTAGCACGCAGCGCGAGTTGTATGGCCGGTCTTATTCGGTTGTGGTGGCTGTCCACCGGACAGCGACGAGCTTCCATCGCCGGCACGGCACGACCTCTACGTTGGGTTTCGCCCATCAATCTGATACGTCCGATCCGATGTCTTTTTCGAAGGCCACGTGAGGCCCAAGGTTGCCCTTATTCCCACACACGACGTGCCTTGTACCTCATGTACAATGCGCCTGCGCTTCATCACGGTCTGCTTGACTTGCAGCCAGGCCTGCAGGGCATGCCGGGGGACGCTCCATTCCTGTTGGTTAGGACGCACAGACGGAGCTTGTCGTTGGACGTTCCCGTCCCCATCAGCCCCTGCCGCGCACCCTCCCCTCCGCCTGGCTAGCTGATGTTGGTGTTAGTGTAGCCTGTAGGTGCTCCGAATCCCTGAACCGAGCGGTAATGCAGTACATCTCGTCACCGCGTCCTGCTCGACGCAGCCGCATGGTCCTAGCACTCCCTCCATCCCGTCGCCAACCTAACCTGCCTGCTTAGCCTCCATTGGGAAGGGGAAGGGTGGGCAAGGGTGTTGACGCCGCCGTGCCGTGCTCATGGGGTTCTGCTCCTCGCACTCTCGACGAGCGGGAGCCGGACCACGGGAGCCGGCCGTCGTTCGCGTGGCCCTCTGCCAACGTCTCATCTGGCGCTCCAAGTCCGCTCGAGAAGATCCCGCCGGAGACACCCTCCAGACCAGGAGATCTCGGGCAGGATGTTGGCTACGTGGTAATGGCTTACACTGCCTGATCATGCCTGTTGGATCTTTCCTGGACCCTAGCGCACGTCGCCGGCACACGGTCGACGCTCAGATTATCTCCGGGCCAGGCCCAGCAAGATCTTCCCCTCCCCCTCCTCTGCTCCTCTTCTCGGCGCACCATGGCCGAGAGGACATGGCCGATACGAATACCATGTCACACGCTTGTTGGGTGGGGACCGCGGTCACGGCACGCTGGGCGACGAAAGCTGAGGGCTGTGCGGAGTGAGCAGAAGGAAACATGCTGCAGAGAAAGAGAGGCCACACAGGGAAGGGCGCCCGTCGGCGGTGCTGTTGCTCCCCTTCGTCACACCCTCTCACGGCTCCTAGTGGAGAGATCTATTCCAACGACGCAGAACAACACGCCCAATTTGCTAGCTTGCTTGCGGCACGGGCACCAAGCTGGCCAGAGCATCGGTTGCGGCTCTCACCATTGGACAAGTCGCCCCCTTGACCTCAACCTTTACCATGGATATGCCAAGTTGCAACGGCCGCCTGCAGCCGCAAGAATTCGATGGGGCCAAGGCCGCCTTTTGGTGCCGCATGTCGAATCAGCCCTGGCCGTTCCAACCGTTACCCACAAATTTGGGCCGGTTCCTCATCGGTGAGGACCCCCGGAGCTGCGGGCTACGGGCAAGCAGCAAAGACCCATCTCCGAGCCACCAGGGAAGTTTCCAAGTTGCCTCTGCCGACGATGGGGGAAATCGTGAATGCTTACGGATACTACGTACATCGAAGAGGCCGAAGAGGCTCTTCCAATGGCGACGCAAACAAGACGGAAGTGATGCGGAACGCCGCTCGCAAGGACAGCATGACGACATGTGATACCACGCATCACGGGAGTGGCATTCTTTGCGATCAAACGTCAGCGGTGCAGCTCCAGCTCTCGCGTTACTCCAAGGCGAAAGGTTAACAAGTTGACGTCCCCTGCCATGCTGCCCACGCGTCCGCGTGGCTGAACGCATGGGTAAGGGCAAGTTCATGTGCGACTTTTTGCCGTCGACTCTCATCGACTTTCAGCATGTCGTTCCACCGTGTGGCACAACATTGGACGAAGGGACGAGGTGACTGCCATCCACTCGCCAAGCCCAATCCGGACCCAGACCGGCCAGGAAATTTCCGAACGTCTACAGTCACCTCACCACTTTGAAGATGAGAGCTCGTCCCGAGCGGACTTCGAGTCTCGCGTAGTTTCGAACTGGCCATAATGTGCAGGAAGAGTGGAATTCCTCGATGGTTGATGACCAGCAGCAAGAGCCCCCCCTCTAAACTCGGTCTGTCTTTCTGAGTATGTACAGATGTCCTGGTGTTTCCAGCCATTTTGGACAATAGCCTGCGCTCGACTTCAGCAATTCCGCGTAGTATTCTCCATGGGCGAGATCTGGGCCTAGCATGGGAAAAGGACCCGACGCCCGATGCAGTGACGTGACGAGGCCCCAACATGTTCTCCGAAGTCACCGAGAAATTTCGGTGTGGAGCCCTGTCCGGAGCTTGGATCAGAGTGTGTTCTTTGCTTCTGTCGAACTGCCACTAGCATGGTACATGGACGCATATCAGACGGAATAATGCTATCCTTCAGGCTTCCAACATGCGTCAGACAATACCTCCGACCACTCATGGTGTTTTTTACAGACAGACAAACGGATGAGGATTCTCTAGCGAGTGTTCAGATGTGACTTGGACGCTGCGGGATATTTGGTCAGTCGTTGGCTTCGCCAGAGGAAGAGACATGTCCAAGGTCCGTTCAAAGGAACAGCCCCATGTGAGGGTTGCAACGAACTATTCAAGCCATGCCTCGCGTTAGGTGCGCAATCTTTTCTTCAACCAGGTACGTGTTGTGTTGGTGTTGCAGCTCTCATCAATAATTCTGTCACAACTGATGGTGGCCAAGCCGGTCAGGATGTACACACCACCACCTGGGCGTTGCAATCATTCATGCAGCAACCCTCATCATCTGACGACAACTGCAATGCCCTCGTCTGCGTCTTTGATGCCATTCAACCACGACAAGTTTCCCACGGATTACACGCACGAGTTCCGGCATTGGCTCAGATCGTACGACCAATGGATGATCTTGTCCCTGCGGAAGTATCTTGCAGCATCCAAACCGGTCCTACCCATCACACACTTCCGGAGATCGCCAATCCCTCGCGGCTACACTCGACGCGCCGAGCTCCGTACCGTAGCGATCAGCTACCGGTCTGCATGGGATGGGAAGGACTGGAGTCTGGACTAGCAAACCCTCGCTGGACGCCTGCGAGGTGCTGTGCCTCTTCTGCTTTGGGCGACGTGCATTCCGGGCTAAACCCGTATCACCAACACCACCATCACCACCAAACGATCCTTGCACCGGCATGGTACAGCTCAACATGGTTCGCTTTTGCCCCTTCTGAGATGTTGTGCTGCAGAGCTTTGTGTCACAACCACAGAAATTTGTTTCGTTCACCTGCATCATCGAGTCGCCTCAAAGACGCCTCGTTGCCGCACGCTATCAGCCTTTCCGGGAACCAGCTGTAGTGCCCCGTCCTGATGGTGCCAGGCGACTCGTCCCGGTGGCTGGTTGTTTCACTCGCCGTGGAATCTTCAGCTCCGTCTCTCATCGAATTTCGCTTTCCCTTCTCGCACCACGAGCACGAGGATGCGTCTGTCTGTCCCAGAGTCGCCGACGGGATGGGATGACTCTCCACCAAACACCGGTGAGACCCGAGGGGAGGCGCCCTTCCATGCAAGACCTGTCAAACGAGCCCGGCTGCGTCCCTCGCCGGCACGGAGCTTTTCGACATGAGTTGGAGGGACACACGCCGCTGATCTGAGGGCGAAGTCAGGCGGCCTGGACTGAATGAGGTTCTTCCACGTGCCTGGCAGACGCTGCCTGTCGTTGCCGCCTGCGAGCCGCGTTTGTCGTGGCACCGCACGCAAGCCTCTCCATGCATGCCGCTGGCCCTAAGGGACCATCTCCCGCCCAACAGGATCGGCAGGAGGCAGTTCCCGGGTTCAGGGCAAATACCACCTGCCGATGACGGCTGGCTCTGCAGACCCGTGAGAGTCGAGGAGCGCGCCGAAAATTCTGTTTGACGCAGGCGTTACGAACCCTTGCTGTACCGGCGAAGGAGAGACAGGTGGAAAGAATCCTTCCATCGGTGGACTCCCGGTGAGACTTTCACTGAAGGCGGCCGGGAAACACCCTCGACCTCCCAACAAATCTCCTTTTTTTCTTTCTTTCTCTTTCCTTTTCGACCCCTATCTGCGTGTGTGCTCACCGCTAGATTGTTGACCGAGAATGAGACAAGTGTTTCTTTGGTCGCGTCTTCTCGCAGATTGGCGAGTTCTTGACTGCGGCGCCGTTGAGACAAGGGGACCCTGGTGTGTGTAAGTTGTGTGGCTTTTCCTTTTCGACATTGAGGAATTCTCGTAGTGTTTCTGATTTCCTTTCCTGACGCCATCCGTGTCTGCGCGCGCGCGCCGTCAAGTCGGAAAGGCACCCGTCGAAGACAAGGGGGCAAGGGCCTGCACAACCTTCCGTTTTCTTTCGCGGCTTGAAGTTTTTTTTTTTTTTTTTTTGAACGGGCTAGTGCCGCTGGGAAGTTCTGGTCGATTCGGGCCGGCGAAGAAAGCGCCCAACATCGCACACGCCCCTTCCTTCCTCTCCCTTCCCTTCTGTGGTTGGAATCCGAGTGGCCCAGATAGGTTTCTTGGGTCGAAGTGGAAAATTTCTGCCGGGCCGGGCCGTGATGCTTGCCCCCCTGGGAGTCATTAATTCGATACGAGGAGGCTCAACCTCGTATGCTGGTGCTGTACGCCAGGGGGGGCTCTTGATCGGTACTCGGGTTGCCCCTTTTTTGCGGGTATAGGAACGTTGCCATCGAGACTGGGGGCCATCGGGTTGAGAATCAGGGGCTTGGAAGATATTTTGGTGGGCATTGTCTTGCCTTGCTGCGACCCGCAGAAGATGAGGCTCAAGGAAGCGTGTTTCAACGTGGCTGGGTACCGGGGCTTGCTTTGCGGCTCGGATTTTGGTAGTTGACGTTTTTATCGAGACCCGTTTCGAGGGCTGGGGATGGGTCATTTGGTCTTGGGAATTACGAGTTCATGATATGACTGGATTATAGGTGCCCGTATATGGTAACCGCTCATGAGGTTGGGACAGGGGGTATGGACGGAA
The DNA here is from genome assembly GCA_027406025.1 of Colletotrichum musae. NCBI lineage: Eukaryota > Fungi > Ascomycota > Sordariomycetes > Glomerellales > Glomerellaceae > Colletotrichum > Colletotrichum musae. The sequence goes on along the minus strand of JANVYC010000002.1, from coordinate 2,452,558 downwards.
CGGCTTCGTTCGCCGGCAGCCGCGGCCAGATATAGCTAGTTGATGTTCGACTTTGAAGGGTTGTTTAGAAAGTACAGTAGCTACGAGGTTTGCAGCCTAAGCCCACAGAGCTTCACTCCCCGTTCTTAATTTATTGACACGTCTCGACCGATGTGTTCGTGCAATGCTGGTGCCCACTAAACACGATGATTCAATGTAATGCTCCTTCCCAGACCTTCATGGACCACATTCCCCTATCGTGTTGGTCGTCCTTGTAGACGCCGGCGATACAGATTCTGTTATGATATGTGGTCATTGGGCAGGCTTGCGAGTTGGCCATGGAGAGGACGGCAGGTGACGACGTTACGTGGATGATCAACCAGTTCAAACCACGGATGTTCCCAGAGATAGCTTGCACAAACAAAGCCTCGACTTTATAACAGGATGCCGTGGCATCGTGTGAACGAGACCTCGGCCGAGAAAGTCTCGCTGATGATCTCGACTAATTCAGGACAGGGGCTGTTGGTCTATACCTCGGAAGGAACGACAACGGAGACATTGTCTGGTGATCGTGCGGGCTGTCACTATCCTAGTGATCTTGCGAAGTAACTGAGGGCATCCTTGGAGCAGGCGTCTGTCTGTCGGTCCATCGTCTTGATCAGCGGTTGGAGCATTCGGTTCGTCTCGAAGCTGCAGCGCTTGTAGTCCCAAGGCGGATTTCCCCAGAGAGCGAGAGATTTTGGGGTCGCAATCACGAGTTTGTCTCCTCCAATCAACGATTTACTATTCTTCTCGAGTGCCTTTGGCCCGCCCATAGTTCCCTATGATGTACTCCTTTCCCACCTCCCTTCGATGGCTGACTTACTCACCCGCCGCATGACCAGCCAGACCGAAAGACTCCAACGCGATGGCTAGAAGGTCACATAATGTTCGAGAATACACCTATCCGAACATTCCTCGAGGCTACAGCCACTTGGCGTCAACGACTGACGGGTTCTATATAAAGCCAGGTCATTTGCCGCCTTGCAACATGTTCTGCACATGTCTGTTGGCGTTGCTATCTGCCAGGATGCCATGTCCTTGGCATACACGTCGCTGCCATCTCGGGCCTTGAAGTCAGTTGTTCCAGGAGACCGGTTCATGAGCTCTGATACGTGATCGATGCTCTGGTTCTGTCCGCCGCATATTCCAGGAAGGAATAGTCACCCGGTGACGGAACACAGCGTTGAATCGGCTTTGAGAATTTCTCGAGGATCGTGTCTGTCCTTTCTTGCTTGGCGAGTTCGTGGGAATCTTGAGGATCAACCAAGGCGCCCAGGCAAGAAAAAATGTCGCCCGTGGTTGGGGTGGTGCCCTTGTTACTCGGTAGATGCTTCGTCATCTCGGAAGGCCTTTTATAGCGCCCTTTACATGGTAAGTAGGGGCTGATGAAGAGACGGGTGTTTCGTCCTTGTTGTCGATATTGCCTATGACATTCGCGGACGTCGTGGAGAAACTGCGTCGGAATAGATGCCAGAAGCATAGGCAACCTCCCTGATATAAAATGGAGACGACTCGAGGATATTTTCGGGCTTCCGCAGGACTGTGATAGTTCCATCTCCTGCGCGCAGGTTGCAACACTTGCAGTTCGCTTGTCGGCGCTTGACGCGGGTACGAACATCATCGTCGTGGGGCAACTCATAGTTCTTACTGCAACGAACTTGCCCCTTTCCCATCAGCTCCGGCTTATTCTAGCGGGATACGTTTCGAGGGACGATGGGTAGCAGCCGGCGAAGCATTGACATATGGCGAGGTCTTGCGGTCTCTCGCGCCTGCCAGTTCGCCTAGTTTGCCAAACGGGCCCCAAGACAACAAAGACAGGGAGAAACATCAGAACGAGGAGTACAAAAAGGAAGATGTCTTGATCGACCTCCAGGAAGCTGAGAGAAGTTCCTTATATAGGCTCGCCTCCAACGTAGAACTCAAAAGAGAGCCCGATGGCCACAGTAAGCTCTACGACGCTCCCGCAAACGTCCTTACTGTACTTGAGATGACCCAGCCGCTGATTATTGTGAACCATCTACCGAGCTCAACTCTCGGAACCCCGTCCGTATGGGCATCTGGATTAAAGCTGTAGAAACCCCTTCGAAGACATCGGCTGTGATGACCGAGTTGGAGTGGTCTGGTAGGAGATAACCCCCGACGAGGGAAAAAGAAGCGCTCCCGGTGTCTGCGTTGTTTACGTCTCGAAAACATATATAAAGGGAGCAGACGCCTTTATGCTGATCTCCACAGGGCCTGGCGTCGCGTTGCTGCTGCTGTTCGGAAAGTAGTCAACCGTCATCTGCCAGAGCTCCACGCAAGGCCGACGAGCTCCCTCGAGTCGATCGAAGTCCTCGCTTTGACCCTACCATAGTCGCAGGTATAGACCGATATATATGTATGTGTCACAATACTTGCCGGGGGACGGACAATGGAGGTGACGGACAGAACCAGTAGGGCGGGGGAAAATGTATCTGCTGAGGATGTAGTTGAGCGCAGATGTCCATCGTGTTAGCACATCCTACAGCAACACCATGAGTGCAGCGGGACTACCAGCACAGGTCTGGGGTGTCTGTGGTGGTAGCTCGGGATAGAAAGCAGTCTCAGTTTCGACCAATCCTGTCGTTCTTCATCGACACAATCGCAACTAACCCTTTAGTACCGACAGGATCCTTTATTGCCTTGCTCTTTTTTTCATAATATCTAAGCTTATTCGTGAGAATACAACTCAAGGGCTCCGACATGCTTTAACGTAACGACGCAGATGAGAAGCTCTACAGCGTTGACCACATCACTTTGCAGGATCTCACAAGCAGCATGATCCATCCTCCGGACTCTAGACGAGAAACATCTCGTAATATCCTACGGTCTTTAGAACTAGTTAGCTAATTACAAGTCACGAGGCCTTGGTTCTCTTGGAACTAGGGATTTTGGAGAGTGTCTCTACCAGCTAGACTCGGTTACTCTACTCGGTCTGCCTTTTCCCGTATTCAGGGGTCAGCCACGAATACCAGCGAGAAAAGGAAGGCCCACCACCTACTTATATAACATCTCGTCCCCGACTGAAGAAGCAACAGCAGCAGTCTGGCGCGATGGGTGGTTGCGCGCCCACCAACACAGCCATGGCGAGCTCTGTCCAAGCAGAGGCGGGCGAAGCCACGAAGCTACCCTGGCGATCTCCCCAATCTTCCAATCCCGCGTCGATGGTATTGTCTCGCGGTCTCCGTCCTTCACCGTCCCCTGCGTATCAGAGCCGTGTATACACCAACGTCGGCGCCGACGGCCCAGACCTTGTGAGCGTAATCACTAAGTACTCGCCCAGGGCAAACCTCGCTCAAGAAACTGCCGTAGACCGAAGCAGACACGAAGGTTGTGAGGTCTGGGACACAGGAATCCATTCTGCAACACCTGCCTGTTGTTCGTGTGAATCAACAACCTACCATATCCTTTTATACTCCCCCACGGCCATCGCACTTTTCATTTCGCGTCCTCGTGCTGCCGTATATATTACTTACCCTCTTCCCTTTAACTCACAATTCTTTGCCCCTACCAATGCCCTGTTCGGGAGCAGACGCAGCTGAATCAAACCCACGTTCGCGTTTCTTGGCCCCCGGAGATGAGTACTGCTGCAAAAGCCCGGAATTGAACATTATCATCGATCTACTCCCAATCCCCCCTACACCACGGCACGCCCTCGTGATTCCGCTGTCCTTCGCCGTCCCCCACGTATCCAGAGTTTGAATAAACGCCCAATGCAGGGCCGATATACAACACCCTATCATGCGTCCGGGTCCTGGCAAACTCAACGCCCCGATATCCCCCTCCCCGTACTCCGCGGGAGCAGGCCGCCTCCAGACGCAGCTCCATCGGACAACACCTAGTGCGAAAGGACGAATTGAGGTGCGGTCCTGATGTTTCGAACCGCCCGGTAGTGTCCTTTTTATACCGGCACCTCGGTGATGAACGTCAAGCCCGGCTTCGACCCACCACCACCCCTCATCACAGCACAACGATTCCGGTCCCATTCATGACGAACAGTCGAGAACGTAATAACCTCGTGTCAATATGTCTGGTTCTCTGGAGGCGAAACAGGTTGCGGTCCACCGGTTGCTCTCTGATTGATGGCTCTGCCCTGAGTAAGGACTTGATATAGCAGACGGAGACCGCAAAGCCAGCCGCCTCGTATGACACCCTCCCAAGGCGACAGCGCCCGCTTTACACCTTCGTCCATGATGAAATCAGAGCCAGTCATCCTCAGCGGACAACAGAAAGCGAGCAAGCACGAGATAAATCACCCGAAACATCTAAGGCGGCATGCAGCGTAAGAAAATGTAGAATATTGCCATGCCGTCATCGTCAAGGTAAACCCATGCGCCCCCAGAATCCATAGTGCTATAATTACAACACACACAACACGCGCGCACGCAAAGGCCAACCCGCGACCGTTCCTACCAACCCATCCACTCCGTAGCCGTCAAACCCCCCCGCCCGCAGTCCGGTCGAGCGAAGCTCTCTATCCGTGTGGGTGTGTCGGGTGGGCGGTGCCATCACGGCTGTTGCGGGACGGGTCCCCAGCCGTCCCTAGGGACGAATTAGACCGCTCGTCTCTGCTCGTCTTGAGCCCCAGCGAAAGCGAGCCCTTTCGGGCGCTTTCACAGGGCGAGGTTGTAGCTATACTCATCCTCCATGTTCTGGCTGACCCACAGCACGACGCTGCTCAGCCCGACGAGCGCGTTGGCCACGACGTTCTCGACGCCCATGCCCAGCGCCGGCATGCCGACGTCGCGCACGACGAACTTGAGCACGAACACCGTCACGCCGCCCGCCATCCCGCCCGCCAGGGCCGCGAAGCCGAGGAACAGCACCACGCGGGCCTTCCACGCGACCCCGTTGCCGCTGTACGAGAAGCTGTCGGCCGACAGCCGCGCCTTCTCGACCGAGTTGATGATGAGCATGCCCAGCGACGAGAAGATGAGGGGCAGCCAGTCGACAAAGGTCACGTGCGTGTCGGAGCCGTTCTTGGCCGACTTGGACCAGACGGCCGAGTCGAGCATCACGTAGAAGGCGATGGAGAACTGTTTCGGGGAGGGTTAGTGTTCAGGTCCGGCGGGCGGGCTACGTCAGCGCTGAAGGCTGCGGGACGGAAAGAGACTCACCAGAGCTCCGGCGCCGTAGACGCCCAGGTTGCGCGCCCAGATGCTGTTAAGCCACTCCGGCTTGCGGAACTTCCAGAGGCGCTCCTCCTCCATTGTGTGTGTATGTGGTGGATGGGTTGTGTAGTTGGTTGTGTTAGCTGAGAGGTCGGGTTCGCGGACCAACAGCTCGGTGCGCGCGCTCGGCTCGGGGTTCGGTTGCGTTTTCGATGGCTAGATGATGGAAAAGCAAGCAGTCTCTCGGAGATCTGCTATCGAAATCGGGGGTTGTAATCGGGATTCGTAGGCCCCGGAAATTCGATGCGTTGGGCTCGATCCGTTAGTGGTGTTGAGGTGACGAAGGGTCGCAAGCCCGGGATGTCGTTCGCCTTGACGTTCATCCGGCACAGCTGAGGCGTCACCGTCTCCACACTGGCTTCTGCCCACCCGGAGCTTTGCCGGTGGATCACGTGACAGCTTTCAATCACATGACCCATTTACCTCTGCGAGCAACATTTGTCCTGGCAGGTCTGGGCACCTGGGCAAAACGGATATGCTGGCTGGGCGCATGCAATCAAGTTGATATTCGCCAAGGAATGCGCTGGAGGGACTCGAACTGCTTTGTGTTGCTATTTTGGGGTGCAGGTGTTCGGCCGAAGCACTTTACATCAGGCACCTCCCGCCTGCCGTGTGCCCCTACATAGTACATTCTCCATCTAAGTAGCAAATGCAAATAAAGACAGTTCAAATACGAATCACGGCGTGGATACTGCCCGTAGATCTAGCCGGAGCGTTCCGGTCTGTCTCCATGTTCTAGGCTCATACGGCCACCCTGGACACCCCGCAAACACGAATCGGTCCCAACGACATGGAATACGAGGTGAGGTGAGGGGCGCTGCTGCACCCCGAAATGCAGACGCACGACGATCTTCACAGTCACGTCCCGTTCAGGGACCACGAACACGAGTTGGCCTAGGCTGTGACAGCCGACCTGTATTGAAGACTATTCCTACGCCCATGCCTCGGAGCGCTCGAGATGAAAAACAAGTAGACAAAAGGTCTTAGTAGTACACTAACAATTACTGGCACGCCCGTAAATCCCAGCCCCTGAGATTGCAGCCGCGCGCATCTCCACCAGGAGAGTGTCGTCAGGCGCGAACCGAAGGACCGCGAGATCGGCACATGACGGGGCAAAAGAACAGGTCGGTGCAAATGTACGTATGTCGCGCAGCTATGTCCATAGACTGCAGAGTACTCAGAATGGAGAGACAACCGCCCGACGTATTCCGGTCTCGGCTCTTTCCAGAGAGAGCCCAAGCGAAAAAAAGTAAGAGAAAAAGACTTCCAAAAAGCCCAGCCGCCGTGTTCCCTGATGCTCGAAAAAATAGAAGTCTTCAATGTTGTATGACCCCTGCGGACGTCCTCTCATGATGATTAGAGCCACGGACACCTCAAACGCCGATGTTTTGCTGTATGACGAGTCTTGTCGCGTAACAAGACCCCGAGAATAGGGGAAACCGTATCATCGTGCTGTCGTATCCAGTTTTGCGCGCCATCTAAATCTCGATCTCCTTCATCGGTTCCTCCACTACCTCGGGCTGCTTGCCGTTGGGCTTGCCGTTCACGTTGGCGGTGCCGTTGACCGTGCCGTTGGCGTTGCCATTGACGTTGCCATTGACGTTGCCGTTCACTTTGCCCGCGGGATCCTCGTTCTCCTTGCCGGCGCCCTCAGCCGCCTCGACGTGGGACAGCAGCGATACGCGGGATCCCTTGGGGGTGTCCTCGCTCGGTCTCGGGGTTTCGACTTCGACGAGCTTCGTGGTCTTGATGTTGAGGCCGTTTGTCTGGAGCTCTGGCGCGGGGGTTTCCTCGGCCACCCGCGCGAGAGGACTGGACTTGCCATAGGCGGGCCTGATGGGGCTGGCGATCGGAGACGTGCCTCCCAACCGCTGCATCGATCGTCCTCGGGTTTCGCCGTTGGGTTCGGTGCCCGTAGGGCTCGAGCTCGTGTACGGCGAGTTGGCGCCAGAGCCGGCGGGGGAGCCGGCCCTGTTCTGGGGCACGACCGACCTGCGCTTCGCGGCTCTGCGGCCGTACTTCTGATCCATGCGCCAACGCAAGATGCCGAAGTAAGGAGGCTCAACACGCGTCTCCTTAAATTCCCGCAACTTGAGCTCGTTGGTCTCCTCGTCCACGAACCACTTGCCGCTGCCGAGGTCGTCGGCGACCATGGCGATGAAGTGGGCCCAGGACTTCGCAATGACGTACTTGGTATCGTAGTCGCGGCCGAACAGAACAATCTGGCCCCATTGACCGGCGGGGCCAGGAGCCAGGTCGACGGCGAGGTTGTTTCCACCCCAGTCGCGCACGAGGGGAATCCATGCGGGATGGGCGTACGATCGCTGAACGGAATTGGGAGGCACGCAGTCCTGGCGAGCGATGAGGTCCTGGCGCCAGCTGGGGTTCTGGCGACCAGCAGGCGACGCGGGCGTCTTCGATGACGAGGCCTGGCCGTTGCTGCCGAGAGCGGCCTTGGAGGGGATGGCGGGCTTCCGGATAGCGGCTTCCGAGAGGAACTCCTGGTTGACCTTGCGCCACTGATCCCACTCCTGGACGATCTCCTCGCAGTCGAGAAGCATAGAGCCGAAGATTATGCCCGTCGGCAAGCCCAGGCGCTCCTGGCCGTCGTGGATCATCAGCGACTCTCTCACGTCGAGGGGGAGAGAGCAGTCGAGCTGGTGCTCAAGCTCGTTCAGGTCGTTGTCGGTGCAGCCCTCGCACAGCTGATCCCAGAGCTCGGGGTAGTGTTCTTCGGCCCAGGCATCAATCTTCTTCCACGAGTGGGCGACGGGAGGAGGCGGCGGCGAGCCGTCCTGGAAGGACTGCATCTGCACGTCGCCCGGGCCCTGCATCTCGAAGCCATCGGCCTGGCTTGAGCGGCGAGCTGACTGAGACCTCAGGCCGGGAGAGTAGGGCGTCGCAGCAGGGTTGGGGCTTGTGGGAGTGTTCGGGATGCCAGCGCCCATGTAGCTGTTCTCGCGGGTGAGCCTGTTGTAGCTGTCATCGCCATAGGGGGAGGAAATGTCGGCGCGGGAGTCGGAGGCAGTCGCGACGGATGTGAGGATACCGCTCTGGCGGTTCAGAGGGACGTGTCGGCCGGATCGGTGGGGGGAGTCAATCGTAGAGTCTGCAATACGTCAGTCGTGGAGAAGGACGAGGGCCGGGTCAGTGTGGTCTGAACGTACGTCGGTCGTAGCTGGTAAGGTCGTGCCAGAGAGAGCGGAAAGCCGCACCGAGCCTGTCAATCGCAAAGTCAGTGTCTCGGTCCCCCTTTTTGCATCCCGTTGAGAAAACAAGGGACTGGACGAAAAAAAAAGAGACAGCGACAGTTGCCAACGTACGAAGAAGCCATGATTGGCAGTGAATGGGGCACCGGGCCAGTGTCGACAAGACAATGATCCCGATCCGGGACAGAAAAGAAGAGCGCGGTCGACCGGTTGCGGGTTGTGTTTATCGAGGATCAAGGAAAGGGTCTTGGAGTTTGGGGGAGCGAAGAGTCGATTTACCCCTTTGGTCGCTGGCGTTGAAGTTAGGGGGCCAACGGGCGATTCGCCAACGGGACAAGACAGATTTAGAGGTTCAGAGGGCGGGCCTTGGAGCGGGCCGTAAAATCGGTCTCGGGTCACCGTCGTGGGATCGCAGCGAGTGTGGATGGGCGATGTTGACTACCGCAGAGCAAAATGCGAAAGAAGGACCTGACGGATGAATCTGACGGATGAATCTGACGGTTGAGAATATGGTTTCGAGGTAGTCAGGGGCGGGTCGCGAGGGTTGGATTGTGTGTTTATGTCTGACGGGACGTGGAATTTTTAGAGTTGGGGACGATGGCGTAGTGAACCCCGTCGCGCTTTCCCACAGTGCTAGGCGGGTGCTGAAGGGCGATGGAACCAGAACAGGTAAGCGGACTTTGGCGCCGTGTAACTGTGAGAGAGGCAAGGTGCTGATGTAGCCGTAGGTAGCTCAGGGCGGGAGGTGTACAACTGGGGGCCCTCCACTGGAGTGAGCTGGAAGAGGATGCGAAAGTGGTCTGGCGCGGGTGGATATGTTGCGCTGCTGGTGCTGGTGTTCCTGCTGGCTTGTGGCACTCCAGGGGAAAGGAAGGAAGGGGGGGACCACCCAAATGTCAAATGTCGAGAGAGTGTGTGTGCCGGTCGAGAAGAAGTTCCAAGGACCAACGGGAAGGAGGGGGAGGTGGGACTCTCAGAACCGTTTAGGAGAGAAGGGGGACCCCTGGTCTCTCCTTTCTCATCAAAAAGAAAATACAGTGCCTTCCTTGCGCACCTCAGGCAAAGATTTTAATGAAGAGAAAGAAGCAAGCAACAGCGGCGACCCTAGGCAGGCAGGTGCTGTAGTGTATCTGTATCTGTACTGTAATGCCAGGCACCTAGCAGGCTGTGGGACGTTTCTGTCTGCAAGTCAAGCTATTTTGTGCTGATGAGAGGCGAGATGGAAGCGAGCGAGTGCCTGCTCTGTCTGGCCGGCTTATGAGAGGATGACAGCGAGTGCGTTGAGTTTGGCGACGAGTAATAACGAAGGTGACGACGAGTCAAGACAACGTCCGGTGAGGGGAAGGAAGAAGTGAAAGGAGATGGAGAGGAGAAATCAGAGTTGGACGGGCGGGTGGGCAGGAAGCAGCAGGAAAAAAAAGTTGGCAGCAACTTCGAGATAGATAATAGCTACGGATAGTAGCTAGCTCCCTCCCTCCTTCTTTCTGTTCCATTATGTGCAGTGCCTTGGATCTTCAGGAGGACTACCTACTGTATGTACCTACACACGGCAACACCTACGACACTAATACTGCAGCTTCATCATTCACACTGGTCGACCCTACATATTACGCAGCACTTGCATACGGCAGGCGCGATTCGCACCGCACTACGCCACATTCAGACGGTGCTACCACAGATGGCCACCACTGTGACAGCGGGATGATGATGGCAAATCATAATGGGATTGGGAAGGGGAGGCGATCAGGGTGGGATTGGACGAGCGCGGTGCAAGGACAGGAGCATCCATCCGCCATCCACCGCCTCCGTCCAGCAAGCAATCTGGTAAATTGGCATACACCACCTAAGGGGGGAGGGAACCTAGGGGACACGCTCGGAGATTCGCGCATCAAGTGGGTGCCGCCCATCCATGATTCGAAATCAATTGGACCGAAAGCTTTCGGCCCTGAGCTCATTGCACACATAGAAGCATGAGAAGGGGGTTAGCCCGGTGGGATCCATTGCCCATATGCTCGCTAAATACATGCCACCCATGTATTCTGCCATATCCGCCTGGGCGGGCCGGTACCTGGCGGTATGTCGCTTAGCAAGAACTGCCGGGGGCGCGACGGGATGGAGAGGCACAAGAGGGATAAGAGGCAGGGAATGGCCAGGGCCTGCCGACCAGGAATGTCCGCTAAAGAGGACGCGCCTCGAAGGGGTGTTGGGGGTGGTCGAATGGTGTCGCGGCTCAGGCTTGGGTTCAGGAACGGCGCCGTCCTCTCGAGAGCGAACCCCTGACTAAAATAATCACTCCGGAGTACCGATATAGGAGGTACCTAAGAGGCACCACAAGGCACAAGTCAAAACGCCATTAGCCGGCCGCTGCTAAGGGGAGACTTTGAGAGACTTCTCGAGGAACACGGGCTGAAGGGGACAAGAATGCGAGGTATCCATACTGTACCGAGGTACCTTCTCATGTATCCATCTAAGACAACTCAACTGCGTGGGTGGTGCGCCACACGGCTTCACCGTTGCTTTTCAAGGACCCGCTCTGCAGGCTGCGTCCTCTGGAGCCCCGAGCTTGCTAGTCAGGACCTATGAGGGGTCCCCTCTCTCATCGAAGATCTCAACCCAAATGGGCGGTCGAGATTCTCCTTCCTCGTCTGTGTCCAACGAGACCATCCCGAAGAGAGAAAAAAAGCTCATCAGCGAGAGGAGGGGATCAGACCAGGTCGTCCCCAGGGGTCGCAAAGCGGTGGTCCATGCAGACAAACAAAGCCAGACTTGAGGGAGCATAAACCGCAATAAAAGGAAGAGATGGGGATGAAAGATATATGGGGTATCTCACCTTGCAAGTAAGCAGGAAAGGAACATAGGTAGGTCATGTCGTGGATGTTGAGAAGAGTACGTATCCCCTCGAGTAACGCTGGTGCTTCCGCGCCTGCGTCGTCCGGTCGTCATCCGTCTTAGCCCAAGCCCCGAGAAAAAAGTCCCTAGGGGGTCTCGGACGTTGACTCCATGGCAGATCGGAGGAAACCACAAGACGACGGATGTATGGAAAGAGGCTGTGAAGGTCAAGAAACAAAAGTGTGTTCGGTGTTCGGTACCGACACCGACATTCTAGGCCGCTTCCACGGACCGGCACAGAAGACCGTCCTCGCAGTCGTCAATCAAACCAAACCCCCCGCTCCGAAACAAAAAGCCGAACTTGGGTTAGCAGATGGGGGGGGGAGACTCCTGTAACTGTTCTTCTCAATTGCCTTTCTTCTCCCCCCTTCTCTCGCTCATGCTTGCCTACCCTGTCGCGTCGGGAAAGGTCTTGAAACATGCAGGGTAGGGCCGGCCAGAGAAGACTGACTTGTAGTCGTACTGCCGTGTCGCCTAACAACACCTTGGATATTTCCGACATTGCTTCCGTAAAGCCGCGGTACATACAGCGGTCCTGTCTCATTTCCCTCTCTCTTTTCTACGACAACAATGGTCATAGCACTATTATACCGACTTGTAAAGAGACGAGGTGCTGGCGCTGGTGGGCTTTTGGTCTTATAGATTACTGATAGAACATCTACCTAGTATGTACCTACGTAGATATCTTCACACGGTACGTACCTGGAAGAAGTGAGGTATCCAGGTATCTATCCTGCAAAATTCGCGGGCGCTAAAACCTGCTTCCGACGACCGGATGGATCCATTGGACGTCACCCAGACGTTGCGCACGGCGACCACCAGCCACCAGCCACTAACACTGCACCACCAACACCGACACCACCAACAGCGGGCGATCGTGCGCGCTATCTCGATCAACCTTTTTCCCTGTTCTTTTCTTGCCGTGGAATCACGTCGCCTTATCTTGCGTCTCGGGACACAGGTCATCGTTCACGCGCAAGCTCACGCTACGTACGCTACGCCACCCTAGCGCAAGGACACATGGGCAGAAAAAAAAGGCCCGGTGGCAGTTTCGTGTGGCCGGCGTCCTTGGCCGTTTGACTGGCTTCGCTCTTCTCGGATTTTTCGTCCTTCACCGTCATCAGGGGGTTTGCGGCTGTGGCATGGGTTCCGTTGCTACGTCTCACACCCATCTGCGGCGTAGCGCCTAACACCTGCGTCTGTTGCGGTGCGACATACAACATCATCCTCGTCCCAACACCCTACCACGACTTTTATTAGCTTGTTTGTAGGCGGTGCTGCTTGCTTGCTTGCTCGCGGCCTCGCCTGCTTCTCTGGCCATTCCCAGGGTCTTGCGGCCAGACACCGCGCGGGTTCCGTGGGCAACCGGCAAAGCACTCGCAACCGCCCCCGCCTGCTCCCTCCTAACTCCGGCCGCCATGGGAAACCCACGCGCGGCTACCTCCGCGTCTCCAGCCTGTTCCCAGCTACGTGGCGTTGCCGTCAGGGAAGCAGCTTCCACTTTGAAGGGTCGTCCGTGTCATCCAATGTCAGCGTTCCAACGGGAGGAAGGGTTTGGCATTAAAGAGAAGAACCCTTTGGAAAATGCGACTACTACTCGCCTTCTTTCCAGCTCCTGCGAGACCGCTGTCGAAACTTAGAACCCCATCCTCTCCGCCCATTTTCCGCCCCCAGCGGGACGGCGACTGACTCTTGTCCGGCTCCACCTGTCCATCCTTTCTTGCACACGACGATCGGCTCGGCCGGCGGAGCGCGATCGCTATATCTCTCGCCGTCGCCGACCGTTTCGCTAACCAACAGCGAGGATCCACACGATCAGTCGGATCCCGCATCCACGGCAAGATGGCCGAGCGGTCTAAGGCGCCAGCTTCAGGTTCACTAAAGAATCTTGCTGGTGTGGAAACACGCGCGAGTTCGAATCTCGTTCTTGTCAATACTACAGAGTCTCCGCTCAACTCTGCACCTTTTTGGTGTTCTTGGTGCACAACGAGCCTTGGACCGGGGCCAAAGCCCACGAGGAGGAGTGCCCTGACAACTCTCTCCGCTATCTACCAATCGATACCGCAGAAACCCCGTTTGACCATGGTTAAGCCTTTTTTTCTTTGTTCTCTAGCACCTTGGCAACGACTCGCGATGCGGCCGGCCTTGGAGCCAAGTCCCTAACGTTGCATCGGAGACCATCTCAAAATTTGAAAGCGGACCATAAGTGCGGTGCAAATTGGGTGTGGCTTAAGCTTCACTTCGCCCCACTTGGCGCCTTCGTCATTCTGTCCCTCCGATCGCTATTGGCTTCTGCTCGAGCTGAGATATCAATCTCTGGACGATGCCAAAACTCAATCCGCCGAACGACAGGCAGTCTACTGGACTATTGTGAGGAGACGTGACTTTTTCTCTTCGAAATAACCGGGATTGGCTCATCGCTGCCAACTCACATGAACCAATGGCTTCGCCCATGATCGAAACGCCCTGCGGACTCGGGGTCTTCGCTGCAGTAGGAGAACAGACAAAGCGCTGTGGCAACCAATTCGGATGGATCAAGATTTTCTCTTCACACTTTTCGAGAAGAAGCCTCGCGGCCAAGGTGCAGTCCGCGCACAGACGGATTCAACCAGCGGCACATAGATTGGTCTCGCAGTCCGATCACCACTCTGTCAACCTGCAGCCGAAGCCAGCCCGAGATGCACAGAAGGAAGCGACAGACGTAAAACGCTGCGGCAGATGCCAGACAAAGCCAGCCGAGCGCGCCATGCAGGAAAGAAGCCTCACGGACGTCACCCCACGACCGAGCGGCGCGGCCGAGCACAGCGGGAGGGCGGCTTTTCAGCTGGCCGTTCTCGAGAGACAGTCAGCCTCACCGAGACATCTTCAGACGAAAGAACGAACGACGTGGGGGAAAACTGAAACGAGCGAGCACGCGAAGGTGATGTCGAGCAGTCCACTTTGCGTTCGCAAACTGCGACGTATTCGGGATGGCAGCCCCATCCTCTTGGTACTTGGCCCGGGGCCCGTTCTCTATACCGTTCGCTCGGCCATCCCGGTCCCGCTCCGATCAATCCGGGACGGTGGTCTACCTACCCGGATACGAGGTTGATTCGTGATTTCGACAGGCCACGGCGAAAAGCGTTTTGCTTCCAAATCTCTATGCACCTGACGATCAAAGTCCTCCGGAACAAATGCTCAGTCGCCGCAGATCTTCCGCCATGCATATCGCCACCACATATAGAAGCCCTCGACCAGTAGCGGCCGCAAACATTGCCACGTCCCCCACGGTAGCGTACTTCAAGATATGCACCTCGCGGGCATGGGAATCTTTCGGTCACTCTGACAGGTTACCGGTCACGCTCTCCCCTCGGGCGCGTCATCGCAACGCGACAGCGGTGCGCTGATCAAAGACGATCCTCCACCACCACCAAGCAAAAAGAGAATCGCAATGTTTCCCCGCTCCTCTCCCGCCCGAAGAGTCCGAGAAACAAATGTGTTGCTATAAATAAATAGACCGGCAGATGGCGGCGACCTGGCCCCCATCGCCACTTCGGCGCGAGATTCTCACCGGCCGGACGTCGTTGTCTTGGGTTGCGACTCAGACACATGACTTCCGCAGGTCAACCGGGCTCACTAATTGCTGCGGGAGAGTGAGCGCCCTTCTTGACGTGGCCCTGTGGCGCTTCTCCGCACGAACACCGTGCCCCCCGCGTTGGAGATGGCGTGGGTAAGAGGATGATAAGCTGCCAGAGCTCGGCGCCGCGACAACAAGGCCGCAGGCGGCGGCCGAGGAGGCCGAGCAGGCCCTGTCAGAGTCTCAGAGCTGTGCAGACACCAACACCAACCAACAAGACAGCTCATGGTAGGAGGACGATAATTTGATTGGTTGTGCACGCCTGCAGCTCAGATCGAGCTGCTGCGCCTCCTGAAGCGCTTTTGCGCGATAAGGGTGCGAGGGCACCAATGAAGCACGCCTCCTTACGACGCAGCCGTTGCTGGGCAACTCGGATCAAGCTGCGTGTTGGCTTACGGACAGGCTCGGCTTCGTTCAGCTCGATCCTGGCGTAGCTCCCGGGCAACCTCTTCGATGCTGCCTGCTTCTTAATTCGCATTACACTTTCAGGCGACAACGCATTTGCCCTTGGTCTCTCTCAGCACCTACGACAAGCTGAAGTTCTGAGAGACGGTAAGCAGAGCCTCGTCGCCTCTAATAATAACGCCTCCCATTCTGTCCCTCCCGTGTATCCACAGCCTCGGCCGAGATGTGGATATCTCCAAATCGAACGTTCTTGGGACTTTCTTGGCCCAGACGTCGGAGGACCATTGCTTTGAGAGCCCGATAAATAAAAAGGTTCCAGCGTGGCGGGATGAAGAGGTGTTGTGCCCCGGCCGGTGGCCCATTTACAGGGCCATGAGTCTGAGTTATCTGTACGTGACCTTCGCAGCTTGAAATATCTTCGCCGGAGCCGTGCCGTCTTCGTGCCTTTTGCGCCCAAAACGTCGGTCTGTCCTGACGGTTCGCTCTTCGGCCGGAACAGCGCCGTGCCGAGCCTGTTTCGGCCCCGGACTCTGCAACTAAAACTGTATTGCGAGGTAATTCACATGGATAGTGTTTCCCGAACCTAGAGTCTTTCGGTATCTTGGCCCCGTCTCTGCGGGCCAAAAGTTTGCCTTGCCTTGAGCGGCTCACAACTGTGGGATCCATCGACTGTTAGTAACTAAATACTGACTGAGAAGATTGGGAACGGGGCTGGAAACTTTACATTAATGCTGGTGTCTTGACCGGTGTGGAAGTGGCATTGACCTTGTAGCAAAGTAGGCGCACGCTCTGTCACGTACACAATCCCCATTTGCGACTGTACTAAGCAAAGTGGTAGTTTTATAATTAATGCCTGTTACAGGTAAGCCATGGCTTTGCATTCCCAGTTGCCAAGGTTGTTGTCGAAGCCGTATTGTAATATCCCACACCCATAATCGAGCAACAGTATCCGGGCCGCTTCTTCGGCACTACTCAAAGCTAGGGCAATTTCTCAAGCCAACCATTAACGCTTATATCGGCGGCAGGCTCATCGGGGTCATCGGGTTTCCGTCCAACCACCGAGTAGCTAATACCCGTGTCAGTGGCTGAGCGACATGAAGGCAGATCTTTGGCGCTTGTGGGTACTGGCGGCAACTTACACGGGGAAGTAAGCGTGTATGTCTTCGTTCTTCAGGTCTTTCCTCACGTCAACAAGAAAGAGTTCGAACCGCGTACGATCCCATCCAAGACCACGCATCAGAGGACGCATGGCCATGGCTTCGATGCCGAATTTGAAGTTCTCCAGGTTCTTCTCTCCTATGTCCTTGAGGTATTGATCCCAGGTATTGGTCGGCCATTGGTAATCCATTACTTTGACATCTATAAAACCGACATCTCTCAGGATGTCCTGGAGTTGCGGCACTTTCATGAATGGACGGCCCAATTTGGCGGCACCTTCGCAGACGAACGACCCGAACTGATGGAGTGAGTGCTTCGGCAGCAGCGTCGAATCGTCCGACCTGGGCTCTATGTCCATATCTTGCAGCTCGATGAACCCTCCACAGTAGAGAGCGCTTTGAGATGTCACCTAACGAGTGCGAGAGAGAGGAAAAGAGGCGGTTCACTCACTCGTATGCTTGGGTGGCTAGTTTTTTCCAGTCGACGACCCCAGACTGTATGAATCGAGCGTGGATGTAATCGAACGGCCTTTTGTAACTCCATTTCTCCTCCATGTCGGAGATCTGGAATTTGACGTTTCCTGGTGCGATGCTAGGCCGTTTTGTCAATAATTGTCCTGTAGCGATACCGTTGTGTAGTGAAAAGACAAAAGAGCCCCAGCAGAAACATCCTTCTGTGGCAAAATGTACGTACATATTCGAGGGAAGAGAGAGGTCGATTCCTAGAACCTGTAGTATAGCATCGAGTCAGAACACATTGATTTCTCACTTGTTCCTTTGGTGGGAGTGGGAGCGAAGCAAGAACTACAGCCATGCGCGTTACTCACCTCTGCTTCAGGGTGCTGTTTGCCAAAGTCGATGGCCCAGATACCCGTGCCAGTGCCGAGATCGAGAACACGGTCGAGATTCTCACTTCGACATGGCGGGGCATGCCCCAGTTCGCCGAAGGTCAAGTTGCATATGATATGCTGCTTGTCTGGCTCAGTATCAGTAAGCAAGAACCATAGTCGTCCATGTGTTGTCCGCTATCTTGCCACCATAACGGGCGTGCCAGCCACCAGGACATCTCTTGATTCCGCAGGCTAAAAGCACCAACCGATAGAGGCCCTCGAACGTAGCATGTGGACTCCCGAAAAGCATCTTACCAAGTCTCTCGCGCTCCCTCTCGTCGTTGGGAAATAGAAATTCTGATTCTCCTTGTCAGAAACTCTCACTTGCACATTGGCTTACAGTTGTGAGGTTTGTTCCTACTGCCATCTTGGTAGCCGTGGTACGTCCGATAGTTTTCTTCTTGGTGATTCATGATAGAAGGGGTTGGGCTGGCAGTTGAGCTTTCGAAACCCTGGTGAAATGGCGTTAGTAAGACAAACCATGGGTCCTGTCCACTTGGACTCACAGTGTTCTCCGACAAGGCGTCGTCCTCGTTCTCGTGCTACCGCCTCAGTCAGTTGTCGGTCTTGGAATTGGGGGGCCTTCCTTATAACTCCGACCTGGTGCGGGATATCGTCAGCCATTGTGAAAGAAGATACTGGCACGGATCGTCGATAGTTTGCAAATGCGTGTGGTATGATGGTAGTGCGGGTGTGGATGTGAAAGTTGCAAAAAGCCGAAGCGGGGTGGGAAGCCAACAGAACTTCTTCACCTTGACGCACGCCATCGAGAAATTTGAAAAAACGCAGGAGCTTTCACGGTGAGCAGACGCCGCTTCCTCAGAACCCCCTTCCGCGCTTCCACCAACAAGGGAAGGGCAACTGAGATGGGCAGAGAGGCACGAGAGGACGAGGAAAGTGGCTATGGACGCACAAGTCGAAGTTGTTTCCCTGCAGCACCGCACGTGGGCCTGGGGGCAGAAAGGGAAGTAAGGAAGCAGTCAAGCGCATAGACGGAGACTATTGCCTGACTGTAGGTACAGGTACATACAGTATCAGGCTGTTCCACAGGGGCAGGAGCGAGAGAGAAGAACGAATCTTGAAGAATATGGGTATCTCTATTGCTTTTAAACCAACTTTTTGACGCCAATCTTTGCCCCGCTACCTACTGACTGCTCCCACTCTCGTTGCACTGTGCTCGCCGCCATGAACCAGCTTGGCCGACGATTCCGCCAGAGACGCCACTTACGAATCGGGCTCGTTCGCCAGTTGTAACAAGGTCTTGTACCTGCCCCTGAGAACCTCGTTCGGCAGCAAGGAAAAAATCTCGTCTTTCAGCCGCTTCTTGTCGAACGGCAGCTTCTCCAGTTTGAGGGCTTCCATGATGTAGCTCACTACCGTCATGGTCTTCAGTGGCGGGTCCCGGAGGATTTTGGCTATTTCCTCGGGGGGCAGGTCGTCGTTGTTGTTCCAGATAAAGTATGACCGGATAGCGGACGGCGCTGCTCGCATAGTCTTGACGGAGGCACGATAGCTTGCCAGCATGCCATCTGCCTCGCTGACCCGAGGGTCCTTTTGGAACTTTTTGGGGGCAACACGGGACGCATTCTGGATGCTCTCGGCGATAGACTCGCCCTCGGCATCCAGCTCACTAAAGACGCTCTTGGGGAGGGCGTTCTCGTCTTTGGGCTCTAGGAGGTCAGGATCGATGTTTCTTCGTCTTCCTTCGAGCACGTGGTATAGCTGAAATCCGGCATATGCGTCCGAAGCAGAGTCTTGCAGGAGTCAGCAGGGGAACGCGAGGTTTCGACGGGAGGCGGACTTACACATGACTTGCTTCATGTTGAGTGCCTTCGTCCAATCACTGGAACGAACGACATCCCCCTTGTACAACGGCAGCCCGAGGTGTTCTTCAACCTGCACATCTAGTCGGACCAGAAGCCTGTTGATGAGCTTATGTTGACCACTCTCCGAGTACTTGACGATCTTGTAGAGGTGGCTAAGCTCGAAAGCCCCCTGCACATCGACGCCGAGGTGCTTCCGCACCCGCGTGCAGTCTCCCTTGATAGCCACTCCGGTCTTCATCACCGTGGGGTCTTCCATTATCTTGCGGAACGTCGGCGAAACGAGCTCGCTCTTTTCGGGAAACAGCGAAACGTGGAAGAGCGCAATCCGGCTCTCGTTCGCAAGCTGGATCAGGGAGACGTTGTCCCGCGGCCCCGAGTTCCTCGTCGCCTGCGGGCTCCATTCGAGATCGAACCCCAGAACCTTATCCTCCAAGAAGTACTGGCACACCCGCTCCATGGTGTGCTGGCTCTTGCAGTAGTGGACCTTGACCCTCTGCTCGTCGGGTCCTCGATAGATCGTATGCGACCAGAACGACTCCGGGGAGCCTTTCGGCGCCTTTTGGGCTTCCCTGAATGCGTCCAGCGCTACCTTGTATTCTAGGTCTGTCGTGGGAGGCTCGGTCGGGCGGGTTTCTGCCTTCGTTATCACCACCGCTGCTTCGCTCTCGGCCTGGATAAAGAAGTCGTCTTCCACCGGCACATCGACGAGACTGCCCGTGTCCGACTCTGTTTGGAACTCAGGCGCCGTCAAGAACGGTCCATCGCTGTCTTCGTCGTGAACTTCACTGTTGTCCGAGACTGCTGTCGCGATGTGCTGGGAAGCGGTGGTCGTGTGCAAGGAACGGGGGGTGTCGACTCGAGGCTGCGAAGCATCTTCCGGCCTCGTCGGCGAGAAGCTGATGCCATGGACAGGGTGCCACAGCCGCCTGTAGGAAGATGGATACATCGTGAAATTGGAGCGACTGCGCCGGCGTCAATTTAGCATCGGCTTTGGGGGTTTCGCTGGAGCGCAACGTACATGCAAGTCCGAAATCGGAAATTCGTTTTTGTGGTAGAATACAGTTGTAAATAATTGCGTCTAGAAATACTCAACGCCAACGGCGAACGCATCCGGGACAGCGATGGTGCGCCATGCTTCCCAAGAGGCATGGCGCGGCTAATCAGTGACTCTCGTCCGGCAGGCAGACGCGTCACAAATTCACTGATGGAGGGGGCGGAACGGTGGTGATAGATTGGCGCCGCCAGGAGCGCGCAATGGGGCCCCAGCTCCAGAAAATGGGCTGAGTCATCGGTAAATATCCTCGCGCAATCAGCTGACGACGACTACGCTCACACCCCTAGTCACTATGCAGGCTGCACGCCCTCCGAGACTCACCATCAATCATTCTCAGGCTTTCGACGATTTGGCGACCGGACAAGAAAACCCGCCCATATTGAGACGAATATATCAGCACCCCTGACTCCGATAATCCCTGCCAAAATCCGGCCGTAGTCTTGTAAGAGCAAAAACAGTTTCGGAAATCTGTAGTCGGTGGAAAACCAGTCGGACAAAATGGCATCCCAACTCCTCCCCCTCGGTACGTGAGCGAAGCCCCCCGCAGTAGTCGACGGCGGCTAACACGCGCGTAGAACTCATCGACAAGTGCGTCGGCTCAAGAATCTGGGTCGTCATGAAGGGCGACAAGGGTACGGACGTCTCTGCATCAACTCCCCCGCGGGCACTCTCCCGTTTCTGACTTTGATGTGATGCAGAGTTCAGCGGCACCCTTCTCGGCTTTGACGACTACGTCAGTAAGTAGAGACTCTAAGCCCGCACGGCGGCAGCACGTCAAAACGGATTCGAGCTGATCATTTCCTCGCAGACATGGTGCTAGAGGACGTCACAGAGTTGTGCGTTTGTCCCGCGCCCCCCGACACCGTGACGTGGTCCCCCGCTAACTCGTCTCCAGTGACTACTCTGGGAACCACACTAAGCTGCCCAAGATCCTCCTGAACGGAAACAACATCTGCATGGTAAGAGCCGCGCAGTTTCCTTCTGGTTCCCTACTGACCTGATGCACAGCTCATCCCTGGCGGAGAAGGTCCCGTAAACGCATGAGTACTGCGGTCGCCAAAGAAAAGAGCATCGGCGCTGGCGTACCAGCTTGGGAGAAGCAGCGCACGCGTGGTCCACGGCGGAGAGAAAAGACTCAGGCCAGGACCAACGGCCCACGACTTCAGCAAAGCGAGTCACGGGGACATGTCACGTAGAAGAGCCAAGCGGATCGGGGGGCGGGCTCTCTCTCGGGCATTCACGAACCAAGCCATCTCGCGAAACGCGAGCTTTGGGCTTACTGCGTAGTTTTAATGACACAAATCCGCAATGATCAACTTTTCCCCCTCGTTTCCAAGAGAGGTAAAATCTGCTCCATGATTATACGACGAACACCCGAAAAACCAGCGATGACGAGTCGACTCCCCTATGCCATCTTTTTGTGGTATCAGACCCACCCTTTTCCGTAATCGTTATGAACATGTGCCGCCTCCAACGCCCAGAAGAACAAAAGCATACTCGAACATGAATGCCTTCAAGTGACTGTTGATTTCTTTCTTTCACATACTCTCTCTCACTGGTCTTGCTGATTAGACCGTCCAGCCTCGACCATGCGACGCAGCTCGAATTCTCGCGTAAACTCCCGGCTCAGGTGGGAGAAGTCCTGCATCAGGCGCTTGATGACCTGCACGAGCGCCTCCTTGGGCGTGATGCTGCCGTCGGTCTGGATGCGGATGAAGAGCTCGGGCACGTTAGGGTGAGCAACTGCATCCGCCGTCAGTAAAAGCAAGTCCACAGAAAAAGAAACCACAACGGTAGGGCGGGGGGTGAGGACGCACTCTTGTAGCCGGCCATCAGGACGTTCTTGTGCTGCTTCAGGTGCTCCGAGATCAGGTTGCCGAGCGTGTGGTCCTCCTTCTTCAGGATGAAGTCCGAGGTGTTGGACATGCCTGGGCCAGGTCAGTCGGCCCGCGCTTTCGACAGGACGAAGAGTGCATACCTGAGAAGACCTTCTCCTCGATCTTCTTCTCGCCATCGGCGAGCAGGAAGAGCTCGAAACTAGACGGGCGTCAGAAACCCTTTCCACAGATGCGTTCGTCACGAGGCCGGTTCCGTGAACGAGACATACCGATCCGGGGCGTTCATCTTGGCGAGATGAGAGAGTTCGAAAAAGCAGATTGGTGATAAGGTTGGTAACAACGGTGTAGCAACGGCCCAAGGCAGCGACTCTATGTGGCCAAAAATTGAAATGCTCGGTGCTGATATAGAACTGCGAAAGGTGTTAGTGCAGGACTCATTGCGCGATTGTAGAGAAAAAACTTACTTGTTTCCCTGCTGGTGCACGCCCGGGATATACGTCGAATGGTTGGGATGGTCGAGGAAGTGAACGTGAGTGAGTGAGCGAGCTTGATGGTTCCGCTGCGCCCCTCTCAAGATCTGGAAAAGCGCGAGTGGGTCCCCGAGCACAGGTGGACTTCGCCACACTTGCATTCAAATGTGGCAGTGCGCTTAATCGGCCGAGCAGCCCGAGCCGGCCCGGCCAATGGACCTATACCACGGCCCGGAGGCTTCCTATTATATCGTTGGATCACTGAGCTTCAATTCCCAGTGGCAGTCCAACATGGAATTTATTTTCTTAATAAACCACTCATAGTGTTCCCCGACAACCAACGACTCCTTCAACCGACTCTCCAACGGGCAAATAAACAACTCATTGTCTGGCTACTAACGCGTACAGGTACAGAATATACGAACTTGGCGATGAGCCCTCTGGTCTTTAACAGTCTATTTACGAGCCCACGACCAACGCTGTCCAAACAACACAAATGAACTCGCTGGATAACCATGCATGACTGACACCCAACGCTTTTCCAGGCAGCATCTCTTAATGAAATAATGCGGTTTGCATGCTCCCCTCTTCCCCCTGACTTAGATGGTCATAATCAATTTACCTACCATGGCAGTAGCCTGGGGTGCTGGGCTCGGATGGCCCGCTGGCCCAGCTGTAAACGGTGATAGCGGTCGTGTACGCCATGGCGACAAAACCGAAGATGCAAAGAGCGATATCGGAGATTTTCCACAGCCTGTTTCTCGCGACCGCCTTGTAGTGCAACAGGGGCTGTGAAGTAATCAGTATAATACTTCGCAAGCAGGCGCAGGGAAACTCACTGGGTAAATGTAAACAAGCGGGATGCAGGCAAAGTTGCCAACAAGGGCAACAAACTTGTCGAGATCATCCGCGCCACCCCAGGCGATGAGGGCACAGAGGAACACAAAAAAGAAGCGATAGAGATTCTTCTGCCACTTGATGTACGGGTTATACTTGCCGCTCTTCGTAAACAGGGCATTCTCAGTGATCTTAATGGCGGGGAACAGCTGTAACGGGATCGACAGCATGATGGCGACAGAGTAGAGGAACTGGACGCCGTTGACCAGCTTGCTGTCCTGGGGCAGGTTCAGGAGAACCACCGTCTCGGTCTTGGATCCGTAGGCGGCGTAAGAGATCGCACCCATGCCGATGAACAGGACGGAAATTATGATCATGACAGCAAACATGACGCGGGGGAACTTGCTGGGGTTCTTCATCGACTCCTGAATAGGAATAATCAGGCCGATTCCCTCAAACGTAAAGATGGCGGTGCCGATGAATAACGTCCAATCGTTGCGGTTGAACATGATGATGTCGGCCAAACCGTTGGTGCTCAGGGTGAAGATGTCGTAATACAGCAAGTAGGCGAGACCGAGCAGGATGAAGGCATCCGCGATGAGGGCAGTGAAACTAAGCTTCTCGATGTCTCGCAGCAACGAGAAGGGCAAGAAGACAAGCACCTGCAAGAGGATCAACCACTTGACGCCCACATTGGTCTTGCAGTCAGAAACAGCCAGTATAACGGCCTGTAGATTCTCCGACGTGAAAACCATGTATGCGGCGACGAATCCGATCTGGCTGAGGACGATAGATGACAGGATGATGCCTCTCATCCACTTGCCATACAGAATTCCTCCTAGGTCACCGAAAGAACCCTCGACCTTGAGGCGAGTCGTGACCAGCAGCACGAAGCAGTAATAGCTCAACGCAGCAACACCGAGCAGGACCAGGTTACTGAAAGTCATGCCACCGTTCAGGTAAGCTCTTGGCAGGAAGAGAACACCAGTGCCAACGAAAGACTTGAGCAGCAGCAGCGCCGCACTCATGGGACTGTTCTTTCCGCTGCCTCCACGTTGTTTCCGTCTCCTCTTGTGACGCGACGGTGTCAGCAGCGCACTGTCTTCCATCGGTTCCCGGTCGTCGTCGCTGCCCTCGTCGCTGTCGTAAAGGTCATCCTCGCCGCCCGAAGAGAAGTACTCGCCAGGCCGGAGGGCCTCGTCGTCTTCCTCCAACTCCTCACCGGCAAAGTGTCCGTAAATCGTGAGAAACTCGAGGAAACTGGATGTAAGCAAGCGGCGCTGCGCAGCTCCATCGCTGGGCTCGCCACGCTCACCGCCGTCTCTGCTCGTAGAGGGGCTTCTGGCAGCTCGGCGCAAGTAGTTTCGACGGAAGCCACCAGGAACCTTGATCGCGTTTATATCCAGAATGTCGGTTTCCGGATCGGGTCGCGAGACACTGAAACTCTTGCTGCGCTGAACCTTGCTTCGGGCTTCCGCCTCCTCGGTCCACTTGTAAATACCTCGAGTAACGTCACCACCCTGTAACCGCAGGCTCGAAAACTCGTCTTCGTTCAGTCCCGTCTCGGTTTCGTTGTCCGCAGCCTGCTTGCCCTTGACGCCATCGCGCATACTAGACTCCTCTGAGGGAGCGTCCGAAGGCTGGACCAGATGCCTCTTCACAATCTCGGGGTCTTCGTAGGCGCCGGTACCGGCATTTCGCGAGCGGGAGTCGAACGAACCGTAGTTGGTCATGGGGGTGCTCGACAGCTGAGCTCCAGCAGCAGCGGGAGAAAGAGGCCTTACAGGCGGAGGAGTAGCAGACCGCACTGGTGGTGTGCCGTGTCTCGGGGGAGTGGTCCCCAGAGAGTTGGACAGCGCTGCGGCAAGGGCCGAAACGCCAGGGCCTTGTACGCTCGAACCAGCAGCTCCCGCCAGCGGCGTGAGGCTCCCCGTATCAGTGCCGTCGGCTCCCCGATTTGAGCCGCTGGGGATGCGATTCGTCTGCGGAGTGCCATACTGTTGGGAGGGCACGGGCGAGGCGAGTCTGGCGGTGGCATCTGCGCGGGGGAGCGAGCCGAACTGGCGGGAGGGCGAGTCGGCCCTGGGTATGGCAAAGGGATCTCTCGACGGAGACGCCATAGTGCTACTCGACGAAGTTATATGGAACTTATCGAATGCTTTAACGAGCGATATCGCGGAGCAGTCAAGCAAGCCGTCGCGGACTCCGGTCTGGAACAACAACACACGGACACGGTTAGCGACTATGTGTCGGAGAAAAGCAGAGTTGAGATGGAAGGTGTCGGAGAACGGGATCTAGAAGCACAGCAAGAGGCGGAGCAGTTCAAGTACGGAAGAATTACCTGAGGAACAGTTGCGAGACAGCTGACGAGATCAATTGGAAGCGCACGGCTCGGTTGATGTGCGGTCGAAGCTGCTGTTGGTGCTGGGAACCCGTGATAAGAAGGTCGTCCGCTGCGGGTCGGGTGACCTAATCTGGCAGGTCTGGAGGGTCTGTGGCTCACGCAGAAGGGGACTCACACCGCCGATAAGGTAGGTAGGCAGGTATGCGTAGGTAAGCAGGGCAATAATAGTACGTAGCGTGTGTAGGGAGGTAATACTTCTTAGTACTACGTACTACCTAGGTAATACCTGGGTAAATCGTGTCCATAGGGCGTTGTGGTGAGGGTGGTGTGCTCCAGTGTTGCCGAAACCCGCCGGGCTACAGGGGGCTCTCGGGGTGTTATTCCCACCGAGAAGCACCTGGGCACTGGACTGGACCTGCCTGATGCTTGTGCTACCCGCACTTCGTTGTCGTATCGGTACGTCGCGGATCTTGCAGCCTGCGACTGGCAGGCAAGCACCAGCCACCACCGCATCACTGAGGTGACGGCTCTTGATTCAGCACATTGCTGGGTTGTCTCCGTGAATGTCCAGGACAAGTGTCTGTTTTGGTCGGCCATCCTCCGACTGTTTGAAAAAGGCCGTCCAATTCTCTTTTAATGCATTAATCCACGGGCAAGCACCTTTGGAACTTGCGCATGAAGTCTTGTCCCTCGGTGAGAGCAGGTAGGGAGCCTGCCCTAATACAGAATCCTTCAAGTGCTACCCAAGAAAAATACCTAGGAAGCTAGGTCCAGTACTTCTACCACCTAATTAGGATACGGATAATAATCACCAGTTCAACTTCTATCGACATTCCAGTGATACGGGCTTAGGTAAGGCGACTATCGATGCATTCCAAGTTGGCCGCCTCACGCGCCGGTGCTGCAGCAAGAGTGGGGGGCTGTAGTAGTACCTAGGTACTTGGACAGTGAGGACCGGGGTGCTCCTCTTGTGACTCGAGCCCCGCGACGGGTGCTCCAGGTTCAGCGGCGACGGCGCGGATGTAGCGGTACCTACTTGGGGGGTTTTAGCACCCCGTGCACACTTCGCATCTGACATTGAAACCTCATCGAGTCAGGATTAGGTAGGAAGGAGCATGGAAGCAGGCCATCGCGGCAAGACCTCCCCCCCTCCATCTCCATTCCTCATCGACCTTTTTTTCTTGCCTACTGCTACACATCAACAACAAGACGACGCTTGGCTGGATAGTCCCATGCTCACGCTGCCACAACGCCCATGCAGACAAGCCACGGCAAGAGCGGCCAATCTTGTCGATCCCAGCGAAATCTCCGGCTGTCCACTGTCATGCGCCCCCGAGTCAACGGACTGGCCACCTTTTCTATTTTGGAGCGGCAACGCAGCCAGCTCGGTATCAGACGGAACATCGAACCAGGTCCTAGAGTCGAAGTAGCCTACCCCGGCTGCTGACAGCAGCACATGGCAAAAAGAAGAAGAATCAGACAAACCTGCGAAGCCATCTCCAGGCTCACGAACTACCAAGCTTGCTAGCATACTATACCACCGCCCAGCACTTGCTCCCCCGGCCCGTTCTCTCCCCCTCCAGCTGCTTGATGACGTCGTCTGTCTCCCAACTTGGGCGCACCCTCGGTCTCTTTCTGCATCTGATGCGTGCCTATCGCGCTTGGTAGTGTGTGTGGACCGTTAACAGCACCTCACGACAGGCTGAGAACGCACCGCCTTTACCAATCGGCACGCGGGGTACTGGAGCGCTGGACAGAGGCTTGCATTGGATCGGCCCAGATAACCCTTGCCCGCAGAACCGTGAACCCTGAAAACGAGACGACAAGCTACACTAAGCAGCAATAGCAGACAACCACAAGTAATACATGCTGTGGTATACGCGAGACATGCGCCGGACCAGCTGGCTGCCTGTGCGGCCCGCCGGTGTTTGCTAGGGAATTTTATTACTGGTCGCCAATGTTCAACCGCCGCCGCCAACCATTGTTCAACCGCACTTGTGGAAATCCGTTCTGCGTAAGGATAGACAAGAGCCCGAACCTGCACGTTGGCGTAACCGCGGGCGGGGATTTATACCAAGACTACGCCCGCTGGATGTTGGTCTTGGTTTCTGATTCTAGTTCTGGTTCTGGTTCTGGTTCCGGTTCGACACTCATTGCCCTCGACGACTCCAACCTCTCTGTCTTGCACGCGACTGTGCGACCTGGAGACGAGAAGCGCGGAGAGGTGGCGTTCGCCTTTTTCGGGACGAGTTTTGGATCGTGGCACCGGCTGAAGGCCCGACTCTTTTCAACACCCCTCCTTTCCAAGGTTCCCACTTGACATGGGCGGTGATAGGCGACCGAGCCTTGTCTCCAACATGGAGCAGGCCAACAAGAAGCCCAAGCTTGGTGTCGTCTCGGGCGTGTACATTCCCGTCTGTCTGAACATCTTCAGCATTTTGATGTTCCTCCGTTTCGGCTGGATTCTCGGACAAGTTGGACTTTTGGGCATGCTTGGTTCGTCTGATGCCAGCGACACGGACGCTCTCATTTGACAGTGGCCCAGACTGACACTACGCGCAGGATTGCTGGTAACTGCATATCTCGTGGATTTTCTGACGACGCTCTCCCTCTCAGCGATAGCTTCCAATGGCGAGGTCAGAGGCGGCGGGGCGTACTATGTGATCTCGAGGTCTCTTGGTCCAGAGTTTGGCGGTTCCATCGGCGTGCTGTTCTATCTTGCCCAGGTTTTCAACACAGCCCTTAATGTTGTTGGTCTGATTGACTGCATCAAACTGAACGCGGGAGATGCGTTTCCTGAAGGGTACTGGACTGTCTACTTCTTGCAGACGTTGGCACTGCTGCTCTGTGTTGGGTTGGGCCTGGCTGGGAGCGGCACTTTCGCCAAGGCCAGTAATGCATTGCTTGCCATCCTCAGTCTTGCCATCATAAGCATCCCGATATCTGCTGTCTTCAAGACCCCCTTCCGAGATGATGATCTGGGCGTGCGCTTCACGGGCTTCAGCATCGAAACATTGGTGGACAACTTCGCCCCTCATACCAAGAGCGAATCGTACAAGGGTTTTGAGACCTTCCGAGAACTCTTTGCCATCCTGTTTCCCGCGACTTCGGGAATCTTTGCGGGAGCCTCCATGTCGGGAGACTTGCTTAATCCCAGCAAGGATATTCCAAAGGGAACGCTTTGGGCTATGATGACGACTTTCATCGCGTACCTTATCGTCGTCTTCTCCATGGCTGCCACGACGACTCACTCCTCGTTCCTCAACAACCACAACATCATTTCCGTCACCAACCTCTCGATGCCCCTGATTCTTGCTGGCGAATGTGCCGTTACCTTTTTCTCTGCCGTCATGGGTCTGGTAGGAGCGGCCAAACTCCTGCAGGCTTTGGCGAGAGATAGGCTGCTTCCGGGCCTGTTGCCATTCAGCAAGGGCACGAAGTGGGCTGATGAGCCGATTCATGCCATCCTACTCACCTACGGTCTTGCCCAGATCGCAATGCTTGCCAACCTGAACCAGATCGCGACGCTCATCGCCATGGGCTATCAGGTGCGTTTTCACCCCCTGAAAGGCGCATCCGACGCTGACGAGTGATAGATGACATTCTTCGTTATGAACTTGGCTTGTTTCCTGCTCAAGATCGGATCCTCGCCAAACTTTAGGCCTGCCTTCAAGTTCTTCAGCTGGCAGACAGCCCTCGCGGGCAGCATCATGTCCGCAGCAGCCATGTTCTTCATCGACCAGACGTACGCCGCCACTGCTGTCTGCATGGTGATATTCCTCTTCTACCTGATCCACTATCTCAGTCCTCCCAAGAAATGGGGAGACGTTTCTCAGAGTCTGATCTACCATCAAGTGAGAAAGTACCTGCTGCGGCTGCGACCCGAGCACATCAAGTTCTGGCGCCCCCAGATTATCCTGCTCATCAACAACCCAAGAAGTCAAACCAGACTGATCCAGTTCTGCAACTCCCTGAAAAAGGGAGGTCTGTACATTCTCGGCCATGTCATAGTCACTGATGACTTCAATAGTGGTGTCCACGAGGCTAGACTCCAACAGGCTGCTTGGACGAAGTACATATCAGAGTTCTCTCGGATCAAGGCATTTGTGCAGTTAACAATGTCTCCAACCATAACCTGGGGCATCCGAAACCTGATCTTGTCCGCTGGGTTGGGAGGCATGCGACCGAACATTGCAGTCATGGGGTTTTATAACATGGACGAACTTAGGGATTCGCACCCTTCCTCAGCAGTGCCCAAGGCACCAAGCTCGTCCTTGTCAAACGCCCGGCCGCCACCCAAGGCTCGAGAGCGACCGCAACGCAGACGGCGTGGTGACACGTCGGCCCGCCTCCTCGAAGGGTTTCTCCCCACCGATGTTATCAAGACCGAGGGCATGCTCAGCGTCACAAGCTACATGACCATGCTGGAGGACCTCGCTCTCAGATACAAACTCAACGTCGCGATCGGCAAGGGGTTCCAAAATTTGGAAACTCCACGCAAAGACAAGTCCAACACGAAGAGGCACATCGATCTTTGGCCAATACAAATGTCCGCAGAGGTGCTGTCCGATGGCAAGAGCGTCCTGACCACGAACTTTGATACCTGTAAGGCAACCCCAAT
The DNA here is from genome assembly GCA_027406025.1 of Colletotrichum musae. Lineage (NCBI taxonomy): Eukaryota > Fungi > Ascomycota > Sordariomycetes > Glomerellales > Glomerellaceae > Colletotrichum > Colletotrichum musae. The sequence goes on along the minus strand of JANVYC010000002.1, from coordinate 2,422,192 downwards.
CAAGTCCTGGGAGGTGAACGGGTGACGTTGAGTTGTCGATGTCACCCACAAACATATCCCTCCTTTTTCAGTTCTATCTAATACGTCACAGATACCCTGATTCTCCAACTTGGATACATCCTTCACAGTGTGCCTACGTGGAGTCAAGTATACGATGTTCGCGTCATGGTGTTCGTAGAATACGAAAGCGAAGTGGAGGAGGAGAGAGCGCGAGTAAAGGCTCTGTTGGAAAAGCTGAGGATTGAGGCCGAAGTCATAGTGTTCTGGCTGGCCTCGGGACATCTGAGCACGTACGAACTGATTATCAACGGGCAGTCCAATGATCTCGAGTCTCAAATTCTGGTTCACGACGTCCTCAGGGAGGAAGAGTGGTGGGAGGATCTTCAGAGACTGAGGGGAAGGGCTCCCAACCTCGACTCCACCGAGGAGCTAACGTCGTTTGCGAACATTATCGAATCGACAGCCGGGCGGCCAGGGGTCTTCAACCCGCATGTCCCAGTGGAGGATATTGAAAGTGGTCGTCGGCCGAGCATGGTGCATTTCGGCGAAATCCCCAAGAAGCCCACAGTGTCGAAGCTTGCCCGGCTTGGCGTTAGCGTTGGAATTCACACGTCTCACCTGGGAGATGAGGTCTTTGAGGACGAGTCAAACTCGGACGGCGAGCTGAGCGAACAAGAACAGCAGCCGTCGTGTTTGGATTCCGACTCTGAATTCGAGCATGGCGAAAGCGAATACAGCGAAGACGAAGCTCTAGACATGGAGCCTCCGATGCGGCCCTTGCTGCTCGGAAGGGGACGTGGGCGGAGCCAGAGCGAGGACTTGCTCGCCACACCATCCAAACAGAAACGGGGTGTCTCGAGCAAATCCAACAAGACCACTGCACCGAGCACGTCGTACGGTACGATGGTGGCACAAGCTCGGGTCGAGGGTCAGCCAGGTCCGAGCTTCGCGGGACTCGGCGACAATGTGTCGGCCCCTCCAACTCCGCTCGAACGACCCGGCCTGGATCGCAATGTAACTGCTCGCTCCCTGGGCGGGTCTCGGACGGCAAGTGGAAACCCGTACCCCGACCTGCCGTCGGCGACTGCTTCAGGTTATGCGACACCCGCGAGGCCGACATTGTCGAGACAGTCCTCGGCAGTACGGTTCTCGAGTCGACCAGTGCCGGAGACGAGAGTGGATGTCGAGGGGGTGTCCGGACCGACGATCATGTTCGCCGACACGACAGAGGAGGAGACACCGCGGGCGGAAAGACCCGCGTTTTCCAGGCAGTCTTCGACGGGACGGTTCTCCAGCCGGCCTGTGCCGGAGATGCGCGTGACGGCGGCTGAAGAGTCGGAACCGTCGAACACGCTTGCGGAAGCATCCGGCAGATCTCGCAAAGCTTCTGTGGCATCGACCGATCCCGGAGACGCCCACATGAACATGGCGGAGCTTGTGGAGCGCTACAGACTAGACTCGAGGCCGGACGGCGAGGGCGAAGGCTCGCCGTACTCGACGCAGGGCATTGCACTGTCGTTCAATGATCTGCCGTCCCGAGCACAACATGTCATCCTTAACGAGCTCATGCGGCAGAACAGCAGGGATGCGGCGGTGCTGCTGACGACCCTGCCGGTTCCCACGGAGGGGACGTGCCAGGATGAGCTTGCGAGCATGCAGTACCTTTCGGACGTGGAGGTGCTGTGCCACGAGCTCCCTCCGGTGCTCCTGGTCCTGAGTAACAACATGACTGTCACGGTCGGGCTATGACGATGGTGGGGAAGTGTCTCAAAAGCTGCGAGGGATGACACGATAAGATCAGACCGCGCGGGGATGGTTCATAATAGTCTGGCGTTTTTCGGGGGTGTCGACGGGGATCACCACCCGGACAAAGGAATGGGGTGGTAAACTCTGCTGGACTCGCCACATTCCTACGTGTCTTTGGCCGAAATGAGTAGCTTTGGACGCAGCATTCTTTGTCTGTAAGCGGCGGAACCATGATGGCTTTTTCTCTGCAGCCTTTACAAAGAAGTTGCCCTCGATGGTGCATGCGCAGCTGAACCTTGACAATCCGGGACCTGTCTGCCAGATCTGCCTCTCTCCCAGGGGCGAAAGTTCTTTGATGCGATGGACATTAATGACCACGCGGCCCCGCCGGTGCTGCCCTCCTCATGGACAATCCCGCAAACAGTCAACATGAAGGACCACGGAAGGAAGTCGAACTGGACGGCCCAGCTGTCGCCGTACCTGAAGAGCCTCAAGATCAAGAGCCTCATACCGTCTCCAAAATCACCCAGGTCTCCGAAATCGCCCGGATCCTCTTCGCTACCAAGGTCACCGAGGAGGCCGCCGCCCGAACATGAAGATGCCTCGTTCCAGATCATCCACACCCCGGACAGGCCGGAGCGGCCGATACCGATGACGGCGGTCCCGAATGACGAGCAGTGCATGAAGTTCCTCATGTCCTTGCAGAAGCAGGAGGAGAACAAGAGAGGGGCCGTCAAAGCGGGCCTCACGATGTGGCCGTACCCGGACGAGGAGATTGAGGACCGCAGGTGTCTGCGGAGCGTGAGGGTGGAAAGCGTGCACCTGGAAGAGGCACGTCTGGCGAGGACCAACTCATCGGGGCCGGCGAGGGTCGTGGAGGTCGGAAGAAGCTCCAAGTCTACGATGACAACGACCCGGCGGTCTAGCTACCTGCCCTCGCCGGCCGTCAGCGACTTTGACGACACGGACGAGTTTGATGATGATGTCGAAGAGAAGGTGGACACGACAGTCCGCGTAGCTCCCCTGTCCCCGCCGCCTACGCTCTCCAGGAGCCAGTCGCGGCTAAGTCAGTACCTGCGCACGCCGAGGGCACAGACGTCTCGCTGGTCCGACGACAGCGAATCGCTATTCTCCTCGAGGGACAACGACTCTCCGTGCCCGCAGCGAGAGACGATGCGTTCGTCGGCCGAGGTGTCATCTCCAACGATGGTCGACGACGACTCAGCCGGTCCCTCGTCGCCGCCTTTTCTGACGCCGGTCAAGGACCGCCCGGCAACGCCGTTCACCGACCCGCGTCTACGGTCCATCTCCGACCCGACCACGCCCCCGCCGACGAACCACATCGTGCACCACATCAGCCCCGCGTCGCTGCCGAGGAGCTACTCATGGCGCTCGTCCAAGGAGACGGTGCTCAGCACGGGGGCCCCGGTGTCGAGGTTCCACTCTTGGCTCCCGGAGCCGCGGGCCAAGGAGGAATCCCGGTCGTCACCCGAGCCGGAACCCGAGGCCGCCCAGCTACCCACGCCGCCGCCTCAGGCCCGGTCCACGCCCCAGCTTCCCGAGATCGAGGTCTACGGCGACTGGGCGGACTACTACTTCGAAGACGGGAACTTTTGGGAGGAGTGCTCGGGCGACGACGACGTGGACGCAGACGAGGATGAGTACGCAGACAACGAGGAGAGTGAGCAGACGTTGCTGGATGACGACGACGACGACGACGAAAAGGAGGCAAGCGGGAGGAGCTCCGAGGACGAGAAGGGGAAGCAGAAGACGGGCCACCTCGAGGTCGACGAGGGGAACGTCTACCCGAGGTACGAGAGCTTCATCAAGGACTACAAGAACAACGTCATGAGCATCACGGTTACGGAGGTGTAATGGGGTAAGAACGACAGGAGCTTGGTTTGTCTTTTTGGGAGTTGTCTCTCGTGGGTTCGCTTGGGGGATATTATTAGATGATACCACCCCCCAGTTTTGCTATTGGCACCTTCAGACCTTGTAATACTACTGTGACACATGTTCTTGTTGACTCTTCTTGATCTTAATCTCAGTGGTCCTCACCCGTGAATCTCTTCACGATCACCCCGTGAGTATTGTTCACCTGTCAACTAAGCTCAACTTCACTACCCATCCGCCCAGGGAATTTGAAATGCCGTCCCCCTCGTGAATGTTCCATTTGAACCTCGGGAATCTCGGAGGTAGACCCCGCGACCGCGAATCGCTTCGAAACGAGAGGCCGAACTTTCGAATCCTCCGAGGCCGTTTTCCTTCGTCGTCGCTAAAAAGTTCGTCTTAGGTGTCGCACCAGGACCAAGAATTTCAGGCAAACCTTGAGGGGGGAAGGGAGCATGTGCCTCTTGACGAGGGGAGCTTTCACACAGGGGAGAGAAAGATCGAGAAACCATGGATTATTACGTACCGGTGGTTGCGTGCAGGTCGTGGCGGAGCTCGTTGGCCCAAGCTCCAAGCTGCAGAGAAAACTCTCCTCATGTTCAGTCAGTTGCAGAAACTCTGTTGTTTTGTTGTGCATGTTGTGGTGGGAATATCAGATCAGACTTTCTCAACCTCACTCACACCCACCTCTTTTTTTCTCACTAACCACCCACTTACATCTTACCTGCCGCTGCAAGCCACCTCAACTTTTTTTTAAACTTTCACAACCTGCGACAATGTCATGAGTAAGGACGACTAAAAAGACGAAAATATACCACAAAAAAATAAGTTCAGAAAAGAATGCCCCGCATACCGCCCTCGCTCTTCCGCCGCGCGGCCGCCGTATCCCCGCACGCCGCGACCCTGCTCCCGGCGTGCCGCGACGTGCCCTCGGCCGCGGCCGAGCTGCGGTGGATCAGGCAGCACGTCCGCGACTCTCCGTCTTCTCCGTCTTCGGCAACAGCAACAGAAGAAGCCCGCGTCGCCCGCCTCTGCGCTCGGCGCGGACGCGGCGAGCCGCTGCAGTACGTCCTCGGCTCGCAGCCCTTCGGCGCGCTGGACATCCGCTGCCGGCGGGGCGTGCTCGCGCCCCGCGCCGAGACGGAGGCCTACGCGCTGCACCTCGCCGGGCTGCTCCGGTCGGGGCTGCTGGGCAAGGCAGCGCCGGCGACGACGCGGATCGTGGACATTTGCACCGGCACGGGGTGCATTGCGCTCGCGCTGTACGAGCGGCTTGCGAAGCGCCCCGGCGGCGCGGTGCACGTCTTGGGGGTGGATGTGTCTCGGACGGCCGTGGGCCTGGCGCGGGAGAACTTGAAGCGCAACGAAAGTCTGCTAGCCCCGCAATCTTTGGAAAAGAGTGTCGAGTTCCTGCTGGCGGACGTCTTCGACGACGAAGCCATGGCCGCGGTCCCGAGGTGCGACGTCCTGGTGTCCAACCCGCCGTACATCTCGCGGGACGTGTGGACGTACGGCGGAGGCGGCCAGATGGGGCACTCGGTGCGCAAGTACGAGCCGGTGCTGGCGCTCGTGCCGGGCGAGGAGCTACCTGCGTATGATGGCTGCGACGGGGCGGATGTGTTCTACGCAAGGTTGCTTGATGTTGCAAGTCGGCTTGGGCCTAGGGTGTTGCTGTTTGAAATCGGTGACCGCGAGCAGGCGTTGCGCGTCGCAGGACTTGTTGCGAGGCATGAGTATACGAGAGATGCCAGGTTAGAGGTGTGGCGGGACTGGCCTGACTTGACACCGGAGGAGGACGAGGCGAGGGAGGTCGAGGTCGATGGCAAGATGATTCCGGTCAAGGGGAGCGGGAATGTACGATCAGTGTTTGTTTGCCTGTGAAAGGCAGTTATCATGATACCCAGTGCGATAGAGGTTTTAATGAATTATATGTGCACAGCATTTTAGCAGTGTTATTGTTTGGTGTTTAGAAGGTACTGATTGAACCTTATATGTCACTATTCCGTCGGACTTCTCACAACCACGCAAGCAGCACAATATGTAGGCCATACCGCTCAGAGTGATAAAAAACAATGATTTTCGACAAGTCCGTCCTACCCAGAGGAAAATTTCGTCAAAAAGCAAAAGATTACTGCCCAGAGGCGGATTCGAACCGCCGTCAACACGGAATACGGTGAAAGTAGACCACAACGTATCATCCTAACCAACTAGACGATCTGGGCCAGTGGTAACTGATAACCACTTTGGCGCAGAGGCCGCCTATGTGGCGTGTGACCCACAGCGTTAGCGCCAAAGGCGCCCGCGTAGGTGGGGGCACCCGCTGGAGTCGCCTGTAACTCGCTGTAAGTTGGCCGCTGTTGTTGCTGCCTCCTCACCACTGCCACGCTACAACCTCAGAGGGCGACCGAGGGCGAGGGCTGGCAGGATGCTGAGATCAACGAGGGGGCTACCTGAATGAAGTCATTTCCCGCGAGGAATTGGTCTGATACAGCGAGCGTCTTCGCTCTGATTGCACCGAGACAAGCATACTAGAAGACCCTTGACGACCCTGGAAAGCGGACAACTCAGACACGAGGGTCCTCCCCCAAGGGACTCTAAGGGAGCGTGAACCTAGGTGCATCGGAACGTGCGAACCGAAGTGTCGGGTCGCCGTGGCGGAGGAAACGTTTTCCTTTCTTATCCCTTGCAAACTGGCCGTATAAAGTCGTTCCACCTGCGTGCCTATGGAAGCAGGGGTCCAGGGTCGTTCGAGCATTGGAATGTCGACGTTGTTTACTCGAATTGCTTCCATTTCAAACGCGATCGAGGGGAGTTGGCCATGGGATTTCTGAAATACGCATGACCGCAAGTCTCAAAACACCGGAACGAACTCCATCCCTTTATCGTGAGGCTACGAACATGTCGCATCTTTTGGCCGGTGCCTAACGCCCTTTGGAGGATGGGAAAGATAATGACAATTGCGAGATAAACGGGTGACCGAATCGGGCAGGCCCGCAACGACTCCGTATCGGCCGGCATCGCGGCCGATGTTGCGGGGTAGACACAGCCAGCCCCCGGTCATCCTCGCCGATAAGCCTTCTGGACACACATTCTTGACGCTGCAAAGACCGAACCGGCGAGCGTCGCAATGGCATCGGCTAGACACGCCATCAAGCCGTCCTCGCGGGCGTTGGCGAACCTCGAGTCCGGCGCCTTCATCGACCTCGAAGACGAGGCGAGCCAGCTGCCGCAGTACGACCCGGAGTCGCGTCCCGATGGCCTCATCGACCTCTCCGGGGCCATCAACGGCCTGATGGACGACTTTCTCGCAGAGGAAATGGACGCGTTTGCAAAGTCTTACGACTTTCGTCAAGGTTTGCCTGCGGAGTGTTGCTGGTCGTGAACGATGAAGCTGACATCCGCAGCCACCAAGTATGGAGGAGTGATGGGACCCAGAGGTGAGTCGGATGGCATTTAGAGACTATTCAAGGTCTGACCGGTGCAGAGTTGGCGGAGGCCGTGAGCGCATTTGTCAACCGCAAATTCAACCCTGCTCGGCCTGTCAAAGCAGACGACATACTCATCACCAACGGCGTCACCTCACTCATCGACCTGATGGCGTTCGGCATGTGCGAGCCAGGGGAGGGCATCATGGTCATCACGCCGACTTACATGATGTTCCCCCACGACGTCTGCGCCAGGACAGGCGTCCGCCTTATTCCGGTAAACCTAGACAACATGGACGACCAATTCGACGCCCGCCGCTCCTCCAAACTGATCCAAGCCATGGAAAAAGCATACTCCTCAGCCCGCGAGCGCGGCACCAACCCCAAAGCGCTGCTCCTCTGCAACCCAAGCAACCCCTGCGGCCGGACGTACCCACGCCCAACGCTCGTCGCCGTCGCGCGGTTCTGCGGCCGGCGGGGGATGCACCTGCTCTCCGACGAGATATACGCCATGTCGTCCTTCTCGGAGGAGCCCTTCACGTCGGTGCTGAGCATCCCGGACGACCCCGCGCACGGCGTCTTCGCCGAAAACATCCACTGCATGTACGGCGCCAGCAAGGACTTTGGCTGCGGCGGCCTCCGGCTCGGATTCCTCGTCACCCGGAACGGGCTGCTGTGGAAGTCCGTCCGCCGGCTGGCCCTGTTCACGTGGGTGTCGAGCTTCCCCGCCGCCTTCTTTACGCACTTTCTGCGGCGCGAGGACGCGGTCGATCGGTATTTGACGACTTACCGGGAGAGGCTTGCGGATCGGTATGCGGTCACTGCCGAGCAGCTGCGAGAGAAGGGAATACCGTTTGGTTCTGCCAACGGCGGCATCTTTGTTTTCGTCAGACTGCCAAAATGGCTGGCCTACTTTGAGAACCCCCGCGGGACCGGCGGCAGTCGAGAGATGGAGCTTTGTCGATACCTTTTGCACGAAGCTGGCGTTTTCCTCAGTCCGGGCGAGGTAAGTTTCCAGACCCGTTACAGGTCATGAACTACTGACAACTCTCAAAGCTCTCTCTTTCTCCTGTGCCGGGTTGCTTCAGGCTCGTCTACACGGGCAACGCCGAACAAGTTTCTCTCGCAATTGCTCGTCTAAGCAAAGCGCTGCAAGACTTGGAGCAACAGGGGGGTCGGGGTCCGAGTGAGTTCGGACGGAACTCTAAGGGGGACAGTTGGAGTAGCATTGGGGAAGAAAAAGAAGTCACAAAGGAGCGCCGACACAAATCGATCGCGCGTTTCTTTCTGTGCAGTACTTCTGATTGAGAAAAAAAAGGTAGCCAAACCAAGTGACATGGCAAGAATAGTTCAAAACATGAGAAATAATTGCAAAAAGCAAAAGATTTTGACCAGCCTGGGGGTCGAACCCAGAATCTCCTGATTCGTAGTCAGACGCCTTGCCATTGGGCCAACCGGCCGTTGATGAAAAGATAGGAGAAAATCTCAAATAAGTATCTACGCATGCGTGACCACCCCACGTCTCAGAGCCCTGGCACCTTCTCTGCAGCCTGGAAAATAACTCAGTCACATCTATAGGATGAAGACATCCTTTTTTACAGTCAAAGGCTTTTAGGATTAATTTGTAGGCATTCTACTGAATTCCCATGGTAGGAGTGGAAAACAGCCACAGCTTGAAGCAGCATCGCGAATATGCACTAAAGCGAGTATCCTGAATGGGCCTTCGCCTGAGCTCAGTTCCAATCGCAACTCACCACTGACATGACCCAGGTGCGCGATGGAAGCAATGTGAACAACCGCAAAAAAGAGCTCATCCCGCCAAGACATGTTACATTTGGTCAATAGAGTGGTGTTACTTGGTGACGGGCATATTTCGGACCGTTGAAAATGTCTTTTCCCGAAAAGCCGGTCGCTCACCTGCTGGGCTCAAATGGTGAGTTTCTCTCTCACTCGACATGTCGCTGTCGGACACGATATTTCCGGCATCTTCTAACGCTCTCCAGGCCCCGTTCACGCCGTCGCATACTCTGCCTCGCCGGGCACCTACATCCTCACCGGCTCAGCAGACCGCAGCATCAGGCTCTACAACCCGGCGACCCACGACGCGGCGCCGCGGTACGGCTCCCACCTCGCCTCCAAGGACGCGGCCAGGGTGCCCGAGGGCCGCCTGATCCAGACCTACGCCTCGCACGGCTACGAGGTCCTCGACCTCGCGGTGGCGGCCGACAACGAGCGCTTCGCATCCTGCGGCGGCGACCGCGCCGTCTTCCTCTGGGACGTCGCGAGCGCCACGACGCTGCGCCGCTTCGGCGGCAGCGCCCACGGGCACACCTCGCGCATCAACTGCGTCAGCTTCGCCGGCGAGGGGGACTCGCTCGTCGTCTCGGCCGGGTTCGACACCACCGTCCGCGCGTGGGACTGCCGGTCGCAGTCGGCCAAGCCCGTGCAGGTCTTCGACGAGGCCCGCGACGCCGTGACGGCGCTCGCGGTGCGGGACGCGGAGATCGTCGCGGGGAGCGTCGACGGGCGCGTTCGGAGCTACGACGTGCGCATGGGCAAGTGCGTCACGGACGTCATCGGCGCGAGCGTCACGAGCCTGAGGCTCACGCGCCACGGCAAGACGATGCTGGTGGGCTCGCTGGACAGCAAGATCCGGCTGATGGACCGGGAGAACGGGAGCTGCCTGAAGACATACGCGGACGCCGGGTGGAGGAACGCGGAGCTGCGCGTGCAGTCTGTGGTCGGCGGCAAGGAGCGGTACGTGGTGGCCGGAGACGAGCTCACGGCCGGCACGGGACCGGCGGGCTTGAACGGGGAGGGCAAGCTCTGGGCGTGGGACCTGCTGACGGGGAAGCTGGTTGCCACGGTGCGGGTGCCCTGGCCGCAGGGCTACGAACCGAAGAAGAGGGTCTTGGGCAAGGACGGCAAGGAGAAGGAGAGGAGCAACGTCGTCAGCTGCCTGGCCTGGCGGGATGACGGCTGGGGGGATCAATTCTGCGTCGGCGGCACGTCTGGAGTTGCCACCGTCTTCGGCTCACTTTAAAACTCATGTAGAAACAAAAGGCGGCTACTCTTTGTACAAGGCTCTTCATTCTCGAGCCCAAGTTCCTAGTAGCGAAATCTCTCAAAAATCATACAGAGTCATGTACGTCTCTGACCCGTGGTACTTTACACACGTATGGCTGTTCCGCAGACGCCCAACGCCGTCGGTACCCAGATGCTCCCTAGTAAATCCCCCGACACTGGTGCCAACCAAAAATTATAGAACAGGAAGCATGCCCTTTCAAACCGGGCGACCCCTTTAGTCCATGCCGACGTACTTGAACCAGTTCGGGCGGCAGTCGTCCTTGTGCAGCCAAGCCTCTCCGTCGGTGAAGCGGCCCGTCACGCAGCCCTTGCACTTGGGAGAGTTGGGGCAGTTGAAAAAGGGAATGTGCTGGTACCCGATATCGCGGAACCTACGCCATGTTAGCCTCGAATTGCGTTACGGCGTGCTTGAAATCGCTTACCAATGGATCTTGGACTTGTCCTCGAAGAGACCCAGCGCAATGCTGTGAACAGGAGCATCACCCCAGCGCTCGTAGAAGAAGCCTCCGGCGCGATCCAGGTGGTTGAAGTAATCCTCGTAAGCCTGGCTGCGCCAGAAGTCAATGTCGGCGATCTCAAAGTTGCTCCAGAAATGGCAAGTAGAGTAGCCGTTGGCGTTCTCGTTGTTCTCGGGTCGGCCGGCCTTGTCGGTGAGCCAGTCCATGGCATTGTTCGGGTGCATGTACTCGGGGTGCTGCGAAAGGAACTTGACGGTCTCGGGCCACAGCGTCGGGATGGACTTGGGCGCGTCGTACAGGTTGATGGTGAAACCGTACGTCTTGTTGTTGTCCTGCATGTAGCGGAAGACGTCGTAGTCAACGTCGCAGAAGAAGTGTACCTTGGGCTCCACGCGCCAGTAGTACTTGGTGTGCTGCAGGGCCGGGTGTCTGTAGAACATTCCACTGTTCCAGCGGCACATGGAGTGGTACGAAATCTTATCGGCGTATTGAATGTCGTTTTCCTTAAGAATCTTGATGGATTCTTCGTAAAGATCCTTGTTGATCCATGACGGCATCTCCCAGTGTTCCTTGGGAATGAGCTCTGCGCAAAACAGGTTAGAACGAGCATCAGGCCCATCGCAATCGTCAAAACCTACCATATCTGCACTCGGCCTTGGTAGCGGCCTGAGTCCTCCTCTTGAACTCGTCCGTGAAGGGAACCTCGTTGAAGAACGTCCAGGGGTAGTTGAACTTGTGGTTCCAGGTCCTCTCGAGATCGACCATCGACCCGATCATCTGGTCCAGCTCCTCGTTCCTCACCAGGGCAAGCAGGGTGGCGTTGATGCGATCCGAGTCGGCGATGCCGGGGGCATATCTGTCGGATGCGTACGTCAATTTGCCTACGGGTTCGCCGGTAGCTGCGCAGAGTCGCAATGGTTAGCGTTACCGTCCGCCATCAAGCTCGGAGCCAGCGCGGCGGGGACTCACGATCGAGGTTAGGGTCTCGCCCGTTGTCATAGCGCACCGGCCTCGTTATCGGCCTCTCGGGACCAAAGATCTGATAGAGGAAGAAGCACCAGAGCATCACGGCGGCTAAGGCCAGAGCTCGAACCGGCCGCGCGACCGCCATCCTGGGTGCAGTGGTGAAAACAAAGTCGTGATCGCGGGAGTAATTGCAGAGGCGTATCTGCCGGGTCTCGATCGATGGACCGGAAACAAAGCTCGTGGTGTGCGCAAGTGGCCGGTTGGTTTGCGGGGAGGAAAGCCAAGTCGTCGGGTGGGTTGGTCGTCGGTCGCGGCTCGTGCCGTCGATTTTGAGGTCGGTGGTCGTTGGAGTGAAAGGGAGAGAAGTGTCGCAGCGATCGCTTGGCCAGATTTCTCACGCGTAATTTTCAGAAAAAGGGGCCGCAGCAATTGTCCTGTTGGTTTTCTGGCTGAGGCTGATGTCACGTCACCCCATGAAATTTGCCAATTAGCGCCTCAGAGAAGGCCTATGGTGCTTGCTGCAGTTATCCAATCCCTGTAACCGCAGCGATAAGGGGCCGCTAAGGAACCCCCGCCCTCCCCTCCTCCAAGCAATGGATGCCTGTGCCTGTATCTTTTGATCGGCGTCGCGTAAAGCACACTCACCGGGACGCGTCCTGAGCGACAGCAGCAGATTGAATTCATGCGTCGCTTCCACATGCATGATCTGAGCACGAGAGATACCCGCCAGCGGCCGGGCGACTTGGGCATATCATGGCGTTCTTAGCGAAACTCAGTGCCCAAACGGACGAGCTTGTCGAGGCCATTGCCGCGGCACCAGACCAGGTGCGGGACTGTTCATCCCATCTCGCAGATCTTCATGATGAAGCTCGGCCAGTTGGATGCTAATGATGCGGCAAACAGATTGGTCGGGAGAAGTTCAATTTGCTGCGCGAATCTTCGCTACGCAGCCTGCGACACCACAACTTCTTACGAACGAACCAATTCGACGTCGAGAAACAGCTCGTTGGGCTTGAGGAACGATTCAGGGTCCACCATCGCGAGGGCTTGGCTGACGCCTTCAAGAAGAGCCTGGATGCGCTGGAAGAACACCGTACAAAATGGCATCCAGACATCCTACATCTTCTCCTCGAGCTGTCGGACAAACCAACCCAGAAGACGCGACTGATCGACATCGAGGTCTTACGAGAACCAGCGGCAGATGCTGAGCCCCCGTTACGCTGGGAGGACATTGCCAAGGAAGACGGATGGGATGAAGACGCGGACATGTGGAAAACGATTGACTACAGCGACGGCTCGGCCGACGAATACGTCGATTCGAAATCGGACACGGCGAGTGAAACCGACGACACATCCACCTCTCTCGATATTTCAGTAGGCAGAAGACCGGAAGACTTCGAGGTTTCGTCAGCCGATGCCGTTGCCTTGAAAGAGGTGCAAGACAGTCAGGCATGGAGGAAAGAGGGCAAGAATGCAGCCTCGGGGCGGCAACACAAGGTGGCCGTCAACGAATTCCAAGCAGCAAGAGAAGTGCTCTTCATGTTGCAGGGGCTCCCGACGACGTTGTTCCAGAAAGACGGAACGCCAGATCCCGCATACCAAATGGCGAATATCGCGTGGGACACGTACAAAGCACTGATCAGTTGGTATGCGGAAAGCGGCCGGCAGGTGTCGTTGCTGCGCTCCTTTTCGAAGAAGTCTCAAAACGCACCCCTCTTCCAGGTTTTCCGCGACAACGTAATCGCATGCCTGCGGACTTTCGACACCAGAATCTCCGATATCCAAGAACGTCTAGTAGTCCCTCGCCAGGATACGGTTGTCAGCATGGCAGCAATCCTCGAAGAGCTCAGGCCGCACTTGGAGCCTTTGAGGTCACTGGCCGAGATAGTTCGGAAGCTCTATGACCCTGCCAACGGCGGAGCATTCCGCTTCTTGGAACTCATCTACGAGGAGATTGGCATTGCCCAGCTGTCTAGTCGGGACACCACCTACTACTTGCTCGGTCGGATCTTCTTCAATTGCTTCCAGGTCTATCTGCGACCAATCAGGCTCTGGATGTCAGAAGGACAGCTTATACCTGGAGATAAGATCTTCTTCGTTTCGCAGTCATCTACTCAAGTGCCTCTCCGCCATGTCTGGCAAGAGCAGTTCAAGCTGAGAAGGACCTCAGACGGCGTGCTCCACGCGCCTAGCTTTCTTCAGCCGAGTGTCGGCAAGATATTCACGGCCGGCAAGAGTATAGTTGTTCTCAAACACTTAGGAAAGTTCGAAGCGGTTCGGGCGCTGTGGGATCAACTAGAGCCGCCGCTGACCTTCGAGACCGTTTGTCCGCCTGGTCTGGAGCTCGCACCATTTCCAGAGCTTTTTACGTCGGCTTTCAACATGTGGATGCAAAGCAAGTATCATGCGACTTCCGAGACGCTCAAGCAGGCGCTATTTGAGTCTTGCAAGCTTGAAGCCAGTATCGAGGCTCTGAAATGTCTCTATTTCATGACCGACGGAGCTGCTGCGGATACATTCCACAAAGGAGTCTTTGCAAGGCTGGATTCTCTCCGGCCTGACTGGCACGATAGGTACTCCTTGACCGGACTTGCACATGAGGCGTTTGTGGCACGAGTTGACACAAGTCGTATCGTCGTCACTGTCGGTCAAGAAGGCCAGAAAGTGCCCGTTTCGGCTGCTCGCGATCTGATTCGAAAGGCCCTACCAGACATCACCCTGCAGTACCGTCTACCCTGGCCAGTGCAACTTGTTGTAACCGAAGATACAATAGTTCACTACCGGGCTATTTTCACGCTACTGATGCAAATACGACGCGCTGCCAGCCTTCTGCAACGTAACCGCATCCTCGATGAACTTGTTACTCACAGAGACGTATGGGGCAACAGGGCGTTGTACTATTCACTCCGCTCGAAGCTCATATGGTTCTGCAACTGCATCCAAACTTACCTGGCAACCTTGGTGTTAGCTCCATACACAGAAAGACTTCGCCAGAATCTTCGAAAGGCGTATGACGTCGATGCCATGATCACAACCCACGCAAACTTCGTTAAGCAGCTAGTGGAAGCGGCGTGTCTCGGCAGGAAACTGGACCCCATCCGAGGCGCCATGTTGGACCTCATGGACTTGGCCGCCAAGCTGGAAGACGCGCAAAGCGCTAGTGCCGCTGAAGAAGCAGAGGAGGCGCAGGAGCTGTCCCGCTTATCGCTCATGTCCTCGCCGATGAAAGCGAGCCCCCGCCGGCGAAAACCGGCCGCGTATGTCGAAGAGAGCGACGACGACGGCTACGCCGACGGCGTCGGAAGCACGCCCAAAAGGGGCACAATCAATGCAGGCAAGGGCTACCTCGAGAGCCTACGGGAGATTAAGGCGGACTTTGACAGGCACTTGAAGTTCATCTGCGGAGGCCTGAGGGGGGTTGCAAGGGCTTCAAGCGACGAGGCGGCAGCGAAATGGGACCTCCTGGCGGAGATGCTAGAGGTCGGCGTCCGAGACGGTGTGTGAGGAGGAGTCGACCAGGGCTGCTGTTGGGCGACATGGACAACTTGGCGCGAAACCTGGCGAGGGCTGACTGATTTGAGAACTTGGTCTGTAGACCCGCAATATCTTAAAGTTTAACAGGAACCAGGAGAGGACGGGGGATCGACATGGGATTCCTTGATCCCCCATCTGATGTCGAACGGCCCGGCCAATGCCAACCTGACGGGTGCAGATGGAACCTGCACCACGCTGGAATTATTGGACTTGTGCAGCGACGATCTCGTCCGGACGGGCGAGCGGTCAGGGTGAGACGGATGCTCGGTGAGCACAGCGACAGTCGCTGCTGTCACGCGATGCAACCGACCACCGAAGACGGGAGAGCGGCAAAGCATGTTGACTGCCTAATCCTTCGCTCCTTTAACGAGGGTCTCTCTTCGTACAAGCTGTAGGAGAAAGTGTTCATCAGACTGCTACCGTCGCGGGTGAGACGAGACAGCCCGGTGCAACGGGTGGCTGTGTGGTGATTCATCACTCCCGCCAACCGTCTGAGGTGCCGCAGCGAGACCGCCCTTTTCCGGAAACTTCGGGAACACCGTGCCATCACGTTCACGATGCCCTTCGACGTGTTGCTCCGGCGTTGTTGAGACAGGACGGTTTGGACCCCTGTTTTGGCGGGGTGATGCCAACTTTTTTTGCTTCCTTGTCGGCCTCGAACCTTGGAACGAGCAAGATCGACGGTGGGGCCCCAATCCGGCTTTGAAGGTGTCAAGGCCAACCAAGGATGCCGTATCCAACAATTTTTATTTTTCTTCTGCCCGGCCGGGGGGTCTTTCTTCACACCCTCGAGGTTGCATCGACACGCGGTGTGCTCCCGGGGCGGTCCATGTCTTTGCTCCTTCATCAGACCACGGCGGCCGTCGACGATGCAGCGTCGAGGGCTGCGTTGGTGCCCGAGCTGGAGAACGGGCGAAGTAGGAGGATGGGGACTCGGGAAATTGACGCTCAAGCCAGCTGGAGCATGTGCTCGCTGCGCGTGATCAGTGTTGAAGGAGATGTGACCTTGATTCTGCACGTGTGGGACAGGGAGAGTCTGGGTCCTTGTGTGCTGGTGATGCTTGTTCGATGGCCAACCTTGACGACGGAACGGGTTCGCTGGGGCTGAACAGCGAATAAGTCGCCCGGGGAGGTGGTGTGCATAGGTAGCTTCTACTGAGGAGCCTGTAGAATGCGATGGGAAATACTGGGTGCCAGTCTCGTAGCCCGTTGCTGATGAAGGAATATCGTGAGTGAAATTGAGAGAGCGCCGTGATGTGCAAGTGACCCTGGAATATGGATTTTTCTCTGGGAATTGAGATCACTTCCAATTAAACTTTAGCCTCTTGAATACCTCGACTGTCGACCCTCTCAAAGTGAGGACGTTGCTAGAAGAGCTCGATATCTACAAAAATGCCAAGCTGGGCGAAGATTTGTGACTGCGAATGCAGCCAGCTTCACATCGCATTCAAAACGGTGTTTTCCATCGCTGGCGAAACGGAAGTCATTACCTAAGCGCCCGTCCCGTCGTTCGAAAACCGTAACGGTGGAAGGGCGGGAAGAAGAGTTCATCCTTTTCGCTGATAAGAACCGTCCCACCTTCTTGTCTCCACTTTTTGTCATCCGCGCCGCCACACCTAGCGCAGCGATTTGGAGATGCGCGACAACCTCAACTTTCCTCAGCCTCAACCCGACCGTACGCGACCAACTTCGACTTGACCCTACCAACCCCACCGAACCCGCTTCACCCTGCCAGCGCTCCTCGATCAGCTTCACACTACGAGATTCAGTTTCATCCCACTAGCTACATCTCGTTAGCTCCCGTCCGCGCGCCGTTCGCAGCTTTCGCTCGCGAGCTTTCTTCTACCAGCTCTCGCCTGCCAGCCTCCTTCCGCCGACTCTCGTCCGCCCACGTCCATCTATCGACCCTCCTCTATCAGTTTCATCTCGAATTAAACGACAGCGCCTAAAGACAACCCCAAGAGAGATCGCCCAAGATGTCCGAGCGAAAAGTCCTCCAAAAGTACTATCCGCCCGACTTCGACCCTTCGTCACTCACCAGGAAGCGTGGTCCCAAGACCCAAGGCCCAAAAGTCCAGACCGTCAGGATTATGGCCCCCTTCTCCATGAAGTAAGTCGCTGGCATATAAAGAATTCTCCTCCTGGGACAGATTGCAAAGAAATTAGCAAACTAACAACGGTTTAGGTGTACCACCTGCGGCGAATACATCTACAAGGGCCGTAAATTCAACAGCAGAAAGGAAACACGCCAAGGAGATTCCTACCTCTCGATCCAGATCCACCACTTCCACATCCGTTGCACGAGATGCTCCGCCGAGATCTCGTTCCGGACCGACCCCAAGTCCGCCGGCTACATGGTCGACAAGGGCGCGGTGCGCAACATGGAGCCCTGGCGCAACAAGGAGGAGGAGCAAGAGTCGGTCGAGGAGCGCCTGGACCGCCTGGAGCGCGAGGAGGCCGAGGCCGCCGGGGAGGAGGAGCGCAACGCGATGGCGGACCTGGAGCTCAAGAACGAGGACGCGCGGCGGGAGATGGCGGCGGCGGACGCGCTCGACGAGATCAGGCAGCGCAACGCGCGCATACAGCGGTCGGAGAAGGACGGCGTCGACTTTAGCGACTACGTCGTCCGGCCCGAGGACGAGGAGAGGGCGCGCCAGGAGAAGGAGGACGAGGAGGCTGCGCGGGCGGCCTTCGCCGCCGCCAAGGAGAGGGCGTTGGATGATCTCGGGGAGGAGGTCATCGACGAGGAGGTGGAGGAGCAGGAGATGCCGCCGCCGCCTCCGCCGCCGAAGCGGGTGGTGAAGAAGAAGAAGGACTTTGCGGCGGCGCTAGGAATCAAGAAGAAGACACCATTGGTATAGGTTTCTGTTTTTGCAAGATAGGGCCCTCTGTTCTTCTATTTACTTCTGCGAGGTTGCTGGTACCGACTGAGACTTCTAGGTTGCGAACACTGCATCATTAATGACACTCTGATCAGCTGGGCTCTAGCTCCCAGTATGCCATATTCTCTCCCGACACCCCTCTTCAACTAGTCTTTCCTGACTAGCCGGCAACTTTGTTCGAACTGTGTAGAGTGAGGGCATCACGGCCAGTCACTGAGGTTCATGGCCAGAGCAGTATCGTGGTCAACTCCAACAAAGTTCTTCCCATCTAAGTGCATTTTATTTTTGGTTATGACGTCGCTGCATATCACCCGTTGTTGGTTTGCATCGGGTGAACCATCTCGACCATCTGGTCAATAACACCAGTCGGACGGACCCCTAATTATTTTCAATTTTTCGGGGATCAAAACAAAAACAAATGATTGTGTGGCTTGACCATTATGACGCCGTAAAGTTTTTTTGCGCCTCAGCAACAACAGCCACCACGAGGGAAAGGAGGGAGGGCTCAATGCTGCACGTCATCCGGCGGCCATGCATGGATAAGGCGGTCACCATTTGAAGTCATCTACTATGTAGGTACTACGGCCGATATTTTAAAGTTCTGGCACGGCGTTTCGGGAGGGGTAAATGCTTTTTTGGACGAGGACGGAGTAATTGGGCATTTGGGGACAAGCCTGGGCGGCGTTACGCAAGGGGAGCACGGGTGGTGGCAGGGAATTGCTACCACGACAGTGAGGCCCGAGGATGAGAATAGGCTTCGCACGTCAAGTTTGGAAGTGTTTAGACGTCACCGCTTGGTTCCCATTCGCCCTCCTTTCTGCTTGTCTTCCGTCGGTGTTCCGTTGGTGTTCTCCTTTTTTTTTTTTTTTTTTATCCACGACGCTCGGATGGGGGTGGGAAGAGGATGGTTGAAAGTATGATTTTTCCCGCCCTGATGACGATGTTGTGCAGGCAGGCAGTGTTGCTGTGCGCATCATTACGATGTCGGGTCTTGTGCTCGACGCTAGGCCGTCGTCGCCCTGTTTTCTCTTCCTCCTCTCTCTCTCTCATCCATTTTCAAAGCAACGAGCCAGACTTGGAGATGTTGTTTGAGAATTCGGAAGGGCGGATATGGAGATGAGGCTCTTAGCTCGATGTGGCTTGGGAACTACGTTTGAGTAGGGCGGTAGTGCCGATCGTTGGACCTTGGGCTTTAAGCTTCGTGATCGGGGGGCGAAGGTTAATGTGTCGGGCAGAAAAAAGTAGATATCAACTTGCCCGTGATGGTAAGGCTGTGTGAATAGCTCTAATGAGTGGTAAGTGTCATGAGCGGCTAGTGGCGTTTTTGTAAGCAATGGTGTTACGACGTCGAGAAGAAGTGTCGTTGGATAGAGTCTTACTGGAGGTAGCAAATATGCCCTAGAGGCATGCTAGGAGCGCGTCGCATTGTTAACAAGTCAGTATTGTTCACTGTCACGATAATGGAAAGGAAGATCATTGAGTAGTGAATGGAATTTGTCATTCATTTCGTTAAGTCATAGGCAGCTTGTTGCACGGCTCAGGAAATATTCCATCACCGCACTACCTATTCCCATCCCCAACGCCTTGCAATCCACCTTTCATAGCTCGGGTGGTGAAAAAATGGTGAACAGTAAAAACACATCAAAAGACACGCGCCATTTCCTATGCTTCGTTCCGAGTTCGCCGTGACCAATCATGCCGGTCGCAAATCATACGCCTTTCGGTGTCCGATTTTTCGCATCCTCCTCACGCCTGTTCGCTTCGCTTCGAAAATGTGCAGGGTTGTTAGGCCGCGACGTTACTGATGCAGTCGCGGCCAGCAACATCCGCGATGGAGATAGTTCTCATCCAGCAGGTTCAAAGATTGCTCGACTTATGAGCTGTAGTCGGGGCTCGAATGGCCGTTCGACATGTGGGGGTACTGAGTGCGGCCACCGGATCTCCGAGACGACGAGCGGTTGGCAGCTTCCATCTGGCGCTTGGTGTGCTGGTGCATGGAGCGCATGTAGGTCGACAGGTCGCTGGGAGGAGGGGGGGAGACGGGGATGGAAACGGAGTAGGCGTCCTGGCGAGCGGGCATGGTGGAGGGGCTCATAAATGCGGTTGAAAAAGTTGTAGATGTTGTTTTTTGTTTGGAAAGGTCGAACGTATTAGTTGACCGAGATTGTCGTCGTAGATGGTGGCGTGATGTTGTTTAAAGTGTGGTAGTGGTGATTGTTATTGTTTGTTTGAGTGGTGGATGTATGAGTAGATGAGTCTTGGACTTGATAGATGCCGAAGAAGGGATGATGTTGGCTTTGGGTTGGTAATTGTAGCTAGATGCTGATGAAACGGGAGTCGAGAAAACGGTGGATGGCAGGAATGGTCCTGGGTTTATAAATGAAAATAAGAGGGGCGAAAATGGGAAGGGGTCGCAGTCGCGGCGGCAAGCCTTGTCTTGTCGTGGAGAAGAGGTGAACACAGACGTCGGCAGGGACAGGAAAGTTGGGCAGGACTGGGGAGGTTGCATGGGCGAAAAACACAGGGTCCGTCACTTTGGGCGGGTTCGAGCTCACACTCACACTCTGCTCTTCCAACCACCAAAACTCCCACCACCACACTAGAACCGACCGTCGGTCAGTCTCATCTTCCCCCTCTCCTCGCTAGCGCTAGCGCTCCCACCCGCGCAGAGGTGCAGCATATTCCCGCCTACCTCCATCCGTTAGTGATCGGCGGTGATTGACGGCGTCTTAGCGTCGAGGATGAGGTCTGCACGATATGGCGTAACTGGGCCGGGGGCCGTGGCCGGAGGATGGGGGGTGTGTGGCATTTGGCTCCTCGCCACGGACAGGGCTGATGATGCAGTGAGGAGCGGTACACTACGTACGGTGATACAACCTGCAGGGCCGGGGGTGTGTGTGGTGGTGTTTGTGTGGTGCGGGACCGCGAAAAAGAGGTGGTTGAGGCGTCCTCCGGGGGATGGTGTTCAAAGACGGAAAGACCCTGCTGATCCGTGTCCAGACTGAAGTCACAAGCCATGTCATTACTGGCCACAGATCTCCTCTTCTGGGGAGGGACCTGTTGAGGCTCGTCGTGAGAGCCTCTGGCAAAACAAAAAAACGACGAGCTTGATCGTCCTTTGACGCGGGTCGACGAAAGGAAATTCAGTTGCGATAGCCGCTCGGGAGGAGAAGGTCCTCCCCTCCTCCTGGACCCTGAGCGACATGACGGGTTTCCCAGACGGGGATGAGGCGGCGAGACCGGCTAGAGACACCAGACGCAAGCGACGGGATTATCGCGTCTTGTGTTCTGTGTCTTGTTAGTGGTATCGTACCCCTCACGAGATACGACAAGTGTGTTGGACCCTTGATTTGCCCATCCCCCCAAGTTAAGAAATGCATTATCGAAAGCTTGAAACCTCCACGAGACTAGACTAGGTACACTACCTATTGGAGGGGTTGTGGTGTGTGGCCAGGTCGGTCTGCTTTTTCTTGCTTCTCCCCTCCCAATCTGCCCATATTTTTCAAATTAGGGGACCCGTCCGCAAGCAAACGCGCCATGTCCGTAGCGGACGGTCACACACACACACAAGCAAGAAAAGGACGGGAAGAAAGAAAGCAGGGCCCTGCGAACGAGACACGCGCTACGGGCACTTGACCAGAGCCAGCCAACTGGGTGAATGGGAAGTGCGAGACAGTGGAGCAATCCGGCGGGATAGAGCGAGGTGAGCGAGCACAGCACCGAGTAATACCTGGTGCTCCTCCCCCAGAGACAGAGAGAGAAGCAGACCTACCTACTCCGTAGAGCGCGAAGGGTTGGCAACGGCGCGGCCAAGCTGGAGCCAAGCAAGACATGTCGTCAAAGATCGGCATGCGGAGCAGACGTCATTGGCCGAAGCACCTACCCAACGTCGGCCGGACCCCGGGTGTGGTTCGTTTCGCGCAGTGGGTCCGCTCCATGTCGCCCACCTGTAAGTACCCAAGTACCTAGTGTACCTCTGTCAGACTTGCTCCAGCTGCCGTTGCTGTTGCCTCGAAGGCGGGTACGTATCCCATGGTCACTGTCGCAAAAAGGGCGCACGGACCATTAAGACGACAGCTGAAGGCATTCGCAGTCTGGCGCTCGGGCATAAGACCGAGGGCTGTCATTGGTAAGATCCCCGTGTTCTGTGGAAATGCACTCCGGATCTCAGCGGTACGTACTGAGTACGTATCTTTTCAGGAGTCCCCCCAAGGAGTTTCCAAGACCCCCCCCGGCACCCACCGCCGTGGATGGGATTTTGCTCATTTGCCATGGTCACCGGCACTCTTGGGCCTCAATTTCCCATCCCACCAAGAAGAGGTTTTTTTTGATTCCCTCATCCAGACGACGGCCTCAGCGCCGCCGGTTGGGGGGGGTTCTGCCTGACAGCTTATGCCCCTCACACACTCCTCAGGTCCTGGGCTGGTCCACCGGATCTAGAACTTGCCGATACGGTTGAAGGCTTTACAGGAAGGACCAGGCACATGGACGCAGGTTGGCATGGAAATCTCCGCCAACCTCGACCGCACATCATCTCCATCATATCACGGAGCCGGGGGCGCACCAGGAGTCGTCCTGCATTCGGCCGACAATTAGAGCCTCACCGAGAGAAAACATTGGGTATGAGAATGCTCCGACACATGCGGAATGCTGGGAAGTTTGACGTCCTAGTCAACTAGTGTGAAATCTCCGCGTCCCGAAGTCGCAGCATACACTACACTACAACACGATACGTAGAAACCCAGCGAAAGAGCGGGTTTGAACGCCCTGCGTCCACATGTTTCTGTGGTTTCCGTGCTTGTGTTCAGGTCGGTCTAGAACAATTACAGTAACGGATTGGCCCTTTCTCCTCCCTTGGACTGCGGCAAAATTCTGTCGAGAGCTCTGACGGAGGATTGTCGGTACGTAGCTGGACCGTAACGTCAGGATGGACGGCCGGCGGCAAAATGACGGGAATGGGGTGTGGGTGAGGCTCGTCACCGTAGAGACCTACGGAACAGACATTGACGCTAGCTGGACCGGCCACACAGACGTAAAGGCTGACGGAAAGGCTCTCTCTCGACCGTGCTGCCTCGCCTCGAGCTACGTCGTGAGTGTCGTCAAGCCCTACCAATTGGGAACCCTCTGAAGTCACGCTGCGCCACTGATGCGGCACCGGATGATGTCACACACGCAGGCACCTCGCACACCCCCGGCGGGCCCCCGGCCGTCGGATTCCCTCTCCCCCCTGCCGCTGACCACAGTGGGCCAATCAGGACGGTGGGACGAGCGTTTTGATTGTGGCCCCTAGCAGCGTTTTGGTAAAGTGCTCCGTCACACTCCTACCCCCATCTTTTCCTCAAACGCTGGCTCATTCCGTCACAGCACGGAGCTCCAACAAGCGCGACGACCTCATTGCACTACCACACGTTTCTCCATTCCCCCCTCCCTCCGCCGCCTCTGCCTAGACCGCCGATAGGCTCCACGAACATTCGGGAATGGACCCCTTTTTTTCTTTTCGGATCTCGAGATTGACACATTGACACATTGTCGTTTGTTGATGCTTTCCACTTGGAACGCGGCTCGCCCTACCAGCAAGTCAGCTTCTACACAAGGCTAGACTCTTTCCAGGGGCCCTTTAACGCCTTGCATTACATCCCGTCCACCCTCGCCACAGCTCTCTGTCAGTCTCTATCTCATCATCGCGCGGCGAGGAGCAGCTCGCGGCACTTGCCATGAAGCAATTCACCCGCCACCTGCATCACTCCCCCCCCATGACACTACCCACACCAATGCCATAATCGCCTCAGCCTCAGATGCGGGAGGAATCAGGGTGCGCCAAGGATCCAGACCCCCGACCCCTTTCTGTTTGTCTGACCGAAGCAGCAGCAGTAGCAGCAGCAGCAGAGGCTCCTCTCGCATTCCAGAGGCTGGGGCTTGAACGGGAAGCTGGGGACTTGGGCCGCCTAGCTTCACACGTGATGACGACATTCCCTCACCTCATCCGTTATGTGCCACCATGCCCTAACGAGAGCAGACATTACACACTTGCCTCACGTTTCCCCCCCGTTTGGCGGTACGATTGGCGCTCTGTGACAGCATAATCAGCAGCGACCCCTGGCTTTTCGAAAGACTAATAGCGATCAGAGCGGATTCGCCCCCTCTGTCGTCAATTTTGAACCACGCATCACCGTAGGCCGCCATTTCAACGGTTTGGTACACCCCTATGAGCGAATGGTCGGCACAATGACATCGATTCAGCTGTCCACGATGGGGCCCGTGTCGGAGAGATATGAGATCTGGAGAAACCGTCAGCTCCCCTTGGCACGTCATGGATGATGCAGCGCTGCGGATGCTTCTTCACAACCTCTACGAGCCCCCTGGACCTCGCATTTTGATCTAGGTGTGGTGTTTCGTTCACCATGACCAACCATGACGGACCTCCCACGAGACCACACCCTTCGTGCGCACCAGCCCGACAAGAGAGATCTAGGCCCGACGGCGATGACGGGACCACGGGGACGGGATTGTGGGAGCAGGCCGACTCTGGCTGGTACTGTGCTGAAAAGACGAGGGCCAAGACGGTGGTTCCTCCACACTCTCTCGGTGCCTCTGCGGATGCCTACGCTACGGCGGGTGGACGAACGGCGGCGGCATCGAGATCTCTGCCGGCACCCGCGTGGTCGGTGATTGGTTGGTGGCGAGTTCTGCGGTGATCTCCTCCGTCATCTCGACCGCCGTCCCCGACCCGCGTCGTACGTCTTCCCCTGGACGCCCAGAACACCCCGGAGGGCATCAGCGGTAACGGGACGGTTGTCAACGTCAGAGGTCGTGAGCCTCAGCTCGCCCAAGCATCGAGATCGGACCTCGACCCGCCACGTCGCGAATGGCATCACGATGTAGTGAATGCTCTCGGTGAGCTTGTTCGCCGTCGATACTGATCGATCATGGGTTGGGTCGACGCCCCCAGGGTTTTCTGATCAACGCCGTGATACGACTACACGCCGGTGTCTGGACACGTCTGGACGCTGGAGTTTCTCCAGGTCGCCTCCCGCGAGCCTCAGGGGTTTCGTGGGAACTCACTACGTAAGGTCGAGCTGGAAATATGGCCCTCTCAAAAATGTACCTCGAGAGCAAGCCGAGCATACCGCAGAGGCGCAAGTACACATACGTATCTTCGCTGACGAAAGGGGTCTCCAGTTATATCGAGAAAGGGTGGGTAACGTAGGATCTGCTGCGCGTGTAAGTCATCCGACTTTCCTCGTCATCGACTGCCTGGAGTCGCGGGTTCACGGCCAGATGGGATGTCTGACGACAGTCGACGTCGTCGCAGATACCTCGTCCTGGCGTCGGCGAGAGTCTGTGGACAGGAACGTGTTCGTCGCGTGGTGGAAGGTTCCAACACGCCTCTCCCGTGCTGCTGGGCTCGGCGGCATGGCATGGTTTGGTAGGCCGCAGCTGATGAGTCGAGAGCGACGTATGTGTTCAGCCACAGGTTACTTAATTGCGATTCGGAGCCCTTCGCGGCCACTAACAACAGTCACAACACGTAACAAAGCCTGGACTAACACTAGGACGATATAGAGTAAAGCCACGGCACCTTGCTTCACGCTATGGACGAATTGGCTGCTCACAGATGGTCAAGTTCAGCTTTTACGTTCAGCTTAGAACAAGCAGCCACCTTGGTGACATCCTCATATTGCATGACAGGTGACTTTGAAACTGGTGTTCATCTCACCTCTGTCGCTCACAAACAGTTCCTGGAGCAAAAGCCTTCCACCTGCATCGGTTCTGTCATACTTCATCCATTGCGTGGATCTAGCGGGAATCGAGGAGGTGGATGTCGGCAGGGGCTAGTTCTTGCTAGTACTTACACGGGACGTGAGCTCTTGCGAGATCCTCGACCCTATTCAACCCTGCAACGGGACATTGAATGAACATCAGGCAATCCGTTGTCAACTGCGGGCTAGAAATCCTCTTGCAGACTCCCAGATGGGACTTTACATCGACCAAGACGCCTCTCTAGGAGGAACCATCGGGCCGTCCACTTGATAGGTGAGGACGCAGCGGGACCGGCCAGAATTATTCCGACGCCAGACAAGTTTAAGGTGCGAGACAAGGACAAGCTCCCACGTGCTGTCGGCCCCCGCCTCCCGGCGCCGTCTTGGTCCCGGCACGACCCGGAAGCCGGTCGGGCCTATGGGGCCGAAGGTCTGCAGTCGAGACTGCGCGAACCAGTTGGAATCTGAGCTGCTCCCCTCCAACGGACCGCGAGAACGAAAGCACGCAACCATCCTAGGCCGCCGCTTTTCATCCCCCCTCCGACTGACACACTTTGCCTTCTTTTCCTCCTTGCCCTCCAATGACCACGATTCAGATGAAACCTAGGCCCGTCGAGTCCTGACACCGCACCTCAGAACTCTATCTAGATGCTAGGTACTTGACTTTCGATGTTCTTGCCCTACGCCTTATGTCGTCTCTGGAACCAGCCAGCTTCCGAGGGCAAGAGGGTTCGCGAGCGGACTCGACCGCATCCTGGGAACGTTTGTTCAGATGCTCTCGACGTGTCCCGGGCAGCCATCTCGTCACGCAGCGCGATTTAACGCTTGCTCTACGCAATGCGCAGATAGAGAAAGTGAGAGACTTCTTGACAATAGGCTGCGCTACTGCTGCCCCCCCTCGTCTGATCTTCACCGAAAGAACCCTTGCCCGCTCTTCCCCCTCGCAGCGGCAGGCGGCGATAAGTCGAGGTCGATCTTCTGCCGATCACCCCGACACGACATTGCTCGGGAGGAGCGGGGTTCGATACACCCAAGTCACTTTCTCCATGAGCGGCATGGAAGGGGCTAGACGGGGTATCTTCGAGGTTCCTCCTTGCTCTCAAGTGTTTCTGGTCTCTCGACCGTGAGGCACGGGGGTGTTGTTTTTGCCGCCTCCTCGCTGCGGCTGCTGACTTGTCACCGCTTCACCCGCCCGCCGCGGTCCATGGATGCAGCGGACGGCGAGGCCCCATTAGGCACTTTGGCATTGCCGATCATTTCTGGGGCCGTCGATTAGCTTGGCGGTTTGCAGACGCCCGTCCGCGAGCTACAAACAGTAAGCTTGAGGGGCGGTTGATGGACGATCTTCTGGTGGACGAGTTGCAGGCGCATCTGCGGAGAGAATCACCTCGCCCGCACGCGTGCTCAAATCCTCCCTCGAGGATCCGTACGTGGCCCCTATGTATTAGTCGGTGAGAGTTGAGAAAAGTCCCCGCGTCATGGGCGTGCCGGATCTGTTGGTCAGCAAACCTTGCGTTGGCGACTCGTGTCGCTGCGGTCGAGGAACCCCTTCGTCTCTCTCGGGAGCGCTAATGACGGTTTTACGCTTCAGCTTCGTCTCGTTCTTTTATCCTTCTATCTAAACGTCACTTCCTTCCCAGCTCAGCCTTTCCTCGGGCCTTTGAGGGCCGGACCAACAGGAGCGATACCATATTAGCGCCCAGATAGTGTGTGGCACATTCGCTTCCACGGCGAGGAGGAAGGCCTCGTGGCTTGAAAGTATTCAGATGGCGTCCACGCGAGGGGCTGCCAGCCTTTAGCCGGATGCTTATTGGTGTAGAAAAGGTGTGGCTAATAGGCTCCGGGTGCCGAGTATCGGAAACAAACAAGCCCGATGTTTCATGCTTCTTTTCTGTTCTGCAGCGTCGGGTGGCTGGGTTGTGCCGGCCAGCGGAAGCCGGGGGGACGGCGTTGCTGCTGGGTGCAAGCCGGCAGCAACCGAGTTTATACGGCTCTCCCCCAATCTGAGCATTTTCTGGAAGAAACAACCGGTGAACACAAACGTTCTGTGCAGGTTGTTTGGTGTTCGTTGTCGATCCCGAGTTCTTCCCAGATGACGAACAGCAAAGAAGAGAAAAAAGAGGTCGAGCTCGACATTGAACTTGACGTGATTGGCTACCGTGTAAGTGGCCGCCATCGTCGTTGGGGTAGCCTGTAGGATAAGGTAGGGCGCATCAACGAACCCACAGACACCCCCCGGATTGACTCTGGAAACCGTGCCGGCGTCGCACATGCATCCCATCTCTGGCTGGGTAACTCGCGATGAGCCACAGGGTCGTCGGAAATGATCGCTAAGGCTCTAGTTATTGGGAAGGATCAGCCAGACGATCTTGAAGTTGAACGAAGTTGCAAGAGCACAACTGGCTTGCTGGACTCTGGTTGAATCCATCAATTCGATGGCACCTTGCATGCTGGATAGGCCCATAGAAACAAGGTGCGAATCAAAGCAGTCACGGAGAAACAAAAACAACTGCAGCGTTCCTGCGACATCGCGGGAACCACTCGCAGGTTGTGCCTGTTGAGTCCAAATAAGGATGTCCCTGCATATTTTCAGGTACAGAGTTCCTAGTCTCCCCCCCGCTAATCGACGCGCATCTCCCGCAGTGCCAGGGGAAGGCAGAAAACAAAGTGTGATGGCGGGCCCATGCTTCATGCAGCAGCGACCCGGAGAGTCTTGTAACAGCCGTGCTGGGACGGCGTTTCATCTTGGCCCTCGAATGTTTCCGTCCTCCCGCGTAGAGAGGCAGAGAGAGAACGAAACCTCGCCCCCAAGGCCTTGGATACAGAGACGAAAGGAAAGGCAGCTCGCCCTAGATAATGCCCTGGCCCGGCACTCCTGCCTAAAAGACGGCTGGCGTGCGCGAAACCTTTTTTGTTCCCCTTTTTTTTTCAGTTAAACGACGTGTGGTTGAGCCCGGTAGTCTTGTTTTGATTTTCTCCTAGTCCACTCCTTATTTTCTCTATTCTCTTCTATTACAAACATAACTTACCATCAGGGCGAACACCCAAAATTTTACTATACCGCTCCTTCGAGACTTTTATTCGTAATAATGTTTCCCAAGGCCATTGCCGTCCTGGCGGCGGCGACGTTGACGTCGGCCGCTACCCCACAGGGCTTCACGCCCTCCTCCAACACTCCTCTAATCGTCTCGTACGGAGGCATCTCGGCGCTGGATGGCGTTAACCTGCCGAGGGACTGTAAGTATCGGCGCCGGTCGAGGACGACTCCTGGTTCAAGGGTACAGGGGCACAGTCTAACACGGAACGCAACAGCAAGCCAAAACGTCCCCACGATCGCGACGGAGCAGAAGCTGCAGGGCCAGTACCTGGTGATGATGGTGGACATCGACGTCCCGACCAACATGCCGCCCAAGACGGGCACGCTGCTCCACTGGATGCAGACGGGCTTCACCTCGGCCGACACGCCGACGATCCTCAACACGACGGCCGGCACCAAGAACGTCTTCCTCATGCAGAACAAGATGAACGCCGCGGCCGTGGCCCCTTACTTCGGCCCCAACCCGCCCGCGAGGGAGCCCCTCAGCCACCGGTACACCTTCGTCGCCGTCGACCACACCCAGATCACGCAGCAGGGGCTCATGGCCCTCTCGGGCGCCGCCCAGAACCGCCGCGACTTCAACGCCATGAACGCGCTGATGGCCGCCGGCCTGCAGGACAAGGTGGTCGCGGGCAACTTCTTCCGCGTCACCAACGCCGGGCCCGTCGGCGCCGGCCAGGGCATGGGCGGGGGCGGGGGTGGGTCTCGTGGGAACAGCACCGGCGGCGGCATGCCCGGCATGATGAACCCGCCCCCGCCCCCGCCTCCCGCTGCGCCCGCCCCGCCTCCTCCTCCGACCACCCCGACCACCCCGGGAATGAACCCCGGCATGCCCCCGAGCATGCCCCCGATGCCCGGCATGAGCATGCCCCCCGGGATGCCGATGCCGATGCCCGGGCCTGGTATGCCCATGCCGCCCGCCGGCTCGAGCCCGCCGATCGGCGGCGCGCAGCCGACCAACCCCATGCGCGCCGGCGGCTCCGCCCTCGCTCCCGGGTTCGGCGTCCTGAGCGTGTGTCTCGCTGCCGTCGGGTCCCTGTTAGCCTTGTTGTGATCACCTTGAACATATGGGCTACCGCGGGGCGGTCGCGGTGGGAGTTTTTTTTTTCTCTTATAACTTTCTTTGGAGGTTGTTTGGTAGCAGAGGCTGCATCTATGCCGTCCATAAACCGATGGAATACCGTCGAGATTTGTGGTGCGGCGGGGTGCAATTGTAGTATATAAGGGTAGAAGCCGCATGCCAAATACAACCAGCTCATTTGCGATGCACGTCGAAACTTTTCCAGCCGTGACTCTGAGGGTAATATTTGGAGGTTTGCGTCCAGTCCACTGGGCAGCGGACAGCCCCGTCCGTTGGGACATCGCGTGAGGCTCGACCAGAGTTAGGTTCGGGCTGGGTCGTCCGTGTGAGATGGCCTAGCCAAGCGGGAGTTCTCCATTAGTGTTGTTCAAATTCCGGCCGAGGAAAGATCAGGTCCCCGGGTGCTGGTCCGGAAGCCAGGCCGACGAGAACTCTGCTCATGCTCCGTCTTGATCACCCGACAACAAGTCGGCGGGGTTAGTGAAGCGCAAGCCACCCCGATTGCGACGTGTAAGAAAAAGTCTCCGAGAACCAGCCGTCCCGGCAGCCATTTTCCCCATCCTGCCGTTCCCCGAGACATGCTTACGATCACGTGATCTCGTCACGCCCTGCCATTTCGAGAGGTGGGCGCTAGTGCCGCTCGTCACGACCTGCCGTCCGCGGCCGACACAGCGCGCACAGGCCAGGCCGCCAGAGAGAGAGTCCTCGCGCGCGCGCTTGCTTTGCAACTCTGCGCTGCAATCTCAGAGATTACCTAATTTTGCATCCGCCCCTCGTGCACCCCGCCTTAACAGCTCAACTAGCCGCTCTAGCACGTCTCTGTTAGCGCGGCGGATATTGTTTTCTCTCCTTCTTTTCCACCCACAGCGCGTTGACTAAGCTCTCCGTTCCCGAGTGCTTGCATGCGCCACGGTCCTCCCCCACAGCAGCAGTAATGGGACCCCCCATACCGCCGACAGCGGGAGGATTTCACGCCGGGCGGCATTGGTAATGTTTCCGCGTTGCGCCGCGCTCGGGCCCGCCCAACTCTAAACCAGGGTGTATTACGCGCATGTTCGTTGGAGAGCAAAGAACGGCTGGTCGTGTGGATAGTTGTCCCGATTCATGGAGACTTTTTCGGAATTGTCGATTTGAAATGCATGAAATTGGATGCGTTTCTTTTCTCGATCTTTTTGGATATAAGTAGAAAGCGTGCACCCCGGGACAGATAGATTGAAAAAAGATCGATACAACACAACAACTACCACGAACTCCACACTCGACAGCGTTTCGAAACGCGTTGGAAACGTTAACGAGCACCTTCCCAGCACCTACTCCTATAGCAACCATCAAAAAGCGCTTTCTTCGACATCACCGCAACACAACAACATCACACGAGGCAGGCAGACACCACACAGCAACAATGCCCACTCTCCTCATTCTTGGCGCCGGCCTGGCTGGTCTGCCCGTCGCCCATCACGCCCTGAAGCACACCGTGCCCCTGGTCAAGGACCTCAAGGTCGTCCTGGTGACACCCAACGCTGAGCAGTGAGCCCCTCAACGTTGAAGGTTGCCGGATGAATATACTTACCATTGCCAGCTACTGGAACATGGCCGCCGTCCGCGGAGTCGTCCCCGGCCAGTTCGGCGACGACATCCTCTTCAACCCCATCGAGCCCGAGCTCGCCCAGTACCCCAAGGAGAGCTGGGAGCTCGTCCTCGGCAAGGCCGAGACCCTCGACGACGGCAAGCAGACCGTCGAGGTCGTCGGCAACGACGGCTCCCGCAGGACCATCGCCTACGACGCCGTCGTCGTCGCCACCGGCACCCGCGCCAAGGAGAACATGCCGTGGAAGGAGGTCGGCACCACCGAGCAGACCAAGAAGGCGCTCGCCGACATCCGCAGGGACCTCACCGACGCCAAGACCATCGTCGTCGCCGGCGGCGGCGTCACCGGCACCGAGACGGTCGGCGAGATCGCCTACGAGTACTCGGCAAAGAAGGACGTCTACTTCGTCTACGCCGACGACCTGCCGCTCGGCCCGCCCCTGGTCGACAACGTCCGCAGGGCCGCGCTCAACGAGCTGCACAAGCTCAAGGTCAAGACCATCGCCAACACCAAGGTCACGGGCGTCACGACCGACGCCAGCGGGCAGAAGACGCTCGAGCTCACGGACCGGGACGGCAAGAAGACGACCATGCAGGCGGACGCCTACGTGCCGACCGTCGGCTCCATCCCCAACACCTCGTTCCTGCCGGCGGGCATGCTGGACTCGAACGGCTACGTCAACCAGGACGCGAGCCTGCGGGTGCCGGGGCACGACAACATCTTCGTCGTCGGCGACGTCGGCAACCTCGAGGGCGAGTACGGGCGGATCGCGGACCTGCAGGTGCAGCACGTGGTCAAGAGCATCCAGGCGCACCTCACGGGCGCCGAGAAGCCGGCCGACTACGTCGTCGACCCCAAGGTCGTGGTGGGCGTCACCATCGGCCGCGGCAGGGCGACGGGCCAGATGGGCACGTGGAAGCTGCCGAGCATCCTCATCTGGCTGTTCAAGGGCCGGTACATCGGCACCGACTACGCCAAGGCGTTCGCTCAGGGAAAGAGGACAATGCTAGTCAAGAACTGGTAGAGAAGTAGAAGGAGAGGGTGGGAAACGACAACGACGACGATGGGCAAAGCGCTTCTTTGGTGTTTTGGTGTTTTGGTTCCTGGTTGGCCTGGTAGGGCTGTCTGGATTCCGTTCTGGCGTTACTGTTTCGGCGGAGCGTTTTCTATCTCTTTGGTATGGTGACAATTACCACATGTCTAGAATAGACTAGACTGGGCTGCATAGATAATATCATTTCATGAGCATTCTGAACCAAGCATGGAGTGGGCATGGTGAACGTCAGCAGGGGGCTACTGGCCGAAGCATCCCAGGAGGCATGGTGGTAAAGTGTTCCACCGACAGAGACAATAAGTGGGACGCAGACTACTGGTGCAAGTCACGTGATATACCACATTTTGCTGAAGACCCACCCACCCACATCCAGCCTAGCGCAGAATTCCCAGACCTTCAAAAAGGCGGCGCGCTGCGAAAATTCTTAGGATCTTCTTCTTCTTTTTCTCCTTAGATCAAAAAGTTACCCAGAGCTGCCACGACCAGCACCACGTAGCTCCACGGTGTCGAGTTGCCTTTCCCTCTCCGGAGGGAACGCTCTGTAGATGAAAACCCTTGATTATAGGAAGTTTTTCCCCAGGCCTTTTCAGGCGGTGGGTGAGAAATGCTGTTGATGGGGGACATACTTTCACGTTCGCGATGAGAGATGTTTTTTTGCGCTTGAAGTGAACATGAATCGGGATCCCAGGCCTCCCTCCGACCGCGGTCTCCGGCACTGTGCAATACTCGCCGTGTCGGCGACACCGGGTCGTGAGTGATGAGGGAGATGAGGAGGCGCTCATGCCATTTTATACTCCTGTTGACGACGCCTTCCTGCTGCCGCCCTAGGTGACGGGACAGGATGTCTGGCATTCCAGCCAACCCTGTCTGCCCCAGCCTAGTTGACGGATCGCTGCGTACCTGGCGATCAACTCGTTGATGACCGACACTGGGCCTGACTCCAGGGCTGAGCTTCCACCACACACGCTGTTGCTCCTTCTCTCCTTCAGCCGCATCGCCGCACTGGGGCAAGCCTTCCTCTTCCTCGTCGATGGGCGAGCAACCTGGTCGTTCTAGACTGGAATTATGGCAAACTTTGCACGTGTCTCGGCTTCCCTCCTCGAGAGCAGATTCTGTTCTTCCTTGGCAGCTTCGTCGAGGTGCAACGACGGCACATGTCTTAGCCCCTGAGCGCATTCTTGCCTGTTGACACAAGCATGCTGGTTGGTGCTGCTTCGTGTCAGGTTCAAGGCACCGTCTTACCCGGCACCTGCTTCCCTCTCCCCCGTTGGGCTACTCGGCCTGTGATGTCTGTCTGCAGACTCATTGTCTGTGGTCTGTGGTTCATTCAACATCGCAAGAGTCCTTCTCGACGGATGCTCAACTTGATATTTCTGCAACCTGGTTCGAAAGACATACTGGCTTGTGCCTCGAGAACAGTCAGCTAATATCCCGACGCAAGCCTCAAAGGCCCGTCATCTCCAACTGCCCGTCCTGGCCCTCGCTGAGGAATGCAGGCAATGTCCCCCCATTCCCTCCCTTTGCTTGCTTTCCTCGCCATGAGGACGACTCCTCGGGCGGGCCAGATTCATTCCCGCCGGCCAAACAAACCCCTTTGCTGTTGTCTCTGGTATACCATGTCCTGTTCCTATAAGACGAGAAAGCCGAGCACGATGTAGAGGGCTTGTCAGATCAGGTCTTTCCTCCTCGGTTCTCTCTCTCTCCTCAGGCTTCCGCCACGAAGAAGTCCTTCACTCCCTCCCCCATTCTCTCACTATCACCTCACCCAGTACACTCTTTGGTTGGACTCTGTCCCCTCACATTCGTTCTCGCAGGAAGTCTTGTCTGTCGCTCACTTTGCTCGGCTCAAACCACCCCCGTTTGCCCCCCTGAACCTACATCTCGCCCCCGCTACCAAAACACATTGAACCATTAAAAGACTACAACAGCTTATATAAGAACAGCCGCCAAGATGAGGTACGTCTACTCGAGATATGTCAACTGCAGCCCGACTAACAGCCTCCAGTCTCGGTCAGCTCACCAGCTCCGCGTTCATCACGTGCGATCCCATCCCGGCAACGGTGACGGTGACCAGCAATGTCTACACCACCGTGTACACCACGACGGCGCTCGCGGCCAACCCCAGCACCTCGTGGACCGCCACCTACACCATCACCGAGGTGTGCCAGGGCTGGCCGTGGGAGTACAAGACGAAGAAGATCCCCCCCTGCTTCGTGCCCACCACCGTCTACTGCGAGCCTTGCGCCGAGAAGACCATCCCCATCATCTGCCCGGCCCCGACCATGACCGCGGACGTCATCATCAAGGGCAACGGTGTCACCGCCGACTCCATGCCCGTCATCACCCCTGGTCCCAAGGGCAACTGGCCCGGCCACGACGACGACGATGACGACAACACGCACACGCCTGGTGACGACGACGATGATGAGCCCGGCAGCACCGGCGGCGGCAGCAACGGCGGCGGTAGCAACGGTGGTGGTAGCAACGGTGGCGACAGCAGCGACGGCGGCGACGAGACTGCGCCTCCGGGTCCTCCTAGCGGTCCCGCTCCCGGTCCCGGTGGAGATGACACCAGGCCCAACGTTTCCGGTTCTCCTAACCAGCCTGCTCCCACTCCCGGCAGCGAGTCTACCGGAGGCACCAACCCTGGTCCCAACGGCGGTCCTGGCTCTGGCCCCGGCTCTGGTCCCGGCTCCAACCCTGGCTCTGGTCCCGGCTCCAACCCTGGCTCCGGTGGAGGCTCTGGTGGCAACGGCGACAATGAAGCTGTACCGACCGGACCCGATGGCCGACCCGTTCCTACAGGCCCTGGCGGTGAACCCCTTCCTACGGGCCCCGACGGCCTTCCTACCGGCCCTGACGGCCGACCCCTCCCTACCGGTCCTGACGGCCAACCTCTGCCTACCGGCCCTGACGGCTCAAGACCCTCGACAGTCGTCACCGCCTCGGCACCGTCTCTCAAGAAGAGCATCGGCGTCCTCACGGGTCTGGCGATGGCTGCCGGCCTCGTCATCTTTGCTTGAATATTCCATCACGACCTAATATAATTTTCTCTCACGACGACGAACAAGGTTTTACCCCGGAGTGGACAGCAACGGTGGGAGAAAGGGGTGAGGTTCCACGCAAACGACTCGAGTCTGCCCTCCATTCTCTGTCACTGTTTCCATCACCGCCCAACATGAGGGAAAGGCCGCATTCTCCAGGGATCATATTTGCGCAGATGTTTTACTAATCCGGCGGCGGCATCTGTGGCCATAATGCCTGCCCGCCCGCCCATCAGCGGAGTTGACATAGGTGTGCCGTGTTTTCAATTGAATGTTTTTAGAATGAGTACGAATACAGGTTTCCTTGGATGTTTCCTCTCCGTCCGTCTTCCGTTCCACTTTGGATTTTGCCGCGGAAGAAACTAAACGTGCTTCCTCGTGTCATTTCTCATAATCGTGTGGTGTGTGTTGTGTGTCTGGTCATGCTTATGGGCGCTTGGATCTCCATCCGCCAAGCTCTTGACGTGGTGATGGGATGACGTCGCGGGTCGTCTTTGCCAGGGGTGATGAATGGCTCGCAAATGTGCTGCGGGAAAAACAACAACAAACAACTCCCAGCCAAATAAACACCGAAATCATTGGAATTTTCCACGTGCTTGTTATTTCCCTTAGTTCCCTCAGTTGCCTCAGGCTTCCCGGCGTGGAGCTTCCGTTCACTCCAGTATTCCGTCCTCTCCCTTGCTCCGGTGCTGCTGGCGAATGAACTCCTCCACCTGGGCGTCGTCGTACGGCCGGTCCGGCGGGCCAGGGATGCCCGGGCGCGAAATCTTCTCGTCCTTGTCCTCCTGCGGGTTCCCGAGGATCTTGGCGGCGGCTGGAATGTACTGTGTCACTTTTTTGGGGGGAATGTTACGGATGAGCCACACTGTCTACAAAGGAGAAGGAACGCAAGGGGCGAGAGAGGGAGCGGTGCTGTGAGGGCGGTGCTGTGAAGGTCAAACCAAGGTGTTGCTTCTGCTGTAACGTCTGCCCTGGTGCAGGGCGGTGGTGCAGTGAGGAACGCAAGTTGTAAGGTTGGAAACCCACCTTTCTCGATTATGGGGTTCTGCCTCGGCGGCTCGTCGGGCTCCCTCGCGTCGTGCGCCGCCTGGTCGAGCTGCTCCTTGAAGCTCATCTCGCGGTCCTTGACCTGCGTCTTGGGCGGGGGCGCGAACTTGGAGTTGGGGTCGGGCCTGGCGGACATGGCGGCGTGGCTGTGTGGTTCCGGGGAGAGCTAGCGGCCTCTCTTCTGGGTATGGGCTCTTAAGGGGGTAAGGTAAGATGCTCGCGTGCCGTCGAAGTCGGCGAGGTCGATCACTGTGGAGCGTTCGAGGGTTCGGTGATGGTGCGCGCAGGAAGGACGGTAGTGACTGTAGGAAGTACGTGAGGTACGGACGCGGGTGAGAGAGATGCGGAACGTTTGGATAGGTAATCGAGGTCAATTGAGTTTGATATCGTGGCGGAGCAGAGCAGGCATTAACACAGGCTAAGAGGCTAAAGAAGCAGATAGTCGGGGGGGAAAGAACTCCCGACAGGGCTGGGGCTGGGGAAGAGGAGGTTTTGTTTTCTACTAATAGAGACTGAATGCAGGGTAGGTAAACGCGCGTCCCCCCAGCTCCAGCACCAAGCTATGTGATCATAGGTCTGGGCGGGCTGATCTGGCTGGGCCTACGCGGGTTGTGGTTGCCGCTCGCTTTGCCAGGAGCTTCTATGCCGGTCCAATGCTTCTCCTGTGTGATGCAAGAAAACAGGTGATGTGAGGCGCACCCGCAGACTGGGGCGCATGACGTCAAACCGCCTAGCTCGGCACTGCTGTGCGCTTGGCTGGCCCGCTAAGATAACCTTAATTATCCCACTGAAAGGTGTCTTATCGGGTCTTATCGGAGCATCCGATAAGGGGGCACTCTACCGTAACCCCTCCATCCCGCCAACAGCCGTTTTCTCGGGCGGCATTTTCCTCAACCAAAAAAAAAAGAAAGGAAAAAAAAAGTTGGTGATCTGATGTGATCGTCTCAACGCAAAACAGGGGCCCAAAGCTACTAAGCTTTTTCACGTCTTCTCATTCTTCCAAAGTTTCCTTCCCCCCAGTCGAACCAAAAACCTTCCGGGCCGGAAAAAATGGCGCCGATTCCAATCACCATCATTACGGGCTTCCTCGGCTCCGGCAAGACGACGCTCATCCTCAACCTCCTCCCGCAGCTCAAGGCCGCCAACCCGGACTACAAGCTCGCGCTCCTCAAGAACGAGTTCGGCGACCTGGCCGTCGACTCGCAGCTGGCCTCGTCGGGCGCCATCTCGGGCGTGCAGGAGCTGCTCAACGGCTGCATCTGCTGCAACCTCGTCGGCCAGCTGTCCGAGGCGCTCGCCGAGCTGAGCTCGACCGTCCGGCCGGACCGCATCGTCGTCGAGACGAGCGGGTCCGCGTTCCCCGCGACGCTCGCGCTCGAGGTGAACCGCCTCGCCCGCGACACCGGCAACTACGTCCTGGACGGCGTCATCAGCGTCATCGACGTGGAGAACTGGAAGGGCTACGAGGACACGAGCTACACGGCGCGCATCCAGGCGCGGTACACGGACCTGATCGTCTTCAACAAGTGGGAGGCCTGCTCCGAGGACCGCTTCGACGAGGTGCTCGACCGCGTCGGCGACCTCGAGGTCGAGATCCCCTGGGTCAAGAGCCGCAAGGGCTGGGTCGGCGCCGACCTCGTCTTCGGCGTCGACGGCGGGCTCGCCAAGGGTCTTACTGACGATGCTGCCCACGGCAACGGCCACGACCACGCGCACGACCACCAGACCGAGGTCGAGGTGCTCTCGGTGGAGCTCAAGGGCCCCAAGGACGCGGCCGTCGACGCGGAGAAGCTGCAGGCGCTGCTGCGCGCGGCGCCGAAGGAGGAGGTGTACCGCATCAAGGCCGTGCTGACGGCGTCGTCGACGGTGCGGGGCTCCGACGAGGAGGGCGCGAGCCCGACGCCGCCGCACCCGCGGGCGCGGTACATCCTCAACTGGGCCTTCGGGCGGTGGACCTTCACGCCCGTGGCCGAGGGCGGTGCCGAGCACGCGTCGAGCGAGGGCGCGCTGCTGCGCATGACCATGATCCTGGGCCGGTACGAGAGCGCCAAGTGGAAGAAGAAGCTCGAGACTGGCTCGTTCCTCGAGGTCGAGAGCGGCGAGGGCGAGTTGGCTGTTACGAAGATTCTGTGAAGCATGACGTAGACGAACGATTTTAGAATACACGATACACGACGTATAGAGAGGAGACTCCGTCCGGGGTAGACGACGGAGCGATGATGGGCGACGCATTTGGTAGCCAGACTAGAAGCCGAAAATCGGCGAACGACTTGAGAGGAATGAATAGAGACTTTTTTGGAGTCTATCGACCACGACTTTCTACGGGAGGATCCTCAACGAGCAATTCAACTGATATCGAAAGTTGAGTGACGTTTTACTTTATTTCTATGTTGTACAGGCGCCGGGTATCACACATCTACTATTCTACACGAGGACGTTGACCACCTTGCCGCCGCGGGCAATAATGACCCTCTTGGGCGACCTGATGTCGTACGGGCCCTCCGAGAACTTGCTCTGGCCCTCCTTCGTCTTCAGGATCTCCGCCACCATCCAGTCCCGCAGGGCCTCCCCTTCAAGACCGGACGGAGGAGTGGGAATTTCAGCTACGCCGCGAAGCTTGCCGTTGATCTGGACCGCCACGGGTTGATTCCGCGGCGTCAACAGCGACGCGGTATTGTCATTGACGGGAAACGATGCGGACTCGAAGATCGAGCCGGAGTTGGGGTGGAGAAGACTCCAGCACTCCTCGGCAAAGGCTGGCGTCATGGGGGCCATCAGCCGCAGGAGCGTGGACAGGGCCTCCCTTTGGATAAGCGCACTGGCTTTCGAGTTCTCCAACAAGGTGTTGGTCAGGGTCATGAGGCTGGACGGAACGGTGTTCATGGGGTAGACTGTTTCGTACGCCTGAGTGACGGAGTCAACGGCTCCCTGGACGGCGCGCCAGACGGCCGCGTCGGCATCCCAGGTTGCCAGCTCGCTGGGACTGAGAGAAGACAAGTTCTTTGAGCGTTGCTCGAGGTACGCCTTGACGGAAGTTTCTTCGCACGGCAGCTTCTGGACCTTCACAGCGTGGTCGTGTAACCTATAGAGCCAGCGGGTGACGCCGGAGATCTTGTCTTCGTCCCAGTTGAGCACATCGCTCACCGGCGCCTGGAAAAGCATGTGCGCTCGAGTGGCATCGGCGCCGTGCCTGGAGATGAACTCAGTCGGGTCGACGCCGTTGTACTTGGACTTGGACATCTTCTCGAACGAGACATTCGCCTTTTCTCCCGTCGCCACAACCTTGGGAGTCGAAGGGTCCTTCAGGTCGACTTCGTCCGGCTTCAAGAACTTTCCGGTCTTGGGGTCGGTAAAGGTCTTGCCGTGCACCATGCCTTGCGTGATGAGCCGCTTGAAAGGCTCGTGAACGGCATCTTCGCCCGAGCTGGGGAACAGCGGCGTTGTAGCCAAGAACTTGTAGAAAAATCTAGCGTAGAGAAGATGCAAGATCGCGTGCTCGATGCCCCCAATGTAGAGGTCCACAGGCAACTGCTTTGCAGCCTCGACCGAAAATGGCTCCTTGGTATTTTGGGGGTCGGCGAATCGCGCGTAGTACCAGCTTGAATCCACAAAGGTATCCATGGTGTCGGTATCTCTCTTCGCGTGGCCACCACACTTGGGGCAGCTGGTGTTCACCCAATCCTCAGCCCTCTCCAAGGGGTTACCGGGCTTTCCATCCGCCCAGTGGCCGTCGACATCGGGCAGTTTGACCGGAAGCTGGTCATCGGGGACAGCCACTGGGCCACAAGAACCACAGTGAATGACGGGAATCGGGGTTCCCCAGTATCGCTGCCGGCTGATCAGCCAGTCTCTCAGTCTCCACTTCTCGACCGGCTTGGCCAGGTCTGCTGCCTCGAGGATGGAGATCAGCATACGAGCCGCCTCTTCAGACGACTTTCCCTTGAAAGGACCGCTGTTTTCAGTCATGACGCCGTGCTCAACGAACGGCTCATTCGCCATGGCCGACGTGGACTCGTCTTCGGAAGCCGCCAGAACAAACCTCACGGGCTCGTCGTAG
This sequence comes from Colletotrichum musae, assembly GCA_027406025.1. Classification (NCBI taxonomy): domain Eukaryota; kingdom Fungi; phylum Ascomycota; class Sordariomycetes; order Glomerellales; family Glomerellaceae; genus Colletotrichum; species Colletotrichum musae. The sequence continues at coordinate 2,381,476 of JANVYC010000002.1, read as the reverse complement.
TGGTGTTCCTTCCAGAATGCGTTATCGCGAAGATCGTGGCCAGGGACGCCCATAACGGCACCTTCGCCATAATCACCGAGAACATACGGCGCGACATACACGGGGATCGACTTTTTGGTAGCATCAGGGGTAGCCTCGTGGTACGCTAGGGGGTTTATAGCCCTCACGTGCGGCAGCAAGTATCCGACCTTGGAGTCGCGAGGCAGTCCAGGGAGCGTGTCCAGGAAAGCCTGCAGCTCGGGGTCGCTCTTGGCCAGAGTGGCGACAATCGGATGAGTAGAGGCTAGTGCGACGTACTGAACACCGAAAAGAGTGTCGGGACGAGTCGTGAAGATCTCGATGCCGGCGTGGATGTCATGGCCCATGGCCATGACCGGGAACTTGATCACAGCTCCGGTCGACTTGCCCAGCCAGTTCTTTTGCTGGGCAAGGACTCTCTCAGGCCACGCCTCATTCTTAGCGAGCGTCTCCAGATCGTTCAGCAGAGCCTCCCTGAACTCGGAGATGCGGAAGAACCACTGCTTCAACTTGCGCTTCTCGACCTTGGCACCAGACCTCCAGGAGCAACCGTTGGCATCGACTTGTTCGTTTGCAAGCACCGTCATATCGACAGGGTCGTAGTTGACCTCCGCTTCAGCCTGGTAGGCCAAGTCTCGCTCGAGCATCATCAAGAAGAGCTTCTGGGTATGCTTGTAGAATTCGGGATCGCACGTCGCGAGCTCCTGCAGGGCCATGTCAGTCATGAGATTGAAGGCAGGCTTGAAGACAAACCCTTTCCCAATTCCAGCTTCCATTCATGACCTCTAGCTGCTCCTTCATCTTTGCGATGTTGTTCTTCGTCCATGTCGCGGGAGCGATTCCGCGGTCAATGGCAGCATTCTCGGCGGGCAGTCCAAAGGCATCCCAGCCCATGGGCAGCACAACCTTGGAACCCTGCAAGGTATGGTATCGCGCGAGGACGTCGGCAATCGTGTACACTCGGAGGTGGCCGAGGTGAAGGGTCCCCGACGGGTAGGGAAACATGGGGAGGACGTATTTGCTCGGTTTGTCAGAGCCGGTCTCGACGGCAGACGCCTTGGAAGCCTCCCATTGTTGCCGCCATTTCTGGTCTATGGCTGTGAGATCGAGCTTGATGTCTGCGTAGCTTCGTCTCTGGGTGGCCTGGGCGAGGTACTGATATGCGGAAGGCTGAAGCTGTCGCGCAGCTAACACTGGGGAAGCTCGTGCAGTTTTTGCCAAGGTCGCGAAAGCCCGCGAGGAGCACATGCGGCCGACGTGTCTTGCGTGGATCAATTGCATTGCAGCGGATCTGTCATGGTCAATTGGATAAGCAGCGTTGAAGGAAGATGCAAAGGCGACGTTGGAATCATTCGCCGCTGTCACACGATCGCGAAGAGGACCGGAGGCAAAGAGTTGCGTGAGTACCGCGTTTGCACCTGCAGCTCCATCAAAAACGGAGAGCTCTCGGCTCGGAATGGCGCCCAGAATCCCTGCAGGTCCGCCCCAACCCTGCGGAAGTAGTGCCCGGTGAATGGCTGCAGGGGAACGTCATTTGTACCACGCACCCCTGGAACAAATCGTCTTGGGGGCAAGCCCATGGCTCGGGAGTGCAATGTAGGTATCCATACTACTTTACACCGGCCTTGCCTGCCTGCAGCACCTCTTTCTCACTTGCTCGTGTCAGCTTGCAAGGCTATTGCATGAAAAGCAAGCCCAACTGGGAAGTGCGACACAACTTTTCTTTGTAAATAGAGCTCATCTTCCAGGGCAACCCAACTACCTAGGTACCTCCATTAGACTGACCTAATGGAAAAGGGGTTGACACGGATTAACTAAACACCGCTAGAGGGAGGGAGGAAAAGGTCTGAGCACTGTGTACATGCCTCACCGCCCTGCGCGATGTGTCATATGAAGTTGCGGTCACAGTATGCGCCTCTCGAGTCTTTAAGGAGGGTTGGCCGCTGCCCCGCCAAAATCGTTCAAATGTCTTTCAATATCTTCGTGGGTACACTTTGAGTGCTAAGGAATGACGAAAGCGCAACCAAGCCAATCAGGTACCATTCTGTCTATCGCGACTCTCAATCGCGACCGTTGAGCTTGTCACCGCACCCCTAACACTTTTTCGTCTTTCTTTTCTCCTCTCCGCTCACGTCACTTGCCTGCGAGTCTCAGTCAAGCTCTTAAACTCACTGCTCATCGTCACCCCGCCTTACCCCTCCAACGCGGTCCGATATCAAACGCCCAACTCTTTTGGAAGGAGGGGTCTTTTCAGATTTTGCCGTCGTCAAGACCGGTAAATTTGTTTGAACACACAGCAGCAGCCAACAAATCTCTCTTCTTGCATATCGAAATACCCAGCACTCATATCCAAGATGGACAAGATTACGGACAAGATCGCCGCCCTGCCGGCAGATGCCAACTATTTCTCTCTGGAGTTCTTCCCGCCCAAGACGACGATGGGTTTTTCTAACCTCCGTGATCGTCTGGATAGAATGGAAAGGGCTCTGCGACCTCTTTTCGTCAACGTAACCTGGGGAGCCGGCGGATCAACGTCGCAAAAGTCTCTGGAGCTGGCTGAGATCTGCCAGCGCGAGCTGGGCCTCACGACATGTCTCCACCTGACATGTACGAACATGAGCCGCCGCCTCATCGACAAGGCTCTCGAGGACGCAAAAGCCCTGGGGATCCGGAACATTCTGGCCCTGAGAGGAGACCCCCCGCGCAAGAATGAGTACCGCGACGCCGAGGACTCTGACGTGGACGACGTCGATGACTTCGTTTGGGCAATTGACTTGGTCAAGTACATCAGGAAGAAGTACGGCGACTACTTCTGCATAGGTGTCGCCGCCTACCCTGAAGGACACGCCGACGAGAGCCACCCCTTGGGACAGAGCTTCGAGCACGACCTGCCGTACCTGGTGGAGAAGGTACAGGCCGGCGCCGACTTTATCATGACCCAGCTGTTCTTCGACATCAAGGCCTACGACAACTTTGAGAAGGTCCTGAGAGAACACCCCAGCGGCGCTTTCAAGACGATTCCCCTGCTTCCCGGTCTGATGCCTATCCAGAGCTACCAGATGATTAAGCGCACGACGAAGCTCAGTCACGCCAAGATCCCGGACAACGTCATGGCCCGCCTGGAAGCAGTCAAGGGTGACGACGAGAAGGTGAAGCGGGTCGGCGTGGACATCCTCAGCGAGCTCATCGAGCAAATAAGGGAGGTGAAGAGCAGGACGCCCGGCCCCAAGGGATTCCACTTCTATACCCTCAACCTCGAAAAGGCCGTGTCCTTCATCCTCGAGAGGACCGGTCTCATCCCCGACCACGACGAGGAGGACGAGGTGGCCGTCATCGACGACGCCGTCAGCGGCCCCGTCCCGACGTTCCAGCTCAATGGCGTTTCGCCCGTCCCCGCCAGCACCCCGCGCCCCCTTTCGGGCCGCCGCCAGTCTTCCATCGGCTCGGACCCGCACAACCGCGTGATTGTCTCCTCCGCCTCGAACCCCGCCTACGAGACCACCGCCGCCAGCCTGAGCGCCGAGCCCGTCAACACCCGCGCCAACACCCTGGCCATCTCGGAGGGCGAGGGCGTGCTCGGCAGGGAGGCGACGTGGGACGACTTCCCCAACGGCCGATGGGGTGACGCCCGCTCCCCGGCCTACGGCGAGATCGACGGTTACGGCGTCAGCCTGCACATGTCGGTCACGCAGGCCGTCGGCCTCTGGGGCACGCCCAAGACCGTGCAGGACATCAACCAACTCTTCGTCCGCCACATCAAGGGCCAGCTCAGCGCCATCCCCTGGAGCGAGGAGGAGCTCCTCCCCGAGTCCAACATCATCCAGCAGGAGCTGCTCGAGCTCAACTCGCGCGGCTGGTGGACCGTCGCCTCCCAGCCCGCCGTCAACGGCATCCCCTCGCGCGACCCGACCTTCGGCTGGGGGCCCCAGCACGGCTTCGTCTTCCAGAAGTCCTTTGTCGAGTTCTTCCTCCCCTCGGCCGACTGGGCCGGCCTCGTCGCGCGCCTCAACGAGGTCAAGGACGGCAGCATCTGCTTCTACGCCGCCAACGCCGCCGGCGACTTCGTCTCGTCCGACGCGAGCGGCGGGCTCGTCCTCGAGGGCACCGAGTCGAGCACCAACGCCGTCACCTGGGGCGTCTTCCCCGGCAAGGAGATCATCACGCCCACCATCATCGAGGAGGTCAGCTTCCGCGCCTGGGCCGAGGAGGCCTTCAACATCTGGGGCGAGTGGTCCAAGGTCTACGGCAAGGGCAGCGAGAGCGAGGCCCTCCTCGAGCGCGTGCGGTCCGAGTACTGGCTTGTTAACATCATCCACCACGACTTTGTCGAGCGGGACGCCCTTTGGAAGCTGCTCAGGGGCGAGAAGGGGAACTAGGAAGGCCGCAGGAGACAAGATATACCGCCCCCGAAAAAAAGGGATAGTTATTGGATGGGCGGGGCGTGTTTTCTGAGTATGTAGAGACCGTGCCGACAGCAGCAAATCGCAAGGAGATACCCGTCGCTCGTTCCACGCACGCTCGTGAACCCGTTCGCCTAAATACAAATATCACATCATGATCACTGTAACACAAAAGCATTCAGCGCCGCCTATCGGTGGTGGCATCGTCGTTTTCGCTGGAAGAGCCGGTAAGCGGATGCGTAAGCTGGAGGGGGTCAAACTTACTAGATATACCCTATTGGATACTTTTATTCAATTACACTGTTTGAAAATGCATGGCCATGATGCATTCTTATTGGAACCACATACTGAAATGTCCGCAAAACACCACATAAAATCACAAACACAAAAGCATACTTCTCTCACAATTTCACGTCTCGGGAAGTGGGCCTGCAAAGTAAGGTAATAGCGGCCTAGTGCCATGGTATCTCATTGAGAAGGAATCGTCCACGTAAATCTCTGAACCCCCCTCTACTGCTTCGTGGAGGAAGAGAAAGCCAGAGATCAACTATCTAGAATAGCCGAAAGGAGAAAAGAAGAGAGCCAGTCCTGTCCTTTCCGTTTTTTGTTTTGTACATGATTTCCCCCGAGGTAAAAGATCCAACCGACAACGGGTGGTGGTGGGGGGATATAATCCTAACGCCGAGCCAAGTGGTTTTTCTTTTCCTTCAGTGTTGGGAGGAAATTCCGAAGTAAGAAAGTGAGGTGAGAAATCCGAAAACTGCAAAAGGAACCCTCTCATATACCGCAAATCCGGCCCAGAAGAAACCTCGTCTTATCCATCCACTTTGCCTCTCTTAGTCCTGCCAAGCTTGCTTAGATCTCGCCGTCGCCGGCGCCCATGTAGGCGTTGTCGCCGTGGATTCCCTGGCTGAAGCTGCCGGCGAAGCTGAAGTTGAGAGGGTCGTCCATGGCGATGTTGGAGAAGAGGTCGGCGCTGGTGGCCTGGGAGAAGTCGGGTTGCGCGGCCATGTAGACGCTCGAGGCGGTCTGGACCGCAGGCTGGACGAACCTCTGCTGCTCGAACGGCTGCTGAGGCTGCTGCTTCTGCATCACCTCGGGCTTGGCACTGACGGGCGCAGGCTCGTAGACGGTAGTGTTCTCGGGTGTGTTGACCTCGCTGTCGGAGGTGGTCAAGTCGACGGCAGCAGACTGGGCGATATTGGCAGCCGCGGCGATGGTAGCGGCGCGGCTGGGGGTGCTGCTGCGCGCGTTGCTGCTGGTGGACTTGGACACGCGGCCGTCGAGAATGCGGTCGCGGACGCGGGACTTGGAGGGAGTGTCCTCGAGTGCGTTATAGTCGACGTCCTCGTCCTCCGCGTCCTCTTCGTCGGACATGGGCTGTAGTTTGATTGCCGACTGCTTCTTGACAGTCGAGCGGCCGCCACCCGAGGCGCGGGGCTTCGAGGGGGTGCGGGCCTGCTTGCGCGGGGTGGAGAAGTTGCTGGGGGGACCGCCGCCGGACAGGTTGAGGGCAGTAGCCGGGTTGCCGCCGGAGTTGGCCGTGTTCTTGAGGGACTCGGCGTCCTTCTTGATGCTGCGGAACTGGAACTGAATTCCATCTGCAGTGGACTCGCCGAAGAACTTGGCAATGTCTGGGACGAAATATCAGCACAGATCACCCCAGGCGTAGTTTATTAATGAAAAGAGAAATGTTCAGGATAGAAGGCAGAATGCCTTACCCTCCTTGCCCTTGGGCAAATCACCAGGGATGTCGATGCAGTCGATTCCCTGGGCAACTGCGTGCTGGACCACCTTGACGTGAGTCTTGATGGCCCTGAAGCGATGGTTAAGGGCGTGCTCAGTCATGTCGGAGCCGTAGTGCTTGACAATTTCTGCCAGACGTCAGAAGGACGTCGATCGCGGGAAGGGAATGTGGAGTGTGATGAAACAGAAGAAGACGGGGCTGGTTCTTACCCTTGTAGTTCCAACGAACCTCGGGATGAGCAGCCACGATGGCACGAAGCAGACGGGCCTGAGCCTCGTACGACTTGAAGTTGGTCTTGGGCGGTGCGGTGGGAGCCATTGTGGACGATGTGGGCTGAAGATGCGTCAGTAAGCTGATCCTATGAAGTCGAGATGTGCCTCGGATTAAATGTGAAGTTGGGATGAATGGGAGTTATACCCGACGAAAAACGGCTTATCGTGGGTGAAGGCCGTCCACAGATGAAGCAATGGATAAAAGTAATAGGTGAGGTGTTGTTGTGATGAGAAGGGTCTGTGTTGAGATGTGGTTTGGAGGAGGGAAGGTAGAGAGGTAAGAAGGAGCAAAAGAGTAGTAACTCCAGGGGAGGAAGGAAGGTTGGGGTACAGAGAAGGTCCGCTGGGCAAATTTTGTACTGTAGAAATTTCTTTGTAGTCACTGGTCTGATAGTGGAAGGAGTAAAATCTCAGTATTAAAATCGGGTTACTTGAGTGGTGAGGTTGTTGCCTTGAGGTATGCTTAGAAAAGTTGTAGTGGGTTGCTGTGTGCTGGAGGGTTCTGTACTGCTGTAAGTGTCTGTGCTCTGAGGATGAGGTGGGTAAGGTGAGGTAGATGTTAAGCTGGTAGAGGAGTTGCATAAGGATTCATGCTGAGGGAAAGGGTAGGAACCTGGTGTAAGATGGGAGGGAAGGACCGGTGCTTGATATCCAGTACCAGATCGAGCTGTCAGCAAGTGGAACGCGACTTACCAAGATGAATGATGAATACGGGTATCAAAGATGAATGTGTAAGAAAAACCAAAGAGTGATGAGTGCGAGTTGTGAGTTGAACTGGATAAGTTACGTTAGCGAGGAGTGTTGACGAGTGAGAGTGATGTATGTGAGCATCAGAGAGATCTCAGAGGCTGATGACAGTGGAAGGTGATATAGAGGCGCGAATCCAGGGCTGCTCCTGCAGAGATCTCGACGCAAGTCAAGAGCACTGGCAAGAGCATGTCAGGTGCAACGACACTTGAGGAAACCGCGATCTAGTTTCACACTGACACGAACAAGGCCAAACTGGAGCGGGAAAACGGTATATCAACTCCTCGACTCAAAGCTCAGAGGCCATCTGTGCACCGTGCAACGACCATCCAGCATCTTGGGAATATAACAATTGGTTACAGCATACTGCCGATGCGGACATTGAGTGCATTACATGAAAATGAACTCGAAGTGCCACAGCCTCCTCAACTAAATAAGGAAAGATGACGATAGTTGAAAATCTCATACCTGAAGATGGCTCTTAGCCGTATCGTATATTCAGCCTAGTTTAGGCCAACGGAGTCTAGGTCCTAAGACATCCCATGAAGCAACACCGTTGACTTGCTCCCGTTCCTGAGCTGATACTGGTCGCCGACAACCAGACTATCAAGACAAGGAACACCCAAGTGGTGGGTGCTGGGATGAAGGCTGACCTGTCAGCGTAGTCTAGCGCGAACCCTCGGACGACAATTCGTTATTCGGCAATGAAGGCTCTCCGAGTCTCACAGCTTCTGTTGAAGAATCGTCCAAGGCTCTGCAAATGCGTCGACAATTCGGGAATTTTCTTCAAAGTCGTCGGGGCGAAGAAAGGGAGTGAGTGACAAGGGTAACAGTGACAAAAGAACAGGTTGTGGGGCGTTGGCAGGTCAATCGCGAGAAAGCAAGCGAAGAAGGTCTCGGCTGGAACAAGCGAGAGGTTTGATGCTGGAGCTTTCGGGCAACGACACTTTCGACGACGACCTAGAGGCCCGGAGATGGAGGTGGACGGCGATGGTGTGGTACGGCATCCGTCGGGTGGCCAAATTGAAAATCGGGAGGCTGGGAGGCTTTGCAACTCATCAGCACAGGCAACATATGGTGAGGCTCAGATAACGAAATACTTGAGCGACAGCCGGCCAAGCAGCACGAGAAACTCGAAACAAATGTCGACGAAAATTAGGAAAAACGAGTATGGAAATTGGGTATCCAGACAGACCGACGCTAACCAGAATGACAATTGTTACGCCTTTGGCGGTTCCAGCATCCCACGCGGAAATCCGACCAGTCAAGTAGTCGCTAACGCGAGTTAACGACTCTGCTCCCATCTCCAGGAGCAAGAGATCGAGCTCGACTTCTCGCCCTGTACGAACCAACCCCCTGCATCTTCCCACGGCATTACCATTGGCCCCGGGCTATCGACCCCTGAAACTCCCTGTCTAATCCCTGTCTAAGCTGTCTTTCCATATCTTACGTGCCATATCTCGCCAGAAAAAAATCTACGCCCCTTCGCGATGCGGGTCATATACATGGAGTGACGGAAAACGAGAAGCCATTTACACAGCAAAGAGAGAAAACATGCAACAAAAAACGCATGCAATCGTTTTACTGGAGCTCCTTACCGTAAGGCGAGGACGTCCGCCGGCCGGTGGGGGTCACGCGGCCGCTGACGTGCTCGGGGAGAGGCGGCTTGTAGACGCCGTTGGGGTACTGAGGGTACTGGGACATGGGGTGCTCCTTGATGACGGCGTCCTCGCCGTCGCCGTACATGAAGTACTGGACGCCGAGGAACGAGTCGCAGCAGGCCTGGAACATGCCGCACAGCTTGAAGGCCCAGGGGATCTCGGTCGTCGAGGTGAAGAACCAGAACATCTTCATGGCGTCGCCCACCAGCCAGCTCGCCAGCACGGAGAGGCGGAAACCCTTGCAGGAGCGCGAGCGCGCGTTGGCGAAGATCTGGGGGATGGGCAGCGTCGCCTCGACCGAGAGGCCGATGTAACCGATGAGCATGGAGTAGGTCTCGTATATCGGTCGCATGGGCGTGAGGACGAGTTCGCAGACGGTCAGGGCGATGAAGAAGTAGAGCAGGAACTGCCAGTATCTGCGGCGGGATGGATGGTCAGCCGCGACGGACGTCGGACAGCCTCTGGCGGAAGCACGGAAGACGGGACTTACGGCTTGGGCGACCTCCACTGCCAGAAGTTGTAGGGTCTCTGGGCGCCAAAGACGGGGCCGTCGTTGACGTTTGCGAAAGGGGTCGCGGCCTCGCCTCCCTTGGACGAGGGGGGCAGACGGTGGTCCAGAGCAACCTTGAGCAAGATGACTTGCATCACAATCATCAGAAGCGCCTGGATGAGAAGGGCCGTATCGAATCTCGCGCCAGGCCAGTAGAAGATCCTGCGGAGGGGAAGGAGTTGTCAGCTTAGCTCTCACTCCGGGAGGGACGGATCATCAACCACGCACTTCAGCAGAGATGCGACCAGCATGATAAGGGGAATATCGAGGGAGAAGCCGGCGCTCGACTTGTTCCTATGCATCGACAAGGCCTGGTCGCTGTACGAGAGCACCGGCGACATGATCAGGAACATCGGGGCCAAGTAGCCCGTGATGGTCGTAAACCAGCCCATGGTGACGGAGCTGGCAAATTGGCGCACAGAGAACGGTACGGAGGTATTGGAGCTTGGGAACAGGTACAAAAACCACGAGGAACCTTTAGTACACAATGATGCGAAAAGGAAGAAAGATAAAAAAGAAAGAGACGATAGCTCTCTCGGTCAAGGCCCGGTCGACGCGTCAAGAAAAGAAGCAGAAGAAGCGGAGCGCGGCGGGAGGGCGGGCGGGCGGTCGGTCGCAGAGTTGTCAGGCCCCCCGATCCAGTGTTCAGCGTATTGTTGAGGGTGCGGCACTTTAGGAGAGCCAATCAGGTGCACACCAAGACAGCTCGAACCTCGCACCCGAATTGCTTGTTTTTCCACTGACGTCGAGCCTGTTACAAGGCGGCGAACGAGTCCAAGCAAGTACTGAGCGCGCGGGCGGTACGGGCGGAGTCACAGGCGGGTGGGTTGATGACACTGGGTGAACCGGAACGGCAGGGTTGGCACAGAGGAGGAAAAAAAAATAGGAAATAGGGAGCATCAGCAGGCCGCCTGGCGGAACGGGGACGTGGGAGCATCCCGCCCACAGACCCGAAACTTTGGGCGATCGCACAGCGCGAGATGCGCTACGAGAACCGGCACCCCTGGGTGACATGGAAGTCGGTGTAGGTATCTCCCGGGCGATGTCTAGATGAGGTGGGACTTGGGGAGACTTTCTTCCCGCTGAGCACTCCGCTGTGTCTGTTCCATGTCAGCGTGACAGCCTGCTAGAACCGTCGCAGCCGGTGGTGCCAGACCGCCCGGGAGAAAAAATTGTGACCTGCGCTGTACCGCTCGGTCCGGCCCCATCGGATGGAAATTTTGCGATGGCAGGCCCGGCAATGCTTAGATTGCCCGCAATGAACAAGCCAACGCCAGACGCGGTCCAGGTCACACACACAACACATGGTAAGGAGGCTGACCTGAGGCTGCAATATGTGTTAATTATCTGTCAATCTGTGCTATGTTTTTTTTTCTTTTTCCCAAAATCTCCTGGCACCTTCCTTGCATGTTCTCGAACGCCTCACCACATTCACCAGCCACAACCGATGCGCCGATAACGGCAACGTCTGGTCTTCAGCCACACTTCATGCGTCGTACAACGCCCAGACCAAGCGGGAGCCCGCGACCTACCTAGTGTAGATACCCCTCCACCGCCACAAAATTGACCACTGCCCCGCCATGCAAAAGTTCGAGACTCCAATTTTTTCCACTGCCTTATCGTTTATCTGGTGCCCCGCCAAAAATTTAGTGTACAACACCCCGCCATGCCGCCTCCGAGAGAGTCACTCAGGATGCTGCAAAACTTATCTCTATCGTCATCCCACGCAGTCACCTCGGGCGAGACTTCCCCATTGATCGCCGGCCGCTCTCCGTGTGCAACCCCGACCCGGGCCAGAATGGAGTTCCTCACTCTCGTCGGCTCATCGGCCTACACGGCCAAGCAGGCCGAAGAGCTCAAGACGCGCATCAACAAGAACGCCTCCGTCTCCAACAAGGTCGCCCACGTCGATGGCATCTGGGTGTACTACGTCCACCTCAAGAACAGCGACAATAATCTCGTCGTCCAGCAGAAGCTGACAAAATGGCTCGCTCTGCCTGATCAGACCACCGCACAGATCGCCGCCAACACCGAGACCTCAAAGACCTACTACGTTACCCCGCGGAACATCTCCCCCTGGTCTTCCAAGGGCACCAGCATCACTCACGTCTGCGGCCTGACCGACCACATCGACCGCATTGAGCGCGGCAGGGCCATCACCATCACCTTTGAGAATCCCGTCTCCGAGGACGACGTCGCCTTCAAGGATGTCGTCTACGACCGCATGACCGAGACCATGGGCCTGGCCCAACCCGACCTCTCCGCCATGTTCATCGAGGGCCAGAGGTATCCCCTCGAGATCGTCGACATCTTCGGCGCCGGTGCCGACCCCGTCCAGACTCTGGCCGCTTACAACAAGAAGTTTGGCCTCGCCATGGACGACTCCGAGATTGAGTATCTCGTCGAGGTCTTCAAGCGTCTCGGAAGAAACCCCCACGATGTGGAGCTCTTCATGTTCGCACAGGTCAACTCGGAGCACTGCCGTCACAAGCAGTTCAACGCCAACTGGACCATCGACCAGGTCCAGATGGGCAAGAGTCTCTTCGAGATGATCAGGAACACCCACAAGGCCAACCCCGCATACACCATCTCCGCCTACAGCGACAACGCCGCCGTCCTCCAGGGAGAGACGGCCAACTTCTGGGCCCCTGACTACTCCACCGGTAGCTGGAAGCTCACCAAGGAGGTCGTCCACGTCCTTGTCAAGGTCGAGACCCACAACCACCCTACCGCCATCTCTCCGTTCCCCGGTGCCGCGACTGGTGCCGGAGGTGAGATCCGTGACGAGGGTGCTGTCGGTCGTGGTTCCGCCCCCAAGGCCGGTCTCTGCGGTTTCTGGGTCTCTGACCTGCTGATCCCCGACGAGAACGCCCCCTGGGAGGTTGACCTGGGCAAGCCCGCCCACTTCGCCAGCAGTTTGGACATCATGCTCGAGGCCCCCATCGGCAGTGCCCGCTTCAACAACGAGTTTGGAAGACCCTGCCTGCTCGGTTGCTTCCGTACCCTCCTGACCAACGTCGGCAAGGTGGACTCTCCCGAGTGGCGCGGCTACCACAAGCCCATCATGATTGCCGGAGGTGTCGGAACTGTCCGCCCTCAGCACGCTCTCAAGGAGCTTGGCGATGTTCACGATGGTGCCCACGCCATCGTCCTCGGTGGCCCTGCCATGCTCATCGGTCTCGGTGGAGGTGCCGCCTCTTCCAGCGCCTCGAACGAGGAGAGCGCCGAGCTGGACTTTGCCAGTGTCCAGCGCGGCAACCCCGAGATGGAGAGACGTGCCCAGATGGTCATCGACACGTGCGCTGCTCTCGGCGACCAGAACCCCATCGCCATGATTCACGACGTTGGCGCTGGCGGTCTGTCCAACGCCCTCCCCGAGCTGGTCAAGGACGCTGGCTTCGGTGGCAAGTTTGAGCTCCGCCAGGTGCACAGCGCAGACAACAGCATGAGCCCGCTGCAGGTCTGGTGTAACGAGGCCCAGGAGCGATACGTCCTGCTCGTCAACAAGGAGAACATTAACCGCTTCGTCAGCATCTGCCGTAAGTCTGCCTTTGGCAAAAAGCACTTTTTTTATGTAAAAGGAGTTGAGCTGAACTAAATTATCAACAGGTCGTGAGCAATGCCCCTTTTCCGACGTGGGCACCGTCGTCGCCAAGGACGCCGAGGGCAACGCCAGCCTCACTCTGAGCGATCGCGATTCTCCCGAGAACCCCTTGCCCATCGACCTGCCGTTCAACGCCCTCTTCCCTCCCGGCCGCCGCCTCGAGCGTGTTGTCGAGTCTCGCAGACTTGACCTGCCGGCGTTTGATGCCGCGTCCTCACTTAAGGCCGTCGTCAGCGGCGAGGCCACCGATGCCGCCCTCATCACCACCGCCACTGAGCGCGTCTTCCGCATGCCCTCTGTCGGCTCCAAGTCCTTCCTCATCACCATCGGTGACAGGACCGTCGGCGGTCTCTCTGTCCGCGACCAGATGGTCGGCCCCTGGCAAACCCCCGTTGCCGACTGCGCCGTCACTGCCACCTCCTTCAGCCTTGGCTCCACGACCCGTACCGGTGAGGTGATGGCCATGGGCGAGAAGCCGCAGCTGGCTCTCATCTCCCCCGCGGCGTCTGCCCGCATGGCCGTCGCGGAGAGTTTGCTCAACATGGGTGCCGCCGACATCCTCGGCTCTCTGGACCGCGTCAAGCTGTCCGCCAACTGGATGGCCGCCGTGAACCACCCCGGCGAGGGTGCCGGTCTCTACGAGGCCGTCAAGGCCATCGGCATGGAACTTTGCCCCCAGCTCAAGATCTCCATCCCCGTCGGCAAGGACTCGACTTCGATGAAGGCCTCGTGGAAGGACCGCGAGTCCGGCGAGGCCAAGAGCGTGACGGCGCCCATGTCCGTCATCATCACGGCCGTGACCCTCGTCGAGGACGTCCGCAACACCTGGACGCCACAGCTCCGCCGCGTCGAGGACGTCGGCGAGACGATCCTCCTGTACGTCGACCTCGCCGAGGGCAAGAAGGCCATGGGCGGCTCCGCCCTGGCGCAGTCGCTGGGTCAGCTCGGCAACGAGGCACCGGACGTTCGCAACGTGGATCTCATTACGGACTACTTCGACGCGCTGCAGCAGCTTCACAAGAGTGGCGTCGTCCTGGCTTACCACGACGTCTCGGACGGTGGTCTGCTCACCACCGTCGCCGAGATGATGTTCGCCGGCCGCTGCGGCGTCGACATCATGCTCGACGACATCGCCAAGTCCGGCTCCGCCAACGACATCCTCGAGGCCCTCTTCCACGAGGAGCTCGGCGCCGTCTTCCAGGTCCGCAAGGAGGACGAGATCAACTTCAAGCGCTGCTTCGCGACCTGCGGCCCCCCCGCCGGCCTCATCCGCAAGTTCGGCGTCGTCCAGCCCAAGTCCAACCAGACGCTCACGGTCCGCTACGGAGGCGTCACGCCCATCGTCAGCCTGGACCGCGCCCAGATGCAGCAGTGGTGGTCGAGGACGTCGTACGCCATGCAGAGGGAGAGAGACAACCCGGCGTGCGCGGACAGCGAGTACGCCACCGTCTCGGACTCGGCCGACCCCGGTCTGTCGTACAACCTCACCTTCTCCCCCGCGGAGAACATCATGCCCCTGACGGCGACGCTGGGCAGCCTCGTCCGCAAGGCGCCCCGCGTCGCCATCCTCCGCGAGGTCGGCGTCAACAGCCACCGCGAGATGGCCTTCGCCTGGAAGGCGGCCGGCTTCGACCCCATCGACGTGCACATGTCGGACATCCTCGCGGGCCGCTCGCTGGCCGACTTCGTGGGCGTCGCGGCGGGCGGCGGCTTCTCGTACGGCGACGTCTTCGGCGCCGGCGTGGGCTGGGCCCAGTCCATCCTCGAGCACAAGCACGCGCGCCAGGAGTTCGAGAACTTCTTCCGCCGGCCCGACACCTTCGCCCTGGGCGTCTGCAACGGCTGCCAGATGATCACGCGCCTCAAGGAGCTGATCCCCGGCGCGGAGAAGTGGCCGACCTTCGTCGAGAACGCCAGCAGGCAGTTCGAGGCGCGCTTCAGCATGGTCAAGGTCGACGAGTCCCGCGCGGCCGCGCCGTCCGTCTTCCTCCACGGCATGGACGGCTCGTCCTTCCCCATCGCCGTCTCGCACGGCGAGGGCCGGGCCTCGTTCGCCAGCCCCAACGGGCTCGACGACCTCTCCGGCGAGGGCCTCGTGCCCCTCAGGTACGTCGACAACCGCCTCCGCGTCGCTGAGGCGGAGAGCTACCCGGCCAACCCGAACGGCAGCCCTGGCGGCGTGGCTGGCGTCAGGAGCAGGGACGGCAGGGTCTTCGCCCTCATGCCCCATCCCGAGCGGACCATCATGGCCGACGTCGGCAGCTACGTGCCCCCCGAGCAGGTCGAGGCCTGGGGCGAGTTCGGTCCGTGGATCAGGATGTTCAGGAGCGCCAGGCGCTGGGTGGGCTGATTGGGCCCCGGGCCTGCTGTCCCTGATGGGATGATTCGGGACAGGTGCCAGAAAAAGGGGGTGTGTGTGTGGTTGAAGGGTGTGGGCAGGATAGACAGGAAACGGGACGGATTAGGGTATGGACGTAACGAAAAGAAATTCAAATCAAATCTTAACAACCTTTCACGCGAACGGAAAGGGGGAGGGAGGGAGGGAAAACAAAGGTGGGTTGGGAAACGCATGTCACGTCCATCTGGGCAAGGTAGTCAAAGTCTTGCATTAACACAGTTTTCTTTCCTGTCCATCTGTCCATCTCCGTTCCTCTCTCTTTGGAGGGCCCGAATCTTCGGAACATGACTTGGGGTCTAAGTTCTTTGGAACATGACACCGACTCTGGAGAGGAAGAGAGCCCAGCCCGGCCCGGCCCGATGCCCGTGCCGTATTATCACAGTGGCGAAAGCGAGATGCAGACTATTAAACACACAGAGAGGGTTCGGTCGTGTCACACAACATTCCCCTTCTCCCACGCAAGCAAGAGGGAGGAAGAGGGCCAGCCGGCCGGCCAGCCATGCGCGAGAGAAGGAAAGGGGAGAGGACATGTCCGAAGATCTGTCCATCTCCCTCTCTCTCTCCTCTCCATATTGTCACATCTACAGACGGTGAAGGCAAGGAGGACAAATACAGGACAAGGTTAGCAAGGTTGGTAGGCACTACACCGACACATGTTCATCCTCGTTGCCTTCCTGTACGTCCTTCTTGATTCGGGGGGGAGAGGAACCGGCAGGCAAGAAACGTTGCTGCCCTGGGGAAAGGAAGAAAAAAAAAAAAGGAAAAAAAAGGGCACCGAAAGACGAAAGATCCATTTTCCTGCACTTGTTGGCTGCAGAACGATGCAAGGCCGACAGGACAGGCGCAAGGGGGGATGGATTGCCTTCGCCGCTGGGCTGCTTTTCTTTTTGGTTTCTTTGCCTGCCCCGTTGGGGATGGCCATGTGTGTGTGTGTGTGTGTGGGCATGTATCTTGTTCAAGGTTGCTCTCGCTCGCTCGCTCGCTCGCTCGCTCTTTGCTCTGGGAAGAGAGAGAACGGCCAGCATGTTGGAGAGATTGCGTGCGCCCTCCTGGAGTTGAGACTTCCGAATACTCTACGGTTCCCGGCGACGTTCTTCCCCGGGTGGCGCCTCGCCCACCGGTCCGGGTCGTCTCGACGTCCGTCGGTTGTTCTCGTCCAAAACACCCAAGCGAATGGATGGGATTCTTGTTTACATTGGCGCGGTGCTGAAGAGAGAGCAACATAGGACATGGGCGTCTCTCGTCCAGCATCGCCCGGCCAGAGTCGAAGCTGAGCCATGTGCCACCACCCTTCGACCGGCCCAAGAGGGATGAGGCGTAAAGGCTGGCAGCACTTGGTAGTGCCTCATCACCAGAAGCTAGCTGTTCGTTGGTGGTGGTGAAGTTCTGAACACGCGGCCAGCTCTGTGTCTCTCTCTCTTCCCTCTCCTCTCAGAGCCAGCAGACCGTCCCTCCTCTGATCGAGGGGAACAGCGACCTTCTGGGCTGGGAGAGCAGAGATTGGCATGCTGCGCCGTTCGCCTTCGGCCCCCAACTTTACGTACGACATTTGAGAATGGATCTGGACGTCGGGGCACTCTTCCCCCCCTTCGCCGGCAACTCGCGCCGGCCCAACGACCGTTGAGGGATCGATCACCTCCCTTGCCACTGCGGCCTTTCCCTCCCTCACAGGTCGTTATCTCGTACCCGTCGATACAGGAGGGTTTCAAAACCGACGTCCGTCTGCCTGTTGGATGCCCAAGCACCGGCCACTAATACGCCTACCATGTAGTCACCGAAGGAGGTGAAGAAAAGTCCAAGGGGATTGGAGTCTCCCCCAACGACAGGTGGTGGCATGCAGGCGAGCCATGTGCATAGGCACGGTACGCGCCACCCAGAGGCATATGTGCGGATGGACGTATGTATGCGTACTGCACTTACACTGCACTTCTGCGGCGGCGAGTGCCACCCTCTACAGAGTAGTTTGGCTCAATTTCACGCGAGCCCGCCCATGGGCGACGTGGGAAGGCCGCCTCGATGCCCACGAGCCTGCATTAGGGGTCTTCAGCGAATGAAGGATTCCTTCTCTCCTGCTTCCCAGGAGGATGGGTTGTCGGCATTTTCTCAGGGGGTGGGAGGAGCGAGAAGGGGGGGAGAGGACGGGCGGCCGGCGCTTCCTGTTCAACGATGCCGCAGGGCCGCCGCTTGTCCAGAGCCGACGACAGGTCGAGGTCGGAAAGGGCCTCCGCATTGCGGCTGTTTGATCGCGATTCGGGCCATAAATGTGACCGGTCTGCGTCGCGCGAAATTACCCCGTTGGCTGGGAAATCCGAAAGGGGCGCGAGGCCTGCATGAGAGGCGTGCGGTTTGATGCCGCTCGAGATCTACTGTACTTTATAGGTTTGGGCCATTTGGTTTGTGGTGTGCCCGGGTTGACCTCGTCGTCCTGAAGTGAGGTGGTCCAGAGACAGGCGAGAAATGCCAACAGAAGCCTTCAACATGTCACCGCAACCACTCGCCGTGAGACGGATCACTCGGTATAGTGTACTCTCCCTTGTTGCAGTCTCCCTCCCTCCCTCTCTCTCTCTCTCTCTCGCCTCAAGAACTCCAGGGCCATCCGTATCCGTTCACGCTGGACATACCAACGCCGCCGGCCAGTTGTCGCTGGCGGCCAGGCATGGCCATGGGCTGCGGCTCCATTTCTGAGGGAGCCGCCAGCCAGTAGAATAGGTCCATGGCCGACACACCGTGGTCGTCAAAGGAGCAACTTCGTGTTGGCAGGACCATCATTTCCCCTCTCTCACCTGCGGCCATTCGAATTCCCACCTTGCTGTGGCGATCCGTCGATGGGGAAGGTGAGAAAAAAACACAAAAAAAAGATAAAACGACGGACGTGCCGAGGACGAGCAGTCCACTCAGAAGGTCGGAAAGCAGCAAAGTCTGAGGAGCCTCCTCCATAGCAAAGTGGCACGGTGATCCGGGACTCCGCAGGGCAATATGCCCAGTGCCGATAGCCAACCTTGGCGATGGGTCAGAACTTTCTGGCCGTTCATCCCACGGCGCAACAGCGCATGGGGGGGTTGAGGGGGTGAGGGGAGGGAGGGAGGGACACCTTGACCGGCCCCAGGTCAAAACCCACCAGCTTCATCCGCAGAGGACGGAGGGCAGAAAGCGAATTCAGGGAGGTCCCAGTAAAGATTTCGTGGGAGGGAAGCTTTGGCCAGACACTCACACCGGCGCCGCAATGATTTTTTTTTTTTTCCTCTCGCGCCGCAAACGGCCGGATGCAGAACCGGGGTTGCCAAGGCACTGTGTTGGAGTGAGCGGCGTCTAGCACACTATATTCCGTACGAGGTGTCCTTAATGCCAATAAGGACGACTGCCGAGGACAAGGCGCCCAGGTCCAGATTGCCATGGTGGTGCCATGTTGTGAAGCGCAAGTCCCGAAAGGCGAGAGGAGCACACACCCCGGCAAGCGTCGCTCGCAGTGCCGCAGCAAGTTAGCCTTATGGATAGACTCTAGGAAATAAGAGATTGGTAATGGCCACGAACGAGGGCTTGCATGCGACCGTATGCCAACAACTCCGAAGCCCCAAGGAGATGAGGCACGCGAGGATGCGCGCTGGTGTGCGGCGTAGACGGATCTGTGGGAAAGCCACCCACACGGTGCATCCTCTCATCCATCCATCCATCCATCCATCAATTTCACCTCCTCGTGGGCGGCGGCGCGCGCGAGCGAGCGCCTGTCCGCCTGTCCATGGCTTGGGGAACGACGGGCCTGATGTATCATGGGATGGTCTGGCCCTGGGGGGTTTGGCTGGGCCGCGGACCAGCAGTAGACGCGATGCTAGAAGGAGAAGATGGCGCGGGGGACGACAACGTCTCGGCAGCTGTTGGCATAGTGTAGTGTAGTGTAGTGTAGTCGCCGTCAACATGGTTGGTATCCCGAGCTCTTGGGTCGTCGTCACTGGTTGGATGTACATGGTGTTGACGACGACAAAGGGAGGGGGGAGGGTCGGCATCGGATACGACAAGAAAAAGGTCCATGACGGTGCCCCGACACCCCCGACCGACCGACCTCCCCCCTCGGGCGCTTTCTCTAGCACATCAAAGTCCGTGACTCCGTAGTAAGCGCCACTTCCGGCTTCATCGGGGCGAATCCAGGGTCTTTCGGCGGCTTTCTGGGGGCGGCTCTAACGCCATGCGCATGGCAGGAATGCTGCCCAGGCTGCCCACCGCACCGGATATCTCTTGGTTCCCCTCACATCCTTTCCCCTCCAGTCAGTTGAATCGCCCGTTTGCAGTGCCGGGTAGTTGGCAACCGTCTGGGTACACCAGCAGCACCTAGTGTATAACGCCCATGATCCGATACGGTATTAGGGGGGCCTACCTAGCGCGGTGCGGCATCCCAACCCGTGTGATGTGCTTGTGAGAGAGAGAGAGAGAATGAATGAGTGGGTGAGTGAGTGAGAGTGAGAGAGAGTGTGTGAGTGGGCTCCATCCATTTTCAGCTCCAACGGTTGTTGGATGAGTGGGATGGCCAATCTTAGGCCAGTCCGTTCTTCCCTTCCAGCCCGCATCAGCCAGCGTCAGCTTCAGCTTAGTTAGGTCCACGGGAAACGCTTCCAAAGCCATGGGTCGGCCGGGCAAACTAGTCTAGCGCAGCGGTTCGGATGCTCGCGCTACCAGACGTCTCCATGGCCGGATGACTTGCTTGGGGGAACATCCTCTCTAGGCTCTACCAAAGTCGAGAGGACGGCGCAGCAAGATAACCGTCGAGGCTAAAAAGGGCCCAGCATCAAGGTGCCCGGCCGCATACTGCGCCCTACTCACCGACTGGGCTTGCCTGCCTTTGGTCTTGACAGGTGCCCTCCCGCCCAGCCGTTGGTGCTTTGGGACGGAGTGGAAGCGCCGGAAACAAAAATCCCTTCAATCAGAACCTCGGAGCAACTATCCGGCCTGGGAATGGTTAGAGTGTTGGTGACCCACGTCATCTTCAGGGGGACAGGACTGGACTGGAGGAGGGGACAACGGCTCCGAGGTGTCCAGGGGCCCAGGGTGTCATCGTGGCCTTCAGCCAACCCGTTGGGGGATCTGCTCTCCAGGATTTCGGTTGTCGATTTTGGGGTTCGTGTGCAACGACGCGGCTATTCTTAGACGTAAGTCGTAGATAGCGGAGCGGCGTTTGTGTGTGTGTGTGTATGTGTGTGTGTGTTCTTGTTGTCTGTGTAGTGTACCGAGTACGGACAGTAGAATGTGTATTCGTACGGATACCAACCAATCCATCGTACTGTTGGTGTTTTAGTTGTTGTTGTCGTTTTCCTTCCAACCTCTCGCTGGTGCATCTGCAAGCCATGCAAATGCAAGCCTTGTCTCTGCCCGCACACGATGTTACGCCAACATCAGCATCGCATCACATGTTCCGTCCGTATTTTAAAGGTTGTTTCGAAGATATAGTACCCCAAGTACGGATAGCCTGTTGGCCCTTGACCTGCATCGTATCAACCGGGATACATCTGTTCCGGTAAGCACTCCTGTGGCCAAGACGCTGCCGCCTGCCCATCATTGCAATTTCTTCTCGTTAGGCGAGCATCCGAACGGTCGCCTCCAGGTCATCTCGTCGTTCCTAGTACTATGTATGTAGAGGCGAGGCGAGGCGAGGTCTTCGTCGATGCCACGGGTCGAACCTGAACCTGCATCAAAAGCAAATTGCGATGCCAGGGACCGACCGTAGTGCACATCGTAGTCCGCGGCGCAGGTGCCGGGCTCGCACCCACACCCGGCACACAAACAAAACACAAGCAGCGCTTGCATGCGTGCAAACATCCATGGTGGCCACGCGCGGCGGGCGCGGCAATGTTTCTTGTTGCAATACCCCGTGTCCTCGAGCCAATCCCATCTGTTCAGCCGTGAGTTGAGGAAAGACGTAAGGCTAGGCCGGTGGGCTCGTTCGCAGACAGCCTGCTGCAACAGAAGATCTGATGGAATTCCACCCGTACCGCGGACGGCACGCTCGTGCGATTACTCCGTAGACTGACCGAACCTACGATGTCCCACATCAATGGACAGCGTCTCGTTTCTGAGCCGTCGTCCAATAGCCAGGCTGTCCTCACGAGCACCCCCGAGCAGGCTAGTCTCGTCAACGGATAGAGGATTGATACACTAGTAGATATCGCACCGCTACGCTGCCGCACAAGGGATGTGACTTGGGGGCCGATCAAAGTGGAAGGTCGCTGACCCTGTTCTTGGCCCTGTGCCCGCCCCCCTTCTCTCATACGATGAGGACCACTTGCAATAATATGGCCTGAGCCGCGCCCGTCCTGGGTGACAGTGAGCTCCGCAAAAGCATGGCAATGTGGAGGACGAAGCAGCCGACCCCCCACAGCCCAAGTGGCCTGGTCCCTCGCCCGCGTTCCTCGTAAGTTGCTGTCCATGGTCGAGGGCGGTTGTCTAGCGTCCGATCCAACCGTGGGAGCCACTCAGAGCTTGATTCGCTTTATGAAGCCTCTTTGGGCGAAGCTGGCTCAGGGGTCACTGGGTTCCGCCCGGCAACCGCATCACGGAATGAAGGCGGGCGAAGTACCGGAATTACTGCCTCGGTGGCTACAGAGCAGCGCAGTCACGCAGTGTAAGAGGCCTTATTACACAGTAGAGCAAAAGTCTGCTCGTAGTGTGTAGATGCAGCAATGCATTTTCTAGGCGTGATTCATTTCGTCGAGCATGCCAGTGCAATATTCGTTGTGCATCAACCGTGGGCGCAGTCTGGTGTCGTCGCATATCTCATCTCAACTTCATGTTCCCGATATTGGCCGTTCGAGAACTCTCCGCAATGGAGCCGTTTCCCTCCACCTACGCCATAGTGTAGGCGACCGCATGGACAAGGGAGACAGACTGTTCGTGCGGCTACGACCCGGCCGAGATAACATCTGGGGCGATAAGAGAAAAGGAAGGCTGGAGTAGTGTATCCACGGCAGTACATACACTCGGCTGTACACTCTGAGTCTCTGACTACATGATACTAGTAGTATCCGTACTACGGCCTCTCCATTGCCGAGCTGCGAGAATCGAGTTGTAGTGATGAGTGTAATATGCAGCACTGCGTGGCGCATGTATTGCCCTTGTCAAGCGGCCACCGGAACTCAGACGGGTGGAGTTTTCGGCGAATTCAGCACCCCCATGAACCGCTCGCTAGGTCGCGAGGGTGTGCTCGGTAGGGTTTCAATGGGTCTCATCAATGTGCGATTGTGATGTACGTGTACGGATAGCGTACGTAGGCAATTTTGTGCAGGACCCAGCCCAATCATTGGGTCGTGTAGGTAGCTTCCAGTGAACAACCCAGCTTGCGGATCGAAATCTGAAGAGGATTCAGGGCATATCTGACGGCTGTCCGGAAATGCCACCTGGAATGCCGATTGATAAAGGGAATACATGGTCCTCGATCTCGATGCGGGCGATGCGGGCTCGGGTGTGGTGTACCGTGTCACTGTCAAGTATCTACACTCATAGCGTAATGTCCGTACGGATACACCACACCACGCCAAAGCAGTGAGCACAGCTTGTTATCCTGCTGCCTAACTGTAATGTGGGGAAGCACAAGACAGGGTGACAGGAATAATGGAGAAGGTTTTCCCAGGAAATCGTCCAAATTGTCGAAGAATGCCATTGTAGGGGTGCGTGACAGGGGTGGCCAGAACAGGGTTTGCTGCTGAACGGAGCGGAATGCCGAGTCTAACTCGATGTAAACCCCTTGTTGCATGCGAGGATCCGAATCCTATAACAAAAGACCGAGCTGCAAGTACCTGAACTTGGTCTCGCTCTGAGAACTCGAACTCGAACTCGAACTCAAGCTCGTTGTCGGCTGTTCAGTTGGCGAGATGTAGGCTTTGGCTTCGTACAGGCTGAATGGGATGAGCATATTGCCGTAGAGTGAACTCGACGATCCCATCCAGACACGCACGCCAGGCAATCAACTAATGCAGAGGGCTCTTGCGACTCGCTACCGGCAAATACACCACCGGTCCGATTTGCATGTCCCATAACACCTCTGTATCCGTAGTGAAGGAAGTGTTGATGTCTCGGCAACGGTTTATGCATCCGAGACAGCTCGATGCTAGGGCATCTACAAAGTTGGTTGAAAGTACATTCGGCCGGAGATAGCGCCTGTCTCGCCCGGGTGTGTAGTGAACGGATACTAGACACCGTGCTCTAGAGCCAGCTCGTCGTTTCGGTGTTGTTGGCTAAATAGAGGATCTGATGCTAGTGGGCATCAGTCAGCCCTTTGAGATGCCCGTGAGGCTTACTCAGGTTCATTAGCTATTCGAAGATCGCTGAGATGAGTTGATTTTGAATGAACGGATAGTCAACCGAAGCAGTACTTTGGGTCCCTTGTGCGTGCTTTCATGCCTAAAAATAGACTTCTGTGCAAAAGAGCGGTATCGTCCCGTTTGCAGGCTGGGCCACGAGCTCAAGACCATGCAACTGGACGACCTCGTGGGGCTTCTGCTTATCGGCAATAGCTTCCACTTATAACGAGGGCCAGGCTGTTTGAGTCGCTACACTTGAACCTTGCTGCCCTCCGTTGAGGCATCCAGTGCGGTTTAAATTGTACGGAAGCCGCAGAGACTGTGTGATTGAAAGCTTGTTGGTCTTCATGGTATAACGTGGGTGACAAAATTGTAGCCCAAGGCGCGTTCATTGAGTGCCCGCGTGTGCATGGTCGACGCAGCGACGTCAGCCAGACGTCAAATCTGCCAGGCCAAGAAGAGGTTCCCGTTGCAAAGCCGGGTTCTGCTCGCAGAATGAGGAATCAAAAAGTTAACGAGATGAACGCTAAGCATTTGGTCCGGCCAGCTTCGGCATGGGTTCGGTGAATCCCCTGAGACGGGCATCATCGTGTGAATGTCCGTTACGTGCGCAAAGGACTGATGCAGCGGCCGAATAATGGCCCGCCCAAGGGACCGACCGAACGATGGAGTCGGGATTCAAGCTCGAAGAGGAAGTCGGTCGGCCGCCACTCCCAGAACAGCTCGACCTGAATCCTGCAGCCAACCCCGGGCACGCTCTGCTGTACACACCGAACTGCAGTAAATTTCTAGAAGGCTGTGAAAGGATTGCCCTGCGGGTGGTAGTGCGGGCCTTTTGCTTCTGGTTCTATACTGCTGCTGCTCCTGTTTCTGCTGGCATGGCCTGCCCTTGCACAGAGAACGGCCACCATGTGCCATCACACCTCATGTGTGCTGAGCGTCACACGGTTAGGCCAGTTAATGTCTCTCAAACCCGACACAGGTTGACTGCTAATATCCCAGACAACTCTGGCTCTCAACGGAAGGGGAAGTAGGTAGAACGCATGCTATCAGCTGTCGACCAAGCTACTGCTCGACGCCATCATCAGCAGCATGTCCTTGCGCGAGGTGTGAATAGAACTTCTCGTTGCTGGGATTCGAGCTTCAGTAAACTGTCACTGGCTAGGAGTACTTGTTTCTGATTGTGGAGTGTTGCTCGACTCTTCGGCGAATTTCTGACAGCCAGACCCGTTCTCTAGAGAAGAAAGCGATCTTGAGGCTAGGGCAAGACACTTCCCCAAAGGTGGTTAATGTTGAGACCACGCCGAAGGCCAAATCAAGAGAGAGCAAAGCTGTGGCTTTAACTTGGTTGCCGTTGAAGACCGCCTGCTGGTGCGATTCAACCGGGAAATCCAGCCACAGGGCCGCCCGAGTCTAAGTTGTCGATCTTGTTAAGGCCCACCCCTGTCAATAAATGGAGGGGGGGGAACGCGGATGACAATCACACTGAAGACCCCTGAGCCGAAGCATCAATAAGAAATTAGTGATGAAGAACTGCCGCTCCAAACGGAAGGACGCGTTGCTGTTGTTGGCAGTGGCCGGCGGATGGGTGCGCCCACACTCCGGATTGGCTCGCTCGAGCAGCTGAGCAACAGCTTCTTGCCAACCGTGAAAGCCATCTTGATTCTTCACACTCTTTGGCGATCAGTGATGTGCAAAATTCTAGCCGGCGAGATCTGCGATGATGCTGGCTCTGGCAACGTCATTAGGTTCGCAATGACTGCTGGCAGGCTCACGGCGGAACCAGACGGAACATATCCGAGATTCCAGCAAGTTGCAAAGTGTTCTGCCGAAATTCCCCTCGTGCTTCATATTCTTTTTCAACCTCGGCCTGGAGTCCACGTATTTCTTGGCTGTGGCCCAAACTTGCCGGACTCGCTGCAGTAATGGATCAAATCGCGGGTCCTTTGAGCGGCCGCCAGGTTGTGGGAAGAAGCTGACGTTACCAGGCGACGTTGTGCGGCAAAGCCGGTGCATTTCCCTATCAATGTACCCTTGGGCAGTGGGTGGGCAAAGGTATGAATCAGGAACTTTTGCAATTCCGTCCAACATGACAAGATATTTGCAACGCGCCAAGGCTCACGGCGAGCGGGCGAGGCGACGAACGTGGAGAGCCTGTCGGAGACAAAGTCCCCTATGAGTGATGATGAGCAACTCGCAGTTGCTGAAACCGTGGAAGCATGACTCGCGAGGCCAACAGCCGGCGGGTGGCGTAACCACGGCGAGAGACCGAGGCACCCGTCTGTAACCCGAGTATCGGGACCTTGACGAGATTCAGGGTAATATAAGGTGTGGTCTGGTCCATTACCGGGACTTGTCACGGCATTTTACGAGGCGCTTGGGCGGCTTTTCGAGTGCCGAGCGGTGGAGCGGTCCATTGGCAAGCAGGCAGGTGCTAGGCAAAAAGAGCATCAAGCCGTGACCCAAAAGAGTCCACAGCGGATCTCGCACTTGGATCTCGTGCGAGTGAGCCCGGGCGCGGCGTGAAATCCGGTCTTGTCCGGCTTTAACGATCGAAGCCCATGTCGATAGCACAGAGTCCCCATATCCATGGGTTCTGCGAGGATCACGTCGAGATTGAATCCGTATAATCTGGAGCGCTGATCAGGTGATGGGGCTCATCGAGCTCACTCGTTTGCTGACTTACGAAGTCAAAAGTGGGTTGGGCCCTTGGGAGGGGGGTGTGTGTGCTCGCTGGGGACCTGCTCTCCTTCCGATATGCTGTTCTGTGCTCATGTCGTAGCCGGGGGCGAGGTCGAGGGAGAAGAAGCAGAAGGAGAGGGAGAGGGCGTGTGTGTTGGTGCTGGCGTTGGCGTTGGCGTTGGCGTTGGCGATGGCGAGGATGTCTACACTACGTGGAGTGAGTGGAATGGAGTGGAGTGTCCACTCAGTGGGATGCCAGTGACAGTCCACAATAGGTCCATTCGGATGCGAGAGTCGAGGCCCAGCGCAGTCCCGGGGGGCTCCTAGCCTGTGTCTCTCCAGACCGTCGATTCGAGCGCGTCGAGTTGAGTCGAGTCGAGTCCAGCCCAGTCTCCCAGTCGCCGTCTCGCTCAGCCAAATGAGCAGGGCGAGCGCCATGGATGGAAATCCATGACCAGCGTTCTCTTGGGACTTTCTGTTGGCACGCAGGCGACATCTCTGGGCACCTGGGTGGTAGGCGTCTGCGGGCTGGGCGTGCGTCCATCTCGGGGCCGGTCAAGGATCCGATGGGAGGAGGTGGTGCTAGCTTTGGGCAAGGCCCGTGAGTGAGGGAAAATCACGGCATCGTGGGTCTGGAGGCGATTCCCAATGTAGAGTGTGTGTCCTGAGGTGCAGGCAACCATTTCCAGCTTCTTGGGAATTGCGTTCTGCTAGGGTCACGCCGTTTCTTGCAGTGTATCTCTCGCTTGCCCCTTCGCGAGGGTGTATCTGACTGGGGGTATGACCGGTCGAAGTTGGCTCAGTTGAGCCGTAGGTAGGTGAGGTTTCGAGGTGCAGGGGGCAGCGAGATCGGTTGGAAATTGCCGCAATGACAGGCGCTCATTCCAGGTGGTGCATATGCCATTGTGTGGGTTATTTGTTGTCGCTTATGAAGTATTGCGTTGCGTTGCGGCTGATGTCAATTAACACAACACAAGCGGGCCAGGCCATGCGTCGTAGTGAACCACATAGTATACCCAAATGGAAGGCTCTTAAGGGCGAGGTACCGCTTAGTTAGCCCTTTTATCACAAACATCTCTGTGCCGAGAGAAACGGAGAGGCAGAGAGGGACAGAGAGGGAGAGTGTATGTGAGAGAGGGAGGGAGTCAGAGGAAAGGCGCCGCGAATAGGGGAAATGAGGACTGCAAGGTGCGCTCGCCGTGCCTTCCAACTCGAGGCAGAGGGAGTTCTCGGGCACCGGATGCCCTTGGGGTAAGAGCTGCCAAGGGGAGGTCTGAATAAGGTGTTGATGGAGGATTAGACGTTCAATTGTGTCAGGTAAGTTAAGTATCTTTACACAGCGAATAGGCAGGGTAGTTACTTATCGGAAAAGAGCTTGTGGCGGATCCAAGTGCACCTCCGCGGGGTGTCAGGCGCCCTACCTTCCTGGTACTGTGTTCCGTACCTGGTAAGTACTTCACCACCTAGGTAGGTAGGTAGGTATTAGTCTGAGGTGATAAGCAGTCGGGAGGAATGCGGGCGTACCTGCCACCCTTTGTCCCCTAACCCACCATGCTGAGCACACCAAGATGCCAGAGATAGGTTCAGGTGAGAGGAGGAAGGGGAGGTTGATAGGTGGAGGGAAGGGTGAAATGACGGGCCAACGGGCTAATGTTGCCTCACGGTACGAGATCCATAGGTTCCTTGACGTGCAGTTGCATCGTGGTAGGTACGAGACGTCCAGGTTCCTCGGCTTACACTGCATCCGCCAGAGAAGGATGTACTAATGGATGTATTTTAGTGGTGTAAGTAGCCTGTAGGTACATTCATCTCAAAGCTCCCTGTTTCTACGTACCATTCCGCCAGAAGGCGAAGGCGAAGGCGAAGTGGGATTGAAAAGGGAAGGGCCGTCTAGGTTCCCGTCGTTCCTGCCAAAAGAGTGCTCGAATCCTGGACAAGAAATCCGGAATTCTGGAACCTGGGCTGCGCGGGCTGATCAATAGGAGGCCGTTTCTCACTCGGATCCGTTGACGAGGAGGGAAGGAAGGTGGACGGAAGGGAAGGGTTGGCCAGCCTAGGGCAGCAGCTACTGCGCGAGGCCACAGGGTTGGTTAGCTCGGTGCAGGTACCTGAACGTAAGGTTCCTGCTCATCCTACGGCACAAGCACCTCGGGATACCCAAGGTCACCTAAAGTAGCAAGAGATTCTTGAGCAGGACGAAGTAGACACACAGAGATTATAGGTGGAAGGAGAGGAGGCATTCGTAGTGCAGGGCAAGGCAGTTCTTGTCCCTTCCCCTAACGTCCTCGTAGGTAGATACTTCCCCTCGAGGTACCGATTGGAGCCCGCAAGAGGAAGCAACTCCCTCGCTTGGCGGGCATTTTGACGGCAGCGGGCACGGGGGCACGGGCACGGGGGGGGCAGCGGTTGGCGAAGTAGTGTATTCGTACTTCGCAACGTACCTACCTACCTAGGTATCCGTAGGTACCTATCCGTAGTCGAGTACGGATACCTAGGTAGTGTAGGTAGGTATCCGTACACCACCTACATGATTGTGGAGGCAGGTGCGCCCGGCACACTGCAGAATAACGGCAGTTAGCAACTCGAGCACCTAGCTGCGGCACCTCCGCCCTCCTGTTGGTGGTGATGGCGTCCCGTTGGCGTTGGCGTTGGCACAGGCCGTAACATGGGTTGAGATACCCATGACGGCGGGTCCTGGTCGACGGGCACCACCAGGGGAGGAGGCCAACGGCAGGGCAGTTGAGGAACCTTTGGTGAGCGACGACCTCACGCCGCACACAATACGGGGGTTTGAAGCCCGCGCCGCTGTCCAGCAGAAGGACAACCGAGGTGAATCACCTGAGCCGAGACAACTGGCCCCATTCGCATCTCCATTTCGCCCGTTCGCCTGGACTCTGCATCTGCTGGAAGCCAATGCCGTGGGCACATGTGAATAGGGCGCAGCATCAGGTTCCGCTTCGGTCTGTTCTGTTGCTTGCTGCTTGAAGTGTCTAGGCAACGTGAGCTGGGAAGTAATCAACCAACCCTGCCTTTTGGTACCAGACCATACAGACCGCATTGCATGCCTGCGAGCTCCCAACGTGCGTGCTTCTGCTTACTTGTGCCGTGTCGTACGGATGACGAGCAACAAATCACACAGAAGAAATGGAAGACACAAAACTTCTGTCGCACTCGCCACGGCCCAAAGGGGGTGCGGGACCGCTGAGGCACCGCGTATAACCTGCCAATCAAGCAGGACAGCGCATCTGAAAATTCTGATGTAGTTCCAGTCTATAGAGCCGGGCCGGCAACAAGCCAATGTAACGGCAGGCAATCTGCTTCGTAGCGCGCGCTTTAACTCATGTTGGAAACGGCATGTCTCGAGGGCTGGAGTCGGAGTCAGTTTGAAGGCCGGAGACCCCTTGGGCTGGGCAGATGTGTCGTCCGCGAGACTTATCCCTAAAGAGGCAATCGTTTCGTTGACTGGTCATATAGGTCATCTCTCTCACCTGGGAGGCGGCTTAGCTAAGCTTCCCGGGTAGTCGACCGGGCTCACACTGGCCACCGGGGGCCCGGCCTTGGCTGGTCGGGGGGGGGCGACCTCCATAGTGTACTACACTAGTGTACGGATACTACTAGTAGTTAGTGTATCCGTAGGAGAGGCGAGAAGGAGACTGTCCAGGGTGGTGAGAAAGCCGTGTTGGAGGTGTTCGCGAGAGTGTCCTTTGCGTAGCATCCACATGTCAGTACTAACATGCCGGGACAGGCCCCGGCCTTGTCCCGGACGAGGGCCCTGTTCCCCGTACCGAGTGTGGGAACGGAGTGCGAGAGTAAAATGGGAACAGGTGGAATGCAGAGAAAGTAGAGTATCCGTAGTGTAGTAGTGTACGAATTCCTTCTCTGGGCATCATGCCCGGGTTAAGGGTTGATGGTTGCGGGTCGTGGGTTATTATTACGAGGTGCGTTTTGCTCTGCATTCTATCGCCAAGCGGTCCTGGAGGCGAGCAGAGCAGTGCAATTGATGAGATGGTTCCGATGTGGACGGAGACGGGGTTGTGCCGGGGTGTGTACAAGAGCACACAGATTTACCTGGGCACCTAGGTAGTGTAGATGCAAGGCACGCAGCAAGTTGCAACTCCCCAAGTAATACGGAACCGAAGGAAACCGCCCGTCTGTTGTTGCATTCCACCCACTAGCACATGCCAAAGAAGCAGACCTCGCAAGTCTAGAATCCCATCGAGGCAAGGTAGTTGCGGCAAGGCAAGCATCGCATGGTCGACGTGCTTACATAGTAAGGTTCAGTGAGAACCCCGGCCGACGGAACCCTTGAACATTAAGCCGACGTTCTCGTTTCCCCCTTTTCACTCCCGCGATACTTTGGGAAGGCGCGGGATACTAAGAGAAGAAAGTTACCTACCTACCTATCCAGGTTTCTATTTCGTCAATGTCTTATTAAGTGACATGCACCACCGTAAGGTGCTGACTATGGGAAGGAGCCGAGCATGTCGATGAAGCGCGGAAGGAACAGCCCAATACTCAGGGGGAGTTCCGTTAGTGGGGGGCAAGACAGGCAGGCAAGGCAAAGGGAGAGAGAGGTTTGTGCTTAAGGCTCGCTTAACGTTTCTTGCCTCCCGAGTCCCTTCTCGGACCAAGTGCTGCTTGGGTATCCGTAGGCAGGTATCAAAAGTCAATGGAAGGAGTCGCAGTCACCTTGATCCGAGCCTAACAGCCCTGGAGCTTGATACTGAGATTACTTGTCAAGTGCTCAGGTACCTAGGAACCTTCACTTAATGCAAAACAACCTGCTGGTCGCGCACCATCGAAATCGACGACCGACATTGTTTAGGCAACCGCAAATGACCCGACCTTGCCTAACCCTCTCTCTTTTTGACAGAGGGCAAGATTGGAACTATGAGGCTCAAATCTTGTCAGGAAAAATATTCAATTCTCGGAGCATATTCTGACCACTTTTTTTTTTTTTTTTTTCCTTTTTCTTCATCCCCTCGCAATAGACTTTTTTTTTCATATTAACTGATACCCACGGTATTTTGTACCTCTCGTACCCGAACCCATACCATACGAGGAGACCTCGATCATGCCTTACCACATTGAGTATCGCTCCTCGCCCTCATCAATCTGCTTCCTTTTTTTTTCCACCTGACGCCGCCCCCATCTACAGCTCCACGGTCGGAGTCCCTGCCATCTGAGCCATCTCGGATCCGATACGGCGTGCCTCCTTGTCAACGGCAAACCATCGCCTGTCTCAGCGCGGACATGTACGTCAAGCGAATGGGGCCGTGTTGGTGCACGTTGGCAACAGACGAGTTATTAGCAGCATATTCCCTGCACATCACTCGAAATTATCCAAAATGTTCTCCGTCTCCCGGCTCTCCAATGCAACCCAACCCCGGAGCGACCACGGCGTCGACCGAACCACTGTGACACTGCCAGTGCCGATGGACTCTGGTCTCCCGAGTCCCAACTCAGAAACAGAGACGTCGTGCCGACCGATACCAGCAAACCGCGGCCAACCATCCCCACGCCTGCTTCGTTGCCTGTGGTGGTGGCTTGCAGAGTCTGCTTCATGCTGCAGCCACGGCGTCGGATGGCAATTGCCCACGTTGAAGCGCCTCCGGCTGCAAAATTGCTGCAAATTGGCAACTAATGCCGGTCGTGAGAGGCTGGTCGATGAGCTTTTCGCACTGGCGGGAAGGGAAAAGTGAACTCAAGCCCCAAGGCGGTCGAGTCGGACCGGACACGGGACCACGGAAAAAGACCTACCTGCGGAGTACTGACGACCTACAGAACACGCAGGATGACCGTCGTCTCCAGCCACGCGGATGGGCTACAACGCTAGAGTTAGACAGGCCAGCGCGGCGCGGACGCTAATCGCTCTCTTGACAACACGCAACCCACGACAACTGCCCGACATGCGGTGCTAGTGTACACCACACTACGGATACCGCTGGGCTTGATCCTGGCTGTTGAACCGAAAGCCACCTCTCGCATCTTCCCTGCCTAGCGTCGACACCACTGCGGCCGACGGCTGACTGGTGGAGCATCACCAAAGCCCGAACCGCACGTCTTCTCCTTTGATTCTCTCTAGCCGTGTCTTGTCTTGCCAGTCGATCGTCCCTCTCCAAGGCCTGAGAGAGGCTGCCAAAACCGCCGCCAAGACAAGCATTCTGCCGGCAGGCATTGGCCCTGCTTTGCTCATGATCCTGGTCATGATGCCACAGTGTCAGCCCGACAGCCATCCAGCTTTCTCCCTTTTTCTAGCGTTGCGCCAGAATCTGCGCCTCGGCCGCTCTCGTGAAGACGAACTTGCTCACCAGCACGAAACGAGCACCTTTGGTTGGCAGGCAAGCAGGGCCTACTAGCCTACATTATTGCCTCTTGCGAACAGTCGACACTCGGCAAGCGTCCTGCCCTTGTCGAGTCGAGGTGTCCTCCTCGATATGTCGAAACACCAAAGCCCAATACAGTCCTGAACCAGCGCATTCGGCAAGCCTCGGTGCGGAACTCCATACGGCGTGCCCCTGCTTTGCCCTACCCTGCCTGCACCACGCTGCGCTGCACTGCGCTGCACTGCAAATGTCTGTCTGCACTTTTGCTGCGCTGCCGGCTGCAGTCCTGGACAGGTCCGGTCCAGATCTTCGCAGCCCTCCGTACCGTCGCAGTGCACCCAGGGGAATGGGATCGGCCTTGACAAAGACATGCCGGACGCATCTTATTAGCCTCTACTATCGCTGCAGGGGACTGAGGACCCAGTCCGAGGTACCTACACTGCCTACGTACTTGAATACCTAGTACCTTTCAAACCCGCAAGGACGTTGCAGGAGTTGAGGAGCTACCAACATTGTATCCGTACGGCTACCTACCTACCTGACGACATAGGTAGTATGTACGTACTAGGAGGGTGGCACCTAGATACCTTGTCGTCCCTCCCAGGACAGGCAGGTAGGTACTTTTGCGCCACTGGCGTCCACGCCAAACGCCCAGGTACCTCTTTTCTCTACCCGCGAACCCGGCCCCTCCCTTATTATCTTTCGGACGGAGGCAGGAGGGTGAGGACCGCATCGAGGCTCACAGAGTTTGGGTTTCCCCAAGCCTTCCATCTGAACTCTTCACTACCGCCTGCGTATCACGGCACGCCGTGAGCGTGACCATGACACTACAGCCACATAAGTCATCGATAACTGCCGCAATAACTGGAGCCAAGTACTGGGTAGGCACGCCATCCTGCAACGACGGACGTACTGGATACATGTGTGAGATGGCTTTGAGATTGGCGCAACGGGATATCCAGCGCGCAACCCCGCGCCGAGATCCACAACCTCTCTTGGATTGAACCAACACCGGTGTACCGTCTTCGTTATTTCCTTTCCTCGCCCGGCAATCCGAGCCTATCTTGTTACGTCCAATTCGCCATCTGGGCTCACTCTTTTGTGGACCACAGCAAGGGATGACGACCCTCATCATGCATCCTTCAAGCCCCAACAGCCAAAACCACACTACGAGAAATGACACGAAGCGACATAGTACGGATACTGCACGTCGTCGTTGTCGTCGTGGCCGTTGTCGCCGCCGCCGGCGCCATCACATCTCTCTGCATCGTTCCCCAAAGGGACCCATTGATCTCGACTTGGCAATTCGGGAGGCCGTCCACGGGCCCTACATGCTATGTAGTCAACTCTGCCAGCATTGGAGGAGACACTGGAAGGGGGATAACGAGACAACTTCGGAAATGCTGTAGTGAATACCAGGTACGGATACGGCTACTGAGAGATGTGAAGGAAGCCACAATGTTGATCGGACGCAACAACACGTGTGTCGACCTAGCATCATCCTTCCACCACGGGAACCATCTCATCTCTCGTCCGACCTCTTCAGTGCAAACTTCAAAGGATCGATGCCGTCATCTCGTAATGTGTTCGCCAAACAATGTTATGAAGAGAACCCGGACCATGCCTCACACGTTTTCGCCTCTCGCTGCCTCCCCGTCTTATGCTTCCCGTCCCCAAACCTTCAAGGATCCCCAGCTCGTGGAGTCTCTTCCACCCCTACCATCACCACCGAGCCATCCCTGACCGACCCTCTCAGGGCGTCTACCGGGAGGAGACCTTGATACTACCTATGTGTCCGTACCATGCCAAGTACATAGTAGTTCATGCCCTCCCTTCGCGGCTTCTCTCTTCTGCGGTCCCCATACACCCCTCCCCCCCATGTCTGCATCTCCACCCCGGTCACTCGAGCCCTGCAACCCGAACCCTTGCGAGCATGCAGCCAGGATTCCCTCATCGAGCATGACCCGACCCAGCTGCCCCATTTTACCATCGCTGTGCCTTATTACATTGCGACGCTGGACACACTGCACAGGCCCTATCCGTCAACTGCTCGAGGGAATGCGACTTTGTGCCTCAAAATACGTAGCGAGCGAACCTCACTTCTCTCCTCTCCTCCCCCCCTCGCAACCGTCGACAAGGCCACTGGGGTCTGGCACACGCCATGCCGTCGGTGCCGACGAGGCGCTAGCATAGGTTGGATTAGCCTCCTTCCTATCCCCTCGCCCTCGTCCAAGCCAAGACGACAAGATGGCGGAGACGCAGTCAAGGGCCGTGGGAGATGCACCGCACGTGTGTGCGCCTAGAACGAACGGTACTTCCACCCGTCGTGTGGACTTGCAGCACTCTATCGGTGCCCCTTCCGGCTCCCTTCCCCAATCTAATGAGCCAAGCCAATCCAGTCTGTTGGTCCTCTTCCTTGGTGTCTCCTTTTGGCCCCTCGGTGTATCTCTCTCGCAGCTCGCTACCCTGAGAGTGGCAGTGGTAGTAGTAGCAGGAGCAGGAGGGAGGGGGGCAACTAACTGCCTTTTTACACACGAGCATGTACACACACACACATTTTACGGTACGGAGTACTACTACGGATACCTAGTTACGCCTATCCGTATGTTAGGTACTATGGTATGGTATCCGTATACTTCCAAAAGTGGATATGGCATGCATACCTTCCTATACATACCTTGAGGCGCTCTCCGCGCCTGCCCTGACGCCTTTGCCTCGCCTCGCCTTGCCTTGCCTTGCTTTGCTCAACTCTCAAAAGCCACCCGTGCCTCCATCGTATCCCTCGCCCACACGTCTTTACATTCCCTTCTTTTCATCCTCCATCTTGCTCCTCACTCGGTCTAGTCCTCGACAGCATTACGATCAGTGCAGACCTGCGTTCAAGTTGCTAAGCGTACGCCATCTCCAACCTGCCGGCGAGCAACATCAACACCCTGCTGCCCTCTTATTTGGACCTCTCTGATAGAGCATCCGAATCTAGAACTCTCTTCTTTCACTCAAGCCACCCCCAGCCGTGGCGTTCAAACCTTAATATCAGTCGTGTGCCGGCCAGCTCCCTCTACTTGACAACCTTACTTCTGCCTACCCGAATCTTCATCCAGACACCTTTTTGGCCAGGAAAAAAAAAGCTCAAGACTCGAACTCTCGAGGACGACACGCAAGGCATTTCTAGGCCAGAAATGCCATACGCCCTACTATAAAAGGCACCACCTCGATATTTCAATGGGTATTCTAGCTTTGGAACCTCACCCCCGTTTGGCCGCCCCAGATTCTCCTCCCGGGCTGGTGAGCCCTTCTTCATCCTCATACTCCTCCAGACCGTCACCCCCTGCGGAAAAGCTTTGGAACTCTAGATTCGGTCCGGTCTCTCCTCCCATGTCGAACTACGAGCAGAGTTCTGCCGATATGGCGGCTGCCGGGAGCGCTGCGGACGACGGTATGGGCCGTAAAGCTTCGACCCAAAGCGCTCCGCGCCAGTCACTGCCCCCGTTGAGCAGTCTCTTCCCTTCGGTCAGACCATTGCACTCTCCCATGTCTGATCGGCCGGGAGGGTACCCGGCTACGTCGCCCCTAGACCGGCCTCACTTCTCATCATCTCATGGCGAGCGATCGTATTCGTCGTCATACTTCCCGCCTCAAGACAACCAGCCCGTTTCTCAGCCTAGGAGCACGTACGAACCGAGATACGACCACCACATGCAGGCTTTGAGCAGCCTTCCCCGTTCCCTATCTGGCCCTGGATCCCCGAGGTATCGCGAGCCGGAGCACTTGCGTCAAGATTCCAGATCCGACTATGGTCTGGGTGGCAAGTGGTCGATGCAGAACGAGGCAAAGCACGAGTATTCTTTGGTGTCCCGAGAGAACCAGCAGACGCCCCGGGGACACTTCGATAGACCCTCCTACCAGTACTCTAGCCCGACGGACGCGGGACCATCCTACCGGGACCAGCGGCCTCCTTCAGGATCTGGCTTGATGCAGTCTTCGACCGCGGCGACCGCCACCACATCGGAAGGAATCCCCTCAAAAGACGGTCTCGGCCCCAAGATCTGGACCGGAAACCAGTTTCTCCCCCGTTTCGTCCGCGCCGCAGAGGTGCCAGGGGAGGGCATGTGCTACTTCTACGACGACGGAAGCCACTGCAAGACGGTCATCGACGGCGAGGCGGTCAACGCCCTCTGGGGCGTGACCAAAGCTGGAAAACCGAGGAAGAGGTTGGCGATCGCGTGCGTTACGTGCCGCGAGAAGAAGATCAAGTGCGATCCGGACTATCCTCGATGCGTCCAATGCGAAAAGTTTGGCAGGCAATGCAAGTTCAAGAATGCGTAAGTGGCCGCTTCAAGGCTCGATCCTATCGGAACCCTCCACCATGAATCGAGAAGAAGTTTCTGACCGGGCTCAACACCCTCTAGTCCCCGTGGCGGTCACAACACGTCTCCATCAACGCCACCGGCAGAGCCTGAGGACATGCGGCGGATGGGAGGCCCGATGGTCCCGAACGACATGCGCCGTACCGGCAGCGCCTCGAGTGCGCCGGTCTCTCCCCGAACTACCACCTTGCGGCAAAGCAGCGCAGAGCCCCCGATGCCTCACAAGAGGATGAGGTTGGGCTACGAGTCGTACCCGCCAACGATGGCGGGCGAACCGATGGCATTGAGTCGACCACCCGACGTGTCTAAGGCAAGCATCTCCTGGCAGCCTCGCCAGCCAATTGAGCTTCCTCGCATTCACGAGGACGTGCTCGGTCGAGCATGGCAAGCAGATCCGTACGTGTCCGACCCTGAGTCAATTAGCTCCGTCATCTCCTCCTTCTTCGTGCACAACGACACCACCTTGGCCCTTCGTTTCCTGCCTGAGACTGCCTTCAAATCCTGGATGTTCGGTAATGCTCATAAAAAGTCTCCAGAAGACCAGATGCTCATCTATAGCATCCTCGCCATCGGTGTCGCCGTGTCAGGGGCTTCCTTGACTTTCGCCCACGAGTACGCCCAAGTCGCAAACTATGCCCAGCAACGAGCTGCCCCGGGGCTACAGCTTGTACAAGCTCGTCTTCTTTTGGCACTCTACTACATGACAACCTCCAGGACGACCGAGGCGTGCGACATGACAAGCGCAGCCATATCAGCGGCCGCGTCTCTGCAGTTGAACCTCGAACTCGACCAATCGATCGAAGCGAGCCTCGAGGTTTTCCCGTACGCACTGAAGAAGGCGGGATACGAAGAAAGTCGAAGACGTACGTACTGGGCATGCTATGTGCTGGAACGACTCAACGGCTTGTTCCCGAACCGTCCGAGCACCCTCGACGACAACGACATCTTCATCAGACTGCCGTGCGAAACCGATTGCTTTGAAGAGCAGCAAGAGTCGGACGCACCCTACTTTCCAGGCCTCTCTCGAGCCTTGGGAAAGTCGAACAGACCGCTATCGCCATGGGCCTACCTCGTCCAACTTCTTTCCCAATGGGCGCATGTGATGACGGCAGCTTACAGAAACGCCCAGGGGCTCCGTGGTGACTTGGGGCCGTCTGGAAGCTCCATCGAAGGGCCAGAAGATTGGCACGAACCGCACGCGGAAAGACTGATGGCCCAGAGGCTAGGCCATTGGCGCGAGTCTCTTCCAGAGAAGTTCACATACGGCCGCGGCAACATGGACTTGGCGGCCCAAGACGGCACTCTTAGCACATTCCTCACAATGCACCTGCTATACCACCACAGCATGATCAAGATTTACCGCAACAGCCAGCCGCATAGGAGACTCTCGCCAGCCCTGCGACTGCAATACTTGGAACGAATACGAGAGGAGGCTACGCGGGTTTTGGACATTGTCGGCGCGCTGGAGGCTTTGCTGCAATCAAGGCGGACGCCCATCAGCTCGCCGCCTCCGTTCATGAGCCACGCCATCCTCGAGGCTGCGGACGTGCTCACCGCCGAGGGCTCTCTGGAGGATGTCTCGACTCTGCTGAAACGGCTCGCTGTTGCAAGCGACGTTGTCGAGGCTGCGAGCAGGATCTGGGGAGAGAGCAGAGCGCATCGAGCAGCCATCGAACGACGGTCGATTGCTCTCCAACTTCTGAGGGACTGCCAGCCCGGCGAGACGCCAGTCGTAGGAGGTCAGGTGTTTGTGAACGAGGACCAGAGCAAGCTGCCTCCCGGGAGGTGTTGGAGGATGGATGATGCCATGGACACGACTTTTCCGAGGACGTTTGATCTCGTTTACGCACGGAGCTGAAGCAGCTCTCCGGACAACCAGAATTGTTTTTCTTTCACTGACTTTGCTATATTTCTTTTACACGCATTGCACTTCCCGGCGTTCGGTTGGGTCTTGACGATTCTGTTGCTTTTCTCGCCGTCTGTCTGTCTGGTCGGTTCCCTTGAGTTATTGATTCCCTTCGCTAGACTCTGTCTATGTACCATTATACCCTGTACATGAAGAAAAAAACGTGGATGGAAACAACAGGCCAACCGGAGGTATTTTCTTTCGATGGTAGGGTGAATGAGCAGCGGGAGAGAAGTTTGGGCATGTATCTACCGCATTCGTAGTAGAATGGGCAGCAAGACCACCTCGAGAGCGAGACCAAAGTCACCAGGCAATTCCTACTTCGACGATGTGAATGTGAACGTGAGAGAGTATCTACGCCACAAGGTATAGGCGCACGGCTGGTTTTGCTGCACACTTTATTTACCATGTTTTCCCTCTCCCACCACCCACGTCCCGTCCCATCCCATCCCTTACGGCTACGGCTACGGCTACGGCTACGGCTTGCAGGCTGACCTATTGCAGAATGGGAGGGATCGGTCTGCATGTCTCAGGTCGGGCGCGCATAATTTGGCATGCGGGATGCGGCATGCGGCGCTCCCCTCGGTTCGGCTTCTCAACGGTTGTTGGTGTTAGTAGCTGAGCTCTGCATTAGCTTAGCTTACCTACTTCTAGTACTTGACACAAGTACCTCGACCTTGCCTGGGATTACATTGCATCGGTACATGGTACCTTGGCCAGAGCCGGGCGGGCGGGGTGGGGGAGGGTGGGCGTCACGGTAGGATGACGGGAATCCCGCTCGTCCCGTAGGAATTCCTTACCTGCTTGCCGTCCCGTTCGTCAAAGAGGAAGAAGAGTCTGACTTCGTCTGAGAGGGAAAAAAAAAAAAAAAAAAGGAGCGTGTTGCCACATGTTGAGGCGACGACGTTGGTAGCACGAGCAAGGGATGCGACACCTCCCTAATACCACCCACCCCTCCTCCAATGGCCCGTCGTGAGGATGGGTTGGTAGGTCTTGCTTGGCGCGCGGGCTGCTTTCGCACCTTTTTTGCGAGCGAGCGGGTCATCGGACCGCCGTGGCGGACCACACACCACGGCCTCTTCTTTCTCTAGGCTCTCACACCGGTCGTGGAGCTTTCTGGCTGGTGGGGAGTCGCAATCTCGCGGCGATGTACGAAAACAGATACGACATGCAAGTCGAGTAGTCCAGTTCAGTTGGAGCTGTTTCCTTGCCGGTGATGCTGCTGTCTCGGTACATTCTGGATAATCCGTGTGTCCTGCAACTCCTTTCTTTTTCCTGTCCTTGTTGCATATTTTCTCTGTTTTCTGGAGCCGGCTTGGCCCCATTGCATGGTTCTGCTTTCTGCCGGGCTTCTGTTGGACGCCCCCGGTGTGAAAGTGATGCCCACCGGGAGCTGTTAGTACGTATCTCCAGGGGGGAAGGGAATGTCGATGGACTGTGATAGAAGTTGTACTCCGTGGACCGTAGTGTAGTGTACCTCGATGTCAGTTATACGTAGGTACCGTATTGTTAATGCTCACCCACACCCTCTCTTTTCATCTCCCCAAACAGAGCCTCATAGGTGAGCTGTATTATTGTTCGTATCATTCTTCGCCTTCGTTTCTTTTTCGTCCAATGCGACGACGGGTAGCAGATCGGACGGAATGTATGCACCCTCCAGCACAATTTCCACGGGACGTCTGCCACACCACTTGACTCCAAAGGAGAAAAACTGCCCTGTCTCCCGCTTTGGCATGGAGGGTTAATGGTCGTCGGTCGTTCGTGACCTTGGTCTTGTCTCGGAGCTCGGGCCAGGCGTGACACAATGACAAGTCAGCCGCAGACTGGGAGAGCAAGCGAGAGCGAGCGACAAGAGACACTACACGCCCGGCTCCTGTTTTCTTTGAATGCGATCGCCAAGCCAAGCCGCGCCCAAGATGCCGCTGCTCCGCGGGCCGTGGGGCAGCTTGACTTACTCGCGAGCCCGGCGGGCGGACGACGTGTCGTCGGGGTGTTTGACTCGAGAGAGCGTGGATGCGGCGGCGACCTCTGTGGATGCCACGGTCGTGGTGGTGATGATGATGCGTTCGTTATCGAGGTGATTCCGGTGAACGCGGCCGTGCCCTTGCCAGGGAATTGCACGCTGGAATGAGGCTCTCTCGTCAAGGTGAATACCCCCGTTCAAATGTGTGCCCGAGGGGAGTGGAGGAGCAGGGTGTCAAGACTCTAAGACACAAGGGAGAGGGGCAGGCACACTGACCACCACCGCCAACTGCCTGCCGGCTGTGAGCATTCCAAGGGCGTGTGGGAAAGAAAGAAAAGAAACGAGAAAAACGGCCCCCACACTTTTCGACCACGGACACGGGGTTCAAGTCCCGAAAATTTCGGCTCCGAGGAACAGGTGGAGGCTTCGTCGGCTGTTTGCCTCCCTGGCATTGTGTTGGCCTGGCCCGGAAATAAGGTCCCGGAGTTTGGACCGTGGATTGGCGAGCTGGGAACGGGGGAGTTGACGAGGGGATCCGAGCGGCATTTCTCGCGCGCGCCTGTTTTCACGTGCGGTCAATGTACCGGACACTCCCCCGGGGAGCGGAACCAAAAAAAGACTGCAAACCTGTGGTATCCGTCGGTATCCACCGTAGACGAGCGGATCATGAGTCCATGACTTGTTGCGACTTTGCAAGGGGAAGAAGAGGAGAGTCCGAGAGAGGAGGATACTAGGTACCGCACTACTATGTGGAGTTGGCCCCAGCGTTGCCAGTCATGATTGAGGGATTACCTAACATTACACGGGTGCAGTACGCGGAAGGTGGAAGGGGGTCAGGGGATGACGAAAGAGAAGGTACGGAAACGCAAGGGAATGAAGGAAGAAAAAAAAAAAAGAGGAAGGAACATCCGTCATCAATCCACACACCTGCCGCCACCAACTCCCACTCGGCGCCGGGCTCCGCACCGAGGTCCGAAAAAAGCGACCGCTCTTACCTCCGGTGCCGTGGACGCTTGTGCAACAGCCAGCAGGTAAACACTGCATTACCTCTGTCTTGCCAAGTACATAACTTTCCGGGGTCACATAGTCCATTTTTCCGAGGCAGTTACTCCGCATAGCAGCAGCACCAAGCCATGCACTCAACCACCAGAGCGATCCCGCGCCTGGCGCGAGGACTTGGCGTCAGGGCGGCGGTTTCGAGACGTCCCTTTGGGGCGACAGCTATCAGACCTGCATCATCATCATCATCCTCGTCGTCGTCGCGGCCCTCGTCTCGGCCTCCGCCGCCCCCGCCCCCGTTCGAGACGGTCCCGACGTGTCCGTCCCCCACGTGCGAGTGCGCCGCGACCCCGGAGATGCCCGAGGGCCTGCCGATAGACCACAAGAGCCCGCTCAACGGCGTCGTCTCGGCCTACGCCGAGCAGGTCCTCGTGTGCACCGGCAAGGACGACTGGGTCTCGAGGATCGAGGAGGAGGACGGCGGGGACAACCTCGCCGCCGACCTGAAGGAGCTCTTTGGCCGCGGGGGGACCTACAGCGATGTGAGTTTTCCGTCTCTTTCTTGAAAGTGCTGCTTGTCTGTTTTGTCCAACCGATTCAAGGAGGTGTAGCCCCCTCATGTCGGATTGAGATATCGTTGTTGCAAAAAAGCCCCCGTGAACGAACCAGACACGTGACGAACCAACTGGCTGACGGACACCCCCCCGTCAAGCCGTGGCACAACATCTCCGTCCTCAACGCCTCCTTCCCGTCCTCGGTGCCCCAGCAGCGCAGCGAGCTGCAGACGACGAGCGCCTACCTCGTCCCGAGCTTCAAGTACGTGCCCTTCCTGCCGCGCGTGAGCTTCGACAGCGTGCGCGCCCTGGCCGAGGGCTACCTCCTCCCGGAGAAGCTTCACCCGATGCACGACGGCCTGTCCCCGGTCCACCGCGACCGGCTCACTCGCAAGGAGGCCTACCGCTCCCTGCTGTACGGCGTGCGCGACGTCGAGGACGTGCTGGTGCTGATCTGCGGCCACGGGGGGCGGGACATGCGCTGCGGCGTCATGGGCCCCGCGCTGAGGGACGAGTTTGAGAGGAGCTTGGAGGCGGAGGGGGTCGTTGTGCAGCGCGGCGCTGTGGAGGTCGACGAGAGTAAGGCCGAGAAGATCGCGGCGCCTGCAGGAGAAGAGAGAAAGGAGGAGAAGGTGTCGGCGAGGGTCGGGCTGATTAGCCACATTGGCGGGCACAAGTTCGCGGGCAACGTCATCGTGTACGTCCCTCCACAACAGCGGACCGCCGCGGGCGAGAAGCACCCGCTCGCCGGGAAGGGCATCTGGTACGGCCGCGTCGAGCCGAAGCACGTCGAGGGCATCGTCAGAGAGACGGTCCTGGGAGGCAGGGTCATCCAGGACATGTTCCGCGGTGGCATCGACGAGAACAGGCGGATCCTGAGGATGTGAAGGGCATTGTGGTTTACTTCTGTAAGATTTGTTGTATGATAAGAAGCGGTCGTTCATCCACCTCCGGCTTAGACGGTAGGCTTGGAAAGTCGTGGAGTCGGGCATTTGCAAGGCTCACTATTGGGATTATTTCACACAACTCACAACAATTAGACCGGATCTGTAACTCCAGTTGAAACATTATACTCTCCTACAAAGTTAACTCTGTTCGCGTGCATCTCATACTCACCCGCTTCGAAAGATGTGGTTTGGCGCATGTCTCACGTGACCTCGCGTTTCCTCTCAGAACCCACTGATTTAGCACCTTCCATCACCCGTGCCACCATCACCAATGCCGATCAATAGAGTACGACTCTTGACCACGATTCCAGGGGAAAACAAACACCTCACGCCGCAGCCCCCTACGAATGAGGTTACTAAAGGCAGCCTCCGCCCCCGGCGCGGCTTTCCGGCCCGTCGCCGGCCGGTGCCTCCTCCACACCCACATCTCCCCCGCGATCAGGCCATCACCACCAACAACAACAACAACACCACGCCTCTCTCGCCACTACCACAGCCGGGATCCCAGATCCCTAGTCCAGAAGCCGCCCGCCCGGCCCGCCGCACCCGCCGCGCCCGCGCCCCGCCCGCCCCGGAGGCGGACCTTCATCAGCCCGCGCTACCTCCCGGTCCTCCTCGCCCTCGCCGCCGCCGGCGTGGCCTGGGACTCGCAATGGCTCTTCCCCGCCGGCGACTCCCTCCCCTCCTCCCCTTCCTCTTCAGATGACCCGGCCTCCGCCACCGTCCTCGGCGACGCCCGGCGCTTCGTCCGCTTCGACGTCGTCGCGCGCGACCAAGTCTCCCCCTCCTCCTTCGTCCTCACCCTCAAGCCCCCCGCCTCCCACGCCCGACCGCTCGCCTCCCTCTGGGACGTCTTCGACCTCTGGTGCGTGGAGGTCAAGCAGCCGCAGATCCAGGTCGCGCGCGAGTACACGCCCCTCCCGCCGCCCCTCGACGCCGAAGCGGCTGACGCGGACGCGCTGCGTCTGTACGTGCGCGCCGTCCGCGGCGGCGAGGTGTCGACGTACCTGAGCCGCCTGTCCCCAGCCGCCGGCGACGCGGTCGAGCTGCGCGGCCCGCACGGCGAGTTCGACCTGCGCTCTCGGCTGGGCC
This sequence comes from Colletotrichum musae, assembly GCA_027406025.1. Classification (NCBI taxonomy): domain Eukaryota; kingdom Fungi; phylum Ascomycota; class Sordariomycetes; order Glomerellales; family Glomerellaceae; genus Colletotrichum; species Colletotrichum musae. The sequence continues at coordinate 2,336,961 of JANVYC010000002.1, read as the reverse complement.
GCGCCGGGGAGAAGGTGGTTTTCCTCGCGGGCGGGACGGGGATCGCGAGCGCGCTGCAGGCCGCGCGCGCCGTGCTGCCGCTGGACGACGGGCCGTCGATGACCATCTTCTGGGCGGTGCGCAGCCGCGACGAGATCCAGGCCGGGCCGCCGGCACCGCCCGCGCCGGCGAAGGCCTCCTGGTGGAACCCCTTCTCCGCGGCGTCCGCGGCGTCTGGTGGCATCCAGGCCGAGGCCCTCTCGGCAGACGCCGGCGACCCCTCGCCCATCGGACGGGAACTCCTCGCCCTCAAGGAGCGGTACGGCGACAGGCTCGACGTGCGCGTCGTGGTGGACCAGGAAGGCACCGCGGTGCGAGAACCCGATCTCACCTCCGCCATCACTTCTCCTACGCCGACGACGAAGATAGCAGCAGACGACTGCAGATTCCACTCGCAGACGGCGCACCTGGGCATGGTCGACGGCGCGCCCAACGCGGGGAAGAAGCTCTCCTTCAAGCAGGACGACTGCGCGTGCCCCAAGGGCGACGGGGCGGACGCGCCCGGCAAGAACCTGTTCGTGGTCTCCGGGCCCGAGGGCTTCGTCCAGGCGTACGCGGGCGCCAAGATCTGGCGCGACGGCGGACAGCTGCAGGGCCCCGTGGGCGGGATGCTGGGACGCATGCAGAGGCAGAACCCGGGCCTGCTGAGGGACTGGGTCGTCCTCAAGCTGTAACACGATCACGATGAACCAAACTGCATTGTACATTATACGTTGTCACGATATCTAGTTGTGTTAGATACGCAACAAGGCGAGGTGCCCGAGGAATACGGATATTCGATGGCGCTGTCTAGTCCCGGGATCAATCCAAGCCGGTGGTATGCTGCTGTACATGGGTAGAAGAAAAAGTAGAAATATTTCCCGCCTTCAAACTCCGCTTAGTGATGCAACGCAGCCTCCCGTTCTGGCCGCAGCCCGTGCCCGTCCCGAACGCCCTAGGAGCAAGTGCCCGAAGAAGCATAGATGCAAACAAACGAAAACCACACCGCGCGAACACTCGCGCCTCTACGTGCTCTGCACCTTTCTGTATGACGGCGGCTTCATCGTCCGCCTGATCAGCTTCACCGCGTACGGAGGGATGAGCGAGATTGCGGCGATGGCGAGGACACGCCAGATGAATCCCCTTGAGCTGGTTAGCAGATGGCCATTTACAAACGAACAGGCGGTGGACTTACAGAGTAATGATGAATTTGAGGTCAAAGTAGCCGCCGAGGAACGGCACAGAGCCGACGTAGATCAAAAAGGTACCGACAATCGAGAGAATCATCGTAGGGTGCCACGTCGTGATTTCGATGGCAACCATGAGCAGCTCGTTGAGCACGAGGACGGTGTAGGACACGGCCACCATCCGCTTGCCGTCGACCTGCGTGAGGATCTGCGACAAGCCCTGGATGGTGCAACCCTGGTAGATGGAGACCAGTACCCAGACGAAGAATGTGCGGTAGGACAAGGAACGGCCCGAGGTGAGCTCCTTGTAAAGCTCGGGGTAAAGATTTGCGAGGTTCTCGTCGACGTCCTTGTCGAGGACGAGCGAGAGAACGGGCATGGCCGTGTACACTGTTGCGTACCCCACAAGAAGCCAATCCTAAGAAAAGTTAGAACGAGATCGCAAAGGTCAGTTTTATAAAGTCTCACCTTGTAAAGACCCTCAGGCTCGAATTTGATGGCAATGCTGTACATTGTCTGACAGACAGCAATGATCAGTCCACGGTGAATAACGAATTGAGCGAGCTTGGCGCTGCGCTTGTAACTGTTCCGGCCGTGCCAGACGAGCAGCTTAGTGAGGTGGAAGAACTGCTCGATCGAGAAGTCGGCCGCCAGACTGGCCTGTCGGCCTTCCTTGCCCACGATACCGACGCCAACGTCAGCAGCCTGAATCATGGAAACATCGTTGCCACCGTCGCCAATACAGCAGACCCTCTTCTTAGTGTACTCCTTAATCAGCTTGGCAACTTCTGCTTTTTGCGTCGGCGAGCAGCGGCAGGCAACCACGGTGGGCAGCTGCACGGCAACGGAGACGAAGTCGATTCTAAAGTGGGTGAGGAACAGGGCGAGACTCTCGCCGTCGATGAGGAGGCACGAGTCCGTCTTGCCACGGAGGAAGTCGAGGTGGTCTTGGGCGTTGTCCTTTTTCTTCAGCTTGGCGATCGTGTAGATGTACTGTCCTCGCGCAACGAGCTTGGAGCTGACGGCGACGCAGCGCGCCGTCTCGACTTTGTCACCAGTCAGCATCCAGATCTTGATGCCGGCGTTGCGCAACAGTTCCAGCGAAGGCTTGACGTCCTTCTGCAGCTTGTCCTCCACACCGGTGACACCGAGAAGCTCCAGGTCGCGCTCGAGGTGGTGAGAAACGACGCGTTGCATGCCGGCGTCGCGCCCTGTGATAGCCAGAGAGGCTGCCTGGTAGCTCGACGAAAACTCCTGGTACTGCTCGTAGGACAGACGCTTGCGTCCGACGACGAGCGTTCGGAGACCCTCGCGGGCCATATTGGCCGTCTCCTCGTCTAGCCAGTCGTTTTCGGCCACGATGGAGCTCATGACGGTGTCGGCACCCTTCTGATAGAACCAGATCTCGCTGTTAGCCAGGTTAGGCACGGTCGACTGGGTCTGGTGGAAGAACTGGACGATGATGCCCATGCGCTTGCCCTCGGAAGTGAACGGGAAGACATCCAAGATGCGCACCCGCACGACCTCTCGCCCGCCCTCCGTCGACTCAAGAACCATGCTCTGACGATCCCGATAGGCCAAGCGAAGACCGACGGATTCCGTCCAGCGAACGATGGCAATCTCGTCGGGGGACGATGCCTGGTATGAAACAACGGTCTTGCCATCCTCTTCCTCAGTAGTCGGGGTGACGTTGTGGCACAGAGCGAGAGCAAGGACGACGTCTCGGACACGGGAGCCGATTTCTCGCCTCGTGCGAGTGGCGCCCATGTTGATGGAGTTCGAAATCGTCGAGGACGGTGTGATCAGCGTCGTTTGTGATGAAGGATCGGTAGAAGGCTGGATGTGGAAGGCTTGCTTGACGTATGACGTAACTTCGTCCATGGCTTCGTTGGCGTATGAGACAGTGCCGATGTGAATCTTCCTCATTTCCATTTCGTTTTGCGTCAGGGTTCCTGTCTTGTCACTGAGCAGATACTCGATTCGGCCCAGGTCTTCGGGGATCGTGCTCGTTCGAACAACGGCGCCGGGGATGCCCGGGTCTCGCTGGATAAACCAAGAGTAGGCGCTCTTGCCCATGTCAAGGTTGACACGGAGACTGATGGGCACGATGGTCGAGAAAAGAACCAGGAACCGCATGATCTTGATGTACCAAACGTTGCCTTCAGTGTTCGAGAACCCTTCCAATGCCACCAGGATGATGGAAAGCGCCAGAGTCAGGGCGCATAGGATTTTGGTCAGGGAGTTGATCTCGTACTCGAGAAGACCGGTCTTGGAGCGCGACGGCGCCGTGGACAGGGCGGATCTCGTCTGAGTACCGGTGTACATGATGACAGCCAGGGTGGTGGCATTGGACGCGATGACAGTGTTCGCCCAAGCCGTGTTGTCGATGGACAGAGGGGCGGATGTCCCATCTTCGCCATCGACTGCCCCTTGTTGGCTCTGTGCGTCTCTACGGCTGGGAAGAAGCTCCACGGTGCCCAAGAACTCATTCACTTTCCGGTCTGGCTTGCCTCCTGTGACACGGAGGCGAACAAACTCTTCGGTGGGCAGAGTCTGTGAAAGAGGCGACGCCAAGCGCAGTTTCCAGTCGGTCTCACCGTCGAGTTGATCGGTTCTGATAAAGGTTTCACCGGTCGAGCCGCCGGCACTGTCATCTTTCTCGACCTCTTTGCCCTTCGGCTCTGACGCATCCTTCTGCTGGTCGTCGTCGGCGTCCATCAGCAATGATTCTTCCTCCACAATAGGCTCCATGGTCGGTGCGGCGGTGGCGGTCTCTGAAGCAATGCACTTCAGAATGACAACGTCGGCAGGAACTCGTTGACCTTTGCCGAGCTTGAGGACATCGCCGACCTTGAGATCGCGGGATTTCCGGCTAACCTCATGCACGGATGACGACGGCTGCGGCATTCCACCGTCGGCCTCTGTTCGCTCTTCCTCCTCCTGAATGTCCGAAAGCCTGTCCCGGCCGTTTGCCGAACTCTTGCCTCGTCTCATCGAATCTGACTTGAGTCTCTTGTGAGACCGTAGCGACGAGCCCAGTCCACGACCCGGCTCGTCGAAGGCCAGGACGGTGTACTCCTCCGCGTTGGCCTCGTTATCCCTCCGTCGTCTTTCGATATCATCATAGGCCTCCTTTCCCATGGTGATGAACAGCACGAATGCCAAAGGTGCAACATAAGTCGTCAAGTAACCGATTCGCAGGGCCGGAATGGCTTGGGACAGGGCTACAAGCAGAAAGTACATGTTGAAGAAGAAGGAGAATTCGTTGTAGAGGGTGATGGGGAGGAAGGTGAGTGCTGTATACTTGGCGTTGGATATTAAATTCGGGGAAAACCTCGTCGTCTGAGAAGAGCCTACGGCTACAAGACGTGAGGCAGACGGATCGTCTTCGTCCTGGTCGTGCGCGTCGTCGGTGGTTGCTTCTTGCGCCCCGGAGTTCGACATGAAGCTAGGAAGTCGTAGACTCGAGGTCAGGCGTTCGAACCTGTCTCCAACGAAGGAGCGCCGGCGCGCGGGCGAGGCGCCCGGGAGCAGGGGAGAATCGTCATCGTCGGAGTTTCGGTTTGCATCTCTGTATCGTGACGAGGAACCCGCGGAGTCCCCGAGAAGGGCTTCGGCGTCGTCGCCGATGCTGTCGCGGTTCTGGCCGAGCTCGCCGTATCCCTTGGCCTTCTGCCCGGCTCGACGTGAGCCCCCCATGCGTAGATTCCGCAGCGCTATGCGTGGTGATCGATGCTCGGTGGTGTGGCGGTCGTGGCGGATGAGTCCAGAGCTACGGTTTGTAGTGTTCGTCGCAGGGTCAAGCTCCTGGATATCGAGATCGAGGTCCGAGTCGGAATCATTCGCTGGGGAGCCTGGCGGGTCCGCGGGACGGTATGAAGTTGGAGAAGGCATCCCGCCCGCATTGGAAGAAGGTGTATGCAAAGAGCAACTCTTTAGAGGAAGGGCGTGGTGTCAGAGGTCGCGATAAAGTTCGGTTGCCTGTGCCCCTGCCTGTGCTGTTGCTGCTGCTGCTGCTACGGCTCGGGGGTCTGCATCGGACAGCTTCGGGCGGATCGGAAAGAAGTAGCGCGTGCGCCCGGCGAGGTTTGCGGTGTGAGCTGCGCGGTAATGACCGTATCACGCAGTTTCAATCGACGGTCTGCTTCAGTGCAAGACGAAAAGGTTGAGTCGTGGTGTTTTGAACAAGTAATCGGCTGGCGCCAGCTATGCCGAGAAGCCAGGAGGAGACGTGGATGATGTCGCCTGGAAAGGCTGAGCCTGAGCCGATCCAATGGGGTGGGAGTGCTACCTGCACTACCTATTCCAGTGTGTCAGTGCCACTACGCGCAGCATCCCGGGGAGTAGTCCAAAGGTCCATAGGTACAGTACCTCCCACATTAACACTCACGGGGGCCACTTTATGTGACGGAGGCCGCCGCGTGGCCTATAGTCAGCTGTAAGGATGCCTGCGACGGCGCGTCAGCGGGGTGGTCTCTGGGCACCAGCAAGCTGCTACCTAGGTACCTAGGTACCCGACAATTTCCAGGTTACATCTTCTCGTCTCGGCGTACTATGTAAGCGGGAGCTCTGGGATCTGGGTAAACCGACTCGAGGCACTCACTGCACACAGGCACCAGCAGGATGAGATGTGGCCAAATTACCATCTCGAACGTATCCATGTGTTATTCGTTCGCTTTTCTTGTACGGGGCAAAAAATTCACTGTCCAGTGCCTCTGCTCAAGAAAATCTGACACGGGTTTCAGATGAACATGCCTGCGCCACTAACACCCACCCATCGTCGGCCCCGAAGGCCTGCGCATTACCTAGCAACGAAACTCGTACATTCAAAAATCACCGGGCCAGATTCTTCAGGCTTTTGCGAGGAATGAAGAACATGTCACAGCTTGACACTTCCGGGCCTGCCGGTTCTTTAGCCACATGTCCAGTATGTCCATCTCTAGGTTCCATGGCTGCGCCCGGAAGATCTTCGGCGCGGCGTCGCAAAGGACTGGACATCGCCGGAAGCCCGTGCACCGTGCAACTCTGGCAACCCCTTTTGGACACGGAATGACGGTATCATCCTCGGACTGGGCTTCTGACTGGCCTGGGGATGGGCCATTCCAGCCAGTTGGCGGACGGACTCATGTGAATTTTTCGGGTATGCTTGTCCACGGCAACGAGGCGCTCTATTCGGTGACCTCCGGTCCCGTGCTCGGTGCCACCTAACCCTTCTTGGAAGCTTAGGTGCCTCTAGAAAGATAGGCTGGAGTCTGTTGTCACGCAATTCCGTTCTTCACAGCAAAAGAACACGCATATCAGAATTCATTAAAGTACAGTTTTCTCTACAGTGTTTCTCAACGCACAAGAGTGGCAATAGTGACGGATGACAGAGACGGACGATAGAGACGGACGATGGAGACAACGATAGAGACGGACAATAGTGACGGACGATAGAGACGGACGATATAGACAACAATAGAGACGGACAAGAGCAACAATAGAAACAGTACTGACTAATGACACCGTCATAGCATTATATAGTAAGTACAGTAGAAATTTCCAAGAATAGTTAGTTGGTACCGTGTAGGGGACCAGGGTCCGACATACAGGACCCCTCGCAATTGACGGGGACGCATCTCACCCGCAGTGCAGCACACCTAGGTAGGTAGGTAGGTAGTGGATAACACTAAGCCACAGGGTACCGTGCTACACCACCCATTACCTTTCTACGTATCGTACCTGCCAGCTTGCACATAGACTTCCGCGTCCAGAACACCTAGACGTCCTAATCTTCACCTTTGACCCACCAATCTGTTCAGCTCAACATGGAGTCTGTCGTGTATTCTATCTAAACCTTTGCTTATTTGTACATGTACGTCCAGTATTTCTCATCCTGCCCAATTTACAGCTGTCGCGCATTCGTCCGTCTTGTGCTGACAACCTCGAAGCATGACCGCGAACGCGTCGTGGCATCCGGCATTCATGCCCAATGCCAGTTGCGACGTTGAAGCCACCACGACCCCAATCGCAACTCCCGCCGAAAACCACAGCACAGAGGACGTCGAGGCTCCGAGCCAACCGCAACAAGAAGAGACACAAGAAACGAACACATGGCTGACCGAAGAGCCTGCCGATGATGCGGCCGATGACTGGCCTGTCTTTGAGCAGCCTGCCGCAACAGCACCAGCCGAATCCAGGAACGAGGATCCCGAGGAAGCTCCTATCGTCCCCTCCGATGAACCGACACCCGATGCGTCTCCGGAACCCGTGACCGAACAAGAGGCTCCTGTCGAGCGTACCAAATCCGGTCCTACCCTAGGTCACACCAGCAACGATTCCTTCACACGGACCGTAGCTCACGACGTAAACTGGGACGACGATCACGAAGAGTGGACACTCTCCCGAACAGACACCGATCCCTTTAAGTTTCTACCGCCAAGCGACAGAACAAACTCGTTCCCGCCAGTGCCGCCCGTCACTGCCGGTGTCGCCGGTGTCGCTAGCGTCCCCGGGGTATTCGCCTCCGCTCCTGGCGAGGAGCACCCTTTGCCGTCAAATCAGGCCGAAGACCTCATGAACGAGATAGAGAACGATGACCTAGACCCCTTTGGCGACGGAAAGGGCGATGCGCCTGGATTTAATTCCTTCCGAGACGATGTCGAAGATGACCACCAATACGTTGGCCGCGATGCGACGGACCACGAGGCACTCGGATCTCGCTACGAAGAAGGCGTTCCTCTGATCGCTCAGTCGGAAAGCAACGGCGAAGCGCCGCAGCACACCCAAACTTCCGGCGGCTTTGGCGATGACACCGGTGGCGACGACGATTTCTTCAGTCAGATCCAAAAGGACGAGGACGCCGACTTCCCCGACTTTGGCGGAAACCAGCCTTTGGAACGCAAGTCTACCATGCAGGTTCTGGGCGACTTGAACTCGTCTGCTCTGTCGAGGACAGACACTCTCGAGGATATGCTGGAAGAGGACGAGGACGAGGACGAGGCAGGCGTAACTCAGCCCACAGAAACCTCACACAGCGACGGGGTGATGGTGTCGGTGCCGGAGACCACGCAAAATGATACTACGCAGCCTGAGGACGCCGATGCTAAGCCTGCCGACGACTTGGCTGCGAAGTGGGAGCAAGCGTTTGCAGACGAAGATGCCGATGACTTCTTGCTCGACGAGGAACCTGCTGAAGGCACACCCGTTGATCCTGCTGCGTTCTTCGGCAGTGATGACGAGGGTTTCCTCGAGGACGACGATGAGCCCCAAGCCCCTCCTGCTCCCACAGCCTTGCCAGTGCAACCCACGAATGCCCAAGGGCGTTACGCTCCGCAGGTGCCGGCTGCCGCGCCTCAGCGAGCCGTCTCGTCTCCGTATGCTCCTGGTACGCAGCCAGCAGCTTCGCCGTACGCGCCGGCCGCCTCATTTGCGGGCCAGCGCGCCCAGTCAGCCGCCCCTTATCCAGCGCAGAACTTGCGGCCGGAGCCTCCGAAGGCTCAAAGCTTTGCGGCCCAGTCCAAGGGTGGATACACATCTCCTTATGACCTTCCCATGGAGGTTGTCGTTCCCAAGAAGAGAGCGAGCACCCAACAGGCCCCACGGAGTCCCTCGACTGGACCGGCGTTGGCGCCTCCGCCGAGGAGCTCGAGTATGCAGTCGCCCACTCCTCCTCCGCCTAGAGCTGCCACCTCTAGCATCTCTCCCCCAACGTCAAGTCACTCTCTGCAGCCTCCGGCGGACAAGTCTGCGCCGACCCTCCGCAATAAGGGGAGCTTTTTTGAGGAGCTACCCATGGCCTCCAAGCCCAGGTCTGCCTCCCGCCAAAGCCATCGCATTCCTTCGCCAACGCACAGTGGGCCGCCCGAGCCCCTTGGCCCTCCTATGCAAGCTCAGCTGTCACCGTCGCCTCTGTCACCGCCCATGGTGTCGCCCTCGGTGCCTGACATGGCTCGCTCGGCCTCTAGCTCTGGAGGAATTCCACACCTTGTTCCCGGCGAGCGTGTCAACCCGTACGCCCCGCAGCCTGCTCAGCAGCAGGCTCCAGGTATCCCCATCAACGCGAGGTACTCGCCCGCACCCCCGGCGGGACCGGCAACGAACGGGGCTGGCCGTCCGCCGTCCACCAGTCGGTATTCTCCCGCACCGACAGGTGCGGCGAGACCACCTGTCCCTGCGTTCCACTCGCCCCCCGCAGTGCTGCCGCACCTGCCTCGGACTTCCAGTCCCTTGGCCCACTTCGAAGTCTCCCGGGATGCCCCCTTGGCCAACGGCGATCAAGGCCAGGCTGACCGTCGGTCGAGCTACAGCCTAGAGCCTCGGATCACTAGAGTTTCATCGCTGCCCACGACCCGTGAGGTCGAAGAGGAGGACGATTCTAAGCCCACGCAGTTGAGCCAGCCCGCAAACGGCATCCCCGCTGAGTCTCGCTACAGCCCGGCACCGGCGGCAGCGCGACAAACCCCACCGCCCTCTTCTCACGGCCCTCCTATGCATTCCACGCTGTCTCCCTCCAAGAGAACTTCCTCGAGCTACCTTCCACAGGCGGCCCTGCATGATTCTCCGCCAGAGAACAGATTTGCTCCGCCTCCAAGGTCCCAGACACAGTCACCAGGCTCCTCTCACGGACGTCCGCCATCTCAGCCTGTGGCACGCCCGTCCTCGGTTCACAGCCCTACGTCTCCCCGGACGACTAGATCGTTCCAGCCTGCTCATGCTCCAGTCACGCGTCCGCGTGGTGCGTCACAGAATCTCAACGTTATTGCGCCAACCGATGGCCGTGAAAACGATCCTTTGCAAAGGTGGCGAGGCGCCCCTATCTTTTCGTGGGGCGTCGGCGGCATGATCATCACTTCTTTCCCGAAGGATGTACCTCGTTATGGCATCGGCTCGACGGCACCCATGATCATTCGCAGTCCCGGAGAAGTCCACGTCAAGCATGTTAAAGACATTCAGCCCCTCGAGGAGCGTTTGGCGAAGTTTCCTGGGCCGCTGCGAGGGAAGTCAAAGAAGAAGGAGACAGTTGCGTGGCTCACTTCAGGCATTGAGACGCTCGAGAAGGAGCTACCAGACATGTCATTCCAGACTCAACTCTCCCATGAGCACAAGCGAGCAGTTGAGCGTGTCTTACTCTGGAAGATTCTGAGGATATTCGTCGAATCTGACGGTGTCTTGGAGGGCACTGCTTCAGTCGACAAGGCCGTCCGAGATGTCCTGGCACCCGGCCTCACAGTCGATGAAACTGAGCCCACGCCTGGCTATGGCCCAGCCGTTGGCGCCGAAGCCCTTCACGAGTCTTCGGCGACTCAGATGAAAGCGGATGCCGTGGACTCGTCCACCATGGATCGTATTCGTAAGCATCTCTTGGTTGGCGAGCGTGAGAAGGCTGTGTGGGCCGCAGTCGATAAACGGCTTTGGGGACACGCTATGTTGATCTCCAACACCGTATCCCCGGATCTGTACAAGCAGGTCGCGCAGGAGTTCGTTCGCAAGGAGGTCAACTATCCTGGGCACAGTAACGAATCTGTTGCCGCACTGTACAAGGTCCTGTCTGGCAACTTTGACGATTGTGTGGACGAGCTCGTTCCGGTCCATGCTCGAGCTGGATTCCAGCTCGTAAACACCACCTCCAGTGCTATCGCGGGCCCAACCAAAGATGCCACTGAGGGTCTCGACAAGTGGCGAGAGACCCTCGGTCTCATTTTGAGCAACAGGAGCAACGACGACGTCCGGGCCTTGAATGCACTTGGAAACCTCTTGTCATCGTACGGGCGAGCCGATGCGGCACACATTTGCTTCCTGTTTGGCAGGAAAGCCACCGTTTTTGGAGGTCTTGACGACACCACCTCCAACTTCGTGCTTGTTGGTGCCGACCACAAGACTCAGGGCGAGCAGTTTGCTAAGGAGACTGAGGCCCTGCTGTTGAGTGAGGTGTACGAGTATGGGCTGTCTCTCGCTGGCACAGCCTTCTCGGCTGGTGTACCACACCTGGCAGCATACAAACTCCAGCATGCCATGACGTTGGCCGATTACGGAATGCGGGACAAGGCACTGCAGTACTGCGAGGCAATTGCCAGCTCGATCACAGCTCAGACGAAGAGGTCTCCTTATCACCACCCTATTCTGGAGACAGCCGTTGAGAACCTGCGAGCCCGCCTTAAGCAGGCACCCAAAGAGGAGTCGTCATCCTGGATATCTAAGCCTAGCATGAACAAAGTCTCCGACTCGGTGTGGAGCCGCTTTAACAAATTCGTTGCCGGTGACGAGAACGACAGCTCCGCGGCCGGCGGGACTGCCGATGGAGGCGCGGAATCCGGACCGTTTGCCCGAGTTGCCGGCACACCCACTATCAGTCGATCGCCTTCGGTTTCGAACTTCGAACCGATATATGGTGGCGCTGCGCCCCCTTTCGCGGTCGGATCGCCACCCGCGGCGGTGCCCATACCCGCTACCAGGGCGGCTTCTCGATACGCACCCATGGCATCTCAAGCGCCGACTCCGTCGAGCTCGTACGAGCCTGGCTCGGGGTACACTCCCGCCGCACCGGCCTCTGTCGGACGCTCGTCAAACGAGTTCTCTCGCAATCCCTACGCGCCCCGGACGTCGATGGATTCGCAACCAGGCTACACCAACGGTGGCTACGTACCGCAGAATGTCGCAGAACCTCCCCAGAGCTACGCCTCTCCAGCTTACGGCAGCGCACCGGAGGTTCCTCCGTCGGTTCAGCCGGAGACTGCGTCGTTTGCTCCAGTGCAGACGCCGACGGACTCGCCTTACCAAGGCTATGACCCGTACGGCGCAAGCCAGGCAGCTGCGCCCTCCGCGGAAGTTGGAACATCAGGCGCTGTCGACGCCCCCCCCGCGTCCGGCCACGACTTCTCCAACGCAGGCTACCAACCTCCTTCGTATGGCTATGAACCGCCCTCCGTGGTGCCAAACAGCGATTCCGAGCCTCAGTCTCAGTCTCAGGAGGCCGCTGCTACCGGCGGTTACGAACCACCTACTTTCCAACCCTACAGCTACGAGCCGCCCTCGTACAATCCTGGGCCGGTGGATGACGACGACGAGACTGCCGAGCGCAAGCCGAAGCCCAAGAGCTTCATGGATGACGACGACGATGACGACATCCCTGGTCTCAAGGCACTCAAGCCGCAGGAGAAGAGCAAGTCAGAGAAAGACAAGGAGAACGAAGAAATGTTCAGAAAGGCAGCTGAAGAAGATGGTGAGTTGGATTTCAATCTGCGTGTATACTGCATCACTAACAACCGTAATCAGCCAAGCGAGCAGCGGCAGCACAGCAGCAGACCAAGAAAGGCTGGGGCTTCGGCAGCTGGTTCGGCGGTAGCAAGAAGGAGGCGGCTCCGGACCCGGCACAGCCCAACAAGCCTATCAAGGCCAAACTGGGCGAGGCCAACAACTTCGTGTACGACCCCGACCTGAAGCGCTGGGTCAACAAGGCCGCCGGCGCGGATGCAGTTCAGGCAAAGACGGCGACACCGCCTCCTCCGAGGGCCGGGCCAAGGTCAAACACAGGCACGCCGCCACCTGCTCGCATGTCGACGCCCCCGATGGGCCGTGCGAGTGCGCCTCCGGGTGGGCCACCGGGTCCGTCTGGTGAGAGTCTGGGGGCGCCGCCAATGGGCCCGCCGGGCCCGCCCGGGCCTCCAGGCATGGTGCGATCCGTGTCGAACACGAGCGCTGCCGGTGGACCTCCCAGTGGGCCTCCCAGCCGTCCCGCCACGAGCATGAGCAATGCTAGTAGTATTGACGACTTGCTTAGTGCTGGGCCGCGGAAGGGCGGAGCTAAGAAGAAGAAGGGCGGTCGCTATGTGGACGTCATGGCCAAGTAGACGGCGGAGATTAACGATTCCAAAGTTGACGAGCAAAGACATTGTAATATAGACTTTTGAACGTAATACACTTGTAATAGTATGACGGTTCGGCCCGCAGGCCGCAGCAGCCACTTCCAGAAGAGCAGTCGTCATCAACTGCGTAGAGGCGTCCCTAAGCAATTCCTATAAGCTCATTAGATTGAATTCGAACTTGCTGTCCCCAACAGCTGCGCTTCTGAACATGTCTTCGTTCTCCTTGTCTTTCTCTGACTTATCAAGGTGGCTAAAACAACACACATAATAACTGACAACAGCAACGGATAATAATAGACAATGATGGACGATGATAGACAGTAGACGATAGACAATGATGGACGAAGATGGATAATAACGGACGATGGACGACAATGATGGACGACGACGACAATGATAACAATGATGGATAACAACAACAATAATGACAATGATAGATAACAACGATGATAAGCCTGTATAGCCCTTAGTAGTATCAATCCTACAGCTCTCCTTACTATACCTTAAATACACTTTCTTTTCTTCACAATATTTCCAGCACAGCCCCAAGATGGGTGCCTCTGAATAGTCACGAGTGAATAATAAATATGGAAATAACCTTGACGACTGAACTGAGTGACCCAGGTAGGTAGGTATACTTTTGCCACCGGTCCAAGATGCATTCCGATGTTTGACAGCGGAGTTAGCGGGGTTTAGAGACGCAGAAGCAGTGCTGGGAATGGCATTCCAGGGTCCATATCTGTAGGGATCTAGGGTGCAGCTGTCGCGATAACGCGGTCTTATCGGTTTCCTGATGGTGACCGCCTAAGGAACGAACAGGGGTGTGTTCAGCGCACGTAAGGCGGCAGCCTTAAACCTTCAGTCTAACGCCCTTCGATTTAGGGGAGGTGTGCTGTGCTGACGGAGGTTAAACTCCACTGAGGCCCGAATGACGACTTCTTTGGCTGCAACCTACCTACCTACCTATGCCTATGTACCTACCTACACCAACAACATCCACCTGTAATACCTATTATCCTACACGCAATCCCTGAGGTGCCTTACCAAGCCACCTCAAAGGCTGTTGATCACGTTTGCTTTCGTTGGATTTCAGTTTGTGCTGTTGTTTGTTTCTCGTGTGTTCCACAGCCTTTGTCGCATGAGCGAAACGCCCGGCCGCGTCTCAGCCTTCACCGTCTTCGACTTTCCCGCTTCGACACCGACCTTGATTGCCCCTCTACTACCTACAGGCTACAGCATAGAATAAACGATCCACGCCACCCGGCCTACCTCGACGAACTAGAGAGACCAAACACTCATCTTCGATTTTCTTGCTCTCCTTCCCTCCGCGCAGGATTCCGACAATGACCTCGCGGCCCTCGTACTCGTACCGAACACGTTCTTCTTAATACCACCGAACAACACCCCGCCAAGATGGACTACTCGCGGCTGAAGGCCGCTGCCATGCAGGGCGGCGAAGACGAGGAGGCTGTCACCGTCGATACCAGAGCATTGATCGACAAGGTCCTTGCGAGATACTCGGGCGAGTGGACGACGCTGCGAGAGCTGATCCAGAACGCCGCCGATGCGCAGGCAACGACGGTTAAGGTCAAGTGGGAGACGCTGCCATCGACTTCGGTACCGCTGCCCAACACTCCGAACCGCTCCGAGCTGCTCAAGCATGCCATCGCCAACCACACGCTGCGCCGCCTGGTCGTGCAGAACGACGGCCAGCCCTTCACGAAGACGGACTGGGGAAGACTGAAGAGGATCGCCGAGGGAAACCCGGACGAAACAAAGATTGGCGCCTTCGGCGTCGGGTTCTACAGTGTCTTCGCCGACTGCGAGGAGCCGTTCGTGAGCTCCGGCAACGAGGCCATGGCGTTCTACTGGAAGGGGAACGCCCTCTTCACGAAGAAATCGACCCTGCCCCCAGACCAGTCGAGTTCAGACACCACATTCGTTCTCGATTACCGGAATTCCACCACTCCCTTGCCGAATCTCCTGTCCGTCAGCCAGTTCCTCGCCACCAGTCTGACGTTCGTTGCGTTGCAGCATGTTGAGTTCTGGATCGACGACTACAAGATTCTGGCCCTGCACAAGAAGACGTCGCCGAGCCTCGAGGTGCCAATCCCAAGAGACATCGAAACTCGGACGAAAGAGGGACTCATGAAAGTCAGCTCCGTGGAGCGGACCAGTACGCAAATCGATGCGGCCGTCATGAGTGCTGCTGGTTGGAAACCCAAAGCTGCCGCGGCCGCCAAATCGTCAGATTCGTATGGTCTTGGGTCCGAGGTGCCTTCTCTCAGGAGCTTCTTCTCGAGATTGACGTCGGCAACATCTCAAGCCACTGCCAAAGGCAAACAACAGAGGGAAGAGGCTGCGGCCCAGGAAGAGATCAGCGAGGACGTGACCAAGATCTCCACCTCCACTATCTTCCTCCGGGTCACTGCTGCAGCGGTTAAGACGCACGTTACGGCTTCTTTCGCGAGTGAGCTTGAGAGAGCAACGAAGAAGCCACCGCCAAAAACCACCAAGCTCGCTATTCTTACATCGTCCTACGATGAAACGATGGCATCGGAAAGCTCCCGATCGGATACTATCTCAAAGTCGGTCGACGTGTTCGCGTCGGTATTGCCGAGCAAGAAGCCTGGTGGTCGTATCTTTATTGGTTTCCCCACGACCCAGACGACCGGTGCGGGCATGCACATCTCCGCTCAGTCGGTCATCCCCACGGTCGAGCGTGAAGCAATCGATCTCAACGCTCGTTGGGTCAGGACGTGGAATATCGAGATGCTCCGGGCGGCCGGTATCATGACCAGACTGGCATTCATCAATGAGATGGGCGACCTGGATTCTAAGATCAAGTCCATTGTTGGCAAGGAGACGAAGCTGTCGGACTCGGATATGGCGAAGCTTCTGCCCGAAGCCCTCCATATTCTCAAGACCTTCACGTTCAAGGACTCCACCCCAAGCAGCCAAGTGGCCCAGATCATCGAGGAAGCATTCTGGACGGCTTTTAAGAAGGCTTCCATCGAGATTTTCTCTTCTCGTGGTGTTCTGTCAACCACCAAAGTCCGAATTGGTTCTGAAGAACTGGCCAAGTTTGTCGATACAATTCCTGTGGTGCCTAGAGAGCTTCTGGAGAACTCTTTCGTCCGGAAGCTGATGGATTTCGGTCTCATCAGCCCCATCACCGTGGATGATGTTCGATCTGAACTGGAGGCCAAGGCGATGAACAAAGAGCAGCTGATCAACTTCATTAGCTGGGCCGGCAAAAAGGCACTCAGCGGAGAGCTAGACCCTCCCAGCAAAGCTCGCCTTCTCGACGTTGCAGTTGCCACAGCCAGCGATGATGGCGATCAAGGCGGCATTATCGCTCTTGGTACCATTACAAACTTCCAGGCGACGAACAAGATCCCCGCCAATCTCCCCATTCCTCCAACAACTATTCCACTTGCGTTCACGAGCACTTGCTCTGCCCCTGAACTACAAGCTCTCGGCTGGGACCCTCTTGAGATCGTGCCGTGGCTGCGATTCCTCATCGAGAGCAGCTCAAGCAAACCCGATGAGCAAAACCTCAAGAAGTCGCCCAAGTTTGCGGTTCAGATCCTGACAGTTCTGTCCAAGAACTGGGACAACACCAGTCAAGGCGCGAAGGCCGCCATCGTCACGCTTCTGCAAGCCAACACTGTCATGCCCACCAAGATGGGCATGAAGAAACCCACCGATTCCTTCTTCCCCACCGTCAAGCTCTTTGATGACCTGCCCGTCATCCAAGGCTGCCAGAGTTTGAAGGACAAATTTCTCTCAGCCATTGGGGTGCGCAAGACGGTCGACTTGGATACAATTTTCTCCAGGTTGCTGAGTCCGTCGGCAGAGGATGGTGTACAGAAATGGAGCCATATGGAGCTCATTAAGTACCTTGCTTCTGTCAGGGACGACATCCCCGCAGAAGATATGGCGAAGCTGAAGCAGACGCGCTTCTGCCCAGCAGAGGCGGGGCCAAAAGGCATGGAACCGACCAAAGGAAGCTCTGAGCTGTACAGGGTCTCGGAGTTGTTCGAGCCCAAGGACACGCTAAGGGCTCTCGAGTTGCCGATCCTGCACTGGCCTGGACCCCCGGGCAGTTACAGAAACAACAGCAATGAGGGCCGGTTTCTGGCAATATTGGGTTTGCGACCGTACCCGTTCGTTCCGGAGCTGGTTAACATGATGGCTTCCAAGAACGCGGAGCTGAGAGTTTCTGCGATGACGTACTTCATCGCTAACCACCACCTCAATGGATATGGATCCTTCCACCTCGCCAACAGCAACAGGGCTTTCTTGCCTCTTCAGAAGGGTGACAAGCTCGTCGCGCCATCTGACTGTTTCACCAATGAGAGTGCTGCCGTCTTAGGATTCGACATTCTCAGGAAAGACCTCCATTTGCACGCCAACAAGTTCGGCGTTGTCAGAGATCCGCCCATCGCCGAATGCGTTTCTCGATTACTCTCCAAGCCTCCTCAGGATCGTCAGATGGCTATTTCCCTGTTCGAATACTTCGCGCAACGTCTACCTGACTTGGGCGAGGGCAGCTTAGCAAGGCTGCGGGATGCTCCCATCGTTCCCGTCACGCGACAAGGTCGTGATGGCAAGTCAGCAAGCGAGAAGTCCGGGTCGCATGTCGTCTACTTGAGCCCCAGGCGGTGCTATCTGGGCAGCTCCGCGACCTACGGGGAAATCTTTGACTTTGTCGACTTTGGCACGAACGCCAACCTTTTCCTCTTCAAGTGCGGAGCCAAGAACGAACCCACCAAGCCGGAGATCGCGCTTCTCGCCTGCAGCGAGCCCGCGCGGCTCCTCAGTATTCTCCAGAGCCCGGATAAATACCTAGCCCTGCTGAAGTCTCTTGCCGAAAGCTGGGCAACGTTGAAGAGGGACAAGGAGCTTGTTAGAAAGATGCGGTCGTCCCCCTTCCTGCTCGCAGCTAAGGAGATTGCGTCGCCTACTCCGTCTAAAGACAAGCTCATAGACATTGACGATGATGACGACGCGCCCATCAAGCAATATCAGCTTGCGACCGCGAATCAGATTGTCATTCTGGACGATATCATCAGCTATCGTCTATTTAAGGACCGCCTGATCACCGCGCCTGAAGAGGAGGTGCTCGAGGATTTCTACCACCAGCTTGGTTCTCAAAACCTAAGCTCGCTGGTCGAGGAGGAGGTCAGGATTGGGCCGCATGCGGACAAGCAAGATCGGGCCGCTGCCTTGCGAAAGCACGTTCTCGAGCGCTCCAAAATCTTCCTCCACGAGTACGCGAACTACCGCCGAGATTACATCAAGCACGATGCGAAGTGGTTGGAGAAGAGCCTACGGGTCGATCTTGTGCGCTCCGTCGCACTCCGCCGCTCGCTCAGGGGGCAAAGCCAATCTCACACCGAGAAGAGGTCTGCAGCTAGTGCCCAGGTCTCTTCCGGCTGGGTTTTGTATGTTGCAGCGGAAGGCAAACCCGACATGTACCAAGTCGGACAGGCCATCTGCCAGCTCCTCCTGACGAAGCCCAACCAGCAAGCCTATCTCTTCTTCGAGCCCTTCCTCACTCTCGACCTTCTCGGCCTGCGAGCCCGAGGATACAACGTAGATCGTATCCTGCGCGCCAAGGCCGCCGAGGCCAGGATTGCTGAGGAAGAGCGCCGCAAGGCGCTAGAGGCTGAGCAAAAGCTCATCCAGGAGAGGGAGCGAGAATGGGGCCAGCAGGGCAAGGCGGCAGAGGCTGCTCGGCAAGCCGCGAAAACTCCAGAGCCTGTCATGCCGGGCACGTTCACAAACGACAGTCCTGAGGATTCGCATAAGCTGCCGGCTCCCCCGCAGCAGCCGCGGAAGGGCAAGGGTCTTTTCTCAAATCTGTCGCGCCGCTTTGGTTTCGAGACGAACGACGACGACGAGGCACAAGACCAACTGCAGAAGTTCATCGACAAGCCGCAGGAAAACCACCAGCACGGGGTTGCGGACCAGCCCGGCAGCAGCTCAGGCAAGCCAAAGGACGACGGACGCGTGACGAGCCCAGCTACCGTTGGACAGAACCTCCTGAACGCCATCAACTCCACGCGAGCACATGATTCGAACACCATCTTCTCGCCGCCGAGAGTCAACGAAGTCAAGGAGCAGGCGACGTACTGCGATAGCACTCCCGCACAGAACATTGCGTTTGCCGCTGAAGCATCGAATGGCATGAAAGTGTTCGTTTCCCAGAGCATGGTTAATGATTCAGGCCGCTTTTTGTCGTCGAACCGCAGCGCCATCAACTCTTTCGCTGCCCTTCTCGTCGAGATTGGAAATGTTTACTCGCTCTCGCCACGCGCCCTCCACATCTTCAACGACGACATGGGATCGACGATTGCGTTCAACAGCAACGGCAGCATCTTCTGCAATCTGCGGTTCTTCCTGCAACTACACGCGGAGAAGATGAGCAAAGCCCAGGGCGGCGAGGCAAAGGCCGAGGCGGCTGTGTGGTGGTGGGTTGTGCTAGCTCACGAGTTGGCGCACAATCTGGTGCAGCCACACAACTCGGACCACAGCTACTACACGTGAGTCCTTTTTTTCTATTTCCTGTGAGATCACAGCTAACAAATGCCTAGGGAATCCTTCATCCAGCAATACTTTGCCAAAATGGTCGTCAAGACGGCGCAGTGGACCCAGCAGCCGGCGACAGCTCCTGCTCCGGCTGCTCTCCCACCCGCGCCGTCCCAGCAGTCGTCATCGCAAGCGCCGTCTCAGCCACCACCATCGTACCAAGAGAGCAGTAGACAGCCGCCAGGCAACTCTAGATACACCCTGTTCGATTAGAGGTTTATTTCATCAGACGACTACCAGTCCGACGTCGGCGTCGGCATTGAGGTGTGTGTGTACTTGTATTTGTTCCTGGGCACATGAGTTGCGCGATTGGCATTACTGGAGTTTTTGGACGCCGAGAAGCGGCGTGGTGTATAAATGAATATCATTCTCCCATTACTACTTCTTTATCAATGACAATAGGAATCCGCCGTGCAATACGTGTTGAATTGCATGAGAAGCTTGTGAGACTGCGGCTAGGACGTATCCCCTGCCTCCAAGACTGGCCCCTAGTTGTGATCTGGGATTCCAAGGTTAGCGTGACCAGGTTACAAGAAAGGAGGCATACCGCGTCTCTCACCCGTTTCCAGAGGTCTCGTCTCGCCCACTACCACACCCGTCCACAAAAAGAAAACCACAAAGCAACTCGTCGTGATCAAGGCCAACCGTGACAGGCCCACCACAACATGGCCAGCAACAACGCGGGATTGAACACCGACAGCATGAAGCTGGCCGCGTAGGCCTTGGGACCGCGGAGGGAGGGAGGGAGGCGCCAGAGATTGGAGACGAAGGTGTACACCCCCTCGACGAAGATGAAACCCAGCAGGAGGAAGCCGAAGAGGCAGACGACGCAGGCGCCCGGCGCCGTGCACTCGCGGTCCTTGGGCTTGATCCCCAGCAGCTCCGGCACGCGCGAGGTCGCCAGGAGGAGGAAGAGCCATTGCAGGAGGGCGGAGAGGGCGCGGGCGAGGGGGATGACGGTATAGCGAGCGATGGGGATGGAGATGCGGATTAGGGGGATTATTGTGAGGCGGAAGAGGCGTCGCCAGGAGGAGTTTGGTTTTGTGCGGCGGATTATGGTGCCGGCTGTTATTGTGCTGTTTGAGATGTTCATCGTGTAGGTTGGTGATGATTTGTTTGGTGAGATGTGGGAGAGGTCAACTTGGACAGCGAACTGCGCGTTATCTTAAATCTTGAGATTAGAAATGAACAGATATCTAGTTCTTAAGGTCTATGAACTTTCCCTAAGATGTGTGAGATGACTCTGATGATTTAACGTTTGCGAGGAGGCGTCTTATGGAAAGGCCAGGTTGTCATGAGAGACTTCTCTGGAAGCCCTCACGGTGCTTTTTACACACACATGAACACCACGACAACATAAACACAATAATCAAGACAGATTCCTTCGAGGTCTGAAGGGTCTAAGTCTTAGGACGAATATTCATTCACCTTCTTTTTAAAAACGGCCGGATTACTGATGGATGGCAAGGTATTTGAAGCGTCGTGATGTCCATCAGGGTTACAGGCACAGCCGTATAAGTTTATAGCACTAAAATCTTGATACATCGTCAATATCGTCAGGCGTTGAGGTCTGGCTCCGCACGACAGACGTCAAGTCCCCGGACATCACCAGACAGCGATGATCCATGCAAAAGGCCGGGCGCACACCGAGGAGGACTAGCGCCGGGGTTTCGGTGAAGACCAAGCGCCTCCATTAGTGCAAATCCCTTTAGAACAATGCGGGAATGCCCCAAGGACCAAGGACCAAGGCTCAAGGCTTAAAGCCCAAGGCAAGGCCCCACCGCGGCCCTGGTGCATTGCTCCGCCGAGCCACAAGCGCCGGGCCCCAATCCAGGTCCATCTCCATTCCTATCATTCAAGGCCGACTTACTTGAAACAGACCACTTCAAGCAACTCTACCAGATAAAACCACCCGACGAAACAGCAACCCTCCGGGTCTCTTTGCTCGATATTTCCTCCCTCTTGTCTCACGAGACGGCGACCGACCGACTCTGCACACACGAACACACGAAGAACACACGAAACCCGAACGAGCGGCACTCTGCATCCAAGCAGCAGCTCAACTTACCCCAACCTGTCCGACAGTCCTCTTGCCCCGCCGGATCCTCGCGGCCAGGAACACGTACAATGTCATCGTGGTACTCGAGGATCCTTACCAACACCTCGTCGCAGATCTCGAGCTTGCAGAGCCGGCTGCTGCAGAGCGAAAATGACGGCGATACCGAGGACGACACCCACGTCTGCAGGGTGCTGAGGAACTACTACACCGAGAAGGGACGTCCCTTTCCCGGCTGGCTGCCGCCCGACCCAAAGGCACCTCCCCCGGCAGCTCCCGTCTACGCCCAGCCGGCCCAGGCAGGCTCGCGATACGGCGGACTCAACCAGCAGCAGCAGCCGCAACAGGCCCCCCAGACGGGCCTGAGCTCGCTGTGGGACAACAACGCCAGCGCGCAGCCCAGGCAGGACACGATGAGCCTCCGACAAGGCCGCGGCGCGCCGCCCCCGATGCGAGGCGCCGCCGAGCAACCCCCGCGATTGAGCCCTTACACCCGGGCGGGCGACAACGGACGGGACGACGTGCAGGCCCGGCCCCTGCCGAGCCAGCGGGCCGGCAGCTACCAGTCCAGCGCGGCGTACGGACGGGAGGCGACGAACACACCGCCTGGCAGCTCGGCTGGCAGCTCAGGCTCGGCACAAGATCGCCTTAGGCAGCGGCTCTGGGGAGGTGCGAGAACCACGAGTCCGGCGTCCGGAGGGAACCAAGGCCCCTTCCAACCGCCAGGCAGGGGAGGCGGCGGTTCGGGCGACTACGAGGACCGGTTCGCTCCTGGTGGCATGTACGACGGGGGAAGAGGCGGAGGCGGAGGCGGTGGAGGCGGAGACAGGCCGTTCATCTCGTCGAACTCTCCATGGGCGAGCAACGAGGCTGAGTACGGTGGTGGTGGCGGCGGCGGTGGGCGACCGACAGGGCTTCCCAGCGGGCCAAGGCGGACGGGACTCCCAAGCGGTCCTCGCATGAGATGAGGACGATGGATGAAGAAGAGGTCAAGACGGCGCCGGGAAGGGCACAAAGTTCACGGAAGGTCTGCAATCACAGTGAAGGCTCGTTCGGCCGGAGCGCCATGCCAAGTGCGAGCCGCCGGACGGAAGGCTGCGCGGGCCGGCATCACCATTTAGCGACGTACGTAGACCCTCGACATCGGAGTATGTAGCTCGGAGACGTGTCGTCTCCGCCAAGTGCGATAGCAGAGCTGAAGCACACACAATATACTAATCAACATGAGCTGGCCGGTATCAGACTTGCGAATCATGGTCAGGTCTGCGTAACCCAGGTTCCTCCATCGCCCAAAGTTCGTGTATGCTGAGAGTCTCCAAGATGGATCCAATATCAAAAACTGACGATGAGTACCGTCAGTCCGGGCGCCGGCTCGTCAAGCCATGCCTCAACATCCGTCACAGCTGACGGAGCGACGAATGGCTTGCGCGTGCGAATACGTAAAGGTCGGGAGGGCAAGCCGGGGGCGCGAATGACGACGCATGCATGCTGCAGATGACATGGTTCACCTTGGAGCTCCAGGTAGCTATACCACTAGCGGACGCTAGGAGGCCGCCTAAGTGGCGGTACAAGTACAGTGGGAACAGCCCCTCCGAGACATGGATGCAAGCTTTCGTACGCTGTACCTACCTGGTAAGTAGTCACCTACCTACGTACTAGCGGCGGGGTGGCCACACGCCTCCTGGGCCTCTTCTCTCTCTCAGTGTTCTCATCGTCTGTCTCTCCCCCAACATCCCACATCATATCACCAGCCACAGCTCACTCACATGCGACCTTTAGGCACTCTTTCTCGTCCCTCTTAGTTACACTTACTCACCCGTAAAAGAAAACCTTGCTAAGAGAGCGACGACGCTGTATCTTACATACCTGAATAGTCTCATCTTCAAAGACCCTCCCTAGTCGTGGGAGCAGGCATCTTTTCTCTTACATCATCACACCCGACGCTGCACGATGACCTCAGACTCGGATCCCCCGCCATCGTCGAGCGCCCCCCAGCCGGGCCGGCCACGTTCGCCATCGGGCAGCTTCTACGCCCTCAGCGACGACGAGGAAGGCGACTATAACACCATCACACACACCGAGACCGGTCGAGGCGTCAAGCTGCTGTATTCCAAGAGCAAGGTAAGTCGCGAAACAGTCCCCGTCGCCACCCCACTACCACCCCGCCAAATGCCGGAACTGACGGGATCTTCACGCAGGTCTACGTGCACCCTACTCCCTCAGCAAAAGACAACATTCCCGGCTACATCGCCCTCCTCCAACAAAAGGATTCCCGAAAAGACCGGCCGACTTCCTCCTCCTCGCGGGACTCCAAGAACCCCTCCGCCGACGACCTCCTGCTGGCATGGCTCCCCGAGACCTCCCTCGGCGAGTCCGAGAGCATATACGTCAAGGTCGACCTCAGCGAGGGCGACTCGCCGCCGAAGCAGTCGTACCTCGTCCCGCCGCCGCCGACGGTGACATCGCATAGGGGGTCGGTGGGCACCTACGCGTTCGCGATCCCCGTCGGGGCCATCTACTCGCTGCTCGTGCGCCCGCCCAGCCTGGGGTGGTGGTTCGGCTCGCTGATCATCAACTCGCGCGCGGGCGACAGCTTCCCGGCGCTGTTCTTCCACGACAACGAATGCCAGAGCACGATCCTCAAGAGGAAGAGGCGGACCAGGGACAGCTTCGACCCGTTCGGCGACCGTGGCGAGATGTTCTGGGGCGGCGACGAGGTGCTGCGCTGGCTGCGCCGGTACGTGCCCATCGAGCGGTCCGGCGCCGAGCCCAACATCTACCTGGTGGACCCGTCCAAGGAGGATAGTGAGGCCTTTGGGGGGAAGCCTACGGCCAGCACGGTTCAGTCCAGCCAGCGCGACGGCAGCAGCGGGGCGGCCTCCGGGTCGAGGGCTGGCGGCTCTGGCGCCGACGCCCAGATGGACCCCTTTGTCAAGTTTGTCAAAGAGACGGGGTGGAACATCATGGAGAAGTTCAGCAAGGTCACGACGTTTACGCGGAGGGCAGCCCAGGACGTCATGCAGAACCCCAACGTGCCCCCGCAGGTGAAGAGGCTGCTGAGAAACCCGGAGGTCCAGACGCTGCAAGACGAGTTTGACAGCGCGCGGATATACCTCGCCCGCTGGGCGATGGGAATCGCCGAGCAGAGCGAGCGGGACCGCAGCCAACGGATATGGACGGCAAGGGAGGTCTTGGAGCTCGAGGACACCGACGTCGGCGAGTTCGAGCTTCTGGACGGTAGCAGCACCATGTCGCTCGAGGACAGGAGGAAGCCGGTGACTCTTAAGGAGTGGAACACGTTCTTCGACCAGAGGACGGGCAGGATTTCCGTCACCGTCGACGAGGTCAAGGAGAGGGTATTTCACGGCGGGCTCAGCCCCGACGACGGCGTGCGCAAGGAGGCGTGGCTCTTCATCCTGGGCGTCTACGACTGGTACAGCACGTTCGACGAGAGAAAGGTCCAGATGGCGTCCCTGAGAGACGAGTACGTCAAACTCAAGGGCGCGTGGTGGGAGCGGCTCGTGGACCTCGGGGGCGAGGGCGATGAGGGCGAGTGGTGGCGTGAGCAGCGCGGTCGTATCGGTAAGCCCCTCCCCATGGCAGAAGCGCACATTTCCCTAGCTAACAACCTGCAGAAAAGGACGTCCACCGGACGGACCGCAACGTCCCCATCTTCGCCGGCGAGGACACGCCGCACCCGGACCCCGACTCCCCCTTCTCCGAGGTCGGGACCAACGTCCACCTCGAGCAGATGAAGGACATGCTGCTCACGTACAACGAGTACAACAAGGACCTCGGGTACGTGCAGGGCATGTCCGACCTCCTCGCGCCCATCTACGCCGTGATGCAGGACGACGCGGTCGCCTTCTGGGGCTTCCAGCGCTTCATGGACCGCATGGAGCGCAACTTCCTCCGCGACCAGTCGGGCATGCGCGCCCAGCTGCTCACCCTCGACCACCTCGTGCAGTTCATGGACCCCAAGCTGTACGAGCACCTCAAGTCGGCCGACAGCACCAACTTCTTCTTCTTCTTCCGCATGCTGCTCGTCTGGTACAAGCGCGAGTTCGAGTGGATGGACGTCCTCCGCCTCTGGGAGATCCTCTGGACCGACTACCTGAGCAGCAGCTTCCACCTCTTCGTCGCCCTGGCCATCCTCGAGAAGCACCGGGACGTCATCATGACCCACCTCCAGCACTTTGACGAGGTCCTCAAATACGGTATGTCCCGCTCGTTCCTCGTCCCCTATCCCTCCATACTTACAAAAGCCACAGTCAACGAGCTCTCCAACACGATGGACCTCGACTCGACGCTCATCCGCGCCGAGGCCCTCTTCCGCCGCTTCCAGCGCCTCGTCGAGGCCGTCGACAAGAAGGGCAACTTCCCGCCCCCCAAGATCCGCGACCCGCCGGGCTCCCCGTCCAAGGAGGAGACGCCCAAGGCCGGAGAAGCAGGCAGCGCGGGCCCGGCCTCCCCGCGCCCGAACGGCGGCGGCAAGGCGCCCGAGGAGCCGCAGGTGCAAAAGGTCATCACGCCGGAGCTGCGCGAGCTGCTCAGCCGCAAGGTGGTCGTGCTGCCGCGCAAGACGGTCGCGAAGCTCGGAGAGGGGACGGCCGTCAGGGCATGAGGGAACGAGCACGACGACCTGGGGATCTCACTAATGTAAGGATTAAGAGGGAGCGGGTGGGCGGGCTCGGCGTCAAGGTCGGTATTCTTTTTTCAGGGGGCAAACGCTTTGGGCAAAGCAACGCGGTACCGTGTATGATGACGCTTTTACTACATTATGAAGGCAGGGTTTTTGGTTGGTTTGAACCGTCGGTGTGCTGCTTGAAATATGACATCTCTCCACCAAGGAGCGAGGGCTCGTGATGCGTGATCTCGATGAAAATCATGTTCGCTCTGGCTTTGCATCTGATACGTACGTGAATGAAAAATTGCTATGAGCCAACTCGCCAACTCTCAACTCGTATCCCCTCTGAACCCACTCAGTAAACTCCCAAGAGACTGAACTGTAACCGTCGCCGACGTTCGTAACCACAATAGTCTACAAGGTAAAAGGGCAGCCGCTGTAGGTCCACAATCTAGACCCGCCCTCAGAAACCACTCGAGGAGGAGGATGAAGTAGTCCTCACCCTCTTCCCGGACCACGTGCGCGTCCATCCCGAGGCGTTCGATGTTGGTGTCCATATTATCCTTATTATGCTCGTTGAACGTCCAAAACGGTTTCCGTGCGTCATTTCTTTTCATGTTGGCCGCGGCCAGCGACGGAAAATCAGGCAAATTCCATATCGTCTCGGGGTCCAAGGGGATGTTGCGCCCTCCCACCATCCTCGCCGCGCCGTATTTCACTGGGGAAGCCGGGGGCAGCTGTTCCGATAGTCTGTCAGCATTGTAATCCCCCGTTTCGGACGCCGGTCGTTGTCGGCGCCTCGGCTTTGCCGCGGCCAGCGCAGCTCCGCCGGGCTGACGGCGACGACGAAGTGCCTTTCCGGGTTTGCGGCGGACACGGACCGGAGGAGGTACACGCCCTTGTAGGGGACCTGGCAGCGAAACGACATGGATCCAGACGTCGAGCGCTCCGCCTGGAGAGGCGGCGGATACGTCTCAACCAGCAACAAGCCCAAGTCACTCTTGATGCTGTCCGGAGAGGCTCGTTGGTGTGTTGCAGTAGCCTCGACGGAGAAAAAGCATGACCTGGACAAGGGCGGTGGTGGCGGCGGCGGCGGCGGTTCCTTGAGGACGACCACTTGCACGGGCACGCCGCGCAGGATGAATGACGAGGGGATCTTCACGGGCCCGGAGGGGGCCCTGATCATCTCTTCTCCGCTCCGAAATTCCCACGACTCGTCGCGGACGCGGAACACCGGAAGGCAGATCATATACTTGTCCCCCTTGGCGTCGTCGACCCAGCAATCCAGCATCGCGTGGTAGAACGGCCAGCCGCCACTGCTCTCCCCCACCATCTTCTCGGACAGCTGCAGCTGAAACAGATCAAGAGTAATCTCGAGGCCCTTGTTTTTCAGCTGGAAGGCCGGCAAGGAGTTCTTCGGCGCCGTCTTTACCTCCTCGATGCCACGTACTCCCAGTCACGGTCCAGGAAAACAACATCTATCGGTGCCAGTAGCTCTTGTAGAGTCCACCCGCGGGTAAACCGCCGACTCTCTTCGAAACCAAAGTATTTGCCATCGCCGGGCTTGCGGTGTGCAACGTCCGATAAGAAAGCACAGCACGCCTCTGCCGCGCTGTACCACTGATACATTGAGTTGATGGCCTCAGACAGTTCCGCGCTGCTCGTCTTGTCGATGCAGCAAGTATCGACCCAAACTACTGCAGGCCTTTTTCCTTGGCAACCCGGGTGCTCTGCAAGATCTTGTCGAACCCGGCCCTGCGCCGCAGGGCCGATGCCTTTTCCGCCAGGTTCTGCCCGAGCTGGGGGATGAGCGGCCCTAGCGATGCGTACGTGGCCTGGTTCTTTTCGTAATACTTCAACCAACATAGCTCTTGGAAAGTGACTTCGTCTCTGCTCCATGTGTGAGAAAGAATGGCGTGTTTTGGTATGCCGGCATCGAAGAACTCTTCTAGTTCAAGCGTGTCGACGTTGACGAGCCTCATGGTGCTCCAGAACGCGGGGGTTGGCAAACGAAAGCTGGTATCAGGAGACGCGAGGATTGAGGAGTCGAATCAATGCAGGATAGCGGGGAAAGGGAGCAAGCTGCAGCCTGCAACATGCACGCATTGCTGTGCCACTGGCGGCACGTCTCCATCGTTCTCGTCTCTTCAGAACCATACTGACGACGTAGCATTCCGTGATGTGTGGGGAATGAGTAGCCATGCGGGTGTAGCCCTCCTTCGATAACCGTCATTATGGCAAAATATAGGACAGGCTTTTTCGAAAGGAAACCGAGAGACGTGATGATGTTTCCACGAAGACGGGCTCATGTAAGACCAATGCAAAATAAGACAATCCGTCAGGGAGGAGCGGGTGTCGATGCAAGCGGAAACGGCAGCAACGATAGTCGTCGACGACGGGAGAAACGAGAGGGCAGCCCGAGCAAGCCCCCAAGCAGGAGCGTCCAAGATGCTTCGAGAAAAGGCAGGTAAAGGAGTGAACCCGGTGTGCGCTCCCTCCTTCTCTAGTCTGACAAGCCAACATCATACAAGCGCCTGTGGTCGGTGGCTAGACAGGTGTCGGGAGAAGGTGCGAGCTGCCCGCGCAGCTTCCCGCGGGACGAAGGGCTTGATGGACGGGGGGGAAACGATAGGGGAGAAGGAGCAAATGTCACTTCTTCGACCCCGAGTTCGTGTCGGTAATACCGAGAACGACAATGAGGAGCAACCGGAATCGAACATGAGGAGGGGAAAGGACTGTTCAGATAGTGTTGAGACGAAGAAGAAACTCAATGGAAGGACCTGATCCAACACGCTTCCACTCGGAAGGTGTCACTGCCTCCCCAGGTGGTGCTCACCCATCGCGGTAGCCTGTGAAGATTAGTCCAGACCGGTAAGGCAGCATTGGGCCAAACACGACGAGCTGTGGCAGGCACGGCGGTCAAGATGTATAAAGGTGAAATTAAGAGTTCGTTCTGCAGTAGGTATATCACAACACGCGTGCTTTGCACAATGCTCGACCCTCTTCCGTCTTGATCTTTTCTTTTCCGTCCCGAAGCCAGCCAACCGTCAAGGTAATCACGCCATACGCCAGTGAAACATGCCATCCAGGAGCCCTCTCTACCACGTCAACTCCTCCGCGATCTTGGGCCGCTCGGCCTGCTTCTGCTTGAGCCTCTTCTGGTTCATCTTGACCACGCGGCCGCGCTTGCGCTTGTCGCCGGCCTTGCGCTCCGTCTCGTCGTCGCTGTCCTCGTCGTCGTCCTCCTCCTCGTCGTCGTCCTCCTCCTCGGCATCGTCCTCGCTCTCGAGCCAATCCTCGATGTCCTCGAGCTCGGCGTCGCTCTCCTCCAGGTCGGAGACGTACTCGACCTCCTTCTCGAGGTCGTCCTCGGACTCACCCTCGGCCTCCTCGTCCATCTCGTCCTCGGACTCGATGCCGGTGTCCATGTCCTTGTCGCGCTTGCCCTCGCCCTCCTTCTCCATGGCGTTGAGGACCCTCTTCCAGATCGACTCGCTGACGTTGAGGGGCTGGTCGCCGTACGCGCCGGAGCGTAATCTCTCGACGAGCTCGCGCTCGATGGTGCGCTCGAGCTTGGCGGCCGCCTCGGCCTTGCGCTCTCTCGCCTCCTCGCGGCGCCGGATCTTGGGCGCCATCTTGGGGACCAGCTTCTCGCCCATGCGCTCCTCCTCCGCCGCGATCTTCCGCATGCGGATGTTGACCTGCGTCAGGCGGGTGAGGCGCTGCTTGCACTTGTGCAGCAGGAACTTGGGCCAGTAGATGAGCTTCTCGTCGATCTTCTCGAGGGCCTGGGCGTAGTTGTTGGGCAGCTTGATCTTCTCCCATAACTTCGACGGCTGGTGCGCGCGCTCGATCGTCTTCATGTACAGGTACAGCGTGTCCTTGTTGGGGTGCCGGCGGATCGTCGCGTAGCGGGCGTTGGCCAGCGGGCAAGATTGGCGGTTGCAGAAACCGGTGACATTGTACTCGTTTCTGCAGAAGGTCTGCTTCTTGTCCGTGGAGAGCTTGAACGAGCAGAACTGCTGGTTGATGATTTGCCTTTCGATGCAGGGTTAGTTTGCAATCGAGGAAAATCCAAATTGG
The DNA here is from genome assembly GCA_027406025.1 of Colletotrichum musae. Classification (NCBI taxonomy): domain Eukaryota; kingdom Fungi; phylum Ascomycota; class Sordariomycetes; order Glomerellales; family Glomerellaceae; genus Colletotrichum; species Colletotrichum musae. The sequence continues at coordinate 2,306,550 of JANVYC010000002.1, read as the reverse complement.
AATGACTGAAAAGCATACCAGATGATCTCGTCGGACGCCATCTTGAAGATGTTTTGCAGCTGTCGAGAAGATGAAAATTCGAGACGGCGCTGGCTTTGCCGTAAGTCGAGTGCTGGGAGCTCGACGGGAAAAAGTGATACGGCGGGGCGTTGGTTTTTCTCTGGCGTCTTCCCAAAAATTTCAGAGAATCGAGCAGATGCAGGGATTCTTATCGCGATAAGGCCGGAGCAGAGACGGACCGACTTCACCGCCCGTGTTGAGCCAATTGGAGCCCGTGCGTTACAGATCCCTGAGCTCTGGATCTCAATTCGGACCTCTCCATTCCAACTTTTTTCTTTTTAATTGGGAGGTTCTGAGGTTCACGTCAGTATACCCGGGCTCAACAATGCGTTGTACAGTATAGCAAAAGTTTTTAATTCAAGAATTCCTTCTCTTTCCGCCTTTCTCGTCTTTGTTTTACCAGCCCATGCCTGCCCTCGCCCGAGCAACGAGGAGCCTCGGGCGGAACCTCTCCTTACAAGCTGCAAGATGTGTTAGTGGCCGCTGCAGGTTCCCCGGAACGGGGCCGGCGCCGTGGGGGCCGCCCGCCCGCGCTCGGCCGATCACGGTTCCGGATGTTCACGCACTGAGAGTCCAAACACGACCCATCACCACAGAAGACACGACATTCATCTACGAAGACACCATCTATGCGTTGTCGACAGCCCAGGGCCGGGCCGGCATTGCAGTCATCCGCATCTCGGGGCCTGGTTGCAAAGATGTTAGTGGTCCGCCCCCGAACACTTACATGACTTGCAAGCTAAAACGAAGAACCAGGTCTACCACGGCCTGTGCCCAACCAAGGCCCTCCCAAAGCCTCGCTACGCGGCGCTGAGGACCCTCACAGACCCCCAGGCAGGCGCCGACGCGATCCTCGACTCGGACGCTCTGGTGCTCTACTTCCCCGGCCCCAAGACCGTCACGGGCGAGGACGTCCTCGAGCTCCACGTCCACGGCGGCCTCGCCACGGTCAAGGCGGTCCTCTCCGCCATCCCGAGATGCAAGCTCACCAGCGCCAGCAGCGGCTGCGGGGCCATCCGCCACGCCGAGCCGGGCGAGTTCACCAAGCGCGCCTTCCTCAACGACCGCCTCGACCTCGCGCAGGTCGAGTCCCTCGGCGACGCCCTCGCCGCCGACACGGAGCACCAGCGCCGCGCCGCCGTGCGCGGCCACTCGGGCTCGCTGGGGCGCACCTACGAAGGCTGGCGCTCGCAGCTGCTCCTCGCGCGCGGCGAGATCGAGGCCCTCATCGACTTCTCCGAGGACCAGCACTTCGACGAGTCGCCCGCCGAGCTGATGGGCAACGTGAGCGCGCTGGTGGCGGACATGCGGCGCGGGATCCGCGCCCACGAGGCCGCGGGCCAGCGGGGGGAGCTGCTCCGCAAGGGCATCCGCGTGGCGCTGCTGGGCCCGCCGAACGCGGGCAAGAGCTCGCTGATGAACCTCGTCGTGGGCCGCGAGGCGTCCATCGTGTCGGGGGAGGCCGGCACGACGAGGGACGTGGTGGAGGTCAGCCTCGACGTCCGCGGGTACCTGTGCTCGTTTGCGGACACGGCTGGCATTCGGACAAAGTCTTCTGCGGCGGCGGAGGGCGGGGGGGATGTGACTGAGCCGGCGCTGGGCGTGGTCGAGGAGGAGGGCATCCGCCGCGCGAGGCAGAAGGCGGCTGAGTCGGACGTCGTCGTGGTCATGGCGGCCGTCGAGCCCGCTCGCGGCGGCAGCGGCTTCCGCATCAACTTCGACGCTGAGACGCTGGAGCTCGCGGCCCAGGCACAAGCATGCCTCGTCGTCGTGAACAAGCGCGACGCGGTCAACGAGTCCACATTCTCCGCCCTCCTCGAGCAATTCAAAGCAGAAATCGCCGCACGCGTTCCGGACCTCAAGACCCGTACCGAGATCCTCACCATCTCCTGCCGCGAGGCCCAATCCAAATCGCCAACACAAACCAAAGACGAAGACCCGGGCGCGATCCACGCGCTCATCGACCACCTCGTTGGCTCCTTCTCCAGCTTGACGGACCTGCCCGCGGACCAGCAGGACCTCCTGGGCGTGACGGCGCGGCAGGCGCAGCTGCTGGCGCAGTGCCGCGGGTTCCTCGACGAGTTCGCCGAGGTGGCGAACCCGTCCGAGGAGGACGTCGCGTACGGCGCCGAGCCGGACATTGTGCTCGCGGCGGAGCACCTGCGGTACGCGGCCGAGTGCCTCGCCAAGATCACGGGGCGCGTCGAGGCGGGCGACGTCGAGGACGTGCTTGGCGTCATCTTTGAAAAGTGAGTTTTGCAAGAAGTCTTCTTTGCGATTATGATTATGGAGCGCGGGAAGTCACGGGTTTACTAACAAGATACTGCAGATTCTGTGTAGGAAAGTAGTTTTGATTTGAGATGACTACCAGTTGCGAGACAATGAAGTCCTAGAAGATCTAGATCTATCGGTGGTAAGAAGTGGGGGGGGGGGACTGCTTCCTTCGACGCCCATCGTTGGAAAAGGAAAGAAAGAGAAACAGAAGCAGAAACGGAAACAGAATCAGAAGATCATCCTCCTCAATGCTTTGCAACGCTTTGCTATGCAATCTATGAATAAGAAAGAAGAAAAAACAAATATTCCCAAAAGAGCGATCCGGCGCAAGTTACTCGTGTGTGTGAAACCGAAACTCCGACCCAATGCAGCGGTGGTGATGAAGAAGAGGAGGGCGGGGAAGAGGAAGAAGGGCGATGAAAGAACGAGTCTAGAGATCCCCCCCAAGTTGTCGAGCGAAGAAGAGGTGTGGTGGAAAGTCGCCAGCCAGTGCTGTTGTTTCCTGACTTTTCCCGGGTGCCCTGTCCCCGAGGGTCGAGTTTGCCGCGGGAAGGGCGATGTTTGTAAAAAAGCAGAAAAGATAACGCCGGTCTAATGCAGATGATGATGTTGGTTTTGAAGCGGAGGGCCGAGCTTTTTTAGTTGACTAAGCCCGGCCCGACCCATGGCGGATGTTGTCCAAAGACATTTGGCTGCCCGCCGTGGAAGCGAAAGGAGGGGGTGAGAAGTTTACTTCTCCTCCTCGTCGTCGCCATCCTTGTTGTAGCCGGAGCGGCCCTTGTTCTGGCCCTCCTCCTCGTCGTTGCCGTCCTTGTTGTAGCCGGAGCGGCCCTTGTCGTTCTCCTCGTCGTCACCGTCCTTGTTGTAGCCAGAGCGGCCGTAGACGGCGGTGGTGGGGGTGAAGATGAGAGTGAAGCCAGCCATTGTAAGTTTGTTGAGGTGGGTTGGATAAGTGAGGTGGGAGTTTGGTATGGATATATTGGGTTGGAGTGAAAGTGGTTGTAAGTGAGGAAGAGGAGATGAGATGGTCTTATAAGGTTGTGTTGAGTGTGTGGAGTGTGAGTGTGAGCTTGTTGTGTGAATGTGATGATTGTGTTGATGATAATTCGAGCTGTAGGGGGATATATCCAGGTGTTTATATAGGCCGCAAGGCAGCCAAATTACCAGCATCATGGATGAGGCTCATCGTGGAGGTACGTAGTAAGAGCCGGATAGCCCTACACCAGGGGATGTGATACGCACGCACACACACATACTTTCTCATGGGATACACACTCGCATGGGTACCTCACTTACTTTGCGTACTGAGCCTTCCACGGGCGTGGAGGCGCGGCCGACTCAACTCGGTACGGACCAGTGGTCGTTGAGACTGGTACGGAGCAGAACGGAAGAGAGCGATGCGGGTGGTGCTGCCAGGTTCGGCACAAGGCCCCCACGAACGTCCAGGCAGCACCTTTTCCCCTTCCAAAAATGGCATGTGGAGGGGGGTGATTACACGAGCGAAACACCCAAGGGCCGGGGTTGGACGGAGAACAAGCTTTAGGGTGATGGCCCGGTGTGTTGATGGCAAGGGGGCGTGTGGTGACTCCAGCTCTTGTGTTTCCTACCCCGAGGGGATAGTGAAGGTACCCAGGTACATAGGACAGACGGTTTTGAGCAGTGTCGTAAGAAGGACAGAGCTGCAAAAGTCCTTGATAATGCGCGAACGAGGGGTGTGTCGAAGATGTGTCATTGACATGGGCGACGTGCAGTTCCCAAAGTCCCGGGGCAGAGAGATGATGGTGGGTACGCAGGCATGTCGTAAATTCGCAGGGTTCTCCGTCATGGTGGTGGTGGTCGCGAGTGTGGTAACATTGGATGGGGATGGGATGGAATGGGTCAGGGAGATACGGATAGTGTGGACTAGGTAAAGTGTCGAGTGCTGCGCCGGGGTGCCGCGGGTGCAGATGCTGTGCTGTGTGCGCCCTGTTCTTTCCAGGTTCTCTCAATCGTCAGTTCCTCATCACCCGCCCAAAATCCGGGTCTTGGGATGGAAGAACATCTGGGCAGGCGCGGGACCCGAACCGAGCCTGCCCGTTCTGTTCTGTTACAGGCTATGGCTACGAGAAGCCGGTCTGCAGCGGCGTTTAGGAACGTCGCTGTAAGACTGTACCTGATTGTAACTTTGCATTCCAGGTACCTACCAAAGTATTACTCCAGGGCAGGGTTCCTCAGCAATAGGCTGTTTCGTGCCTCAAGCGGACGTCATATCCGTCTTGCCTTTTGACGACAAGAGGCCAAGAGCGAGGTGGCTTGTACATACATAGGTAGTGTACTCCGCTCCGAATATTTGGAAATTTGGCTTGCAGGGGAGTGATGGACAGGAACCAGGATGACGGGTTGCATGGGTTGGGAAGTGAAGGGGGAGAGAAACGACAACGACCCCTAGCAAAGGCGCTAATAGGGACAGGAAAAGAACACTGCGAACATAAGGACCTGAGACGACTCGAAGAGATGGAAAATGGGCGAATTAGAGGTCGAGGAACAGGGAAGTCGTTACTCGTGTAGGGCTGAGTATCTCTTGGGTGGACCTCCTGCACAGAGGTGCAAAGAGTAAGCACCAGCCAACCTGATACTACATATGTCCAAGTTGTTTCGAGTACCTCTAAAAGAAGTGGCTAAGGCAAGACTCGGTCTAAGCAGACGCCTCAAGAAGGTTGGTACGTATCAGGTCGGCCCGGTAAGGCAGGCAGTACGGCTGTAAGCAGTCTGTTGCTCAGGTCTTGCAGCCACACGTCGTCGTCGAGTGATTCTGTCAGCATCGCAGGGGGGCAGTGCAGCCATCTCTTCTGCAACACTGATGAGTCCTCGTGTTAGGTACGTTACACAAGCCCTCGTCGTCGCCTACCTACACTAAAAGGTAGGGTGGGTGGTGGGGAACGACCATGGGCAGCTGACAGAACTCACCGGCGACATTATCTAACAGCTATTACATTACATACACCACGTAGACGGCCTGATCCAACTCCTTCCGTGGCCTTCCGTACGTTTGCCGACAAGCGGAAAGCCCGCTCGTCCCGGTGGCTTCTTGGTGTTAGCCCGGCCTTCGTCTGCGATCGCCGCTGCGAGTGAGCAGGCCACAAGAGTCATCGTCTTCCGCAGACACGCACACACACACGCACAACGCGCTCGCACGCAACATCGTCATGTAGTAGTAGGAGGCGCCTCGCTTGCATGCGGCGCCGACGATGTGCCAGTGCCAGGAAGCGGGAATTGCAAAAGCCGAACATCAAAGCCCGGTCCGTGGCGATGTCATGGGATCAATGTCGGACACTCCGCGACCGACTTTGACGGTTACCTATGATAGCCTCCGTGGGGGGCCGTCTTGCATCTGGCGGAGCGTAATCTGGCCCTGCCCTTCCGCTTCCGGACGATGTCCTCAAATCCATTGGCCCCAACCCCAAGAGGCATCCAGTTTTGCTGTAGTAAGCATGTTTCGTGATGCGTGAGAATGCCTTCTTCACCGAGTCCAACCCCTGGGACGACCTACATGGTACGCATCATCTCTGGGGTCGCCGTCGACGACTCTGGTTCAGACAAGGGGGCCGTAAGGCGGCGATACACCGCTACTGCAGGAGAGATGTGCCGGGAACCCGTGTATCCATCCCATTGTAATCTCTGCTGCATGGCGATACCCTTTTGGGAAGATGCAGACCTTGGATACCCGGTATGACTCAGCTGGTGCAGCACACCAATCCCTGTTGGCCTGACAGGCTCATCGCCGGGCAGACTGGTGCCTCCGCTTCCCTCCACAATCGAAAGGGCGCACGCGCGCGTACTCCGTATCAGAGCATGGAGGGATGTGGTGATGGAGATGTGTTCTGGGATTGGCCTGAGTGAGGGTGTGTTGTGTACACATAGTTAGCACTCGACGTTATTATTAGCCGGGGAAGTCGGGGAAACGAGATCCGTTTGGCGGGGCCCTCTAGCCGGCCAGAGGAAGGTGTGCGGCGCCCGGGGCCCTAGAAGCCACGTGTGATAGGTAGGTACTTGTTCGCTACTAGTGGTTTGGGGGCGGGAGCCAGTGTAGCGGGGACGGTTCGGCCTCTGCCACCTGGCACCTGGCACCTGTCGATGGCTGCACTGTCAGCGTGACTTCCACTTACGTGAAACTTGACTTCACCTGCTTGTAAGGTGTCCAGACCACGACAGTATCAACGTCTCTCTGGTACCTAATCGCCATGGACTTGCTTCCTGTCGAGATTCTCACCCATATCTGCGAGTATCTGTGCTTTCACTGCCAGAATCCCGGCGAATTCCCCCATGCAGACACTGCCCAGGTCTGCGATGCAAAGAGGGCGTTGGCCCGCCTCTGTCGGACATCCAAGGCCATCTCCGCTGTCGCCCATCCGGTTCTCTACCACTACTATGCCACCGGGAATCTGAGCATCGAGGAGCTGTACTCGAATGGAAACTACACCAGGAGCCTCGATCGACAGCACGACTTTCTCACCCGTTTCCTTCACACCATCATTGTCGGCCGCCCCGAGCTCGCCTCTCATGTCGTCTCCATGCAGTTGGTCTGCCAGTATGGCTTCGTCTCGTACACCGGTCTGCAGCCCATCCTCGACGACTTAGTCGATTACGAGGGCAAGACGCGCCGCTGGGACGTTTCGGGCCCCACGTCCAACGTCTGGGTCTTCAAGGAAGTCCACACCTGGCTGTGGAAGCTGGCCATTCGAAGCTGCCCCCGCCTCCAGAGCCTGCTCATCTGCTGCGAGAACCTGGCCGGCCCCAGTGACGGCATCTTCCCGCGAGACGTCAGGCTACCCTTGTTGCGGACGCTGGGCTTACACACCGGCGACTATCCCATCCACTTCCACGACATTGGTACCCTGCTGCATCTGGGGCCAAACCTCGAAGTCTTCTACTTGAACGGAGAGACTGGCTGGCTGGACGGTGCAGCTGTGTCATGGAATGGAGACAGCCCTAATCTGCCAAACATGAGGAAAATGTTGATCTCGGGTCCAGATTCGCCGGACCAGGTATACCATTTGCTAAAGTCTGTCCCGAGCCTCGAGCACCTCCAACTTTACTGGTTCCCCAACACATGGTTCACCATCACATCGGTCCTTTTGGAGCCTGTGAGGAAGACGCTCAAAAGCCTTCGCTACGCCTGCCTGGTCAGGAGACCCCTAGGAAGTAGGCAGCCATTTTGGATACAGCCGTCGGTAGAATCGACCGATAGTCGTCGTACTGTGGCTGGAACCCTTCGGGACTTCACTGCCTTGGAAGAGTTATCAATAGACTGCCGAGCACTATATCGCGTTGGAGACCGGGACGAGGCTGAGAGACTGGTCTCGCTTCTCCCATCTTCCATACGATCCCTCCGCATATCCTATCTGTTCAGGGGTATGCAGACCTCACTCAGGCACCTCGCTCAGGTGGCCCCAGCCAAGTTTCCCCGTTTGAAGCACGTCGAGATTGGTGTGGCGGAGTTAACAGCGCCGGAGCACGAAACCAGCATTGCGGAAACAGAAAGCCTCGGCGCTCGCTTCAGAGCATCTGGTATTGAATTCGTCTGGATGACGGACCTCTTCTCTGCCAACAGCAGAACTCTACTACCTGGTGCATACGTCGGTTCAACGCTGGTTCCCGTACCCGGAAGCACATAGTGGCTCAGGGCCGGAGGATCAAGAGAGTGATATTCCAGCCCTGCGCCTCAAGCCATCAGCACAAGGCGTCGAACTCAATCAACTTCTTGGCGTCGCGGCAAGCTACGAGCCGGCCCGCTCTTTCTGATATGGCCGCATACCGTTTAGGAAAGAAAGTTGCTGTGCTACGCTGCATCACCAAAGCGTCACCGAGGAGGCGGCGCCACCAAGCCTGGTGTCACTTCCGCCACTCTTGGGGCCTCACTTGGATGGCTTTGCTCAGCAATGTTGTCTTTCGTTATTCTAGCTGTGTCTACACTAATGACCATCCCCTGAGGCTCTTTTGAGACACTAGAAGTCTGCCAGGCAGGGTTCTTACTCAGATGTATGTCATCCGGGGCTTGCGCCAAGGGTTGCTGTGTATGGCCCCCAAACTGAAGCGAGCAAAAGTCATATCCTGACGGAGTTCCTCGAGTCGAGAGTTGATACCTGACGAATTGCATCTCTGCGGGGGTCGAGGTTGCTGGTAGCAAAGTTGACAGCCCTCACACCACCATTCGGATGTCGTTGAGAACGGCCGGGACGGTGAAGGGGGTGACATTCCCCCTCCCTCTGCGGCACTCCGCCCTCGCCTGATCTTCTTGAGCCGCCCAGCCCTATGACCTGCAGCAGCGCCGTGTCGGTGCTGACCCCAAGCCCGGGTTGACTTCCACCAATACCAAGTTTCACAGCATCCCATGCGGTTCTTCAGTCGGTCTGGCGAAGCGCGCATGCGCACACGCACAGCCTGTATGCAGTGAAAGCTCTTCTTCGTGTAACGACAGACAAGCGCGGCCCCCTGACCACAGACAGGGTTCTTCTGCGCAAGATTGCGCGATATAGGGCTGATGTGTCTGCTCGGTATGCAGTCATGCTAAGGCGGCCGACAAAGCCGCCGCTATCCAGCCGTCTTCTCTTCGTCTCGAAGAAAGCCACGAGACCTGTCACAAAGCACTAAGAATGCCATGTCGACAAGCCACTTATCATTTTGCGACCCCGCCCAAGGGGTTGTACACCCAAACGAACCCCCAGGCAGAAGGATCCTTCGAAGAGGAAGAAGCCACACAGGAAAGTCCTGTTTTACACGCGAGACGACACGCGGGGCAGACCAGATGCTTGGATCCTACGGACACGGGTGCCCGCGGGCTGTCCCGCAGTAGAGAAGTGCTGTGTCATCAGCCCTACGCGGAGCCAACTCCGGCCCTGTTTTCCTCAAGGAGTTTTTCTCACATGTTCAACCGCGGAATCTCCCACCTGTTGCAGGCGAGAAACAAGGCACATAACGAGTCCAAGGACGTCATAGTCCTCCCGTAGGATTTTAGATCAAAGCAACGAAACACCGCCTTCTGCCACTATGTGATATCTGTCTCGTCCTATTTGGCAGACCGGTCGCTCGGGGTCCATTGATCACTGCGGCCGAGGGAGGCTTGGGCTTGGCTTTGCTTACGCATGCATCCCATTCTCCCGCTCTTTCAGTCCACAAGAGGAGTGGAATCGACATGCCGCGTGCTGACGAAACCAATGGCGGGGCGGGTCGCTTACATCCATTGCCTCTCTTGACATCTCAGTCTGGAGGTACCTAACTCCGACCCTCCTGGGAAGGACCTGCCTGAAGAAGACGAAGGGAGGGAGGGAGGGGGGCGACTAGCACTCTTTGGTGATTCGCTCTTCCATCTGCGGCTCGCTCTCTCGCAGACGCTCGAACAGGGAATAGGATCTGCGGCCGCATGTGCAGTGCCCGCGTCGTGATTCGACGGGACCAATCTCCGTGGCGGCATGAGACGGGGCCGTACGAGTCCTGCCAGACACGCGTGCTGTGACGACGCCGGTGCGCGTTTAACTCCGAGGGAGCGCTTGGAAGCCTGGAGAGGCGTTGTTCCAGCCGGTCGGCGTTCTTTGATAGAGGTATCACGGTATCTCGGCAGAGAAGGGGGGTTGGACGATGGTGGATGCCTTGCGCGTGTACGTGCTCGACTTTTGCCCGATTTGAAGCAACGCGGGGAATGCTCGGCGTCTGTAGGATGAAAGGCATGTTCCTACGTACGTGGAGTGTGTGCGTGGTGCTGGACGGATACGCGCGTCTGGAGAGGGGGTGATGATGTCTCTCCCTCCCATGGCATTGGGTCTGGACGCCGGGGACGCTGAGGAAGGGGAGGAGGGGGAGAGCGGTGTGATGGGCCGAAAACGCATCACCCGTGTATATTGATCATCGCGAAGAGATTGCCAGGGGGGGTGGCATCAGTAAGACCATTCATTTGCGAGTCAGTTGGCTGTACCATCAGTGGAGAAGTTGGGCATCTGTTTGACTTTGTTCAAATCCAGGGACTTCTATGTCCCCTGGATGTTCTTTCTCGTTGCAGGGAAGGAAGTTCAGTAGACGAAATCGCCCTCCCCCCTCTCTCTACGTGCCTGCCTATGTCTATCATGATGCTTCATACAAGCGTTCCATATCAACGTCCATTTTTTAACTGGGTCAGAAGGGGGAAAATAAACAAGTTCTTGTAACAGAAAAAACGGGCTAGACGGCCACAGCTCACAGCTCGTCCCTGACGTGGCCGCCGCTGCTGCTGCCGCTGCCGCCCGTCTTGCCGGGCTCCTCCATGGCCATGAGCTTGACGACGAGGCTGGTCCAGCCGGTGAAGTGCTGCGTCCGCTGGCCCTCGCCCGTCTCGGGGTTGTACTGCTCCCAGGCGAAGCCCGTGTCCTCCCAGCTCTTGTAGACCGTGTCGACGAGGTTCTTGCGCAGGCGGGTGAAGAGGTCGGCGGCCTTGGCCTGGTAGGGGCCGTCCTGGGAGGCGACGTTCTGTTGGTGTGTGTTAGCGATTTTCCTCCTCCTTCTCTCGGTTCGCCACTCGGCTGGTAGATGGATAGAAAAGTAATACTTACTTTAAGCTGGGAGACGGCCATGTAGTTGATGGGCATCCAGACGGGGCTCCGCCAGTAGTTCTCGGCGGTGCCGTAGAACTCGTCCTGCTTGCTGAGGCTCCTCAGGCCGTGGGGGCTGAAGAGGTGGTCCTCGTCGCCGAGGAGGTCGAGCAGCTTGCCGAGCTTGGGGTCGTCGGCCTCGAGCAGGCCGACGAGGAAGGGGAAGAGGGAGATGTAGCCCTTGTGGCAGACCAGCTGGTGCTCCTCGAAGGCGTCGATGGTGGCGTCGCAGTAGCAGCCCTCCTTGTCGGACCAGTGGAGGTCGTTGAGGTTGCGGCGGATGGCCTCGAGCGTGGTCTGGAGCTGGCTGACTTCTTCCTCCATGCCGAGCGCGTCGGCGATGTTCATGAGGGACTTGGTCATCAGGCCGACCCACGACATGAGGTCGACGTGGAGCTCGCCCGGGTGCGGGGGCTGCGGGCGCGGGTAGTCGTCGAGGCCGCTGGTGAGGACGTGGGTCTCGGTGCGGCCGCGCCAGCGGTAGGCCTCCTTGCTGGAGAAGGCGTCGCGGTCGTAGGTGCGGAGGTCGCCGCGCTGGGTGCGGCGGAACCAGTCGTACTGGCGGCGGAGGAGCGGGTAGAGCTTGCGGAGGTACTCCTCGCCGAGCTCGACGTTGTCGAGGTGGGCGGTCTGGAGCTTGGCGCTGGGGCCGAGGTTCTCCCTCTCGGCGGGCTGGCTGCCGTTGGTCTTGCGGAGGCGCTCCATGAACCCTTCGATGATGAGGAAGAGCGTGGGCGGGTTGGCGTAGTGCGGGTACTGGACCTGGAACTCCTCGGGGACCTTGCTGCGGGCCTCGTTGCCGAGGATCTGCTCGCGGGCGATCCAGCCGTCCTCGTCGATCAGGTTGAACCAGCTCTTGACGACCTCCAGGGTCAGGTCGATGTCCCAGTCGGCGATGGGGATCAGGTGGAAGCCCTCGTCCCAGAGGAAGCCGCGCGGGAAGAAGGGGCGGGAGGGGATGGCCGTGTAGAGCTCGTAGGGGCCCTCGAGCTCCTGGGCCTTGCGGGCGCGGGCGGCGGCGGCCTCCTCCCAGAAGCCCTCGTTCTCCTCGTCGTACTCGGGGGCGTACGAGCGGTCGACGAGGTGCTGGCCGTGGAAGTAGCCGATGCCGCCGAGCAGGTTCGAGAACATGCTCTTGCCGAACCTTTTGTACTTGTCGGCGTTGAAGGGGGCCTTGAGGTCGAAGATGGACGAGAAGCGCTGGCTGAAGGACTCGCTCACCGACTGGATCTCGCGGGTCACGTCGGCGCTGGTGAGCTCGGGGCCCGCCGAGGCGGAGGAGAACAGGACGTCGAACTCGAAGGGGCCCTCGAACATCTTCTGGACGACGTGGGTGTTGCCGTCGCCGGGCTTGTTCGCGATCTGGTAGACCAGGTGCGGCGGGGGCGGGTCGTTGGTGTCGAAGTTCTCCTGGACCTCCTTAACGGCCTCCTGGATCATGTTGAAGACGACGCCCTTGCCTTGCCACTGGAGCTCCTCCGGGACGGTCACGGAGCGCACGACGGTGCGGTCGGCGTGCCTCGTCTCGGACAGCTCGTGGTTGCTGGAGGGGCGCTTGCCCTCGCCCTTGGTGACGACCAGCTTGTACTGGCCGAGCTCGGGGGAGGTCCCCTCGAACGCGACGTCGCCGGTGAAACCAGTCGGCTCGGCTTCACCAGAAAATGCGAGCTTTGCCTCGGCGCCCTCCTGGGCGATGTAGTAGTGCAGGATCGTCTTCAAGTCGTCAGGCGCGCCGGGCCTGGGGACGCCCTTGATCCTGGCCGCCCAGCTGCCGCCGTGGGCCCCACCGGGAACCTTGACGAACGACGTCGTGATGTCGATTTGGTTACCCTCGTCGTGGATGTTCTGAACACCTCCCTTGCGGGCGTCGTACTCATCCCAGCCATAGCCATGAAGACCCTCGTGCTGCTCGCAAGTGTAGCGGAAACCTGAAAATGGCGTTTAATACTTGCGGTGCTCGGATGGAGGGGCTGGAAGCTAAGCTACCTTGCTGAACGTCCTGGTAGGTGTCGATGCGAGACCACATCAATCCGGTCCAAAGACTTTGCGGAGAGCGAGAACGGACACCGAAATAGAGGTTCGGCTTATAGGGACCCCAGAACAAGCTCTGGTTGTTGAGGCGGCCGACCTCGCTGGTCAGGATGGAAGCCGGGCCCGGTCCATCTTCAGCAACAACGGCGCCAAAGAAGTTGAGTATGGAGAGAGTGAAGAAAATGGCCAATTGCGTGAGTCGGGCCATAATTGCGGTGTGTGAGGGATCAATCAGTGCTCATGGGAGCTCTGATCTAAGAAGCCGACACTCACACAGGTCTCGTACAAAGCGTATGAGCGTTTGCTGGTGAGGTGAAATGAGGTAGCGAGGTACCTCTTGACGTGGGAGTGAACACGTTGGAAGACTGAAGCTTAGGTAGGTAGGTCCGGGCAGGAGCTCGAGAGGCTGAAGTGTGGCTTCTGGCAGGGACGCCCCACTCGGTAATGAGGTAGCCCCCGGCTCCCTACTCGGTGCCAGCTAACCATTCTGGGAAAATATCTACCTACCTAGAGAGCAACTCTGACACTTTCACCATTGCCATCACCACCGTCATTTTCTTCGGTTGTTAGTATGATTGCTGTTAATATTATTTCTATCCTTACGGAAGACGGGATACAGTGCCTCTAGTGCCATGGTAGAATCGAGAACACATACAGTATACCCATATTGATCGAGGCGAATTTAGGTACTTCCTCCTGGCTCCCACTATGAAGCAATGGTACTTACAATTACACTCTTTCTGGTAACAATTCAAAGTAATCAAGATCAACCGCATCTGTAAGACACGTGGTTTAAGAACACGTTCCTCTAGAACAACCTAGAAGTCGATATCATTGTCGGCGGATTGACACACAAATGTCACCTACTAATCCCGGCGGTCAAGGGAGGGAGTCTGACTTCCCATCAGCAACAGTAGGTCGGTCAGGAAGGTACTATGGGTTAGAATATGACTACGAAGCCAGGCCGGTTGTTTGTTTATAAAGGATGTGTGCCTATCCTTCAGATTCTATGTGGGTAAGAGGATAGATTGCGAATGGTGACCACTAATAGACTAAGGTGTTCATGAGAGCGTCAGCTTTGTATAGACGATTGGGCAACGTAAGCAGTGGCATCTATCATTGTCTTCTGTCTCTGTCGTCTGTAGTTGTCGTTCATCATCTTTGCCCCTGTGTACCTAGATACTGTAACGTTCCTTCTAGGAAGGGTTAGCTGGCGTCGAATACGGGACCAGAGGCTACTGAGTGCATCTGGAGGTGCCTTCGGACAGCTTGCCTTAAGGTATAGACCCCCACTGGGCCAATGAACATCCCGGGCCCCCTGAGCGCCCTCAAGCTTGGGCCAGCTTACTGTGGCGTCGGCTGTTTTAGCGTCCACTCCACTGTCAGTAGCTGCTACGATCCCTGAAACTTCAGCAGACGTCCTGCTGCAGGCAGGCGCAAACGTCCCCTCCGCTAAAAACCCCCCTGTCGGTTCGCACACACCGTCATTCACTCTGTCTGGTCCGGTGGCTGCTGCATGCCAATTCCATCCCGTCCACTTTATCCGCACTCGTCTACACTTACTAGTTTTCCTAGACTGCGTCCTGCACGAAGGGGAAGCTTACTGTCAACCTGCAGCCTATCGTGCGCCTGGCCTCGAAGGCACGTAACCACCGTCCAGCTCGACTTCAGTCCGACGTCCAAAGAGAAGCCACCTAGCGAGCTCCTACGTCCGCCGACCATCGCCTGTCGCCGACCCAGACCAGATCGCAGCGAGGCGCCGCGACATGCCAGCATAGCTCGCATGCGCATGCCCCCTTCTCTCACCTGAAGATGCTGGACAGGAGAAACAAGTGCTAGGATGAGCTTAGACTCGCTGTTACCCATCGCGCCCGCGAGGGTGAGGGCATTGGTTGTGCCTTTGGGCCAGATCAGAAGTGACCGCTTCTCGTCCTTCGTTGAGCGCCTGCGGCCCGAACATGTCGTCTCCTTGCGGGATGTCACCCCGGATGGGCGACCTAATAGAAGCAAGTACCCTACCGTTTGATATCGTGCTGCGTGGTGCGCGAGAATGCTAACCGCGGCACTGCAGATATGTTCTCGCCGCTGGCCTTCCCTCAAGGCGCCGTCATCTATGAACTAATTACACACATCCCTCCGCCCTCGCACCTCGCCCTCCTCCCATTCGACCACTACCGCGAACCACTGGCCATCATCGCGATCGCGGACGGCACCGAACTCGACCGGGTTACCTTTAACAAACGGCGATCCGGGAATGCGCCTACCATTGCCGAACAGAACATCAGAACCTTGGACCAAGAGCTGGAGAACTTGCGCGACAACTTTGGCAAGGCCCTGGTCCATAAGGTCCTGATCTTCGACCATGTTCCTGATCAGGAGAGCCCCATTCCTCTACCCGATGGCCTCATTGCCATTCCGCCCCCGGACGAGTGCAAGCGGACTACAATGAAGACAATCATGTGCGACATCACGTCCCAGCTCTTGGCCGAAATGACCACCGTGGCCAAGCAATATGAAGCTTTGTCCACCGTCGAGTCCCCCGGACAGCTCTCCCACAGGCAGCCAAACGGTGTAGGGTGGGACCTTGACGGCTCAGTAGCCAACAAGCGGAATTCGCAGTTCGCACCAACTCCCCAAAGGTCCAGCTCGACCGGCGGACTGGCAGACCGGCAGTTACATCGCATGTCAATGCCCGTTGCGCCGTCGAGAAACGGCCCCTCTGCACCATCGAGCAACTCGACTCCGGCTCGCTCTTCAACCCCCGTAAGGAGCGGCCTATCGAACCCGCCTACCACCTTCGATGATTTAGCTGCCAGCATGAGCAGCGGTTCCTCGACTCCGGAGTCTATCCCGTCACGTGCTGGAGTAAACGATCACTTCAGGTCGGAAAGCTCAGACCGAGTATCCGTGCAGGGTTTCGGCTCTGGAGGTTCGAACGAGCGCTCAAGGGCAAAGGGGAAGGGAAGAGTGACGATTGTTATCGGATCACTGTACCTGCAAGCCGGACGATGGACCGACGCCTTGAAGGACCTCATCGATGGCGCCACTGTTGCCAGGTCTATCAATGACCACATCTGGCACGGAAAGGCTCTGGAGCTAATCACCGTCTGTCTCCTGCTTCTATCATGGGCCAAGGTGGAGTTTGCGGTTCCTACCGTGTGCTTGCCGCCCCAGGACAAGTCAACAGCTGCAACTCTAGCGGCGTTGGAAGCGGCTACGACTGATAGCAGCCAGCCGAAGCACATCCGCAACCTTCAAATCATCCTGCCCGACCTCCTGGAGCGGATCGTTGGCCTGTACTCCAGGATATCGGCGGAGCACTTACCTCCACTCCCCTTGGCTGAGACCACGATCCGATTCTGCAAGCTCCTCTCCGCATTGCACCTGGCCGATGGGAAACTGGGGGAGCGGTCGCTCGAGATGATCATCTTTGGCAAACTGCCTCCGGCAGCGCTGACCACGTCACCTCGCCTGACCGTGACGCCCGGCCGGCAGCAGATCAGCACTCTCCTCTTCCGGGCGTTTCCCTCGTCGGCTTCGGAGCTTCTTACGGTCGCCGATCGAGCGTCGATCCTGTCCGGAATCGCATCTGTACTGGGGCCTCTTGGGTATCACCGCAAGAAAGCCATGGTCACCAGGGAGCTCGTTTCGGTCCTCATCAGCGGACTCGTCGAAGCTCGTACCCGCGGTGCGGCGGAGATGGGCATCCACCCTGCGGCAGGGCTGGTGGCACTGAATGCTGCCAACGGGCACAGCAACAGTGCCGTCGCCCTCGAGCTGGGCGAGGGAGATGTCGAACAGGGCATCGAGGCTTTCCTCGGTCTCCTTTGCAGGTCATACGGTATTGTGGGCTTCGACATGAAGAAGCGGGCATCAGACGGATCCGTGTCCACAGAGGACTCGGACGCTGCCATCCTTGATAGAATTCGGGGTCAGGCGGCTGCGAGGTTCTTTGGATTCGCAAGCGTCAAGCTGAACATCTTGAGAGCCTGCATTAACTTCTCTGAAGCACTGCCGGATTTCAACGGCGTGCTGAAATTTTCGAGCGACCTGCTTCGAACCGCAGGGTCTGGTGTCGCCCCTGGACCGCGAAAGGAGGATGCATCGCCAGTCATCACCCGCGACGAGCAGATCCGGCTGGTGACGAACATATCCAAGACGTCAAACCTGGCCAAAAGGCTGGGGCTGAATCATCTTGCTGCCGAATATTGGGACGAGTTCTTCGTTCGTGGCGTCAGTCTGGACCCCCTTCCCATCACCCGCATTCCAGTCCCCCACGCGAAGAGCATGCTTCCCGGAGCTGTGACGGCGCGAACTTCGCAGGATGTCAATCCCTTCATTTACAACCCGTTTCTGAAGCAGCCAGACAAGGCTGCAATCCACACGCTGGTTGCAAATGAACCTGCCACGTTCAGGATCACACTCCAAAACCCGTACGACGTCGAAATCGACGTTGAGAGCATTCGCTTGGACACCAGCGGTGCCGAGTTTGAATCCGTTGCCGAGAGCACCGTCGTTGGCCCGTACCGAACGCAGATCCTGAAGGTGTCCGGGACACCTAGGGGCGCCGGCGACCTAAAGGTGACTGGCGCACTGATTCGTGTCCGCGGTTGTCGTGAGAGGCGATTCCCGATCTTCAAGCAACCATGGACCCCGCAGTCAGAGTTGAAGGTCAAGGCCACCGGCCTGCCAGCGCTAGAAGCCATCATCGACTCAGGGGCTCGTGCTGGGCAGCCGTTGAAGATTGAGGAAATCGGCCTCAACGTCATCCCCCAACAACCCGTCGTCATCGTCAAGTCGACGACGCTGCCACAAGCTTCCATCATGGTGCTGGAGGGCGAGAGGCAGACGTTCTCCGTCACTCTCCAGAACCTTTCGCAAACGACACCAGCCGATTTCATGCTGTTCTCGTTCCAAGATTCCACGCAAGGACCGCTACAGGCGGGTCTCAACAACAGAGACGCCACGCCGGCCGAGCTGTACGAGTATGAGTACATTCTGATGAGGCGGCAGGCTCTTAGGAGGTTGAACAAGAAGGAACCAGAAAAACGATACATCGCCCCTGGGGGAACCGCGACGTTCGACTTTGAGATCCTCGGCAAACCAGGGTTGACGAGCGCCTCGATCCACATCGACTACGCCCACCTCGGGGTGCCACCTGAGGAGGTGACGGATAAGTTCCATACCCGCCAGGTTGCACTGGCGCTGACGGTCACTGTTAATGCAAGTGTCGAGCTCGCAAGGCTCGACGTGCTTCCCCTCCATGGCCCGGTGCCTCGACCACTCCTCAGTCTCGCTCACCTGGAGTCCAAGTCTGATCCATCCACGGTCGCGGATGAGTACTGTCTGCTCTCCATGGATCTGCGAAACGCCTGGCCAAACAACATGGAGGTGCAGCTGGACGGCGAGGATGGCATCTTGATTGAAGAGCACATCCTCCCGGGCAATACCAGCCGCATCATTGTTCCCGTCCGACGCATATATCTAGACGATCCGCACGCTTCGATTCCAGCATTGAATCCCTCGAGACAGCGTCAGTTCGTTGTTAGCACCAGCAAGATTACGCCAGACATGGAGCGATCCAACCGGGAGGCGTTCTGGTATCGCGAGAAGATCCTCAACACGCTCACGGCCAGATGGAAGACAGTGTCTGGCCCGAAGCGGAGTGGTTACATTGACCTCCGAAGCATCAGACTTTCTCCGCGCATGATGGACGCGCTGAGGATCGACGACGTAGGGATCGACATCTCTGTCAATCGTCTCGATGGCGAAGAGTCCACGTCAGAGCAGCCTATTCACACGGATACCTTTGTGCAGATCAAGGTTGGCATCACGAACCGCTCTGCTCATCCAGTTTACCCCATGGTGCGGCTCATGCCGGCCCTGTGCCACCGGCCTCTCAACGTCGCCCTGGATTTCACGCGAAAGTTCGCATGGAACGGCACCCTGCAGCAAGCACTACCGCTATTGGCAGCCAAGTCAAACACGTCGGTCGAGATCGAAGCCATGGCGCTGTGCCGAGGAGAATTCGAGATCGCTGCATCGGTCGAGGAATACCAGATTTGGGAAGAGCCCAAGGAAGAGAAGGACATAGAAGAGAAGGAAGGCCGGCAACGGTCGGACACGCAGACGATGATGAACGCGCTCCTCGGCACCAAGGAGCGGCGCATGTGGCACTCGAGGCAGCCCTGCGTGATCAGAGTGGTAGATCAGGAGTAGCAAAGCAGCATGAGCTTCCGGTGCACATGACGAACTGTATGATGGACGTAGAACGAACGAACCATTGCAGAGTTGGAGTTGGCGATCGTAGCGGCCTCATTTGCGTAGATAATACTATAGTGCTCCCCCTTTAGACTTGGCGGGCCGGGCGTGATGACCTCCGGTCAAGTCCAGGGATGAGCCGATCGACACTCGGATCGAATTAAGCTTATCCCTGACAACGAAGCTGGGACCGAATCATGCGTGGGCCGCACGCAGACCACAGACCAGTGAGACCACAGACCAGACAGACCGCCTTCTTGTTTCTCCGTCGCCACCAAAATTTCTTTTTCATGCAGTGCGGTGCTGTGGCTTCCCGGCGCTAGCCGACGGCGGGTGGGCGGGCCTTTTTCACCCTCAACAGACCGGGGACTCATTGATCATCAATTCATGTTCGTGTACACGCCCCAAACCAACGTCGTTCGCCGAGAGCGTAGCATTGAGACCCTGCCGTGACCCGGAGAGCGGGATCTTGATTGACCAAGGATGACGCGACCTCAGATCTTATTTCTCGATGCATACGACTCCTTCACCAACAACATCGTCTCGCTGTTGACGACCCTGCTGGAGGCCGATGTACACGTTCTGCCGATCGACACGCCGCTGTTAAATCCCGAGTCCCCGACGTTTTCGCATGACTTTCACCGAGAGCTCTCCCGGTACCATGCGGTGGTCTGCGGGCCCGGGCCCGGGTCTGCCGAAGTGGCGAAGGACGTCGGGCTCATGAGATGGATCTGGGACCTGCGGGACGAGCACCTCCTGCCCGTCCTGGGCATCTGCCTGGGCTTCCAGAGCCTCGTCCTGAGCTCCGGAGGCCGCGTGCGGAGGCTGCGGCGCGGGCTGCACGGTATGGTGCGCACAATCCAGCACGAGAAACCCCGGCCGACGTGTGCCGAGGACGTCTTTAAGGGTGTCTCCGAGTTCAAGGCGACTCTCTACCATAGTCTCTGCGCCGACATCGGGCAGGACTCGGTCCCGAATGCTGACTGGGGCCGCCGGCGATGGGATGCGTTCGACGAGGCCCCCGCGCTGGTCCCTCTCGCCTGGGTCGAGGAGGAAAGGGAGGACGGGTGCGAGAGGATCCTCATGGCCGTGAAGCACCAGGCCAAGCCGTTCTGGGGGCTGCAGTACCACCCAGAATCCGTCTGCACCCAGCCCGCAGGGCACGCCGTGATCCGGAACTGGCTCCGCGAGGCCATGGACTGGAACCAGAAGGCGGGGAGGACGGTGCACGCCGAGGAGCGGTTCCTGGCGAGGAACGCCGTGAAGCCCAGCCACCTGTCCGAGATCCGGGCCGCGGCCCGCGGGGGCGGCCACGCTCCCGTCGTCGCGTGGACCGAGATGCCGACACCCCTGGCGACCATCGGGCTGGACTGCGAGTACGTCTACAAGACCGTCGCCCTGCCCGCGAACGTCAAGGTGCCGGACATCGTCGAGATCCTCAAGAGCGGCCGGACGGAGCACATCATCCTGGACTCGTCCAACTCGAGCAACGCGGCGACGGGGGCGGCGGCGGACGTGCGGGGCCGGTTCAGCATCATCGCGCTCGACGTCGAGGAGGCGCTGCGCATCGAGCACCACGTCGGCAACGACTTCGCCACGGCAAAGATCCCCTCGATCCAGGGCCTGCCCGTCGACCTGGAGGAGACGATCGCGTTCGGCCCGCGCGAGAACATCTGGCACCTGCTGTCCAGCTTCGTCGATAAGCGACGCATCCCCGCCGTGGAGGTCGTCGAGACGCCCTTCCGCGGGGGCTTCATGGGCTACCTCACGTACGAGATGGGGCTCAAGGGGATCGACGTCGGCGTGGCCGCGGACAGGGGCCACCAGCGCCCGGACCTGTGCTTCGCCTGGGTCACCAAGAGCATCGTCGTGGACCATATCAAGGGGCTTTTACATGTTCAGCACCTCCAGAAGCGCAAGCTCAACGCCGACTTCTGGATCGACTCGGTCGTCGCGTCGCTGCAGACGTCCCAGTCCTGGCAGCCCGGAAAGGCCGCCGACGGCCGGCGCGTCGACCCGATGACCGTGGCGACGCGGCCCGTCATCCGCGTCCCGGACGCCGGCGAGTACGAGGCCAAGGTGGCCCGCTGCCAGGACTTCATCGCCGCCGGCGAGTCGTACGAGCTCTGCCTCACGGACCAGACCACCATCACCCTCCCGGGACGGCCCTCCAGCACCGCGGCGGCAGCAACGAACGGCACGACCAACGGACACGCCGCCCAAAAGTCCTCCGCGCACGTCGCGCCGTGGAAGCTCTACAAGACCCTGCGCGCGCGCCAGCCGGCGCCCTTCGGCTCCTTCATCCGCCTCGGCGGCGCGACGCTCATCAGCAGCTCCCCCGAGCGGTTCCTCGAGCACGACGCGCAGGGGTCGTGCTCGATGCGTCCCATGAAGGGCACCGTCCGCAAGTCCAACGCCGTCGCGACGCTGGCGCAGGCCGAGGAGATACTGCACGTGCCCAAGGAGGAGGCGGAGAACCTGATGATCGTGGACCTCGTCCGGCACGACCTGCACGGGGTGTGCGGGTCGGGCAACGTCGGCGTGCCGCACCTGATGCGGGTCGAGGAGTACGCGACCGTGTTCCAGATGATCACCGTCGTCGACGGGCGGCTCCCCGCGGCCGCTGGGGAGGACCGGTACACGGGGCTGGACCTGCTCGCTGCGAGCCTGCCGCCGGGGAGCATGACGGGCGCGCCGAAGAAGCGCAGCTGCGAGCTGCTGCTGGACATCGAGGGAGGCAGGGAGAGGAGCCTGTACTCGGGCGTGGTGGGGTACATGGACGTCACGGGGAGGGGGGACTGGAGCGTGACGATCCGGACCATGTTCCGGTGGGACGACGAGGTCGCGGCCCCCGGGGCGGGGGAGGCGGAGCCGCGGGAGGTGTGGCACATCGGCGCGGGCGGGGCCGTGACGATCCTGAGCACGGCGGAGGGGGAGAGGGAGGAGATGTTTACGAAGCTGGCGGGGCCTTTGGGGGTTTTCGCGGAGGCTTGATGCTGGCCAGAGGAGGAGTAGAAGATGTCCGGACAGAGGTTTCTACACGGGGGTTTTCACTGGCGTTACTGAGGAAATTGGCATGAAGGGAAGGGATCAGGTGGGAGGGGAGGGGTTCAATGGGTGTTTTCGGTTGATACCTCAACGTATCTGGGATTAGAATACTTTTTTGTGAACCTCCACGGGTTTTAGACTCAACTTAGACGACCCGGACGAATGATCCACACAAGACGGACGGACGATAAAAACAATACAACGAACTCTCCTGCTAGTAACAATAGTCTTTGGACACTGGAAACCCCGCGGCGGACGAGCTTCAGTTAATGAATGCTCTTTTGCAAATTAAATGGTTGCACAACGATGACAAAAATCGAGATCGGAAACGCCCCCCGCCTGACGGAATGATGCTGGATATACACGGGGGAGACCCCGAATCTCGGCGCGGATCCAATTCCCCGTCCCTCCACTTCGCATGCCATGAGCGCCTTTCGTTAATCCCGGAACCGTCGAATCGTTCGTACTGTTACAGGCACTGCCGCTCGTGATCATCTGGTTCAAAAGATACAATTCCCACCCCTCTCTCTCTTCAACGTCTCTCTTGGGCACATGATTATTCCCCACCTCCAGAGTTCCCAGCCCGGCTTTCACGTCGTCGTTCAGAACTCCTGCTCCTCCTGGAAGAACATGCCGAAGCTGATGATGGTGCCGTAGATGAGGAGGCCGCCGATTATGGACATGACCATGGCCTCGACCTGGATGAGGTTCGAGTGGGCGAGGACGACGGGGAGGGCTGACGGGCGGCATTTGTTAGCAGGTCGGCTCGGCCGAGATAGAATGACAGCATTCGGGGGGGGGACAAAGACTCACCAATTCCCATGACCACCAGGAAGCCGGTGCAGAAGCGGCCGAGGTCCAGCACGGCGGCGCCGGAGCTCTCGACGAAGTCGTCAGGGTTGGCGCATCGCGAGCAGATCCAGTTGGGGATCGGGGCCAGCACGTAGGTGGCGACGACGAGGAGCGGGTAGTAGACCTTCCAGAGGGCGCAGGAGAGGATCACCAGGAGGAACCCGACGGCGAGGACGAAGGAGAGGGCGATGATGGTCTTGAGCCCGGCGGTCGGCATCTTGGATGGGGGTTGGTGTTGGTTTTGTCGGGGAACTTGTTCCGAACGGGTATGGGATCGGGTAGAGAAGGGGCCCCGTCGGGGCTGCAAGTCGGTCTTCGGAAAGAAAGACTATAGGTGCTTTTTTTCAAGAGGAAACGATTTCCGATGCTGCTTCTCGGTGATGGTCGCGTCGGGTTGGTCGTTCGTGGAGTCGGCGTTAATCGGTCTGTCGTCGTGGTGTCGCGGCTGGGCTGGTTGGTAGTGTGAGGCAGGCTGAGCTACAGTAGGTGTGATGCGATGGCGGGTCCTCCCCCAGGCGGCCCTGACGCAAGGTCGGGTGCGCGGCCGTCGTCAGCGCTTCACGGCGCAACCTTGTTCCAGCCGGCGCGGCCTCCCAATTCCAGCTCCAGGAAGGAGGAGCCTCCCACCCAAGCCCCACTCCGGCAAGACCCCGGCAGGAGACGAGGCGAGGCAGGCAAGGTACGGCGGTACGTACAGCTCTCTCTGCACGGAGCACCCAACACCCTTGCTCCAGGCTGAGAGAGTGCTACGAAAGCTCGACCTGCCTTGAGCTGGCTGGCTGGGGGGGTTATTATCCACAAGCTGCTCTCGCAACTCCCCGTCACTGAATCGCCCAACAACCACGAAACCACCCCGCGATTGCTCCCTTTCCAGCAACCTTCCTCCTCCCCTACCCGACGGAACCTCTCGAGATTATCGGTGGACGATTGATACAGCTGCTTAACGAAGCTACGAACACTCCCTCACGCCCGCCATGTTCAGAAACAACTACGACAACGACTCGGTGACATTGTAAGCTGCTTGACCTGCCTTTCAGCCTTCCCTGGGGCACCCATTACCCCCGGTGGACGACGAAGAGATAGCATGCTGACACTCGACCCCCTCGCAGCTCGCCGCAAGGTCGTATATTCCAGATCGAGTATGCAGCCGAAGCAGTGAAGCAGGGTTCCGTGGTAGTAGGCATCGCGAGCAAAACACACGCCGTGCTGGTAGCAATCAAGGTACGACATCACCGCCACTGCCACCGTTCTATTCTCGATGCATCGACTCGGCAGCCTCTCCCCTGCACAGGATCAACTTCCACCAAGGCCAAGGGTAAACGAAGCTAACGAAACCCCTCCCTCTCTGTTCTAGCGCAACGCCGAGGAGCTGTCCTCGTACCAGAAGAAGATATTCCCCGTCGACGAGCACGCCGGCATCGCCATCGCAGGCCTGACCTCGGACGCCCGCGTCCTCTCCAACTTCATGAAGCAGCAGTGCCTCGGCCACCGCATGACGTACGGCCGCTCGATGCCCCTGCGCACCCTCGTCGACATGATCGGCGAGAAGGCCCAGATCAACACCCAGGTCTACGGCAAGCGCCCCTACGGCGTCGGCCTCCTCGTCGCCGGCGTCGACGAGCGCGGCCCCCACCTCTTCGAGTTCCAGCCCAGCGGCATGACGGAGGAGATGCTCGCCTTCGCCATCGGCGCCCGCTCCCAGATGGCCCGCACCTACCTCGAGCGCAACATCGACAAGTTCGAGGACTGCTCCCGCGAGGAGCTCGTCCGCCACGGCCTCAAGGCCCTCAAGGAGTCCCTCGTCCAGGACCGCGAGCTGACGGTCGAGAACACGAGCGTCGGCGTCGTCGGCTTCACCGAGAAGGACGGCCTCAAGGTCGTCCAGCCCTTCAAGATGTTCGACGGCCAGGACGTCAAGGAGTGGATCGACAGCGTCGCCGCCAGCGAGGGCCAGGGCGGCGGCGAGGAGGGCGGTGAGGGCATGGAGGTCGACGGATAGAAAGGGAATGGCCAAAAACAGCCGATATGAGACACGCGAGAAAGGGGACTAGCTGGCTGGGGGTGTCTTTGGGTTGGTAGAACTTTGCGTCGCGTCGAACCAGCCTCGGACCCATCACGACGTTCTAACCTCCCACTGGACGATATGAGATGCTGGCCGGGCGTGGGGAGCAAGACGCGAAGGCAGCGCACCGATCCGGCCCGTTTTTAGACATGTACCAATACACAAAAAACTGCGGAAGAAGGCGATTGATTCGACAGCCGATGAAATGAGCTGCTGCTTTTGCGTTTGATCTGACTCTGCAGAGATGAGAAATTTTCTCCCCCTTAACGGCACGCGACACCTGCACTGCCTGTGACCGAGACACTACGCGTAGGTTCTTATACGTTTGCTTTCTTGGTTGTGTAACTCTTGAGGGTGGTCTATCGCGATGAGAAGAAACAGAGAGAGAGGCAGAGAGAAATACAGGAGGAACAATGCACAAACAGGGATCCAAATGTCTTGCTTCGCGTGTAACCATGCCATGACCAGACCAGAGCGGTAGTTCGCCCGCCCCCTTTTCCTCCCCTCTCCTCGCCATCCAACCCCAGCCGAAGCGTGTAATGCACAGAGAAGAAGATAAGGGGACAGAAAACAAGAAAGGCGCCAGACTCCGGTACGCATCCGCTTCTCGCATTGCACATCATTTGCCCGCCTCCTTTTTTCTTATCTTTCTACATCCATTCTCCCCATTACGCAGGAACACAGTCCACACACTCCGCGGGGACACGCTCACAGAGACTCGAGAACTAGGCGGGGGCCGTCTTCGTGCGACTTCAAGAGTTAGTCCAGTCGAGCTTGAAGGTGGCCTCCGAGACCTTGTAATCCCTGAGGGCGTCGATGGCGCCCTGCGGGGTGGTGGCGGTGACGAGGATGTCGGCGTTGGCGGCCTTGATGAACCCCTCGTCGACGCTCTTGCGCACCCACTCGAGGATGCCGTCGTAGAAGCCGTTGATGTTGAGGAGGCAGATGCCGCGGTCGTGGATGCCGAGCTGGTTCCAGGTGGCCGTCTCGAGGACCTCCTCGATGGTGCCGTAGCCGCCGGGCAGGGCGACGAAGCCGGAGCCGGGGCCGCCGGCGAAGACCTCCTTGGCCATCATCTGCTTGCGGGTGTGCATGTCCTTGACGACGGTGGTGCGGCCGTAGACCGTCTCGTCGGGGACGTACATGTTCTCCTTGTTGAGGGTGCCGTAGGTGGCGTCACGCTCGTACTTGACGAGGGCCTCGGGGATGATGCCGTGGACCGAGTCTGGGCCGGCGAGGGCCACGAGGGACTTTGCCACCTCGCCCATCAGGCCGACGGTGCCACCGCCGTAGACTGGGAAACTGTTAGTGTTTAGGTGTCTTGACAGAACGGCGTTACGTTTCATCTCGTCTCGTCGTGTGGTTCGCCACACGCTGTCACTTATGCTGTGACCGAGACTTGCAATGTTCTGTTGCCAAGGGGCGCATGGGGATGAGTGACTCACCGAGGTCGATGTTGTTCTCGGCCATGACCCTCGCCAACTCACGGGCAGCCTCCATGTGCTGGGGCTTGAAGCCGGGAGAGGCACCGCAGTAGACGCAGATCTTGGTCCTCTTCTGCACGCCATTCGAGGTGCCATTGACAGCTGTACCGTTGGTGTTTCCGTTCACAGTGCCATTGGTGTTTCCATTGGTGTTCCCGTTGGTGATGCCGTTGGTGCCGTTAGTGCTGGGGGTGCCGTCCCGGGATGCCGGGAACGACGTCAGGGGGGATGGGCCGCCGGACTGCATTGTTGTTGAGTGCTTGTTTTGATGTTGCGTGTGGAAAATGAAAGTATTCCAAAAACTGAATGCCCGAGGCTTTTCTTGCTTTTGGATGTCAGCAGGCAACTTGGGTAGAAAAGAGATGACAGGAACTGACGAGAGAGTGTGAGTTGCTGTCCTACCCGAAGTCTTAATACTTTTGCCAGGGTACGGAGGCTTGGGGGCTTAGAGGTCAAGATGACGGAAATTTAGTGGAGCAGGGGACCTGAGGGGCCTATAGTTGCAGAGATGGAGGGAAAAAGAGTCACACCGGCAAAGTTGCGCGGTTTACGGTACCTCCCAACGGAACTTTTGCCAAAAGTTGGACGAGAGAGAAAGAAGGAGAAAAGCTCAGAGGTCGAAAGAGAGAAGCCCGAGAGAAAAAAGCTGAGAAAGGGGATGGAGGATGGCGGTGAAATAAGGGTGTTATATACGCCTCTCGGGTCGGGCTTGGATGGAGTCTCCAGCTCGAAAAGGGATGCAAGTTTGTCTCGTTGGTTGGGGATCAGAGGCGTTGGCGAGCTGGTGTATCAATATCCCGGCACTGGTAGCAAGGTGTAGGGTAATAAAGGTCAGAAAAAGAAAAGAAAGATTGGACGAGCCCAGAGCAAGCACAGATGGGAATGAGACAGCGAGATGTCAGTTACCGCCGCGGCGCATGGGCGACGGGCCGATGGTGTGGTTGTTTAGCCACAGCGTATGGGGCAGTATCGCGTAGCGTAGGTAGGTAGGTAGGTGGTCTACCTGGTAGGTTCCATGCTACCTAGGCACAGTAGTGTTAGGTACCGTAGGTAGATAGTCTACAGTAGCTCACTCAGGTGCCCCAGGTGATATGTAAGACGGGCGCGTCCCAGGTTCGCTCGGGGATCCGTGGCCCCTCTTGCCGGTACAGTAGCGGGACGATTTAGTCGATGCGTAGTCCCAGCTGGGAAAGAAAAGCAAAGGCGAAAAAGGCAAAGAGGCCCTGGTGTCTTGTCTCGCGCGGCTGGAACGATGTGCGGTGTGACGGGGCGTTGACACGGACGTGGCTTCGGGACATCAGCGCGCATGCGGTAGGTACTCACGAGGGTCTCGTCGTCAAGGTTGCTTGCTTGTTGAACTCGACGGCGAGAGCACCTGGCTGGCCAGCGAAGCGATATGCGACTCTACTGGAATTTCCGAGACGAGTTTGGGGATGCGAGGGGAGGGGAGCACCCCAGCTGTCTGCCACCGCCGAGACCATTTGGTTTGTCAACTTGTTACGCGGCGACTGGGCTGGTCCGCACAAGTGTCCAGGTGACCAGTCGGCGAGGCCCAAGTCCGTCGCAGTGCGCAGCTCTGCTTCTCGTTGATCTGTTTGCCGGGCTTGTCCTAGTAGACGGGAAGCGCGATTGCGATGACGATGAGACGGATACCATCGGGGCACGCATGTTCGGGCGGCTAGCGGCTAGCCATCTTGTTGAGAGCAACCAAAGTAAACCCGTAACTTAACGTAAGCCTGATATTGCAGAATTAGCGTCCGGGGAAATGAAGAATATCTGACGCAGAATATGTGAGGCAGGGCCAGTTGTCATGTCTGTACGGATACACGTGTAACGACACGGTTCCTCACGTGTGCTCGTTGCCGTTGACGAATGGACCAAGCAAAAAGTTGCATTGGAGACGATCTTGTTTGTTCAACGACGTCGACAGGGCGGGCCAAGGATCCCAAGGTCCCGTCCATCCCGCAAGGTGCCTGAGGTGCCAAGGAGTACCTAGAACATGTATTAAAGTATTAATCTGTATTGGAAAGTTGCATCACGTAGGCAGATACCCGTCAATACGCAGGCGGCAGGAGCGATTGAGGTGCTGGAACTTGCGGCCCAGGCTGGCGGATGCGTTGGGACGATTTCCGAGCCGGGGAACCTCCATGCACTGTAACTTTAGGGGCTCCAGGCCCCTGTCACTAGCCAACCTCGACGACAACTTCCATCATTCCTTCCTTTCGAAGATACCATCAAAGAGCCGCAGGCCTTAAGGAGCCATGGTCATAACAATTCATTGAACACTTTTGATGGGGAACTCGCCTTACAGCAACACTTGCTGGAACGCTTGTTGGAGTCCTTGAGCCGTGAGCTTCGGAGCCGGAGCTGCAGCCGGACCGGAGCCGGAGCCGGCTGCCTTTCTCTGAAAGACTGAAAGACAGCCTCAGAGTCGAACATGGACTTGTTAACAAAGAACTGGCACCAGTAACTAATATCTGGTCATTGTGGTATGTCTAGTCCGACATCAAGATAAGACCGAGGCACCCTTGGCGTCGCTACCTCACTTACACTACCTCGACTTATGTAAGGTAGTGAGGATAGGTTAGTAGGTAGTGTCTCCTTACGGGTAGACATCCGGTGCGATCCTCTTCGTGGCGGCGCCTCGGGCGTTGATTCGCCCGAGCAGCACGCAATTTGTCCCGCAGCCACCGGACTATTGCCCCAAAACCCAGAACCCAGGGGTCCTCAAGTTTGCCGCGCTTTTCGGGCCCTTCCAGACTTCACTCCTCCAGCACAGCACCGACATCGCCCGCGCCGGAGAAGACACGGTTTCTTTCGCGACTCTGCTCGACAAGTCGCAATTGCAAACTCGACACGGACCCCCCTTGTTCGAGCAAGCAAACTTCGCCGCCACCCGCCGAGGCTGCTGCTGTGAGACGTGCCCGCATCTCCATCCTCGTCCCCGCGTGCTCCGTCTGCTCTCCCGACCCGAGAACTCGATTTCTTCACCCTGCCCTCCCGCCACCGCAACCGTTAGACAACCATCGACATGTCTCAGCCCAATGCCGGCGCCGGTGCTGCGCGCCGGCCCCAAGAAGATGCCGTTAGTACCTGCTCCTCCGTGTTGGCCGTCGCGCCGTTTTGAAAACCGTTGCTAACCCGACTTGTCGCGGCAGGGCATGAGCATGACCCAGAAGCTGATTCTCGGCGCGACCATGTACTTCGGCATGAACATGCTCATGAACAACATCTTCCAGAAGAACCAGGGCGCTACCCAGGTCAAGGACGCCAACGGCAACGTTGTCAGTGTTCCCGCCAACACCGAAGACATCCCCCCGTACCTCTTCCGCCCCAAGTCTCTGAACGAGGGTGCCACCTACAGCCAGATCCCCCACAAGCTGGCCCCCATCTGGCCCATGGACGGCCATGTCGACATAATTGTCACCATCTCCGACACTTTCGTGCCGACCCCTTTGGCGAAGACTCCCCAGGAGAAGATCGTTCTGAAGGAGGAGAAGTTCAAGCTTGGCAACTACAGCGATAAGCGATCCGTCGACACCACCATCGAGATCCCCCCCTCTGTCCAGAACAACGGAACTCTCTGGGGTCACTTCTACGTTTCTCTGCCCGGAAGCCAGCCCGATCCTCACGTCGAGACCTTTGACCCCGCCAACGCCTACTACTTTGCCTTCCCCCTCACCCAGTACATCCCGAAGAAGAAGGAGTTCAAGACCCGTTCCCTGTTGGAGTCCAAGGACGAGAGCGAGCCCGAGGAGATTATCGATGAGAAGGACACGGGCCCCATCATTGCCAGCTACTACCACCCGAACGCCAGTCTGTCCATGATCCCCAACACTGGGGTCTTGGACTACCGTACCACCCACCCCGCCATTCGCCAGTTCCTTCACCTCGAGCCGACTGGTGCCAGAGATGGCAGCGGCAAGCACTCGTGGTACTGTGAGTGAAACACGATTCTGTTTACGCGTGGCACGGCAGCTGACTCTCAAAAGATCCCATTCTCTTCGTCAACAACTTCTGGCAGCTCAAGAGTCAGATGATTCTCTTGAACGACACTGTCACGTCGGTCCCGCTGCACATTGACCTCAACAACCTGCGCTCCTGGCAGTTCAACACTCTCGCCGCTATCGAGGCCAGCGCCAAGGAGTCTGCCCGCCAGGCAGCGTTTGGCGGTTCTCTCCCCGGTGGTGGTGACGGTTCCGAGATCGAGATGGTCAAGGAGATCTTCATGGACACGAACCCCATTCTCCTCGGTATCACCGTCGTCGTCAGCATTGCCCACATCATCCTGGAGACTCTTGCTTTCGGCTCCGACATTGCGCACTACCGCAAGAAGAAGGACAACGTCGGCATCTCTGTCCGTTCCATCCTGGCCAACGTCTTCATGCAGGCCGTCATCCTGCTGTACCTCATCGACAACTCGCAGAACACCAGCTGGATGATCCTGGGATCCCAGGGCATCGGTATCGTCATCGAGCTTTGGAAGATCACGACGATCGTCAACGTGTCCGTGAAACCGTCACCGCCAGGATCGTGGCTGCCGTTTGCCATCGTGGTCGAGGACAAGCACAAGCTCAGCGAGACGGAAGAGAAGACCAAGGAGTACGACGAGATCGCCTTCAAGTACATGTACATTGCCGGAGTGCCGCTGCTCATCGGCTACGCCATCTACTCGCTGATCTACGACACGCACAAGTCCTGGTACTCGTACATCATCACCACCCTCGTCGGTTCCGTGTACGCGTACGGCTTCCTCATGATGGTCCCCTCCCTGTACATCAACTACAGGCTCAAGAGCGTCGCGCACATGCCCGGCAAGGCCATGATTTACAAGTTCCTCAACACCTTCATCGACGATCTGTTCGCGTTCACGATCAAGATGCCGTTCCTCCACCGCCTGTCCACCTTCCGCGACGACATCATCTTCTTCATCTACCTGTACCAGCGGTACGCCTACAAGACCGACTACACCCGCGTCAACGAGTTCGGCCAGGGCGGCGACGACGAGGAGGAGGAGGCCAAGGACAAGGCCAAGGCCAAGGAGCTGCTCCAGAGCGACCCCGTGGCCGAGAAGGTGACGGCCGCCGCGGGCAAGGCCACCGGTGCTGACACCGGCAAGGCCAAGAAGAGAAAGTAAACCCTTGCGTGTCGCACAGCGTCGGGTAGTCGCAGCCAACTTGAATAATGTAGATAGCCGTCCTTGAAAAATTGGGGGCGAACGCCAAGTTACCTACCCAGATAGATCGAACAAGAGATTTGCATGGCTGCACAAGACTTGAAGGCCCAGTGAGGGTCTCTGTTTCGCATTCAATGCCTATTCAAGTCTAATGCTGCTTGTGCATGCAGCCACAGATCTCCCCGTCAGTTATCTTTTGCATCTTATCTCTGAGTACGTCCCAACTTCGTTCTCCTGTACGCTCGGATCGCCAGACGAGACAGCTTGGACGATCGGGTCGGAGGAAAAGCAACCAAAAGCGATCAAAGCAAATGCAGGCAGATGGGCGGAATTGCAGCGCGAACCACCTCACACTAGAAAAGAAAAAGCTGGCGGCGGCTCGTATCCAAGATACGCCCAAGATATACGCGTTTGCTAGCGGTCGCGGCTGAGACGCATGGAGGGAAAAGGGACCGCCTCCCCACCACACTACCTACACCCTCCAAGGGCTACAGCATGGGGTCCCGTAAAATGTGCGAATGACGGGGGTCGGAGGGCGGGCAATCGGTGCCTGGTAGGGCAGAGACAAGCATCCGAACGCCGTAACCTATCAGAGGGTCTGGTTGGGGAGGGAGATGACGCCAGGTCCCCCGTCAAACGGCGTTTTGGGGCCGGGATTGCAGCTCCACGCTTGCTATTTTTCCAGCTCTTGGGGTGGTGGGAAAGGGGATGAATTGGTTTTCTAACTTCAGTCTTTCTTGGACGGCACGAGATGTGGAGTGCTTCCACGGGCAAGAGATGCCGAAAGAGAAGAGCAATCAACGAATTTCTGGGCAGCTCGGTTGAATCGGAAAGGTCGACACGCAACACCGTGTTTGAAGGGAATGGGGAACGGGGAATGCCCAGAGCTGCCACGGCCCGCGACGGAGCAGGGACATAGTACAAACGGCGTACGGTGATACCCTTGAGACGGGAGAGGGAGAAGATCGAGGGAGGCAGTTCGTTTGATCGATGGACTTAGCCTCGGGAGGGGAAGGATGAGATAGAAATACGGATGCCTAGTTGTACTAACCTACGGATACCTAGAGAAAGAAAGAGCGTCGCCAATGGCATCAATTCGGGAGTTGCCCAAAGCAGTCACGGCTGACCACACGGTCGAAAGCACTAACAGAAGCATCCCGAAAGCTAAGGTAACCTTCTAACTTAAGCTAAGCTTCGACGCTCTCGTCTGTTCTTGTGGTTTGTTGTGTGTGCATGGTGAAGGATTCGGATTCTGAATCCTTTCCGTCAGCCAACAACGCATACACTAGAAGCGAAAGCTCTAGAGCTGTCCATTGTTGCTGGCCCCGAAAGCCAAACACACCCGTACCGCACCGTACCAAAACAATTGAGGTGCCAGACAGTAGTAATCTTTCTCAAACCTCCCCCGTGCATCTCTCTCTCGCGGACCGCTCTCTTCCTTTTCTTCTTCCACCATTTCTGTTTCTCCCTTTTCTCCCACGCATCCACCACCTGCTGTCCCCTTCGCGTGCGCTTCTCTCTGTCAGCGATTCAGCAGGTCCCGCCGTGCATATCAACGCAGCACAGGTGCCTACCAACCTTCGTTGAGGCACCTACCTTGCATCACATGCCCGGGTTCCCCCGTCTGTCATCATTTCGTCCCATGGATCTTCGGTCATGACATGCGGACGGCCAATACTGGTCCCCCAGCAACAAGACAGAGCAGAGCAGAATTCAGGAACCAACCGAACAGCACGCGCCACAGCACGGCACAGCAAAAGTACTGCACACTGCACTGCAAAGCGCAGCTCGGCTCAGCAGCAGCAGCGACCCTTCCAAACAGCCCGCCAAGCACACATCCGGACCTTCGGTTCGCCAGGTCCACGCTGTTCTTCGTACTCGGTGGAGATCCACAGCCAGCGTGCTCTCAACATCCTAAATTGGATCGTCCCCGGCACCCCGAACCCTTCCTCGGGAGGGAGCCAAGACCTACTACTCTAGGGGAAACGTAAGCTACAAAATCCTGTTCGGACGGTGTGCCCGCGCCGCGCCCGCGCCCGCGCCCGCCGCAGAGCGAGAGGAGCCCGTTGTACTTCACTTCCCCCTTCGGGACGCTTCCACCCCCATATATCTGCCTCCCCAGCAGCACCGCTGGAGAGAGAAAAATAAAGAAGGGGGCGTCCCAAGGGGAATTTATTATTGGGGGTTCGCGCCGCAGCACGTCAGAAGCACGCAGTAACCCCCCTCCCCTCCCCTCCACCCCCCCCCTTCGAACTACCGTGCGCCTTGCCAACCACCTTGCCGCTTCCTCTCCCTTGAGCGCCACCAACTCCCTCGAAGCTCGACAAGCTCGAGATAGAGAGGACGGAAGGGACACCGAACCATGAGCAGTCCTACCGTCGGGTCCCTTCTGGCTGCCATCGCGACTCTGATCAGTGATGGCCTGCGGATCTTGAAATTCGCCGATAAGCACCACTGGGGACCTGACGAACACGAGCAGTTGCGCCTGCTGGAGGTCACCCTCGATGACGCCAAGAAGGACTTCCAGGAGCTGTCGGTCCTCGTCAACGGCCAGCGCTATTACATGAACGACCGCAAGCGTGAGTCTGCCGCGTTCCCCGAACTTCTCTCTGCCGGGCTGCCACCGCCGCTGCTGCGCTGCGCACCCTGTTGCAGCTTCTCCACGGTTCCTTCTATGGACCCCGCGGCGGTGGTCTGCTCGGTTCCGTCATTCCAATTGACTCCCCACCGCATGTCGCCGTCTCTTGTTTGCGCCCGCGACCGCCACGACCCCCTGCTGACGGAGCTTGTCTAGGTCTCTCCATTCGCGAACTCTCAAAATTACAGACCAAGTTCGAGCAGCACATCGACAACTTCAAGGACTGGGCAAAGACAGGCGGGCCGATCAACCCGATATGGGCGCGCGAGACGACCGAGTTGCGCCGTGAGCTGCACCGCGCGCAGTGCCGGGCCGCCCGGAGGATATTCACAGCCGAGCAGGAATCCTCGCAAAGGTGTCTGGGCGCCTTCCTGGTCTACCGAAAACAGCGCGAGTGGGCGAGCCGGACGCTCGTCACCGAGGAGGAGTTCCACCGGCGGCACGTCGAGGAGGTCGTGGCGTGCAACACCATCGGCAAGTTTGAGCGCTTCGGCGACCGGGACATCGCCTTCGTGTGCGACTTCTGCGACGGCCACCTCGTCTGGGAGGACATCGAGAGCATGCCCTCGGTGCGCGCTGCTCAAGACGCCGCCCCCGCCGGCGCCCTCGTGCCGCCCTACTCGCCCGCCACACCGCAGCTACCCCACTGGCAGGCGACCGCATACAGCAACTCGAACCGGGAGCCGAAGACGGTGGTGTTCGCGCCCCTCGCGATCGCGAACCACATCGCGCCGTACGAAGGGGACTGGGTGGCGCGGCTGGAGTGCCCGTTCTGCGAGGAGGCGCCCTACACCGAGCCGGGCGACGACGGCGACGACGAGGCGCGGAACGCACCGGAAGAGTCCGGGTTCGAAGACCTCGAGGCCTTCCAGGAGCACCTGGAGTGGCAGCACACGGCGACGTCGATACCCGCCGTGCCGCTGCCGAAGGCGGCCAAGGACTGCGCGGTGATGTGATACCAATAATTCTTTTTCGGACGAGGATCGAACGCGGCGCAGGCGGTTGAATTCGTGTAAACATATTTGCTTCGGTTCTTGAGAAACCATCCGGCGAGGAGTTGGGGGAGTTCCACGATGACGGAGGCGGCTCACTTTTCCTTTCGAGCCCGACACCCGGCTACGATGCATGAGATTATTCCGATTTTCCTTGACAACGCAGGCTGGCAACGTTCTGCCTGCCGTAGGATAGAGAGAGAGTCTTGACCAAGTAAGGTAGACCAAAAAAAGCGACAGCGACGCCGGTGGGATAAACTCCCGGTAGTAGTGTTTTTGGGTCATATTCCACATTAATACTGCAAAAGAACAACCACCATTTTTTTCGGTAGCAGAACCTCCACGTTGTTTCCTCTTTTTTTCACTCCCCTCCTCCTCTTTCGCGTCCCAAAAAGACCAGCTGTGATGACTTGATATACATGAAAAGATATACATTCGAGGGGCCTGCTGGCCGACAGGTCTTCCCTCGCGCGCGCCGCCTGAAAGATGAAAAACATGCTCCCTCCCAAAAGACTCCCCTCTCTCTCCCCCCCCTAAAAGAAGCGCCACCAAAAGAACACGATGATGATGAACCCCAGCGCGCCGAAGGGGCCGTACTGCTTGAGCAGCAGCTCCCAGTTGATCCTGACGGCGGCGCGGCGGTACTTCTTGCTGTCGTCCCTGAGCCTGGAGCTCAGCTCGCCCATGCGCTCGAGCGAGTCGCCGCGGTAGAGCAGGTCCTCGATGTTCTTGGTCATGACCTTGGTCACGTCGCGCAGCTCGTCGTTGAGCTTGTCGAGGTTCTGCGACGCGCGGGCGTCCGCGTAGGTGGTCTTGGCGCGGGAGATGAAGGTGTCGAACTCCATGAAGGCGTAGGGGCGGAGGGACGGGGAGTGCAGCTGCGCGGTCGGGTAGGTGGTGGTGAACTCGCGGGCGAGGTCGGAGAGGTAGGTGAAGGCCAGCTTGCGCGGGTAGGAGCGGTCCGTTATGCAGAGGAAGGTTATGTCGTTGTCGATCAGGTAGCTGCGAGGAGAGTGTGTTAGTCCTCTCTTGTAAGAAAGGGGGGTATGATGCCAGGTCGGGGACGACGCACTGGAGGTTGTAGGAGCCGCTCTCGATGCTGGCTTGGGGCTCCGAGTTGCGGGAGAGCTTGCGCAGGACCTGCTTGATCTGGGACTTGACCTCGGCGAGGGCGGTTTCCTGCTGCTCGTCGTCGACGGATGCGCAGAGCATCAGGCCTGGTTCGGTCAGAATTAGCTTTGGGTACACTGCGGTATGCGGGAACGCGGGGGAGGCCCTTACCGTCCAGCCTTGCTATTTGCGTTGAGCGGATCATTTTGTGAGTTGTTGTGTCTGTATGGCGGCCGGATTGGCGGGAAGGGTGTGAGGTTTGTGTGTTTCGAGAACGCGAGCTCGTCGGTTCCTGGTCGTCGGCGGGTCGGGGGGAGCTATCGCCGGTTTGGAACGGGGGGGTTGTCCGGATAGGTATCGACGTGTCCTCTGGGGAGCGAGCGGTCTCGTGTTCAATTACACAGGTGGCGCTTCGAAATGTACGCGTCCTCCGTCGTTGGCGAAAGAAGTATCGGAGGTTTCTTTTCGGCAAGGGGAAGGGTATCGTGTGCTGTGTCCTCTTTTTCGGTCAGGGGCGGTTTTCGGGGGGCAACTGCTTGTCATGGATCTCCTCAGATAACCTAGCTCTCTCTCTCGCGGTGGCTCTCCACGTCTCTGGGAATTTGAGATGACACTATGGGCGGGCAGGGCTGGCCAATGGGGGGTGGGCGACAGGGGATGATCCCTGCCGTGACGATTTGTGGCTGTCCTGTGGCTCAGTGGGCCAGGCCCAGCCTCGCTTTATCTGAGATTCCATCCATCCATGCTTGCTCAGTGAGACTCTCATCAACCACTTTCCATTGCATTTCAGGGAGGTGCGGTGGGAAGACCATCGCCTTCAAACTACCTACACAACACCAGCCATCTATATAATAGTTTGTGATTTTTTTTAGTAAAGGAGACCATCTGACTTGATTTATTTGGGTGGGTTGCTAGCATTTAATACATCTGTTTGTAAGTTTCAAAGTAGTTCTCTTAGTCTCATCTCATTCAAACGAACCTCAAGTTGCTTTGTGAGACCAGTTGGGAAGGAGTGTTCACCACAGTCGCCCTGCAGGTCTAGATTAACAACAACCCCCTGCCCCCCAAGCTCCGCGTAAAAATAGCTGTAATTATCCGTTTCTCTATTCTTTGACTGACGTTCACGCAGATTGAACGCCTGTGTGCATGTAGCTATTGTGATAGGCCCGTCCTGAGCTCTTGCCCTCCTGCCCAAGATGGCGGCTCCTCTCACTCCCGCGTCCATGGACATGGACATGCCAGACGCTCCCGCCGCCACTGCCTCGCCGTCATCCTCCGACCTCTCAAGTCCGCCAGACTCTGGACCCGACGACGACGACGATGAATGGGTGGACCTGGATTCTACCGATCAGCAAATCAACTCCCCCGCCCAAATCAGCCTCTCGTCCCCCGGCGCAGCCGACGACATGTCCAACATGGCGACGCGACGCTCGGCACGTAATATCAACAAACCCAGAGCTGCCCTCGTTGACTCTCCACCGCGACCGCCGAAGAGGAAGATCGTGGCCAAAATGTCCTCGGCGAAGAAAACCCCCAAGTGGACGGCGGAGACGCTCCTGACCGACGAGAAATCGCCTCTCGCGAGCGCGGATCTCAGAGTAAGCAGCCCATCATTTCCTACCACCCGCGTCGCTGATGACTGACACCGTCCTCAGACCATACTATGCCAGCCCGCCGCGTGGGACATACTCTCCAAGGACGAGCGCGCCGAGATCCTGGCGCTCTTCCCCGCCGGCACGCGCATCCTCGACGCGGGCACCGACGACGCGCGCCCGGACTTCGAGGCCCTCCGCAACGACAACAACTTCCGCCACGACTGCGCGACGTACTCGGACAACATCGCGCAGGGCCGGCACGACCCGGAGTGGCTCGAGCAGGCGTGGGCCGCGCGCGACCGCCGTAGGATGGGCGACTTCGACGCCTACCTCGCACAGAAGTTCGAGGACGAGTGGTCTTGCGAGCTGCCCGAGAGCTTCCGGCCGGACAGGGGCCGGGGGCCCGCTGGTGTTGCGTCCAAGACTGCTGCTGCTGCTGATGCGGACGAGGAGATGGCGGAGCAGGATTCGAAGAATGCCGTCGAGACTGACGGTGGTGGTGGTTCTTCTGGTCCTACTGTCCCGGTTTCTGATGCTCCTGCTACCGAGGCGTCCAGCAAGGAGGTTGAGAGTGACGTCATTGTCAAGCCGACCGGAAGTGGAGGACGCGATGTCAAGCTTGGTTCGCCTGTTGTCGATGTCAAGGAAGCTGCTATCGGCGAGGACGTGAAGGTGGACGAGAAGCCGAAGTTGGCCAACGATCCCCAGGAGAAGCACGAGCAGCCCGAGCAGCCTGGCAAGGGAGAGCAGGACAAGGTCATTTCAAAGCAGAAGTGATCGGAGAGGAGATATCACAAAGCGGTACGAAAGGGCGATGCCTTGAACGACTCGGAACGAATTATGATTCATGACGATTGGGTGGTGTTGGGTCGGCAGACCGCAGCACGGGCGATAGGCACAGCGAGATGTTTGCTGTTTGTGGTGCCGAAGAAGCGGCTACATGAACCGCTGATCGCGGTCGATAGAAGACCTCGAGTTTATAGTGCGTACATCAATAAAAAGCATCAGAACAGTTGGACAGGTGCCAATGAAGTTGGTTGTCGCGATAGTGGCTCGGTGTGGTCGCGGTGACCGTGGGTGGAAAGCCCACAGCAGCTCGGTCAGTGCCCCACATCACCGAGTAGAAACCCCAATTCCGTGGGCAAAAAGCTCGACCTTGAGATACCATCTCTACCTGTATTGCATCGCTCCCCAAACGACCTGTGGCATACTCGAACTTCTCCCGCGATTCAGTAGGATAGGAATTTTAGACTTTGGTCGAAAGAAACCATCAAGGTCTTCACCGTTGGGCCGCGCTCAGGACGAATCTCACAGAACCGACCTTCACCTCTGGCGTGTTGACGAGCGTCCGCGACTCACAGCCAGGTCAGCATGGCGCCCTCAGCAGATAACCACAGTCGATCGCACAGCCTCCTGCTATTCCAGAAACTTCTCAACTTGAGAGACGGCGCCAGCCCGCTGACGCTGGTGCTGGACAGTCTCGAGCAGCCTGCCGCTCCGGTCCTGCGGGAGTTCGTCTCGAGAGCCAAGGTATGCGACAACAACATTCCCCGTCCTTCTGCATGGTTTACCGGGTGATGTAACTCACCTGGAATATCTTACCCTGGAACGTTGTGACCAGTGCTAATCGTGTGCGCAGGTCGCCAAGGCAAAGGTCATTTTACTCTCGTTCGCGACCCTCAAGCGGCCGCGGGATGTCGACGTCGTCGTCAAGGCCCGTGGCAAGAGCCTCAAGGCCCTGAGGGCAGAAATCTTTTCACATTATCCCAAGCCAGACCCCGCGGCTCCAAGAGGAAAACCGCCATCACAGAGTGCGTGAACCTCCATCTATCTTACTCCCCTCACGAACCTCTGACTCACACTCGCAGAAACCGTCGTGCTGCTCGACTCGCTCAACGAGCTCGCCACCGCCGCGCCGGAGGTCCTCTCCTTCTTCCTCTCCAACATCGTCATGCCCGGCGTGTCCCTCGTGGCCGTCTACCACACCGACGTGCCCGTCGTCCTCCCGCGGACCGTGAGCGAGGACCTGCCCCACCCGCTGACCGTGCTCACCCACCTGGCCACCGCGATCCTGCGCCTGTCCAGCCTGCGGCAGGAGATCGAGCGGCAGCGCGCGCGCAACAGGAGCCTCCCGGAGCCCGGGTGGGGCCTGGGCGAGGACCGCGAGGGCGTGCTCGTCGGGCTCAAGGGGGAGGCCGGGTCGGAGGACTACCGCGGCGTGGTGGTCGAGATGGAGGTCCGGAGGCGCAGCGGGCGCGCGATGGCGGAGAAGTTTGCCATGCTGCCCCTGGCGACGACGGGTGCCGCAGGGAGGGCGAACAAGGTGTTTCTGCTCTCGGAGCACCCCGTGTTCGCCGCGCCCGAGGCCGGGCCGGCGGGCGCTGGCGGCGAGGGGGAGGAGGAGCCGGAGAGCACGTTCAACCTGGGGCTCACGGAGAAGCAACGCAGGGACAGGGAGGGCATCGTGCTGCCGTACTTTGACGCCCAGACGGACATTGGGGCCGGCGAGGGCGGCAGGATCTTGTATGAGATGGGCCGGGAGGACGACTTTGACGATGAGGAGGACGAGATTTAGGACCCTGCCTTGCGACGAGATAATGACAGTCACGAACACTGGAATTCCCCGGACAGCTGCTTGCGGTGCCGCTTTCTCGTGAAATACCTAGAAGCTCCGGTACATCTTCCGGCCAGCAATATCAAACCCCTCGAGGCAGTTCTCCTGGTACCCTCAGACCAGGCACGGTACCTCCCTCTGGGGAATACCTCACACCGCACCTTCCTTACCTACCAACTTTGGTACGCTGTACGTACCAACCTACACCGCCAGCCACTTCCCCACTGAGGCCAAAAGTGAAATGAGGCCAAACGGGTTGAGGTGAGGCCAAAAAGATGGACTGAGGCCAAATGGAAGCCGCCACCCGCTGCTGCCTGCAAGCTCTTGCCTACCACAGAATTCTGTCCCCCAAGTACGTACTGTTTACTGATTGCGTCCAGAGCTCGGGCCATCCCCAGAACCTATATAATTCCCCCCAATCTCCCCCTCGGCTTAGGATTTTCTTCTCCTTTTCTCCTTAGCTCTCTTTGCCATCATGGCTTAGATCAAGTGTAGTATCTGTTCTTTTCAGTTTAATCTCTGAAAGACCACCACCGGTGGTCAATCCTTGATTATCTATATTTTTGATCTCTCGGGTTGGGGAGGTCCCTGCGCTTGCCGCACACCTCCCTCCCACCGTGTCCCTGGTATTACACTGCCTCCAGGTGACGCAAACTCCTCTTTTGGTTTTCATTGCTTTCTCTGGCTTGTCCAGGGTGGTGGAGAAGACTGTGAATAATGGGAGACGGATTGGAACGGCTGGTTTCGTGGTGTTGGTGAACGGTAAATAGCGATCAAATAATTACATGACCATGTTGACGCCTACGTAAATTTTGGTGATGGTTGAATCGACGTTGTCGTGATGTTTTGGAACCTGCCAGAGACTGCCGGGTGCGTCAGTGGAGCTTGCCGCGACGGGGAAGTTGCCACGGAGCTTCCGCAGGGGCCCCATGCGCTAAAACTGCAGCGCCTCACAGGGACCTAGAACCATGCTGAAAGAATTCCCCCAATGCCCAGCAACCTGACCCCGAATTTTTCCAGCCACCCCGTGACGTCGTCCCAAGAACTTCTCGATTTGTCTCATTTTCATCGGACCATACGCACTTTCATACCCAGATACCCCTCTTCTCCGAAACCATGGGTCGCGATAACAGACAAGGCTGGGGCGAGCCCGACAGACGCAGCCGCCACGGCGGCGGCCCCCGCGACGGCGACCGCGATGGCCACAGAGACCGAGACCGCGATCCCAGGCGCGACAACCGTGACAACCGCGACAGGCGAGGCGACGACCGCGACCGGAGATACAGATCCAGGTCCCGCGAGAGGCGCGACAGGGACCGCCGGCCCAGGGACGGCGACAGGGACAGGGAAAGGGACCGGCCCCGCGACGACCGCGACGGCGGAAGGCCGCCAAGGCGCGAGAGAGACGACCGTCGCAGGCGGGACGACGACAGGGACGACGACCGCCCGCCCAGGCGGCACGATGCAGATGAAGAAGCTCCTCGTAAGTTCGCCCCGAGTCTTGCGTGCTCCCTGCGTGCGAGGACTGACGATGGATGGCCAGACGCAGCACCCCGCGACAAGGACCGCAGACGCTCCGCCTCCCCGCGCCGTAGCGCCAGCCCTCCGCCGCGAAGAGACGAGGGCAGGTACACCGAGACGCTGCCCACGCGCTCGGCGCTCGGCAGGGGCAGGAGGGAGCAGCAGCAGCAGCAGCAGCAGCACACCATGTCCTTCAAGGTGGGACGGAACGACTCGCCGCTGGTGGACAGCGGGCGCGACAGCGAGTCGCGCGGCGACACGCCCATGACGCACGGGCGGGACGATCGGGACGACCGCCGGGGAGGCGGAGGCCATGACGACGACGAGGAGGAGCCCGAGGTGGAGGTGGAGGACGACGGGATGGCGGCGATGCAGGCCATGATGGGCTTCGGCGGGTTCGGGACGACGAAGAACACAAAGATCGCGGGGAACAACGTCGGGGCCGTGAGGAAGGAGAAGAAGACGGAGTACCGGCAGTACATGAACCGGCAGGGCGGTTTCAACCGGCCGCTCAGTCCGAGCAGGTGATTGTGTGGGTTGGGAAAGTATTATTCGGCGCGGTGTTCGGAAAGGCTGGTATGGTCCAGGAGAGGGAGCATTCTCATCTTACGCGTGAGGCAGCGCACGTGCTTCATGAACATTATTTGAGAAGGGGCCAACGCGGAGGCATGTTTATCGACACTAGACCCAAGCATCGGTATGCTTCTCGCTCTGTATTCTTCTCGAGATACCTATAGATTACTAAACATGGAACCGTATTCAAACAGCTCTACTTGCTTAATTCCGCTCATCCGTGTCCCCGCCACCTAACCCGACGCCGTTGATGCCGGCGCCGGCGGCGTAGACTCCATGGCCTTGCCCTTCTTGGCCTCGGCCTTGAGCTCGCTGTCAAAGATGTCGACGGAGAGGCTCGCGTCCACAAAGTCCTCGAGCTCCTCCGTCACGGTCTTGAGCTTCTCCCTCACCGCGATGGCGCCCTCGAACCCGACGATGTGCCTCGCCGGCGGGTTCTCGTGGCCGCCGATGGCCGTCAGGGCGTGCACCGTCTCCAGCACCAGGCGGTCGGTGGCGCTCGGCGGCAGCTTGGGGTACCGCACGACGACGGAGTCGGCCTCGGACGGGTCGACGGCGGTGTCCGGGTTCATGTTGAGGACGTTGGTGAGCATGTCGCGCACGCTGGGGGCCGGGTTGACCTCGGAGTCGTACCAGGGCAGCTGGGG
Organism: Colletotrichum musae; assembly: GCA_027406025.1. Taxonomy (NCBI): domain Eukaryota; kingdom Fungi; phylum Ascomycota; class Sordariomycetes; order Glomerellales; family Glomerellaceae; genus Colletotrichum; species Colletotrichum musae. Next base: position 2,263,015 of record JANVYC010000002.1, on the reverse strand, counting down.
CGCGAGGACGATCTTGTTGGTGAGGGACTGGATCTCCTTGTTGGGCTGGACGATGGTGACCTTGATGTTGAAGGGGGCGATCTCGTAGGCGAGCGAGTCGCAGAAGCCCTCGAGGGCCCAGATGGCCGAGGTGTAGATGGGCATGCCCGGGGTGCCGATGTGGCCGCCGGTGCTGGAGAGGATGATGATATGGCCCGTGTGCTGGCTGCGGAGGAGCGGGAGGGCGGCCTTGATGAAGTTCACCTGAGAGAAGAAGATGGCCTCGAACTGGTCGCGGACGAGGTTCTGGGTGAGGGGGTTCGTCGAGAGTTCCTCGACGCTGCCGACGACGGCTGCAGGGGGTTAAGGATGTGGTCATATCATGTAGCTTGGGGCTCGCGTACCTTCAGACTTGCAACACAGAAGGATGTCTATCCTGCCAAAGACCTGGACGGCCTCGGCGACGGCGGCGCCGCACTGGCCCATGACGCGCCCATCGCAGCGGATGCCGCGTATCCTGTCCTTCCAGCCCTCGCGGTCCCTGCGGGTGCTCTTGCACTCGTTGATGAGCTCCCTGAACTCGGCGCTGCGCTCGTCGTCCTCGATCTCGTTGGGCGGCAGGCAGGCGACGACGTAGTCGCCGTGGGCCAGGAGCAGCCTGATGAGCCGGATGATGAGCGGCGAGAGGGCGGTGGTGAGGAACCACGTCCTCGGCGAGTTGTGAGTCGCTTATGTGGGTCAGCACAAGTGACGAGTGAGGACGTGAACGGGTGTTCTCACGGAAAGACGGCGGGGGGATGGTGTTTGTGTGCCTGGCTGGCGTGGCCTCCGGCCCCTTGCGGTCGGCCATGGGCGACACCCGTCGGAAATGAGATCTCGTTATAGGGTGGGCCAATCAAGCTTGCATGACGGCGTGGGAAGGCAACGATATGGGCGTGGGATGGATCTCAAAAGCAGCCAGATGCGTGGATGCGTGGGGATATGTAGGTCGACGTCTTGGTGGTTGGGCAATCATGCATCACCAACCCGCGTGTGGGTGGGTGGCCTCGAAACGACGGGATATTAATACAGCTTCTTAATAAGAGCCTTGTTGTTAGAGGCTGAGATGGACAATCGGATATACAAGGGAAGGGAGCCACGGCTAGAGGTGCCTTTAAGGTTGCAATCCCTGGCGCGCGGTCTGCAGAGGAGAGGGGAAGAGGGAGAACGGGAGCGGGAGCCCGCGAGCGACACCCAATTCAGAAGGTCCAGTGTGCTGCCCGCCCCCCCGTCGCGGCATCTCAGCGCCGCCTAAGCGGCGCCCCACCGCGTCCCGATTCCAGCGGCACCCCACGCTGAAAATCTGGGGAATGACCCCTCCATCCAGTCACGTCACTTTTTTTTTGTCCGCCGACACCGGTGTATCGTCGGCCATGGCGGGGTTGCGGTGTCTGGAATAGCGACTTTTTTTTTTCTGGCACCACTTCCGGGCTCCGTGAGTCACCAATTCCGATACATAAACGACGCTTCCTCCCTGCTGCAATTTCTTCGTGTTTGCTCGCCATCAGAACCTCGTTCCCAATCCCAATTTGACCCGCCGAGACAACATCGCCGCCACAATGCCCTCCCGCGCCGACATCACCTACTTCGGCGCCGGCCCCGCGCTGCTGCCCACCGACGTCCTCGAGACGGCCGCGCAGGCGCTGGTCGACTTCAACGGCACCGGCCTGGGCATCGCCGAGCACAGCCACCGCAGCGAGATCGCCACCAAGATCATCGAGGAGGCCAAGGCCGACCTGGCCGCCTACCTCGACATCCCCGCCGACTACGAGGTGCTCTTCATGCAGGCCGGCGGCAGCGGCGAGTTCTCCGCCACCGTCTACAACCTCGTCGGCTCCTGGGTCGCCCGCCAGCGCGACGCCGTCCTGGCCCGTCTGGGCGCGACCGATGAGAAGGACGAGAAGGTCGTCGCCGAGCTGCGCAAGATCGTCGACGAGAAGCTCAAGGTCGACTACCTCGTCACGGGAGGCTGGTCGCAGAAGGCCAGCGCCGAGGCCGCCCGCCTGCTCGGCCCGGAGTACGTCAACGTCGCCGCCGACGCCCGCAAGATCAACGACGGCAAGTTCGGCAAGATCCCCGACGAGAAGGATTGGAAGCTCAGCAAGGACGCCGCCATGGTGTACTACTGCGACAACGAGACGGTCGACGGCGTCGAGTTCCCGTCCTTCCCGGCCTCGCTGGCCCCGAAGGAGAACGGCGAGGGCCCCATCGTTGTCGCCGACATGTCGTCCAATATCCTCTCCCGCAGGATCCCCGTCAAGAACTACAGCGCCATCTTCTTCGGCGCCCAGAAGAACCTGGGCTCCACCGGCATAACCGTCGTCGTCATCAAGAAGAGCCTGCTCGGCCCCCAGCCCTCGCCCGCGCTGATGCGCAAGCTGGGCCTGCCCATCAGCCCCATCGTCCTGTCCTACGAGACCATTGCCAAGAACAACTCGCTCTACAACACCCTGAGCATCTTCGAGTGAGTCCCCCCCCCCTTTCCTTACCTCTGCCACAGGCGCAGCAAGCTGACGGGACCAAAACAGCGTCTACATCGCCGGCCAGGTCCTCAAGAAGCTGCTCCGCACCTTCTCCGACAAGGTCGACGGCCAGCAGGCCGTCGCCGACAAGAAGGCCGCCCTCATCTACGCCGCCCTCGAGGCCCACCCGGAGGCCTACCGCATCGTCCCGGACAAGTCCGTCCGCTCCCGCATGAACATCTGCTTCCGCGTCACCAGGGGCGGCGACGTCGACGCCGCCGAGAAGGCCTTCCTCAAGGAGTCCACCGCCCTGGGCCTCACCGGCCTCAAGGGCCACCGCAGCGTCGGCGGCATCCGCGCCAGCAACTACAACTCCATCCCCCTCGAGGGCGCCGAGAAGCTCGCCGCCTTCATCGAGTCCTTCGCCAAGGCCTGAGGCCGAGGAAGGAGGACCTGATGGGTTAGGGATGGTTGCGAGGGGTTTTATGATACCAATGTAACATGGAGCGCGGATTTTAACAAAAGAGGGACACACAAAACAGGTTTTATAAAAGTCATGTGGGAATATTTAGGGAGCCTTGGTATAATTCAACATTTCACTTCCACGCCCTGTTGACGTGTCATTCGATAACCAGGTGGTCTGCCAGAACCAGCAAGATCTTACTATCGTCGCTGCATCGCGCTGCTATGTACTAAACCAAGAACAAACGAACGTGCTGAACAAAAACTAGGATATCATCGAAAACACAAACCCGCGAATCGAGCAAGCCGAACACGAAAAAGCACCTGGATGACACCCCGATGCAACCAGCTACTGGCGCTTCTCCGCAGTCTTCTCGCGGATGCTGCCGGCCCGCGCCTCGGGCTCGTCCTCGATCGTCTTGGCCAGCTGCGTGACGCCGAAGAGCTCGTCCATCTTCTCCAGGCTGAGCCCTTTCGTCTCGGGGATGAAGAAGTAGACGAACATGCCCATGGCGAAGCCGAAGGAGCCGAACATGAAGAACATGCCCTAGAAAATATCAGCAATCAAGAACGATGCCTCTTTTTTTTTTGGGACAAAGACGGAAGAACTCACGTATCCCTTGTATCCCATGGTCAGCTGCATCGTCAGGACGGTGCGGGCGATGATGAAGTTGAAGAGCCACTGCGTCAGGGCCCCGAGGGCGACGTTCATGGCCCGCAGGCGGGCGGTCGGGATCTCGGAGATGACGATCCAGCAGCAGGGGCCCCATCCGAATTGGAAGAAGACGGTCTTTGATGAACGTCAGCTTTTGCGGGCATTGGAGAGACGAGGATACTCGAATCGACCAAGAATCATCTTCAGACCACGGGGGGATTTGTACTTACCCACAGGAAGATGGACGTAATGGCAACGTATCCAAAAGGTGGAATCTATGAGAACACATTAGCATGGCCCTAGTAACGACGGGGAGTGCAGTAGACTCACGGGCTGTCCCTCGACAGGCGGGTTCACGCGGCCGTAGATGCCGACGACGAACATGGCCAGCCCCTGGGCGAAGCCGGTCCAGATCAGGCTCCAGCGGCGGCCGAGCGAGTCGGCGACGAAGGTGAGGAAGCAGGCGCACGCGGCGACCTTGACGACGCCGTAGATGCCGGTGGCGAAGAGGGAGGCCTCGGTGCCGCTCATGCCGAGGTTCTTGAAGATCTGGGGGGCGTAGTAGTTCTGTACGGGGTCAGATGGCTTCCAATGTGAGGTATAGGCACGGCGAAGTTGACTTACAATGGCGTTGACGCCGGCCATTTGTTGGCAGATCTAAGATGGCCCCCGTGTTAGTGTCGACCCGATGCTGCGTGGCCCAAGTAGAATGACTTACCATCAACAATACCGTCAGAATGGCACGCTTCCTGTTCCCGGGAATGAGCCACATCTCCTTGAGCAGCGTCATCGCAGTCGCGTCCCCGACGAGCCGCCTCTCGGTCTCGAGCTGGTCAGACATCTCCCGCAGCTCCCCCTGGACGTAGGCGTGGTCGCCGGGGAGGCCCCTCAGGCGGACGAGGATGTCCTTGGTCCGCTCCCAGTGGTCCTGCTTGGCGCACCAGCGCGGGCTCTCGGGGCAGAAGAACATGCCCACGGACAGCAGCACGGCGGGCACGGCCTGCAGCGCCAGCGGCACCGCGTACAGCGCCTTGCCCGAGATGTGCAGCAGCGAGCCGTAGTTGATCCAGAACGCCATCATGGTTCCGGTCACGATGAAGAGCTGGTAGAAGGCGGTGAGGCCGCCGCGGATGGCGCGCGGGGCGCACTCGGAGACGTACAGCGGGGTCAGCATGGACGCGGCGCCGACGCCGAGGCCCGCGACGAAGCGGCCGACGAACATGAGCGGGAGGTTGCCGTGCTCGGCGGAGGCGGCCTGGAAGACGACGCCGATGGTGGTGATGATGCCCGTCACGATGAGGCACCAGCGGCGGCCGAAGCGGTCGGTGAGGTAGGGGGTCACGAGGCAGGCGGCGAAGCAGCCGCCCTGGAGGGTGGAGACAATGTTCTGGTCCTGGTTGGACTTCTCGGTCTTGGAGGCGTCGAAGTAGCCGAACTGCTTCTGGGTTTCTTCCATGGCGAGGACGCCGCCGATGGCTGCGTGGGTGTGAGTTGAGGACAGGATAGGGGGGAGGTGGACTCGGGGAGGGGTTCACAAACCTCCAATGTCCCAGCCGAAGAGCATTCCTCCGAAGCAAGCTGTTAAGATACAGGGTCAGTACGGTTTTCTGTTCAGCGTAAATGGCTGGGAGACTTGCATGCGCATGCCAGGGCAAAGACTCTCCATCCGTAAATCTCCACGGGGTCCTCCTTCATCGCATCGTTCTTGACGATGCGACGGAGGAATCCGGCGATACCCATGGTGACTGTTCAGAGAAAACACAGTATGACGACGATTGGGTTGCTCTCGCAGGGCGTCGATGCCGGAGTTGATCGTCTGCTGGTGATAGACGAAGAAACAAGACGCAAGAGGGTAGCAACGAGCCAGATGTCGCGGGGGTCTCCCACTTATTTATGCTAAATCCAATAGCTCTCGAAAATGCCCATCCAGCGCAGCTGTCCGTCCTGGATGAAGATCTCTCAGGGACTGGCAGTTTGTGGCTGAACCGCGCTCGATGATACCGGCGGAGGGAACTACACCACCCCAACTCGAGGGTCATCTGGGGTGCCATCGGGCTGCTACACCACTGGCCAACCACCGCAGGCCATGGCAGCCCGGTTTCACCACCGTCCTGTCGTACAACGGCGGAACGATTGGTCCAGGGGGCATTTCCCTCCGCAGGTCGAGGAGAATGTCGCCGTGGGCAGCCCCCGCCTGGCGATCCGGGCACTGAACTCTACCACGGCTGGGCAATTATCTGTCTCCCTTCCACCCCCAATAGCAAGCTGCGGGATGAATGCCAAGGAGCCTCGATGCTCTAAACAGAATGAAGAAGGGAGGCGCTAGATCAACGTCAATGATCCCAAGTTTAGAGACGAACACCCACCTCGTTGGTGGATGAAGTCCGTCCACCAACGGTCTCGATTCCTCGACGAGATCGTGGCTTCGCGAGGCGGCCTGCGTTGCTGTCCTTGGCATCGAGGAGGAAGGCTGCCGTGAAGTATTAATCAATAGAAATCACCATGTAGTTGTCATCATGATCCCCAGACGTGGACAGGAGGCGCCAACAATAACATACACACACACACACCCTGGTGAACATCCAAGAGCTAGCGTGATACCAAGGGCCCAGTCGAGCTGCTGCATCGCCCATCCTCAAGCTTATCAAATGTGACAAGGCGAGAGTGAGTGTCCATACCCCCCCTGTTTAGCCGTTGTGTAGGTATGTAGTGGTCTAGTTTTAGCCAAAATGCGGGGGAGCTATCGACGGGGTACATACAGTGAATGTTATGTGTGTAGCTTACCGATGAGACAACCCAGCACCGATGCCGGACATCTGGGATGAGGAGCTGTCGGCGAGGTGCCGAACGTTTGGTCTGGGAGGTACACACGAATATTTGGTCTTGGGGGATATGGCAATACGCATGATATGGAACAGCTCACACAGGCTGAGAGAAGGATACTCTGGTCAATACCACGAGTGTACACACGAGTAACTCACAGACAAGTCGATTGTATGTATCAGGGCTCCAGCCAAGAACGGACTATCCTCATGTATGTATATCCACAAAAAAACAGTCAAGCAAAAGCAAAGCTTTTGACAAGAAACCCCAAGCGACCAGCTTCGATTAAGGAGAAGCTTGCTCTCCCCAGGTCTGCACAGCCCCGGGGAACAGGCATGGGGCGTGGCTTGCCCAGACCTCTCCGGATTCGTGGAAAAACCTCAACCCCACGAGAAAGTACGGCAGGCCGGTGACCACTTACACACCAACACCAACATCAACAACACACCCACAATCTCATCCTCCTAACAAGAGAAAGAAGAAAAGAAAACACCAACTCAAAGGCGCAGACGCCACTTCAAGAAATGGTGGAAGGAAGGAAGCTCTGCCAAATGTAATCCAGCAATGAGAATCCCGTCAACCCTTCAGGAGGCGCTCATCTCTGCCTGGAGCCAAGACGGGATCGCAGGTGGCCTCTCCCAGCCGTCCAGGTAGCTCTCCCTGGGGACGCCCTCGCCGGACGGCTTGGCGTAGATGCCCGTGACGTACCAGACCGTCTCGCCCTTCTTGATCGTGTGCTGCAGCGTCGGGATGGTCGTCCGGTTCTCGACCAGGTTCGAGTTGGGGTCCGCGTTGACGAGGTTCGCCGTCCGCTCGACGCCTCCCTCCTCCGGCTCCAGCGCCCTGATGCCCACCGCGCCCTTGGACACCGCGAACGACCCTTCCCGCCCCTTGGCCAGGCCCTCGGGCGTGTTGGTGTCGTAGTTGCCGATGATCTTGGGCGACGTGCCCTCGCACCGCGCCGCGTCGTAGAGGTCGAGGTACCGCCCGTCGGCGGAGCTCTCGTTGCAGATCGCGAACGACCCGTCCGCCGTCATGACCTCTCTCCCCGCCGCGATGCGGTGCACGCGCAGGTGCCAGTTCGGCGTGGCCTCCTCGGGCGGCGCGAGGATCGTCTTGATCTCGACGTCCGGGAAGGGCTTCCACACGGACACGAGGACGGGCTTTCCGTCTCTGTCCTCGATGCCCGCGTACTGCGACAGCCGGCGCGTCTTCCAGTACTCGCCGCCGTCGTCCGACAGGCCCAGCTGCGACGCCAGGGCGTACTGCTCGAGCGAGAAGAGGCCGGGAGGCACGGAGTACGCGTACGAGCTCGAGTAGGCGAAGCCGCCGTACTTTGCGTGCGTGCCCTTCATCGGGTAGCTGCACGCCTGCCCGGACGAGAGGAGCATGCAGTGCCCGCCGAGGTTGCTCATGATGTGGCCCGGCTGCTCGAGCGGCTTGACCTTGGGGATGACGGGCCACGCCTGCTCCTCCTCGGAGGTCCAGAACGGGTGGTCCTCGGGGACGGCGAGGCAGATGAAGGCGAGGCAGGCCCAGTACTAAGCACAGGTCAGTCAAGTTTCATCATTCGTCGTCTTCCATCTGTCAAACACTGACCGGGCTTCCGGGGCTGTTGTAGTTCTCCGCCATGTACATGTTCGGGTACGAGTACCCGATCGTCAACGTCCCGCTCGGGCTCCACATGCCGTGCTGCGTCTGCCACCACCGCAGGTGCCGCATCACGATGCCCTTGACCATGCCCCACGTCAGCGGCGCCGGCAGCTCGACGCCCGCGTACGCGAGCGCGCCCCAGAACGACACCATGGCGAAGCGGTACCCGACGCTGCGGCCGAACGGGATGGCCCGCCCTTCCTCGTCGAAGTAGTGCACGAGGTCGAGCGCGACGGCCTGCGCGCGCCGGCGGAACTCCGCGGCCCGCTCCGGCTCGTCCTCGCCGGCCAGCCTCGCGTACAGCAGCTGGAGGAACTGGATGGCGAAGCTGGACGAGTAGTAGTCCATCTGGTGGATCCCCTCGGGCCCGTCGTTGGACCAGCCGCCGCCGCGGTAGAAGGTGTCGAGGTGCTCGATGTCGGCGTCGAGGCGCTCCTGCGAGAACTTGCCGCCGTTCTTCTTCAGGCCCAGGTTGGCGAAGACGCGGAACCAGAGCCAGTTGGTGTTGGGCATGCTGGGGTGATGTTAGCCTTGAGCCTTTATACACGGCCTAGAACGAACGGACTTCTTCTCGTTGATGGAGTTTCCAAGCCAATTCTCGACGTTGCCGCGCTCCTTCTCAGACAGGTTTTCCCAGATTGTAGGCGCAACAGCAAGAGCGAAGCCTTTTCTCAACCGGTTAGTTCATCCCCAGAAACAGGTGTCTGCCTCGTCACCATACCAAAGGGGCACATCTCGACCATGCGCTGGTCGTTGTCTCTCGGGTACCCCCAGTACTCCGGGTTTTCCGGGTCCGTGCCGGACCTGATGCCCTCGATCCACCACTCGGTGCCGCGGTACTCGCCGCCGCCGGCGAGCAGGCACGCCAGCCCCCACAGCGGGCGGCAGATGCCCTCGACCTCGGAGGCGGACTGGTCGAAGCGGACGGCCGTGCCGCCGGGGCACTTGACGCGCGCCTTGCGCGGGGAGAAGAAGGGCTCGAGGGGGTCGAGGAGCGTCCGGAGGAGCTCCTGCACCGACGCCCTGTCGGAGAGCTTCACCTTGGAGAAGGGGTGGGCGCCGTCGTAGCCCAGCACGAGGCCGGTCCTGGGTTCCTCCATGCTGTGTGTTGTGAGGAGGTGAACAAGGTAACTCGAGGAAGAACTATATTCAGGATATAGATGTAGACAGACGACAAGAAAAGAAAATAGAATGACACGGGGTCAGATGCCATTAGGCGGGGGGACCATCGAGGTCATAACTAGCATCCCAAGCGCAAGCACCTGGCTCGCTCTCCAATTACCCCGGCCAGACATGACCCGACAGAACGCACTCGCCGCGCCGCGGATTCTTCCCCGGGAGAATAATAAGGCAGGGTAAGCTCCCCCACGTTACGACACTGTCGAGCAAGCTTCTTGGTTGGTGCTTGGAGAGACGATGAGGGGTTCTCCCGCTGGGGGAAATTCAGCGGGGGTGGGGTAGCTCGAGGAGGGGCAGCAATGGTCGCGCACACTCGCGGCTAAATGGGATCGACCGTTTCTCGGCGACCAATCCATCCGTTCAGCCGTTCTTCGCCCGAGCATTGCTTCAGATGAAGAAAAGACCAGAGTTACCTCCCTGGCACCTGGGGAGGTCTCCCCTCCCGCCTTTAAGTCTCTCCCACCCCCCACCAACTCGATCCACTTTTCCGGCCCCGGGGGTCCCATCCGCCCGTGTCGCGCACCTTTTCCGGGGGCACCGTTTTCCGCAGGGTGGGGCAAAAGCGCGCCAGCTTTGGCCCTCCCCTCTGACCCGCACATGACTCACCCTACTTAGTCAGAAATTTTGCTATTAACTTTCGACAAATCGGAAGGGTGGCCGAGTTGGTTATGGCGCCAGGTTAAGGTCAGCTTAACATCTGTTTCCTGGTGGGGCAACCCGCGCGAGTTCGAGTCTCGTCCCTTTCATTTTTCCATTTTTGGCACGTTTCTAGACGTCAGAATCGTCGGGAATTGCATGACGTTTCTTTTGACGTGCATAACTTTTGTTTTTGACGGGGTTGGGTGGAGGTGGGTGGCCTCGAAAACATCGTGAGCGACCTCTGCGGAGTGATGTTTGTGCCTCCAACCTCGGACTTTTTCTTTGGAATGTGCTGTGTGCAACATGACGAGACATGTCGGTCATGTGCAATGCCAACGAGTAGTTTTAGCCTTCAAGCAGACCATCCATACCGACGCGCGTATCTTGAACCTTCAAGACGGCACGCAAGCAAGACACATCACCGAGGCGATTCAAATAGAACAGAGACCACTATAGTTGACAGAATTAATCATCTTTGCACGCTAGGCTAACAGGTACTCGATGCTGGTTGCGCGTGCATCTTCTAAAGTACTAACAAAACTTTCAAAGCAGCCAGAGACATCTAACATCGTCATGTTACGCAACGCCAGTCTTGAGCGTGCTGCGGGAATTCGCAAAAACAAAAAACATAGGCAAGTCTTCGCCGTGTCGTGCTCTCGAGCGAGCGGCCTTCTTCCGGGGCCAATGTCCGGTACATATCCCAACGCGCAAAAGCACAATCATTCCGAAAACCGTGGGTATCTATTGGTGGCCGGCGTCTTCTGCCGCCATCCGCGCACGCATGTTGGCCTCCTAGGCCTCCCAATCGTCAAAATCCGTTGTTTGTGGCGGGGCCCGCGGGGAGGGCCGGGACGGCGAACCCAAAAGTCCGCCAAACTCGATGTGGCAGTTGGAGTCCAGCACCATGCCGGTAATATCGAAGTTTGCTGTAGAGTTCATAGACTCCGCTAGTGCCCTGTTCATGGCTTCCAGCATATCGGCGTCGTACTCAGGGTCCATAGGCTGCGTCTTCAGGTATTCCTCCAGAGCGATCTCCATCTGGGCAAACTCGTCCTGATGCAGGCGAGGACTTCTCCGGATCGTGCCCTTAGCCGATCGGGGCGTCCGCGTCGGCGTTCGTCGGACACCCACCGGGGACCGAAACAGGTCGCCGGACCTCAGCGACCGCGAGACACTTCTAGTGACGCTCCTGGTGATCGGCCGATGGCTCGGGGTCGGTCTTGTAGGGGTCTTGAAGGGACCGCTGTTAGCAGCCCGGTCTCGCGGAGGCGGCGTGGATGGGCGGGGGATCGCTGGGCTTCTGAAAAGACTCTCGAGATCGTCGTCGGGAATCGCCAGGTTCTCTTTGTTTTCACCTGGCTGCTGCGAGACGTCGTCCTTGCCCGGCTCCTTCACGGAGGCCATCAGCTGTGCCGACTCAGTCGGTTCGTTGCTGCTCGTTGCAGTTTGCACGATATTAATGGCAACCTCGCCCAGGACCTTCGCAACCCCCTCTTTCCGGGGCGACGGGAACAACAGTCGCCGAGTTGTGCCCATATTCGGTGCATCATCGGCATTGTCAAGAGTGATAGGGCTCTTCATGGTGCCGCTGCCTCTCGAGTGCGTGGAGCCCGGGTTCGAGACATTTCCTGGAGATGCCGACCGCGAGCCGCGCTGGCTATGTTGTTGACACGATTTCTCGGAGGTCTCGTTCGTGTTGCTCACTTGCGAGACGCCTCGCGACCTGCTTTCGTCGTCCATCGGCGAAATGCCTCGGTCCTCGAGTCCAAGGGGGTCGGTGGGGAGATACGCCTCCGACGTTGGGTTCGCTTGACTCGCTCCGGCCTTTTTCGACCTTGGCGGTCGCGGGGCGCGGCCGGCGCCTCGTGGGCGTCGCTGTTGGCTAAGTCGAGACCCATCCTTCTCCCACTTGTCCATCGGGCGATGGCACTTCCACTTAGATAACCAGATCCCGCAAGGATTGCACAACATGTGCTCGTTCCAGGGCTTTCTTTCCTCCTTGGGAGCCAGTGCCTTCTTGATCACCTGATATCTCGTAGGCTTTTCATCGGCGTCACGATCCAAAACTAGAATAGCCGTGATCTTTCCGGGCTTGTCGGAGAATTCAGTGAACTCGGGCACACCTTTGTGTTCCTGAGTCCAGATCTTCCGCCAAGTGGGGGTCTCGATGGCACCGCAGTTGCTGCAGTACATGGGAGTCTGTCCATTCGCAATGGCGTTCAGAAGCTTCTCTCTAATGGCTTGCTTCTTAACGTAGTTCTTGTTGGATCTGGAAAGAGCCTGCGGTGACTTGGGGGGCTGCAACGCGTCGCTGGGAGGACACGGTGCTTCCGAAAAAGAGGTTACATCGGGAAGCGGGAGGGTTGGCAAGGCCAAAGGGCCGATCGGATCGCTGGCTGGAACCGTGGGGAGAGCCAATGCGGTGCCCAAAGTGGAAGGCAGAGCTAGAGGCAGCTCTGTATTAGAGACAGTCGTCATCGGTTCGGGGAGAGCTGGCTGTGATTCCACGTCTTTTGCCGGCTGAATTTCCATGCTCGTCGCTGGTTGGTCTTCCATATTTCTCACAGCTTGGGCAAGCTGTTCGAGCCCCGACTCCAAGAGATCAGGTGTCTGTCGATATTCGGGACTGGGAGCACCTTGAGCGTCGGTCTCGACGACCTCCAGCTTAAGCGCCACAACCGGCTCCTCTGGTTGTGGCGACGGCTCTTTTCCCGCCTGTTGGGGCGGTGGAGGAGCCATCATTGGCCGCGGATCGCTGACTGGTGCGGCCAGCGGCGGGAGCGTTGGTTCCTGGGATGGGGCTGAGGTCGGCGGACGCGGTGCTGCAGGCTGGATGCTGTTATTCCTGGCGAAGTCTGCTTCGCTGGAAGGATTTTGCGACAGCTGGAACACCTGGATGGGAATTCCGGAGCGCGAACGACGTTCCTTCGTCACATTGGTCTTGAGCGCCGCTGTCCTAGTAGGCTTTGGAGGAGCTTGCTTCGACGTGTCGTCTTCGAAGAGGTCGTCGATGCCTCCACTCATGAAGCCAGAGTCGGGTTGGGGCATCGGCATCCGCATCGGGGGAAGAATCGGACTGGAAGGGGGCGGGCTCGAACGCACGAAGCTCGTGTTACGAGGCACAGGAGGAGAGGAACCAATAGCCCCAGCACTGTCCTCCGAGTACATTGGGGAGGCTGCCTCCGAGTCCACGGGGGAACGGCCGTCCTGTTGACTGGGAGACAGCGCAAAGGGCGGCTCAGAAAACTGAGGTTGGCTGGGAGGCGTGGCGGCTTGGCTCAAGGTTGACTGACGGCGAAGTTTGCTGCCTGCTGACTTGCCAGCCGGGGGCTTCGCGGGACCTCTCTCCGGCACGGGAGTCGGGGCTCTGGGGACGTCCTGCATGTGCACACCCACCGGAGTTTCGGTGGGCATACCCATAGGTCGCAGGGTTCGCAGGGACCCAGAAGTACTGGCAGCAACTCGCAGAGACTCGGGCCCGCCTCCGAACGGGGTGTTGAGATTGCTCGTGACCTGGGTCATCGTGGCCCGCTTCTTCTTTGCGGGACCATCATCACCGTCGGTTCCATCTTCGTACCCTGACGTGTTTCCTTGGCTATCGATTCGTGGCTGCTTGCGAGGTCGGCCACGAGGTCGTCCGGTGGGCTTCGACTTTCTAGACCGGTTCGAGGCCCTGGATGATGGTCTCGAAGGTGGGTTGACCTGGGTGTCGGTTGCCGTGTCAACAGGGGTCGGGGCAACCCGGTTGGGTCCTTCAGAATTTTGCGTCGGTTGCGGATGGGGTTCGATATGCACTAGCTGCTGCTGCTGAGGCGGCGGAGGCGGAGGTGCGTTGTAGGTGAATGAGTTGCTGCGCTGAATGGGCTGCGGGTACGGGTTGTGATGTTGCGGTGGCTGAGCTTGTGGTGGTAGGTGAGGAGAGGCAACTCTGGGAGGGTGGTGCGGGTGCGGGTTGGCCATCTGCGGATTCGACTGCATCAAAGTGTTCCACTCGGCGTAACTAGCGGGCGGGCGAGGGCCATCGGCAGGTCTCATGGGCTGCATTTCGACGCTCGTTTGGCTTCCAGAGCGCTGGTAGGAGTGCTGGAAGTCGGCCTTGGGTTCGTGATCGTAGCTGGGCTGGACCATGGCGGCGACGGGCTTCAGCTTGAACTTGATCTCCAGGATGTCCTTAACACCGTTGCTGAAGACCGACAGCGGATTCCTCGTAGCGCGACCAATGATCCTCTTGTCGTCCGCGTTGTTGATGATCCAGCCGAGCAGGCCCTGGCCGACCAGGGGCTCGTCGGGTTCCGAATAGTCGTAGGCGTAGACGGCGAAGTCGCGCGTGACGTCGTTGAGCAGCTCGGGACTGCACCTAGCGATGGCCTGGGCACAGATCTTGAGGTCGACCATGCCGATGGTGCGCTTCTCGTCGAGCGGTACTGTTTGGATCTGAAGAAGCTGGGGATGCCGTGCCAGGAAACTCTCCCCGTCGTCGGCGAATGTGTACGTGACCTTGACTGTTTGCTCCGCATCAGCAGGGTCCTAACAAAACAACAGGCAACGGGAAGCCCTTACGGCCCATGGTCTTGATCTGAACCCCACACTCGTCAGAATCGGCGGAAGCAGACGGTGGTGGTGTTGGCCTGGGCTGGCCGCTTGCTCCCCAGTTGGCCATGGGCGCGATGGGAATTGGCGACGCCATGGTCGGCGAGGCTCTCACTCGCGGGTCGTAAGGTCGTCCACAGTTGTGAGAGACGAGATGGATGAAGGTGAGAAGAAGGGAATAAACGACCAGGTCAGAGGGCGGTGACCAAAGATGCGGAAAATTGAAAGAGGAAAGTAAAGTGGAGGAGAGAATTGAGTACAGGTGGGCTGGCAATTGGTGTTTGTAGTGGTTAAGTGCAGGCGTCACGTAAGAAACCGCGGGGCGGGTGTCATGGCCGTGGTCGTGAGGAAGTCGCGTCTAGGCCCGTTCTCGTGGGTGTAAGTCGCGTTTTTGGGAAGTGGATCACCTCTTTAAGCCCCTGCGCGACTCAAAGACGGACTGCAACAAGTCGTGTCCGGAGGCGTCAATTTAGACGAGAGCGACGAGACTTACGACAGCTGACTCTGCAGATTCCTGATTGATGTTTTTTGAGAAAAATGAGTTGCACTTCGAGTACAATGAATGCTGATGCCAGAGCAAGCAACAAAAGACCAAAGACTGATAAGCGAGGTTGTGTTGCGTTGCGTCGCGTGTTGCTCTTCTCAGTACCTAGGTACCTACAACAAGTCACGACAGCCGACCAGGGTATAGGCGGTAAAAGCAGGGAGACAACTCGCTGTGACGTCTAGGTACCTAGCCCAAGGGGTACGCTGAAGGCGGTCACTAGCGGTGCGCTAGGTGCAGTCGTTTTTTTCTTAGCGCGAAGAGCTCCGCCGGCCGAATCCAGAACGCGACAGTACCAAAAACACGTGCGTGTGGCGATACGTACACGCTCTCGTCCACCGCCGCGACTTGGGACGTGGAGCAGGTCGGAGTGAGTGGTCCGTGCGGGCCGGGGCCTCCTGCCTTGGAAAATCGGGATGGAGAATTCCTCACTTAGCGTGCCTGGGTCGGGCGCGGCGGTTGCTGAGTGAATGCCGGGAGAGTGGGTCCGCCTCCTTTCGCTGGGTGGGGGCAGGGGCGGGCGGGCGCCTGACCAGGCCGGTTCCTCTCTCTTTCGTCGGCGTTTGTGCTATGCAATCCGGGTCTCGACTCCGGGAGCTCAGGACCAGGGCGACCAGACACTCGAATTTCCAATGGACAATGAAGAAAATTAGGTGGGAATTTCTGTCTGAGAATTTCCTACCCCCCTGGCCGACGACGGCGGGCCCCGTCCCTCTTTATACTTGTTCCTCCCGAAGCCTGAGGTCTCTCCTCTCCTCTAGGCTCTCGCCTGCGTTGTCTGTACAATCGGTGCTGCAATCTCACGCGCCCCGTCATCCATCCCCTTCCATCCCATCTCATCCCGTGCCTCTTTTCTCTTGTCGTTAGCGCTATTATCGCCCATGACTCAATCTCCACTCCCACAGACAACCAGGCAACTTCCAGACCCAATGAAAGTGAAGCCTTTTCACACCACTCACCGACGCGCCTCGCAATGTCCCCCGCGGTTTCGATGATGCATTTTTCGATGACGGAAGCCAAAAGCCACTTGACGGTCCGCATCGCAACCCCAACTTTTGAAAGAAGGCTTCCCAATCGCAGGCAGCAACCTCTCACCCAGCGCACCCCGCATGTCTCCCCAACCGTGTTGTTTTTTGTCTTTTTTGCCAGTGACATGAAGTTGAATGCACAACCCCAAAATGCAAGCCCAGCCAATCGGAAATAACCGTCAACGCCGCACCACCATCGCCAAAGTGAAGCTATTCCGTCTATTGAACGTGTCCCCTCGCGCCTTTCGGCTTCGGTGCTGCCTATTCTCGACCAAAACCAGCTGCACATTAAAAAAAAAAAGGAAAAAAAAGACGGTCCTGCATTTCTTCTTTTTTTTTATTCAGACACATGGCAAAGCATCTACAATATTATACACACCTGATGCCTCCGACGCATCTCGGCGAACCCCCGCGCATTCACTCTTCCTTCTTCTCGTCGAGCGGCTTCTCTCCGTCCGTCCACTTCACGACCTCCCTGGGTGAGGATGCCGTCGCCTTCCGATCCAGCATCTCCTGCATGATCTCCCTGGTGCCCTGGCTCGCCTTGCGCGACGCGATGACCTTGGTCATCAGCCCCTCGCGCGTGAAGCCGGCCGCGCTGAGGAGCCCCCTGACCTCCGTCTCCGTCGGCACCCCGAAGTGGGCGTACGGGTACTTCTTGTAGTCCCTGTCGTTCAGGAGCTTCAGCTCCTCGCCCTCCGTGAGGAAGAAGTCGTCGGTGGCCTCCGGGTTCTTCGCGTACTCCTCGAGCGTGGCCGGCTGCCACTTGGGCGCCTCCTTGCGCACCAGCAGCGCCGTCACGCCCTCGGTGAAGTCGGGGTGCTTCATGAACTTGGTCGCGATCTGGTGCTCGCGCTTGAACGTCTCGGCGATGCTCCACGACGTCCCGAGGCGCATCTGCTTCAGCGCCACGTTGACCGCCGTCGGCGAGCGCTGGTGCAGCGTCGCCAGCGTCTTCTCGGCCCACTCCTTGGTCGCGGCCTCCCCGCGCTCCCGCTCCAGGGCGGAGACGATGTCGGCGACCGTGCCCCTGGAGAAGCAGCGGTCAATGGCCCTGCGGATCTCGCCGGCGATGACCATTGGCTCGTCGTGCGGGAGACCGGTGGAAAACTCCTCCAACGTGGCGGCGATGATCCGGAGGCGCTGTTCCATGGTCATGTCGTCCTGGAAGCGCAGCTCGGCCAGGCGGGACTCGAGCTGCGGCAGGGAAGTCGAGTGCAGGTAGTGGGTGGCGATGCCAGAGTAGAAGGCGTTGACGCCGCTCAGTCTCTCGCTCGTGAGGGCGAGGTACGTGCCGACGGACCCGTTCATCCGGGGCAGGAAGAAGGACGCGCCGACGTCGGGGAAGAAGCCGATCGTGGTCTCGGGCATGGCGAAGACGGTGCGCTCGGTGGCGACGCGGAAGGGGGCGTGGACGCTCAGGCCGACGCCGCCGCCCATGGTGATGCCGTCCATGAAGGCGACGTAGGGCTTGCCGTAGGTTGCGATGTAGTGGTCCAGCTTGTACTCGAGGGCGAAGTAGTGAGCGCTCTTCTTCCACCCGCCCGCGTCCTCCTGGTTGTACTTGGCCAGCTGCGCGACGTCGCCGCCGGCGCAGAAGGCCTTCTCGCCGGATCCCTTCATGACCACCACGTTCGCCATGTCGGACTTCTCCCACTCCACCAGGCGCGGCAGAATCTTGCGGATCATGCTGGCGTTCAGCGAGTTGAGCTTCTTGGGGCGGTTGAGCTGGATGGTCCGCAGCCCGTACAGGCTGTTGAAGAGGACATCGTCGGCTTCGTCGTCAGGGCGCTGCCTGAAATCTTTCGGGACCTGGGTCGACATCTGGAGGCCGGGCAAGGCGTGTTAGCACGGCGGCGGCCTGCGTAGCGCACCCAATCGGCCGTCCGCACTCACCTGCGCGCGTGACGAAGCTTCCGCGCTGACGATCTTGGCTCGCAGAGGCATGCCGAAGCTTCTGGTGCAGCTCCGGCAAGGAGCAGCTAGTGCTGCCGACCCGGCTCTTACTGCAATCGTCCTGGAGAACATTTATTTCGTAGCCAGCTGCCAATGCGCTCGTCTAGGACAAGCGGCGCATCGACTTTGGAGGGTGGCAGGCTCGTTTGGCGGGGAGGGGGGGGAGGGAGGGCGGTTCGACGGCCGAGGGTTGTTTTAAAGGATGTCGCGGGAATGATTTTCCATGCTCCTCACCCCAAAAATTGAGGCCGAGGATACCCATGGGCCCTTACGACAATTGGGTGGCCAGGGGTGCTAGCGCACTGGCCATCCGGTGCGGCGTCCGCTCCACCAACGCAGCTCGCTGGGCGCTGACGCTGTAATGCTCCAGGCGGTGGCGCTTTTTCCAGCGCTGAACCTCGCTGTAGTGGCGCAGCCAATCAGAGCACCATCCACTGAGCCGCGAGACCTCCAAACTCTTTCAGCCTTGCTGTAGCCTGCATCAAAAGCATCATCGCGACATACGACCGAAACCCACCTCACGAATCTACCACCTTCCGCCATCACACCCGCCCACCATGTCGACCGACCCCAAGATCCAGTGCGTCATTTCTCTCACGATAGCCGCGCGACGAATGCCTTGCTAACGTGTCGACCCAGGGAGCTCCTCACCCGGCCTCGCAACGAGCTGACCGAGTACGAGATCGCGCAGCTCGAGGAGCACGAGTTCAGCGCCGGCCCCCTCTCGATCCTCCAGACCGCCGTCCGCAGCCACACCCAGGTCCTCATCTCCATCCGCAACAACCGCAAGCTCCTCGCCCGCGTCAAGGCCTTCGACAGGCACTGCAACATGGTTCTCGAGAACGTCAAGGTGCGGAACGACCCGAGACCCCTGGGCATGGCCCTCCGAAGGACACACCGGACGCTGACGTTTTACTTCGTACAGGAAATGTGGACTGAGACCCCCCGTCTTTCCAACGGCAAGAAGGGCCGTCCCGTGAACAAGGACCGCTTCATCAGCAAGATGTCAGTCTATTCCCGTCGACGACGACCATCGACGCGTCGAACTCGTTGTCCCCATCAGAATTGCGACATCCGGCTAACGCGCATCACAGGTTCCTCCGCGGTGATAGCGTCATCCTGGTCCTCCTCAGCTGAAGGAAGTGTACGTGTACGAACGAGTCAAGAATTTTGGTCTGGGTACGATCGCCCGTGGAACGTCTCCCCCATCACAGCGAGAGAGCGGGGACAAAAAAGGACAGGGCCACGCTACCCCTGACGCACGCACGAACTCTCGCCATACGGAAGAATCGAAGTGTTCCCAACGACGGAGCTCTTGTTTTATTTTGACGGGGAAAAGGATCCGGCAGTTGCGACGAACATATTCACGGGAAGATGGAAATGGGGGCTGAAGTCATTGCGTTGACCCAAAAAGAATACCCACGGTAGAGTGAGGTCTTTTTTCTTCTTTTTAAAAATGGGACGAAATCGGCGTTAAAGAGACAAATAGGATCATTTCAGTGTGCGTTTCTCCCTAGGCAATTTCGACATGGTGACAAACTTTACCGCAACATTTTGACTCCTCAACGGCGATGGGGACGAAGGCGGCGAGGGGGAACGAGACTTTTCCCACCGCCTTGGTTCCCAAACTCAACCCGGTCGAGGGCATCAAGATGCTCCCCCACGCGTTCGGTCAACACGATCTGGGCATCGTGGAGGTCTGACGAGATAGTATGATTGTCTTTGTCAGCGCGTGGAGTGTCGCTAGGTCCGCGAGGATAGTGACGATTCTATTGCTGTTAACGGGTTTGAGCTCTCTCTCCCCCTCGTCTGCTCGTATGGCATCCCAGATTTGCATTTTACCCTACAAAACCGACCTGTGTGCAGCCAGCTTCCATGCTTTCATCCCCCCCTGAACCGCTTTTCATCCCTTAAAAAAAGACCTCAAAAAGAAACAACACGGGATATCAAATTACATTAATCACATCACCACCTCCCTTTCACCTCAAAACCCCTTCTCAACCCTTCCCTCGCTCCCTTCTCAAATCTTCTCCCACCCCTCCTCCCCCTCGACGCCCGCAAGCCCAGCAAAGAAGCACGCGAGCCCCCAGGCGCCCGGGTCGGGAACCTGCTCGAACCCGGACCCGCCGACGTACACGGTCCGCCCGAGGCTGGCCTTCATCCCCTTGGTCCCCTCGGCGCCCTTCCGCGCGGCCTCGGCCGCCTTCCTCACGTCGCCCGTCGAGCCCAGCGTCTCGACGAAGGGGTACAGCGCGTCCACGAGCGTGCGGTCGCCCGGGCGCGCGGGCGTGTACCGCGACATGGCGTCGCTCGCCTGCTTCAGCGCCGCGGCCCAGGTCTTGGCGTCCGCGGACCCGGGCGCCTGCGAGCGCAGGCCGCCGACGAGGGCGTTGAGGAAGATGGCGTAGAGGGCGCCCGAGGTGCCGTCCATGGTGTTCTCGACGACGGGGACCGCGGAGGCGAGGTCGACGACCGCGTCGCCCGTGAGGGGGTTCTCGGAGATGTGCTTCAGGATGGCTGTAGGTTGTGTGTCTCATGTTAGCTTTCTGTCTTTTTCATGTGATGTTTTTTCTCGGGGAAGGGGGATTCTTACCCTCGGCTCCTCTCTTCAGGCCGATGCCGCAGTCGCCGTCGCCGACGATAGTGTCGTACCTGGTGACCTCGGGCTCGGCCGCGACGACCCTGTTCAGCGCGGCGGTGATGTTCTTCGTAGCGACGGCAGCATCATACTTCAAATCGCTCGGCTTCGCGGCCTGTCCGGCGCCGCCCTCGTCCTCCCTCGTGGCCGTGTTCTTGGCCTCCCACGTCTCCTTGGAGATGGGCGCGGACCAGCCGACGGCCTCGGCCGGGTAGTCGAGCAGCTGGATCATGCTGGGTCCACCAATGTCCGTGTTCACGACGTTCAGCAGCGAAATACTGAAACCCAGGCCGTTCAGGCTGGTCATGTACGTCCCGCTGAGCACGCGCACGGGGCGGATGCCGTAGCTGCCCTCGAGCTGGGCGGCCACCTCGGCCGTGATGCCGCCGAGCTCCAGCACGCTCACCCCGCCGAGGTTGTTGACCATCAGCACGACCTCGTTCGAGTTGACGTTCACGAACGCGCGGTCCCCGTCGGCCTGGTCCAGCAGCTGCTTCAGCATCTTGCCCACCAGCGCCGGCAGGTCCGCCTCCTCGCGCCCGGAGCCGGGCTCGTTGTGGATGCCCATGCCGAGCTCCGCCTCGCCGAGCCGCAGCGCGCCCTCGTCGTCGCCGGACGGGATCGCGCGCCCGGGGACGTGGACGTGCTCCAGGCTGGCGCCGACGCTGACGAGGTTCTCCGCGGCGAGGCGCGCGACCTTGGCGACCTCGGACAGCGGGCGGCCCTGCGCCGCGAGCGCGCCGGCGATCTTGTGCACCAGCACCGTGCCCGCGATGCCCCTGCGCCCGACCTTGCCGGCCTTGGCGCGGCCGACGCCCACGTCGTCGCCGACGACGACCATCTCGACCTCGAGCCCCGCGGCGCGGGCCTTCTCGACGGCCATGCCGAAGTTGAGCACGTCGCCCGTGTAGTTCATGACGGTGACGAGGACGCCCTTGGAGGCGTCGACGCGCGAGGCGATGGCCGTGCGGACCTGCTCGGCGCTGGGGCTGGCGAAGATGGTGCCCGCGACGGCGGCGGAGAGCAGGCCGCGGCCGACCATGGCGGAGAAGGAGGGCTCGTGGCCGGAGCCGCCGCCGCTGATGACGGACACCTGGGAGGCATCGGCATCGGCATCGGTCGGCCTGCGGTAGATGATCTTGTTTGCCTTGTCGAGGGCGAGGCTCGGGTTCGTCAGGGTCAGGCTGTGGAGGGCCGTGTTGACCAGCTTGGTGGGGTCGTTGATGAAGTGCTTGGCCGACATGATGACGGATGTGCCGGCAGAGGTGGTGGTGCTACTGTATTTGTTGCTGCCCTCGGGATCCGTCGATTGTGGGGAGTTGTTGAGATGTAAAGGTGAGAGATCAAGGTTGACTTTCAGAAAAAGGGACTCTGAGGGACAGAATAAGAAGTGAATATCAGAGAGGTCGTAATAATAGCCCAGGCAACCGGAACCCTGTGAAAAAAAGGCAGAGCAGATGAGTAAAGGACGAGAGAGATGAAGTCCACCGGGGAGAAAGCCGACTCTATGTAAGTCGGCCGAGGGGAAATGCGTACGACCATGACGTCCCACCCGTCAACGTCCTCCAGTGTCCTCCTCTCGCCGTGCCGCGGGGTGAAGCGGGGCCGCGGGGGGAGCTCACAGGCGCTGATGTCCACTCTGGGAAGGCGCAAGCGCTCGGGCTGGCGCCGACGGCCGTGGACAACATTCCAATCGGGAGATTTTAACCTCCCCGCGCTAGGGAAATGAAGAGACATTTTCTACCCTTTGTGACAGCAACTGCTGCCGTAATGGAGCAGGACACGATCAAACTTTTGAGGGATCATAAGCGCACTTCGCTTGCAAAAGCCTTTCGAGGTTTTGAGACCACAAGCTGCCTGGATTCCTAAAACTGCTCAATGCCCGGGGCAAGTGTGCGGCTGGCGAACAGACTTTACTAAATATGTATAATATGGTTGTATATATCTGCAGGGTATATCATGAACCCGACCAAACCCATCTCTGTGGAGGGATTTTCATCCATTGCTGCCGCCCAAAAACCGTCTGTTTCTTCTGTAGTATGTCAAACCGCTGTCAAAGCTGGTTTTCCCGACCAACGCCATTCCCAAGGCTAAAAATCCGAATTATGTGCAACTGAAATCAAGAACCACGGGACGAGTCTGTCTCACTTCATGAGGAAGACGCAGCCCGCCACGATGCTGAGAGCTATAGCCGACGTGGCGAACCCGGCAGCCACCTTGTCCTTCGTTTGTATGGGCGGCAGCGTGGGGATCTTAGGCTGCAGGCTCATGCCGGCATTGGGATTGCCCACCGATGTACCGCCTGTATCGGCCGTCACCGGCGCCGTCTTAACGTCCGCCTTCTTGATCAACATGTACATGGCGGCGTCGAGCGCGTTCATCTGCGGACCGACGCCGGCCTGCCCGTCGAACTGGCCCTTGGGGTTCCACTTGAAGCCGCAGGCCGTGCCGCGCTTGCCCTTGAACCCGGCTACCGAAGGCCCGTTGCACACCGACATGGCCGCCTCGGCGTTGGGTCTCAGGAGGGCCATGATCTGGTCGAAAAGCTGGGGGACCACCTGCGCCGTCCCCGCCATCCACCTCGTCAGGTATCCCTTGAAACTCTGCTGGTCAATGTCGCACAACGTGAAGGGCTCGCAGGCCTGCTCGGTCATGGCGCTCTGGTTGAAGAAGAGGCCCGTCGTCTCCTTGAGCACGCCCTCGGTCCGCGTCAGCCACTTCTTGTCCGAGGTCAGGTTGTACATGACGGCGGCACCGTGCAGGAAGATGCCCGCGTTGTACGACCACTGGATGGTATCCAAGTCCTTGCAGTTCTTGCCGTTGTCGACCGTCGCGCCGTCGTAGATCTTAAAGTCCGGCGTGATGAGACCGACGCTGACCTCCCAGTCCCAGACTCTCTCGGCCCACTCGGCATACGTCTGGTTGCCCGTAAAGCGCGCCAAACGAGCCGCGATGTTGAAGAAGCAGCCGTTTGAGATGGAGTTTTTGTAGTTGAAGCCGTTGTTAAAGGTGAATATCTGCCACCGAAGCCCGCCTCCGCACGTTTCCATGTCCCACCGGCTAACATACTGGTTGAACACGGCCTGGGAGAGCGCCAGCCACTGGGGCTTGTCCTTCGGGGGATTCGGAAAGTTGTTCTCGGCCGCACTCATCGCCGCCATCGCCCAGAATCCCTGGTCGTCGTTTCCCTCGGTCCTCGTCTGGTTGCGCGGCATGAAGTCGGCATCCTCGCCGGCCTGGTGAAGCAGGGCTTGTGTTGTGACTTCGTTGTAAGTCGAGTCTCCGGTCAATAGCCAGTAGTCCACCATGGTACCAAACAATGCTCCCGCCTCCCACCCTGCAGCTGCGTTAGTACACGGTGATAGCCAAGGCTGGGCTTGACTTACAGAAGTAAGGATCGGGCAAGTTCCCCGGCACATCGCCGGTGTTGTTTCCTGTGTAGAACTTCAACAAACCAAAGGCGATCGTGCTGGCCCCGTCTTTGATGGACTGGTCTTTGTTAAAGTCGACCGTAACGGCGGCGCTTGCGAGCTGGCCCAGCAGACATGCTGCGCCAGCAACCGTGGAGAATCCGCGCATGGTCGGGTATGGTGAGACGAGATGTGAAGATCAGTTGCGAGGTGTCGTGGTCGGCGATCGATGATGGCAGACTCGTCGAGGGCTGCGTCGTTGCGGATCGTGTTTTCGACGCTGAGGATCGTGTTATCGGACAGTCGAAGTGTTGGTTCCAAGTCGAATATATCAGTTTGGCGAATGAACCTGGGTAAAGAATGAAAACATACAGTAAGAAAATATAGACTGTCGCCAACCCGTGAGCGTCAAGTGGTCGCCTGGACTGTAGAATCGAAAAGCCAAAACAAGACCGAAACGGTAGTAGTACTAATATTCAAAACTCGACCAGGAGTGGAAAAAGAATGGAACAGAGAACTCGTTAAACAAGTTCTCGCAACGATTTCTCGTCAACGAAAGGAAAGGAACGCTCCAGAGGGGAAAAAAGCAAGAGACCAACGAAGCCCAGATGAAGCGATCAGAGGTGTAAGAGGAGAGAGGGCAAAAGAGAGACTAGAAGGACGAGGTGTAAAGGCACCCCAGAGAGAAGAAGAGACTTCCTCCTCGCATGCAGCGGAAGGGGAACGAGCGCCACACCACGAGTTGGGACGACTTCGCCCAATGTTCTTCGAGACATCGCGGCCCCCGTATTCGAGTTTCCGAGCCTGGCAGTCCTTGCATCGACCACGACTGTAGCAACGAACCGCGTGCCGTCCCCCGTCTTTCCTGCTAGGCGGGCGAGGCGGTGCGGTCCCGGGCTGGGCGATGTGAAACGGTTGCGGTTCGAACTTGGCAGTCTCCGTCTCAAGACCGGCCGCGGGCCCCCCCCCTGTAGCCCTCAGGACATTGTAACCGGATGGGGGCCCAGGGAGAGAGACAAGGAAACATTTTTAAGGCTCGCGCGCCAAGACAATTTGGAAGATCTGGTTCATTTGGCAGCGTTGGCCGAGACGCGGGAGGTTAAGAGAAGCTTTTCGGCGTCGTCGCTTAGCCTTTTCTTCCTTGGTTTGCTGTATCTGTAACTGTAAGTCTTGTCGATAAACGACGCCGTTCCATCATCGCCGTCCCCCATGTCGCGGCAGACGACACAATCATCGTGGTATAGCAAGGTACCTATGGGAGGAAACCAAACACCCCCGCGCTGGTTTCTCTGTCTCTAAACTTGGAAAGAAAATCTGTGGGTTATGATCCGACTTTTGCACGTGTGGAGAGGGCCAGACGCAGCAAAGACTGGACGACGAGACGAGAGAGAAAGAAAGAGAGAGATCCGACGTTGGTTTCCCAAGTTGACGGACGTTCGGCAGAGTTGGCTGTCACGCTGCAACGCTGCAAGCACGGCATTGGGAGGAAGGAACCCCTGAAAGCGCAGGTCTGTGCGTCCCACCCCCTTCCTTCCCTTCCCTTCCAGGCTTCCTTCCAGGTTCGCTTCTGCTGCGCGCATCACCAAACCTTCCTCCTCCCAGGTGCGAACCGCCGCATCACCATTCTCAAACCCCTTGCCCCCCCCTGGCCTGGTATGCTGTTGGGATGGCCGCGGCGGGTATCCCTCAGTCCGGACACACCCAGGAGCGACAGCACCACCATCTTCCTGGACTGTGCTGGTACTTTGATTGGTTGAACTGTGCCAAAGTTGCGGGTAACAATTGAAATCTCAAATATTCTATAACAGCCCTTGCCTGTGCTATTGGTGTGGTGACCTAACACTGGGTATCGTGAGCACCTGTCATACGGATCGACCGAGGCGGTGCCAAGAAGCAAAACACGTTGAGCACATGGGAACCACCATTCTTAAACTTCGAGATCTACACGTGCCTGTCTCACTCGCACGTGGGACAGATCATCCCTAGAGACTCGAGGATCGCCGGATGCCCTTGAATAATAGCTGTTGTTGTAATACAATGAACACAATGAACCTAGTGAATACACCTCACCCCCGCACTAAGCTTGTCCCGGCCAAAGCTTCCAACGACAAGTCTTGGGCTCCGATTGAGGCAGAGAACACCACCCGAGGGTCATCGTAGGACGATGCGTCGATGTTACAGCAGCCTTGGATCGGAAGGATACCCGTTACGTGAGCAAAGCGAGCCATGTTTCGGTAATCCTAT
The DNA here is from genome assembly GCA_027406025.1 of Colletotrichum musae. NCBI lineage: Eukaryota > Fungi > Ascomycota > Sordariomycetes > Glomerellales > Glomerellaceae > Colletotrichum > Colletotrichum musae. Next base: position 2,236,714 of record JANVYC010000002.1, on the reverse strand, counting down.
CTCAATTTCGTACAAATTGTTAGTCTCTATGGAGTCGGGGAGTATGAATCAACCCCCCGACCATGGTATAAGCTAATAGTATCATGCTCGTCCGTTTCTCATTTCGTCATTTGTACGTGTAATCATTCCCATTTTTCCCATTCCAGAAGGAGCTTCTTGCTCTCTTCCCTAGCCCATTGTGATCTTTCCTGCTCCAGCTTGGAAAGCCTCTTGTACGTATCAATGAACATCTGCTGGCGCTCCTGCACCTTGATCTCGAGATATTTCGGATCGTTCCGCCGGCAGGCCTTGTCGAAGACGGTCCTCATCCGCGTAGAGTAAAGCTGACACGTCGTCTCCTCCACTCGCTGGGGCTTCACATAAAAGTTCCTCGCGATGACGTTGCCATCTTTCAACTGAGGCGCAACCACCTCGTCGAAACAGTCACCGCAGACGGTGAACATGGGCAGAAACTGCATGACATGCCAGTTCTGGTCGTACACTGGATTGTCCTTGCAGCACTCGGCATACAGCGAGAGGCTCTCGATGTCGCTGGCAAGCTTGCCGAGGTTGGGCGCCTGCGCTGTGGCAAGAGCCACATCCGACGTCGTCTCCAGCGCGTCGAAATACATCACGAACCGCTTTCGGTCGGGGTTGAAATGCATGGCACAGGTGCTCCTTGTCGGCTGCGCCGTCGGATGCAGTGTGACAAACACGCCCGTCAGATTTGGCAGAAGCCCTTCAATCGTTTTGGCGCATTCGAAGCACACCGTGAAATCCGGCATCGTCGTCTGGGTATACGGGTTTCTGATGGAGTACCACACGCGCGTGGCTCGACGATCTCCGGGGCAAGGCTGGCTATTGCCGATGACCTTGCTGGCAATGTTGGCAACCTGGTAGAACAGTCGCAGGTCCGTGTGCCGGTTCTTCAGCGTCAGCAGCCACGCAATGTGATACCAGCCGCACGATCCAAAGTCGCACGCGATCGGCTTGTCCATCGGCCGGAAGAGCATCGGCATGAAGTCGTGGCGGAACTCCGTGTTCAAGAACACCCCGTTGTAACAGTCTGGACAGATGTTGAAGTTGTCGCATCGTGGCAGACTAAGCCAGTCGGCGTACCCAACGACACCTGTCTTCCGAGGGCAGTCGGGGAAGTCAGGGATTCCACCTCGGTCAGCGTCATGCGAGTATCTTCGGTAGCTACCCCTGGGACCGTCCACGGCGAGCGCGCTCTTTGCCGGGTCGAATTTGGCCGGAGGCCAAACGTCCGCCTGCGAAGCTGCCGCCGTGGGCTGCGGTCCTAGGTTAGGTCGCCTCTCAGGCGACCGTCTTTTTTCGTTCGGGCTCCGAGGCCCGGCAGGCACAGGCATCGCCGGCATGACTGCTGGCAGTACCATCGTGTTGTTGTTGAAAGTAGATGCTCGCGAGCGTGAGCGAGCTCTCGAGACAGGCGTCTCGGGCTCATTGACGTTCAGGCGGCTCGTCCTAGGCAATAGATCATCTTCAGGGTAGGGAACGATCTTGTCTCCCCCATCTCTGGTATCCTTGACGAAAGGAAACGTCTGGGACGAACGTGGCGGAGGGGGGAGGTCGTCGGAGAAGGACTTCGTCGACACCCGTGGATCTGGCACCACGGCCTCAGGGCGGGCTCGCGACCTAGACCGGCCAGACTGAGATGTTCGCGACTGCTCCGGACTCAAGAGAATGTCTCTGGTTTCTCTACCCTCCTGGTTCACGATGGATTTTCTTCTTCTGGCATTGACCGTGCGTGGCGCGTGGGAATAGTCGCTACTACTAGAACCACTGTCATCCCTTCGACGCGGCGACTCACGCTTGTATGTCGGAGTTCGCCTCGTCTCGCGATCGCGATCTGAGCGGTCGTATGGGAGCTTTTCCGGCCGTTCTCCACGCGGAACCACACGCTCACGCTGATAGCGAGGAGACTCCCCAAGCCTGTCACCCGACAGATGCCTTGGCTCCTTGGAGGACTCGAGATTCGTGTTCGATCGCCTGGCTGGTGGCGGGTTGGATGCCGATGTTCTCGAGTAGTTGTCATCGAACCGCTTGTCGTCTGCGAGATTCGAATAGCTTCGCTGAGGTCGCGGCACACCGTTGCGCCCAGCCTGAGAATAGTCATAGTACACCTTCTCGCGCCCTCCTGTGGCGTGCTTGATCACTTGAGGAGATAGGAGGGTTTCGTCTGGGTGCCGCTTATCGTACTGGGGAGTGAAGTAATCGGGCGCCTGCTGCTCCACGCGAGTCGCAGACTTTGTTCGTTCATGCCTTCTGAGACGAGCCTCCTCCGTTCGGATATCCGTCTCGATACGGGGGAGATCCTGCCTACTTTTTCTCTTTTCTAGATTTGGTCGCTTGGTGCCGCTCAGATCATCGTCTGGAGGCGGCGCATGATACTTTCTTCCAGTGTTCGCTTCGTAGTTCGCTTCATAGTTCGCCTCGTAGTTGCCATTCAACCCGGGTTTCGCCGAGCGAGAGTCGTCAGCGCGGCGGGGCCTTGTGGTCTCCTCCGAAGAGTCGTCATCATTCTCGCTAGACGACTGCGGCACAAGTACGAAACGGCGCTCTGGATTGTGTTCGTGGACTTCCATAATTATGGGGTACTGCTCAGTGTCGCCCCGCGAGGGAGGCTCGGCGTCAGACGCCGACACGACACTGCCGTGTTCTCGGAGAAGTGATTCCGTCTCATCTTCGACGGTCGGAGGGGGTGGGTAGTTTTTGCGACGAGATGTTCTCACCGGGGCATCGAAGAGCCGGGGAATCTGGGGGTCTGGGTTGTAAGTCGGGCGGTATATGTTGGTGATGTGAGGGGGAACAGCCGGGGCTTCCGATTCATATCTATGACCTGTGTGAGACATCGTTTTGCGTTATTGGGTGGAAATAGTGATCTGGGTCGGCTTACGGCTTGGGGGTCTTGGCCCTGGAGGTGGTGAAGTAGCCCGTCTGCAGAAGATCTTCTATATTGCGTGAATCGGTCATGTTCGCTTGCTTGGTGAAACTAGAGGAAACAGGACGAAATCTCAGGAGGATTATTGAGTCTTTGAAGGCATCGTGCGTTTCTCGAGGTCAGCCAAGGTGGAAGCGTCGGGTCGAGGGCCTCTCGGGTGGCCGCTTCAGCCTTGCGCAGTGTTTCGTTCCGTCAGCTTCGGTCGAGACGCTTGGTCGAGTTACACCGGCGGCAATCGTTACGGACGGAGAGCTTGATCGCCAATGAATCGAGTGACAAAAGTGGTGTTGGCTCAGTAGGTTCGTGGGCTGGTCAAGGACGAGTAGGAATTGAGGTGTGTTCCGACTGGTTGGGGCGGGGGGAATCGTCGAGGTTAAGTGGTGGAGGCGGATGGTCCCAAGATAGGCAGGCAGTATGTAGGTGTAGCTGGGAGAATCGACCAGATCGAGAAAGGCGCAAAAGGCGAGGCCAGGCAGGGTGGTATGTAGGCAAAGGCAGGTTGTTTGGTGGTGTCAGGCGGGGAGGGGGAAGGTCGTGGTGGGATGTGGGAAGGCGTTGAAGATGCGGCGTAGGCGCAAGTCCTTATTTGAACATGGTCGACAGGGGTTAGGGGAACAGCCCCTCCACGATGACGGTGCACTGGAGTCTGGAGGGAGGTACCTTGTACCCCTGCCACCCAATGCCCCGGGCGTTCCCTCTTTTGGGCACCTCTCCAGCTGGGGGCACCCACTACAGCCCGCCGTGTAATGCCCCGGCCACGGTGCTCCCCGTCGCCGTCAAGAGCATTTGCAGAGCAACCAACACACACCGTCAGTGCCCTGTGGTCACCGAGGTGACACCGTTCCTAGCACAAGACTCTCTGATGTTGGATTCAAAAGTTTGGAGCAGGGACCCTTTCCTTATCGCATCCATCGAAACGACGACAGCGGTAACGACGACGGCAACAATAACAAGAACAACACAGCAACAACAACAACAACCACCACAATCACAACTCACACTGCCACGCTATATCCGATCATCCTTACGTTTATTACTGCTGTTGTCCTCCGGCCGACGGCCATAAACTTGGACAGCCAACGTCTCGAACCAGAAAACGAAATGGAGCACATGCCAATCTCCACTGAATCATTCATCGATTACACGAGCTCATCAGTGTCTCGTTGAGCACGTACGGATACAGATAGTCTGGAAAGTGGCGATGAATACTCGACACGAGCGAGATGGCTTCCATCATTCGCTCTCCCCGACCTGCAGGATGATGGATCATGTCCACGGCCACGGCCACGCCCACGACTATGGTGCATCATGCAGACAGACGGAACGGAGCCCCCCTCCCACAGTCCAAGCCCAACGTTCAAGCGCGCGAGGTACACACGCACACTACTACAGCCGGCATCAAGCCATATCCACTTTTCAGCCGGTTCTCATCTCTGGTGCTGCACACTGCATATGCTTGGAACCTGTTTAGGGCAACCAGCACCGTCGATTCGATTAGGTCGCCGCCCTCGATTGAAGTTCTAGTCCTGGAGCCTGCCCAGACTCCAGGTACCACGACAGCCTGCTGGATCGCTGCCAATTATTCCACGTCGCACGGATTGCCTTGACGAGGCCTGACCATTGTCGTACTCGACCAACCCAACCCAACCCTCATCATCATCACCTAGGGGATGCTGGAGATGCTTCTTCGTACCCCGACTCTGGCACACCCAAGATACCCAGCGACACGGCACGTACAGTGATGGCGGGCCAGAGGACATCCAACTAGCCGTGGCAAGGGGAGGCTTAGTCGACGTTGGATTGCACCCGGCATCACGGCAAGCCCCCCAAGATATTTGACGGCCTTCACTCGGAGGCCGAAATGCCCACAGTTGCACCAAACGCGACGGCGACGGTCTTCGCAACATTACTCGCATCGATCAATGTCTTGTCTACACGACTGCCGACTCACACGCTGCGTCAAGCTGCCGTTGCCACCCCCTTTGCTTCCATCTGTCAACTTCGATTGGCACTTCGCAGTGGCCGCGGTGATTGCACAACTGACGTTGAGGCAGGCGAAACAGTCCATTCTTCCGCCTAGGATCCTCGGCCCCGATCAATGACTGCAAATATGCAGCATCCTGGCCCGTCTTACGTATCCTGATCGAGCTTGGCGAAGATACAGCGGCCATGTCAGACGCCGGCCACTTCAACCCCACCACCTTTGGACACCACTCGTCTGCTGTCTAGGTCATGCATACGGCTAGCTGCCGCCGACAGTGGACCGCCAATGTCTGCACTTTCTAGAACACTCGTCAAAGTCTCTGGCGTGTTAGACATGCAACTATCTACGCCAGCTCGTCATTCACGCTGCCATCAGCACCCTACACTCCCGATGATCTGCAGCCTCGAAAAAAGCGGTCGGACTCGATTGCAACGTCTCTTATCCGTACACCACAGCTACTCACGTCCATGGCGTTGAAAGATTCGCTCGCAACACCAACACCCATCCGAACACCGCTTACAAGCTAATCAGTTCCGCCGAAGCCAGTCATGGTGGCCCGTGGTTGAGGTCATCAAAGCCCCCCGAGTACCGTGCATCAATCGGCATGCAATCATGCCTTTGGCAACAAGTTCTCTCCTTTCGGACCCCTAATGTTGGAAGCGAAACCTTCCCTTGGTATCACGAATGACCCTGCCTTCCCGGGAACAGTTAAGCACTCGGGCCTAACACAGACTCTGCGGTTGCCCAAAGTGCCACAAGCCTCTGTCCGGTCTTGGTCCTCCCAGGTCTTACCGGGTTGCTGCTGACACCAGACTAGGTGTAACTGTGTGCAGATGAGCCGACGTCAAACCATGTTTTGGCACTTCTTCCACGGAGCCCGGCTTCAACTCCCAACATGGTCCTTGGCTCTTATTGCTTTTGGGACCGGCAATAAACCCGTAAAGTGCAGAACCCAGGCTCGGGGCCAGTCACGGACGAGCGCAGAGCTGCATAGGATTGGTATGCTACATCATCTCGGCGACAGACACAAGACTGGGCAGAGCCCTATCTGGTATCCGTATGGGTGAAGCCACGTAACCCGAATCTGAGAGAGAAGAAGAGCACTCCAAATACGGCGACCAAGAGGATGGCCGCTCCCTGCAAAGGATCAGAGATGACTCCTCTGACCACCAACAGGCCACTGATGGCGCTGAAAATGATGGGGTTGATTAGCCAAGTCTTGTATTCGGCCGCCTTCGCCGTCGGTACACGTCTGTCGCGCCGCCGGAGCAAGATGAGCCCAAACGCGGACGAGAAGAAAATCATGTACGCTGCCAGGCCTGGTTGCTGTCAGTCCAGGGTCTCATCGATTGCTTGCACTTTGCGCCTCACCAATAAACGTGACCAGCGCGTTGAAGCTTCCTACGACGACGTAAACGATTGACAGTGCACAGTTCAGCAGCAGAGGAAATCTGATTCTCGTGTAAGCCCCAAAGCTTTAGTCAACGGCTTGTCACACTCACATGGGCACGTTCCCCTGCCAACGTCGATGCTGCGTCCACGACAATAAGCCTCTTATTGGGCCGCTGGCAAGCCGTGGCCAGGCGGAAAGCCGTTCGTGAACGTAGTCGGCCTCGTCCTTTTCATGACTGCAGTGCAAATTCGCCAAAACGGCGGGGAAGTATCCTCTTTGGCTTGCAACGACGAGAAGCTTGGCCGTTGCAAAGACGTTCGAGTTCAGTGCTCCCATCGCCGAGACGGAAACGATCAAACAGAATAGCAGCCCGGCCCAGTTGCCGAGGATTCGATTTGCAAACTCCTGATTCTCAGGTCAGCGCGAGACTTGAGACGGGAACTTCTCACGAGACTCACCACCGCCACGGTGCGGCTCGTCCGCATGACGCTCATGGGCAGGCACACGTATAGAGCCGCATTCATCAGCATGAAGCCGATGATGACCACGATCATGGAGCCATTGATCACTATGGGCAGATCTCGCTGTGGATTTTTCATATCCCCCAGGACAAACCCAACCTAGGAACTCTTCAGTGATCTGCTCTCGGGTGGTGCAGAGTGGGCAACTCACCATTTCCCAGCCGGCGTAGCACCATAGGGCCCCGAATGTGGCCGTTCCAAACTCACCCAGCCAGTCCCACAGACCAATCTCACGTTCGTCGGGGCTCTGGCCGAACCACCCGTATTCGGATGATGGGACCCCTTCTCCATGTCCAAACGCCCAGACGCCGCACCCCAGAATGATAATGGTTGAGAGGGCTGCCAATTTCAGAAAGAGGAACAGGTTCGCCGCCTTCGCGCCGGCCGTCGCGCCCAGACAGTTGACGAGCGTCATGGTCACGATGCACCCAGCCGACACCAGCTTCGACACCCAGGGTGCGGGCGGCTCTCCGCCCACAACGAAGGCCTCGGTGAGATAGTCTGCGAAGATGGTTCCAATCATGGAATTCGCCGCGGGCTTGATGATGATACACCACACCCAGGTGAAGAGGAATCCGGCAAACTCGCCGTAGCACGCGCGGAGGTACTCCTGGATACCGCCATTGCTGGGTATTCTGAGCCCGAGTTCGATAAACGACGCCGCGCCCGTCCACACCAAAAGACCCCCAAACAGCCACGCCAGGAGCCCGTAGCCCGGCGCCGTGACAAACTGACTGATCTGGGAGGGCACGCTGAAGATGCCCGAGCCGATCTGCAGGCTGATGACGATGGCCAGGCCGTTGACCAGGGTCAGCTTCCGTGCGACCGCGGGGTGTTGGTCCTCTTCGTGTTGGCGGTCGTCGCCGGCGGCGCTACCAGGCCGTTGGAGAAACGGCGAGGTTTCGTCGGTGCGGAGGAGGTCCGCCATCGGAGCTAGTCGCCCGTGCTGAGGATGTACAGAGAGATTTGACAATGGCTTTCTTTTTTATGCCATGTGACCCGGGGAAAAAGAGGCTTGTGGGTTAGTATCTCGTCACCGAGGCATTAAAGTGTGCACCGAGAGAAGTTTTCCATGCATAGGGTATATATGCTTCGGATAAGCAGGCTCGGATGCCGACTTCGAGAAGGTCAATTGCGACAGTGGCCGCGCACCTTATCTCCAGGTGGTGTTGACAGGGGTCTGCAGCCCCCCGATAGCTAACTGAGGGAACGATAGCGTTCAAGTACACCACTGGACCGCGCTTGTACCATCGTCGACCTTTCTTCGACTTGTTGTTTGAATGTCGAGCCGAATCTCGACCACAACTTGTGTTTCAAGCGAACTTCGACCGTTAGAGGCAAGGCAGAGCAAAAATAGGGCGTATTCACAGAGAATTTGTGCAAGATGCAAAAGGAAAGGGCCCTAACCAGGGATCGAACCTGGGACCTCTCCCATGCTGGAATCGTGTGAACGACCCTAAGGGAGAATCATACCGCTAGACCATCAGGGCTGATCAACTCTTGTTTTTGTTGTTGCAGAGCAGGCCGAAAGTCTTGCTCATGTAGCCTCGGAACGGTGCGCGCGCGTCCGCGTTAGTTGAGGCGCTCAGTTTCCAGCATCGTCAAGTCTGGTGTGTCTGCGTGGCTGACGTAGTGTTTGGTTCCTCTTTCTTGGTGTTCGCTCAGGAAGGAGGTGTTTTGTTTGCTGTGGTTGTCAGTGCCCCGTTCTGCACGCGCTTAGACTCTTCCCGGGCGAGACCGCTCTCGAATTGACTCGGTTCAGTACTCAGTTGCCGTCAAGAGCCCTGCAGCTTTACAAGTCGCTGCGCATGCGAGGTTTTTGGTGCATCCAGGTGTCCAAGTTTCGCCACGATGCGCTCCAAGAAACAGAGATAGTCAACAGTCTCTTTCGGCCTGATTTCGGAATTCCAAGAACCTACTAATTTACGCAACAGTTGACACAGGGCGTCGTAAATATTCGAAAGTTCCGTCAATGATCACGAGGCTTTGCATTACACCCTATGTTTGGCTTATAGGGCCATTAAGCTTTCAGGCTGGCTGTTCTAGAAGTTGCAATCAAATGTCAAGGTTGACTCAACACTGTGTCCTGCGATGGAAGGTCAACTGGTATCCAAAGTCAGTTGAATGCCGCTGAGATTGACACGGCTGCAATGAGGCGATGCATGGGTATCAAGGTCGAGTTCATCTACCAGACAAGCCTGCTACGGGACCTAGGTACTCTCGGTCTCCGAGAAGCAACGACTATGCCCAAATGCCCACATTGAAACAGACCGGCGGGGACCTCAGAAATCTCAATCAAGCACGGTGAGGGGCCGATGTGGAGAGGCCACTGTCCGGACAGAGATTGTCAGCACTGTAGCCCACCCACGACACGTGACCTCGAACCCAACCCGGGCTCCATGCTTCGCCTAACAGCGGTACGTACCTAGGGTCTCCGCCCACCAAACCGTCGAGAAAAAATCACAGGTGAAATTTATCGCGAAGCCAGAGATTGCCAAACTTCAACCCCGTCACTAACCCAGCAGCACAGAAGCCCACCGTTGTCCCAGGTACGTTTTGAACGAATTTTTTTCAGTCCTCCCCTCCCTCTCCTCATCTAGCAAGGCGTCGCGGCAAAATCGTTGATTTCCCAATTCCTTCTTTCTCTTCTTTCTATTCCCTTCCCCCGGAAACTAATCCGTCCTTTTCGTCGTCGATAGGGTCCTTCAACGATCAACACAATGGCTTCGAGACCTACCGTCACCATCATCGGCAAGGATGGCAAGTCCTCCGGCAACACCCACACCCTGCCGGCCGTCTTCCTGAGCCCTATCCGCCCCGATATCGTCCAGGAGGTTCACAAGGGCATGGCCAAGAACAAGCGCCAGCCCTACTCCGTCAGCGAGAAGGCCGGTCACCAGACCTCTGCCGAGTCCTGGGGAACTGGTTAGTGGCCCCGAACACTTTGGAAGGATTGTCTCGATCTGGTCTGGAACGCGAGGTGGAAAGTCGACTACGATGGGGGGAAACGACTGCGAGGGACCTCGGGCAGGAAATCTTCGTGTGGAGTGCCGCTGGAACGACAAGTACTGCCTGAGGAAACGAGCGGAAATTTTTTACCCATCGACCCCCCGCGACAGACTTCAGGAGGCATCTGCCAAGGAACGTGGAAAGGGGAAACACCAAAGCTGACGGATCATTGAACAGGTCGCGCTGTTGCCCGTATCCCCCGTGTCTCCGGTGGTGGTACTCACCGCGCCGGTCAGGCCGCCTTCGGTAACATGTGCCGCTCCGGTCGCATGTTCGCCCCCACCAAGGTCTGGCGCAAGTGGCACGTCAAGGTCAACCAGGGCCAGAGGTGAGTTTCCTTGCTGTCTTCCCACGAACAGCCGGGAGAACAAGATTCTAACGCGATCACCAGACGCTACGCTACCGCCTCCGCCATCGCCGCCTCCGGCGTTGCCCCTCTCCTCCTGGCCCGTGGCCACAAGGTCTCCAACGTCCCCGAGGTCCCCCTCGTCGTTGACTCTGCTCTCTTCGAGAACGCCGCCGTCGCCCGCACTGCTGCCGCCGTCTCCCTCCTGAAGACCGTCGGTGCCTCCGAGGACGTCGAGAAGGTCAAGGGCTCCAAGAAGCTCCGCGCCGGTAAGGGTAAGCTCCGTGGCCGCCGTTTCCGCCAGCGCCGCGGACCCCTGGTCATCTACGACCCCGAGGTCGACGGCAAGGAGCTCGTCACCGCCTTCCGCAACGTCCCCGGTGTCGAGACCTCCCCCGTCACCGCCCTCAACCTCCTCCAGCTCGCCCCCGGCGGCCACCTCGGCCGCTTCATCATCTGGACCTCGTCCGCCTTCAAGGCCCTGGACACCGTCTACGGCACCACCACCACCCCCTCCGCCCTCAAGCGCGACTTCCTCCTGCCCTCCAACATCGTCAGCCAGGCCGACCTGAGCCGTCTGATCAACTCCTCTGAGACGCAGTCCGCCCTGAACGAGCCCAAGGGCTACGCCCAGACCCGCCGCTCCGCGGTCCAGAAGAAGAACCCCCTCAAGAACAAGCAGGTCATGCTCCGCCTGAACCCCTACGCCAAGGTGTTCGCCCAGAAGAAGTAAAGCCTCTGAGACGAGAGGTCTTGCTTGGTTCTGCGTGGGTTTTTTGACGACGACGGGTTGTGGTGGAACGGAAAGGTTTTCCGAAACGGGACTGGGGCTACATTTTAGCATGGTTTGTGCTTGAGGCGTAATGGCAACACGGAAATGTTGACCTCAAATTCTTCATCATCAATGGACAAATGGATTCCCTTGAAAAAAAGTAACACAATACCCGCAGTCACAAAAGCAAGTTGGTCTAGCCCCAGACCGTGATGACGACTCCAACTTCCACGTGATTATGACTTTTTCTTTTGTTGTACAACTGGGTTCATGTAGTTACTGTCAAGTAGCTACCAAAAGTTTTCTACCTTTACTATCCAGTGTGCCTGCTCATGTGCGATCTCCTATGCGTGTGTCATGTATGTGTGATCTGATTCGTCAAATTCATTACACTCCCACATAACCTCTTCAGCACCCCATCAACATCCCAAGGTTCCCCAGCGGACCCTCCTCTTCCTGCGCAGTCAACACATCAGCAAGCAACTCCTCCACGACGCCGACCTTCTTGATCCTCCAGAACCTCTGGATCGCCTCGACCAGCCGCTGCGAGCACAGGTCCACGTTCTCCTCGGACTCGGCCGCGAAGCACAGCCGGTAGTACGCCCACCCCCTCTCGGCGCGGATCTCGTCCGTGGCGCTGAACATCATCCCGGGGCTCACGATGACGCGGTACGGCTCGCGCGTCGCGAAGATCATCAGCGCCGTCGACAGCCTCTCGCCGTCCAGGACGGGGACGCCGCCGGGCGCCGGCGTGCCCTCGGCCATCCACAGCGGGTGCATCTCGAACCGCACGCGCACCCAGATGAACATGCCGCCCCGCGGCCAGTGGAAGTCGTACAGCTTGGTGCGCGTGACCACCCCCCAGCCCGCGTCCTCCGCAGCTCGGGGGGACGCCTGCTTCACCTGCCACGCGCCGGCGTCGAGGATGGACGACATGCGGTTCATCCGGCGCTCGTACACGCCCCGCAGCCCCTCGAGCCAGCGCACCCAGCCGTCCATCCGCCAGCCCTCGAAGGTCTGCCTCTGCCGCGCGCCCGTCAGCGCGGCGAACGCGGAGCGCGCGGCGGCGGGCTGCTCGCCCATGACCAGCTCCGCGACGGTCGCCTGCACGAAGCCCGAGGGCTGCTGCGTCGTGACCTCTGCGATGCGCGTCAGCCGCTCGATGATGGCGGGCTGCGCCGTGATCCAGCCGAGGCGGCACCCGGGCGCGATGGTCTTGGAGAAGGTGTCGAGCCGGATCACGCGGCCGTCGACGTCGATGCTGAGGAACGACGGGGTGAGCGAGTCGAGGAACTCGTAGCCCGAGGACTTGGCCGGCTTGTAGGTGGAAGCGGTGGCCTTGGGGGGCAAGGGCTTGCCGCGGGACTTGGCCTCGGCCGCGGCCGCGGAGGGGTACTGCAGGTACCAGTAGGGGTCGTCCTCGACGATGATGACGTCGTACTTTTGGCAGATTTCGTAGATTTCCCTGCGGCGCGAGACGGGGAGGACGCCGCTGGTCGGGTTGTGGCCCATGCTGCGAGGCTGCAGTCAGCATGCCGACGTCTCCCATCTCAATTAATCCAGGACAAAGGAATACTCACGTCACGGTGTAGATGAAATGCGGCCTCTTCCCCTTCCCCTCGTCCCAGCCCGCCAGCAACTCCTCCAGCCCGCCGGGGCCGTACGCGACCATGCCGACCTCGTCCATCTCGACGGGCGCGACCTGCACCCCGCGCGGCAGCGCCTGCGTCAGCACCTGGCCGTAGACGAACACCTCGCAGATCATGGCCTGCCTGAGCCGCACGTCGTCGCCGCGCGCCGGGTCCCAGACGTCCGTCAGCAGCTCCAGCGTCTTGGAGAAGCCGTCGGTCGAGCCGCAGCTGAGGATGACCTCCGGGCCGCCGGCGTACGGCACGTTGGGATGCAGGTGCTCGCGGGCGAACTGGCGCACGAAGGAGCGCAGCGGCGGGTAGCCCTCGGCGGTGCCGTACTGCAGCGCCGTGGCGACGTCGATGCGCTGGAAGGGGCTGCGCGAGGCGTCGCTCCCGGGCACGGTGACGTGCCGCGACGCCTTTGCGTCCTTGTTCGTGGTGTTGCTGGCAGTGGCATTGCTGCTCTTGCTCCGGACCGGGAGCGCCGTTCCGCCGTTGGGTGCGCTGAATGCGGCGGTGGCTGTGGCGGCGGTGGTCTCGGTGTCCGGGCCGGTGTTCGGGGTCGGCTCCCAGCGCTCGGGCTTCGCGGCCTGGGCCTCGAGGGTGTCGAACGGGAACAGGCTGGAATGCGGAAGGCCTGCGCGCGGGGGGAAAACGGGTGTAATTGGTTAGCGACTCATGTTCCTGGCTCGTGGGGGGTTGAAAAAAATGTGTAATATGTCCGGGGAGTTAACGAGCTCGCGACACGGACGCGGGAGCACGCAAGGTAAGGTGTGTATCACGGCATGGATGGCGGCATCGCACGCGAGCGGCGGCAGGCTTGAACGCGCGGAGGCTGAACGACTGCACCCAAAACCCAAGGGACCAACTCGACTCCCAAAAAGCTCTTCAGGAAGGGTAGAGGAAAAGATAGAATAGACATAGGAATAAGTCATGACAAAAGACTCAAACTCACCTCCAGCCAATTGCCCAATCCCGGGAATCTGAAAGTACTTGTAGTACTCCTTCATCTTGCTCGGCAGGCGCCGCTTCGTGACCCCGGAGTAGTGGTGCTCCAGGTTCAGCGGCGGCTTCAAGCCGGACGACGCGGCCTTGGTAGTAGTCGACATGTTTCTCGAAAACGCTTGACGCGCAGTGACAGCAGGTGGTGACGAAGTATCTCCGAGGCGAAGGGAGCTGCTGTTGCGGTGGTGATCGATCGCGAGTCCCATCGATAACGGTGTAGTAGGTATGTACGAAGGAGGGTGGGTTGGTAATGTCCTGATATATGTATGTTTGCCTCTATGCGTGTTTGTGTGTGTGACAGACACCGTAAAGAACGAGAAGAGAGATGTGAGATTCGATCTGCAGGAAAGATAAGGACCGAGGAGCGAGCGAGCAAGCAAAAGGTACAGACAGAGGTGACCACCCGCAGGGCCCGCAGCAGGCCCCCTAGTCGGTTGTCGAAACCTCCCCGGGATTACAAATCGTCATCCATCTCGAGCGAAGGAGTGCGCCCCGATAAGGAAGCTCGACGAGCCTGGCCCGCTTTCCACCGCCGTCGATAAGGGCCCGTTTTGGTCCCGGGGTTTGGCGGACCACGCGGCGGCCAGCAGACAGGGATCCCGGCGACTTCGGACCTGTGACTGGCTGACTGGGTCGATCCCAGTTCCGGCAGTTCTATCAGTCACAACAAGTAGTTCATCCAAAAGTTCAAGCAACTCGAACAAAAAAAGTCAATCACTGTGCAAGGCGACTTCAGACCACGGCATGTGAACACTGATAATATGATTAAGAAACAAAAGCATTGCTACTGGCCCACCGTACATGATGATGAGCTCGTATGTTGAGCCTCGGGACCTTGACCTAGACCGTACAATAAAATAATACACCAAACAGGGAATCATCTCGTCCTCCAAGTTCCATTTTCTTTCCTCCTCTCCCTTGCGTCCCTAACGCCATGCTGAAACCATGTCAAAGACTGGAAAGAACCAGCCACCACCATGCGTAATCCGTTCTCTCCAACACTTAGGCCACCTTACAAGTATGGCATCCAGAGAGCGTCGCACTGCGCCAGGTTCATGGGGTTGACCGCCTTGGCCACGAGGTCGATGACCGTCTGGTTGGCCGGCAGGTTGGCGGCGGGTGTCTGCGCCAGGCTGACGGCGCGCTTGACCACCGAGTCACTGTTCAACTGGACCGACTCGCGGAGCTGGCTCTCCAGCAGGTGTCCCGAGCGGTGAGAGTTGGTGAACCAGAAGATCATCTCGTCCCGCACGAACAGCGTGAGCGCGTGCTCGAGCTCGTACTCGGGCTCCGTGAGGCAGCGTGCGATCGCCATGAGCGCGCAGCTGAAGATGCCCTCCGTCGCCAGCGGTCCCATCAGCGTCTGGAGGTTGGGCGTCAGACGGAACGGCACCGGCTCCGGGTTGTGGAAGAAGGGCTTGTTGCCGTTCATGTACGCCATCAGCTCCGAGCCCCAGATGTTGCCAGATCCCCGTGCGATGTTGATCTTCTGCGGGTACCGGTTGTGCATGTAGAGGATGTACGTCATGAACGTGAGCGCCGCCAGCTGGTACGAGAATTGCCTGCGGAACAGCCAGAACTCCGTAAAGTCGGGGAACGCCCTCTGGAAGTACTCCAGCGCGAGGTCGTGAGGAACCCACTTCTCCTGGATCGCGTTGAACACCTCGAGCCGTGCCGTGGCGTTCTGCTCAGGGTGCTTCGAGTTCTTAGTATCCAGCACGCTGCGCAGCTTCTCCATCGTGAACAGCACCGGGTCGTCCTTGGACATGCCGTGCCGCCTGCAGTGGTCCTCGTACACGCTCTGGAGCGTGATGTAGGACGTGTCCTCCTGCACGATGCGGATGTGAGGCGCCAGCGGCACCATGAGCGGCAGCGTGAACTGGAGGTCGCGCTTCCGGCTTTCCTTGCGCCTGCCCAGAGTCTGGTTGAGTTGTCTGAACAGTTGCAGGATCCGCTCCTCGCGACGGCAGTGCCTAGCTGCCGGGTGCTGGACAGCCCACGAGTGCACGCTTCCGTCGTGGCCGCGCATCTGGAGTCGGCGGTACGACGCGCTGACCGACCGGACGAGATCAACGTTGGGCAGGAACCGCTCGATGCGGATGAAGTCCTGGTTCTTGTCCTTGTGCTGCAGGTACTGCCCGGGAATCTCAACGTCATCAAACCTCTGGTAGCGGAACTCCGAAAGGTGCGGCGAAAAGGCCTCCAGGGATACCCTCGTCGTCCTACGATCCAGCTTCTCCTCGAACTTGTTGCGCCAACGCCGCAGCTTGTGGATGTACTCGTACATTGTCGGCTTAACCTCCACAAAGTCCGCCTCGAACGACTTCTTGATGTGAGCCGGTAGTATCGTCTCCGCAAAGCGAGTGATGTTAGTCTCGGTCGCCGAGGGGAGCTTAACGTCCTTGGCGAAAGAGGAAGGCATGCGGCTGACGTACGCCAGAGCGTCGTTAAGAAGGGCCACGATCAGTCGGTACGCGTCTTCGTCGGGAGGGCACTTGAAATGCTTCTGGATCTGGTCCACCATCGTCTCCATCGACAGCGCAAGGAGAGGGAAGGCCGTCTTGAGGGCGCTCATAATTTCCTCCGTCAGCTCCCAAGGCGGCTTCTTGTGAACCGTGCCTGCACCTGCGCCAGGCTGTTGATCGCCTTGCGCACCGGCCGCGTTGTTCGCCGTTCCGTTGGCCTCGTTGCCTTCGGTCTTGACGCCGGCGTCTGCGCCGCCGGCAGTGCCCGGCCTCGAGCCAGAGGCATCGGCCTTAGCGACGCCGTCTTGCTTCGGCTGTTGCGGCGATGCACTTGGCTTGCCGTTGGACAGGTTCGACACGGTCGACTGGGCGCGCTGCTGGCGTGCCTTCTCCTTTTGCTCCTGGTTCTTCTTGATAACGAGCATGTCCTCCCTGTTGGTCCGCAGCTGGAAGTAGAGCGCTTGAGGATACGACCTGGCGATCTTAACCAGAATCTGGTGCACTCTGGGCGCCTCCTTGTGTCCGAGGCCGGTGAGAAGCTGCGGGATGTAGGTGATCCAGTACCAGACGGGGGTCTCGCCCTTGAAATCATCAAAGCCTGCGGCGATTGAGCCATTGGCGTCGTCGAGACTGAGGAGCCAGAGGATGCGGGCAATGAGCTTTCGTGACTTGGCGTTCTTGTAACTTCCGGCGGCCTGGAGGTACGAAGTGAGAGCTTGTCGTGCAGAGTTGATGTCAGTCGGATCCTCCTTGTACTTGCGCTCGTTGAAGTATCCCCACTCGGCCCAGGCCTTGGCTGCGGTGATATCGAAGTACAAGGCGGTACCGTAGGCAGAGTCTGCCTCCTCCTTCTGCTTGAGCTTCTCGAGGAACATGCCCTTGAGGGTGTAGAATTCGGCTTTCTGGGGCGGGTTGAAGTAATTGAGATTCGTGTTGTTGATCACATCCAAACCGCTTGTGAGTTCCTCAGGGTTTTCGTAATGGCATTTGGCCTGCTCTCTCAGCTTGAGGAACGCCTCTTGAATCTCGATGTTCGGGAGCGTGTAGATCCTGCTGAGTTGCGTAATGCAGACCTCCGGAAGACTATGCTTGCGGGCAACGTGAGCGAAGCGATTGATGATCCACGCCGTCTCGTGATATCCACGGTAAGCAAAAGACGCGCCGTTGGCATTCTGGTTCCCTCCCTGGGGGAGCAGATTGAGGTACGTCTGGTTGATGAGACCGAAGATGTGCTGGCGCCAGGTGACGAGATCTTGCCAGGTTGTAATATCGTCCCAGACATTGGGCAGGCGGTCGCGCCAGGCACCAAGCAGCAGCTTAAGCTCATTGGACTTGGAGTCGAGGTTGCTCTGGTTGGTGCTGGCGAGACTGTTGCAGATGACACTAGCGTCGTGCAGTTCGACCAGTTGCTGGAAGTTTTGCAGCAAGGGGATGTGCGCCTTGGTGAACTGCTTCGGAAGCTGGTGCCATTTCCGGATCGACAACTGGATGGCCTCGTCGCAAGACTTGGCAAACTCGGGGGCAGACTCCTGCTTGTTGTAAAACTTGAGGAGCGACATGAAGGCCTGGAAGAAGGCGCGGCGAGGTGTCGGAGCGTCCATCACACCCTTGATCAGATTGTCCAGGGCCTCGCGGTGCTCTTGAGTCTGCCACAACTCGGTGTTGTTTCTCCAGGCGCACTCGAGAAGCAGGTCTTGGAAATTCTCGTGCTTGGCGAAATCCTGCAGAATCTCCCACTGCTGAAGCTTTTGAGCACAGAGTACCCAATGATCCTCCCACAGGACATATTCTGCCTGCGAGAAAGGTATGACGCCGGTTCGAGCCTTGATCTGGGCGGCCTCGTACATCTTCTGGGCTTTGTCCCACATTCCGTTTTGCTCGTACGACAAGGCAGCGTTTGTCTCGACGAACTGGCATCGCCTTCTCCACGTTCCATAAAAGAGGTCATCTTCTTGCAGCGATGCGTACAGCTCGACGAGGGCGTCCAGGTTGCTCTCGCGGACGACAGCCGACTCAATCTCCGGTTTGATCGCGGCGTTCTCGAGCTGAACGAGCGCCGTGTACCAGGCGTCGTAGGTTTGGGCTTCATACTTGAGAACGTGCGGCGGGATCTTGCATTCGGGCCAGGCCTTAACGGCACCTTCGAGCAGGGACTGAACCACATTGGGACGCTTGTCAACTTGGCGGCTGTGGTAGTCCTTGGTGAGGAGCGCAACCATTCCGCGCTCGAGGTCAGTACGCTCTTCCTTCATCGTCGACGACCAGTAGATGGGGAACAGCGCAACCCAAAGCTGGTGGGCCAGCGTTGAGTCGATGTGCTGCAGCTGTGCCAGGGGTTCAATGAGGTCGCGAACCTTGACATCGCCGAGCTCCATCATGAACCGTCGATGCGTCGCCATGAGGGTGTCAAACTTGTCATCCGCCATGTTGGCAGGCTCTCTGGTGTCCTTGGCGTGGATCGAGAAGAGGTGGCTGATGGGGAGCGTTCTGAAGTCATCGTGGTGAAGCTGGATGTTGTTGTTCAGCTCCACCGCGCCGAGAAGGAGATGCGATGCCTGTGCCAACCAGTAGCTTTCGCCCAAAGTATCCCAGTTCTGGGAGGTGAGGACGTATGCAAGTCGGGCGCTCGCGGTCTTTGATAGACTCTTGTCGAAGATGGCCATGAAACGGTTGCGCATGTCGACGTCCTGGGCACGCGTGCCGATGAGGAAGGCATGCTCCATGCGCACTGTCAACTCCGTCCTCGTGATCTTGGGGTCCTCGTAGATGCGGATCACCAGCTCGAGGAACTTGGTCAGCATGGCCGGCTTTTCTCTGTGTTCAAAGGAGAGCATCTTGTGGAGAACAGCAGTCTTCTCCTTGAGCGTGGGCCAGGTGCCTTCCGATCGGAAGACCCAGCCTTCCACCAGGCTAAGTATATCTTCACACAACGAAACGTGCATGGACTTCTCGACGAGGGTTGCAAGGACGCTCAGGAAGGGGCGTCTGTTGTCGCCCAAGACTTCCATGCGGAGGGCGACGACTTGAATGGCCTTAAGCATGAGCGATGTAGAGACCGTAAGATCGTACTCAGACATCTCTCCAGTCGGCGGCGCGTTAGGGTCCGCGGGTCGTTGCTGGCCTTGCGGTCGGTTGGCAACAGCAGTATAGTGCTGCACGTGCTCTCGCGCAAGTTTGCTCTGGAGAGCCTTCATCAAAATCACGATGTGCTGGTCGATGACGGTAGGTTTCCGGTTGCCCAAAGACCACAGGATGTTGACTCCGGAGCCATAGTGACCGGCGTTCATAGCCTCACCAGCGACTGATGACCAGTTTCGAACGACCTCAGCTGTCTGAGCCTCGGATTCGCCTTCGGCATCCGCATCTTCCATTGGAACATCCTCAGGAACCGCGTCGAGGACGCGCCCAACGATTGACTTCAGATCACGGCCGTCATCGTATTTCTTGTCGGCCAGATGGAGGCAGTCCTGGAGCTCGGGGTTTTCGCTCTTCAGACACTTGTCCAGCACCTTTTGGATCTGAGTCATACTCCGCAGAATCCAGTCGTCCGACTTGAAGTTCAGAATGATGCGGACAACTTGAAGGGTGTTGATGATGTTGGTTATGAACTTCTCGTCAAACTTCTCCTTGTCGGCGGGGTCCGCAGAGAGGATGGTCTGCGTCTTGTCGCTGGCCAGAACCACGTCTGTGACGTTGGGGAACAGGTCGACGTCGAGGTCGCCCCAGTACTGGGGCTGAAGGAGATTGTAAAACAGACTCATGGCCTTCTTGCACAGCTCGGTGGAGGCCGGGGGCATGACGGGCCCGTTCGTGGACACCGAGTCTCTTGGTCGTGTGGAGGGAAGCTGGTATCGCTCATTGAGCTGAGCGATGAACTCGACGAGGTACTTGACCATCCTCTGTCTGGCGGGTGCCGGAATGAGATATTCTGCCTTGTCTGCGGCTTGCCTTGCAGCTGGCGGTGAGGAAATTGGCTGGTCGCTGTCCAGCTTGCGCTTCCGGGACTGCGGCGATTCGGAAAGAGATCGGGATACAGCATCACCCTTGCCTTCAACGCGTCTTTGTTCCCACAACCAGATGAGCCACATCATGTTGAGAGCTAGTTTCTTGGACTCGTTGGAAGGGTTGGGAGGGGCGGCCACCTTCCTCAGAGACTGGATGATGAGCATGGCGTATTTGTCTCTCGATTCGTAGAACAAATCCGGATGTCTGACCAGGAAGTGGAAAATGCATGTCATCTGCTGCACGTTCTGGCCTTCGTCGGCAAGAATCTTTCTGGGTGCCAGGGCCCACCCGGCATTGCGATCGTGCGGCTGGGTGCCCAAACGCTTCGGCAGAACAGGCGCGATCAACTCCAAAGCTTGTGTGACCAGCGTCCGTCCTTCGTTCTGGTTGGTGCGCAGCAGAGACAGATAGATCTGGGTGACAATCTTCACTGGCGTCTCATAAAGAGCGATAAAGTACCCAATGACGACATACGCGGCGTGCTTGTTGATGACGTCGTCCAGGCGGATGAGTGTCCAGCAGCTCTTAATGATGTCCTTCCTCGCCTCCTGGAAAATGTGGGAATGGTATTTGACCAGCATGGCCGACAGTTGGAGAACCTCGAACTTGGTGTGATCGATTCCGGGCTGCGCATTGTCGTCCTGATCGTGCTGGCTGGTGTCCTGGTGCGTCTTCCAAATCTTGGCCGTGATGGCGTCGATGACGGTCTTGTCCATGAAGCGGCCCTTGGCCATGGGCGGCTGGTTCCAGTGTCGCTGGACATCCATGGCAACAATGGGGTTAACAATGTAGTGCAACAGGAAACACTTCATCTTCTGGGAGATGTTCCTCGCGGGGTAGGCTTCGAGGCACTTGAGAACTGTGGCCTTCCAGAAATCGACCGAATCGCTGCTGATGATGTTCTTGTAAATGTAGGCGATCAAGGGCTGCGAGGTGTTGAAGTCGTCCGTGGTTACAGAGTCCACCAGGCTGAACAGCGACTCGAGGTCTCGAGGATTGCGCTCCAGGGACTTGATGAAGATCGTCATCAACTGATCAGACGCCTGGGAAGCTGGGAGTCTCAAGCTTGGGGCGAGGTTGTGCGCCCGCGCTTGCTTCTCCAGCTCCTTGCCGACCTGCTTGAGCCAGCCCAGGTGCTCCTTCTTCTCCAACCACGCGTCGGGTCCGTTCGCCAAGGTCAGGGAGTAAAGGATGTGGATGGCATTGATCACAGCCGCAAACTTGGTGTCCTTATTCTGCTGAATGGTGCTGTTGCAGAAGTCGATCAAGGTCTGAACGCCGTTGGAAACTGTCTCCCGAAGAGGGCCGCTGTCCGGGTGACGGATCACTTGCGAAAGGAAACGCCCATACTTCAAGTCCTCAAGCTTGGGTAGGAGATAGGTCCAGACCTCATTGGGGTAGCGGTTGATGAACTTGTAAAGAGGCGCGCGGAAGGGGCTTTCATGTGTCCGGCGGAGCTTGTCCTCGAGCTCCAGGGCCAGATCAATCAACCTTTGCTTGAAACCTTCAGCTTGCGGGGGCAGTAAATGGAAGATATTGAAGACAGCTGCCACGATCTTCATTTGCTCGACCTGCTCGAAAAACGTAAAGGAAAGCGTTTGGAGGGTGGCGGGGTCGGAGAGTGTGAGAACCTTGACATGGTCGAGCAGCCTGGCTCCAATCTCAACCTTAAAGTAGGTTGTCAGCAACTTCAAGAGCCGGCCAAGGTTATCAAGGCCATGTGTTGTGAGCTTCTTAGCGTCCTGCAAACTAGCCAAAACCGGCCTCAAGCCCCCCTGAAGCAAGTCTTTAGGCAACTTCTGATGGGCCTCGAGGGTGTTTTTCAAGGCGTTATTGGCGGCATCGATGGTGGCCTTCGAGTCTGAGTACAGGCACTTGAAGAACACCGACACGATCTTTGATCTCGTTGCGTTGCTGCCCTGCTTGAGTGGTGCAAACTCCTCGAAGCTATTGGCAGTGCTGAGAATGTTGATGCACGCAACGCGGAGGTTGACGATGTACTCGTGCGTTCGGAACTCTCCGGGCTTGTTCGCAAGGGAATCGTCGCTCGCGTCGGCCAAGGCCAACGACTCCATGAGCAGTCTGGTCATGTTCTCGTCGAACTTGACCCATTCCTTCCTCAAAGTCATGTGATACGTCATCGCGTCAATGTACCCGATCTGGATGTTGAAAGGCAGTGCGCGCAGAGGCTTGGAGTAAATCGGCTGAAGGAACCGCTCCCGGTGTGGCTCAATCAGCTCCCAGACAGCGCAGCCGGCAGCCTTGGCAATGAGTTCCAAGGATCGTTTTGCAGTCTCCCGAACGTGACGGTTCATATGCGACAGTTCGGTATTGAACTGCAAGCACATGTTGGAGAGACGACTTCGCTGTTGTGGCTGCTGGCCAGGGGTCGTGGACCACATCGCGTCTTCCTTCTTGATGTTCTTGGTGATCCTGTGAAGCAGAGTCTCCAGGGTGATCTGGGCTGATCGTCTCGTTTTCTCTGGCAAGTCTTGGGGCATGTCCTTGATGACGTACATGAGCGCTCGCATAAAATCGGTCTGCTTGCTCAATATCCACTGATCGCCCAGGTCCAGTTCCGTCAGAAGGAAGTTGATGCCGAGGGAGCCACCAGTCTTGGTAAACCACTCCTCCTCATAGCAACTGTGACAGAAGGTCGAACTGAGATGGCTGAAAAACTGCAACCTTGCAACACCTTGCGGCGATCCAAAGATCGTCGCGGCGGTGTCGTAGACTTCCCGGATTGCACGCTGCGCAGACTCTCGAACTTCTGGATGATCTGAAGCCAGCGACTCCACGATCGCGTCGCACAGCACCCTAGTCTCGATGAACAGCGGGCCCTCTCCAGCGTTGGGGTTGAAAGGGCTGTACGCCCGCTTGTAGTCTACCAGATTGCGGCCGACTTCGATGATGGTGAAGTGCTTGCAAATGTTCATGAGGAAAGCGTTTGCTTCCTCCTTGAACTCCGGGAGGGACTCGGCATACATGACTGCCTTCAGCAGGCGGCGCACAAGGTCGTCTTGCTCATCCTTCTTAGGTATCGATCTCTCCCTATCAGAGGTTTCGAAAGCAGAGAAGTCGAAGTCCATCTTCTTCCCCAGGAGGTCCTGGGCTTGAAGCCGGAGGAGCCTGGGCAGGTCGTCGGGCAGGTTCTCGAAGCCAATCCTCAGTTTGAGCTGAGACTTGATGAAGTGGAACGCCTGCTTTTTGTAGTAGCCGTCGTGCGGGCGCGGTTGACCACCCTTGCCTCTGGGCTGCTCCATCAGCTTGCGCATGGCAAAATCAACACCAGTCTCTGCCGGGAAAGCACGGTCTTTCTTAGAGCCAATGAGGCGGAGATCGAAGGTCGTAGGGTCATCGGCATAATTCTTGTAACTAAGAGGTTGAGCGTCGGTCATGAACTTGCGGTTTCGTCCCCCGAGCTTGCCCAAGATACGCATCGTTGTGTGCGCATGGAAATGGCTATACGGGTGTGGCTTGAGGTGGTCGAACAGCGCAGTCATCAGCTCATCGATTACAGGCGCCATGATGGGATCCAGATAGTCCGCAGTAAGGTTGTCGACGCAGAGCTCCAGAGTCCGCAGCCCTTGACCGACGAGATCAGTGTTAGCTCGCAGCGCAACCACAAGAGGACGCATGAGGAAGCTCAAATGAGGCAGCAGGTTGCTTAGTCTAGCAGGCACCGTCAAGCAGAGCTCGACGTAGAGATCCCGCTCCACGGGCTTCCGAGCTGCCATCAACAAGTTATTGAGCACGTCCAACAGCATCTCGAGCAAGGGCAGAATCTGCTTGTAAAGGTGCTCAAACTTTCCGCCTCCGATGCTTCGGAAGAGGGACCTGAGAAGCAGGAAGTAGTTCATGGGCTCTTCGGCCTTCGTCGAAAGCTCTATCGACTTGGTGACAATGTCCACGACGTGAGGGAGCAGAACCTTCTCGTTCTGGCTGGCGAAGAGGGTCACTGCCATAAAAGCCAACTTGAACAGCCTGAGCAGGATGGAGGACTTCTTCACATCCGCGGAACCAACTTGATCGATGCGTTCCATCAGGAATCGCAACAGCATCCCGCAGAAGCTGGGCGAGGTGGCTTCACTGGCGAGGAAGAACTGGGGGATGTGGAGGAGACCAGTGTGCTCGAAGATCATGTCATATAAATGAGGGATCTCTTGCTGGAAGACTTCGTGGAACGTCGCCGGGTCGATACAGTGGAAGACAGTAGCAAACGTCTCGAGCAGGTCCTTCTCTTCCTTGGGGCTCGAAGTCATGTAGATATTAGCCATGTACTCGACGAACGACAAGTATTGGGTCTCGGTGGGCGGCTTCTCCATTTCGTAGTAGCGGAAAACGTACGCTCCTTCCCTGAAGAGCTTGACGATGACGTTGACTTCCTCAGCCGTAAATCCGTAGGCAACATCCTGCCAGTGCGCTGGAGCATTTTGCAGATCGATGACATTGGCGGCATTGCAAGTTCGCAGCTGGTAGAAGGTATTCTTCAGCCCGTTCATAAGGTTTTTGAAGAGAAACTTGTTGTCCGCGACCGGATCCGCGCCTCTATCCCTGGGGTTTGTAGTCTTGATAGGCATGGCGGTAAAGATGTCGGTCTCGTCCCAATCGGGGGGTTGGTCCCTGTCTGCAAGATAGCTATCCTGGGTTCCGTCAGCGGCTTGCTGGGCGTAAAGTTTCGAGAGTTTGACGGCGTTGGGGTATTGTCGATTCATGGCCACGAACTTGTCGCCGATGGCGTTGAGAATCATGATAAGATAGTGCCGGGCGTCGACCTTGTTAGGCATCTTGGCAATGCACTCCGCCATGTTCAGAAGGAGCTTCGCACTCATGGTTTGGAAACTCGTCCCGGGAAAGTTGTCCTGGAGGTTCTTGGTATAGACTTCGACCGTCTTGCGGATCTGTTCTGGCGTGAGACTGTCACGAACATGGTGGATGAGGTCCGCAAGCATGCTATAAGCCAGTGGCCTCATGGTCTCATACACCGTCAGCCCATCGCCAATGAGAGTCTTCTCATCTAGCAACTCGTCAATCTTGGGCAAGAAGATTTTGCGGAAGTTGAAGTTGATGATGTGTCTGATGGCGACGAGCAGCTCCTTACGCGCACTCGACTTCTCACGCGGACAATCCTGCAGGAGTCGTACCACGATCTCGGGCAAGGTAGGAAGGAAATCTGTCAGCTGCTGTGCGTACTGCCGCAGAAGGTAGGCCAGGAAGCTCATGGTCTTGACCTGCGCGGTGATGAACTCTCCAAATGCAGCCCTGTTCTTGATCAGGGGGCTGACTCCTGTGAAAATCTGCCCCCTGGCCTTCGCATCGAGTCGAGCTTGTTTCTGTGCGCTCGCCTGTAGGCACAGGAAACCCTTGATCAACGGGACAAAGGACTTGACGTTAGCAGCCACTGTGTTCCGGTAGACCTGGAAGACGGAGACCACTATGATGGGGCACTCCGAGAGAACCTTGAACGACTGCATTCCCTTCAACAGCAGCCTATTCTGTTGTTGAGGGTCCGGGCCGAGGTCAGTGACCGAGGCGACCGGCGAGCCGGGTCGAGGAGACTGGAAGTTCGTCTGGGAGCTTCCCGGTGTGGACGGCGCTCCGGCGGTCGACGTCGTCGCGAGGGAGGTGTTGTCCAGCTGCTCGCGCACCACCTTCTCCATCTGCTCGAAGAGCTCCTGGATCAGGTTGAGGAAGGTCTGGACCTTGGTGCCCAGGACCTTGTGCTGATGCCGCATGACATCGGAGATGATCTTGACGCACAGAGTAGCATTTTCCTCGTTGTCCGTCCGGACCAGCTGCATCAACAGATCGACGACTTCTTCGGCGTAGGGTTCGAAGGGCTCCGGGGGCGCGGGCGTCGTCGGCAATCGGTGGAAGACCTCTAGGATGCAGTTTCGCAGTTTCTTGTTCGACGTCAGCGTCGGGTCGCACAGCGTTGGGGGTTGCACCGATGACTTACCTGTTCCGGGGAGTTGCTCTGGAATATACATGGCCCTCGGAGGACTGTGATGAAGATGGGCACCAGCTTCTTGAGGAAGGGTGCATAGATGGGACCGTTGGTGTAGTGGTCTAAGCTGTCGCGTAAGGTAGTCGCTGCGTCTACCTTTACTTTGGCATCTGTTGGTGCCTCATGTCAGCCTGCATCTTGATGGAAAGGGTGCGCCTTCCCCTCGGCGGGGTTTGGCATCGAGAAATCACGTCGCGACCGGGGAGGAAGGCAGCAAGGCGAACCGTACCAGTTTCGGGCGAGGTGAGCCGCTTGACGACATCGTCAATGGTGTTGCCAGACATTGCGGCATCAATGGCCCCTTAGGGACGCGCGAATCGCTACCATGCGTGGGGGGAGAGTGTTCAGTGTGTCGTGACTGGGTCGTGTCGCAGCGAGGCTGAGAGATGGGACAGATGCGCGCGACTGGACTGGAGGGGTATCAGGATGAATGGAGTTGACAAGAGAAGAATCAATTAAAAAAAAAAGTTCGTTGAGGCAGTTGGGAAAAAAATGTAGGGAGCCTGCCTGTGGCTAACTAAGCATCAACTTCTGGCTGCCTTTGGGGTGGTGGCGCGGCCTGAGAGTTTTGTTGGTGAAAATGGAAGGTAGCCTTCCCTCGACGTCGCGCGACTTGTGTTAATTGGATTTTACGCTACGAGCTCGACCGAACTTCGAAATTTCCCAAGGCCGTCGCGAAGCTGGGGGGGACCAGCCGCCAAATCATTTGGCGCTAGGCTCTGTAACAACATTGATCCGTGGCCAGGTCTCCACTCGGAGCTCAATAGGGCCGGGTTGTTGCTCTGGGGAAGCGGGTACCTCTACCTCTAGTGGTCTTATCTTATCGCCTCGTTCCGGCCTGGAGACGGAGCCGGGGGCCGGAGGTGGACCGGCACTCTTTGACAACTTCCATTCAGTCTCACTTCCTTTATAGTTTGTGTGGCAGGGTGCATCACACATCTTTGTGTTTTCTCTATTCTGGGCTTGCTTTCTACTAGCCAACACGCGACAAAACTAGAAAGAACGGTTTGCACCAGCGTGCTGCATCTCGCACCTGCTCTTGGTTTCTCCTTATCAGTTGTCAACATAGAAGCCGGCAAACACGGACTCTCACGTATGTCTGCCTTCCTTCCTTTGTTTGAAGTGAACCACACTGCATCTTTAGTATTTTCAACGGGCTTACAAAACCCTATAATAGCCCTCTTGTCTCTTGGATCTGAATTGCTGCTTATCTCTGTCAAGCTCAACTCCACAGCCTCAGCTCTACAACAGCCAGCATCAGTCACTGCTTCACCAGATACCATACATCTACCTACACGATAGACATTCAAGATGAGTGGCCCGCATTCCGCCTTCTTCTATGGTGAGTACTGCTTCGTTCTCGGCAACATCAAGGCTAACCCCGGAAACAGGCACTCTGGTCAGCACACACACCCAGGACAGCGGTCCGGAATAGCAGCATTGCTAACACCTCACAGATGGAGCCCAGGGTCTTCTTCACGGTGACCCAGGGAGACGGCCGACCCCCGCAAGTCATCCGGGACCTCTACACCTTCCGCCCGGCCGTCCTGAAGGACTACACCCGCCACCGCGTGGAGTTCGCCGACTACCCCGGCATGATCCCCGAGAAGGGCGGCTCCGTCAAGGGCATCTACGCGACGGGCCTCACGGATGCTAACATCTCTAAGCTGGATTTCTTCGAGGGCTCCGAGTACGTGAAGAAGATGGTCGTCGTCAACGTTCGTGGCGAGGACGGCAAGGACAAGGAGGAGCCGGCCATGACCTACGTCTTCCAGAACCCGGACCGCCTCGAGCGGGTCGAGTGGTCTTTCGAGGAGTTTAGACGGGACAAGTTGCACATCTGGACGCGTGAGAGCTACGTCTTTGAAGGTGAGACAACCTTTTCTTCCCCCGCTGTTTTCCCTGCTTTTTTTGTTATCTTGGCCTGGAAACAAAAACTGGGAGGCTGGATGCGAATGGACTACCGACCAATCTCTGGAGGGTTGGAGGCGCCGTCATTGACATGTCTGACAAAATTTCAAGGCTGCGACGACAACGCCGAGTTCGAGAAGATAGAGCACGAGGACGTCGATGCCCACAACAAGGAGAATGCGGTGAAGGATGCAGCTGCCTAAAGGGAGATCGAGGCTGGCAGCGCGACGTGCCTATTTGTTTGCCTTCTTACATGGCGGCAAACGGCATTTTTTGATGGGCTACCGAAAGTCGGGCGGATGATGCAGGTCTGCGACTGGGCCGCAAGGCGGTGTAAGACGAAGGAACATGGACTGCAGCATCCGGCGTCGGCCAAACTCATTGGAAGACCCAGCTGGCGTCGGCCCAACCAAGAGAAAATGCGAATATGACGCTACGGATAGATGAAACATGGGACGCGAATGAGTCGCCGAATAGATGACGATGTTCACTCTTGATGCCCCGACGGCTGCCGCCAGCCTCATCGCGCGGGTGGGCACGGCGTGCGTAGGCCCCTGCAAAGTAATGCGAGCGTGATGTCGTCGTCCTTTTCTGTGTCCTTGTCACATTCGTAGTCTTCTGGTCGCATTCGGGCGCCAATGCGACCATTCAAGGAGAGGCAAGGGTGCGATTTTGGCATATCGTGGGGCCGGCCATGACAACACAACGGCAGTGAGTAAAGCGAAGTTTCTGCGGACTAATACACGCTGGGATCAGACGAAATATAGCGGGTGATTCAAGCTTATGCAAGCTTGTTGAGTGGCCATCCCAAGCTCGGTTCTTGTTGAGTCGAGCGGCTGAGAATCATGCCATGGGCAACGGAGCGAACCACGATCACCGGAGAGCCCAGCTGGGCCGACAGCAAACGCCGGCGCGTGGTGAGGGCGTGTAAAGTGCCTCGTGGTCAATGCCAGCCCACATTCTAGCCACTCGAACGGCAAGGAATGCCGGTCGCGGCTGACTCTTCAGCGCGGGAGTCCAGCTGGGCAAGGATGGCGGCTCAGAGAGGCATCCGATGTTATGCTAGCTGCTGGCCTAAATCGGTGATTCTGTAGAACACGAGGGGAGCGCCGGTACGACGTGACCGTCTCGGGGAACACGAAGTACGAGCCACCAAAGGCCCCGTTTCCGTATGAGGGTCCGTGGCTCCGGCAGGCAAACAGCCACAGACGGTGTTCGCGAAGTGGCACCAGACCCGACAGGGGAGCGATTGCGGTGGCGTTACCTGGGAAATATTCGGATGTTCCTGTGGCTCAGGGGCGATCTTTCATGCTGAAGCGCGCTGAAAATGGACGCTGCCGGGAACCCTGGGGATAAGTGTGGCTTCCATGGCGTTAGCAGAAGGCGGCGCGGACTGCCCAAAAGGAGAGGCATCGGGTGTTGGCCAGGGGTCCCGGCCGAAGTGTAGAGCTCGGTGCTCACATCTGGGGGTTCATGCAATCGAGGAGGCGTCGTTTCGTAGCTGGTACAGGACTGGACTGTGTCATCTGGCGGAGGATCAGTGTCGCCAGTACACTACGAGACTCGGTTCTACCAGATCGTCCGAAGATGAGGGAGATTCAGTGTCTCTCTCTCAGCCCCTCTCGGATGGCCTACCAAAAACCAGAACCGCGCTTGTCGAGCTGGGCCCTTCTGGTGTACTCCAACCAGCTGCGTCCCTCAGAGGAGGCAGCAACACAGACCCGGATGGGTTGGTTCTCGGCAGAGCATTTGCGCACTGCAGAAGAGGGATTTGTTGGATATCTTCGGACGAGAGAAGTTGGCCGGGGCTGGCGTAGTGCACTGTGAGGTGTAATAGCAGAGCAGATGAAGATGGGCAAGTGGCAGGGAGTACGTAAGGTAACACGCGGGTGCCGCAGCTCCCCGTAACCCTCGACCCTCGTCTCTTCTGTGCCACTGCCCCCGTCCTCTCTGATGAGCCGCTTTCCTCCGTCGAGCCCTGCAAAATCCACTCGGCCGTGGGGTTCGGGCCACGTCCATCCGGGCATAGGGTAGGTAGTGGGAACGGGGTGGCGATCAGCAACGTGACAGTGGGCAACAGCCGACAGAGGGCTCCCATTGCGGTCGGGCAGAGGCCGGAAGTAGGGCCGCGGTCAGGGTTCAGCGTAGCGTCCTGGGCGGCGCGGGCTGGGGGGTTGACTTGATGAACGTGCTAGAGTGACAGCCGAAAGACCAGGCCGCGTCGCGGGTCGCAGCGGCAACAGTAGCAGCAAGAGCGGCAGAACAGTCGAAGCGAGTCCGGCAAGGGAACGAGAGTCGTGACAGATGTAAGCTTTGGCTTTGGCTCTGACTTTTGGCGCGGAGCACCCGTCGTCGTCCCGTCGCTGTCATTGACTGGCGGATGGCCAGCCAACGAAAGGACCCAGCGCTGACAGGTTGTGTGACAGCTCGTCTGCCCCGGGCAGCTCGAGAGCACTGGCGTTCGTTAGCCAGCAGAAGCAGCAGTAGCAGCGCTTACCCCAAAGTCCCAAACGCTTTGGCAGGGCGAAGAGCGAGGGGGGGCCGTTGTCGTTGTGACGACAAGAAGGCGAACAAAGAACAACGACTGGTCCCGGCTGTCCTGCGCGGACTTCATCCGCTGGAATGACAGTCACACATTCCATGCCGTGCCGGGGGAACGCCATGCCATGTCTGGCCATGCTTTCGCAGCCTCCGCCTTCCCGCGTTTCCGCGATGGACTTTTCTGTTGGTCTGAAGAAACAAAACGGGCAGAAAAGCTTAGCTCAAAGAAGCAGGAACCACATGATCCCTCCCAGCGCGACTTTAGCAGGTGACGACTAATGGTGCGTTGATTCGCTGTCAGTGGTTCGCGGGCAGATGTGTTAATGTCCGAAAGGGGAAGCGGCGAACTTGGGGGGTCTTGAAACTGACCTCGTTTCACATCTGCTCTCCAGGGGAGAAGTAGAGGGGGGAAGAGAGGGTCGCGACTGCCAACTGGTGATGTGGGCGAGGGGTGCTGGGGCTGGTTGTGGTGGTGCCCCTCGACGAGACCCTTGGAGGGCTACAACGTAGCATGTGCGCCAGTCGTTAGCCTGCCGGCGCACTATGGTAGGGCTTCAACGCACAGCAATTGACGAACAGCTCACCTGGGGTCGCAAAATTGTGTGCGCTGGTGAGTGTGTGACTGCAGCTGTGGGCAGAACCAGCGAACCAACCCCCTGACGCCAAGTGGGAAGTGAACGAGCGAGCGACGCTGGACCGAGGGAATTAAAAAATCCCCGTTGCAAATCCCCCTGACCACAGAAGAGAGAGGACATGCACAGGCTGTCGTGCCCTGAACGTGATCCCCGCTTGGCCCCTCCGATTCAGCGGGGGCCAACCATTGCAGCGTTGCAGTCGCAGTGTCAGGGGACGGAACAGCCTGCGAGCCCTGTACCGCAACCTGTAGGCTCGGTACCTGAGGTACGTGATGCACATCAACGGCATGCGAGGTCTCGGCACTGAGGAGAGAAGCAAAGAGGCAGTACGCGGACGCAGGCGAGTGGCTGTTGCGATCCGTTCGACGTTGCTTTTTTCATTTGCAGCATCCATGGAAGGCCAAGGTGTGTCGTTCAGGTACGCGGCAACGTCGGTGGATAATGTGAGTAAAACCGTTGATCGTTTTTTTTTCTCACACTAAAAACGACTGCTCACGCCGAACTCCAGGCATGCACGACGTCGACGCCACGATGTCTGCACCCCACCATACCGATATTACCTACCAGCTCGCTGGTGGAGAGCAAGGTACACCGCCACCGCGGTTCGTCCGGATAGTGACTTATGACGTGTTAAGCTGCTGTAACTCCACCACGCACCTTCTGCAGGATAACATCTCACCATGTTACGGTACCTACCTAAGTACTTTGGTCAATGGTGCATGAGGCAGGAGAGGACGACACCATATCGAAAAGAAGCAACAGCCACAGTAAACGGCATCCGCTAGCTGCAGCGATGCTCCCTCCTACTTCCTTTAGGTCATGCCCTCGTTTGCTCAATCACGTGTGGGTATCCGCACTAGTATCCGTTTTTTCGAGAGATCCAGAGCACGGAAATACCGAGGCTGATGCTGAGGCTGGCCGTCCGCTGGCAGTGGCTGAGGAAAGCTCGGCAAATTACTAAGGTGAGCTCGCGCTTGTTTAATCGTCCCTATTTCTATTTTCAACGGGGATCACCCATCACTGACTCGGGAGAATCTTGTCGATCAACGTGTCTTTGCATTTCTTGCCTCTGACTTGGCAAGGCCTTGTAAGTTGTGGACAATGCGCACAATAGAGGGGCCAGCAGGTGATACGCACTGCCCTCTCTTCTTTTCGTCTGCCCACATGTCTCGCGCGGCCATCTCCCGCGACCCGTCGTCTGCCGTCCTCCCTCCCTGCCCTCGGTGTACGTCGGTGAAGCCTAGCTGAGCTGGCAGAGGTGGGCGCCCGTGCCAGCGTTTCCCGTTCCACTCTCACCGGCTCGACATGCCCGTTGCGTGTCTCGTTTTCGGCTGTATCGTCTCCCACATTTTTATTTCTTCTTCCGCCCTTCTTAGTCAAGACACCTTCTAGTTCTGGGCGTTTACACTTGCCCCCGAGTGGACTGACGGTCCAGAAACCGTCCTTCTCTGGGAAAAGGAATGTCGCCATGGAGCTTGGAGGCCCGATCAATCGACGAACCAGACTGCGCACATGGCCTGCCCCTTTCTGCCTCTGAATTCGACCCCTGGCTAGTTTTTTCTGGTTGAGTGGCCGTGGCCTTGCCGAAAGCCGTGGGGGAGACTGTCCAAAAACTCCACCCCTGTCCATCGTCGACCCTCTTTCCGCCCACCTGTCCGATCCCTGACCCTGGGCATTTCCCTCTTTCCGTCCAGCTCGTGCATCCCCATCACCCGCGCCATCGTGCTCCGTGTTCATTGGGCTGGATGGGCGGGAGAGGCTCACAGCGCGACGGCGGCGGCGACACCATCGCAGCCCGGTCCTGATTCCGCCCCCTCGCCCCCTAGACTCTAGTGTAAGGTGTTAGTGTACAGTACACTACGTAGTGTAAGTGTAAGGAATGACTACACCATGCTAAATCCCTGCACCTCGTCGTTGACCAGGAGTCTCGCAGAGAGACGATGGGCAAGTAAGCTCGTCCGAAAAGAAGCCATGTCAGCCAATGTGCTGAGGCAAGGTTGCGCCGCACCGTGACGTATCTTTTTCCCTCAGGACGACGGTTATGCGAGGGATTTGAGTGGCTGTCCCCGAGGCTTTGGGCGAGGAGGCCGCGGTAGTTGGCCGCTACCCCAGTCCAGCCCGGTCCAGTCGACGATCCCAGTCTCCAAATCCAAGGTTCGAGATGTCCTGACTGGAGGCCGCCTGATACCAAAAATGGGAGCGCGCGGGTCTGGAATGGGCCGCGCTTGTTACTCAGGCGTCGTCGATGAGGCTTTTCGTATTTCTGGTTGTCTCGACAGACTTTGGTGCCAGTCAGTGCATACGGTCAGGCCGTCAGTCAGTCAGCAACGCGCGGCGTGATATCTGTCAGTCTGGCTGCCTAGGTATCTGTCAAGCCCAGGCTGCTTGCTGCCATTAGGAAGAGAGAAAAGTCAAAAATAAGACTAAGAGGGAAAAAGCTCCGATTCAGCTTGGCACGTCTGCTGTAGTATCCGTGAACCGCGGGTAGTGTGGAATAGACGGGATGACCGCTGGAGATCTTCCGTGTTGCAGTTCGCCCCCCCTCTCTATTCTAGACTGATAGTCAGAAAAGGGTGGTATGCGAGATGGCACCTTTGGATGACTCTTCTGGATTTAGCAGGGCATGACACCAGAATACTTGGACAGAAAGGAAAAGAGCCGAAGGGAGTGGTTGCTGACTCCCCCGATCCTGCCATGTGTGTCTCTCCTCTTGGCGGTTATTTGGATGGATGGCGGTTTCTATCTCAGGTGGTGCTGCAACGTCGACGCGACTGCATGCGGTGCTCACCTCACAGATGGTGCCTTGCAGTAGTCGCCGCCATTTCGGTGCTTCTCCTGTCTTGGAAACTGCACCTCGCGCGCTTCCTACCGCTATTCTAGAGCGTCAGAGTGTGTAGTATAGACTGCAGAGGAAGGAAACGCATGGTTGCACACATCCCCTCCTGCCCCCAATCGTCCTGCGTGCCAGTCAACAAGTGTGTGCCCCTTTCCTGATCTGACGGCTCACTAGAGCCGGGTACGTACCCATGAGCTGCAGCCACGCATCTTCATCTTGGGTACCATCGGTACGTACTTCTGAGAGAGGCAGGGGACGTGCTCCGTTAGCCTGCCCCCGAGAGGCCAATGGGAGGCCGCCGTCGAACCAGAGAGGCAACGGTACGTATCTTCATCGTCCAGCGGGATCCATCCCTGGGAGACCACGACACCCACCAACGGAAGGTGGGTCAACACAAGTCCACACCGCGCCCATGGTTGGTGCTCCCTGCTCCCTGGTTCCCACACCCCTGTCCATGTCTCTCTGTGCCCGTCCCCTGCCTCCTTGTCCCGGACCTCCTAGTCCACTCGGTGTCACTTGTCTCCCCTCCCAGCCATTCATCCTCTGTCCATCAACCGCAGCTCGAAAAATTCCTCTCCAATCCCTCCCTATACCACTTCGACTTCGTCCACAGACGCACCCTCCCTCTCCCCCGCCTTTGGCTGTCCTTGGCTCCTCCTTAGACAAGTCTAGTCAGGGGCCTTCACACGACCGTCGAAAAAACACGCAGCGCGATGTCCACCTCCTGCAAGGGTCCCGTCCCTCCCTGAGGTGTGTAGTCACCACTACACCACACACACACCACACCACCATATTGCCTAGAGTCTCGAAGGGGAAGCCTGACAAGGTCTTGGTCTCTTGTCTGCGCACACGGGCGGCACAAGACACTCCCAGACAAGTCTGCCAGATGCCCCGAGATCATCTTTTTCGTACCCCCTGCCCGCTGAAAAGAATGTTTAGTCCGGTCTTCTGTGCCCATGTCGAAACGAGCCGAGGGGTACGCCTCCGGCCTATCACAGCCTCAAGCCCATGCTTCTCCTTCTTCAACGGCCTGCCCCTGTCGCCTTCGGTCTATCCACCATGCCTCGGATCTCCTTGGGCTGCCGCCCATGACTGGGCTTGACTGGCCCGCCTGCTCAACGCCTGTCTAAAAGAACGCCATGTCTCTTCCGTCCCAAGTGGACCGATCTATTCCAGCTCTCCATCCTCAGGTCCGACCTCCAGTCTATCCTTCTCCAATCGTTCTGGGATTACCGCCGTTCTTTGCAGCCGTCCAAGTTGCTTTTTGCCTCTCCTTTCCACTTTCATCTCTAGTCTCTCTCTAAGCTCGGCATATTCTGCCCGTGGGCCTTGTCTGTCACTACTTTCTGCATCCCCATCGTATCTTTCCTGCTCTGACCTGAGGTATTATAAGACCCGGGCCTCGTCCTACCTCTAAATCGCTCTTTTTGTTTGCTCTCCATCCTCTTGGACCAGAAACATCTTCACCTTCCTTCTGTGGGCTTGGAAAGACCTTGTCGTTTCGACATCTTACCTTCTCTCATCTTCTCATTCAACAAAAAAGGCTAGTCCTTTTCATCTTTTCTTTCGACCTTCCATCGAATCCAACTCGCCTGGTGCACGACCATCTTTTCCGGAACTCTTCGACAACAACGAAACGAAACTTCGAGACCTATCGACCTTCTCCGATTCTCAACCTTCACTCCACAAACGCTTTGTTGAAACATCTCGCAACGTCCAAGCTCCCCGCCAGACAAAGCGATTATACACTGTAAGTATACGGAATCCTGCAGCATCAAACGGACCGCACCTGGCCTCGGGCAGTTGGCCAGCCTCTTTTGCCTTTGTTCAACAGCGCGGCCCGGCATTGTGCGACTACAACACAAGGCCATTATTCGGAAGAATCGTTGCACTGGGCCGTTACAGTTGTGACCAGCCGTTTCGATTCGGGCCTGTTGAGGAACAAATGCGTTGTCTAGATGATGCTAGATGCTGACTTACTCGAGACTAACATGACTTAAATAGGCGTCAAGACATCTCGGCATTACGACTTTCTTCGGAACGACATTCTCATCACAGTCTCAACGACAACGACTACAACCAACTACCAACACTGATCATCTTTCGTCTGGAACGTATCGATTTTCATCACTCAACCAACTTTCAAAATGTTTTCTCAAGCTATCGTCGCCTTTGGCCTGGCCACCCTTGCCAGCGCCCACATGAAGATGAGCTCTCCTATGCCCTACGGAGCCTCTGATCTCGACAACGGCCCCCTCAAGGATGACGGCTCCGACTTCCCTTGCAAGCAACGTGCCAACGTCTACGCCGTCGAGGGTGCCTCCAATGTCTTCGCCCAGGGCGCCGGTGGTCAGCTTGCCTTCATCGGCTCCGCCGTTCATGGTGGAGGCTCCTGCCAGGTTTCCATCACCTATGATGCCAAGCCCGACAAGAACAGCGTTTGGAAGGTCATCAAGTCTATCGAGGGTGGCTGCCCTGCCAAGAACGCCGCAGGCAACCTCGGTGATAACGCCAACCAGGTGAACCAGGACACGTACGACTTCACCATTCCCGAGGATATGCCTGCTGGCAACGGTACCATTGCATGGACTTGGTTCAACAAGATCGGCAACCGCGAGATGTACATGAACTGCGGCCCTGTCACCATCACTGGTTCTGCCGGCTCCCAGTCTGCTTACGAGGCCCTTCCTGACATGTTTGTTGCCAATGCGAAGAGCATCGCTGGCGAAAACTGCACTACCCAAGAGGGCAAGGACCTCAAGTTTCCCAACGCCGGCAAATCTGTTGATGTTTTCGGCACTGCTCTCGGCCCCCCTCTCGGCTGCGATGCCGCCCCTGGCGGCGCCCCTGGCGGTGGATCTGGCGGTGGATCTGACGGCGGCAACACCGGCTCTCCCGCTCCCAGCAGCACCACCGGCAATGGAGGTGTTCAGCCCACCGCTGCTCCTACTTCTGCACCCGTCGTCTCCAAGCCCTCCGCGTCCAAGCCCACTGGCGGTGCTTCTCTGCCCGGCGGCGTCTTCATCACCGTCCCGAACAACGGCGGCTCTGCTCCCTCTGCCACTGCCTCGCCCACCAAGGTCCCCGATGTCACCCCGAGTGCTGCTCCCACCGCTGCCCCTAGCGCCGCTCCTTCTTCTGGCACTGGTTCCGGCAACGGCAACGGCTCCGGCTCTGGCGACGACAAGGGCTCTGGCAGCGGCTCTGGCAACGGCACCGAGACCCCGACGACTGGCGCTGGTGCCCAGACCGTTGGCGCTGCTTGCACCGACGAGGGAGCTTGGAACTGCGTTGGCGGCAACTCTTACCAGCGCTGCGCTAGCGGCGCTTGGTCTGCAGTTCAGAAGCTGGCCTCTGGCACTTCCTGCACCGCCGGCATGGGCTCCTCTATCAACATGGTTGTTACCAGAAATGGTCGCAAGCGTGCCCTCCGCTTCCGTTCTTCCGCCTAAGCTGGTCGATGGCGATTCACTCTTTTTTACGAACGGCTCAGCATTTTACGGGATATGATACCTTGGGGGCACATTGGACAACATCATGACAACATACAGGTTACGGTACACAAAGATTTGCGGCGTTTTGTTTTCTTTCTTGAACATTTACATCCTTCTGTATATATTTTGTACACATTTCGCATGTCTGCAAAACGGTAGATGTCTCGGTCAGCATCTATCATGGAAAAGGTAGCGTTAGGAAATCAATGGCATGACATTACTCAACTTGAACTTCAACTTCGCCTCTTGTGACAATTTGGACATGTGCAACTCGGCGATGGTGTTTGGAGATGCCTGTAGACCCGTACACACACTAAACCAGAGCTCCAAGCTCTGGCTCGTCAAAGCGCTCAGCGCCAACCAGTGACAATCAAGAGCTCGACAATCTGATGTGGCCACTCTAACACTCACGCTGGGGGAGCCTTGACTCGTAGTCAAGGACCTCGTGGGGTTGGGCGTTGTGGACAGGGAGCTTGACATAACCTAAAGCTTAGAGTTGCGGCAGACGTTAGAAGACGGAGATTCAAGAAACGGGGGTGGGAGCAGACCACCTACGGCTGCGAGACGAGTAGGTGGTCTGCGAGGCGAGTTCCCTGTCGAGCTGAACAGACTGACACATGCCACATGGGACGAAGAATGCGCTTGGACGTGATCAGCGCCGCACGGCGGAAACGCAGCAGTTTGGCGCGCACGCAGAGAGAAGAAACATTCTCGGGTTGCATGTAGAGTAGAGAAGCGTAAATAATGTCTCCTGCTTGGCTCGGCTGCAGAGGTTTGACTCGCGTGGGGACGTCCATCGGCTTCAGCTCGTCTCGGTCTCGCGACGGGTCAACTTGCAGCAAGCAAAGGGGTCAGTTTCACGGGAAGTTTTGCATTCTCCTGCGACAGAAGACCGAGAAACCGAAAATCGATGTGAATTCCCATGATTTAAATTTTTTCATCTCGTCTGATCAAAAGTCTCTCTCTTCCGGCTTACATATTCACAACCACGTATCATCCCCCCGTCCCGGGTTCCGACCGCGGCCTAGCACCCGCCTCAGCAAGCCCGTCCTCGGCTCCGTGTCCCCCTTCCTCAGCGCCGACAGCTTGACGGGCACGACGAACGGGTCGAGCTCGATGCCGACGTTGGCGCGGCCGTCCTCGCCGACGTACCGGCCGAAGCTGAACGTCGCGGCCCCGAGGCTGCCGGGCCCGGCGTACTCGCGCACGGCCCTGCTGGGCGCGAGGTAGGCGAGGATGGACGCGATGGTGGTCGGCATGCGCGGGAGGAAGTGCTTGATGGCGAGCCCGTAGAGCGCGACGGCGACGGCGATGTTGACGGCCAGCACGGCGAGGCTGATGGCCAGCGCGGTGGAGTCCATGAAGATGCGCGTCTCGACGACGCGGCGGACGCCGCCCACCGCGACGGGGGACGGGTGCCTGTCGAAGATGCCCCGGTTGACGCCGAGAACGAGGGCGAAGGTCTCGCGGTAGACGGCCTCGAGGGTGGGGATCAGGGCGGTGTTGTTCGGCGGGGTCGCCGGGTCGAGGAGGTCGGCGTGGCCCGGCTGGATCTTGAGCAGGTAGTTGACCCAGTCCTGCGAGAGGCTGTCGTTGTGCCAGCTGTGCGCCGTCTTGACGAGGAGGCCGTTGACGACGCCGAACATCGTGTCGGTGTGGTTCGTCGAGAGCGGGTAGTCGAGCGTCGGCGAGGATTCGGAGACCTGCGACGAGCTGACGACGTAGCCGTCCGGGTCGACCGTGACTTCGAACATGGCGGTGGTGAAGACGGGCTCGCATACGATGACGGACGTTTCCATCTCGGATTCCTCCTTCTTCGTGGCGTCCGAGGTCCGAGACCACGCCAGCATGAGCGGGATGCGGCAGGCGGAGAACGCGGACGTCGGGTTGAGGCCTTCGACGAGCTCGAAGGACGCCGGGCCGATGAAGTCTTTGTATATCGTTTTGTTGAGATCCAGCTCGTCCGTCGCGAAGCCGGGCTTGCAACCCTCGATCGGCTCGCCATTCCTGCTCATCGTGTAGTTTAGCTGAGGCCCCTTGCCCTTGGTTCGGGATGTGCCAAAGTCGAAACAGGAGGGGTTGGAGCCGAAACCCCTGGTCTGCGCAGTGTAAGTGCTGCCAGCGGCACCGCTACCTGGCGGGACGGTGAATGGCTGGAAGAAGTAATCGTGAGTGACCCATGGCGACAAGGGCGTCCCCTGGGACACGTTGTTCATGGTGATGTAGAAGGGGACCTCGTACGGTCCCAGATGACCTGAGAAAGCTTCGACTATAGAGTCGTTGTTGAGCCTGGGCATCATGTCTTGCTGGAACACGAAGGGGTAGTCGAGGGTGATGGGCTTCTCGTTGAAAAGACCACCGAGTCCGACGGCCAGGAGGTTCGAGAGAAGCGCGAGCGCGCACATGGCCGTGAGAATGAAGTGGCCGGATCGGGCTGCACGCCAGAACACGAGCTGCGGAGGAAGCGAGGTGTACCTAGCACTGATCGAGCCTTTCGCCGGACGTCCGCCTTTCCAAAGGTCCCGGAATGGTTGGAGGATGCAGAGGAGTCTGTTCACGAGAACCCAGAACGGCTCCAGCAGAGTTGCAAAAACTGTAGGCACATAGTTTTCTAGGATTTGAAGCACTTCGAAGCTCGCGTTCGGCCGAATGATACCTGCAACTCCGTGAGATGGCGTCCCCCTTGTCAGGAGGGGGGAGGTGCCGTTACCTTTGTTATCATGTTCCAACCACTTGAGATAGATCAGCCCGGCGACGGCGCCTATCATGGCTAAAATTACCACAACCCCGACTTCCCTGCGTAAGGCCAGTGGCTTGACCGGCGAGTAATGTCCGATGGAAAGGCCGATATCCGGATGAGACAGGCTGAAGCGCTGGTCCTCGCTGGACTTCTCCCGAACGTTGACGACCTTGATGAGCATCTGCCTCGAACTGCTCTGACATCCACAAAACAACTTGAATCTCTGATCTTGGAACAGTTCCTTGAGTGCGTCTTCGGACACGCAGCCCTTTCCGGATAACCGATCGAGGAGTTCCGGACTATTCTGACACATGCTAATCAGTGAACCGAGGGAGGCCGGATCCATGGTCAGCCTGCTCGGAGCCCTGTACACATGCCACCAGAGGAGGATCGTGAAGATGCCGACCAGGATCATGAAAGCCTCGACGACGGCCGAGAACAAGCGGCTCACGATGATGCCGTGGAGGACAAAGTCCACAGTGCCTTCGCTGGTCGTGGCCTCGGTGACGTTGGTGAGAACGCGGCGCATCGCGAGATTGAACAACATCTTGTGTGTCGAGTTGTAGGCTTCGCCCAGCGCAGTCTCGTCCCGGAACACGTCCAGAGATGCCAGGTTCTTCCGAGTCCCTATCGCAAACCCGGCCATTGGCGACATGGGCCACGTTATGTTGAGGTGCTGAACCTGTTGGTGGTGTTCCAAGAGACGGCCAAATGGAAATTCGCGTGTCACTTCGAACTCGACCGCCGAGACACCTGCGCCGATTAGATGCTCGAAAGCCGTCATGTTGAACTCCGTTTCCGCGAGCCGCTCCCTAGGCCCCACAGGCACCACAGAATCCTCCACTGGAACCAAGTCGCTCGACCTGACAGTCGCGTTTACGGACTGCTTGTAGTAGTTCGTCTCGCAGAAAATCGATGTGAGGTTGACCTTGTACTCGGGTCCTTTGATGCTGGACTGGCCCCAGGTGGCCAAGAACTGGTTGCTCGCGGATCTCTTCGAGCACGTCATGGACAACCAGTAGTCGGCCCAGTGGCTGGGGTGGTATCCAATGTAGAGCATCTTGTAGGGCAGGGTGTTGAGGAAGTTTCCGTAGACGTCGATTTCGCTGGCATTGCAGCCGCGTCCGTTGAGAAAGTCGTAGTTTTGCTTCGAAGCAGGTCCGTTCATCGAGGCTTGAGCAGGCCAGCATTGGAGTTCCGTCCAGTACTTGGTCGTGGGCGCTGTCCAATTAGTCGACGATACCTGCGTCGCCTTGCTCTCGGCGGTGAAGGGCAGCAGCGAGTAGTCCGAAGTGGCGAATGGTGGGTTCGGTTGGTTCAGCCAAGTCTGAGCATAACCCTCGTTAAGGATGGACGTGTCCATCATCAGGCCTTGCTCCGAAGCTGGTCGGAGAGTTGCGGTAGGAGACATGACTAACGTCTTCTGGACGGTCACTGACCCAGTTCCGAAAACCGCGCTCTGAAGTGGTGTAACCACCCAGAATATGATCACCATGATCGTTCCACCGTAAAATGTCGCCCAGTGACTACAATTAGTGAGCAACAACCCCGCCAAATCTCAACTGGGGTGCCTACCGTCTGCGAGCCGCTCTGATGGGCACGAACACAATGAAATCGTACGGGTAGTCCAGGAATATAGAGCTCTCTGCCGTCGCGCCGGCCGGTTTTGACATCTCCAACCATGGCTGAATACGTTTCACATCCAAATCGATCCAACTCCATAGCAGACTGTATATGACGGCGACGATCGTAGGCAGGAAGAGGTAGCAGAAATCCACAAAGGTCGAAAAGCCGTCGGCGGACGCAGATAGGGCGAGGCCTCCATTCCTCCGGCTCTGGTCTGCGAGTATCTCAATAATGACTGCAATGATGAAGGATGCCAAAGCGAACGAGAAGAGTACGGGTGCGCCGAGGGTCATGGGTTTCCACCCATGTTTGTGGACTGTTTCCAGTATCAGCTTATGATCGTGGAAATGTCGAGTGAAGTATGACCTGTTTCGAGACTGCATTGAGTGTCCTTCGTTCTGCGGAGCCATGGGAACGAGTCCGTTCGGACCTTCTCTTCGGAACGGTCACCTTGGTTCACAAGAATCGCAGTCTCGTGAACCTCAGCCGTTTTGAAATCCATCGGCTTGTAAGTGGCCACCACAGCCCTTATAGAAGGCTGCCCTAGACGCAAGGAAAGAAGTAGAACCGTAGTAGCCAGCCCACGTCAAACAAAGGAAATCGGACGGGAAAGGAGACGAGGGAGAGAGATGAACGGAATCAAGTCAGACAGAATCTAGTTGCGGGAGACATGTGCGACTTAAACAAGAGCACCAGAGACCCGACAGCCCGGTCGTCGAAACGAACCAGGAGGTTGAACCTGGCACCAACACATATTGTCCAGCGCGGCTACTTGCCGATGCATGATTCTTTGACGTGATCATGCCGTTTTCGTAGCTGAATATCACCTCGCGCCAACGCAGAGTCACTTTCTTCTGGGATTCGTGCAGCTTTTTGCTTCTGGCGTGGGCCGTCGCCACATGCCTCGAGGAATGAGAGACGGCGGCTAAGCGCCGGGGAAGACGGTCGAGGGGCGGCCCGGATGGGGGGCCAACCGGGGCCGACTGCTTCGCCTCCCGCAGAATGATGAGCCACGTTGTTCTTCAGCGGCTGGCCTTGCCATCTCTCTGGATGGTTTTAAAGATCTTTCTGGACCAATTCCTGTTTTCTTGGTTATTGAAGCTCTCATCGTTGCTTCAGACCGAAACTATTTGATACCCGCGATGATGGAAAGGGAGAAAGACGTTAGTGCTCAGTGGACCGTCACCAACCGTCACCAACAGCTGGAGGATTAGCCGCCGGGTGGTGGCATATGATTGGAGCGCTGGGAAATGATGTGGGCCATTGCGGATCCATCCACTCGACTTATTTTAAGGTACCTGAGTACATAGGTACTTAGGTACCGTAGACGAGCCGAACGACAGCACTTCCTCTTTCCTCCTCCTACACCACGGGAACTCCCCATTGTCTGCCAACACTGGTGTAGCCAAAAGACAACGACCATGGTACCGAAATGATAAGAGCAAACTCCAAGCGATGCAGAAAGACTCGTCGAACGTGACTGCTGTGCCGCTAGGGGGGCGGGTGTCGAGACCAGGGGCACCGCGAAAATCAAACCTGTGGCGGTTCCATGTTGGTGCCAGCTGCGGCCACCAGCCGTACAAACCAACGAGCGATTATAATCTGTGCGATAGCAAGAGGTTGGGAAATTTCTCCAAGCTGAAAGATTGCCACTGGGGCGATGTGTCGACAGCCTCGGTTGATGAACAACGCGCAACATTCGGTTTGGGAGACAGTGAAAGTGGGCGGAACTCGGCTTCGTTCTGACCGCATAGGCAATCTTCACAGGTATCTCCCCCGGCCAGGTTCAATCTCTTTTGGCCTACTTGCTTTTTTTGCATTCAACTTCGCGGTGCTGGCGGATAGTGACCAGTTCTGCCCAACTTGAACTCTCAACGAGCTACCGCAAGGCATGTAATTCATCGCCCTGAGAAAGTCGGAAAAGGTAGGTTCTTCTTAGCTGCCCGAAAATCTGTGCCTACAAAAGGATACAACTACCATCACTACGTCATTCGAAGCCGAAAGCACATATCAAGCTCCAGCTCTTCTTTGTTCGGTCAAAGACGGCCAATCCCCCTGCTTCTTGACGCAGTCTACTCTTTGCGATGCAGAGGTAGGAAATCAGAAGGACCAACACATTATCTCCCTTATCCAGAGAAAAGAGTAGCCTTTATTTCAAGGAGGGACCTTATCATCGAAGCCAGTATCACGATCCATTCATCTTATGTCCATTGTGTCCATGGACCGTCTTGTAGTGCTTCGTAAAGTCGTACCTCACGTCGAAGGTTCCAATCGCCAGCTCCCTCCTCAAGCCCTCGTTCGTCTCAGCCTGCTGACACATCTGCAGAAACTCATCCCTATCTACTCTCGTTGCTGGGTCGTTGTCTGACACCC
The DNA here is from genome assembly GCA_027406025.1 of Colletotrichum musae. NCBI lineage: Eukaryota > Fungi > Ascomycota > Sordariomycetes > Glomerellales > Glomerellaceae > Colletotrichum > Colletotrichum musae. Next base: position 2,192,479 of record JANVYC010000002.1, on the reverse strand, counting down.
TGCGGAAGTTCTCCTGTGAGATGGGGTCGATCACCGTCTTCCACTTTTCCCTCCGCTTCTCACAGTAGAGGTCCAGGATGCCCTCGTCAGCAACGCCGTCCCAGATGCCGGCGAGGCAGTCGTACAGCCCGCCGACATCGACAAACCCGCCGGTGATCCCCAGCCCGCCCCAGGGGTTGCACAGGTGCGCGGCGTCGGCGGCCAGCATGAACCTCCCGACCCGGAACTTGGGCGCGCACCGCTGGTGCATGCGGTACGGCGCAAAGTTGACCACCTCGTACTCATCAGGCTCCGGGTGCCCCGGCAACATCGTCCTGAACTTTTCCTGCTGGCGCGCCCGAAGCTCCTTGGGAGAGAGACCGGGCTCTTCGCCGTACGTGACGCGGTACAGCCCGTCGTTGTCGATCTTGGCCGCCATGAAGAAGTGCTCCGGGTGGACGATGAAGTTGGCGTCGCGCCAGCCGAACCTGCCCTCGAAGTCGTAGTACGTGTTGGTCGCGACGATCTGCGCGTCCCACGTGAAGCCGGGGTACTCGTCCCCGAACAGGCCCTTCCGCACCGCGCTGTTGGCCCCGTCGCAGCCGACGACGTAGTCCGCCTCGATCCTCTCCTTCCCCTCCGGCGTCTCGACGTCGACCCACGCGCGGTCCGCGTCCTGGCCGAGCCCGACCACGCGGTGCTCCCAGCTGATGGCCCCGTCGTACTTGCCCAGGAACTCGTCGAGCATGAGCTGGTCCAGCTCCTGCAGCACGAGGCACGTGGCCCGCAGGTCCTCGCCGTCGACGTCCTCGAGCGAGCCGATGTCGAAGCCCGCGATCATGCCGTGGTCGTGGAGGCGGCGCCAGACGAAGGTGCTCAGCATCATGCCGCGGCGGCGCACCTCCTCCAGGATGCCCGCGCGCTTCAGGTCCGGGATGGCGGCCGGCCCGTAGTGCGCCGCGCGCGGCTGCTGGTCGAGGTGGTCCTGGGCCTCGAGAATCTGCACCGGGATGCCGTGCTTCGCGAGCAGGAGGGCTAGGAGCAGGCCCGACGGACCGGCTCCCACGATCACGACCTGTACGTGAAGTTGGCGCGAGATCCTTGCGAAGTATGTCGGGGACGAACCTTTTTGAACGGGCGGCTCATCTTGGAGATTCTCCAAGTGTCTGTGGAGGACTATTGAGTAACCTGAAGACAGTGTGGTAAACCTCAACCACGACGTCCCGGCATCACCCTTTAGATATCAGGAGAAGCTCGGCCCCAAACCCCGCAACTGGAGGGCGAGAGCGAGATGCCGGGGTGTGAAAACATGTTGGTAGCAAACAGTCCATGATGCAACGCTGCCCTGCACCTCAACCCGCCGGGCACCGGGGAGAATCCCGTTCGAAGCAACTCCGTGGCTGCCTCTAGTCTTTCCCCATCTTCTCTCTCCTCCGCCCCTGTCCGACTTTTGCGGGCAAACTTCACCCCCGCAGACGTCACTTGGCGAACGACCGAACACTCCCCGCAGCGCTACCTATTAGCCCCTCATCAATCGCGGGGTCGTGGGGCCACGGCAGATCTATTTCGACTATTCGACTGGGAGATCAGACGGACTGCCGTACCTCTTCTTCTTCTCGCTCGTCTAGAAAACCGTAGAATCTTGAATAAGACTTTTGTAAGCCGTCCGAGTCTGCTGCTATAGCCGCCCACATCATAGCCGATGGCCTGCGTCGAATCCATGTCGTCATGTCACATCACACACATGTTTGTTCGTCAACGGTGCCCCTTGGAGATGTTTGCCACACCGATGACAGAGGGGATCTCGACCCTGGACCTCGGCTTGGATAAACGTGTTTGTGCAGCAGGGTGTATGCAGTTGGTGCTCTCTGCAGGATTGGCATGCAGTCGAAAGAGACAACTGATTGTTTCTCGGGGAAGCTGGTCCCGGGAAACGACAGCAGAACTGTGATAGTAATATTGGGTCCTAATGAGGAAGGTTACACTCCAACGGCTGTAGCGCGACTTCGAACAGCAGCCCGGAGTGCACTACGACGGCCCCCCCCCCCCCCCCCCCCCCCCGAACGACGGAGCGATGGTGCGGGGATGGCTCCGTCGACCGGCCCCGCTCCGGCAACACGGCCCCGGCCGCGCTGGAGACCGAAGCTCCATTCAGTCCTCCTGACGCCAGGCAACGCAGAACGTTAATTGACGATCGACCAGACCGAAAGCTTACGAGCGTTTCTTTTCACACAACGAGAAACACCGCAGTCGAATTGAACCAAAATCTGTGAACCGATCACTCAGCACCAACGCATCCAGCTAGCGCATCCCCCCAAGCGACCCACCCACGCCCCATCGACACCAAGCCCTCTCCCCACACAGCTCGCGCACGCTACTCGTACGCCTTCCGCGCCAAGTTAGTCATCAAACAAACCTGGTCTGGTGGTGTAGTTGGTTATCACGTCAGTCTAACAGCTTGAAGCGGTTCCTCGCCGCCTCGCTCTGAGCACACTGAAGGTCTCCGGTTCAAGTCCGGGCTAGATCAACCCTGATGGGCGAATGGTTTAGTGGTATAATACTCGCTTAGCATGTGAGTGGTCCAGGGTTCGATTCCCTGTTCGTCCATTACTTTTGCCGTTGTCGGCTTTCATATGTTTTTTTTTTGTTGGTTGTGGTGGTGATTGTGAAAGGCGAACGAACGAAGAAGGTTGTGCGGAAATGTTGCAGTGTGGGGGTGGTGGGGGTTGGTTGGCGGTTGGATTGACAAAAGTCTAAAAAATGTCTCTAAAACTTCTCTAGAACAACGCACATAAAATCCGCATGAAGTCAATCCATAAGACTTCAGGCAGGAATGCACACGATGAGGCCAAGTCACTTGCAACCAGCAAGCGTTTCTGAGAATGCTACAAGTCGATGGCATACGTGTCAGGTCTCGAGTGCTGTTCTAACACATCCCTACAAGTGATGAGACTCGGACTCCAGCCCCGACAGCGCTGTCCCAATTGCGGCGCGCGCATGGAAGCAGAAAACTCCCGGAAGCCTCTCGGGAGCACTGCAGTAATCAGAAACAGGAGCCCACTCGAAGCAAAAGCCCGGACCAAGAATTGGGACATACCCCTTATCCGGATCGATCAGCATCCATGGTAGGAGACTCCGGATTCCCGCCGGGCACTAGTACTCATCTTCGACGTCGCCCACTTGTATGAAAATAAGGACAACATAAGCATTACTCACCCGGCGCGAGAGCCTTCCGAAACGGGCCATCAGCAAGGGCCCGGACGCGGCCCTGGGTGTCCTGGGACCTCCTGCAATGCAGGTTCTCCGAGCTAAGCCCGACTATCCTTCAGGATCCTGCAACTCAACTCATCTCCTCCGTCCGCCCCCGCTACGTATGGCGTTGTCTGATCGTCGGCGAGGCCAAGTCCTTCTAGTGCAAGCTAAACTAGTAGACTGAAGAGCCTCACAGCACGCTAATCATTATCAGACCATCCCAAATTATCAGAACTTGCAGTAGTTTGATGGATAAGATTTTTTTCTTTCTTCCGATTGAGCAGGCCCCAGGAGTTAATTACCGCCAACCCTAATTCCCTTCCACGTGTTGCTCTCTCAGTCTCTGTACCAGGGGGTGAAGAGGTTGTGTTCTCTCAAGACTCGTGCTTCATTGGTGATCAAAAAAGCAATGAAAGAAACATGGATTTTGGTTTGTCTGTCTTTGGTGGTATCATATCCTGCTCTCCAACCAACACGACCTTGCCTCCCCCTCCCCCAGATGTTTTCCCATGTCCTCGACATGCTGTGCGATGATGCAGACAAAAGAAACAAAAGACTTTGACAGGAGACTTTGGTGAGAGAGAAAAAACGAAAAAGAAAAAGTGAGTTACCAGTTAAACAATACATAAGTCTTCGACTCGACTCCTGAAACCCCGTTGGGAATATATATAATATGACATCATATATACAGGCTATCTACCTAGCCAGAGAAGTGAAAAAAATGTTTTTGTCGGTCGGATAGGGGAGGGGTTTGAGGGAGTGAAGAGTCAAAAGAAGGAAAAAATGGAGGTCGACATTTTCGAAACTGGCTGCTTGACTTGACTAACCCAAATCTCGTTGTCGTATGCGAAGGTAAAATCATGCGCTGTCCTCCCTTTCTTGCTTTTTCTTGACACTTCGGGATTAATCAACACACACCCGTCACGTCCTTTTCGTGCCCACCCACTGGGCTTTTCCTAGACCCCGGCTCACGGACGCTTACGAGATGGTAAGCACCATGGGGCCAGCCACGGTGATCTCATCGCTGAGCACACCGCTCATCGGGGCCTGGTTCGTGAGGGAGACGTAGGTGATGCCGCTGAGACCCTGGGGGACAACGCAGCCCTGCTGGGGGTTGAAGGGGCTGAAGGTGGTGCCGCCGGGCTGGAGACCACCGGTGGTGAAGGCACAAGCCTTGGCCTGGGCGGCGCTGTCGGCCTGCAGCATGATGGGAGCGCCGATGGCAACAGCGCTGGGCTGAGCGGGAGCGGTCATCGTGAGCTTAGGGAAGGGCTGCAGAGCCAGGTTGGAACCCTGAGGGCAGGACGTGATGAAGGGCGCGGCCAGGGAGAAGACGGCACGGACGCCGAGAGGCGCGTCGAAAGCCTGGGGGATGGCGATCTGCTTGGACGCAGCGCGGATGAAGGTCTGGTGGCGAGCCTCGATGGTGAGGATGGAGCCAGCGGTGCCGAGAATGCCCTTGTCCTTGACGAGGGGGGCGGCGCCGAGGTAGGCGGAAACACCGACGTTCTCGAGAACACCAGCCGTCTTGACCATGCCGGCGGCGTCCGTGAAGCCGAAGTTGTACTGGCAGGGCTGGACGGGTTGCGTGCCGGCCTGGGCAATGGCGGATTGGAGGAGAGAGACGTGCGACAACTCGGTAGCGCCAACTTGTTGAAGATCGTTGACTTGCTCCTGAGACAGACCGAGAGCCATGAAGTCACCGGCGGGGAACTTCTGGAAACCCTGCTGGTAGAAGGTTCCCTCGAGCCATTCCAGAGTAAGAGCGCTGTAGTGAAGCGTGTTAGTCAACCATACGAATCTCGTCTCGCACCCCTCTTCTCGGTGTCTCATGCTTCGACTCACAATTGCAGAATGTCGATATCCGTCAATCCAGCAGCTCCGGCGCCGGCCTGTTGCCTCTTGGCAACCTCGTAGATCTTGAGCTGGTCCTTGTTCAACTTGGGGCCAACAGGCATGGCGGTGGCGACAGCGGCCAGGGCAGCGACGAGGGCGGTCTTCATTGTGAAAGGCATGGTTGATTATGTCGTGTGACTGGCTTGCAGCTCTGCTTATTCCTTCTTTTTCTTGTACTTGGTTTCCTTTCGATCGGCTGTTCTCCGGGGACAGTGTTCGGGCGGTAGGAAGATGTCGATCGGTGCCACCTGGGACGGTCGATTGGAGAGAAGAGAAAGATTACAAGAAGTATTAAATGTCGTCCGAGGGAGTGACAGTTCGTAGTAAGAGGTCTCGAAGAGGAAAGGAGGGTGTAAGCAAAACCGGTGGACCCAGGGAAAGCAGACCAGCGCTTTTGAAGATGGAAGAAGACACACAGAGAACGGGATGAAGAAAAGAACAGAAGAGGGACAGGAAGCAGGTTAGATGATGAGGGAAACACGGCAGATAAAAAGAAGGTTCGCATCTCTGAGAAGGCGATATGCCACGCCCCCCCATGGCACATTTTGCATCCGCGCATGGCCCTTTCTCACGCCTCTGGCACTCGGGAGGGGGTCGGATCGACTTGGGTCCTTGCTGGGGCTTGTCTGCGGCTAGTTTTCTTTCCGTCGTCGGTTCACACGGGAGCCCACTATGCGGGTAGCAAGATATGCTCGACCGCGAAGCTTCAGACCGGACAGGGGGTGTGGCAAGGGGGGATGGGGATGAGGATGGGGGAGGTGGTGGAGGAGGAGTAAGCGTCAGCATGGAGGGAGGCTGCACCTGGTCTTGCCGCCAGTGGGTGCCAACCCGCGCCAGCGTTGACAAAACGCTACGCCGCGGAACGCAGGCCAGGCTCTCATCCGGCCAGATAGGGAGATAGGGAGAGTACGTGCGTAGTGTCAAGGAAGGCGCAAAGGGGATCAAGCGGCCAAGAGGAAAGAGAAGGGGAGGAAGAGGCGTGGGAGACGGGACCCCTGGCTAATGTCGTCAGGGGGGTTGCATGGTAAGAGATCAAGGTTGCAAGTTCAGATGGCAGCAGGCCTCTTACGGGCTCCTTCCTCCGAGAGCCAGGTACAGACACAGGCACAGACAGTCACGCACGCCATTCGCGCAGCATCGTAAGTACTTACAGTGGTGTGCATACCTACCTAACTAGGTACCTGGTAGTATTAGGATGGGCAGGGACTGAGGTGCAGTGCAGGCAGGTACGCGAGGTGCTTGCTGCTTCCTCCTGTTGCTCCTGCTGGCTGCTGCTACTGTGTGCGGTACGGGCATGTTTCGTTTCTGCAGCGGTCCAAACAAGCTCAGCGAATCGGCAGAGGGTTGCTAGGGCAAAGCACCAATCACAGACATCTATTTGATGGGGCGGAGGGGCGCCAGCATCAAGGGAAAGATGGGACAGGCAGGGGACTTAATCGACCTTCGCAGTTGGCCTCGATTGGGATGAAGCCCGTTTCCAGATTACGCAGCGACCCCTGCCGAGCTTGTTTTTGCGCTTCTTTTTCCCGACGACTCTTCGTCTGCAAGGGTCCTGTTCCTGCAGGTAGTGACCCCGGAGGCGGCGCGGGGGGGAAGTTTCTGGCGTTCGAGTTGAGAGGGGCCTATTGCAGAGAGAGAGAGCGGGTAGTTAGGCACAAAAGCCACCCCGTAAGAGAATGCTCGCCACGGTTTGGCATTGCAGCCGAGCCAACTTTGTTGCATCGCAACCCCCAGCCAAGGCCAAAGGCCAGCCCGGGTCACGAACGGGCCGTTGACCGAAACCATTGTGATACGTCTCCCACGTCAGAACCCCCGGTCCGTCGACGCCCGGGCCCTCCTGTCACCGACGCCATATACCGCCTGTCATTGGGTCAAATCCTTCGTCGGGTGGGGCGTTCTGAGGTAACACCTGCATTCTGCACTTGAGATACCTACATACGTACCTATGTACCTACTTGCCTCCCCACAGTCCTGTATCGGCAAAATCTCGTAGTGTACAGTGGGGGTTCAAAAGTCTGAATCCACCCCACTAGTTGCCCAGCCACCCGCATTTTACCACCTTAACTTCTAAGGGCCACAAAACAGTCAAATTATTAATTTATATAGCAAAAGTATACTTAAATTAAATACTAAAGTTCCCTCTTTAATATTGTATATACTAACCCCGTACGTAAATTATAGCCTTAAACTAGTATAGTAAAGACTCTACTAACTTCTAAATACTACTTTATAAAATAACTTCCTATACTATAGTTAACTACCTTTTAAAAGTATTAATATCTAAACTATTTTTTTATAAATAAAGTAATTTAAAGTATAAGTACCATAAGTTATTCTTTATTATCCACTAAACATACTTAATAGAGTTAAAATCTAGTAAGTAAAGCAGCTATTTAAGCTATAAAATACCCTAACTAAGTATCTATATAGTAGTTTTTATAAAGCTATAAATAGGAGTATTATCCTAAATAAAATACCTTATATTATTAACTATAAAAAAGTAGCCCTCCTTAAAGTACTTAATATAGCTATTAAAGTTATATTCTTTTTTTTACAGCTTTATTGTAAGTAAAAAAAACTAACTTACTATAATCCTTCCTCTATACTATTCCCTATACTATAATTAATATATTTACTTTAACGTAACTTATAAAATTAATAAATTTAGAATCTTAGTGTTCTTAAAGTAACCTAAATACCTATTTAAAAGAGTATAATATATTATTTTAGTAAAAGGACTTATTAAAGAATTAAACTTAGTAGTAAAGATAGTTAATAAAAGTAGTAGATTTAAGAGTATAATTACAAATTATAATACTATAAGTAATTCTTTAATTTTTTATAACTAATCCTTTATAAATTATAAGTATTTAACTACTACTTTAAGTATAATAAATAACTACTTTATAACTTACTATTTATAAAAGTTAACTTTATATAAAGTCTAGTATATAGTTAATATTAACGTAACTAACTTTTATTTTATAGTAATAAATAAGTAGGTCTTTTAATAGTTTTTTTTTATATAATTAATAATATACTATTTCTATAACTTTAATAATACCTTAAACTAACTTTTTTAAACCTAAAATTTAAAGCCATTACTAGTAGTATATTAATTAAGAGTCTTTTAAACCGTACTACACAAGACGTTAAAAAGAGCTACCGCGTCGCGCTGTGTATAACTACTCAACACTATAACTATAATCGCGACACGTTAAACATTAATAAGCTTATAGTTACACTAACGATCGCCTATTAATTTAACAGTAAAAGTTTATAATTTAAAGGCTATTTAGTTAAGTTGTGGTAATGTAGAAGGAAAAAGGTGATTTGTGGGAGACGCGACGCAACGCGAGGATGGCTAAAGTGGATTCAGACTTTTGAACCCCCACTGTACGGAGTACGTACTATGTAGCCGCTAACGAGTACGTACCGTATCTTCGTAACCTGCAGGAACGTTCTCTCGGTAACGTCTCTTTCCAGCTCGACAAGCTCGACAACCTCTTCCCTACCGGCCTCTCGATCCCGTCCATCCCAGACCACCAAGGCCAGACAATCAATCATTCAACACACCCTCACCCTTATCCTCGCCCTCACGGTCTCCGATGGCCGTTGATGGGCTTAGCGCCTGCATTTAACCAAACCCCCGGAGCAGAGCAATGCCTCCACTTCGCGACACGGAACTGCACATCTCATTTCCACACCCGTCGGTCCTCCTCTGACGTTGCCGACTGCACCAGCTGTAATTAAGGGCCTCCGGATCTCCCTTCAACTGCCGCCAAGGATGTCACGGTTCCATGTATCCGGGGCCATGATCTACAATCTCTGGTCCTCCAGGAGGCAGCCACCAACCTTTCGCTTACTGCCAATCGACCGAAATCGATGGTCTTCGAGATCTTGACAGCGAATGCACTGGCCTCCGACGTCCAGTAAGGTAGCCGCCATCGGTTCTCTGCCACGGGAAATCCGAGAAACAATACGGCCTGACTCGGAAGGTCGACGTTATCATGACCAGCCATGTGCTGCTTCCTGGCCGCCCCTGACTCGGCCTGTTGGACAATCGAAAGCCTTTTTCTGATTGAAGAGCCTGGCCATTCCCCCCTCTTCTCGCAGAAACAGCCGGAGGAAAACCCACAGCCCAACGTTATCAAGATCTCTACATGTTTGGCCGGGGTTCGACGTCCCAATCTCAAGACCCGCAACGCGAGCCAGCGGAAATCCGCGACCAAAGGAGAAGAAAGCACTGACCTCCTCGCCGCCCACATCCTCAGCCTCAAAATCCGACGCTCTCACAGGCTTTTGCCCACCTGGCCCCAAAAGGTTGCCTGTTAATATACTAGCCACTTAAGCTTATCCAAGCCATGCAACACCTCCAAATTGCCGCCCACTTGGGAAATGCCTCGGCGAACCAACCACGCAGGACATGCGCCGCCCCCTCGCTCACGCCGGCGACATCGGGCTGGGGAAATTAGAAATTGCTGGGCGACCATTCAAAAGCTTGGCCCAAACTCATTCTCCTCTCATCTCGTGGAAAGAGTCCACTACTACACTACATTAGTAGAGACCACCGACACTAAACCGACCCAAGTCTCGACTCGTTTTCCTTAGCCCTTTCAGCCTAACTTCATGACACCGGATGGCCACCAGCCCTTCATTGGAGTCTCCGTCTTGCCCTCGAGCTAATTCGGCAAGCCAAGGCCCTGCAGGGCTTACGTGCTGTTTCAAAACCCCTCGAGGCTCTAAACCATCCCATCATCCCTTCTTACCAAGCCAAGGCACGCTACATCGGGAAGAAAACAACGGACCTGCGACTGGAATGACCCGGCTGGCTCGCAGGCAAACGGGTCCATCCTCGGCTTATGTCTTTGATCAACTTAAAGCACGCCTTCATTCCGTCTACCCGTGACCTGAGTTGTGTGGGAGACCACGCTTGCCACGCCCGTCATACTCCCAACCCACCAAACAAAAAACCTCCGAAAACCGCCTCGTCGCAGCCTGGCCCCTGCTCTTCGACTTGTGTCTCACAAAGGGTCACCCCCGTTCCCTCCGTTCCTCGCAGCCCAGTCCGGTACGACATCATGACTCCGGAGTCTGCACTAGCCTACACTCTATGCGCGCGCCTGACACAACCGCAACCCCCGTTGTTTCCCAAGTTCGCTCGCCTTCTTTTCGATCCAACGGCCGCTGCAGTCTCTTCTCTTCCAACATGCCCTCGGGGTCTTTACCAACCCGTCCGGTCAGTGCTACCCGTCCGGGCTACTGGAAACAATTTGCGCGTAGTTTCTTACACTTGTGGTACCGGCGGCCGTTCTGACCAGGCCTTCCCGACCCATTCGGAAAGAAACAAAGAGTATGCCAGCTTCGAGCCTCCCGACGCCGTCGGCATCGTGCTGCGCTGTCAACTTCATGCCGTAGCTCCGTCCGCCGGGCCAAGGGCCATGGACGCTTTTGATGCGGAAAAGGGAAGATACCGAATACCTGCCGGTGTCACGTCCCGGGACAAGACACTGCCAGCCATGCCAAGCAGACAAGCAGGTAAAAAAAGGAAAAGCTGACATGCAGAACCATTGAACAGAATAGACTCGAAGCCAAGACCATGACCATGACCATGCCATGCAGTTATGGTCGAAAGAAAGGGGTGAGCAAGGGGAGAGATCTCCCGCGCAGTCTTATCTATATGACGATGAAAAGGGACGACGATCAAGCCGGACCTTCTCTCCACGGGCCAGGACAGACCGTCGCGTGCCTGGTGATCGCCGCGTTAGGGTAGATCTCACTGGACATCAGGTAATCTGAACTTTGGACTCGATGCAGATCCCCCGTGACTAGCAAGTTGCAACCCCCTTCCACGAGTCGTTTGAGAGACGCAGGGTAAACACATAAGGGGCCGGGGTGCCGCCGCGTACTCGTTCGGTGCTTTCTGGACCGTCCTCCCGAACCACGGAGGAAGCCCGGTCGCTACGAGATGTCCACTCCCACGTTACTTGCCGTGGGCCAGTGTGTGTGTGTGTGTGTGTATGTGTATGACGGTTGTCCCACCTCGCCCCCAAAACCCCCCGGCTGGCCCTGCAGGCCGTCCCGGGGGCATGAGCCATCACGTCAAATTTCCAAACCGGCTCTCTTGTCAACCACCGCAGCTGAAACTGTGCCGCCCTCCTTGGCCCACGAGTGATAGCCCAACCCGCCCGTCCTGCAACGCGACGCAAGGACTGCCTTGTCACCTCCGGAATCATGTAAAATCCCAACGTGCAGGCAGCTCTGCCACCACAGTCTGCATTCCACAAAGACGCCTCATCATCCTCATCGACCACCGGCCTCACTCAGTCTAGGCAATCCCTCCGACGGTGGTAGATCAACTGCACTTCAAAAGCATGTTATTGCATGTTCATTTTACTAAAACCCATGGGCGCTATTCTCTACTATTTCATCCACCGCCTGTCTTCCTCTCGACTTGCGTGCCACCTATTGTGCTAAATGACTCATCAAGGGACGAAGATTTACTTCAATTACTCCAGCCCTCTCAATGCGTCGTCCCAACTCTCTCACCTGAACTTTTTCTACACCATCCGCACTGCCTTCATCGAAGGGCACATAGCCCATCGGCCTTCTGGGCCATGATCAATCTTGGGTGTCTCATCGTGAACACCACTCATCTTGATACACCATTTACAGAGCGTAGGGGTTCAGAGACCGGATGGTCAGGCACCTACGAGCGATTTGTTAGCACAGGTTCAGAATTTTCGTGATGAGATCAACTTACGGTGGGCTCTTGGAGAGATCCGTCTTGAGGATCACAGGGACCCTGGTCATCTCCGTGACGTCCTGAATGTACTCGCCTCCCTCCTCGCGCAGCTTGAAGAGCTTGAGGTACTTCTCCTTGTTGGACAGGCGGGTCTCCGGAGCCTCAGGAGCGGGCACCTTGGAGTCGGACCTGGTGCGCTGCAGAGGTTTGGCACCAGACCGGGTCGGCGAGCCGGGAACGCTCTGCGTGGGCCTCTCAGCCAGCGATGCGCCGGCCATCGCCTCGGTAACGTCCGACGCGTTGTCGTCATCGTCGTCGAAGAGGGCGTCGACGTCGTCAGTGGAGATGGTGCCCGTCTCCGTCTGCTTGCGAGCAGCCTCCTCCCTCTCCTTCTTGACGCGCTCGGCCTCTTGAGCTTGACGAGCGGCAGCAAGGGCGTTGGCGTTTCTAACAGACGCAGCAGCCTTGGGGCGCTCATCCTCAGGTACGTAGGCGGAGCTCGGGACGCCCTTCTCCCAGTAGAGCTCGAGAACTCTCTTCTCCTTCCTGAACTCAGCCTTCTTGAGGGGCAGCTGATCGCAGTGCACGCGCTTCTCAAAGCCCCACTCGGGGATCAGGACATCGAAGGCCGACTCGTACACACAAATGACGATACCCTCCGTGATGAGATCGCCGTTAACCTCCTGTCGCTTCTTGTCCATCTTGCGGCAGGACTCAATGTGAATGCTCTGCTCCTGGGCATTCTGGGCCGAGTCCTTCTTGGTGTTGCAAGACTCAATCGTCTTGACCAGGTTCTCCAGGTCCTCCGTGTACTCGATCTTGCCCTCAGACAAAGCAGCCTCAAGTTGTCGGTGGACAATGACGTCAGCGTAACGACGGGTAGGGCACGTGAAGTGGGTGTAAAGCGGCAAGTTGAGAGCGTAGTGAGGCCACAGCTGCTTGGCCGTCTTGCCAGCGATGAAGTACTTGGCGCGCTGCATCGACTTGAGGACAAGAGTCTCCATTCCCTTGCGAATGTCCGCGTCGTCAACCTTGAAGAGGCTGTTGTGAAGGCTGCCGCTGCCAGCAGTCTCGACCTCGTAGCCAATAGCGTTCATGCGATCGGCGAAAGTCTGCAGACGACGGGCGTTGGGCGGGCCCTGGCGGCGCAGAAGGGCCTTTTCGGGAAGGGCCTGAGCCAGGCGCTGGGCCACATAGGTGTTGGCCTTGTGCATGAGCTCTTCGACGAGCTCAGTAGCGGGGGTCGAGTCGAAAATGTTGTGCTTGATGGGGATGTTCTCGTCGTCAAGCTGCTGCATAAGCCTCAAGGGCGCGATGGGTTCGCCACCAGCACCGAGACGGGCTTCGGTGAACTTCTGAGCGACAGCCTGCAGGGAGTTAGTACACATTAAGGGGCGATGCCAGACTAGAGAGCACTTACGTTGAGGATCTGGATGTCCTTGAGCTGGATAGACTCGTGCTTCCAGTCGCTCTGGCCGTTCAAAGCGCCATCCATCTCGTCAATAGTAATCTTCGCGGTACTCTTGATGATACTCTTGCCGATCCAAGCGTCGCCCTCGGCAACGGAGCCGTTGTGGGGGTTGACGCGGAAGAGCACACTGACAGCCAGGCGCTCCTCGCCAGGGGTCAACGAGCACACCTCCCCGCTGATCTTCGAGGGCAGAAGGGCGCAAGTGCGGTTGGCAAGGTGAACAGCCGTGCCACGCTTCTTGGCCTCGCGATCGACAAGCGAGTTGGGCTTGACAAAGTGGGTGACATCGGGGATGTGGATACCGATGTCAATCTTGCCATCGGGCTGGGTCTTGATGTGAATGGCGTTGGCAAGCTCGGGAGAACCGTCGAGGTCGAGAGTAACAACCTTCTCATCACGGAAATCGCGGCGAGTCGCAAGAGCGCTCTCGTCCTCCTTGGCGAGAGACCAATCCTGCAGGCCGACGCTGCGCAGAACAGCCTCGGAGAACTCATCAGAGGAAAAGTTGTTGTCGCGCAGCAGGGCGTCCGTCTCCACCTTAAGGTCGCCCATACGGCCCAGCTGCTCAACGAGAGTACCGAACGGGTGCAGAGAAGTGATCGGCCAGCGCTTTATGCAAGCCACGAAAATGCGATCCGCGTAATCCTGGTGCTTCTCGACAAAGTCGCGAGGGGCCTGCTCGGTGGGAATGGCAATGAGCGGCACGCGCTTGTCGGTAGGCTTGAACCATACAATCTTGGGCTTCTCCTGGGAGCGGTTGTCTTGGTGACGAGAGTTTCCACCATCTCTGGCGGCTCTCTCGGCCTCCTGCTTCTCCTTGGTAGCCTGGCTGCTGGGACGGAGCAAGCCAAGGGTACCCGAGAACATCTGACCGGCGACACGCTCAATGACAGCCACAATGTGTCCGGCATAGAGGGGCTTGGCCTCGTCGTTGATTTCCTCCTCCTCGACAAGGAGCAGGCTCTGGCCTTCGACCTCAACGTCGTCGTTCTTCTTCTGAGTGGGACGCTGGCGCAAACTGCCGCGACGGCGGATGCCACCTTCCTGCTGGTTGTTGTCGTCATTGTTGCCAGACGACTGGTTTTGTCCGTTGGTCGATCCGGACCGGGTATCAGTGATGTCCTTGCGCTTCTTCTTCTCCTCCTTCTCACGCTTCTGCGACCAAACTTCGTCGACGTCGAGGAGCTCGACAGCAACCAAGTCACCCTCGAGGGCGCGGTTGCGGTCCTTGCTACCACAAATGAAGATATCGGCATCGAGCAAACCGTCCTGGGTAGTGACGTAGGCGTCGCTGCGGTTCTTCTTGTTCACGCGAAGGATACCAGAAACGAGCTGGCCATCGCCAAGGAGGGCGGGAAGGGTGGCCTGGGGAAGGTAAGGAGTGAAGAGCGTCTTGCGCTGTTGTTGCTGCTGCTGGTTGCCACCGAGCTGACCACCATGCTGGCCACCCTGGAGACCAACGAACTGCTGGCCGTTCATCTGGGCCTGGAGAGCCTGGAGCTGCTGGATCTGCATAGGGTTAAGCTGCTGACCGGGGTACATCTGCATGGGGAGCATCTGGCCGGGCATCTGCATAAGCTGAGGCTGACCGGGGTACTGGAAAGCGCCAATGTTGGAGATGGACTGGTTGATGGAACCGCGGGAACGGTGGCCCGGCTGGAAGCCACCCTGCTGCTCCTGGCCCTGGTTGGCGCCCTGGTTGCGCCAGTTTCCGTCGAAGTTGCGGGAGCCGGTCCTGGCGTGACCGGAGCTGCCTCGGCGACCAAAGTCGTTCTGGTTGTCACCAGAGAAGCCGCCACGGCCAGCCGACCCACCGCCACGACCGTTGACAGCCATGCTCTGGCTGCGGCCATGTCCTCCGCGTCCGCGACCAGCGCTGGTGCCCTGGGCAATGGGAGCCTCGGACTGAGTCGGGGCCGGGGCGGAAGCACCCTCCGCGGCGTTCTCGGCCGAAGCACCGGGTCCAGGGAACTGGAAGCCGGATGTTGTGCGCTTCTGCTGGGCAATCTCTGCCGCCTTCTTCGCGTCGGCAAGCGCAAGGGAATGGCGTCTCTGGTGACCACCTCCGGCGCCGCCGCCTCGGCCTCCACGGCCACCGGCGTTCTCTCTTCCGCTGGGAGCACCGGCCGCGCCATCATTGTTGAAGGCAGAGCCCGAAGCACCTGAAGAGGGCGCGGGAGGAGGGCCCATTCCCATGTTGGGGAGTGCCGACTGATTACGGCGATGTGACATGGGCTGCGTGGGGGGACCACCCATGGAGACATTCTGCTGTGGGAGCTGTTGAGGGAACTGGAAAGCACCCTGCGGCGTCATGCCCGGCTGCATGGGGTTGAAAGCACCGCCAGGGCCGAGCTGTTGCGCGGGGGCCATCATTCCCATATTCATGTATTGCTGAGTAGCTTGGATCTGTTGCTGCTGTTGCTGCAACAGCTCGATCTGCTGCTGGATAGCTAGATGTTCCACTGCAAACGCACATCGTCAGCAACAATGTCAAGTCGGGAAGACGATGCCAGCGATGAGGGGCACGGGGCAGACACCAGAGTGTCTCGAGGGGAGGATTGATGGAATATAGATGGGAGCAAAGTGTGCATCGACTTACTGCCCGGGTTGGCAAACATGCTCATCAACGGAGTCAGCTCGGAGGGGCTTCTCCTGTGGGCGATGTGAAGCCTGCGGCCGGCAGGGCCCTGAACGCCCGTAGGCGGCGCCTGCTGCTGGGCCTGCTGTTGCTGCTGCTGCTCCATGATGAGCAGTCAGGCAGATCAATGATTGATGAGGGTATAGTATTGCACGTCGAGTGCGTCGATTATGGATGAGCGGATGGACAGGATGGCAGCGTCGGATGGATGATCGTTTGACGGTTGGCGTCGAAGCTTTGCGGGATGATGTGGCACGTATTGACGTATGTATTCGCGGACTAAAGACAGTGGAGAACTGGGATGGATGTGGTTTTGGCTTTTTGGTCTTTGGAATGCTCAGTGGCCGTACGTAGAGTGGTGCGTTGCGTAGCGATTCAAGGAGGGTAAGTTGTTTGTCTGATAGACCGTAGAGGGATTGGATTGAATTGAGATGGGATTGGTTTTGGGGGGAGAGAGAGGGGGGGATGGGTTGTCGGCGAGACGAGCGAGGATGAAAGGGAAAGGAGCTCGCAAGGAGTGTGCGAAGTGATGGTCAAGGTGGAAAAAACGGGTGAGGTAGACGGACGTGAAGAGAAGACGAGGCAGGATGGGAATGTCCTCTCTGAGAGCGACTGACGGGGGGGTTGTTGCGAAAGGCGAGTCGGGTCGGGGGGGTGGAGTGGAGAGGAGGAGAAGGAGGAGGAGGAGGAGCAAGGACACTGGACGCTGCAGCGGCGACAGTGGAGGTCGAGGAGAGGACAGGCAAGAGCAACCCCCCAAAACGACCCAAAGAAAGGTACCTGGCCGCTACTTCCCTTTGCTGGTGCATGCTGCGTAGTAAGGCACGACAGGAGGGCACCTATTAGGTCCCAGGTGCCCAGGCAATTGGGCAAGAAGAAGGAGGTGAGGTAAGCTGGGGTACAAGCTCAGCTCTGCCTGGTGGCCTTATGGCGGCGGCACACCTTATTCCCTCCATGTACCTACACTAGGTACCTAGGAACACTGCATCTTCACCTGCTCTGCAGTTGGATAGGAGCCATGGCTGTGGTTCTGGCACACACACAAACACGCACAAATAGACGTACACCAGACACATCCGTCATCATGCTTGTTGCAATGTAACTACCTTGACGCAACCTAGTTGCGCATCTCGACTCGACTCAATTCTTATCTCCCTACCTGTCTCAAATCACGACCTCCTCG
The DNA here is from genome assembly GCA_027406025.1 of Colletotrichum musae. Classification (NCBI taxonomy): domain Eukaryota; kingdom Fungi; phylum Ascomycota; class Sordariomycetes; order Glomerellales; family Glomerellaceae; genus Colletotrichum; species Colletotrichum musae. The sequence continues at coordinate 2,175,315 of JANVYC010000002.1, read as the reverse complement.
AGCAGCAAAAAAGACAGATGGACACATATGGACAATCAATCGCCCCCAGAGCTTCGACAAGGTTCCCTCCCTACATATTGCTGGTTAGCAGACCCAAGGTATCCATCCGTAGCTGCCCCTCGCCGGGGAGCTACTACTACACTAGCAAACCAAAGGTCGGTAGGTCCCAGATACTCTACACCCTGCAGCGGCACACTAACGGCCCAAACAGCGAGTAACCTTGCCTGACTTGGTGAGTCCTGACCTCTGAACCCCAAGTCAGGTCTCTAGTCGAGTTCGACGGAAGTGGGGAGAGCCCACGCCGCACGCCGCACGCCAGACAAGATACCAGGTCAGGGCTCCCGGGTTGGAGGGCGGTACCTCGGGTACTTTGGGGATCAGCATCCGTCCCCGACTGCATCCTTCTAACGTCCTCTCATAGCGCACCTCCCGCACCACAGAGTCGGCGCAGACCTGCCACATGCCCAGTGCCACAGGGAGGCAAGGAGCAAGCCGAGGGCTGGCCAGACGCGGCCAAGTCCCTTCATGTATCGGGCGAGACAGCCAGTAACCGGCGACGGCTGCGACCTGCTAGGGGACCTTGGCGTCCCGTCTTCACTGGACACCTGCTGCAGACAGATACGGGGGTTAAGATGCAGGGCACACGACGAAAGACGGGGACGTCAAATAGTCCAGTGTTTCCAAGATGGACACGGACACGGAGACCGCAGTTCTCACTTCTACGTGCACTCGCCAGTGTCACGACTCACCACTCCATAAAATGCCTTGGTCAGTACCTATTATGGACAGCATTGGTCTGGACCATTCTGCCAGACTTCACCTCGTGACTACGTGACTCCATCGACAGCTCCCGTTGCTGGGGGGGTTCTTCACCAGAATACGACGCGGCGGGTGGGCTACACTACGGATACCTGGGTACATAGTACCTAGGTAGCTAGCCCCCGGCAACGCGGGTGGAGTCCACCTACGTACCTCCCGGACTGCTGTTCTCCTCCATGGCATCACCCCAATCCGAGGTTGGAGATCTTCCCGTCTTGCCCTCAGACGATCTGTCCAGTCGACGTACTGGTCTCAGACGCTGACGCACTTGGGGGGAATGACAATGCCAGGGCGAAAGCAGGGAAAGGCAACGCGAGACAGGGCAGAGTCATACTTCAGCCCGCGGGCGCTTTGCTCGGAAACTTGGACCGGACCCCAGAGTCTCTGGCGGCCCGGCAACATGGGACACACCTCGTGAGTAACTGACAGGCAGGCATGCACTGCACGCACGCCGGCAAGCAGAGGTAGGTAGGCTACAGAGCAACGCCAGCAGCTCTTCTCTTCGCAGTAGGTGTTTGGCGGTAAACCTTGAGTTCCGTCGGCGACGCTGCCGCAGGCTGAGGCTGGCAGGCTGCACTCCTGGTGCTGTTACTGTTACGGAGGGGCCCGCTCGCGGTCCGACCAACCAGCGGGGACGCTATACTGGAAACAGCCTGGGTTGAAAGCCGCCATTGGCCGAGGAAGCTCCTGTGGTCTCCACCCATGCTGCAACCACGGCGACGTCGTCTTTTTTTCCTTCCCTTTTTCTCCTTCCTGGCTGATCAGGTGCAAATAATCCAAGGCATCTGGTATCTACGGATACGTACAACGAATGTGTGCCTGTGTATCGTAGGCAGACACCGAGAAAGTAGCTGGAATTGAGTTCCAGATGAAATGTGTCGTGTCTTTTGCTTTCCATCGTTGATGATGCCGGGAGAAAGTATCTAGGTTCAATGGAGTAACCCATCAACAATGTATCTAGGCCTATTCTTCGTAGCACCTACTTCCTCTTGAATACACCTAATATAATACCTACCTTCCAGTTGTCATTTGGAAAGACTTGTATTCTGTTCCTCTTTTCATGTTCCTCTCCCTCGCACAAACAAAAGGATCCTCCTACCACAAAGCCAAGTTTCAACGTTTCAATATTTTCTTTGCCTCCCTGCCTAACCTACCTCTCTACCTACCTCACTGACCCTATTTGTTGCCTACCTATCTCATTCTGAGCAGCCAGCGCCGCATACCTATCCAGGGGTAGGTAGCAGCACAGCGAAGCAGGGGTCCTCGTTTCCAGCACCCCCGAAAGAGCTCCAATCCGCCGCGAACGGTAACATTTTCCCACCGGCGGGTACAATCAAAGCGCGCCTGATACATCGTATTATTTTCCAAGGCCCCACACCTGCGCGGCAGCCCGACCTGAACTCGACAGCACGTCCACCACGTCTCCCACCAGTCACCACTCAAGTCTACCCAAGGGGAAAGGGGAGAGAAAAAAAAAAGGGACCCCAACCTCTGAAAAGCACAGCCTCGTCTGGACGCCAGGAGACATCGCCCAAGAGCCTTGCCGCCCAATTGGCCACGGTCTGGCAGACGTCACACACTCTTTTGCTCCTCCGTCTCGATTATTTTTATTTTTTTATTCCTCTGGACGCGGTTGCTAGTGCGATTTTACATCCCACGCGCCGCTCGACGACCCCACCCACCCGATGCTGTTCGCCCGGCCACCCACCTCCAGCAACAACGGGCAACCTGCCGCACCTTCGCAACGAACCATGGCGCACTCCTCTCCCTCGCGGAGGAGCCAAACCAAAGACTATACCAAGTCGTCCCCCGAGCGCGGCTTCACCTCAGACTTCCTCTCAGAAGACCGCAACTCCGAGCTGAGCCATCGCGATGCCCTCCTCGCCGCCCAGCTCGAGCACGAGCGCGTGCGGCTCGCCGCCCTCCGGGTCTACGAGGTGCACCAATTGCAAGAGGAGAAGCAGAGGCTCGAAGACGAGAAGCGCAGGATAGCCCAGCTGCAGAAGGAGGAAGAGGAACGGCTAAAAGCCGAGGCAGCTGTTCGTGCCGAGCAGGAGAGGCTTAGGGAACTCAAGGCCAAGCAGATTCCTCAGCTGCCACCCGAACCGCAACCCGAACCGCCAAAGCCCGCGGCAGCTGTTGCGCCCAAGAAGCAACAAGAACCTCAAGTCAACGGCACAGCCGCCACCAAGACCGAGTCTCCCGCCCTGGGAGGCCTCAAGCTGCAGTCAAATCCCTTGACAGCCGCGCCTGCGCCTGCGCCTGCGCCAGCACTCCAAGCCGCGAAGGCCCCTCCTGCGGCACCGTCACCGCCAGCCGCAAAGGAGCCGTCTGCCCCGCCGGCGCAGACCAATGGGTTCCTGACGACACCCGCGGCGCCAGCAGCGGCTCCCAAGATTGCTGCTCAGCCCGCCGCCCCGGCCGTTGCGGCTCCCCCGGCTCCCGACCGATACATCGAGATACACCAGGAGCTGAAGAAGCTGAGGGCAAACGTCGAGGCACTGTCGAAACAGCCCGGGTCTCCATTGAAGGGCAAGCTCGGCGACATGCGTCGGCAAATCAGAAAGTCCATCGGGCAGCTTACGGCCGGCAAGGGGGCCAACGTCACGCCGATGAACACCATCAACACGACGCTGCGCGAGTCGCTGGACGGCAGGATACCCTCACCCATGGTCGACGTCAGGCCATACGTCCAGCAGGATAGGGAACCGGTCGAGGGGGCCGTCCACAACGACGCCCAGATGCCGGCCCTGTTCCTCTACCTCCTCAACATCCTGTCCAAGGCCATCATCGGCCAGTTCGCCAACGAGGGCGGCGCGAACCCCAAGTCCGCCGAGCCGGTCGGCATCATCACGGCCCAGATCTTCTCCAACAAGGACTACCACTGGCGCGGCGCCACCCTGATCGACGTCCTCATCGCCAAGTTCCGCGTCGCCTGCCCCGTGCTCTTCGGCTTCAGGGGCAGCGACAAGACCGAGGCCGGCCGGCGGGCCATCGGCTGGAAGCGCGAGGACGGCAACTGGATCCCCGAGCAGTCGCACAACGACCGCATGACGGGCCTGGGCGCCGGCTTCGCCTCCATCGCCCTCCGCGACTTCAGCAAGGCCTCCAAGACCAACCCCTACCCGCCCACCCACTACTGGACCGCCATGGCCCGCATCGTCAACTCCCCGCCCCAGCTCGTCTCCAACACCCAGTACGTCGTGCTCAAGTCCATGATCAACGGCCACGAGGCGCGCTTCATCACCTTCTACGGCAACGCCGCCGTCGCCGCCCTGCGCCTGGCCCTCGTCCAGTTCCCCCAGAAGGCCCCCGCCGGCGCCACGGCCGCGCAGGCCCTGCAGGTGCACACCGAGGTGTTGAAGAGGGACTACGGGTTAGACCTGTGAGACAGGCAGACAGACTCGTCAGGGCGGAGAAGAAGAAGCAATCAAAAAGCAACAATTCTTGTACACAACACTATTGAGGGATTGGCCGGCCGGGTTTCCTGATACCATGGAATGGAAAGGAGGGGGGTTAAACACATAAATTCTGGCGTTTTTTTGTCATTTGTCTTTTTGGAGATCCGAGCAAGGACTAGCGAGTACATAGAAATCAGAAACCAAAGAGCGCGAGACTTGAGCGACAGGTATGCGCCTAGATTCTTCTGGATTTTTGTTTCACGCAAAGGTCAATGTGATGTAGATCAGTGACTCGACGTGTTGTCTTTGGGGGACTTCAAGACGACGATAAGCATGGCTAGAATCACGAATGGTTTCGTTTGGATGGACATTTTTATAGGAATCATGGAGAGGGCCCGTCCCAGTCTAAGCAGCAGCAAGAAAACAACAGAACCCTCGTATAAAAGCGTAAAAATTAGCCCTCGTGACAATCGCTCCCCGAAACTCCGTAAAACCCCAGCGTTCCCTTTAGGTGCAGTTCCTTCCCTTTTCTTTTGTGATTCTTCCCTTCCTGATATCGAGTATCTGATACAGCCGCATATCCTTTATCCCATCTCGTTTCACGCGCGTCTCACAGTATCAGCAGCAGGACGAGCAGCAAAATAAGCACGAAGATGAGCACGGCGATGCAGCAGCTGCTCAGGCGGTCCTCGTTGCGCCGCATGACGTGCTGCAGCTTCTGCACGCCCGTCTGCAGGCGCCCGCCGACGCGGTCAGCAACATTATCCACGACCTCGAGCATCTCGCGCTGCTCCTCGAGCTCGCGGCCCATGTCGTCCGCCTGCTGGCGCAGGTTGCCCACGGTCCGGAACACGCCGTCCAGGTGCGTGTCCTGCTCGCGCATCATCTCGAGCTGCTGCTGCTGCTCGAACTCGGCGTAGCCGTCCCCGCTGCCGCCGGCGCCGTCGGGGATCGCGAACGAGTTGGGGTCGGGGAGGTCGGAGGCACCTCCGCCGGCGGCGCCGGAGCTGCCGAGCTTCTTGGCCAGCTCGTCGCGCATGTCCTCCACCTCCCCGCCGACCTCCTGGACGAGCCGCTTGCGGCGGGAGAGCTCCGCCGCGTTGAGCCCGAACTGCGACGGGTCCGACTCGACGGCCTTGACGGACTCGACGAGGTCGGCGAGGTCCTCGGCCAGGGACTCGAGGGCGGACTCGAGGTCCGACCGGGCGGAGGCCAGCTCGGGGGACGTCGGCGACGTGGAGAGGGAGCGGATGCGGAGGTACGAGGTGAAGAGGGGCCGGGTGGCCTCGAGCTGGGTGAGGACATCTCTGAGGGAGGGCAAGGGGTGTCAGCGTTCACACGTTTAGAGGGTTGAAAGGGGGAGACTAGGTGCAGACGTACTGCTGGACTTGGAGGAAGGGATCCTCCTCGTTGGCGGAGGACATCATCCTGGCGACGACGGAGTGGAAAGTCGCATCCGTGGATGCATTGGTTTGCTGGATCGTCGCGCAATGTAGGTTCGTGCGAGCGGTGGCGCCGGAGGGTAAACGGAAAGACAAGAGGTTAGGTAGTTTGTAGTTATCGTGCGTCCAATGGGTATCGGACGAATGTGCGAATGTCTGTCTGATAGGTTGGCTGATATCTGTAGCTTCCGGGGGGGAGGACGATCTGTGGTCGAGCTACCTCCTGCGCGGCTGGGATGACGTTTGCGCGTGTCCTTGCCGCGGCCGGTGGTAAGCTTTCCCCCTTATAGGTGTCCACTCATTAAACGGTACTTTGCAGGTACCTTGAGGGCCGCTGCGACACTTCTGGCGACGAATTGAGAACGGGTATTATTCGGCACGCGGGGGAGGAGTGGGTCTAGGTATTCACCGAGCATGCTTCGGCTCAATCGGGGCCACGGTGACCCCTCCTTCACCGAGAAAAATGCACCACGGGGTACCTTTTTTTTTTTATGTAAGTGGGATGGATGACTGCATTCTCACTCACAACTGTCACTGCCATATCCACGCACCCACTCATACGGTCACTTCAGGCTCTGGATAGTCATTCACTGAGTCTTGCATTTTTTTTCGTTTCATTCAGGTGTGAGGGGTCTTTGATCATTCGCAAGACTCGAGTGAGTTTTGGAGAAAAAAGTCATCACGACAAAGAACAAAAAAGGAAAACCACAAAATGATACCCGAAAAGCCCCTCCCCTGCTCGGACGAGTTCGCCTCGCCAGAGGACTACGTCTCGGCCCTGCTCAAGTTCGTCACCGAGACGGACATCTTCCAGATCCTCTGCGGCGGCGTCCACGTCCTCGACTTCTTCACAAACACCCCGGGCCTCTTCCACCAGGTCCTCCCCGAGGAGTGGCAGCCCTTCCTCCTGGCCTACGACACCATGGACCTCCTCGACCTCCTCATGCGCGACGACCTGGACGCCCTGCCCGCGGGCATGGACCCGCCTCCCCCGGAGAGCTTCCTGAAGTACGTCAGGGACATCCGCCGCCTCTCCCTGAGCAGGGACTTCCTCCCCTCCGCCTCGGAGACGAAGCCGCCGCCCAAGCTCTCCCGCTCCGTGGCCGTCGGCATGAAGCCCAAGAAGGCCCACGAGGTCGCCCACTTCGCGCGCTACGTCGACTCCCTCGCGGCCGCCATCTCGGACCGCTGGGCCAAGGACACGACGCACTTCGTCGACTTCGGCAGCGGGCAGAACTACCTCGGCCGCACGCTCGCCCTGCCCCCCTACAACCGGCACGTCGTCGCCGTCGAGGGACGGGAGCACAACATCGACGGCGCCAAGGGGCTCGACGTGCTCTCCGGCCTCGCGAGCAAGGAGGTCGTCATGCGCAACAAGAAGCTCTGGCACCAGATGCAGGCCGACAAGTTCGGCCCGGAGTACGCCAAGAAGATCGCCGCGACCGACGCGAAAGTGGAGGACTTTGACTTCCGCCCCATCAAGGAGCTCGAGCCGCGGTACAACCGCGCCCTCGGCAAGGGGTCCGTGTCGTACGTCGTCGGCAGGCTGGAGAGCGGCGACCTGACCGAGGTCATCGGGCGCATCGAGAAGGAGGTGCTGCCCGAGGAGGAGGACAAGGAGCTCCGGATGATGGCCGTGTCGATCCACTCGTGCGGCAACCTCTCGCACTACGGCATCCGCTCGCTCATCATGAACCCGGCGATTCACTCCGTCGCCATCGTCGGCTGCTGCTACAACCTCCTGACGGAGAAGCTCGGCCCGCCGACGTACAAGTTCACCTACGCGCGCCCGAGCCTGCAGGCCGTCAACGGCCGCGTGGTCCGCGAGTCGTCGCGCTTCGACCCGGAGGGCTTCCCGCTCAGCGAGACCCTGTCGGGCTACAACGGTCACGGCATCAGGATGAACATCACGGCGCGCATGATGGCGTGCCAGGCGCCGCCCAACTGGACCCAGTCCGAGAGCGACGACTTCTTCACGCGCCACCTGTTCCGCGCGATCCTGCAGAAGATCTTCCTCGACAAGGGCGTCATCTCCAAGGTCTACCACCGCGACCCGGACGCCCCCGCCGACGAGGGCCAGGCGGCTGAGACGCCCTTCAACATGAGCACCAACCCCGTCATCATCGGGTCGCTGCGCAAGGCGTGCTACCGCTCCCTCAAGGACTACATCCGCGGCGCCGTCACGAAGCTCACGACGAACCGCGAGTACGGGCAGTACAGCGCCATCATCCAGGAGAAGATGTCGGAGATGTCGGACGAGGAGATTTCAAAGTACGAGGAGGAGTACCTCCGCCGCAAGAAGGAGGTCGCGGCCGTGTGGACCCTGATGGCCTTCAGCGCGTGCGTCGTCGAGTCGCTCATCGTCACGGACCGCTGGCTCTTCCTCAAGGAGCACAAGGACGTCGTCCGCGACGCATGGGTAGAGACCGTCTTCGATTACAAGGAATCCCCACGCAACCTCGTGGTCGTGGGCATCAAGAAATAGACTGGGGCGGGAGGAGAAAAATGACTTGGCGCGCGTCTTACTCGGCTTCTTCCTTCGTTAACCCCTCCTTGCGGGGCCCCTCAAGCTGTGATGTGCCTCTTCTTTACATAAAGGTGGATGGTGGTAACCACGCAGAAGAACAAACGACCGGAAGGAAAGAGCAATATCACCGAGGTCGTCGGGCAGCTGGGCCCGGCAATGCACGGCACGTTGCACGACTTTGCCAGTCCGCCGAGAAAAACGGCGTGGCCGTGTGCTCGTCCAGGGTTATTGGCCCTGCATGCGCATCGCGACGTCGACAACGTGTACACACATCACTTTCTCGTGTAGTGTACATACAGCGATTTAGAGGGTCCCGGAAGACAAGGGTTTGCAGCTATCCTCGTCGGCTACTGCGGCAAACGGACAAACCGCGGGTTTTTGCTCGCCGCTCAGTTGATGTCATGCATGAACTTGCATCAGCCTGCGGGGCACCCACGACACGCCGAAGGGACTCTCTCGTCTCCGTGTCTTACTCGGAGCTTCGCCGTAGAGACACAGCTACGGCTCGCTGCAGCAGATTGGCTGATCATACACACTTCTTTGCATGTAGGGTGCCAACGATTGGCGAGATGCAGACATAAAGCAGGCCTACGCACAAGCTAGATTTGGGCATAAGAATCGTCGTTTAGTTCTGGACGCTACCGACATAGAACTAGAGACGGCGGGGGAAGACAGTCATAGCTTGAGATAACGCCAAATAGCCGTGGGTGCTATCTGTGGATCTCGAAACGGGTACGATCTGATCCGCAGAGATAGGAGAGCACGGACGAATGGGACTCTGTCGGAGATTTCAGGAAGATGCCGTTGAAGAGTAAAAAAATTGAAGGAAAAAAATCTTTGTCGTGGTCCAGGCCTCGGCGATGCTCGGCTTCATCATGGAGCACAGCATTATCGGTGAGTGTGACCTGTCCCCAGCCGGAGCGGAGGTTCTCTTCTTCCACGTCAGCCCTTTCTCTCGTGAGCATGCCACACCCCCCACGATGCGTGTGGTGATGTCCGCATTCGGCAATCGAGCAGAGGACAGTAGGTAGGTGAGAGCTTCAAATGGCACCAGATTTGTGTGTTGATGCATCATCTGCCACGTTTGGTCAGCTCAGAGCCGCCCCCAATCCGTACATGAGGTTCCCGGAAGGTGTGCGATGCTGTCATCGTTGCGCGTAGTGACGATGCGTGTGCCTGCCAACCCCTTCACCTGCAGTGAGACGACCGAGTATTCGGCACAGACTAAGGCAGCCGCCGAAGGTGTGCGAGCTCCGGTTGGACGTCGCGGTGTCACAAGGCAAACCTCGGAGCCGTGGGTCGTGTCGTCAACCCACGCTGGCCGTCGCGAGTCAGGTTTCCCGAGAGTAGGAGGCGTTGCTACGCCGCAGAATTCATCTGCAGACGACAAGTCAGTGGCGGGCGAAGGCAGCAAATAGATGGGGGTCAGCCATCACGGCAAAGACGCTTAGAAGCGGCCGTCCTAGGGCATCCGAACGTCGGTAGGGTTGCAGTGGAGCGGTTGCTGAAGGGATCGGATCCCAGGATCCAACGTGGATGGGGTTCCAGTTGGAGGTCGGATTGCGGGAGGAGAGTGACAGAGGGACACGAGTGGGATGGATGAAGGCCGTGAGGGGCGGGATCCCCTGTCCTCACCGAGGGTTGCACCGTCCTCTGGGGTTATGGCGCACCCAGTCCAGGTGCCATTACATATCCCTCGATCAGCAGCCGGCTTGTCGATAAAGGGAAACCCGGGCGACAGAACCTTGCCAGCCACGGCAGTCTATTACGACGTTAGCAGTCGAGATGGCAGGAGTACACAGTAGCGGTAGAGCGAAGCAACAGCAAGGGCGAAGGCGAGCCCGCTAGAAACCCCATACATATTCCAACTCAAATCCTCTCAAATGGCGTTCGGGTTGATGAGTGCCGGCAGTATCAGCCAGTCGGCCGAAGGTGGGAGGATGGGAAGGGTTCGGTCGGACAAGGTTCAGGAACCGCCGTTGCGATCGGCGGGCCCGGCTCTCTGCAGAGACTGGAATACGCCTTTTCTGTTCCTGCAAGGCGCCACAGGCCGAGCTGAAGAGCTCTGGTCTGACGCAATGGCGTCCGAGACGGAAGCTGAGATGGCAGAAGTGTGATGAGTTGAGCAGAGAATTGGAGAAGAGAATCACAAACGACACTGTGGAATGATGAAATGAAGGTGAGGGCTGGCTGACCGGACTGCAGGGGACTTTGGGGAGGGGTTTCGGTGCGGGGGTGAGGATGAAAGCTCCCTGGACGTCGAAGGTCACAGTAAGGCGGATTGGTATCGGTGTCTGGAGGTGTCATCGTCAAATGCCGTTGTCGATGTCGTATGAGTGCAAGAACACGGAACATACAACAGCACGATAACCTGCTTTGGAACCCAAACCGACCCAGTTGAAGCATTGCTTTGTTGGCGGTTGTCGTTATCCCGTGAGCCGTCTGTTAGTTTCATCGAGGTAAGTCGATGCGATGCCGAGGCCAGCCGCATCCGGGATCAGGCAATACCAGCGCCCGCGCCGCCTCTGGCTCCCTCCGTCTTGTTGATGATGATGAGAAGTGAAAGGTGAAAGGTGAGAGGTGACGAAGACTTTGGGGGTCCAAAGAAGAGTAAGGATGGAAGATCATACGGCACAACATCTCCTGCCAGGCACCTCGTGTTGACTTACATCATCACGGGTTCGTGGGGAAGGTGAGGATTGTCACGCTACGCTCGGTACCTGCCTAGGTACTCTCCTAATACAAGGCAGCCGTACTATTGGTCTGGAAATATGTAAATAGACACCGCACATAGGTATCTACCAACCTACTCTAAAGTGTACATCTACTTTACTTTACCTCACGCACCCGCTGTGGTGGTAGTCAAGGTACTTGAGTAGTAGGTCAGAGCAGAAGAAACCCCCACGTTCCCGACCCCGACCCCGCTAGTGCGCTGCATGCCTCCCAAAACGGTCTTCGACTGGCCTGAACCTTTTCCTGCGTCTGGTCTTCCCCGACTTTGCCTGCACCACCTGAGCAGCTCCCAGGAGACCCTTTTTTAGCTCTGATGTGAGAGCTTGAGCCTTGTTGTTGTCGTTGTCATTGCGGGCACCTCCGGTTGGCAAGGTGGGAAGCCGTCATCGAGAAAGAGCGGGATCGACTTGGAGAGGTCACTCGGCACGTTCCAGGGTCAAGGCGTCAGGATGACGGGATCGCGACTAGCAGACGCCCAGAGTCTCAGCATCGTTGAGAGAAATCACGCCTTGCTTCTAGTGTCTTGTGGACCGTATCACGCTGAAAGACAGAGAGGCTCAACTGCAACCGCCATCGCCCACTTACACGGCGTCAGGTCCAGGGCGGTACCTGACTCAAGCGCCCGCAGAGGCATCCTCACGACCGAGAAGAGATTGATATCGCACACACGCGCATACCGTCAGCCGAAGATGCCTACCTTGGGGGCAGGCAGACCAGGGAGGCAGTTGGCAGGGCCTTTTTTCAGATCCAGAACACTCCTGCCGCAACCAGATAACGTCGTGAAACCACCACAGAGCAGAGAGGGTGCTGACTGCCTAACAACAACCCCCTCCCCTCCTCTCCCCTTTCCATCCCACGGCCAGACTCAAGACGCCGCGCCCCTTGTGTGCGCGCGCGTGCGTGCGTGCTCGAGCTGACGGGACGCCCACCTCCCAAAAGATGCAATCATGGGTCGAATCCCTCCCCTCGGCCTCTACCATCCCCCTGCTCAACCCCGCCATGTCATGCTGCCCAGCCCGCCCACCACCCCTTCTGCAGCCGGAGGAGCATTGTCTGAATCTGGTCGTGTCGGTTGGTCGGCGACGGTACGTACGGTGCGGCGTGGTAACAACGCTGCCGCAATAGCAAGACGAGACGAGGCGAGACGACGTGACCCGGTAGCGTCATGGGCAGGAGCAATTCCAGTTCCACCAGGTAGGTTCTTTGCCGATTCATATGGGTAGCGAGGCAATCAATTACCTTCGTCGTCACGCTCCTGGACCAAATCGGCCTACCGCAGCTTCACCGAGGTGGTCCTGCGTGATGCATCCGGACGTAACGAGACATGGTTGGTCACCAAGTAGTCAGACGTGCCACTTTTCCTCGCTCTGGACCTCGAGGTCGAGAGGACAGGAAATGAAGGTGACAAGACACAGAAAACTGCAGCAAAAAAATGAGATCAAAAAAAATCCAATTTGTTGGTCTCGGCGCAAACCATTCAGGCGGAGACGCTGGAGGGGCCCTGCTCTAGGTACCCACTATTGCAACATACCCCCCGGCCAACACCACACGGTGCACTGCGGATACCTGTAAAGTGTAACCTGGCGATGGGTCAACTCTTTTCTCTTGGCCTTATCTGCAACCCAACCACCACGGGCAAATCGTCGTTTTTGCAGCTTCTTCGCCTTGTAGCTTTCCCCCCTCTCGGGCTTTTTTTTCTCTCTCTATTTTTTCATTTTTCTTCATCCAATATATCCTCTTCCATTTGACCCACTAGACCCTCACTTCCCTTCCTTGGGCAGATACTTTGGGTACCTACACGTGTAGGCAAGGGAAGGTGCGTATGGTTGGTACCTGCGATTTTCGCCGGGCCCGGCATCTGGCCGCACAGTTCGTATACTTAAGCGCCCCATTATCGACGGCCGCCGCACGCCGCACGCCGCACGCCCTCTCCGCACCTTTAAGCTGCCTTGCCTTACCTTGCCTTGCCTTGCTTCTTCGCCTTGCCTAGTTTGCGCAAGTTCAGGGTCCATAAGGTATGAACCTAATTCCTCTTTTCCCCTTCTATTCATAATCTTCCCCATCCCCCCCTCTTCTCTGTATGCCTCCCCGTGTTCCTCCTACTTCTCTACTTCCTGTCCTCTTATTGTCCTCTACGTCTCCATTCGCACCGCGGTTTCTTACTGTTCCTGGTAGGACTCGGTGAAGAAGCACGCAAAGAGAGATAACACAAGAACGTGGTTCCCTGTCGCCAACGCCAACCGAAAGCTTAGCTCTCTGAGTGAGACTCTGACTCTCACCACCCGCGCCAGCCAGCCTTATGAGAGCCTGAACCGGACCTTGGGGCACACAGAGACACAGAGAGACACAAGCACCCCTCCTCCGATATCCTCCCGAACGTGCCACCGCCAACGTCTGTGCTCTGTCACCCATCGAGATCGGATCTTTTCGCCCTCGCAGGTTCCAACTTTAAAAAACGCTAGGAGAGGGACGCAGGGAAAAAGAATAGCGGCACTCTTCTCGGCCACGAGTGCCAGGAGTTTGCGCTGCGCAGCGTGTCATCATGAACGCCCAGGTCTCGTTCCTCGTAAGTCGGCACTCAATGACACACATCCCGGGGCCCTGGTCTTTTTTTCCTCTTGGGATCTCCCGAATAGAGTCACCAGAATTGCGGGGCGGGCTCAGTGCTGGCCACCCCCACCCGCAACGCTACGTCGGCGACGACGAAAGGCGACGGCGACTTTGCTCCGGATGAGTGAATGACACGGCGTGTCTTGCTTGGAGCTCTCCGTTCTTTTTTCTGCGTTGACGAACTCAACTAACATGGAATGCGCGCTATCCTAGGACGGCACTTACACGCTAATCCACATCCCCCTCGACCTCTACTCGGTCCTCCTGCAGCCCATCCTCCGCGTCCTTCTCCCGCAGACCCAGACCCTCAAGGCCTCCAAAGGCGAACCCGAGCATGAGCTAGAAGGCCTCAACTCCGAGAGTCAGCATGGCTTCCTCAACGTCAGCGTCACTCCCATGGAGTGCTCCATAGTGTGTCACAGCTCCTGGGCGAAGAACGTCTTCGAGCCCGCGATCAAGGACCTCCCCAAGGACCTCGCAAAGTCCGTCTCGATATCCAAGGACACGTACCTGGTGCTGTCCGTCATCAGCGCAGGCATGGACGCCGCCGGCCGCGTCATGGAACTGACCTCCCCGCTGGCCCTCGCCGGGATCCCCATCTTCTTCATCACCACCTACTACTCCGACTTCATCCTGGTGCCGAGCAAGGACAAGCAGACCGTCGTCAAGGCGCTCATGGCCCGCGGCTTCGAGCTTGCCGAGAACGAGTCCAACTTCGTCAGCCCCGCCGCCTCCATCCACTCCAGGGGCGGCAGCAGCCAGAGCAACGGTCCGCCCCTGACCCCGCCGCCCTCAACCATCGCCGAGCTCCAGGTGCGCACCTTTGACCTACTCAAGAAGCGCAGCGTCGCCCCCTACGTCGAGGACGATCTACTCCTCGTCCAGTGCTCCGGCCGCGAGACCTCCCAGCTCGGGGGCGAGTTCTCCCACACCCAGCGCCCGCCCCTGAGCAGGCAGGTCACGGGCAACGGCCACCGACAGACTTGGCTCGATAATATCGACGCGAAGCTGTACACCGCCATGATCTCGGCGTTGGCATCGCGCCCGCGCTTCATCTCCATCACCCTCGCCCAGGAGGACCCGCCCTCGCTGCTGCTGGACAAGTCGCTGCTCGGCCTCTTTGGCGACTCGCTCGTCGGCGACACCAACACGAACCTCGTCCCCATCTTCCTCGACCTCGAGAGCCTCCCGTTCGAGGCCACCGGCATTGTCTGCGGCGTCGCCGGCACGCTGGTCCAGGACATGCGCACGGGAGACAGCGCGGGGCTGTCGTACCTGTCTACCGCGAGGGCCGGCGCCGTCATCCTCTCCTGCGAGCAGTCGATACGAGCGCGTGAGATTCTCGAGCCCAAACTGTTCAAGGCCTGATGTGGGGAGTGTAAGACGTACGTCCTCGCTGATTCCAGTCAAGGCGAGAACAGAAGCTGTGCGATGAAAAAAGGCCGAGTGCACATTTCTCGACCAGGGGAGCTTAACGACATGGGATGAAAAATGGAAACGACTTGTACTAGCATCGGACCGGTGGTTGGCAATCTGCTTTTTTGCGTGTTCTTCTTTTTTCATGTTTTCATGTCGTCGAGGGAAAAAGTCCAATAGTGTGGGCATGTTGTAGGAGTTTCCCACTCCCCCTGTTTTGCCTTTTTATCCTATGGAGGGGCGGCTCTCTGATGTTAGATACCAACTTCTTGTGTTTTGTGTGTGTGTATGTCTTACGAGAACTGGCTGGGGTCGTTGAAACCAGGCTCAAAATACCAGATGATGTTCGATGTCCTCCCACTTGCACTTCGTGTCCCCGATGCTGTGTACGTGACCCATGTTGCAGATGAAACCCTCTGCGAGGAGAATACTTCATTCGACCCTCGTCACCAACCGTCAGCGTTCAAAAGAAAGTCCGAGTCCCTCACTTCCCCCCCTTCTTCTTCCCACTCTCCTCGACCCAGCCCCCCTTGACGAAAGCATCCCTCGCAGCGCTGTTGATCAGCGCGAACCGCCGCGGGCCCAGCTTCTGCCCGCCGTACCACCTCGTCACCACCACCATGACGTCCCACAGGTCCATCAGCTGCATCAGGTGCAGCAGCCTCCCGCCCGCCGCCGTCTCCCCGTCGTCGTCGCAGTCTTGAAAGCTCGTCCCGCCGGGGCCGCGGACCCGCCACGCCGTCATGTTATGCGTCGCCGTGCGGGCCTTCTTGTCCGTCGCCAGCAGGTGCCGCACGTACCCCGCCGCCTGCTCCGGCGAGCTCACCCTCGCCGCGCGCGCCACGAAGACGGACTTCAGCTCGATCACCGGATCGGAGACCACCCACGGCGGCGGCTGCGAGGGCAGCGCATCGTCGTCCTCTTCTTCTGCTTCTTCCTGCTGCTGCTCTTCTCCCCCACCAGCAACGGGCGAAGCCCTCCCCGCAACGGCCTCCGCCTCCGCCGCCGCCTCGGCCCACCGCTGGAACTCCTCGATCGCGTCGAACAGGCACACCGCGCCCGGCTGGTACACGCCGGCGACGGCGTCCCTGAACAGCGCGAGGTCCCGCGCGCCCGCGCCGCGGGGGGCGTTCTCGCCCGCCGAGTGCGTGCCCAGGACCTGCGGCGGCACGGCGGGGTAGTCGGCCGGCAGGCGGAGCGTCAGCGACGTCGCGCCGGGGCCGCCGGGGGGCAGGGCGAGGACGTAGTCCGTCGTCGAGGACGACGAGGCGGAGAGCGTGCCGTCGCCGTAGATGGAGTTTATGACTTCTATCTCGTCCTTTAGGTCGTCTGACATTTTTGAGGAGTGGTGGTGCTGGTGTTGTGCTGTTGGGGTGGTGGTGGGCGGAGGTGGAGGGGCCCGGCTGCGGGAGCGGGTGCCGGAGGTGTACCAGGTGCGATGAGCGTGGTGTGAAAAGTCGGCGCGAGGTTTTAATAAGCAGCTTGGCAGATTTGGTTTTATCCCGTGGCCTGTTGCTGTATTCGTTTGCAGATTCCGTCCTCTGTTCATCAGTCTCAACAGGAGCCGAGTCGAGTGGCAGAAAGATGAATTCATACGGCGAGCGCCTCCTCAGAGTTGGTTGTGGGTGTAAGAAGATACTATTACGCTGGGAGAACTCATCCCGAAGGGTGTCCGGCTTTCGTCCGTTGTGCGGGAGATGTGGGTCAGGAGGTGGTCCGTGCAGCCGAACCTCCCCCCCCCCCCCGCGCCACGTCCAACTCTATTGCAGGACCGACGATCAGCGGCTTGAGCCTCATTTACTGGGGAAAATACAAAACGTGGGATTTGGCCCATTGAGTTTTCCTCTTGTCGAAAGGCTGAAGCCAGTGGCTGTTCTAATAACTCTCACACATCAATACAAAACCTATCGTCACTACAAGTAGGACATGTTAGGTATCTCAGCAACATCTCTGAATGGACGCAACATAGCGATGTATGATACCTCTCCAAGCATCTAGTCACCAATCGGTAAAAGCTCCCGTCACTAGAGCTAGTAAGAAAAAGAAATCAAAAGGGCAAAAATGCCAAAGGAAGAATCAAATCGTAGCTCTGGCGAGAGGGTAAGAATGGGAACGCTCGAGGGTCTGGGGCATGTAAACCTGCCTTTACCTTCTCGGCCAAAGTCCCCCTTGCTCGCTGAAATACGTGGGTCGCATACGCATCTATATCCCTTCCACGTCCCGAGGGAAGGTGCGACGCAGGTGAGGTGAAGGTGAGCATGTCACATGACCCACTTTAACGCAGCCATTCATCACCGAACCACAGACAATCAGGTTGAGTATCATGTACAAGCTGATATACTAACGAGACTACAAAATAGGAACCACCATGCAGGATGCGTCTCGCGCCGGACTCATCTATTGAAACCCAGGCATGCGACTGCGCCACGAGACTTGGACTAAGCCGGATATTACCAAACACACCAAGACGCTTACTCGTCAACAACAGAGGCGAACTTGTCCAGCATCTGCTGCTGGATCTCCTCGTACTGCCGGAAACGTTAGCAAAAACACCCCGGTCTGTCATTTAGCCATTGACACGTACCTTCTTGGTAATGGCATCCTGGCCCTCGGTGGGAACCTCGAACTTGAGTTGACGCAGCTTGGACTGCAGGTCGGACGTGGCCTCGCGGACCTTGGCCCAGCTCTGGCCCTGGGCGACGGCCTTCTGCGCCTCGTCGTGGAAACCGACCATCAGCTTCATCATCCACTCCGTCTTCCACAGAGGGCAGAACTGGTCGTAGTCTGAGTAACCGTTTTGTTGCAAAAAGTCCTCCTTCAGCAGCGAGGCGATATCAAGAGTGATCTTGTCGGGGTCGGACAGAGCACTCTTTCCGACCAGCTGGACGACCTGGTCAAGCTCCTCGGAGTCGGACAGGAGCTGCTTGATGCGGTCACGCAGACGGGGGAAGTCGGGGTAGTCCTTCTCGTACCACTTGTCGAGGACCATGGTGTACTTGGAGTAACTGAGCGACGTGTTGATGGAGGGGAAGTGCTTGCGCTGGGCGAGCTTCTTGTCGAGACCCCAGAAGACCTGTACGATACCGAGGGTCGAGGTCGTGACGGGATCGGAGAAATCACCACCGGGAGGGCTGACGGCACCGACGATGCTGACACTGCCGTTTCTTTCGGGGGAGCCGAGAGACTTGACGCGACCGGCACGCTCGTAGAAACTGGCGAGCTTGGCACCGAGGTAAGCGGGAAAACCTTGGTCAGCAGGCATCTCTCCCAGACGACCGGAAATTTCACGAAGAGCCTCGGCCCAACGGGAAGAGGAGTCGGCCATCATGGCAACGTTGAGACCCTGGTCACGGAAGTACTCGGCGACAGTGATACCGGTGTAGATGGACGCCTCACGGGCGGCGACGGGCATGTTGGAGGTGTTGGCGATGAGGGTGGTACGCTTCATGATGGGCTCCTTGCGACCGTCGACGTCGATGGTCAGCTCGGGGAAATCCTTCAAGACTTCAGCCATCTCGTTGCCGCGCTCGCCACATCCGACGTAGACGATGACATCGCTGTTGGAGAACTTGGACACGGACTGACTAATGACAGTCTTGCCGCAGCCGAAAGCACCGGGAATGGCGACGGTACCACCCTGAACACTGGGGAACAGAGCGTCCAGCACTCTCTGTCCGACGACGAAGGGCTCGTTTGCCTGGAGCTTCTCGGTGGTCGGACGGGGCACTCGCACAGGCCAGCTCTGCATCATGGGGTATTCGGTCTTCTTGCCGTCAAACTCGACCTCGAGGAGGTTCTCCGCGACCGTGTAGCTGCCCTTGCCGGCAATCTTGGTGATCGTACCGCGGGCGCGGGGTGGCAACAGGATTCTGTGGGTGGAAATGAAGGAGTTCTCGTTGACGGTACCCCAGACGTCACCACCAGAGATGTGGTCGCCGACCTTCAGGGTAGGGACGAAGTCCCACTTCTTCGTGCGGTCGAGGGCAGGAACGGCGATACCACGGGGAATGTAGATAGACTTGGAAATGTCGCTGATCTTCTCGAGGGGTCTTTGGATACCGTCGTAGATACCGTTGAGCAGACCGGGGCCAAGCTCGACGGAGAGAGGCTTTCCGGTGCGAACGACGGGGTCACCGACCGTAACACCGGCTGGGCAAGGTTAGCGGATATCTCGTTGGGGGCTTTGGCGAGGCAATCAACAACGCACCAGTCTCCTCGTAAACCTGAATTGTGCATTGGTCGTTGTTGATGCGAATGACTTCACCGACCAGGTTATCGTGACCGACTTTAACCTGTGATGGGGTCAGAGGACGGTTAACATATCCATCCAGAGTATGCAACCTACCAACTCGTACATGGCAACACCAATCATGTCCTCGGCGACAATGACGGGTCTGGGGATGGCATTAGTCTTCGTGCGCGGCAAATCGAGCGTAGGGGGCGAGTCGGGGAGCTGCCTCGAACGTACCCAGAGACCGAGAAGATCTTGCCTGCACAAAGTCAATGTCATCATCGATGGTGAGCAGTGTGAAGGTGAGCTTACCGTGGTGAACCTCATCCTGCTGCTCGGCCTTGGTCTCTTTCTTCTGCTTGTGCGCAGGAGGCGCCCTCGGTCAGCTTCCAGCGATAGTATGGGGGTTGGGTCGGTGGGGCAGGCGTATGCGGCATAACAGAGGCCTTGCAGTCGGGTTGCTTACAGGAGGCATGATGGGCGTTTCGACGCGAGCAGTGCTCGGCTCGTGAAGCGTCGTCTCGGGGAGAAGGTCGGTCGATAGGAATGAGGGATCCGGCGTTGAAGGGGAGGGCGGGATGGATGGCGGGAGTCGGGGTGTCGTTGGAGAGGATGGTAGAGGATGAGCAGAAGCTATTGCCAGAGCTTCGCCTTGGACGTCCACTTGGCTGTTCGAGCGCGGCTGCGGCTCCCGTGCATGTCTGGCCGGGGCGCTCCAGCTGATACGCCCGCTCCCATTGGACGCCTCAGGTAGCGCATGCGAAAGTGGAGGCGATGATGTATGACCGGGGCCCGTGCCTGCTTTTGGGCCTCCTGTCGCTGAGTGTACTGTCTGTCCTGCCGCTGAAGGACCGCCGGTATCAGTGGCGGTAGCGCCTGGAGCGTCTCCCGGAACCTGTAAGAATGCACCTGAGCCGCCAGTCCTGCTGCCAGTGCCCGCACTACTTCCCCCCAAAGGAATGGGCGACACGGGCGCCGACGGTGAACTGTCACCATCCCCGGCTCCCTCCTGTTGCGTGCCCCGGGCCAGCAGTTCGACCAAAGACGGCCGGGCCCGGAGCCGAGGGCGCAGGCCGGGTTGCATGCACTCGACTTCTCCTTTTGTTGCCGCCAGAGAAATGTTCGGCTTCTTCTTTCTTTGTTGCTTCTCGCGAATGTCGTGGCGAGGTAGTGTAGATTCGGTAGTTGTTTTGGGTTGTCAGCGCGACGGGTGTCCTGTGCTGTTACACCCCTTTTGCCAGGTCAGGGAACCAGTTGATAATTAGGCACGCCGCAGCAAACCGGAGACTCGCCAAGCGAGAGTCCGCGACCTCACCGACCGTGGCATCCTTCCTGCCAGGTTCATTCGAGACTGGGCTTGGGGAAGGTGCACACGGATTGCACCGCCACTGTGAACACGTCCGCTTCTCCGCACCGTTGGCCCCGAGACAGCCAGCACATCTCAAACTACCTCACGTCAAGCCAGAAGTCGTTATGGTCTTTGGATCATAAACAGTTACTACTACTATTCAAGCTAACTAGGTGGGAAAGCAGGCTGTTCCTCGAAACGTTCCTCATAATAGGGGTCTTGTCTTGTTGACAAATACGGAGAAACAACAAAGCAGCTAAACGCGTGGTGCGCCAATTCTCTCGTTTCCCTCCTAAAAGCACGAAAAACTTGCGTTCGTACATTCATTACTATCGTCATTAGGCCATATCCAACGAGCCATCATTGTCAATGACTGCCAGACCGCCACCCAGACTTGCGCCAATATAGGCTCTCATATCAGAGCTCCGTTGCCCTCACAAGCCCATGCTTGCTTGGAGCACACCCGCTGCCTCTTCCTGTAACCTCATCCGCCTCAGGATGTTGGTCGTTTTCCGCAAATAATTCCATGGCTGGCGGATAACCTGTCCGCCGAGCTGGCCGTTTCGTGTAATTCGGTCCGGTCTGGTACTTTTATCTATGCTTTTTGTGTGCTCCGTACAATGCGGTCAAATATGTACGTTGTCGACTCGCCTATGTTCAACCTTGGTGTTTTGGTTCATGCGAGATGTCTGAGCTGTCCAGTGCTGGGCAAGCTGGCGTGTCTTAGGCGGTTGTCTCCTTGAAGTCGATCAACTGCTCGTCTTCGTCGAGCTGCTTCTGCGGCGGCGACAGACTCTTCTCCCACTCATCCATCAAGTTGTTGGCGGTGCGCTTAAGATTACCGGGAGAGAGCTTGTTCACAACGGTTGGCAGTAGCTCCCCAAGCTGAGACGGCGACAGAAGAGCCGACTCGGGGCGAGATGGCGACTGGTTCGACGTGTCGATGGCGATGGATGACTTCTTCTTCTTACTGCTCAAGTCTCAGTACGGCTCCGTTCAACCAGGGCGAGGGATGTGTTTCTTACAGTGGAGTGACATTCTCGTCGTTGTTCTCTGCCATGGACGCAATGCCCTCTGCTCCGCCGACAGTCGAGCCGCTCCAGCGAGCTGATTTGGCCGAGGACACCGAAGGTGATTCCCAGTTCGACCAGTCGTTATCGTCAAAGGAGTCAAAGGTCAACGGCGTCCACGAGAAGTGCTTCGCCTTGGTAGTCGTCGACTTGACGGCAGGCTTTGGGTTCGGTCGTTCCTGGAACGGCTTGGCTGGCTTGCTCGGGGTGTCGACGGGTGATTCGAATGCAGAGTTCAGCGGAACTCTGGTGCGCGAAGATGGGGGAGGCTTGATCGTGTCCTGGTCGCCGACGAGCGACCTTTCTCTCCTGCCGTACGGGTCCGTTGAACCGGAACGCCCAGGGACGCCATGAATCGGTTCGTCCCCGACAGTGGCCTGCCGAATGTCCTCCACAAAGCTCCAGAGGCCTACCCTAAAGTCCTGGGCCATTTGCTTGACACCGGGCGTGCCGGGGTTGTAGGTACGCGGCTGCCACGATGCTCTCTTCGGCAACGCAACATGCGATGGGGTCATGATGGGCGACCGAAGCTCGACTGACCTGACGCTAGCAGTGTCATCGTGCACAGAGAAGCCTTCCGGTTTGGTCGGCGAAAGTAACGAAAGAGTTCGCGTGTGCCCGCCACGGAGGACTCTGCGCCGGTACTCCCGAGGGCCCGTCTGTCCTTGCAAGTCTCGGAGGAGGGCTTTTCTCCTGTCCAATTCGACGCTCCTCCTAGAGGCTGCCTCGTCGTCGTCCAACAGCGATGGCTCGATGAATTGTGGAGCGAGAGGGCGGACCGGCAACTCTCTCTTCCTTCGGGCTGACTGGGCGGTCCAGTCGTGCTTCAGTCGGGCGAGCTCGGCTTCGGCACGCGCCAATTCCTCACGGATTTCCAATACTTTTCGTTCTTGCGCCGCTATCGCAATAATGAAGCCATTGGGATCGGATGGGGAGGTGACGGCCGAGGAATCGGCGGGTGTGGGAGGGTACGAGTTCGTGGCGACGGAAGCCGGGCGGGAAGGGTCGCTGGTCGGCGGCGCAATGGGCAACGTGAGCGACAGGCGATTGGTGTTCCTGGAGGCATTGGAGGTGGAACGGGCCGCACGCGAGAGGCGTTCCTGTGTGGAAGGGGTCGGGGGAGGAGGCGTCACGGCCTCGGGGATCTCCATCTCTCCGATGAGAGTCTCGACGTGCATCTCAGAAGGTTTGTAATGGGAGAGCCTCGAGGCAGGTTGGGGTGTGAATGCCGTCGTGGTCGTGGCCGGAGGGTCCGCCGGCGGACGCTCGACCACGGAGGAACGACGGCGAATCTCGTGGGTGCTCTGCATCTCGGCACGAGCAAAACGGGTGGGCGACGCCTCCCGCAACGATTGACAGGTCGCGGCGGTGTAGGTTCTGCGGCGCCTCAGGATAGAATGGGAGGGAGCAGCGCTATTGGCTCTCCGGAGTTGCCTTTGTCTCCAGGCGGCGGAGGAGTGAGCGTGGATCGTTCTTCTGGCGACGACAGCCTTGTAGTTGTTCAAATGTTTTTGGTGGTCATTCAAGAGAGTGCGAGAACAGGTAGAGACGAAGCAGATTTGTAGCAGGAAAATGGCTGTCATGGAGAGAGTGGAAAGAGGGTCATTATTGACAGCCCCGTGTTTGTTGTTGTATCCGTCGGTAAAAGCAAAGTAAAAAACGCCCCTGGCAGATAGGAGCCGGGCCAGCGATTAGCAGCAACGGGAGCGAGAGAACGGGGTCGTCGGGGGACTGCCCAGGTGGCCTGGGTCTCTGGGTCTGGGTTTCTCCTGGGTCTTGGACGGTTCGGGGGTGCGGCCGGGTTCAGGAACCAGAGTCTGTCGCGCAGGTACGGGGCCCTTCTGGGTGGCCGACGTCCTCTCTGGGTCTGGTCGGGGGTGTTAGTATGAGGGTTGCAGGCGCAACGGAGGCGGCGATTGGACAGCGAGATTGACCGGGCTGGCGTGGCGGACGAGGGTGTTTCTGCTCAGATAGGGGGCGGGAGTGTGGTCCTGGTAGTGGTGTGGTCGCTGTGGAATCTTTTATCTCGCTGTTTGCCGGACCTGGAAGAATTGGATGACGAATTCAAGCACAGATTCCCAGCTTGAAGAGCTGACAAGGAGCGAAGAAAATGGGGAGTTTAGCTGTTGAAGTAGAGATTGCGACAAGCAGGAGCAGGCCGGGCGAGGGTCAAGGTGAGAGTCGAGACAAGGCGAGGTCCCTGGCTGGGAGTCAGAGTCGTCAATGCAAGCTGCCGGCAAGCTTGTTGTCCAGATTGCTGTAGTGGGCCAGCAGTCGAGTAACAGTAATAGTAGTAGGTAAGGTAGTCTTGTCGTGGAATATGTGCGTGCGTGCGTGCGTGGATGCGTATCCGTTCAGTACCTTGGTGTTGGTATCCGTAGTCGACGTGGTCGTCGTGTCCCAGGTCCAGTCCTAGGGGCCCAGCAGGGGTAGCAAGGAGACCGATGTCAGGACCCAAAGTATGAGGTAAGGTAGTAGGGTATATGGACAAGGGAAGCCGAAGTAATTAATGGCAAGGGCAAATGGCCGTGAGTTCGGACGACGGGCGAAGAAGCAACAGACGTCGGTCGGGTGGGTTGAGATGGGATGACCGTGGATGCGGATCTGTGGACGAGTGACGGTGATGTTGATGTCGAGAACGGGCAAGAGCAACAGCAACGGCAATGGCAAGAGCAACGGGGTCGGGGGAGGGGGAGGGGAGGGAAGGGGAGGAGGGGAGCCAATGGCAACGGGGCGTATGCAAGATAAGTATCTGGTTCTGTAAGGGCCGGCTGGGGAAAGGAAGAAGGAACGAAGGTGGCGGCAAGTCGATTGGGCAGATGACGAGAAGAAGAATGAGACGAGAATCGAAATCGAGATAGACCCTAGTGACGATGCGATGGGCAGCTATCCGTACTGGTCAAATGACTCTTTTTGGCCCTGGTTGTTGGGATGGGAACCGGAGCATGTGGTCTGACCTTGGGTCGTTGATGACGGAACTCTGGTGGTTTCTGGTGCAAATTCGCATTGCTTTTCTCTGCGCTGACCATATGGCGGAAAGGGTTATTTTACATGAATGGACCCTGTTGCTGTGCGCCATTCCCGAGGACCCCGCGAGTTGCGCCTCTTCCTCTTTCTTCCTGTGTCTTGTTGTTTTTTCCTTTTTCTCTCAATCCGTACCTTCCCGCGTAGTGTTGGTAGCGTTGACAGCCATTGGCGTCGTCAGGATACCCCTCGTCTGGCTGCCAGATCGGACGGACACATGTTTCCCATTGTTTTGGCGTCCGTCCCCGTCCGATCAACAACAAGACGAAACGAAACCAATTGTCCATGGAAACCGGCGCACCAAAGTCGTGCGTTTGCATCAGCGCCGATCCACTAGGAGCGACGTTGGGCCAGGGGCTTGCAGCGGCGTGCTGCACCATCTCCTGCAGCAACCCGTAAGAAGTTGCGAGAGCCGCAGCACAAGGAGTCAGTAAGATGTAGGCAGGAAGCTAATTGCTTGTCAGAAACCGATGGGCGCCCCGGCAACAGGCGTTGTTGGATGGTGGACGGGTGCCGGTCTAGACGGCGGTGCCGGACGGAACGTCTTGGTAGAAGGGCCCGAGGGGCTTGGGAACAGGTCGAGTCGGGTCGAGTCCTTTTGGTCCCTTACATGGTACTTTGGTGACTCAAAGATTCCCAAGTCACTCGGTGCCGTTCAATCCACTGAACGATACCTATTCACATCACGAAAAAGCAGGTACCTCGCCGTGCTAGCTTGTCTGACTGGCAGCTCCTGGCACGGTCTAGCAGTTGCTCTAGCACCTAGCTGCACTGCCTGGCAGATCCAGGACAGCGAGTCCAGGGCCCGCAGGGGTCTGCAGGAAAAAGCTGGGATCAACCGTGGCTTGCGTGGAGAGCTCCAATTTCACAATTTCCCATTTATTAACTGCGCCAGTGGCCAATCACGCCTGCAGCTCGTTTCCCCGACCTTCGAGCCTGCCCCACGTGATTGCCTGTCGTGGACGCGACTTCCTTCTCTTTCGAGCGCCGCTCCTGCCCTCCTCCACCAGTCTTTCCAGAACGGCCTGCAGCTACTTGACTTGTGCATGCATAAATCCGGATGGACGAACTATGCACAGTCGCACCACACTGGCGGAACTGAGCGCCATTGAATTGATTGAGTTGCAACTTACGGACGACTTATTTATAGTGCCAGAACACGAAGCACGCGCCGTCCAGACGCGTGACGCGACTTTCTTCCTTGTCGACACCCACGCATGAAGCTCTCACGAGGCACAGGCTGACAGACCCAACTAAAACTGGATGCAGTCGCCCAAAGCGGAAGTTGAGAACCGATCATCCTGGGCATCACCAGACTTCACTTTCTTGGATCTGCGCTTGACACCACCTTCGCACCAGTGCTGCCTGCAAAGCGACACCGTTTGTTGGTAACATCGAGACCTGCGAGGTCTTATTCATAAAGTTCATTCACAGCCGACCACAGCGGACATCTTTACATGATGCTTCAGCTGCTGGTCTCGCTACGATGCCCATTCCTTTTGTTCTTGTTTGCGACCTCCTAGAGCAGGCACACAGGAAATGCAGATCCGGAGACGAGAACATCAACCAGTGCGTGCGCGACTGGTTCGCCCAGCATCGTCATCGCGTTAATCATCCCGGCACCGACGTCGCTGCTCTTTTCTCGGCTCTTATTCCGGACAAACGAACGGATCGTGTATATGGTATTCAAGCTGCTAGACTATCGAATATCATCGCCAGGGCTGCGGGAATAGGCCAGACGCGCATCGCAGAGCTGCGGCGCTTCGAGAAGCCGGGTCTAGGCCTCGACCTAGCCGATTGTATCGCGAATATCCTCAAAGAAACGGTAAGTCACAATAGGTCAAGAGCATATCAGTAGGCGCGGGGCCTTATGTCGTTCTCTGTCGACTCTGACACGACCACAGCCGTTTCCGTTTTCTCAAAAGGACCCCATTACTGTCGAGGAGATCGATGCAGCCCTCAACAGCCTTGCCGCAGGCTGCAGGTTCAGCTCGCCCGCAGTTCAGGCCTCGGAGCCCCCGCTGACGAGTTCCAATCGAGAGAGCCTGCTGGTCAACCTGTACAGACGCATGCAGTACAGAGAAGCCAAGTGGTTGACGCGGATGATACTCAAAAACCACCAGCCAGTGATGTTCGACCCTGCGCATGTCTACTACTGCTATGACCCGTTGCTTCCAAAGATCATTAGGGTTCAGGACGACTTCGCTGCGGCACTGGGGCTGCTAAACAAGTTGAACAACGATCCTGCTTTGCGCAGCGGGGCCGGAAGATGCGCAAATCTGATGAAGCATTTGACGCCAGTTCTAGGTGTCAAGGTTGGCCGACAATTTTGGTTGAAAGGCCGGAGTATCAAGCACTGCATGAACATGAGCCACGGCCGGATGAGTTGCGAAAAGAAGGTTGATGGGGAATACTGCCAGATCCACGTAGATCTGAGCAAGGGCTTCAGGTGCATCCAGATCTTCTCCAAGAGTGGCAAGGACAGCACAGCAGACCGCTCTGCTTTGCACGGGTAAGTGCGGGCATTCTAGTTTTAGTTGAGTGAGCTGATCTCGGTGCAGGGCCATCCGCGACTCCCTCCGTATCGGAAAGCCCGATTGCAAGCTCTCGAAGGGATGCATATTGGAAGGTGAACTAGTCGTATATAGCGACATGGTATGTTTCAAGTCCCCGTTCAACTCTTCAAGGACCTGCTTTGGAGAAACCCCTGGGGCGAGTCACCTAGAGACTTTCTTATGGGATATGAATGCTGTTTAGATCTTATAGACTAACAAGTGTTTTGCAGGAAAATAAGATACTACCTTTTCACAAGATACGCAAATACGTATCACGATCGGGCAGCTTTCTCCATACACAAGCTGACTCCCAGTACGTGCATGGCCCTCAACAAAATGGCCCGAGCTAACAGCGGCTGTAGACGGCACCACTACGAGCATCTGATGATTGTATACTTTGACGTCCTCCTCGTCGACGGAGAGTCGCTTCTGGGTGTCCGGCACAGTGAGCGCTTCAAGCGGCTGACTGACCTGGTTGACTGTCGAGAAGGCCATGCGGAACTTGTCGATCGCCAAATCATCTCCCTCGACCAGCCACTAGCCGCATCGCATTTGCGCAAGGCATTTGCCAAGTCCATCGTAGCGCGGGATGAGGGTCTGGTCCTGAAACCCGATGATCCTTATTTTGACTTCAGCCAAGATAGACGAGCCTTCTCTTGTTGCCCCATCAAGCTCAAGAAGGAATACATCGGCAGCTTTGGCGATGTTGGCGACTTTGCTGTCGTTGGAGCTCGCTACGACCCAGACAAAGCAAAGTGCTACCGCATACCGAACCTCAAGTGGACACACTTCTATCTTGGCTGTCTCAGCAACAAAGAAGATGTCCAAAGGTGCCAGGCCAAGCCAGAGTTCACTGTGGTGCACCAGGTAGAACTCAACCAGACCCTCCTGAAGACGGTCATGACCTATGAGAGGCCCATGCCAGTGGAGTTTGAGGACAACGATGCCCTGATTCTTAAAATCGCACCCGGAATCGCACAGCAAAAGATGCCTACGGTGGTATTCACTGAGCCTCTAGTCTTTGACATCCGCTGTTTCTCGTTTGATCAGATGGGAAACACCGGCTTCTGGCAACCTAGGTTCCCTCAGGTATCCAAGGTGCACTTTGACCGGTCCTTTGTCGATACCATTTCGTTCTCAGAACTTCAAAAAGTGGCGCAAGAGGCGACGACAGCCCCCGCTATGGATGATAGTCAGGAGATGCTCAACTGGATCGCTGCTCTGGAAGGTGCAGACCCACGCGGCATTCCCGTCGACGCAATCAGCCAGTCCACCACCACTTCTCTCATGACGCCATCTCGCAACTCCTCCGTCAGACCGTCAACCTCGCCGGCTCCCTGCTTTACAAGTCCTCTGATGGCGCGTCGATCCCTTCCAGCCTTGCTTGAGGCTCCAAAGCCCGCCCTCGCCACCCCGCCGACATCGTCAGCTCCCGAGATTGTGGCAAGCAGGCCCGCCGCCGAGGAGCCTGTCAACGGGAACGAGGCCTCCAGCGCCAGCAAGCGAGCTCAAGAGATAGCAAGCCCATCTCCCCGGAAAAGCAAGCGTCTGAGAGTCGCCTCTGAGACCAGTATCAACGACCCAAAGCTGCCCACCACCCAGACTCGCAAGCCGCTCGCAGACGTGAGCATTAACCAAGCGGGCCACTCAAACCCGGCCTCACAAGCAAATTCGGGCTCGAGAAGCAAAATCCAGATGGCATCGTCATCATCAGACCCAACGCCTCTGGCGGCCAACGACGTCGAGAATTCTACCACCAGAAACACACCCGATGTCATGGAGCCGGCCGCCAACCCTCCTCCCCAGACCACCTCGCCGGACTCATCAGCCAAGCACAAATGCCAGCACGCGGGCGACAACTGCATCTTGGCGGGCCGCATCGCAATCCTGTCCCCTTGCATCGCCCACCAGCCGTGGATCACCGAAAACCTCCTTCCCTCCCACGGCATCCGGACCGGGACCTCGGATCCCAACGCACACGCCCTGTCCGCGAAGACGGGCTCCAAGACCCACCCGAAGAGGTCGCCGCGCGTTCGAAAGGTCTGCTTCGTCGAGCACAACCGCAAGGAGGCCACCAAGGCCTTCATGAGGCAGCTCCTCGACAACCCGAGCTACACGCCCAGCGGCAGGCGCGAGTGGGTCGAGGTGTACGACTGGCGCCTGCTGGAGGACGTGACCGCCCTGGAGAAGGTCCTCAAGGGCTCCAAGCCGCTGGCGCAGCACCCGGACCCGAAGCGGAAGTGGTATGTCGGGCTGGTTTGAGCATCATCATCGTCGTCCTTTCAGCATAGCGAAGGGGTCACTTTTCTGTATGAGTACATGAGCATCACGCAGCATCAGGGTCAGCTAAATGAGACATTACACACACATTGACACGATCTTGCGTAGAGTTCTTTTCTTTTCTTTTAGATCAGGCCTCTATGCCTTGGCCTCCTCCTCCTTGTACAAGTCCTTGTAGCTCTCCCTCAGCCTCATGAACAGGTGCTCGTCGGCGGTGAGCACCTTCCTCTCCGCGTACGGGTTCGCGTGGGGCGTGCCCTCGGGCGCGACGAAGCCCCTGACGCGCTCGCTCGGCACGGGGTCGAGGGCGACGGAGCCGACGGGGTGGCAGAAGAAGGCCATGGAGTACCGCGGGCCCGAGTCCGACTCGCCCGAGGGCGCGGCGTCGCCGCCGAAGACGACGCGGTGGACGGTGCTGCGGAACAGGCCGTTGGTCCAGTAGGACAGCAGGTCGCCGATGTTGATGAGGATGGGCGGGAGGGGGTCGGACTCGGTTCCCGGGGGCGTGACGGGGACGGGGGCCCAGGCGTTCTCGCGGGTGAGGATCTCGAGGCCGGCCTGGCCGCGGAGGCGGAAGAGGAGGGTGAGGGAGCCGTAGTCGGAGTGGGCGCCGGCGCGGACGTCGTCCGGGTTGGAGGAGGTGGCGGAGGAGGCCGGGTAGTAGAGCATGCGGAGGATGGTGCCGGACTCGCCCTTCTCGCGGAGGTGGGCGGAGGAGAAGAAGGTCGGGGGGTCGACCTGGTGTCGTAAGTATGAAGCAAGGAATCACGGGGGGTGAGGGTAAGGAACGCACCTCAAGGCCGATGCCGAGGAGGTTCAGGAGCTCCAGGCAGAGGGCGTGGCACTGGTCCCTGAAGGAGTTGACGAACGGCTCGTCGGACTGGATCGTGGGAGGGATGGGCTGCTGGGCCTTGCCGTCCTTGAACTCGCCAAAGTTGAAGGCCCTGGTTTGCGTGCGTCAGTCTCGCCGGCTCATGGGCTGAAGAGGGCTCACGTGTCTCACTCTTTGTAGTCTCCAACCTAGGCAACGTGCATTAGAAATCGGTAATGTGATATTGGAGAGAAAGAAGAGGTGGCTCACCTTCTGGTTCTTGGGGTCCAGAGTCTCAGAGTGCATGCCCGACCAGCCGCGGTTGTTCTGCTGGATGGTGCATGCGGCCTTCTCGTCTACGGGGGCCTTGAAGAGCTTCTTGGACTACGTTGCATGTGTGGATTAGCCACCTGTTTGCCTCAGGCGGTCGAGATATGAGGGGGCCGTACCAGGTCAAAGGCGGCGTCAATGTCGCCGAGGTTGATGTACTTGCCGGTGTTGCGGATGTAGATGAAGCCGTGCTCGACCGCGGCGTCGACCAGCTGCCGCGCGATGGCGGTCCTGTCGACGCCAGGGGCAGCGATGTCGATGATTGGGATGTTTGCGTTAGGCGCCATGGCTTCCTTTGTTTCCTAGTACCTCTTGACAAACTTCTTTCAGGCGACAAGAAGAGAATGTGAGGAAGATGGGAAACAAGTCGGCTTGTGAGACCGAGCGACCACTAATAGGTACTGCTTGGAGGGGCGACCGACCCGATCTCGCGCGAAGTGGGATCGCGATAAGCGATAAGGGTGGGATGATGGAGGGGCGGGCAGGACCGCTCGGGGATGGGCCGGGCGACTTGTGTAATGTGTATTACGCAGCTCGAGATAGCTGATAGGACGGGGTCCTTTGAAACGGCAAACGGCTTCGGCTTTGTGAGCTTGAGTGTTTGTCGTTTGAAGAGGCTCGTTTGGGGTCTTTGGTGACTGAACCAATCCTCCACCGTTTTGATATCGCTCAGGACATCGATGCCCGGATAAGTGAGTCGAGTGTCCTTTTTATTCATGTAAAGAGGTTCAACGTTTTGCTTAAGTAAACTAGGAGCTGTAGGACGAAAACGGGTAACCACCAAAGAAGCCATATCGCAGGGAGACAGCATTGAGGGAACTAAGATGATGGGAAGGGGAGCGCGGTTTACCGATTGTTAAGTTGCCGGGATGCCGCAGGTAAGTAACACAAGAGCTTGAGTTCTTGCAGAGAAAACCTCCAGCCGCCGGGACCGGACCGCGGATGACGCCATGAGCAAGCATGTCAAGCTGTGGCGAGCTGTTTCTTGTGTCTCCTTTGCGCAAGTGAGTCAATGATCATAGCACTCCTGAGGGTATAAAGTTTGCACTCCATTTCGTGGGATTTTGCAATAAGCAGACGGGTGAGGGGTATAATTCATTGAGAGAAAGGAAGGGGGGTCGTGAT
The DNA here is from genome assembly GCA_027406025.1 of Colletotrichum musae. Classification (NCBI taxonomy): domain Eukaryota; kingdom Fungi; phylum Ascomycota; class Sordariomycetes; order Glomerellales; family Glomerellaceae; genus Colletotrichum; species Colletotrichum musae. The sequence goes on along the minus strand of JANVYC010000002.1, from coordinate 2,143,593 downwards.
CTTTGATAATAAGTGGGAAGAACCGATTGTCTTGAGCAAGCCATAGAGGACGCAAGTTACAACTGCTGGAGGGGAATCGCAAGTCGTAGCATCTCCTTGTACAAGGGTCGATGGTCGTGAAGAGCGCGTGCTCCAGAGTCCAGACACCCACCACCTGCTACAAGGAGTGCACATCCCTGACTCCAGCGTCGGGCGTCGCGAGAAGGTGAGGTATCCGTAAAAACAGTGGGGCTATCCGGGAACGGCGGGGACGGGAGCCGCTGCAAGGTCACCTCGGGCTCACTCCCGCTGAGAGCGAAGCTTCCAGCGGCTCGCTGCAGTGGGTTGGATCTTCAACGTTGTTTGCTGTCTTTTGTATTCTCTAGACGCGGGACGGACTAGTGTAGAGTGATGTACTCCTGCAGATCTAATCGCGTCTGGGGAGATCCGCCAAGCGTCTCTAAAGTTCTGACGACTCCTACGGTACCCACGTGACCGAGAGGAAGGTACGCCGCACGCCGCACTCAAAAGTCCACGATACCATTGCCTGTGGTGTTCTAGGTAAGGTTGTGGCTTGGATGGGAACCTGGAACTCGGGATAGGTGGATGGAAGCTGAAAGCCCGGGCCGTTGCAAGCTATGAGCCTAGCCACAACTCACATCCCAGGCCCGGGCCACCGCCACAGACAGCCGGAGCTGTAACTGCTACTCCCGACAGGCGCTAACCCTAGTACCTCCTTAGCGCCCCGAAACTCACCTCTCAAGGGTTGCCGCAAGTTGCTCCCCCTGTACAACGGTACCTCGCAACCTGGCGTTCCTGAACCCCAAACTTTCCCAATTTACTCCCCTCGCCCAGTGTCTCCTTTGTGTGAAAGCTCCCCTCTTCTTTTGAGACACGCTTGTCAGTGTCATTGGCCTACCGGACGGCCTTCTTTTTTCATGACAAGCTCAGCCATTCCTTTAGAAGTCTTTTGAGCTTCTCGCCAATCGCGCCCGGCCACCTCCTGCTCCCCTGAGTGCCCGGTCTCGCGACCCAAGCTCCACTCGCCGCCGCCGCCTCTCCTCCGACCTTTCCCTCCCAAACGCTTGCGCTATCAACTCGAGCTCGACGAGCTTCCAACCCTCGCGCAAGGCCCCGACAAGATGCCTTGTGAGTCTCGCCTTCCGCCTTCCGCCTTGCACCCGTCGATGCCCTACCCCGCCATGCGCTTGCCCTCTATTGCACCTTCTGCCCCGGCAGCTCGCCCTGCCGTCACATGTCGTCAAGGCTACCTGCGTCATACCTGCTTGACCTCCATCTCGCGCCCGGTCGTCTCCGCTACCTACCTTGGCTGTCACTCTGCGTGAACAGTTGCGCTACCGGCAGGACCTTCTGCAGTCGACGGCCGTTGCTGGCCTTTTCAGCGTACTCGCCGTAGAGCTGCTCTTCGCGACGTTACACCGCGATCTGGCCTCAACACCGCGATACAGCGACGTCCGCACACTACCGCTTTTCCCACTACTCTTCACCCCTGAACATCGCAGCCTTGTATCGCACATCGTCATTTATGGACTTGACTGACTAGACATGGCAGCCCTCATGGAGGACCTTTGGATTAGTGGCCAAGCAACGTAAGCCCGACGCCTCTCCCCTCTTGACTCGGAGGTTGATTAGAGCTAACCAGTTCGCTCATCCAGGAACCATGATCTCTCCGAACTTGAGGACTGTGCGATTGGCGTTGATGCGACGTACTACCTCCAGCTCTTTCTCGATACGCCCCCTTTCCACGAGCCTCTGCTGCCCGCGCTGGGTGGCATGACCGGCATCGAGCAGCATCTTCGAGCAGATATCGATCAATGGAAGGCCAACAAGATGGTTCCGTTCTTCATCTTCGATGGCCAGTCTGTGACTGGCCAGGAGGAGGTTGCCGTGCAGCGGGGCAAGGCTGCCAACCAGAAGACGGACGAAGCTTGGAACCTGTATTTCAACAGCGAGGCCCAGAAGGCTGTTGACGCCTTCGGCAACAACATGGGTAGGCATCTGCCGACGAAGCGTGGCCGAGGCGTTGTGCTGACCGAACCACCCAGGCGCCTACCGAATTCAGAACCTCTACCCCCTACTCAAGTCGATTCTGAAAGACAACGGTTTTCATTTCCTCGTACCCCCCTACAACGCCTCTGCCCAGGTTAGTCCACGAATCGGTGTAGCACGTGAGGCGCCGCGCTGACCGACACGCCAGCTTGCGTATTTCGACATGATAGAGTCCGACCAGTGTGCCGCCGTCATGGGCTCGCAAGAGCTGCTACTCTATCCCATCAAGGACACTATGATCCGCTCAATAGACTGGGAGGGGAAGACCGTCACGTCGCTTTCCAAGAAGAACCTGATTCGCTCTCTTAATATTAGCGAGGGGATGTTCCATGACGCTCTTCTGATGACTGGCACCTCTTTCTTGCCTACCTTCCCCCCGCTCCAGGACGTTTCTCTCAACCCTCGCCAGCCGTTCGCCATTAACGACGCGGTCAACCTTTTGAGGGCGTCCGAGAAATCTGTCCAAACTGCTTGCAGCTCTTACGTCGATATCCTCAAGTCCAAGGACGTCAACTGGTTGGCCAAGTACAGGTACGCCCGGATGGCCATCAACCACTTCATTTACATCTCGGAGGAAGGTGAGGTCAAGGTAAACGATTATGACCACGTCACCAATGACAATCACGAGTACCTTGGCCTGCAACTGCCAGGAGAGCTGTTCCACTACCTCAACACTGGCCTAATCAGTGCTCGGGTGCTCGACTACATCACACACAGCCGAATCATTATAACACCCACTCTGGACGGCGTCGCTTCGGAGCAGTACAAAGCACTGGTCACAAAACAACTTGTACCTCTCAAGGAGCAGAGCATCGCCCTGCTCATCCCCAGACTTCACCGCGGCCTTCAGCACAAGGACATCTATCTGAAGGTCTGGTTCGACGACAGCTTTTCATACAAGATCAACAAGACGCTGCAACCCTCGCCGTCTCAACGCGCTGCCACTTGGGATGTTCAGGAAAGCTTACTCAAGAAAATCGCCGACCAGATCTCCGATCCTCCTGGTTCTATCGCCCACGAAACTCTGGCACTCTTGTACATTTCAAGCGAGACCTTCCCCAAGGACAAAAAGCGCATCGCCGGTATCGACTCCGCAGAGAACATCACGGCCCTGACTATATGGCGCTTCCTTCATCTCCGTGGTTACGTCGACGATTCGCATTCTCTCACTAACTGGGGCAGTGCTTTGGCGGCCGCGATGGTGAACATGAAGGACATGCTCGAGGACATCCAGCTGCCGGAGGGTGTGAACATTTTCGAGGCCATTTTGCATGCCTTTGAGCTCATCAGATTCGACGTTCTCAACTCGCGACACCGACACGAGGAGCTTCACGGTGCTCCCATGAGCGGCAGTGACGAGGACAAAGCCAGCGTCACCCTCATCAGTCGGTGCGCTTCGCTTTTGAAGCTTCGACACGAAGCTAACGGCTACACGGGACCTCTGAACAAGAATCTACTCTTGTTCCGGTCTTTGTCGACTGCTGTCCGCGAGGCTGATCGCGACCTTGTGGAGGCTATCGTGGCGTCCATGTTTCTGTACGCCCAGTCGAAGAGAGAAAGAAACGATTACCTGGACATCAACATGAAGTAGGTATTCACGATCGGCACCATGCATCCATCACTGACAACTTGTAGGCTCCCCTTCCTCCACAGCCCCGACATCGCCTTGGGCATTGCTGTCAAGACGCTGTTGGAGGAGCTCCCTGGCGGCGACGACGCGGAAAAGCGTCAGGCCAGACTAGAAGGTTTCCCCGCCAAGTTCTTCCCATACGCCACCGACTTCAAGGACGACGTCCAGCTGGCATTCGCATTTTTCGATTCTATCCACAAGGGCGTGAATGCCTTGAATAAGGAGATATCGGCGGCCGACAAGGCAGTATGGGCGGCAGCAAGAGATTACCTGGATGCGAGGCGGTTCTAGGGCAGAGGATTTCTGTCGTTGTAGCGCGGCGTTGGAGATTCAAAAAGCAGAAGGCGGTTCTGGACAGCAAGAGGCACGCCGGGCTGTCGCTGTTTGGAAGCAGCTTATTCGTCTTTGAGGGCAGGATACATGGATCGATTGGCCATTCATAGCCCTAGTCGACTAAAGCTCGCGACAGCACTCGAAGCTGGTCCCGACAGAGTCAATTGTTTGCATCACAGTTTACATACACCCGTAGGTTAGCTGTTCTGTATTCAAGGAATAGAAGCAGATGATACCTGAAAGCATTTAGTACGCGCTCGAGTGCGGACAAGCTTGACATGCGAAAATATCTTTTCCATTCCAAGGCCGAGTGCCCTACGTTACTTCTAGGTAAGCTTCGGATGGCAGATCATCATCATGAATGGGGGTGGCTACGAGTGCCTCCCCCGCCATCAAGCCGGCCGGCGGTGTACGATGCCGCCTGGTGAAAATTAAGCCAATAATGGAGAAGCCCAAACGCCAGCTCATGCCAATGGTATCTCGCTCGCTCTCAACAGGCGGCGGCTTCCCAAATTTCCCGCCCCCCGCTTCGTTCAATGATATGCTAGTCCCTCCTCTATCTGATCCAAGTTAAAGGCAGCGGCATGTGCTCAAGTCAAGATGCCCATGAATCTGCTACGCTGTGTATGTGTGCGTGCAGCTGTTTTTATTGCTTTCAGGATATCAGGCGTCGTTTGATCGGCTGACGCAGCGGGATGTCGTCGAGCAGTATCTCCTCCTTCTCCTGGACCCTCTGGCCCATGCGGCGGATCTTTTCGAGTAGGTGACTATTGAGAAAGTGCAAAGTTGCGTCAGAAAAAGCTTTTTGTATATCATGAGCGGCTGCGAGAAATGAAATCTGAGGTGTCTGGCAGTGTGTCGTCCTCGTCTGACGATTCTGCAACGGTGACAGAACGAGGCGAGGATGCGTCATGCACGTTCGCGGGTCCACTCGGACCAGGGTCCCAAAACGGGGACACCTCGGGCTGGTCGCTAGAGAGGCAGGAGTATCTGAAGTGATGAGGAGACGGGGACGGGGAGAAATACTCTATGGGGAGGTGGTTCTTAACGCCCTCGGTCACGGCGAGGTTGATGCGGTTGTCGCGGTTCTCGTCGTCCTCGTAGTGGGCTTCCTGCATGTGCTCTCGGATCCGCTCGCGGCCGTCCTCCTGCTCGGGGGTGCGCACGACGAAGCCGCAGTCGTCTTCCTCGCAGACCCAGGTGCCGTTGGGTCCCTTCGGCTCGCTCGTCGGGATGTTCTCGGCCCGGACGACCACCTTGAGCGCGGCGGGCGACTCCGCGGTGTCCGGTTCGGAGCCGTCGCTCTCGGGGGAGCTGCTGGCGGCGTCCATGTCGTCGTCGTCGTCCGAGTCGTGCTCGTGCAATCTCTTGACCACCTTTGATCCTCGCGAGACGGTGTCGGGGGTGTCGTCGTCGAAATCGAACCGCCGCTTGCTGCCCTTGCTGCCGACGAGACGCAGAGCCGACATCTTCCCTGCTGGGCGTCCTACGCGCCGGTGCTGAGGCGTTTCCATTCCTTGCTGCAGATTCCCCCCTTCCTCGCTAGGTTTCTTGTGAACCCTTGGCGCGGCCAACGTCTTCCGCCGGATCAAATTTGACGGGATCTGATCGTATTCGATGTGCTGAAGGGTGATGCGAGGCTCTCCAGCTGCTTCCTGTAGCTTTATCCAAAACCCGGACCCGCCCCATACTTGCTCATCCAACCTTTCCAGGAGTTCTTGCGCGTAGTACAGGAGGATCTCGGCTGAGGAACGGTATTCCTTGATGCGGTACTTGTAGTAAAGCTTTGATGCTACCTTGGAAAGAGCAATCTTGGCAAGGGGTTCCAGTTCAGGTCTGAGCTCTTCCAGTCCCTCCATGAGCAGGTCTACATGCGAAGGCTGGGCTGCGTCGTCACTCCCCGTCCCTGCGAGTGCGGCGACCGGTACATCCACATCCATCGGCTCGACAACCTCTGCCGGGGGTGGACTTCGCGATTGCGTCTTGGTTTTGGCTCTGGATCTCGATCGAATACTGCGCTGAGATGCAGCAGGCTCGGGATTATTGGACTCTTCGCTAGTGACGTTTGCATCCTGCGGAGTGCTTCGTCTGGTGCGCCTCGCCAATGACTTCTGCGCGGGAGGCTCGTCTGCAGCGACAGGCGTCTCGACGGCTGCTGTTTCTTCCGGCAGCTCCTGGATAGGCGGGGCTGGAATGACCTTATTCCTGGATTCCAGGACGTTGGCATGGGTTTCCTGCGGCGGTAAGCTTCTTACTTGAGTACTGCGGTTGACAGAACCTACGGGGTGCCGCTCTACGAGCCACTTGAAGAAGGCAGTCGGGGGCCAGTCGAATGCGTGACTGTCCTCATAGAAGTGTGAAATCAGAAAGGGCGCATGGTTGTCGCACCGAGCAACAACTTCGTCGTACGTCGCGCCATCGCCTATCGCGACGGCGTACTGGAGAATGTTAGGAGAAGCTCAACGGACAAGAGGAAGGACACAAGAAGCTTACCTTCAGGAGCAGCTCTTCGATACTCAACTCATCATGTGTCCCGGACTTCTTTTTTCTTCCCTTCCCCTTTCTTCCTTTGCTTTCTTGGGCCATGTGGTCCTCGATGGCGGTCATGACGGTGTAGTAGATTGAAACGCCTTCAATCATGCGATCGTAAATGGGCTTGTACGTCGCCGATGGCGGGCGAATCTCGTACCATCCTGCCGCTCCGCTAGCCCACGCGCCATATGTTCCGGTGTCGTTCTCGCCGATAGCGTAACGAGTGCACTGTTTAGTCTCGATGAGAGCGGATTTGGTGTTCGGCTTCTTGGCTGGGGAACGTTAGTCGTGCCTTTTGAATACCCCGTCTTAATTCGACTGACCTCGCGACTTCCTCCCTTCGTCGATTACGACGCGGCCACGGACTGTGAAGGGACCTTTGGTTTTGACGGTGAAAAGCTCGACGGGTCGGCCGGCCTTGTCGCAGACTGTGGCATCTTCCAGTACGAACGTTTGTAGCATGGAGTCTTCTGCGTCCAAATCCGGACTGAATTTCTTGAGGACAGTCAACTCCTCGACGTAGCCATGGCCGTCATCCATGGTCCCCGCCGTCGTGTCGGACGTTCTCCGGCGTCGTCCAACCATTGCGACGACCTAAGCTACTGTCGAATACGGGAAAGGTGCAGTGGAGGTAGCAGACATCGGGAAGCCTGCACGCTATTTCGGAAGGCCAACAAGCGAAGAAGGCGAGGCTATGATCGAGGTTGTTGGGATCGCGGAGCGAAGATCGTAGCGGGGCAGCGATTGCGCCAACGTGAGGTCAGTCGGTCGGTGGTGGGTGTGATGGAGCGACCTTACGCGAACGCGATCCAAGTCCATTAAAGACGGCGAGGTCGCAGCGCGACGGCGCTCGAGTACAGGGAGCCCGGGCAATACGTACCTACTGCCCACAGGCATCTTCACGTACCCATGCGGGGCACTTTACGCCACTGCCTTCCCCGCTGGAAAGAGAGCGAGGTCCGGATAGGCACCTTGGCTTGGTAGCTGGCGCGCGCACGGCACAGGGACCTCGCTGGTTCCCAGTCCCCGCCGACAGGGGCCCGGACGCCTGACGACCAATGGATAACGCGATAAGACACGCTGGAACGTCCCTCCCAAAAAAATTTCCCAAGAACTGCATGCAGAGAACCGCAATCCGCAGCGCAAAGCTAAAGAGAGAGGCTGCTTGTTCCCCCCCACCGACCTCAACTTTTCCTCTCTTTTAACTCCATATCTTCCTAGTGTATCGGGCGGATGCGATTAACGTCCAGTGTCTGGAAGATGGCGAAAGACACCGTGCTCGAAGGCGTCTTCGGTAAGCATTCACCCTCACTTTGTTGCATTTCGACCTCGTCGCATTCCTTCTGCTCCCTCCCGCGCCTTCGATGCCTGCTTCCATGCGCAAGTCGGTCCTTCGTAGCTGACATGCTGTCGCCGCCCAGCCATCAATAAGCCGTATGGCATGAGCTCTGCTCAGGTTATTCGCGATGCCCAGACCCACATGAATCCCTCGGCGATGTTCAAGCCGTTGATCGAGAGAGACCTCGCCGCCAAGATGGCGGAACCGAAGCAAGAATGGAAGCGACGCAGGCCCGCCAAGAGGGACACGCGCGTGAAGATGGGACACGGCGGAACCCTTGACCCCCTCGCCACGGGCGTGCTCATCCTGGGTGTTGGCTCTGGAACCAAGTCGCTCAGCAGCTTCCTCGACAGCACCAAGACGTACGAGACCGTCGTGCTGTTCGGCGCAAGCACAGATACCTACGACCGGGTCGGAAGGATACTGAGCCGGAGGGCGTACGACCACATCACGAAGGAGCAGGTCGAGAAGGCGATGGACAGCTTCAGGGGCAAGTTCGAACAGATCCCGCCCCTGTACTCGGCGCTCAAGATGGAGGGAAAGCCCCTGTACGAGTACGCCCGAGAGGGCAAGGCCATCCCGCGGGAGATCGCGGGGCGCGAGGTCGAGGTGACGGAGCTCGAGCTCGTCGAGTGGTACGAGCCCGGCACGCACAACCACAGGTGGCCCACCGAGGAGGCCGAGACGGCCGAGAAGAACCTCGCGGAGCAGGTCTGGCGGGTCGAGAAGCAGCAGGACACCAACAGGAAACTGTCCCCCGCCGAGGAGAAGGAGGAGGAGAAGGCGATCTCCGAGCACGAAACCCTCAAGAAGAAGTTCGAGGAGCGCCAGGACAACCTCATCCGCGACAAGCCCACCAAGAAGCAGCGCCCGCCCAAGAGCTCGGCCCTCATGTCCGGCGCGCTGGGGCAGCTGCCCGAGGGGAAGGGTTCTAACCTCATCCCTCCCCCGCCCGCTGCCGACGAGCCGTTCCCGTGGACCGACAAGGGCCCGCCCGCCGCCAGGATCCGGATGACGGTGACGTCCGGTTTCTACGTGCGCAGCTTCTGCCACGACCTGGGCGTCAAGGTCGGCTCCGCGGGCTTGATGGCGGAGCTAGAGCGCTCGCGCCAGAAGCACTTCGAGGTCCGCACCGACAACTGCCTGGAGTACGACGACCTCGCCAAGGGCGAGAGCGTCTGGGGCCCCAAGGTCGAGAAGATGCTGGCCGACTGGGCCGAGAGGTACCCCAACGGCGCGCCGCAGGTGCAGCAGCGCAACAACAACAACAACAACCAGGGCCAGCAGAAGAACCAGGGCCGGAACAACAACAACCAGCAAAAGAAGCGCAAGTGGGAGGACAACAGGCAGCAGGACAGAAACCCCAAGAAGCGGAGGAACTCCAGCTCCGACGATGGCGAGAAGCCCGCCAAGGCGGCCAAGGTCGAGCAGGAGAAGGCGAAGTCGCCCGCGAAGGACGAGAAGGCGAAGTCTCCCGTCAAGGACGAGAAGGCGAAGTCTCCCGTCAAGGAGGAGAAGGCCAAGACGCCCACGAAGCCAGAAGAGGCCGAGTGGGAGGGCATCAAGGACTGAGAACCTGAGCGAGTATAGAGAAATGTGTACACGCAGAGCACGAAAGTGAGAATTGTATCCGACTGGTTGCGACACAGGGACGGAAAGCACGGCGTATAAGGCATCATTTTTTGACTGCAGGACCACAAAAAGAAAAAAGGCATTTCGGGCACGAAGTCGCTGCTGCTAGTATTTTCTGCCACTCTCGGGCTGGCTGGTATTCGAGTAAGAATAGACTCACTTTTGACCTCAATTTGAAATTCGTTGTATTCGTCACCAGGCCCGTCCATGATACGGGAACGCGCCCACCCTCCCATCCTGACCAGCCATGCAAATTTCCTGTTGGTTCTTTTCCGTGACCGCCCCCACCGCCATTAACCCATCCGTCCCAATATGCTCCATTACCATCCCCGTTAATGACCGTGTATATCGCAAACAGCCACCCAATAAATGCCAAGTCATGTCGTCATAAATAGTGATCCGCGGGCACTCGCACCGCTATGCATCGTACACTTGCTCTCCATCGGTAGAATGGTCGGTGTGGTTATAGTTGTGAGGACTGTGATGTAGGCGCCGGTGCTGGTGCCGACTCCGGTCTCGTCTCTGCCGGAGCCTGACCGTCCGTCCCCTCCTGTTTCCCGGGCTCCGCGGCGGTAGGGGTGGTCTTCAGCTCCCCCAGCAGCGACCGCACCCTCTCGATCCTCCCGACGGCGCCCTCCAGCCTCTCCAGCCGGCGCTTCTTGTCCTGGTCCCGGCGCTCGAGCACCTCGACGCGCTCCTCCAGCCTGGCCCGCGCCCGGCGCTCCGTGGCGACCATCTCGTTGGCCTGCTCGAACAGGCTGACGCTCAGCTCCTCGACCTCCTGGCTGGTCGTGCTCAGCCGGGCCTCGGCCGCGACGCGCAGGCCCTGCTCCCGGTTCAGCGCCTCCAGCAGGTCCTCCGTGGTGGCCGGGTCGCCCGGGCCGGGGGGCGTCGGGGCGCGCAGGTTGGGCGTGGACTTCATGCCCCTCGGGCTCAGCAGCTGCGACAGCCTGTTGGCGCCGCCGGAGAGGAAGGACGTGCGGGTCGGGGACGGGGCGGGCGGCGGCGGCGGCGCGGCGGAGGCGTGGGAGGCGGCGATGCGCAGGCGGGTGAGCTCGTCCTCGTAGTCGGCCCAGCGGTCGACGGCGGCGGCGGCCTTCTGGTTCAGCAGGCGGACCTGGGCCTCGAGGTCGGCGATGCGGGCCTGGGCCTCGAGGAGGGCCGGCGGGGGCTCGATGACGACGCCGCAGCTCGGGCAGGAGTGCTGCTCGGAGCGGTCCGTCGAGAGGGAGAGGGTCGGCGGCGGCAGCAGCGAGGGCGCGGCAGTCATCGTCACGGTTGCGCTCATGGCTCCTTGTGTCTCTCTCGTTCTGGTTTGTCTCCGTCTCTCCCTTCGGTGTGCGCTATCGTTTTTCGATGTTTCCCCGCGGGTGGCCGGAGAGGTATGTATGAGGGCGGAGGATCGACGGCGAGCTGGAGGGGAGAGCTGGAGCGGGGGATGCGAGGCACGAGTCGGACAAGCTTTCGTGTGGGTGGTCAAGGTCCTTTTCTGTGCTGGCAGAGAACAGCTAGCGTTTGCTAGAGTTCACAAGGTGTGACGTCGAGGTGCCCGAGGTTCGTCGGGGAGGGTTGGAGGATGCGAGGGGTGTGTGTGGGCGCACAATGGCACGTATAATCGAATAGGTAATATCCTTATTTGCGCTTTGGGCTCGGAGCCAGAGACTGTCGCGAATGCTGGGGGAAATGTGCCGCTCCGTAACGGAACCTCTTGTCTAACACACAAAATCAATAGAAGGAGGGAAGAAGGAACGGGTCCGAGAGAGAGAGAAAAAAGTGTTCAGACACACAAATTTCTCGCCCGTTCGAGATGATGCCCGCCCGCCCACATGCCTCCTCCTCACCTTAGCCACCGGGTTTATGTGTGGTTGGGTGGTGGTGGTGGTAGTGGTGGGTTGGAACAACCTGCGACCTATTACCTTGCGGATCACAAGCGGAAGCGCAACCCAACCCGACGCAGCGGGACGACGGTGCGCAGCGATACGCAGGCTGGGCTCTGGGCTCGGCTGAACTGCGCCTCCCTGCTTTTTGTCGCAACTGGGGAGTCGAAGGACGGCCGACAGGCTTCCTTCAAACGCGGCGGAGTCGGCCAGCGGAGGCGGCGATTGGCGAAAAGGGCCTTTGCGAGGACGAATTTGGGCCACGACCGAGCTCCACAAAGCCGTTCCAGCAACCTCCTTGATCAGCCTCATCTACCGAGATGGCAAGGGAGCACGGGGGCCGGGAGTTGGCTCTCTTTGTTGCCTGTTTTGCCCCCTTTCAATGGCGGCCCGTCGGGCCATTCTAATTGAAAATTGATTGAATTCTTTTTTCTTTCCTTTTTTTTTTCCAGTTCGTCATTTTAGCTGCCGCCGGTTGAAGAATGTTTGCCCCATGTCATTAAAAAGGGTGCTAGTGTCGTCTTCTGCTAATATGCTGCAATCATGCTTTTCTTTTCCTCCGAAGCCCCCCTTTTCCCTTTTTGACGCCCAAGACATTCCTATTGATATCCCACGATCGTCCCCTTGCATGAATATGCCTCTGACATCGGACACAAGCTCCAGCTCCAGCTCCAGGAAAAGAGAAAGGTCTCTGCTGCCTGTACCCTGGTGCCACAAGGAACACCTCGGGGCACCCTGCCGAACGTGACATGCTACCCCTCCGGACGACACTTGAACTGCTGTGTGTGTTGTGTTCGCGGTGGAACCCGTGCTTTTGGCTTTTGCGAGCAGATTCATGCGCGGCAGCTTTTTTCAGAGACATGAGAAAGAATAGCTATGCGCCCGCCGCCGGCCCTCGGGTTCGGTCCAGCAGCCTGAAACCCGCCATACCCGCTGCCATATCGTCATAAAAGCTTTCCGTTTCGAAACGCGTCGGCAGCTCCTTCTTTTCCGGAGGAGAGAGGGTTGCCGAAAGCCGGCAGGCCGCGCAAACCCCCCACGGTCAGCCTCGTCGGCGAGGCGGGGCAAAGGAGAAAAAAGTCCAAGTCGCCTTGCGTTGCGCGTTCTTGCCGCATGACATCGCTGAAGCATAGTAGATAATGCACTTCGCAGGGCGTGTGGTGGCCTGCTCAGAAGCCGAAGCGGTCCATCGGCGAGTCCATCAGTTCGGCTTGGCGACCTTGCGCGGCTCTCCGATGCCCGTCTCCGGGTCCTTGTATTCCTTCCAGCTCACCGGCACCATGTCGTTGCCGGCCTCGCTGGTGGCCATGATGACGCCCAGCTCGTTGCTTGCCGTCGAGAGATAGTAGTTTGCCTGATCTCCCAGAGAAATCTGCCAAACCAGGTCAGCCCCTTACTCTGCTCGTCACGTGTTTTGAGAAAGAAAAGAAAAAGCCAAACGTGACTTACCACCTGCGCCCGCACAATGTCGCCAGGCTTGAAGCTCTCGTAGATCTTGACCTTGTCCTTCTCCGTGGCCCTCACGTCCTGCGACCGAATGACGCCCTGCCACTCCGTCTGCAGCACCGTGTCGCCGACCTGCTGGATCGTGACGATCGCCTGCTTGGGCATCAGCCGGACGACGCGGCACAGCACCACGTTGCCCACGTCGGGGAGCAGCTCGCGCTTCTTGTTGGCCTGGCCCTGCGCCTGCTGTCGCGGCGTCACGGACAGCGTCGGCAGCTCGTCCGCGGCGGCAGGCACGACGATGCGGGTGAGACGCTTAGCCGGCCCGGACGGCGCCTTCGCCGAGGGCGTCACCGTCACCTGGCCCAGCAGCGAGGCCACGACGCTTCCGTTGTGAACGTGCGTTCCGGGGCCGGCGGCGTATCTAGAGACGGGGCCCAGGACCTTGCCGGGCACGACGGACTGGGGGATCTCGTCCGTGGCCATCTTGTTAGACGTCGTGTGTGTTTGAGTGAATGACGTATGAGAGGGTGGGTGCTGTCTTGTTCTGCCGGCTCGCAACTTTTATTCGTGTCTGTCCGTCGATGAATTGACGAATGGCAAGGATCAAAATAAGCTACCCCGGACAAATTTTCCTGGCTCCGTGTGAGGCTGAGGTGCAAGTCCAGTCCGATCCGTTCGATGCTTGTGAAAATCCGAAAGTCCGAAATTTTCAGCAACTTGCAGTCGGGTCCTACAAGCTACGGGGACCGTCTACTTCTAGACGAGAGGTGCGCCGGGGCCCCGTTGTGTTCCCGGGGGGCCACCTTAGTGCAGCCCCGTCTGTGCCCAATTAGATGATCCCTTAGGTAGGCTCTTCACCGCAGGTACCCGACAGCTGCCAGTAAGCTTCGCGTCAGGCCACTGGAAGGTCGAGCTTCCGGGCGGTCGCGCAAGGCAGAAATTAGTGGAAATGCAGGGTCCTGGGTCCATATTCTCAACCAAAACATTGGCGATGCGATTTTGTAGCTCAACACCCGGTCAGTAGTAGTACATATAATTGCCGGCTCTCCCGTCGCAAGCCCATCTAATCTCTTCCCTTACCCCCCAATTACTCGCGGATCGGGCTGCCACACTCCTTGGTCTTTTTGTTTCGTTTGGTATCTCCCGTTTCTGTCCCTATAGACTTGTGGCTATCAAAATGGTGTCTCTCGGCCGGCTGTTCACGCTGGCGCTGTGGATCGGTCTCCTGACCCCCATCTACATGTACCTCGAGAAGAACCTCGAGAAGTTCTACATCTTCGACCACGAGCATCTGCACGATCTCTCGAAGCGCGCCATTGCGGCCCACGGCAACGACACCAAGTCCGTCGTCAACTACATCGTGACCGAGCTCCACGGCATCGTCCCTAACAACGTCAACCTCAACGAGGAATGGGTCTTCAACAACGCCGGCGGTGCCATGGGCGGCATGTACATTATTCACGCTAGTAAGCTCTCCCCGAACCCCAAAGTCTTGCTCGGGTACTGACAGAAACCCCCTCCTCAGGCATCACCGAGTACCTCATCATCTTCGGCACCGCCGTCGGAACCGAGGGCCACACCGGCCGCCACACCGCCGACGACTACTTCAACATCCTGTACGGCACCCAGCTCGCCTACGTCCCCGGCCAGTACGAGCCCGAGGTCTACCCCCAGGGCAGCGTCCACCACCTGCACCGCGGCGACGTCAAGCAGTACATGATGCCCCAGGGCTGCTTCGCGCTCGAGTACGCCCGCGGCTGGATCCCCCCCATGCTCTTCTTCGGCTTCGCCGACGGCCTCTCCAGTACCCTCGACTTCCCGACCCTCTGGACGACGACGAGGATCACCGGCCGCGAGATGATCTCCAACCTGCTCAAGGGCAAGTTCTAGGAAAAAATAGTTCCATAAGTTATGGAGGTGGGTGCTACCTCACGGGGCAGCGTCCGCCAAACGCGACAGACGATGTGTCATGGTAGATACGAGGAAATGGGGCCTATGACGAGGCACGAGATGGAATGACGCTGCTGCTCGCGGCTACATATTCAACGCGGTCGTCTCGGACGACCACTTTATCTATAATGACTACTTAATAAGACTACCTTAGGCGCAGCATAGAAAGCCAGTTGCCGTCATCTGATCGCAGTACAATTAGAGAACTTGAAAATCTCAACAGCGGCGGATAAATTGTTGTTGCTGTCATCGTCCGTCGCTGTCGTTCGCTAGAGCCTGGTAAAGCAGAGGGATTGACAGCAAGGATCGTGGGGTGAGGAACAAGTTGTATGGGACGCTGGAAAAGTAGACGGAAGAAGATGAACTCAGAGTTTACTTCGTTGGAATGTCTCAAGCTATGCCACAGCTGCTACAACACCTCTCTGGCGTCGGGCGAAATTCTTTCAGAATAGCAAGCTGTCACTGCTGACCCTACTGTCAACCGTTCCTGTTCGTTTACCAAGGGCTCCTTCGCTCCAATGTCCTCCTAACGTGGCTACCTTGCCTCCTAGCCCCCCACCACAATTGCAAAGACATGAAGAACCGCATTTGCCAATCGGTCTGCTTTCCCAGGCTCTGAACACGACTCCTTCGCTGTGATATCCCCCCACCGTGGCCACGTTGCCTCCTGCCCCCATTACCACGACAGAGACAAGAGAGGGACGTCCCTTGGCCGGTCATCGAGAACAACCGTCAAACCGGACGAGGAGGAGAACTGTCGAGAACGGTACGTCAGCATGTGTTCGATGGCGGCGAGGTGTTGGGCTACTTATCTTCATGACTGTGTGGTCGAGACGAAGTGATTCGTCTCGACCTGAGACCCCCGCCCACTGGTGACCCCCGAGCAACTGATGAACCCCCGAGCAACTGATGAACCCCCGAGCAACTGATGAGCCCCCGAGCAACTGATGAACCCCCGAGCAACTGATGAACCCCCGAGCAACTGATGAACCCCCGCCCACTGGTGAACCCCCGAGCAACTGATGACCCCCGGCCCAAATCTCGACCACATGGCACCCCGAAGAGCGTGTACGACCAGTGGCGAGGCCCGCGAGGGCAGGTTCCAAAAATTGCCGAATTCTGCGCTCACCCGGGCTCACCCCCCGGGGTCCCCCAACCATTACAGACGGAGAACCTAAGGTTCGAGGACGTACTCGAGGGACACTCGGATGACTCCGATGATCATGGCGACGAACATCCTCGCGATCCACACGACAACGGCCTTGGAGAGGGGATCCGGAAGGTTCTCAACGCCAAAGGCCCGTCGGAACTGTTGTTCTAGACCATACCCCAGCGCGGGCAGAAGCACCCAAAAGAGAATGCAAGAGAGGAGAAGTTTGACTGAGAGTGTAAACATGATGAAGGTAGAGTTACGATCAGGAAGTGAGATGCTCTCGGTGAAGAAGAAAAAGGGAAAAAGCAGAAAACGAACTTCACCAGTCGAGATTAAATACAATGGCCTAGGAACGTACCAAGCTGCGTAGCCCGCGTAGGGGAAGGATGGTTCCTTCCATGCGCAACATGACAGTATTCAAGTAAAGGAAAGAAGGACGTGTGTATTAACAGCAGAAGCTTGCGGCCTCAAGGACCTGCGACTTCCCCGACCCTTCTGGATACGGTGGAGGAAGGTATGTAGAGGAGGACAAGTCCGCTTCGCCAGGAGCACATAAAACGTTCCTTCCCCGACGACAAAGATTACAAGGTAGGTGCCTAGATACGGTACCCCCGTAGATACCTAGGCAGTAGATGAAGGTTTAGGTACGGTAGGAGCCCTGGATGCGGTAGTTAACCATCTACCAAGACACGGAAGGTAGCCGGCCTGGACATGGCTGAAGCCCTGTTGACGGAGCTCCTACTCGAAGCAAATCGAGACGCACTGGGTACCTCACGGGACGCTCGTAGCAGCTTACAACTGAAGAAGGAGTTAGTTTCGATAACAGCGGGCCCGGACCGCTCAACTTTGTGAGATCACTCACCTGCCGTAACTCTCAAGAAAACGAGGCATTAGTCCTGCTTGGCAACTTGTAAAGGGATGCGGCGGCGTCTTTCCCAGAAGCGAAGCTGAAAGTTACAGATGTCAGCGGCGGCAGTCTCGCGGCAAGTCGCTCCATGCACTGTCCACAGTGCAACAGGGCCCAGAGGTGACATTTGTAACTTACCAAAAACAAGGCAATCCAAACGGTAACAATCAGGACCATCGGGAAGAACCATGCCGCCTTTCGTGCTACCCGGCCAAACTCCTCCTCACTCCCGCGAATGTAAATGGCAGCGACGCCAAGGGTCAGGTACAGGACGGCCACCGAGCAGACGAAGGAGACGATGAAGAATCCTTCGATCCCCCGCATGCGACAGGGCTCGGGCGAGAATAAACCGACCTGGTGCGGGATGCGTAGGTACGTCTGGACGGCAAAGCCTCTCGCGCTGAGCGCGTGGTAGTACGGGTCTTCGTAGGTTCCCCTCTCCGCAAGCCAGAACACGTGCAAAGCGAGATATTTGAGAATGTCGAAGATCGACGCGGCGTAGTCAAACAGCGAAGGCATTTTTGGCGCGGTGCGGGATCTGAAAGGCCGTTTGGTCGGTAGGTCGGTAGGCAGGTATGCAGGCGCGATCCGAAATGTACAGATGTATCTTGAGTTGAATTCCGAGTCGGGAAAGAGGGTGATAATGATAGTAGTGATATGGCACTAAGTAAAGGGCCCTATCCGATCGAATGTTGAGGTGTAGGTACAGAATCCAATTCTCGCCTTCTATGTCAGTGGTTTCCTTTTATACCTAGGTAGGTATAAGTACCTGTCTCCGGGTAAGTTTCAAGTGGGCAGGTAAGTGCCAAAGACCCTGATGGTTAACACTGTAGTCGTGTGCCTTCCTTGGTCTACAGCCTCCAGTTTACCTAGGTAGGTACTTAGATAAGTAGGTTCTTGCTGCCTAGGTAGTACGCCACGATACCCGACCTACCTGCCTAACGTTTCCTCAGAGACCCGCCCGATCGGAACATGGGTGCCACGTGCGCCTCCATGTAGCGCCTCCATTGCCCGTCAAGGTGTCCAGAGATGGAAGGCGTTGTCCTTCCACAATGGGGCCTCTTATTCCCTGGCTTGTGGTTGGCCGCGCCACCGAGCTCACCGAGCTTCTTACCAAGCGGCCATTTCCATTACGACACAATGATCGGAACAGTGAGCCGATCCCGACTGCAACCTAGACCAGGCCAAGCTTTTACGCCGGGGAAAGTTGACGGAATCTTTTCGATTGGGCTTGGATGCTCGGTCCCAAGTATCAAGATTCGATTTTCTTTGGAACGACGATGGCCTTGTCGATCTGATCAACTGTCAAGAACAGTTGTCCGTTTACAACTTGAACTCCTACATTCTAAGATATTTGCCATATGTGCAAGGCGCGGTGTCAGCCAAGCAACTCCTCGAAGGGACAATCACAGCCCGCGACGGGGATTCTATATCCTGTAACCTTACTGTTGGAATCCCCGCCTTCATTCTCGGACAAGTGTTCTGGATGCCATGTTTTCTCGATACCACTCAAGCTCTCCTCTCTGCCAACATACGTGCCGATGGATCAGTGTCCAATCTTTTGTTTCTATTTCATCAACAACTTCGGCTCAACTCAGCTTAGTTCAAGCTCGGGCCATGGACGAGATAGAGTCGCCTCTCGTATGATGCAAGGTACGATGGACTTGAAACGCCACGAAAAGTTTCGTCGGGCTCCTGACTTGACTTCCCGTTGCGCTTGCTGTTCTATGTAATAGCAGTTCATAACATCGCTGCTCAATCTACACGTTGTCACAGGAGCTGAAGAGAGTCATGTCTGCAGCAGCAACTCTCACAAGCTTGGTAGTGATAGTCACTGGAGGCGGCCGTTCCCAACGAGATGTGCATCAAGCTTAACACACAGACGTTGGCCAACAAGCCGCAAGCATATGAGAAGAGACGTCGCCAAATCGGAAGCAACGACGACGACAACCCCAGCAAGTTGCCTGCTCTCATCCGGTTCCTCATACAGTTTGCCCCTGAGCTGGGGTCTTTCTCGTCGTCTGCCACCAACCATAACATCGCCTCGCTCGCTGCAGACGCAAATCGTCCCTTCTCGCAGATGTTTGAGGGGTCACCCCCCATCCCTGCGCCGCCGCACTCCAGATTCTGCCGTGAGCCAATCTTTAACCTTCGGGCCCCCAAGATAACGGTTTCTTCCCATCCCTGCCTTCTCCCGCATGCCTCTGCTACACTGTTTCAAACTCGAGGCCGACGATGAGCCGACGACGACATATACCACCCAGTGCCCCCCGGCTTATCTCTAGTCGTAGCGATTTCATTTATACACCAGCAACCATCGTTTGACTTCATACAGCCGTGTTCGACTATCGCGAGCGAAGTCGCAGTGGACATGACTGACCGAGACGTGATCGAGCAGCCCGGCTCAGGGGGCCAGGTTCGAGAGGTATCTTACGACACGAAGTACTATGAGGACATCTCGCTGGATGAGAAGAGGGGGGTCCAGCCGCGGCCGGATGCGCCGACGGACGAAGATTTGCGCACATTACGGCGTGTTTCGGACCACATTCCCTTCAAGATCTTCACCATCGCCTTCGTCGAGCTCTGCGAGCGCTTCTCGTACTACGGCTCCATCATTGTTGTAAGTGGGCTCGTTTGCGTATCATCCATGCTAGAACTTAACGGCTGACAACTGCATAGTGTATGCAGCTCCCGCATAAGCGCGACGAAGGAAATGAATACTGACCACAGCTCGCAGTAACGAACTTCATCCAACAACCACTACCCCCCGGCTCCACGACCGGACGGGGCATCGACTCGCCCAAGGGCCAGCCCGGCGCCCTGGGCATGGGCCAGCAGGCGTCGACGGGCATCACGACCTTCAACCAGTTCTGGCAGTACTTCATGCCCCTCTTCGGCGCCTGGGTCGCCGACAAGTACTGGGGCCGGTACAAGACCATCTGCATCGCCATCGCCGTCGACCTCGTCGCCCACCTGGTGCTCATCACCTCCGCGATCCCGCCCGTCATCACCAAGTCGAAGGAGAATTCGCTGGCCGCGCTCCTCATGGGCATGATCATCCTGGGCATCGCCTCGGGCGGCGTGAAGCCCAACCTGAGCCCGCTGATCACGGAGCAGCTGGACATTGAGCACCTCACCGTCCGCACGCTCAAGAGCGGCGAGCGCGTCGTCGTCGACCCGGCCATCACCGTCAACCGCGTGTACAACTGGTTCTACCTCTTCATCAACATCGGCGCCCTGTTGGGCCAGATCTCCATGGTCTACGCCGAGAAGTACGTCGGCTTCTGGCTGAGCTTCACGCTCCCGACCTGCATGCTCGCCATCTGTCCGCTGGTCATGTGGTGGGGCAAGGGCCGGTATAGGGACCAGCCGCCGTCCGGGTCCGTGTTGGGGCCGGCGCTGAGGACGTTCTTCTTCGCGCAGAGGGGCCGGTGGTCCATCAACCCCGTCACAACGTACAGGAACATGCACGACGGGACGTTCTGGGAGTCGGTGAAGCCTTCGCGCATCGACCCGGCCATGAGGCCGCCGTGGATGACGTTTGACGACGCCTGGGTCGACGAGCTGTAAGTCGGGTATCGGTGAAAGTGACGGGACCGAGCTGACCAGACATGACAGCCGTCGAGGATTTGCGGCCTGCGCAGTCTTTGCGTGGTACCCCATCTACTGGCTCTCCTACAATCAGCGTAAGTACCTGTCCGTTGCTTACCGTTCCGCAAACACCCCTGACACCCACCAGTCAACAACAACCTCGTCTCCCAGGCCGCCGTGATGCAGCTCAACGGCCTCCCCAACGACATCCTCTCGAACCTCGACCCCCTGGCCCTGATGATCTTCATCCCCCTCTGCGACCTCGTCCTCTACCCGTCCCTCCGCAAGGCCAAGATCAACTTCACGCCCATCAAGAAGATCACATTTGGCTTCTTCACCGGGTCAGCCGCCATGGTCTGGGCCTGCGTCGTGCAATACTACATCTACCTGCGCTCGCCCTGCGGCTCCAACGCCTCGGGCACCCTCCCCTCGGGCGAGGCGTGCCCCTCCGTCGGCATCTCCGTCTGGGCCCAGACGGGCGCCTACGTGCTCATCGCGCTGTCCGAGATCTTCGCCAGCATCACGAGCCTCGAGTACGCCTTCTCCAAGGCGCCGCGCAACATGCGCTCCATGGTCCAGGCCGTCGCGCTCTTCATGTCCGCCATCTCCGCCGCCCTCGGCCAGGCCTTCACCCCGCTCAGCGCGGACCCGTATCTCGTGTGGAACTACGGCGTCGTCGCCGTGCTGGCCGCCGTCGCGGGCGGTGCGTTCTGGATGCAGTTCAGGGGGCTCGACGCCGAGGAGGACGCGATGAACGAGCTGCCCGAGGGCCGGGTCGGGGCCGGCGGCGGTGCTCAGCAGCCCGGGGGCGTGATGGGGGAGGCGTTGGAGCGGGACGGCGGCCGGGGGAAGTATTGAAGTAGCAACGGGTTTGGGTTAATCAGGAGAGATTTACGTCCCGATGACGTCTGTACCTGACAGAGATGGGGGACTCTTCGTATGATGAGAAGTGTACTTTTATGGGTTAGACTTGGGGATCCGGCGTTGATAAGGAGTCGGTGGGCGGCTCGCCCCCCCATCCCCTGGCGAGCGGCGGCAATGATAAGGAACATTTTCACAAACAGAGCAGTGTGTATGTACCCCTGCCGCGCGCTTGCCCTCTGGTACTGAAATTTATGTCTGTTTCCCGCTTTTCATTATGGGATGGCATCGATCATGTTGTACATTGTTGGCTACGCGTACGACTGCAGTCACCCATGGAATAGCTATCACAACCATTTACCAGAGAGATGTTACCGACGTTGAAACCAAATGACCTACTGGGACCCGTCCTGAGCTAAGAAGGAAACCTCCGTCGCCGCCTTTCCCTTTGGCCGGGAAGCATAGGGGTCTGAACGGAAAAAGACAACACGGGGAAGATTTCAGTAAACGAAGAACCAGACGAAGCAACAACATCACAATCAGCAATTAGAGGAAAGAGCAACCTTGCACCCAGTCGAGTCACCAGCGCATTCCCTTGCCATGGAAACACTGGAAAGGCTCTTCAGGTACGTACTCGCGAGTGCTTGTGACTCGGCCCTGGAGGTTACCGTCTTGCTCCCCCGCGCGCCCGCAAAGCAAAGACAGGCAAGGAAGGGCAACTCGTGAGGCTTTTTGCATGAAGAGGCATTTATCCATGAGGGAAGCACGCCGCGATCGAACGTGCTTTACCCATCTTGTATACTGAGAACATGGCTCAAGTCATCCACTTTCTGCACCAAAAGACTGCCTACCTGGTCACCCCCCGTTCATCACTGCACAACTTTCATAACAATCCAGATATTCACGCAGACGCCCACGAGAGAACGGGACAAGTCGACGGGGTAAAGGTGAATGTATGACTCGGGGGGACCATCTCGGTGAGAGCTCCACGACGTACCTCGCCACGTACCACGATGGCTCACCTGAGAACGAAGAACATTGGCCAAGATGGACGGCTTAGCTGGGGCGTCTTTTCCAAGGAAGCTACGATAGAACATTCTCTTCCCGCAGGTGGCAAAACGGACCCTCAACCCCCTGCCGGATCTTATCGTAGGCAGGACAGAACCCGTTCTTGAATCCAAGGCAGGCGTGGACAGGGTAGGGGTGCCTTCCCAGGTGGACAGAACAAGACGTGATCGAAAAGCCATGACCACCGCCACCCGTCTCTTATCAGATACCTCGTGCTCTGTCATGACTCTCTCCAGTGTTTCTTCCTCGCCGCGAGTGGGGGGGGGTCCTCACCTCTCATTCTTCTCAAAAACCACAAAAAGGCAACAAGAAGAGGACCGAGTATGATATGTGACAGACCTTGATAGTGACCTTCCCTAACCGACGAGACTATGCATCTATATCCCCAAAAGACGACAGAGAAGGACGAGCACGTTCAGCAACCACAGACTTGGCTCTCAAAGGACAATCCCAGGACAACCTAAAATTACCCTGCAATGAAGTCATCTCATGCACGTCCCGGGGCCCATGTGCACATCACCGGCCCCACGATTTCCCTCGAACGCTGGGCTGGGCTGGGTCTTGCCCCCGCCGTCCGCTCGGTGGTTGTCTCTGGTTCCGCCCTCCCGCGCAACCTCACCGAATCGGGGGGCGGGATCTCTCCGTCTCCTGCGTGCGCAAGGGGGACGGAACCCCCACGCTCGAGCAAGGGAAGAACGCCTCTGCTGCAGTATCAAGTCACGTTTCCCAGCTGGCCACAAAAAAGACATAAAAAACCCAGGCTCCTCTGGCGTTTCGTCTCGAGCTCTCACGTTCCTCATTGATCTTGATTGAAATAAATGAATTCATGTTGTAATGGACCCTGTGGCCAGTAGCCTGTCCCTCCGCATCCTTTCTTCCGACGCAATGCTGTCATGGGGATAAAAACCGATTCGAACCAAACAATCGCCCGCGAGCTATGCGTCACTCGCCATCCCTTTTTTTTGCTCGTCCATGCAACGCCATGCCAGCCCATGAAAGCGATTCAGTCCAAGAGCAAGAGCTGTCATCACCGTCACACAACATAGGCGACAGTCTACCCGGTCGATCCCCTACGTTTCGTTTTGTCCCTTCTCGAGCCAAAACCAAAGGTGACATCTGGCGGGTAGCAAAGAAATTGAAACCCAAACACACTTTTTCCGAACCTATTCCCGTCGTTTTCTTTTTTTACCCTTTTCTTCACCCAGACGCCGCTGCATGCAATGTTGTGTATGTCGTTTGTGGGGTGTGATATGCTGCGAAGCGGCTCAAGCTGTGCCCGTCGAAACCGAGTGGTGCCGCCGGTCGCGTCGTGCCAGACCTGTCGTGGGTCCCTCAAGCGAGCCATTCCTCCTCGTCTCTCTTAAGACCTCTCATTACCAGGCCTTCGTCATCGTCGTCTGAGTACTCCTCTTCCTCGTCCTCCTCCTGTTGTACTTCCTGATCAGGCAGGTGAGCGCCGGGGATATTTGTGCCCTGGGCCGGAACGACCTCCTCCTCCGGTGCCTCCTCTTCTTCCAGCATCCATGTCAAGCCGTTGGCCTGCTCCTCCAGAGGGAATACCTCCTGGGCGTATTCTTCGAGGCCGCGCGGGCCCTCCCAAAGTGCCATTGATTGGGAAGCGCAGTTTTCCTCGAGTTCCCTGTCGCCAAAGTAAGGAGGCTGCTTCTTGGGGTCTTGGTGTCCCAAAGAGAACAGCTTCTCTAGAGCCTCGAGCTGCTGGCGATATCCGGTGGGAATCTTGACCTTCAGCTCGATCGGGCCCCGAACGTACTTCACGGGACGGCCAACACCTCTGGCGAAAGCCTCGCAGGCCTCGCGCGGGGTGAGCATCTCCCACGCCAGCGCGACACGCTTCGTGCGCCACTTTGACACCCCGTCCTTGAAGATTTGCAGGATGGCTGGTCCGACGTCGTGCTCGGCGTCGAGCCAGGGCAACTTGACGTCCTCGTGGAAGGGCGCCTGCCATCGGAAGGAGCCGTCTGGAAGAAGCTCCATGCAGAAGAGCGGGTATGCCAAGGAAGTGAAGTTGTTATTGTAGATGCCCGTGTAGACAAACGTCGCAGGCAACTCAATCTTGCGGACGTAGTCCTCCACCTGGTGCTTGGCCGCCCACAAAGGCAGTGAGGGCCACTCCGGGTTGTAGGCTGCGTGGTCGGGCATGGAGGAGTAAACATAGTGCTGGACTCCTGCCTTCTTGGCGGCATCGGCAAGCGCCTTGCCAATCTGGAACTCGTCCCCGTAGAAGGTGGTGTTAATGAAAGCGAGCTGGGTGCCGCGGAAGAGGTCGTTAATGAGGTCATGGTTAACACCGACACCAGAAATGGGGCCGTTTGTTGTCACGTCTCTGTTGTCCGGGGTGGGCTTGTGCCTCGTGTACAATTCGCCAACGAGGACGGTGACGTTGGGATTTGAGTTCACCTCGGTGGCCACTACGCCCTCGAGATTCCTCAGCTGGGCGCGCACATGGTAGCCGACCGCAGTGGCGACTCTGATGAAAGAGGCAGCCTGACGACCGCTAGCATTGATGACGGCAATAGTCTTGTCCGGGGTGTGCATCTGACGCTTGAAGGGGCGGAAAGTCAACGAGTTGTTTCTCGAAGCCGCCAAGGGAGACGGGTCAGTGAAGGATGAACGCGAGTGCTTGTGCGTCCTCACAGGGTGGTAGACGGCCGAGTCGGCGTGGTGGTAATTTGAGTGGTCCTGCTGCTGGTGCTGGTGCTGGTGCTGTTGTTGTTGCTGTTGTTTGGCGGGGCGGATAGGGATCCCAATCCCGTTGAGTTGAGAAGGCATCAGAGTGACCATTTAGAGTCTCCGATACAAACTGCTCTTGCGGGGAAGAGCAGAGGTTGAAAGGCGGCAGGCGACGGTTTTGAGTCGTGGAAACTGGTTGCAAGGGCTTGTCGTCAAACCCCGCTATTTCCCCCAGAGGCTGCGCCGAAGGATGGTGTAAGTGCGGTCGGTCTTGGGCTGCGGAGAAGCAGGTTGGAGAGAAGGGCAATGTGACGGGCGTCCCGAAAACGGCTCGGCTGGTGGTAAAGTCGGGGTCGGGTCGATGGGAATGTTTTAAAGACCAGTCTCAACCATGACAAACCGATACGTAAAATCGAACCTCGAACCTATCGCAGGCCAGAGGGCTATCTCGAAATAGGGGAGGACCGAACGGGCCAAGTGCAGGTCTCTGCGCAGACGGCACGCGAGCAAGAGCGAATCGAGCGAGAGAAGGGCGGGTAAGAGGCGCAGACAAGTCCAGAGAGGCGGGCAGTCCAGTCAGGTCGAAGGTGAGAGGGCGAGCGAGACTCTGGGAGAGGGTGACGTGACGGGGTGAGGTATCGAAAAATAATTAAATGCGGTGCGGACACGGTTCCTGGGTCGGAATGATTCAAGAACCCTGAGGGGTCGGTTGAGAGGATGGCGAGATAGATAGCAAACGCCGTTATCAAAGTCAGCTCCTCTTTTGGTCGATGGCGGGGTCTACCCCAGCAAACAGGCAAAGGCCAAGCTTGCAGATGCAGACGCAGGACCTGGGAGATGGGCGCACGCCTGTCAAGGCCGGTGGTCGATCAAAGATCTGGGGAATGAATGGAAAAAGACTAGGCTGCGTCCGTCGGCGGGAGGGGTGGTCGAGGGTGGTAATGCGTCTGGAACGAGGTGGGAGCGTGTTTGATTGTGCAAGCGTGTCGAAGCGAGGTGGTAGACGCTGATAAGGGAAATGCGCCGGGAGCAAGCAGGAACCGCAGGCGGCAGTAATAAGAAGGATATCTCGAGGCTTGTCGCACGCCGTCTCGTATTTGGTCGGTTGTTCCTGAGATAAGTGTCTAGGTCTTGGGCCGTTGGCAGCTGCAGAAGCTGATGAATGGTGGAGGGGCGTTTAATAAATGAGATGAGGCACCGGGAAGGTGTGTAGATAAAACAGACACGAGGGTGCGCGCGTGTGTATGCGGTGCGGTGCGGTGCGTTGTAACTTGTAAGGATAGTTGTTGAGGTGGTAGATAAGTGCGTGCGTGCGAGAGTAACGAGGCTTGGTGGTGGTGTGTGTAGGTGTGTGTATGCGTGTGCGTCTGTCTGTCCCCCTGTTGGGCCTCAGTAGTCTTGTGAGCAGAGCGCAGCCGGGTGTAAGTCGAGTTGCCCAGTCAGGCGAGTTTCGTCAGGGTGATGCGGGTGTGCGTGCTTCTTGGACTTGCTGTCGTTCTCGGGGCTATCCACCGATAATCTGCATCGGAGGGCTCACGGCGCAAGGGAGCTATCCAATCGGGGGAATAACTGGCTGACCGTGTTCCCTGCGTGTCAATGGACGGAATGCCTCGTGGCCGGGTGGTTTGGGATCAGTCGTCGGTCGCTGTGCGCGGCCAAGCGGAGTGGGAATTCGGCGTGGAGATCCGATGCGAACCTGGCTGATTTCGGAGGGACTCGCAGCGGGAAGCGGTGTATGCGCTTCGCTTCGGCCGGTGTATATGGGATTCTGCTCAGAGAACGAGAAGTCTCTTCGCAATAAGCTTCAGCCTCTTGGGTATCTTTGCCCTAGCACTCTCTTAAAGCCAACGGACCCTTCTTGATAGGAGAGATCTGTGGCTATGAAAGGGTAACTTTCTGCTTCTATCCGCAAAAAGGCCAGCAGGGAAAGAGAAGAGGAGACGAAAAAAATAGACAAGAGAGATCCACGGTGGGTAACGGTCGGATCAGATGATGCCTCCTCGCGGGGGGTCTTGGGGGGTGTTTTGTGTGCGTCGTGTCGCGGTGGCCTTTCTTGTCGTTGGGCGGCTCTTTTGCGTGCAGACGACCGGGGGAGGTTCTGCAGAGTGCCTAGAGATATGGGGTCGGCTTATGTGAAGTCGAACCTTATGAGGTGAGACGATCGGAGAAGAACGTCCAGGCCGTCAAACGAGACAGAAGCGGTCCAACTGGATCTGGGTAAAAGCAGAGGCGGTGGCAGACCAGATGACCTCAGTTGAGGAGGCGTCCTATACGGTAGGCCCCGGTCTCCTAGTTATGAGGACAGTATCAAAGCTTTCGATACCGGTCCTAGTCAGTCCGTGTGTCGATTTGACCAACTGGAAACGGACAAGGGTCGTCGTGGTGTGTGCTAGGCCGTGCAATAGTGATTTGGCCAGACGACGAAGAAGGCAGTTGTAAGTGCCCAAGTGGTCGACAACGCGGTCAGAGACGAACGGGAGATGCGAATCGGAAGGATGTTGATGGTATGACAATGGTGTAAGAGTGGGTGACTCGTGGGCGTCCAGCAAAACGAAGAGATGCGGAAGCAGCAGCAGCGGATGGCAATTGGGTGCTTGAGATGCGAAAGAAGGACAACGGCCGTGTTGTCCGCGTTTAGATTCTTGCTCGCGGGGCAGACGCAACAGAACAGGCAAGGCCAAAGGCAAAATGTTGCATGGATGTATATTTTAATTATTATTTCTGGTCTGGTGGTCAGAGACTGGGACTTCAGGGCACGGCTCGGCGTGGAGAGAGGTCGCTGGCGTTGCCTGCCTTTTCTGTTAATAATTGAATATTCGCCGGCGGCCACGGCCACGGCCACGCCCGCGGACGGGACGAGGATGGACGAGTGCAAGGTCGAGCACGTTGCGTTTTTACCTCCGTGTCTGATGCAAGCGCAGGAACAGAGGAGGAGGGGTGGAGGGGGGAGGAGGGGGTTAGCAGGCAGTCCACGTCTGCAGAGAAGGGAGGGGCTCCATCCATGGAGCGGAAACACCAGCCATCATGAACAAGCTACCCATGGTGCCGGAAGCACACCCGTCGTTGTACCGTGGCCTGGTATAACAATGGATCAACTGCCAGCGAGAGTCAGCAGGAGGAAGTCATGTGTACCTTGATGTACCTTACCTTCCTTACCCGCGCGATGGAATAGAAAGACATGGCATGTTGCGATGCGATGCGGTGCGATGTGATGCCGTGGTTGTTGTTGGTCGAGCCAAGGGTGACGGGGACGGGATGGCGACTCGCCAAAAGATGTTGATGAGGTGGGAGAATCGAGTAATAGGTAGTAGGTATCTACGGATACACAGCTCAGTAAGGTACGGATAGGCCTGGACCGGTACTCTTGCTTGGTGGGAGCACGTGTACCTCTGAGTGCCCAGCGCCTTCCAGAAGCTGGGTACCTAGGTACATACTTCCTTCCCTCTGGGGCTGGGGCAGCCAGTAGCGGCCTCGGATCGAAAAGTTGCTCACTGAATCGGGCGATGCATCAACGGACCGCTATTACAAGCTGGAGCCCCGGGGCACTTCTCTCCACTGCGGCGCCGCCCTTCCTGCCCTTCCTGCCCTGCCCTGCCCTGGAAGCTGCACCCCCCAAGGGCCCAGGGCCCAGGGGATATCCCTAGGACCCCATCCGCCGTGGTGGTTCACTGTTCACATGGACCTCTGTGTTTTTTTTTCCCACCAAGGTTGGCCGAATTATGTAAGAGCTTGGTTCCGGTTGGCTGGCATTTTCTCTTACCCAGTTGCTCTTACCTCTGAGAAACCCTCCTGCTCTTGCCATTTGTCCCCAGTCTCGGGGCATTTCTGCTGTTGCTGTTGCTGGAGTTGCTTCAGAAAATTTTTCCTTATCTTTCGCTGAATTTTTTTTCTTTCGTCCCCCTTCTTTCCCGTTCTCGGCCCTCCCAGTGCGTCCGTCCACGTTTGCTTACAGGCACCTTACGACATCCTGCAGGCTGCAGGCTGCGCGCATCTGAACCTGGAGTACGTATCTTCGGTACATTGGGTACCTACCTACCAAGGTACTCAAGTACCTTCATACTTCACCTCGAGGCTCGAAGTTGCTGTTGACTCGAAACTCCGATTGTGCACCGACGACGGAAGCGACGACTGGCGACTGGCCCAAGCACAAACCCTGACTGACTGACGCTGACGGGTTTGACCTGCCATCACATCATCCATCAATCGCCATTAACCAACCCTCCGTCATGGACATCACATCGGACCGAGTCATCCGTTTGCCCTCCTCGTCTGTGCCCAATTCATGGCAGTTCGACCCAGACACAGGACAGACGAAGATAAGGAAGGCATGAAAAGATAAACAAATCTCACAGCTGCTTGCCTCGTGCGGCCATGGCACGGCGGCATGGCCACTCACCGGCGGGGTCTGGATATTAAAAGCACCGTCAGGTCAGCGCAAGGCGGCGCCGTTCAACCCCCCGGCGCAAATCAGGGTCCCCACACGACCAACGTCCATTCACTTCCAAGTGTCGGTGATCGGAGCGCATCCCGATGCCACAATCTTCCGAAGCGCGCGTGCAAACTTTTTTAGGGGCTCTTATCCAACACCCCCCCTCCCCACTCAACCGACATCCCCCAAGCTACAACCTTCCGACCATCAGAGACCCAACCACCGCAATCCCTCCCTACCAAATTACGCCCTACTGAATTTTTTTTCGCAGTACGTGGCCCTCTCCCCCGTTCATCGTGTTTTTCGCGATACTAACGATACCAAGATGTCGTTTTTCAACGACGACGAGCCCTGCGGCCCTCCGCCGCCTGCGGGGCAAATTTTTCCCAATCTCGAGTCTCTCCGCGCGGGTCTTCAAGCCCACGCAGCAGCCCACGGGTATTGCCTCAAGTTAAACTCGTACAAGGGCAGCAAAGACACCAAAGAGGACCATACTCGCGTTATTTACTTCTACGCGCGTGCCCGCGACGCCAAGCCGGCCCACAAAGCTCATCCCTCAAAGCAGCGAGCCTCAAGCAGCCACAAGATCAAGTGCCTGTTTAAAGTAAGCGCCAAACACCTACCTGACGGCACCTACAAGTATTCCGGGGCCATAGGGACTACTAACGGCCATAACCACCCACGGGATAAGAAGGGTACGTTCGCTACCCACCACCGCAAGCGTCTCAAGTCCATGGAAAACGAGGTTATCTCTATAGCGATTACAGGCATTCCTCCTTCAAAGACAATGAGCGTTCTTCGCGCCAAAGAGGGCATAGAGTCGCTCTCTTTTTCGCGCCATGACATTAATAACATCCTGACGCGTCACCACCTGAACGCGCGAGGCTCTCTCCGGCCAATTCAGTACCTTTTTTCGCAACTAAACGATAACTCCAACCAATACCACTTCCGGTATACTCAAGCGGCTCCTGGGCACGTGACGAAGCTCCTTATTGTGCCGCACAAGGCCCTCAACCTCCTCCGGGCCTTCCCTAACGTCCTTTTGATAGATTGTACGTACAAAACAAACCGGTTCAATATGCCAATGCTTAATATCGTGGGGGCCTCGTCCATAGGCTCTATTTTCAACGTTGGTGTATGCTTCCTCGACGGCGAAAAAGAGGAGCATTACGCGTGGGCCTTAGCCGCTCTTACCGAGATCCTCGAGGCTAAGGGTATCCCCCTGCCCAGCTGTATTACTACTAACCGAGACTGTGCCTTCCTGAATGCCCTCTCCAACAGCCCCAAGTGGCTAGGGATCCCTCACCTTCTCTGCTGGTGGCATGTCGACAAAAACGTCAAGGCAAAGGTCCGCAGTACCTTCCCCAAGGCAAAGTACATAGGCGCAGGCCATTATAAGCACAATCAGCAGTACCTAGCCTTTATTAAGGCATAGAAAGCCCTCTGTAACTCCCCTACCGAGGCTACTTATTACGCTGCACTTACTAACTTTCAGGACAGCCGGTAGCCCAAGGCTGCCGTCAGCTATACCGTCAGTACGTAGTTAGAGCTGTAGAAGAGAAAGATCGTTGTATGCTGGACTAATAAGGTGCCCTATTTTAGTAAGTGACACCCCCTGGATATTATTCAACACCCCTATACTAATCTTGCGTTACTTACAGGCCATACCACAACCTCTGCGGTCAAGGGGATCAACAGCGTAATCAAAACCCACATTACGACTAGCTTGCAGCCACTTAATAGGGTCTTCACTGCCCTGGTGCGTTTTTGGTCCCATCAGCTCACCCACCTACGGGACCAGCAGTCTTAGATGAGGGTTAAAAACCCGTCACGGATAGATAGGGGCACGCAGTATGCCGGCCCGGCCCCTACTATAATACCTCAGTTTAGCGGCAAGACCGCGGACCTTCTCGCTGACGTGGCCTATAAGATCACGCCGCATGCCCTCAAACTGCTCCTTGCGCAGATGTCACTAGCCCCAGACCACCGCAACAACCGCCCTAGCCGGCCTCGCCCCCTCACCAACAAGGAGCGTGCCTCTTACTATCCTTGCGGCATCCAAACAAGCCATGGATTACCCTGCTGGCACCTAATGTGGCGCCTATTACGGGATAAGGAGACGATGTCGCTTGACTATATCCATCTACACTAGTAACGCAACCGTGGAGCCGCGGTACAGGTCCCAAAGGCCATACCTCTACTTAAGCCTCTTCAAGTCAAGGGCAAGGGGCGGCCAAAAGGCTCCGTTACGGACCTCCCTCACAAAAAGGGGTACGGCATTAACAGCACTCACAGGGACCCCACCACCGCCAAGATCGCCGAGTACGCAGCCAAAAGAGACGCGATACCGGTACCGGCGTCGCTACCGCCCCCGTCAACAGTGCCGCCAAGGCTGGCCGCCAAGCCTCCCGTAGCCGTGTCGAATACCACCACCCTCGGCCTCCGGATCCTAGGTGTACAGGCGGCCCTCGGCCAAGACACCTACAAAGCGGGGACGCAGGCACCGCGTAAGGCCCAACGTTACCAATAATACCTCCGAGATTCACCCATCGACGGCACCGAGCCTGGTGACGACGACAAGCCCGAATGCGAGCAGGATGCGGACGTTCCCGTCCCCCAGCAAGAATCTAGCCCAGAGGTGGAAGTCAAGATTGAGCCGGGCACTAAGGAGGTCCCGAAGCTATTAGGGCCGGTAGTGATGGAGACGCAGTGGTCTGACGCCGACTTTGAGATGTGGGATTCGCAGGCTGGGCCCATCCCTAAGGAGACTATGGTCAAAATGCTTGCCAACATCAAACGGGCGGAAATCAAGCGGAGCCTACATCCGGTAGAGGTTATCAACTTACTGTCGGACTCAGAAGACTTGGAGTAATGGCCGGCCCGGCCCTGGGTGGCGCTGGAAGGCTCCGGACGTTATTTAAATTACAGTCGCTACTGAATATATTCGTGTTTTTTTACCCACGGCCTCGCTCTGCTCTGAATCGCTTAAATCCGAGGAGTTTGAAAGTATTAATTTCTTTTGTGGGTCCAGCGTGGTTTACGTGCTCTAATTAGATCCAATTAATTGTGATTATTACAGCGAAAATTACGTGGGCACTGTACCGATTACTGGAGCGACCAGCGGTGGCTGTGTGGCTTGGGGGATGTCGGTTGAGTGGGGAGGGGGGGTGTTGGATAAGAGCCCCCACTTTTTTCTCTAACGAGGCTCCACAACACCAGGCAAAAAGGCGTCAATGGCAGGTGATATCACTTCTGTGAGATGGCCTGCCCACGGAATACTCCTACGCGGCTTTACGCCATAGTTCGCCATTGACCACACCCGATACTTTGATCAACACGTTGCCAGCCATGCCGACCACATGCTGGCGAGGTATCCGATGCATAGCGAATACCTACCCGTACGAAAGGAACTGACACTTAAAAGGGCTGCTGGACTTTGACCAGTGTCCCCGGACAGCCCAACGGACGGCCCCACTCCCGGCCCTCGGCCAGAAGAAGCATCTCGTCGATATCGCAATTCATGGCCACGATGGGGAAATTTGGGCAAAGCGGACACGCCCTCACGCACCCTTTTTTCATACAGCCGAACACCACCCAGGGTGTCAGGCTCTAGCCTCATCTTCTGCATGTCTGAGATTAGCCTCTTGGTCGACGACTAGTGCCGCTGGCGACAGCGTCCGTCCATCTGTCCAAGGTCCAACCTGGGAAGAGCTAACGCCCTTCGCCCATTTGTCTCGCGGTCCCTTCATGCACGTCGGCTACAGAAGGATCAAGCTCCCGCAGTGAGTACAAGTTACAATTATGTACGTCGTCAAGTCGTCTTACCAGACTGCTGCCCGATTCAGCGCAACTGCCTACCTTTATCACACAAAAGCCATTGGCCGCTGGAATGCCATCAAGCGTCCTTGCCTGCCGAGAGAGCGACTGGATGGTGGTGCTACATGCACTATGACGGATGTGGAGGGAAACCAGCAAGTCCTGCCTCTGTGCTGCTGTGGCGAGCGTTCCGTTCGCCTTTCACGACTTCCCTCCCGGTGATTGTATTCGAGCAGCTGGCAACCTTTTTTTCACCGCACTGGTGGCATCGACGGGCCTGGGCCAAGACGCGTCAACTTTGGACCCGGCGGGGCATCCGTAACGCGGCACAAGGGCGGCCGGCGGCTCCTACTGCTGGGGATGCGGATGCGGATGCTGATGCTACTGGCGTAGAAAGTCTAGACGTGCAGCAGCTGCGACGGTTCTTCCGCAGACCTCCCCCCGTCAGCGATCCGGCCCGCTGCCTTGGGACGACAGTAAAAGCCATCTCACGCTCCCTCGCCTCGCTTTGCCTCGGTGGCACCCTCCCACGCGTGGGCAGATCCCGAGCGGCGAGACACACCGAGATTGATGGCTGACGGACAAAGATAAGCTGCTCTGAACCAGGCTAACGGGATGGGATTTCAGACTCGTGCTGTAATTAGGTTGACAAACAAGCACATCACAAGAAGCTTGGGCGGCACCGCGCGCCAATGGAATTCCGGATCATCTCGCAATGGCGACCTGGCTAGCACCGCATTCTTTTCATTACGTACAAATGGAGCCAACGACGGTCCAAGACCACCGTCCATGCCGTCATCCACCGAGCCTGCTGGCGTCTCGGTCTGGTCTGGTCTGGCAGCCGCAGTGACCAGTCTCCTCATAAGCCACCGCTTCCCACCCCCCTCTTCCGTTGAAGAGGACATCTCCGCGGAGGCTTCAGCACCGCGCCAGAAACGCGCCGCAAGCTTTCTTGTGTTTCTCGGCGGTTTTCGTTGACATATGGGATCGATCCTTGCGTAACCCACCATCAGAAACAAGAATTTCGCTCGCCCGACGGAGAGCTTGACCCAAGCAGAATGGGAAACACCACCCAGCTCCAGTCGCTGCTCAAGATGCTGGTCTAATGCAAACAGTCCCCGCTTCGCTGCCGTCAATTTGCGGATTTTGCGGGGAAGATGACCCATGCCTCGTAGGGCACCGCTGTTCGCCAGTTTTCACATCTGGTCGCCGCGACCTCCTACTGTCACTACACCACATCAGGCCGACTGGGAACGACGCCAGGCCAGTGCAGTTGTGTACATGCACTACGTGGAGCGTCCGAGAAACACAACTCGCCCTCACACTCGTCCAATGTGGTTACCATTAGTCTCAACGTTGCTTTCGCCGCCGGCCTCACCAGTAGCGGCCCACCAGCTTTTACGTCACAGTTTCGACCTTGTCTCGCCCGTCAAGAAGGATCCCTCCGAATGTCAGGGTCCAAATTCCCGGAGGAGGGCCGCTCCTCGCACGCCATCGGTCCAGCCAGCTTGTGGACGAGGGGGCACGGCGGACAAAACAGAGCAAAATCTGGGGTCACGATGTCAATTGCAAGCCAAGGCCGGCCCCGTGTTAACTTTCAAGTCACCTGAGCCGACTCATTTTGACGACCCCTGCCGGCTAGGTAGCCTGGGAGTCGAGCCCATTCGTACAGCTATTCCCCCACGGGCCCATCGTCGTTGTGGGCACCGATATCGCGTGTTGGGGTGTTCAAAAGGTCCCAGCATGCAGCTCTCCACCCGGCCATCTGCTCTCGCGCTGGGCCCCAGGAGGAGCTTGGAGCTCGGCCAGGACAGCTCGCGGAGCCGCAGCCCACCCATGTGCACACAAACGCGCGTAGACCTGACTTCAGCTCCATTCAGCTGCCGGGCCGCCCTGGATGCGACATATGGCCGTGGGCTAGGAATGCGCGATCCTTGCAGCTCATCGTAGAAAACGGCAGAGATGGCGGGTTTTCCCCCTTCCCCTCCCCCCCTTTTCATCAACCTTGTTGACCCAGGTTCGGGCCCCAGGCACCGGCCGCCGAGAAATCAAAGTCGTTTGGCTCCGGTCCTCGGTCGAACCACGGCTGACCTGCGTCAAAGTCGCCAATGGGGTCGTTGTTGGTTTGTGCCATGATGTTGTCAAAGTATCGCTATTCACGTCAGCGCGAGCCCCCCGCGTTCCGCTTCCGCGGAGTAACAAAACGCTTACCCAGTCCATCTCGTCACCAACTGCAATCCACCCGCGGTCGGCGCCCGGTTCGCTGGACCCGAGCCGCGGACTGACAAAGTCAAGGGGTTGGAAGTGGTTCGTTCCGCTTGGGGGAAACGACGCCGCGTCTGTCTCGTAGTTAGCCACGTGCCACTTTGATACCAGCAGGGCCTCTCTTACCGCTGAGTGAAAGATTCGTAAGAAGCTGTGTCTCGTAGCTCGACATAGTTCCCGTCGTCGAAGAAGCGACACTCCGCTGCTGCGGGACTGATGCCGATGCCCGCGGCTGACCGCCATCGTCCTTTGGCGGCGAGCTGGGAGGCGATCCGAGCTTGCCCAGCATCGTCTCCAGCACGTCCGCCGTCTTCTTGACCTCCGGGTTCTCTTCCGCGATTCTGATCCAGACCGTGTAAGACCTCTGCATCATGTGCAGCAGGTGCTGTTTCGTGGGCCGCGGGCTCATCTTGTCCATCCACGCGTGCTCGCCGCCGTCCCAGAAGGCCGCGTTCCCGGCGGCGAGGTAGACGATGATGGCGGCGAGAAGGAAGTCGTGCACAGCCAGCGACGAGACGAACCACCCGTGCTGGCTCAGCATGTTGCCGGGCCGCGTGGCGTGCCAGATGGTGTTCTGGAACTCGAGCAGCGCCGTCGCGGCCTCGAGGCACTGCCAGCGCGAGTAGTCGTGCTCCGGCCGCGGCGCGGGCTCGAGCAGGAACCGCCGGTGCAGCACGCAGCGGCTCTTGTTGTACAGCGACGCCAGGCCGAAGCGCTGGATGACCTGCGCCGGGGGCGCCGTCACGCACCGCTCGAGCGGCTGCACCATCATGAAGGCCGGGATCCGGCCCCAGGCCTCGCCCAGCAGGCCGTCGAGCCGCATCACCTCGGCGTCCGAGGGCGGGGAGAGCAGGTGCGCCTGCCGCGCGATCTGGCCGAAGACGCGCATCAGGCACGACTTGTTGATGGCGTACGTCATCTCGGTGTAGTCTGTGGCGGGGCGCGGGGGCGGGAGCTCGGCCGTGTCCTCGCCGAAGTCGTCGTCGATCAGGTTCGAGGGCAGCTCGCAGTCGCTGTCGATGCCGCTGAGCATGCTGGGCAGGCCCATGTGGAAGCTGACGAGCAGGTCGAGCTGGGCGGCCATGTTCCACATGCGGCGGCGCATCTCCCCTTCGAAGGCGGACACGTTGGCCAGCCGGGCCGGGTCGCGGTGGAGGCCCATCTTGAGGAGCAGGCGGAGGCAGACGGAGGAGAGGACGTAGCAGTTCATCTGCGCGGCGCGGGAGAGGATGAACTCGGCCTCGACGTAGAGCATGAAGGGCGGGATCGTCGCGATGGACGGCTGCGTGCTGTACTTGCCCCAGACGAGGCACCAGGCGGCGGCGGCGCGGTAGGTCCTGAAGCGGTCCATGGGCGGCTGCGGGGGGGAGTCGGCGCTCAGCTCGTGGGGCGCGAGGAAGGTCGAGTAGAAGACGCCGAGGGACATGATCATGAAGAGGAGGGCGAGCCAGTTGATCGAGCTGCTGGAGGGGTCGGTCCAGAACTGGGCGTACTAATGGGGTGTGTGAGAGCCGAGTTCAGAGGAGGTCAGTATAAGCGGGGGCTGACTTACCTGCTTGACAAACGTTGGCCTGTGGACGAGATCTGCGCTCAAAGTTAACGACATGATCCTCATGCTCGGTTCCCGAGACGTCGGGGGGGATGTCTCACGCTGCGAAGGGCTGTGGGATGAGAAATACCGCATGACCAGCCGGTCCACGACCTTGCGCTCGGGGATCAGCGCGAGGAGCTCCTCACGGTTCCGGGGCTGGTTCCTCGCGGAGAGCAGCATCTCGGGGGCCTCGAGGTCGTCGGCCTGCTGGTCGTTCCCCGGGCTCTCGTCGCCTAGGACCTCGGGCTCCTCGTCGAAGTAGCTCTTCATATCCTCAATCTAAGATTTACCAAGTATTAGCCCCGGGCTACTCGGCCATGAAGACATAGGGTGCTTCCTCACATCTTCCAGGATGGCCATGAAGTGCGTCGCGCCAACATACGTCGGCGCCCGCTCGCCCTGCACGAACTGACCACCGGGCTGCGCGACGTCTTCTCTCGCCGGGGCCGGAGCCGGAGCCGCGGCCGGGGGCACGGCGCCGCCCCCGTCGTCCATCATCGTCCTCACCATGCCCTCGAGCCGCTTCAGCCGCGCCGCCATGCCCTTGGTCGGCTTGTGCTTCTCGGGCTTGGGCGCGTAGACGCACCCCTCCGGGCGGGACTTCTTGAGGCACTGGCCGCACGGCGTCGAGCGGTCACACTTCAGCTTGGAGGCCCGGCAGGGCCCGCAGGAGAGGAGCACGCGGGAGCGCTTCGCCGGCCCCGCTCCGTTCGCGGGGGCCGGGGCGTTGTCGCCGCTGCTGCTGCCGCCGGTACTTGGGCCGCGGGGGCTCGTGTCGGGATCCATTGTTTTTTTGTTTGGTCTCTCACTTGCAGGTCCTTTTCCTCTTTTGCCTAGGTAGCAAAGAGTAAGGTGCGGATGGAATTGGGTAAGACAGGTAAAAAGGCCTACTACCTACCGCCTTGCGGGGTGGGGGCGGAAGGGGCAAAAGGAGCTATCCGTGTTTTAAGGTTCCGGGGCCGGTGGGCTTTGCGTCGAGAACCTCCGGTGGACGGGACGCGGCCGATGGTTCACCGCGATTGAATGCCCGTCGTGATGAGATATGCGGGGGGCAATGGGTGTGCGTGTTTTGGCGTATGTTCCTGCTGCCTCTTTTTATTTTCTCGATTTGATTCGCAGGAATTATGATCCTCCCAGGCAACTAGTTGCGTGGACTAATCCGTCCCGCGCCACTCCAACCGCGCGTGCGGAGATAGCCAGCCT
The DNA here is from genome assembly GCA_027406025.1 of Colletotrichum musae. Taxonomy (NCBI): domain Eukaryota; kingdom Fungi; phylum Ascomycota; class Sordariomycetes; order Glomerellales; family Glomerellaceae; genus Colletotrichum; species Colletotrichum musae. Next base: position 2,105,227 of record JANVYC010000002.1, on the reverse strand, counting down.
TTAACGCCGGATCGCCTATACAACACGTTCTATCAGAGAATCACGACGCGTGGGTTGATATTCGTACAATTTGTTTCTTTTTGAATCTTCCAATACGCCCAGGGGCCTGAATATACCGATTTCTTTTTTTGTTCCCGTGACAATGCTCGACCTGACCTCGCATGTTGGAATGGCAAAGAGCTGGGTCGAAGAACATCACGACCAGCCCAGCCACTTGTGTGTGAATGACTTTTTCCTTCCCAAATACAAATTAAAAAGAAGGTTGACGTCCAGTATGAATCCATCTTCATCCTCGGAAAACCGCCGTTGCTTTACTCCACAGCACCAGGGAGCCTCTCGATCAAGAACTTGCCGCGGGCAGCCTTCATGATGGGGACACCGGGAATCTTGCGAATTCTCTGCTGTAACCCGCGGTCATTACTAGCGATAATATAGACTTGGTTCTTGGACACGATGGACGTCAGGCAGTCGTCTGCGTAGACCTGGAAGAGGGGTTTCCGTAAGCACGTGTTCAGAGTGAAAGGGGATATATGGGCTCGTACTCCTGCGTGCTGGCATGGGCGCCTGGTAAATCGTTCGTCTTTGGCTACTCGCAAGGCCAAACGGAACTTGGGTCCGAGACGTTCAAGCTCTGATACCACGCCGTGAGGGTTTTAGTTGCGCTTAACTTATCCCCAAGTGAGGGAAACTTACCATCCGGTTATGATGGGGTTGCATGCGGCATCTGCCTCTCGTCAGCTTTGAACCTCAAAAACTCCTCGTTTCCTGACATACACAGGCAGTCCATCATAGTTTCCATGATTTCCAGCTTGAAATTCACCGCACGTGTGATGAATGAAGTATCCAAGAGAACCTGAAAAGGATCAATAAGTATTTGGTACGTCGAGATCGGGTGCTCTCTGGGTTGGATTTACGTCGTAGGGAGGTACGAGACTCGTGTTGTGACTGAAGAAGAAGCTGGAGGGCATCTGAGGGATCTCGCGGACAAGTTCCTGGCCGTCCGGTCCTGCGCGCTCTTTCTTTCTCTTCTCGACGGCCTCCTCGGCCTTCTTTATGTTCTCCTTGCGGCGGCCATCTCGCTTGCCGATCACGCGCTTGACCTATACCGAGAGAAATATCGTTAGCATCGACCCTAAGCTGTAATGTGTTTGGAGCGTGCGGGCGCGGGTCATCAAGCCTGCGGTTGTTGCCTCGAGGACTGTGGTTGTCGCGATGCCCTCAAGAAAAGTTTCTTATCGATAAGGAACTTTTTCCGCCTCCCCTCTGAATATGGGGGGATGCTGGGAAATGGCAGAAAAAAAAGAGGGAGCATACCTCGGCGAACTTTCTCGTCTTCTTCTGAACACCCATGTTGCGCTGCTATTGTCGAGGGCGAAATGCGACAGTTGGTGCTTGGTTGGTGTAGTTGGACGGAATATTTGATCCGTGAGGCTGCGCGAGGCTGTCGCAAAAAAAAGTCTGAGTTCGCGGTCGCGGTCGCCGATTGGCGGGGCAGGGACTGGCTCGGTGGGAAGAAACAGAACGTTCTCGGTGAAGACCTTAGGTTTCGGTGAGTTCGGACCAATAGCAAGGTGAGAAAAATAAGGCCCGTGCGCTCCAAGGTGAGAAGGTATTACACCCTTTTCTTTTTCTCACCAGCATTTTGACAGAGCCTAATCGTTCATCCCATGCTGATGACAAGGTGTAAGTTTTGGCTGCTTTTTTTACTCCAACGTCCTATCAAACTTCTCTCTCTTGACAGCCTCTTCGAGCATCATTGTACCCATTTGCCATCTTTCGTGTTGGCGATCTTCTCTCGATGACTTTGGGCACCTCGCACCAAGGACTGGTGGTGCGCCCGGCGCGTGTGTCTGTCACCGTGTGGATCCAATAGCGACCAGAATGAGGGGACGATGGGACTCTCAGGGACTGTTGGGCGAATGACAGGGGCCTCTCGGGCGCCCCTAGCGTCGCAATGTCTCTCTGGAAAAGCAACCGATCACTCATTTAATCTGATGGAGGGGCGTCAGAGAGCCCTGGCGCCGGTGCCTTGCAGTAGGATTTGCGTTCGGTCTCAGTGCTTGGGGCTTTTTGCTGCGAACCTATGGTACGGTACAGGTCGGTACCTGCTTTGCGCGGTGCATTTTAATGCACAGAGGGCGCATTGGTGATTACCTCGCTCTGTGCCTGACAGTCTACAGAGTCTTCAATGGGCCATCATTCGATGGAGATAGGGGACCTGTGGGGGCGACCCATCATCATTCGCATTCTTGCGCGTGGTTTTCATCTCGTCACCCCGTGGCCCGTTTTTCACGAGGAAGATCTTTCAACATTGGTGGGCCGTATTGGACATATGGACGCTTAGTGCACCCCAGACGAGCTGGAGGGCTCGTGTTGAGCAATGGGTGTGCAAGGTACCGGAATGCAGCCACTTTAATAGGTAGCAGGCGCGTGCTGAGTTGGCCGTTTGTTACGATACGAGCGACGTTGGGACTTTTTGACGGTGCGATATCCATCAAACGCCTGCTTCCCGTACTGTATGGTCTTCCCCGGAATTTCCAGTAAATGCAGCAGGTTCTCATGCCTTGCATAAGTCCCTGCACTGTGCATGCATGTCTCTCTCAATAAACAACGGCTCGCAGGGCACAACAGCACGTCAGAGCCTTCAGTGCACCTAGCGACATGGGCAGCGCAGACGCCACGCAGGACAAGACCGCCCAGTCCGCTAACACGAACTGCTGCAGCGCCGGGCTGCTATTGCCCGCGGGCTCCAGTTGGTGGTCCAGCTGTGCTCGCTCAGCAGCAGCAGCACCAGCAGCAGGGAAGGTCCCTTCCTCCTTTTCCCACCCCAGTGCCCAGGCCACTTCCCTGCTGCCTTCCCTGCTTGCCCTTTCCCTCCCCATCACGCACCCTCATCCCTTCCTCTCTCCCGCTCCCTCTCCCTCCGGTCCAACTCGAGCCGCCCACACAGCAAACCATGTTCTAGCCAGCGGGCCCTTTCCCTCTTTAACCATCTCATAGTGTTTGCTCTGCATTTGCAACTCCCACGATACCTTCGTTCGACTTGTCTGCAGATTCGAGGTGCATAGTGCGAAGCGCCAGGCCGAATTGAACGAGGCAACCGCCGGCATCCCACCCAATCCCGACGACATCCACGGCTTCTATTTTGAACCGCTGAGCAACGGCACAGCCACGCATCCAACATTCCTTCGTCGATTGACGGCCTGCGACCTCGAACCGTCCACCACCGGACGTTGTCCAATATTCGCATCTGCATCGCAGTATTGATTTTGCATCTTTCTCGTTGCATCTCATAATACCCACCGAATTCCCGATATTGTTGAATCTCACCAACCGACGGCCATGGCCTCCTCGCGCACTTCGCTGAAGCGCACGCTTCTCCTGTCCACCTTCGCCGCCCTCTCGCTCTTCTCCGCAACAGGTCTCGCGCAGGATAACTCAAGTGGAGGAAGCGCTCAAACCAGTGCCCAGCAGACATCGCAGGCTGCTGCCACGACATCGAACCAGCCCACCACCACCGCCGAGCCGACTCGCACTACCCAAAACCAGGTTTCCATCACGAACACCGGCAATGTCCAGACCTCAGCCGAGAGCATCTCTGCCCCGAGAATCACTGGCGGCTCGCAAGACACCACCGGCGACGTTCTCACGGGATTTCCCTCTCTGACGAACGCGCCTTTGGTGACGACCTATCCTCCTCCGGCCGTCCCGCCCACCAACAACGCACCTTTCATGCACCGATCGAGCGCCCCCCAGGGAACCGTCTTCATCGCTGTGGGTGCCATCCTCGGTGCATTTGGTCTCGGTATCCTCATCTGGCGCGGCATCGTCGCCTGCCTGTTGCACCGGTCTGTCGCACGTGCCGCCAACGCTCAGCATCTCGCGAACGACAAGGCCAGCTTCCCCGCTCCTCCCGCCCAGTTCTACAAGTACACCGACCGCGAGTCTACCCCGTCTCTGGCCGGCCGCGGTGTCCGCAGAACGCAGCGCGGTCCCATTCCGTCAGCGACGCCCAGCCAGTCGAACCTCTTCTTCTCGCCCACGGCAGCTGGCGGTGGCAACAACACCGCCAGCAACCGAGACTCGCGCTTCCTGCCTTCTGGTTTCTATGCTGCCGGCACAGCTTCTCCTGGGCATGGCCACGGTCACTCGATAAGCTTGACGAACCTGCGCCCCGACTCGCGCGGCGGGTATGGTAACGGGCCTTCCCGCAACACCATGAGAGAATCCACGCCTCCTGAGTCGCCCTCCTTCGGCGCGAGACGGGACTTCAGCACCAGTTCTGTCAACCTGTCTTCGGCGCCTGGCAACGGCCAGAGAGCCCCCAGTGCCTACCTCGAGGACCTCTTGGACGAGAATCCCAACGCCTTCCCGACAAGCCAGACGCACCCTCAAGCTCGGAACACCAACAACATCTCCCCAGGCAGTCGGTTCTAGATGGGTTGTCCGGTGGTTTCTTTGCGTCCAAGCATAGGGGGTCCATCTCTTTCTCCCTGCAGCATATGAAAATGGCGACATTTACGGCTTGAGGTTTTCGGGGGGCACAACTACGGCGTCAGGGGTACGGCAACGCGCATTTCAGGTTTAAGAACGGGTTACTTTGTTTAATTTTCAATCGACCGGCCTCGGCCTCGACCGGGGCCTGGTTTCTCTACAGTCAAAAAAAGCAAAGCCGGCTGCCCTTACCGGGCACCGCGCGGGCGGGCGGCGTTTTCTTCTAATTGTCTCCCGGTTGCAACTATCTCCAATAGGCGCGCCGGAGCATTATTTGGCTGGGAGTTGTGAGCGATAAATGGCTCTACCGCTTATCGCTTTGTTTTCTCTTCTCGCGCTCGCGCTCGCTGGTATATATTCCCGTTCAATGAAGAACAAACACCATTTCGAATAATGAATTGTTCAAACCACGCTCTTCGATGAAGTCAGTAGGTCCAGATTGGCTGTGTGATGGTATCGTGACTTTGACCTGGTTGCCGTAGCTTCCGTCCCACCTTGCTCCCGTCATCAAACTGACATGCTTCCGTCCAAACCTTGTCGTCGTCCCTAACGACGAACGGAGGGGACGTGAGTAATCACGCAACAGAGTTATCCGATGCCATTGAACCAACCCCACGTTCGTTTGTTTAATCTTATCGCAACGTAATCTATTATACTTTTTTCTGAACATAATTCTAGAACCAGGGGTGTGTGATAAACCGAACACCCCGCAAGATCAAGTCTCATAGGATGAATAGAGGAAACTTTTCCAGACTCCGGCGGACCGAGACCGAAGGGACGGACCCCCCACTTCAGCTTCGGACCTGTATCGTCTCTTTCCCTGCCCAAGTTTCCTGGTCACACGATCAACTGCCCCAGACCATCTATCCCGCTTTTTCCTCCCCTTCTTAACCCGTTCGTCTCCGTGGACATTATTGAACTTACACCGCATATTCACAAAACATCCCGGTCCATCCTTCGCTCGCTTCTGCAGAATCTTGTGATACCGGACTCGCAGACAGCGTACGACGTCGAGTGATTTCTTCTCATCTATCGATGCTGTGGCTCCTGAGGCATGTCTCTCTCTCTACCCGAGACAGCATGAGAGAAAGATCACAAGAGATGCAGCATGCGAGCGAAACGTTAAGCCAAGGCCGTGTCTGTGTGCGGACGTACATGTAGCATGCGTCTCGGGTTGCACTTCGCTAGTTTTGAGGGCAAAAGTCTTGATTCGTATATCTGTCTCTTAGAATTTTCTCTACTTTTTTGTTGTTGTATTACGCAAGAAGGAAAAGACATTTCCAATATCTGGGGGCAGTCCCCTGATCGAGAGAGCTTGTAAGTTTGTGGGTATGAGTACGCTGCTTTCCTCAAAAAACGCCGTTATGCGATGACTGCTTGTTTTCACTTCCACCACCTCCCCCCCGAAAGACTTTTTCTCGAGATCGTTGCTAACACCTCTCTCACAGCGCGCCCTGAGCGCTCGACTCGCCTGACTGGTCCCTGACCTTCGTCTCCTCGCTCGCGCTGCGGATGTCCTCCAGCCGGATGCCGCTGCGGTCGCACATGCCCCTGAAGATGCCGCCCTCGCGCTGCCACAGCGCCAGCGGCGTGTCGAGCTCGGCGATGCGGCCGGCGTCCATGACGCAGATGCGGTCGTAGCCGATGATGGTGCGCAGGCGGTGGGCGATGCAGAGCAGCGTCCTGCCCCGGAAGCTGGTGGCGATGGTGTTCTGGATCTTGTCGTCCGTCTCCATGTCGACCGAGGAGGTGGCCTCGTCGCAGACGATGATGCGGCTGCCGCGGACGAGGGCGCGCGCGAGCGCCATGAGCTGCCGCTGGCCGAGGGAGAAGTTGAGGCCGTCCTCCTCGACGACGGAGTCGAGATGGATCCTGGCCGGGTCCTTGGACCGCGGGTCCTCGAGGTTCGCGTCGGTGGGGACGAGGTCGGCCTGCCGCAGCGCGGACCAGAGCTCCAGGTCCGTGTGCTCGTTGAAAGGGTCGAGGTTGGAGCGGACGGTGCCGCGGAACAGGGTCGGGTCCTGCGGGATGATGGCCAGGCGAGAGCGGAGGTCGTGCAGGCCGATCGTCGAGATGTCGACGCCGTCGATGGTGATGTGGCCTCCGGACAACTCGACGAGCCGGAAAAGGGTCGACATGATGGACGACTTGCCAGCGCCGGTGCGTCCCACGATACCAATGCGCTCGCCGCCTTTCACGTGGATCGATAGACCGGACAGCACCAGAGGAAGGTTGGCGCGGTAACGCATCTCGACGTTGTCAAAGATGATCTCGCCCTTCTCCGGCCACGACTCGCGCACCTGGATGGTGTGCAGAGGCGCCTCCTCTTCCAGCTGGTTGCCGTAATACTGGATACGCTCCACCGCGTTCATGCCATTCTCGACTTCGGCGAGCTGGCGCACCGTAAACTGGATCATCTGCACGATACCCAGAATGTAACTGAGCACCAGACCACCGATGCTCGGCGGCACGCTGAAACGGGACGTCACGACGAGAATGCCGACGGTAAATACCAGCAAGTTTCCAATGAGGTCGAGACGGGTCGAGAGCCAACGTTGGTTCGAGAACGTCAGGTAGTAGGCCGCGTTCATCTCATCGATGGACTTGCGCAGGTCTGCGATAAAGTGCGTCTTGAGGCCATATGCTCGGATACTGGCCACACCGCTCAACCCTTCGCCGAACTTGGCGAATACTGTCGACCGGAGCACTGACTCGAAACGCTTGACCTCGCGTGCCGACGCTCGGTAATACGAAGACGCTAGGATGAAGAAGACGAACAGCGGACCCAGCGCGATGGCGAAGTAGTGGAAGAAGGCAATGATAAGAGCGAACACCGACAGAATCATGGCCAGAGTGAAGAAGTACATCCTCATGGCATCTGTCAGGTTGTTGTCCATCACGTCGACGTCCCTCGAGAAGCGGTTCGTGATTCGGCCCAACGGGGTAGTGTCGAAGAACGACATGGGTGCACGCAGAACTCTGGTGACCGCCTGCCGAAGCATGACCTTGCTGGATTTGGTGCCGAGAATGGACAGGAGCAACGAGAAAACGAACATCAGAATCGCCTGGATCGCACCCAGACCAGCGTACACGCCAATGTATTGGCCGTCCGAAAGCGGGTACCGTTTGCTGGTCCAGTATGACAGCCACAAGCTCGTCATGATGTTGGCTCCCTGCGAAAGAAGCAGTAGGAAGATGAGGAAAGGCGCGTTGAGCATGCTCCCGGAGGCGCGGATGTAGTCAGCATACACCGCCCATGGCACGCTCGCCACCGCTCTCTCCTCCTGTTGCATAAGGGCGGCACCTTTTCTCTTTTTCTTCTTGTCACCTTCCGGGACCTCAGTCAAATGTGTCGGTGCGCTGTCGTCACTCTTTTCTTCCACTGCGGTGGTCTCCAACAGTTGCTGGAAGCCGCGGTGGTCCCTCATCAGGTTGTCGAACGTGTCAATGGCTTGGATCTTTCCGGCTTCCATCCAGATGACTCTGTCACACCGGTTGAGAACCCAAAGCTGGTGCGTTGCCAAAATCCTGCATTTACCCTTCAGGAGACCAAGAATGGCATTGTCAAAGATGTGGCGTCCGACGTGGGCGTCGACTGCGCTGAGAGGGTCGTCCATGAGCACGATATCAGAGTTAAAGTAGATGGCTCTCGCAATGTTCAAACGCTGCTTTTGACCTCCCGAGATGGTGATGCCTCGCTCACCGATTTCGGTTGAGTCGCCATTCGGGAGCATCGCAAGATCGGGCCGGAGGGCACAGCTTGTTCCAGGTCAGTACAAGTTGCGCACATCTTCGCCAGACATCACTTACGCGTTGATGACCTTATCGTACCATGCCTTGTCCATGTCTTTGCCAAAGAGAATATTATCCCGAACCGTAGCGTTCTGGATCCACGCGTACTGGGGGCAAAAGGCCCGGGAGGCTCCGAGGACAACCTCGCCGGACGTCTTCCTCATGTCACCTGCAAGTGCAGCCAGCAAGGAGGTCTTACCACTTCCAACCGAACCAATGACTGCTACTAGCTCATCTCTCTTGATCTCAAAGTTGATATCTTGCAACTTGAACGGCTCGCGTTCCTCTTCGACAAGGGTGCTTGCTCCATCTCCCGTGCTATCACCAGACGAGGTCATGGGCTCTTCTGGTTTCGCGGCACTTTTTGATGGGCTGGATGGGGCAGGACCGTTTTTGCTCGTCTTTCCAGCCCCGACCACTGATTTCTCCGACTCTTGCGTGGGAGTTCGTTCCCAAGTGAAGCTGCTGTTGTGCATTTCAAGCGCATTCTCTCCGTCTGGCTTGAGTAGAACGTCTTCTTCCTGTTCCTCGGCCAACAGAAAGTCTTGAATGCGCTTCAGGGACGACCAGGCGTCGACTACCTGACCGAGGACCAGGGGCAGCAAGTTGAGCGGAATGCGGAGACCGTTGAACAAGGCAAGGGACGAGAAGACTTCGGCCGGGTTGAGCGCATTGTCCGTCTTTGCGTATGTGATGAAGGAGATCATGGACGCGAAGATGGGCAGCGACAGACTGACAGCGTTGATGGCGTTTCGGATAGCCAGCAGAATCTGAATGGCGTGGATTTCGCGGTTGCGGATCTGCTTGAGACGCTCGAGAAAAGCGCTCTCCCAGCCAAAGTACTTGACGAAGCGGACCGACTGCAAAATCTCTTGTGTCAAGCTGACACGCTGGTCGGTGACCTTGTTGATGGCCTTTCTCCGTTTGAAAAGGCTCCTGATGGCCCTGGTCAGCAACGGAATTCCAGCAACAAGCAGCGCGAATCCAGCCAAAGCACTGTAGCTCAGGTTGATGATCAGGACGACGAGAGTGATGACGCAGGAAATGGGCGCCGTCCAAGTCAGGTGGAAGAGAGCGCAGGCTTGGTCGATACGGTACGTGTCGACGCTCATGAGGTTGACAATTCGGCCGTTTCCCCATCCCGTACCATCACCCGAGATCCCCGGTCCTTTGGCGTCTCCCTTCTTGCCTTTCTTTTCTTTCTTCTTTCCCTTGTCCTCTCCTTGGGCATCCTTTGCAGTTTCCTTGAGTCCTCCAGCCTTGGCACGACCCGAAAGCGACATGGCCTTCTCGAAGATGACGCTGATGAGAACAGCCCTCGACTGGCCACCGATCATCATACCACGGTAGATGAAATGATTCGTGCCCAAACTCTGGAAAATCTGCATGAAAGTGACACCAATCACCAGGCCGATGCCTCTACCAATGGGAGGGGGTGGCCCGCCTGATTGCGAGGCATCCCAAGCATCGTTGGCGAACTGGATCAGGAAACGCAGCGTGAAGGGCGACATGACCTGGAAGATGGTGGACATGAGCTGGAGAAAGCCTCCGAGCCAGAACTCGAAGACGTAAGTCTCATGAAGCGCCCAAAGCAGGGGGTACTTGTCTCCCCTGTCCACCCGTTTCTTGAAGGCGACTTTGAGCCTGTCACTCATGACATCCGCCGCCCTGTCTGGATTGACGGTCCAGATATCATTGGACTCGAGCTGTCGCTTATACCCAGCCTGGAAAAGTGTCAGATAGCGATCCCGGGCAAGCATGCCTGACTTTGGCAAGTGTCGAAGTCGCAAAGCTGGCGGGGTCAGGTTCACTCACACTCATCAGAGGAGCCATCCATTGGAAGGTTAGCTGGCTGAAGAAGCCAGCCTTGTACTCTCGGGACACGATTCGCTCTTCGGGCACGGGCGGGACACCACCCCATCTCAAAGGGTTGGGCGTCTTGTACCACGGTTTACTCTCCGGCTGGCGTCGTGTTGTGGTGGTCGCGACACTCGTGTCGGTGGCATGGCTCTTGGTCGTCTTCAGCCCGGGCCTGGTCGCCTTCTCGTCCACATCGGAGCCGGCATCCTTCTCATTCTTGTCGATGTCAATGGCAAAGACACCTTCCTCGGGGTCCTTGGGGGTGATGGGCTCAACGGCAGCAGCCTGGGGGTCTGGGGCCGTGATGTCGGTCTTCTCGTTCTTGTCTGACATTCTCTAGCAGACGCGTCGGAGAAGTCTAGACTATGTCGATGTTGTGTTCTGCTCTCTTGGCTGGCAGCATCCGAGGGCTACCAAGGCCTCTTTTATTGGGGTGGTAAGTCTGATGCGGCTAAGAATGCGACTTGACAAGTGACATGGCGGGTTGCGAGACGCCCACAACGGCTTAGTACAGGGCCGGGGTTAGAAGGGCTTTGTCCGTCACTAGGGAAAAGAATCGGGACGAAACCAGCAGGAGTGTAATACTGTTTCCACCTGGGCGAGGATAGCGAGAGGAAAGCCACCAGATGGTTGTAACGAACTCCGAGTGGATTATGGTAGAGAGGGTCGGGTTTCGTGTGTAGTGGGAAGAGAAAAGTGAACGGATAGTCAACAGACGGATCGAGAGATAAAGAGCAACGGAGCAAGCAAGGGTCAAAGATAGCGGACTACGTAAGATGGTAGAGGTAGAGAAAAGCAAAGCGGACATCCATGGATAGATTACAATGATGAGTACGTGTTACGGATAGCCGACGTCAAGTGCGTGGGACCGCCTGCAGGAGACATGACGGGCAGATAGTGGACAGTGTAGGCTGCCCACCGGCCGACCCAGGTGCCAGGCCATGGACTTTTTGATTATTCGTCTTGTTCTGCGGAGGCGGAATTCAGCAGTGGATTATAAAAAAATGCAAGCTAAAGGTGCTTGGGTGTGTGTCTGTCTGGATTGTATTTGTTGAATTACGCGTCGATTAGTACGTATATATTAAAGTATGTGTCTATGTGCCACCACACGCGATTTTCGCCCCTATTACGCCCCGCGCCAGCCGTTAGGGGCTCGGCCGCCGGACCTTCTATTAATCCAGGCCAGCCCTCAGCCATTGGCTTATACGGGTAGCCGAAATCCGCTCCTATACTGTTTAAAGTAGTAGGCTTAAATCTACGTAATTTAACACACCTCCCTAGCAAGGGCCTTTATAAGGCTCTTACTACTATATTAATAACTAAAAGGCCTTTTAAATATATTATTTTATTTACTCTTTTTAGTATATAATCTATAGCTTAATTACTCCTTTAATTACTTTATAATTACTTAGTAATTAGTACCTTTTAAATACCTCTCTAAAGTAGTATCTTTTTACTCTATTTAGCTTTTAAGTAGTTCTATTACCCTTATTAAACCTCTACCCCTACAGTAGAAAGAGTAGTACTATTTTTAAAGTACTTAAAGCTTATAATCCTTTATTTTATTCTTTATTAGTAAAATTAAATTCTTTAAACTACTTATTCTTAAACTTAGCTTTATAAAATACTTTAAGTTACTTAGTTTAATTAATAAAATTTAGCTACTTAAGGAACACTTTAAAATAAATATTAATAAGTAACTTTATAAACCTATTAGCTATTAACTACGTTATAAAGGTATACTTAATAATAATACAGCCTTTCTAAGCTTCTTAATATAGCTAATAGTTATAAATATTAATATAGTATAGCTTTATTTATAGTTAAACTATCTCTTTATTAATAAAGTAAATTATTTATTAATTATTATATTAAATCCGTATACTTAGTAATAAAGCTACTAAAGTAGCTCTAAAAGTCTTTTCCTTAAGGTCTATATAAAGGGCTATTATTAATTAATTTATAAAAATTACTTTTTTTACTACTTAAGAGAGTATAAGTAGCTTAGCCTCTATAGTTAATATAGTAACTATATTCTACTTATTAACTTACTACTTAATTAATTTATTAAAAAGCTTAATTATAAAAACTTAAGAGCTTTTATAGTTTACTGTATTATTAGTAAAGTTTGTATTTATAGTAACTATAAAGCTATTATTAGGTCTTCTTTCTTTATAACTATATTTAAAGTATAAGGTACGCTAGTAAACGAAGTAAACTATAGCCCTTTTAGCCTTTTTAGTATACTCTAGGCTAGGGTTATAGTTAAAGTAAGTAAAATAGCTAATTAGAAGGGTAATATTAGGCCGGGCTATTGTTACTAAGTATATTATAAAGCTAATGTTACTTTAGTACTAGTTAGTCTTAGTATATATAGCTGTTCCCTTATACAGAAAGAGCTTACTTAGCTAAAGCAGTAAGGTATATACTTTTTTCGATTTTATTACGCATTACTAAAATTATTTAGTAAGCTTATTAATATATATAAATTATAAAAACTATAGTTACTTTATAGTATAGTTATAAATAACTTTAATCCCTAGGAACTACTATAAGTCTTAACTACTCTTAAGATAATACTACTTTTAAAAAGCTTTAATAAGCTCTATAGCTTTATTGTAGTACTTTAAGGGGAAGTAGAGTATATAGTTATTTATATAGAAGAAGAAAATTATATAGCTATATATTTAATAGTAGTTTTTACTAGTAACTTACTCTAGCTTAAGTTTTTATAAACTTACTTTAAAATAGTACTACTAAAGGAGTAGTGAGTAATGTAATTTATAAAGCGCTTTAATAAACTTAAGGATAGTGCCCTTTTTTTAGTAACTAGGGGGTATTTATATATAAATATCCTTATTAAGCTTTATATGTATAAACGTATTTATAGTATTATATTATAAAAGCTTAAGATTAAAGTAATTAGTAATAGTTATTAGTATTTAAAAGGATATATTAGTAAGTATTAAGGTATACGTCTTTTAATTGTTTTAATACTACTAGTTACTATGTATAATAAGTTAAGCTTTAATTTTTAGGAGTTTACTATGTTTATTTAACTTATATATATAAACTTAGTAGTAACTAAGGATCTAAGTGCTTTTTGTAGTACTTATGGGTACCTTTTTCTAAAAGTTTATTTTTAAGTGGCTTTTAAGATAGGTCGCTTTAGCTACTTATATAGCTATAGTATATAGGTAAGTTAATACTTCTATATAAGATATAGGTAGAGGTTAGAAATCTTTTTAAGGAGTACCTAGTACTAGTAAATCACTACACGCTTTATATAGCTTTTTATACCTACTTAGTAAAGAGGTTTTATTTCCCCGGGCGCTTATATCCTTTCTTTATAGCTAAAAATTACTATTAAAGTGTTTAATATTTACTATTTAGGATACCTCTAGAGTATATTAAATACTAGGGATCCCCTTTAATAGTTTATAAGTAGCTAGAGAGCTAGTTTAGAAGTAGTAATACTATAAAGTATTTTAATATAATAATAAAGTCCCTATTAAAAAGGTAGTCTTATAAAAGCTTTACTTTTAACAGGGCCTAATAGGTACGTTATAATAGGTTTACTTAGGGTCTTTTAGATTATTATAACTTAGTACTACTTTTATATACCTCTCTAAATACTTTTCCTTATAAATAAGTACTTAAAAAAAAGTAGTAGGTAAGTTAGGTAGTATTAATATTAATTTAAAGTGGGCTATTAAATAGAAATATTTGCTAAAAGGAGCTTACTTTATAGTAGGGTCTTTAGGATTAGGATTTTTAGAAATCTTACTAAGGGCTTTTATAAAAGGTATAACTTTGTTATTTTCCTTATTTAGTAAAAGGGGTCTATATAGTACTTAATAGTTACTCTTTCCGTTATTAATAAAGTAGTTATAAACTTATGTAGTAATAGTATTAAGGTTAAGGTTTAAAGTGTTTTTAGTAAAGGCCTTTAGGTTACTATTAAATTATTGGGTCTTATTAAACGTTACGTCTTTTATAGTAATAACCTTTTTAGTTAAGGGGATCTATATATAGTACTAATTTATTAAAGTGTATCCTATAAGGAACCCTAAAAGGGCGTAGCTAGTAAAGTAGTTAAGGCACTTTTTTTTAAGTTAAGTAGTAGCTATAAAGGTATATACTTTATAACTATATACTTATAAGTACGTAAGACTCGGCTTTGTAGTATTGTTATTTCTAAGCTACTAGTAGAGTACTTTATATAGAGTTTTTTAACTAAGGGTTATTTATAGTGTATAGTTATAGAGATATACTGTGGACTTGTGTATATTAGACTATATTTTGTAGGGGAGTTTACTACTTTTTTTTATAGTTTTTACTTTAGTTTTAACTATAGTACTAATATACTTAGTACTACTATTTTAATTTTAAGTATTTAGAGTAAATAGTTTAATAAAATAGCTTTGTACTTAAAGAGTAGCTATTAGTTTTTTGTATTTAGTAAGTTTTTTATTGTATTTAAATACTAGTATATCTATGTTATATTAGAGTTTTATTATAGAAATAAACTTATTAAAAGTCTTAGTAAGAGTATTAGTAGAGTAGTTAAAGAGGTAATAGTTCTATAAGTACTGGGTAATATAGTTAGTAAATACTAGTATAAACGTAAATCTACTATATCTTTTTATATATAGGTAGAAGTTAAATACAATACGCTTACTAGGGTAGGCGTATGCGTTACTTTTTTATAGCTTATAATAGATTACTTTCTTTACTTTATTAATACTATACGCGTTATAGTAAAAGCAAGGGGCTTTATTATTATTAGATCTAAAAGTACTAACTATAATATAGACTCTTTTTATAGAGCTTATTAAGTAGCGGAGTAGCTTAGAACTAGAGTAGCTAAGCTACTAGTACTACGTTTCCTTACTACTTTTAAAAAGCTATTACTTTATAGAGTTATACTTATTTTACTACTACAGAGTATAAATATACTAAATAGCTTATATAAAGCTATAGCTACTATGTACTATTTTAAGAGTAAGTTTATTATACTTAAGTACGTATTAACTATATTTAACTTTAATAATACTAAGTAAGCTATAATTAAATTTATATAGTATTAACTAATACTTAGGGTACTTATTTTACTAGTATTTTTATTTATATAGTTACTAATAAAAAATAAAATTTATTATTATAAATATATAAAGTACTATATTATAGAAGTATATTATAAATTTTTTTTTATTAACTTAAGTAACTCTAATACTTACGTCTCTATATACTTTAATTACAAACAACTTAAAGCCTACTTATAAATAGTTATTTATACTAGCTACTTAGAGTTTTATAAATAGCTACTTATTACGGAATATATAGATTAACGCACTAGAGTTAAAGAGGTAAGAGTCTTTAAAAAAGTAAGTTTATAGGCCCTTATAAAGAGCGGCCTGAAACACTACTAGTAGTTACTTAAAACTCTTAATATATTAACTATAGAGTTATTTATTATAAAGATTTTTAATAAATTTAATTAGTTAATTATTAATTTTTAAGTACTTATTAGTCTATTTCTAATAAGCTATATTATAATACTATCCTTTAAATACTTTTTTAAAAAAAATATAATAATATAAATTAAGTAAATAAGTAAGGTTATAAGTAAAGTAAATATTATATTATAAAGAGCTTTAGTAATTATTTTACTTTAAGTAGGTACTTTATAAGTAGTTTTTATACTACTTATTTAACTCCTAACTACTTACTTAGCTAACGTTAAATACCCTAGGGGTATACTAAAATCTTTTAGTTAACTTTAGTAAGTTATTAATAGTCTTAGTAATTAATAAAATTACTTCTTTAAGTATAGCTGTATACTATACCCTAGAGTACTTTAACTTAGAACTCTAAATAAAGTTTTAAATTAGTAAGTATTTAAGGGCTCGGTATATGTTAAGTAGCTAAGATTTATTCTTTAAAAAGGCCTTAAATAAAATAGCTTATTTTTTATATATTTTAATAATTTATAAATTAAACTACTTAGTAGTAGCTACTTTTAACGTAAGGCGATAGTTATAAAGGATTATAAAGTAGTTTTAAAGTACCTACTCTATATAGTTATAGTAAAGAAACGTAGTTATATTAAAGTAGTTCTTAAGATATAGTAGCTAATTAACTAGTTCCTTATTTATATTATAGTACTAGTACTAAAGCTTAAGAAATACAGTTTTTTATATTTATATAACTAAGTTGTTTTTATTTTTTTTATAGTTTTTATAGTAATAACTAACGGCTCCCTATATAGCTTAAGTATTAGTATAGTACTTAAGGTACTTAGTAAAAAGGTCTGCGATACTTATAGTACAGTAAAAGTTATTAATACTATATAAAAAAGGAACGTTTTTAGGAATAGTTATAAAAGGCCCAGATCCTACGGGCGTTAAGGAGTAAAGGCTTAGTAGCTCTAGTCTATAACAAATAAAGTTCTTTAAGTAGTTACTTAGAAGCGGCTCTAGAGGCGGTACTATAGTACTAATTAGTAGTTAGTAGTCTATATCTAAGTTAATAGTATTTTAAAGGTTAAAGGAGACCCCCTAAGTCTAAATAGTATTTTACTAGGGGATCTAATCCTTAGGGCCTATAAAGAAGATTTTACTAATAGCTAAATTAGTTATTATAGTAATATATTTATTTAAATAGACTTATAGTAATTAATTAATTATATATAGTAAAGGGGTTGTAGTATAAAACTCTTAATTATTAAATTATACATTAATTAGTACGTATATATTAAAGTATGTATTTATATACTACTACACACGATTTTCGCCCCTATTACGCCCCGCACTAGCTATTAGGGGCTTAGCCACTAGACCTTTTATTAATCCGGGCCGGCCCTCGGCCATTGGCTCGTACGGGTAGCCAAAATCCACTCCTACGCTGTTTAGAGCGGTGGGCTTAAATCTACGTAATCTAATAGTATTAGCAAGCAGTTAACTAAAAAAGTAATACACACAACTATTATTTTCCCTACCCACCTACTATAGTAATTAATAATACACTAATGTCCCGTTATTCTACCCTCTATTTTAATATAATCTTTAAAGATTTAAGGCATTATATTAATCCTCGCGTTAATATCCTCTTTTTCTAATTTTCCCCAGCCTTCTACTATAAGCTTAGTGAGACCCTTATTGTCCTAATAGGGATATCCTTTTGCGTGTAGTTTAGGCCACTTCTAGTAGTACTCTATGGGCGAGAAGTTAGGGCTGCTGGGGTAGTTGAAGAAGTAGCGAAGACCGTTTTTTTCTTTCTAGGATCTCACGATATTCTTGTGGCTTGGCCTATGGCTAGAGTCCCTATCCTCCTTAAGGATAAAACTGTGGGATCCCTTGTTGCGTAGTTATTCCCTAACGACGGGCTTGAGGATCTTGTTGCGATATACTTTGTGCGTGAGCTTCCTATTGCGGTTCCTAGGAACGTTGTACTGGATGAGAGGAGACTTGAAATCCTACCTAATAGCCGCCTAAAAGTGAACTCTTTTGATGTTGTGATTATTTGGAGAAGGCTTTTTTTGAATATAGTTGGGATAGTACCTCTCGCTAGGCTTGTGGAGGATCCGAGCACGCTTTTGATGCTTATAAGAAAGGTGAAATTCGTTAGACTAGTGTATGTTGCGATAATCCTTTTTTGCTGGTTGGAGCTCGAGAGTCTTGCGAGCGGCCTTTTTGCGTTGTTTGGTAAGCTTGCGATTAACCTATCCCTTTTTGTAAGCTACGCATTTTCTCCAGTCTCGCGATTTAAGTGCTCTCTTTACTGTACGCCAGCTGGCGTTAATATTAATGTCTGCTGCTGTGGGAATGGCGGCGTAGTTGATCTCTTTTGCTTTGAATCTACTGCGTTAAAGGAACTCTTCTATTTTGTCGATTTGATCCTCTGAAAATAGCCTCTTACGGCCACGCGTCTTGTCAACAAATGTCTGATTATGGAAGGTACGCGACGCGCCGTTTAATATTCGGTATCCCGTTGTGTGAGGGATACTGAAGTGCTGAAAGAGGGCCTTGTGATTGTAAACTAAGCTGGTTGTTTCTTTGAGGTGCTTTGCGTATATTAATGCGCTTTGAACGCGAGACTGTTGAGGAGTGCTATGATGAATATATTTACGTACTATCGTGAAAAAACCATGAAATACTGTTGAGAAATGATGGTTTGGTAGTAAAATTGGTGGTGGGAGCTATGGGGTATTGGGTAGATGCGGGGGCTGCGTAGGGGTGTAGTGGTGACGTTGTGTGTATCACTTTTTTGGTCAACTGCTTGATTGGGTTGGATTGGTTCCGGGGTTTGGAAGAAAAAACGATAGGGACACGACGAAACGGGGCTAGCACGAGGCAAGAAGGTGCCACAACCGCTATCTACGGGAAGCCAGTCGCAACTTCCTCCGCCGTATTACCAACCATCGGCCACCACCGCCGCTTTTTAGCCGACCCGAACACCATGAACACCGTCGTCCGGCAGGAGCCAACTAATTGCTGCACTAGAAAGTACCTTCCCATAGGTACCTACACTGCTTATGGATATCCGTACTCCACCGCCGTTTACGTTGTCCAAAACAAGTAGCCCATTACGACGACGACGACGACGACGATACACACACGTTTCGACCAGCATCCATTCCTTCTATGTACGACACTACCCTGGAGGGTTTCACTCGCCGTTCTGCAAGTTCTGCAACAACCTTACCTTTCCGCCTCGCATTACTGCTCGAAACCTTCTCCTGGTCGTGTGCCAGTGTACAGTGGACACTGCGAATGTGGCTTGAATTGTATTCAAATGTGTATCTTTGCCGCCGCCGTTGACGATACTAGGAAAGAAAGCAATGATCATAGGAAACCTTCTCTTACTTTGCCAACCATCCATAAGGCGTGATGCCCGCCACGTGTGGATTGGCTCCTCTCTACAACGACACTTCCTCAGCAGCCGGCAAGGAGTCCTCTGTTGATCAGATGAACCCTCGACTTGGTCCCCCTAATAAGAGACGCACGGTGGCAGACCTCCGTCCCAACACCGAATGAACAGCACATGATTCAGAAACAGAAAGACGACCACGCACGTCTGTCCCTTGGGATCTGCGATTGTCCCCGCAGGCAGCTATAATCATCCTGTCAACACTGGCACAAAAAATCACAGAATAAGCCCGCTGCCCTAATAAGCATCCTGGGATACAACGACAAACCCACCAGATGGAGTGTCCTGCGGTCAAAGCTGGCCAGCCGGGGCCGGCAGGTCTCTGCCGGCCGCTTGCATTCAGCACACATCCCTGGAGCCCACAACCTCGTGGAAAGACCGTTGGCGCAGACTCGCCCGTTGCAGTGGAGGCATCCATGATTCATAAACACACTGGGGATGGAAAACGAAGAGAAAAATTTTGCAGCAAAGTCCGACTGCGCTCTGGAGATATGGAGCCTTGGACAGCTGTGGCCCTTTATCAATGTCCTCTAATGAAATCCAACAATCAGACCAAGTCATCAACATGAACGGGTATTTCGAGCAACCTGGAACAATCGTCCAAGGTCTCAGCAAAGTTCCTTGCTACCCACGTCTTTGACGGCGCCTAAGAATAAGCTACTCTTGGCAACAGACGGCCTAGTTTTACGGTGATACCTTGCTGGACCGACCCATATCTCCCCGTCATCTTGGCATGAACTCAACTGCGATCCTATGCAGCCGATGGCCGAACCGGTCCCGAGCAAAAGAGTGGATCGGACTTAGTCGGCGAGGATTTAAGCCCCATTCTACGGATATCTACCCAGGTAATACGGAGTACCTCGGTACGTATCTCTGGACCTCTCACCACGCCGAGCGATTACCAAGACCTGGGCACCAACGCTATGGATTCAAATCATTGTCTCTGGAATACGCGTAATCACCAAAAAGCATTGACACATGGCATTCCGCCGGTGTTCGCCAATCCCGGTTACTATAGGATACTGAGCATTTATTTGCCAAAGCGGACATAAAATGTCTCCATAGATGCTTAGCAACCAAAGTCCGAGGGCCTTGGTGCCAGAAAAGCCCATATCGTCCTTCTCGGTGACTTTTGCATGAAGGATGCCATGATTTTGCAAAAGGTCATCATCATCGGCTGCAGGCGAGCGGCTGCCCCTTTGGGCCCAAGTGGCCGCACCTTCACCACCGGCTCCACCCCTCGGAGCCGGCCCCACCAATCGCTACACAGCAGCTTGTCCACGACTTGGCCGAAGCACGCTGCCAAACTGCTCCCCCCGACAAATCAAGAGTCGTCAAGATCTGCAGTAGGGGTAAAATACGGTCAAGTGGCAGCGTGGCTGTGTTATCGACACAGAACGCGAACAAGGTCAGCAGGTTGAGTCTAGGCTCGGCGCCTTGTGGTGTGTTGTCAACTTGTCATAGACTCACCACTTCCCCCTCAACATCCGCCTGTTGGTCCTTGGCCTAGCCGACGACCGTAGTAAGGCAAGCAGCTAGCTTAGGTACAGTGTACGACATCACATGAGTGGGAGGCGAGAGCCTAGCCGAGTTCACGGTAGACCGCTGCACCGACCGATCGGGCTCGAGGCTTGCGCTACACACGTCTGTTCTGCGGCCAAGCCCGGGGCTTTCAGTCCGGGCTTCGGCCTATGAACCCGATCACAACATCTGGGCTCTACGTGATTGGCGCCGCTGATAGCTCGCGGGCGAGGTAGCATTGTAGGTAGCCTATAAGGCTCACTACCTCAAAACCCATAAGTTCACTAATCTGACAGGTCGACTCATCAACAACCTCAAGTCCCTCAATACACTAGATTGACTCATCAACAACCTTGGTTCCCTTAGTACGCTGGCTCCGTCGCTCTATGAGAGGTAGCGCAACACAAGTCCAGATGATAAACACCGCAATACAAGCAAGCCCGAACACGTATCCATGTGTTTGCCTGAACTTTGGTCCTTGATTCACCGGGTACATCGCCAGTTGCACGTTACCCGCCGCACTGGACATGTGTGAGCCAAGCGCAAGCGAATCCAAGTGAGGTGTTACTTACTAGCCGATCGAGAACAGGAGAGAGCTAGCCAGAGCTCTCAATTCCTTGTTGCCGCCGCAACACGAGTTTAGCCATCCACTGACCAGCGGGCCAATGCCGCCGTATGCACTGGCAAGAAAGAACATGGCCATCACGGCATGCTCGTTTGCTGGCCATGCTGCCAGCACCGCGTACGACACAAGCTGGAGCAATGCTAGGACGCATATCACGGGCGAACTCTTGCCTGAAGTGTCCGCGATGTATGCTGCAAGAAGCATCCATATGATCTCCTAAACACACATGTTAGCTGGGCTTCATCTTGAACTCATCAAGCCACAGGGAAGCCCAAGGATGCAACTCACCAGGCCGTTGATAACCGTCGGCAAATTGTTGATCTGCTCGACGCTGTATCGAGGAACTCCGTCCGTCGTCAGAGATCTAAGCCACAACCTCATCCACGTAGCAACTTGCTGCCCACAACTGAGCTGCATTATCCTTGAATGAGTTGTCAACTAGATGTGTCAATCAAGAAGGCTTGATATTCTCCACTCACCCCCATGCCAGTGGGAAACTGTACAGTTGCCAGCATGAAAGCAAACTTTTGACCATTGAGATCGACCACTCAACCTTGTGGGCATCGCGACCTTGCTCTGCCAGTCGGTTGATGGACATTTGTCGTTCCTCCTCCGTCATCCACCACCTCCTGGGCGATTTCGGTTCCGCTGGGATGCAAAGTTAGCACGCAGATTTGACAAGCTCAGGGGGCCGGCGAGTTAAAAAAGAAAAAGAAAAAAAGAACTTCGTACCTGGACATGTCAAGAGACCCAAGAGAGCAACGGGAATCCCAAGGATGAAATCAAAGATGAACAACCACCTCCAAGATGCGAGACCGTTACGATTGATCATGTTGTGATACCTAAAGGCCGTGTTCCATTAGTACAGACTGTAACAAAACAGGTACGGCGTGATGAACGAGGAAAAGACAACTCACAGTCCAGCTTGGATGTAGCTCGAGAACATCGGTCCCGCAGAGGCAGATATGCCAAAGAAGGCTATCCGCCGGGTGATTTCGGACTTGCGGTACCAGCTGCCGATCTATCCAGGCAAACGGAAATGTTAGCAAATCCCATCGTCTCTTTGCGAGTGGTGGTTGTAGGTGTGACTTTACTAGATAGTAGATGCCGGGAGTTGACACGGATTCGAACAAGGCGGCACAGAACCTAGATAATCTCGACTCAGCATCAGGCATCTAGGAGGAGTGAATTCAACCACATACCGAAGAGCGTATATCGTTTCAACGTTTCTTGCAGGATAGATGCCGAGAACGCAAAACGACCAGAGCATCGTGCACAAGGGCAGCCAATACCGAGGCTGGATCTTTGTCAAGGCCAGCGTGCTGAAGGGAGACCCGACCATGATTCCGATGGCGGAGAGGGTGTTCATGAGGTTCAATTCGTTGCCGTCTGTGGGAAAAGGGGTTGTTTTCAGTACACGTACTGGGAGCAGAGCAGACATTCCCCATCGTGAGAACTTACACATGTTCAAATCCTCCTTCATGCCAGAGAAGAAAGCGTTGCTGATGTTGGACGTATCCAGTGACTTGATGAACAGAGTCTAAACAGGGGGCCCCGAAGTCAGAGTCTGCAAGCCATTGAGTTCGTTCTTTTTGGGGAGCTCACCAGACATGAATAGGTCAGTATCACAACATCCAGCTTGAAAATCAGTCTCTTTTCCTGTTTGCTGGTTCCCGGCTCGTGCCATCGAAAGTACGAACGCAGGGTCGAGCGTTGCTGCTTCGTAACGCGGTTGCTGGGTGCATCTCCAGCTGAGGTCATGGCAGGCGCAACGGGCGATGATTTCGAGGTCTTCATCGTTGGGAACAATGGCAAGGAATTTTCTTGGGTTGAATTTGATGTTCAAACGAATACATGGAATACGGTAAACACAGGCAAATCTTTTTATAATGACAATCTTACATATCGTAGTATGTATAGATGTATGAGATTACTGAACATCCCGACATCACCAACGTAGAGCACTTGTTAGTGTCCCGCGGTGGAGGCACATCGAACGTCTAGACGTCAACGAGAGAACCTTGATGGTATCTCAAGCACCTTGATTGCTTGATCTAGTACCCTCAAAGTGGGTGTTCAAACCGTTTCCAGCCACGCTTCCGTCGAGCCATCCCCGCTTGCTTGCCGGCTTTCCCAGGAACTCATGGGTCTCTAGCAGTGGTAAGTCCTCCACAGGGGCTACGTACTCGGCAAACTTCTGCCGCGAGGATAATCAAGACCATGTGATAACTATGCGGACATGTTCTCCTTTCCTAGAAGTTAGGGGAGAAAGGAGCCCAATAGAAAAAAGGGCTGAACCGAGATCGATATCTCAGGGAAGACGGACGAAAACGCAACAAGCATGTTGATCGTTCGCAGGCGCCCCCTGAGTTCAGACTGATCCGTGGTCCCACACCGGTCAAGTCAAAGGCTGGATCTTCAGCAGGTGCCGAGGCTTCTTGGTCCCAGGACGTAGTCTGGTCTTCAAGCCACCCATACGGGTACCGTTTCGGAGAAACGAGACTGATGGCCGAGATAGACTATGGTATGGTGGCTCATCCCAGAGCTGCAAGTGCAACGAGCGGGCATGAACGCCGCACCAACATATTCAAGTATCGCGTGGCAGACACGAAAAGAACCCAACTCGAAGGAGGATCGTAGGGATACACTCAGCACCGGAGACGCTTGCTGCTCCCTGAATACCTCCATGGTCATCCGGGATCGACGTCAGGTTTCGAGCACTCATTTCCCAGGCTCGTCTGTCAACCACTCACAGCACGACAGGCGTGTCTCTAACATATACATCATCACAGCTCGCATCACGTACACACATCGTAGAGAGATCTATGCTAGCATGAATTTCAGCTACCTGCGCGCCAAAAGGCCCGGTCTCGGACGACTGAAATAACCACTTCAAAGCCTACAAAAAGACAAACAAGAAAAAAGACGCTCCCGGAAAGATAACCCTCCTCCACGGCGTCAGTAAAGATTCCACCCTACCCGTTGCCGTGTGTCCCTTCTCACGCCCGAATTTTTGTGTGTAGGACTGCTAATATACAACTCCCGTCCGACGCCGCCAAGTCTAGTACAAAAGAAAGAATAGGGTAGCGTTCCCGCGCGCCTCATCTTAGACATCCTCGCAGATCATGGAGGATTTTCGAAAGGTGCCGAGTACCAGGGAATGCTAAGTTTCGAAGGGGATCTGACTAAGGTCGGAGATCGCGTGCCATGTTTATGAGAGGTCGACGATGGGCCTCGCAAGGTTCCGGCGCTGGATAACATTCCTAGTCATACTCTGAGGCGGAGTCCTCCGCGTCTTCGCCGGCCGGGAGACCCAGGAGAGAGCGGTCCATATCATCAAGCTCTTCTTCAGGACTTCCGGCCAAAACCGTCTTATCAGCATCGTCGGCGTCGTCCATGGTGACGTCTCCCATCGTCATGTCGCCCACTGTCATATCGCCGTTGGCGTCGCCGTTCATCTTAGAGGGCGAACCGTCGGCCATCTCTGTAGCGTCGACGTCCATGGTCATGTCGCCAGCCGCGCCACCGCCATCGACGCCGTTGGCCTTTCTCTTCTTGCGGGGCGGGATGACGCCCAGCGGAGGACCTTGGTGCGAGTTCCACCGATCCAGTCGTCTCAACGATCGCCGCATTGCCGCTGCGTAGGAGCTCATCTCTTCACCAAAATCATCCTTCTCCGCCGTTAGCGGAACAAGACCGCCGAATCCCTTCTCCCTAAAGAGGCCGACAGTCTTATCGCCGCCAGATAGCAGCTGCCTCTGAGGGCCGTCTTCGCCCTCACTGTCGTCGAACGGATCGTCCATCTGTTGAAGTCGCTTGTACGCCCGGTAGATGGCGCCGTCTTGCCGCCGATCCTTCTTGGCCTTGTGATGTTGCCTGCGGATGCCACGGTCGAGTATGTACTCAACCCTCTGGTTTCTGTTTCTCTCAACGGCAATCTGATGCGCCGTGGGGGGCCTGGGCTTCCTGGCAACAATGCCCTCAGGCTGATGATGACCAGGTCCAGCCGGCGAAGATCCTTCGAAAATTTGATACTTCAGGGACGCTCCTCCGCGGCGAACCGAACTTCCAGCGCCACGGCCTCCCAGCACCCTGGGTGGAGGCGTCGACCGGGTGCTATCCAGATCAGACTCATGCTTGGATGGGCGGATCCGAGGCAGGATGGCGGGCCCCTCTTCTGCCATGATGCGTGCGGTCCTTGAGCCGCGTTTGGATTGGCTGTCGGCGAGGTACGCCTGGTCAGCCTCGAGAATCTTGGCGCGCATCTTCTGCTTTTCTTCTCCGAAGCTGATCTCGGATGGCGTATCGATGTTCTCCATGGCCTCTTCCTCGGGTGTCATCTCCTCTAGCTCGGGAACGCCCTGGTTCGCGACGTCAACGCCGTAGTCGACGCCAGGTCCGAACGGATTCTCATCACAGCCCTCCTCGGTGAAGTCGGACTCGAGGTAGAACCACATTATCCAGAGAAAGGCGCGGGCGCGGGACTTGCTCGTAAAGTTTGTCTTCATGACCAGGTCATGAAACTCGCGGCCGGGAGGAAAGTGCAGTTCCGCAACCTTGGCCGCCGCTTGGCAAATGAGGAAAAGGAGGTTGACCGGGTTGGTTCGCGGAGTGTCGAGGTTCTTAATCTTGTTAAGATTGGCTGGCTCTTCACGGTCTTCGGCGCCGCCTTTCAAGATGGATTTTAGTCTCGGAGCGTCTTGGAGCTGCTTATAGGCATGCGCATCTTGGTTCGCTTGGAGAGAGGGAATAGCGTGGTATGTTCGTAGCTGGGCTCGCATCTCGGGGAAGACTGCAGGATAGTTAGCTTTGGGCTCGCGGTGGCAGGGGCGGTCTCGGACTGACAGTTGAGCGTCGTGTTCATCCTTCCAATGTTGACCAGGAGGCAGACCATGGCCATTCCCTTCGCGGCGGCGCGGTCGCTCAGCAGCTTGTCGCGGAGGACCTTGCTCGTTTTGCTACTTCGAGACATGGTGTCGATGTACAGGTCTGCAAAATTCTGAGGGCCCTTGTCCGGCTCGTACGAGTTGGTGAAGACGGCCTGTTCGTTGTCGAAGATGGCTCTGAGAAAGTCATATTGGATGTCCTTGCGCCACAACGGCTCGCCATCCTCCTTCTTCAGATGTCGAATCTTGCCGGTAACGGCCTGCGATCCCGAATCCCGGGCCTGAGAGCCCTTCTTACCGCGACCCGACGTCTTCTCGGTTGGCTCTGGGCTGCCATCCATCATGCGGGTATCGTCGTCTTCGGTCATGGCTTGCGAAAGGAAAGATTTACCCTCGTCGCCGCGAGCCGGTGAGGTAGGGGCCTCTGCGTCCGACATGGCGCCGGCCGCAGTCGAGCTGGGTGAGGCGGGCGCCATTGGGAGGGGGGAAGGTGCGACGAGGCTGGTCGATCGGGAGGACGGCTGATTCAGAAAGAGCCGGAAATGTCGCGATTACTCGCTCCAGCGCCGTTAGCTGGGACACGAATGCGGAAGTCGTCGCGGCGGACGGCACGTCACGTCACGTATATAAGTAGATGATGACCGGGCTCCGAAAATGTTAGGGGTCTGATGGAGGAGAGGTTGGGTCGCGACGGGAGTTGGCTAATTGGAGGATGCGGGATGGTCAATGGACCTACGGCCGTGACAGGCTGAGATGGTTTGGACCTTGCCCACCGCCCAAGCCAGCCGCTGATGGGATTCCACAGCTCGCCAGAGGCACAGAGCACGGAGCTCACCTCACGATTTTGGGGACCGCGTCCAGGCTCTTGCCGACCACTAAAATTCCTTGTTCGCGCCCCCTAGGTGCTCGCCTGCAGCTGTATCCTGTACGTACCTGGGCTTACGGATACCTTGCCTTTCTGGGGTCGTACCTTGGTAGCCAGGCAACTTGCTCTCTTCTCCAGAATCGACTCCACCACTTTTCGTCACTATGCGTTATAGTGCCAACACTCGGATATGTAAAAGTTCGTGGGCAAGCGCCATCGCCATTTATTGAAACCGTCCATTTCTCACGGTTCTTGCACCTGCATCACCGAGACACCTTGCCCAATGACTCAAAATCATTGCTAGGCTCCACCCTTGTCACCTTGTAAATACTCATACAATGGGGCTAACCATTTCCCACTCGGTGCCACTGAGAACCTTCCTGGAGAAGACGAAGCTTCTTGTGAAAAATTCACATTTTGCAGAGCAAGATGCACCTGAGAGCCATCCATGAAGTATATTTTCTCCATGTATTCATACCTCTCGTGATACTACCAGGCATCTAACTCCATCCATTCACCGTGATGTAGTCAGCAAATAACACAAAAATGAGACGAACAAACAGAAACAGGCAGTCTACCTTGAGAGATGTCAATCCAGCTCGCTTCTTAGCCTTTCTCTCACCCTATCCCATCACCTCATTTTATCTTCTCCGAGCAGACTCGAATACTCGTCCACTCTTTGGATAATGCCTCTGGAGAGTATATCTTGCAAAATGACCACATTATCGTCACATCGTGTGTTAGATACAGACGGGCACGCTGCATAGAAACACACATAGTTCACAACAAACTTCACGTAATCGCAGGCAAGTTAATCAGAATCTGTTTTTATTTGGGACTTCTCAAGTCCAGACTGGCTGTCTACAGGGGATGGCCATGCACGGCCTCCTCGCCCCGAACCCAAGACCGGATTTTCGATCTCTGATGCCTCCAGCCCTCAGCAATTCCAATTCCCATTGCCGGAGCCGAAGACCACGTCCATGTGTGGCCTAAACCGATTAAGAGCAAGAACTTTTGTATCCCCTCCCTGTGAATCCCTAATCTGTGTCTGGGAGGGCCTCTGGTTCCCGCTCTCAAAACGTCTTGAAATTATCCGTTCTGTCGACCGTCCAATCCTTCCATTACCAGTCCAGTCTATGCTGTCGCCTCGTCCTCTTGTCACTGCCCTGCCCTGCTTGTCCACGGGCAGGCCTGCAGCAACGTTGTGACGTCGAACCAGACGACCGAGAAATCCACTTTTGTCTATTGTATGCACGGCGAGATGCATGACCCTTCTATCATCGAAAAGCGAGAAAATGCCCTTCGGGAAACGCTGGTAGAAAGCAGAAACATGATATTCGTAATGCGTTGGCAGATCCGGGATGCATCAGTTGTGCATCCGTAGATCCGGCCACGCCTCAGCACACCGCATGTGATGTGCCTCTTGTTCATGCGCTCTGCCGATTCTGGTTTCCCCAATGTCGGTCTAAGGGTATCATGGAGTTTCGGTCCAGCAAAATCAAAGGAATGCTCTCTATCGATGCCGATGCCTGCCCGAACACCCGATGATGCTTCTCGTCGAAATTTGAGACGCAATACCGTCGGCTCTCGGGGTCATGCCGCCGTGTTGAAAGTCCAAATGCAGGGAAACGCGAGACGATGAATGCGTACGTTGTCGACCCATGCGCGCAAACCAAAGGAAAAGAGAAATCGAAAATTGACAGCGAGTCGTGAACGCTGTCTGCCGGCGAAAAGCTGGAACCCAAATGTTGTGTCACAGCCGCCAGGTGTCTTGGTGGAAACACATCTTACCACCAGGACGAACCTCCGCCGGAGCCGGGGTTGCCGTAGCCACCACCGCCGCCGCTGTAGCCGCCGCCGCCGCCGCCGCTGTAGCCACCACCACCGCCGCCGCTGAAGCCGCCGGCCGGGGGACCGCCGAAGCCGCCGCCGCCGCTGTAGCCACCGCCACCACCGCCGCTGAAGCCGCCGCCGCCGCCGCCAGGGGGACCGCCGAAACCACCACCGCCGTACTTGCGGAAGTCACGGTTGGCGCCAGAGCCGCCGCCGCGAGGACGACCACCACGGCCACCACGGCCGCCGCCGCCGTACGAGGACTCACGGGCAATGGTCTCAAGGAAGCTGGGGACCTCCTGGTTGGCCTCCTTAAGAAGCTCGATGAGGTCACGGACAACACCGCGGTTGCCACGGTTGAAGAAAGCAGTCGAGTGACCGGTGTTTCCGGCACGACCAGTACGACCAATGCGGTGGACGTAGTCGTCAATGTCGGTAGGAAGGTCGTAGTTGACGACGTGGGTGACGTTAGGGATATCGAGACCACGAGCAGCAACTGCAGTAGCGACGAGGATGGGGCAGCGTCCGTTGCGGAAGAACTCGAGGGCGCGCTCACGCTCGCGCTGAGTGCGGTCGCCGTGAATCGAGGTGGCAGGGAAGTTCTGGTTGATCAAGAAGTCCGACAGGGAGTCGGCCATGCGCTTGGTCTCGACGAAGATGAGAGTGAGACCGGCACCGTGGGTGTGGAGGATGTCCAGAAGAACGGAGCGCTTGTCGACGTCCTCAACGTACTCAACCTTCTGAGTAATGTTCTCAGAGGTGGAACCGACACGACCGACGGAAAGGAAGACGTAGTCCTTCAGGAAGTCGCGAGCGAGCATCTGGATGTCGCGGGGGAAGGTGGCCGAAAACATGAGAGTCTGGCGGTTCTGGACGTTGGGCATGTCCTCACCCTCAACAATGCGGCGAATCTGGGGCTCGAAACCCATGTCAAGCATGCGATCAGCCTCGTCCAGCACAAGGTACTTAATGTTCTGCAGGGAGATGCGACCACGCTCGATGAGATCGACCAGACGTCCGGGAGTAGCGACGAGCAAGTCACAGCCGCGCTCGATCTGGCGGAGCTGGGAGCCAATGTCGGCACCACCATACACGACGCAAGGACGGACCCAGGAGCGGTAAGCGAACTTGCGGGACTCGTCGTAAATCTGAGAAACCAGCTCACGAGTAGGAGCCAGAATCAGAGAGGTGGGGTAGGCCTTGCGCTGGCGACCGAAACCACCGGCGGCATTGCCCGGGACAGCGGACGGGCCGTGGATGAAGGCCTGGGAGAGAATGGGGAACAGGAAACCACCCGTCTTTCCGGAACCAGTCTGAGCGCAAGCCATGAGATCGCGACCACCCATGACGATGGGGATAGAGTACTTCTGGACGGGGGTAGGGATCTTGTAGCGGGCCATCTCGATGTTGCCGATGAGGTGGTTGTCGAGAGGGGGGTTGGAGAAGGTCAGGACGGGCTCGGGAACGTCGTGTCCGGAGGCCTCAACGGGGATGTCATCGTACTTCTCAAAGTTGATACCGGTGTGCTGTTTGGACGGGTCGTCGGCGGTTCCGAAGAGTTCGCGCTCGACACGGGGGTTGGCAGGACCAGCAATGTGCTTGCCGTCGCGCCACTGGCCATCGCCAGATCCACGAGCCTGCTGGCCGCCGCCGCCGCCAGCGTTGTTGGCATAACCACCACCACCGCCACCGCTGTAGCCGCCGCGGCCACCCTCACCGCCCCAGTTGCGACCGCCGCGAGGCTGGTAGGGCTGCTGTTGAGGAGGAGGGGGGCCTCCAGGACCAGGAGGGCCAGGGGGAGGACCTCCAGGGCCGGGAGCGCCCATGGCGGGCCAGTCGCCACCCTGCTGACGAGCGTCGAAGTTCTGGTTTCTGTTTGCAAAACATGTCAGCACGAATCCAAGTTGAGGACGAGAAAGGAAGCAGCGACACGATGGTGTCTGAGAGATAGACTTACCCAGCCCAGGCGCTGTTGTTGATGCCTCCGTTCATGGGAGGAGGGGGGCCGCCGCCACCACCACCTCCACCACCCATCTTACGCATGTGGGGAGGAATGTAGGAGCGCGGCTGGTTCTGTCCGTCCTGAATGTTCAGGCCGGCCATGTTGATCTGATCAGCCATGTTGGGTGAGTTGGTCGGATCGTGTGTCGAAACGTGATGGTCGTGTTTCGTTGATAGGAGGGTATCTCGAATCGCGAATCAACTTGGTGGATTTGTGGTTGGTTATTCTCGAAAAGACCGAAGTTCCAGAGAATAGATGAAAATGAAGGGAAACCGGTCCGCGATTGTTTTTTTCGTGATGAAAACAAACAGACAAGCCGAAAGGATGAAAAGAGAAAGAAAAACCGAAAGTCGGGGGTGACTTCCAAATGTTCGTCTCTCGGTGAGATCGTCTATTAGGCAGGCGCGAAGTGCTCTGAGCACCGAATTAGTTCAGGGCCTTGTATTTCCCAAGATGCTTCAAAGGAAAGACAAGAGAACAAATTTGGGGGAGGTTTGATGAGGGGAGAAGATGAGGATAGAATCCCTTTTTGTGGTGTGGGAAGAGTTTTGTGGGAGAGTGTGTGGGAGGGAAAAGGGACTGGAGATCGGAGGCAAGAGGAAGGGGAAAAAAAAATTGGTTTGAGATTGTGTCGGAATCCACCAGAAAAGGCCAGACACCCCTGTATCCGTTGGCACTGTGTCCAGGCTACAACCAGTCCTAGCACCTTGCTGGAAAAATTTTTGGGGGCACCTTCCGCCCTCTGAGTCTGCAGTGAAGCCAGTGGGCTGTGGCCAGCCACGGGGCGCACCTGCCAGTTCCCAAAAGCCTGCTGCTCGGCCTACCCTTGCGACGTTGACCTTGCTGTCACTTGGTCCTCCCTCTCCGGGTCCCTTCCCCTTCTCCCTCTCTCTTCCCCCCTCTCTTCCCCTCTCCCCGCCCCTTGTCTTTTTCGCCTTCCAAAATATCTACAAAGTAGATACCCTGCGGTCTCTACTGGCCGCTCCAGGCTCCAGGTATCTCAGCCGCTACAGCCTGGGAAGTCACCACCAGTTAGCTAGTCAGTGGGTAAGCAAGCACGTAAGACACCGGATTGGCCACTGCCCGGCATGTGCTTGCTTCCTGCAAGCCTGCAAGGTGGAAGGGGATGATGACATGTGAGGTGACAGGCCACGCTACCACACCAACCAACGACTCACAGAATCCCCGCCACCCACCACCCTCCTGCTTTGTCTGCCAGGTTGAAAGAGAGGGAATCAACGCAGCCACGGGGTTTTCGCGGAATACCGGGGGTGGAATGAGATATTAGTGCACTACCAAGACACAACACTAAATGGAGGGGAACACGCTGCCCGGCTTAACTAAAAACTGTAGGTACTTGAGTACAGATACCAGATGGATGGCTGTTGTACGCACCTAGATAGGTAGGTCCGGATTTTGCAAGTAATATTTCCCTCTTTTTCTTTGGAAAGAAGCATTTTCTGAACACAAGAAACACCCCGCAATGCCATTCTCAACTAGCCAGATAAACAAAAGATCATACAAGTAATTCAGACAGCTTGATCTATTACTGGTGAGCACAGTGTACTTTTGTACAGACTACCTAGGTACCTACCAAGCAAAACGTCGATGTCGCTACGGCCCGCCGCACGAACTGGACCCTTGGATCGCAACTAGAGGTACTTAGCCTCGAAGTGTGCCGTTTTCCGAATGGCACCAGATTCAGTCAGTCAGTGCGCTCCATTCAACCGGGAGCGAAAAGAAAAAGATGCAGCAGAGAATGATTCATATGTGGTTACTACCTAGGTAAAAAAAAGAAAAGCCTTTAGAATATTCGATGAGGGTAGGTACTGGCATGTGCAGCCCACAGCAGGAGAGGCTTCCAAGTCCCGGGTATCACAGTGTAAAGAGTGAGTCCAGGGTCCACTTTAGCGGACAGAAAGTTGAAACAACATAGATGCGACTTCGTAACGGACAATAATCTGTGTGTTAAATAGAGGAAGAACTTTACTTTAGAGATGACCACTTGTAAGTATTTCCTTCCCAAAGAAAGAGCTTTAAAGCCTTGGGACCATATCCATAGAGAAAACCGAGAGAAAGGTGGCGATTTGTAAGTTCACCTCGGCGATGCTTCTTGGCGTCCCTCAGATAAGGAGGCGCCTGCTTTCGAATGTGAGCACTGTGTGCCTAGCGACGCAATTCGAAGGCCGTCTATTCCACAGAAGATGCACCACATACGGATACTGAGGGAGTCCCGACTGAGTTGGCTACCTAGGCCTCTACTTGACCCCTCGGTAGCGGATTGTAATAGTTTGAGATTTATTAGCCACCTTGACTCTATTCTGGACTGTATCCGAACCGCTGGTTGACAGTGGCGGTGGGCCCCGCGATTTTTGAAGATATGACGTAGGCCAGGTATCCTGTCCAGGTACGGCCGTTCCTTCGAAGGCTCCTCCGTCGATTCCAAAGGGTGACAGGAACGTGCTCCGAATCTGCCAAAGTTCTCGATAGGTGGTTGAAGATACGATGGCCTGTCTTGGCATTCAGTATCCCCTTCGTGGGCATAATTGATACGACACTCTAGAGTCGGGCAAGCTCCCTCTTATGAATCAAAAGACCGCAATTTCTACACGACCACCCGCGAGACTGGTCTATTCACCGTAAGATATGATGTCAAATGGCCCGACAGAGGTGCCAGGGGAGCAAAATTCGCCTCCCGTCCAGAACCATTCTTTCGCAGCAGGAAGGTACTCGCTACTGTGTCGCAATGCCAACACCAGACCACCGTGCCACCGACATTTCCTTGTCTCCTCTGCCGGAACCACCGAGCCCGACGTCGCAGCCAATAAAGAAGCCCACGTTCACTTCCGTACTAGTCAGCTTCGCATTAGGAAAGACATCAAGGCTCTATCCCTCAACAAGGGACCGGCACGGGCGAGCGAACGAGTCAAACGCCCTTGCCAAAAGTCTTGCCCGCAACCCGCTAGCTTGCTGCTTTCTTTCCTCGACTGATAGTACTTGAGACGCCCGGGCAAGATTGGATGAAGCCAAACACTATCGTCGGATCCTACGCCGAGATTGGAGTCAACGAGGGACCAAAAACAAAACAAATCTCGGAAAAGAAATCGTCTTATTCAGACACATCTCGGGCGGCCGCTACACCACGTTTCAAACGCCCGCCATCCCTGCTGTGCGGCGAAACCGTGACCTCACCACCTCCCTCCCGAACCCGACTCAGGCTTCCAGACGCCCACGGAGCGCAAAACAGACTGCCGTCAAGCAGAGTTTATCTCAGGAACCGGGACCTCATTTTCTGCCCATACCTACATTAGAAACGCGAGGCGTATTCCAACGTCTTTTATCGCAATGCACCCCCCCAAATCGCTCGTTGTGCCGACAGACCCGGTCTGCCATGTCCTTGTCCAACTCACTTCGCGACAAACACAGCTGATTGGACCTAGCTCACGGCATAGGGGCTCCCTGGGTTTGCGGCCAACCTCGTGATAGAACTGATTTCTGTATGGTGTACCAGCCCCGGTCTAGTAGTACAGTTGTGTGTTGCTGGCGAGGCCTCGCGGTGCTCCCTGCACTCGTGGGACAAAAAAAGGCCCGTTTCTCATCAATCGTCCATCTCAGCTTCCCCTCAAGCGCTCTTGACCACCTTGTCGTCGTCGAACTCTATGTCTACGATGCCGTCCTTCGTGACGGCCTTGACCACCATGCCCTTGAAATCAATCGGTAACCGTCTCTTGAGCTCGTCCGTGCACATGTTGAGGATCTTGATGCCCTGGCCGAGGGTGATGTCGGGGTGGTGGTGTTTATCGAGAATCGACAGGCAGTAGTATCTATACCCGCTTGTCAGCCTTCTGTTTCTTTCCCGAGCTTCTGGACTCCACGAAAGCAGCATCTATCGAAAGGAGCTAGCTTCCGCCAGGCGACTTACTGTGCGTAGCCGTGGGCGGCATATGGGAGGGGCGCCAGCGAAGCGAGGTAGTCGAGCCAGTACAGCGCGGGCTTCTGTGTGATGGGGTCGACGCCGCCCAGGAGCAGGTTGACGTTGTACGGCTTCCTCGACCGCAGGCTGGAGGCGAGCTCGCCGCGGACGAAGTTGGCCAGGCCGGAGGGGGAGAGGTCCGTCTCGTTGCGCATCGAGTAGAGCTGGGAATTGGCCTGGATGTAGTCGGCGAATTGCACTAAATATCGTCGATCGGAATCAGTATATAGCTTCGAAGCTGGCTCCCCCAGCTTTCGTGATGGGGGAGGTGGGGTAGATGACGGAGAGAGCTACTGACCAGTATCACCGGCCTCGCCAGAGTAGGCAATCAGTGTGTGCTTGTTGAGGGCTCTCGTCTTGTCGTCGGCGGCCTTGAGGACCGTTGCGCCTCGCATGGCAGCTTTGGAAGCTGCAATGATGGTGAAGTCCTTGCCCGTGATTCCGAGTAACACCTCCCTGCCGGACGCAATTCACGTTAGCTGGTGCATCTAGAAATGACCCAAAGCTGCAGACGGCATATCCTCACATTTTGGCTGCTGTTATCGAGTCTGGTTCGTGATGTTGGGGTTTGGAGGAAGCAGTTGATTGTACGTTCGTTCGATCGTTTGGGGGGTGGGTGGGTATGGGTCGTCGTCTCGTCAGCCTTCTACCTACCGACGTCGAGCTACCTACCCCCCAGAACGCGCAGTCAAGCTACAGCCTGAACCGACCTAGCAATTCTGCCCCATCAGACCGCCGGTTGCGCCGACCGGAAAAACCACCCCTGTCGAATGTTCCTCAATTGGCTAGAGGGTACCCCACACTGACATCTGATTCTCCGAAATACGTACCCATTCTTGAACTTTTTTTCGAACCAGAGAGCCCACCTAAAAAAAAAAAGTTCGTGAGAGCGCCAGGCGGGACGAGGACAATTGCCCAAGATACCCCCCGTTCCCTCCAATAATAACGGGAAAGCCGCCAAAATGTCGTCCTTCTTCACAATCCCCGGCTCGAACAAGAAGAGAAAGAGAACGGCCGCCCCCGAGGCCCCCAAGAAG
The DNA here is from genome assembly GCA_027406025.1 of Colletotrichum musae. NCBI lineage: Eukaryota > Fungi > Ascomycota > Sordariomycetes > Glomerellales > Glomerellaceae > Colletotrichum > Colletotrichum musae. Next base: position 2,069,408 of record JANVYC010000002.1, on the reverse strand, counting down.
CGAATTGCAGCCTCCAAGTCCGCCCCGAACAGGGCCCCTCCCAAAGCAAAAGGGTCCGCCGCCGCGGGCAAGAAGAGCACAGCGACAAGAACCGCGACGAAAGGAGCGGCGTCCGCGTCCAAGAAGCGATCTGAGCGCGACGACGACGACGACGACGAATCGATCTCGGGCAGCGACTCGGACGATGAGAGCATAGTCAGCGCGGAGTCGGAAGAGGGCAATGGCTCCTCGTCGGACGACGACGAGGTCGCCGGCGAGACGGCCGCCGAGCGCCGCCTCAGGCTCGCGGAGCGGTACCTCGAGAACGTCAAGCAGCAGGTCGACGAGGCGGGCTTCGACGCGGCCGAGATCGACCGCGACCTGATCAACGAGCGCTTACAAGAGGACGTGGCCGAGTCCAAGGGAAAGGTGTACCGGCAGCTCGCGTCGGAGCTCGCCCTCGACCGCGCGACCTCGTCCTTCTTCCGCAACAACACCGAGGCCTTCACCTCCGTCGCCGTCGCCTTCCCCTACGCATACACCACCACCAAAGACCTCTACGTGCACAAGTGGAGGATACAGGACCTGCCGCAGAACCAGTTCCCCCAGACCACCCGCAAGAAGCCCAAGAAGCCTCCCGCCCCGCCGCGCAAGCGGCCCGAGCTGCAGACATGGCTCAGGGGCAACATCAATGCCACCAACAACCGCTCGTTCCAGCGACATGTCGAGAAGATTCTCTGCGTCGCCGTGTCGCCCGACGGCAAGTACGTCGTCACCGGCGGCGAGGACCGCAGGCTGATCATCTACGACGCCGAGACCCTCAAGCCCCTGCGCGTGTTCACCCACCACCGCGACGCAGTCACCGGCCTTGCCTTCCGCCGCGGCACGAACCAGCTCTACTCGTGCTCCAAGGACCGCACCGTCAAGGTCTGGAGTCTGGACGAGCTCGCGTACATCGAGACGTTGTTCGGACACCAGGACGAGATCGTCGACATTGACGCTCTTGCCCAGGAGCGCTGCGTCAGCGTGGGCGCCCGCGATCGCACAGCGCGTCTCTGGAAGGTCGCAGAGGAGACGCAGCTCGTCTTCCGCGGCGGCGCCGTAGATAAGAAGTCCCGTCCGGACGTCGACCCGCGCTCGCTTCCGCACGAGGGCAGCATGGACCGCGTGGCCATGATCGACGACGAGCTCTTCGTCACCGGTAGCGACAACGGCTCCATCGCACTGTGGGGCGTGACGAAGAAGAAGCCGATTTTCATCCTCCCCATGGCCCACGGCCTGGAAGAGTCCCTCCGACCCGAAGAAGCCTCGGCGGACCAGAACCCGGACTCGAGCATCGTGCCCCCGCCGCAACCGCGGTGGATCACGGCGCTCAAGACGATCCCCTACTCAGACGTTATCCTCAGCGGAAGCTGGGATGGTTGCATAAGGGTCTGGCGGCTCAGCGAGGACAAGAGGAAGATCGAGGCGGCGGGAGTTCTCACATCAGAGGCGGAGCGGGACTCAAAAGCAGCGTCTGCTGGCGGCCTCAAGGGCGTCATCAATGACATTGCCATATCCGAGCGTGGTGATCGGGGTCAGGACGGCGTCTGCATTGTGGCTGCCGTTGGCAAGGAGCACAGGTTGGGCAGGTGGCAGATGCGAAAGGGTAAGGGGAAGAATGGAGGTTACGTGTTTGAGGTGCCAAGGGTGGTGAAAAAGCCGGAGGTGAACGGCAACCATGATGATGCGTCGAGTTTGAACAGCGAGTAAAATAGACAGTGTTACATCCCCGGGGGTGCGGGAGGGCATCGGGAATTGCACCTATAGAGAGAGGATCTTGTATCACAATGTACGATCTACGAGACGAGCCGACCTCTACTCCCCACCCAGGCCATGAAAATAGCAGCCACTCTTCGAAGACTTGATCTCATGTCATGAATTTTCGACATCCTACGACGCCATGCTTTGAGTCTATCTTAAGGGTATGGTTTCGCTGCTAATTAATGCTACGCCGCGCATGCTTCCCCTCCGAACGCCTCGCACTTCAATGCGCAAAATCAAGAGAACAGTTTCAGCCTCTTCGGCTCCTGTAACCATCCCGATGTCTTCCAAGCCATGTTCTCGATACGCTCGATGTCATCGAGACCTCATTAGCCGCCTCTAGTGGTACCGTACGATACGGACCATCAACTAACAGTTAGATCCACAGGGTCAGCATTCTCAATGCTGGGTTTGGGTATAGTCGTTTCCTCGAGACTTGGTTGTCTTTGCCTCGCTCTTGTGACTGACGCAGGTGACGACTTGACATGCGGCACATTCTTGGGCGAGAAGTATGGGCTTACTTCTGCACTGCTCTTGGCGTTACGAGGTGATGCTTTCGTTTTAGTCTCTTTTGCGGCAGTAGACTTCTTATCTTTCTTGCTGTCCTCGTCTGTGTCCTTGGATGCCGAAAGTCGCTTCTGTTTCGGTCTGCGGGGTGGCACCTTTTGCTCACCAAGAAGCTGCTGATTGGGAGACATGCTTCCGTCAGGTCTACAAGGAGGCGGCTCCTTAGAGCGCCGAGGTGCGACCGGAGACGAAAGATCGATTACTGATCTTGCAGTTTCGAAAGCAGTCTTTTCCAGGTCATCCTTATCGCCTGCTTTGCTAGGCGGCGAAGACGAAGGAATGTGACCCATAAGCTGTGTCTGCTTAGAAGCGATACCACCGACCTCATCGTTGTTTTGGCCGGGACTAATCCTCAACGGCACCGACGTAGAGGCTCGGTCATCAGAATGGGATGTCTGCGGACGTGGCGTGACCACTTGAGGCCTAGACCTCTCAAGAGTAGGTGTCTCTTGCTGTCTGGGGGAGAGGCTATGCCTCAATGGTGACATGAAGGCCTTGTTGTTGTTCGGGGACCCAGCCGAATTCATGGACATCTTTTCAAGCCCGCTATCAACAGGCGCCTCTGCCTCAGGCGCCTCTGCCTCAGGCGCCTCTGCCTCACTCCTCGCATCCTGCTTTACCGGTGAACTCCTTGGGAGTGTTGGAGATCCCTTCACAGTAGATGACGGGTTCTTAGGCGCGTCGACAGCTGGCCTCGGGGTCACTGGGCGAACTGGCTCACTGTTTGGCTCTTTCTCTGGCGACTTGCTGGGGGCAGGGGTCTGTGATGCGGATTTGCGCCTGGCCTTTTTCGTCGCGAGCGCACGCTCGTTTTGTTCTTTTCGCTGCTCGATGATGATGGTGCGGACTTCTCCTCTCATGGCCTGAGACGAAATTGACCAGTCCAACTTCTCTTTCCGAACGAGGCGACTGACAACCTCATCCGGGTTTTTGATGAACTCGCGCAAGTATCCAAGGAGGAAGGCGCCACAGCTCGTGGCATCCAGTTGCTCAGGGATGTTCTTGGCAGTCATGCCGAATTGAGCCGGCGGTTCTATCTCCACGCCCTTTTTGTCTCTTAGTTCGCGAACAAGATACTCCTTCAGGTTGCCGCAAGTCGATGAATGTCCGGCGCCCATCGAATCCAAGGTGATTGCTCTGGCGCCATATGGGTCCTTACTGCGAGACTGGCTTCCTGCGCTTTTCCGAAACGTTTGAGACTTGGCTGTCGGTGTCTTTGGATCGTCTGCTTCGTCCTTCCCAGGTTGTACACCTGAACTCGAGTCGTGCAGACTCATTTGCTCCACCTGTGTTCCGACCGATGAAACAGCCCCTTCCTCCCGTGGTTCCTGTTGGGGCTCGGACTCGGCCACTTCTGCTTTAATTTCCTTCGCCTTCATCAATTTAGAAGGATTGCAGATGATGACCAGGTACCAGTGCATTGACTCGTTGACAGGAACGACAATGTAGTCATAGGAGAATAAGTCGACCTTGGCAGTCCATGATTTAACACCATCGTAGTTGATGCCCCTGCCTGGTCTTTCTGTCAACTTCGGGTAGAAGTAGGTGTTCATGAAGTAGATCCGGTCGGCAAGCGCCTTATTCTCCTGTTCCAACTGCACCTGGAGATACCGCAAGTAAAACCCGATCAGGTTGTCGTTCAGATACTGCCCTTCTTCAAGCCTTCCAATGTCGTCTTTGTAAACGGATGCTCTATTTTTGCCGGTGGCAGGGAAAATCAGTGGCTTCTCATCCCAGATTCGCGACCAATCGGGATTCTGCTCTGTCCATCGTAGAGGGCTAGGTGACCGTGGAGATAGCACCGTTGGCCTGGTGACCAAAGTTTGTCGCGTTGCAACTTCTCTTGTCGTCCTTGGGGGGAGATCTCTGGCTCGTCGCGGCTCAGACTGAACGGCCCTTTGTTCATCACCTCCAGTATTTGTCTTGGTCCTGGAAGCGGGGCTGGGAGTCGACACAGTGCCTTCAGAATTCATGCCGCTTCTGAGTGAGTGATTGGATTGGTAGGGAGTGTTCTGTTGAGCAGAGCTTGCCGAGCTTGGTCTCACTCCGTTTGCCTTCGAGATTTGCACGTCTTTGCGAGGTTCCGTATCCTCGTCGTGTTCGAGAAGTCTAGAATCGTCGACCTGGTCCCTAGGAGTGCGCTTGAATGCCTTCGCCTCATCCCATTTATGGTTCAAGGTTTTCTGGAGACGCCCTCTTGAATACGATGTTAGCCTCGAGTCCTAAATCTTGAAATTATTGGCAGACATACGCATCTGATGGCCTGGCCTTCACGGGCAGAGATGATATCGACGACAGTCGCTTTTCGGCCCACAGTCCGAAGGCCAGTGAATCCCCGATCTTGGCAAACTCCAGGACTAGAGGTGGTCCTGAAGATCTCCGAATGTACGCGACGGGGGCCATGGCTGCAGCGTACTGTATGTCGGAACAGAAGTTGAGTTTGACTTCAACCCACTCATAGTCCTGGAGTCGGCGGTTGTTCACATCAACCAAGACGAGACTATTGGGGTTACCATCTCTTCGAAGAGATGGTTGTTGCGTTGAGTTGAGCCCAGAAAAGTCCGCAGTCTTCTCCCCACAAACAGCCCTGCTCAACCTTAGGTCCATCCCCTCGATTTTCTGCTTCTTATTGGAGAAATCGACCCGTGAAATGTCTGCGCGCTCTTGACGGCGGCTGGATGTTGAAGGGGACGTCTTTTCGTCGTCCGCTTCTTCGCCAGTTAGCGAATGGTGACGTTTCCTAGTGGAACTAGTCATGTTGGCTAGTTCGTCGAGCTCGCTATCCGAGATTCCTTCCGGAGTCGGTTTCCGGGCTTTTCCAAAGCGTGTGGCGGTTTGCTTAGGAGTCCTGGTCCCGTTAGCCGGCCAATCTGGCTGCTCTTTCGCGAGGTCATCCTCGTCGTCGTTGTCCAATGTTATCGGCGTTTTCGGCTGCTGGATCACAAGCTTTCGGCGACGCGGTCGCTGTCGCTTGTTTCCAGAAGTGGCAGTCGTCTTCACGACCGTCAGATACTCGTCGACAAGTGAAGTGATCGAGGTCTCACGGGCCGAGCGGTTGTTGTTTGTCTCGCCATCTCCAGATATTTGAGACTCGGTCAAGTCTACAACAGAGGATAGTTGACGATCCGTTGTCGGTGGAGCCGTAAGGTTTAGAGCTGCCGGAGGGGGGGATGGTCCCAGAACGAAACGTCCGTTTGTATAGTCCTCGGCAGGCGAATTCTCTCTTTCGACGTTCGTCTTTTGTCGTTTAGAGGATCTCGTAGGTTCGGCGGGCGGTGCAGAAGTCTGCGCAGGCCTCTTAGGTTGGGAGTCTTGTCGTCTTGAGCTTATGGTATTGACTGCAGGGCTGGAGCCGCCCAAGATCGTCTTCAACCTTTTACTCTAAAACAGTATAAGCACGCACGTTGTCTATTTGTGCAAAGAACAACCTTACCATTGGGTCTGCAATGGCAACGGCGCCCTTCGTACTCCTGCAGAGACCGTGTCAGCTTCTTCAACGATGACAGCATTTGCTTGGGTCGTAAGGTACCCATATGTAGGAAACGAGTGGCGTCCGGGGTTGTGGAATCGTTTGCGCAGTTCCTCAGGTCTGAGTTCTCTTCGTCAGTCGCAATCTTGGAGGAGAGCAGTGTCCCGGGGAAGTACCTACGTCGGTCTCTTGGTTCTTGGATATGTTGGTCTCGAAAGGCTAGCACCACCTGCACCACTCTTGTTGCGAATCGTCTCGGTCTCGAGCTCAGTTCTTGCCTCATGCGCGTGCGTCGCAGGAGCCGGCGCCGGAGCCTTCTGAGCTCTCGATGTTAACCGAAGGTCGATGGCAGGCGCGGGCGAAGGAGAGTGCGACGCTTCAGAGAAATGAGACGTAGGCTTCTCCCCGGGCGATTCATCGCCGTCGGATGGTTTCGCTTGAGGAGAAGTGGCGTCGTCGTCGTCGTGGATCGATCTGTGGTGAGTCTCCTTCATTCACACGAAAGTCGGTTAGTGGGGTTCGGCAGGCAAAAAGGTTGTTTGCCCTGGGGGCGGTCACTGCCCGTCCATCGAAATTTTGGGGAATACACTACTACTAGGTATACTGCAGGGCCCACACTAGCACGCTGCCCGTCGCTGAGGGTCTCGCCCGCCTGACGCGTGCTGGCAGCGAATTGCGCGGTGTCAACCACCAAACGGACGGGAGCTTGGGATAGGCAGCTTGCCCCCGGTTGGATCCACTCAATTAAACCACCGCGCCGGAGCGCGACGGAAGGAACAATGGATAGGTGTATTCGGCTTACCTGATTCGCTGGGACACAATCGCCTTCGGGCGTCATCTTGAGCTGAAGGTTTCCTGGGATTTTGGGCACGCCTGGGTCGAGATGAGAGGAGAGGCATTACCTTTATCAGCGCAAAAGAAAGGCAGGTCGCAAAGGCGAAGGCTCCTTCCTTTCGCAAAACGATTGATCTTCATGAATAGATGCAGTCTAATCAGACGAAACTAAAGGGAGGACAACGGACGATGACAACAACAACGACAACGATGGACGACGAAGGACAACGACAATAAGTCTAAGTAGCCCTTGATAGTATTAAGCCTACATAGTAGGGGTTCCTTAGGGACAAATAGCCACGTAGTTACAGCTAGAGGGTGTGTTAGATACAAGAGGAGGGGTGATGAATAGGATCTCTCAAACTGAAAGAGGGGAAAGAAAAAGAGCCATCTACAGATACAGAGGAGCTCACATGCCAACCCATGTAAACTGGCACTGCAACAACATGCAGCTCGATACCTAGGTCAGGGCCAAGATACTCCGCCCGCTTTTTTCTTCCTTTTCTTCTACCAAGCTAGGTACATGAGGAATCATTCATCTGCATCGTCCCCTTTCCTTTCCAACGTACTTAGGACATATGCCGCCATTGTCAGCATGAAAGGCTCTTGCTACCTAGCCACGATGGCATTAGGTTCAGAGCACAGCAATTATCAAGCTTCCCAGCAGGGATCCGTAGGCTCTAGGGTGCTGTTCCATCATTGTGAGGAAAGGCCGGCACGGGACCCACCACACTGGTTCGGCTCATCCCCCTTACCTAGTGTACCTACAGTACCAGGTCAAAAAAAACGGTAATTGCGTAAGCAACCGAAAATCGCCCTATCAACCTCAAGACCACCCGGAATACACTAAATATCACAACTCTATTAATTTTATAGTAAAAAGGCCTAAATTTTTAAAATTAGTACTTAAATTACTTAGTTATATTTCTTATTATTTAGTATTTTATATACTAACTTTTTATAATAAGTAGAGTTTAAATATAGTTAACTATACTATTAATTAATACATTAATAAAGTCTTTTAATATCTCTTCTTAAACTTTAATTATAGTATTAATTAATTAAGATATAGCCCTATTACTTTTTAGAAGTATAAATAAATAAGGATACTTTTTATAAATATACTCCTTTAGTAATTTTTATATATTCTTAATTAAGTTTATATTTAAGGAGTAAGGGGGCTATTTAAGAGTTAAGTAACCCTTATTCTTTAAAAATAAAGTTATAATTTTAGCTAAATAGATTAATACGTTGTTTTGTATAAAGATTAAGTTGGGTTCTTAAATAGTTAGTAGTACTTTTTTAAGTATTTCTATATAAATCTTAGTAGTAACACCTTATTTAAGGGCATTGTTATTATTATAAATAGATATAAAAAAGCTCTTTAAGTTATACTTAATAGCTCTTTAAAATATCTATATTTATTACTAATTTTTATATTACTTTTATATATATTTTTTTTTAGTTATAATTAAGTTTAGTTTAGAAGTTATATATTAGTTATAGGTTTTAAAAAAAAAGTTTAAAAATATACTTAATAAGTAAAAAGCGTACTTAATTTTATATTCTAAACTTTTATTAATAAAACTTTTATTTATAAAGAGTATAGTATACTAAAACTCTTTAGGAGTATTTTTATACTTAAAGGTAAAGCGATACTTTATTACTATAGCTTATTTAAAGAAGTATAGTTATATAATAGTAGTATAGTACTAAATACTTTATTTTAAAAGGGCTTAGTAAAGTATTAACTATAAGATATTAGGATATATAAGTATCTATAAGTTTTTTTTAGTAATAAAAGGGTTAAGGTTAATAATCCGTAATATATATTGTTTATTGCGATTTAAGAGTTTAAGGTAGGCGCTATAGCTAGGTTAACTAACCCTAAAGTTTTATAATACGTAGTGTAAAACGATACTATATACGTACTATAAAGAGACTCCTTTATAAATTATAATAGTAGTGGCTGTTTAGTTTATAGAAAACCTCGTATAGATCCTAGAACGCTAGTAAAGAGTTAAATACTTATAATTTTCTTTTAAACGAATTTTGCTAGGCGTAACGGGCATTTTCAGTTTATGGGTGTAAAGTTGAAGTTTGTGTTTTAGCGAGATTTTCGTGTTTTGTGATTTCAATTACCGTTTTTTTTAACGCCCCACTGTACCTACCTTACTAGGTAGGTAGGTACACTCCGCATCACATAGGACCCCAGCTCGGGACAGCTAGGTAGGAACGTAGATACTACTGAATGTTGCTTAGTTTTTTTTCCCTTTCCTTTTTTCTTCTTTTGAGTTTTGCTATTGGGACCTTCCCTGATGCTGTGTGGCATGTCGTCGCTAGGCTCTGTGGTTGTTCTCGCTCGGCTCTGCTGTCGTTGCTCGGCTCTGCCGTCGTTGCTCGGCTCTGGGCTCTGCCGTCGTCGCTTGGCTCTGCTATCGTCGCTAGGCTCTATTGCCGGACCCTTCTAACCTACATACCGAATAGGTCTAATAAGTTAGAGAAGGCCCCCAATAGCCACTTAACGAGGCCCCAATAGCAAACGTCTTTTTTTATACAAATACGTGCCTGTCTATAATAAGAACTGAGGATGTGGCTGTTGCGTTCAAATCCACGATTTTGCCCCCACCGTTGCTGATGTTGGGGGACAAAATGCTGTAATACCAGTGATGCGCCAAAGTTGGGGGTATCCGCTAAAGCCACCTCTCAGCCCGCAAGGCTGAAAGCTTGTCCCCCAAAAGGTGGCCTTCCATCACGGACCAAAATCCCCATCTCCAGGCCTCAACTTTTTTTTTTCCTTTCATGCAAACCAGTTGACAACAGTCACCCCTTCTTTTTCGAACCGCCGCGCCAGCAGGCGCCCAAAAGGTCTATCCCAAAATGTACAACACCCTCACCCGCGCCCAGAACACCTTCGGGTTCTTCACGACGGTGGCCTTCTGCGTCGCGGCCCTCATCGCCGCCACGGACTTCATCACCCCGCGCGCGCCCGCCGTCAACGAGATCAAGACCACGAACGTCCAGGTCGTCAAGGGCCGTCCCCACTACTACTCGACCAAGAAGGAGGAGTACGCCATCCTCAAGTTCTCCCTCGACGCCGACCTCTCCGACCTCTTCACCTGGAACACCAAGCAGGTCTTCGTCTACGTGACCGCCGAGTGGCCCCACGACCCCAAGAACAAGAACGCCACGAACCAGGCCGTCATCTGGGACCAGATCATCACCTCCCCCAGCGCCGACCACCTCAGCAACATCGGCCCCGCCGCCATGCGCAAGCTGAAGAAGAGCGCCGAGGGCAAGAGCATCGATCCCAACCGGTAGGCATTCCCTGAACAAGGACCACGACGGCAACTATTGGGTGTCGCCAAGTTACTCCAGAGGCTAACAAATACGCAGTGGCAAGCTCAGAATCCGAAACCAGAAGCCCAAGTACCAGATCACCCACCCCTCGGGCAAGATCGCCGAAACCGATAAGGTCGTTCTCAAGCTGCACTACAACGTCCAGCCTTGGGTGGGCGTTTTGACTTGGAACCAGAACCAAGATCTTGGCTATTGGAAGGCGCTCAAGGGCGGTGTCAGCAAGGCTTTCAAGCTTCCCGCCCTGAAGGTCAAGGAGAAGAAGCCGTGAGGTGCCTAGAGAACGTAAAACATCTTTGAATTAATATGGTCATCATCTATCCACCAACATCATGAATATGTGCATATTTCTATTACAGTGACGTGGAAAATATCGCCAGTTTTTAGTGGTGTTACATGTCTATCATGCGTAGGGAGTAAGTGAGAGAAATGGCAAGACCTCGTTACGGGCTGTTCTTTTCCACAAAGCTACTACTGCTATATACACTGACTAAACAGCATCTGCAATAGATATATCGCAGCCATGCTCTATAGAAAAACAACGGACCCTAAAACGATGACTCTCTTCGTCAGGTGTGGGACATTCGTACCGTATATCTACCTCTCATATGCCTTCTTTTGGGACCGACGCCGTCTATCAGAAACCATGTCGCCTCGTCAAGGGGGTATCCGCTGAACCAAATGAGACCAGAAAATTGGCACACATCTAAGACTGAGTCGCGCCAGCCGGTGCACCGGCACCAGCATCCGCTGAGGCTCCGGCTCCGTTTCCACCCCGTCCTCGGAGAGCTCCTCGGCCACGCCCACCGCGACCACGGCCACGCCCTCTGCCGCGCGAATCAAGACCGGCAGGAGGGGGTACGTTTCCGTACACTGGTTGCTGAGCCTGAGCCGGCGACTCATGAAGCCCCGACTGTCCGGGGTGTTGCACCGGTCCGCCGCGTCCTCGACCACGGCCCCTTCCGTTTTGGCTTCCACCACCACGCTGGTTTTGCCCATTTGCATCGTGTCCCTCTCCCGTGCCGTTGTGTGGGCGGTAGACCAGGGTGCTATGAAGCAAGTTCGGTCCGCCTCCACGGCCACGGCCGCGACCGGATTGGCCTTGGGTTCCGTTGACAGCGCCACGCCAAGTACCCTTGAGGGGGCCTGGGGCGGAAGCGTCTTGGTATTGCGGTACGCCTGCCGTGGCGGTCGTTGCAAGCGACGCCGTAGTCTGAGCCGGTCGTCGCTGCATTCCAGCCTTGGAGCCAGAGACGACTTGCTTGTATGAAGTGTTGAGAACCGAGGAAGAGGCAACGGTCATACCTCGGAAAGGCGGGCACCGGTCACCCAAAGTTGTACCGCTCATGAAGGTTAGATCCCAGACAACGTCCAACCACAAGTTGGTTGCGGTGCGACTGAGGCCCACCACAGTTCCTCGGCTTGCAAGAGGAACCTTGCCCGAAGAGGACAAGAAGCTCACTCGGTCTCCAAGAGAGAATCTTTGGTTGCCCAGGAAAAGCTCAGCATCGCTGGGCTTCATGATCGCTGAACGCGGGACGCCCTTCATGGGCTTGACGTCTACATCGTGAGACTGGAGGAAGACCTCCGCGCCCGCCTCAGCAAGTCGCATGACAACAACCGAGTCCAGCTGTTCGGCCTCCAATGGAACTCTCTCGAATTTGCTGGTCTGGGCCGACTTCAGCCAAGCGCCAATCTCCTTGACACGCTGAGCGGCAACCTTGGGGTCCTTCCAGAGATCAGTGTCGCTGACATCGCTCGACTGGGGATTCTGTTGGATGGCAGCAAAGAAGTCTGGGAATGCAGCGATGTATCTAGCCAACAGCTCGATCGCAGCGTTGCTGAATTCCCAGCCTGAGTCGGACTTTTGCGAATAGCCGAGAACCTTTTGCTTCTTGGCATCAAACTTCAAGTTAAGTCCCAGGTTGACCCTGAGCCCACCGACCGTGTTGACTTGGTACGAAGACAGAATCTTACTAAGAATCAACGGATGAAGGTTCAGCATCTTCGCAACTGCGTAAGACGGGGTGTATCGGTTCTGGCGCTTCATTTCCTGGATAATGGGTTTCGAGAAGTCGGGTTCCTTGTTCTTTAAAACCAAAACTCTGACGTTGGCCTTGTTGTTGGCGTGGCCGGTAACCTCGAGAGCGCGTCCATAGTTGTACTCTCCGAGGAAGAAGGCTTGCGTACCGACAGGGTACTCCTCCTCAATAGGGACAGCAGCCTTTTCGATGAATCGCTCATCTTCATTGACAACTTCATCGACAATGGTTTGTGAAGCATATACGCTTCGCATGCTGGGGTTCTCAGCATACTCCTTGATCAGAGCACCTTCTTCAGTCTTGATCAAGCCCTTGAGCATGTGGACGTGGACCAAGGACTCCACCCCCCCGATAGTGAAGCCAAGGCGCTTCGCGTGCCAGTTCTCGATATAGGCAGATTCCTTGGAGAAGAACTCGATGTCTCTGGGGCCGTGGTGCTTTTGAACAACTGTGCCTGTGCGGCCATCAAGTTCGTAGTCGAAAAGTTCGTCTACGACCTTGACGATTTTAGCTTCCTGCAGGAAGGGGTAGCCAACAAAGCATCGCTTTCCGAGCTTTTCTTTGGCCACCTCCGCCTTGGTCCTGATCTCAGAATCGGAGAGGGTAATGATCATGCTGGGGTTCTTGCTGTCAGCCTGGAAAACGTTGACGCCGTAGTTCTCGATCAACATGGCCGTGTATGGGAGTGTGTGGAGCGTCGGAAACCCTGCAAGAGCCTCGACATTTATCTTGGCACCATCGACAAGACCACTGCGATAATCCAGACCTTCAACATTCGGGAGCTCGAAGATGTTCTCCACACAATGACAATTGTTGATTTCCGGGAAGACGCCAACGAACGACGAAGGGTAGGTGAAGGTGACATTCGGGTTGTAGGTGAACTTCAAGGCAACGCCGAATCCGTTTCTCGCCTTCTGGTCTGCGCTGAGCTGGCCATTCTTGGTTTCCATCGCATCGAGAAGACGTTTCTCCTCGATAAAGGGGATCTTGACCACGGCCTCCCACTCCATCTTCTTTCCGTTCATGTCGAGTTCGAAGTCTCTCGGGTAGAAGTCATAGATCGGGGAGTTGGGGTTCGTCATCAAATCCCAGTAGACCTCGGGAACAATGGACTTGCTTCGATCCGGCAACACTCCCATCAGTTGCTCGAATGGCCTGAATGGCTGGCCCAAAGTAAACTTGAGGTTTGCTCCAAGACCCTTGACAACATCTATAATGGCAATTAGCGGGTGACCAAAAACAAGTTTCATGCGCGACGTACCTGATGTCAAGGGAGAGTAATGGTACTGGTAGAACCAAGGCCACGAGGCAATTCCGCGATAGTAGTAGTACAAGACCCACTGGAGTCCTTGGACGTAGTTCTCGCAAAGCTTGGTCAATTCTTCGTCGTACTTCTCCGGCGCCCACTCAGGGAACTTCTGCAAGTAGTACTTGGTTTTCCAACCCTGGTACTTCTGGTCGTAAAGCTCCTGGTATTGGCGCTGGGCATCCTCTGGGGTGGTGTCGATGACGAGGGCCTTGTCGTAATTTCGCATGACCCGGTAGAGGGCAAGAGTTCCCTCTTCTTCCTCGTCGTTTGCACCTTCAACGCCAGTAGGGAACGACAGAAGAAGGTGCCGATGGCCCTCATCGTCCTCCTTGGTGCTCCATTCAATGTGGAGCGTGTCAGCAAGGTCTTGGGCAAACTTTCGATCAGCGGCATTAAGACTCGTTCCCAGATCAAGCGGCTCTGACGAAGGCTTGTTCACATAGGGTCGAATCTTTTGCTTCCACAGATCTCTTTGCGAAGAGGTGAGGACGAGGCCTTTGTTCTTGGGCTTCTTGCCAACAGTGCCATTGGGCTCAGCAAGCTTCTTGGACTGATACCACTTCTCGTCGCTGATGTCGTCCTCGAATTGATTCGTCTCATCCTTCGCAAGCTCATCGAGAAGTCTCTGAAGTCTCTTGAGATTGATGACGCCCCCTTCGTTGATGTAGCCATCTCCCTCAGGGAGGACAGACTTGTAGATGCGGAACATAGCAGCTAGAGCACCTTCATTGATGTGGAGGCGCGGCAGATTGGGAAGGAAATCGTTTCCGACGAAGAAAGCCATGAGAATGAAATCGTCAATGACTCTTTCCAAGTCAAATGGAAAGCTAAGCCGGCCGGGCTCCTGGAGTTCCTGGAATTCCAGTTCCAGATACTCGCGAACGATGCAAAGATGTAGCAAGTAAAAGTTCTGGTGCTCCAGCTCTTTTGACTTGTTCTTGTTGGCGCGGCCAAAAGTGACCTCTTCTCGAAGCAAACAAAAGTGAGGGTCGTGGCTGAGCAGGCCAAGCATGATGAGATCGGCATCAAGACCGTAGAGGCAGTGTCGAACATTGGGGTCGTAATCAGGTTGCGCCTTGGCATTTCTGATGTACTCCATGATCTTGTGCTCTCCCTCACCAGGAACCTCGTGGCCAGACAAGACGATCTCGCAGCCCTGCCAGTCGGCATCCTCGGAGACCTTCTTGTTGACGAAGTATTTGAGCTGCTGAGTCAATTTCGCCATGAACTCGGTGCCCGGGGTAATACAGTTGCTGTCGAAGGGCGGCTCCTTAGGCATCTCGACACCTTCTTTGATAGCCTTGTCACGGGCTTTCTCAGCGTCGAGAGCGGTTCGGAAACGTCTAGCACGCTGCTGGTTCATCTTGGCTCTCGGCGCAACACCGTCGATTGCCATAAAGAACAGCTGCTTCGGCTTGATCTTTCCAAACAAGTGCTCGATGTAGTTGAAGATGCGAATGAACATCTCCTCCTCGCTGAGCCGAAAAGTGGTGTCTTCGCCCGTATCTTTGTGCGTGCAGTTATGGATGATGCCGTTCATATCCAGCTGTTCCGCGGGGTTAGCGGCTCGGCCTGGCTTCGATCAAAGTGGTAGTGGTAGGGGATGCTCACGTAGAGGCAGTCGAACTCGGGGATGCGATTCTCTGCGATGAGCTGACTGATGGCCGGATAGCGCTCCGAGAGCCATCTGAAGAACTTGGGGACACTGTAGACGATGGTGTTAGCAAAGCTGTCATGTCGCCTGTGGGTAGTGGTCGAAGCTCTACAAACCCCATGATGTAGCAGTGTAGGGCGCGCTTGAGCTAAGCGCGCGAGATGAAGTTTTTGGGTTTCTGATTGATGTGAATATTTCCGAAGAGACAATTCTTCTGCCTCAGTCCGACTCAGCGCTGAAAGCGACCGGGTTTTCTATCCAGACACGAAGGAGATCCTGACGCAGGAATCCAGGTGGATCAGTCGCACGCTAGTTGCGACGGAGGAAAGAAAAAGAAAATTGAACAAGTGAAAGAATAGACAACAAGTTGGCTATACGAAAACCAAGCTTGTCTGCGATTCTGCCAGGTGAACAGGGAACTCGGCTGTCGAGCTGTGTGAGGGCGGAAGGATTGGGGAGTTGCGTTGCGCAGGTGAAGCTGGACCGATGGATCTGACGACGCCAGCACCGGATATGGGCGCAATCGATATGACTGGAGTTGCAGGGACTTCACTGCTCCGCGCGGGTGGCGGGGCCTGGCGGGATACCTACCTAGTGGTTCGGGCAGACATCAGTCATCCTCTTGCCTCAATTGCACCCTGACTCGGCGTGACTCTTAGCGTTCGAGGTACCTAAGTAAGTCGGTTAGGTACCTACCCGACCTACCTGTAGATGCGGGGGCTCTAGGTCCAAGGTGTGCAACTACGCCACAGAAGCCCCTCCAGAGCTGGAGAGGTACCTGTGGAACGGAACAGTGTGAACTTGAGGCGCCAAATGTGGGGTTCATCTAGGTACGTAGACTTAGAAGTATCTAAGTACCTCAAGCTGAGCACCTGTCGCGACCTACCTAGCGTGGCAGGCGTCACCCGCCTTACCTACCGAGCCTTGACCCCTGTTCGTCGTGCCTTCTGTCCGCTTTGTTGCAGCACCTCACTAGCTGAATTTCAATCTACGCGCTCCGCGTCTGAACCTTCACCTCGCGTCAACCTCTTTCCACTGTTTGCGCCAGCGAAGAACTTTCGATCACTTCTTGCATTGCGCACCCCCACCCCAGCACTCATCCCAAGTACTCCGCGCTGGATCCTCAACTCGTCAATCAATTAGACTGATTGTGATTCATCACGCAATGGCACCCGCTCAGGTTGTTGACGATGTCGATGGTAAGCTTCGCGAACCAGTGCCATAAACACAGAGTCTGATTCAACGTCGCTAGTCGACATGATGCAGGAGGAGGATGAGGACCAGGAGCAGCGCCTCATCAACGAGGGTAGGTCTCCATTTTTCCCATGACGCTTCTTTTTTTACTGAATAATGGTCCAGAGTACAAGACGTGGAAGAAGAACAGCCCCTTTCTCTATGATATGATCCTCAGGTACGACCATTTACCACATTCACTGCGAGCACGATTGACACGACCCATAGCACGGCTCTCGAGTGGCCTACCCTGACCACCCAGTGGTTTCCCGACGTGAAGGAGCCCGAAGGGAAGAACTACCGGACTCATAGGCTGCTTCTCGGCACCCACACCTCCGAAGGACTTCCCAATCACGTTCAGATCGCCGAAGTGAACATTCCGAAGTCCTCAGCCCCCAACCCGGCCGACTACAATGAGGAGACGGGCGAGATTGGAGGCTATGGAAAGTCGTCGAACGGGGAGTCGGTTGCCGTCGAGTTCAAGATCGTCCAAAAGATTGATCACCCCGGCGAGGTCAACAAGGCACGCTACCAGCCCCAGAACCCCGATATTATCGCGACGCTTTGTGTAGATGGCAAAGTTCTCGTCTTCGACCGCACAAAGCACAGCTTGACCCCCGATGGGAAGGTTAACCCCCAAATCGAATTGATCGGCCATAAGCAGGAGGGATTCGGGTTGAGCTGGAACCCCCACGAGGAGGGTCGCCTCGCTTCTGGCAGCGAGGACACTACCGTTTGCCTCTGGTATGTTCACGCATCTCATGCGAAGAGAATTGGTCGCTGACGCGCTTTTGACAGGGACCTCAAGTCGTTGCAGAGTGGCAGCCACACCCTGAAGCCCGACCGAAGATACACACACCATACGCAGATTGTCAACGACGTGCAATACCACCCGATCGCCAAGAGCTTCATCGGAACAGTCTCTGACGATCTGACGATGCAAATCATTGATGTGCGCCAGCCCGACACGAGCCGCGCTGCTGTGGTCGCCAAGCGTGGCCACCTGGATGCAATCAACGCTCTCGCATTCAACCCGACGTCAGAGGTGCTAGTTGCGACAGCGTCAGCCGACAAGACTCTGGGCATCTGGGATCTGCGCAACGTTAAGGAGAAGGTTCACACGCTGGAGGGTCACAACGACGCAGTCACCTCACTGTCGTGGCACCCCCAGGAAGCCGGTATTCTTGGTTCTGGCAGTTACGACAGACGCGTCATCTTCTGGGATCTGTCGCGCGTCGGCGAGGAGCAGATGCCCGACGATCAGGAGGATGGCCCCCCGGAGTTGTACGTTTCCCTATCACAGATGATGTTGCTGCTTGCTAACGACATATCCAGGCTCTTCATGCACGGTGGCCACACCAACCACCTCGCAGATTTCAGCTGGAACCCGAACGACCCCTGGCTCGTGTGCAGTGCTGCTGAGGACAACCTCCTGCAGATCTGGAAGGTTGCTGACTCAATCGTCGGCAAAGACGATGGTGACCTGCCTCTTGACGAGATCGACCGATAGGCAAGGTGGAGTCTCAAACATAATTACGCGTAGTAGCTTTTTGGCCGATACCAGGGGCAGGGAGAAAACGGTGGTGAACCGAGGGTTACTTACTTTGCTATGGCGTCCATGGATAGTTGTGGAGATACATTCAGATTCCCAGTCAGCTGCAATATCGAATTTTCAATGCACTTGTGCGCTTGTTATGATCTGGGATGCTGCGGGCAGTCTTGGGACATTCAGTCAGGCCCTTTTCACGTTCATGGTCAGCTTTCTAAAATACGTTGGACCATCATGAGCAAACGCATTCGCCCCTATCCGTCATCTACCGGTCACATAGGGCAGGTTCAAACGTCGGGAGGGCGTTTCATTCTCGAACGAGACGTGTCAGCTTTCGAGGGAAACAACAATGGCTCATGCTGCAACAGTGCCAGCTATTTGGATGCAGTCAGTGCCTGATAGAATGTAACGCACACACAAGCGTAAACGTCCGCGCACGCACACACAACACACAACTCATCGAGATGGAAAAAAAAAAAAAAGAAAAAGCAAGGGCCAAAACCCTTCCTCCTCCGGCGTGTGAGGCTGAATCCACCACCAGGGAGGAAACACTACATGTGGACGGACGGACGGACACAAAGGGGAGTGCGAGTTGTGAGAAGCACACGAAAGGGGGCAAATTTAGAGAGGACGTGGTTCACAGTTGGCAATTGGTCGCGAGAGAAGAGACACCCATGAAAAGTTATTCGAGGAATTGGTCTTTTTTTGTTTTCAAATCCAGTTGACGATGATGGTGATGATGGAAAATAGAAATAAGAGAGACGAATATAAAAAATAGGGGAGAAGCCAAGACCTATAAAACCTGCCCCTCCCCCGGAACCGAATCCCATGTTTTCACTCCCCGACTCCCACGAAAGCTGCCGCCCAGATCCAGCCGTATAGAGAGAGAGAGAAAAGCCAAAAAATGGTCAAAAATGGGGTTGGTGAGGAAGGGGAGAAGTGTGGTTGACAGCGAGCTTCGGAGATGGATGAAGGATCAGGGAGATTTTTCTTTTCGCGTAATAACCACCGCCACCACACAAGGGGGGTGAGGCCAGACGATAGGAGGAAAGGGAGAATGAGGAAGTTAACACACGAGTACTAATAGGTGAAATAGACAAGAGTGACAGAGCAGGCGACGAAATATGGAGAGCAATAGAGAGGATAGAGAGAGAGAAGAAAAAACGGAAATAGTTGGAAACTGGCACACCTTCTTCTCACACACAATGAAGGCCTGGTATACCCCTTACACTCCCTGCGCTATGCACTCCCCTTAGGACCGCCCAAAATCCCGACCGAGCCGCAACCGCAACGTCCAAACCAAGGTTGTCAGGCCTTAAGCAACAATCCGTAACTAGCCAGCCCTTTTTATACTGACGCTTGCCAGAAAGAAAGCAATTCCAACAGCGCTGTCCGTCCGTCCGGTAGTGTAACACTCTTTTTGTCTTTCCAGCCTTGCAAACTTTTACCCGCATCCCTTGGTATACCAACAACCAACCCCCACCCAAGTTATCTTCCAAAACCTATGCCGACCTCCTTCCGTTGAACGCAAGTGTGACTCCAGAAGGTAATTGCCAAAGGTCAAATGCTCTATGTTCGTCTTTGTTTCCGAAGCTCGTTCCGCAGAAATAAGTCACATGCTGGAAACGATCCGAGGAAGCTGTTGCAACAGCTTAGGTTTCCGTGTTGTTTGAAACCCCACGTTTCGTTGTTTAAGCAGGAGACTTGCTCGGCGGCGCGGCTCCTCCGTTCTGACGGGCATCTCCACCGCTGACAGAGAGTCCTCCGATGCCGCTGGAGAGGAACGCGAAAGGATCGTTCTCGTTTTGCGAGTAGAAGCCGCCGGAGGGACCGGCGGACGCGGGGCCGTTGGAAGCCGACTGGAAGGCAGCCTCGGCGGCACGGCTATCGAAAGGGCCGGCGGAGTGCGATCCAGGGGCCGGTCCGAAGTGGGTGTTGAGGGAAGGATAGGGAGCCGCACCACCGCCGATGCCAGAGGGAAGAGCATAGGTGCTGGGGGGGCCACCAAAGTGCTGGCCGCCGTAGCCGCCGCCGGAAGCGAAGCCACCACCAGCCGAGGCGAAGGGACCAGGTCCAGGAGTGCCGCTCATAGAGCCCTGGCTCATGCTGTAGTTGGAAGGGGGGTCCATGGGGGACGGGTAACCACCAGAGTCCGCGACAACAGCGGCGCCAGCACGACTGGCCCCGCAACGCAGACAGCAAACGTTCTTAGCAAAGTTGTGGTAACCGCATACCTCATTACCGCATTTCCAATCGCCGGCACGGAAAGGGACGACACCGCTGCCTCCCATACGGCCACCGCCGTGTCCCATGTGTCCGTGGTGGTGCTGAGGAGGGGGCATCATGGCCGGTGGCCCGTAGCCATAGCCATAGCCCATGTCGCCCGTCGGCCCGGCGCTGACAGCAGGGAAGGAGCAGCGGAAACAGGCGGTACGACGCTGGAAGTTGGAGAAGCCGCAAGAGGGGCAAGTCCAGTCGCCAGGACGGGGGCGGTTCTTGCTAGGCGGGAACGGCGTCAGGATCTCGGAGGCGCGATCCAGGACACGGCTGGAAGACGGGGACACTTCGATCGCCTTCTCGTTAAGGGCGCGACCGTTCATGCACAGACTCTCAGCGGCCTACTTTGCGTTAGCAGCCATCTCGGATGATTCAGTTCAAGAAGCTAGATCTGCGAAAGAAAAGCCAATTGGCCGTTGCTGAGTCCAGAACAAGGCGGCCAAGAGGCCAAACAAATTTGCGGGAATATAGGATTCGTGACTGACCTCTTCGTGAGAAGAAAAGACGGCAAAGCCGCTCCCGGTGGGCTTGTGCTGCTCGGGAGTTCGCAGGGTCCAGAAGGCGATGGGACGACCGCCAAACTGGGTGAACCAGCTCTCAAGCTCGGATTGGGTGGTGTCGTGAGGCAGGCCAGACATGTGGAGGACCTTGCTGCGCTCCGACAAGAAAGCACGCACATCGGCGCGCGCATCCATGGGTCGAGTCAAAACATCGGGGTGCTCGTGAGAAGGCTGCGACTTGCGAATCAGGCCGCGGAGGACGCGGGCCAGAGTGACGGCCTCCTCCATGGCGCGGCGAGGGGAGGCGGGAGCCAGCGCCTGGAGATGGAAGGGCAGGTTGTGCTTGATTGGAGCACTGGACTGGACCGGCTCCACCTCCAAGGCGGCACAGATATTGGACAGCATCGACGGCCCGAAGGGCAGCGATTCGGGATGGTGTTGCTGCCATCGCTGGTACTCCGTCCGCAAATCGAAGGTGCGGGAGTGCTGGAGGTATGGGGGCAAGACGACGGCCTTGTCTCGGGCTTCTCGGGGCAGTTGGACGCGAAGGTCCCAGGCATCGAGGGTGACGAAGACGAAGTCGAGGTTTTGCGAGGTCAGGTGCTCGTTCGCAAAGGTGTCGAATCGGTTGATGGCGTCCCGGAAAGTGCCCGCGTTGCGCACATGTTCCCAGGTCAAGGTCGTCAAGCTCGCTAAAAACGAAGAGGCCAGAGGTCAGCCGGGAAATTTTTAGGTTGTCGTCACCAACTGCAAGGCAGACATTGAATGGCGTGACGAGAACGGGGCCCAGGTCCAAAGAGTCGGGCAACTACTTACTGCACAACGGCGTGATCGGAGTGTTGATGGGCTTGACGAGAACGCTCTCGCGGGTGATCTGGATGGCAGCCGGGTCAGTTTGGCTGCTGCTGCTACGGGTGGTGGACACGACAGCAGAGGGCGAAGCCCCGTCTGGCGTGGAGCAAGCAAGCTCACCTCTTCGAGAGACTTGGCGTCAAGAAGAATCCAGCCAATCTCAATGACCTCGGCAGAATCCTTGGTGACGTAGACGCCGTGCTCGTCGCAGGTAGTTGCGACGTGAATCACGACATAGCGATCGATGTTGAGCTGGTTACCAGCAGGTGGGCCACCAGACATTTTGGGCAAATGGCGACAGGAGCGCGAGCGACAAGGACTGCACTGCACAGCAAGGAGGATGGCTCAGCCGATGGAGGTTCGAAAACTTGATGATGCTTCGGGCAGCTGTTTCCCAAGGCAGGCAAAGGGTTGCTGCAGCGTTACGACTCGAACAAACGACGGATGGTCGGGGAGGGGACGGAAGTGGTTCCCGGCAAGCTTGCTTCAGGAGTGATGCCGGGCAAAGCGAGCTGCAGCAACAACGAAGGTGCAGACGGGAATTGCGGCTACAAGCAGGCAAGGAAGAAAAGAGGAAACGAGGACGATGTTGGCCGGTCCTCGTGTCTGAGTGCCTTCTTTTCCTCGCAGCTCGGGGAGAGGTGTGAGGTTCGGTAGGGGTAAGGAGAAAGAACCGAGAAGAGGGAAGACAAGAGTGGGAAGTCGACACAGGAGAAAATTGGTGTTGGCGTGGGAGGTGGGAACGTACTCCGCGAGGTGCCGACCACGGTCACCTATTACCTATCGTTTCCTCACAGGTAGGTAGGTACATGCAGAGCTGGGGCAAGTACTCCGTACCTGCTCAAGGCAGTGCGGATACATCAGAGGTCGACGACCTACTACTTCAAGGTACCTCCTGAGGTAGGTGGCCTCCTCCCACCATACCTACACACCCGCCAACTACCTACGAATAGCATATACCTCAATACCTTCACCTGTCCATTGTACCATTCGTACCTACCATACAACCTGGCCCTGGCTTTCTCTTTTTTGGCCCGGGAAGCTGATCTTTTTTTGGTAGACGGCCCCTACACCCTACAACGCACCACGACGTTGATGTATGGCGGACGGGAGGTGCCCACCAAGACCACAAGCGCGCGCTGGAATTAGAGGTGTGATGTAGCGAACCTGAATGCTGGACCGCACCCGCCCGCGTCCTGTTTGGTCAGTGGAGTGGGCAAAGGATCATCGCTATCCGCACACTGGCACCAGTCAGGTATCAATTGTCCGGGCACGTAAAGCAAGTACCTAGGTACCGAGGTGCCTCCAACTGAATTCGAAGCCATTGGCTTTTCGATTGCTAGGCGCACTGCAAGCTGAGTGTTCAAATGTCCTTGGAAGCAGGCACACGATAGCTACCTAGGTAGGTAGCTGTCTTGTCTGTCTACATAGCATAGGTGGGTGGATGCCCCAGAAGTTGCGCCGAGTACCTCATTACCTAGGCATCTCCCCGTACGTTCCCCGGCCGCTAATATTGATCTCGTCAAATTCTGGAGTCGGGCTGGTGATGGCCAGGGTCGTTAGGCGTCAAAATGCCATCCTCATCTCTCATCACGATACCAGACTGACGGCAATACGGATACGGCGTGCCTTACCTGAGGTAGATGGGACTCGAGAGTCAAGGCCGCCATGAATGACGAGACAAACAGGGAACCAGGAACTATACGAAATGAGGTTGATATTTCTAGGCACTTGTGCCTAGGAAGAGGAGGAGGTATCAGGTACACAAAAGAAGGCACGGAGGGTGGCTTGGTTACCTGAGTTATCTTGGCTCTTGACTTCCTGTAAAGCACTCGATAGGGAGTCGTCGGTTTGCATTTGCACAAGATATAGATGTAAGTTGCCGTACCTTGCTTGCTTCGCCAGCAAGACACCTACATATATCCGTACCTACCTACATAATAGGTGCTACTTAGCTCAAGATGACACAGATGTGACCCGCGAGACTGCTGTGAATGCGTAAGTCTTGCGTGTCCAAAGAGTCCACCTCGCCCACTCGCCTTGGGGTTCGTCGTTCATAACCTTCCCACCATGGGTTTCTAAACTTCAGAACGGACCTACTAGACACCTCAGCATCGTGCTTGTCAGCTGCTTGCATCCCATCAATGTAATGTGTTGTAGTACCTGGCCCGAGGCATCTTATCCCAAGGTTCAGCGCTGGGCTGGTCAATAGGTAGGTAGGTACGACGTACCGATGTACCGAAAGGCGGGCACACTACCTTCCTATCCGCTATTACATAGCTACCTCTACCTAGGTACCTAACGTATGTACGCTCGTGCCGGCCGATGCCAGTTCGGTCTGTCTGCCTGCCATGTGCGCTGGTTAACTATAAACTACCTAGGTGCCCGGCGGGATGGAAGGCGTGGAAGCCACATCAGCGTGCCAAGAGGCCCTTGCTGTAGCCGCCTCCCACTGTGCAGCGTGTCTTAGGTACAGACGGGAGTGTACCTACCTTCCCGGTGCCCTCGCTGGCTTCATGGAAGCTAAGGAGATAAAACGGGGCGAAATCCCAGGCATATAGAAGACCGGAATGTGCGTTCAGGAAAGAAGTCCACCCGTCAAACCGCCGCCTACCTTTTTCCACGCCTCAGCCTACCTAGGTAGGTAGGTACCTTTATACCTACCTACAGGTGTACCCAACCGACTAGGTAACCTCTTGCCGCCTCACCTTCTCTTGTTGGGATTCAGGATGGCACCGAACACAGCAAACACAAAAACCACGTACAACAGGACTTGGGTCATGAATCATAATAGCCCCTTCTTGTCCAGAGATTTTGTCGCCCCCGCCAGATGGGAAATCAGCAGCCGGCATTTCCAGCAATGGCACAAATTGTCATGCTACTTCATCTGCACAGCAAGACTCAAAAGCTCACCAGCAAGTGGGGGACGGACGGCGCGGCGAAGCATACGCACGCTCTCTCTCTCCCTCTTTGCGGGAATGAGCCCAGCGAATCCATTCTCCGATCAGTCATCCCTCGGAAAGGAAACCCTAGGACATAGCCACGCTCTCTTGCATATCTGCTCCTTGCCGCCGTCCCCGGCTGCCTGGGTCTTCCCTATCAGCGGTCCCTTCTCTGCTCTGGTTCACCTCGTCTCCAACACGAACCAGTCACTCCAAGGTACCGGATAACTGCTGCAGCTACAACCGACACGGCGTGTTCCAACCGTGTGTCGTCCTCCACGCCTTTTGTGGCACATTTAGGGCGTTCCTGTTACTGATCTAGGCACCACTGTTGTCAAGACGGCGACATAACGATTGCTCATTCTGCTGGTTTCTCGGTTCGCATCCTGTGCTGGGCCACCGCCCATGCACGCTGGCCTGGCCTAGATCCTACAAGGCCATGCCCGCGGTTCGCACGTGTACTGGACAGCTGCTTTCCGCACACCTTACCTGACGCGGTGCCATGCCGATACAAATCACCGACGTCTATCCCCCCGAGCGGGCCGCGACAACAGGTAGCCATTGGACTTGACCTGCGAGTATGAAGTTAGAACCGCCGAATCAAACAACAAGAGGGTGTGAGACACAGAGATGAAGCAGCCTTCCACCGTTGCAACTCGCACATCCGTTGTACACTCCGCCTCGCACACTGCCTACAGCTCCCTTCTCTTGGCCTGTGTTCCGTTTCATGGCATGGCACTGGTTCCGCCACGGCGACACCCATAACTAAGGTCGCAGCTGGTCAAACTACCGTGTACAAGCACTGCACCACTCCAGTTGCTAATGCTGGTTGGCATCTCCTTGTCTCCCACGTGGGAGTCCTCAACTAGCTCTCCGGGTCGCTCAACTCTGTCAATGGCGCCGGGTGCCAATACGCTTACACTATGAGCAGTCAAACTGCTATCCGCTCTTGTACACCATTTTGTCTCTCGGGGTACAGCAACAGCCTCCGATGGAGGGTGGGGGGCTCCTGCGTACAGCTTCTCAGACGAGGGAACATGCAAAGAGCTCCACACCCACACAAACCCTGACTTGCCGACTTAGGCGAGGCGTCATCTCGCTCCGATGGGATCAGTCCACAATGATGTATCACCCTTACCCCGACCCTACCGCTTCTTGTCTCCGTCCCCAACGCCGTTGCAGGTACCGTCGATAGTGCGACCACAGTGCCGGTTGCCTCAATTGGCCGTCGACATGGCCCGGCTCGGTACGACGTGTTACGTCGCTCAAACAAAGCGTCTCACTCTCGTCGTCCGCTGCCTACGTGAAGTTCAGTTGCTCATTATTAATCCACAGCGACGTCGAAAAGCCCCTGGGACTGGAGTGCTTTTCGCTCTGGATGGATAGGAAACAAAGCTAACTAGGAATTATTCAGGGGTGTTGCCACATGCCTCTCAGACGGGGCACGTCCTAAACCAATCCGCGGGTTTAACGGCTCAGACACTCATCCTTAGCAGGGCCTAAGCTTCGAGAAGGTTGGAAGAAGTGTCTTGGTTCGCACCTTTTTCGACTGGCCCCCTCTATTATCTTCAGGTCGGCTTTCTGCACCAACTTCGACGGACACACTCGAATCTGCTTACACTCGCGTATGCCTTCAACGCGTGGTTGATGACATCGGTCTGCGGTATTCATAGGGTACCCTGAGTCGTCGTCGCTGTCAATTTCGTCAGTCGACATCAGCCCGTCGGACAAATCTCAAGGGCCTGCTAGCGGTCGGCCTACTCGGTGCCACGGCGCCCTCAGTCTCCCGCGACGTGCCCAGGAGTGAACATGATCCTGCTCGAGGCAATCTCAAGGTCCTTTCGGGCTCGGTCATTGACCGGTGTCATTTCCGTCGCAAGCTGCGTCCTGACAGGGCCCAAACTCTGACGGATCAAACAGCAAGCAAGCCAACAAGCCCATCTGCCGAACAGCTTCACTTGGGCTGTAATAATGAGTTCCAGCCACGAGCTGCTTTCCTCGACGTCACCAACATCGCCGGTGTTCGTTGACAGAATATGGTGAAGACTGCAGGCAATTGAGAAGGTATGGAAACCTTCTTGTGGGCTGATGGCATTGTTGTTTGCGCATGTTGCCTGGGTACTGATGGTGCGGCTACGCGTCCCGCTGTTTCAGATGCTTGCTATGAAGCACAGCCGCAGCGCTGTTCCCTGTCCATGTCGAAGTGTCTTGACAGCTCCGATGGATGAAGCATACCAAGTATGGTTCCAACATGAGCTTAGTCCGGGTGATGTTCCGAGTACCTTGACGATGCGGCGGCGGCAGCGTCAACGACATGTCTTCCATAGATGGCTCACTGAGGCTATGCTTCCTGGCAGCGTCTGGCTTCGACTTTCATTACAGGCCAGCTACTAGAGGCGTATCGGCATTGTATCGCTGGCTCTGTCAGTAGCTGGGCATATTTCGCCTGTGATATCTTGACAGGGCCGCACGTGTATCCTGTACGAGGTCCACGAGGCTTTATTTCCTGTAACTTGGGGTCTTTGTATTGGGAAGATGACAAAGTTGCGAGCTATAGTGACGCCGCTCGTCCGATTCACATCCGGAATCACGGGATGTCTGGGCACAGACGGGAGGCTATTCCCAAGAGAGCAACCTCATCACCATGCACCTTGACGTGCAGTGCGTCTGCGTATGACGGTTTGCGACGAAGCTGCGAGAGCAACAAATATGTCAAGGAGCTTGGGCCACGGCTTTGCCGAAGTTAAGAAGCCGAATGGCCTGAGCAGACAACGGTTTAACCAGGTGGCTCAGCTATAACCTCGTCGAGATTTCGATGGAAGTTATGTTTGGTCATCTGCCAGTAGACTTGGTTGACACGATAAAGCGCCCTCCAGTACAAACAAGACAAAACATACCGCCCGCTTACGATATGGCTAGCTATTACATGGGAAGATTCCTGTATACCTCCGGCAGCACTCGAGGTGTTCTAGCTTGATACGAGATTTTATGGCAACGCTACATACATAGTGTAAAGTAATAGTTAGGTACAATACAGCTTGACAGCGACAGCTAAAGGCTGGGATCGGGAAATAAGTTGCCAAAGTGAGACACATCGGGCCAGGCACCGAGAGGTTCGGCCGTGGTTCGAAGTGAAACTGCACGTGCTGGTTACGTCATTCGTTGGTGGCCGCGTCGACGCCACGATGGGATTCGATGAGCATTGGCTCCCAGCAAAGGGAGGCGTCGGGGCACACACGCAAGCTCTTGTTACCTTGGTGTACCTAGCTTACCTCAAAGCAGGAGGACCCGACAGGGCGCGGCAAGTTTTGGCCGTTCGCCCTCTGCTGGTATGTCTCGTGTGTTTCGTTGGGTACCCGTCGAGGACTGATGCATTTAAGGTTCTCTTCGCCTCGGCTGCAATTGTCATTGTTTTTCTTTGCAACACCAATCTGACCACCGATACCCTTCCCAACCGAACACTAGATCCTCCACATATCCGCTGTCTCTGCGAATCCATCAGGCATCATCCTGCTACAAGACAAACTCAACCGTACACATCAGACCAAAAGGACAAAATGGGCGCTATCTCCGCCGTCTTCCTCATCCTCATCACCATCCTGGGTACGCCAGACTGCTAGTTCGAGAGATACAAGAACGCCTGCTGAATGTTGACTTGTTGATAGTCCCGCCCATCGGCGTTTATGCCGTTGCTGGTTGTGGAATGGGTAAGTAATGGGTCGACCTACGACCCGTGTGCCTCGTCTCCCCCTTGGTCGGCATAGTTTACTGACACGGATCGTCCGATAGATCTCCTTGTCAACATCTGCCTGACCATCCTCGGATACCTACCGGGCCACATTCACGCATTCTACGTCGAATACATATACTACGACCGCCGCGAGCAGGCACGAGAAGGCCGCATCGTCACGGGCCGCGCCCCGGGTGTTTACAGCGACAGGGTGCAGAATGGCGGCCAAGGCTATGGAACGATTGCCCAGTCTACGGCTTAAGGGTAGGCTTCAAGGGGAGTAGCGTTACGATGCCAGTATCGCTAGCGACCGCGGTCGGAAATTCTCCTACGCCGCAGGCAC
This sequence comes from Colletotrichum musae, assembly GCA_027406025.1. Taxonomy (NCBI): domain Eukaryota; kingdom Fungi; phylum Ascomycota; class Sordariomycetes; order Glomerellales; family Glomerellaceae; genus Colletotrichum; species Colletotrichum musae. The sequence continues at coordinate 2,040,968 of JANVYC010000002.1, read as the reverse complement.
AAGCCGAAGATGGGTGCGCATGCCATACAGCTGGTTTCCGGGGCAGCACGAGGACGCGCCATTGTCGGTGATGTTGCTGGCCAGGGTCCTTGGCATCGGTGGACGAGGATAAGGCTTGTGTAATGACCGTCATGGATGTACGATATAATATCAAGGGACGCCAACGAATACGAATGGTTTAAAACATGGCCAACAACATGCGCGTGCCTGGCCCCGCGTGCAGATGATGGCGCCGGATCTGTGTGCCAGCGCATCCGACCTGGTCCTCGCCCACGCCAAGTTCTACTATATATCCGACTGGTAAGGCAAAGTAAACAGCACCAGAACCTACCTAAAGACTGCAACCCCAGCCGGTGATAACAGTATGTGTATCAACGGCCCGTCCGGATGTGGGAGAGCCGGCAAGAAAGACCCGGACGAGAGTCATGTATGTGGTCATGATTGACCTGGTATAAGACGGCCGTTGAGAACGATCCACGTTGACGCCGTGTAGGTATGTGTATGCCACGACGGCTTCCCACGGGTTATCAGGATACATGATGGTCAACGACGAATTGCCCATCGCAAAATACTTGCACTTTTCGAATAACCGCAAAGACCCGGACGGACAACGGACCACGTCAATCGCCTCGCCTCACCTCCCCTCACCTTCACCACACATGGCAAAGCGAGCTACAGGAGGGAGGTCTGCTCTAAATAGCCAGTCATCGGCGCGCAATACTTCTAGCATGCTGCCGGTGACTGGTCAGATTTATGGCAGTGGCCTGGGCACTCACCACCGCCAAATGGCAGGTCGGAAATTTTGGGGGGACCATCGTCTGAGGGGAGAGGACGACAAGAGAAGGAGGGGAACCGGAGCGAGACCGACAGCGGGGACAGGGCGTTCGTCCCACGATGTGTCCCCTCCGGCCAACTGCCATTGGAGGGGCCGCCGTGGCAGCGACAGGGGGGTTGGCGTCGGACCACCCTTTGAACGGCAGCCACGACACTCTTGCAGCACGCACCTGCTCGTTCGCTGGTGCTGCGTTGCTCTAGCCTGTATCTGTCGTAGCCCGCCAATCTCTCTCTTCTCTGCTACACTACACTAGACTGCTACCTAGGTATTGTGTGCCGCTGTACTATCAACGGTAAGGTAGAAAGAAAGGAGGTAGAAATTGTAGTAGTGCACCTCAGGTTAAGGTAGGTACCGTAGGTCTTCTGTACCTTGGCCAGGTTGCGTTGGCCGCCTGCCTCTGCATGTTAGCCTCTCTCTCCTGCCGTTTCTTCCCCCGCCTATTGCTGCAACCGCATGCAACTTCACCCTAAACACTGCGTGAGTCCTCTTTCTCCTCCTTTTTTTCATTTTGTTCAGTCTCTGCTCTGCTTGCATCGCCCCTCTCCAAAACAGCCCCCGGCTCCTTACTGATCTATCGAGCAGGAGTTGCCCATTATTGCAGGGTGCCGTTACGAGACCAGTTCAACGCGCTTTCGAGGCGATCCGGATTGCATCCTCGACAGTATCCACCCTCTCGCATCCATCACATCACTCTACTCCATTGTTCCTACGACTGTCTCTCTTGCTCGCGCGCTTCGCTCACTTCCCTCCGCGCTCCTACGCCCGCTCATCTGTCTCAACTTTTTACCCCCAAACTCCACCCCGGCGTCCGTCACGGGCAAAGAAAAGGAGGGCGGCTGCGAGATCCAGAACGGACGACAGAGACGCACGTCTGCTAAAAACCTGGCCTGCATATGCTCGTCGGCGACCTAGAACCCAGTCACAAAAAAACGACAGTCGACCATACGTTCACGCGACAACCGACGCAGCCATGCCTCCGCATTTGCTGATCTGATTCTGTTCCTCTCTGCTTCTCACTCACCCGCTGTCCGCCACTCCACGGCCAAAAACAAAAATCAACCGCGCTTGACGTCGTCGCTCCTACCCTGGCGACTCACGCAGCGTTCTGAATGTACACACACATATATATAGTCTACCACGCGACGCTCCATCCGAAGTAATCATGGACCCGGGAAAGCCGTCTTCTAAGGACCGCTCCGGTCCATCCCAAGCCCGCCATTCCTCTTCCTCTCCCCGCCACGGGACAACTCCCATCACGGCCCCGTTTCCTTCCAAGAAGGCGACGCGAGAGTCGCTGCCCTTCTCCTTCCCCCCGCTCTTCCAGCCTAATCCATCTTCAACATCGCTCGTCTCTTCGACCGCGGAGGGAAAGCCTATACCGCTTGACGACAGCACCACAGCGCACCGTACTTCCGCTCTACGAGAGCTTAACAGCAACTACCCATCCCGCCACCGCTACGCCAAGTCTACTGGCGCGCAGAGCAGCACTTACTCGCAACCTGTCATTGTCAGGACATACTCTGGCTCTCATAGCCGACCTACAAGCACTAACAGAAGCAACGGCGTCGGTGGAGGTGGTCCCAGATCTGGCTCATCCGTAGCGAGTGGGCCTGCGGCATCTGTTCGACGCATTATCGCTCTGCGAACCCCATTCGGCGGCGGCAGCTCGGCTCAACATGGAGGTCTGAGCATAGCCAGAGGGATGGCGAAGAAGCGGTTGGAAGGCCAAGAGGCCCTGACCAAGCTCCCTCCGGTCGAAGCCTATAGCTTCAAGAGCATGATGGCCAATATCGAAGCCCAGGAGGGGGAAAACAACATCAATGCTGACCTGGATCGTATTGCTGAGATATGTGCCAGGTCACGATACTCTTTGAGCAACCAGTACGAAGTTCACGTTGCGCCCCATGGCTCCGGCGCGTCCTTCGTCAGCCACCCCTCGTCCTCCAGGCGCCAACGTCACAATGCGGGCCCAACCCTAGAGGCCGTTGCGTCGGACGACGACCGAAGGCATATGAAGCGGCGCAGCGGCGGCAGGAGACGAAGCATAGCGATGGGCACTCTTGAGACCATCATGTCTTCCAGTCGATCTTCCGAAGAAGACAAGTCGAAAAAGAAGTCGGCAGCCGAAATCACGGCTGAGGTGCGGGGCCGAGCTGCTGCTCGCAAGTCGGGCAGCACGACTCCGTCCTCCTCGGTGAGCGAAGGCGAGGAACCGTCGAGCCAGGAGTTGAAAGGGCAGGCCCCACCTCTCGTAAGACGGAAGTCGTCGTCCTTTGCCACGGCAATGCTAGAAAGCACACGGCAGAGCCTCGCAGCTACCAGCCAAGCCTCGCCACGCAATTCTGCTACGGCTCTAGTCAGCGAGCCGGCGATGCCGAAGACGTCGACCAGCCATCTCGAAGTTCGGACGGACGCAGAAGAGAACGTGGCACATCGCCATGCCCGCAAGAGCTCCGACGAAAGCCCTCAGGCCGATGTCTCTCGGACGCAGCATCACGAATCTTCAGGCAAGCCTGGTCATAAGAAGACACCAAGCGGTCTGCTCTCAGGCTTGACAGGCTGGGTTCCGTGGAGACTCCCGCCCATTGTAGGACTTGGATCTGCCTCGGCGCAAGGCGGCGTTTCTAGAAGCCATGCCGAAGGCAGCCTACGGGAGTTGCTCAAGACGACGGAGACGAAAAACAAGGGGAAGGCTGTGGAGGGCCAGTCTTGATGTGGAATGACGATTACCAGAATGCTGGATGGAGTGGGTATACGAAAGGACCGTCGACGTGATGCGATGGCAATGGTTCTTGACTGCTTTGCACCAGCAGTCCCAACCCAAAAGGAGTTTACCAAAAAATGGTTCGATACCCATATACAGCGGGAGGCTATAAACAAAAATCCAGGGACGCAACTGGGTGCTCGTCTCTCCATCTGTAAACCAGGACAGCTCACGATCTTGACGACGATTGACGAAACTTTACGATACACAGACTAGGACAGTATGGAATTCGGGGGAAATGGTGGTTTTATGAAATTGACTTATATATTGGCGTTCACCTATGTCCTGGGTACAGTGGTTGTCTCGTCAGTCGCTAGGCTTGTACGATACCTGTGACCTGAAGCCTAGAAATGGAGTTGCTTGTGTGTATACCCTCTGTTCTACAAACTTTTCTACAAGGCAGGGCAATGGGAAGATCATTACAAAGCAACGTAGTCTGTTTGGCTAACACAGCGGATATCAGAGCAACACGGTACGTTTGGACATGTGAGGTTGGTGATTCTCAAGTGGAGCTAACCTGTCCAACTCACGCGAACTTGGCGGTCTTTTCAGACGCTCCTTTGACGATGAAATGGTGGTCAGGTTATATGGAGTGAAAGACGGTACATGAGAAGGCCGGCGTGTTTACGACGGGGTTTTCTGTACAAACACGGTGTTACCTACTGCCAAGTCCACCGGGCCTTCTAAGAAGTCTATCCATCTACATGGACCCCCGACCAGGCTGACTGCAAGCGGCTTGGACGCGTCGACTGCCTCGGCCCCCCCCCCCCCCCCCCGTTTGCTAACCGGGTATGCTCTCTTCGTCCCCGGTATCTAGCTGACCTGGTACATTCCGTAGACTACGGTTCCGCGGTCGAAAGACGAGCTCGAGGCTGATACCACGCGTCGAGTCCCGACCAACACTTTGCAGAGAATCCAGAAGAAAGAGAGAGGACGGTCGTATACTCCTGATGGGCATCCGACAACGGAAGCGGACTTTGTGTGTCAAACAGCTCCCGTCGTGGCGATCATCTACCCGAGAACGAAGTACACACGGCAGCTTGGACAAACCTCATCACAGTGTAATAGCGAAGGGGGGCCAGATGGCTCGCTTCATCTCTCATCATTTCTACAAGGGAACGCACGCAGCACGACACTGTTCGCTTCCAACCATATCCTTATGACAACTATTCCTACAATACCGCAATGTCAAGAGCGATCTCAGGCCCACATCCATCAGTCTCCACGTCCGTCTAATGGGGGAAAGGGGGGGGGGGGATATCTTGCAAAGCAGCGATGATAGCATGGATACCAGCGAGAGAGAGCGAGAAAAAAAAAGAATAAAGAACCCATATCCATGAGTCTGCAAAGACTATGCCCTCGTTCAACCATAAGTGTCAATTCCCCAACGCCATGCCAGTGCAAACAATGCAAGTTTGTGTGCGAAGTGCGTAAAGTAACGGGCCAAAACGTTTCGTGCACCAAGTTCGTCGACCCATGCCGGCGATGTGATCATAGCCACCGGCTTGAGCATCGAATAGTCCTCTAGGCTTTAGGACGCTCCGCGGGTGCTGCCGCCTTCGCCTCTACGTGTATCCTCTTCGCGTCGCCACGATCATCTTGGGCCTCGTTCTCCCTTTTGCGGTCTCTGATCTTGTTCTCCTTCCCGACGGCGGCGGCGGCGGCGGCTGCCGCGCGCCGAGCTTCTTTCTCCTTTCGCTCGTTTTCGCGTCGCAGTGCTTTCGACTCGAATTCATGCCAGTCGCCGTCCAGCGTAGCAAGCCTGCAGACAAAGTTAGCATAAGATCAACGCAACATACTCAAAGGGGGGGACTGACTCTACAGCCTGTCGAGGAGGAGGATCCTCAGTAGTGAAGTACTCGTCCGCTAGAACCTCTGCAGCCGTCGGCCTCTTGGCAGGGTCGAAGCGGAACATGGCAGCCAAAAGTCTGTAAGCAGCGAGAGGTAATCTCTCCTTGTACTTCTCGGCAAATGTGTTGGCTCGTCGATAGCTGGGCCGCAGCAGCTCAAACCAAGGCATATCGATGAGTCCGGGCCATTCGGCTTTGTTTGGGGTTCCCATGACAGCGTAGATTTTATCGAGCTGGCTGATCTCGCCTCCGTCGCCTGGGAAAATGGCATGCCGAGTAAAAATCTCCACCATGACGCAGGCTGCACTCCAGACGTCGCACGCCGGTCCGTATTGAGTCTCGCCTAGGAGGAGCTCTGGCGAGCGATACCAGATGGTGATCACCCGGTTGGTGTAATCAAGTTGGTGTCGTTTAGCATAGAACCGTGCCAGTCCGAAATCTGCCAACTTGAGGATGCCGTCACTGCTGACGAGGATGTTAGCAGCCTTGATGTCACGATGGAGGACTCCTCGCTTGTGCAGGTAATCAAGGCCGTCGAAGAGTTGCTTGGTCATGTGCTTCTTCTGGGCTGCATCCAGCTTGAATGTTGGGTGGTTGAGAATGCCAGTCAAGTCGTGGGACAGGTACTCAAAGACCATGAAGCAGTCGTTCTTCTCAACCATGACCTCTTGCAGTTGGACGATGTTCGTATGGCGCAGCGACTGAAGCAGCTTGATCTCCCGAACCGCAGTGACGGGGAACCCGTCTTTTTCACCTTCCATGCGGATCCGCTTGAGAGCAACCAAGCCTTTCGTGTACACATGCAAAGCCTTGAAGACCTTGCCATAGGTGCCCGAGCCGACGACGGACTCATTGCCAGGCTTCCGATAGTAGACCGAGTCTGACTTCCTCAAGTCATCTGGCAAAGTTGGGCTAGGTTTCAGGCGCCGCATCGTCTTCTTGATCTTGCGCGTCCTAGGGGCGGCGGGCTGGCGTGGTCCAGAAGGTTGTTGTCTTGGCTCCTGACGTGCCCTCGCCGAGGCGGGTTCTGTCGGTGCACCGCGGATGTCCTTATCGACGAGTGCCTTGCTTTTCTCCTTGTCACGGGCCCGGTCTCGGTCTCGGTCGCGGTCTCGATCCCGCTCTCGATCACGGTCACGATCACGGTCTCTGTCCCGCTCTCGATCCCGGTCACGGTCGCGGTCGCGATCGCGATCCCTGTCCCGGTCACGGTCCCTGTCTCGGTCCCTTTCGCGGTCACGATCTCTCGAATCGTTATGCTGCGGTACGTCGCGACGTTGCGGAGCAGCATTGAACTTTTGAGAAATCTCCGGCTTAGGAGCCGTCGGAGTGGGCTTTGCAGATGCCTTAAACGCAAAGCTGAACTTCGACGACGTCGACTGTGCGGCCGGACCAGCGGGGGGAGCCCTGCTTGTTCGTTGGGTATCACTTTCTCCTGTCTTCTCCGGCGGTGTAGTATCTTCGACTTGCAAGTCCTTTGAAGGTCGAAAGGGGTTCTCGCTCTCCGCTGCAGCATCGCCGACATCAGACTTATTGCTGTGCGCTGGCGTGGTGGACTGTTGGGAGTTCACATCATCCGTCTGACTGAACTGGCCACGCGAAGCCGAGCCGTGAGCATTGGAAGTCCATTGGGAGCTCTTGAAGCCGTTGCCTCGATAGCTGCCTCGGCCGGAGCCGAACTGGTTTCCTCGAAATGCAGTCCCTCGGAAGCTGCCTCGGAAATTTCCTTGGGAGTACTGCTGCATAGGGCCGGTTGGAGCAGATGGCGGCGGCGAAAAAGAAGCGTTCGGGGTGTAAGAGCCCTGTGGACCAGTCGGGGGGCCGTAGTTTGCTTGTGGGTACTGCGGAGGATATTGGCTGGATGAATGTAAGTAAAAGGGCAAAGATGGGTGATGAAATGGTAAGAAACATACTGTGTCGGAGAAAACTGCTGAGAACCCCAATTACCCCTACCGCCAGTGTACGGCGATTGATTTGGCGACGCATTGTACGAGTTTGGGGTTGGCTGCGGGGACTGAGAAAATTGACGCGGGTCGCTAAACTGTTGGTTGAAAGCAGGTGGCATCTGCTGGTGGGAGGCATACCCGCCCCTGTGGTTGCCTCTGCTAGCCATGGTAACTTCCACGCTGTTGGCTCCAGAAGAAGGCTGAGACTTGGAGGCCACTCGTGAGTCCTCGTCTTGGGGCACGCGCCTAGTCGATCCTCTGCTGGCAGATCTAGACGATGCACGAGAGCGAGGTTGCTTATGGCGTTGACGGTCTCTGGAACTGCGACGTGGCGATGTCGGAGGAAGACGCTCACCACGTACAGATGCAGATGATGCCCGAGCCGGAGATCGATGTCGCTGGCTCGTTGGGAGAGGAGAACGGTCTCTTCTCTGGTGAGGCGAACGCTCCCGGCGATGCGGGGGAGAATAGTCAGGGCGGCCCCGTCCCCTATCTCTGCCGGGGGAGCGAGACCTGCTTCTGTGGCTCCGGCGACTCCTCTCTTTTGGCTTCGATCGATACTCTCGACGATCGGGGCTTGGTGACCGTCGGGAAGGGGGAGGAGAGCTGCGTGACTTCCTGGTAGAGTCTGCAGTAGATGCTGGCTCTTTACGATCGCGACGGGGGCTATTGTCCCGCCTCTTCTTCCTGTCCGAAGACACTCGGTCTGGACTCCGGCTTCTCGGTCGCTTCGCGGATGGCGACAAGGGAAGGCCGTCGCCTCTAGGTTGTCCTCGACTGCGATCCCTGTGTGACCTAGCTCGTGAGTCGCGCCGCGAGTCACTCACGTCCCTGCCACGAGAACGATCACGGTTGTCTTCTTTGTACTTTTCGCGACGTCGAGGGGACGGAGATGCACGACGGGACCGGTCTCTGCTACGATCGCGAGATTTGTGGTGGCTGCGGCTAGAAGGCTGAGGCTTGTCGGGGTGGTCGCGCGGTTTGCTGTCTGGCAATCTATCGGATTCTCGAGGTCGGCGGGATGGAGGCGAGGGAGATCTGTGGGAGCGTGTCACTTCTCGACCAGCTCGGCCTCGGTCTCTGCGCTCATCGCCTGGTCTGCGGTCGTCTCTCATGGCGACATGTCGAGGTCGGTTGTGGTGACAGGACCCCATCGCGGTGGCCGTCGATTTGAGTTTTTAGACGCAAGGCTCGTTGGAAGCCGAGGTTTTGCCGATAACGCGATAGTCCGGCTTTGTAAGCGAAATATGCAGTTGTCGGGGTAAGTATCAGAGGTGGTGTGAGCCATCCACCGAGACGCGAGTAATCGACCACTAGTCGACTACAATGGAAGGAGAGAAAAATGCCAAATAGACGGCCGAGCAGTTTGCGCCATTAGGGCAGCTCAGCCCATAGCGACCGGCTGTCAAGCTGTCTGGATGTTTTGTCGACAGATCAGCGTTAGTAGCAGGCGTGTAGTGCACGCAAAGTCCGATATGCAGCGTATCAACCCCACCAACAGCCAAATCGGACACTCGACAGGCATGCAGTTGAAGTTTCCAGAGCTCGCGTGGTGCACTTGCAGAACCACAACAAGATGTCCTGCCAGAGTCCCGGGGCAGGTTTGGGCTTGTCCACTAAAGCCGCATATCAACCAACATGGACTCTAGTCCTCCCCATGGCCCCCCAGATGTGAGGTGGACCCTAACATACTATTTGTCCTCCACTCCGCCGTTGTCCAGTTTTGAGGCATGAGACCAAGGCACCAAGGTCACTATGTACGATTTACGCGCCGGGCACTGCCGGCTCCTGACATCCGCTTTCACCATGCTCGATGCATGATCAAACAGGATGCTCCGCTCCGACGACTGGGAACATCCGGAGGCCCGGGTTCTGCGCCCGGCACTCTTGAGTCGACGACGATCAACCAGAACACATAACCGACCGCCAAAGTTTCAACCCAACGGGAATGACAGCTGGAGCAGCGGGACGTGCAGCAAAAGTCGCAAATGTTGCGAGAAAAGCACGATTTGGCGACACGGGCGTGGTAAGCTGAGCCGGTTCTTTCCCAGACAGCCATGGTCTCCGCGACCAATCCCATACTCGACGAAGCTTCTGGTACAGCTGCCGTATGGATGTCGTCTTCTTCCCAGCCACATTTCGCGGGCTCGTGTGCCAATATCACCCTGGCTGACTGGAGTCGAGCCCACGATACTTCCATCGTCATGCTGAATGCAGCAAGCCAGTCAAAACTGGTCTCCGCCGTTGGTGAGCTTGAGTACGTCGTGCCGCATCGTAAAAGCAGCTGGAGATCGTTGTTGAGCCCAACAGTAAGCGGGAGAGCTGAAACAGTCGATGCTGCGGGGCCTTTCGTCGTCGGCGAAGTTTGCGTCTTGAACTTGACAGAATTGCGGAGGAGGTACAGTCAGAGCTGCCTTAAAGGAATCATCGAAACCGCCCGCGTCCATCAATATCCGGCATCGCCAGACAATGCCTCCCCTCACCACCAGACACCGCCATTCCGTCAGCTGGCCCCAGCGCCATGCGTGATGATGTCGGCATTCCACGCATCGCAAATGTAGTTCGGCGAGAGAAATTTCAAGTGAATCGCATCTTCTGACGATCCGAGCAGGCGCAGTCGTGCGCAGTCGCTGGCTTGCTGGGGCTGATTAGTCTGATGACCCAAATGGCTCGTGGTTGGTGATGAGTGTGTCGTGGGTCGAGGGGGGGAAAACCTTGATCCTCAAAGAGCCTTGCCCGGTTGGTAAGTCACGTGATGAGTATCTGGTAAGCAACTATCTACCGTGCGCGTCAGTGCAGATGGACACCGTACAATGTAATGCTTCCCTCGCACAACTGTCTGTATTGTACCTGCATCCTATCTCGCGACTTTGTCACTAGGTAATAAGCTGAGAAGCTAATTGCTCAACGCCCTTCAACTCAACTTGGAAGTCTCTTGCAGTCGTCATCGCTCACCCCAGGAGTACTTTTCAACGTCAACGTCGATTGTATCGTTGAGAGATTTATTCATGTATCCTAGCAACCATCCAGTGACGGGCTTCTAGAACCCCCCGTCAAGTTAGCGGGACTGCATTGTCTCTCTGCTAGGCGCACTGAGGACTGGGTTCAACTCTTGGTCTGCAACCGTGGCATTCGTTCAGATACCTACATGGAATGCAACAGAACATGCTGTCCTACAGCAGCGGGGCATGTCGACGAGATACTTCAGCAGGCGACCCAGGCTTCACAACTTCGGGAATCTCGGTCGTCAACTCCTGTCCATCTCGTTACATGGGTGTAGATTTCTGAAGGCTCTACGGCTGTCTGGTTAAAGCAGACTTCAAGTAGGCCACGATACAAATAAGACCCTGGCAGGTAAACTTTTACCAAGATTCGAGCTTCTTGGATCTTGTCCCAGCTCTCTCAAAGTCGGAGGATAATAGAAGTGGTCTCTATAATAACCCGCGAAATACTTACCTAGCCAGCACTAAAGGGTTCCTCTCCGTATGGGCCTGAGGTTCCCTCATGTTTTAATAGCCAGAGGTCGTTCGCCTTGCTTGTCTTGCTGGGAAGCTTATACAACGATGCGCTTCCCACCAACCCATTGTAGTAGGTATTATGAATGACCATTAAATTTCCCTCATCCCTCACTGGCCGTCACCGTTTAGGACCAATAGGTCGGCTTGCAGCACCAGTACGAGAGCATCAACAATTTTTTGGTTGCAACTGCAAAACCCACGAATCCCAGGCGCCACCGGGTCTACATCACTACATGTCGCTGCTAGATCTCGGCGGCAGGAATGCCACAGAGCGACGCCCGGACAACCAGATTCTGGAAGATCACCACGCTCAGTGATGTAAAAGATCGTCGGTGCGGGTGCATCCGGACGCATTCGTAGACACACTCGTGCCATTGGCGCCTTGGGGGCTGAGGAAGCGCACCGAATCGGAGGAAACCCTTGACGCTTACCCGCGCTGCCTTGGAATTTTAACCTGGGGCCAGATTCGGGACGCAATGGAAAACTCGAACCGAGACACGACAGTTTGGGTAAACCGGAAGTTTTGCCCTGGACAAGCAGGTGCGCAAAGGGTAAGCCCTTTGGCCCTGTGGCACCGTAGTGGATGGTTAGAAAGTTGACGCGAGGGTTTTTCCAACGGCAATCCTATACGATGGCAGCATTAGAACATTGGATTGCCTCCGTCGATTGGGCGCGCCGAGACGCGCATCTCTTTCTTTGCTCAGCTTTCGTCGTCACCCGCAGAAAAAAACACTGGTGCAATGAAAGTCTGGGGTGCGAAAGTCGACCCCGCAAAGACTGTCGTCATTCTGACTAAGCTGAACCGGAGAGAGCTCCAAGAATCTCCACAGCTGTCGAGATGACTAGCGTGAAGCTACACCGTGGCGTTACCAGGAGGCGGGCATTCCAGAGGTAACGACACCCATGCTGGGTACGGCCGAGGTACCTCTGCCAGCCACTCCAGTTCGGCTCGCAGCAATACACTTGCCTACGGGCTTTCTTCGATCGTACTCCTAAATTCGATGCAGGATGCCAGACGGATTGTGGCCCCTCTCGGTTCTGCGCACCGAATCTCCTGGGCACCCGGAGACTGAGAGGAGGAAGACCGGAAAAGCACTCATAGCTTAGGGGGGGGGATGGAAGAGGGAGAAAAAAGTTTTCTTCAGTTCCCGTAATAGCAACGGGAACTCTCGCACATCAAATATCGGATTCGTCAGGAACCAGTATGCATGAGGAGTCGCATTCGGGGAGGCAGGGCGGGATGAGCAGACGGCGATGCCGTACGTGGGCGGCGAGAGCAAAGGCGGCGGCGTGGTAACATGGGAAAAGAATTTGTTGAGATTGGATGCTCGCGGTCTGGACTTGTACCACCCTGGTATTTCGCGACCATTTCTCCCCAAGGTGCACCTCAGTGTGGAGCGCCGCTAGTGATAGCTTCGGACAGGTTCAGGGCCCAGTAACGCCGTGGCCTGCTGCTGTTGTTGTTCCACAAGTGGCCCTCCTCCAGGCTCCCCGGGCAGCTCACGGCCACCCGACCCATCGCGTCAAGTCACTTGGCAGCTCTCGTCTCCTAGTGTGCGAACCGGTACCTACCCACGGTATCGAGGAACATCAGTAGGTGTTGGAGGTGAGGTAAGGAAATGAGAGGGCAATTATCAGACTCAATTGCCTGACCATATAAATCTGGAGCAGACTTTGGCCGCCTATCATCACATCACTGGCAGGCCTCTTCGTATTCTGCATGGCGATGTCAGATATCGGGGTAGGTGGCGGGATGAGGTACCAGGCTAGCGTTACAGCGTTGCAAGGTACCTCGGGGTTCCTCCCCAGGTTAGGTGCAGACAGAAAGCTACACTACCAGAGCAGAGCTGTCTGGGCTGGACCGACCGGACTGGATTGTCCAACCACGACCACACCACCTCCTCATCAGGCCAGGCATGCTGCCTTCTTCTACAAGACCTCGTAGCTAAAACCTTTCTCCCCCGCAAACATCTTCTCGCTCAGAGGCGCTTGTCTTCCATTTTCCCTCCGCCGCCTTTCCTGTCTGTCTTGCCCAGGACCTCCCGCCTCCCTATTGTTTAAAAATCAAAGCCTTGTCCATCTGCACGCCAACTCGGGAGCTCCTCCAAGCTCCGGCGTCTTCGCATTTTCTTTCACGTCGCCTTGGTTACCGGTGAGCACTGCATACTTGCGTCATTCGCCCTCGAATTGACTTCGTGTCGCCTTCTTCTTCGCCTTCATCCCCCTTCGTTGTGACTGATCTGCGAGCCATTTTCTTCTTTCCTCCAGCAACTAATTCTCCCCGACGCGTAGCATCTTCAGAGCCTAATCCTCCACCATGTCCACGATGCCAGAAGGAAACCGGGACAACGTCGATCGGCCTCCTCGCGATGTCAAGAACCACCTGCTATTCGAGATCGCAACCGAAGTTGCGCATCGAGGTACTGTCCCGTCCCCATGCCATTAACCCCGGATCGTCGTCTCCGCAGTGGGCTGACCCATTCGTTCAATGCGCAGTTGGAGGTATCTACTCCGTCATCAAGTCGAAAGCTCCCGTGACTACGGCCGAATATGGCGATCGCTACACGCTCATCGGGCCATTGAACCACCACTCGGTGAGTAACTCGTCCCTGCGTGCTATTGGGCCCTTTTGCTGATGAGCGACAGGCCGCCGTCGAGGTCGAGGAGCTGCAGCCCACCAACCCGGAGCTTGCTGCCACGATTCAATCCATGCGAGACCGAGGCATCGGTATACTCTACGGACGGTGGCTCATTGACGGTGCTCCGCGTGTGCTTCTCATCGACACCAAGACTGCTTACCACTTTTTGGACGAGTGGAAAACCGACCTTTGGAACGTCGCCAGTATTCCATCGCCGCCCAATGACGAGGAGACGAACGAAGCTGTTGTTTTTGGATATCTCGTTGCTTGGTTCCTCGGAGAGGTGAGATGAGGCTTCCCACAGACTTGAGGGCGCCGCTAACGGTACTCCCAGTTTGTTTGCCACGAGAAGAACAGAGCCGTCATCGCGCATTTCCACGAGTGGCTTGCCGGTGTCGCTCTGCCTCTGACGAAGAAGCGCCACATCGATGTTACCACCATCTTTACAACCCACGCAACTCTGTTGGGAAGATATCTCTGTGCTGGCTCTGTCGACTTCTACAACAACTTGCAGCATTTCGACGTCGATGCCGAGGCCGGAAAGCGCGGCATTTACCACCGCTACTGCATCGAGCGGGCCGCTGCGCACGCATGCGATGTTTTCACCACTGTCTCTCATATTACAGCATTTGAGAGTGAGCACCTTCTCAAGCGGAAACCTGATGGCGTGCTGCCCAACGGACTGAACGTCACCAAGTTTTCCGCCATGCATGAGTTCCAAAACCTGCACCAGCAAGCCAAGGAGAAGATCCACGACTTCGTGCGCGGCCACTTCTATGGTCACTACGATTTCGACCCCGAGAACACGCTCTACTTCTTCACCGCTGGTCGCTACGAGTTCAGGAACAAGGGTGTTGACATGTTCATCGAGTCGCTCGCTCGCTTGAACCACCGCCTCAAGAGTGCAGGCAGCAAGATGACTGTCGTCGCCTTCGTCATCATGCCGGCTCAAACCACGTCTTTGACTGTCGAGGCTTTGAAGGGACAGGCTGTCATCAAATCACTGCGCGATACTGTCGACGTGATTGAGAAGGGTATCGGACGTCGCATCTTCGAGCGCTCTCTCAAGTGGCATGATGGAGACCCGATGCCCGATGAGAAGGAGCTTATCAGCAGCCAGGATCGTGTCCTGATCCGTCGCCGGCTCTTTGCCATGAAGCGTCACGGCCTGCCGCCTATCGTCACCCACAACATGATGAACGACAGCGAGGACCCGATCTTGAACCAGATCAGACGCGTCCAGCTGTTCAACCACCCCTCAGACCGTGTGAAGATCGTATTCCACCCCGAGTTCTTGAACTCGGCCAACCCGGTGCTCCCTCTCGACTACGACGAGTTCGTGCGCGGCACGCACATGGGTATCTTCGCGTCGTACTACGAGCCATGGGGCTACACTCCCGCCGAGTGTACGGTCATGGGTGTTCCCAGCATCACGACGAACCTCTCTGGTTTCGGATGCTACATGGAAGAGCTCATTGAGAACTCGAGCGACTATGGTATCTACATTGTCGACCGCAGAACCAAGGGTGTCGACGACTCGGTCAACCAGCTTACAACGCACATGTTCGACTTTTGCCAAAAGAGCCGTCGTCAGCGCATCAACCAGCGTAACCGCACTGAGCGCCTGAGCGATCTCCTGGATTGGAAGAGAATGGGAATGGAGTACGTCAAGGCACGCCAACTGGCTTTGCGCCGTGCCTACCCAGGCTCATTCAGCGGCGACGAGGAGGAAGACTTCATCCCCGGCGTGGAGCAGAAGATCTCGAGACCTTTCTCCGTCCCCGGGTCTCCTCGGGACCGCACAGGCATGATGACCCCCGGCGACTTTGCCAGCCTGCAAGAAGGTAGAGAGGGGTTGAGCACGGAGGATTACGTTGCTTGGAAATTGCCGTAAGTTGGAGGGCGAAAGCCACGATGCGTGAATAACAAGGCTAACATTAACGAGTAGGGAGGAGGAAGACCCCGATGAATACCCGTTCCCTCTTACCCTTCGCGCCAAGCGACCCTCTGGCCCAGCCAGCCCTCTCGACGGTGTGCAGCTCAACGGCAACTAAATGCTAACGCACGATACCGGCCCGGCCGTGGCCCGGCGACAAGGGCGACGACATGTATAAAGCGACATCGGATGGTCTAGGGCCACTTTACGCGTGTGCCCGATACCGTTGACCGGTCAGTCGCGTGACACGATCTATATATGGACACGGACGTAATGGTAGGGGGAGGCAAGGCAACATGAGAAGAATGGGCAAACGGACTGCACGGGTGAATAAGGATATGTACGAGCAGAGGAGCATCCCTGAGCATTAGATTGGTTCGAGGTTATTCCTTTGTTGACGAGATAGCTGACGAGGCGATATGCATTACCTACTCATTGGACATGACTTCATTCAACTTTGTACCTAAGTGGCACCAGCGGCTGCAGAGAGGCGCAAGCAAGCAAAGCCCAAGACCATCGTGTTTCGTTTCAAGACCAGAGCCAGAGGATCGCCTGGGCACCAAGTGTGGGAGCGAGAAGCAGTGAATCGATGCGTGCTCGCCGCTCCAAGGCTCAGGGGGTGGGATGCGGACCCTGGGCGGTGACAGCGAATCAGAGGTGGTACGGTCTGCCTTCCCCACACATGGGCCGTCGCTATTTTCAGGGGTCCCTGGGTGGATAGGGCGCCTCGTGGTGGAGAGCACGCTGAATGGGGGGGGAGTTGGTGTGCACCAAGGAGCCACTAAGATTGCCCCCTGTGGTAGCCGCCTCCCGCGGATGCATCAGTCCTGCCTTTGTTTGTTTCTTTGTCCAGGCCGTTGGTTACTCGCCCTCGTTCTCAGCTGCAGGGCCGGGAAAATACAGAATCGTCTCTGCCCTGTTGGACGGATTTCGGTTGCTTTCGTCTGAAGTCGAAAAGGGGTATGCATAGCTCCCTTCCCTTCCGGGAGAGGTTTGACTTGCTGGGCAATCCCAGACAAAAAAAAAAAAAAAACCGTTGGCACCCTCCCAGAAGGAGCAGTAAGGCAAAGGCAGAGTACGTATCTGTCTAGGTAGGTATAACGGCAGTAACGACGTGCAGGTACCTTCCCAGACTAGTCAATGGTCATCCAATCTGCATGTTGAGGCACCTCCCTTTTTAAGACAGCCGAAGGAGCGAGGAACCCCTCGCTCGAGCAGCAGTCAGCGCAGGCACGAAGAGAGAAAAAGGGCAGTCGACGCTGACCACTTTCCCACGCAGCCGTCAAACCTCTGTTCAACACTGGTTTGTGGTAGCGTTGGACCTGCAGAAGCCTCATTGCCGCCGCCCCCAATCCGACCAAACACCGGCGCCGATCGGGCAATGCTACGCCAGACCCGTTGATTAATATATTAGTCCCTGGTACCGCGCTCGGCACTCCGCGCGCTCCTCTTTCCCTCTCTCCTTCCAGTCTCAATCGTCATGAAGCTCAAGATGCGGTTTTTCAGGAAGGACAAGGACAAGAAGAAGCAGCAGCAGGCTCACCATCAGCCGCCTCAACCACACGACTCCCAGATCGCCAAGTACTCCTCCCAGGTCCAGCAGAACTATCGCGGCGACACCTCGCCCCTCTACATCCCGACCCGAGCCTCCACCTTGCTCTTTCAAAATTTGCCAAAGGAAATACTGCCACGCATCTTCTCCTTCGTCTGCCCGCATACCCAAGATGAGACTTACGAGACTTGCGAGACGAGCGCCATCTTCGATGCCTGCATGCTATGCGATCTGAGGGACCTGGCACACTGCGCACGGGTCTGTTGGAAATGGAACCAGGTGGCCAACGCCTTACTGTAAGCCCCCTCCCCCTCCTCCATTCCGAGGCTGAGGTCGCGTGGCTTTGGGCTGACAATTGTCTCTTCGCAGGTACCACAGCATCCGAATCGATGCCGTCCACTACTGTCCCCGCGAAATCTACCTTTCAGAACAGCGCAAGCGCAAGACCTTTTTTAAGCGCAATGCCGACCCCGAAGATATCCCAGCGGTTCGCCTGAAATTGCTCTGTCGGACTCTCCGGGAAGACCCCACACGGTTCGGCGCGAGGGTGCGTTACTTCAAGGTGCCGTACATGCTCCGTGAGGCTGCCACAGCGGATCTCGCCCGCATCATACACGTGCTTCCGAACCTTGTCTACGTCGACCTCCCCGAGGGTCTCTTCGCCGACGAACACGGATATGTCACTCTGAGATTGGAGGTCGAGGCTAGGTGCCGAGACCTCCGAAAGATGGCCTACCACGCAGGTTCGGAGAGCAGCTTGTCCAACCTAGCCCACGGCGGGATCTGGCCGAATCTGGAGGTGCTGGAGCTGATCAAGATCAACATGGATCCGTATGTCTTGCGACATGCCTTGGGCAACCTGGGCAAACTCCGCGCGCTCAAAGTCATGGACTCGCAATCCTTCTCGGACGACGTGTTCGCCCGTAACGAGGACCTGCCTCCATTTCCCGCCCTCGAGGAGCTCATTTTCAGCAACGTCCCGGGCGTTACCGCCAGCGGCTTAGTGGAATATCTGAGCCGGGCCGACACGCGAAATATCTTGACCGTTATGTCTCTCCTGAGAACTGGTGTCCACCCCGCAACTTTGGCCGACATTCTGTCCGCTGCTCAAAGTCTACAGACACTTGCCATTGAGGCTACAGTGAGCGACGCCTTTAAGAGTGGACCGAAGACCCGGCGGCTTGCGTCAACCTCTCTGGAGTCGCTCCGCTTCGAGATTACCGCGGCGAAGTCAGCAGGTTCATATTCCAGTGTCTCCGCGAGCTACTACACGTATCTCGCCGCTTCGCTCAGAGGTAATGGCATGCCCAACCTGAGGTCAGTGTATGTCTTGGACGAGCATTTCCAGGACGAGCTGGAGGGTTTGCCTCGACCTCAAGCAGCGTTTTCTTTTGGCAGCAACGCCCGGCCCAAATCTTCCCACTCGGTGGGAGGCGGCGGTCGCGGCGGCCTTGCTCCGCCCAACAGTGGTGGAATGGCGATACCACGACCATTTGCAGCCGCTTCGAATGTCCGCGCCTCGCAGCGTTTCAGCTCCACCAACCCGTTCGCCGGTACTGGCCCGCTTTCTCACCCACTAACGATCTATTGCAAGGCCGACGACGCCCTGGACTGGTCTTCTGTGATGCTCCAACCTACCGTACCGATGGGTGGGGGGCACCGTCGCGGCGGTAGCGCCAGCATGTTCGGCGGCGACCGCCCCATCAGCGCCTACGGTCTCGGTGCGGACATTGCAGGATCTGGTTGGAACACTGCGGCAGCGAGAAAGAGCATCATGGTGGGCAACGGCGCGGGCATGTTCATGGCTATTCCCAGCCAAAGCACCGGCGGAAGCAAGGGAAGTGATGAAGACTACTGGCCAAGGCCAAGCACCGCGAACAACGAGAAAAAATCGGGAGATCTTTGGCGTTGATTATTTCTGTGTACGAATGAAAAGCGGAGAACGACTAAACCTCTCGCTCGTGTTCCGAGAGAGAAACACGGAACTCTGCCAACGAGGAAGTTTCAGAGAGGGACGTGATAATGAAGCGTTGGAAATGGAAACCGGGGAAGGACGGGTCAGGTCAAAAATGGCGGGCCGAATTGCTTTTTTTTTTCCTCTTCTCTTGTGCATTTTTTTCTTCTTCTTCTCGGGCTATCAGGATGCTCTACGTTGCCAAGCTTGTAACAACACTATACCCCGGCGGTCAACGGAGTCAGAGAGGTGGTTCCATCAAGAACCTTTTTTCCCCTGGCTTCTCCCACGTTCCTCAGTCTCTCATGCAGGGAGATGTTGGAACTAGTATGATGACTTTGTATGAGATGCTTCGCACTCGTTTAGCGTGACATGGACAAGAGGCAAGACACTTGCCGCAGGAGTATGAAGATGTTTCTGCTCACATACACTGGCTGGGCAACCTCGTATTGTAGTGAATGTCTTTTTCCGGGACAGGAGGATGAACATATCATCCAGGCGGGCGGACGTTGCAACCACCCTGAGCTCGCACGCAAGAATGCTCCTCGGAAAGCCGGCATCTATCGTTTCACGCTCGGCCGCGGAGCAAACGCCCACGGCGAGGATGCAAGGGGGGCGCCTCGTTCTCGGACAGGCAACCAACTAGCAGCTAGCTAGGTCTCCACGGTAGGAGAATTTTGTGGTGCACCAACGCGCAGCAGCCACTTTATCGCGTCGCACAAGGAGAAAAGAAAGTCTTTGCCATACGGCCACAGTGCAGGGGACGGGGTCAATTTGCGGGCGACGCTGATATCTCTCGGCTGTAATATAGATTTCGTCTCGCCGTGCCGGCTGATGTTGACTGCACCGTTACGGGCACTGGCTTGGTTGAGACTCCTGGGACATGACTTGTGGACATTGGGAACTCGGGAAGGCGTTTGCGGAGTTACTGCTTTGAAGAGTAACGACCTCTGGATGCGGTTGTATATCCGGCTTCCCTCCATCTGCCCGTCGTCCTCGGCCGGTATCCACAGCTAGAACAGAAAAAGGGAGGGATGGACCTAGAACTCTTATGTTCCAGCTAGGACCTGTGCGTTCACCTGTTATTCTCTCTGCCCATGTGTGAAAGTACGGTGGTTTGACTGTACACGGGACAGCCTTTCGAGCTTATGGTCACAACTCCAATAGGGGTAGCGTCGGTGATGATTGCAGAGCCTTATTGGAGGGACTTCGCGGCCTTCACGGCCAGGCTTGAGAACCCGGAAAGATCGGCTCGTGAGACTGACGGCGGTATCAGCCTTTTTCTCTGTTGTGTCTTGTTGTCTAGCGGCGTGGTTGAAGAATCCCTGGATCAAAACGAGTTACAAGCAGAACATGCAAACGCCAAATCGTTGAACATGTCCAGACGAGAACACAAGTTGTAATAGTGGTCACGGGTTCGGGATAGCCAAGACACGAAAGGTTGATAGCACGAATCTGCTTAAATGGGTTTGGATTATGTCGTATCCCCGTTGGATGCCAACTTCTTACGCCTCCATATCCTCTGCCCCAGTAGTAACAAGTCAATAACTCCATAGCCATCGAGTCTATTGTGGGCCGGGTCGTTGTACTCTTCTGATGACCTTACGTAGTTAACTCACATACTAACGGGTCGCCTTTACAACCGACCTCTTCTAGTCTATTGTGACAGTCTGAGACTGATCCCCTGTCGTTCTCTCTGGACGATCTTCTCTCTCACAGAGGGGTCTCATTATCTCCGCGGCTCTTGCAGACTTCGGGGGTTGATCAGCCTTCCAGGCCTATGACCGACGGGAATCATGCGAACAAGGTTGCTTGAGTGGTGGCAATTGTTAGTTGCACGGTGTTAATTGCTTCAAGCTCAGGCTGGGAGATATTGTGTTGACCAGACTGGCTGGGCACAGGCGAGAATTTGTCTTTCCAGCCATTGGTCTAGGTGGGCAGAGACTGTCTCCGAGGCTGAAAAACAACCTTCGCTAGGAAAGAGACTACTGCTATACATTATGAGTGACTGACACTGCCACGATTCTAGTCGAAGGTGCTTGTCTGGATCAGTTCCCCAGTAAGCCCGGCGTTGTATGAGCATTGTCGGTCAGAACTTGGACGTTGCGGCAAACGTCACAACTTGGAAAAGCAGGGAAAACGTGGTTGATCCACACAAAAGAACAGTTCCCCAAGCATCTCTCGCTATAACATGTACATACTGCAAATAAGAGCAAGAACCGTTGCTTCTCAGACCGATACGTCTCGAGATAACCACCATGGTATAGTGCACTTTCTCAGCCAGGCCCTCCATATGTCTCGTCTCCATTGTTTCCACGAAATACTTTTGTCTACACCCGGGCTTCTGGACCTGGAAAGCTTTCACCTGGTAGCTTATCTGTTACATCTAACTCTAGAGGTCCTGGCATCCTCAAAGTCACTAATGGTCGGGTTCAAGACAGCACGCCATAGTATACACGATCGGGGAGCCCGTGGGTTTTCTGTTGCTCCTGGACACAGTCAAGATGTTTCCGCACAACTCAGAATATCTGTCTTGACCTGTTTGGCATCACAGCTAGAGTTCAGAGTTACGTCGTCTCATGGTGAACATCTGTGAGCCCTAGATCAAGCTTGTCGGCAACAGACGACTCTGCTGAAGCCGATCCGATGTCTTTTTGACTCGTCGCCTAGCTTTACAATTGAGCATGAGGCCAAGCTAGAGAGAGACCTCCCCTATTTAGGTCATCAACGTTCTGAATAATCTGCCAGGTTCGAGAAGCTCCAGACACTGCCCGCAGATATGCATGTGACAACAAGTTGCCATGTCCCAAAGATTTATCTCCACTGGCGTTCTAGACTCGACAACGCAACGTGGAAAGGGCGGCCACTCGCCCCAAACGGCCGCTTCGAGGTCCACTGATACGGAACATGTTGAGCCCTGCGGGTATTAAACTGAGCACGCAATGTGCTGCGGAGATGCTTCTGGATCAAACATCCATCAGGCCACGAGAGCCGTGGATGCAGCAGCTGGATTCAAGCCCCCAACCTCCCTCCCCATGGGACAGAACCATCTGTTTACAATGTTTATGAACATAAAGCTTCTGGGCTTGTGACGAAATCTCCGATGTTATGAGATGGTCCGACCAGTTGTCCTAGACACGCCGCCCGGCGCATTTTATACGCGGGCTATTAATCAACGAAATCCAAGGATCTTCTGTCCCTGACTCTCTCTTTGTTGTGTTTTGCATTGTTGTTTACTTCCTTCTCCCGCCGTCGCCCATAGAAATTCAGTGCAAGACAGGCCGAAGGAGACCGAGGGCGGATCAACAACATAAAAAAATGCTTGTTGATGTCTCGAACATCCAGCGGAGTTCCGACGTGCTGTCTTGTTTTTGCTTTTACCCTCGAGACTTTTTCTTCCGTCATCATCCCTCCGACCATCACCCCCAGTGGCTGTTTCTTTTTCGTTCTTCTCTTCTTCTTTCCTTTCCAAAGAGGCTCTGGCCTCGTGGGTTATTGTTGATGGGTGAGACCGGAACGTTCGGCCGCGAGGCCGGCGCGTTGGGGGCTGTATCACCGTCCCCGAGACATAACATCCTCCTGTGTCCCTCAAGCCTTGGCAATGAGCCTCTCCATTACCTCCTTCTATCTTTCCCAAGTTCTATTGGTCCAAGACAAAGATGATGAAGGAGCACTTGAAGCTGACGCTCCTAGCCTGCTCGGCTTACTAGGCTAATGTCACGCAGGTTGATCCTTCCCATAACCGAACTGCAGGACGTTCTAGAAAACTTCAAAACACAAACCTTTCGTCAGACTGCTCTCTCTTCAGATAACCGAAGCATGGTATCCATCAGGAGGGTTGATTCGACGTGGGGGGGAAGCGTAGGTGGGCATGTACATCGTCAACGAGTCGCGGTGTACTGTGTGACCTCATCCCCGACCCGTCCCGTCAACGACGACCACCAAACGCAGCAGCTCGCTTACACCTTTCGCGCGTCGTGCCTGCACATCCCTCTCTGTTTTTTCTTGCCCTTCCTGCATGTTCTGCATTATCATAGTACATGTCTTTAAACAGGGGTCCAGAGGATGATGAAGTGCGGGTGTACGTAAAGGGTGTCTAGATATGTCGGCCACGTTGCGTAGACACGCTAGAAGCGAAAAAAGCATGGCAGCACCAGCCATGTCTTTTTTCCTTGCTTCTTCCCACAGACACAACATCTCCGTCGAAGAAAAAAACACCCTTGTCAGACCCTGCATGCGGCTAGGCATCGGCTACCTGACCGAGAACCCGAGAACCACGGTTTGTCGAGAGCACACGAACACATAACACAGAGACACAGACATGCAAACCATTACACAGAGCCTCCTTCCTTCCTCTGATGTAAGCACGCAAGAAAGTCTGAATCGTCAGAATGGCAAACGCCCGCATTCCAGAAATCGAGTACGTATGCGTTGATGAGAAGTGGGTGTGACGACGGGATGGGCGAGAGTCAGAGAGGTGAGCAGATAAGCGACGTCACGGTGCATCCAGCCCACGCCATTCCAACTCCCACCCATCCCCACGTTTTCTGGAGACCTTTTTTTTCTTTCTACCTATCGTCGGGGGGGTTCCCCGTTGCACACACGCAAACTTACGCAACACAAGAAAAAATGTCGATCGGATACTGAGCAGAGGGTTCACCACTAGGCAGAATGCAGCTGTCATGGGGGCCCGTTTGGCTTTCTGCAGGTTCGTGGTGTAGGCGGAGGTTGGTGCCGCCTGCCTTTCTACACGGTGACACTGTGTCACGAAAGTATCTGGATTTACATCGTGCGCGCCCGTTCTTGACCAACTAGTGAATTGAACCTTTTTTGCTGCTTCCTCATGGTCTGGCCCTCCCGCCCAGAGATCCGGGAAGAACACCCGGGATCAGAGATCACAGCGGAGGGAGTGGGCAAAACCCAGAGCTCAGAATGATCAACTACCGGCGGAGGTCATAGACAGACAGACAGAGCTTCCCGGGGAGCTCTCCCGTCGAAACTCAATGTCTCTCCTGTGTCTCTGGCCGCCGCATGTTGGTTCATCACTGCGGCGAAATTCCGACCAAGGAAAATGGACTTACACAGACGGGTACACGTCTGTTCATCTCCCGCTTGCGAAACTTGCCGGATCCCCCCGGTATGCCGAGCCTAGATGGACAGCAAGAAAATGAATCAACCACCTGGCTCAAGCTTGTTTTCCCGTGCATCATTTTGACTTCTCCAAGTTCTTGATTGTGACGTTTTTTGGGTTGTCGATGGTGGGGAAACGCAGAGCTGCAGAGAGCTGCAGGGATGATGTCATGAGGGCCGCCATTGGTCCTTCGGTTTTTGCTTTTTGCTGCGTTTCTTCTGTGGGGCCAGACGCCCTCATGGCACGGTGCGCTCGGTGCCGGGGCGGCGAGGCGCGCTGCGAAGCGGGGACATTGCAAGGGGAATGCGGAGGCGGAGAACGGCAGCGCTGGGGCCGGGACCCCACCTGGGCACCTCCGACCTTTGCCGTTGGGCATCCACGGCCAACGACACCGCGGGCGGGTGGGACCCACCTCCGTTTCGAATGTATGGCCGCTGCCAACGGACGCTGGATTAGAACGTTTCGAGAAAGGTGCCCAGCAGGTCATGTCGTTTCTCCTGTGGTGTCGGACAAGTGCGCTACCAGTCCTCGCCACGACTGAGTCGCAGTCCCGTCCGCGGGCCGTGACATTCGGGTGGGCGCGACGAGTGCAACCCTCAGAGTTGATGGATCATAACGGTCGCGTTGTGTTTTTTGTTTGCGATCCGTTTCACTAACGGCTCCCCCGGAGCTGGCATTGACGCCCGTCGAAACAGAATCAGGAGTCCACCGTTATGCCGTCCGCGGGAGAATGCGACGTTGGCGGCCCCGATGCTGCGGCACTGAATCGACGTCGTTTGGGGGAATTCCCGGTCATCAGACATCCCGATCCTATTCCGGATATCAGCACGTCTCCGAAAGGATACCCTGACCCAGAAAGCCTATCAGTGCTGGTGATGGCAGCCTTGTCGACAGCTGAGGTACTTCCAAGACAGTGCACGAAAAACGAAGCCAGTCGAAAGCCATCTCACCTGTGGTTCGCGAGATTTGGTTGGATTCTGCTCCTGCTGCGGCTGCTGCTCATCCTGCGCAGTCAGCACTGTAACCTTGTTCGGCCCAGCCCGGCGGAACACGCGCGTGAGGGATCGCGAGCAAAAGGCAATTCGCAGCCTATCTGCCAGCAATCTAAGTCTAGCTGACAGTGGATTAGATGCTGCACGCTGCGCAGCGTTGAGATAGTGTAAGACGGCTTTCTTCCTTCCCGGACAAGGCTGGGCCACTGCAGGCGCCCGAGAGCACAGGCGCGCACGCGCGAACTCCATGATGCGTTGACAAACGCCTAGCTGACTCTCTATCCGCGGCTGTGCACAAGAGTGCGAGGAGCAAACCGAGCAGTAGTAGTAGGCAATTACATTTGTTGCAGCTGGGCGTTGTAGCACGGCGTGCGGCGCTGACGCAGCTGACTACAATTCAAGTCTGGGGAAATTGAAACCTTCCGCTGTGTTTCCTCATTGAGGAAATTCGTGTGCATTGGGTCGTCGGTTGTTTGCCTGTGCTTGGAGGAAGCGTTCATCTTCCTCCACAAGCCTTATTCAGGTTGATATTCGACGAAATGGGGAAATTGACGACAAGGTCGGGATCCTCCTCGGCAACGCTGCGCCACGCTCGTGGATACTACTGCCAAAGCTGGTCTATTACGGTAGTACCTTTAGGCAGGCGAGATAAGCCCTTGGCCATAAGTCAGTCGACCTGGCGGCCACCTTGGATTCCCCTAACGTGGGCCTTCTTGGTATGATATGATCTGTCAGAACCTTACCAGAATAGAAATATACAAGCGAGACGACAAGCGCGGGGGGGAGATTGCCATTCCCATAGCCGGCCGGCAACCTCTTAGCCTTTTGGAACGAGAACATTGGAGATGCTAGGAGCATGATGGCTCGAATGCATAGCCTCGGCATCGGAACTGAACTGTCGGGCTGACATCTCATCTTACCTAGGCCACGTTCTTGTTCGAACCCTGCAAGCAAACATTCGACGTCAGCACCCGGGTGAGAGGATAGACCTGGCAACGAAGTCAATCGATCCACGGCGATGAGCAAACATCAGCACGAAGGCTGGGACACCATGTCTGTCGCACTGCCCCTCGTCATCTCAGCCGCAGACATCGGACAGCAGCCATCAACGACGAGCTTCGTGGGAATCGAGTCGGCCGTCTCGGTCTCATTGGACGACGGCCCCACACCGCCTCCCGCCGGCGCCGTGTGGTGTAATACCACGCCCGACGGAAATTCAGAATCGTCCGGTGATAGCGCTGTGCAAGACTAAGTACGAGTTACCGCCCCGCGATCCCACTCTAGGCCTTTGGGACCTCGTGGCTTACGGATCAGAGGCACCCCGTGCCACTCTGACAGCTGACGGTGACGGCGCCCTTGAAACAGACAGCGATCCTGGAGCACATCATGCGGCACACGCCAAAAGTTGTGATACAGGGCCTGCAGCGCTCGCCTAAGCCGCTCCGTCCAATCGTTCGAGGCGGTTCGGTCGGCGGCAACGGCATGAGACGGGCGGGCCACGTAAGGCTGGAAGGGAGATACTGAAAAACCTGCCCATAACGATCAACTTGGTTTTCAGGTCTAATATCGTTATGTCCAAGTAATCGTTATGTTGAAAAGTGGGGCGCGGCCCATCGCAGGGCTCCTATTGGTCGGCTTAGTGCTGGGTGCTGCAGTAGGGGCCCGTCAGGGGTCAGGTGGGTATAGCCAGGGGTCACTATACCATATAAATCCACCTTGCTATAGCGATATCCCTAAGAAAAAAATTGGATTATTGATCGTATACGCTAATGGAGAGGTTTATTGTATAAGCTATATAAAAAACACCGGTTTTCACGATTTTGATCGTTGTAGGGAGGTTATCGTTATGGTCCAATATCGTTATTGTCAGGTTTTTCAGTATTGCATCTGATATAAGTGCGTGGGAGGAGAAAAGATGGGATGGAAAGGGGACGAAGGGGTTGCTTTTGCTATGCACCCCCGAGAAGATCTCTTGTTTCCGGTTTGCAACCACGCGTTGCGGCAGTGTATCATTCCTCCGGATTCCGTGACGATCATACAGAGCCCAGCGCGGCGGTCGTGGCTCGCTGGCGGTTCGCCAGGCCGCAGCGAGCTTCCGGCTGCCGAGAGGCGGACGGCGAAACGGTCGGGTAGTCACGAGTCGAGAAGAAAGCACCTGGTTCGTCGTGCGAGTGAGGCCTCGTGCGAACCCTGCCAGCACTGCAAGCACCCGGGCACAGTGAACGACGTTGCGACATAGATGATAGGCATAGGCCAATGGCACCGCTCGCCGATCGTCGGACCAGGACCTTGACACTGTGGAGGCAAGGTTCCCAACGCAAGTCGCAATCATTCATAGCGAAAATCTTCTCCCCTTTGCAGAGTTGCAGAGCGCCGCAAGCGCGGACCGTTTGGCACGAGGGAAGAAGAAAGCCTTTGTAGAGAACGGACCGTCATGTCTGAGACAGTTGTTCCGAGCCATCCCTTGGAATGCGAGGCTCTAGAGACAACAGGTCTCGCGTCGACACTCTTTGCGCCCTCTCCCTTCATCGTGGTTTCCCTCACCTCCTCTTCTGCCTATTCCTGCCCTTCCATCACGATCCGAGGCTAGGAGAGGGAAAAATGTGAAGAAGAGGGCCAGGGTGACATTTTTAGAAGCTTGGACCGACCAGAACCATACCACAACAGGTCTAGCACCGTCTGCAGTGGGTGTTCGCGTGCTGGCATCTGTGTGGCTGGAATTTGAGGCTGTCGTGGTGGTGGCCGCTGAGTGGTCCGTTGAGAGACGTTGACTTGAATCAAGCGGTCGACGGTCGATGGTGGTCCGTGATGTTCAGCACAAAATACGACTGTGGGGTTGCCAGGCCAAGAAGGACTGGGTATGTCGGCCGCGAGATGTCCACTCGAGCCACTTCTAGTGGGCGCGCTAGAAATGGGAGAGACCAGCTAGTCTTACTGTGAGGGCCTCGGAGGCTCAAGAATGCAACCTGACGAGCCTGTTTGGCGGGTATCTGTCGTGAACACTACGCCAGACGCGGCACAGTGGGAGGGCGGCAGAGACAAGTCGGCCGGTCTGACTTCTGAGACTGGACGCTCGACGGTAGGGTGTGGCCGCACAACAACGGTTGCAGCTGAAGCCCACGGCGAGGCTCTCGAAGGAATGGAAGAAAAGGAACATTCGGAAGCAAGGGATTTATCCCAGCAAGCGAGACCGCGAACCCGCAAGCCCACCGTTGACCACGCTTTTCGGAGATGGCCCGTTCGGTATTGTTGAGCAAGAAAGCAGGCAGACAGCTGAGGTGCAGCTTTGCAGGTCCTGACCCCGGCCCGTAGACGAGCGGAGGACAATGAGAATGGATACCGTTATGCATCTGCAGTTCTGGATACCTATTTATTATTTCATCGCATCTTTCGAGCGTGGTGCCCCCCACTGAGGGTTCCCATGTCAAATTACCGTCTGCCGGTGTCAGGTAGCCGAGAGCACATGGGCCGATACATGGGTGAGAATGCGCCGCAACTGACAAGAAGGGCCCTCTTCTCATTCCGCTTCCTGAATGCTGGCCTGTTGACGACTCGCCCGCCAAGCAGCGCGATGGGCCTTCGGCTTTGGGTCTTGCAGTTCGTATTGCTTCGCATATTGTTCTCCTTCGCGTTGCCATTGCGCTGCGCCAAATATGCGCAGTGCCACCGCTTTGGATTCGTTGCCGGCACCGACAGTCGCACAAATCGCAGCAACAATGACTGCCAACCGCAACAAGCCCGCGCCCGTACATAGTAATAGTACACCGTGTGCCGGCCACGCGGCCAGAGACGGAACGCCGTGCGGCCTTGCCTGTCTGTCTCTGCACGGCCTACAGCTGGAGGTACGGTACGGTACGGTGACGGTCCCGATCATCGCCCCGGATCGCCGCTCAACGTCTCGCGTGCCAGCAACAATCGGTGCTGGCAGCAGTCTCGAAACAAATGGCGATGCGGCTGCAGGGCTTCTTTATGGCATAATGAAGCACTTAAGACCTCAAATGCGTTTGGGTTAGGGGGGCATGCTAGAAAGGCTGATAAGCTTGTCCCGTCCCCGGAGGCTTGTGTGTTTGTGCGTACATAGTATGCGCATCCCCAGGCTCTAAATGGTAGCTCTCGTCCAGTGACAGGCCTCAGCGCACACAGACTCGAGCTTCGGAACGAGTGGCCGTCTTCCAGTCATGACAATCTCTGTCGCAGCACATCGGACGAACGACAGGGGCCGCCCGTTCTCTGGGCCGTGACTGGCCCAAACACCCTCGTCGTTGGAACTCGGCAGGGCCCTCGACGAAACAGAGAAAAGCGGCGACCATGATCCTTAAACTCACTCGTGCGCCTGAAGTTTGAGATTGTTTCTCAGACGGGCAAGGCGTCTGCAGGGAGCGAAGAAACATCTCTCTTCTCTGTATCCGTACGGGGACTGGA
The DNA here is from genome assembly GCA_027406025.1 of Colletotrichum musae. NCBI lineage: Eukaryota > Fungi > Ascomycota > Sordariomycetes > Glomerellales > Glomerellaceae > Colletotrichum > Colletotrichum musae. The sequence continues at coordinate 2,011,429 of JANVYC010000002.1, read as the reverse complement.
GCAGTGTATCGCGTGCAATGAGATGCAAGGTCTGCCCTTGCACCAGCTTCTTCTTTGCTATCCCGGAAATGCCAATCGTCGACCGAACCGACCACACGCCGACACGGGAGGTGCTCGCGGCCCCATCCCATTGTTCATCCTCCGGGGCAGACTGATGAGAGAGTAGCCATGGCCCGACGCCATTACGAGTCAAAAGTCGGTCTGGGACCCCATCGCCAAAGGCAAAGAGTGAACAAGACTGCAGTAGCAAGCATGTAGGCGACAGGGCGGAGAAAGAAGAACTGGAGTCGCTCGCCGGAATCTCGTGTTCACGATCTGATTCGTGCATCCCCATGTGCCTCTGCCGACACAACGTGGTGTCACTTTGACGATGCAACGCTTCCTGTTAGACCACCGTCCAGTGACAGCTCGGCATGCTCTCGATTTCCGGCGAGGCACGATGTTTCTGCTTTTCCCGTTTCTTGCACCTGCATGGACGTCGCGGCACGGTGCAGCAGGTACCGGGCCAGATTGCGGCCAGAAGAGTGGTCGGTTGCATGCCGCGGCGGCTTCCTCAGCACGATGATTCCCATGCAGTTTCCACCACCTTCATTGTGTTTCGCGGCCACATGATATTCTGTTGCGGAGGCGGTAAAGCGTGCTGCACGTCAGTTATTGTCGATTTCGCACCGTTGCCGGCCGACGCTCAGTCAACTGACTGACTTATCGCGAGATTGTGCCTGCATCCCTCCACCCAGCCCCTTCATATTAGCGAACAGATTGCATCTTGATTGCGTTTCGTTCAGATACACATCTCGTCGGCGTGATCGTTGCGAACCTCATCCGACAAGCGCTGCACGTATTCCCGGCGCTTCCAAAAGTCCCAGGCTTCGGTGTGCCCGTGAACCGTGGGCCTGCTCCCCCGCGGTGGCCACAACCAAGCATTCTCGCTTGTTCGGACCAAGGGTTCGCGATACTTTTGTGTTCTGGCGCGAGTTTAAAAAGCAAAATGCGTCAAGGGCTGCCAAGAACCGAGGGTCTCCCAGGTAGCCCCCTCGGAGCGTAGCTCGTGCCTTGCAGACTCTGGAGTTCGCGGAGTATTAACAAGCCAAGTTGTTGGTTTCCGCCGCGAGCCCAACAGGCGGACCGCGTCCTTCCCTTTGCTTGCCCAAATCGAATCCCGTTGCTGTATCTCTTCTCCCTTTCGGTTCGAGGCGGGAGCACGACCATCCGTCAGGTCGCATGAGAAGTCTGATGGACGTTTTCATGCGGGCGGAAAAAAAGGCCCCTAACACAGAAATGACGAGCTGCGTTAGGCTCCGACGGCGGTTTCTGGTGGTCCGACAGAGGGCGGTTGACGGCGGCCACTAACACGGCAAAGGGGCGTCGGGCCCAATCAGCCATCTGGAGGCCCTACCGGCGAGAGGTGCTGTGCGGTGGGAGTTTGGAGAGACAGACGCTTGCGTTTCTCTTGTCCTTCGTCGCCGTGGAGTCACCCCAAGACTTTTTTCTCCTTGGACAGAACCCCAACCCCTGCCACCGCCTCGTCTGGTGGGTGTGGAGTTTGCTGCCGTCGCTGTGGGTGTGACCAACCACCCTGGTCACCCATGATGTGGAGTTTTGGCGCCGGGAGACGTCGTCGAGCAGGGAAAACGAACGAGGCTCATGATGGATGACGAAGAATCCCTCAGTTGGTGGCCAAACGCCAACGGCCAACATGCCTCGTGGTGGCCGTATGAGAATAGCAACAAAAGACGATCCGCTGGGGGCCAGTGGAGGGCATACTAGGTAGGCACACGAGGCAGTCAGAGTTCTGCCACCGTCAGCAATTCGAGATGATGTGCACCGACCGGCCTGATGGTTTGACCAGATGACGAGCTGGCTGATGAATGCCGACAAACTTTCCACACAAGCCGTTCTCCCTCCAATCCGTGGCCATGGCATGGCAGAGACACGATGGCGGCTTCTACTAAATGCCGCTCCCACACCTCCGGGACGAGATGGGAGTTGAAGCGCCGCCACGTTGCTACTTGCTGGGTACGGAGTATGTAGAGTGCAGATGGGTTGATAAGAAGCATCTTCTCTACATGAAACAGCGCACTTTGGAGGCAATCCTCGACGCATCGCGCTCTCCGTCCCGATACAGACAGCCAAGGCTTGAAGGCGCCCTCCTGGCGTTGAGGGCGAATTAGCGTGTGGAGCTGTAGATTGTGCAGTCTTGATGAAGGGGTGTTGTGTGAGGTGTGTGTCTTTTTTTCTGTGGCGGATGGCGTGTGGGATGTAGGGTGTGTGATTGTGTGGTGTGGGTGACGGCGGTTGTTCGTCGTTCGTGTGGTGATGAGTGGTGGTCGTGGGAGCGAGGCAGCAGTGAACAGCCCCAGAGAGAGACAGAGAGAAAGTGTGGAAGGCACCAAAGAATGGTCCATAGGTAGGTAGGCTTTTTTCCCTCCTCTTCCTCTGGTGCAGACACACCCCCCTGCACTATTCGCTTTGTGGTACTAGTAGTAGATGAGGTAAAGTACGTACCTCATCTTGCAGTTAGAAAGCCAGGAGGGACCGACCACCAGCCCCTGCCTCCTGTGGTACTCAGTACTGTTCGATCCGTCGCCAATCCGCACTGTAGTCCCTGTACCCTTGAGACCCACCCCAGGACTGGGACCTGACCAGGATCGGGACTCGTGCAGGGATGGGGGGGGCCAGGACCAAGACTGGGGGCGCGCCAGAGGAAAGTGCAGGCCCCCCCAGGTCGTGGTCGTAGCCGTGGTCGTGGTCGTAGTTGTGGTGCAAATGTGCAGGAGCAGCAGCACTTTGCCCGTCGCTCCTGATGGCGTCCGTCTGTCTATCTGGCGGCTTTGCAGTTGGCATCTGTGCAGAAATGGCCCCAGCACCCGAGCTCTTCCTGTCCCCCTGCAATCCATTTCCATTTACACATATGGAGCCCCCATCCCCATGTCCCCCCCATTCGAGTATCCATACATGCAAGAAGGCAGCCAGACCGACTTGTCCATTAAAATATCTTCGTCTGCCTTCCTCCTCCTACCTACTGCTCTTCCCTCTTGATCTTTTCTCTTCACTGCAAGAACAACCAACCAGCCACCTCGTGTAACACGACAGAAGACTCTGGTACTCACTTACACGAACACACATATACACACACCTACCTGCTGTAGATCAGCTGCCCTTCGCGCGACTGAACCAGCACACCGTCTCAGATAAACCCCTTGGGAGATCGAGAATACCGTCACATTCACACACCATGTCTCTGGCCGGCCAGACTATGCCCGCCAGGGAGTTGGAGCATTCCAGTCGGGAAGAGGAGGCTACCGGTCGGGAGGAACAAAAGAACCAGACAAGGTCGTCTTATAGAGATTCGCTCCCAAACGCCCCACGACCTCCCGTCTACTCTGACGACGCCGAGAACGAGAACGAGACCGCGAAGATGTACGGCGAATACCACGACGAGATGGCCCACTCGCCCAAGAAGCTGCAGCCCAAGCAGCAGCAAGCACCCGAACTACCGGCCAAGAGCACCTTGAGAGCTTCGAGACTCCTCGACGGCATGGCCCTCAAGATCATCACCAACCAGCCCAACAATGTCTCCCAAGCTCCCCAGGAGGTCTACCTCTCCTCGGAGGAGGAGGCATCGTCCTCCGCAGACGAGTTCTCAGACTACGACTACGAGTCGGACAGCGCCGAGTCGGCCGAGTCTCCCGTCAGGAGGAAGAGCCACGAGGACACTGCCCGTGTCGTCTCGGTCGTCTTTGCCGGCAAGCCTTCTATTATCGACCTCCCCTCTACGAGGAGGTCTGCTTCCCCAGAGTCCATGGAGTCTCGACCCTCAAGCCGCATGGTCTCCTCGTCAACAGCTCCCTCGCTGCGCAGGATGTCCACCGCCTCTACCAGCGCCTCCTCCTACTCGCCCATCTTCCACCCAGCCCGCTCGAGCAGCATGATGTTCACCAGCAGCATGCTGCCCAAAGACCGCCCCTCCTTCCTGAGCATCGACCCGTGTGCTACCAAGACCTATGAGGAACGTTCGGTGGAGGAGCAGCACGTGGAGGTCGAGCGCCCCGAGAGGCCAAAGACACCCACCTCTGCCCTGTTTAGGAGGACATTGAGCATCGTGCGGAAGCGCAGCCGGCCTCAGCTGAGAGACCTCGCAGCCAACAACTCTTCGCGAGACAAGCTTTCCTCGCCCTCCCTGCAACACCTGCCTCTGAGCGCCAACTCTCTCATGAGCTCCCACTCGGATGTCAAGGAGGAGCCCGAGCAAACAGTCAAGACCCCTAACAGCCCGTGGCCCACCATCACCTACCAAGAGATTATGCGGGCGGCCAAGAAGAACTCGCAGGCCAATCAACCCCCAACCCCCTCGACCCCCAACGTGCAGTCGCCCGCATCGCCGGCCGGCAACACGAGGAGCCGTATCCTCAGCGGCTTCGCGAACAGGAGGAAGAGCATTAAGATCGGCTAGTCGCCGGCAATCAAACAAAACAAAAAAAGATCAAAAATACAAAAAAAGACACGACACGACAGGACATCGTGCCTCCAACATTTTGCATTCGGACTGGGAATTTGCTTTGCATGCACGGCGCACCAATGGGAACCGGACGGAGGTCTACCACGGCGTTTGACACCGACCCGCGGCCACGGGCGGGCATGAAGGATCACGGGATTTTCTGGGTTCGGCCAACACTCCTTTCTACACTTGGCTACAGGTTATGACGGAACGAATTTCTTTGAGTGCGCAAACGGATCGAGTAATGTGTAAAGGCGAGAAGGCCACAAACACACGGAAGCAGGCAAAGCAAAAGCGGCGCTGCACCGGCACACGCGCACATACAATGGACTGTGCGCGTGTGTGGCATGTATCAAAAAGGGTGGCACGGTTGGGACCGAGACCACACAATCGCGGCCGAGTCGGCCCCCGCGAGACACGGCGGGGGGCGCGACCTAGTAGAGATCATCAATGATACCAACACGTTCTATTTGTTCACACACTTTTGCATTCCTCGCACCCCAGTGACGTTTGTGCTTGATGATTGTACCGGCCAATTGCCGACAGGGCCGCCGACCGGCAGACCTTCAAAGACGATTGATTGACAACAGGCCCGGACCGTCTGATGGTCCAGCCCCGCGGTCTCGGCCCCAGAGCGCAGCGATCCGTGTTCGCCGCATTCGCATCTTTCTTTCGATGATCTATCTTTGGCCCCGTTCGGCCTGGGCCTCCGCCAGACAAGGCCTTCAGACAAGACGTGCTGTGTGTTCCGGAATAGCCGTCATGATGCGATGCTTGAGTCGAGACACGGCCAGGCTACGTCGTCGTTGCGACGCTGTGACTTTCGAGCCGAGACTGTGGCGTGGGCTTCGTGATGGGGGGAAAGGGCAAAAACGCCTTGCAGCGGGACGCACCCCCCCTCCATTGGTAACATTCTTGGACCCTGCGTCTCGATTACTTAGGTAGATCTCGTGGTGTTGGTGGTGGCTTGCATGCAACGACGGTAATACTACATTGTACATGCAAACACTTGCTATTGCTATTGTTACACGATGTCTATATGTGGGATGTATCCGTAAGCTCTCTCCAACAAACCCCCAAAGTGCGGCTGGACTTTCTCTGGGGAGTCTTTTTTTGGTGTCTCAACGTTGGATGGGAATAGAACGTCCGTGCCTGGGGGCTCGGTTTGCAAGCAAGACACAGCTGTCAAGAAGGCATGATGAGCTGTTGGCCCCCGACCGGCCGGGCGATCAGGCGATCAACCAACCCCCAAAGGAACAAACGCAATGGCGTTAGGTGACGTGCACCACAAGCTGACCAACCCCCAATGTTGAGGCTTTTGACAAAGTCGCAAGTCGGCAGACCAGGATGAAGATGCTAGAAAAAAACACCACAAGCCATCGCGAGGCTGGCTGGCTGAGTTCGCTGTTACCTTCATAGTGGGGGGTTCTCTTCAATTCGCGAAGCAAGTGGTACGCAAGTATCTTCGCACCCCCGGGCCTTTCTTTCTTTCACGTTACGATAAGGTAAAAGGTAAGGTAAGTGGGAGGTCGACGGAAACGGACGGTCGGTGGATATCGCCCAGCCAATTTTTTTTTCACAATTTTCCCTTCTCTCCTTTTTTGGGAAGCGAAGAAGCGCGAGGCGAATAATGACAAGGGGCAAGGAAAAAAAAAGAGACAAGCCCTGGTTGAATTGATTTGGATTTGTTGATCCATTGCATGAACCGGGCTACGTTTTTCCCGTTTGTCGGAGTCTATGGCCGCCTCACCTTACTTACCTTACACTATCCACACCACACACTAGGAAGTAGGAACAAACACACAACTCTCAACTCCACATCGTCGTCGCCCACCGGCGTCAGTCGCGCCTAGGTAAGGGGTAGCGTACTATTCCCGGCGTACTGCCGACTTTCAACGATGGAGAAACGTTCTTTGAAAGTTGGCCTTTTCTTTTCTTTCCTTTTTTTTCCCGATGCACTGATGGACCCCATCTCCCTTGCGGAAGTGACATGCTGCGGGCCTAGCAGGTCACTTGCCGAAATATTTTTCTTTTTCTCTCTTGCTCTGACGCGGGGAGAATGACCTGCATCAGCTGAGGATTTGTTAGTGATGACGTGCACGTTCCATAGAGAGGCTATAATGACGGTCGGAGAGGCGGGGGAACAAGACAGCAAGGAAGAGACAAAAACTTGATATAGCAGGAAAATGGCTACTAAAAGATGAGACGGAGTGTTTCTGAATCCCTTGGGACAAGTAAGAAAAAGATGACCCGTCACCTCTTACTACTACTAGTAATAGCAGTGGTAGTTACTTTGCATATGAAAGACATGCCGAGCCGAGAGGTTGCTCGCCGTAGAGACTTGTGGTGCACAGTACGCGTGCACCTCCCTCGAATGCAGAGGGGTAGTAAGACTTGTTCACTTACCGAACTCTGGTCATGGCGATAGCTTCGTCATCCACAGGGAGCAATGGTCAATAACGGATGGTGGTGGTGGTAGCGACTACTGTCCCGCCTTGTCTCGCCCGTCTTCCCACCACCTCGGGATCGGGCAGCGATCGAGTCGCCTCGGCGGTGCAATGGCTGCTTCCTCGATGCAACTCTCCCAACGCCGCGTGCGCGTGGTCGACGGAAGTCTGTGTGGGGTGAGGCAAAACGACGTTGACGACAAGACTTCGCTGCAGCTGCAGGACGAGAAACAATATGGATAAGACGCCCCGGTGACAGGGTCCGGCCGGTCTGCCACGACCCTTCCTCTTCTTGCAAATACTAGCAACTCCAGGGACTTACGTGGAAGCTTACTGCTGGTGTGGGTTTGATAACGAACGGGTGGTATGGGTTGACGAGTCGAACCGGGACGGACCTGGTCGGCGGCACTATATCACGAGACAGTTATATTGCCGCCGCAATCGAGAAACGGCCGGCCGGAGTCTGGGCCTGCGGTCTGCGGCGGGCCTCTCCGCGGCTTTTCTTTCTGTTGTAGAGGGATACACCCGCTTACACGATGTGGGCGGCGGTCGGGACGGCCGTGTCCTGGACTCAACTTAGGCTTCCGGGGACCTCTTCCCCCCACTCGAAGCACTTTATAGATTCCTGCACTGTTAGCCTCAAGTACCGTTGGTTGTTGAGGGTAAATTGAACTTGTTCTAGTGGCGAAAATGTGTGTTTTTCTGTGCCATGGTAAACAAGTTAATTCAAGACGAAACGCGCTGTATGGGGTCGCGTTCTGGTCATTGCGATACGAGGTTGTGGATACACGAGAAGTGAAAACAAAACAAAAATCCCGTGGATATTGTGAATTTGACTCGAGACGAAGTGGGGCTCTGGACTTCCCAAGAGACTTCGCAATTGCCAGTCCTCTCGCAGCTTCTCTCTGGAAGCGTGAAAGCGGATTGGACGGTTACTCGTCCAGTGCATGCGCGCAGCGTTGAGCCTCATTGGCCCGGCCGTTTCTGCAGCTGAACGTCTCGATAATACCCAGTCAACCAGTAGTCTCGTCGGTGCATCCATTCCAAAGGTCACGAGAGTCCTCCTCTCGGCTTTGGTGGATGCTCATCACAGCCATGATGTTAGACCGGATCCGCGTGCATCTTGGGTTTTCCCTCTTGTCTTGGTTGAGACCTCTCAGCTGGATGCTTAGCGTGTGCACCTGTGTCCACAAACCCACCACAGTGCTTGCTAGTGTATGCTATGCTTGGCTCATCGGAATTGCTCAATTCCGGAACCTGGAGGTGTTGATGATCTGCTGCTGAGACTGCCTTCTCATCTTAGTTGCACGCTTGAAATCCAAGCGGGCGGGTATCTTGAAGTCCTCTGCCCAGGAACAGCCTGCCGGTAAACAACGTTGCCGGGAATGTCGCCAGATCACAAGGACGGACCCGGCCAGCTCAGATTGGACCCGTGGTCTCGGTCGAAATCTTTCCTTCTCTCTTAGTCTTTCCCACTTGGAATCATCGAGTTTGGAATCGTCGTGACTAAAAAAAGACTCTCGCAACAGGGCCAGGCTGGCTTGCCTCGACGACCTCTCTTTCGTCTCGTCATGCGCAGCGGGACGGAGCGCGTCGTCGATATCACACGCGTGATATTGGTTAGGGAGTCCCCGCGAGCTGAGTCGCACCAGGTGCAGCCGCACACTTGCGGTTTAAGCTTCGAGGCAGTCGCCTGCGCACTATACTTCATACACTCGACCGTCTTTCTTTAGAAGAGCTGCAATATATCGAGGCAATCGCAACTCGCCCGCCCCCCAGAAGAGGTCACGATTTCAGATACATTCCTTGCTACGTTAGCACAGCAGTTATAAACCACAGCGGAGCTCAGAGAGCTGGGCACAGCAGCGGCAGTACTTGGCAGCGTCGTTCGGCCCACGGCTTCCGCTCGGCTTGCCCGCAATTTTAACTAGGCACCTGCCTGGCGATGTGCAGAGCCCCTGCCCTGAGGCTATTCCTAGCGTTCGGGGTCCATCGCTGTCGCAATCAACCGCAATCAATGTGAAGCACGAATCTCGCTGTGTCGCCGTGCCGTCTCTCGTCCTTTAGCCTTAGCCTCGCACGATTCCCAAAGTGGAAGGACTGGAAATCACTGTGCGAACCGGTCTGTGGGCTCTGACAGACCATCTCATCTGTCTGACTTGCTGCGCGTGTTTGCGTGTTAGTGCTCGGTTCGTTTAATCTCGCAGGAGGAGCCAACAGCGCTAGCCCCCAGATGGCGTGTATTACGATTGCGAATTAATTCGATTTGCGGCTCCAATCCGCGTGCGGTGTGTGATCCTCGGCTTGCTGGAAGAAATCGGGAAGACTAGAAGAGATGAAGGAGAGCGTCTTGGCGTCGTGCGAGGTAGATTCCGATCCGCGGCTCGGCCGGGGTAGACAAGAGGCTTTCGCGGCTCTCGTGGTAGCGAAAGATTGAGGTTCCATCGGGCCATCGGGGGGTAGAATGCTACCATCACGGTTGTCGTAGTAGTAGTGTATTAGTCGCCACCACCACTTTCGCACACCGCTACACCGCTTATCTCCATCTCTCATCTCCCGTCTCTCCCCACTACCCGCAAGGCAGCGGAATTGAGATGCTCCATATCGAGAGGCTGATCGCTGATGAATTCTGCGCCAGTGCGCTTTCGTTCCGTCACGTCACATTCTGTCGGGGTAACAGAGGATCATCATGGCCGCTGCGCTCTGACGAGACCCTCCATCGTGGGGGATTGGGGATCCGACAGCGTCGTGCGATGGCACAATCTCTACTCGTGTAACCCGTCAGCCAAGTCGGAATCCGCTCACGAGTCAAGGCCCTTCTCAGCGATCGACGGCGAACGAGCGTGAGCCAGTCGGTGGCGAGCGGCGAGCCTCGCGGCCATCGTCCGTGAGCCCGCAGCTGTCAGCCTTCAGTCACCCATCACGACGTCCGCGCGGCAGGATCAGGATCAGGATCTCGCGGCGAGGCATCTTGGGTAGGACGAGCTCGGGCGAGCAGCCAACAGACTTACACCGATCCGCGGGGGCCAACGGTGAGGTGGTGGATGGCTACAGATGACTTGTCCAACGGCCCGACAGGAGCAGTAGTCAGCAGCACCTCAGCTGCAACCGTGAACGTTAGGTGCGGACCCCAACCCCGAGTGCGTCTGTCTGGCTGCCGCTGCGCCTCTGCCTCTGGCTCTGTGAGTCCGAGTCTGTCTCTCTGTTTCTTCTCCACGCGGTGCGAAGCCGTTGGCCCCCTGTTGGCAGTTTCTCGCCATTTCTTTTTCCATCAGCCGTCAAAACGTCGTTACCGCAGATACACCGACCCCTTATCCTTGCCTTGGGGCCGTCCGGGGGGGCCAGCGGCGCAGGGAACCACACAGTGAACGACGACAAGCCCACCGAGGTACCGGCCCCGTACAGTGCACTCGGTTCAGCGAGGGAGATCTTCGATATCGGTGGGCGGGGGGCGTGTAGTCGTTGTCGTCGTCGCCCGGTTGTTGAGATACAGGTAGGGAGGGATGTGTTGTGAAGGAAGTTGTGCAAGAGCAGGAGCGTGGTCGTGAACGGGTGTGGCTGATTCGTCGGGCGGAGGTTCCTGGTCGCTGCTGCTCATTTCGCTTTTTTGGTGGTCCTTCTACCTGCGACAACGACCCCAGAAAGATGCATGTGGGGTTCAGGTCAGCCGTGGCCCCTTGCCTGAGGTGCATTAATATGTGAGACGCTCAGTGCTCTGCGCCGTAGGCGTTACAGGCGTTGTAGCTTGTAATTCAGGTAGCCCGTAGTGTAGGTAAGCACCTAGATAGTGCAGCAACTCAGAGCTCACCTACCTAGGGAAAGAGCCCCGCCTGCCTGTACGGTGTGCCGTACCTGCAGCCAATGCACCTCCAGCACACTGCACCGGTGTACCTGCACGCGTAGGTCCTCCACTCATCAATCTCCTCCCCCGGACTGTTTCATCTTCATGTCTTCGTCGTTCGACTCTATCTACTTCATCTATTTCTTGCCATCACTATGCCCGAAAAGAGTCAAATGCCCCTGGGCCGCGATCCCCATCCCATCTGCACGACATTGCGGACAGGGAAACACATTCGCGGGCGATGACCTGACCTGACCTGCCCTGCGATATCCCGGTCCCGAGATGCCCGGACACCTCTCTCAGTCATCTTCGGATCGTCCATCTCGTTGTTCGGATCCTTGACTCGGCCGACGTCCCGAAAGCGCCCGGGGGATGATGGGCCGCTCGGAGAACAAAGAGCGCATGCGGAGCACCGCGGCTCTCGCCTCACTATGGCCCCAGAATAAAAAAAATAAAGCTCCCCAAAAAACGTCTGTAGAATCGAAGCATCATCAGCCAATGTCGACGTCGGCCTCATGCGAAGTCGTCCACATGGGGACCACCAATCATCTCGTCAACGGGCCTTCGATCCATTGCCGTCCCCATCCCATCATGTCAGCCTCGCATGCATCCACCGATGGCTGCAACCACGACAAGGTCCTAGACGAACTTTCAGGAAGGGACTCTCCGAAGCGTCGGCCTCTCCATCCCCATCCGGACCTGCGTCCCCTCTCCCCTACAAACGGCCAAAAAGTGCCACCACGCCTCCACAAGAGAGAAGGCGAGGGGAGGAGAGGCAGGAAGAAAAAAAAGAAAGGAGAAAAAAAAGGGGGATTGCTCTCGGTACCAAGCGAACGAACAGAACAGCCGCGATTGGCATGCCCCCTATCCCGCGTTTTTTTGCAGTCCCCCTGCCCATCTTAATGTCATCCCGTTAAGATCGGCCCCCGGTTAATGCCCAGCATCGCTCGCCGACCGGATAGGTCACTTGCTCCCTCCTCCCACCCCTCCGGCTCTTCAGCGGTGCACCTATCAGCGTCTGCGCCGGCCTCCCCTCCGTGCTCCGGACCTAACCCCTCAATCGCCGAACCTCAGAGTGGAGATCCCGTGTCCGGTCTCTCGACCTCTCGTTCGGCTTCCCCTATTCACAGCTCATACACCACCGCGCCCATAGTCACTCGCAACGGGCTGCCGGCACTCACGCCACCATACTTAGCCCCATTGCGACCGCCCGCCAACAAGCCATCTAGAAGATACATAGCTGGTGGCTTCACCTCAACTGTGTGTACTGTGTGCGCCGTACACCCCTTTTGGGATGAGGAGCACACTTAGTAGACGGCTAGCCTCACGCCCGTCACCATCTACGACGCCTCTCATTTGGGCGCTGGGCCAAATTCGCGCCAAAAGAGCCGCCCTAAAACCTTCCGACGCAAGCATCCATAGCTGCAATCCGCCATCACGCCCCTAGGTTGCCCAGCTGTAGCTAAGCTTGCTGTCCAGTCCGGTCCCTTCTTCTCATCCGGCGACTTACACGGCTCTGGAGCCGTTTCCGGCTATGCAACCGACTACCAGGATCCAACCCGGTTTCCCAGCCAGCCTCTCGAGGGCAGCTTCTAGCCCAGCCAACTAGTCTCTCGCCCTCGACGCTGTCGTCGGCCCAGGCGCCTCGCCAACCTCGAGCCATGTGCGCGCGTTGTGGCTGGGGATAGTGGCCAATACTCGCGTGATTACATGGCTGGGAACGGGACGCTCCTTTGAGCCTCAAGGCCCAGATATTCCAGGTAACCGGATGCTGGGTAATGGGCAGATCGCTTCGCCCGGAACGGAGCTTGTCTGCCCTGGACAAAGCGTTGGACGCGGGAGATGAGCAGTGTACTCGTGCTCTTGCCGTCATCTCCCGCTTGCCCACGTCGTGGAGATGACATGATGACGATCGAGCCCCAACGTGAAGCCGTCGTCACCAGCCACTTGGTCTGAGCCCTGAGCCTCTGCGCGGCCGAGCACAACCAACTCATCAAAGTTGGGATGGCACCTCTCACAGGGCTGCCAGATTTGCCCACGCCCCAAAACCCTGCTAGCTTGTGCAAAGACATGCGCCACGGAGCTCCTCGTGGCGTGGGACTATGCCATCCTGATCAGCACCCATCATCCACGATCAGACCGTCTTTCCAAAAGGCCCTCGAGGCTGGATATGGCCTAGCGAGTCGTTCGCGGGAAGGATTCTACGTCGGATCTGGGACCTAGAGTCCCATCTGAGAAGGCGGCCGGCGGCGGAAACGAGCTATCTGGAACCATCTCAAGACCCGGGAATACAGATCGCGGATGCCTAGGAACCAGCAGAGTACTCGAAACCTCCATGGCGTTTACCTCATCCCAACGGGGCTCGCTTACCACCTGGAAGCCAAGGGGCGTGCTGGCTTGAGCCTCATGGCGACAGCCCCAACGGCTTTATCATCTCAATCGGATAGGGCTCAAACAAGCCCAGTCACCTGGACCGCGATTTCGAAACATCCTCGTCGTTTCTCATCTCCAGGACGATGACCATCACCGTCGGGCCCGGTGGAGTTTCCTTAGCATCACGATGCCACTGTTTACTAGGGTTGCGTCTCGTGAAAACATGTCCTTCAGAGATTTTTCTCTCTATTTGGTTCAAGCTTAGGCACTCGGACCAGAATTCAAAACTCCTAACCAATCTCATCAGCCCTATTTCCCCAATAGGTTGATTGAAACATCTCGTCGACATCAACGCCCGTTTTTGGTTCATGACTTACCAAGCAAGATATCGTTGTCCCCGAAAAGACAGAATTCCGACGGTTAGTGCAACGTTCGAGCACTGATGCCATGCGTCTTGGAACAGACTGATGGTCATGACTTCAGGTTGGCATCGTCAGTCGGGAGCTGCCGGCCTCGATGCGCGCCCAGACTCGTGGAGTCCTTCCCGCCTGAAACTAAACCACAGTGTGCAGGATCAGAGCTAGTTGGCATGGCGAGCTTGGGTCCCGCCAGCGCATACGGGCGCTCTTGCTGTCAGCATCTTACTCTTACACTGACTTTTTCACAGACCAGCGAGTTGACGCAGATGAAGTTGCGTCCAAGTCACGGGGTCGGGCGGGCGGGATTCCTGGAGGTTGCAACATTGGCCTTGAGCCACCATGTTTTTCTCTCTCTGTTGTCACTTATCGGCACTTGGATGGGCACGAGCACAGACACTCGATGGACAGCTTCTTACCCCTTTGGCAAGCAAGAAATGGCTCCAGACAAGCGGCCATTACAACTGTCGAGGAGCACGGATGACCGAACATTGCGGGCGTTCATCAACCTGCTGCCTGATCTTCCCGTCCCGGATGTCTCTCTGGCGCGACAAGCCGTACTGGTTCGATACGTCGCTTTGCGGCTCGCCACGCAGCCTTGTTGCAAAGGCGGAGTCTCCTGGCAGTGCTCAGGTATGATGGCGTTGGGCTTTGGTAGGTACACTGGCGGGCACGCTATTTCTTGGACGTCTTTTGCAGCTGCCGCGGGAATCCAGCCACGGACGTAGATTTTGTATGTCTTTGGTTGATGGTGATGTGTTTGACAGACGTCAAACGCCGATGACTATCGGGATTCTTTTTCCGCAACACGTCAAACAGAGGCTCCTCTGATCCGACATCATAGAAGGGACGGCCGGGTCGGAGGCTACCGCAGGTGTGATCGGCGACGTGATACCACAGTTTCGCTCAGCTGGTGATACGTCAGGCTACGGTGCGTGCAGCTTTGACATGATGGCTTGGATATGGCGATGAATGGGTTGCTCTCTAAAGGAGCATACGCATGCATGCCGTAGTGGCCACAGCTCGGCAGTTAGACCATTTCGCGGTGGGATGCCGATGCCCTCCCTCGGGTGGCTGCGAGAAAGTGGCGACAGATTCGTGTGAACCTACTGCTAGATCGGTCGTAGCCGCGGATTTCCGAGCTCTGATCTATCCTGGGTAACATGCCATGCATGACCTTCAAGGGGGCGCTGCTGAGCGGAGAGATCTTGCTGCCGGATGATATACGACATCCCAAGCCGTGCTCGAGAAAGAAAGATGGGCAACATCTGACAGCCCGTTCGCGTCCGGTACAGACAATGGTGGGAAACAGGAGTCAAGATCAAGAATGAACCGTACTGAAGGGGCAGCAGTATAGAAATGTACCTGAGGTCCTTGGAGACCTCCTGGCCAACAGGAGGTACGGACTTATTAAGCAGTCCGGCAGTTCACAGCGGGAACGGCAGTAGCTCTGTTCGCGGTAGAGCCCCAGTTTCTTTTTCTTTTGACAGTCTCCTCCGGAACCATATCGACTACTGAAATCCGATGTGGACTATGTTCTCTACGCTCGCCGGGAGCTAGACGGTAACGGAATACGTGATCCTTTGATGTAGTTTTCTAGTGCGTCGGACTGAGGGAGCTGCTCGGCGAGATATCGCCCACGTCTGTCCTCCCTTCACATGTCCTGGAACTATCACAGGTTCGTGGGAGGGAGTGAATACATTGGGGGGGGGGGCCAACATGTGTTGATTCTGAAGCAGGCCGTCTTGGTAAGGTCATCGCCGGACTCGAGGCCATTCAAACTTGCACTTTAGGGAGTAACCTGATCTCGCTTTGACATGAAGAGCATTGTCAACTTTCCTGGGGTGAGATTTGGAGCTGGACGATGATGCAGGGAAAGCACAACTCCCTCACAGGGGCCATCCCTTACCAGCAATGTCAATGAATCGCCCTTCCAGTTCGGGACGGTGGGGAGGAGGAGGCTCAGAAGCCGGCTCATGGAAATCCTGTCCCAGTGAGAATACCTTGAGCTGGAGTGCTCTGCAGGTATTTCAGGCGGCCAAGCCGACTCCCTCTCGAACTTCGCATGCGAAGACGTACTAAGCTGAACGTCCCCAACCACATGATGAATCGTAACTTTTACGAACGGTCATCACTTGCCAGCAACGCGGCGGCCGATCAGACAGTGAGGGACATCTGGGATCTCTCGAAACCGGCGGGGAGCTTCTTACATGATATGCTGGAGGATCTACTTACAACGGGCCGGCGTGAGTCGTGAAGTGGTAAAAGTCCATGCCGGGACTCGGTGCCTGATGCTCGGAGACGGCCAAGACGGATCTACGCTGAGTCCACCAGACGCGAGCATCGAGGGCGTGTACTTCGCTATTGCGAGAGAATCGCCTGTGTAACCCGGGCAGAGGCAGTTCCGGACCGTCCCTGCGAACTTGCAGACCGCCACCCGGAGCAGCATCGTCAAAATAGGCATCTCACGGGGCCAAGGCTGCGCTCTGAAAAGCCTGGCGCGTAGGGAGTTCAAGAAACACGCGGGGGAGATGAAGCGGGGGGGACAGAATCATACCAACACAGGAAAGACTTTGACAAGGCCAGACGTAAACAAGGTCATAACTGAGCGGCGGCTGGAAGAAACGGCATATACATGAGCGCCAATTGTCGCTGATATCGACGTTGTAGACAGAGAGAAAAGATGGGAGAACATGGCGTGGGACAAGGGACCCGGTCTTCAGCTGTGTTAAAACCTTTCGGAGCCTCAAGATCCGGCATTCGTGCAGTATCGCATCATCCCCCCAAGCATATGCCAGGAAGTCTGCGAGAGACCCATGGCGGCCTGACCAGCAGGGCCAAGTTGCGCCAGTTTCTTGTGAACCGCTCACCTCCTCGAAGCCATTAAGGGCTGGTGGGATTGGCTAGTTGGGATTTGCCGATGATTCCCAAGTTGCGTATCAAGAGCCCCGAGACCTGTGACTTGAGGATATTGAATGTTCGTCAATAAGTGCAAACCACCCGAAGCCAGCCTTCAAGAAAAGACCTACCGTTCACGGGAACCTGGGTTGTTTCGTCAGTGGTCGTAAGTCACGACGGTACTTGCCCAGGTGTTCATGTTCAATGACGAGTTGCTTCCTCAAGTGATTTCTGAAGTCACTGGGTGGTCACCTATTGTCCTGGTGAACTCCTGACCAGCGACACGAGGGATTCCGTTTGCCAAGTTACAATTAGTGGAACCGAATATCTCGAATACTACTCACATGATCTTTTGCCTGGCAAGGACGGGGAATTCCCCTCGATCTCGCATGTATGCGCCGCTCCTACCAACGTCCCGCAACATAATCGGCACATACAACTGTAACCAAGGGACAGGGCTTTCTTTATTTGAGACCGAATCATGTCATCATTATACCGTTCGGAAACTGGGACCGGTCCTCAAGGAACAGACCAGTATGAAATACGCATACCCGGAAACCCGGTAGACCATGAACACCTCGGCGTTCTTTTGACGGCCGTCTCTGATTCAGTAATCAGAAAAGACGGCCTCGGCATGGAAGAAAGGACGCTCAGGCTCAAGTGGGTGTGTATGAACCGTGTCTACGTTGTCGATTGCACGCTCTCCAACCTCGAACAGGACGGACAGCGTAAGAACACACATCAACAACACCAGGGTAGGGAGTTGGAAGGCCGGAGCTTGCAGAGTCACCCGAATTGCTCAGACACCTAGGGATCCAGCTTTGCTATCCCGATTCTCGGCTCTCCGTGTTTTAACGCTTCAAAGAACGACTTTAAGTGACTTGAATTTGTAAACTGAAGACTCCCTGCACTTCTGTTACTTGAAAGACACCACCTTGTGGACGTGTTCCTCGGGTTGACAGTAAGGTCATACTTCAACGTCCAAACCCTAATTTGAGGGTCTGGTAACCAGCGTGATGCATCGAGGTTAAACCTTGAAGCAAGCCGTCCTCGTGGATCATGTCCGCGAATAGACGGGCAGCTGAATAGCAACCAAGGATGGGTAAGAAGACCCAAGTCCGAGTCAACTCGAATCCAACAGCCTTTGTCGAACTGTACGTGTCGGAGTGTACTGGGATCCCGCAGACTTCACCAGCATCGAGTAGGGACAGAACACCGTTTTCCCGGTAGATTGGACCAACATGTGCATTGCAATGTTAGAAGAGTATTAGTATCAGTAGCCAACCCTAACCTCTCTCGAACCGAGGCGACGGCGGCTCCCATCTATGACACAAGAAAAAACAAGGAAAATTACAAATGTTCTAAGCTTGTTCCCATCTTCCAGGCGAGAGCGCGGCCCCTGTTGCTGCTCGCCTCGTGGGGTCGTTTTCGTTCCTTGCAATGATGCCCAACCGACCAAAGCCAGCCAAACCCCGAGTTCGCCAAAAGGGCATCGCAAACATACAAACGTCGTCAGCCTCCCAAGTTCGTCATACACGTCCCAGCTGCCGAGCCCCCCCTTGGCCCACGGCAGCAGGCTCATCCCTTTTTTTGGTTCCAAAACGTCCACCGTCACTCGCACGGGGACAATGCAGTAATACACAGTTGTGAAGAAAGAGCCGATATCCTCGAAGGGGCGCTTTGTCTCGCACGTGGAGAGGGGTTGCCTATAGGTCAAAGATGACTTTGATCTCTGCCTCTAAACGTCTTGAGTGGCGTGAATATCGGCGCAGAAACGTCCAAAAAGTCCGACCGATCCCGCATATATACATTCCACACTGTGGACGGCAACGGAAAGATGCCAGCCCCTTAGGCCTTTCGGGATCGGGGGGTGGAAGAGCCGTTGGCCTTGGCTCCAGAGGCCTTGGCAGTGCCGTTGGAGTGGCCGGCGACAGCCTGGGCAACGTTGTGGGGGTCGGGCAGGGGCGCCTGGCTCATACGCCTGAGCGACTTGCGGGTTTGCGACTTGCCGCCCTTCTTGTAGGTCGCGAGGTAGAAGGAGATGAAGAGGACGAGGTAAGAGCTGAGGATACCAATACCGGCAAAGGCAGCGAACTCCTCACCCGCGCACTCGCCAGCGTTGGGCATCCAGGGCCAGTAGGTCGAGGTGAAGTAGGTGTAGGAGGCGAAGTAGACGAAGCCTGTCGAATGTCAGTCCTGCCACGTGTTTACCGCGGTCCTTGGAGACGATTCTAAACCTACCGAGATCGATGATGAACTGGATGATCTGGAAGCGAGTGACCCACTCCTTCCACCAAATACGGACGCCGCGGGCGCTCTGGAAGTAGTACCAGTACATGACGACGTGGACGCCGAGGTTCAGGGTGATGGGAACCCATGAGACAGCGGTCGAGCCAATCAGCTGGGTGTAGCAGAGGAGAGCAGTCGCGCCGTGGTGGTAGCAGTGGAGGAAAGCTGCAGTATCATTAGCGGTGGGTTTCACAAAGTTGGGATCTCGGTCGTGCGCGTACTCAGGGGCTTCTTCTTGAGGAAGAGGAAGACGGTGTCCAGGAGCTCCATGTACTTGGTCAGGTAGGTCATCTGGACGAGAAAATGTCAATTGATGTCTATTCGCGGCGGCGGCGTGGGAAACTCACGTAGTAGAGAACGACCAGGGGCTGGGTCCAACCGCCCTCAGCGGCACAGATGGAGTGGAAGATACCCTTGCGAACGACGGTGGGCAGAAGCTGCTCGATGTAGAGGGCGAGGAGGGCGGCGCTGATGACGGTGAGGAAGAGGTTGTGGATGAGGAAGAGAGCCTTGAGCTTGTAGGGCTCGCGGTTGCGCATCCACTCGCGGCCGCCGAAGATGATGGCGTAGTAGATGACGACGAAGATGCCGGCCTCCTTGATCGTGGACATGGGGGTGACACCGGAGACGAATCTGAACTCGCTCACGGGGTAGCCCACGAGGGGGGTCCAGACCTTGTCGAGGAGAGGCCATAACTCGATGCCGAAGGGACGGTCGAGGGTGGGCAGAGGCAGCTGCTCGTAGAACGAGGAAGGGGCTTGAGTAGCCATTGTGGTAGGTTGTTCTTGGACTCGGGAGGACAATAGGAGGTCGAGGGACGGTGGGGAGAGGCGCTCCAAATATCTGTACTTGCGTAAGATGTATGCGACAACAAACTCGGTTATGCCGTGGGGCTTCGAAGGGTTGCCCTGGTGGACTCGACGCGAAGGACGCGGAATCTAAGGACGGGATGGGGGGAAGAAGGTGAGGAGGAGGCTGCAGTTCAGCAATGCACGCGACGCAGGACTGCAAGACACGGTTATGTGGCAGTGATCGACAACGCGAAAGGCCAAAAAAGCGGCAGGCACCTTGAAGGAGTGACAAAATAAGAGACAATGGCAACGTACACACGCGCTCTTCACTCTCTTCGCTCGCAACCCGCCGCAGGTACGCCCGGTTGAAGATGGAGGAGGAGGAGGATTGGGGGAGGAGGAGGTGGTCGGACGGGGGCAGGAACAAGACCAGACGCTACGGACACGGGAGGAGTTGGTTGGTTATATGAGGAAAAGGAAGAAACGGGGACACCGGCGGCGGCAGCGATGCGAAAAGTTGTTGAGATTGTCAAAAGGGGAAAATTCCTATCGAGATGGCCCAGGTATCCTGTACTTTGCTGGCAGCCCTCGTCGCGGCCTTCATTTTGATCGTGCAGCATGTGATTCGCTGCCACGCCCCAGCCTAGCCAATTGGGAGCCGTACCTGGGCCTATGCTCATTTTGGGGCCTTGCTCGACTTTTATGGTTCCAAGGCATGGCAATGTATGGCAACAACAGCCTGGAGCCTAGAAGGACGGTGAGAACACGTGACTTTGACAGGTAATACTAGGTACTAGTATCTCTTAAGTCTAGGTCTTCCCTTGGTTTGCCAGTTGACAGCCCCTGGGTCTCGAGTACACGAGTACACTAACACGAGGCGACGCTAGGTACATCTGTCTGCTGAAGGACAGGCGGCTGTACCTGCAGGCCGCTGTCCCGAATCCCGAGCACCACCTCCAGCTACCCGCAATTTAGTGCCCGTCTACCTAGGTAGGTGGTAAGTTAGGTACTTACTTCAGCGTACAAATGACGCAGACCGTTGCAGCAAACACCTCTAGGCGGCTTAGGTGGGATTCTGCGCTGCCAGCTCGACAGGGCTCCGGGGCAACAGCAACCCGTCAGTCCCCAAAAAACCCACATTGCCAACTCGATCTAGCCCCAAAACAACCCTCAGGCCCGCGAAGTACCTGGTACTTGACCGCTCGAGATGCGGCTTCCAATCTCGGAAGTTTAGGCTACGTTGCCAATCGCAGAGGGCGATACCAGCGCGAGAGTCAGGTTATCCAACCCTCGTCTTGGGTCGAGGAGGAGGCGCGTGCTGAAGAGAGGGTCGCAAAAAAAATTGTACCTCGGCCAATTGAGCTGGAGACAGTTCGGTCGGGCTCTGAATGCCGTCACAATCTCCGGCCCCTTGTGCCGGCCCGGCTCCGTGTCATCCCTCCCAACACACACACACACACACACACACACCCCTCCGTCATCCCCCTCCAATTCCCGCACTTACCAAACCTTGGAGCCCGACCGACTGGCCAACTGACCACCAGGCCCGTCAGCCTTGCGCCTGCCCACAGGAGTGGTGTGAGAGAATGCGTATGCGGGTGGGCAGGTCAGGATGGGACGGACGGTGCAACGGAACCTTGAAAAGCCTCCCCCAACTCTCCAGCCTGGATGAAGATGGGGCGGGTGTCTGTGGCGGGGAGAGAAACAGTCAAAATGGAGCAGCATTACCTTGCCCGTGGTCCGCTACCATCCGTGTGCCTTCCCAGTGGGCTGTCACGCCCAGTGAAGAAGTAGTATTAGATCTCAGGGTTCTGCTGTCAAGACTCCAGGAGAGAGCCAGTGAGCTGCAGGTCGATGAGTATGACCATTTCCAGATTTGGGGAGGAATCGTCCAGAGTGGCCTGATGATGGAACACTCCGTACGGAAGGTCATGCATACTGTGTTCTTACCCCGCGAACTGCATGCCTGACGTTGCAGCAAGGACTCAATTCGCACTGCCTGGAGCTCAGCTTCGGTCCCCAAGCAACAGCTACCGCTTAGTCATCCAATCAAAATCTCGCAGAATCCAATCCTTTTTCGTGCCTGCCAGAGCAACACTCAATCATCCGACTCTGATCCCGACGAAACGCCCATAGCTTCGCGAGCGAAAAAAAATAAAAATAACCCTCCTCCACGTCACACAGCCGCCCGCCCGCCGCAACCTCGACGTCCGCCGCCCTTCCTCCGCCTCCGGTCGAACCGCCGTCTTAATTCACACCACCAGCCCCCCGAACGAAAAAAATGTCTGCCTCCATCATCCGCGTCGCCGCTCGCGGCTCGACCACCTTCTTCCGTGCGAACCCCATCCGCCAGCCGCTCATGGCCCGCTCCGCCGTGATCGTTCCCACCATGGTCGCGGGCGTCCCTGTCGCCAGCAACTTCAGCACCAGCGCCCGCATGCGCTCCGGCGAGCACCAGGAGGAGACCTTCGAGGAGTTCAGCGCGAGGTGAGCAATTGCCCCTCCCTCGGGTTTGCGAGGTGTCCGTCGAGTCGAGGGCCAAGGTGGTTTCGCTGGGGCGGGTTGGATCGAAAACAGCGGAAGATAAGGGATAGCCCGGAAAGCCCAGGTCAATCGGGAACAAACCACCAACCCGCCCCCCTCCAACAACAGTCGCACCACCACCCGACAGAAGCCCATTGGGACCTCTCGACAACCGATTTCGCTTCTCAATTGGCACGGCTGACTTTTAAACCCCAGATTCGAGAAGGAATTCGATGGCGTCCAGGACGTTTTCGAGCTTCAGGTACGATGCACCCGCCGGGTTCGGGTCCTCGAAATCCCTCGGGATCTGAACCTAGTTCCGGCACAAAAGTGGTCTGATGGGACGCGAGGCTGACTCTTGCAAACCACAACGCACAGCGCAACCTCAACAACGCCTTCGCCTACGACTTGGTCCCCTCTCCCGCCGTCGTCACTGCCGCCCTTAAGGCCGCCCGCCGCGTCAACGACTTTGCTACCGCCGTCCGCATCTTCGAGGGTACGCTATCTCCCAAATTTCTTAACATCTTCCGCTCGCCCGGAGCCAGAAAAAGCTCTGAGGGAACGTGCCGTTGAAACAATTGTCAATGCGCACTTGCGAATTCAATTGAGAGCACAATCCGAACAAAAGCTAAATAGCATCGTCGGCTAACCCCTCCTTCTTCACCTTCGAAACAGGCATCAAGGCCAAGGTCGAGAACAAGGGCCAGTACGAGCAGTACCTCGAGGAGCTCAAGCCCCTGAGGGAAGAGCTCGGCGTCCCCCTGAAGGAGGACATCTTCCCCGAGGAGAAGAACTAAGCGACAACCAAAGCCGACGGGGGCGAGACTCTTTTCGAACCGACCCAAACGCGAACGAAAACCGAAGTCCCTGGATGCCGCCGGGGCGCGGGCCACGGCCAAACCAAACCAACTTGTATATTCTACACCTAGGGAGGGGATGTGCGAGGGAGAAAAGGCTATCCGCTTAAGAGAGAGAGGAGCTTCCTTCGCGCGCGTGTCTGTGTGTGTGAGTGTGCGTGTGTGTGTCTATGTGAGAGGTCGATAGATGGGGAGTTTTTTTCCTGGTATTGCGAACTCAATCAAGTCCCATGTACCATCAACTTACACAAACTCTTCTCCGCAATCAATCAATCTCATTTGTTCTACGTCCAAGGCCAGCTGCCGCAACATCTCGGATCTCGACCCGGAACCAAGCATTCTGAGTCAAATCAGTGGGGAAGCATCGAAGATCCGACCCGAGCGGCCGGGAGGCTCGTGGAACCCGACAGGCGATGGTCACGCGTAAAACATGCCACTTGGGTGTCTTCTGCGGATGCACTGGATATGTCACCGCCCGCGCCTGCGTCCGCTGTTAAAGAGCTCACTGTATCTCTTTTCTACCTATGTGAGGTCTAGTCTGTAGAGATTACACGTAATAATAAGCTCGACAGAAGCTAGCTAGCTAATCATGAAAACAAAACAATGGCCGTCCGTCCCTCGTCAAAAAGGTATCATCCCTCTGGGCCCCAACTTTGTGGCCCTTTCTCTAACAGTACCCACCGACGCCCCTTTCCCACGGCTCATATCCCGGTAAAACGAAACTCGCCCTTCAGTCCCGGAGATGGCTGTATCTGCCGTTCGCCGGCGAGTTGAAGAGCTGCATGCCGGGGACGGGTGTGCCGCCTCCGGACTCGTGCGGCGCGGGGGAGGTTCCTCTGCTTGCGGAACCGCCTCCCGTCGTGCGGATGGTTCGAGGGCTCATTATGCCGAGGCGCGGGCTTCGCGGAACGCTCTGTTGGCGCGTTTCGCGACGTCCGTTCTTCAGCGTCCTCAGCTCCTTCTCCACGCGGGCCAGCTCCTTCTCGCGGTCCCTGCAGATGGCCTGCGTCTCCGCGATCTGCCTCTGCATCTCCTTGACCTGTTCGCTGGCGTTGATGCCTTGGATCTGCGCCAGGCTACCCGCCGCCTGCTTGTGAAACTCGGCGACCTGCTTCTTGAGCTCCCCGTTCTCACGAGAGAGTTCACTGTTGGCTTGGTTCGCGGTCTGGTAAGCATCCCTGGCGTAGCCCAGCTCCCCCTCGCGGCTCTCGAGCTTCTTCTCGAGCTCGGCAATCTTGGCCATGGACTTTTCGAGGTCTTCGGTTTTCTGCTTAAACACGTCTGTGGCGACGGTGCCGGCGTCGACGAGGGCCTCATCAAGGGTTGCCGACTTTTTCTGGAGCTCCTCGTCGAGGGCTTGCACCTTGGACTCCAATAATCGGCACTTCTCCCAGGCTGTCTCCTCTTTCTGCTTTGCTCCATCCCGCTCGGCTTCATACTTGCTTCGTTCTCGAAGCGCCTCCATGTGTCTTTCTTGAATGACATTAATAGTCTTGTCATGGCTCTTCACCCTCTTGGAGAGGTTAGTTATGTGCTTGCGCAGATTCGTCTCCAGAGAGGTCTTCTCCGCCAACTGGTACTCGAGTTCCGAGACCTAATACAATTGATCAGTCGGATGCTTGCGCATGCCTCTTGTGTTCAAATACCTTTGTAGTCAAGGTGTCCAGATGGTCCTGCGTCGTACGGACTTGCAAGTGGGACGGATTGGGGTTCAAGCGGCCACGAACTGCGTCATCGATGTCACCGCCGACTGGCCCCGGAGATGGGCTCAGGCGAACACGCTTGATCACCTCGTGGGCCCCATCGTCCTAGGTTCCCAAATTAGTCGCTGAAGGCTTAGCGAATGCTTTTCCTTACTGCTTTGCGCTTCCTGGACGTCAGTTCCTCGGCAGTTGGGGGCAACTGGCTCATGGACTGGCTGCTGGCGTAGAGATCCAACACTGCTGTCGGGATGGGCTCAGGTTCCCATCCAAAGTTGGGCTCCGGGTCAATGACTTGGTTGGCAAAATGAGTGGCAAGTCCATCGATCATCTCCCCTTGTTCGTCGTTGGTGATGAGACTCCTCGACTGAAACATAGCGATGAGGAGGGCATTCTTCCGTTCCAAGTCGTCGAAATCCGGCGGCATCATCATGTCAAGATGCTCAATCGAGTACGTCGTGATTAACCTGATCAACATCGGCTTCTTGCCGTTTGTCTGGGCCCAGTGTTTCAAAACGTCTGTCTGCATAATGCCTCTGTCGAAACCAATGACGATGTCGAAGTCACTCAAATCATCGACCATCGTTTGTTCGGTGTGTAGAAGCACAATCTGCAAAGAGTGTGCCTCGTCATTCTCGAGTTCGTGCAGGCCTTTCAACGAGTAGCCCATCTCCCCAGTACCGATGATAGCCTCGAGATAACCTACGACGTTGATGTCGCGTACCACGATGAGGACTTTCTTGTGACTCGTTTGCAGTCTCTCCAAAAACCTTCCAACGAAGAAGTATTTGCTGTTGGTGCCCATTGCGTGCTTCTTCAGGTCTTCCGCCGACAGTGAGTCGATTGAACTACCATCTAGGCGGGCGGGCAAGTCGCAAATATCGCGCAGCTGGTCCAAGAACCTCCCTATAGCGTCTACCAAGGTTTGATCAGGTAAAGAATCGCCTGTTCGATAATCCTGATTGAACCGCTCGATTTCTCGTTTGTAAACCGATATGGTGCTCATGTAGAGCGGGCGGATGTTGGCCGGCATCGACAACGTGACGAGATACTCGTTCTGGTCCATCGAAACCGCGGGCCCAGAAGGGTATTGCTCGACATCGGGAGATGATGCGGTACTCTTACCCGTCGCCATGTCTTCCGTTGGTAGGATGTCTAGTGGGTGTTCTTCCTGCTGCTGCAGTACAGGCAGCCCCTCGTCTGGTTCGATGGACCGACTGATGTCAGATGGAGATATGGTCATGGGGAGTTGCTCGGCTGCTTCGGGCGGCAGCAAGTTGCTGGGAAAGATGTCGCCCATGCTTGCGGTCCGCAGTGCTTCGGCGGCTGAAACCTCCATCGGCGCGTCTGCAGGGGCGCTGGACAAAACCGGAAGGTCTGTAGAAGAGGTGGTAGTCCCTCCCATCTGCCAATCGGTTGATATGGGCGGCTGTGAGTTGATGTGGATGGACGGGTTTTCCAACGATGACGGGAACGTGGCGTCGCCATCCTGCGCCATAATCGAGACGCCATCTCCACCAAGTTGTCCCAGGTCTCCTGTAGGGCTGGGCAAAGACGGCTCGTCCAGGTGATCACCTAGCGCTGCCTCTTGTAGTCTCAACAGTTCCTCGACGGCCGAAAGCGGCTCTCCGCTAGCTGAAGCACTCATATTTTCAGGTGAACTTGATCGTCTGTCGGACTCCGATTTCTCGTAAACGGCCTGACCAGGAGAATCGATCGTGTCTGCTGGCCCTGGTGAAGTGACTGGCGTGGACCTCGAACTGCTGAAACTGAGGCGCCGATTGAGCCGTCTACGCTGAACAGTATCAGGGACAACCTCTTGTTCGATGACGCTGCCGGTAGAAATCTGGCTTGCCGAGACTATGGGCAAGGGCAGGACAACCTGTGCGTGATGTGTATTGAGACTATCACCCTGAGAGTCGGATATAGTGACGAACTGTGTGGGGCTGGACTCGTTGTTGGACACAGCTGGGTGTGATTCCTGCTCTGGAGGAATGGAACTTTCAGCGACGCACTCCTGCTGCGAGGAAGAGACTTGGGAAGTAGGAGCGAACTCAAATGCTGGCTGCGTTAGAAATATGGGACTGCCAGTTGATTGAGTCTCTCGGTGGTCGTTTGCAGCTGTTGAGGATTTTGATGAGTGTGTTCTGGGCAGGTCATCCGCTTGATGTGATGGAATTGATATGTCAGGCCCAGATGTTGATGCCGAGTCCTGTTCCTGGACAAGTTGGGCAGCAGCTTGGGCAGCCAGAAACACTGAATCCTGGGATGCTGATCGCAGCCTTTCTGGAGCTTGCGGTTCAGGAGCTGGAGTTGGTGATTGATCTTCACGGATCGTTGGCAGGGAATTCGGGACCACAGATTCTTGACTTCTAATAAAGAAATCTTGGGTGAAAAATACCGGGCCTAGGTTCTCCTGGTTGTTCTGAGAGGATTGAGAAGAGCCCAGTTGCAAGGGACTGCTTTGTTGAACAACAGTCTGAGAAAGGTCTGGTGCACCAAGGAAACGCGCCTGTGAGTCAGCTGTCCTACTGAGTGACGTCCCCAGGCTTGATTGCTTTTGTGAGTCCGAGATCTCAAGCTCTGAACTGCCCTCGACCTTGTGAGTGGTTCCAGGTCGTGTTTGTGCAGTAAGCAGATTGTCGTCCTGGGTGTCAATGCCAGAATAGTCCTGAGAATCGGGAATGGTTTTTTGGCTGAGGCTGCCAGGTAGTATCACTTGGTCTGCCTCGTCCTCAAGGGCTGCAATGGACTGTGAACCAAAGGAGGTGGAGCCTTGAGAGTTGGAGACACTGAGGTAATCGGAAGTGTCGAGCTCTAATTTAGAGGGGATTTCGACATAGAAGTTGCTTGGTGCTTCAGGTAGAATTTCCGATGCAGCATCTGTGTCGACCTCAGACCTCGAAGAGAGTGATGAGAGGGATTCCCTGCAGAGCCGCTTAGTGGGGTATGGGTCGTTCTCTTCTGCTGCTAAATCCTCAAGATCTGAGTAGTCAAACGTTTCTGTGCGGCGTTCACGTTGATCTCTCTTTCGCTTGCGAGGTGGCTGGACGGATTGACTGCTCTCAAGAGAGTGAAGTGGGAGACCATCAGCAGATGGGCCTTGTTCTCCTGCTCCTTCCTTATGGCTGGTCGCTCCTTCCTCTTGGTCCTTGGGGTGCTCAGGGTGCTTAGGGTCGCTTGAATGTTTTGTTGATTTGCGAGTCTCCTTTGCTTTATTCTTTTCCTTCCAGTCGAAAATAGCCTTTGAAGTGACGTCCCTGCTTGGAGTCTTTGAAGGTCAGAACAGCACTGATGAGGGGGCGCGAGTTGGCTCACCCAAGTAGGAGGGTATTGTTCGCCGGTCTCCGAATCGTTTTCCCAGTCTACCAAATATTCAATCTTTCCACTGCGCCACCTTTCTTGCAAAATGTCTCGAATAATCCACCACTTTTCCTTGGGCGGCTTGTTAGGCTTCCTAGGCAATTGCTTCGAACTCTGGTGAGAACTGCTCGGCATTGACAGATCGCAGGCCACCTTCTCCTAGAAGGTGGTGTGTTGTTGTCGAACAGATCCCCGTGTGCGCCTTGATGTTGACTCGGAGATATCCATATGCCTTGTGTCGCGTGTGCTTGGAGAGTTTTTCGGAGAGTGTTTCGCGGTTTGGGGAGAGGGAGCAATCGGTCGCTCGAGGGAGCTGCCTTCCTTACTGGGTCGCGAGGCTGATAGCCGTTGCTCTGGAGCTCTCCGAGCTCGCGCTGGGAAACGGGATGACAGTGGTTCCACAGTCAGCCTGCCGTGGCTGGTAGAAACAGTCCCACTTTCGACCAATCAGTGAGCTTACTTTTATATGCCCCCACTTTAGGGACGCAAACACAGCGCAGCCTCGTTCGCACGAGCCAGGTAAGTAGCTGATGCAGGGAAGGTACGGACAATGTTCCAGGCAGGTACATGCTGATTATATCTGTATCTCGCCTCAGCTGCCTGCTTCAACATTTCCAATTGATTCTACTGAAAGCTGAGTCCGCAGGTGCCAGAATCAAATAGGTAGGTACGGATACCTAGGTGGTACAGAGAACTGAACCTAGCATATGGATACATATTGAGGTAGCTGGTTGCCAACCACGTGGGCTCACTCAAGTCTCCCGTGGATGTTCATCTACTGTGGGTGCACGGGTATCTCAAGTGAATAATGAAAGACACTCATTAAACCGTTCAATATGTCCACTGGGTGGCCCAGTGCTATTTGACCTCCGTATAAAGTGAAGCCAGCCACAGAGGCGGGGGTCGCAGAGGAAGCGTCGCTAGGGTTCGGATCGTCGTTGATATCTCTCATACCATAACCACATCATGCCTCTTTTGCTTTTGATGTACACTAGTCTCTCAAGACTCCTTTTAGCCCGCGCCAGCTGAAATCCAGACCCAATTTTGCCGTTCGTTCTTCATACGTAACCCTTGCGAGCGCCCTGGAAGAAGAAGCGCACGATAAACACCTGCAGAGCTCCCATCAAGATGATCAAAGCGCACTGGATCATGCTGAAGTTGATGATACGCGACTCGGTGCTTCGGACGGTGCTGAAGTTTCGGTTCTCTCTGGTGCGGAAGTACTTCTGTCCTCTGGAGATCGTCGAGAGCTGGCCAGACAGCTTGAAAATGGTTTCCTCGAGGGTGGTGTGCTGTTCAGGAGAAGCGCCCTGCTTGGAAGGCAATTGGGCGCGGACCTCATTCTCAACCTGCATGGAGGAAAGCATTGGTCAGACGATTGTGCTGCGAGGTCATGGCGAACGAAGGGGGTAAGACGTACGGCAATCTCAAAGTCGACAAACTTCTCAGCGAAGGTACTCATCTCGTTGTTGAAGCAGAACTCATAGTCGCCAACCTGCTGGGCCGTGAAGACAAAGTCGCCCTGGCGCTCCTTCTCTCCATCAAGGATGACCTTGCCGCTGGGACCCGTCACAACGTAGTCGATATCGAAGGAACCACCAGATTGAACCTGTGTGCATCGTTTTGTTAGCCGACCGCTACTTATGGGGATGCCAGGCGTCGGGGTTGGTGTTGACATACGGCGAAGTAGAAGGCCACCTTCTCGTTGTCCTTCTGGGTCTTGGCATAGAAGCAGGCCTTCTCGTTGGCGTGAATCTTGTAGGTCAATGCCGTGGCGGCGACCTGAGACACGAAGCAGGCAAAAAGCCCGCAGGCAACGGCGGATAACCTCATGATGTTGTGCGTAGGAACCTCGTGGGCGGGTGAGGATATCTCTGGTGGCTTTGGAGCTGCTGGGGATTCAGGACAAGCTGTCGCCAAAAGGGTCACCACGAACGGGCCACGATTGAAAGTTCGGCGCGGAAAATTGGCGCCCGCTTAAAGGTAAGGTAGCCCCTTGGATCAGTGCACGGACCAGATGGCCAGCTATGCAGATGACACTGACTGGCCCAGAGTGCCGCAGCCGCCGGCTAGGAGGTACGTATCCACTGTTCCTTCGCTGTAGCGGGACGGTTTAGGTGCCCCATCAGAGCTCCTTCCATTCTGCTAGGTGCCTAGGTACCCAGGAACACAGGTCCATCACCTACAATCAAGCGGGTACACCTCCACTAGCCACGCTCACATGTCCACGGGTCCTAGAGCTCAGGTCCTCGTTTTAGTGGCTTGTTATCGCAGTTCCAGTGTTTCAGCCCGGATGGGGCCCATCATTAATCAGTGACCTCATCTGCTGGGAAAGCTACCCGACTCCGTCACGTCACGTCCCCAAAGCTTCTCAACCTCTGCTGAGGCAAGATCGCAAGCTTCTTGTTCTTACCAAACCTTCTTTTCTCACCTTCCCTCGTTCTCGGCTAACTGTGCTCCTTCCTATTTAACAAAACCTACTTGCTCTTCTACGAAGCTTACCAGTTCAACCGATCTTTTGCATAGAAGAAATCATCTAAATAATCGTTTTGGATCTGCCCATATCCACCGAGCTTTCGGCCGCTATGGCGATCCAAACGCGAATTGCCCGTCTTTCCTCAATCGCGTTAAGAGCTGTCTCTTACGTCTTCTTGAGATGGGTAAGTACTCCCACACGTCGGTCTTTTTATTTTATATGAGTTGATGCCACTAACAGTCAGGTGTGCGCAGTTCCCCGGTCCCGTAAGTTCCACTTATTCTTCTCAAGCTTCATCTCCCGTGCCATGTGCTGATCAAGATGTAGGCTGCGGTGCCCCTGAGCATTTTCGCTCTTTTTGCGGTGTTTGTACCTTCATTCATCTCCGGCTATCTCAATGAGCCCAAGTACGATGTTGTTGAGGACGAAGTCGACGTCACGGTGAAGGAGACGACCGTGGAGGTCGATGGTGAGGGTCAGGACCAGGACGGTCATGCCGTCGCCGAGGAGATCCAAATTGATGAGACCATAGTCGTCAAGGAGAGGTCGCGACCCTGGATCACTTTGCTTGCCGGATCGCCCAGCTCTAGCAACCCGATCCTGTCCATCCTGACCTTTCTCATCAACGTTGTGCTGGTCGCAATGACTGCCGACTGCCTTTTCCGTGTTCGACAATATTACCCGGCCGACGACCTCTCGTTTGTGCGCCTGGGCTATGTTTCTCACACGGAAGCCAAGTTTGTCTTGCGCGAGCCTGATCAAGCTCAGATGCCCGTCACTCTCGAAATTCACATCAAGGACCCGCAGCCTCCCTTCGACAACCCCCTTTGGCAGACGGGTGGCGGCTTGAGGTTTACCGACAACACGACTGACTTTACGGCTACGCTCACCGTTCCGCTGAAGCATTCGCAGCAGCGAGTCTATGAATGGAGAACCTCGAACAACCATAGCGGAGAGTTCGTCGCCCCTCCCAGACCGGGTCAGATGTCAACGTTCGCCGACAACAAGTTTACTTTCCTCTCCACTTCCTGCATTCTTCCGCGGTTCCCCTACAATCCTCTTGAGCACCCCTTGGCCATTCCGGGTTTGCGATCTCTGGCCAAGGTGCTGCCTAAATTGCAGGCCCAGTTCATGCTATTTTTGGGTGACTTCATCTACATCGACGTTCCCAGGCGCCAGGGACAGTACGAGGAGGACTATCGCCAGAAGTATCGCCACGTTTACGCCTCTCCGGACTGGGCGCCTGTTGCCCAGAACCTCAGCTGGATTCACGTGCTCGACGACCACGAGATTGGAAATGACTGGTCTTCAAACACCACGGGTGTTTACCGAGCTGCCATTGACCCTTGGCATCACTACCAGGAGCTGGCAAACCCTCCCCCTGCCCTAGTTGCCGGTACCACCAACCTGCGCAGAGAGGGCGCTACCTACTTCGAATTCACTCAAGGCCCTGCAAGCTTCTTCATGCTTGACACTCGCTCTTACCGCTCTGTCAACTCGCTTCCCTACGATGACCCCGAGAAGACCATGCTTGGCGCGCAACAGCTGGAAGACTTCATCGCGTGGCTCAACCGCCCTGAACCCAAGGGCGTAAAATGGAAGATCGTTGCATCTTCAATCCCTTTGACCAAGAATTGGCCTGTCAACACCAGAGACACCTGGGGCGGGTTCCTGGTCGAGAGACGAAAGGTTCTCGAGGCGATGTGGGATGCCGGTGCAAGGGGCATCGGCGTTGTCGTTGTTTCTGGCGATAGACATGAATTCGCAGCCACGAAATTCCCACCCCCGGCAGGAGGACGGTGGCCTGAAACGGCCGCTGCGCATGAGTTCTCGTGCAGTCCTCTGAACCAGTTTGCTTCGCCGATCCCCACTTACAGACAGTACGATGACGAAGACGTTGCTTTGAAGTGAGTAACGCCCTGGTCGTGCTTGACTTCCTGACTGACTTTCCTAGGTATATTCACTCGGGCAACTCGAAGTTCGGTTCTCTCACAATCGAGAACCTAGCTGAGGGTGAACAGAGCACCCTCAAGTACAGTCTGTACGTCGATGGCGAGGAAGCGTGGAACACCATGGTTATGGCACCTCCTGCACATGGCAGCGACAAGGCCGCCTCCTTTTGGGACAAGTTGAAGGGCAATTAGATAGTGCGTAGAGGTATTCCACGTCACAGAGTCGA
Source organism: Colletotrichum musae (assembly GCA_027406025.1). Classification (NCBI taxonomy): domain Eukaryota; kingdom Fungi; phylum Ascomycota; class Sordariomycetes; order Glomerellales; family Glomerellaceae; genus Colletotrichum; species Colletotrichum musae. The sequence goes on along the minus strand of JANVYC010000002.1, from coordinate 1,978,778 downwards.
ATGACTCACTCATGGAGAGCAATTGAGATATGTTCGTTGTTAGAGACCACATTTTGAAGCCACGCAGGGGTTGCGCCGTGCGCCATAGCTTTGAGAACGTTATCCCAGAAATGCTGTCGTCTGACCCCTCACTTCTCGTCAGCCCAACCCTGGTGTAGTCCCGATAAGGCTCCTGTATTCAGGAGACGTTGAGGCTTTCGTGTGATTGCAAATCTAGATGGCGGCACAGAGCGGTGGCCGAACCAGGCCTAAGTGGTTTACATTACGATCAAACTTTCGTAGGAAACTGATAATGGTTTAAGAAGTCTCGAGTGAACCCTTCTAGGCACAACCTTAACAAGGTTCAGTCTCGAAATAAGACACTGTTCAAACAGATATTGATTGATTTCACTCCCCGTCTCTGTTGTGTCTCGCGACATAGCCTCGACAATTCCCCGAGAGTTCGAATTCGACATTGCGGCGACCCAAACAGAGCAATCCAACTCGAGCAAAAAGGAAAAGCCCATGCATCATAATCCGACCTCAGGCTCTCATCCCTTACCCCCTTCTCAAGCAGTCACCCCTTCTCTGGCGACACCCGCCGGCACATGTGTGACCCCCATAACGTTGCGAGCTCTTCCCCTTCCTCCTCCGGGTCGTTTAGTCGCGGGAGGAATAGTCAAGCGACACCGCGGGTTCTGATGGCCTTGATCTTCTCTGTTGCCTTTGTCAGGAACAGGTTTCTGGGTGGCTCGACGCCCGTTCCGACGTCCATTTCATCGAACGTCAGGGCGGGCTTTCGATGAGGAGGGACACCTACGTCAGTCTGCGCCGGCTGCGGCTGCGGTAGCACGGGGCTCTCCGTCCTCGCGTCCCAGCAGCCAGGCTCCGCAAGCCGAGACGGCCCAGCGCCGTCGTCGTCGTGTCCACCACATCCGGAGCTCGAAGCGTGTACCACGGCGCGACCCCGCTGCGAAGGAAGCCCGTCGATGGCGCTGGGCCAGGCGCCGCCGGGTCGCTGCGGGACCCGGAGGGGGTGAGGCTTCAGACTCGTCAGCTGCTGCCCGCGACCGGTCTCCACCTCCCGCGGCCTCTGCCCGGGCGTGGTGTAGCTCACCGTGATGGCCATCCTCTCCTCCGTGTCCATGCTCGCCGCCCCGGGGGACGCGGGGGCCCCCCGGCTCTCCCGCAGGCCGTCCACGTCGTCCCGCCGCGCCTGCGGCACCGACATGAACAGTTCGTCGTCGTCGTCGCTCCTGTCCCGGGCGCTTCTCGCGCGGTGCCGGAAGTCCACCAGCCCCGGCGGCGTCGGCGAGGCGGCCGTGGACTCGGACTGGCTGCGCCTCTTGTCCCGGCGCCGCGAGCGCTGCTGCGAGGACGGGCGCCGGGCCGGACGGCTCGCGGCGCGGGTCCGGCTGCGGCTCGTGCCGATCATGTGCGTCGGGGTCTGCTGGATGCTGGACGGGGGCCGGTCGAGGTTGGTTCTTGCGTCGCAGGGGCCGGGCTGCTGCTGCTGCTGCCGGCCCCGGGACGAGGCTCGGTAGGGAATCTGTCGAGATCCGGCGGTCCGGGGGCCGTGTGTCTGCCGGTCTGATGACTGGGCCCGCTGGTGGTTGTCCGGTTGTCTCTGGCGGGGGACTTGCTGCTGCTGCTGCTGCTCCGGGTCGTACCGCGGGCCGTAATTCGGTTGGTAGTGAGTTTGCTGCTGCTGATGCTGCTGATGCTGCGGGAATTCCTGCACTTCCAAAGCATTCCTCCGTTCGTCCTCGACGCCCACGCCGCGCTGCTGCTGCTGCTGCTGCTGCTGCTTCTCCAAGACCTGCGCGGGACCGAACGTGTTCCGATCGCTGGGAAAGACGGGCGACCGGATCTCGGCGCGCATCTTCCGCTTGAAGTGCTGGTAGAACAGGGCCACCAGCCAGACGCCGATGACGCCAAAGGTGATGCCCGTGAAGACGTGGACGATGTGGCGCGGCAGGGGCTCCTGCTTGGCGCCGGCGAAGACGAGGACGACGACCATGAGGGTGAAGAGGACGAGGATCAGGGACCAGGGGATGAACTTGGAGGTGCAGTCGGATATGAACTGGTCCAGGCAGTCGCGGGACATTTCTGTTTGTTCGACCTTGGCTCGCGAAGTTGAACTGTGCGTTGGAGTTGAGGCGGGATGTTGGGTGGCTATGGAATGGGAGCTTTCGGTGGACTGTCTGCAGCCAACATGATATAGACTGATCAAGATGTCCATGTGGCAAGATCGACGAGAATGATGGACCAAATACGAAGACACGAGAAGGGCTCGGGGACTTGTGGTAAGCAGTCGAATTCTTTTCCTGACTCTATGTTCAAAAGCTCCATCCCATGGTATCGTACAGATATGTCTCGTTGCTCATCAAAGTGTAAAAGGTGTAGGCGTGTGTATGTACAAAAGAAGATGTAAACCCCCGTCTCAAACCCGCAGCACACAAGTCAAAGATCACCCTGGACGCCGGTACGGCTCATAGTGAGACCTCGCCTGCGCCGCCGCCTCCCCTTCCCTCCTTGGGCTGCGCGGGTTCCAGACGCTGAAAGAAACAGGCGTGGCGGGCAGCTCGACCGGCGGGTTGCTCCCCACCGATTCCGGGCTGTAGTGCTTGAAGAACGTGTAGCGCTGCGGCGGCTTCGTCTCCGCGGTGTTGTAGGCCGGCGGCGGCGAGTTGTACCGCGGCAGGGACACGTCCTGCTCCGAACGGTGGCCTCCGTCCTCACGGAGCTGCTTCCATGGCCTGGGGAAGCGCGCGGCGGAGCCGACCTTTTCTGATATCGAGCGCCGCTTGAACCACAGAAGGCACGTCAGGCCGGCGACGGAGGCGACCGCCGCGACCGTCGTGCCTGCGATGACGCTGACGGGAGTCGTATTCGAGTCTTCGGACGACGTGACGGCTGGCGGCGGGGTTTGCGACGTGGCAGTAGGGGGCGTGGCGGCAGGGGTGGAATATTCTCGAACCGTGCTGGTCGATGTCGTCGATGCAGGAAGCCCTTCAGCGCTTGTCGAAGTTGTTGTGGCAGTTGCCTCGCGCGAGGGCAGTGCCGGCCTTCCCGTCACGACAATGAACCTTGTCGTGATGGCGACGATTTTGGTGGTGCTGGAGCTGCTGGAGCTGCTGGTCCGAGACTCCTCGTCCAAGACGCAGGCAGAACCACCTCGACACTTGTAGCCAAACGGACAGCACTTTTCGCCGCAGACGGGCAGGGATTCGTCGAGCTTCGTGGTGTGGATGGGACTGTCCGGGCTCTTGACGACATCTTGTGCGGTCATATCGCAGATGATGGTCGAGATGACGTCGCACGAGGCCCCTTTCGGACAGCAGAGGGCAGTGCTGCCTGCTGCAACGACGAGGCATGTCGTATCGCTGGGACAGCAGAAGTAGTCGGGCGTGCCGTTGCCGCAGGCGTTGTGTCCTTTGACCGGACAGCTGGCGTTCGGCCGTAGCGAGGCTCTCTGCATGAGAGAGTTTGTTGTGTCTCGAGAGGAGATTGGACTGGATGATAGTAGGTGGTTGACTTGGAGGCTGGAGACGAAGCCATCATAGCAGAGCAGCCACGCAAGGACGCAGACCTTGCGCCAACATGGCCTGTAAACCATTATGCCTTTGGGTATCAGGGTGAACGTAAAGAATCGACGACAAATTACAAAGAAATACTGACAAAAGCTCAGGTCAACTGAGACCGATACCACCAGGATCCAGAGAAGGAAACGCCACTCGGCGAGAAGGAAGCCTGCGGTATATCAACATCTTCTCGTCCCTTGCACATCTGCGGCACTGACAACGCAGAATATGCCGTTGGAACGAAGCCCAAGGAAGGCAACCAACCGCAGAGCAGACTCTGCCGCGATGGAGGGTTTGATGTCCTCTGCATCATCTCCAATCTGCCCGGTTGCCCTCCCGTCGCCAAAGGCAGCCAATGAGGAGAGGCTCCTACGCGCGATGGCAACGACTAGCACCAACAGAACATCCACCTGCAGGAGACGAGACCGCACCAGCGAAGACAGGCTCGTGAACCAAACTGCCGGAACCGCCCGAGTCATGTGAGTGGACAGCTCTGCGAAGAAGTCAAGAGTGCGCCTTGGGTCTTTTCAGAGGAATACCATCCAGTGTCCGGCGCTTGCTCGAAGACTGGGGCTCAATGCAGGGGTTCCACGGTCCCGAAGTCCCCAAGATTCGGGTGACTGTTGACGAGAGCCCAAGAATTCCAAGAAGACGGACACGGCGGCTATTTCTGCCACCTGTTGGAAATGTGCTGGGGACTAGGTATTACCGCATGGCTGGGTTTCCAGAACCACGTAGAGGGTCGCGAGAAGTGGTCTGAAGGCCGGAAGTGGGCGAAGCGAGGCGGACTTTGTCTCTTCCCAACGACGCGGCAGTTTCGAGGGCCAGGCCACTTGGTCGGGAGGCCCGGTGGAAGGCAAAATTGCATTTCAGGCTGTGAGATTGGACCTAGTTGCTGAAAGGAAAAAAAGATCTTTCCCATATGTTGTACCTAAGCGGATGTGGATGTTGATGAAAGAGAAGATAGCACAACAAAGCAGCATCCCTTCAGAGTGAAACACCGTCTCCACTTCGCTTCGCTGTAAGCCGAGGCTTTTTAGCGCGCTTCTCAGCGATTCCACGCCATGGCAAACACCCAGAAGCGTGAATCTCCAGTGTCCACCCACAGTGTTCCCAGGTACACTATCAGCTGATGTCACTACCCAGATGTAACCATCTCGGGCCCTTTTCCCGTGGCCTTGGCTCTTATCTCGGCGAGGAAGGCGGGGTGGGGCGAGGACGAACGGGGAAAGATCCCCCTCTACCTAGAGGGGGATCTTTCCCCGGGTCTTCTCAGACGACAAACACCTCGTAGAAAAAACATCCCACTTTAATCCTCGAGGACTGGTCTAATAGTGTACGACTTTGCCAATTGTCTTCTTTGGCAGCATCACTTCTCAGCTGCAGCACATTCCAATTCCTCACGAGACATGCTTCCACTCAGATATGCCGGCTCTCGAGCCGCAAGGTACGGCGATCCGTCTTCCTTTCCTCCGGTGTCTCTCCGTAGTCCCCGGCGACACGTGCGGAAAGACACATAGGTCTCACATCTAAATTTCTCAGGCGCGCTGCGTTCGGAGCATCGGTACCCCGTATAGCAGGCTTCGGGCCCTCGAGAAACATTTCCGCAACAGTTGCCCGGCTCCAGCAGCTCGATGTCAAGGTCGTCAAGGACGGCATCCAAGTCGGCGGGTTGGACGCCGGTTCTGCCCGCAGATCGACTCTGTAAGTTGCCTCGACCCCTGCCACCTCTCCCACCCTCCTCGACCGATCCGGCTCCGGGTGGCCGGCTCTTACGATGAATGAGAGTTCAACGGCCGACCACTCCCGCCTGTCATGTAGTCTGTCTGCCAAAACTCAATTGACTAACTCAATCCTAGCCCGCACTTCTGGTTGAGGTACGTTGCCCAGCTTCCAGACGGAGAGGACCCGGCCAATTAACTGTTGCCCCAAGAGACAACTGCCGATGCACCCAATGCGTGAACCAAGACACCATGCAAAGAAACTTCGACACCTACGCTGTACGTTGGTCCCGTCTCTTCAACCCAAAACCATCCCAACTAAGCCGTAGGCTCGCAGATCAGCGAAGACGTCCGCCCGTCAAACGTCAAGTCCGAAGAACAGGGTATCACCGTGAAGTGTAAGTTGTCGTCGTTCCTCCGCAGAATATTGGACTGACCGCGAGCCTTAGGGGAGCAGGATGGCCACCAGAGCTTCTACCCCTGGAACTTCCTTAAGCATTACCTGCAGAACGACCACCGCAGCGGAGAACAGGTCAAGTACGTCTCCAGTATCGCGGCAACATCTCCAATCCCGCTGACGTCTCTCGCAGCTTCCACTACTGGGGCGCCGATATTGCCAGCAAGCGGCCTGTTGTTGAATACGACCACGTCATGAACTCGAGCGACGAGTCGGGCATCGCCAAGTTGACAAATCTCATCGTACGCCTGCCCCGAACTCATGAACCCCTCCCTCCCTATCACCTACTCACACGCAGCAGCGCGAGAACGGTTTCGTCTTCGTCGATGGCACCCCCTACTCGACCCCCGAACCCACGCAGCGCGTCCTCGAAAAGATCGCTTTCATCCGCGAGACGCACTACGGCGGCTTCTACGACTTCGTCCCGGACCTCGCCATGGCCGACACCGCCTACACCAACATCGCCCTGCCCGCCCACACCGACACCACCTACTTCACCGACCCGGCCGGCCTGCAGGCCTTCCACATGCTCTCGCACGAGGCCCCGCCTGGCCAGAAGCTCCCCGAGGACGGCAAGCTGGGCGGCGAGTCCCTGCTCGTCGACGCCTTCAACGCGGCGCGCATCCTGAAGCGCGAGGACCCCGCCGCCTACGAAATCCTCTCCAAGGTGCGGCTGCCGTGGCACGCGAGCGGGAACCAGGGCATCACCATCACCCCAGACAAGCGGTACCCCGTGCTCGAGCTCGACCAGGACACGGGCGAGCTGCACCGCGTGAGGTGGAACAACGACGACCGCGGCGTCGTGCCCTTCACCGAGGACGTCTCGCCGACGGAGTGGTACGCCGCCGCCCGCAAGTGGGACGCCATCCTGCGCAGGCCCGACGTCGAGTACTGGGTGCAGCTGAAGCCCGGACAGGTCTTGAGTGAGTTTTCAACGCCCAGCCTTGAGTCTCGCGTTATCAAATGCTGACCGACGTTTTCCTCCTTTCCCTAGTCTTTGACAACTACCGTGTGATGCACGGCCGGAGTGCCTTCGAGGGCCGACGTCGTATTTGCGGTGCCTACAGTAAGTTCCCACATTGTCCCCAGTTGGTGTCTCGACTTGGCTAACGAAGCTCAGTCTGCCACGATGATTTCATCTCGCGCTGGAGAAACACCAACTTCCACCGCGAACAGGTTCGCGACCAGGTCGTTGGATAAAGCAGCGCGTGACCGAGGCGCCGAGAGCATGTCATGTCATTTTTCAAGGTAGTTGAGGCGGCTTGGATTCGGCATGTGGAACATGTTGCTGCAAAGTGGACAGACACATCGCCAGCTTCCCTGGGGTTGCGCACTTTGATATTACATTCACAAGGGAAGGGCAACGCGGGTCGAGGTAGCGGGCCGGGTTCTAGGCACTCAGTAGCGTGGCCCCTAGACGAGGAAAGGCCCGTAGGCGGCTGGAAAGCTAGAAGCGCGCCAGTCGAGTTGAAGCGGGGATCGTTTTAGCCTCCCCCCCCGATGGCCCCGCGATTCAGGTACCCCGTAGGCCGTAGCGTAGCGTAGCAGCATCCTACCGCGGTAAAATCGACTTTTTAGCATGTTCGAACTTCGAAGCCGCCCCAATCTGGAGCAATGCGACCCGAATAGCCCCGAGACCCGGGACCCCATGGCACTAATTGCACTCCATACCATACCACCCCCACACACCCACGGCGGCGACCCGAGCTTGAAGAAACACATGCGACATGCGACATGCGCCGTCTTCAGACTTGATGATGCCCACGACGCAACCTGGCCCGGGACGCCGTCGCTGCCCCTCCATCCTTGGCTTCAGAATGTGAGGCACAGCAGCAAGCTTTAAAGCTCCACCGCGTCACCTCTCTCTTCTCGCTAGAGATTGTTCCGTCGGCCCAGGTCCGGGTGCATGAAAGCCAGGGGGGGAACGCTCTCATTGCCGCGGCGTGCCGGCCATGCTGGTATTAGTATTAGCTTGCCCTCCCTTCGCACTCCTCCGCGACCCCATCGTGGAATCTTCAAAGACCCTCAGTATCGTAGATTGCGGTGAAGCTTCTCCCTAGAACCCTGTCAATTTCAATTCCAGTTCCAGTTCCGAAAAAGCCTCCTGCGGCATATTCTCCCTGCCCCCGCGCGGCCCTCCCGATAAAATGTTTGGCTCCGTCCTGCGGGCTGCCGTCGCGCGGCCACGAGTCCTCTGCGTTCCCCGTGTTGCAACCGCCGCTGCCAGAAACAACAAGACCACCGCGAGATTCCAACCCTTCTCCACGACAATCGCAGACATGGCGGACATGAAGGACGGCGCTTTCAAGAACAACGCGACGGTGGCCCCCGAGGGCAACCGCGTGCTGCCCCTGTTCTCGCTCAAGGGCAAGACGGCCATCGTCTCCGGCGCCGGTGCTGGCATCGGCCTGTCCATCGCCCACGCCTACGCCGAGGCTGGCGCGAACGTCGCCATCTGGTATAACAGCAACAAGAAGGCCCTGGAGCGTGCCGCCGAGATCGAGAAGGAGTATGGCGTCAAGTGTGCGTTTGTCGTCGGCGTCGTAGAAGAAGAGCGCCCTGCCAGTTTAGCTGACTCTTGACCCCAGGCAAGGCGTACAAAGTCAACGTCACCTCCCACCAGGCGATCCAGGAGTCGGTTCAGCAAATTGTCTCCGAGTTCAACGGTCGCTTGGACATCTTCGTCGCCAACTCGGGCATCGCGTGGGAGGAGGGGCCGTTGATTGACGGGCCCATGGACAAGGCCGACAGGGTCATGGCCGTCAACGTCAACGGCACCATCTACTGCGCTCAGGTCGCCGGCGCGCATTTCCGCCGCCAGAAGAAGGAGGGAACAACGCTCGAAGGCAAGCCGCTCGAGGGCTTCACCTACGGCAGCTTCATTGCCACCGCCAGCATGAGCGGCCACATCGTCAACGTCCCGCAGTCGCAGGCTGTGTACAACTCGTCCAAGGCAGCCGTCATCCACCTTTGTGAGTTGTCGTGAGATGCTGCAGTTTGACTTGACTCGAGACTAACAAGACCCCAGGCAAGAGCTTGGCTGTCGAGTGGGTCGACTTTGCCCGCGTCAACACCGTCTCGCCCGGATACATCAAGACCGAAATCACCGATTTTGTGCCCGAGGAGTCTAAGCAGCAGTGGAGGAACAAGACCCCGATGGGGTAAGTTGTCAAGGCAAAAGAATCGTGCTTCGATGCTAACTTGCCGTGACAGACGCGAAGGAGAGCCGAGGGAGCTCAAGGGAGCGTACCTCTACCTTGCATCGGATGCCGCCTCGTACACGACTGGTTGCGATCTTAGCGTCGACGGAGGCTACTGCCTGCCATAGAGAGACCAAGGGCTGATATCTTTACGGCACGCTACGACGTAGCGCAACAGACGTGGGAAGCTTGCGATGACACTTGAACTCGGGCACTTGGCGGGAAAGAAAGCCGCGTGTCGTGAAGCCGAGTCCAAGCTCGCAAAGTACGCGCGGACAATTCTCATCAACACGGCCACCTGCCGGACGGCTGCGGAGACAAGGCCAACATTGAAGCCGGATTCCGAGTCTGGGAGGCGGAGGACCTATTGAAAATACCCATTGATAACGGCAGAAGAGCCAAGAGAGAGAGAATTAGAGGGATAAATTTCCGAGGTAGGAAACAGGTCAATAGACACCCATGTCATCAGGTGTGTGTTCGGTCAGTTCGTGATGCATGCATGTGTCGCGTGGTGTCGTGCTTGTCGATGGAAAACCCGGATGCAAAGCCATGGAGGGCGGGTAAGCGGAATTCGCCCAATACAAATCGTGGGATTTCCAGGTTTTTGATCTGACCATGACAAGGCAGATTGGAGCAGAGCAGCAAAGTGGAAAAAGCCCAGCGCGGGAGGGGAGGGGGAGAGGAGGAGGGGGGATGGTCGACGAGTACGGAGTACCTTAGGTACGTATCTTTTGCGGTCAAAGTGGGGGGGGGGGGGGGGGGGGGCAGACGAGGCAACTGCCAACTGGATGCGTTCACTTTTGACAGGTTGCGGCCGCCTTTTCGAGTCTGGCCCCTATTAAAGCCGACGGGAGATGGAGGACGTAATACCTATGGTGGTCTGTCGAGTCGAAGCACGGATACCTGAGAATACGCGTGTGAAAGCGGGGGAAGAAAGTCCCTTCTACACGTGTGCTTGTTCGCCCCGCTGTCCGCGGGCATTTGGCGTCTGCCACCTGCCAATTCTATCACACGGGCGATGAATTTCATCTGAGGTGGCGTAACCTCTGAGCTCCCTCCAGCTTGTGTACCTAGGCAGGTAGGTAAAGGCTAGGGACCACGCAGTCCCCTATTCTATTACCGGCGGCAGTAATAGCACCCTGGTTTGAGGTGGATTCACTGGCTTTTGCATGCTATCAGTGGCTGACCGACCTTGCGGGAGGGTGAGGTAAGCTCATACTCATATGGGCATGAGCATAACAAGGTACCCTACCCCAGCATGTCCACCAGCGCCGCGCAGCACCTAGCCTTCACCGTAATTAGCAGCGGCCCGGCTACCTAGAGACTGCAGACTGGAGCGCACAGCAGCAGCAGCAGCGACTGGACCTGGTCGAGTGCAGTGCATCCCATTCGGGTTCATGGTGAACAGGGGGGTAGAAAAACCTCCTAGGGGGGTGTGGCAGTGCCCAAATCGGCCCGGAGGAATGTTTTCACTGAGTTATTCGCATTTATACAGGCCCACACAGTTAAGGTACTTTGTGTTAGATTAAATAACTTATAATATATAATTAATTAATTTATGACTTAGTACTATAATAAGTTAAAACTATATTTTAAATATAGTAGGTATATACTTATTAAAAATAAACTTAGTATCCTATATCTCTTTTTGTATTAAGTATAACTAAGGAATTAATATATCTAACTCTTTCACTATATACTTAACTAGATTTAAGTAACTATAGAAATATAACTAAGTATTAACTTAATAACTACTTAATATAAGCTTCTTTTTATCTTTTATTAATCTAACTAGACTACTTCTTTTAGTTAAACTTAGTTAGAATTTAAATCTATTTAAGGATCTATAGTTTAATATCTTTAGTTTAAAAAGTAATAAGTTTATATTTAAAGACTCTATTTCCAAGTTTAATCTAGATACTTATAACTTAATTAAGAATTTAAACTACTTTATTAATAAGTAGTTTAATTTAAAAACTAGTAGTTATAATAGCTTAGACTTAGACTTTTTAGGATATAAAGTAAACCTTTAGTGTAAGATAGGTTTATTTAAAGTAAGTATAGATTAAGTATATACTTAGTATATACTAACTAGATATAGAAAGGGGTTAGAACTTAAGGTATACTAATATTTAGTAGTAGTAAGTATAAGGTTATAGTATTTACTATTTATAATTATATTATAATGCTACTATATTCTATAACTAAAGTTAGAGGTATTTTATATACTATTTTTTATAACGTTAAGGAAGCTAATATAAAGATAATAAATACTAAAAAGCTTATTAATAATATAAGTTAAATTATTTAGTACTTTATTATTTAAGTAGAATTACTTAAGTAGAAGTTATATATACTCTTAGAGTATATAGTATAAGTACTTAACTAGTACTAGGTGTATACTAACTATATAATAAACTTAATAAAAAGCTTAACTAAGTATAGTATTAACTCTATTAATATACTAGTATAAAGTATTATAAGTTTATATATAGTATAATTATAACTCTAAATAAGTATTAGGATAAAGGGGACTTTTAATAAGCTTAAAAGGAGCTTTAAGTAGTAGTAGGGGTAAAGGATATTCTAGACTTTATTATAGAGGTATTACTTAAGGAGACTAAATTATAGGTCTATATACTGCGTATATACTAAGTGTCCTTTAAGACCTAACTTACTATATATTAACTTTATTATTAGCTAGCTTAGTAGCTTTTAGTGTATATAGAACTAGAACTAGTGTAATAGTAGTTATTATAAATATCTAGCTTAGTTATTTAATTAAGAAGTAGTTTATATATACTAGGATTAATAAATCTAACTCTTTACTTAGAATAACGTAAGTATTTATTTAGTATATATATAGTAAGTATTTAAATTAATTTAGATTTAGACTCTGTATATTAAGTACTTAAAGAATAGTTTACTTAAGCCCTAGTACTATACTTATAGTATTTTAATAGACTAAGTAAGAGTTAATATTAATTATCTTTATGGTTTAGTTAAGATAGGTGGTAAGTATAAAGTAAAGTTTAAGTGTGCCTGGGTTAGTAATACCTATACTATGCGGTAGATATATAGTAAGTACTAGCTAAGTAGATAGTAGGTATATATTAACTCTATGCTAGGCTTTAGCTATTTATAGAGTAATAGTAAGATTAATATTAGGGGATACTGGGTTAAATTTAATATCTATGTCCCCTAGAACCTAGTAAAGTTCCTATTTATCTTTCTTCTTTACTATAGGTTATATACCTATATTCCTCTACCACTAAGCTATTTACTATGTAGTTTTATAGACAAAATTACTCTTAGTCTTTTAGATAAACCTAATATTAGTATACTATTAGTACATAAGTAATATAAACGTAATATAGGCTGGGTATATATTAATGCTATAAATAGAAAAGTTACTCTTTTACTCTAGAATCTGTAAGATCTATTAGTACTTTAGGGTAGATATATTTTAAGTAATTTATAATAGTCTTTATAATAAGGATAAAGTTATAGTCCTTATTCGTAGGACTTAACTATTATAGTATTTAGAAGGGCTTAACTTTATAAGTAAAGTGGATATACAACGTATACTAAGTATATACTAAAAATATATAGGGGTTTAGTATAAATTTACTTTAAATTAAGTTAAATTTAAAAACAAATAATAAATCTATAAGGTTTAACTAATACTAAATAAAGACTTTTATATTATCTATATTACTATAAAGAATATAGTAAAACTCTATAAAGTTCGCTACTTTAAGATTAATATATCCTTTAAAATAGTAAAAGGGAAAATAATAGTATTTAAGATATACGGGTAGTAAAAGAAAGGCTAGTATAAGTATAGTAGACCCCGAGTATATACCTAGGTTAACTTTAATAGACTTTAAATTATACGTCTATATTTAGATAAATATAGTCTTAAAAACTAAATATATAACTCTATTTAAACGGGTATTTAGTTAAATAGAGTTAGTTTTTAAGTAGCTAGTTTATTAGGTATATATCTATCTTTATATAATTAATATAATCTATATAATTACTATAAATATAAATATAAAATAGAGCCTAAGTAAAAAAAGCCCTAGTATATATAAAGTATACGCTTAGTATACTTATAGAGTATTTTAAGTCTAAGTAACTTTCTCTATAGTTTTAATATATCACAAATATAAAATAAATACTTCTAGTATATACTTATTTTTTATAAAGTATATATATAGTAGAATTAGTAGAAAAAGTTTTTTAATTACTCTATATTATCCTTTTTATATTAGCTTTAAGAGGTTAAGTTAGAAACGGTATACCTAAAGCACATCAACAGTATATACACAGTATACCCCAAAACTAAATACTAGTTTTATAATAAGAAGAAGGACTAGATTAAAGCTACTTTTATTTAGTTATAGAGTAAAATACCCTTTTAGTAGTAGATATTTATTTAGAAGTATATAAACTTTATAAAATTAAGCTATACTAAAAATAACTTTACTACTAGTTAAGGGTATATAATACTAATAGTAATTATTAAGTAAGTATACTATTTATATTTATAGAGTATATACTAAGTATAAAGTAAAATAAAGTATGTAGTATTTACTAATTTTACTTAGTAAAAGTATAATAGTTTTATATTTAATACTCTAAGTAGTTAAAGAAATACTTTATAACTAGTACGTATTATACAAAACCTCTAATAAATACAATAGTACTAAGAGAGATATATATAACAATATAATACTAACTCTAGTATCCCCTTTAACCTACTAAATCCCCTAAATACTCTAAGCCCTAGTTTAATACTAAGTTTAAGTATACTAAATATAATTATAATTTAAAACTCTTTTTTACTAAATAGTAATAGGGTATATACTTAGTTTATATTTAGTTTAAATATACTATTATCTTTACTTATATAATACTTAAAAAAACACTATATTAACTAAATTTTAAATATATTTAAGGATAATATTAACCTTTAAGAGATTAAAAGACTAAAAAAGAAAATAAAGGAGCTTAAATTAAAAAAGAAAAAATAAGAATTAAAAAAGTAAATTATAGAGTTAAAAAAAGAGTTAGGGGGGGATATAAAAGATATAAAAGGGAAGCTAAGTAAAAGTTAAAAGAATATAGAGTATATACCTAGTAAATATTATAATAGAATTAAGTATTTATTAAAGTAATTTATTAAAAAAGTAATACTAACTATATATATACTAAATACACTTTTAAACTAAAACTAATAAAGGGAAAGTAACTCTAGTATATATATACTAAGTATACTCTTAAACTATATTACTAAACCCTAAGTATACTAAAATACTAAACTATAAAGACCTATTATATATATATTAAAAGTATATAGAATTAAAAAGCCGGGGGTGTAGGGATTATATTATATAAAGTACTTAGTTTTAGGTTAGTATATACTAAGTATTAGTAGGTATATACTTATAATTCTTATAAACTCTAGTAGCTAGAGCATAATACTTATTAGTACTTATAAATATTAGTAAAATTTATACAATAAGTATATACCTAGTGTACCCTAAGTATAGTAGTTAGTAAAAAGTAAATTAGGGGTATTATTATAAATAAACACAAAGTTACACTAGTATTATATTAGTATATATATAGTTAATACTAAGTATAGATTAGGGTGGTTCTTACTTTATACTTCTTTAATCCTAGAGTAGAACCTTAAATAGTACCCTTTTATAACTGTATTAGTAATAGTAATTAAGTATATACCTAGCTTAGGCCTAATCCTAAATATATTCTAGTCCTATTAGTATCTACTACTACTAATATATACGTTATACTTTTCTATTAAGTATATACTAACTTAAAGAAAGGGGTTAAAGTTTCTATAGTTATTAGTAATATAGTTAAAAAAAAGGAGTATTATTTTAGTATATACTTAGTATAAATTAATTTTAGCTAGGGCTAGGGTTATTATTTATTAACTATAGACTAAACTAAGTATTAATAAATAAAAAGATAGTAAATATATAGTAAATAAATAGTATCCTTTAATTTAGTATATACTAGGCTTACTTTATAAAACTTTATTTTATACTTATAGATAAAGGCTTTATTAATTTAATTAAAAGGGTATTAGTTAAGTATATAATAAGTAGATAGTAAAAGCACGTATATAAAAGCCTCTATAGCGTTATAAAACTAGCTAATAAGGCTATTCTAGGGGCTGTATTTTTAATAAATTAGTTAAGTATATACTAAGTAAATACTAAGTATATAATATACTTAGACTTATAGTTAAAGAGTATGTTACGCTAACTATAAAAGTAGATATAGAGTTTTATAGTACTATATTTAAGTTAGTACTAAGTATATACTAAGTATATATAGTACTTACTTTTAGGCTATAGTATTTTTAGTTAAAGTAGTATTAGTATAGTTTAAGTTAGTAACTAGAAGATTATTAGTATATACTAGGTATATATAGGGAATATAATAGGATATTTACCTACACTAGTGTATTAGTAGTAGATATAGTAATAAACCTAGATATATTAAATATAACTAGTATATACTAAACTAATACTAAACTTACTAAAAGTTAGTTACTTAAAATAACGCTATACTAAATACTGCTATTAAAATTAATAATAATTAAGTACTTATTTAATATTAAGTATATACTAAGCTAATACTAATAGAGGTAAACTAATATACTAGTATTAATACTAAAAAAAATAGTACTAGGGTTTAGGGCTACTATATATATAGTTAGTATATATACCTTCTATATCTTAAATATACTTAAACTTACTTACGTTAATAGCTATAGTTATATTATACTTTATAATAAATAAGTACTATATATATACTAAGTTAATATAAAATATACAAAAAGGGACCTAACTAGTATTAGTATTAATAATAGGCCCTAATTAAAGTTAGTTTAATTATAAAATAGTAAAACTTTAAGTATATACTTACTATAGAAGTAGCTATATACTAAGTAGGGGTTAACTACGTTATTAACCCTAGTGTTAACGAATAGTAAAGCTGTGCTAGTAAAGTTATTACTACTTTAATTTAGTATGTGCTTAATTAATACTAGAATAGTAGTAAACTTATACTTAAAAGATATTATAATAACGTAGTAGTAATACGATTAAGAGTTATTTAAGGAGAGGATTTTTTTTTTATAAAGTTTTAGCTGGTGTCTGGTTTATGCCTGTGCGCTACTAAGTATATGCAGGCACGTGACTAGGCTTAATTAGGTTTATAACTTAGTGGATGTGGGTCTCTTGGTTGGGTTTAATTAAGCGAATGCCTTTGTGTGTATTTTTTAATATTTATACGGTGTAGACCTGTATAAATGTGAACAACCCGGCGCAAATATTCTTCCGGGCCGATTTGGGCACTGCCATACCCCCCTAGGAGGTTTGGCAACCCCCCGGTCTGCAAGATTCCGATCCCATTCCGTCCCATCCCCTTCACCCAACTCCCCCTTCTCAGCCCTATCTTTCCTCACCTCAATTTTTACCCCTCGCCTCGCATTGCCTCGTCCTGCCACGCCTGGTCATTCTCGCCGTCTCGTGCTCAACGACTCGCCGCCGTCCAGCTTGCCTCTTTGTAGGCCCATCGCGACGACACCCAGAGCTGGTCCACCTCTTGCCCTGGTTCACCGCTCCGTTCTTCGCCATCATCGATACCCGACCGAGCCCCTCGATCAAGGACCCTTACAAAACTCCCCAACCACACTTTCAACGCCAGCCCAGCTGCCCGTCATGGACCCCGAGGGTGCCCCCGCGCCTGGCGACGAGCGTCGCACCCAGCAGGTCGACAATGCCATTCGCGCCATCCGCGAGAAGAAGCCGCTCCCCGAGATCGACTTCACCATCCACACCATGGAAGATGGAACTCAAGTGAGCACCATGGAGCGAGTCTGCAAAGGTACGCCGCACCGCCTGTCCGCCGTGACGCCCTCACCATCACCACCATCGCCGTCGCCATCGCCCATCTATGGCGTCACGATGCCCCTTACTGCGCTCCTTTCGACCTTTGCTCGCCTAGTGTCTTTGCTGACGTTGATTCCTTGCGCTAGATGTCCAAGCTCCCGCCATGTTCACTCCCTCCGACGAGCAGTTCTTCGAGGATGAAACCCACACGAAGCCCGACATCAACTTCCTCAAGCAGCACTTCTACCGCGAAGGTCGCTTGACTGAGGAGCAGGCCCTGTGGATTCTCAAGACCTGCACTGAGGTGCTCCGCGCCGAGCCCAACCTTCTCGAGATGGATGCGCCCATCACCGTTTGCGGTGACGTTCACGGCCAGTACTACGATCTGATGAAGCTGTTCGAAGTCGGCGGTGACCCTGCCGAGACTAGATACCTGTTCCTCGGTGACTACGTCGACAGAGGATACTTCAGTATCGAGTGTGTCCTGTACCTTTGGTGCTTGAAGATTCACTACCCCAAGACCCTTTGGCTGCTTCGCGGCAACCACGAGTGTCGCCACTTGACCGACTACTTCACCTTCAAGCTTGAGTGCAAGCACAAGTACTCCGAGGCCATCTACGAGGCTTGCATGGAGTCATTTTGTTGCCTTCCCCTGGCTGCCGTCATGAACAAGCAATTCTTGTGCATCCACGGTGGCCTGAGCCCCGAGCTTCACACTCTCGACGACTTGCGAACCGTGAGTTGCTGGCGCTCGATGAAGCATCCCACGTGCCACTAACACCCACATGCAGATCGATCGATTCCGCGAGCCGCCGACCCAGGGCCTCATGTGCGACATCCTTTGGGCCGATCCTCTTGAGGACTTCGGGCAGGAAAAGACGAGCGACTACTTCCTGCACAACCATGTCCGTGGTTGCTCCTACTTCTTCTCCTACCCCGCTGCGTGCAACTTCCTCGAGAAGAACAACCTGTTGTCCGTCATTCGAGCCCACGAGGCACAAGATGCGGGATATCGCATGTACCGCAAGACTCGTACCACTGGTTTCCCCAGTGTCATGACCATCTTCTCCGCGCCGAACTACCTCGATGTCTACAACAACAAGGCTGCCGTTCTGAAGTATGAGAACAACGTTATGAACATTCGTCAGTTCAACTGCACGCCCCACCCGTACTGGCTGCCCAACTTCATGGACGTCTTCACCTGGTCCCTACCTTTCGTCGGAGAGAAGATCACCGATATGCTCATCGCCATCCTCAGCACATGCTCTGAGGAGGAGCTCAAGGAGGACGCCACTCCTTCCTCGACGTCACCCGGACCCATGTCGCCTCCCCTTTCCGGAGCCTCGCAAGACCCCGAGTCGATCGAGTACAAGCGACGCGCCATTAAGAATAAGATTTTGGCCATCGGGCGTCTCTCTCGTGTGTTCCAGGTGCTGCGCGAGGAATCCGAGAGGGTTACGGAACTCAAGACTGTCTCTGGTGGTAGGCTGCCGGCTGGAACTCTGATGCTCGGCGCAGAGGGTATTAAGAACGCCATCAACACGTTTGAGGACGCTCGCAAGGTTGATATTCAGAACGAGAGGCTTCCTCCTAGCCACGAGGAGGTCGTGAAGCACCAGGAGGAGGAGAGGAAGCAGGCTTTGGAAAAGGCTGCAGAGGACGCTGCTAACGACAAGAAGCTGCAGCAGCTTTCCAGGAGACTGAGCACGTGAGTAGTCGGCATTTACCACCCTCATTGCGTTTTGCTAACCTCTTCATAAGTGATCGCAAGAGTCACAAGGGATGAAACACAGTTTCGGGGGATAGAATTTGGCTGTAGAAGCCTTCGGCGATTTAAAGCACAATCACGGCGTCGGACTTGGCTCCGTTTCATTATCTAGGTCAGCTGGAGAAGCTGGTATGCGAATACATCTCGAAGCATTGCTGGTCTTCAAAGTCTGATGCTTCAGGAGATTGGAGGATTCTGCTGGTTTTGTCTATTGGCTCTAGATGATTATAAGCCTATTTAGAACCGACCATGTGGTTTACAGTTCCAATATCGGCTGGGCCATACGCACGACTCTAATCAAAAAGGTTTCCACTCATGCTAAGATAACAGAAGAGCTAACGGGCAGTGAGAGTGCTCAGAATTCCTATTGCGGAGGGTGATGACCAAAGATATTTAGATGTGAGCGCCCTCCACTTGTACGGCTGGGCAGCGACTGCTGATTCTAGAATATGGCAAGGATGTTCGGTGGACTAGGTACGCCAAACGGTCAGAAACTTCTTCCCCCTCTGAGACCGAGGGATCGGGACAGCCGGTAGGCGAACTCACCTAGCAACTCCGCCGGGAACGTGGCACGGCTCGCTCGAGACGAAGAAGCTCCACCTCTTCTCCTGCCTGCACCTCTCCGCCAGGGCCTCGAGGTCGAAGAGCTCGCCGATGGGCATGCCCCAGCCCCCGAGGAGGACCTCGTGCATCCAGTACCGCGGGTCGCGGCGCGGCCAGCACTCGAAGGCCGGCTGGTCGCCCGCGACCGCGGCGAAGTTGTCCCAGACCCAGCGGAGCGTCTCCTCGGACTGCGCGACGCCGCCGAAGACCTGCGGCGCGGCGACGCGGTAGGCCTCCAGGTCGGAGGGCGACTTGGCGGCGTGCGCTGCCATGAATCCTACTATTCGGTGAGCCCTCTGTTGAGTGAAAAGAGAAAGGGGTGGTAGGATAGAGTGGGCTTTTACCTGTGCGGGTGAAGAGGATGTCGCCGAATCTGACCTCCGTCCCCTGGGCCTCGAGGCACGCTTTCAGGTCCGAGACCGGGATGGAGTCGTGGGCGAACGGGTCGTAGGGCTTGTCCTGCTCGAGGCGCCAGGCGTGGTAGTCGACGAGGATGCCGCGTCCTACGATGCCGTGCTTCTGCCAGGCTGTGCACTCACGCCTCAGTCTCTCAAACGTTACTCACGCGAGCAAGCGAAGCTCCAGAAGGATTTCAAGACTGACCCTGGATGCCGTTGACGGTGGACCGGTTCCCCTCGCCGTCGACGGCGTGGACCTCGTCCATGGTGACGCCGTTGTAGAAGCGCTCCTCGGCCTGGTAGCCGAAGTGGCGCAGGCCGTCCCACTGGGACGAGGACTGCGAGTTGAAGGTCCAGACGTCGTCGTTGACGAAGCGCGGGGCCTTGCGGAAGAGGTCGTGGTGGAAGGCCCGGCGGGCGAAGAAGGGCTGGGGCTGGGCCGTGAGGGACCAGTTCAGGGAGACCCTTTTTGAGACGTCAGTGGTGGGTTTCTTTCAAAGGCCTAGGAACTCGGAGAGAAGTAACGTGAGGTCACAACTACTGCGAAACTACTCATATGACATGTCCAACTGCCGTACCTTGCGCCCGTCTTGATTTCGCTTCGGGCTGCCGCGGCGACGCGCTCGTCTGTCAGTCTGTTCAGGGTGCCGAGCTCGTCCTTGGGCCCGTAGAGGCCCCAGGCGGAGTACCTTGGGTCGTCCTTCCCGAGGGGGAGAGATTCGAACGGCGGGATCCCGTTCTCATTCAGATGGACGGTGGAGGACATGGTTTCGGTGCCATTATTGGAGGAGAGTTGTGAGCCGAGTTGTTGAATGCGCTTCATCGCCCGAGCCGGCCACTTTGGGAATCCTGGATAATTGATGAGATATCGATGTAGATTGTGTTACTCTGTGTAGAACATGGAACCCTGCGATGATGCCAACGACGCTTATATGATGACCATCACATCTCCCCTCCCCCCGTTGCTTCTCCGCACCGGAGCGGGGCGCAGGCGTCGGGGCGGGGGTTTGGGTTCCCGGGCCGGTGCCGGCCGGAATGTATGTTTCCCGAGGAGGTGGGGGAGGTCGCAACAAACCCCAAGATGCAGGACTTGGACTGTGCAATTCAGATCTGGGGGGTTTGGCAAAACGAGGATATCGGATGAGATCACAATGACGAGGGTTTGGGAAAGTACGATCTGAAGTTGAAATGGTTGCTTTGACGGCTACGGGGAAGGATCACGTCGGAATACCCCTTTCATCTTTCCACGCTCTCATCCCATCCACTGGGTCATAGATATTATGAGGTAAGACGGAAAGAAACGGCCAATCCCGCCTCAAAAGCCACTTTCCATTCCAGATGCCATACAGACAGACCAGATCACACCTATGAGTACCGACGAGTTCCCTTCTTGACGCCCGGTCAGATGAAGTTGCGCATCCTATTGATGATCATGGGGCCCTGAGGATCAGTCCGATGATTGAACAATTCTCCCATATCCAGAAGGGATGGAAATGGCCATCCCAGCAATGCTAGGGGGTAGTGATTCGGTAGTGACCTGGGGTCCGGAGGCATGGGAGACCTAAGACCACGCCCAGGATGCAAACCAGAAAGCAGCAAATACGTCAGAAGGTGAGACCTTGAAGCCGCTGCCTTGACATCCTGACAAGATGCAGACGTTGCACATCCTGTACACGCGACGTACTGCCCTGACCACCTAATCATACAGCGTTGCAGTGAATTGCTCCCTCTAGGATCCACACCGCTCCGGACACTGACGTCCAGAGCGGCATGCTGCCCTCCCGCGCGTGAAGTCTAGAGCCCAGGCGCTGATTTCGGGGAAGCCTTCTCACAGGACCTTCTGGACGAGCTCGACGGTGTCGAAGAAGGCCTCCCGCTCGGTGTCCACCTTGCCGAGTCCGAGCCCCAGGACCAGCGTCCTCCGGTCCTCGGGGTCGCGCGTGGAGACGAGGCTGGCGATCTGCGCGGCGTAGAGCTGGCCGAGGGTCTCGCGCTCGTCGCCGCCTCCGCCGAGCAGGGTCTTGGGCGTCAGGTGCACCGAGGGGAGCAGGCCGTGGCTGCCTGACGGGAGGCCGAGGTCGACCATGCCGCCCGAGGACGCCTGGAGCGGAACTTGGATCTGGGGTGTTGCGTTAGATTTTTAGTCCTTCGTTAAGAGCGGGAGAGGAGGTTGGGGACCCATTGTGAGAGCTTGCCGTCTTGCGAGATGGTCACCATGATCTTGTCGGAGAAGGCCATGGACGTGACTTCTGTTGGGACGCCGTTGACTGTGCCCGTTGCCTGCTTGCTTCGTGCGGGGAACGACTCTTCTCTTGGGCCTTGCGGATCCATTTTCTCGCGAGATTTGTATGTCTGGTGGAGTTCCAATTTGAAGTGAGTTGTGGAAATATGTGATGCGGTCGGCTTTGGGAGGGCGGGATGAACGAACAGTTAGATGCCGCAGGTGGAATACGTAGTCTTGAATTGGAGTACCCCTCGTTGTAAGCTTTAGCAGTCGCCCCAGGTACCTAGACCTAGGTGCTCACCAACGGTGGGGGCGGTTTAAACCAAACTACGGGCAACGTCATGACAAATTCGCAGCGTCCGCTGTAGATACAATGATGCACATCTTGAAATGATAAGAAAAAGACACGAACATCCTTGAAGCCAGCCAGCAATGCCGGGGAAAATAAATCTTACCGTTGACTACAATATGAGGATACATACTGGGTGCTCCCTTACGGTGCACTATGGTTGGCCCCCGGTTCCATCTTGGGTAGTATTCCTCGACGACAGCGACAACAATTACAAACCACGTCAACAATAGTGACGGATGACAGCAAAAATAGTGACGAACGACAGCAGTAACAGCGAAAATAGCAACGGTAGGGACAATTGCAAAAGAAATAACGAGGACAGTATCCGTCGCAGTAGCAACAACAGGTGCAACATATTGAGATACTTAGCGTAAGTGGAGATCCATGGGTACCTCTCACTGGCCTACAGCCACAGTTGGCGCTAAGCCATAATAGGCTTAGGCGGTCCGCTTCCCTCCATGATAGAACTTTTTTTTTTATTCTACTGATACATACCCTGCGCCTGTGATAGAGTGCCATTTGAGCCCGGATTCATACAACTTTGTTTTTTCCCTCGGCCCCCGGTGTCTCTTTTGGTATATTCAACAATGGCGGGTAAATTCGTGCCTCGGGAACGAAAGCACAAAAAGCTCGCCAGGAAAGCGAAGGAGGAGAACGGCAACGGCAACGGCAACAGCAACGCCGAGGAGATCCTTCCTGAGGACCAGAAGAAACTTCAGGAGAAGCGGGCCCAGCTCAAGGCCGAGCTTTCCAAGGATGCAGGAAAGGTCAGCGGCAAGAAGGCGAAGCGCCTGGAAAAGTACATCAGCACAAAGCTGCGGAAGGACGAGAACCGTGAGATCCTGGCCAAGCTCGCCCAGCAAAAGGTCGACACCAGCCTATTCGTGAGCACCAAATCCATCGGCCAGGGCAAGGAGACCAAGCGCCAGGCCATCAGGCGGGCACTGAGGGAGAAGAATGCTGGATTGGCAATCGACGCGGCCGCGGAGGAGCTCTTGTATGAGAAGAGGCAGGACGCGCCTTCTGAGAGTGATGGCGACAGTGACTCGGATGAGAGTGAGGAGGAAGGTGCGGAGTTGAAGGCTCCTGCGCCGGCAGCACCAAGCCCTAAATCAAAGGACCCAAAGAAGGAGCAGAGTGAGTCAAGAAAGGAGCAGAAGGACTCGAAGGAGCAGGAGGAGACACAGACGCAACCTCCTCAACAGCAACAACCATCGCAACCGCAACCCATGGCAGTGGGCTCCGGTCTGAAGCGGCCCCTCGATGTTGACGAGGAAGGCCGTCCAGTCCTCCGGAAGCGCCAGAAGAGGGGCGGTATCAAGTCGAAGTTTTCTATTACCGAGCAAAAGTCGGGTGAGACAGAGGAATGGGGTGGAATCTCAGATGATGAGGCAGGCGGAAAGTCCGACAGCTCGGAAGAGGCCTCGGAAGACGAACCCTCGGGAGATGAGAGCTCAGAGTCAGACGGCTCCGGTGAGGGCTCCAGCGACTCGGACGAGGAAATGGACGACGACGAGAGCGACTCGGGTACGCCGAAGAGACAGTCCGGCTTCAAAGCCTGGGCAGAGAGTCAAAGGAATCAAGTTCTGGGATATGAACCGGTCCGCCCATCCGGTGAACTCGACTTCCCCAAGCCCGAGAACTTCACACCGCGCCCCATGGAGCAGGAGCCCCTGCCACAAGAACTCCAACCCACGACGAATTTGGCTCGCAAGGCGTACGCCGTTTCCGTGACGAGGACACCGGAGATCCAGGAGGCGCGCATGAAGCTTCCCGTGGTTGCCGAGGAACAAAAGATCATGGAAATGATCCACAACAACGATATCGTGGTCGTCTGCGGTGCCACCGGTTCCGGTAAGACAACGCAGGTCCCTCAGTTTCTCTACGAGGCAGGCTACGGCTCGCCCAACTCTGACACGCCGGGCATGATCGGAGTCACGCAGCCCCGCAGAGTCGCAGCCGTGAGCATGTCGAAGCGCGTTGGCGAGGAGCTGGGCGACCACGGTGATAGAGTCGCGTACCAGATCCGGTTCGAGGGCACTGCATCGGCCAGGACGGCGGTCAAATTCATGACGGACGGTGTGCTTCTGCGAGAGATGGGGCAAGACTTCTCTCTGAGGAAGTATTCGGCCATCATTATCGATGAAGCCCACGAGAGGAGTGTCAACACCGACGTTCTGATCGGCATGCTGAGCCGTATCAACAATATCCGCAAGGGAGATGACAAGATCGATCCCTCGATCAAGCCCCTCAAGATCATCATCATGTCTGCCACCCTGAGAGTCGAAGACATGACGAAAAACATCAACCTGTTCCCCACGCCACCCCCTGTTGTTGAGGTGGAGGGACGCCAGCACCCGGTCACTATTCACTTTTCTCGTCACACACGGTCTGACTATGTCGAGGAGGCTTTCAAGAAGATTATGCGAGGCCACAAGAAGCTTCCTCCAGGAGGATTCCTGGTCTTCCTTACTGGTCAGAACGAGATCATGCACCTGAGCAAGAAGCTGCGCGCCGCTTTTGGAGGTTTTACCGGGGCGAATGCTCCCAAGGTCCAGATCTCAGCCACCGAAGCGCCAATGGAGGTCGAAGATATCGACTTTGGCGAGGTTGAGGACGCAGACGTCGCCGAGGTGGATGATGGAAGCGACGATGAGGAGATGGAGGGTGAGGACGACAAGGAGTTCGAGATCGAGGGCGAAGAAGGGGAGACGGGGCCGTTGAAGATGAGAGTCTTGCCTCTTTTCTCTCTCCTGCCGACGAAGGACCAAATGAAAGTCTTCGAAGAGCCACCAGAGGACACCCGTCAAGTCATTCTGGCCACCAACGTGGCGGAAACCAGTTTGACCATCCCGGGCATCCGCTACGTCTTCGACTGCGGTCGTGCCAAGGAGCGGCAGTACGACCGCATCAACGGCGTGCAAACGTTCGAAATCGGCTGGATTAGCAAGGCCAGCGCAAGCCAGCGAGCGGGTCGTGCCGGCCGTACCGGTCCCGGCCACTGCTACAGACTATTCTCCTCGGCAGTCTACGAGCGAGACATGCCCGAGTTCACCGACCCCGAGATCCTCCGCATGCCGGTCGATGGTGTGGTCCTGCAGCTAAAGGCAATGAACCTCACCAACGTCGTCAACTTCCCCTTCCCAACGCCTCCGGATCGCATGGGCCTGCGCAACGCCGAGAAGCTTCTCACGTACCTCAACGCCATTACGCCCGAGGGCCAGGTCACAAGCATCGGCTCTACCATGTCCATCTTCCCGCTTCCCCCGCGCTTCGCCCGTACCCTCCTGGTCGGCCACCAGCACGGCTGTCTCCACTACACCATCATGATGGTTGCGGCCTTGTCTGCCGGAGAAATCTTCGTCCCCGAACACCAGGCGATCCCCTCACTCGAGACCAAGGACGATTCAGAGCTGCGGACCAACGCCGATGTCATCGCCGAGGACCGCCAGGCCAACATCCGCCGCATGTACAACGCCTCGCACAAGAAATTCTGTTACCTCGACGACCGCTCCGATGCCATCAAGCTGCTGCAGGTGGTGGGCGAGTACGCGCACGAGCCGACGGAGCAATGGTGCGAGAACCGCTTCGTGCGGTACAAGGCGTTGAAGGAGGTCGCGCAGCTCCGCCGGCAGATCACCGACCTGCTCCGCACCAACATCCCCGCGTTCAAGAACGTGACGTTCCAGGACAAGCTCGACCCGCCCACGGACGAGCAGGTCGCGTACCTAAAACAGATGGCGGCCGTCGGCTTCATCGACCAGGTCGCCATCCGCGCAGACAAGGCGCCGGTGCCCCCTGAGCTCGCCCGCAAGCCGCGCCGGGCGATCGACGTGCCGTACATCCCCCTATCGCCGCTCGGCACCGGCCACGACGCGGAGAAGTTCGTGTACCTGCACCCGACCTCGCCGCTCTCCCATCTGAGCCCAGCCGAGTGCCCCGAGTTCGTCGTGTACTCGCGTCTGCAGAAGGCGACGCCCGGGTACCTGACGGACAAGGTGCCCAAGACGAGGATGCACACCCTGACGGATATCAAGGGCGGCCAGCTGGCCAGCCTGGTCAAGGGGACGCCGCTCGTCCGTTACGGCAAGCCCGTCAAGGAGATCACTCTGACGACGTCGACGCGCGAGGTCTGGGTCGTGCCGTACCTCCGGGCAGAGGGTGGCACAGGCCAGGGCTGGCCGCTGCCGATGAGGAAGGTCAAGCAGCGCAAGATTATCGGCAAGGGATGGGTCGTTGAGTGAGGAGAAAGATCAAGCAGGACCAGATCATTAGGGATTTTGTTTATCGAATGTGGCTATCGGAGTTAGGAAGACAAAAGTAATAACAAGTTTGAATATCTGAAGGAACCAAAATAACGATGCTCAAGCCATCTGTGTTCTATATCAAAGGCTGGATTTACTGAATGATGTTGCGCAGGTATTTACTACTCCCTGTTTGACTGTTTTCCTACTCGCCAGTACTAAGTTTAGTAGCTAGGTGACAGAGACGAGGTTGATGGACAGCGGCGGCGGCGGCTATGCGCGCTTGTTAAGAGGATCATCAAACTCCCGGGAGGAGGAGGAGGTTCAAGGGTAGATAACAAATAAGCTGACACCTCTCTCTACCCCGTTTTCCAATCCCTCGGCTCCAAGACCCAAACTATCCGAAGACACAGCAAAAACACTGTGAAGCTTTGTTAGGTTTTCCTCCACGGCAAGCTAGAACTACCCTCGAGCACCCCCAAAGAATTCCCGAACAAAATCGTTATTGAGCAAGGTAAGTAGGGAGGTGATCGAGTGTGGGGGCCTTTTTCTATTACCTCAATCAGTCGTGAAGAAACCGATGACGACTCGATGCTGACGAAGAGGGATGCCCCGTTGCTGTAGACTGTAACGACAGCTTCTGCGGGAGAAACTGAAGCTAGAGCGTCGAGCTTCTTTTTCCTTCGTCACAATGTATTTACAAAGTCACGTCAGGGGATAAACGAGGTTTTGAAGTTGATGTCTGTTTCAACATTGCGATATCTTTCCTTCCTCCCACCGTTCTCCCAATCCAATCCATCCTATCCACCACACCGTACGACCGCTCGCTCCGCCCATCACCCACCGCCCAAACCACGCGTCACGGCGCAGAAAACAGAAATGCCAACCCCAAAGACCAGCCGGGGAGCCCAGCATCCCACAGTTTCCCTACAATGCGTGTGTCGTTGTCCCCGAAGGACGACAGGAAGAAGAAAAAAAAGTAGTAAACTCGAAACAACAACAATGAGGGTTGACAAAACACCAAAACCATGCGGTGATGCAGCGTCGTCAGGCACCAACTCTTTGCCTGGCGCTCTCTCCTCCCCCATATAGATATGAGTAGAAAGTCACATTTGGAAGATGCAAGCGAGAAAAGAAGAAGAGCAGATGTCAGAAAACGAAGTTATGCACCTGTCCCCCTCAGTTCTCCCTCCTCCCTATTCCTCCTCCTCCAGCTCGTATGGTCCTCGATGCCAGGGGTTTGTTGGGGTTGGGCATAACCCCTCCTTCTCCTCCTGTTTCGGTAGCTTTGCTTTGCTCGACAAAAAGAGTAAACATTACGTAGTTTGTATATATGACGACAAGTGACTTGTTTTCCCCACACACACGAGACCTGGGCTCATGGTTCTACAGGTGTACTCTCAACAGAAGGGGTTGGAGGTAGTTCCTCCTCCTTCGTTTCCGTCAAAGTCGTCTCTCCCTCGCTGACGGCGGCGGTGTTGGTAGACGTTGCCTTCTCGCGCCTGCGTCTCCTCATCCGCCGCTCTTCCTCGGCCGTTTGCCTCCTCGAGCGCCGGAGGCTTTCTCTCTTCTCCGGGTCTTCGTCGGCAGCCGCGTCCCCTCCCCGCATGCCCTGCAGCAGTAGCGCGGCACGCTCCGCCACGTCGTCTTCGCCGCCGCCCTCTCTGGGTGACGATAGCCCTGGGCTGATAGGGTTTCCATCCTCGTCGATCGTGGGTTCCTTGGGCGACTGCACAAGAACCGCCTCGACTTCGGGGATTTCGTTCGGGTCCGGTATCTTCTGTCCGGACGCGATTCGCACCTGGTGGCGGTCCTTGAGTCTTGCTCTGCGCCGACGGTCCCTCTGGTCTCGCGTCTGCGGAGCAGCAGCGCGGAGCTTCTCCAGCAGCGAGTCCATGGCCCCCGCACTAGAAGGCGATGGCGGTGCTCCTTCCACCTTGCCACTGGATACGTTGAGCTGCTGGTGCTTGCGCTTCATGGAAGCCTCGTTGCGCCTGCGCTGCTCCTCCAGTTTGATGTTCTTCTCCCTGGACGCCTTCCATCCCTGGATGAACATGGAGAGCTTGGCAAAGAAGTCCCTGCGGGCGTTCTCGTCGGTGGGATCTTCGCCGTAGAAGACCATGATATCGTTGTAGGTCTTCATCATCTCCTCCAGATAAAGGGACATCTCCTCGGCCTTGCGTCTCGCGTCCTTCATGATTCTCTGGACAACCTGGCTGACTCGGTCCTGAGGATGGAACTTCTTGGAATCGCTGAGGTTACCCGCGTCGAGCGACATCTGAACATTCTTGACCGTGTCAATGTACTGCTTTGCGTCACTTTGAAGCTGCTCGATGTTGATCTTCTGGGCTGCGATGACACCGGCAATGTCGTTGGAGAAGTCTTCCCACTCAGGGTATTGGTTGCGAACGATTCGTTCAACGAGATCTGCCAGGGTGGATTCGTTCTTGTCGTCCTTGACCATGCCCAGTCGGGCGAGGGAGCTCAGCTTGAAACCACGCGCTTGCTTGTTGGCGTCGTTCATGTAGTTTCCGATATCCAGAATGAGACCAAGAACGTTCATCAGAGATACGGAATCTCGGAGTGACTCGGATACCATGACGACATTGCGCATCTTTTCTGTGATTTCGTCAAAGTCCGGTTCGAAACTCCTGGTCAGGGCCAAAGCTCGCATTCTGGCCTTCCAGTAGTGATGTAGCTCGAAAGCCGTAAACAGGTAAAGCTGATCCTGTCTCGTAAGCTCCGCTGGATCCTGTTCGCGATCCGCCTTGTCGGGGTTAGCACCCGTCCAGTCTTTGCTGTATGGTGCCATCTGCTTGGCGGTGTTATCGGGAATATTGCATAGGTCGTCCTTTCGCAAGAAATCCATGACCACCGGGTTGTCCAGAATGTCCTTGTCGCAGTGAATGATCATTTGCACAATCTTCTCGACGGAAACTTGAGAGAACTTGGCAAAAGCAATTTCTACACCCAGTTAGCTTTATTCGTGTCCACATAGTTGACCAGCACATACCGTAAGCTTTGCGAAGGTCGCCGGAGATGATCTGCTTCTTGTCCTCCTTCTTCGCGCCGCCACCGATTCCGAGCTTCCTGATTTCCTTGGCCATGAAGAGCTTCTCGACTTCGTCCAAGATACCCTTCTTGCTAAGCTCAAGGTACTTCTCTTCGCGCTCCTCGGCGGTCGGCGCATGAGCAGCCCAGTGAGTGGTCATAGGAGAATCAACCTTGTCCCAGTGGAGAGCCTTGAGCTTCTTCTTCGGACGAACGACAGGCAAACCGAGAGAGGGTGCGGATGAAAAGTTGGGAGTAGCTTGCGAAAGGAAGTGTCCAGAAATGGCACCAGGTAGCGGGGGAGGGGGAGGGGGAGGCATTCCAGGAGCACCACCCATAGGGGGCGGAGGGGGAGGCGGCGGCGGGGGAGCACCGCCCATGCCGGGCATTGGCGGGGGCGGGGGCGGCGGTGGTGGTGCAGGGGCGCCGGTAGGTGACAGCATTCCCGGCATCGGAGGTGGGGGAGGTGGAGGCGGAGGCGGAGGAACACCGGTTTGGCCGGGCATCGGTGGAGGTGGGGGTGGTGGAGGCGGAGCTGTGGCACTGGTAACCTGGATCTTCGGGGGTTCTCCTTCGGCCGGGGTAATGGGAGAACCGGACTCGAGGCTCGGGTGTGAAGGCCCAGTTGTGGCGCCCTCGCCATCTTCCGAATCGCTGGCATCGTATCTCTTGATCTTGCCAGTCATCTCTCCGAAAAGTCCGGCCTTTTGGTTGGGGTCCATAACGGGGCGGCGGATCTCGACAACTCTGGGCTTCTCGTAGACAACGCCATCCTCGTCCTCCTCGCCCTCCTCGCCCTCGAGAAGCTCTCCTTCCATGAGCTCACGGCCGTTGACAGGCTTCCGAGAGATCTTGGTGTTGCGGTTGACACTGCCAAGCATGCTGTTTGTGAAGTCCCTGGGCGGCGTGCCTGGTCCTGAACCTCCCATGGCAGAGTCCTCCATCTCCTCGCGGAGGGCGCGGAGCCTGTCGGATGGGCCGACGGCTTCTCCCCAAACCCTGCCCTCCAGCTTGAACTGCGTCTTCTGGCGCTCAATCTGCATCTGCAGACGCTCCATGAGACGGTCACGGTCCAGGATACCCTGCATCTTGGCCGGGTCTTCCCCAAGTTTGTTATTGCCCTTCATGGCGTTGGATGCCGCAACATCTTGAGCATCCCTGAGCATCAGGTAGAGTTCTCTGGTTTCCAACTCATAACGCTGTGCCTCCTTCTGGCGCAGCGTCTGGATGTTTTCCAGCTCGGCCTTCAAACCTTCAGCTTGTCGCCGCTGAGCCTCAATAAACCTCGCTTGCTCGTCGAGTTGCTTCTGCAGTTTCGCTACAAGACCATCGGCACCCAGTTCCAACCGCTCTTTCATCTCATCTCTCTCTGCCATCGCAGCATCGGCAATCTGCCGCGCCTCCAGCGCCTCATCCAAGGCTTGGCGCGCCTCCGAGTCTGTGTGGAGCTTGTCCAACAGACTCTGGACGGTGAAGTTGAGGCTCTGCTTCAGATCCATGTTCGGCAAACGCCGGTCCATAGCCACGTAGCTGAGCATGGAGTCCACGAGCTGGAACATACGCAAGCGCTCCTCACCATCGTTATCACGCATAAGCAACAGGTGCTGCAATGCTGATACAAAGTAGTCCTGAGTCTTACTTCCGCGCAAGCGCTGCTGGATCGCATCGACGATTTGAACCGGGTCAGTGAGGTCCTTGACTTCTCCTTCGACGCTGTCCTTGATGCTGCTGTTCTCCTTTTCCAGCAGGTCCTCATAATCGATGGCCTCGTTGGTCCGGAAGTGCTCGATCTGCTTGTCAATGAGGTCGTACTGGAACGACTCCATCTTGGTGAGGATGCGCTTGATGCCGGTGGCCGTGAACTGGGCGCGGATATGCATCCTGAGCTGCAAGTCCTTCTCAGGAGCATCGACGATCATGTTGACGAGAATCAGCGTGGCGACCGCGTACTCCATCAACAGGTTCTCCATGCCGATACCACCGCTTCGAACCTCGTCGCTGGCTCCAACCAGACTGCCCATCTTTCCACGGCCGTCGACGGTTACCTCCACCAGTCGCATCCAAGCGTCGAATCGGCCATTTTCTCCTTGCTGGGCCTTGACAGAGTCGAGAGCTTGAATAACCTTCAGGTGACCCTCGCCATCCCCCCAATGACATAAGAATGTGAGGACTTCGCTGACGAGCTTACGAGTCGTCAAACGGGGAGAGATGAGCGAGGTTGCGAGAGCGATCATGACCTGCTGGTGTGCCAAGGCATCGTCGGCGCCGAACTTGTTGTTCATCAAGGCCTTGAGGCACTTGATGATATCGTACTCGCGGTCCAGGTGTCTGTCGGCCTTCTGGTCCGGTGCAGGACCTATCGCAGTCTTGCGGTTGATCTTCATCAACACGTTTGTCAACGCGACCTGGCCCTGGCACTCGATGAAGCGCTTGACCCATCCTATTTGTTGCGTTCTGAGGTTGACCTCCAGACTTCCCAGGCCCTTCGTGTCCAAGCTATTATCCATCACACGCCGGACGTACCATTCTGGCGATCCTTCCTCGTCCGAGTTTACCAGAATCTCAGGGGCCGCGTACTGGTTCGGTTTCGCCGTCTGCCTCCTTTTTTGTTCCCCTTGCCACTCTGTCAGCCGGTCCTGGTAGAGCAACGTCCATTTCTTGTCGGGCGCGTAGGCGACCATCTGGCGGCGCGCCTGCTCGGGTAGATTGTGCCATCCTCGTTTTTGCATCAAGGCCAGGAACATCTGGTCGATGATGTCGTCGTTGTCCGGTCGGGGGAAGTGGAAGCCATCGTGGCCGGTCGGTCCCATGCCGGGAAATTTTGTCAGGCGGTGCGAAGAGGGGTGCGACGAGTCCCTATAGGACATATGCGAGGAATAGGAACTCTGCGAGGAAGCACTGGGTAGTGCTGGTCTTGATGAGCGATTTGCGGTCATGTCATAGGTGCCTCCATTACCTGATGAGAATATGCTGGCTTGGTCAGCAGAACTTCGACCCGCCGATGTCATGTACGAATCGTATCTGGGGTTGTGGGACCCATTGATTGTGCTCGCCATGCTAACGCGAGCCGGCCCTGGTCCCCACTGCTGGTATTGCGTTTGGCGACCAGTGCTGGCCATTGTGATATTGGATTGCGGAGCTCGCTGGCCCGAGGCATGTGAACCAGCTCCGCCCGCCATGGTGGAAGGGTCAAAGGTGGGATACTGGTGGAAATCGCCCGTGTTCTTGTTCAGATGATGCGGCGATGTGTTGCGCAGCAGCGCATGCTGATCGCCCTTGGGCAGGTACTCGATGGGGACAGGCGATCTCGTATCGGGGATGTTTTCGTATGGAATACTGCTCGGGCCGGAGTCGGGGAACTGGTCGATGGACACGGTGGACGAGTCGCGATGATGTCGAGATGCGCGGGAGTGTATGCTGGCGGTATCGAGGTTGTCAGCTCCTCCAGCCAGGAAGCGGCCCTCGTCGCTGGTGTTGCGTTTGTCTTTCCGGTTCCGTGAGAAGAAAGATTTCCCGCCCGAGGACTGTCTCGACTTGTCGGTGGAAGACATTGCGGTCGCGGGATGACGCGGAGCAGGTGAAACACCTGGTCGTCTCTCGTAAGGCTCGATCGATGTAGGGTACGGTACGGTAGGGTGCGGTGCCTTCAGGTTCAGGAGTGACGGGACTGGGTAGTTCGGGCGAGAATGCTGGCCAAGGCCGGGCGCATGATTGTAGCTCTCTAGCCGTCAACGTGGAGCCTGTTCTTTCGCGCAGGTCGTCGGGATATGCTTCTGCAAAAAATAGCGCGTTGGATCTCTGTTCGCATGAATCGGTTATGTTTTAGCATGTCTTCCACCCAGGTTTGGATCGAAGCAGGCGTGGAGTGGTTTTGAGAGTCGGAGACGGGGGAGTGCAGGAGGGGGACCCCTGGAGCAAAGAACAACAGACGTACATTTCACCTCCCTCGCGAGTGCGTCGGGCTTCCAATATCGTGGTTGGACTGGCGAAGAGTGGTAGAGTACCTATCGGCTCTCTTTTTACTCTTGCCTCAATCCCGAATGTTGTTT
Organism: Colletotrichum musae; assembly: GCA_027406025.1. NCBI lineage: Eukaryota > Fungi > Ascomycota > Sordariomycetes > Glomerellales > Glomerellaceae > Colletotrichum > Colletotrichum musae. Next base: position 1,945,214 of record JANVYC010000002.1, on the reverse strand, counting down.
CGCTGGGTAAGCGCCGGATTAGATGGGCGGCGCAGTAGTAGGAGCCGGGGTGGTCCGGAGTAAGACGATGATGGAGTCGCGAAAAAAAAGAAGGTGGTGTATCACAACGTTGCGATTGAGGGTTGCCGAGTATCCAAGGCCAAGATCAAGCAAGTATTGTCCGTTGGAAAGGACCTAGCCAGGGCCGCAGTCGCAAACCAAAGTTGCAAGTTGACGACGGGGTGGTGACCTCGTGGCCGGGTGATGATGAGATAGAGACGGCGACGGGGTTTGCCGTGTGTTTTGGCTGTGGTCCAGGTTTCCCACGTGAGGATGACCAGGTACCTTGGTATTCGTACCTTGGGTAAAGAAGGTGGGAAGGCAAGTATCCGTAGGGTACGGATAGAGGTAGGGAAGGGAAGGGGGGAAACGAACGAGCAGCTGGATCCTCGCGCGTCCCGTCGACAGTGTCCCGCACCTTCTTTCCCCTTGTTTGCTGTGAGTCCGACAATAGACACTGCTGTCGCTGCCGCTACTACTGAGCGTAAAATTGGCGAAGATGATCGCTGGACGGCAGTTGACTACCAAAATTTAGTGCCCGACGGCGGCGGCGGTCAGGGAAAGTCGAAAAGCATGGGGTGAGGGGAGGCGGACGAGGGACGTGAGTTGTCTCTCGCTCTTTCACACACCACAGACACACACACTTTCTTGCCGGCCTCGCTGCAGACAGAGACAGACTCAAGACTGCTGGAGACTGCGAGGACCGAAGACGACGTTGCAAGTGCGGAGTCCCCTGGCGTGGTGAAACGGGGCTCGACAAGGGGCCGCGATTGACTTGACACCTCAGGGGCAGCAGATGCGCCAGTTCCTTCTGCGAAATCCGCCTGAGCGTTTTTTGGGGGGTAAAGGCAAGGCAAGGCGCTGTGTGGGTGTGGGTGCGGGTGCGGGTGCGGGTGCGTGGGTGAGAGGAGGGTTGTTGGCGGCGAATTCTCTCGGGAGGGTGATCCGAGTCGTTGTAGTGGTGACGAGCTGGAATGGAGTTGGGATGGGAAACAGACAGACAGACGAGACGAAGCCCGGAGAAAAGACGGCGTAGACGAAGAGGCGGAAACCAGACCAAAAAAATCACGAAAACGAGGGGTCTTTGGTGGTGTCGGGTGGATTTGCGTAAATACAGATGCACCGTAATACGGAAGACTTGAACGGATCCGGCGCCAGCGGTGGGGGCGCGATGTTGGCGCAGTCGTCGTGATGGATGCGATGCGAGTCTATAATAGTACTTGTCCGGCGGGCGGGACTGGGACCGACGGAGTACGCGGTACGGGATATCGATGTTCAATCAATTTCTTCATTCATTTTGGTATGCGATGCTACTGCACGTTACGGGGGGCGCTGCTGTATCTCTCAGGGGGGGGAGATATTGATTTGTGATGTGTGATGCAGGTCAGTCCGGTAGGCCGCCAGCAGCAAGAAAGCCAGAATGTCAAGTCCGTGGGCGAGCCAGGCTATTTACGCCCAAGATCGCCATCGGCATCTGGAAGTGTTGGGAGCTTTCCCTCCTTTTACCACGACGCGTCCTTTTTACCTACTACGGAGTACGGATATACCCAAGTATAGGTATTGCTCCATCCGAAAGACTGATATGTTGACCTTACCTACGTTGAACACCAGCCTCCGGTTCGTCGGTCCTCGAGGTCAAGCACCGCAGCTTTGATCGAATCAGCAGCCGTCGTTTGCGGTTCCTGATGATCAGCTGCGCTTCTTCATCCATCAGCATCCCATTCTCGCCATTCGCATTGGCCCATTCTGACCCCAATCCTCTGTCCGTAGTGTGTAGAGCTGGTCCTGTGGGTGAGGATAAGGTGGCTGGCTACCTAGGTAGGTCTGGTGTACAGAGAGGTACGCAGGTACAAGCTACTCCAGCCCCGCCGGCCCATTGGACGTGCTGTAGCTGATCTGGCGGACGGTCCAACTGCTGGTCCCTGAACAGCTCGGCGTCGGGTGGTGCTGAGGCTAAAAAAGACCCCTGGGGCCAATTACAATGCCTGCTGCTGGCCTGCCGCTTTGGGCGATTGCGAAGAGGGTCTCGAACCATGTACCTCCACATGCAAAAGTGGCAGTGGGGAGACTTGCGATATGTTTGGCATCAATGTTGGTAGGGATACCCACCATCTCGGCCCAGCTGCCTTTTAAGCGATATTGAATGGAATTTTGGAAGAACTCGACCGATGACGACGACCAACTGACTGCCTGGGGTTTTATTTTTATTCTTCCTTTCTTTCTCCCGGTCTCCTTCTCGAGTCGAAGGATATGGACGTGGTCGTACGAGGACGAGGACTTCCACTCCAAGCGTGGCTTTGTCGATGCAGGAACAGAAACAGGAAAAAGGAAAGAACAATTTGTAAAAGTCCAAACGCAGTATCCGTATCCGTACTCCGTACAAAAATACTACTGCAGTACACCCTTTAGCCGTACCCTAATTGCCTATCTTACCCTCCCTATGTCCACTACATTCATTGGCACCTAGGTACCTTCCTGAGGCCTCTCTTTCTGGGGTTGGGATAAGATACCTATCTGGACCTCAAACGAGTTGCACAGGTAGAGGACCCGAGGGTGGATGAGGTGGCTTGCAGCCGTTGTTTGAAGCCGACGTGTTTGGCGACATGTTTGGCCCTGCGGCAGTTCATTCCATCCTACCCATCAACCAGGAATCGAGATGTTGTGTCTCGCAGTCGCAGTTGAGTAGCCTCTACACTGGGGGTACCGTACCTGCCAGATACAGTGGAAGGGTACGGCGGGAACCGAGCTGCCAACTGCCATGGAACCGCTATCTCGTGAATTAATGTACCTTACCTAAGAATCTATCATGGCAGGTACTCCGAAGACGTACACTAGCAGTTGGTGGCCCTAGCTCTTTCCCCCAAAAGCCCCTGGCCCATCTAACATTCCCTTAGCCTTTCGCCCTGTCTCCAGCCCGGCGCCGGTCGGAACCAAGTGGCTTGTCCGCTTGCGTGTCCGCGCGCTACTACCACGTCACGTCAACCTGCCTGTTCGCTCACCTGCCCACCTGTCGCTGCGCTTGTTCGCGCGCCCAGCACTACCACCACCACCACCACCAAGACCGCCGGGAGCAAGCAGCAAGCAGCAGTTTGGCGAGGCTGCCTCTGCAATTGGCTCCGCTACAGCTTCGGCTCTGTCCGCGCGAGCCGGCGGAAGTCTTCAGCCAAGCTTGCTAGCATCGCTCCTTCTTGTGAAGCCCGACGAACCCGGTCCCTTCAGTTCATATAAACGACCTCCAGCGTTTGACGATTTGCGACTACTCTCCCTTACAATACCTTTCGGCCCAACATGGGCTCCACGATTTCCATCGTTAAGGTGTGCTTCCCCATCATCTACGTCCGCCATCGTGTGAAGCCGCTCGTTCCGTAAGCTGACCGGTCCCCTCGCTTCCAAGACCCTGATCGTGCCCGCCGTCATTTCCTTGATCCTGTTCCTCGTTTCGACATACGTAGCCATACCGTTATGGCGGAAATGGCGGAATCGCTATAGCCAGTACCTACCCATCGACACGATATCGACCTCGACTGTGTCGCTACGCCATCGCATACAAAATGGGATCGCACGGATGATGGTGCCGTCGACCTGGAGGCGGAACGCCCATGAGCGCCTGGTCGTTGCGACGGATGCTTCCGACGACGAAGAGGACGGCGAGGAGCTGGGTGAGGTGGGCGAAGAGACGCGGAGGGCAATGTCAGAAGATGCTCGACGAGGCGGGCAGGACAGCACGAGAAGGCTGAGCCGAGAGTGAGTTGTCCACGCCTTTCCGATTCCGCCGTGCCGCCGGCTAACCCACCACGTCGCTGCCAGTCTAGAAGAGGGCTTTAGAGACGACAGTGATGACAGTGACGACGACGGTGGTAACGAACGTAATGGTTCTGTCTTTTTGCGGTAGCCATCAATCTGATTTCGCGCCTTTGCCTTGCTATGCCGGACGCATTAGAGCCTGGTTGACCACGAGACAGAACGTTCGGCTGAATGCCGTGAAGCACGCGAGGTTGGCCGCCGCACAGAACCCGCTTCTTTGGACTTGCATGCGAGGTTCGACACATTGGACCAGCGAACTGGTTGGTCTCAGGCATCTTGCTCCGTCGGCCGAGCTGACCGATCGGCTTAAGTCAAGTCAAGTTAAGTCAAGTCAAGCTGGCAACCGCGGACCGACCATGTCCCACCCCTACTCTACATAATACCTCCTGGTATGTAGGTCGCTATTCCTCGGAAGCCGGAATAGCCCTGTCCATCGACGCAAAATCGGTTTCCGCTGCCGAAGTGTCTTTTCCCGCGTGTACCAGTCGTTGGTTGCTAGGTATCCTATTTCTGAGGGAGGCGAAAGTGGCGACAGAGTGGCCAAGATGCGCATACATTCAATGCCTCGACTCGACATCAGCTAAACTCTAACTGATGCCTCACCTTTTATCGGCCTGTCTCGCTCCAAGTCTGCTGTGTTTGGCTCGGATGGGCCTCGTGGGAGTCAGGCGCAATCACACCTCCGAAACAGCCGCCGCTCAGGCGCCCGTGTTTCCGTCCTGCATGTCTCTGGTGCTTTGCCTAGCTTGGCCGTTTGTGTTTCTTCCTTCGCGTTCCGTTCAGGACGGCTTCCGCTCACACTAGTTGGCTGCCTACTAGGTAGTTAGCTCACCTGGCCAAATGGCCCACCCCTCAGTCTCACCGCACACCTTGCGATGCGATCTGTCAGCCTCTTCACTTTGTTATCACCCGCCCTTCGCAGGCATGCGATCCTGTCTTCCAAGAATAACTGATGATGCAGGTTGGATTCGCAAAGGAGGTGAGGTCAGCAAGGAAACCGAACCGATCCTGACCACAGAGGGGCGCGCATTCCTCCTGGCAAGCGTCACACGCACTCCTCCAGCCAATGCTTGATGTTTCCCTCCCGGCTCGGTCTAAATGCTGCCAGCGCACATGTCAAGCATAGCCTAGCGAGCCGGCGGCAACCCTTTCACTCAAGGTATGGCTCCGTGCGCCTTGCTTTTAAAGGAAGCATGGCGTACCTAGTCGACAATCCGGAACGGGTCCAACGGCGAGGTCAATGTCTGGCCATCTGCAAGGCACGATAAGCTTTGCTAAAGCCAGTGGCTTCCTCTGTGAGCTCTTCTTCTCTTGTCATGTTCCTATTCTTGTCTTCTTTGTTCATTCATTATTCTCTCATCGTCCGCTTGTCTGGAAACAAAGCACTCGGCTAGCCCGGACTCTGAATGCCACTTTCTGCTGTATTCCTTTCTTCTTTCCCCGTCTCGGACTCGAACCGCGTGTACCGGCTCTAGGCTTTTCCTTATTAGCGGTTCTATGCCCTGCACCCGCTGACGAACGATGAATATTTTCAAGTCTGTTATCCGCAAGCAGGAGATGGCGTCTAATCCTGCCGCCGACGACACCTGTTGCGCGATATGCTATGAGAAGGTCGGCGAGCTGAAGGAGGAGGGTGACCGGGAGATCTGGCGATACCTGCCGTGCGGGCACCGCTTCGGGGGCGACTGCATACGACACTGGCTCGGCGTCGCCAGCGTCGACGAGCCTCACTGCCCGTGGTGCCGGGTGAGCATGAGGTGCGACTGCGGGCACCCCGTCGTGCCGACGATGAAGCCGGTGCGCAACTACATGTACTGGGGCTGGATGCCGTGCGAAATATGCCACACGCAACTACAGAGATCACGCAAGACGTCCAAGTACCTGAGGGGCCAGATCCTCCCGCGGCTCAACTCGCTCATCCACTCTCTCGACCACAACATGGCGTCCATCCCGCAGGAGGTGCCCAAGGAGCAAGAAGAGACGCCGACGAAGGAGCCCTGGGAGGACCGCGAGGTGTGGAAGAAGAAGTGGACGGAACACTTCGTGCAAGAAGACAGGAAGGCCGCGGCGGCCAAGTCGCCCAAGAAATGACACGACGGCCCGTGACGGGCGGCCCCACGAAGGCGAGCCGTTCCGAGCAAGCGGGGCGGAGGGAAACGACACCACTTCCGGGGAGAAGCGGAGGGGAAAGAGACATTTGTCGCCATTCTCACACACACACACACACACACACACACACACACACACACACACACACACACACACACACACACACACACGCTGGCGGGTTTTTTGCAAAGACGACGACGGCATGGCATATCAGCGGATGACATAGCTCAGCATCATGTCAGTACGGCCTCGATGGTTGTTTTACCGGCCGGACTTGGAAAACACGAAAGAGGGTTTGGTTTGTTGGGAAACATGATGGGCTGGAAAGAATGCCCATGAGGGCCGAAAAGGCACAGCAGACGGCACAGCAGCTGGATTTCATTTGTCCATATCATCAATTAAAAGAGGTTTATATTTATTCCTATCATGAGATAACCGCCGCTTCCTATCATCATTCTTTTCGATGAGGTTACAATAGAAGCTGTGATGTAAGTCCAGTCTACAAATGTCCATCATCATCCAGAATGAAGGCGAGGGGGCCAAGGTGCACCTCCCCTTCATGTGTCTCATCGTTTCCCTCTCATATCAAGCCCCCTCCACGTCCGGTCAACGTTCAACGTCGCACGCAGATATTCTCGGCATCCCACTGCTGCAGCACCGACAATACGGATGCCCAGAGATGGGTGAATCCGCGCGCCGTCGTATCAGTGGCCAACCCAGAAAACGGCCCTGCGTCCGACAGGCTACTGCGCACCTCAGGTGATGGCGTGGTTTGCACGAACTGTGAATGGGGTGAGGTTTCCCAATCAGGCGACGCTAAACAGGGGCCTACCCCGCGCTAAACAGCTGCAACTCCGTGGGCGCGGCAGGCATCCGCTAGGTACCTTTTTTGGCCCTGTGAGAGGGCCCGTGGGGGCCTTCTTCTGGGGGCGGCCCCTTGGCCCCGGCACCGCCAACACATGCGCGGTGCCTGCGGCGGGCAGCAGCAGCAGCAGCAGCAGCACAGCATCGCATTCCACAGCACCCTACGGCGGCAGTTGCGGCGGGGCACGCAACCTACTGCCTAGGGGTGCCTACGTTACGTCAAGTCACATCAACACCACCACGACCACCACCACCAACACCATCACACCAACGACGGTCCAGGCGCGTCTTTACTTTTTTCCCACTCTACGCGTCCGGCACTGCACAGAATCGGCAACTACCTAGCTTGGGTACCTTACCTTTCCCATACCTTGCGGATATCGTTTACCTTTCATTGGCAGGTGGCTGTCCGCGACTACGACGACGTCGGGTACGCGCTCCTTATGTACCAGGTTTTCTGTAACACACACACCTTCTTGCATTCTCTGCCAGCGCACTAGTCGGTTGGCGGCCACTGCCCGTGATCATTCGACATGAGATTTAAGACGGAGCTCAAAAACATACGGACCTTCTCCAGTGTGACCGCCCTGCCCCTGCCGCTGTTGGCTGCTCCTGCTTCACCTGCTGCGTGTTTGGTGTTGCTGCCACCACCATCCAAGGGCACATGCTGATCGAGATCTCACCCCACGCAGAGTTCACAGCAGCCCTCGGCTCACTCGAAAAGATCGCATGGGTGCGGCTAGACGATGACACCGTACGCTTCACCGTCATCCCCGACACGGGGTCGCAGGTCTGGTCGTGAGTCGGCCCTCGCTGCCACATGCGCGCGCGCTCCACGCTCACGCTCTGCAGGTCCCTGCCCATGGACTTCATCTTCGACAACTACCACATCCAGTCTGCCGAGGAGCACAACACCATAAACCTGGAGCTGCCGCTCACGCTGCTCCAGCGCGCCCTCAAGTCGGCCCTCAACAGCACGTCCGCGTCGCTGCGCCTGACCAAGAAGGACGGCATCCCCGTCCTGTCGCTGACCATCACCACGACGACGAGCACGTCGGGCTCCGGCCGCAACGCGGCGGCGTACGCGGGTCTCGAGAACGACCCCTTCGACGACGACGACGGGTTCATGGCCGAGCACCTGGAGACGGACCTGCGCCGCGAGCGGGAGAAGATCATCACCCAGGACATCCCCGTGCGGGTCCTCCACCCGGAGACCGTCGAGACCATCATGCAGCCCAACGTCCGCGAGACGGACGTCCACATCACCATGCCGCCCCTGCTCCAGCTCAAGGCCGTCTCGGACCGCTTCACCAAGCTCGCCGCGGCGTCCGGCGGCGGCGCCGCGCGCCTCAGCCCCAAGCTCGAGCTCAGCGCCAACATGTTCGGCAGCCTGCGGCTCCAGATCGCTACCGAGGGCGTCAACGTGTCGACGACGTGGACCGGCCTGGTGAACCCGGAGCTCGACCCCGCGCAGTTCGAGATGCCCGTCGAGGAGCACCCCAGCGTGAAGTTCAAGGAGGCCGGCCCGGAGAAGTGGGCGACGGTCAGGGTCGACGGCAAGGACTGGAGCCGGGTCCTGAGCGTGGGACGGCTCGAGGGGAGGGTCGTCGCGGCTTTTGCGGATGACCACGCCCTCATTCTTTACGTCTACGTGCCGCAGTACGACGATGCGTCGGCAGAGGATGCTGTTCTCACGGTAAGGAATTCAGGAACATGTGTGCTTGTGTGTGCGGAAGTGCTGACTCGTCGATAGTACTACGTCGGTTCGTTCAGTGTATAATGTGCAATTCACACGAATGCGTCATCCGCATACATTAATTCTCGGAATCGGCGTTTGGTACGGCGGAGAAAACGGCGAATTGTTCAAAGATTTGCTAATGGCATGGATCTTGGGCCCAGGTAAAATTAGATGATGAAATGCATGGAGCAGCATGTCTGGTCTTGAGGAAGACAGGCCAGTGTACAAGCGTGCTCTTTCTCGTATTATAGACATTGTGTGCATGTTTCTGACGTGCACAATGGGTATCATTCGTAGTTTCTACAGTCTTCGCCGGGTCTCCGCCGGGTCTCATCGGCGGCGCTCATCCGGATGGGGCCTCCGCTCCCTAGACCGCTGTCGATGACCCTCCCTGCTCCTACTCCTCCGTCTGTGCTCCCTCCGCTCGCGTTCCTGGCTCCGGCTCCGGCTCCTCGCTCTCCGGTGGCGCCTTTCGCGGTCCTCGTCCCGGTCCCTCACCCTCTCGCGCTCATCGTCACGGGTTCTCACTCGCTCGCGATCATCGCGGTCTCCCCGGCGACGCCTCTCCTCTCCGCGCTCCCTATCGCGGCTGCGCCGCCTCTCATCGTCTCTCCTCCTCTCCCGTCTCGGGCTGCGACTCCGATGCCGCCGCCTCCTCTCCCCGTCCTCCCCACGGTCCCTCCGCTCCCTCTTCTCCTTGACCTGAAGCCCGCCCTTCTCCTCCGGCACCGGCGGCGGCGGCGCAGCGGCCCCAATAGCACCGCGCGCCCCGCTGACCTCGACGGCGTTCGCGCCCGAGGTGTCGCGCTGCGGCACGGGCAGCCCCAGCGCGCGCGCGAGGGCGTCCTCCTCCGCCTCCTTGATCTTGCGCAGCTCCTCGCGGCGCTCGCGCTCCTGCCGCTCCTGGTCCGTCTCGCCGTTGCTGTTGCCGTTGTCGCCGTCGGCTTTCGCGTACCAATTTAAATCGCGACCCTTTTGCCAGCGGCCGACGGGGGCCATGAGGCTGTGGCCGAGGTAGTTCTCGCGGTGGGTCGAGTTCTGGACCTCGTCCCAGGAGAAGTTGACGCCGCCGCGGGAGCCGGACTTGCGGACGCTCGAGAGGAGGTCCATGTTGAGAGGATTTTTTCGTTGTTGGGATTGGGTTCTCTGGTTCCTGGGGGCGTTTCGCTGGTTGAAGGTTTGGTGGTTCTTATTCGTGTCTGGTAGAGATGAACGGTTTGCCTGGAGGTCTTTGTTTGATGAAGAGTAAGAACGTCCTCCGTGCTAAAATGGAGGCTGGCTTCCTAGGTACCCGGGTACCTTTGATGATTTGGCGGACGCCTGCAGCCACGTGACTGATCTGCTACGGCCACCCCCGCAAAAATACCCCTGTCGAGCAGCCGCGGGAGGTGTCGCTCCCTGCAACTTATTCTGGGCGACAAGCTCCGGCCCCACGATAAGATAGAAAAGGTGGAAAGCTTCCCCTTCCCGAACATCTGCGGCTCTGCAAGCTCCACGGAACATTCCATATTTGCAACATCGTCACCACCGCTTACAGATTCTTACTTATCCAATACCGACCGTCGACAGTTTGAATCGCCTCAGCAATGGCCAACCCCAACGATCCGCCTCTGGACGAGATCCAATGGCGCGCGCCGGACATCGCAGCCTCGATGCAGGGCATCCACTCCAACAGTGTCTTGTTTTACTTCGCCGAGTCGCCCTTCTTCGACCGACAGTCCAACAACGCCGTCATCACGAACCAGGCCATGTTCAACCCTGCCCTCATGAAGAACCTGTCGACGCGCGAGGCCTTCGAGGGCGAGCTCGACAAGATGACCGGTCTCGAGTTCAGGGTGATGCATGCTCCCGCCGACATGGTCACCGGCACGGGCGTGTGGACTATCGTCAAGCAGACCCGGCAGAAGAACCTAGACCGCAATAGGATCGAAAACAAGCCGCTGGCGTACTACTTCGTGGTCGGGGAGAACATCTACCAGGCGCCGACGTTGGGAGATATTCTCAGCTCGAGGATCGTAAGTCTACGCCAGCTTCGCGGCGCGATTGTCGAAACACCAGAGCTAACACCGGGCAGGAGTCGATAGCAGAGGCAATTCGAAACGTGCTTCCCGCCACGGAGAACGTTAGAAAGTGGACACCGTCGCTCGGCCACGTTTACACGCAGCCCACGCCCTCGGCGCTGTCCAAGGCGAAGGAGGACACCAACACCCCGGTGCCCGACAGCAGCGCTGCCGACGGCACCCCATCCGCCGCGAGCAAGACGAGCAAGACGAACAAGAAGGACGCGACGGAAGAGGCCCTGCAGAGACTCGCGGAGGAGTCCTTCGCCACCCACATGCGCCACGGCGGCGACTACTTCGACGAGAACCCCATCACGGGCCGGCCGGGCGACTTCCACTTCGCCAGCACGGGCCGCAAGGACAACAGCAAGATCGCCCCGCCTCCGCCGCCGCCGGCCCAGAAGACTCAGAAGCCCGGCATCAACACCAAGGTGGCCGAGGACGTCAAGAAGGAGGGCAAGGCAGAGAAGAGCCCTAGGACGCCTAACATGCCGAAGCCTAAGAGGAAGAAGAGTAAGATAGCTACCCCTGCGGCAACCCCGGGTCCGTCGCAGTGAGCTATCGTTCCCGAACGGAGGGGAAGGGGCTGTGATTTCGGTGTGTGTGCCAAGGCGTTTACAAGCATAGTGATACCCCTTTCGCGTAGAGCAATCAAAATTGAATTATGGGCGATCCCTCTCTTTAGGGGCTTCGCTGGTAACAGTCAGGTCTTGCATGTTTACATTGCGATCTTTGCTTTCAAGATGAATAGCCACCATCGTCCTTTACCCAACCACTACTCTCCCTCAACCACATCTCCCAAGTCTGTAACCTCGGCTCAACGTCTCTCAGGCCCTTGATATTAGCTTTGTACCCTTCCTCCTCGAACCAGTCCATGCTCCTCCCGGCATCCTCGAACGCCCACCTCACGCCGCGCCCGACCGCCGCCCAGGTCTGCGGCATCGCCCGCCCCACGACCCGTCGGAACGTCTCCTCCGCCTCCTCGAAAGTAATCTCGTCCCCGGCGAGCCCGACCGCCCTCCCGGCCCACCGCTCCGGGTCCATCAGCGCCCTCGCAGCGAAGAGTCCAATGTCCCTAGCGCTCACGAGCTGCAGCCCCCGGCCCCGCGGCATCGTCGCCCACAGCCCGCCCATCACGGCGCCCATCGCCCCGGCCCCGGGGACGTACTGGTCCATGAACGCCGCCGGCCGCAGGATCGTCCACCTCGTACCCGTGCCCGCCGCGTCGGCGCGCAGGCGCAGCTCGACGCGGTGCTTGGCCGCGAAGTGCGGGACGGGCGTCGGGTTCTCCCACGAGGCCTCGTCGCCGCCGCGGTCGACGCTCGAGAACACCACGTGCGGGACGTTCGCCGCTATCGCGGCGGCGATGACGGGGAGCGCCTGCGCCTCGTCGTCGGGCGGGACGGTGACGAGGTACACGGCTGATATGTCCCGGTGCGCTGCGAAGATTGGGCCCGGGGTCGTGGGGTCGCCCTGGACGAGGACCACGGATGGGTGCGCGGAGAGCAGGGCCTGGGACTTGGGGGAGGACGGGGAGCGGGTGAGGGCGAGGATTGACTCGGGCGGCGTCGGGTGGGAGAGCAGGGCGGATATCGTGGCGCTGCCGGTGCGGCCTGTCGCGCCTACGACGAGGACTTTTTGGGGTGGCGTTGTTGACATTGTTGGAGTTTCTTGGAAAAGTTTATTTGACTCTTTACGTGGTGCTGGCTGTTGTGAGTTCTGTCGGGTTTGTTGACTGGTGGGAAGAGCCAGGGTGATATAGCTTTAGTGTTCATGTGGCTGAAGGAGACTTTTCGGACACTTTGCCTGGAGCAAGTCTACGATCCCGTGGTTTCAACTAGACAATGCCTCGAATGGAACGCGTGACTCAGGTAATAGACTTTCCGCAAGATGATTTGGTTGTCACACCTCCAAGTCCCCGGCCACACGGGACACTTGCCCTGCGGGTGAAGCTATCCCCAGCATTGACGTCCGTAGTCGCCCACGGGCACCTCACTGCAACCACCTCCTCCACATAATTACAACAAGCAAAAAAGAAAAAAAAGACTTACCCAAGAGATGGAACACATTGAAGAAGAGTCTAAGGAACGAGAAAACAGTTTCAAACACACAAAATCACTAAAAAATAATAAACAAAAAACAAAAGGAAAATCCTCTAAGTATAGGCCCTGCTGCCCGCGTGACGGGAGTCGAATGAGCGCCCTCTACGATGCCACCAGTTTAGACACCTCGAGTATTTGTTTGAAGACGGTTACCAGCTAGGCCACGCCATCTTCGCTGAACTGGTGACAGACACGGCGACGAGACCAAATAAATAAGACAGCACGCGGAGGGGTGCAGCTCGGTTGCCTAGGTAGGCACGTGGTTGCCTGGCCTGTTGTCAACAGAACGGGAAGGAGCTCGCACCAACCCACGTCAACCCCCCTAGCAACCAGTCTCCCGGTCTCCCTTACGGTCCATGTGCTCTCCTTGAGGCCCCGCTGACGTTGTTGGATATGAGCATGGCTGTATCGAGGTGTAGAGCCTGCCAACCCATGTAGGTAGCAGACTGCCCTGCGGTGAGTCAAACAGCTATGCCCAAAAACACCCTACGTTCTGGACTGCGTGTGCTTCGACGGGATACGGTTTCGAAAGCTCTAGAAGTAAATCGTGAGCACAGTAATACAGTAGTACAGGAGTTTACTTACCGCCCCGGTGAACAGAACTCGACTACAGTAACGTGAGCCGTTTTCCATCCGCAATTCTGTTTTCCAAGCAGTTGCCGGGATTGTGAGAAGTTCTACCGAGCTTTACAGTGCTTTCTGAAACCGACTACGAGAAAGGTTTCAACGCAACAGAGCGCGACGCTCTCCGTTGAAAATATTCGAGGATAGGCAGACCGCATCACCAACATCCATAATACGACAGTAACAACTTACTGAACTCTGAACTGACATCCTTCGGCAAACTCACGCACCGGGGAAAATCCACAAATAACAAAGCAAAGAACCTGAAATTGCGTCGAGCGACCTTTTGGAATATGTACAATCATCACACTCTTTCAGCGTTCATTGCCTCTCAACAGCCTTGGGCTCCCAGGCGGAGATCTTCGGCTTTACCCTGTAGCGTCAAATGTCAGTTCTGCGCCGGTACCCGACGTGCCCCACGCGCGTCACTTACGTGCTGTACGTCTTGAATGCTCCCCTGGTGGCCGTCAGGTTGGGGACGGGCTCCGGGCGCTCCCACTTGCGGACCTTGGTGCGCAGGAGGGCGTCCTCGGTAGGGGGCTTGTCGACCATGAAGCCCTGCCACGCGTGCCAGCCGGGCTCGACCTGCGCCGAGTCGTAGTCGTGCTTCTTAAAGTCCACCCATCGCGTGCGCACTGTCCGTTTTCCTTTGCGTCAGCACCTCAAATCCTCCAGTCTCAGGAGTTGGCGGGGTGTCCCGGGGGGGGTATCGTACGGGGGAGTTCGTCGTTGTTCTCGTAGAACTTGTTTCCGGCCTTGTCCTCGCCGACGAAGACACCGTGCTTGGTGTCACCGATGTACTATTTCTCAAGTGTTAATCCGGCTCAATTGGTCGTCGACTCGGGGGTTCGGGGGGTGCGGCCGTACCAGCAGCTGGCGGAAGTAGTTCTGCGGGGGAAGTTAGCAATGGTATCGTCGGCAGCGGTCCGGACGAGGAGTACATGCCTTGATTCCAACCTTGCGCAGGTTGCTAATCGTTCTCGGGAGGGTCGACATGGTGGCGGCTGGTCAATTGACCTCGAGAAGCTCTGCTATCGACGGCGACGAATGGATTGAAGGCTTGACGTTCGGGAATGTTGAACGATGCAGGTGCCAGGGTGGAGCTGCCGGATTACATAACCTTGATGGCGATTGGGCGCCGGCTCCCTTGCTGTTCCCGGCAAAACCCGTCGCCAATGACGGAGCTTCATGTACGAATCCTAGTCGCCAGAATCTCGAAGCTGTCTCTCTTTGGACGGAGTACTTTGAGGAAAGCCCCCTCGGCGCGCGCGAAAAACAAGGAAAAAGGAGCTGGGAAAGACTGTCCAACCTCGCGCAATGATTGTACGAGGCGTGTCGCGGTGCTCTTCGAAGCTCAAGGTTCCTTTTTCTCAGTCGAGCGTCACCCGAGCCCGACCGCAATGCCGACGATTCGCGATGCCTGCCGCCGGTGCCCCAACTGCCTCGAGCTCGAATAGCGCAGCCGGCATGCTCGCGCCTTTTGCCAACGAACTGGATAGGATCGCGCCGTCATTCAGCATTAATGGCTCCCAAATACAAATCATCAAGACCCCGACCGATTTCTACGAGACGCTCAAGGTGCGCGCAGCCGGACGGTATCGGTCTCGGAGTGGTGGACTAATACAGGACAGGAGCGCATACGAAATGCGAAGCGAAGGATTTTCCTGTCGACCTTGTATATTGGGAAAACAGAAAAGGAGTTGGTCGGTAGAGCTCGATGATGCATCGTCGGCGCAAGCGACTGATGGTTCTAGATTGCGACCTTGCATGAAGCCCTGCGAAACAACCCCGAGCTCAAGTTGAGCATCCTCACCGATGCCCTGCGAGGCACCCGAGAGGAGCCGAACCCATCCTGCGCGTCGCTTCTCGCCCCCCTCGTTTCCGAGTTCGGACCCGACAGAGTTGAGATCCGGATGTACCACACTCCCAACTTGACTGGGGTGAGGAAGAAGTACATCCCTAAGCGGATCAACGAGGGATGGGGACTGCAGCATATGAAGCTGTATGGCGTTGACGACGAGATAATTCTCTCAGGGTACGGCTCTCGTGGTTTAAAAGTGAACTGGAGCTGACAAAAGGGCAGAGCAAACCTCTCATCCGACTACTTTACGAATCGGCAGGATCGTTACCACTTGTTCTCGTCCAAAGAAGTTACTGACTACTTTTGGAACATCCACCAAGGTGTGTCTTCGTTCAGCTTTCTTGTTGAACCATCCACAGAGGCCGCCGGATTCACACTGGTCTGGCCGAAATCCAACCCCGCCCCTTCACCCCTGAAGGAGCCGAAACAATTCATCGGCACCACTACGCCTGCCTTGGATGCCCTCATCGCGCCCAAGGAGGCCGCCTCGCAAGACGCAAGCAAGGACACGAAGGTGTACATGCTTGCGCAGCTGTCACAGCTCATGAAGCCAAACACTTCAACTGAGCTTCCTGCCGTCACACACGTCCTCTCGACCCTCGCTCTTCCAGAGTATGCTGGCTCATCATGGACCTTCACTGCCGGCTACTTCAACCCTGCACCCTCATTGACTAAACTCCTCCTCTCCACGGCGTCTCAAAATAACGTGGTAATAACCGCTTCGCAAGAGGCTAACGGCTTCTACAAGTCGCCGGGCGTGTCTGGGCTATTGCCAGGGGCATACACTCTCCTCGCCCGTCGCTTCGTTCGCGCCGTACACGAGCGCAAGCTGGACGATTCCATCGTCCTCAAGGAGTGGCGCAAGGGCACAGTGGGAGAGCCCGGCGGCTGGACGTACCATGCCAAGGGTCTCTGGATCACGCTGCCGGGGGACGAGAACCCTTCCATCAGCATCGTTGGGAGCTCCAACTACACGAAACGCAGCTACACCCATGACCTCGAGGCTGGAGCCATGATCCTCACCAAGGACGAGGACCTCAAGAAGCGCCTCGGCGACGAGCAGAAGTGGCTGCAGGACCACGCTGAGCGCGTCACCCGTGAAGACTTCTCCAAGCCCGAGCGTAGAGTCGGCCTCAACGTGAGGATCGCCATGTGGATTGCTCAGGCTGTCGGCGGCGCCTTGTAGAACATAGAATATCTGTATTTTTACGGGTGGTGTGCATTCATCCAAGGAGCACATCCACGCCCATGTGTTACTCGGAAACTAAATCATGATACCCACGATGGATACTTCACCCATTGAATCTGCGACATGTAAACACTAGTAACATGGCGTGTTGCAAGTATCTCATTCAACTGTGCGAGCAACGGACACGGGCGTTCATTCTCCCGCTCGGCATAAGAAAACCAGCAAAAGAATGAATAAAAAAACGGCGGCAATCAAAAAAAAAATGGAAGCTATGGACGAGAACATCAAAAAGCAAAGAAATGTTCCGAAACCGAGAATCGAACTCGGGGCTATGCCTAACCTCTCAAGGTGATGAGAGGGCATCATGTTGGCCACTACACCATATCGGATGTTCATGTCTGGGAAGGCCAAATTTTCCACTAAGGAGGTAGCGCGCGTAGGTGGGGAAGCTGTGGGCCCATCAAGCAGCTGGCGCCAACGCCCGCCAGCAAAGCTGGACCTAGCGATCGAATCGGAAAAACTCGATTTGCAATTGTTCCGGCACCCGGCAGCCGGGCCCGGGGGGGCGCCACACACGGGTCTATCATCCAAGCTTCCCATGACCACCGAACCGTCAGTGAATCGACGAAACGCCGAACGCTCTCCACCGCAAAAAGAGATACCACACCGCTCACGATCGGCGGAACCGGCCCCTTCCCGTCAACCGACACCAATTGAACCCCGAGAATTCCGTAGTTGCACCAACTTCGTCCGACAATGGTTGGCAGGATCCTCTTCTGGAGCGGCTTCGGTGCGTGACTACGCCCTTTCCCCCTGCTTCCAAAATGTCACCGGGCCCCGGGGGGAGCTCGCGAGCTCTTTTTACCGGCAAATATGGCATTTGAAGGAGGAGGACAAAGGTGTCTCTGAGTGTGGGGATCGGTTCGCTAACGCCCCGGTTTGACAGGCTTCGCCGTCCGCTTCTGGCAGATGGGCATCGAGATGCGCCCCTTCTTCAACAAGGAGTCCCTCTGGGTCTACCCCATCTACATGGCCGGCGGCGGCAGCTTCGGCTACTGGCTGCAGGGCGTCGACGACCGGCAGACGGCCTACCTGAGCGAGCGCAAGTCGATCCTGCTCGAGAAGCGCGCGAGGGCGGCGGCGCGCAAGGCTGAGGCCGAGGGCCAGCAATAGTCGGCATAGCAAGCAGAATGGGCTTCCCGAGACGCTTGAGATTTAAGATTGAATAAAAGGAAAAAGGGGAACGATGAGGAGGGTGTGTGGGGAGTTTTTGAGGCTCATCTGTTTCCATGAATGAGACTTGATAGACGGGGCATTGCGGGGGAAACGATCAAGAAAAGAGTCGAGGAGAGAAGACGGGTTGGAGCCAATTGGGCCGGCGATCCGCGCATCGACCTTCTGGACGGGGTTCGCAACTCCACCGCGCAATGCCCACGAGAGCTGGCTGGGACGCCATCAGAGGAACTCTTCGAGGAGAAGCAGGTTCCTCTTGTGTACATTTGCGTTGAGAGAGAGAGGCTTAATTGACGCCGTGAAAGTCACCAGTTCTTCTTTCATTCAACAGTGAGGCGGGAGGGACGTTTCACCAAAACCGCAGGCATATGTCTAGAATGAGTCTTGTTCTCGAGTCTGCATAAAATGGTATCTAATTACGGGCCAAGTGACCCCGAACCATCATTCCCCAAAACCCGTCTTGCTCCGAAATCCTCTAGAACATCTACGATTTTCCCCCTCTACAGATCTCGTTGTCGGACGAAGCCATTCTACAACTCCTCCAGCTTCCTCAAAATCGCAGGGACTGACGTAGGAGGCATGTTTCCGATCTCGGTGATGACGGAGGAGATCTGGTGGTCCTTGGTGGTGTCGAACAGCAAGCGGAAGCTCTCCGCGGTCATCTGCTCCGGGTCGATCTCATTGTACGTGAGGGAGTCCATAGCCACTCGCTCAGTGAAGTTGATCGTCTCGGACACTGCGCAGAAAAGGATACTCTGGTCCGCAGCAGCGGTGGCAATGTCGCTCGTACCCGCGCGGGCGTACATGGCGCCATTGCTGAACATGGCTTCGGCACCGACGAGCACGCGCGAGGTCCCGCGCAGGTGCGCGCGCATGGCGCTCAGATCAGGGCAGTACAGGACGTTGATAGGTCCATTGGGGCCTTGGAGCGCGCAGAGGCGCTTGGCAAGCTCGCGGCCGGTGGGCTCGAAAGGGTCGTCGACAATCCTCACGGAGAAGCTCTTGCCGTCGGTGTGGGCCTGGCGCAGTGCGCGCTCGACCAGCGGGTGATGGCCGTAGGTGAGCACGACCTCGCCGTTCTTGATGCTGTCGGCAGTGGTCTTGACGATGACGAGGTCGGCAAGAGTGATGCGCTCGCGGATGAAGTTATCAACGGACTCGCATAGCAGCTTCTTGGCATCAAAATCGGGGAGGTCGATGTCGATCTTGCTGACCTGGAGCTTAAGCCACCGCACGGCATTGCCCATGGAGAAGCACATGGGTCGACACGCCGATAGGTACTCAATCTGGGGGTTCAGGACATGTGATGTAAAGTGGCGGGAGAAGGTGTTGCCCGGCGGCGTGGTGTAAGAGTCGATGACCTAAGGTTATTAGCATGCATGCATGACATCCTCGGAGACATCGAGAACCAACCTTCTTGAACGCCAACAGCGTGGCTTCCAACCTCGTGGTGCTATCGCTGATCGCGAAGGTGCTCATCTGTTGGCCCAGAACCAAAATGGCAGGGTGGACGTCCTTGTCGGCTTCCGTCATGTGTATCCTCTTTGCCATAGAAAGATGGCTGAAGCATTCGGGCACCTTGGGTTTGTTCTCCTTGGGCGCGGCCGGCACGACTTTGCCCGCGGGGCCGCCCTTCGTTCCAGCGTGGTGAGCACCGGCGCCTTGGGGCCCATCCTGCTTCTGTTTCGACTTTCCTCCCTTCGCGTCGCCGCCCTGCTGGGCTCCTGCCGGCGGTGCGGGTTGCGCCTCCTTGGCCTTTGCTCTCCTCGCCGCCTTCTCCGCCTTTGCCTTGGCCTTCAACTCGGCGCCGGACAGCTTCTTCTCGCCTCCCTCGGGAGCGTCCTTCTTCTGTGCGGCGTCTTTCTTCTGAGGCTGCTGGGCCTTCTTCTCCTCGGCCGGCGGCGGCGCCGCGGCGGCGCTGGTGTTTGGTGTTTCTGTGGCCATTTCCTCGTTGCCCCTCACGTTTTCTGTGTCAAACGTTTTCCGATCGGTCTCCGCTCGCCTTCAACTTAGAGTAGCCGTCTCAAGTTTCCCTGGTCGAACTTCCGAATGCGTGTTCGATTGATGTCGGAGAATGCGTTGGTTGTCGAAATATATCCGATCGGAGGGCTGAGAAGTTTTGGGAGGTTGAGTCACAGGGGTTGCGAGGCGGGCGGGATGCGACAGGTGCCCCGCGCTAAAAGCTCGCTAAAGCTTAAGTGCATGGTGCGGACCGTGCGGGGAATGACGTCCCTTCTATGGCGCCAATCACCATACGGGTTGCTGATTGCAACCATCTGCTCGTCCGAATGCAATTGCTGGTCCAGGCAATGGGATTGACAGGGGAATTTCTTCAAATACGGTTAACCAAGAGTAATTCACTTAGGTCGGTCTCGTGCACTACTGCCAAGAAATAGAGGGAATCATAAGAAAGTCTTCCACAGAAGCGCTGGGTAAGTGGACAGCAGAAAACGAGCACTGCTGACAGTAACGACATCTACCTTCGTTGTCATCGCCAGGCCGTTCCTAGTTGCTAAGTAGCAAAGTCTCACGAGTAAAGGCTGCAAGATTTCTTGCGCATCTTAAATTTCATTCATGGTGTTGTGACATAGCGGTTCGTCTTCTATTAGGCATGCAAGTCCTGTCGAAAGTCCGAATTTATTCTACAACGCGGCCTATCAAATAGGCTAACCTTTCCGTACAACTTTGCGTACCCGATTTGCTGTCTCTCAAATCATACAAGCCTTTGCATCCGGCCGAGCCCAGCTCAACGACGCCACTAGACTGCGAAAGGACAGAAACCTCGACAGTCGTGTCCTCTAGTAGGGGTAGTTTGGGAGGGCCTCTGACCTCAAAGGTCGCCCCGCGGGTTCCTCTGCAGATTCCTCTGCAGGTTCCTCTGCGTCCAGGTCTTGCTCTTCGATCGGGGGAGCCACTTCACTTGCACCGCCACTGGAGCTGGTCGAGCCGCTGAAGTACAGCTTCAAGACCCTGAGCGGCTTTCCGTCGGGCTCCTTCCACTCCTTGGCACCCCTGATCTCCGACTTGACGTCCCTGATGGCCTGGATCAGCGCCTCCGCCTCGTCGCGGGTGGCGGCTCGGCTGCCCTTCTTCTTGGCCAGGAGCAGGTCGACCTTGTACCCCTTCTGGAGGAAGGTCCTCATCTGCTTCAGCTTGTGCTGGAGGTCGTTCGGCGCGATCGCCCAGTTGATCTCGAGCTCCTTGATCCGCGTCGCCTTGCGCGCCTGCTCCTTGCGCGCCCGCTCCTGCGCCCGCTCCTTCTCCTTCTCCTCGCGCTTGTTGATGATCTTACAGATTGCGTGCCGCGGCTGGCCCTCGGCCGGCTCTTTGGGGGCGCGGCTCACCATTCGGAGCGACTCCAATTCCAGGTCCAGCGAATTGAGGACCTCGCGCGTGCGGAACGGACCATCTAGCCTGCCCTCTTCGTTGACGACCATGATCATGTAGTCCTTGATGGAGCTGTCCATCGGAAGGGATGTCTTCGGCGATGTGGGTGGAGTTGCGTTGGGGTCGCCGCGTTTCCTGAAGCGGGGAACAAGGGATGCGTGCCGCGAGAATATCGACGTTGGTGCTGCTGACACGGGCGGTAGAACTCTGACGGCGGGAATGAAGAGTGCGGCGCTTCGTCGCGACAGGACCTCAGCCTTTTCAAAGGGCGAGATGAAGACCCTGTATAGGGCTGTCCTGCTGTTGTGCAAGCATGGTGTGACCCTCATTCTTGCGAACTGGTTCTGCGTGGCGTTTCGATGGTTTCAGGGTGTGGTCGATCGACTGGCAGACCGGCAAGTTTGTCGTTTGTTCAAAGCGTCAAGAGGTGTTCGTGGTGGACAGTTGAAAAGATGAGGTTCAGGTAGGATGCACAGGCTGCACGGTATGGAGATGTCGAAAGCACCTCCGCCAATCACAACACGCGATGGGCCGAGCTTTCACAGGGGCCCAAGCTTCCAGCGTCCTCCTCACACCGGGTCCGCAACGTCTCATGCCGCCCGCTTCCCAGATCTGAGACGAGCTGTACAACCAAACAGCCGCTTCTCTCATAACGCAAATGTCCTGTCTGCCATGGCGGGTCGTCCTCTCCGTCTGGCTCTCAACGTGGGCAAGTCCATAGCCGCTGCGCATGTCTTCGTCGACTATGGCTTCACATCCGCTCCGGCGAGTGGCGCATCCATGCTCCCAACATTCCAGGTCAATGGTGACGACGTCGTTGTAGACCGACGATATCGCTATGGTCGTGATATCGTCGTCGGTGATTTGGTCAGCTATTCAATACCCATCTTCAAGAACTCCGTGGGCATCAAACGCGTCATCGGCATGCCGGGAGATTACGTCTTGATCGATAGCCCAGACGGAGCTAGCGACCGAATGATTCAGGTGCGATTTCAGATCGATGATGGCGTGCCTGAAGTTCCGTTGCTGACAGTATGGCAGGTTCCTCAGGGCCACTGTTGGATCGTTGGCGACAACTTAGAGGCCTCTAGAGATTCTCGGACCTTCGGAGCTGTGCCTTTAGCTTTAATCAAAGGCAAGGCAATTTTGAGAGGAGTATCTCTGTTCGACTGGCGGGTCTTGGAGAATGGGCTTGTCGAACCGAAAGACAATGTGTAGGCAGGAGGAAACTGGGTTACTGAGGTCAAAGTGAGCGATTGCAATCACCGCTAAGGCCAGCAACCGCAGCAGGTCTGGCGGAAATAAGATAACTAACCACCAATTGTGAGTAGCTTCTTTCTGGGTCTTCTAATGGTCTGATCCTAATTACAACGGAGTAAGAAGGCTAGTGGCGTCAGGGAAAGCTCATCAAGCCTGACGACAGGCCGAATAATATGAGAAATGGAGAGCCCGGTAAACGGGTCATAATGCTTAATACAAAGTGAAAGGGTCGAGTCGTCCGTGTGAGGGAAAACTTGCCGCGCCCTCAGACAGAGCAGGTTGCCGTCCGTCAGGGTACGCACGCCAAAAATAAACGCTCCTTCAAAATGCTTCCACGCCGGAAAAACATACACTCAACGTACCAACCGAAGTTCATTCTGCATAACGACCAACGCCAAAAACACCTTCAACCCAAGCCCTTTAACCCCTTGGTCCTAAGTTGGCAACCCGACAGGGAAATGGAGGAACGATACTGTGAGCGCGAGGACGGACTGATGTCAATCTAGCCCTCGATGTGAGACTTGGAGCCGCTCTGGCCAAGCAGCTCCAAACACCGCTGAGCCAGGTTGACAACCTCGCCCTCGTCATCATCTTCAAACTCGTTGTCGGGTTCGATCTGGCGGTTGGCGATTTCTTTGATCTGGTCGACTATGTCTTGGGCCTGGCCGATCAGCTGGATGAGATTCTTGTCCTCCGACTCGAGGAGTTGAAGCAAGGTCCAGATTGCTATGTGCTGGAATGTCGCGTCACCACTCTGAAGGAATCTCGTCAGGTATCCGTGAATACCGCCATCGGGTTCTTTCCAGTCCTGGACAAATACGGCGTAATCTCCGACTGTACTAGAGTTAGCACGTGGCAATGAGACCTGACAGGGACAGGGTATGACTATTCACCTTTCGAAGAGAGGTTGCCGAGAGCCGCGGCACTGTTACCCTGGACTTCAATGCTGGGAGAGTGTGTCAAAGGAATCAGGACCTCGAAGACACCCAGATTCAGAAGATGAGACTTCAGCTCGTCACTAAGAGCCAGAACAGCGATCGCAGCCGTCATCTCGGATTGAACCGTAACGGGAACATCAAGGACCAGTTGCTTGCACTTCTGGACCGCACCGGCATCGAGGACCAGCGCCTTGTTGCGATCAGAGCTGGCGGCGAGATTCCTGAGCGTCGATATCGCGTGGCACTGGATCTCCTCGTTTTCGGTTGATCCAAGAAGATCAACCAGCGGCTTCAAAAAGCCGGCTTCGATGATTGGCGACTCGTTCAGTGGGTGAATAGAAATGTTTCGTATGCATGCGACAGCCGAAAGGATTAGAGGAAGGTAGGATGATGACAAAAGCCGGAGCAACGGGGCAAGGCCGTTAGATCGCACAATATCGAGTTGGTATTTCTCGTCCGAGGCAAGATTACGAAGCGCGAGCGCTGCCTGGCATTGGACCTTGGGCGAAGACGAATCCATGAGGGTGACGAGGGAAGACACGAGCTTCGACTCGGTCTGGGCAAGTTTGCGTCGGTTGTTGGAGTCGACGGCGATGTTGCTAAGGGCAGTCGTGCAGTAGTATTGAACGTCCACGTCGGAGGAAGATAGAAGCTGGACGAGGACCGGGATGGCTCCGGCATTAACAAGCTGCTGGCGGTTTTCGTCTGTTCCACGGTCAATGTTTGCTCCTCGTTACGATTTTATGGGCAGCATACCCGAGTGCGTCATGTTCAGCAAAGCTCCAGTTGCGTTCCTCTGAACTCGCATGTCCCTGGACTTTGCCAACCTCGTCAGAGGACCCAACGCGCCGGACCGAGCAATTTTCGCCTTGTTCTCCTCATGCGTAGCCAAGTTAGTGATGCAGCCGACTGCGTTGCACTGCACCTCGACGTTTGGCGACAGCATCTGGCGGATTAGAGGCGTGAGACCGCCGAGCTGGACAATCAAAACCTTATTCTCGGCTGTTGGCACCAGTCAGCGTATGTTTTCCAGCGCGGTCTGCGCAACCGGACGTACTGTTGACTGCCAAGTTTCCCAGCGCTGCGCTGGCGGCGCGCTGGACTTCGATATCGGGGCTTTGCAAGAGGAACAAAATGGGCTCGAGAGTGTCACGATCGACTTCGCGGACATCTATCCCGCTACGGTCAGCACGGCCATGTGACGTCGACGAAGGTCCTCGCAGCTGATACACCACAAAGCGATCGTCTAGCTTCGGCGGAGCGTCATCTATGCACCCAGGTCGTTGACATACCTCGCTCCGTGATTTCGGCAAATGTGAGACTCGCACTCCGTTGGAGATCGATGTTCTCTGAGAAGACCAGGGTGCTCAGAGCTCGAAGGGGTTCGCCCGAGAAGAAGTCCGTTTCACCCCGCTGAAACAGCGTCAGTACAGAATCCGGGCGGAATCAACATCGACGACAAAACGTACGTTCTCCAAGTACTGGAGAAGGTCGGCGACGGCTTCTCTCTCGCTGTCGGCGAGTACTGGCTCGTAGAGGCCATCGCGGGATCTCCCTGTACAACTACCATCAGCTTGGCGGATTCGCAGCATGTGGCTGTGGGAAAGCTCGTACCTCCGCAGCACGATTGACAGACTCCCATGACCGACGCGAGAAACAAAGACGAGCGTGGATGGTATTAGGACTCGGTTTCGAGGGAGTGGTCTCGGTGGACAGCTGGGGTTGTTTTGTTTGGATGGAGCCTCTTTCGCAGCACAAACGACTCGGCAGCCCGACCAGAGGGATGCGAAATGGATAGCGTGTTCGGCGTGTCGATAGCTAGACGAAGGTGTCGATTGACCCGATTGGGGAGTGAAGAGTCGGAAGCAGTCGATAGCCGGCGAATTACGATGCTCTTTGCTGCCCAGCGGAAGAGGCCCGACAGTCGGTCGGTTGATGGACGATACGGTCGGTCAAGTGAGTTTCTGGGAGGAAAGTGACGGGAGGCTGCTCCAGTTGTCTCCCGGAGCACAGGCCCACCTTAGGTTGCAGCAACAGCAACAGCGATGCAGCAGGAGCAGCCGCAGCGGTGCAGTACCAGACCTCTCTGAGGCTATGGGAAAGTGGAGACTGTGGGTACCAACCAAGCAACGAGCAGGCACGGAACACTGTGAATCGAACAGCAGCACGCTCTTCCTTACAAGTACTTGGGTACAAACGAAGGAACCTTGCGAGTGCCGAAAAGTCACTGGGTACATACGAGTCAAAGTTAGTCATCCACTATCAACATCAACACAACAACCCTCAAGGTGATTTGCGCCTGCGGCCGGCCAAAGGCCAAGGGTCTGGATCTTGTATAATAATAGTATTTTACCTTTAATTGGACTTTGACGTGAAATTGGCCTGGCAAATGGCTCTTCGGCATACTCGTCCTCTCCTCACCTCAAGAACGCCCATAATGTTGTGGCTTTTGGCGCTGACGATACTGAGCTTTGTTTCGCAGCTTATGTCTTCTTGTCAACTGTGTCTTTTTATATTCTATCAGTCATCGCCGTTCCTTTCTTCTGCCTTCTTCGACGCTTGACGCCTGGTCTGGGTAGCTTCAGTCGATGGTGACAGAACACCACCTGCTGCTAAATCTGCATCAACCAGTCGAGTTCATACTTCAATCCTCAGATGCTGAATGACAGTCTTTGTTCTTCTCGTCAATTGATATGTTATCCCGAATGCCTACGGATGGTTGTCCGTCAGAGGCAATATTCTTGACTTCGCACCAGATGAACAACCCGTCATACAGCCTACTTTTTTCCGAAAAGGTTAGAGACGTCTTTGGCAACTATTACGGTGATGTGACTGCACGCCGCGTACAAGTACCTGCTAACATTACCCTAGTGTCTTCCTGGAAACGGGGAAACGTGGCCTCGGGGAGGCGCTCTTGGCGTTCGACGTCTTCTTAAGACCCAAGAGTACCTAGGTATCTGGAAGGGCAAAAGTCAGTACATCTAGATATACGTTTCCCACAGCAATCCTGATTCAGGCGGTACATGTCAATGTTTTTTTTTTCCCCAAATCAACAAGACGCCCTGTGTGCGCCCAAGTCTGGTCGGGAAGATATAATATCACTTTGACCAGTGGAAATGGGTGATGTCCCATTTGGTCGCGACTAATCAACTGGCATGCGATACCACAGACTCATTATACTTTCCAACTGGTGTCAAATCTGGGTAAGAAATGAAATGTAAGCTCCCATTCCAATTCAAAGAGACCACCAGACCTACTTTGCCAAGACTGAATGGGCGCAGACGGATGTGAGACCGATGATCTACTGTCTCACTTAGACTATGTCTGGTTTTCTGGTTGCACGAGCCACGTTGTACTTGTGCCGCTCTGTGTAAGTATTCAATCTGTGTTCCAGTCATGGTCTCATTACACCCGTGGCCTTTCAGTTGCCATCGGCCTCGAGGTCCAGAATCAAAGAATTTTGATTGAAGTTTGGAGCACCGCGTCCATTCACTCGGTACTCTCGGTCATTATCGCATCACCGTAGGTGTCAAGTTCCCGAGTAACCTTTCAATCAACCCTTTCACCGTGGAAAAATTATGGTATTACCACGTACAACTAAATGCGGAAGAGGCATTCATGAGTCTGTGGTGTTCATAAAGTTGTCAGACAAGTCGTCTCCGAGCTGGGACACGAATGCTCGGAACCCCTTGGGACAATCCTTTGTGGGAAGTTGTCCCTTGTCCACCAGGGGCAGATACAGACCAAAGCTTGAGGAGTCAACGTGTGCAATCCTAGACCGGCCAGGTCGTGTTCTGGCTCTTGGTCTGGGGCTGAAGTAACAAACATATAAGACGGACGGATGCTGCGTTGAACATGAAGCCAGAATAATATTTCTCATCCGCCACGAGCTGGCCTTCAAGACAACCTCACCAGTCACTTTCCGCGCCGAGATTGCTGCCAACCTCTTGCCAACAAGACAGAAAACTTTCAAAATGCGAGCCCCCGTAGCGCTGGTCGGCGTCTTCTTCGCGACGGTCTTTCTATTACAAGACGCCACAGCGGCCGCAGTCCAACTGGACGCGGCAGACAATGGGAAGCGCAGCTGGGTAACCAGACCTGCCCACGGCCCAGGCCCCAGCGAAGCCATGAAGAAGGTGGGGAACATGGGCGGCGTGTTCGGCTCAGGCATCCTCGGCAAGATCTTTAACACCAAGAAGAAGCCTGCAAGACGTGCCGTCCAGGCAGCCTCCGAAGTGCTCGACGTGGAAGAGGTGATGAGCGAGCTGACGGCCGGGCTCGGGAAGCGCGGCGGCGACCCGAACCGCACTCTGCTCGACATGCTCTACATCCACACCATCGGCCGCACGGGGCCCGGTGGCCTATTGGGTAACCTTACCGTGGAAACTACGGACGGCAACAAGACCGAGAGACGCGACGTCCCGACCGATGAGCAAGACAGGGAGAACCCGCCGCCGCCTCCGGGCGGCGTCAACAAGGCCGACTGGGACGACTGCATGAAGACGATTGCGGCCAACCCGATCAGCTTTCAGGGGCCGTTTGGCCAGAATAACATTCGTATCACCGGGTTCGCGCCGGCGTGCAAGAGCATCCTCCTGGACATCGAAGGCGCCGAATACGGAAGCGTCAAGCCTACTGACTGCGGGGTGGACTGCGTCGAATACACGAACATGTCGCAGGAATACTACGAAGAGATACGCAGGCTGGTCGACACTGCGAACCAGGGCGAGGGACGCTGATGTATTCGAGAAGGAGACAACGGCAGGCACCTTATCTGCGTCGACGATGGCCGAATGAGATGAACCGCGGGATTCTGGGGATTTTAGCGGGTGGCGCGAATGTGATGAGATCAAGGTCTTGAGTCCAGAACAATGATTTTCTCGAGAAAGCTCCATACTTCAAACCCATAACCAAAGAAAAGAAGGAAATGGAGTCGTAAACATCGACGTTGTTTACTTTCAACTCCACTTGGAGCCTACAAGTACACGGTACTTTACGATGACTTCCTCAGTGTGTCCCGCTACTTAGGTACCTAGGCAGCAAGAGGGTTGCTGGCTAGCCCTTTTTTGGATTAGACGCCTTCCCGGAAGCGGAGGGACGTCCCCACTGTACCTGCAGCGCTGCCGGTTTTTTTTGCGGGTGATGTGACTGGCCAGATCCTTCTCCAGAGCGCCCGCCTCACTCTGTGACGGCTCCACGTCGCTCCATCTCTCTTTCTTCGGGCGGTCTTGCCGCGGGCTCCAACTCGTTGAGCTGGAGGCACACGGACCACACTGCTCGGCTCACATGTGGGAGCCGGCGCCGGGACTTGATTACCTAACGCCGCCCGTTTCCTTCTCTCCGGAGGCACGAAGTGTCACGCTTTCCTCCTTCAGAGGGACGTACGAGGATCGAAAGTGGTTATATGAAGTAGAGTTTTTCCTCCGTCCTTTTACAAAGAGGATCGAAATGCAGAGGACGCAGAGGGGTGAAGATGAGCACGACGGGATGGATAACAGACTCCGTAGGTGACACGCCGGTGATTGTGGCTTGCAGCAGGCATAGTAGGTGCCTATCACGGCCCTCAACCGAGCGCTATCGATTTCTAGAATGCGCCTGACGGTCAAGCGACAGACATAGGGTCATCACTCCCGATGACGGCCTTCAGCTCTGACGAGGCCTTCGGCGTTGCCCCCGGGGCTACGATCGTGCGGGTGCATCGAGGAAGCTTGTAATGATGCTCTTCACAAGCCAGGCAGAAGCTTCAGATGAACGCGCAGAGCAGGACACCCTCTCGGTGGCCATGTTGCCTCCAGGCTTGGCCCGATGACTTGCGCTACTACCCTTGACGGCGCGTCTCCCCCAGGGTCCAATGTCACGCGAGCTTGCTATAGGAGGTATTCTCAGATGCCGGCTCTTATGGGTGGG
Organism: Colletotrichum musae; assembly: GCA_027406025.1. Taxonomy (NCBI): domain Eukaryota; kingdom Fungi; phylum Ascomycota; class Sordariomycetes; order Glomerellales; family Glomerellaceae; genus Colletotrichum; species Colletotrichum musae. The sequence goes on along the minus strand of JANVYC010000002.1, from coordinate 1,916,099 downwards.
TGTTGGTCATTCCAGCTGCAGGCAGGCAAGGTGTGCATGGCTCGTGTCTCTCTTTTCAGTGGCGATCGTGGTGACGATGAGGTTGGTGTTGAGGTTGGGCAGCTAGGTATTCTTAGTTTCTTCAATTTTTTGGGCGGATTGCTTGTTTTCTCAGTCGATGATGGAAATTTTCTGTCAGATTGTCTCGAACCGCGTCTGTTAATGGAAAGAGCTGCGCCGAGCAAGACAAGGTGTTTCTGGAAAAAAGTTCCGAACCGCAACGGCCAGTTCCAAGTTTGGTTGAGGTGCTACCTAGGTGAGTGAGGTGCTCGGCCGTGACTCCGTCCCAGTGAAGCCGCGCCAAAAGCGCCGCCGCCGCCGATAGCGCTCACAAAATAGGGTTCGAGGGGGCCTGTTGCCGCTGTCGTCGCTGTCGCTTCCCGCTGTCCGCCTACTTGCAGCTACGTTTGGCCTTCTGAGTGGCCTGCGGAAGATAAGACATCCAAGCCTGCCCGGATGCACGTCGCTCAGTTGTGGTGTCATTGTCTGCACCTCCCAAAGTACCTATTCAGGCGCAGAGAACGGGAGGAACCTGCCTAGGTAGATGGAGCGGGAAGGAAAGGGAAGGCAGTGTGTGTAGTAGATCGTCGTGAATAAGGTAGGTATATGGTGACACCCAGGCTTACCTAGTTAGGTACCTCACTGTAGGTGCCGAAAGGCTAAGATCCTCACTCACTCTATTAGTTACTTTAGTGCTGAAGCCATCGCCAAATGACGAAAGGCCTCATCACCACAGCCATGTGTGACTATTCCGCGTCGCGGAGTCGAAGCCGCTGCAGCCGTCAACCTGCAGCGCCAAGCGTTAATTATAAGCTCATGTCAGGCCTAGTTGGACTCGATTATCGCAGCCCATCCGCAAACCCCAACGCCCGACAGCCTGCGCCGGCTGGAAATCAGAGTAAAAGACGCGGAAACAAGAATCAGACGGTCGACGCCGCCACCTTCCCCCCTCCCACCCCCTGGCCCTGTCGGTCGGGTTCTGTCAAGTCCTGGTCGTTATCTTTATCGAAAGGTGAGACAAGCACATACTAAGGTTGGTAGGTAGTGAGTGCTAGCTCCAGCTACCTAACTAATACCGACCGACCTTACCTTACCAACCTTGTTGCTGCAGCTGTGCGTGGGAGGGGAAAAAGAACGGCGCAAGTCCAAAAAAAAAAAAAAATCACCAATGCTTCCAGATTCAGCCCAACCCGTCCGATTCTTCGACCGCAACTTTCATCTTTGTCTCTAAACTCCCGTCGCCGTCTCCCGCCGTCTGCCTTCCGTTCCTCCTCCCACACTACTACCACCCATCCCGCCCGCCTGCCCGCCCACCCGACGTCTGTCCCAGAGGGGCCACACCCGCCGTTAGCCCTTCCTCGCACGACGACACCCGACAATGGACGACCCCTCCTCCGCGTCCTCGGCGTCGAAGGACAATGCCGGTCCTGGCTCCATGTCTATGTCGCATCAGCAGCCGCCTAGCGACAGCGGTCCACTACAACCACCCGTCGTCGCTACTGCTGCGTCTATCGCGAGACCACATGGTCACGAGCTTCCCTTCGTCACGCCCTCATCCTACCTTCGCCCAAGACCGCCCTCCGTGCTTCGCAAAATGCCTGAAAAGCCTCCGAGCCCGCTCGACAAGGACCAGATGCAGGGTCTGGTAAGCTGCCTTTGCTCCTTTGAACCGCCCCCGCCGTTTACCCGGCTTGCGCCCCTCCGACTGCCCTCTAGAAGCCCGGTTTTTGTCCTTAGCCTGCCACTGCGCATGCGGGGTTGTGCTCTGCTCGGGCTGCCGCGACTCGGCGCCATCGCGAGGGGCACGTCAGGCTTGGGCCGCGCATCGAGCTGTTGGCTGACTGTGTTTGCCCTCCCCAGAGAGCCATTCGCGATTTCCTCAAAGTACGAACAAGTTACGACGTGCTGCCGCTGTCCTTCCGCCTGATCGTTCTCGACAACGACCTCTTGATTAAGAAGAGTTTGAACATCCTCATCCAAAATGGTACGAGTCATGCTGTCTCGATGCGCCAACCTGTCTGTTCTGACCTGCGTCGCAGCAATCGTTTCCGCGCCGCTATGGGACTCGCACAAATCGGCCTTCGCCGGTCTGTTGACCGCCACGGACTACATCAATGTGATCCAGTACTACTGCCAGTTTCCTGACGAGATGAGCAAACTGGAACAGTTTCGCTTGAGCAGCTTGCGAGGTACGTGAACCAGATGCTGCAGTCCAGATGTAGGGCCCGTTCCAATGATGTGCCCCTCCAGATATCGAAAAGGCGATCGGCGTCTCCCCACTCGAGACAGTATCTGTCAACCCCATGAAGCCGCTCTACGAGGCTTGCCGTCGCATGCTCAAAACCCGCGCGCGCCGAATTCCCCTCGTCGACGTCGATGACGAGACCGGTCGCGAAATGGTTGTCAGTGTCATCACGCAGTATAGAATTCTCAAGTTCATCGCTGTCAACAACGAACACAACACTGTTCTCATGAAGAAGTCGATCAAGGAGATCGGTCTCGGCACATACAAGAACCTGGCGACAGCCTACATGGGCAACTCGGTTCTCGACGTCGTTGACCTGATGGTCAAGCACAACATCTCGTGCGTTCCCATCGTCGACAAGCACCGACGCCTCCTCAACGTGTTTGAGGCTGTAGACATTATCCCCTGCATCAGGGGCGGCGCTTACGAAGAGCTGTCGTCGAGCATTGGAGACGCCCTGTGCATGAGGCCGGATGATTCTCCAGGCATCTACACCTGCAGCGCCGACGACAGGCTAGACTCCATATTCGACACCATCCGCAAGTCGAGAGTACATCGTCTCATCGTGGTGGACGACGAGAACAGGCTTGTGGGTATCATCTCTCTCTCCGACATCCTCAAATACGTCCTTCTGTACGGGGAGGAGGAGGACACCCAGTGGTCTTGAATCGGGGGAGAAACACGTGAGTTACATAGAACCAAGAGCGACAGATCCTCGCTGGAATGACATGGGACACGGTAGACATGGTAATGAGCATGTGCCAGGCGTACGGTGGCGTAACTGGGAGGAATACCAGACGGTGCGCTTATTTTACTTTTTCAACTTCACTATAGAAGGTTCGAAGGCCTATGGAGCTGTCGGCTGCCTGGATGCATTACGAAATGAGATCATGTCAATACTGACGCTCTTATGTGCCCTTTATCCCTTTACTCAGGCAGATGGGCGTGTCAGCAACAGAACAATGGGATTGGTGTGGGCATGCTATCCATCATTCGTCCTTTGTGGCTCACATACATGCCCTCTTATATCCATTGCCTTGACTTTGTCTTCTTTGGCCCCCTGAGGCGCGTCCAAGTGGAAGAGCTTACACGCAGTTTGGGAAATCACAGCAGATCCTACCCGCCCTGCTGGTTGAATGGTGAGCCGGCTTGTAGCTGCCGTTCGTGCCAGAACAGCACGCAGTCAGAACATAGCAACGGCAAGAACTTTAGCCTACGGGGCTTTCTTTCTCTCACTTAGCCAAGAAGAAGAGCAGGAATGAATTTATCTTGCGCGATGGTCCTTGACTTGAAAAAATGGAAGGAGGACCTCCACAGTCAGCCGAGAGGTCGTGTACATGGAAGCAGCGTGGCGCAGAGTAGACTACCTCAACAACTGAGAATGGAAGCGAGGCCATCGTCAACCTCAATCATCCAGTCACGACACTACTCTCCAGATCTTGGTAGTTCGGCACAGCATAGCTTGCATCGAAGGCCGGCTTCGTCTTTGGTTAAAGATCTTCTTCTCATAGCGCCCGATACAACGATTCCAGAAAAACAAGCGACCCTCTGATGCATCCTTACGGCCATGATCCATCATTATCCTCGGCCGTGTCTCGAGATGCCGAGATGGCCACCACCACCACCAGTCAGAAGACCAGTACTGCACCGACGAGCACGCAGCCTCCCGAGCATCCCATGAGGCCTTCTTCGGAGTTTCCAGAGCCCAATCATGGACTGCTTTTCAACTCAAACACCCTTCCTGCTCTTGCCGGGAGGGGTAGCCACAAGAGCCGGGCTTTGCCCAGCAGCATTACATGGACGTCTTCCAGCGGGGATCTGGCCATGTTTTCCGACACGGATGAAATCCAGGACCGCCGAAACTTTGTTCAAGAATACAATCGCCTCGCCAAGAAGGTAAGAGTCGTACACCTACTCTTTTGGCCACTATCAAGCGCAGAGACAATGTTTGTTGCCATCCTCGACCTGTTGCTAACAGACAGCAGCATGGGATCAGAGTTCTTGTGGTAAAAGACTTCGAAAACAAAGGTGTAAGTATCACTGGTCACGAAATGGAGATATAGAGCTGATAATCTATTTCTCCAGTCATCGATCCCGAGGGTCGTGTCAGACAGACGCAGATGGTGGTCTCGAGTATTTCGCTCCCCATCTTCTGGGCAAAATTCGAAACCTCCCCGAACTTCTGGATCACTGAGACACAAAAGAAGCGTCAGTGACATGGCGCTTCATCTCGTCCACCCTCGAAGGCCGGAGCCCAAGGCTGTCGATCTCCAGACAATGGTTCGACTATGCGGCAAGAGTTTCCTGTATCTTCCTCCCGAGTACTGTCCCGGATCGCTTGTACTGCCGACCTGCTTCCGAGCTACTGCTCAATACTTACTTCAATACGGTATGTCAGACCCATTCATAGCCTGCCCGATTGGTACGCGACCGTAACTGATGGCAAACGTGACAGGACCCGACACCCGAGGCGTCTTTCGAGTTCCCGGGTCAGTCCGTGTGGTCAGCGCTCTCTTCGACTATTACTGTTATGAAAGGGAAGGAGAAGAAGTCACCAGCACAATCCGTTGCCCGATCCTTCCGTCTCACATCAACGCCGGGCCACACGAGGTAGCCTCAACCTTCAAGAAGTTTCTCTCCGTGCTTCCTGGGGGCATCCTTGGCTCCTTGTCCCTCTTTGACGCGTTGGTTGCCATCCATAGCCAACTTCGAGGAGAACCCGAGTTGAGCAGAACGAAGACAACCAAGCTTCGAGCTCGTCTGATTGCATTGGCCATTGGAACTGTTGAGTCGCAATTTCGACGCGAATTGATATGCGCAGTGTTTGGTCTGCTTTCCGTGATTGGTCGTGCCGCCGAAACGACAGCACGAGAGGACGATCAAGGGCGACCTCTTCCAACGTCAGATCTGATGGGCTATACCGCGCTGGGCATTGTTTTCGGACCACTGCTCATGAGCGAGCTGCTCGACTCGTACACAATGAAGCTGGCAAACCCGTCCTCAGGGCTAGTGCTTCTCCCCTTGACTCCACCACAGTTGAGGAGAGAGAAATTGCGCAAAGACAATGCGAACAATGCCCCTACCTCGTCGCCGGTGGACAAGATACATGTGGCCAATGATATCACGGAGATGCTGATTTCCAACTGGAGAGAAATCGTCCGGAACATGAAGAACTTGGGCATCTTGACAAAAACTGGCTACTTTGCGGGAAACGCAGATCGTAAAAGGTTCATGCGCACCTCCAGTTCTGAGGGTTTCACCATTGGATTACCAAAAGGCTGGAAAAGCAAGAAGTCTTCGCCCAGTGTCCCATTCGATCGAGAGGAATCACCGACTCCTGACACTCCAACACCCAAGTTCAGTAGGTTATCCCGAGTCTTCCTGTGAAATCGTACTGATGGCCGTCTTCATAGATGGATTGCTAGCCTCAAAGACGACCGGAAATATCACCGACAAGCTCGATGTCAAGAGAAGTCGACCTAAACTGAAGCGTTCGGTATCTTCCATCCGGCTGTCGCTTCGTCCGTCTCTTAATCCTCTGTCTCCAACCGCGGAAGAGAGCTTTTCGGAAGATCGAAGCATGAAGAAAGACCCTCATGATCGTGTCTTCGGAGGCCATACGACGCCTACGGAGAAACAAGACAAGTTCACGAGTGACACGGAGCCGGGGTCAAGGGTCTCGCTCTTAATAACTGCATACTCGACTGGAGGTAGCAGTGGCGCTCAAGGGACACCGCACAAAGGCGTTGAAGCTTCGTCCGGGCAAAACAAGCATGAGACATTTCGACGGGGCAAGCCTCGCCAACCTAGGGCCTTTCGTGGTCCGTTTTCGGGGGAATCCCCTCGTGTATCTGATGAACTTGTACCAGACAGGACTTCGTCCAAGTCGACGATCACGTCTGGCGATACCATGCTAGGACCTTCTCCCATGTTGAAAAGGTCCGCAAAAACATCAACAAACTCGGAATGGTTATCAGGAGATATTGCCAGGAAGAAACAAGAGATTCATGACTCCCAGAGATCAAGTGGCAGCCCCGACGCCAAACACACTGGCTTGGTCGCCTCCGCACTCCGCCGACTCATCGGAGCTGATCGAAGCAGAACTTCATCGCCTGGCAGCCCAACGCCCAGAAACCCAAGGCAAAGACAAGTATCGCCAGATGGAGTGACACCTTGTACTCCCATCAGAATCAAAGATAGGAGTTTATCGTCGCCGAAGGTGCGAAGCCCGCACTCAGGAGGCCATGCCCACGAAGGAAGGGTACGAGGCGAATTCGCTGCGAAGGCCTCTGCTGCTAGCACCGACTCATTCCACCAGGACGCACCCAAGAATCAGCTTAGACAGGGGGCCTCGTTGAACACGGTTGATTCCGTACACGATGGTGAATTTGAAAGCGACAAAGCCCCGCAGTCTACTACGAGAACTCCGCCGAGGCGAAGCGAAGAGACGGACGAGATATCGGAAGGCAACAGCTCCATCCAGATCACTCCGAAGGAATATCTCGCACAGATTAAGCCACAAAACAGCCCGCAGCAGAACACCTCGGAATCACCAAAGGAGCCATAGGAAAAGCTGCCTTTGAGAAGTCCTCACAAGCGGGAGTATATGCAGTCAGTCTCGCACAGAGTAGTGACGCCCGAGCCTCGAGCTGAGTTCTCGACAACAATTGCGCCCACGAAGAGTCGGGCCTCGAACAAAGCCTCAATCAACACCGGAAGGTCGTCGCCTCAGAGCGTGGCATCCAGGGCAGAAGAAATCGCGCAACGATCCAGAGCTTCATCCCTGAAACCTGTGACGACCCCAGCACGCACATCCGTCTCGACACTCCATAGTCATACTCCCTCACACGGTTCAATCTCAAGACCCAGTGGCGTAAAGGCAATGGCAGCAATGTTTGAGGTTGCATCCAGGGAGTCTTCTTACATCTCTTCCCCGAAGTCGACTCGTCAGTCACGGACGAGTGAGATCGCAACTGGACTTTCGAACTCCAGACACGACAGCCCTTCGCCAAAGTCCATAAGACCTACACAATCGACCGGGAGCATGTTGAACGAAACTCCAAACCAAACTTCCTACGGGTCTGATGGAAGCAGTCAAGTTATAATTAATCAACACGCTGCCTACCGCCCAATCGGAACCGATGGTGCTGTCCCTAAAGCCGACAAGCCGTCTTTCGGTCAGCTGAAGCATGCTTCTGACCTCCAGCAAATCCAAAAGGTACTACTGGAGGGACCGACCTTTGAGAATGACAACGGTCTTCCGAGCCTGGGAACCATGGTGCGACCTGCCGAGGAGCCGCCGATCGCCCAGCATGTCACCTTTTCCAGGCCACCTTCTTCGCGATCTATGCGGCAAGTCTGCGAAGAAATGGCTCACCAGCGCTCAGAGAGTCCCAGTGGGAACTCGATACTCCACAAACAAATTCGTACATTGCAGAAGCAGCTTGAGGCGAAGACTGAGGAAGCATCGTCACTCATGCGGCAGGTTGAGACAAGAGAAGATTTGGATGTCGGAACGCTCTGCGAACAGCTACGGGCTGCCAAGCGGGAATGCGCCATGTGGAAAGCCCGCGCAGAGGCGGCTGAGAAACGGGTGACAACTCTGGAACGCTTCACTCGCAGAGTACGTGCGATACAGGGCGGGGACGGAGTATACGAATGCGACGAGGCCGGTTCGCCAGAGCGAGACAGCAGATTGAGGGCGGTAATTGAGAATGGAGGGGCCCTGGCGCCTAGGCTCGAAGGGACGTTGCATCCCACAGGCGCCAGGAGAACCAGCGATGGAGGGGCTGCTGCATGGTGGAACGAGGGCCGACTTGGACGTATTGAACTTCAACACATCGATATGAATGGGCCGGCTTTTCTAGAGGTGATGGAGGCGGTTCAAGAGTTGTTGGAAGGCAATGAAGTTGAATAAAGACACGGAAGCCATCTTAGGCCGGCAGTGTCAGGATATAGGATATCCGTGGTTCGTTGTCTGTTTCTCTATTGTAAAGCTTATGATCAATTGGACGAGGGCAAGTAGGCATTTTGCCCCATAATATGGGTTTAACAAGTTTTTTCATTACCATAAGAGAAGAAGCGAGGTCTAAGACGTGACTGTAGTGTGGATGAGCCGTCCGATTCGAGAGACTTAGTACGGAAGCTGAGCACCGTCGTTCCCTGTATCGCGACGAATCCTCCACCTTCCGCCCTCATCCATGCGCATGGCGACGGTACCGACGGTCATGCGCCCGATGCCGTCTAAGATGGCCCCCAACAGCTCCGAGTCGTCGGTGACCTCCAGATTCTGCGTATCCGGCCTCTTCGTCCTCGACTTCTGCCGACGATGACTGCGCTCTCTTCCGTCTCTTCTTTCTCCCGGTGTTTGCACTGGGGTTATTGAGCCTTCGCGGTTGGTAGTAGCACCAGCGACCGCCGATGGCTGTCTTGGAGCTTCGGAAGAGGGCGGGGTGAGAGGCAGTGCTGTCGAGCGGGAAGGGCGATGAGGAATCTTCGTCCTCGGATTTTCGTTTACATGTTGATCATTATGCTGGCGTGATAATAGTTGAGATGAGTGCGAAGAAGGCGGCTGAGACGGCGGCGTCACGCGAGGAAGACGTTTCGGGGTTTGCGAAGAGGGAGGGTGTGTGGGCGGTCCGGGGGGAGATTCGCATCTCGACAGTTCGGGGGAGGGGAGGGTTGGTGTCGGGGGCTCGTAGTACCTCGACTCCCGCCGGGGCTTGTTTCGTTGCAGCTGCTGTTGGGAAGCGGTCGCCGTCGCCGGCCGGATCGCGAGGTCTAGGGGCGGCGTCCTGCGCGCGGGCGGGGCCGTCGACGCCGGGACGGAGACCACGTTGCGCCCGTACACGCGCCCGGACGGCCGTCAATTGTCGAAGACGAAGAGGGACTTGTGGTGGTGGGTGGCCTCGACGACGGCGGCGGCAAGCTGGTAGTCGACGGAGGGGCCGAGGTCGCGCGAGGTGAGGACCTTGATCGACAGGTCCGGGTTGACCTTGCCGATGATCTGGGCGCCGTTGCCGTTGGTGAGGTGGACGTCCTGGTGAGGGCCCAGATGTCAGGATTTCCGAGGTTTCTCGTTTGGGGGAGTGGGGGAGGGGGTTTGTGTTCAGAGGTCTCTATGTTGCTGCACTTACGCGGTTCAGGAGCGCGGTTACGTTGCCGTCCGCGTCGAGCACGGCGGAGTCGCCGCGGAGCTGGAGGACCTTGCCGATGAGGATGACGTTGCGGCCGACGTAGTTGTCGAGGTACTGCGCGGTGATGCGCGGGGTCGAGGTGGATTCGGCCATCTTTGCGTGAAGAGACTCGGAGGAAGGAGAGCGTGGCAGCGAGCTTTCGGCGAAGGATCTGACAGAATGAATCGTCGACAAATTGGACCTTTGGTGCTGGTGTTGGGCGGGGTCGCGAGGGAGCTTGATCAGAACCTGTCAGAGTGGACGCAGAGGCGAGAGGCTGCAGCGTATAGTGGGCTCCGGAGACGCGGTCGCCAAATTGAAGTTGTCGCGCTGTCAGGTGACTCGTGCTCTCCTTACATAAGCCGAATGTTTAGCTCCCTGATGATCTGCACCACCCTGGACTGCCTACAGATAGCGTACCGTTCTAAATGATCTGCAAAACGTTATATTAACGGTCACCAGCCGTATACCTATACCGTCGGCTTCACCCTCCCATTGTTTTGGGGATGAAAGTCATGGTGGATTCGCAAGGAGGTTACGTGGACCCTGGTCCCAAACTCAATTGACCGATCGATTTTTCTACTTGGCGTCTTCAATCAACTTTTTGTTGGCGGCTGGTTCGGTCACTAGACCCTTGCCGGCACGATACCGTCTCAAAGCTCGAGCCACTAATAGGTATTGTGCACTCATTGCAATCTCTTCCTCGGAGTCGTCTCGTTCTCAGCTGGTCCTTTATGACGTCAACCTAGCCCTATTGCATGTTTTTCTGTGCGGACGTGCAGGTCCCGGTCGATCAAATGGAATCGCGCGTGGGGCAGTGCTTCATCTTGATGGCGATGGCTCCCTCGAGGAACGCCCAGGTAGCGAAGACGACACCAGGCCCGGACACGAGAACATCGGGACTCACGGCTCAAGATCAGAATTCGAAGGCCGATCCGGGTATCTTATAGGCCTCACGACTTCGGAGGCCGTCCCGTGCAGATCTCCTGGTGCCCATCAGGTTTCAATGCCGGCCTCTGACGCCATTGTTTGCTGTCAGTCACAGCACCGCTGCGTGTAGGGTTCTCTGTATTGTTGGAAAAGGAGCGTGACGGCCCGGGGTCATATTTCTAAGCCCACACGCGTGTCGTGGGCCTCGAAGCATGATGCGCAAATCTCTTTCCCGATCAGGGTCCAGACGGTCTCGGCGGTGCATGGCGGGCTTGGGAAGAAACCTGGAAAACTGCGGGCGGCAGGCAACTGAGTACCAACGGTTGGCCCGGGGCCGATCCAAGGCCGGACGTGACTCGGAGATGGACGCCGTGGTCACCCCACCCACCTTTTGATATTGGCGGTGGGCGGGTTGGACCGCTGGAGCGACCACCATCCATCCCGCGGTGGGTGCCATGTCGCGACTTAGGGCACGGACTGTCTCCCGAATCAACATTGAGTTGTGTGTGCTGCGTCGCATGTAGTTCATTGTACTGGCAAAATGGCTGAGTGAGAAGAGTATACTAAGATGGGTGACATCTCAGGGTCCGTTATCAGCAATCCGTACACTAGTTCGCGGAGGATTGCCGGTGCAAGCATGCGGTTTCCTCGACTGGGGCTCGGGATGAAGATCATTGCAGGAGGGAACTTCTGGAAACTTCGGCCGTGACGAGCTCCTTGCAAGACGGCTATTCGGTTGTCTAGTGTACCCGTTTGGCAGGGCATACCGGCGGGGCCAAACGGGCCTTCTCCTATTTGTTACGGATACTTTTCAGCTACTATGCTTCAGTTTCGATCGTTGGACTTGGTTTTGCTCGACTCTGCAAAGAAAGACTGAGCGGGAATGCACCACGAGGAGCTGCCTCGTTCTGGATGTTGTTGATGACATCGGGGCGGAGGCTAGTCATTGGCATATTGCCCCGGCTTGTTATGAATCGGCCGGGAGCCTCTCATCGCCGATCTGGTATCGCTATTTCATCTGGCAGATCTAGGCTATCGGTTTATGTCAGTACAGATACGGTTGCTTGCCGGTGACGCTATCCCGTAAGGCTTCTAGTCCGCACGGGGCGGCTCAGTAAGAGTAGGGCCGGCGGTGCCGGAGAACTTGGAAGGTCTGCAGGTCTGCTCGAATCGAACGAGACTACAACGGAAGAAGAGCAGTGGCGCCGTGTCACCTGGGGGAATACTTTACCTGGTTTCCATACCTACCTACGTAATCTGCCAATGACATGTTATCAAGTAGTTGTAACTTTAGCAATCAACCAAAACTTGCATCGACAAACATTTGGAAGGAAAAATATGTACGTAAAAACGGAGACAGTGCCTACCTACCTTAGGTAGGTACCTAGGTTCCTGCCCCCATAACACAGGTACCTACCTAGGGTAGTAACAGACAGGTGGGGTAATTATGCTTTGGCATGCCTTTTTGGGATTCAGTTGTGGTGACAGGTGCTCACAGTGTCTGGTGAACTGGCCCCTCCATTCCCCGCCCAAGATAGGTAGCTCCTCCTGAGGGAATGAAACCGGGGCCCTTCCAGCTCCATGCGTTGGTTTCCAGGCAGTGTCAGTGTCAGTGTCACGGCCACTTCCTAGGGCTTTCCGCTTGCTGTCCCCGGCTTCTGGCCTGTGCTCAGTGCTCACCGAGCTGGGCCCCAGTTCCTGGGCAAGTATTGTGTATACTATCCGTAGTGTACATCGGTAGATACCATTGGAAGGAGGTAAATTCCTCCTTCAGTGTAGGTAGGTAGTAACCAGTTTACCTCGGAGCACCTTATGATAGGTACCTATGTCCCAACTCCCCAACATCTGATTGTTCCATCTGAGCGGCAGAAGCTTTACCAGCAGCAAGCTGTACGCTGCAGGGTACTCTGCCATTGTCTGCAATCGACAGGTCAGCGAGATAGCTTTAGCCTCTAATTCGCATTCTCTCCTCGTACGAATGCAATGCGCCGTGTCTGCTGCAGTAGGTACCTGCCTATCTACTCACAGGTAGATTGGTAGTAATACCTAGGTAGAAGGTGTGTTGCGAAGCTACGGAGACTTTCATCCGAAAGGACAGTGACCCGACGGGACTTCCAATGGTGGCTGGCTCGCGCTCCCAGTGCTGGCATTACCACCTCAGACAAGGACCAATCCCGTCAAGGCGCACCTGGAAGCGGAAGTGTGACAGGGTGTCTAGCCGGCCGTGGACATGCTTGCAAGCTGCCCCCGCCATGGCAAGCAGGAACTAGCAACTGGTAACTTGGCAACCACGGCAACGTGAGGGAGGGAGGTACCAGGACACGGATAGAAGGCAACTAAATACCTACTAATACTACACTAAAATGAGTAGCTTCCGAGGCAGGCACGCAGGCTCTGACCGGCTCTCTGACCTGACCTGACAGCCCACCTCACCACGGAAGGAGACATGGACGGGAGCTTGGGCGCAGCTTCTGCTTCCAAGCGGCAGGTTCAGGTGTGCAACATGGTGGTGCCCGGTAGCGCAGTGTCAAGAGCAACGGCAAGCAAGCGCAGGGAGCCAATGCTACTACACTACCTCCCACACCACCTACCACATAGTATTAGTATTTACCTACTACGGATACTAGATACCTAGGTAGCTTGCTGATGAGAGGGGAAATACTTCAGACTAACGCACACGTACCTGCCCGCCTTGCCGAAGCCACGAAGAGATACCCTCGGTACACGCCAGCCTATCTCATGCCCTGACAACCTAATACTTACCTACCCTACCAGCTATGATGGTAGGTGTAGGTACTTAGCCCCTCTTTCAGTCGCGAAGGTGGCAGGCAGTGTAGGTAGGCAGCTTATTGCCCAAGTTGCTTACCCAGGACTACTATGTAGGAGGACAAGAATCCGGGTGTTCAGGTAATGCAATTGTGGAAGGCCCTCACTTTCCCACTCGTCTCGTCTCACATAACCTCGCCTCGCCCTACCCTACCTATCCTCACGCACCTTCCCATCCACCACCCTCCCTCCCTTGCAGGTTCCATCAGGTCAGGTCCTGTCCTTATCCTGCCTTGTTCGCACCAGCTCATCAACCAGTGCTTCGACTGTCCATGAGTTCCATTCCACCGATCCCCTCTCTTCGTATTCTGCTTCTGCTACCTTCCTGAATCAATTTCATTCAAGTCCGGAGTAAACTCCGATTCTCAAGCTCCCAACCACTGCAACATCACCCCGTCCATGCTACCTACTTTGTTGTAACCGCTGCCCTGACGACCCAACGCCTTTGCTTCCTTCATCAGTCGCCTTGCTTTCATCGCCCGTTTCTTGGCGCTTTCCGACTCATCCCTGCCCAGCCGTCGACTTTATCCTTGCACCGACTGCGACTGCTCCATCGTCCTGCGAGCACTAGGTACTTACCTAGCTACCTCGCAATAGCAGTGTCCACCCACACCACCCACCACCACCTGAGCATCCTTGTCCCGTTGATGAGAGAGTCTCGCAGAGTCCGGCAACACGGCGACAGGTCTGTCATGATATTAGCGATTCAAGGATCCAGAGTCACACCGAACAAACCAACCTGATCGAGATACTCTTTCGTCTTTTCGACCGTCTCTTGCGGCACCTGGAAACGACACCGCTTTCTGAAACCCTGGGATCGCCAATACTGCGATACCGAACGGTCCGTCCCACCGTTTCCCTACCGTCGACGTTCATACCATACCATACCATTGCCCGCTTGCCTGCTCAGATCACGGCAATCTGTTTCTCTTTCCTGTCGTCCACTTTCACTGTCGACATCGTCATCCCCGCTGTGCCAGAATTCGGCCTGCAAACCAAGGTAAGCAGATATTTTGGAATCTCAGGACGACAACCCCGCAATGCCTTACGTTCCTCCTTCGGAATGGCGTCCGGACGTGGCTTCACCAATCTTCATGTGCCGTTTGCGCCCAGTAGGCGTCCCGTCCTGCCGACACCAGCTCTCCCCTCAATCTCCCCCTCGACCCTGCGCTTCCTGTTACCTTTACCCACGCTGCCCCATATGACAACGGCCCCTCCGTCACCAAGGTGCTCTCAATAATGCCTGTCGCCAACTCCACTGATCGATCGCTCCTACTAGCCTGCATCATCAGCCCGTCATAATTCGACCTGCTTTTCCTCTGCCCATACCTCTTTGCTGAACCGAGCTCGTCTTCCATACTGACCGATGGGCTATAGCTCAACCACACAACGTCTGCTGTCTTGACGAGGAACACTGTCAGGCAGTGTGAAAAGACCGGCCAACATCGCCGTAAGAAAGCATTCGCCCATCGGTTTCTGGCAGCGACACGGCCTGCACCTTCTCTTCAATCGCCAAGTACACGCAGGCGTTGAGGTTGTAGGAGGTCCTCGCAGCATCGTTCTAAACCCACTCCTCGGCAAACGACTCTTCCGTCTCTCGTCGTCTACCTTCAGCGTCAAATTTGGTGCTTACTGCCGGTCACGACCTTCCACAGTACCCACATCTCCAGTACTGTATCGCCCGGATACTTTGAGACACTCGACTAACCCTCGCCCGCAATTTGAGAATTGTTGAGTAACGGGTAGGTGAGGCTACGTCAAACGTTCATCCAACTGCCTTGGACCAGGAGGTCATTGTGCTCAACCCAAACAGCAATCGACACCCAGCTGCGGTTCCATTCAGGCTCGCTTCTTGCCGGCAACAATGAACACTCCTCCAAGTTTCTTCAATGAAGCGGTCGATCTTGCGACACCGACTAACGATGCATTCGACAGCGACCAACCTCGCACCTTGCAACCGGAATCTCTGCATCTTGGCTTCCAAAACAACATCGACTCCCCAGTCACAATGCCACAGGACCCCATGGTCTACATGTCTGTACCAAGCACCTGGGACCCGCTGGTAGTCGGCATGCCGCCGATGTACGACCAGACATGCCAGACGCATTATACCACTAAACAAGAGCCCGCGGACGACCGGCCGACACTGTCGCATCTGCCTTCCGCTTCGACTTCGAAGTCGAGCTCGAGGACCGACTCCAACAACTCGGCGCAAACACTTGTTTCAAAGTCGAGCAGGACAACCGATCCTTCAGATGCCAGTCCGCCGAGAAAGAAAGGGAAAAAGGGCAAGGCTCCTATGGTAGACAATGACGAGGATAAGCGCAACAAATTCCTCGAGAGAAACCGAGTTGCGGCAAGTAAATGCCGACAGAAGAAGAAAGAATGGGTAACCGACTTGCAAGAGACCAAGCAGAACCTGGAGAGCCAACACGCGGCGCTGCAGATGGAATACAACGGATTGGTGGACGAAGTCACTCGCATGAAGAATGAACTCATGTCCCACGCCAACTGCAACGACACTAGGATCAACCTGTGGCTTGAAAGTGAGGCTCGACGTTTTGTCCAAAGCAGCGCAGAGAGAGTACAAAAACAAAGCATCGACAGCGGTCGAATGATCGAGAGGCCACTCGGCATGGGAGTCGGCTACAGACCCTCTATTGACAGTGAGTTGTCATCCCGGTGCACCGACCACGACGAGAATCTAACAGTGGCCAGGCCAAAGTTCGTTGATGTCCCCGACACGATCCGAACGAGCCATGACGAGCATGTCTTCGAGATCCGCCAGTAGTGCAGGTATCAACTACGATCACATGCCAGACAGTGCTTTCGAATAAGCGTAAGAAATGCGACGGGAGACGAGGCAATGAGCAGACCAGGCTTGATATCTGACGAGGGTTAGCTGAGCCTTAGGCTTCGTCAGCTCCCGTTGCGCTTGCTATTGTGAGAATTTTCCACTTTGGAGTTGGGGTGGGTTTTGGGACGCAATCCTGCTATGAGCGATGACTTGGACTGAAGTAATGACAACCAAAAAAGCCAGGTGATGAACAAAAGAGAACAATGGTGGCGATGCTGGAACTGCAACCTGATACCCTGGTGGTCGTTTTGAGTGTTCCAACGGACAGGCCAGTCGGACGGGATCGATTTAGATGCAATGGCAACAGCGCCATTGCAAAAGAGTGTATAGATATGGCAGCTGACCGCACGATTAGTGTGAAGATGTCGCGAGCAGAAGACTTGTTCATGAGCTGCGGATCAACGGTTAGAGTAGGCTGCTGAAATCAAGAAATATAAGTCCGTTGACGAAAAGAAAAAGTCGCGTGTATAACGAGTCTGCTTACTTGTCGATTTGCCCTCATCATCCGTCCTCGGTTTCGGTACGATTGGCGAATACTTTGCCCGGATGTTCAGTAGACCTGAGCCCGCGATTCTGCATTTCTCAGGATGCAATAACCGTAGCCGGACTTGATGATAAACCTCTGCAGCCGGGCCTCTTAGGCTTGTACTCGTGTCCATACGAGTAGCGACGCCACCATTGAGGTGAGCTTGGCGAGATAAAGAACCATATCGTAGAGCGCCAAAGGGGCGGAAGACATGTAGGTTCCGAAGTCGTTATTGCTCGGGGCGATGTGGTTTATGAAGAAGCCCGCACATCACGCGGGACGGAGCTCAGAGCTGCGCTCCCCCGGAGCTTCCTAACCCGCACTACGTCAGAAAAGAGCTCCTCCCTGGCCCCGTATGGGGAACGTAGTTGGAGGCTGGTAGGATGAGCGGCGGGCAAGAGGCGAGCGTCGGGTGTTCGGGGGGAGATGAGCGTATGTAAGTGGGTAGGTACCTCTTGCGTCGTTCTGGACCCAGGACGCCGGAGCTTTTGTTTTTGGCCTGAATTCCATGTTTCTTGACGACAATTGCATCTCATAAAAGCCGGGCAGAGAGGGATGAGCATCTCACCTACCCCGGTGGGCGATCGCGAGTGGTCCGCTACAGTACCTACACTACATGGTACATGAGCCCCCCTCCTCCCCCCTCGTCCCCATCGTATCTAGACGTCACTGCTACTTATTCCGGTTAGGGGCAAGGGGGGGCACCCCTCTGGATGAACAGGTAGGTAACTCCGTGCAAGGTAAACTCAACAAAATCGCTTTAGAATAGAGAAGAAAAGGGAGAAAGGGGGGGGGTTCCTTGAATCTGCCTGCTTCCTCCTGGGTTAGGTGTTTGGCCATCGTTACTTCACTACTGCAGGGTAGCTTAGGGCGGAAACAAGGATCGATGGCCTAGCCCTGCAGGGCCGTTCGGAAAAAGGTGGTGAGAGGGGCGGGAGTCTGACGTTGTAATTATACCTTGCTTTCCCTCTATACTGGTGAATACATGCAGGCCAGGTAGCAACATGGACGGCGAGCAGGTAGGATGGGAGTTGCAAAGGGGCCGAAACAAGCTCGTAACTTGCAGCATCTTTCACGGGAAGAAGCCTCTCGCCAGTATATGGCAGAGCCAAGTGTTTTTTTGTGAAGCATTCGCGATCGTCTTCGATACATTAGTGTACGTTGTGTGTAGGTATTGGGCAATGCTTGTTTGGTGTGGAGAAAGACGCCCACTGTCGGTTAGGTATTTGCACTACTACTGTCTTTGCTGATGCGAACGAGAACGCGAGTGACGTTGGGCATGGGAGTCTGCCTTGGATGGACAAAACTCTAAAAAAAGGAGAGAAACCCATGGACGAGTTTGTTCTCTGTTGACGGGCGGCAGGGCGGGCAAGGAAAACAGCCAAGAGGCGTCCCGCCTGCAATGACGTAGGAGGGGGGGGGGGGGGGGTGGCACGCTCGGCCGGGGGCCCGCCGGGAGGCGGGATTCACCCCGGACCGGACTATGGGCCCCACCATGACTGCCTAACCCGGGAATTGCGGGGCCGTGGTATAGTGTACTATTGACTTGGAGCTATAGGTATTGGCCAGCGAGTGCAATGAGGTCTATTCAAATTGTCTCTTTTCGTTGCCTTTTCTCGATCAAGACCAAGAGGGTCATTGTTCTCGCCGGAGATTGAAAGCCGGGAGAAACAATGGGGGAGGGCTCGTCGAAAGAGCCGTTTTGTTTGGCTGGCGTGGGTGCGGGCGGTGGGCGGGCGGCGTACCCGTTTTTGCCAGGTTTCTCTAACGCGGAATGGCGTATGAGGGTTTTCCGAATGGAGGGCATGTTGGACGTTTTGGCGCCCCTCCCCCTCCCCTGGTCCCCCCTTAAATTCAATACGCACATGTTTCCGTCATTATTTTGACGCCTACTATGCAGTCAATGCAAAAGAGTCACTCCAGATTGCCGGGAGATCTTCCGTTCCGATAGTTCTATCAGTCCGAAGAAATACAAGATGTTGAAACCAACCGACACTCCCCGGCTCTTTCAGCTAGGCAGCAGATGATCAGGACCTCTGTTGGCACGCAAGGAGTCAACGCATGCTGAGAGGGTCCGCTGATCGCGAGTATTTCCAATTAATAAACGCATTTACAGAGTGAATGGCTTTATGTGCCTTGTGTTGCTACATGCCGGAGAGGCGCCTTCTAATCAGACAATCTCTGCTCCTCGGTGGTTTTGGTGTTACACGATATCCGCAGGATTCCTCGCCCTGGCCGCTTTCCCTTCCCGCTACTTCCTCGCGCGGCCACAGCTCTATACGAGCCGCTTGCCAAGAGTCGGCCCCTGCCTCGCCTGGCCGCCGAAGAAGATCTTGCTGACCAGGTCGCTCTGGTGCGCCTTCAGCATCTCCTTCAGCGCCATCCTCTCGATCACAACACGCCCCTCCGTCAGGAGGTCCTTGACGTCGACGTCTTGGAGCTCCAGATACCTGCCGTGGGCCCCCGCGGTCTCTCTGGTGAAGCACTTGGACAGCTGCGGCTTCTCGTCGAGCGTGACGAACAGCGTCCGGCCGTGGTCCCTGCCCCACTGGTTGGCGGTGAGGAACTGCGACGTCCACTTGAGGCGGTACTCGGCGGCCCGGACGGGGTCCATCGGCTTCCCTGCTTTGGTGTGTCCGGCCTCGTGGCGGAGGAACTCCGCCGGCAGGTCGAGCTCCATGCCGTTCTCGCAGACGATGAGCTCGCCGCGGCGGTAGCGGTAGCTGAGGGCGGTGCGCCAGGCCATGTCGTAGACCTTGCGGTTGAGCTGGGTGCTGAAGTCGCGGGGCTTGGGGCCATGGGCGACACCTCCGCCGCGGCGGATGGGGGACTGCTTCGTGCCGGCGCGGGCGCGGCCGGTGCCCTTCTGGGGGTGGAGCTTGCGGTGCGAGCCGCGGACCTCCCAGCGCGTCTTGGTGCTGGCGGTGCCCTGGCGGGTCTTGTCGCCCTCGTAGACGACGGCGAGATGCAAAAGGTCGCGGCGGAAGGGGAGGTAGAGGTGCTTCGCCGAGTAGGCCTCGAGGTGTCTGGGCTCGATGTCCGGGAAGCCGTGGATGGTAACGGGGACGGTTGTGACTGTGAGCGAACTTGGTCAGCGATCGCATGCGTGCAAACTGTCGAGAGGATGCATACCCGGTGACCAGTTGGGGAAAGCAGAGGTCGTAATGCAGGGCAACGGCGCCTCGCTGGCCATTGACCTCGTGAAGTTGGAGGAACCAACGAAGGACGCCGGGTTCGCCGTCCTGCATGTCGTCTGCGAGAGGGAGAGGCCCCTCATGGCCTCGGCGAGACTCCTGACTCCCTTGCCAGCCATTGTGCCTGCGCGACGACGTCCGCAATGGGTGGGGGAGATTCGGTATATCGTTGATCGGGGCGGCGTTTGGCGCGGTGCTCGAAGCTCGTCGTCGACAATTGGGATGGGGATCTTTCGAGGAACACGAAAATTTGGCCCGTCCAGCCGTGCGCCTCTGCCAATCAGACGGCGCCAATCGGCGAGTACGTACCGATATCGTACCTCTCCAGGCAGGCAGCTCGGTCCCCTGTCCGGGGCGGGATATTCCGTCCTCAATTGGAAAAAAATTATGGAGACCCGCAAAGTGCATTGCAACTCGTGAAGCTCTGGTGTGAAAAACCTCCTTTGCGTGCCGGCTGGCTGTCAATCAGACAACCACATCCACTCTCCACCCCTCCGATTCACAGCCCATACGCCACAATGTCGTCGTCGTGTAGGCAGGCCGTCCGGCCGCTGCGGCGATGCCTAAACGCCGTTTCGACGTCCACGACCACAACGCTGCCGATACGGAGGAGCATAGCGACGACGCCGGCCCCGGCCGCCCAGGTGTACAAGGTGGTGCGCGACCGACCCGAGACGCCGGATCCCCTCGAGCTGGACCCCAACACGGCCGTGGCACCCTGGGCCGAGAAGGACCTCTGGAAGGCCGGCACGCCCCCCGTGGGTTCGCGACGTCGCCGTTACGCCATCCGCACGAGCCAGAACATCCCCTTCGAGCAGCTGCCCTACCAGGCCTTCCAGGAGGCCCGCAAGATCCTGGCCGCCGACCGCGAGGAGAAGCTGGCCGCCATAGTCGCCGAGACGGCCAAGATTAAGAGGCTGGAGAGCCTCCCCGAGGACCAGATCAAGGGCGGGGAGAGGATGCGCCAGATGAAGCTCAGCAGTCTGCGCAAGCACGTCGAGGAGCTCAAGATCCTGGCGGACATCAACGACCCGGCTGTCAAGAGGCGGTTTGAGGACGGTCTCGGTATGGTCCACGAGCCACCCCCGGCATCCCTGCGGCATGCATTGAGTGCTAACGCGACAGCGAAAAATCAGGCGACATGAACAAGCCCATCTACCGCTTCCTCGCCGAGCAGAAGTGGCGCTCCTACGGGGCCAAGGTGACGGAGCAGCGCATCGAGCAGTTCAACATCGTCCCCGACATCCTCCCGAAGATGGAGCCCTCGTACGACGTCCAGATGTGGTTCCGCCGCGTCAAGTGCCCCCCGGGCAAGGTCCTGCCCAGCAACGTGACCGAGGTGCCGCCCAAGCTGACCGTCACGCCCTTCACCGCCGGCGAGCGCCTCGTCTCCATCGTCATCATGGACTCGGACGTGCCGCTGGTCGAGTCCGACAGCTTCGGCAAGCGCTGCCACTACATCGCCGTCAACGTCCCCGTCTCCCCGACCCAGACCTCGATCCCGCTCTCCAAGCTGCGCGACCCGTCCCAGCTCGCCGTGCCGTACCTGCCCGCCTTCGCGCAGAAGGGCAGCCCCTACCACCGCCTCTCCGTCTTCGTCCTCGAGCAGAGCCCCGGCGAGCGCCTCGACGCCGCCGCCCTCAACAAGCTCTACTCGGCCCGCGACGGCTTCTCTCTCAAGTCCTTCCGCGACAAGTTCCGCCTGAAGCCCGTGGGCTTCAACATCTACCGCACCATCTGGGACGAGTTCACGGCCGGCGTCATGGAGCGCGCCGGCATGCCCGGCGCCGACGTCGAGTTCCGCCCCAACCGCGTGTACTCGCTCAAGGAGCCCAAGAAGGCCCGCGGCTGGGAGGCCAAGCACCAGAGCGCCAAGTACAAGCACCTGTGGAAGTACACCAAGCGCATCAAGGGCTACTCCAACGCCAAGGGACTCATCAGGAAGTGAGGGTAGCGGGAGGTTGGATGGAGGGGGGTATGGTTCTTGGGAATGGAGCGTTTCAAGACACGACGCAGCGGAGGCCGAAACAGAGAGAGGACGGAACGTGGATGTTTCCGAAAAGTGTAGAATATATGTACTCTATGTGTCATCATCTGGCTATAGATGGATGCAGTCGCTGGGCTGCGGTTTTTATAAATCATCTGTTGTCAACGCGTGTCACGAAATGGTGCTTGGTGCTTGGATTACAGCAACTGTTTGCCAATGTCGAATCTGCAGCGGATCTTCAGTCGTGTGGCGGGAGGAAGTCGGGTGGTGACAAAATGCTCTCAGAATCCTACGATTTGCTGCCTTTTGCGACAATGAAGCGATTGTTCGCAAGTCATGCTGTTGATTACTGTATTATCGACGAAGAAGTAACTTGATTTGCCATGCCCCAAGCATCCTCCATGCTGATTTACTCTGTCTTTTCCTCCGGTTTTCTTCCGTAGACGTCGTAACTTTCATCTGTTAGCTGTGTGCTCTGCGTGCGACCCAAATGAATGAGAAGCCAGAGACAGAAAAAGAGTAAAAAGAAACGCAAAGCTAAAGAGACCGGGGTTACTCACAAAGGCATGTAGGCGTGGATGTTCCTGTCCTTCAATTCCTTGCGGACATCGATGAGGAAGACCTGCACCTCCTCCTTCTTCCAACCCAACGCCCTGGTGAGCGGTGCCATGTGCCATGCCTCGACCCCCTCGAGGTTGTTCGCGAGACACCACTCGCCGATTAGCTTGTGTTTCTCGTCCTTGGGCCAGGGGTTGGTCGGCCACTTGTACTTGGTCGAGACGATGTCCACGAAGCCGATCTCCTCCATAATGCCGACGAGCGCGGGGATGCTCTGGAACGGCCGCCCGAAGATCTCCAAAGCCTGTCTTAACAACTTGCCGCCTTTCTGCATCGCACAGTCGTCGCTCAGAGTTCCATCGTCCGAGGCAAGAAAGCCTTCGACTTCCTGAAGCTCAAAGTACCCACCAGGCTCAAGGTTGCTTTTGGAGGGGGGCAGTTAGTATTATAACTAACCTGTTGGATTCAAAGTCGCCAATTTTCCGAAGACTTACTCGAAACAATTTTGAAGGTATTTCCTCCAATCGGCGATGCTAGAAGTCATCATGCGGCTATGGATGTAGTCGAACGGCCGGCTGTGCAGCCAGGGTGCTTCGATATCATCAACCTCGAAGGTGACGTTAGGCGGCACTCTGTAAGTAAGATGGTTAAATGGATACAAGTCAACAAGCAGTGCGGCATGTGCTACTTACTCTGCTTGCGGGGGGGAAAGGTCAACACCGAGGACCTTTTTTGGGTGCGCGTATTAGTCCTGTTCATGTTGCTCCTAGTATATGCGAGTTTGAGTACCTCTGCATTGGGGTGAGTGTCACCAAAGTCGATGGCCCAGAGCCCGGTTCCCGTGCCCACGTCAAGCACACGCTTCACAGAGGATCCCTCCTCATTTGGCGGCGACAAGCCCAGCTTCCCATCCAAAGTGAGGAGGGAAAGCGCGTGCTGAAGGTCTACAAAGATGGCGTTTCAGAACTACAACCCAAAGAATTAAAAACGGGAAGCGGATCATGTTACCCAGTCTATCGCTCTCCTTTTCATCATTGGGGTAAAGGTATGCTGTCTTTTCGTCAGCCTGGTTGTCCGAATTGGGCTTTCCATCATCGAAGGGGAGCACTTACTGCCTTCCTTGTACCTGTGGTACGTTCTACCATTCTCGGCTCTGAAACTGTAGATAGAGCTCGCAAGGCTGGTCTTTGAGGAGGCGATGCTCTGACAGCAAGAGCTATGTTAGACACTTCTTCCGGGCTGGCCATTTGCGACATCAGTTCGAGCCGTATCACGTACCTCGCCGCGCTCCGATGAGGAATCGTCGGTAACCTGAGAGGCCAGTCAGATAGGTCGTCCAAGGCATAGCTTCGTGGGCCGTTGAGTTTTCAAGAAAACATGCCTCCTGAGGTTCGTCATCGACGGCAAGAATGTTGACTGCATCGACATTCTGGACCTGGGAGTCCTGGGCGCCCGTGGCGGGAACCGGGGCGTTGCTGGGTGCTGCAGACATCTTTCCTTGGCACTCTCAGACAACTGTTTGTTCAATCAAACTCCGTCGCAATCATTTACTGAAGAAACCCAAAAATCAGGAGAGAAGGAGGGAGACTACGAACGTCTTCTGTTTTTATTCGTCTCGCTGACATCGTCGGTTATCACTTACCCCTCACCTCGGCCCAGGGGGGTGATGGTGCGTTATGCACGTTGGGAGCAAACATGCAGTGTGCAATATTCTCCAGCAGCATCAGCAGATTCCGCCGGAATGGAAGAGGAATAAACGATTCGGCAGGGTTGTCTGGAACCCGAAATTGACCCCTGAGTCCGGTGAGAGTTGCCGTTGATAGGGTGCCATTGGCTCGGTTATTTCGAGCAGCTGCAGGGAACATATACTCCTGCCTAAATGATAACCGAAAGGTCTATGTATGGTGCCTGCTTCTGCATGAAGAGGTATACCAACGGAATATTTGGTAGTACAAGTGAAGTCTTCAACTACCTACTGGCTCTGAGGAAGCCGCAATGGTGTTGTTTCAAGTCTGTTTTGCCAGGTCTGCCACTTGTGTGACCAAACCCACGGCAATCTCCTTTTCTATAGATATTGCAGGTGCCATCATTTCATGTCCCGAAACTTTTTTAGACCTCGAAACATCTATACCGTTCCGCTTTAATACAGTAACCATACTCTAGAGGGTTGTCGCGAGGGATCTGCGTGCCCATGGCCGCTATTGCGCAGGCTTCGGCTTGTCACCCGCGACCTCGGCGAAGCCCTTCTCCTGAAGCTTCAGCGATCCGACGTCCGGCAGGACGGGCGTCTCCGTCCCCTCGGCATCCGCTCCCGTTGCCCCGGCCCCGGCCGCCTCTGCCTCGTCCCCGCTGTACCTCTCCCACGCGGGCGGGTTGATCCTGCTAGGATTCGCCTCGCCCTTGAAGTGGTACCCGCGCGCCCTCGGCCGCGTCCCCGTGCCGAGCGGCAGCTCCGCCTCGTACGTCCTGACGAACTCCTCCGACAGCTCCTCGAACCTCTCCCCGCCGCCGTCGTCCCGGAGCGTCGCCCGCACGCCCGCGAAGAAGTCCGAGACGACCTGGTGGTTGTGGATCTGCAGCAGCGTCCAGCCGAGCATCTCCTTGGCATTAAGCAGGTGGTGCACGAAGGCGCGGTGGTGCGACGTGCAGGCGTAGCACCCGCAGCCCTCCATCAGGGGCCCCAGCGCCGTCTCGTGCTCCGGGAACCACATGTCGGTCCCCAGGGGCTGGACGACGCCGACGCCGGCCTTGGGCGGGAAGGTGAAGGTCAGCGCCACGCCCGCGTCGGAGACCGTGTTGAGGAACGGGATGCTGCAGACGTCGACGCCGAGGGCCACCTGGCGGAGGATCGCCTGCGGCGTGTCGGGGACGTGCAGGGACAGCCGCGGCAGAGGGACGAGCGGGGCGTAGTTGTCCTCGATGTCCGGGATGAGGTCCACGTTGTAGACTGCCAGCCCGGAGAGCGACTCGACGACGTCGTCCTCGGCGAGGTGGCTGAGGTGCTCCCACTGGATCTGGTACGGCACGGCGAGGACGGGGGCGAAGACGGAGACGCCGGCCTCCCGGAAGGCCTGCCGCCGCTTCGGGCTCAGGAAGACGTCCGTCCACTCCTCGGTGCGCTCGGCCATGCGCACGAGCTTCTTAGACGGCGGCATGGAGCTGGTGTGGAAGAGGTCGGCGGGCCCGACGGCGATGTCGGGCCGCAGCTTCTCGACGGCCGAGGCGTACTCCTCCGTCGTGATGTTGGCGAAGCCGGTCGAGGTGAAGATGGCGACGAACTTGGCGCCGTTGCCGACGGGCGTCTTGATGGCGGGGTTCCTCCTGGTGGCGAGGACCGTGGCGATGGTTTCTGGCAGGCAGGTGAAGGTGTGGAGCGGCCTCTTATCCGGCGAGGGTATCGAGAGCACTGCCGGGTTCTTCTTCTCGATGACTGTGTCCCATGGTTAGTAATGTGACTCTGTCCGGAATCGGGGGCCAAAGTACAGTCTTCCAGCGCCATGTAGGCCGCGCCGAAGGGGGCGTGTTTTGCGAGGTTGTCCGGCGTGATGTGAGGGATGACGCCCCGCGACGAGGTGGCGACGTAGTTCGGCGTGTCGATGGGCTTCCGCCTCGGAAGGCTCAGCCTGCCTAGGCGGGCCGCGGCGCCGCTCTCGGCCGTCTTTTTGAGGATTTCGAAAATCATGCCTTCCTTCTGTTTGCTCTCCCCGTTGACCGTTCCCGCAGCAGTCATCTTGGGCACATCACCCGACGCCGGCCCTTCAGCTTCCAGGTGAGTGTGACCTGAGCCGTGGGGTTGGTCAGAGAATCCCGCCGTGTGTCTTTTAAGCGGAAATTTCAAGTGTTTCGATTTCTTGGATCTTCTGCCTTTGGAACGTCAAGGTCTGATGAGTTTACCGCCCAGCACCCGTGGTTTCGCTAAATCTCGAGTTGTGATGTTCTAGCGCCGTCTTCAAGTGAAAACGGAAACAGCAGCCACACCCGACGTTGACCTAGCGTCAAGCCACATAGGTTGTCAAGACCCACATACTTATTGTGGCTGGAGATCCGGGGTCCAATCTCAGTGGGCCCGCATGGGACCCCCCGGCGTCGCACTCGTGCCTCTCGGAGGAGCATGCCGGCAACAACGGAAGGTTCCTTTCAAAAGAGCATGACAGTTGCAGATGAGCATTCTTGCAGATGAGCCTGAGAGCCAGTAAATGTACAAATTGGAATGAGAAGAAAACAAATTGCCTAAAGAACACTCACCCGACCTTGGACGGGAATAACGGTGGGGAAGTTCAAGGCGGACCTGGGCAAGCTGCTGCAGGGGTTGTGGAAGTGGTTTCATGGCCACTTCAGCCAATCAAAGGTCGACGTCGGACACCGGACTGCCTATTTCACACCCGGGGGTCTCAAAAGACTGGCTCCAGTGTACCCTCAACCCTCGACGATGCTCAGACGTATGGGTTGGAACGGCTTGGACTTTTTGACGTTGGCTGACGTAAAGTCACTTGTAGCAGCACACACATTAACCTTCCCTGAGAGGCCTTTGTTCCGTTATTTAGTCTTTCGGCTCTATCAACCGAGTCCAGACATTAATTACCATTCGAAGGACTCTATCGTATCATAACATGCATGCCTATCCCCGATTCTTGATTACATCTTCTAGACTCACGTTTCCCTAAATGGGCTCGTCCCGGGGCTCGATGAGAACCTCGTTGACGGCGACGTGCTCCGGCTGGCACACCGCATAGACGATCGACGAGGCCACGTCCTCGGCGTCGAGCACCTTGGCACCCGAGGGCTCGCCGTACTTCTTGAGGGCCTCGGCATCGGTCGACATGCTCAGCAGGTCTGTGGCCACGTTGCCCGGCTGGATCGACGTCACGCGGAGCCCCGTACCCGCCGTCTCGACGCGCAGGCTCTGCAGCGTCGCCTCGACGAAGAACTTGCTAGCCGAGTACACACCCAGGCCGGGGAAGACCTTGCGGCCTGCGTCGGAAGAAATAGCAACAATGTGACCCTTTCCGCGGCCAAGCATTCCCGGGACGGTGGACGAGAGGCAGTGCAGGAGGCCCTTGCAGTTGACATCGACAGTGCGCTCCCACTCCTCCGTGTGGTTGTTGGCCATCATGGTAAAGTACATGACGCCGGCGCAGCTGACGAGGATGTCGACGGGACCAAGCTTCTCGGTCGCCGTCTGCATGAGCGACTCCACGTCCTCCTTCTTGGTGACGTCCGTCTTGTGGATGAGGACCTTGCCCGCAGTACCGGCGAGCTTGGCCTTGACGCCCTCCAGGGCCTCCGTGCGTCTCGCCGCGAGGGCGACGTGCGCGCCTTCCCTCGCGAGACCCGCCACAACGGCTGCGCCGATGCCGGAAGAGGCGCCGGTGATGACGGCGACCTTGCCGGCCAGACGGCCCTTGGTAACCCGAGAGGTGACGCCGTTGACGTTGGCGCGGCGCGGGGGTCGCGAGAGCCAGCCTCTGGCGAAGAAGTGGCGCGTGTACGTCTCCAGCAGGTGACTGTCGATCTTGGGACGGTCGAGCTTGTACTTGGCGAGAACGGGCGCCGTGGCATCGTCCTTGAGGACGGTGACGGCCTGGAGCGCCTCGGCGGTCGGCATGCCTCCGCGGAGAATGTCGACGGTGAAAGGTACGTCACCGGCCGTGCCGAAGCCCCTCTTCTTGGTCCAGAGCTCGACCCAGTCGTCCCACGGCACCCTGGCCGTCAGGTATCCGAGCTCTTCGAGGCTGTCGAACAGTTGACTAGCGGATACGGGGTTGGGGTCGCCGAGGTGGTACACCAGCTGCTTGGGGTCGGTGTGGTTGGCGAGCGTGGTGATGGCCGCGCTCACGAAGTCGACCGGCGTCATCTCTGCGAACCAGCCGTCAACGCAAGGAGCGGTCTTAAGGTGCAGAGACTCTACGATCAGGGCATTCAGAAGATCCCAGGCGTTGGTTGAGCCGGTCTTGCTGTGGCCACTGATCGTGCCGGGGCGGTAGACCTTACACGGCATGCCACGGCGGGCCGCCTCGTAGACCAGCTTCTCGGCCACCCACTTGGTTTGTCCATAGCCGTCGATGAGCTTGTCGGGAACATCGTCGATGTCAACCATGGCGTCCTCACACCAGCCAGCCACGGATGGCGTCAGGACACCGTTGGTGGACACGTGGTGAAGAGTGGCACCGCTCTTTGAAGCCAGGCGCAGGATCTCTCTGGTGCCCCCGACGTTGGGGCTTCTGAGCGCAGCGTAGGGGTAAACCAGGTTGACGGTCGCGGCGGCGTGGATAATGACCTCGATCCGGGAGGTGAGCTCGTCATACACCTCCGGGGCGAGGCCAAGACGCTCTCGAGCCAGGTTTCCGGGCAGGATCTCCATCCTGTCGAGCATGGAATCGTCCCAGATGCCGAGGTCGATGAGGTTCTTGCGGATTCTAGCCATGCCGGCAGGGGCCGACTCCTCGGTGGGGTCCGTGAAGCGAACGAGGCAGATGATGTGGGCTGCGGTGGTCTCGATAAGGTTCTTGAGGAGGAAAGCTCCGAGGTAACCGGTCGCACCGGTGAGAAGCACGGTGTCGGCGTCGTTGAGTCGGCGCATAGGAGTGCCGTTAGACTTAATGTCCTCGGGGAGGACGGAGTCGGCCCGGAGAACGGCGGGGAGATCGGCCTGCACAGCGGCGGTGTGTCCATCGCGGGCGTCCCGAATAGCCTTCAGATGACCTTCCAGAGTGGGCGATCCGGCAAGAGGGGCCAGGGGAACTGGGAATCCGAACTCCTTGGTGAATCGGTTGGCGAGATCTGCGAGCACGAGGGAGTGACCACCAATGTCAAAGAAGTCGTGCTCTTCGGTGATGGCACTGGCGGGCATGTTGAGAGAGGCGGCCCAGAGCTTCTTGACGGTCTCCAGCTTGACCTTGGTATTTTGCTCCTTGTCCCCGTTAATGGCGACCTTGGGGGTCGGAGGAGGGGGCAAAGCCTTGAGATCAACCTTGCCAGAGACTCCGTGGGTAGGCAGCTGATCCAGCTCAACCCAAAAGGTAGGAATCATGTAGAGCGCCAGGTGCTCTGCGAGCACACGTCTCGCAGCCGGGCTGTATCCAGACTCGTCAATGACAACATCCGCCCGGCCTCTCTTGTCCTCGTTGTCGCGCACGATGTAGGCCACCAGCTGTCTCTCAAGACCGTCTCCGTGAGACGAGACTGCGCAGTCGTGCACAGCCAGGTGCTTGACGACGGCGTTCTCCACGGCTCCGGGCTGAACGGTGTAGCCGCGGGTCTTGATCATGCCGCCTGCTCTGCCAGTGATCTCCAACAGGCCATTGGGAAGCACGCGGGCGAGATCCCCAGTCCGATACATGCGGGCACCTTCCGTCTTGTCGAAGGGATCAGGGTGGAATGCCTTGGCTGTCGTTTCCGGCAGGTTCAGGTATCCCCGGGCAAGGAGATCACCACCGACGTAGAGCTCGCCACTGATGTTGTTGCCCACTCTGTTGCCATCCTCGTCCATGATGTAAATGTGCTCAGGATCCATTGGCGGGCCCACGGGGCAGACGCGAGCCTCCAAGTCCAAGAAGGTGCTGATGTCGCCAGCGGCAATCTCATGGGTCTCGCTAGCGCTGTAGACGTTCAGGAGTCTGGTGTTGGGCAGCGCCTTCATGGCCCTGCGGCAGAGATCGGTGGTGACAACCTCGCCGTTGAGCCAAAGGGACCGCAGCTCAGGCAGGCGGCTGCTCAAGTCAGAGTGACGAGATAGCACAGTTGCCAGCAGGGTGGGCGTCATGAGCGTGTCCGTTACTCGTCGAGACGCAAGCAGGCTCACGAGAGCCGATGGGTCGTAGCTGGCGCTGTCTGGGATGGCAATGACCGTTGCGCCGCGCAGGAGAGGACGCAGCATCTCCCAGACGAAGAACACATTGCAGGCCACTCGGTCGCCCGGCTGGAGATCGCTGAGACCAAACCTGAGGTCATACGAGCGCACTGCAGCTCTGTGTGGGTTGGCGATGCCCTTGGGCTGGCCCGTGGTGCCGGAAGAATATGACACGAAGGCCAATCGCTCCAGGTCATCGCTGGCAGGCAGAGGCGGAAGGTCGCCTTCCACATGGCCGTTGGTTGTTGATGCAGCGGGCTCATCGATGACGATGATGGGCACGTCGGCCTTGATGTGGTCGACGTGTGCTTTTTGGGTGATGACTACTGTCGGCTTCGCGTCGACGATGACGTCGCGCAGAAGCCCGGAGGGGTACGCAAGCTCAAGAACGAGGAAAGCGCCGCCTGCGCGAAGAGCAGCCAGCGACGCAACTACGTAGTCTGCACTCCGGTTCATGAGAACGCCGACGAGGTGGTCTCCGCCTACTCCATATTGACGACGGAGACTATCAGCGAGACGGTGCGTCTCTTGGTCTAGCTCAGCATATGTGAGGGTGCGAGTCTCGTCCTCGAGGGCAATTGCATCGGGAGTTGCCTTTGCCTGCTGCTCAAAGAGCGCAGCAAGGTCCTTGTTGATGTCGAGGACGGGCATGATACCGTTGTCTGGTCTGGCAGGCAGATTACCTAGGCACAGTATCGTGGCTGGTAGAATGAGGCAAGGTGGTCACTCCCAACAAAAGCGCTAAGAAAGGATAGATGAGAGAGATAGCAGACGGCAGGTCCAGATAAGAAGGAGTAGTTTAAGTAGAGTTGTTGCAAGGTTCCCGGAGGCAAGGTAGGGCAGAGTGAAAATAAGCTCGAGTACTTGAACTTGGGATGAAGGCCGAAGGTGGCAGGCCAAACGCGGCACTTGAGAGTTGGTAAGGAAACAGGTCACGAGACCAACTTTTCCAGAGCTTTCCTTTCTCAACTTGCGTGGACTACCCAAGTCTGCTCTGCTTTGTCGGAGGGAATAGCAAGGTAATAGGTAGCAGTACTAAGTACGTACGAGAGAGAGGAAGATCCCGGAGGGAAGGTAAGACCAACAAAAAGAACAGGACAAGATGGCAAATGAGAAACGGAAGAATGGTACACTACGGATACGGATACCTTGCTTGGCTTTCGCAAGAGCACATGTACACTACATGGTCCCCTACCTGTTCACAAGTCCCTCAACAAGTTCAGGGACCAACCAGAATAGCACATGCAAATGCGATAGTCGTCACGAAGCGATCATTCATCGTTACGGAGAGGCGAGGTTGGTCCACAGGTGCAAAGCACCCACCGAGGAGAGGGGTAGATGGCCAATGGCGGTTGCGGTTGCCAAGTTGACCGGCGATTATACTGGGGCCATGTGGATGGAAGGCGAGAGAAGTCGACGGGGAGAGCTGCTGTGGGCATCGTCCGGCTTCCGTCTTGTGCGGCCACATCCATGAATACGTTTTTAGCGTGTGCGAACTGAAGGCAAGGTTTTTTGCGCGTCGCCGTTCTGTCGGTTGCTGCTATCGGGGCGAGGTAGAGAGCCCTGCCTAGGTACCTTGCGCCACTAAAGTGGTTACAGTGTACCTAGTCGAGGCCTGGACCCTAAGCGATTAGACGGCGTAGGATGCCTCGATTAGGCGGTTCGTCTCTGGTAGGTAAAGCGGTACCGTTACGTTACGGGGGCGAAAGCGGAGGCGTGTTGTCGAGCCTCAGCACATGCAAAAGTTGCAGAGCGCGATGTCGGTGGAAGAAAGAGAAAAAGTTTAAACACGTGGGGGCCAACGTGTCTTTTGAACATGGGTAGTTTAAGCTGAGAGTTGCAATTGTCAATTTAAGACAGAGTCAAGCACGAAATCGGCTTTTCATGCAAAATGACTCGCTGGAATCTTTAGGGGTCCGGTTGCGTGCTAGCGGATCAATCCTCGGGCCGCCAAATGGTGGGCAGATTATGTAAGGACCTAGGTCCCGTCAATCCAGGTGCCCGATGTAGGGTTAGATCTTGGGGATCCGGGTCCGCGACTCCGCGACTCCGCGTTCAGCAGCCACAACCGCCTGCAGCTTCTCAGAAGCAGCCTGAGGAACGCCACTCCACGAGTGCAGGCGTAACGCTCGGGCCAGTCGGGTCTCCACCTTCCAGTAAAGACAGGGAACAGAGGTGCTTCCTCGGCGCGCGGGATCGACTGCTTCAGCTCTGTGGTCCCTGAGCTGCTCACCTACACTACACTAACCACACCTGGGACCCTGTCAACCCTGTCTCTGTCCGTCGGGCTGTGTGTCACCCTCGCTCCATACCGACCGACCTCTACCTTAGCCTGAAGCCGAAGCCTCAAGAGTTGGAGGGTGCCGGCCTTGTCGTCCGATGTATTATCCTTCGCAGCCAATGCGTCCGACGTCGTTAGCTGGACGGAGGCCAACGAGACTACCGTTTCACGCTCGAGAGACCTCGTCACTTTTTTGCATTGCATCGCATTGATACCACTGTCATCTAGCATTTAGGTACTTGGGTATGACCTCCCCCCCTTCCCGCCGAACGCAATGGTAATGCCGAGCCTTTTCCTCGCTGACTGATCGTCATGGCGTAGCCGTCCTCGGATTTCTCACCCTCTTAGCTCCTTTGCCCCCCCGTCAGGTCCGGAGTCTTCGCGACTACATATCATCGCACCCATTCCCCCCATCGCGTCCCCTTCCTTCTGCAACATGGTTAGCGAAGGACGTGCTGAGAACGAGCCGCTCTTGACCGACATGGAGCGACAGCAGGCAGATGAGCCTGTCAGCCAGACGACCCCCGCCCAGCAGCATCCCGATGCGCCTCTCGAAGACAATGCGCGCCGCGAGCTCGAGGTCGATGACGACTCCTCCCCGTCCACACCTAGGTTCATGCAGGACGAAGCCGACTGGAAGCGCTGGAAGTGGATGCCATACCCGGTCCGCCGCATCGTGAAGGCCACCGCGAAGTGGTCTAGGGGCCCACCCAACCCCAAGGATTACAAGATCAAGCCCATTCTTCCGCAGATCCAAGAATTCCCTCTGCTCTTGGTTGAGAAGTACTTGCGACACTTCAAACACCGCGCCGGTCTCGTCTTTCTGTATGTCGCCATCTGGATCATCACGTTTGCTCTGGTCAAGAGGAGCGAGACCTTCGCTACCGAGATTGAGGGCTGGGGAGCACCCCAGCCGATCGGGTGCGGTGCCACCTACTGGGGCCGGGGGAACAACTGCGGACTAAACGGCGCCGACTGCCGTCCGTTTAACGGAAGCGGCTTTCCCTTCAGATGTTCGGCAAACTGCAAGGGCTACATGGTGTTGAACCCCCGAGCGGTCGGCGATCAGGAGATTGTGTACCAGCCGCTCGTCGTCGGAGGGCCAGCCAACGACACCAGCCCGCCCATATACCGTGGCGACTCGTTCCTTTGCGGCGCTGCGATTCATGCTGGCGTCGTCTCCAACGAGAACGGAGGCTGCGGTGTCGTTCGTCTCATTGGGCGATCAGAGAACTTCGTGAGCTCCGAGCGGAATGACATCGAGAGCATCAGCTTCGACTCCTACTTCCCTCTGTCGTTCACCTTTGAATCTGGCATTCAATGCCGCGCTCGCGATCTCCGATGGAATCTTTTGGCAGTGTCGGTTGTTTTCACGACCGTACTGTCCCTCTTCACGGCTTCGCCGGCCCTGTTCTTCTTCTCGGCCTTTTCCGGCATCTTCTGGCATGTCGGACTGGCATCAGACCCGCCTAATCACTTCTCCGTCGCAGATCTTGTATCGAATATCATCGGCAAATACCTGCCCGCCATGTTCTGCGCCTGGGTCATGTACGACAAGATGGGCATCCGACGGACCCTGAAGGGCCTCACTGCTCAGATCGAAAAGACAATCCTCTGGCTCGGCGGCTGCTGGGTCGGTGCCCTCACCAACTACACGTTCCGCTGGATCCCAATTCAGCGCCTCAACGCGCATGATCTCCAGCAGCAGCCTGGGGCCAAGGCCGCGTTGGCCGTCATCATCATCGTTCTATTCGCCGTTATCGTGAAACAGGTGTGGTACTTTAGACAAGAAGGCCGCCTCGTCAAGTACTTGAAGCTTTATCTCCTGTTCCTGGGTGGAATCATCGTCTGTCTCGTCCTCCCGGATCTGAGCCTGCGCATTCACCACTATATCCTTGCTCTTCTTCTGCTTCCCGGAACCAGCATGCAAACCCGACCGTCCCTCCTGTATCAAGGTCTCTTGGTTGGTCTCTTTATCAACGGCATTGCTCGTTGGGGCTTCGACTCCGTCTTGCAGACGCCTGCCGCTCTGCAGGGAGACGCGCAGCACGGATCGGCGCTTCCGAACATCCTGCCGCCAGTCATCGACATCGGCCAGGCGGTGTGGAACATCAACTTCACTTGGACCGTTCCGGCGGGCGCTCGCTATGACGGCATCAGCGTCCTGGTCAACGACGTGGAGCGTTTCCGCACGTACTTTGACGACGGGGCGGTGTCGGCCAGCAGCTTCGCGTGGACGCGGGACAGCAGTCTTGGCCTGAACGAGTATTTCCGCTTTGGATACATGGAAGGCAGCCAGAGCTTCGACTTCACCAAAGCCGGTATTTGGAACGCCGAAGGTAAATGGATCGACATGAAGCCCGGTCCGTCCATGGTGAGGGGCCGGAGCCTCGCGGAGAGCGAAGAGAGAGTGCCGCGGCAGTACTAATAATGTGTGATGAGAGGCTGCTTACGATAGATATATATATATGACCGCACACAAGAAGATGGGCCCGAAATCGGCCATGTTTGGCCGCTTAGAAGAAGCACTCAGTTTACACACACAGACGGAAGGTCTAATTATAGGCCTGCACAGAAGAAATACGACGCTGATTTATTGCTTGCAAGGGAGAAAGTGTCTTATTGATCGTGGTATCTTGTTGGGTATCTAGTGAACCAGCGAACAAACGACACTGGCCCCGGCTCCGCCGCCATCCAAAGCAGCTTACGCGCCAGGCCTGCGGCGGCAAAGGGGGCGACCGCGCTCGAGGGTGTTGGGGTCGCAGTCCAACCTGCTATCCTCGATGCAGGTCAGGCGCTCATTACCTAAGAAGATTGCGTGTTAGCAACATGATCTCGCAGGCGTTTTTGTTCTCGTTCTACCAAACACGCCCGGGGGGGGGGGGGGGGCTACTACTCACAGTTGTTCACGTTGTCGGGCACGCAGCGGCCGGTCTGGCCGTTGACGTTGCAGACGTCCTGCTTCAGGCTGGTGTTGGCGACGCAGCAGGCGCCGTTGGGGACGGGCCGATTGTCGTTGGCGCCCTGGCGCTCCATGAGGAGGGTGTCGCGGCGGACGGCGGCCATGGCCGGGTCCTCGACCGCGGCGGCGCTCGCGAGGGTCGCGAGGGCGAGGAGGGCGGCTCGGATGGTGAACTTCATCGTGATGGGGGGTATCTTTTAAAAGGGAGAACACGTTTGAAAAGACTGGTGGGTGCGTAGCCGGTTTGTTCAAGCTTGGGCAAAGGGGATTTGGAGAGGCGAAAAAAAAGAGTGTCCGACCGGCGG
Source organism: Colletotrichum musae (assembly GCA_027406025.1). Lineage (NCBI taxonomy): Eukaryota > Fungi > Ascomycota > Sordariomycetes > Glomerellales > Glomerellaceae > Colletotrichum > Colletotrichum musae. Next base: position 1,880,365 of record JANVYC010000002.1, on the reverse strand, counting down.
GGGAAGAAGCAGAAGAGACTGGATTGTTTGATGGTTGAGCCTGATGAGAGATGTGTCTTAGATGGAGGAAGAAGTGTGTTATATACTACAAGACAGGAGGGGCCCTCGATGGTCGTCTCCTTTCACAATCTGCCAAACGGAACTTCGGCACTCCTGAACCACGCTTTGCTTGCTTTGGACCCAGGCCGCCGGCTGCTACATGCTCAGACGACCAGCGAGCAACTCGACACGAGGAGCCAGAACCCCCCCCGACGGACATGGTGCCCATGATCTGTCGGAGGGATGAGGGCGTTTCGGTGGTAGCGGAGGAGGGGGAGGGGAGGAGCAGGAGGCTGAGGCGAGGCCGCGGTCGCTGGTGGGCGACTTGACATGGGATGGGGGAGTTCGTTCCATCCCGGCTGTGAATCACCACCGTCTGAGGTTCTGTCCAGAAAAACGCGAGAGTGACAGACAACCCCCCTGTCACTTTGGTGAAGTTGCCAGAGCCTTGAAAAGGCCGAAACCCAAATGTCCGTACAAAACCGTCCGGCCAGTATCAGTATAGTGATGGATGAGACGAACATGGGTTAATGGGAGGAGAGACACACACACTGAGAGAGAAAGAGAGAGGCTCTGCGCCGTAGGGCGAAAATGCAAAGGCTAATTCTTTTGGGTTTGGTGAAGCACCAGGAGTCGCGATGCGACGAAACTGGTGGGGGCTCTTTTTCGTCTGGAGATGTGAAACCGTTCGACAGGGGTATCGCTGTCGACGGTTCCAGGTCTCGGAAGCGAGCCCGAATTCCGATCCCTTTTGGAACGTTGACATTCTAATAGTGTACAGAAGGACCTTTCTAGAACAAAAAGCCCGAAGACGTATTACTGGGGTAAGTGGGAGAGAGAAAGAAAGTTGCTTTCCCCCTTTGGATCACGGGTCTCGGCTTTCGTCCGTTGAATCATTTGAAGGGCGGAGCTTGGGCCAGGGGGCCTTTTGAGGAAGACGATCCGGCGGATGGCTCCGGCTGCGAAGGCCCTCGGCAAGGTCATAATGGGCCGCCGCCGACGGTGTTTGACAGCTTGGGGGGACTCGAGGCGACGGGCGTTCACGCCAAGATCAACGCTGGATCCGGAGGTGTTTGTTTTGTGTTCTCTCCTACTCTATCCTCTGGGAGATTTTAGACCCTCCGTTCGGCACATCACCCCTGGAAAGATCTGCCGAGGGGGAGGACTTGGCGGGGGGCTGTAGTTATGTGTTATGTTTATGGAAGATCACTTAACAGTGGTAAATAAAAGAGACGATCTCCCGTCTGATCTTGCTTGGTGTGTGATTGAGAGTCGTAAGGTGGGGTGGTCGTTGAGATATTGTGATTCTGGTCCTATGATATCGCATTAAGAAACTGAAGCTGGCCTCTAAACACTACTCATCTCTAAATCAAGGTATCCATAACTATTTTGAATAGTTGGGAGATTCTTTTGTCTTCTGGCATATCATCTCCTTTGAACCACTGGATATTCTAGACCGAAAGACGGTCCTTCAGCAGTTATATGCATGTTTTCTACCGTGGTTGATATCGGTTATGGTGTCTCTATTGTCTATGTTATATTTGGCATAACCTGCTGTGCGACTTTCAACCATATTCAGTAGCAAAAGTAGTCGCAACATGAAAACAAATATGTATACGTTTTCTAAGCCAGACCCGGTGAGAAAAACCGAACATCTTGCCTCACTGAGCCTGCTGCTGTCCATGATGCAGGTCTTAATCGCCTAGTGCCTGAAAGCGGGTGGGTTCCGTGTTAGCAACATGATCTCATATGCGTTTTATTTTTGTTTTCCTTTTTTTTTGGTTTTTTTTTTTTCAGGCACGGGATTGGAGGGGCTGGGAATTGACAGATGTTCACGTCGCAGAGACGTCCTGCCTTCAGACTGGTGTGGGGTTCGGGCTGCCGGGGGACGGGTCGGGGTCGGGGGACGGGTCGGCGCCCTGGCGCTCCACGAGGATGTTGTTGCTGTCGACGGCGCTCGCGAGGGCCGCGAGGGCGAGGAGGGCGACTTTGATGGAGAACTTCATCTTGGGAGGTTATCTCGAAGAGAGAGAGAGAGAAAGACTGGATATAGGACCGGCTTGTTTACGTTTGTAGAAAGAGACAGAGGAGTGTCCAGCCGGTGGGAAATAATCAGAAGAAACTGGATTGCCTGAGAGAGTTGGTTGAGCCTGATAGAAGTGGCATATAAGTTGGTTTAGCACGGGGAGAGGAGGTGGCTTATATACCACAAGTCACAGGAAGGTTGTCACTGATGGTCGTCTCCTTTTCATGATCTGTTGAAAGGGGGAGCTTCGGCGACTGCTGGGCCACAACTCTTGCTCGGCCAAGGCCCGCCGGCTGCTACAGGATGCTCACACGTCCAGCAGCTCGGCGCGAGAAGCCAGACAATCTGTCGGACTTGGTGTTCATGATACGTCGGACTTGGTGTCCACGGCATGTCGGAGGGAGGAGGAGGAAAGCACGAAGTTCTCGCAGGGTTGGCCCCGGGGGGTTCTCAACGCAGTGAGTCCAGTAATTGCGAGCGGCCCTTGAGCCTTTTTCTTCGTAACACGCTAACAGTATATAACTTATTGCTTCTTCACGAGGATATGAAGGAAGCGCGATGCTGAGGAGGACGGTGGTGAGTTGAGTCGACATGGGATGGGGGGGGGGGGGGGGGGGGGGGGGGGCGTTCGTCCCATCCCTGCTTCAAATCATCCTCGTCCTTCTGAGCCGTTAAGCCTTTTCCGCCACAAAAGAAAAAGGAAAAGATTAGTTGGGGGGGGATGGAGTATGTCAATGACCACCTGTCACTTGCCAGAGCCAAAAAGTCAATACCTACCTAAGCGCCATACCGTACAAACTCCCCTTCCCGAGATAGGGAAAGAAAAGAAGACGAAAAGAACCACGTTATCAACAGATGAGACGAACATGGGTTGGGGGTGCGGAGAGACAGGCCGAGAAAGAGAGACAGACAGAGAAAGAGGCTCTGCGCGGTAGGGCCAAGAAGCGCCAGGAGCCGCGCGATGCGACGAAAGCTGGCCCCCTCCCCATGTCTACAAATGTGAAACCCGTCGACAAGGATATTGTCTCTGTATTGGTTCCGAGTATCGAAGCAAGCACCGGATTTCGATTCCAAGATTCCAGACCCTCCGCGTTCGCCACCATGCCCCCCGGGAGAGATCTGCCGAGGGTGAGGGAGCACTTGGCGGGGGACCATGTTTGTGTTTGTGGAAGATCACTATTGATGGCGGACAAGAGAGAGGCGATCTCCCGTCCAATCTTGTTCGGCGTGTCACTAGGGGACCGCGAGGCGGAGTAATCACCACCAGAGGGTGTCACTTTCCACGTTTGTATCATCGCCTTGGGGGACAGGAACTGGACTCTATACACTGCTTGCCCCTCTCAGTGACGATAATCGTAACTATTCTCAAATGTTGGGAGATTGTTCCGTCTTTGGACATACGTTCTCTTGACTCACTGGATACTCTCGACTGAAAAGGGGCCCTTCAGCGGTTGCGAGTTTTCGAAAGTAGACTGAGCGAGCAACGACTAGCATATCGTCTCAGTGAATGCCTATGGTATCGCTGTTGAGCGATGATGGAACTTCTTGACGTCCTATTGAACTTTTCAAGTGTAGGAGATGCACTCGTATTTGCGCCAGCCATGGAGGCCGCACCCGTACTTCAAGAACTAGATGTCACCGGAAAGACAGACACAGGGCGATGTAATGGGAGCAGAACAATTCAATTAAAAACACCCGATATCCAAGATTGAGAATCCTAGCATCTCAGGGCATAGAGCCCCCACCCCCGGGGGACCGTTCTACGAGCCCCCTCTTGTCCCATGTTTCTCCGGGGATCGAATTTACTCCTCGTCCTCCTCGGCGTCGGCGACGACGGCCTTGCTCTTGGGCTTGGTGCCGGCGGCACCGGCACCGCCGCCGGCGGCCTTGACGGAGGCGGAGACGACGTCGCTGGCCTTCTGGGCGAGGGCGTCGTCCTTGGGGACGTCGGAGGCGGTCGGGTTGTCGGTGGAGGCGTCGAACTTGAGGGCGGTGGCGGGCTTGCCGGCGTTGGCCACGTCCTCGGCGATGTTCTTCTCCAGCTTCTTGGTCTCCTCCGCGAGCTTGGCCGTCACGTCCTCGCCCTGAGCCTGCTTGGCCTGCAGGCCCATGACGGTGGCCGTGAGCTTGAGGACCTTGTTCTGGATCTTGGCGCGCTGTGAAGGTTATCGTCAGCCATCGTGTTACGTGAGATACCGGCGTGTCTTTTCCAAGAGGAAGGAAAACTCACCTGAAGAGCCAGGGCCTCCTCGCCAGGGGCCGTCTCGGCGATCTTGGCGTTGTAGGCGCCGCGCTCGGCGTTGTTGGCGATCTTGTTGACGCTGTTGAGGAACGCGAGGTCGGCCTTGTCGACGGTCTTCAGGTCGGTGGGCAGGCCGCCGAGCTTCTTGAGGGCGTCCTCCTTGGCGGTTCCGGCGTTGCCGCCGCTGATGGAGAGCTCGTCAAAGGTCTTGGCCGTGAAGACGGGCGCGCGCCTCTGGAGCCTGCTGCTGCCCGCCTCGACATCCTGGGCGGGGGCGGCGGAGGCAACGGCGGCGAGGGCGGCGAGAACGACGGAGAACTTCATGTTGACTGGGTGAAAGTAGTGTTTAAAAGAAGGATGTGTAATAAAATGTAGGATTAACAAAAAGTTGTTTCAGCGAGGGACGAATGGGTGAGAATAGAGAATCGAAACGACAGCACAGCTGTTTGAAGTGGAGGTAGAAGGAAGAACCGAGGACTAAGATTGAAGATGAGATGGAGAAGACAAGAAGAACCGGTCCTGGAAGTGGGAAATGACGGTCGATCTTATAGAACCAAGAATTATGACAGCTCTGCTACGCTCAAGTCTATTCATGGATGGCATTGACGATCCGGCTTAAGCTTTTAGGACGAACGTTCGGAATCGCCGCCGGGGACTCGTCGCCCCGGTCCTGCGGTCGAGATCTCAACGAGGGACAGGCGGCGGGGAGATATGGCGCGGGGCGGAGATGGTTTCAGCATGGGGTGATTGTTCTTCTCTCCCCTCTCCCCGTACAAACACAGAAGCGTCGCCTCACCAAGAGTGACTCAGCAGAATGGTGTAAGTCGCCGTAGGCCCGCCTGGACGGTACACCAAAGAGGCCGGTCCGGGACCAGGGGGCTTCCCTGGCCGAACCGGGGGCTGAGCCTCATGCCGGGCCTCCTCTGAGCAGCGAGGTCTTGGCTGCCGTCTCATGATGCGACGACGACGAAGTTGGGTTGACTCGAGTCAGCGGACAAACCGGTGTTGGTGTTGGAAGTCGGCTGGGGCGCGGACATGAGGCCGGAAATACGTGGCCCATCAGTCGAGAGATAACGAGAGAAAAACTCAATTTTGAGACGAGTTTTACTGATGTTTTTGACACCTTGAACCTTACCAACTGATGGGATCGTGAAAGAGTCAGGTAGAGACGCGTACGTGGGCTTTCATAACCTCCGGCCGTCGGCGGAGTCTTCCGACGTGAGCCGTACACAATCACCAAGTGTACTATGTATCAGGGTCGCTGTACAGGGACCAAGTGAGCCGTACTTGACAACGAAAAGAGAATGAAACAACGTCGACGACGTGCAAAGAAAAGGGCCCGGAGCCGTCCACCTCTAACTCCCCGCACCGAGACCCGGGGGTCTACAATAGATTGTAAGCTTATCATACCCATATTACATGCTCGTGGGGACCCAAAACGTACAGTGGGCTGGACATCAGCCCTGCGGTGATTGAGACCAGTAGTGTGTATTAGTGAGCGTATGGAGTTCGAGAGTAATTTATGGCACATGGTGTTTGAAGCTTGAACCTTTTTCCCTGTTGGAGAAAAGTGGAGACGCAAAGTCCACCAGCGTCTCGTCCGGCCCCACTTAGAGATGACTTCAACTTCCTCTTATTCGGCTTTCCAATTAGTTCTCTCAACAGTCAGTAGCTACAACACCTGGACTAACTCGAGAGGGGACAATCTTGGGTCTTCTAAGTTACGAAGATAAAAAAACTCGTACAATCTCAAAAGGAGAATCAAGACAAATAAAGAAGAAAAAACCCACCAAGACACACAAACCCTCACCACCGCCACCATGCCCCCCCGAATCCCGACCCCGGAGGACTTCGCGCCAATCCAGCCCGTCCTACCCCTGACCCTATCCTTCCCAAACCCTCCAGAGTCCACAACGGCCATCCTCGTCCTCTTCCACGGCCTGGGCGACTCCGAGGCCCCCTTCGCCTCCTTCGCCCGCGCCGTCTCCCTCCCGGGCGTCCTCTCCATCGCCGTCCGCGGGCCCTCGCCCCTGCCGCCGTCCATGCTCCCGGACGCTGTTGCTGCTGCTGCTGCCTCTAGCCAATCATCACCAGGCCACTTCCACTGGGGCGACGACATCACCTTCGAACCGGACACGGACGACCTCTCCCCGGACCCAGGCTTCACGAAAGCAGCGACGCTCGTCACGGAGCGCCTCATCCGCGAGACCCTCGTCGGCCGGTGCGGCTGGGAGCTCGGCGACATCATCCTCTTCGGCTTCGGCCAGGGCGGGTCGCTGGCGCTGGGCCTCGCGTCGCAGCTCCGCCTCGGGCCTAAGGTCGTCGACGTCACGGAGGGGCAGAAGTCGGCCGATGAGGGGACGTTAAAGGGCGTGGTTTCCATCGGCGGCCCGCTGCCTCACTCCATGATTCCCACAGTCAGCACGCGTGGGAAATCCAAGACGAAGGCGTGTCTAGTGCAGGTCGACGACGACGCGTTTGACGTGGTGAAAGACGAGTTCCTCGACGTGAGGGTGGTGAGATGGAAGAGGAAGGACGTGGCCATGCCGCGAGACCGGGAGGAGATGTTTCCCATCATGAAGTTTTTGGCGGAGTGTCTAAAGAGCGGGTGGTGAGACGAGTTTTATTTGGGAGTTTTGGGTGGCAAACTGAGAGGGACAGCGTTGTCAGTTGAGCTACGCACTGACATGTCGGGAAAGGCCCACGTGGTTGACACGTAGAAAGCTATTTCTCGCGCATGCCACAACTGAAACATAATATCTGGCAGATCCAAAACGAAATGTAAAGTGGGTTGGATCCAGGATATTATTGATACTTCCAATGAAGTTCTAGTAGTGATGGTTATTAATAATGATTAAAAGCCTGTTGCCCCTGACTTCTCCATATTCAACGTAGTCTTCAACCGAAGAGCTCTAGCCACTAACATGGCTATCCATCACAACCCTCCTTGAGCATGCCAACTCTTACAACAGTGAGTCTGTGACGTTCCAGTCTCATCACCTAGACCAGGTCCTGAGAGTCAACCCGAGATTTGAAACTGATTAGAAGGCCCCTGGCATATCCACTGTTCCGTCATTGTTCAGACTTTTTGGGGGTACGGGTGAGCTTGTTGGCGTTGGGGCACTACTGAGCTCGTGGTTGTGTGCGTTATCGTGGCCGTTGACGTTGGCCTCTTCACCATCATGCACAGTATTTGGCTCCATTGTTTCAGCAACCTTGACAGTTGGATCGGTGTTCACGCCATGTGCTTGAGGTACTTCAGCCGTCTTGATCCTTGGGTCTTCGTGCACATTGTGTGCATTCGGTGCGTCGGAAACTCCGACCCTGGGATCGGCATGCACACCATGTGTAGGTGGTGCGCTAGCCACGTTTACCCTGGGATCGTGATGGACGAGGTGAGGCGTGTGTGAGCGGGATGTTTCTGCAACGGCATCGTCATTTACCAAGTGTTCCCTTGGCGTCTCAGCAACTCTAACCGTAGAATCTTGATGTACAGCGTGTGTCTGTGTTGGCTCGGCCACCTTCACAGCTGGGTCTTGATTCACCGCATGGTTTGTACGGAGGTATCCTACCCGTACTTGTGGATCCTGGTGAAGAGTGTGTCTTCGTGGTGTCGCAGCCAGCTTGATGAGCGGCTCGGCAGGTGAAGGACGTTCCTGGGCTACCATGACCGAAGGTTCGGCTTGTGCAGAGTTTTCTCGGGCTGCTTCAGGCGACGTTACAGTGGCTTCCTCCTCGCTGCTCTCGGATATTGGTGATGCATCGATAGTAGACAGAGGCGGCCTCGGCGGGCGTGGTATGTTGATGGTGGGCTTTTCAGAAGCCATTTGCATCGGAGACTGTGGTTTGTAAGGCTCTTTGGCGTGGGATTTGAGTCCCCGCTCGCGGATCACGATTTCTTCGTGGTTTCGCTTGATGGTGCCCAGAGGATGCCAGCAGGCATCGTGGCAATCTTCCTGCTTTGTGCCCTCGATGCCGTAATGGATCCTTAGAGTGCGGGTCTGTTTCTTGATGGGAACTTGCCAGCAACATACTGCAACTGTCAGGATACAGCTAGCAACAGACTCGTGGCGGCCATCTACTCACTCATGCTTTTGCAGAAAAGTGAACAGAACCAACCGCAAACCGGGTCTTCAATATCTTCCCACCCGCCATCATCGTACATCTGCATTAGGTTCGCAGTACGCTTATACGTTACACAGGGCAAACACCCTGGCTCACGAGCCTTGGCTTCGTTGGATAGCCACGCCACTGAATGAACGGTCGAGGTAGAATCCGATGAATAGGTCGGCATGGGTTGGTGAGCACCCGTGGAAGGAAGATTTACCCCGGAGTCTCCGAAAGCCTGTGGCCAAAGACCCGCCGGGTCTCCGATTTGCTGCATCGTTGGGGAGGAATGGACAGTGACCGTGAGTTGACGAACAAAAACAACGTCAATCCTTAGAATGAAGGGCAACGGGAAAGAACAACGAATGCTGCAAATTTTAGCGATCTAGAGCGACGGATGATGTTGGCAGAGGAGGGAGAAGACGTGTGATTGAAGCGAAGTTCGAAGTGGAACGCACATCTTTGGGCGAGACGACATGCTACAATGTACCTTGGCGAAAGAGCGTTGGGCTTCTGCCATTGTAGTTGGCTGGCTTCCGAACGGGAAGCCGGGTCCTTCCTGAGAAGGTCAATGCCAGGGACGGCAGGCATAATCATTGATTTCAACCTGACAGGGCAGCATCGTGTGGCCTGGAGGTCGCACCTGCGTTGGAAGCGCAGCTGTTACGCCTGCTACACGAGAATGCGTGGCAGTAGCGGCTGCCCGTGAAGGCCCCTTTACCAATCCGACGGTTTCTGTTGCTTGGCTCGTTCGTCAAAGTCATTCGGCTAAACGAGAGGTGGTGATGTAAAAGGGGCCCGAAAGTTTAGTGTATGAGGCGAGTTGATTCCGACCAGAATGTACAAGAAAGAGATGAATTTGAAAGAGAGGCGCTACCAAGGATGACAATTTCTGCCTGGCCGACACCATCCATGGAATAGAAACGGCCTCGATAATCCATTCTCCAGGAAAACAAGCCAAACCAAACCTATGGCAAACGCGGAAACTGACACAAAACCGCAGCCCCTTCCTATCTTCATGCGCGCCGTAACACCGTGTTATGTTGGATGAGGGGGTTTATTCCTGTTCTGATCTATGCATTCAGTCAAGTGATGCCAACATCTACTCGTCAGTGCGTTCCTCCGCTCTCCAACCATTTGACCCCCGAGAGGCGCCGTTGTGCAGCGTCCTGAGAGATGCGCTTCGTGCCTTGTTCGACCATCTGCGGATTGTCAGATATGTACAGTTTACGGTTGCGGGCGAACTCACACTTTGACTTTTCCGTCGTCACCACAGGACGCCAGCATACATGGATCTGCCGGATTCCAACTGACAGCATTCGTCCGAGGCTGATGCCCCTCAAGTCTTTCCACTGCTGCACCACTGTTTTTGTGCCATATGAGAATGTTTCCATCTGTAACCGGTAAGTTAGAGCAGTCACAGTCAACAGAGACAAACGACAAACCTTCGCTGCCGCTGACAACGAAACTCTCGTTCGCGCCCCCGAAAGCGCTCCTAATTAAAAACTCGCCTCCGGTATGACCGAGGAATTTCTGGACCGAACTCCGGTTCACCAGGTCTATGAGCTGCACCTCGCCGTCCTTTTTGTTGACGAGGAGGTGTCGAGAGTCTTCGCTGATGCTCACACAAGTCGGGCGCGCTTTGAGCTCCATCTCGTACTCTAATTCGCGGTTGACGGCGTTGTAGACGTGGATCTTTTGTGCATCGTCGACGGCGACTAACCAATGGCCGTCGGGAGAACCACAAAGATCTTGGACCCTGTGTTTCTTGCCCCATTCGCAGAGCATTTCTCCCGAGATACTCCAAGTTCGCAGTCCGTGAAGCTTGTCCAGGGCCCCGGTGACGAAGCTCTTACTATCCGCCGCCCACACACAGCCGCTCGCAGGCTCCTCAAACCGCTCGAGCTTTACTAGTAGCTCTCCCGACTGCCGAGTGTTAGCTGCCAAGTATGTCTCTAGACAGTTTCTGATGCACGTACCGTAGTATCCCATAAACGAGCATACTTATCTTGAGAGCAAGTCACGAGCATGGAGTCGTCGGGGCTCCACGAGAAATTGCCCACGCCGTGAGCGTGCGGTTGTAGCACTTGTGAAACCGAAAATGAAGGTAGATCCCAAATCACAACGGCCTCGCTACTTCCGCATGCGGCCAAACGTTTACCGTCGTGTGAAAACTGCACTTGCCACACCTCGCCGGTCAGATCCGTCAACTCAAGCGCAATTTCGGTAGGAAAATGGGCCCGCTCGCAGTAATGATCCGCGTACAACGATGGCGACGACGCGGTTGTATGCCATAGACAGCTGTCTATTTGGCTTTGTTTTACTTGTTGCAGAAGTACGGCCAGTCTGTTTTCCGGTAGCATGACCGATGGCGATATACATTCTGCGACATTGGTCAGCACGCGCACCCACTCGACACTGATAGGTACGCACTTGATAGTTCCGACAAGAGTACCTTTCTGGACTGGCCATGGGCACCGTCCCATTCGGCTTTAGCCTTGAGGTCCTCGGTTGACTGGCACATGAGAAGACTAGACAAGAAATGAAGCTTCTGGGTGTCTTGATAGAGCGGCGTGAGCTCGGTTCGCAACACCATCAAGGCCCGACTTGTGTCGCGCTGCTCCAGGAGCTCCAAGAACTTTTGTTGGCGTAGCCAAAACCGCATAACGTTCCGATCCGATCCAGGTGCCAGCACCAAGCCGTTCCCTGGCTGGCTGCGGTCGCCGGACAGAACAGCGCTGAAGAGTAGCTCTTCGGCCTGGCCCCATTCGCCTCTGATGACGGCGCTGCGAAACGCAGCGACTGTTGGACTCTCCAGCTCGTACCCACTGTCCCGGCTGACGCTCTCTGCAGCACCCCGATAGCCCATATCCGAAAGTGCCTGTATGAGTATCCGCGTGACCTCCTCCCGATCATGGCCGAAGTAGGTCGAGGGCACAGGCGGCCGGGATTCCTTGTCGGAGCGGGAGGATCCGTTCATGGCAGCGGCCTTGCGAGCGCCGTTGGTGGGCGATGCGGTCGATGACGGGTCCGCCCTGGCGCCATTCGAGTAGGCCCTCGACGTCCCGTTTGAAGGAAGTCCATCACCGTCAGAGATCATGTTGGTGTCTCCTCTTCTGCGTTTATTTGGGCGTGAGGCGGATCGACTGGCGCCCGCAGACGTCGCAGGAGAGCTTCCCCGATCCGAGTCGGAAGTGGCTCGTTGTCGACGGCCCAAGACCTGACGGGGCGCCGGAGTAGATGCTATCGCTGCGGGGGTAGTCGAGGAATGCTGGGTGGTCGTGTAAGGGGGCAAGGCGGAGGGTCGGAAATCGTCAGAGGGAGAGGCGGACAGGGAGGAGGGGCGAGCTACGTCAGTAGTGAGCGGACGAACGTTGTCGGAAGGTATCTCGATATTTGGCGGGGATGGGTCGTCGCCGGCGAGAACGCGATGGGAACGGGGAACTGGATTGTAGTTGGGGTCCAGGTCGGGCTCTGTTACCGCGGGAAGGACCCGCGGTTGCTCTCGTCGGTCGGTATCTTGGTAAGGGAAATGGGGCGGCCCTGCGTGGTAAGGAATGTTGTGGCGAGTGCTAGGTCGCCGAGCGTTTAATTACGAGCACGGGGAGGAGGGTGCGGAGGGACGGGCGGGAGCGGGCGTCGTGGGCGAGTAAGGTAAGCACGGTAAGGCGAGGCGATGTGAGGCGAGGCGGCACGGCAGAGTAGGTGAGGTGCATATGAGAGTCGAGGTCTGGGTGTTTGGCCTGGACGCCAACGTGCAAGGTGAGGTGCGTGGGCGTGGAATGGAAGGCGAAGCTTTGGAGTTTCGAAGCAGAGAAACGGTGCAGCAGAGAGGATGATGGTAGAGGTCATATCTCCGTCGGTAAGCCCAGGTAGGTACGGCAGTGAGGGCCAGGCAGGGACCCGGAGGACAGCAGTACAACCTTTGTAAGTAGGTAGGTACCTAGGTACAGACCCGCTATGGCTGCAGCAGCACTCTCAGGGTGCCTTCACAGGTGTAGTGCACCCAACACCGTAGGTACCTAGCTGCCCGGACCGCGGGCAGGGGGTACCACTGGAGCCAGCGGAAGAGCAGATGACGGGATGTCGCTTGATTGGGCCTATGGGCGTCACTCCTCAGGATTGAGTGGGGACGAATGACCAGCTTGCTGGGGGGCGGGCTGCACAAGAGCTCACTAACACACCACTACCCACGCTTCGGGCGCCTCTTCTGTTCTCCAGGGAGCCGGCTACCTTAGTCTTGACGGTTGGACCTCGAGAGGATTTGTGTATATACTCTCCATGGCGACCGGGAATGATCGTACATTGGAATAATGACTGTTTTTTCTTATGGATATGTTAACAGCGATGTTCTCAGACAGGGCTGTCATGAGAGGACCACAATGCCGCACCATGGCTGGAGCTTATCAGTCGGACTGGTTGATAGGGCGATACTTTCCCAGTGACTATATGTTTATGTAAGCAGACAGGTATCCGTACCTACCTGCCTTATTTCGTACCTTCTGAGAGGCGATAGGTACGCTGCAAAGCCAAACAACAACTCGTCTGCGTAAAGCATATCGGCAGGTCAATCCAAGCCGCCAAAGTGTGGATGAACCTGCAGTTTACTGTATTCATCAGTCCTGCCATCGTCGTCGAAAAGATCTGCGGCGTCTGGCCAGGTCTTCAAACAGAACGCCAGAGCTACTGCAATCTGCACCTTCCCCTCAGGTCCCTTGCCATCATTCGCCGTTTCGGTCCGGCAACCAACCTACAGGTATGCAGCGGACCCCTGTCGTCGTTGACGTCCACGACATCCATCGTTTTCATGCAACGGTTGTGTCAACAAGTGAGAGAGATATTAAAACTTTCAGCAGCGGTTCGAATCGAAATAATAACAACAGACAAAACCACGGTAAGGTCGATTGATCACGGTCTTAGAGAAATTAGAGGAGGCCTCCCCACCCTAACGTTGCACTACTGTGGCTGGAGCGACTTTGCTGGGAACACCGGGAGGCAAAGACATAATGACGCTGCTGCCTCTTATCCATTTGAGAGAAGTACGGATACCTATGGATGGCACATAATAGGTAGTACCTACATAATAGTAACCAGACGACGACCAGCAGAACCCTATCATTCATCAACGGCGACCTATTGATTACCTGCGTACCATTGTGCCTTACGTTGACAGTCACTGACGCGGCCCCGTATGACGTATGCATCCCTTCCCATCGACTTAGGCAACCGTATTCCTCTTCGTTGCTTCTGTGGCTGCTGCATCGTGACTGAACATCCAAATGACACTGGAAAAGGCGTTACGAGCGAACGCACAATGCCAGGTCCGATGCAAACAGTCACGTGAGGTCAAAATATCTGCCCAACTGTTGGCACCTCAGCTGTGTGTGCGTGTGTGTCGTACCCGTACCGGTCCTCACCGTCTCTTACCCCGCCAGCTGGTGTCGTCGTCGTGGTTGCAGGGGGCTAGTTACACTATGCCTATGACACAGCTGCTAGTGGGCCCCGGTCGCATACATGTGGCTGGTGCGTCAGGGATCTCAGTGCCTGGCACGCTACACTGGGCTTTCTCTCTAGGCGGGCAGGTTGCTCTGCCTTTTGGGGCAGCAACGAGGCCCAAGTGGGCTGCTCGTACGCACCTCAGGTTTCTGGCAACGCCTGATTGCTTGCGACGTCTTTCTCGCCATCCCATCCACAAACCGCACTCCAGGCAACTCCAAGTCGCCATTGCACACGATCATCTTCTCAAGGTATACATACAAATACCTGCTTCCGACGACAGCCCCCGGTATCACAACCGCTCTCAACTTGATCCCGACAACGGCCGTTGGCCTTCCCCGCCACGCCCGCCCCCCGAGACCGAAGCCCCCTTTCCCGGTGCCTCCACACCTTGCGACTCAGCGACTCAGGAGCGATCTGCGACAGGACAGGACAGTTGACCACAAAGACGCTCGTCCTCGCCACGACCCTTTGCTTCCCGACTCTTCACCACTCGCCATCCCCTCTCGAGCGCCGGTCGCAACGCAAATATGAGCGGCCCTCAGTCTCTTTCCACGCAAGGTGGCATCTCCGATCCCGCCTTGATCACGTACGTAATGCCCAACCACGCTGGACGCCGGCCCGAAGCTAACGGTGTGCGCCGCAACTCAGGCTCGTGAACAAGCTCCAGGATGTATTCACAACGGTCGGTGTCACCAACCCCATCGATCTGCCCCAAATAGTCGTCGTCGGCAGTCAGTCCAGCGGAAAGAGTTCGGTGTTGGAGAACATTGTTGGAAGAGATTTGTGAGTTTGCCCCAGCAACTATGCCCCGCCATCACATGCTCCCCGTGCCCTCGTTCGTATCTAACAATCTCCCCTCCACAGCTTGCCTCGAGGTTCCGGCATTGTCACCCGTCGTCCGCTCGTCCTCCAGCTCATCAACCGTCCTGCGACCTCCCAATCGAACGGCGTCGAGGAGCTCGCCGACGTTAGCGACAAGGCAGCAAACGCCGATGAATGGGGCGAGTTTCTGCACATTCCCGGCCAAAAGTTCTACGACTTCAACAAGATTCGCGATGAGATTAGCAGAGAAACCGAGGCCAAGGTTGGCCGCAATGCCGGCATCTCGCCTGCTCCTATCAACCTCCGCATCTACTCGCCCAACGTCCTCACTCTGACCCTGGTCGACTTGCCCGGCTTGACACGCGTGCCCGTCGGAGACCAGCCCCGAGACATCGAGCGCCAGATTCGCGACATGATTCTCAAGTATATCTCCAAGTCCAACGCCATCATCCTCGCCGTCACCGCTGCCAACATCGATCTGGCCAACTCTGACGGTCTGAAGCTGGCCCGCGAGGTTGACCCCGAGGGTCAGAGGACAATCGGTGTTCTGACAAAGGTGGATCTCATGGACGAGGGAACCGACGTCGTCGACATTCTCGCCGGCCGCATCATTCCTCTGCGCCTGGGCTACGTCCCTGTGGTCAACCGTGGCCAGCGCGATATCGACAATAAGAAGCCTATTCAAGCTGCGTTAGAAAACGAGAAGAACTTCTTCGAGAACCACAAGGCCTACCGGAACAAGAGCTCCTACTGCGGTACTCCCTACTTGGCCAGGAAACTCAACCTTATTCTCATGATGCACATCAAGCAGACGCTGCCCGACATCAAGGCCCGTATCTCTAGCTCCCTGCAAAAGTACGCCTCTGAGTTGGAAAGCCTGGGACCTAGCATGCTCGGCAACAGTGCAAACATTGTCCTCAACATCATCACTGAGTTTACCAACGAGTGGCGTACGGTCTTGGACGGCAACAACACGGAGCTTTCGAGCACAGAACTGTCAGGTGGTGCCAGAATCAGCTTCGTCTTCCACGAGCTGTACTCCAACGGCGTCAAGGCTGTCGATCCCTTCGATGTCGTCAAGGATGTCGACATCCGCACGATCCTCTACAACTCGTCCGGTTCTTCTCCGGCACTGTTCGTCGGGACCACTGCTTTCGAGCTGATCGTCAAGCAGCAGATCAAGCGCCTGGAGGATCCCAGCTTGAAGTGCGTTTCTCTGGTTTATGACGAGCTGGTGCGCATTCTGTCGCAACTGCTTGCAAAGAACCTCTACCGCAGGTATCCCCAGCTGAAGGAGAAGGTCCACGCCGTGGTCATCAACTTTTTCAAGAAGGCCATGGAGCCCACCAACAAGCTGGTGAAGGATCTCGTCTCGATGGAGGCGTGCTACATCAACACTGGCCACCCCGACTTCCTCAACGGCCACCGCGCCATGGCCATCGTCAACGAGCGATACAACCCCTCCAAGCCGGTTCAGGTCGACCCCAAGACGGGCAAGCCCTTGCCAGGCGGTACGCCCAGAGCGGCAAGCCCCGTGGTGCCAGAGGACAGCTCAAACTCGGGCTTCTTCGGCAGCTTCTTCGCCGCGAAGAACAAGAAGAAGGCTGCCGCTATGGATGCCCCCCCTCCGACCCTCAAGGCGTCCGGAACGCTTTCCGAGCGGGAGAACATCGAGGTCGAGGTTATCAGTAAGTATATCGTGCCATCTTCTCGCGTCATTTTCTAACCCAATTTCACAGAGCTGCTCATCTCATCTTACTACAACATTGTGAAGAGGACCATGATCGACATGGTCCCGAAGGCTATCATGCTCAACCTGGTTCAGTAAGTTTTTTGACAACGTCCAACTATTCGAAAGCTGACACCTGGCAGATTCACCAAGGACGAGATGCAGAAGGAGCTTTTGGAGAACATGTACCGCACCGACACCCTGGATGACTTGCTCAAGGAGAGCGACTTTACGACCAGGAGGAGAAAGGAGTGCCAGCAAATGGTCGAGTCGCTCGGCAAGGCTAGCGAGATTGTCAGCCAGGTCCAGTAAGCGCTGCAGCAAGACGTACAACGACGGATCCCGAAAAGCATCGGAGCTTTGCCTGCCCAAGTACTGGGCGCCCCACGCTTCCGGGGGCGCACAAAAAGAAGGAGCGCGGCGTTAGCAGGTAGTGGATTATTCCTATACATCGTCAGCAGTATCCCTGGGGGCGTGGAAGACGTAGACGTTTTGGGCAGTAGCAGTTCCGGTGGTAGTCCTTTAATGAGAGTGGAACGAGAGTGATATACATTTGTTTCTTGAGAAGACAAGACAAGACTGGATCGAAAGATCGAAGACCAAGCGCGCGCGTGGAGGAGAGGTAGCAATGTAAATCATACTCTTACTCCAGCGGTCCCAATTATTGCTTTTCGCATACCCTACTCGTCCCACTCGTTTGTTTATGGCATATATGAATGTAGATTCAACGGATCTGAGGCGGACTAAGGTGAACATTTCGGCAACGATACTCGTTCAAGTGTGAGATACGCTTTCTGATTGTTCAGACGGATACTCGGACGCACGTTCATCCCCTCACAGATGGCTTCCGACAGTTATAATACGAGCATGTTCTCGCATTTCGAATGTCAGTAGCAATCATGCAGCTTCGATGGAATTTAGCTCTCGGCAGCGAGGAATCTGGCATCGTTCGGGTGTGAGTGATCCTTGCAACCGATCTCCAACGCGGCGGTCCCCCGATCTAGATGGTGTACGTATGTCACGCATCCAGGTCAAAGCACGTCTCTCTCACTCTCTCCCCAAACACGCTCGGTGTATACGATACGGCCGGAGTGGAAGCGAACAACTACGGACGCTACGGTATCCCTTACGTCGCATGCGCTAGTGCAGCATGTCGTTTCCACGCAGCAACAGGTCAAGTCAATGCCCCTGCCTTTGCCGGTAGTGGTGATTCGTGAAGTGAAACGTCCCCTCGGAGAGCGGGAAGCAAAACAGGGTAGTCTTCCGTGCTTTTTTTCTAGACCTTGGCCATCACCCCCCCCCCCCCCTCTCTCTCCCCCTCACGTCTTCCTCGCCGAACCCCCGCTGCGTCAAAATCTAAAGTTTGAGCTCTTCGCGAGATGAGGCGGGAAGGGGGGGTGGTCTGGAAGCGAAGCGGGCAGCTCGGGAAGAATGGGCTGGACAACCGGGGGAGACATAAACTCACCAGGCCCTCCTCCCTTCTCCCTCCTGGGTCTCTTGTAGTGCCTGTCGTTTCGTTTCATCTTCGTCCATAGCTATCGATCACGGGAGATATTCACACGGGAGATATTCAACCAAATACGACGAGGCAGTTCTTTTCTGTTGTTTTATCTCGACTCCAACGAGGAACGGGACAGTGAAGAAGAACAACACACAGCAACGCCTCACCAATAGACTGACAAGATGCCCAAGATGAAGGTGGTGGAGTTCTTCAAGTCGCAGTTCAAGACGCTGCCGTACCCGTCCGAGGACTGCGCGGGGCGCACCGTCATCGTGACGGGCTCCAACGTCGGGCTGGGCCTCGAGGCGGCGCGGCACTTCGTGCGGCTCAACGCGGCCAAGGTGATCCTGGCGGTCCGGAGCACCGACAAGGGCGAGGCGGCGCGGACGGACATCGAGCTGACGACGGGGAGGCGCGGCGTCGTCGAGGTGTGGCCGCTCGACCAGGCGTCGTTCGACAGCGTCAAGGACTTCGCCGCCCGCGCCGACAGGCTGGCCCGGCTCGACTGCGTGGTGCTCAACGCGAGCATCGCGACGAGCAAGCGGGCCGAGGCCGAGGGGTGGGAGAGCCAGGTGACCGTCAACGTGCTGAGCACGTTCCTGCTCGGGCTGAAGCTGCTCCCCGTGCTGCGGAGGACGGGGCAGACGTACAACGTCACGCCCAAGATTGTCGTTACTGCTTCGGAGGCGGCCTCCATGGTGAGTTCCTGTCATTCCAGCCTTGAAGAATGCGATGATGCTGACGAAAACCGATAGGCGAAGTTCACGGAGCGCAACTCGGAGGACATCTACAAGGCGCTCAACACCAACAAGAGCCTCTCGGACCGGTACAACACGACGAAGCTGATGCAAGTGGTGCTGGCGCGGCAGATGGCCATCGCGGCGGACGCCTCGGGCAAGGGGCGGGTGCAGGTCACGACGCTGAACCCGGGGCTCTGCGCGACGGCGCTGTTCCGCAACGTGCCGTTCCCGCTGACGCTCGTCGTCAAGGTCGGGCTCAAGCTGCTGGCGCGGTCGGCCGAGGTCGGGTCGCGGACCATCATGTCGGCGGCGTTCGCGGGCGAGGAGGCCCACGGCCGGTACATGAGCGACTGCGCCGTCGTCAAGTTCCCCAAGCTCATGCAGGGCGAGGACGGGGAGCACATGCAGACGCGCGTCTGGGATGAGACGGTGGAGCTGCTGAACGGGGTCGATCCCGCGGTGTCGAGGAATCTGTAGTGCTTATTCTGCACCGGGGATCGGGGAGGGAAGAGCGGGGAAGAGCTGTCAAGTTGGGGAAATTGCAAGATACCTTATTCTGTTCAGGATATCGTTAGTGTAATGTTTAGGTCCGTGTTAGTGAGTTCACGATGGCTTCTCACACGAGTGGCTCGAAATACACCAGCAACTTGACCATGTTATGTATCTCGCCTTCGGGCATTTGGTCAATTTGAAACGAGAGAAGATTAGCATGGCCCCTGCACTAAGGATGACACGCTCAATCAAAGAGAAGCTACCAATTTTTTTCAACTTTTTGCTGGCCAGATAGAGCAAAATCTGGCGGTTTCAATGATTTATTTTTTGTATTTGAGAGATGCTTTGTCGTCCAGCAAAATGCGTCTGAAAAGCGACTCTTTGGCGACTCGAACTAGAAAAGTCGGCGAATCGAGAAAATGACTCTGGTGGCCTGGTCCGCGAGGCAGCCGCCAACATGAAGGAGTGACACAGCAGTCCAAAAGGAGCAACCACCTCACCGACGGTGACCCCACACTCTGATGCACTCGCTCCCATGCTTTACAGTTCGGTTTGCCCCGGCCATTTCATCCATGCATGTCTCGTCCGCTGTCAACAGGCGCAAGATGCCTCGGCTTTTTTGGAGCTTCTCCAACTCTCGCTCTGCAGTGCCGCAGCGGCAATCCTGTTCCGCCTGAATAAAGGATCGGTATCTACCTCCCATCAACATTGCCCAGGTGCAGTTAACATGGAAATCGCTCTGGTCGTTCAGCCACTTTGAACACAATTGATACTTCCTGCCGCTAGATAAACAGCCAGATATTCATCGATCTTTATCGCTATCTCATTCCAGTTCCTCATCATAATCCTATCATCATATCAGAGTGACATCTCCAAAATGACCGGCCCTCCGCCCCTCGCAGGCATCAAAGTCCTCGAGTTCGCCGGCCTCGCCCCGGGCCCCTTCGCAGGCATGCTCCTCGCCGACGCCGGCGCCTCGGTCCTGCGCATCGACCGCGCCGCCGCGGGCCGCAACCCGCCCCCCACCGACGACATGCTCGCGCGCCGCAAGGCCTCCGTCGCCGTGGACCTCAAGACCCCCGCGGGCGCGGACCTCGTCCGCCGGCTGGCCGCGGGCGCCGACGTCGTCATCGACCCCTTCCGCCCGGGCGTGCTCGAGAAGCTCGGCCTCGGGCCGGACGACCTCCGCGCCGCGAACCCGGGGCTCGTGTACGGCCGGATGACGGGGTTCCGCCGCGACGGGCGCTACGCCGACATGGCGGGCCACGACATCAACTACCTCGCCGTCTCCGGGGTGCTGGGCCTGCTGGGCACTGAGGGCGAGAGGCCGCGCCCGCCGTGGAACATCCTGGCCGACTTCGCCGGCGGCGGGGCCGTGCTGTTCCAGGGCGTGACGATGGCGCTGCTGGCGCGGGAGAGGAACGGCGGGAAGGGGCAGGTCGTGGAGGCGAACATGGTGGACGGGTCGGCGTACCTCGCGTCGTTCCCGCGGTTCGCGCTCAAGACGCCGCTTGGGGGCAACGGCAGGGGGAGGAACCTGCTCGACGGCGGGTGCCCGTTCTACGACACGTACGAGACCCGGGACGGGAGGTACATGGCCGTCGGGGCGCTGGAGCCGCAGTTCTTCGCGGCGCTGATGAAGGGGCTGGGCCTGGAGGGCCAGGGGTGGGAGACGCGGAGGAACGACAGGGGCAGCTGGGGCGAGATCCGGGAGCTGTTCACGAGGGTGTTCAAGGGCCGGACGAGGGCGGAGTGGGAGGAGGTGTTTGACGGGACGGATGCTTGCTGCACGCCTGTGCTGGAGTACGCCGAGCTCGAGACCGAGCCTGTGAGAGAGGGAGACCAGAGGCCGGCCGTCACGCTGGCTGGGACGCCGTGTCTGGCTGTCTCCGAGGGCAAGACGGACGATGCACGACGGGGCCAGGGCCCGGGCGTGGAAGGCGGAGGGTACGAGGGCTGTCTGCTGACTCCGGGGCACGGCGGAGAGGAGGTGCTCGAGGAGTGGCTGGGGTGGAAGAAGGGGAGGGACTTTGAGGTGCGCGGCGGTGGTCTAGTGGTCAAAGAGAAGTCGAGACTATGAGGGCGCGTGGATCAACCGATGTATCATTTCCGTACCTGTCGTGGTTGTCTATAGATCTGAAACTTGCCTCATCCGCGATGTCCTCAAAGCTCTAAGATCCGTCCTGGTCCCCCCGCCCATCAAATATGCCAAACGCGTCGGCAACGACGAACTATGCAGGTCTTAGTCCACGTTCTCGTCTAGTTTCTTAACAACCAGACATACCTCCCACAACATTCGGCCTCTCCGTTCAGCTTGGACTCGGTGGCGGGTTCGGCGGGGGTCGAGGTGAGGGGGGATCTGTCCTGGACATGCTTGCGATTGTCTTTACCAGGGCTTTCGCTCCGGCTGATCTGCAAATGTCGAAGGAAGAAAAACGAAGGGATGGCCAGAGACTTGCGGTGCATGTCAGCTATATGCTTCCTTGGGGCGATACCGAACAATACCTACGCCAGATCCAGCACAGACAGGATGCTTCTTCGTTACCGACGTGAAGTTGGCCAGAAAGGTGATCAACACCTAGGCCAGCTCCGTCCCTCCTTCTTATCCTCCGAGGAATGTAGAAGAGCCTCAATCGATGATTCATATTCTCCCGAACTAGCTGTTTTCTTCCCTGCCTTTTTTCACTCCTCCTTTCCGGCCAATGTCGGCGTCTCTGTCCATCCGCTCCCTCCCGTCGCCGCTGCACTCAGCCGCCCTCCCGCCGTCCACTGACCGCCATTGACTGCCTCTTCTTTCCTTTTTTACGAAGGATAAGGTGCCAGGGAGGGGGAAGTGGTGATTGCCAGTACTTTTTGACCGACCTTCCTGCCACCTGGCTCCCCTGCCCATCTCTCTGCCGGAAGCCGTCCCGCGGGAATAAGATCCCACCCCCTCCTGTCAGAACTTTCTGTGAAGCCTGCTTGTCAGGTTTGTTGTCTCAGATTATCCCAGCGCGTCGGATCGAGACGGGATACCTCCCGGGGAAGCAAGGAAGATTGCCCTTTTTTTTTTTTTTTTTTTTTTTTTTTTTTTTTTTTTTTTGTCTATGGGGTGATTTTTCACCTGTCATTTTTCGGTTGCACCGTCAGTCGCCGCGAGGAGAACTGCCTCGACGCAGGCCGGGTTCTGCGTCGCTCACCGCCATGCGCGCTGCATGGGGACAGCAGGAGCGAGAGGGTGGAAAAGAAAGCAATGCGGCGAAAGAGTCATCATGGCACTGCCTGATGTGGCCTAGAGGGTTACGTCAAAGTATCCCCGGGCTGGCGCCAGGACTTCAATGTAGACGGCTCTCGACTTATGCTTACCAGTATGCATGCCAAGCGAGGAGCTAAAACAACACGACGCTCTCTGCGAAGGCGTTACTGGTCGTGATTGGGCACTGGCAATGGGTTGAAATCTCGATACGCTGGCGGTTGAGGGAACCTGGTTGGCTCAATCCCCTTGTCGTTGTGAAATTGTGTGATCTTACGCACTTCAGAGAGAGAGAGTCATCAGGGTTGGCTATGTCACAGGTGAGAGTCAGTCGAATCACTTAGCGAGTTGGCTCTCGAGGTTGCGGTAAAGGAATGTTGGTATCAGAACCTAAAGAGTGTGGAGTGTTTTTACAAACAAAATACCATCAGGCCAAGCCTTCCTGTCCATCAAACGAGTGTGAAGTCCGGCGCCCTTCTTGGGACGCCGGATATTAAAGCCATCCTCTTCCGCCGCCGCCCTCGACGTGGCTAACAGATGAAAAGGGAAGAAAAGAGACAAGAAAGACTGGAGAAAGAGAAAAAGGCGCAGGGCCGCTTCAACCCGGCACTCAGTGGTGACGCTTGCCTCTGGGAGGAGCCGGGGCCGGCGCGGCGTCGACAGGGGGCATGGGCTCCACAATCGGGCCCGGCTGCGGCTCGGGGAGGGCGGTGGGAGCAGACGAAGCGGCCGGGGCGCAGCCGAGGTTGCACGGCTTCTCGCAGCGGCCGATGCGGTCCGGCTGGTCGTTCTTGCAGCGGCCCTGGCAGGGGCAGATGAGCTCGATGGTGCTGCCCTCCTTCTCGCCCGGGTTGCAGATGCAGACGAAGAGGGTGTCCTCGAGCGCAGCCGGAGGCGCAGCGGCGCAGTCGGCGCCGGGGGTGGCGCAGTAGCCCTGGTTGAGCTGCTCCAGCGTGTAGCCTGTTGTTTTGTTAGCAGTCAGGGCAGAAATGAACGATGAGGAGTGTTTCAAGGCAAGAATTTGAGTGTACCTTGGAAGCCGATGAGGACGCCTCCGCAGTAGGTCGCGCCGCAGACGCAGTGGGCGCCGCCAGGGGCGGGGGCCGGGACCGGAGCGGGCTGAGCCGGATCGGAGGCACCGGGGGGCGCCGGGACCGGAGGGATCTCAGGAACAGGCTGAGTGGGGGCGGGCACCGGCTCCGGGATGTTGGGAATCGGCTCGGTCGGAGCGGGCTGTTGACCGGTTACGAAGATAACAACAGTAGATGTTGAGGTTGGTACCTGTGGTGGGGCCTCCTGAGGCATAGCCGCAGCCCAGGCTGAGAGGGCGGCCAGAGCGAGAAGAGTGGGCTTCATCATGATATGGTGAAAATGCGTGGGTGTCTTTTATGAATTACAGATTCAGCTTGAAGGTAGAAGTTTCCAGTGATGGCACAAGGATGGCGTGATGGGCTTGAACAGGTCAAACTATGCCGCCTTATATATCTTCAACATGCCGACGCTCTTGCATTGGGAGGTCCAGGTTGAGCAGACTGATAGAGTGCTTGATAGAACTCGCTGTTCCCAATAAGGTGTCCTCGAATTTCAGACACGTCGTCTGTTCCACCCGCAGAGAGAGTCGTACTGAGACGGGATCGAGGTCGACGAGCGAGGGTGGAACATTAGGAACAGCTGGTTCCCGCTGTCCTTGGTGTGGAGCGCCTGTTACTGCACAAAGGTCGACCTTGTCGAGCCAAGACAGGCGTCCGTGACGGCTTCATCTGGTTCGTGAAGATATCCCGTCCTCGTCGATCATCATACCCAATTCTGGGCTCCCTCTTCAGTCAGGCCATATCGGCCGCGTCATCGGAAATCAAAACGTCGCCGTGATCAGTTAGCAAAGATCACAAAGTGACGTCCGTGATGCGGGTGCAACAAGACTCGACAATATGCTAACCACGTCACAACCCAAGAAAGCGGTCTGACTTCCTGGGCGAGGCAGCTCGTTTCTCGATCGAGGCCTTCGCTGTGCGATCCATGTTAGCCAAACTCATCACACTCGGTCATCAGTGAGACGCTCTCCTGAGCGTGGTCCTCCTCGAGCGTCAGAAACTTTTGTGCCTCGTCGTCCTGTCTCAAGGAGATTAGGAGAATAGGAGCAATTCCTGGCCATCTCGAGCGACGTGCCTGTGTCGTGTTCGGTACTCCGTCCGACACGTCAGAAAGCGGGTTTGCTCTTCTCGGCTTCGGACGCTCCGATGCACGTCCAGGCACACGACGTGAGGGTTCGTCCCCTGTCGAAGTCGGATGAACAGGCGATGGGGTGCAGATGCGTGATGTGTAAGTGGAAGATGGATGTTGGGCAGCTCGGAGTTCGCGGCGTTGGACCCCTGAAGGAGGATCCAAGCCGAAGCCGAAGGACCCTGCAGCTGGCCCCACCGTGTCTTTAAAAGCTGTTGCGACATGCTCACACGGTACCCCTCCATACTCGAATCCCCCGCCATTCTCGTGCTTCGTCAAAGTACCTTCCTTGCCTGACTTGAACCTCCAGACTTCGCACGAACACACCGCCCATCCGTCGACATCTCGAGCTCAATTGGGCCTCAGAGCGATACAGCCGACCTAACACCGTCCACTGGTGCACTGAGACGATCTTCCCCGCCTTCCCTCTACCCCTCGAGCAGCAAACATGTCCGATAACGCCGCCCCCATCAATGTCGGCACGCGCAGGTCCGCGCTGGCCATGAAGCAGACCAGCATCGTCGTCGAAGGCCTCAGCAAGCTCCGCCCGGACGCCAAGTTCGAGGTGCACCCGATGCAGACGCTGGGCGACAAGGACCAGATCACGGCGCTGTACAACTTTGGCGGCAAGGGCCTGTGGACCAACGAGCTCGAGGCCAAGCTCATGGCCCGCGAGATCGACATCATCGTCCACTCCCTCAAGGACATGCCCACCACCCTCCCCGACGGCTGCGTCCTCGGCTGCGTCACCGTGCGCGAGGACCCGCGCGACGTCGTCGTCTTCAAGGCCGGCCTCGCCGAGAAGCACGGCTGGAAGTCCATCGCCGACCTGCCCGAGGGCAGCGTCGTCGGCACCAGCAGCGTGCGCCGCATCGCCCAGCTCAAGCGCCGCTACCCGGGCCTCAAGTTCGCCGACGTCCGCGGGAACATCGAGACCCGCCTGGGCAAGTGCGACGACCCCGAGGGCCCCTTCTCCGCCATCATCCTCGCCGCCGCCGGCCTGCTGCGCATGAACTACGGCGCGCGCATCTCGCAGTACCTCGAGTCGGAGGACGGCGGCATCCTGCACGCCGTCGGGCAGGGCGCCATCGGCGTCGAGGCGAGATCGGACGACGAGCGGGTGCTGGGCCTGCTGAAGGAGTACGAGGACCGGTCGACCATGCTGGCCTGCGTTGCGGAGCGCAGCATCATGCGCACCCTCGAGGGAGGTTGCAGCGTGCCGATTGGCGTGGAGACGAGTTGGGTCGACACCGACGGCGCGAAGAAGCTGCGGCTCAAGGCGACGGTGGTATCCGTGGACGGCGTCAAGGGCGTGGACGCGGAGAGGAGCGAGGTGGTCGAGACGGCCGAGGAGGCCGACGTGTTCGGCAAGAAGGTGGCGCAGGACCTCGTCGACGGAGGAGCACAGAAGATCCTCGACGACATCAACTCAACACGCCCGGACGTTCAGGCGACGACGGCGACAGCACCCACCCCCGCTTCGTAACACCTTTTCTAACGACCATGTCATGACACACACACGAGGGAAAAAATAGACTTGTTCCCCGGAGGTACCCGGAGGGAACGCGATGATGGCAAAACATTTCTGATGCGTCTTCTATGTCTTGCGGGTACTTCGTTGAATCGTAACCCCGGATAATAAAACATGAACCGCTCGGCATTGGTGTATGATACAACCCGACGACCCTTTCCCTTGCCGTATGCAGACCACGTTCGTGCCAGGTTGAACTGCCGGCTACCTATTTTGTTGTCCGTAACCCATTTCCCACACACAATCGGTTCTATTTCCCTCCCCCAGCCGTCTCTTTTCTCCCGCCAGGCCAAACCTAAGCACGACCAGCTTAGTGCTCGTCCTGGGCGGTGAAGGCCTTGTACTCCTCGGTGTCCATGAGGGCCTCGAACTCCTTGATGCCCTCCTCGGTGACCTCGACCTTCGCGATCCAGCCGCCGCCGTGGGAGTCGTCCTCGGGGACCTTGTTGATGGTTCCCGGCTTCTCCTCGAGGCCGAGGTTGACCTGGGTGACCTTGCAGGAGATGGGGGCGTTGATGTCGGCGGCGCTCTTGACCGACTCGACGGCGCCGATGGGGTCGCCCTGGGCGTGCTCATCGCCCTCGCCGGGGAGCTCGACGTAGACGACGTCGCCGAGGGCCTCGGCGGCGTACTCGGAGATGCCGACGACGCCCGTCTTCTTGTCGGCGTTGAGGTCGATCCACTCGTGGTCCTTAGTGTACTTGCGTATTAAGCCTTTGGGTCGGATGAAGATCCGAGGTTAGCCACACTGCATTTTGTACGCGGGGGGAGGGAGCGCGCAGAGGTATTTAGGGTAGGTGATGGAGGGGGAGGGGGAGGGGCGCAAGAAGCTCACTGATGGGAGTGGTGGAGAGGGAGCGGTGGGCTGGGCGCGCGAAGCATGCGCGGGGAGCGGCGGCCTTGGTGATCTGGGAGAGGGCGGAGGGGCGGACGGCCCTCATGCTACGAGCGATTGAGGCCATTGTTGCGGTTTCGTGAGGACGTGGGACGAGGGGTGGCGGGCTCGTTTGTGGGAGGAGGGAGTTTTTCGGTTTCTTCGTTTCCCGTTAGGTAGGTGATATCTTCGTTGGGGAGTCGAGATAATGAGGTCAGGACGGGCGACCAAAGTAATTAGAGCTGCCGCCGGCTCAGTGGTGGCTCGTTATCGGCACATACCCCCGAAGCCGGGCTTTGCCAGATAGCGCATGAGAGCTAGCCAATCAGAGGCTGCAATCAGAGCCTTAGTCATGATCGGGATACCGTCGGTCCGGGGCTGAGATAGACTGGGGAGAGCTAGACGGAAGTCAACCCGAAGAAATGGCGCGACGAGCTCGGCGGTCGAGCCGGAGTGGTGGGGTTCACGGCAATTAGATAAGCCGACCCGAAGTCGCAGTCTGGGCAGCACATGGATGCAATGTGTCTTATGTAAGCCAATCTCGAACTTGGTGGGGCTTAGTCGGGAGCCCGCGGGCCAGGAAGACGTTGTGAGCCACGCCCACTGCCAACGGGGGACCTGGTGCTATTAAACGGCTTCATGCCGTTTGCATGAAATGCCCATTTTAAAAGACCAGGAAATTGCCCGGCAAATATTTTCCCTTCGCTCCTCGTCTTTTTGTTCCTTCTTTCGTTCGCGGCTCAATCCTAAGGTTTGCTAGTCGGGGTTTCTGCCACTACAGCCTTCCCGTCCAGAGTTTGTCACTGCTGTACGTGCATCGATCGTCCCATGCCCGCCATGTCGCGTGCTGCAGCAGCGCGGCCCGCGGGAAGGTTTGGCGGAACCCCCTCCCCCCTTTGTTGACTTTCGGGGACTGTTGACATTCAACGTGCTCTGTTCTACCGGACAACGAGCTGCTGCATGAGGGGTGACCGACCAGTGTCACGTCACGCCAGAATTAACATCACCATCAACAACAACAACACTGGATTGCATTCAGACCCGGCGGCTATAATGATAACAAAAACAATAACAACGACGGATCGTCTTTGTCCAGTGCCTGTCTCGTGGCCTCGTCGGGCTGTGGTCAAGATCGATCGATTGCGTCTACTTTAGCTTGTGGTTCCTGCGTCGTAATAATAGGAACACCACTGTCTGGGACTCACCGCCTTGAGTTCTGCTTCGTTTGGTCAGCAAGAAAAAAGGAGAAGGTCTCGGTTAGCCCGTCGAACGTCGTGTCTCATCGCCTTGCACCGTACTTCCGTAGAGCACAACAAATGCATTACGGTCGCTGCCCGTACCCGCGCCGCATCCGTTTCCGCCACCAGCAGCACCACCATGCCGAGTCCCGCAGGTAGCGAGGAACCAGCGGCCAGCGAGCCAGGGCTTCAGTGTTTCTCGCAGCTTCGAAAAAGGGCCCCTTGAGGGTATGGTCAGTGGACCTGGCGAGAATGGTCCTCGCCGGCAAGGTGAGCCTAGCCGTACGCCAACACTCGGGTCCGTGGGAGAGCACATGTGCCTGGCTAGTGTCAATCCGTCATAAATGCCGCCTGGGTCCTGATCCATGATTCCACAAGTAATCCACGGAACACGGATACCTAGGATAGCGCCAATTCCAATGCCATAACCATAACGCTTATCCAGGTGGTGGTGGTTTATGTGCGTGGGGCAAAAGTGTGGTTTCTGGGCTGCACAGTGATGGATTCCCACCTACGGATACTCACTAATGCCTACCTCCTTAGGTACCGAACTCACTGTAACCGGCGGTACATAAAACGCGCGACGGACGCGTCTTCCCCACACGGCGGCGGCCGAGTTGTGAAATTTTGGCGTCATCATCACTGCCGCCGCTCCTCCCCAGCGTGCATCCTCGGGTCGTCATTGGCCCAACGCTGCCTCACCCCTGTCGCACCTCCCTAGATCTGCTATACTACGTACCGTAAGCGCCGCTGGCTGGGGGCCCTGCCTTCGCCGTTCCCTGTGTTTCCTGCGTTGGCGTGCCTGCTAAAAACTCCGCCGGGCCGCCCTAAAATTCGGCCTGTGGATGGACAAGTCACAGCACAACGACTGTAGCACAGCCAGTGCAGGCACCTGTGTATCCGTACATCACTGTACCATCTTCTAGTGTACCCCCGTACTATAGTGTAATAGTATCCGCAGTGTAGGTACTCCGTACTGCTGTGAAGCATCAACATTAGTACTACACTGAGAGGTGGACATCGCAGCCCCCCAGTCCCAATACACCCCCATCTATCCATCCACCCACAGCGCATTGCGCATCGCGCACAACACAACTGCTGCTGGTGCTCGGGTGCTTCTGCTTGGCTGCATCTCCATCTCCTCCCCCCCATCTCTCCCCATTTTGCCCTGACCCGTTTCGGTGCATTCCATCCATGGCCGTGACCTCCTTCTACTCCCATCCGCCGCACCGCACCGCACCGCACCGCCGCATCCCATCAGCATCCCGTCCCGTCCGTCGCCATCTTATCTCACGGGACTCGCTCGTTCCCTTCTGGTCTCTTCGTTTGATTGCCTCGTCTCGTCTCGTCTCGTCTCGTCTCGTCTTGCTTGCTTACCTGGGTCTCGGGCTCCAAGGCTGACTGACCCAAGCGAGTTGGATCCGGAAAATCGACGAGGATTCTCAAGTCCGGGTTTGCTGGTCTTCAGTAGCTCGACTCCCGACTACCTTACTTCAGCCAACTAACCACACACACCACACACACCACGCACACACGCCAGCCTGTCTCTGTTGTGTGTGTCTGCCGGTACGTTCGTCTGGTCCAATACAAGGTCTCTGTCGGTTCGACTCGACTAGACTTGGGCAACCCCCTGGTTCACTCTCTCGCCCAATCCCGTCTCTTCTTTCTCTCGCCTGGCCGGCCTGGAACTGCACCTGCGTCTGCGTCTGTACCGTCTCGACCTTCGACTCGCGAGGTACCGCAACGCTCCGTACTGTCCACACCACCCGCCAGGTACCTCACCTCGCACCTGTCTGCCCGGTGTCCCTCCTCCTCTCCTCTATCTCTGCGCTGCGTGTGTGGAGAGGCTAGGTGAGACATCTCTGCCTGACACTCACTCATTCCCTTTCTGCGCCTGTCATTCTCTTCTGCTCGTTGTCTTCTCGTTGCCAGTCGTAATCGCTGACTGTTCTTGGAATCAGCTTGCAGAGCTGAATTTCGACCCAGGCGTCCACTTCCGATCGATCGCCGCGCCGCCGCCCTCTCGGCACTCCTCATGAAGCCATCGTCGGGCCCAAACTGAAACCTGCCGCCCACCACCCCGGTCTCTCCTTCCCTGCCCCGACACCGAGAGACATTCCGCGCCGGCTGCTGCTTGCGCTTGCCCTCGTCACGCCAACCGCCTGTTGCGTCGAAACATCTCATCTTTCCATCATCCCCCGCTCGAGACAACAGAGCCCGCCTCGCCGTCCCCGCCGACCACCCCGCGATCCTCCACGCTGGATTCCTCAACGCTGTCCGCGGGGTCACCAGCCCAGTTCCACGACGCCGTCGACAACATGGAGCACAACCAGATCCCCGCCCCCATCCACCCCGACGATACCCTCGGCGGTCTCGAACCTTCGCCCCAGATCGCCCAGGCGAACGGTTACGACGAGTATTCCGAAAAACAGCCCTATCAGCCCCCCCAGTCCTTCGACCAGGGCCTCCCGCCGACATCTCCGCGGGCCGATGAACAGACTGACCGCTACAACACCCCGCCGCTGCCTATGAACGCACCTCCTATCTCGAGACCTGCCTCGGGCCTGTCGGGCGGCGCCGCCCCCGCCCCCGCCGCGCAACAAGGCTACGCCGACCATGCTTCACGCAGCAGTGCCGGCGCCGAGGCCGCCGCGAACAACGGCCGCAACCACGTCGTTATTAAGGTCGGCATGGTGGGAGATGCGCAAATCGGCAAGACGAGTCTAATGGTCAAATACGTCGAGGGAAGCTGGGACGAGGATTACATCCAGACACTGGGCGTCAACTTCATGGAGAAGACGATCTCGATCCGGAATACGGAAATCACCTTTTCGATTTGGGATTTGGGTGGCCAGCGCGAGTTCGTCAACATGCTGCCGCTCGTCTGCAACGATGCCGTTGCCATCCTCTTCATGTTCGACCTCACACGAAAGAGCACCCTCAACAGCATCAAGGAGTGGTACCGACAAGGCAGGGGTTTTAACAAGACGGCAATCCCGATCCTGGTGGGCACCAAGTACGACCACTTTGTCAACTTCCCCAGGGAAGACCAAGAGGAGATTTCCAACCAGGTATGTGCGAGCGCAGCAGTGAAATGGCAACCGACTGACAGCAACAGGCCCGTCGCTTCGCCAAGGCCATGCGCGCGGCTTTGATCTTTTCCAGCACGAGCCACAGCATCAATGTGCAAAAGGTACGCACTATCGCCGGGCAGCCCCATGCGTTTCCGAGACTGACGTCCCGTAGATCTTCAAGATCGTGCTGTCCAAGGCATTCGACCTGAAGTGCACAATTCCCGAAATCGAGAACGTAGGAGAGCCACTGCTGCTGTACCAGTCCTGCTGAGTCCCGTTCGACCTACCCGCGCCAATCAGTTGTTCCGGCAATACGCAACGCCCCTCGGCATTGTGACTTCGTGTCAACCCCCATTCAACTCGGCCGTCGCATACATATAATGGATCATGACCCATTACGTACTTTACGACCTTCTATATCCCGCTGATCCCATCAGCTGAGCCACCTGATTATCCTCGCCCGGCATCGGGCGGACCGCAAGATTCACGGCCGCCGCGAAAGCCACGAGTATGAGATCTTCAGATTGTACAGAGCATCATGAGCTCTACCTCCGGGCATAATACGGCCCTCGACCCATATCGACTCACTTCTTTTTTCTTTGTCATCACAAAACCGGCCACGAAAGGGCCCGATCGCGGCGTTCATGTGCCACTGGTTAACCCGCACACATCACACATCACACATCGCACACATCGCACAGCACACATTCCTCTCTCTCTGACTGCAATCGGCGTTGCATAGCTGTTCGACTCTTCTTCTCTAAGATTGGTAGGGAACGGGGGGCTGGTTAGGGGGTGGGAAGATGCATTTCAGGATCATGGTCTGGCGGGGTCCTCCTCCACCCGAATAAAGCCCCCGAGCTTCGCTGACGGCGGAGCAAGGAGGGACATGGACGTGGAGGAGGGCATGCCGTCTTTTTTCAGGGCGTAACGGCCGTTGCAAACAGCACCAGAGAGATACTGGTGGCTGGAAAACTTGCTTTTTCGACACATTTTCCTTGTTGTTTTTTGGACTCATACTAAATCACCACCACCCGCGATGATGGCCGACCCAGCTATTGTTTTTTCTCTGTGGTTTCACCTTGAAGGAGAAGATGGCGGTGGAGACAGACGATACAAGAAGGAAAGACGAGAGACCACCATGTAACAAGTAATTCACCTCGCGTGTTTTGTACTTTCTTCGTCCGCCTTTACTTTTTTTTCTTTTTTTTCTTCTCTCTCGCGAATAAAAAAAAGCAAGTCATCCTTTTGGTCTTCTGAAGGGTGGAAGAGGCGATGAAAGCGGGTTTTCCTGGCATGTCCCGGGGCGGACGACGAATCTTGTAATATTTTTTATGGCTGGATGCCAGAGTACCTAGATGAAGAGAGCCGAGATAAGGACAATCCAGATGCTGTTGAGAGAGTACTAGCGTCTTCCTTTTTTTTCCCAATTTTCTTCTGGTCACCTCCCTCTCATGCTCTTGTCAATTTCGCGTGTCCTGGGAAGAGCGCCTCTTGCTAATAAGGCTAGTAGGTGGTTATTTGGGGTCGAGTGCCGGGATCTCCATGTCAGATGCGTCTGGGGAGATGAACAAACCCTTTTCAGTCGCGGACGCTTGACTAAGACCGAAGTTGAGAATTCAGCGGTGCTGCCGAACCAACGTCAAGATTGTATTGACAGATCCATCAATATATTTCGAAGTAATTCCAAACATTACAAGACGGTCGTCCGTGGACGATAGAAACAAGATTCCGGTACTCGACTCGAGAAAACGAATAGCCCTTCTCTTCCTCACGGGCGCCAGTCGCCGCCGAAGCTCAGCTCGACGGCGTACCTGGTCCACAGGTCCATGGCCTCGGCCCGCCAGGTGTCCGGCTCGACGTGCGTGTTGACCCTGTCGTCGGAGGCGGTGGCGTTGAAGGCCATGTTGGTCGGCTCCGAGAGGGAGTAGGCGGGCCAGTCGGGGACCGTGGGGACTTGCTACGTGTTAGTACGCTTCCTGACAACGAGGAGAGAGAAAGAAAGAAACGCACCTGAAAACGAATTCGGATCGCCCGTCGCGATGAACGCGATCAACTTGTCCGAAACGTCCCGCGACAGCCTCAGGTGCGACGAGACGTTGCGCACCGGCGGGTTCAGCCCCAGCATGTCGTCCCCGGGGGGAAAGTTGAAAAAGTACGCGTACTCTGCCGAGTGCGTCGAGAAGCCCGGCGCGATGGCGTTCTTCGCGATGGGGATATCGGTCGGGTTCGTGTCGAAGCGGTAGCTCCACGCCGCCAAGCCCGCGGCCGCCCACGCCCGCGCCGTGTCCCGCCGGCCCATGATCTGCGCGTAGTCGCCGAAGAGGCCGGCCATGCGCCGGTACTGCGCGCCGCACGGCATCGAGGCTTCGCGCATCGCCTCGCAGAACGGGTCCTTTGCAGGATCCTCCGAGGCGGGGACCGTGAGGGGCGGGAGGACGGGGCCGGAGGTCGTGTACGCGGACAGCAGCGCCTGGATCGTGGACTCGCGCGCGGCGGGGAAGCTGGCGCGGAGGATGGCCGCCGCGTCGTCCTCTGTCTCCGCGCGCGCGCCGAGGACGTTGGCCGTGAGCAGGCCCTCGTCGTTGTTGGCGCCGACGACGACGGGGACGGGCGCGATGCCGCCCTCGAGCATCTGCCAGGTGGGCGGCTTCTGGACGAAGTCGCCGTCGATGCTGGGCCACCACACCGGGAACGGCGCCTTTATGGTCGTGTTCCAGACCACGTCGGCCGGGGCGTCGCGGACGCAGTCCAAAGTGTGCTCCGCGTCGGCGCAGCCCGTGGCCTCGAGCAGGTCGTCGTACGCAGCTAAGGCGTTGGGGTGCGTCGGCAGGAGCGCGTTGCTCACGAAGCCCGCGCTGCCGCTGACCATGATGCCGCCGCGGAAGAGCTCCTCGGTGCCGGCGCCGCGGCCGCCGTGGGCGAGGATCTGGTGCCCGATGGAGATGGCGCCGGCGGACTGGCCCCAGAGCGTGACCTTGCGCGGGTCGCCGCCGAAGGAGGCGATGTTCTCCTGGACCCAGCGGAGGGCGTTGCGCTGGTCCCGCAGGCCGAGGTTCGTGACGCCCTCGGCGACGGCCTGCCTCCCGCCTGGAAAACCGAAGAAGCCGAGGCGGTAGTTGATGGTGACGGCGAGGATCGGGGTGCCGTTCTCGACGGAGTTGCGGACCGTGTAGGACGTGTTGGTGTTGTGGTCCGCGCCGAAGCCGGCGATGAAGCCGCCGCCGTGGACTGTGAGATTTTAAAGGAGAGAAACGGGGAGAAAGGGGAGGGGGAGAAAAACGCACTCCAGACCACGACGGGGAGCTTGGACTCCGGGGTCGCGCCGGCCGGGCGGACGATGTTGAGGTTCAGGCAGTCCTCGCCGACCGTGGCGCCCACGGCGTCGAGCGCGAAGCCGTAGTAGTCGGCGTAGCAGGCGACGGTGTAGCGGGTCGCGTCGCGGGCACCGGCCCAGGACTCGTTGAGCGGGAGGGGGCGGCGGAGGCGCGGTGCGAGGGCGTAGGGGACGCCGAGGAAGAGGTCCTGCGAGAACTCGGGGAGGTGGCGGCCCTGGTAGGTGCCGTTCAGGGTGTGCGCCAACGGGGGGGAGGAGGAGGAGCAGGATGCCGTGGAGAGGAGGGCGAAGAGGGAGAGAGTGAGGCCGGCGAGGAGGATCATGATGGTCTTGGGATGAGAAGGGTGTCTTGGAGGCTGCTGTGGTCCTACTGGCTTGGGATCTGGGGTGATGGTCCCGTAGTCTTTATAGTCGGTCATTGTGACGACCAACGAGAGCTAGCGAGAGGGATGATGGTAACAAATCCTTGGTCGAGAGATTGCTCGCCCTGTCCTAACGTCACTCGCAGCGTTCAGTGGAATCCTACGAAGTTCAAACCACTGCACGTCGTGAGATGTCGTCAGGAATCATTGAACTCAACGTCTAAATATCGCGCCTGCAACGTCTGAATACCACCTTGAGAAGATTCGAAGAGACGCCTAGCATACATGTAGCCTAGTGTGATCCTTCCCAACAGTCACGTATGAATTCCCGCCAGTCTCGAGTCCCGAACGCCTGGGAAGGGGGGTAGGTGAAGCTCCCGGCTAAATTGGCGATGATGGGCGTCCATTGGACGGGCGACGCCGTTCATGCAGGAAGACGGCCCGAAGACGGGGGGTTGAGCACTGAGAGGCGAGGTTGAGCGATGGGTGGATTGGAAGGCTGACTGGGAGGCTGATCGGTCTGTTCCTCATGTTTTGAGTGTAGACCGTCTCGAAGTTGGGCGTAACAGTAGCGGGTTGCGGAATGGCAATACTGTGGTTGAGTCTTTCAGTAGGATCTCGCCGTCGTATCAAAGAGGCCTAGAAGATAACTCGAATTGAGCGGGGATTTCCATCAATCACGGTCGAACTACCTCACATATGACCTTGGGAGTGTTGTCCAGGTTCGATGTAAAGGAGACTGACGAAGCATTCCAATTCAAGAAGATGGAAACTCAATGAAGACAGCTACCACTTCACTTAGCTAGATAAATTTCCAACGTGTGAATGGGGATGATTCGTAATGGTATCATGGTATAAAACATTAGTACTACTAAGTCTATGAACTTCTAGAGGGTGAGATGGGAATCGAGGCTGTGTGCAGGTGCCCATCTCCGAAAACGCCATGCCGATAAGTGATCCAGTGTGAACGCTCAACTCTCAGAAAGCAAGCCACGGTCCTCGTCTACTCGAGGTTCTGCGCCTCGCACATCTGCTTGTACATGCCTCCCCTGGCGATCAGCTGCGCGTGCGTGCCCATCTCCACGATCTTGCCCCCGTAGAAGACGCAGATCGTGTCCGCGTCCTTGACCGTCGACAGGCGGTGCGCGACGGCGACGGTGATCCTCTCGCCGTCCTTGGCCGCCTCGCTCAGCGCCCGCTGCACGATCTTCTCCGACTCCGTGTCCAGCGCGCTGGTGGCCTCGTCCAGCAGCAGGATGCGCGGGTTGCGGATCAGCGCGCGCGCGATGGCGATGCGCTGACGCTGGCCGCCCGACAGCTGCATGCCGCTGGTCCCGCAGGGCGTCGCGAGGCCCTCGGGGAGGGACGACACGAAGTCCCAGGCGTTGGCCGCGCGGCACGCCGCCTCGATCTGCGAGTCGGGGACGTCTGCGAGCGAGTCCGAGTCGATGCCCATTGCGATGTTCTCGCGGATGCTGCCCTGGAACAGGGTCGGCTCCTGCTGGACAAGGGCGACGAGCTGGCGGTAGAGGCGCGGGTTGAGACCGGACAGGGCATCGCCGTCGATGCGGATCGAGCCGGTGGCCGGGTCGTAGAAGCGCTCCAGCATGGCGATCATGGTGCTCTTGCCGCAGCCTGAGGCACCGACGAGGGCGACGAACTGGCCCTTCTTGATCTATGGGTGGGTTAGCTCTTGTCCGTATGTGCCTGAGGACGGCGGCTGGCTTACCTCTAGGTCTACGCCACGGAGGACATGGGCTTCGGGACGGAGCGGGTAGGAGAAGCGGAGGTGCTCAAAGTCGACAGAGCTACCGCCCTTCGGCGCGTTGTCTTTGTTCTCAGGGGTCTCTTGAATGAGCGGTTGCAAGTCGTGCAGCCAGAACAGGTAGTTCGCCGCGTTGATACCCTTGGTCATACCTAGCCAGCTGTTAGCAAGATGGAAGAGAGGTGATCGGCAGGATGAACCTACTGCTAGAGTATTGGAAGAGTTGGGATGCTGCTTGGCCGGAGAAGAACGTGCCCATGAAGGCAACGAAGAACGCGTACATGTCGATCTCCCGGAAAGAGAGCAGCCGGCAGCCATACCTGGGAATAACGTCAGCTAATGAACCCTACCGAGAAGTCTGGAGTTTCTTACCAGAAGCCGAGAGCCATGAACCAGTACTCGATACACTGGGTCAAACCAAATGCGACAGTCATTGTGAACAGGGGGGCCGTCGATGCTCTCACGGCATGGTCGAGCTCGGTGGTGTATCTCTTCAGAACGGCCTCTTCGATAGCCAACGAAGACACGGTTCTGATGGCGGTAATGGACTCTGAAGCAATGGCGGCGCTGGCCGAATAGCGTTTCGACGTGCTGGTATCGAGCTTGGAATCAAGGCGGATCTTGACGTAGCCGGAGCTGACAAGAGGCGGCAGACCAGCAAATACGACGACCAGACCAAGCTTCCAAGTCGTGGCGATAGCCAGGATACTGCAGGCAAGTACGTTAAGAGTGGAAATGAGGATGAGGCCGATATTGAAGCCCATGAGTTCGAGGATAGATTGCGGGTTGGATTCGAGTCTGCTCGCGAGCGCTCCCGTGTTATTCTCCGCGCGGTCGAAAAACTGAAGATCCTGTCGAAGGATGTCGTTCAGACACTGGCGCCGGAGCTTGTGGTTCAGGCCCTGACAGAAGTTAGCGATTATTTGGGGCCGGGCGGTAAGAGTAAGACGTACCTGTGCGATCAAGTTCGTCGACCAACCCATGGCAAAGTAGCACACAAAGACACCGATGGCCAGCACGAAGAACATGAGGGAGAAGAAATTGCCGCGGTTA
This sequence comes from Colletotrichum musae, assembly GCA_027406025.1. NCBI lineage: Eukaryota > Fungi > Ascomycota > Sordariomycetes > Glomerellales > Glomerellaceae > Colletotrichum > Colletotrichum musae. The sequence goes on along the minus strand of JANVYC010000002.1, from coordinate 1,842,482 downwards.
ATCATCTCTGAGCCGGTGAGCGTGAAGACGTCGACAAGGTTCGCAATGATCAGAGCCTGGCCAGGGAACGCTCCGGCTAAGAGGTGTCAGCAAAGTCCAAGGCCTCAGGAATCCGGGGGAAACTTACCGCTGACAACAACGGCAGCCAAAGTAGCGAGATATGCCCACTTGAGCTCCGGGGTCTCACGCACCATCCGGACAACGACGCTGATGAAGCCCTTGTGCTTGTGGTGGTCATAGTTGTCACGCTCCTTCTGGGCCTCCAGACGAGTTTGGTCGGCAGTGCGGTAGCGGGTCAAGGTTTTCGTGAGATCGGCCTTGTCCTTCGGGGTCGATTCTTCCTCGCTTCCTTCCGTCTCGGTGACAGATGCATCTTCGGAGACGGATAGATTCTGCGCGCGGACGAGACGAGTGTAAGCGCCATCCTGCTGAAGCAAGCCATCGTGGGTTCCCTGCTCGACAATCCTGCCCTTGTTCATCACCACGATGTTGTCTGCCTTGCGAATCGTGGCCAGCTTGTGCGCGATGACAATCGTTGTGCGGCCTTCAGAGGCCTTATCTAGGGCCTGTTGCACGACGCCTTCGGCATGGGGGTCAAGGGCGCTCGTGGCCTCGTCGAGGAGAAGGACTTTCGGCTGCGAAATGATGCTGCGAGCGATAGCAACGCGCTGCTTTTGTCCACCTGAAAGCAGACCTCCGCGCTCGCCAATCATGGTATCGTATCCTTCGGGGAGCTGGGAGACAAAGTCGTGGGCGAAGGCAATTTTGGCAGCCTCCTGCACGTGCTGCATCTGTTCCTCCTTCGGAGCATTCTCCCACTGAGTTCCCACCAGTCCGTTGGCAATGTTATCGAACACGGTGCCTTGAAATAGAACGGGCTCTTGTTGAACCAATCGGATGTTCTTCCTGAGCCAGTTGAGATTGAGACGCTCGATAGGTTGGCCGTCGAGCTTGATGGTGCCTGTCTTGGGGTTGTACCAGCGCTCGATCAAACCGATGATGGTACTCTTGCCGGAACCGCTTGAGCCCTGTGTGATGCGTTAGAATCGTATGGATCACAAAGAGTTAGACAACTTACAACAAGGGCGGTAACTTTGCCCGCCGGGATGTGGAGAGAAAAGTTGTCCAAGACAGTGACGCCAGGCCTAGTCGGGTATGCAAAGGTGATGTTCTCCAAATCGACAACCCCCACGGTGTTGGCCGGCTGCTCGCCAGACTTGTCAAAAGGGTCGATATCGGACACTCGGTCGATGAGCTTGAAAAGCTGGGCGGCAGCAGAGGCGGCACGGGTGAACTCGATGATGTACGGGGTCAACATGGTGAGACTGGTGGCACCGATGACAACCGACAAAAGCACACTAGATGAGTGAATTGGTCAGTCGAGGCCGTCGGCGGGTTGATGAGGTATGCTCACGTGAAAATGTCGCCAGACTCAGTCACCTCGCCCCGGTTCAGCATGTGAATTCCCTGCCAGAAGGCCAGAGCGAATCCAGCGTAGATGATGAAGTACTCGCAAGAGAACAAGATGCCGAAAAGGGGAGACTTCTTCCTTCCCAGGTTATGAGCGTCCTGCAGAAATTTGTCGAACTTCTGGACGAGCCGTGACCGAATCTCGAACGCATGAACGGTGCGGGCACTGGAGAGAATGCCCTCCGAGAAAGAGCCGGCTTGAGCGTAGATGTTGAGAATCTTCGTTTCGATCGCAGCTTCGATGGTCGAGACGACGCCCATGACGATCAGGATCGCCGGCGCAATGCAAAGCACAATCAGCGTGAGCTTCCATTGCGTGACGAAGGCGAGGATGAAGGCGGTGATGAAGACGGCTATTCCCTGGAACGTCAGAGCGAGCTTTTCGGCGATTCCGACCTGGATCAGTCTTCCGTTCGAGATGGCCTGGGTCGCGATCGAGCCGCCGGAGCCGATGTCGTAGAAGGCGATTTCTTGTCGGAGCGCGGCGTGCAGATACTTGTGGCGGATGTTCCTCGTGATACGGTAGGCGGAGAATGTCATGAGCGAGATGTAGCCATAGGCGAGTGCGAATCTTGCGACGCCCAGGTAAACGAAGTATAGACTGGCACATGTTAGTTGACGACGAGTTTGAAGGTCGGGGGCGTTCGTACGCGAGCTTCGAGACTTCGCTGCGGAAGTCGGCCGGGGTAGACACTCCCGTGGTGAAATTCTGGATGGTGGTGACGAAGGTGCCGAAAATCAAGTTCTGCAGGGCAATGCCAGCACCGGAGCCCAACGCGCAGACCAAGGCGACAGCTTGCAGAAGCTTTTCGAACGGTCCTCCGTATGAGAATATTCTCTAAATTGGAAGTTAGCGGATGCCAAACTTGGAGCAGTTTCGTTCGCGGGTCAAGGGAAGTTACTTACCAAATAGGCCTTGAAAGCGCCACCCTCCTCCTTGGTCGCATCGGACGGAGATGTCGCGGTGGCGGCAGTCCCGTCGGCCGGAGCTTGCTCCTTCTTCTCGGATTCGGCCCCCATGGTGCCGGATCGTGGTCCTTTTTGGCAAGCAGTGAGAGTGAGATAAGCGAAAGTCTAAATCTCAAAATTCGTGGATGGCGTTGCTGCGAATGTGATGAAGGTCACTCGCTCGGAGAAGTGGGTATGGCAGATGCCCGCGATCGTACGTTGTATGTGCTCTCTGATCTCGGGATACCAGGGAGAAAACAACGGACGAAGGGGTTATATCGTTCTGTACCTCATCACGCCGGCGTCCGAAGTTCTGGGTTTGTAATGGGCAACGCGCGCATCTTGGAAGTTGCCTCTGACGAACTCGAATAATTTGATTGATGTCGGCGTGAATGTCGCAGCTACTGTCATTGACGCTCCGTCAAACTCGTCCGCGGAACGCCGTCATGGACCCGGAAAAGCGGGTCGAGCCGCAGGGTGCAAGGGGCAAGACATGGCTCATTGGTTGAAGCCATCTTGGCGGGGCACCAGCGGGGGCCGCGGGGCGCTCTGCCCGGCTCCCAGTGCTGCCGCTGACGCTCGGGGAACGGTACTCTCGGGATGCGACCGAGAAGTCAACGTAATAAGGTGCGCGCGTCAATCACGTTCCGCCACCCCCTGCAGGGGCCGCTTCGTTTGGTGAGCTTATTAACGACAAAGAGTTGGCTTGCTGCGAATCAGGACCCGACGCACCGACCATGAGGCCGGACTTTTGGTGACTCCTTGTCCGCCCCTCGGCGGTATTTGAGACGTGTCGCTATGATTCCAAACACGCGCCCGAGTCTGAGCCTATTCACCCGCGCACCGCGCCGGCGAAAGTAAGCAAGCGTTCGGTGAGGTGAGTGGTAGGCTCGGTGAACGACTCAGAGCTGAGCAACGACACCAAAAGCGAGCTAAGCCTTCTGGGGCAGTTTTATCCTGCCGATGTGCCGTGCTAGCCTGGCTTGCTCAGTTCGTCAACTTTGTCGTTTTTCTGCGACGCATGCAAAACAAAAGTTAGGAGAATGAAGGTAGATATCGTCGACACAAGGCCCGGCACCGAGATGGACGAGTTTGTCAAGCGGAACAGAGAGAGGGAAATCTCAGCTTCTTGTTCAAATCTCGAGGCAAGGGCAACTCGAGGGTGACAAGTGAGGGTTTGCTTGAAGCGAGCCGACCAATCATCACCGCATTGCCTCTTTCTGGTGGAGTGGGATGGATCGAGGGGCTTACGTAGTGGAAGTTACCGGTGGGATACCGCCTTTAAAGCTCTAACGATGAGTGTTACGTAGGTTACCTTAGCTACCACAATACTTGGCTCGGTACTTATTACCACGTACGAATACATCGTGGGTATCAGGCTATCAGCATCAGGCCCGTTCAAAAGTCCGTTTTGCTTGATGGTCCCTGTAGTATTACGTTGTATCCACGAATCAAACCTTTTGAACCCAGTGGCCTAGTGCCGAATAGGCTCGTGCCGCTCGCTACCCCCTCTACAGCGGCATGTCCGGGGCATGCAACGTGGATCAGCCCTGGACCGCAGGTAGCAAGTGCAGGCCCGGCTCTTAAGGCTGAGTTGATACAGGTAAAAAACCTGGTGCAATTGAATACATAGTAAGCTGTTGGACTTTGTCCATCTTCGTCCGTCTTCCTTTCGACAATCATTCATATGGCCCGCGGTGCCTCCAAAAAAGAACTTCGACCAAAGAACCGAGTGTTTCCTCGTCTCATCTGTTGCTTCTCTCGTCCCCTTTATACTGCAGATACGAGTATTCTTATACGTTACCTTACCTACCTAATTGCCAGGTACTCAGCCCCAACTGTGGGTACAGCCACGAAACATCCCACCCGGCTCTCGGCGCCGTGACCCACATTTGTTCCGGCTACGGCCTCCGCGCACTCCGCATCCGTTTCTAAGAAGGGGCCCAAGGACGCTTCCGGGCTTCTTCCTTTCCCGCCGCGCTTGTTCCTGACTTCCGAGCCTCGACGTCCACCCTTCCTTTCCCTCGGGGCCCGACCGCACCGCATCCCCGGCCCCAGCATTGTGCTGCCACACTCAGACTCGGCTTTATCCTCTTCCGCCCCATCGGCCCCCCCTTTAGGTAAACCACCCCCTGGCATTTTCGGGTGGCGTCTTGTCCCAATCTAGTCCAGTCCAGTGTCTTGCTTGGGTGGTCGTCGCCGCCCGTGCCCGCATCCCGCCGGTCCCATGGACGCGGATTCTTCAGGCGCCGGCGCCGGCGCCGGAGCAGGGCCTAGTAACTCGGCCGCGGGCCCCCCAACCTCGACCCTTCCTATCAAACGAGCTGTGAGTTCAACGATCCTGGCGATGAAGCTGTCGGAGCTAGAAGCTAAAATTGGAGTCTGCAGTGCGATGCTTGCCGTGCCCGCAAGGTACGTCCACGCCCACACTGACCCCGCCGTTATTAGTCCACCCCTTGTTCTGCTCAGGCGTGCCGGTGCCCTTGACATGCCGACTCTGTCACTCCCGGCCAGCCATTGAGTGCGTAGGGCTGATCGCGTGCTCCACGCCAGATCCGTTGTGATAGAGAGTTTCCCTGCGCCCACTGCCAGCACGCCGGCATCGAATGCAAAAACACCTCCGGCCTTAAACCCAAAGAAAAGAGAACTCGTATTCTCATCACCCCTCAATAGTAAGTCGACATACCCTGTTCGCCTTACGAGGGCCCCCACACTGAAACGGGTTCCCCCTCCTGTCGCGTAGTGAGAAGAAGATCGATCTCATAGACCGCCGCCTCGACGGTGTGGTCCGGCTCCTCGAAGAGCTCAAGGTACAACTGCCCGCCGCAGCCGCCGGACCGGTCGCGTCGGCGCCCTCTGCGCCCGCCCCGAGCCTGGCCCCGCTCCCTTCGAAGCCTGCGGCCGCGGGTACTTCAACCCCAGCCAGCCACGTCCAGCCCGCGCAGCCGAGCGCTCCCATGGTCGAGGGCGAGTCCTCGATGACGGCCCAGTCCATCTTCGCGCATGAGTTCCTCAGGAAGACCGTCGGCGACGGCTCCTCTGTGCTGGAGATGCGGGAGACGCTCGACGCCCTCCACTCCCTCGTCGAGGCGCTCAAGCAGCAGCCCGCCTCTCACGAGCTGACCTACCCCAGCGCCAGGCCCATGAGCCGGCCAGCTCTCAGCGAGTGCGAGATGCCACCGGTGCAGTCTGCCGTCAGCATCATCCGCGAGGCCAAAGGTGGGTCTCACACCAACTCCCTCAAAACTTCGTGTTGGGGCACTTGATCGACGTCTCACCCATGAAGTCGAGTATTGTGGCTAACCAGAATTTCGTCTTCAAGCTCATCGGATTCTCGGAGTGCAGTGGGTCTGCAGCTTTCTTCATCTGGATCACTTCACCGACCTGTGCTTAAAGGTCTACTTTTCGCCGAATGAATTCAACGAGGCCGAGTTCATCATCGTCAACGCCGGCCTGGAGAGTCTCTACATGGACATGATCATGACAGGAAAGACGACGGAACAGCAGAAGGAGGAATATGCAAGTATGGGGGCTATGTGTCGTGGCAACCTCGAGACCGCCCTCGCCAACCTCCCTCTCCATCTGCCGGCCACCATGGACATGATCGTGGCACTGCTTTTCGGCGTGAGTATTCCCCGAACCCCCCTGGCGGCATCATCACCCCACCTAACTCGGAGATTCTCAAGTCCTACCACGCCGTCGAGGTAGCCAAGCCGTCCCTGGCGTGGACCCTGAACTGCGCGGCGGCCCAGCTGTGCCAGAGCCTCGGGTACCACCGCATAGCGTCCGTCAAGAGCGGCAACCGCGAGGACGAGGACTACAAGAGCTTCCTCTTCTGGTCCGTATATTTCGTGGACAAGAGCCTGTCCCTCCGCCTGGGCCGGCCGTCCGTGATCCAGGACTACGACATCACCATCCCCTACCCGTCGAGCGCCAGCAAGATCCACGGCGCCCTGATGAGCTACTTCTGCCTGTGGGTCATCGTCTCGAGGATCCAGGGCAAGACGTACGAGCAGCTGTACAGCCCCGAGGCAATATCCCAGCCCATCTCCATCCGCGAGGGGCGGGCGCGGAGCCTGGCTGCCGAGCTGCAGCAGGTGACGGAACGGACGCAGGAGACGCATGTGAGTGATGATGGGTAGTGCGAGATGGGACCACGGAGCTGACTTCCGGCAGTCGCAATACCTCCAGGCAGCAATCAACGCCGTCGGCGAGAACATTATGGATTTCTTCAACGTCTCGGACGAAGTCCTGAGGCTATCGCTGCTGACAATCATCTACCGGGCCGTGCCATCACCCCCGGGCTCGCAAACGACATTTAGCACCGAGTGCATCGATGCAGCAAGAGCGACGCTGCAGAGACACCAAGACTGCATGGAGATCATGGCCAAGGACGGCTACTACCTCTTCCCGATGTACATGAACTGGTAAGTCTCGTTCCGGCTGCGGAGCGTCATCCATCGGCTAAGATTCCCTTCCAGGACAATCCTCTTCGCCCCCTTCGTGCCGTTCATCGTCATCTTCTGCCAGGCGATGGAGACCAGCGACGCGGCGGACCTCGCGCGGCTGCAGGCGTTCGTGACGTCGATCCAGGCGGCCAAGGAGTTCACCGACGCCTCGGCGCGGCTGCACCGGCTCTTCCAGGTGCTGTACAACGTGGCGTTCCGGTACGTCGAGATGCGCAAGACGTCGCAGCAGACGGAGCAGGCGCAGGCCAGCCAGGAGATGGACAAGTACCTCGCGGCGCTCGGGTTCCCGGGGGCCGGCGGCGCCGAGCGGCAGCCGGGCGAGGCGGCGGGGACCGCGGAGCAGATGGCGGGCGGCGCCGGCGGGGCGATCGGCGAGGACGGGATGGGCGCCGCCGGGACGAACCCGCTCAACCAGATGATGTGGATGGGGAACGCGTCGCAGCTCGAGGACTGGTTCTACAGCAACCAGCAGATGCTGGGGCTGGTCGAGGACGACGGGTCGTTCCTGCAATAGAATAGCGGCATCGCGACTTGTTTTTGCGAGATTCGAGGGAGGGAAGCCTGTGGGATTCGTAGGTTTTTAGTCCAGGACATCACGAAAAGTAGGAGCATGGAATTGGGTATCAAGTCAGCGGTGATCGCAATAGACAAAGGCATATATTATGCATGCACAATACTGAAGCAGCTGGTCTTTCACCGGCCCAACTTACATTACATACCTTAGGTACCTAGTATATGCAGCAAAAATGCACTCTAGTGCTGCATTAAATCCTGCTGAAGATTCCCTGCCTGCCTGTCTCCGACTTCCCCAACTGAGATGTCACAGTGCCATTGGCTCTCCCTCCTGCCGCATCTCACACACCCAGACCTGAGCCACTAACCGACGCGCGCTCTATTGGGTGCTCGTATGCGTGCTCCTGCATGCAGAATTTGAACAAGTGCGCTGGAATGTATTCGTTTGTCTTGGGCATGTGACGGAATTCGTCATCAATCTGGTCTAAATGCATGCGAGTACCTGATCATGGCGGATGGTGTTCCTCCAAAGAAGTGATGCGGAAGACCGGGAGGGATCTCGACGAACCAGAACTATAGGAATCAAGATGGTCACTTGTCAGATTTTCCCCTCAATGCATGACAGTCACAAACACGGAAACCGTTCGCGGGATGGGAGGCACGGAAGACGCGGAGACCCACGGACAACAAGGTGCAAAGGAGCTGCAACTTCTCCGCATTGCGACGGCAATAGACACGGAAGGTGGCACGGCCAAGGCGGTTCAAGGTAGGGAGCCTGAGCGGCTGCTGCATCAAGGCAGGTAGCACGGAATCCCGCTATTGCCTGAACCGTTCTGTTGCGTTGGGATGAAATTCCGATTGTCCTTTTCTCCAACAACTTCCCTTTTGCCAAGGTATTTGCGACTTCCTCGAGGTTGGAGGGGGAGCTTTATCGGGCTTATCGACGGCTTATCAGGGGCTTGGATGGCGGGGCATGAAGCCGGCTGCCATGTTTTAGCGCCATGTTTGGTGGTCCACAACCCCACACCCCACACTGGGGAAGCGGGTCCATGGCGCATCCACGGCGACTTCTTCCCTGCACGGAAGCACCTCATGCACCAGGCCACTTCCACTAACACCTCACACCACATCCGTTAGAGCTCCTGCCCGCAGTCGCGCCAGCACCTACCTAGGAACTTGCCTACCTACCACGCGGTTTGCAGAAAAACAGGCACACTATACGCCCCCAACTAGATAAAATAGCTATTTAGCTCGATTAAACCACCTAATACTGGATTTAAATAATACATTTATAAGTAAAATAGATCTATGTTTAAATCCTCTTTTTTTTCCTGCTTAAATCAGTATAGGTTATGTTACTGTATTTGTGAAAACAACACAGGCATTTGTGACTATAGCTTAAAGTGTGCCTCTTTTTCTGCAAACCGCGTGCCTACGTAAGGTGAGGTAGGGACCGCGCAGCTGCAGTTGCCCACCACCACGACGAATACTACCACCACCACTACCACTATTACTCGCTCACCGCACCTGAAGCTGCCACACACCCAACCAACCGTTCGTCAAGGGTTGCCTCGCGGGTGAACTGTAACCGCATTGTCTTCATCCCGGTTATTTTACCCACGAGGATCCGAGGCACACTCGTAAAGAGCTTCGAGCGGGGTGCGACCTTGGCGAACCTCCCCCAAGCACCCACTCGGGCAATGATTGGAGGAGCTTGGAGCTCCTGCTGCGACATCTGCGACACGCTTGACCGATTCTGCACTCCCGTCTGCCTGCTGGGGTGAACAAATACAATGGATGAAATGGGGGGTGGTCCGGGGAGGAAACAAGGATCCGGATGCGCGGAGGCGCACGAGGGGGGGAGACGGGAGGTCAAAGAAGAAGTGACGAGGACGGGGATGAGGGGCATGGCGAGACGCGCCGGGAACAACGTGACACCCCGTCCTCGTACAAGGCCGTTGTTTGCCCACTCTCGGGCGCAAAGTCAATCCCAACTCTAACCCTTTTCTTCTGTACCTTTTCCTTTCGTGTCCTTTTCTCTTCTTCTTCTTCCCTTCCATTGAAACCTTCCTAGCTGTTTGACCGTCTCGAAAGCGACGGGGACAGCAACCGCACGTCACCAGCTTTACGCCTCCTCTTCCGTCGTCGATCAATCGGCAGTGACGACGACGACAGATGAGAAACCGGTGCTCGGTCGCCTCGTCGCCCCGGCCTCGTTAGCCTGGATGCTCGAAACCCCGCCACCATGGTGAAGCTCTCCGTCCTGCGGCCAGCGTTGGCCCATAACCTCTGTTCAACCCGCGCTTCTGCGCGGTTCGCTCCTCGCTCGCGGCCTGCTAGTTTGGGTAAGCTTGGTTTCCTACCCGCGGCACGAGGAGACGAGCGGAACAATTGCTTCGGAATCTTGCTGTGATGCTGACTTCCTCCGCGTCAAGACCTCGTGCCGGCTTCCCTCGCCGCTGAAGCCCAGCGCAAGTGGCATTCTAGCCATGCGCGAGTCCGCCAGACGACAGCTCTCGTCCCGGCCGTCTCGAAGCCGCTGCAGCTTGTCCGCCATGCTTCCGTCGTCTCCGGGCCGGGCTCCGTGGCGAGCGCGACTTACTCCACGGTCGTGGAGCCGCCGACGGTACCCTACGGCAACCTTGCTGTCGGCGTTCCCAAGGAGATCTACATGAATGAGCGCCGTGTCGCACTAACCCCGCAGAATGTCGCTCTGCTGCTCAAGAAGGGCTTTGCCAAGGTCCTCGTAGAGCGAGACGCTGGAGCTGCCGCCGATTTCCCCAATGATGCCTACGAGAGTGCCGGCGCCACGCTTGTCGATACTCCCGAACAAGTTTGGTCCAACGCCGACGTCGTGCTCAAGGTCCGGGCGCCAATTCCCTCCGAGATCGAGCTCATGAAGGAGAACCAGACCATCATCTCGTTCCTGCAGCCCGCTCAGAACAAGCCGCTCGTTGAGAAGCTCGCCGCTCAGAAGGCGACCTCTTTCGCCATGGACCAAATCCCCCGTATCTCCCGTGCTCAGGTGTTCGATGCTCTCAGCTCCATGGCTAACATCGCCGGCTACAAGGCAGTTCTCGAAGCGTCCAACAACTTTGGTCGCTTCTTGACCGGCCAAGTTACGGCCGCTGGCAAGGTCCCCCCGTGCAAAGTGCTTGTCATCGGCGCAGGTGTAGCTGGTCTCAGTGCAATTGCGACTGCGAGAAGACTCGGAGCAATCGTACGCGGCTTTGACACGCGCTCCGCAGCGCGGGAGCAGGTCCAGTCTCTTGGAGCAGAGTTTGTCGAGGTCGACATCAAGGAGGACGGATCCGGCGCCGGCGGCTATGCCAAGGAAATGTCGAAAGAGTTCATAGAGGCCGAGATGAAGCTCTTCACCGAGCAGTCTCGCGAAGTCGACATCATCATCACCACTGCCCTGATACCCGGAAAACCTGCGCCCAAGCTCATCACCAAGTCCATGCTCGAGATCATGAAGCCTGGCTCCGTCGTCGTTGACCTGGCGGCCGAGGCTGGTGGCAACTGCGAGAAGACCAGACCGGGCGAGCTTCATGTTTACAAGGACGTCAAGATTATCGGTAAGATATGTAGTGAACTTCGGTCTTGGAATAGTGGACTTACTGTTTGTAGGCTTCACCGATTTGCCCTCCAGACTCCCCACACAGTCCTCGACCCTGTACTCGAACAACATCACCAAGTTCCTGCTGTCAATGGCGCCCAAGGAGAAGGAGTTTGGAGTCGATCTTACCGACGAGGTCGTTCGAGGTGCCATTGTCACCTCCAAGGGGGACGTTATTCCTCCAGCACCCCGAAAGGCCCCGCCTCCAGCTCCAGCCCAGGCTGCTCCTATGACTAAAGAGGCCGAGGTGGTGGCCCTGACGCCCTTCCAGAAGACCTCTCGCGAAGTTGCCACTGTCACAGCTGGTATGGGAACCGCACTTGCTTTGGGAAAGATGACCGGGCCCCTATTCATGGGCAATGCGTTTACCTTTGCGCTCGCCTCCTTGATCGGATACAGGGTTGTCTGGGGAGTAGCGCCTGCTCTGCATTCTCCCCTCATGAGTGTCACGAACGCCATCTCAGGTAAGAAAGCCGTGTACATCGCGCGCCCACCATGAGCAACACTAATGTGATGTGCCTCATAGGTATGGTCGGAGTCGGTGGTCTCTTCATTCTGGGCGGAGGCTACGTGCCCGAGACCTTCCCCCAGGTTCTTGGGGCTCTTTCCGTGTTGCTTGCCTTTGTCAACGTTTCCGGAGGTTTTGTCATCACGAAGAGGATGCTCGACATGTTCAAGCGACCGACTGACCCACCTGAATATCCCTGGCTCTATGCAGTTCCGGCAGCTTTATTTGGTGGAGGATACCTTGCCGCTGCCGCCACTGGCGCTGCAGGCCTCGTGCAAGCTGGCTATGCGGTGAGCTCCGTGCTCTGCATTAGCTCCATCTCCAGCTTGGGATCGCAGGCGACAGCTCGAATGGGCAACATGCTTGGCATGCTCGGAGTCGGCTCCGGCGTGTTGGCATCCCTTTTGGCCGTTGGTTTCTCTCCCGAGGTCCTCACTCAGTTCGGTGGGCTTGCCGCCCTCGGTAGCATTGCTGGTTTCCTCATTGGAAAGCGGATCACACCCACGGACCTGCCGCAGACAGTGGCCGCTCTCCACTCGGTCGTTGGTCTAGCTGCTGTTCTGACCTCCATCGGAAGCGTTATGGCGCATATTGGAGACATCTCGACCCTACATCTCGTCACCGGCTACCTGGGAGTTCTTATTGGCGGCATCACATTTACCGGATCAATCGTTGCGTTCATGAAACTCGCGGGAAAGATGTCGTCTAGACCGCTCACCCTGCCGGGAAGACATCTACTGAACTCGGGCATGCTCACGGCGAACATCGCCACCATGGGCGCCTTCGTAACAATGGCACCCGGTTCGCCCATGATTGCTGCCGCCGCTCTGTCAGCCAACACCATTCTCTCCTTCATCAAGGGATACACTACAACAGCGGCGATCGGCGGAGCAGACATGCCCGTCGTCATCACCGTGCTGAACGCCTACTCGGGATTTGCACTGGTAGCAGAGGGATTCATGTTGGATAATCCTCTCCTGACAACTGTTGGCGCGCTCATTGGTGTCTCTGGTTCCATCCTGTCGCACATCATGTGCGTGGCAATGAACCGCTCGCTGACCAACGTGCTTTTCGGAGGTATATCTGCCCCAACACAGTCGGATTACAAGATAGAAGGTGCTGTGACGCAGACCAACGTCGAAGACACGGCAGAGGCGCTTGTCAATGCCGAGAATGTCATCATCATCGTCGGGTATGGCATGGCGGTGGCCAAGGCGCAGTACGCCATCAGCGAAATCACGAGCATGCTGCGCGCCAAGGGCGTCAACGTTCGCTTCGCCATCCATCCCGTCGCGGGCCGCATGCCCGGACAGTGCAACGTCCTTCTGGCGGAGGCGAGCGTGCCTTACGACATCGTGCTGGAGATGGACGAGATCAACGACGACTTTGGCGAAACCGACGTGACGCTGGTCATCGGAGCCAACGACACGGTCAACCCCATCGCTCTGGAGCCCGGTAGCCCCATTGCCGGCATGCCGGTGCTGCAAGCATGGAAGAGCAAGCAGGTCATCGTGATGAAGAGAGGCATGGCCAGCGGATACGGTAAGTCTGACAAAATCACCGAAGATGGGAGGCATACAGCTCACACGATACAGCCGACGTGCCAAACCCGATGTTCTACATGCCGGGAACGCGCATGCTATTTGGAGATGCCAAAGTTACTTGCGACGGTATGTTTCCCGTTCTTCCGCCTTTTTTCATGCTGGGCGCATGCTGACTATTATCCCAACAGCAATCAAAGCAGCCGTCGAGACCCGAGGATAGAGTCTTAGACAGATCTCATTTACGCACGTCGACCCTCGGTGGCATGTCTGGATTGGGGAGCATCTTTATTAGAGGCATTGCATCTACAAGGACCTCTCTTACACTTTTCTTTTAGTTGTTTGGTTGGGTTATGAGTCGTTGATGCGATGTAAATACTCTGAAACATCGGACGGTGCGGTTCTTTTCTCCTCTTTTTGCATATCATATCGAGGCAATATATATCAGAATCTACCCATATAAATTAATCTCTTGAGTTTCTCTCGATGCTTCTTTGCAAAAGCTGGTCGACCTGATGGGGAAGGAGAGCTTATGCCGACATCACAGAGTTTTAATGCGCGCTACCTCACTCACAACGACTCGCAACAACCTCGCACCAGCCGCACGCACCAATGCCAAGCAAAGCTTACCAAAATCTTGCGAGATCTTGGCATATTTTTGGTTCCTGCGACTAATTCGGAGCTCAATCCGGTATCTTGGCATTTTTCACGTAGTGCATGCTGATCGCGAAGTCGAGAGCTCCCATCGTGCGATGTTTCTGACTCAAGCACTTCTTGCCATCGTTTCTTGTTTTTTTTTCAGCTCGATGCAATACTAAGGATCATCTGGGATCATCTGAAATGGTTTTGATGACGACTATTTCACAAAAAGTCTCTCATATAAGACCGATATGTTTACTCTAGGTAGTCCCTCCGAAAGACCCCCGCCTAGGACCCCTGTCCGGAACTTACATGGAGTTCAGCCAATCAGAGGCCCCGATTCAACCACGAGGTCGCCTTCAACGGCCACGGTCAACTCTCTCCGGGACAACATCTCACGACTCCCACGCCGTCGTGTCTCTCGTCACTTTATCGACTGGCCCCACGACCCGATAGAAAACAATTGCATTGGCGAATCACGAAGCTCAACCAGACGATCAGAAGCTTTAAAGGCACCATGTCCGTCCTCGACCTTGCAGCGCCAAGGCTGCCTCGCAGGACGCCACACGACACCGTTCATCTCTCCTGCCTTTCTCTACCCCACGCTTCCAGGCTTCATCCCCAATCCGAAGACCGACGACGCCGATTCCTCTTGCTGTCCCTGGCCGTCATCTCCGCCCGCCGCGCTGGACAAGAGGCTTGGCGCAACAAGACCGAGTTGCCGGCCTCCTCGCCTAGCCGCAACACGTGCCCGTTCTGCTCAAGATGAACCGTGAAGTTGCATTCTGCCTGCACTCGGCCCAGGACCCCGTCACCCTCCGCCGGTCGTGATGTCGGCCTACCCGTCCCACTCGTGGCCAATCGCGCGATGACGCTGGAGCCCGGGCGACGGAATCCTACCCAAACGCGTTGGTCCAAGACTCCGAAAGTTCCTCGCAGCTAGGATTAGAGCAGCGCGGAAGCTCAGCTTCGCCTCTCATCCCGGCTCTCGTGCTTCTGCAGTACCTGGTTCGTGAATGCGAGGATCCGCGAACCAACAGAAGCATGCTGTCATGCATCACAGAACACGGCCTTGGGACCGGGCCTGCCGCGGGGGTCATCCCTCCCAGGACCCGAGTGACATTGGATGACTTTTTCTCTCCCGCAGTGAGGAGGGGGGTATATAAGCTCAGAGCTGCAGGAAGCTTTCCCACGAGCTTGGGCTTCTCTTTCCCACGCTCTTACCGTCCCTTGTCCCGGCTCCATTGACAGACAACTCCTCCGTCGGACCAACATGATGGCAAAGCTCAGCCCCCTCGCCGTCCTGGCGGCCTCGCTGTCCCTCGTGTCGGCGCAGACCTACCAGCGCCTGGGAACCTGCCCCGACCTCGGCTGCGTCCTGCCCCCCGACCAGTCCGACTTCCTCCCGGGCCAGCGCTTCGACCTCCGTGTTGAGGTCCACGCGCCCGTTAACGGCTCCGAGGCCTTCAACGACGGCGTCCCCGACGAGGCCTTCACCGTCAGCATCGCCAAGGAGGGCGCCGCGGCCAAGAGCTTGACCGAGTTCTTCGGCCTCGACGAGCCCGAGCTCGAGAAGTGGTCCTTCGGGTGGTACGAGGACCTCTACGCCGAGGACGCGAAGCAGCAGAGCGTCGTCAACGTGGCTTCCAAGATCTGGCGCCACATCACCCTGTACGAGCCCGGCAACTACGAGGTCACCCTCAAGTACTACGACGGCAAGACCACCACCGCCAACTGGGTCGTGCGACCCCTGGCGACCGAGAAGAAGGCCAAGAACGTCATCTTTTTCATTGGTATGCGCCTCAAAATCGTGTCCGGTGGGGTTGGCTGCTAACAGTGATGTTTGCAGGTGACGGCATGACCACCAACATGGTACTTTCACTCGGCAAGCATCACAAGAAGACGACTGGCTGACGATCATCTCACAGGTTACTGCTGCCCGTCTCCTCGGCCACAAGAGCATCAACGGAAAGTACCAGACCAGCCTGGCTCTGGACAAGTTCCCCGTCATCGGCCACCAGATGACGCACTCCATCGACAGCTACATCACCGACTCTGCCAACTCTGCCTCCGCTCTGTACTCGGGCCACAAGAGCACTGTCAACGCCATGGGGTGAGTCGCAGTCGCTGTTCCAAGATCCTGTGAAGATTTTGCTAACGAGACCGTGTTAGTGTTTACGCCGACTCCTCCCCTGACGCCTTCGACGACCCCAAGGTTGAGACCATCGTCGAGCTGCTCACCCGTATCTGGGGCAGCGCCTGGGGTGCCGTCTCCACCGCTTTCATCGCCGATGCTACTCCCATCGCCCTGACCGCCCACACCCGCTCTCGCGGCTTGTACGGGCCCCTCATCGACCAGGCCCTGAACGGTCTCACCAACTACACCTGGACCAAGATGAACGGCCCCGACGTCTACCTTGGTGGCGGTGCCGAGCAGTTCTACGCCGGCAAGGGCTCTTTCCAGGGCAAGGACTACTACGAGGAGTTCGCCAAGAAGGGCTACACTGTCGCCATGAACAAGACCTCCCTCGAGGCTGCTGATGCCAACGAGAAGACCCTCGGTATCTTCACCCAGGGTAACCTCCCCGTCTGGCTCGACCGCAACGTTCTTACCGAGAACCTGGAAAAGCTCACCAACGACCCTACCGGCAACAAGAGCGCCGCTCTTGACGTCCCGGGTCTTAAGGAGATGACTCTCAAGGCTGTTGAGATTCTCCACAACCGTGGTGGTGATGAGGGTTTCTTCCTCATGTCTGAGGCCGCCTCTATCGACAAGCAGATGCACTCCCTCGACTACGACCGTGCTCTCGGTGACCTTCTCGAGCTCGATGACACCGTCAAGGCCACCATCGAGAAGCTCGAGGAGCTTGGCATCCATGAGGACACCCTGGTCGTTGTCTCTTCCGACCACGGTCACGGCTTCGAGTAAGTCGTCCATTCCTACCTGACATAACCCGCCCATTAACGTTATCCAGCGTCTTCGGAAGCGCCGACACCAAGTACCTCGCCGAGCAGGAGGACGACCGCACCAAGCGCAAGGCCGTCGGCACCTACGCCCAGTCGGGTCTCTCCCAGTACACCGTCGAGCAGCCCGGCGTCAGCTACAACACGGGTCCCAACTTCCCCCTGAACTGGAACCCCCGCTACGCCATCGCCGCCGGCTTCGGCGCCAACCCGGACCACCGCGAGAACTACAAGCTCCACGAGTCGGCCCGCACCCCGGCCGTCGCCGCCACCAACACGTCTGACTACTACGTCAACGCCAAGGACGCCCCCGACGGCTTCGTCGTCAACGGCACCATCCCAACCAACGAGTCCCAGGGCGTCCACTCGCTGACCGACGTCGCCGTCTGGGCCCGCGGCCCCTGCCAGGAGACCTTTGGCGGCACCTACAACAACATCGACATCTTCTACAAGATGGCCAACTGCCTCGGCCTCGCCCAGCCCCGCAACGGCACGGCCCCCGGCTGCGGCGGCGCCCGCCGCAGGAGAGCCCTCGTCGTCTAGGGCGGGCGGCTGAGTTTGTCTTTTTTTGAGAGTTGTTGTAGAAGCATAGCGAGAGGCGAGAGAAAGCATGGGCGTGGCGTTGAGGTTTGAAGTTGCCGGGCGATGTGCGCCAAAAAAAGATATATTTGTCTTCTAGTAGAATACTCGCTAGAGTTTAAAGTATAAATCATAATGTACTCATACGTAATGGAGATGAAGCCCGCCCCCCCCCCCCCCCCCCCCCCCCCCAACGCTATTGACAGTGACGCTCGGAAAGCGGCGGTCAAGCGGAACGGGTCCACCATATTGACGTGTGTGCCTTGCAGATCGAACTGAGATGTGAGATGAACATGTGCTGCTACATGGGTCGGACTACTTCATTGGTGTAGATTGCCTGCGGCATCTAGTATCTAAGTACGCCCCTGGACCGTTCTCGGCCGACCGAGTTTGCCCCGGGGGGGAAGGGGCTTGGCTTCAGCAATGACAGAGACTCAATCAAGCCGGCTAGCAGCAAGACGGCTTGGAATTCTGTCAAACCGTCGGTAGCCCTTTAGTGAGCCATCACCGCCCCAGGCTCACCGGGCTCTTCCGGAATTCACGTCCATCAGATGTGACCTCGAGGAAACCAGTCACGCAAGAAGCCTTTCTACGACAAAACATTGAAAAAAGATCTTCAAATGGCGGTCGCCCTGTGAGTCTTCCGGGCTTGACAAAAACCAGAATCCGGGGTCAGGGGTTCCGACGGTTCCTCGGGACGAACCCCCTTTGGGACCGGGCACCATCCTTGGTTTTTCAGGGGCAGGCAAGACCGGTCCTCAGTCTAAGCTCGATCTATCACGTTTATTACTTGTATTTGATTCTCTTGCGGGATGTTTTAGATCTCCCGGCGACGTTGCAGTCCACCAGAACTCATCGTCTAAGGGGTCACGAGGGGTTGGGGTCAACAGGTGAGAAAGCAAAGTTGAGAGAGAGACGAACAACGATGAGACGTTCACGGCCAAGGAAGTATGATGAACTTGTTAGGTATACAAGAGCGTTGTTCAAGCAGCCTTCATATCTCGAGAGTCTTGGGTCAGACTCACGATACGTTATGCCTCGTGGTATTATGCATTACCAGGGTCCTTACCCGTGAGACGGAAAGCGCCTTCCGAGAGAAACGGCCAACGGCTTTTCTCATCGGATCTGGGAACACACGCAAAGTCCAAGTTCCCTAGCAATATAGGGGGCGAATTCGCCGCACCGGCGGCGCGTGGGCTGATGAACACGCAATGTGCCCACTTTCATGGCCAGCTCGCAAACATCCTTGTTCTGGGCCCCTTGCCTCTGACCATCTTCAACGCCTCGCCTCCCAGTCGAAGAGAAACGTGCGTTTGTCCAAATTTTAAGGTTTCTTGTCGAGACTATACCGGGATCAGACCGGGTTATCAGGGCCAAGAAATGGCGCGGGCTTCTCGCTTGTCGGCGCGGCTCGAGGGAAACGAGGCGTAATAGCCGATGAACTGCCCATGACCATGGACCAGCTTGCTTTTTGCAGGGTTTAGAAGGCGTGCGTTGCAGGACCCATGTCAGGAGAATAATCGTACGTACAGCTGTCAAATGATGTAGGTATGTCGTGCAGTTGTTTCGTTTGATTTTGTGCCTGTCCCCGTCCCGGTATCTCGTATTCTGATAGGGGAAGGGGGAACTTGGAAAGCAGACGAACCCTCCCTCCCCGCAATATCGGGGGCCGATCTCCCGGCTTCCCGCTCTCGGCGGCCGCCCTCCTCAACTTCATGGGCTTCCCTGCTCCTGCTTATCTGGGTACTTAGGACTTGAGAGCTCGAACCCGCTACCTCGAGCCGTTCATGCCTACCAGACAGTCTTTGGTTCCCAGAGCTCTCAAACGCGACATCGGATATGCCTCGTTTTCAGCTGGTCTAATTGGTTATGCTTCGAAACTAACGAAGTGTTGGTAGCCATAGCGAATCCCAGGTTCGGAGCGTGGCTTTTACCCTTTTTCTCAGTTTCCTTCTTTCTCTGTTTCTTCTGTCAGGCCCAGAGATGTCTTCACTGTTTGCTTGCTTCTGGGTAGACTTGCCGAGCTCATGATTACAGGCTTGTCGTCGAGGAGGCCCCCGCGATATCGAGTTGACGGCTCACGTGTAGGGAGAACGAGTTTTGAGAAATGTCAATGTTCGTGTACCGAAGTCCTGGTTCTCCAGCCGGTGTCCTGTCTATATCTCCGTGCCCTGTATCCCAGTCTATCCCAGAGAGCCCCCGCTCACCTCTCGGAGAGCACCTCCATGATGCCCATGGCCTCCTCGTCGTCCAGGGCGCCCTCCTCGCACCGCCCCTTGAAGCAGCTGGAGTGCGCCCACACGCCCGGCAGCCCGTCCGTGACCTCGCGGACGTTGCTACTCCTCACGCCGCCGCCCACGATGACCTCCAGGCCGGCGGGCGCCGCGGCGGCGACGATCTTCTCCAGCACCGCGCGGTTCCCCGCCGCGTCGCCGGGCCCGCCCGAGGTCAGCACCCCGGCGAACCCGCACCCCACCAGGTCCCTCACGCCCCGCTTGACGGCCCCCGCGCCGCCGTCGCGGACGACCTCGTCGAACGCCCTGTGGAACGAGCACGCCAGCCCGCCCGCCGCCTCGACGAGCCTCCTGCTCCTCTCCACGTCCACCACCGGCAACGGCGTCTTCTCGTCGTTGCCGCCGTCGTCTTCACGGAGGAGGCCGAAGACGAAGCCGTCGCCGCGGTCTCTCCTCAGCACCTTGCCGAACGCCTCGACGTCCCTCAGCATGGCCTCCAACTCGTCGTCGGTGTAGAAGAAGTCCGGCGCGTCGTCGGGCTTCCCGCGGGGGCGGATCATGACGCGCACGGGCAGCGAGAGCCACTTGGTGATCCCGGCCAGGTCGGCCTGGGCCGGGGTGGTCCCGCCGACGGCGTAGCTGCCCTCGGCGTTGAGCTCGATGCGCGCCGCGCCGAGGGCCTGTGCGTGCAGCGCGGACGAGGGGGAGAAGACGGGTATCTCGAGGTTGATTGGCATTGTTGCTGCGGATGGGCTTTTCTGAGATCAGATCCTGTTTTTTTCAATGGTTGAGTTTGTCGGATTTGAAAAGGGAACCAAAGGTGTTGTTGGTTGGTAACCCCAAAAGAGCAGTTAAAAGGATGAGGGGGCGAGGGGTTAAAAAAAAAAAAAGAAAGGATGTCCTTGTTTCCTTCCCTAACAAGGTAGGTACGGTCATTTCGGGATATTTATACTATAGATGCGCGGGCATCACCCGCTGTCAAACTCCAAAGCTCCGTATCGTTCCTGCATTTGATCCTGGCCCCGTCGCTCCCGCCTCACCTGCACTTTTCCGTTCCTTGCTTTCCGCTCGGACGGCAAGTTCCCCTGATATCAGATCATGCCATCCATTCCCTTGTTGCGTCCCAGTACCCCACCGGACGTAAAGTCGTTCGAGTTTCCATTCGGCAGTATTAGTCATCATGCATATGTTATTTAACTTGAGACATGGGATTTGAGAAGCCAATTCATCGTCAGGAAATACCGACTACACATCCCGCTGGGGATATGTTCTACTTATTCATTTTTAGCCTGTCAATAGCCTGTCAAATCACACAAGGCACATGATCAATAGATATAGCCTAATGCCTCTCAATTCTGTTCCTATGGAAAAGAGCTACGGGTAAGAAGCCAACAATGCCGCATAGACCAGGGCGAGCGCATGCATCGTCGCCGGAGTGAACTCCGTCCCCCCAAAGAAAGCCTACCAAAGTGGGTATCCGATTGATGCCGTCCTCAGCCAAACGCCAGACCTCAAAGAACCCAAGTACCTTTCCGAACCGACATCAGGTCCTGACCGATGTTTCACTCTCCGTAACTTCCAGAGTGAATGCTGCTGCTGAGTGGTGATGCTCGATGATGATGCTGTTTTTTTCTTATTTCTTTTCTTTCATTTTCTGTTTGTTTTGTGACATGCTCATGAGTGGTGATTCTTGATAATGATGCTGGGCTTTTTTTTAGTCTGTTTTCCGTTTTGTGATGAGTGGGGATGTCTGATAATAATGCTGGTTCTCCGGTCCTGCAGTGCTCGCGATGAGTGATGGACCATGCTGAAAAGTGTCAAAAGGGGGTATTCGCAACATGTGTTTCTCGAAACAGAGACAAGAAGAAAGAGGAAGAAACGCGCTCAGTGAGATGCATGGCCCTGGCCATGGGGCTGGCCGAAAGTAGCAACGAACTCATCCTGCAGCTTGGCAGCCCACTGGCTCTCTGCAGCGCCCTCGGACTCGGCAGTGTGGCTCTCGCGATCATCATGAACCTGCTGCTCAGCAGCCGGAGCAACATGGTGCGTGTTGTAGCCAGGGACAGTTCCGATGTTAGGACCTGTGTAAGGACTGGTATATCCTTGGTTGTTCTGAGCGTCGTAGGGAGTGGGGTTTTGGCCGGTGTACGGGCTGGCGTACTGACCGGTGTTCCCGGCGTACTGACTGGCGGGATAATGACTGCCAGACGGAGTGGTGTGTTGGTAGGCGTACTGGCGGTTGTACTGATGAGCGTACGGGGTGTTGTTCTGGCCAGCGTATTGGCTGGCGTACTGCCCATCATACTGCCCATCATACTGGCCAGTGTTTTGGTCGTTGTACTGGCCAGCATGGTGACCGGCCTGCGGGTTGGTATACTGGTTGTTATACTGGTTGGTGTACTGGCCGGCGTACTGCGGGCGGGCGTACTGCGAACTAGCGTGCGGGCTGGCGTACTGGTTGGCAGACTGGCCAGCGTGCTGTCCAGAGTACTGGGTGGCCTGCGGGTTAATGCACTGACCGGCATACGGACTTCCAAACTGCAGGACGTCGCGGATCGGCGGCAGCTTCAGGCTCTGAGGCTCAGACGTCTGATAGCTCTGGGACATGGCGCCATGGGCGGAGTCTCTGCGCGAATAGTAGCTCTCACGAGCCTGCGAAAGCGCCCTCTGGGTGTCGGCGACGTTGTACCCATTGTTCTCAGAGTGCTCATCGGCATGGGTCTCGTACAGAGACTGAGCTTCATTCGGCTTCCCGTAAGTGCCGGCGTTGTTTCCTCCGCCTTGGGTCTGCTGGTAAGCCGGTTGATGAGTTCCTCCAGTGAGTTGCTGGGGGGAATCGAAGCGAGGTTGCTGGCTGTGAGTCTGGGGCAGGCCCTGATAAGCACCGTACGAGCCGTCGTTGACGGGCGTCTTGAATCGATGTCCTACAAGACTGCCTTGGGGCCCGGGTCCCATGTGATAGCCTGCCGTGGGCCGGGGCTGGTTCTGGCTCATCCACCCTCCAGCATAGTTGTTCTGTTGAGTCTGCTGAGTCTGTTGGGTTTGCTGAGTCTGAGGAGTCTGATTATCGTAACCAGGAGTGGGAAGGTAGGAGTCATTTCCCGTGGGGTGAGCAGGAGCAGAACCATCGGCCGTGCCTCGAGTTTGCTGACGAGGGGTGGCTGGGCCACGCGTGCGGGAAGTGTCGTAAGGGCTCGAACGGTAGTTGTACCGGTGCGCAGGGGCTCTCTTGGGCTCCGATGCCGAAGCTCGGCGCTGTCCCATGATTATAGATTGGTATAGCTGACTGGTGGGAGTGCCTTGTGCCGTGGTCGAGAGGCCAGAGACGTTCACGCCCATCTGAGCCACAGGAGTCTGGCTGTGACTGACTGTGGAACTGGCCGGCTGGTCAACAGTAGCCGGACCATCATGGCCTGCATTACCATCGTCGACATCTCCGTCCTTGTGGTTCGACTCCGAGTCCTCCGAGTCAGCGTCCTGAGCGGTTTCGGCAATGGCATCTCGCATGTTGACATCGGTGATTTGGCTGCTCTCATCCTTCGGCTCAGTCGTATCGTTCGGATCCTGCCCGGCATCGTTGCGGGCCTTCTTGTGCTTCATCACAAGGCCAATAGCGTTGGGAGACGGTCGCTTTTTGATATTCTGAAAGTAGTGCTCGACTGGAATGGCGTCAGCAAATGCATCTGCGAGTGAGTGATAGCCGCTCAACTTACAGAGGCTGAGATGTGTGTACTCGCGTCTGGCGTCATCTCCCATCAGAGACTGCATGATCTTTGCCAGGTCACCCCAGCTCTTGTGGTTCTCGGTGAAGCGGCGTCCTGCCCGTTTATCCGATTGGGGAACGATGACACGCCAGTAGATGTGCTCCTCCTCCTTGGACCAGATCTTTCCACCCATCTTGACGTCGAGGATTTTGTCGTGAGTTGACGGTCAGGGGATTGAGGCGTTTGCTCGAAAAGTGTCGTGAAAGTGTTGCGTATTTAAGAAGCAAGGAGGGGTATGATTTTCCCAGAGAGTGAGTGATGAAGCAGCTCTTCAACGCCCCTGAATCAGAGATCAATATGATGATGACCAACTGTGCTGGTCACCCTGACTGAATGACTGACTGAAGTGAGGGCAGAAAAAACCTGCAGTCTTGAAGAAGTCTTGCTAGAGAAAGATGAAGGATGTGAGGTAGGACCACAATGTGCGGAGCCGTGGGGTGTTGGAAAGGCGTTCAGTCGACTGAGTGAGAGCAGCCAGGCTCTTGTTTACTGACTGACGCCGCGTAGCTATTAATGATTAGTGTGTATGGAATTAGGAGCGGATACCCAGGCTGTCTTCTGAAGCTTAGTGCCTCTCGTCGGGTCGTGAAACTCTTGGTCGAAAGGATGGGCGAGGTCGAGATTATATATCTTGCGAGTCCGTTGGCCGATGAATAGCAAGTGAGCCTTTCCAGCAGGCGCGATCGGATCAGTGAATCGGCTGTCGCAGGGCAAGAAGTGAATGAGGCAGAAAGCCTAGAACATCACCCATATACTCACTCTGGTATAGAATGAAATTGCCGCAGTGTGATGATAGGAGTGGTTGAGATGAAATGAGTGAACTGAGTGTATCACTCAGCCGGGTCAAGGATGAGTTGGTGACTTGGTCGATAAGAATGCGGTCAATAAGGATGCAAAGCCTGAAGAATGATGGAGGTGAGGATGAAGAAAGATGAAGGAGGTGAGTATGAAGAAAGACGAAGGTGATGAGCGTGAAGAAGTATGAAGAAGGTGGTGGGTTTTGTTTGATTTTGGTTGTTGTGTCTGGGTTTGTAAAAACCAGGGGTGAAAGGAGGTAGGTAGAGATGAGAACCTAGCCTGAGAGTGGAAGGCGCGAAGGAGGGTAAACAAGTGAGTCCTTAGGGTCCTGGGAAAAAAGATGTGTTGAGTGTAGGGGGAAGGCGCGAAGGAGAATGCACAAGTAAGTTCTAGGGGCCTGGAAGAGTTTCTGTTAAATAGAAGAGGAAGGTACGAAGGAGGGTGAACAAGTAAGTTCTTAGGGTCCTAGGAAAAGGTGCATTAAATGTAAAAGGAAGGCGCAAAGGAGGGCAAACAAGTGATTCATGAGGCTCCTAGAAGAAGTTGTGTTGACTATTGTAGGAAGGTGCATAGGAGGGTAGGTAGATAAGTGAGCTGTTAGAGTCCTAGGATTATTTGAGTTGAATGCAAGAGGAAGGCACGATGGAAGGTGAGCCAGTGTGTTGTAAGGGCCCCAGAAAAAGTCGTGTTGACTCTAAGACAAAGAAAGGCACAAGAGAAGGTGTGAAGGTAATGATTTTTTTTCTCAGTTGCTTGTTAGAGAACGGAAGGTGCGAATAGTGATTAACATCTAAGATGTTTCTGGAGGAAGACCCAAGAAGGAGGAGGGAAGATGGGAAGATGGGAAGGATGATTAAAAGTTGAGTTGAGAGCCCTAGAATGAGCTGTGTTGGCTGCAGTAGGAAGGTGTATAAGGCGGTCTAGGTTTGGACCATGAGGACCTAGGAGTCAGAGAAAAGACAAGGTGGTTAGATTCACGAAGGCTAGAATTGATTATAGTACAATAGTTCAGGGGTACTGGATGAGCACAAATGTCATGCCATATGGAGTAGCTGTCAAAGGAGATTCAGACTTAGAAATCTTTCAGCTAGTCTGACTGAAGAAGCAGAACTGTGACATCAGAAACAGAATAAAAAGATTGTATTACTCGAATGGGCTCTTTGGGTCTGCAGCCTGGTAACCCCTGGCCGTAAGCGCTGCAGCGAGGCGCCACTCCAGCCTCGAGAACTGGGTATTGTTAGTTCTATCCCGTATTTGGAGCTGGGACGAGTCTACTGACGATGCTCTTTTTCTCCGGGGGGATGACGCCCTCTCTGATCCAGAAGCCCCAGCCGCCCATCATGTTTGCCAGCATCATGTCCGTCGTCAGGCGGTCGCCGACCACGGCGACCTGGGAGGGATGAGACACGCCCGTCTCCGGATGGCTGCGGAAGTACTCCATGATCTCGGACCCGCATCCGGGCTTCTTCGTCTTGTGAGGCAGAACAGTCACGCCGGTGGCCTCCTCGAGCTCCTTGGCCAGCTTAAGCGAGGCATCGTAGGACGTGGCCCCGGCAGTGTTGGACACGATGACCAAGCGGCGGCCCGGATACGCGGCCTTCAGCTGCTCAAATCGCTCCTTTTATTGATTAGTGGCCTATATACATCCGTGTGCGAGATTTTCTTGTTTACTTTGTATGGCTTGTGGACCTCGTTTGTGTGGGGAACAGCGAAGCAGTCGTCTTTGTCGAGGACAACGGCCCTGATGTCGCACTTCCGGTTCTGACCTTCAAAAGCTTTCTCGAATGGTACAGGCAAATCATTGAAAGTGGCGACTGTGTGGTGCGGAAGACACAATGCTGGCCTGAAGAGCAGCTTGAATATATTCAGAGAGCCGGACAGGTTGAGATTCATCATGTTGGATTTTGACTTGTCGTCTTGCCCTGGATTTGGCGAAGTCGGAAGGTGACGTCTGTCGAATCTGTCTGCACTAATAATGGGCAGCTCGCGTACCTACCAGAAGAGGTGGAATTTTCGGTATGCGGGAGCTTGGGCCACTAAGCGGCAGCTACCCCGGTCGCAACTTACACGATAAGATAAGACGGACGCCCACGACATTTGAGGAACCTGGTAAGTGCCTCGGCATCATCGAGGTATTACCTGTAAGTCACTTTTGTAATTGATCAGAGATCGCAATATCTGGTTCGAGGACAGAGAGACTTTTAATCTCAGAAAGAAAACATGTGTCTTTTTGGATGTTTAGAGGGGGGAAATGTTCGAATTCAAATTAATAAAGATGCCCAACTTTTCCTCCTGGGGTCGAGGTAGGTACGTACCTAGGTTCGCAGTGTTGTCACTGGTTGCCACAACTCAACTCAATTGAGTGCTTGGACCCACTTCCGCTTTCTCGGCCTCACTTTTCGCGTCTAGCAGCGCGTCGAAGAAACCTGCGTTTCACGACGACTCGAGATTTCCCGACACCCATTAGCCGGTCGAAGACTGAAGCGTCCGAGACTTGACTGCGCGATAGTTATTTTCAGTCAGTAACAATCATCATGGTTCGGAAAACAACACAAGAACAGGACGCTGGCCGCTCGTCTTCTCGCCGGAAACGCACTCGCCAAGAAGCGACAGACGACATTGACGAAGAACCGGTGAACGGCACCCCCTCCAAGAGGAGACGCGAGACTGCGAAAACCGCAGACAAAGATCCTTACGAAGTCCCATCGGACAACGAAATAGACGAGGACGATGCTCCCGAGGAGCCGGAACCCGAGACGCACACCCCGACAAAGCGAGGGGGCCGCAAGCCCAAGCCCGCAACTCCACTCGCCCACGGCGCCGTCACGCCCTCGAAGCTGCGCCATGTAAACACATTGTCAACGCCAGTGAGAAATACGGGGGCAAATGGCTTCACTCCCAGGAGAAGACAGGCTGCGGACCGCTCCGCGCGGCGGAAGAGCGCAAGAGCCCTGATCGAGCGTGTGGTCGCCGACGAAGACAGCGAAGACGACGAGTATGGCTTGGCACGTGAGATCTACGAGTCCAGCGAGGAGGAGGAAGACGAAGATGCGGAAGAACGAGCAGAAGCTGCGGAAGCAGCTGTGGAAGTAACGGAGCCCGACACACCATCCGCAACTCCCTCCCGCCGACGGGGCCGACCGCGAAAGCAGCAGGCGCCGCCCAAATCCCCGACTCCGCCCCGCGACCTGGCCCCTTACGAGGTCTACTTCGAACACAACAAGCCCGGCCGCGCCAAAACATCTCACAACACACTTGCGTCCCTGGACCTACTGACACACGACGAGTACTTCGAGATCCTCCGCGCCCGAGAGGAGCCGCATGCCGAAGATGTTGCGTATTTGCAGTCGCTTCATGAGGCGTCATTCGAGCAGTGGCGCTTCGAACTTGCGCAGGGCTTTGGGCTGTGTCTGTTCGGCCAAGGCTCCAAGCGCGGCCTTGCGGAAAAGCTAGCGGAAAACTTGTATGCCGCGGAGCCAAAAGCACCTGTCGTGATGGTGAATGGCTATGTCCGGACCATCACAGCCCGCGAGATCTTTAACACAGTCGCCGCGGCCGTGAGTCCGAGCCTGAAGCTACCGGCACAACCGGCGGGAATGTTACAGGCGCTGTCCTCGGCGTTGACGTCCCACTCGAAGCCGGTGACGGTGATCATGAACTCGATCGACGCAGCACCTATGCGGAAACCCGCGACGCAGCAGCTTCTCTCCCAGCTCGCGGCGCACCCGAGAATCCGCTTCATCGCCACGGCAGACACGCCGTCGTTCCCTCTTCTCTGGGACGCCGCACAGCGCACGTCGTTCAACTTCCTCTTCCACGACTGCACCACTCTGAAGCCGTTGGATGTCGAGATCGACCCCGTCGACGACGTACACGAGCTCTTGGGCCGCAAGGCCCGCCGCGTCAACGGCAAGGAGGGTGTCTTCTTCGTGCTGCGGTCTCTTCCCGAGAACGCCAAGAAGCTTTTCGAGCTGCTCACCACGGAGGTTCTCGTCGCCATGGACGATCCACAGCAGCAGACGTACGGCGGAGAGAACCCGGGTGTGGAGTACCGGATGGTATACAACATGGCCGTGGAGCAGTTTATCAGCAGTTCGGAGGTGGCCTTCCGGACGTTGCTGAAGGAGTATGTCACCATGTGCCTTCATCACCAATCTGAACTGTACCGGGCTAACAAATTTCAGATTCCACGACCATCAGATCATCACCAGCAGAAAAGATGCTTACGGAACCGAGTTGCTCAGCCTACCGTTCAGGCGGGAGGAGCTCGAGTCCATTCTCGAGGATTTAATGGCGTAATGTTGATGTCGTATTGTTGAGAGGGGAGCACTGCATGGATTATTCAAAAGCCTATATAACGATTGTTTTCGAGCAATTTTTGGATTTGACACCCGCACATATCGTCGGGGGTGTTGAGCCACCATTAAAACACAACGGACCTGCGTATGATGCGCAATTCTAGTACATCTCTCTTTCAAGGAGTGGGAAGAAGAATATGGGCCCAACCTATCATCTGTCGTAGCCTCGGCCTTGCTCCGATCCATTAGTGAGGGAGGGACGCAGTGAAGAATCGTCACGTAGGGCCGCAACGCATTTCGATTGGAGGGCCCCAGGTAGCACAGCATCCCTTGAATGGACTTGTCAGAATCCTGGCATACAGTTCCGTAACTGAAATATACCAAGG
The DNA here is from genome assembly GCA_027406025.1 of Colletotrichum musae. Taxonomy (NCBI): domain Eukaryota; kingdom Fungi; phylum Ascomycota; class Sordariomycetes; order Glomerellales; family Glomerellaceae; genus Colletotrichum; species Colletotrichum musae. The sequence goes on along the minus strand of JANVYC010000002.1, from coordinate 1,813,752 downwards.
CGTTGCGGAAACGGCAACTGACTAAGGGAAACCTCTCTGGTAAAACCTTCGGTGCAGCCCTCACAGGCGCGTGAGGCATGCACGCTGAGGATACTTTACCAGTGGTCTGTTTTCGTCTTCCGCCCCTTGAATTCGAAATAGCGGTAAAGAAACAATGCTTTCGGCCCACGACAACGGTCGCTCTCATTCGCAAACGGGATGCAATGCCAACGGAGAATACCAGCGTGGTATTATAGTAAACTTCTGATAGGTAGGTCGGTAGGTAGGTACGTGGTTTACCAGGTTCATCGCATTAAGCAGGTGGCACGAGCGACGTCTCAACAGTGGGACGGGGAGGTCCTGCAACGAGTGGCTATGGCAGCTGTGGAGATGGGCAACGCAGTCACGGGTGGCAGCTGACGGCCGCGCGGCACCTGAGTGGACGGTCCCGTCAGCCCCCCGGGCCCGGGCCCCTCGAGTCTCGGTCCTGAGCCCTGAAGCTAAATGCGCCTACTAGTAGTCTATGTACGGGTGGGTGTGGCGCTGACGCCGTGTGCGACCAAATCTTTCTCAGGGAGAAGTTAAAGAATTTCGGTCTTGGAACGGCGCGCTGCCACTTCTCTTTGGAGGGGGTTCCTTGAGGGGTTCGGTGGGTGCTGCGCCGCAGACGCGCCTGCCTTCGCTCCTGAACAGGCAACCTCGCCCTATCGTGCAGGGCGAATTGTGTTTTGCGGTGGCCAAGTGGCCAAGACGTGGGTGCAGATTCCAGGCCTGGACCCAACCATATCAAAGGTCAGGTAGGTACGGATACGGAGTATTGGGTGCCACGCCGAGAAGCCATCCGAACGGCCAGAAGCCAAAACAAAAACCCCGTGGGCGGCATATATTGCCCTTTTCTGCCTGCGCCTGTCTTGTGGCGGCATCACCCCATCCCTACCCTCATTCCCTCACTCGACACCATCGTCCTTCGTTTTTTTCTCTTACTTTCTCTTTTGTGTGTTGTGATCCCTCTGGTGTGCAGTGTCCCATCCCTCACCCCCGCCTCCTCAGTTTTCAGGGTCGAGTCCACTTCTTCTCCAGAACGGATAGCTCCTCCACGTTCTTATCCGCACCCACATCCTCCTCTCCGCACCACAAACTTCGCCAGCAGCATCAAGATGTCGATGCCAGGCGCCTTCTCCCCGGAGCTGCCACCCTCTAAACCGGACACCAAGGACGGCAAATTCTCTTCCGCCGATCCTTCAGAGCTTCGCCTCGACCAGCCCAACGACGCCTTCTCTCTCCACACGAACGACCCCTACTTTGACGATGCAGGGGCCGCATCCTCCTCTTCTATCGCCGCTCTCGATCTCCCGCCTTCCTACTCGGACGAGCCGACACCCGCCGCCGCCGAGATCAACTCGTCCCTCCTCGCAGACGAAGCTGGCCGCTCTCCGCTCGTCTTCCGCAAGGACGCCTCGACCGGCGCCGAGATTCACATCTCCCGCCGCCTCGACACCGACCCGGCCTACCTCGAATCCCACATCACCTCCCTCGCCCAGTCGCCCCCGCGACTGTACGCACGCATCGAAGGCACGCATACCGAGCATGTACGCAGGCGCGATGATAAGACGGAGAGCAAGACTGTCCATGACTTTGATCTGCGCATCGACATGACCCCCTTCCTCTACCGCAACATCGCAACCCGCCAGTCCTGGCGCGAGCTTCGTAGCGCAGACAACTTCCAAAAGGTGCGCCGCGGCACCGTCTTTCCCACTCGTGCACCCGGTTTCGGAGGATCTTCCGCCGGCGGCGTGACGGAGGGCGTCCAGCCGCCCACGCTGCGGGAGTGGTGTCACCGCTACTGCGCCTCGCACGCAGGCCTCAAGACGTTTACGCTGTCGAGGACGGTGACGGGGTTCGACGACGACGAGCGGCTGCACAGGCAACTCGAGGACCTCGTAAGGGCGACCCACTACCGCGGTAAGATCAAGGTCAGCTTCCCCGTCAACGATGAGAGGATCGACGTCTACAACGAGTGCCGCGTCAACCGCTGGCGCTTTACCAACTGGGTGCGCCTGCTCTTCTACGTGACCTTCCTCTGGGTCTTTGCGTGGCCGTACCTCTTCTTCCGGACCAAGCGCTTCGAGGTCGTCGAGGCGGAATGGGCATTTTCCCGGAGGAAGCGGGACCCGCAGACCGGCAAGGTCGTTGGACGCGAGTACGTGTCCGTGACCGAGAACCAGTGGTACAACATGTGGGCCAAGGCCATCTACCGTGGCGTCATGGAGAGGCGGCATGGCGAGCTGGACCAGCGAGATCTGAGAGACGCCGAGGGCCGACAGGACACGAGCTTCGGGGATGTCCTGGCCAACTTGGACGAGGGCGCAACGCGGGATCTCGTCAGGGCTGGCGTCAGTGCAATGAACGCCGTCAACCGGCACTACGGCTGGGGAGGCGACTGCTGAGCACGGCATCTGGCTTCGTAGTCATGCTTGGTCTCTATTAGGTTTCTTTTGTCTTTTGGATTCCACATAGGCGAGATTGGTTGGAAGTGAGGTTTTCGTGCGTTTCGCTGCTTATCACGGAATATGGGTGCGGTCCGGCGTTTGCTTCTTCCCGTTTTTTCCTCTCTTCTGAACGAGATTCCCAGACTGGACGCATCATGATTCCTTTTCGTTTGCGTTTTTCTTTCCTTTCGAAAAATACCCCCGATTTTGCATGGGTAGCGAGCGAGAGCCACGAAAAGAATAAATAGCCGTCTTTTTGCAAAGAACGTAATTACGCACCTCAACTCTTATACAATTCTAAACGTATCATACCAGCATTCGAGGGGAGCGTGAACATCATGTTTCCAGTCTCTTCTCGTTTTAAAACCAGGACTTGACGAATGTGAAGATGTTTGAGAAAGAAATCGCCCTGCCGAGTCTCCCGTGACATCCGCTCGCTCGGGTGTCACCTCCGCTCAGCCCCCCCCCCCCCCCCCCCACCGTCGGGCCCAGCCCAAAGTCGGCGGAACGTTAGGTAATCTCAAGACCCCGCCAGTCGCCCGCCCTACCTACCGGATTCAACCTACAGCTGTGAGGTTTTACACGTTTTACAATCCGCAAAGATTCGAGGAGGACGAGAAGGAGCAAAAAAAAGTGAAAGCGAAGTAAAGCCCATCATGGAGGTCAAAAACCCTCGGCGGGTCCTGGCCGTCTCGCTGGCCGATTCGACGCAGCACTTGAGCAAGATCATCAAAGGTGCGCCTCTCTCTCTCCTTCGTCTCAACATCCTTATCTTATCGCGCTTGGCTTCCCTGCCGCTCGTGAGTGAGTGAAGGGGCGCATGAGTGAGCACCACGACAACAGGAAACCTCTCGTTCTCATCGTTCCCGATTCGATTTTCAGATGGACTGACATCAGAAGCTTGACAGACCTGACGGGCGCCCACCCGGAGCCCGCCTCCACCTCGCTCGCCGGCACGACGCACGTCCTCCCGCTCAAGACGAGCTACTACGCCGCCGACGTGCCCGTCTGGCTGGACCTCGTCGCCTCGCCGGCGGAGTGGTCCGCGTCGTTCCTGTCGCCCGAGGCGAAGGAGGTGCTGGAGGTGCTGGGCGGGCTGGCCGTCGTCTTTGCGCTACCGTCTACGGCTGCTGCTGCTGTGCCAGAGTCGGTAGCAACGACAGCTGCTGTTTCTGCTGCCGCGCCGTCTGCGCAAGAGACCCGCGCGCTCATCACCGAGGTCGGAAGGGTCGTCCGCGAGGGGCTGGGCGGGTGGTCGTGGGACGGCGTGAGCCTGGGCATCGGCGTCGGCGAGGGCGAGGAGACGGAGGAGTGGGAGGACCTGTGCGCCGAGTGGGGGCTCGAGTTCGTCCAGGTCCGCGGGGGGAAGAGGGATGAGGGAAAGAACGAGTTTGGAGGTTCGTGCTGCTTCCCGTTTTTTCTTTTCCTAACTCAAGACGATCCAAGTTTCAGCAGCTGACAACGTCTATAGAAAAGATGGGCATCGCAAGAGTCCTCGAGGCGCTGGAGGCCAACGACTGGACCGGCGGCGACGGCGCGCCGGACGTCGACTCGGACGCGGAGGAAGCATCGGACCTGCCGCGGAAATCCCGGCCCCTCGCCGCCGCCGGCGACGACGACGAGGACGGGTTCGACCTCGACGACCCGGAGAGCCTGGACTTTGGCTTCGACAAGGCCGACTTCGAGGGCCTCAAGCAGGCGATCTGGAACCTGGAACAGGAAGAGCGGGCGAACGACGACGAGGATGATGCCAAGAAGGCCAAGGATGGGAACGGCGGCGAGGGCTCGGCGGACAAGCAGAAGAAGGGGGAGGAGGCAAAGGACGACAGCGAGGACATCAGCGGCGAGGAGGTCGAGAAGCTGGAGCGCATGATGCGCAAGCTGCAGGCCGTGCGGGACATGAGCGCCGGCCTGCCGCTCGAGCAGAGGCAGAGGATGGCCAGGAAGGCGGTCGGGGAGGTGATGAAGGACCTGTGATGGAAAAAAAGAAAAAGAGGGATCTGTTCTTGTGACGCTTTTCCTGGACGAGAGAAAACCACGGGTCTGGTTCGGGTTATTCGACCTTGTTTTTTTCCCCTTTCACCGGCAGAACTGAGCACATGATGAATGAACGTATGCTTGATTTTGCCGGAGACACACACACACTGCGCCAAACGGACGATATTTGTGATCTGTTACATGACGACAGTTTAGACGGTACCAAGGCGACTGATTCCCAGACTCGCTCTTCGAGGAATGAGAAACCCCCCCACCCCCCCCCCCCCCCAAGGCAATGATGTCAAGAGTTCTCTCAGGGTCTGCTTGCCAGGATCACCAACTCGATGAATTTACAACATATCTGAAGAAGGCGCCTGGGTTTTAATACGAACGTGGGCTAGTGGTATATTGCTATAGAATCGCGAAACACAGAAAGCAAAAGAGGAATTATAGCTTGATTATCGTTATCCAAATTTCTGATAAATGATGACCCTCGACTCTGGTCGACTACACCATCTCCTGTGTTGTCGTTCTGTTGTGTTGTTCATCCTAGAAGGGTCATCGAGCCGAACTAGCATGGGAGTTGCGGAAGCTTGAAGCCAGCAGCTGAATCATAGGACTGCGAGAAAGGAGCTGATCTGGCAAGGCACACACTCTGTAGCAGCGAGTCAAACCCCTTAAGTCAGCGAACGATGCTGGGCCATCCCCCCAAAGCAAAGATCAAGGTCTCATTTTCGTTGAAAAGAATGTCCTCGAAAGGGGGAAGGAGGCCCTCACATGTAGCAAGTCGGGTCCCCTACAGCAACTCTCGCCCGCGTGCATGACTTTCGTAAGCGCGGGATCCCCAGCTTCACCCACCTCGCTCCTATCGTGGTGCTGCAACAGCACCGCTCGAGTTGCCTAAAGCAGAGGGTTTTCCATTTCCTTAAGAGGAGGAGCTCGAGGTGTCGTAAGCACCACCCCCTAATCCACGGGGGATGGGCTTCACGGTAAGCTTCGCTTTCGCGCACCTTTGTGCCATCTCTCGGCAGGTGCCGAGGAACGCCGGCCATCCTCGAGTCGTGGTGCCAGCTAGCAGTGGCCGCTCTGCCGGGACGCCCTGCGCGCGTGGAGATGCCAGAAAATGCTGTGAAGCCCGAGAAAACCGGAGGAAACGCGCACGGCTATCCTGGCCAGACCCGTGACCAGGCGAACAAGACCCACCGTAGACACAAAAGGAGGTTGAACGGGCGGACCGTCGATATCGGGAGGCCGGGAGCATCATGTAACCTGACACCATTAGCACCGGTCGCCGTCATATATATTTATTGAGGAGGGCCTCTTTCGTGCTGCTGCCGGTTCTGGCTCGTAGGCGTCCTGAGTCATTGAGGAAAGTGCCGCTTCCGGCAAGTTGCGTCGCTCCATGTTGGGTCAACCCGGAAGGAAAAACTGGCCCGAGACGGACGCGGACAAGCTCCGTCCCGGTCAAGCTGTCATCGGCACGCCGGCCAGGGGACCCGACTCGGAGAGGGCCGGGGACATCAGACGAACGCTAGCGCCGATCTCCTGCGAGCCCTTGTGCGATCTCGCCGGTGTGCGGACGGGGACGACGTTGCACGACGTCGCAGAGAGACAACGAGGCAGGGACCACTGCGGCATAGCCTCTTGACAGAGGCCCACCGTCGCAATGCCGATGTGCGGTGTGGTTCCATCCCTCCACTGCCAGAGGTCCGAGCCCAGCAGAATATTTGGAAAGCGTGCTCTCCCACGGATCACAAAACAATGCGGCGGAGCGTCGTGGATGCCAACACTTTGACTGGTGATCTTCTCCCACTTTGCTTTTTCCTCTGTCAGCAGCATGGACGGCGGGGAAACCCAGGCTCGCTCGGAAATTTCTCCGCGATGCCTGCAATGCTTGTCGAAGAAGCGAAGACCTGGTCGGTTTCAGCAAACTCAATTGGGAATGCTTGGCCCGGTGTCACGGCAGTTTTGGGTGCCCTGGACTCGAAAACTCGCCAGATAGACGATTCCGTGCGCGCTCGAAAAGAGCTGCCACGTCGATTGCCCATGTGTTGCGCATTGGAATTCGCCCGTATTGTTTTTTTTTCGGGCCCAGAACCGAGCGATCCCACTTGGGCCTCACGATGGCCTCCACGCACTGCCACCGATCGCCTGCGTATGATAAGCAAAAGACCCCATGCGATCAAATCGGATATGTAATGTTGTTTACAACCGTTTCTCCAAGACCAGTAGCCTCGTGTGGGGAGAAAATCAAAACAGAGACTGCAGGTCCAGACGCGTCGCCCGATGGCGTAGTCGGAGACTTACGATGATCATTCATGCTCTGCAAGAGGCCAGGCTGCCACTATTATTGGCCCAAAAGCCTTGTCTGCAGTCATGCAACCTGCCCACTGGGACGTGACTGCACTGTGGTTTGTTTTCCTTACAACTTACGAAGTGGTAATACACAGGCGACGCATGCCTGATTCATGTTTGGTGGTATCTTGGAGAGAGTCTCCAAGTTTGCGTCCCCAGAAACAAATAGTTACCGTGGCAGCACCCTCGTCATAACGGAAATTTTTGGCAAAAGAAAAGAAGAAACAGATAGAGAAAGGAAGAAAAAAAGGAGGCGGTTTTGCGTTGAAACCTCTCAGTCGGTAACGGCGCCAGGTGAACTGCTGGCTGGACAATGGCAGCAGGCTTGATACACTGCACGTACCCTGTAAGCCAGCCACGGCTCGTGATGGCAGGCTGTCAGTGACGGATTCTCCACATTAACGTTTGACCTGACGGGCGGTCGTGCCACAGGCGCCGCCGCAACAGACGACGCCAGAATTGCATCTCGCCTATTCCTCGTCTCGTCTACCTCGTGCGGCAATCTTGCGTATTATCCATGAAGGGTCCAGCAACGAGAGCCGGCTCGTTCAAGGGCTCCCAGCAAGCGAGCTCTTGCCCAGCAGGGCCCGAGATAGGGGGAGGGGCGTACCAGGGCTGCCGGCAGGGACCTCACGTCCTAGTTGTTCGACTATCCTTCTGGAATATTGCAACAGACAGGCCGCCGGGGTTCTGGTGCGGCGACGCTGGTAACGGACCCCGGGCATCTTTCTTTGAATAGTCCTGGAGTCGGTCTCACGACTTCCGATCATCACCAGCGGCGGGTCGCTAGGTCAGGCAGGCTGCGGTGGTTGTGGAGGCAATCTGCCTAGGCAAGCTGGTCAGTCGTGTTGCGATGGGCGTCGTCGGAGCTTGTGGCTGAGTCAGTAGCAGACTTGTTTGGATGGTTCGGACCCAAAGCCAACGCCGGCCAAACGGTGATCGCCCACCAGTGTCTACCGTCGCCTTACTCTTTGCGTAGTTCTCCTTTATGCGGCAAAAAAGTCTTGTTTGAGGACAGTCGTCTCTCTCCAGGGTGCTTGGTTGGTCATCCGCGGACGAAGTCCAGCAGCCGTGGTCCAGCAGGGCTCTACTCGGGAGTCTGACAGCTGGTAGACGGGGCTGGGCGCGGACCGGGACTACCTAGGTAGGACTGGAGCAGAGTCAGAAGCGGGAAGAGAAAAGATCAGATGAAAGAAGCACGGCGGAGACTCACGAGGTGGGCTCCGACTGGCAATGAGAGGCGTGGGAAACAGGGGGAAGCCTCAACGACGAGTTGACAACCACGTCTCTGTACCTGGCTGCTCAATGCTCCCCGTTCCTCACCTCAGGCCTTCAGCCCCGAGAGGTGTGGCGGTAGTGGTTCCCCGACTAACCCATCCGGGTATTTCATCGACGATCTTTGGCTATCCCTATCTTGGTCAAGCTCTGCTGGAATTGCCCAATGATGACTTCCCCGTTCTCCAAATCCCTTGCGAGCGCCTCGAGACTGGCTGGGTTAGCCGCAACGCCCCTGCTCGACTGCAAGGAACCAAACACCAACACTCAGGGGTAAAAGCGGGTCTTGTTGAAGACAATGGAACCTGGAACCTTGACACCGGCTGACTCCAGGGACAGTTTTTGCATTCCTCCAACACTGTGCTGCCCGTCGTGCGATGTGCAGATCCACGAGACTCGTTGTGGAAACGGAGCCGATCCGTCATGCGCGCGACGGGCACAGGCCCGACTCGGCATCTTCCTCAGCATTTCCGTCCGCCGTACTCCGTACAGAGTAGTCTGTCCCTGTGGCGTTGATGGGGAGGCGTTGCCTCTCTGATACAGAAAACTGGCACAAGGCGGTGACACACCTTCTCTCGCTCCATCGAGTAAAAGATATGTCATCGACAGACATCCTCGAGCATGTTTTCGGTGGACAGTTCATGAGAAGCCGCGGTGGTCTTGAGGCAGGCCGGTAGCCAAGCAGCTGCGGCCGTGATGCGCCATGTGCTCCCCGAACCCTGTGTTGCTATTTCGGTCGTTCTGAAGCTGCCTCGCAGCCGCCTAGAACAATCAAGCTGGACTTAGTGCTGCAGTAAGGCGTGCCCGAGGGAAGATTCCGCCTGCCTGTACGGAGTACCGAAGAGGATGGGGCTGGCGGTAATGGGCCGCGACGGAGCGCTTAGGAACGGAGGGGCTCCTCTCCAGTGATACTAGTAGAAGACGATCAGTCGTCGTCGTTTTTACCCAGACTAGTTGAATACGTGCCTTATTAGGAGAACAAGTGAAAGCCAGGCTTGAACACTTGTGCCACAGAAAAACTGATGAACGAGAGCTGAAGCGCTACGTCGCATTGGAGATGTCGATTTGTTCGACCGAGCGTTTGACGGGTGTTGAGGCCGATCCCCGGCCTCTGACGGGACCGGCCCACCTCCCTCACACGGGAACTTCGTGGGATGCTTTGAGAGCCGGTAGAACGGTCGAAGGCGGTTAGCGCCGTGTTACAGTGTCTTTGGCATGAATGGGACACTGACGCTCCAACCTTGGTTGCAGACGCTTCTGCAGGTACGAGGTAAGAGGTGCTGCAGCTAGCTTCGAACCCAAGAGGGCCGGATGACGCTTCCCTTGGGCGATGTAAGAAGGCAGCCAGAAGCAGCGGATGATGCGGGACGAACGGGAGAGGGAGAAGCATGAATTCCACAGTCTGACGTCGAGAAACGGCTCCACGTCTATCCCCTTATGCCCCGTGTTCGGCTCTATGGGCCTGGGATGCTGTTTGTTGGAACACCTCGGCGTACGATGAGGCCTCGAACGTGTACAGCGATCTTTGTAACACCCGACGAAGCAGTGTTTGAGACATCCCTTTGGTCCTCGACAGCTCAGCAGGAATGACAAGCCGATCACTTGGGCGCGTTCTTGCTCGAGTCCCAGCAAAGACCGTCGAAACAAAAGTGGGCGACAGCGCATCGGAAGGTACTGGCTAGCAGTCGCATGTATACTGCGTGCAATGAAGTGGAACAGGTCGACATCTGACTTCGTCCGTATAGATGCGCAGGCTACCCCATCTCGCCCCGTCTTGTCATCCCTCCCAAGGGATGTTTGGATAGTATTCGTGCTTTGCTCCCATCCGCCGGGCGAGTGGACAGGCTCAGACCTGAGGTGAGCAAGCGACAGCAGTGCCGCTTGGGGCGGGCTGCGGCTCTTGGCGCGACCCCTTTTCCCCGACATGCCATTCGTGGAAGTTGACGCCCACCCATTGGTTCCAGAACGCACCAACAGACCCAAAGGCTCAAAGCTGTCCTTCCAGCCGTCTGGTCGTCAATGCCGGCACTCTCAAGGGAAGACTGGCGAGCAGGAGCGAGAAAACGCAATGACCCCGTGGAGGTCGAAGCTTCCTTTTCCTCAAGAAAAGGGAAATGCGAGCCTGCTGCCTGTCTTTTTGGCGGCGTCTGAGCAAACAGTCTCGCCATGACAGGAAATTTCCCCATGGCACCGACGATGTCAAGGAGCCATCAATCAATCAGTCAAAAAAGCCCCAAAAGCCGCGCGAGCGCAAGGACGGAGCGGAAGTGGACGCCCGAGCCTGCCCCGCAGCCAGACAGCCAGCGGACAAGCAGGGCTTTGATAATCCAGAGCTATCCTCTTTTTCAATGCCAATCGATGTTTCGCTGGGCCATGTCAAGTGCTGGGCTCGTACTTTGCATCCTGTAGCGTCGCATGATACGTACGGGACGGGTGTTGGACCTGGCTAAATCGTCGTTGTCTGGTGCCTGCTGGGGTCAGTCACCGTCCGTAGTTGTGACGTTAACAACCATTAACAAGACCTCGTGCTCCGCTGTGAAAGCTAAAGCTAGTGCGAGCCTGGCAGCTCGAGCGAGACCCAGAAGCTAGTCCGAAATGCAAACGATCCGTCGCAACGTGGAGGCTCAAGAGAGCCGGACGGCGGCATCAGAGCGGGCGCCTGGACACCAGCAGGTGGTGACGACTGGTGACCTTCCCAGAGTGTATGCGGTTCGAAGTATTGTTGTTTACCGCGCGGGCAGCAACGAACCATATGCTGTTGCCACCATCGATCCCCTTTCTCAAGCGGCCACGACGGATGACCGCAGATCCGAGTTGGGGAAGGTGAGCGAGGATGGTGTGGTGTAGTATTACTTTGGTAGTGTAGTGTAAAGTAATACGCACAACAGGCTTGGGCGTGGCACAGGGATCAGGGCCAGTCGGAGCAACGATCCACAACAGCAGCTATACGATGCCTGGACCTGGATGATGGCTGCTCGACGCGTCAAGAGGCGCGGCCAATACGGATATTCTCAACTCTTGGCGTGATCCCAGCTTGGTCTCGAGAAGGGTTGCGTAGTTTTGTTTGGACTTGCTGGTTGCAACACAACATGGTGGTAGGCTGGTGCCGTCGAGATCTGGCGGCTTGTTGCTTGCATGTCGTGGTGTGTACATGACACGGTTGGTGGGCGAAGACGCGTCCTTTTGGGAGGGTTCGAGCTTGAAGTTTGTGGAAGGTGGGCTGGCGGGCGAGTGAGAGGGAGGGGCGGAGGAGACAGACATGGATCGCCAGGAACGAGAGACATGACTGGTCGGAGCCGAGACAGTGCGAGCTATGGGGCTTGCACCGACATGCAGCCGGTGCAGCTCCCAACGGCAAGTGCAGCAATGCAACAAGAACAAGAACAAGAGCGCCTGCCGCCGGGGATACCTTCAGAACGTTAGGTTCAGGCACACAGGCACGCCGAACAGAGTTCAGAAAGACTGGACGAACGAGCAGGGGTCTTTCGACCCACTGAAGCGTCAGCCAGTGTCTCTCCTTCTTGCGATACCTTACGTTACTAGGTACACCTAGGGTACGATGCATGGCTACCTAATGTACCTGCTGATGGTTAGGTACCTCCAGATAAATGCACGCGAAGCTTGTTAGGGAGGCAGGTAGTTCAGCGACTTGGGGCGGGCATCCCAGCGGTACCTTGGCTCAGTTGGTCGGTCGTCTACATAGTACCTAGTAGGTTCCTATTGTGTGTTGCACCTTCCCCCGACAAGGCCGATCAGTGGCTGCACATGACGAAGTTTGGTGGTTCCCCTCAGCTTAGCGACACGGAACAACAGCCCAGGAAGGCAACAACCTACAGATGGAAGGCGCGGGATGGGATGGGATGGGATGGTGGAGGAAGGATGAGATGGATTGGTCGGATAAGATGCCCTACGGGCAGAGGTTCCTAAGGAACGGTACCTGCACCCAAAAAGATGTACCTGACGTACACGTGTAGCGCGACGTGCCTTCCATACCTTACCTTTACGTCGGGACGACATAGCGGTCAGGATGAGACGGGAGGGTGAGAGAACCTTAGAATTTAGGAGACGGGCGGGATGGGGGCCTCAACTTGGGACGACACGCCGCCACCGCCGCCACTTTTTGGAAGGAACTTGGGGATGGACGGGACGGACGTTGACGAGGGGGACGTACCTATTTGAGCGACTGGTGAGGTACCTCGATAGGACCTGTAGAAACATACCCTTGCTCAAACAGCTTCAGCACAACAACTGTGGCTTCGCCCCCCCGTTGGACGGCTTTTTGCATGACAAAGACCCCAGCTTGGCTGATTCGACAGGTACCCGCTCGGTATCGTCGCGGTTGAGCGACCGACTGACTGCGACCAATTGACCCCTCATCCCTGTGTCTACCGTAACAGGCATCCACAGCCTGTGTACAAGTCCGTTCCAGTCCCACACAGCCCACCAACCGCAAGTAGCGGCCACGCGCCAAAGTTCAAGCCTCCATCAACCGTCTGCCCATCGTTCCACCGTGGGTTTTTCCTTCCTCACATTGCCTGTCACCACTACCTTCCTAGGCAATACCTAGGTAAGAAGGCAAGCACGAGAGTGCTCTACACACGCAAAGCAAGGAAGGGCAGCGCGTTGCTCGCACGGCTTTTGCCTCCGGGCTTCATGGCCGACACCGAGTAACGGGGGGGCGAAGAGATCCGCACTCGCCTCCACCACTGATGCATCGCCGTGCTTGTCGACCGGCCCCCAAAAAAGAACGGGGGTTTTTGAAGGGGACGAATCTTTTTGCGGATCCTGCACGCCGCCCTCCCTTGGTCGCTGCAGCGGCTGCACCACCGCCGTCCACGCATAGCGTAGCTAAGCTATTCCGTACCATGCATGCACACTTGCCTGGCCTGGCGAGACGGTGAAGCAATAAGGGTAGGGCAACGGCCGAGGAGAAGGACGGCGTGGAAGCGCTAGGAGAGAGATGTCGTTGCCCACTACTAAGCAACTGACGGACACCTTACACTAGTACGTGACCTCAAGCTCGGCATCTCGTGGTGCTCACGCAACGCCGGCAACAAGAGATCAAAAACTCTTTCTTTTGCCGGCGTTTGTCAATGTCATCAGATGATACGATTCAGAGGGACGCTCTAGATACAAACTCTCCTTCTTCGCTCCCGCTTCGGTTGCTGGGACAGGCCTTGTTCCTCGTGATGTGCGGGCTCTCCTCTGCCGTCGGCTGTTTCTGGCCCCCCACCTTTCACACAGACTGGAGCAACCAGAACTGGAAGCTGGAGCAGCGCAGTCCAGCGTCAGTCTGCAGCTGTACAAGGTATACCAAGGTACGAAGTACAATGTAGGGTCATGGATGGACGGTATTTCTCCTATCGGCGCATATGCATCTTGGTCCGAGGAACCAACAACGGCGGTCTAGACACCACGTACTGATTGGGATAAGGTACGGATGCCTACGGTACATGGTGGTCGCTTAGGGATGTAGAGGGAGAGAGAGGTACGGGCAGGGGTGAGGAAGAGCATAAAAAAAAAAGGCGAGACAGGATGGGCAGGAGCAAGCACGCTTTCCGCCTCTGTGTGTGTGAGCGAGAGAGCGAGAGAAGGAGAGACTTCGAAAAAACGGCACCAGAAGCTAACAGAGACCGGGGAGGCCACTAATGCAAGGTCGCGCAGGGGTATACCACAGAGATACGTACCTCCCATCGGCCGCAGGTACGGACGGTAGGAGGGGCTTTCTATGACCAATTACAATGCTCGCGTACCTGGTCTGACTCCACCTAGCTCCAGCCAGCCCGCACCGTTCGGATGGGGCACAACGTGCCGTCCAATCGACGGCTTCGAGATGGACCTCCCTCGCAAAGCGTTCAGGGGATGAATGGTACGTACCTTCAGTGTATCGTCGGTTTGGTGCCTTGGGGGAGACACCTCACACTGGGCAGTTCCTGCGCAGTGGCAGGTTCCATGATCCATCCCATCCCGTTCACGTTCCCATCCCGCTGCTCACGGTACGTCCACCCTCAGTCTCCCTCTCCGTCTCGCTCACGGTCCAGGGCATCCTTTCCCCCCCCGTCTCCCAGTCGGGGCCTATTCCCCGTCCAGCCCACGTCCAGCCCACCATCCACACGCCCTCTTTTGCGCCGACGTTCACACCCTCCTCCTCCTCCTCCGCGCACACGCCTCACTCCTCTCTCTGTGTGTGTCTCTCCCCCCTTCTGGGGCTCCTGGCTTGCCTCCTCGCCCGCTCGTTGGACTGGAACCCCCCCGGGACGGGACTGGACTGGACCTGGGCTGGGCAGACGGCCTGAGAGAGAGAGAATCCACGTCCTCTATGGTGTCCTGCGAGAGGAGACAGGGTGGGCGGCCACCGGTTCGTTCGTTCGTTCGTTCGTTCCCTTTTTTTTCTGGAGCCCGCCGCCTCGCCCATCGATTCCTTTTCCTTTTTCTCCTCTCTTGCCCCCATCCCTCGTTCTTCTCATCATCTCCTCATCGTCATCCTCGTCGTTCACGACAATCCCTTCCTCTCTTCCTCTTCCCCCACTCCTTTTTCCTTTTCACAGTCACTCTCTTGAATAATTCAACCGTAAAACCATTCTCTTGAATCCCGTCACTCCTTTCCGGGTATTCCCATTACGTTCCTTCAGTCCGGTTGAATTTCGACACATTCGTTCTTCGCGAACCCGACACTATTCACACAACCAAAACCTCCTGATCCCCTTGTTGGATTCTGGACGACGCTCCTTAGCATATCTTACCTTAGCAGCTCCTTCTATACCTTCCCTAGCCTTACAGCGCCATCCTTCTTCACACCTATTACCGCCTTTTGAGCGCTTACCGAGAATACCACACAAACCCCCCACGATCCCGATCACGCTGCGGACGCGACTTACACCGAGACTTGACCCTCGAAACACTCCGTCTTTTGATCGTAATCGCACCTCACCCACACCGCGATAACATCCTCGCCTGTCAAATCTCCCCCTCGATCTTTCGATTTCAAGTGGACAGAAAAAGTCATGGCTACTGAGGTGGAAATCCCGGTGGCTCTCGCCCCGGCTGCCGCGACACCTGGCTCCTCGACCCAGGAGTCCATTCAGACCCCGAGCAAGAGCAACCAGACTCCTTCTCCGACTTCCGCCAACGGCCAGGCCCCCTCTTCGCAATCGAGGCGCCCGCCTCGCAAGAGCACCCTGACCCAGCAGCAGAAGAACCAGAAGAGGCAACGTGCCACTCAGGACCAGCTCACAACCCTGGAGATGGAATTTAACAAGAACCCCACCCCTACTGCCACCGTTCGTGAGCGGATAGCGGAAGAAATCAACATGACCGAAAGATCTGTTCAGATCTGGTTCCAGAACAGGTATGTCGTCTTAGCCCCTGAGTTCACGCGCTGGGACCGTGAGCGCGCGCATGCGCCCTTGGAGCACATGGCTGACTCTCTCCTGCAGACGCGCCAAGATTAAGCTTTTGGCGAAGAAGAGTCTCGAGACCGGAGAAGATATTGATTCTATCCCCGAATCCATGCGAGCTTACCTTGCCATGCAGGCTATGGAGTCTGGCAAGGGTCTCGGCGGCCCCTTCCTTGGCCGAACCGGGCTTCTTCCTTATGGCCACAGCAACATGCTGCTCGGCGGCGACCAGAGTGGCCAAGGCAAAGTTTGTGAGTATTTCCAGGAGCTTCACCGCGTAAAGGACATAGCTAACAGGTTCGCAGTGATCCACCATCTCACCTGCCGGTCTCTGAGCATTGGCAAGTGGACTCGTGTTGGCCAAAACACGATGGATCTGATCATCTTCTACTCCCCTGACAAGTGCACCATGACCTACTACATCAACAACGAGCAGGCAGGCTACAAGATCGAGTACCCCTTTGCCTACATCAAGAACATCTTCCTCGAGAACCAGGAGGGCGATCCCAACAAGCCCGGCGGCATCGTCATCGAGCTGAACCGCCCCCCGAACTTCTTCATGGACTCGTCTCCCCAAGCGAGCGGATTCTTCCAGTGCGGCGACTTCACCGAGGACCAGCAGGCTTCCCAGTGCCTGGTCCACCACCTCGGCGGTAACCCCAAGGTCTTGAGCGGTCAGCTGGCCAAGTTGGTTTCGCTGGAGGCCTTCATGAACCGCAACAACCCGCACGCCTTCATCGACCAGCAGCATGCTCTGTCCGTGTCGGCCCCCGTCTCGCCTACCGGTCGTCCTTCTTCGCAGCCCAACTTCGCTCAGCCTCACATTGGCATGTTCCAAGAATCCTGGGGCATCAGCAACATGCACCCTGGCATGCGTGGTCCCGGCCACAAGAGACAGCGTAGTCGTTCGGTGCCCATGGCCGTCGACTTCTCCATGCTTCAGACGCCGATGCCTTCGTTCTACATCCAGCAGCCTGGCGAGATGTCCGCTCCTCAGACCCCTGGCCCCAACATCTACGCCCCCATTCCCCAGCAGCCTGGCGGCCTGGGTCCCAACCTGAGGATCGACACCCAGGCTGGCTTTGGCCTGGACATGCGCCAGTACCCCATGTCGGCCACGACCGCCTCTCCCTCAGAGTTTCCCACGAGCCCCGCGTTCTTCTCTCAGGGCCCCGAGCCGAGCCCTCTGCCGGCGTCAAGCTACAACACCCCTTACGGCAGCGCGTTCCTCTCGCCTATGGCAAACCCCTCAAACGGCATGATCCCGCAGTCTGTCTCCCCGCTTTCCTTTGGCAGCCACGGCGAGCCGTCGATTGTCGAACAGTCGCCTCCTCTCTCCATGCTCGGAAGACCGGCGTCTGCCGATATCTACACCCAGGGCGACAGCGGCTCCTGCGCTGTTTCTGACGACGGCACGGGTCTGAATGAGATGTACTCGAAGCACACCATCAACTTGCCGATGCACCCTCACTCTCCCGCTTTCGTTGAGCCCGGTCAGACCGATCTGGACATGAACCAGCTGGTGCAGTTCGACCACGTCGATCCCAGCTCGTTGTCACCCGAGTCGATGGCTCCGGTGCACCAACAATGATCGGTCCTGATTCAAGCCTGCAGTGCTTGATTCGGTCAATGGGTATTTGGGTGGCGTACATATAAACGGGCTTCGGCGTGCTTCGAGGAGCATTCTTGCGGAGGAAAGAGGAGTTGCTTGCCTTGATTATTCACAGCTGGCGTTGAGGAGCTCGATATATACCAGATGGGTTGCGCTTGGTCTACTTTCGACACACCGATGACTACGACGCTTGACTTTGCTCTCGCTCTATTTTCATCCATCGGCCACGACGAATCTGCATGACGATACCTCTCTTCGGATTTCGATCATGCGTGTCTGGCACAAGCGATCGTACATTTGCACTTTTTTTTTCAATCTACTTCTACCATTTCCGAGTCATTTATTTGCCGCGAACAAACTGATTTCGTTGCGAAGGTGGTCACGTCTCGACCTCCTGCCTCGTCATTATCACCCATCATCTTGATAGCTATGCCCCCGTACAAAGACGACGGCATGGCGCCTAATAACCTCCCCTTCATCCTTCGGTTGGCTTGCACTGCACGTTACCTTTTTTATCTATTTCTTCTGTCATCGTTCATGAATCAAAGATGTCTTGGCCGCGGGTCTGGAGATGAAAATGGGGAGAAGCCCAGGTGGCTTGGGGTTTTCCTGGTTCCTAATCAGTCACAGAGTTTCGAAGATATACAAACTCCGACACACAAACAACACTTTTTGATCTACCTCTGGGGTATTCTCTATTTTATTTCTTACTGGTTTGAAGGGATTGTGAGGGAGCAGGGGCTTGTGGCTTTTGTGTTGTATGCCGGCACTTTGGAGCGGTTTAATGGGAAAAACCGCAACGGTGGCCTGGCGGCGAGAGGCTGGGCCGGCCGTTGCTCGAAAGAGGCGGTTGGCTTGTAAGCATTGACGATAGAGTTGAGAGACAGATGGGCATCGAATCCCTGTTTTCCCACCTTTACATGCCTTGGAAGTTCCGCTGAGTGGTTCCTAGTAGCACTGTAGCAGTGCTTGCGGTGACCGCGAGTGGTCCGCGACTGCTAGTGGTCTTGTGATGCTCCACGCCGTGCCCGTGATTCCCTCCCATCGTATTGGCGCAGCGGTGACAGCTGGGGCCGCCGATGTAACGTCCATGGCGAAAAGATCCGATTTCAGAAGTGACGGCGCAGTGGCCCGGTGGCTGGATCTGCCGGAAAACACCGGTACCCCATTATTGTACCGAAGATTCTGTTTTCCTGGGCGGCCGCCGTCGGTGTTTGACGTGGGATAACGAGCGTCCGGAATCTGTGCGAAATTCGTCACGTCTGGCTGCAAGTAAGGCTGACGAATATCTGTCTATCTAGGTATGCAAGCGAATGCGCTGAGACGGCGGGTTACACGAAGCGCGAGGCGCAGCCTGCTGGCTGACGCTGCGCGTCGATTCCGCTCCTCTTTCTCGAGAGAGAAGGATACAAGTACGGCCTCGTGTCTTAGACTTAATCTCTCGTCTTCTCTTCACGGGGAGCACGCATGACGGGCACAGGACATTGTGGACATGAAGGTACCGAGACAAATTTAGTGCGCGCGTTGCATCGGCAGTGCGTGGTCAACGGGACTGAACCATTTGCCCTGCGAGACGGTCATCCAAGAAGAGAGACAGCCTGGTCAGCCGACTGAGCTGGAAGGCGAGGCAGAAATAGAAGTAGGTAGCTGTAGCTGTAGCATCGTGTAGATAAGGCGATATAGCATGGCGAAGCTCTTCGCCTCCCGGGAGGACGAGGCGTTTCCTCTGAACGCTACAGGCGGCGGCTGGAGATGATTGTCTTAGAATCCTCGAGCCCGGCCCGCGGGGAAAGAAGCCGGAGGACGGAGGGAGCTGGAGTCTTTAGTGTAAAAAGGATGACGGCGAAGAGGAGGGGCGGCCGCTAACGTGGAGGTCCGAGAGTGTCTAGTGTATGTAAGTCCTAATGGCATGTTTCTATTCATGGAGACGGGGGCGGAGATGCTTAGTGGTGATGATGATTATGATAATGGCGATGATGATGATTACTCGGGTTTTTGAGACACCGAAGGGCGTTACCCGCGGGTGCGAGGCACAGATGGGGCAAACCCGATCAGTGTCCCCGTATCCGAGACTGTGGATCCGTGGAAGGTCAGCGAGAGGGGGAAAAAAAAAACGTTACGGGAGCGCCGGGACGCACGGCATGCGAAAAGGCCAACTGGGGGAAATGCCGTTTTTGGGAGTTCAAACTTCCAGTGTCTTCGGCAGGTACGGATAATGCTGATAACCCAGTCTGTGGTATTACTGGCTGGGTGCTTTTTAGCAAGGTACCTGTGTACTACTACAATTGAGATGAATGACCGTCCAAGAGTGCAATGCAAGGCCAGTCTGCGCGCGTTTTCCTTCGCGCTTCTCTTTCTCCCTCTCTCATTTTGTTTAGACTTTTGTCTGCCCGTTTTGTTTGGACTGGCTGGGAAGCCCCTGCGGGGAGGGCCAGGCGGCCACGTTCGTCCCAAGGTCGATCGGGCGGTGGGCGCCTGCTAGGACGAGGTTCGGGGATGTAGGACGGCCCTCTTTTTTATCCTTCCATCGACAGGTGCCTACCTAGGTTGGTACTGGTAGGGACTTCGTGGAATGGCCCGAATGGGAGAGGGCTGAGATAACAGGAGTTTGATCAAAGCTGCCTTGATGGTGTGGAGGGGAAGAAGGGTGTTAGTGTGGGATGCTTTCTTGGGAGCATCAGCATCAGCATCAGCATCAGCATCGACCTACGTCGTCAACGATACTCGAGGCTTGCCAGACCAACGCGTAGCCTGGGCGATCGCTGTGCTGTGCTTTGTCGAAACAAACCCAAGAAAGTGTGATGTCGCCAAGAGACCTTTCGCCCGCTCGTGATCGGGAGCTTCGCCGATGGGGCGACAGAAAATCAATGCAACTCCTTGAGGGTGGGCGTCGCGGCATGCAGTTGGCACTCGCACTTTCTCGGCCAATGACGTCCTCAATGCGGGGCACGCGAAGAATTGCTTTCCCACCTCGGTCCTCTGCGCTGCTTTGCCGGGGTTGCCTTGCGACCCCTAACCACCCGCCGTGCCTTCCGTTCCAACATCACGCCCGATATCCTCCTGTTGGGGGCAGGCACGCACTACCTAATGCTGTACGGGTGTATTTCCCGTATTACTGCGTTGCGCCGCGTTCCGATGCGCTCGCGATGTTACGCTCCACTATCTAGCTACTAATAGCGCTATAGCGTACGATGTAGTGTACGTCTTTTCTACGCGTCCGTTGGTGCCCCCTTCAGGCGCGAAAAAGGGGACAGTAAGTCGGTGACAGCGGCAGTGGCAGTGCAGAGACGTGCCAAGGCGCCTCGGGGACATGGTCGCCTTCTGACCCCGTGATTGGGTTTGATGCCATCCCCACGGGCGCCTTCCTGACTTTTTGCCAAGCTCCCCGTCGCTCTTACTCTTGCGTGTTGTTGGCGGCGCAGCATCAACTCCTGTACGTATGTAGGCAGGTGCGGTACTCCGTACTTGCCTTTACCTCAGCCGTCGGGCGGCATCCCGTGTCTGAGGCATCTTCATCTCCATCTCTCATCCTCCGCAATCGAAGCAAGCCTCGATTCTAGCAGGGGGCGGGCTAAACCAACCTGCACTTTCTACCCGGCGCTTCCCACGACGACCCTCACCTTTCGGGAATAGGCACAGAACCGCCCGACTTTTCTCTCCGCCTCTTTTCTCCTTCTTCGACGCTGCTATCCATCCCAATTCATTCGATTCAATATCGCTTCAGCAAATACTATGCGCCATTGATAATACTTCACTTTGCTTGCATTGTTAACCCACACACAGCCGACTACGCGATACCCTCTCTTTTTCTTTCTTCTTCATTGTCAGTTGTGACGTCGGCCTCGCTGGTCACTTTCGCTCCCACCCCCGACGGTTTCAGCCCTGCGAGCATTCTTCGTTCTGTATCCGTACCCATCTCACGGCTGCTTGCACCATTTGCGACGTCTGCGTTGGGTGCGTTGCAGAGAGCCACGCCTGATTTAGCAACGAACGCGCCACAAACCGCGCCGCTGAGGCCAATGAAGAGTCTCGCGAACGAGCCGTTCTGGTGAATCCGGCCCGTCATCAAGGCGACCCGTCTGGAACAAGCGCAACATTGCCGTCTTCTAGGCGCAAGCTAGCCCCTGCGACTAAGCCGCGTGCGCGCTCTCGATCTGCGCCTCTGGGGTCCAGACTGCCCCCAGCCTAGACAGAAACCGACAAGCTCGCCCCCCGAGAATGGATAGCCGGAACTCTGGCGACGCCTCTTCTCGTCAACATGAAGACAACCGCCCCGCCCCCGGTGCTCCTCACCCAACTTCGACGACCACAGCTTCTTCCGAGACGGCTCATGACACCCCGTCGCCCGCAGTAACCCCCGCGCCTCGCGCAGCGCAGAGACTCCAGCCGAGAAGAGCCATCACCGACCCCATGGGGAGCAAGGGCACCTTCGAGGGCGGCCACGTCCGTTTCTCAGACGATGTGCCTCGCGAATCCATGCGCGGCTTCGACCCGGCCAGCTCCCACCCGAACCTGGGCAACCCGGGCCTCTACACCATCCCCTCGAGGGGCGACTTGGAAGGCCACATCCTGCCTGAGCCCTCGTCTTCGCGCGCTCGCCCTGGTAGCGACCAGAGCTCTGCCCAGCCCTCCGAGTCCGAACTCAAGTATCCCGTATATCGACCAGAGCCGACCAAGAGGGCCAAGTGGATTGTTGCGAAGGAGACGTTGGGCGATCAGCTTCGAAAGGCGTACGATGTCTACATTGTGCAGGGTCTTTTGCGCCAGAAGCCGCTCCCTCCCAGCGCCGATGGAAGGCATGTTCCGCTCAACGCCGCGAGGAAACGAGGTGAGCCTCTCATCGATGAGCGCACCAGGAGACCGTACATCAGCAACTTCATCCGCTCCAGTCGCTACACCATATGGAGCTTTCTGCCTAAGCAGCTCCTGTTCCAGTTCAGCAAGATGGGCAACTTCTACTTCCTCGTTATCGGTATCGTGCAAGCCCTGCCGGGTCTCAGTACCACTGGCTCATACACCACCATTGCGCCACTGGCAGTCTTCGTCTCGCTGTCCATGGCAAAGGAAGGGTACGACGACTACCGGCGTTACCTTCTCGCGCGAACCGAAAACCTCAGTCGCGCGTGGGTTTTGGGAGAAAGATCCAAGAAATCGACCGCTAGGATGAAGAGGCATCAAGGCGGAGAGGAGGAGCTGGCCGTCGAGCCCACCGAAGATGGATGGTCTGAGATCGAGTGGCAGGATATCAAAGTGGGCGACATTATCAAGCTTCACCGAGACGACGACGTTCCCGCCGATATCGTGCTTCTTAGTGCCTCGGGGCCGAACAGTACGGCCTACATCGAAACGATGGCTTTGGACGGAGAGACGAATCTTAAAGCGAAGAGGGCATCTCCGCTTTTGGCAGAACGGTGTCAGACCACGGACGGAATCAAGTCGTGCGAGGCCATGATTGTGTCGGAAGATCCCAACGTCGACCTTTACAGGTACGACGGTCGCGTCACTGTCAAGGAGGAAACGCTTCCTCTGTCGCTCGACAATGTCATCTATCGAGGTTCGACGATGCGCAACACGACCGAGGCGATCGGCATCGTGGTCAACTCTGGAGAGGAGTGCAAGATCAGGATGAACGCCCAGAAACACGTGCGCACCAAGGCGCCAGCCATGCAGCGCGTTCTGAACAGAATAGTCATCTGGCTCATCGTTGTGCTCCTAGGACTCAGCAGCGGTCTGACACTCGGTTACAGTCTCTGGAAGGACCCAACCGAGGATGACTCCTGGTATCTCAGCGGCGAGACCATCTCTCTCAGGAAAGTGTTCATTGCTTTCGTCTTGATGTTCAACACTTTGATTCCGTTATCACTCTACATCAGCTTGGAGATCATCAAAATCATCCAGTTTTACATGATGGGAGACGTCGAGATGTACGATCCCGTCTCCAACACGCCCATGGTCGCAAACACCACGACAATCCTCGAGGACCTCGGACAGGTCAACTACGTCTTCTCAGACAAGACCGGCACTCTCACGGAGAACGTCATGCGTTTCCGGAAGATGAGTGTCGCCGGGACTGCGTGGCTGCACGACATGGACATCGAGCGAGACGAACAGGCGAAGCAGAAACTCATCGAGATGGCACGAAAAAAGCGCAAGGGCAAGGGCAAGGATAAACATCGCGAAAAGACGACCGTCAACGACAACACCGAGCCCAATAGTTCACATGCCGGACAAGCTGCCGGGCGACCGTCCGTCAGCTCGTTTGCCCGAAGGAGATCAACAAGTAGGGCTCCGCAATCAGAGCCCGAGCTCAAGACCGAGGAACTTCTCGAATATTTGCGACGCAAGCCAGACACGGTCTTCTCCAAGAAGGTCAAACAGTTCCTGATTTGCATCGCTCTTTGTCACACTTGTCTCCCTGAGACTATGGACAATGGCGACATCGAGTACCAGGCCGCCTCGCCCGACGAGCTTGCATTGGTGGAGGCAGCTCGCGATCTTGGATACATCGTCATTGATCGGCCTGCTCAGTCTGTCATTTTGCAACTGACCGATGCCGACGGATCCATCAAGAAAGAAAGTTATCAAGTGCTGGACGTCATCGAATTCAGCAGTCAGCGAAAGAGAATGTCCATCATCATTCGCATGCCGGACGGTAGAGTCTGCGTCTTTTGCAAAGGCGCCGATAATGTTATCCTTCCCCGTCTCAAACTGAGTGGGCTTGCTATGCAAAAAGCCCATGCAGTTCAGCGTAGGGCGTCGATCCGCAGGAGCGAAGACAAGGCTCACCACCAACGCATCAGTACCGGAGGCACACCCCGAAGCAGTATGATGCTCGCAAGAACATCGATGTCAGACCGACGAAGCTTCATGCAGAGGCGTGAAAGTCTTAGGATGTCTTCAGACTTGCACAGGCGAGGAAGCGCGGTCACCGACGACATTGAGTCATGGTCACCGCGCCGAGAATCCCACGATGTTGGCTCGCCCGTGGCCCCCCCAGAAATCTGGTCATCTCCGAGACCCAGTATGACGATGAGCGAGGTTGAGATCGATGAGCTCATCGACGAGTCGATAGCGCTCAATGAGGGCACCGTTTTCGAGCGATGCTTCCAGCACATGAACGATTTCGCCTCGGACGGCCTGCGTACCTTGCTATACGGCTATCGATACATCGGAGAAGACGAGTACAAGTCCTGGAAGAAGATATACCAAGATGCCACGACTAGCCTGGACAATCGACAGCAGAAAATCGAGGCCGCCGGCGAGCTGATTGAAGACAAGTTCGACCTCGCCGGAGCCACCGCCATTGAAGACCGCCTGCAAGAAGGTGTTCCCGACACTATAGACAAGCTTCGACGCGCCGAGATCAAAGTTTGGATGCTGACCGGGGATAAGCGTGAGACCGCCATTAATATCGGTCACTCGGCCGGCCTCTGCAAACCTTTCTCTGAAGTTTTCATCCTGGATGCCACCATGGGCAACCTGCAAGAGTCGATACTGTCCACCTTGGGCGAAGTCGCAAGAGGAATGCTCCCCCACACCGTGGTGGTTGTTGATGGCCAGACTTTGGGCACTATCGAGGAGGATGAAGATCTCAGCTTTCTGTTCTTCGATTTGGTGGTTAGAGTGGATTCCGTCATTTGCTGCCGTGCCTCCCCTTCCCAGAAGGCCACTCTGGTCAAGCGCATTCGCCGCCAAGTGCCGCATTCTCTAACTTTGGCTATTGGAGATGGTGCAAACGATATCGGCATGATCCAGGCCTCTCACGTTGGCATTGGCATTTCCGGGCGCGAAGGTCTCCAGGCTGCTCGCATTTCCGACTACGCCATCGCCCAGTTCCGTTTTCTTCAGCGCCTCCTATTCGTCCACGGCCGCTGGAACTACCTCCGAACGGGCAAATACATCCTCGCCACTTTCTGGAAGGAGATAGTGTTCTTCCTCCCCCAAGCATACTTCCAACGCTACACAGGATACTCTGGAACTTCTTTGTACGAAAATTGGAGCTTGACAGTGTTTAATACGTTTTTCACTTCACTGGCGGTCATCCTGTTAGGTGGGTTGGAAAAAGATCTGCAGGCCAAGACACTGCTTGAAAACCCTGAGCTGTACACATACGGCCACAAGAGCAGAGCGTTCAACGTCAGGCTTTACGTTGGATGGACACTGATAGGATTGATCGAATCTCTGATCATCTGGTGGGCCACATGGGCGGTCTACAACTCCCTGCCTTTCGACCAGGACACCTCGCTTTACGCCATGGGCAGTGTTGTCTTCACTGTCTGCGTGGTATTCATCAACATAAAGCTCATGTAGGTCTGCCTCCATGAAACTTCTGGCACTGATGCTGACGAATATAGGGTCCTTGAGATGGAGAACAAGACCGTCATTATCCTGGCTGGTTTCCTCATCTCAGTCGGAGGTTGGTTCCTCTGGAACATTCTTCTCTCTGCCGTGTTTAGAGGCGAGCACCGCATTTACATGATCCGTCACACATTCTTGAACAATTTTGGCCGCACTCTCAACTACTGGGCGGTGATATTCATTACACTTTCAGCTGTCATTGTTCTGGAGCTGCTGATCAACGCAATCCGCCGAGTATACTGGCCACAGGACGTTGACTTCATGCAAAGACTTGAGAAGGATGCCCGCAAGGAACAAAAGAATGAGTCCCAAATTGAGCAGGCTGATGCAACTGCTCTGGAGGTCATTCCAAACAAGACGAACTCCAGCTTGAAACCTAACGACCTTCCATACGAGACAGATGCTATGCCTAGAGCGAGCCATCAATCAGGCCGTTTGTCGCATCACCAGGCCCGCGCCTCCCGCAAGTCACGAGATGAGTCTGCGGCAAGGGCCTTCACACCACCCATCGAAGAGAGCAGCATGGCCGTAGAGGAGGGGTCAAACTGGTCAAAGCAGCCACGGAAACCAGCATTGTCCATGGCTTCAAGGTGGCTGGGCAACAAAAAAAGTGCGCACACCAGTAGTTCCATAGAGCTACAGTCCAGGACGGACTCCTGAGGGGTGTGGGGCAGACATGCATTATGGCCGCAGCACATTGCAGCCTAGGGATTGCTCAACAGTGTTACCTGTATGCACCATTCTTCAGCATGCACCTGCAACAGCACAGCGTTGGCATTCTTTTTCTTTTCCCTTGTTTTTGATACCACGGTGGTGTTTGGCGAAGGGGGCCCCTCATCTGGCGTTGGGGCCGGTACAGCTCTTCTAATGTATACATACAATCCAACGAATAAAGAAGAGTAGACACATCGTAAAGGAATCCAAGACTCTGGGTGTCTGGATCCACGTGAACAGGTGCTTTGAGTGACTTTTTGATGTAGTGACAAGCATATCCTTGGAAAAGGTGAGCAAACAGGTCCATGGGCGCTAAAGGGTATTACGAGGTGCTCAGGCTGTATATTACGGATTAGAACAGTAAAGAAGCAGAGTATGTACATGAGTCTGAGTCTCGCATGTAGAGTTCAGGGATGACCACCATCAGCCATGTCCTTTCACACCGAATACGCTCAAAAGGCTTGTGGGCCATGATGCTAAGGGAATGCTTTGGAGTTGGTCAGTGAGCAAGAGCTGGGGCGTTTTAGTTGTCCTTGCTCTCGTCGGACTTGTCCTCCTTCTTCTCCTCCTTCTCTTCGGACTTGCCCTCCTTCTTCTCCTCCTTGTCCTCGGGCTTGTCCTCCTTCTTTTCTCCCTTCTCCTCGGGCTTGTCCTCCTTCTTCTCCTCAGACTTCTTTTCTTCCTTCTCCTCCTTGGGCTTGTCCTCGGACTTGTCGTCCTTCTCGGGCTTGGACTCCTCCTTGGGCTTCTCCTCGGCAGAAGAGCCGTCAGACTTCTTCTTCTCTTCCTTCTGCTCCTTGGGTTCTTCGTCCTTCTTCTCTTCCGCTGGCTTCTCTTCCTTCTTCTCTTCCGTGGGCTTCTCCTCCTTCTCCTCGGCCTCGGGCTTCTCTTCCTTGGGCTCCTCGTGCTTCTCCTCCTCGTGGCTGGCGTGCTCGGCGTGGCCCTTGGGCTTCGACTCGCCCCACGGCAGGATCACGGCGAGACCGGCGACGGTGACGAGGGCCGATCCGAGTGCGCTTTGGTAGTATTCTAGTCAGCGGCCGTCATGCGGCAGGAGAGAGATTGCTTACAGAGGGAGCTCGCTCTGGGGCTTCGCGGCGCCATGTTGGCTGGCGTAGGTCCTTTGCGCGAACCGAGGGCGGAACTGCTGGGGACGGATGGTCCGGCGCGCCGAGAGTCGGAGGGCGGAACGCATGGAGGCAGCTCTGGCGAAAGACATCTTGTAGATCGGGTATTAGTTGAAGATTAGAAGAACTTGGTGCGTTCCAAGATGATATACAAGTCGTAGAACGAATGCGTGGCAATCCAATTGGACTCTTTTTCAAAGACGTGTCAACGCGAGAATTATCGGGATTAGATGGGGAGGAAACTGGACGGTCACAGCCACGAAAAGAAACGACGAGAAAAAAGCTGGCCGGCTGGGCTGGGGTGGCAGCCGTCCGAAGTTTAGAGCTCGGAGCTGCGAGCTGCAGGTAAGCTACCTGGCAACGCTCAGCAGCTGTAGCACCCTGGGGTGGATGGGGAACGAGCTTCCACGAGCCATTCGGCCAATGAAAGGGAGGGGCCTGGATGGTTCCAGACGCCAGGGTGGCTGGCTCCCCACAGCTTGAGGTGACGACATTTACCAGGGCTGCACGGACGGTCCCCGACGAAGCTCGGGGTTCTATCGGCGGTAGATATTTACGTAAGCTCGGCTCCGGAATTACTCTCTGCCGAAAGTGGTGGGCAGCTCCCGTCATGGAGCACGGGCGCCCAGATTGGTCCCTGCACAGTCTCAATCAGTGGAGGCAGCTGCGGACCAAGCCAGACAGGTGGGGTCCACTTTCGCGGGGCAGGACCTGGAACCTCCCGACAACAGCACTATTGCCTGCTTCCGCCTCCCGCCCTCAAGACCTCCTGCCTAGAGCTCAACCCCACCAACGCTCGCCGCTTCTTTACGACGGCGTCTGTTGTCGTGCTACAAATTTTGCAACTCCCAATCTATCGTCCATCCGTATCTCAATTCAGTTTTTCAAGCTTCATTCCTACCAACGCAGGCGTCGATTTCCAACCGCCTCTGCATGGCCAGAGCCAACGCTTCCCGCTAACACGCCACCCGCCGACGATTACCTCCTCCTTTCACCACGCTCCCCCGCCTCCACCGACGAACGATCACATCTTCAACATGTCTTCCTCCGGCGTTCCCCAGAACCCGACACCGCAGACGGTGATCCAGCTCGTGCAGAAGTTGGGCGACGCGGACCCGGACTTCCGGTTCATGTCGCTGAACGACCTGCTCCAGGTTCTCGCAAACGGCAAGCCCGACTTTTTGCACCACGACTACAACGTCGCCGCGCGTACGGTCGACAGCATCATCAAGGCGCTCGACGACGGGAATGGCGAGGTGCAAAACTTGGCCATCAAGTGGTTCGTGAAGTTCCTCTCCGCGGCAAGCACGTTTCGAACAACAGACTGACCGCTCTCCTCGTGACGAACAGCCTCGGGCCCCTGGTGGCAAAGGTTCCGACACCAATTATCGCTCCGATGATCGAGAAGTTGTCGTCGATTAGGTTGAAGAACTCTGTCGACAATGCCATTCCACTGCTTGCGCTCCGCGCCGTCATGACGGCGCTGCCGAAGCCCACGCCTGGGTTGCCGCCGTCGAAGGAAGTCCAGGAGGCATACAGCGCCGTGAGCCGTGTTTTGGTACCGCGCTTGCTCGGTCCCGGATTCCAGCCTCCCCAGGTTGCGTCGAACAATATCACTCTTCCGTCTGTGCCTAGGGGGCTCCTGAAGATAGACAAGGATCTGAGCCCGGAGTCGGTCGACATATTGATTGAGGTCGTGCGTTGTTTTGGCCCAATGCTCTCGCCTCTCGAGATCGAGGCTATGCAGGACTCGGTCATCACCATCCTTGAGAACGACAAGACCACTTCAGTTGTCAAGAAGCGTGCTGTCGTGGCGATATCCATTCTCGCGGTTCATCTCTCGGACGAGTTGATGGACCAGATGGTCCGGCGCATGGCCAACAACCTGAATCAGTCTAATATCTTACCCGTTACCCGTCGTCTGTACATCTCTATTACGGGATCGCTGGCAAGGTCCATTCCTGGTCGATTCGGCGCATACCTGAACACCTTAATGCCCTTCATTCTGCAAGCTCTCAGTGTGGGTGAGCTTGAGAAGCACCTGGAGGAGATCAGCGACGGCGATGACATCGGCCAGGAGTTCAATGAGGTGCGCGAGTCTGCTCTTGTGGCTCTCGAAGCGTTCTTGGCTGCTTGCCCGACGGAGATGCGCCCCTTCACCAACGACACAATCAATGCCTGTCTCAGGTATCTCAAGTACGACCCCAACTACGCTATGGGCGATGACGACGAAGACATGGAGGTCGACGAGGACGAGGATGATGAGGATGCGGACGACGAGTTTGACGACGACGCCGGCTTTGACGACGACGATGACGACGCGAGCTGGAAGGTACGTCGGTGCGCCGCCAAGGCTTTGTACACTCTCATCTCAACCCGTGGAAGCGGTGATCTGCTCGAGAACGGTGTTCTCTACAGTCAGGCTGGGCCCGCCCTTGTAAAGAGATTCGACGAGAGAGAGGAGAACGTTCGTCTGGAAGTCATTTCTTGCCTGTCCCTCCTCGTACGCAAGACTGGCGAGGGTATCTATCCCGCCGACCTATCCCTCGACGACCAAGAAGCCGAGCCCCCCAGCATGGTTCCGGTCAGCCGTAAGAGAAGACGCCAGAGCAGTGTTGGTGGCACCATGGCCGCTCACGTTGCGACAGGTCTCACATCTCCTACTCTCGAGAGAATTCCCTCCACGGGGCCCCGTGCCGACTTGGCTCGCTTCACTCCCACCATTGTCAAGGCGTCCACAAAGCTGCTGAAGGGCAAGGTTATCCCCACAAAGCAAGCCATCATCAATCTCTTGGACGATATTATTACGGTTCAGCGTGGGGGCCTTTCTGACTACTTCAACGACGCCATTGGCCCCATCATTGAGTCTATCAAACCCACGGGGGCTTCTGCACTGGCCTCGTCTCTGGCCGCGTCTGGCGGCAATGCATCCGCCACACCCAGCACCCTCCGAGTTGCGGCCCTTAAGCTTACCAGCGACATCGCCAAAACACACTCTTCAAGTCTTCTCCAGCCATACCTGACCAAGGTTGTAGTTGGAGTGGTCGCGGCGGCCAACGATCGCTTTTACAAGATCTCTAGTGAAGCCATTGGAACGATCGAAGAGTTAGTTAAGGCCATCACTCCGCCTCGGTCCAAGACGACTGCGCAAAAGTACAAGGATGAGTTGCAGAAGCTTTTCGATACGATCATGAGCCGTATCACTGCGACTGATGCCGATGCTGAGGTTAAGCAGAGGGGCATCCACGCCCTTGGCGTTCTGCTGTCCAGAACTTCTGGTTCTGACGGCGCCGGCTTAATCCCCGCCGACAAGCGGCAGGCGGCCCTTTCGGCTCTTCTCGAACGACTCAAGAACGAGACTACCCGGCTCGCTGCCGTTAGAGCTGTCGATAACGTTGCCGCGTTCAGCACGAGCAGTGGTCAGCTTGAGACGGCTTGGATCCGAGAAGTTGCCTTGGAGCTGGCAGGCCAACTTCGCAAGGCCAACCGTTCTCTTCGGGGTTCTAGCATCCAGGCGCTGAAGCATCTGGTTGTCTCTCCTACCTCGAAGGGCCAGCTCGACGCGAACACCACCCAGGGCCTCGTTTCGGCTTTGGTGCCTGTGATAAGCAATCACGATACCCACCTTCTGGCGCCGGCACTGGTCATCCTCGCAACCCTGGTCAATGAGAACGCAAGCCTTGTGGTTACTGAGTCAATGATAGCTACCATCTGCAGCCTGCTCAAGTCAAGCTACGCCGCGATCGTTCTGGATCAAATTCTCATTCTTGTCACCAAGGTTGGCGAGAGCGGCTCGGGCCAGTCGCTTATGCAGGGCATTCTTAAGGAAGTCAGCGTTGAAGGCGATCCTGTTGTCGTTGGTAAGGTCATCGGCGCGCTCTTGGTGGCCAGCGGTGGCTCCGCCGGCGTCACGATCGAGAGTTTCATTTCCGAACTTCAGCACAGCACGCAGAGCAACGACGAGGCGCGCGTTAGCCTTGCACTTGCCGTCATTGGTGAAGCCGGTCTCCGTCTAGGAGCAAAGTCGCCCGTCAAGCCGGAGCTCTTCCTGAAACAGTTCCACGACGAGCCCGACAAGGTCTCGATCTCAGCTGCCGTGGCGCTCGGCCGCGCAGGCTCGGGCAATGTGCCTGAATACCTCCCGGTCATCCTGGATACCATGCAGAAGGGTGGCAACACGCAGTACTTGCTGATTCAATCGATCAAAGAGATCTTGCAACAAGTCACCGTTCTCTCGGCAGAGGTTGCCCAGTTTGCGGTGCCAATCTGGCAGCACCTTCTTTCCGCCTCTACTATCCCCGATAACCGTGTTGTCTGCGCGGAGTGCGTAGGCCGACTTACCATCATTGATACCCAGACTTTCATGCCCCAGTTGCAGGTGAGTTTATCGTCTAGTATAGGATGGAACCAAGCTAACGATTAACAGTCACTCCTGAGAGATCAAAATCCCGATATCCGTGGCATGGCGGTCCAGGCCGTCCGGTACACGCTTCCAGACAGCGACGAAGCTTTCGATGCCACTTTGAAGAATGTCCTCGTCGACATGCTTCTCGTGATGCTGCAGGACTCCGAGATGGACAACCGTCGTTTGGCCATGTCAACCTTGAACTCGGCTGCCCACAACAAGCCGGACCTGATCTTGCCTCACCTGGGCGAGTTGATGCCTTTCGTTCTTGCCGAGTCGGTCATCAAGCCGCACTTGATTCGCGAAGTGATGATGGGTCCTTTCAAACATATGGTGGACGATGGCCTTGAAGTTCGCAAGGTTAGTGAATTTCACTGTTGGTAATGAACCAGGCTAACCAAAGTTACAGAGCGCATACGAGACTCTGTACGCTCTCATGGAGACAGCTTTCTCGAGAATCAACAACATCGACTTCTATGACCGCATAGTAGCAGGTCTCAAGGACGACAACGACATTCGCAGTCTCTGCAACTTGATGGTGTCAAAGCTCATGGTCATCGACCCTGATGAGACTGCTCGTCGTTTGGATACCATTGCCGAGGCCTACCGCGCAATCCTGTCAACGAAGTTGAAGGACGGCGCAGTCAAGCAGGACGTTGAGAAGCAAGAGGAGGCCAACAAGAGTGTCTTGCGAGTAACCCTTCTTCTCGGTGACAGGCTTAAAACCAGCAAGGCGGGCTCCGGCAATGCTGCAGCCAATGCCAGCGCCGGCGGTACAAGCCAAGTCTGGAACGCGTACTGGGAGTGGGTTAACAAGGAGTTTCAAGCACCGCTCAAGAAGCTGCGCGAGGAGAGTAGGGAATCCCGCGCCGCCTGAGCAGGTGCAATACCGTTAGGCAGTACGCTTTAGGGTTTGTGGAGTAGTAAGGAGTAGATCGACTCAGTGCACGTCAAGACTGCGATATATGCAGAAAATTTCAGAAGTTTTAGTTGCCTCAACTGAGTTGCTGTGAGTCGGAGTGGTAAGTGGTAGCATTCATTTGCCCGAACACACGCAAGACATGCACGATGCCGAGTCTTGGCGCGTTATGTCTGGGCAACTAGCGGTACCAGCTGAACCGCAGTCGCCCACATCATTCCGAGCATGTACCAGAGCCTCGTGAGGGAAAGGACAGATTCTACGTTCTTCGTAATGTGGCGTCGTGGATACGATAATAATTGGGTGTCACGCATGCCGGTTTTGGGGGAAACCCCTTGGCGGGGCTGTTATGCTTAGGCGTTATGGTGAACACGCTTACATGAGCTTTTCCGTCATGATGGTGGTTATGGTCATGCTCCCCATGCGCTTATAAGGCGTCTGGCATTCTCTGGCTAGTCTGTCTGGTCTTTTGTTTCAATCTCAAGTCAACTTAGATAAATTTGTTGTGGTTCTTAAGAGAACAAACAGACGACATCTTTAAGCTATTTTCCCTACCTGCATCACGCACTACGATCACCCACCTATACTGGCCTTCACTAAGCAGAACTACCCGCCATCTAAAAACCTCTTCGTCTCAAATTCACCCAACATGGCAACGTCTCGCGCCTGGACGTTCACATCCCGCGGCAGCCCCCGCTCCGTTCTCTCCCTCACATCCCGGCCCGCGC
Organism: Colletotrichum musae; assembly: GCA_027406025.1. Taxonomy (NCBI): domain Eukaryota; kingdom Fungi; phylum Ascomycota; class Sordariomycetes; order Glomerellales; family Glomerellaceae; genus Colletotrichum; species Colletotrichum musae. Next base: position 1,780,417 of record JANVYC010000002.1, on the reverse strand, counting down.
CGACCTTACCCCCGGCCCAGTCCGTCCTCGCCAAGGGCAAGGCGAAAGGCGCGACAGACGACAGCAGCAACGAGTGGCTCCTCGTCAAGGTCGCCCACGCCGCGCTGAACCCGGGGGGCCACCTCCACGTCAGCATGATCCCGGCCGCGGCGCGCGCGAAGACGGCGGTCCCGGAGCTGGACCTGAGCGGGACCGTCGCCGACGTGTGGAGACCCGGACCGGCGGCGGCGGCACCCGGCACCCGCTTCGTCAAGGGCGACAGGGTCGCCGCGTTCATCCCCGTGTCGTTCGGCTGGCCGACCGGCACCGGCGCGCTGGCGGAGCAGGTCGTCATCCCCGCGCGGTACGCCGTCGCCGTGCCGGCCCACGTGTCCCTGCGGGACGCGAGCTCGGTGATGACGGCCGGGTGCACCGCCGCCGTGACGGTCCGCGCCGCGGAGCTGAGGAAGGGCGGCCGGGTGCTCGTCAACGCGGCCGGGGGCGGGATCGGGTCGCTGGCGGTGCAGATGGCGAGGGCCGCCGTGGGGGAGGGGGGCTACGTCGTCGGCGTCGCCTCGGGCCGGAAGGTGGAGATGGTGAAGGGGCTGGGGGTGGACGAGGTCGTCGACTACACGGCGGGCTCGCGGCCCGTTTCTCACGTGTTGAGGGAGAGGTTCGGCGCCGAGGGGAAGATGTTCGACGCGGTGGTGGACTGCGTCGGCGTGCAGGACGTGTACGCCAACTGCGCGGCGTACGTGGTGCCCGGGGCCGTGTACGCGGCCGTCGGGATCAAGCCGGCGAGCCTGTCGTACGGCGGGCTCATGAAGACCGTGTGGCAGATGCAGATGAACGCCTTGTGGCCGCTCTCGCCGTGGCTGGGCGGCACGGGGCGCCGGTGGGCCGGGACGACGATGATGAACCCCGGGAGGGAGCTGATGGAGGAGGTCATGGGCATGTTGGCTGACGGGCGGATCAAGGCGGTCGTGGGTAGAGAGATTGGGTTTGAGGAGGCATTGGATGGATACGATATTGTTGGCAGTGGAAGTGCAAGTGGAAAGGTCGTTGTCAAGGTTGGTGAAGAGTAGAGGTTCTTATCCTGGATAAGGGGTTGGAGGCTTTTAGCCTTGCAGATTGGCATTGTACACTACTATAGATCTCTTTTGTAACCGGTCTATCATTGTACCAAGATTTCTCCTTTCAGTAGTTGATCACACAAACAGGGTGGTGATAATCTCAAACTATGACCCGCAGGAAACGCCCCGAGCATGACAGTAGTCGAAAGCCGCAACAACAGCTTTCGCGTAGGCAAGAGCCGCTGCCAGAACCTAAGACATGTTAGTCCTTCAGTCGACTTTTTCCACGGCCCTCGACAGAACGCACCATGACATGCATGATCTGATGGCTGGCCCCGAACAGGTCGAACGTCCTCGGGAACCACATCTCAGGGAACTGCAAGAGACGTCAGCAAGCTCGGACTGTGAAAAATACGGTACAATTGTTTGCCTTTGCCCAGTACACCAGCACGGCAAGCGCATTGCACCCGGCCGTGGCAGCCACCCACCGGCCCCCGGCCCGGGCCCACACCTCCGCCGGCCCGGACGCCAAGGTCCCGTGTCCGATGGGCGCGACGAACGCCGCCGTGCCGAACGCGGCGAACAGCACTGCCCGATGGCGGCCGAGGTGCACCGCTCCGATGTTCGGCCGGGCCGTCGCCGCGGCGCAGAGGACGGCTAGGACGCCGGTCGAGAGGACGTAGGCGTCGCGGGTGCGCGGGGAGCAGGGGAAGGCGTAGTGCGCGAGCGGGGCGGTCGAGCTCCACATGAGGGCGAGGACGCCGTGGAAGTCTGCCTTGATGCCGGCGAGGTAGTAGGCCTCGCTGTGGGACATGAGGGTGTGGAAGCTGGAAGGTGTGTTAGCTTGCGAGTTGCGATATGCCGTTGTTAAAACCATCCCTGCGGGCTTCGGAAGAGAGAGAAGGTTTGTTTCGACGTACGCTGTTGACAGAATGAAGCAGATGGTCACACCTGCGGCGTAAATTGTGCAGACGACGACATCCGAAGTCGAGGCGACGTCCCACCTTGGGGGCACGCCATGACTAAAGACGAATTGGGGGAGAAGCACAAAGAGGAATGCGCCAACGACGTGCGAGTAAATGTTGACTGTACGCGGCATCAGCATCCGTCTGTCTTGACCGCCAGGTTCTGGGCGGCTAACTCACTGGTCTCGTTATGGAGATATGACCAGCTTCCGAAGCATTCCCATGTCGAATTGCATGCCTTCCTGCAAGTATGCCGTGTAAGTAACAGAGAGATACTTTGTCTGTTCATGGCAGAACCTAACCTATAGCCAGACTTGATGTGTTCGCTGCCGCATCTTGTCGCACGTGTTGTAAGTCTTTAGCCCCGAGTGTCATAGGATTGAGTGCTTACTGTTGCCATGCGGCTGCAATACATGTCAGCGAACTCTTTCATTCCGGGTGAGTTTCGGTAAGGGCTTCATCTTACGAAGATTATCCCAGACCAGCAGAGCCACCTCCTTCCCTTGACCCTTCTCCTCGCCCATGCCAAACTGACTGCCCCAGCTTCGTCGCTGTCGCCCGGAAGCTCCACCGTCGACAGCCTTTCGCAACCTCTGTCTCAGAGCGTGGGTCGACAGGAGAGGAGACATCTTGAGAAGTACCAGACACCACCAGGGGAGGACCTGAAAGTCACCCACGGCACTCTAAGCCACATGTAACGTGTCGCCAAATGGTTCAAGTTCGAATACGACAACACAAACAACGACGACACGATTATCCAGGTGGGAGTAAAGTAGACGCCGAGGAGAAAAAAAAGGTATCCATCTCCAAACTCACAAACGTTACATCACGCCCAACGTCCAGCATTTTCTTTTCGCTTTTTACCGCCAGAAACGACCGACTACTCAAAAAAAAACACCCTCCCCGGAAGCGCGCTGATCCGGCGTGTCCTCCCACGCGCACGTAGTCACATCTGCCCACCGCCAAATCGCATCTCGTAGGCTGCTGCGCGCCCATGAATAATGCGCATGACAAACAACACTCCCCGAAAAAAGTTCAGACGACCCTCTCTCTCTCTCTTTCGTTCGCTCCTTGTTCCCCGATAATCAACCGCCAAGAGGCGGGAAGACTAGAGCAACTTGCGCTAAAACAGCACAGTTCTGGTGTACGGACCAGAATGCGATCACGCAAACAAGAAAATGACGACGGGACCCGTGCGGGTGACAGACAGCAGGGAACGACCTTGACTTCCCGGTGCCGCGGGCGGAAGCTTGCTCTCATGCTAAAACACTGGACTCAACGACGACCCCTAAAACACACGGAGAAAATATGTTGGTATGATAAGGCTCTTCTGCTATTGTCCCTTAGCGGCGAGAGTGCAACTTCGGTGAACATGTCCAGAACACGCAACTTTTGGAAAGTGTAGAGCACCTGAATTAAGCACCGCAACTCTACTATAACGGTTACATTCGCCGAGTCTCTCTCAATACCTCGTCACTCGGGGATTAGTTGGTTGTTGGTCGACCCCTCCTAGGGCTGGCCGGAGAAGCATCTACTCATATGGGAAGACCCAAGGTCTAGAAAGTCTAGATTAGTATGTAGATTTAGCCCGGAAACTGTAGAGTTCCATATCGGTAAGTCTCTTGAGGTTCACTACCTCGCCTTGATATAACGTTGAAGGAGGGAAACGAAATATCCGTCGAAACTCGCTTCGAGGCCTGTGATCATTACGCATAACTGGCCCGAGACTCTGATCTCGCAGAACTCTCACACCCCACAAGATACAGAAGTTACAACACTTCCTCACTCACGCAGACGCTACCCCTCAGACAGTCCATATGAAGAAGCCCTGGTCTATAACCAAAGTACCCACAAACAGAGTCACAGATACCGTGCGTCTCACTTCGTGGGGTGAGAGAAGCAACCCTCGAGGACTGCCGGGATCACTCCAACCAGGCGGGCATCAGCAACGAATACACGCACCCGTGCAAGCAGCCCTGGCCGAGTCCAGCTGAGCACCAGTTACAGGCCAGCTGCATCAAGAGTTGAACCAGCCAAGAGCGAGGCGCTTGCCTACCACTCCAAGGTCGGTGCTTCGTCCTGCCTAGTCCTATGACTCAGTGCTCAGTGAGAGTGGCCTTCAGCAACCCCTCGAGCGGTCTGCTGCGTTGCCCAGATCAAGTCTTCGTCTCCGTTGGCCTTCATCTGTACTGTCAGATCCAAATCGCAAAATATCGAGGCGAAACATGGCATGACCGTCGTGGCGTAGGGGGTCTTGCTGTCGATTCGCAAGGGGTCCGCTCGGGCCCGAGAACCGAATCCAAAGTCCATGATATTCCCCGTTGTTACAGCCTCAAGCGTGGCATCAGATATTGCTACACTGGTCAGAAATTCTACGTCTAGGAACGCCACTGGGCTTCAAAGAGTGCTATCGGAGGAGACGCCTAGTCAAACGCATGTCAGTGTACCCGAAGGATCCTTGAAGTGAAGACGGGCAGCTGTCCGAGAGAAACGTGGCGAGGGCGACACGAATGAATAGCAGGCATGATGATGAGCGGTAACGTTACCACTTTGCCGTGACGTTTCCGACGAGATTGCTGGCTTATGCCCGGCCGTCCCCGTTGCGAAACGACGGCCTTCTCAACCCCCTGACTTCACTTGATGGTGGATGACACATGTTTTTGCCGCCGTTGTAAGTCAAGTCTTACCAACGGTCAGATCTGTACGCCATCGCCGCCTGATACGGAGCGGGCGTCGTCGGCTGGAAGACAGCTCGTACTCGCTGCGAACGTTGATGGACGACAAAGAAGCTTCGATATGAGATCTCATACAGTCCGGAAGGTGCGGTGGCTTTGCCGCTCCGCTCAAAGGCTTGCCCACCACTCGGAAGCTGCCCCCGGGTCTGGGAACACACTGACGACGGGTTCGCGATCTCGAGGCGGACGCCTTCCGCTTCTTGATCTTGGATCAGTTCGGCGGGCCTATGCCCCTGGGCTCCGCGAACGAAGGCGAGAAGCCGAAGTCGCCTACCTACCTGACTCGCCATCGGGCCGGGAGAGCGCAGTCGCCAAGTGGGCGGTGATTCAGACCGCCGCCGCATGCAGAATCAGAGAGGGGCAGGCCGTCACCGGGTTTCTGGGTTTTTGATTACCGACGAAGGAGTTGCTGACGTGCAGGGTGCGCGAGGCTCCAACATCCAAGCGCAGTGCCCAGAGTGGAGAGCAGTAATTAACTCGCCCGAGGGCTGTAACCTCAAACCTCACGATCTTCATGCTCTGCTTGGGGGTGGAGATGGCACTGTCCACCGCGCGAGACCCCCAAGTTACAGCGCTGCACCCTCCTCGCGAAAATCAATTTCAAGCACGAGGCGAAGAGTGGGCTTTGCGTAACGTAACCTTGTCGATCCATTCTTTGCAGCGGGAAGCTCTGTTCAGCAAGCAAACTTTGGTCGACATTCCCAAGCTCCCCAAGGGACACAAACCGAATGGCTGGGATTAGCCACGGGCGTGCAACCACCCCAGTTGCCCAGCTTGTGTCTCAGACAGACCAACTAATAGTGCGACGTCTAGCTGCTGTGGAATCATCCAGGGCGAAATTCCCGTTTGGGAGGTTTCCGTCATCTGGAAACTGGTGGATTGAAGAGTGTGGATGCAGGAACGGACCGTCTTGTATTGTGTTGGGAAAATACTAGCCAACACCCCCGGGCTGGCCATCCTCAGACCCAGACCGCGCGAGTCAAGATCCCCGTCTCTCCACGATTGGAAGGAGTACGATGACCCCAATGCTACCGTGGTTCGGGCTGCCGCTAAGAAGAAAAAGCGGTTTGTGCTCAATGGCAAGGGAAGACAACCTTTAGGATAATGATGGCGGCAAAAAACAGACCGTTAGAGTATGGGCGAGTTCGTGGTGGTGAAGACGTGTGAGACACTGGCAGGACTCAGCTACCAGTGCCGGGCAAATTCTCACAGCGGTACGGATAGGGCGGGTGCGATACCCGGATGACGAGAACGGACTGGCGGCCTTGTGGTGAAGTTATGTAGACATGCGAGCAGTGAAAAGGGTGCGCTGATCATGAGGATAGCATAGTTGTATGGCTGGCGGCTGGCATGCCTTCATTGTACTAGGTCTATTGGTCTGTACCATGAAGGGGCGGCCGACGCGTCAAGTGTTTGGCGTCAAATGTTTGGCCAAAGGAGCTATTGGCGTATGTTGTATAAGCCACGCGAGAATTTGCATGTTGGCCTGGGGCTTGGCGGGAAGGACGGCCTCGGGAACGCGAGAGAACGCTTGTTTGCGTTGTCATGAGCTGCGCCGTTGGTTTTCCTGCTTGAAAATGCCATGCTTTGGGGTGTTACGGTATTCTCTTGGCCACGCGATTGATAACTGACCAAAGGCGACTCAACCCAACCTGCTTAGCCGCTAGAGGAAAAAGAAAGCGAGTACGGATAGCTAAACGTGTGGAGATACCGATTCCACGCAGGGTGATATGAGACCGCGAGTGACGGATCAGGGGTTGGCACGGCTCGACGCCGACGAGTTCCGACTTCGCCTCGCGATGTTGACCGACCGTCTTTAGTTAAGCTAATTGGTAAGCCAACGAGCGGTACACCGATTGGGGACCGTTCCTCTAATATTCTAATTCGGTACCCGTACCTGAATCCTCATTCAATATGACGGCTTGGCTGGAAGGCACAAAGGCTGTGTCCAACGCCAACGCCTGCTGCATGCGGTGTTGTTACGTCTGAAATGTTGTCCGTACATTTGCGGACCAACGCCCAGTGTCAGGGACATTTCGTTCGTTGACCGTTCCGCGGCCGGCGGCGCATGCTGCATTCGAACAGTGGCTGTTACATGGCCAATGGCAGTGACGTTGGTGAAATGCGGGAGGCGGTGCACAGGCTCGGCCACAACGGAACGAACGAATGCCTCGTGGTGGCAGCGCGCAAAGCGTCGCCAATGACGATGTTTTCTCCATAGGACACCGTTGGCACCGGCGGTGTCATTCGGCCCCGGATTGGGGCACGTTGTCCGGTTCTCAGCCCGGCTGCTAATAGAACTGTGAGAAGCCCTGATCCTAGGCAGATGCTGCCTCTTTGGCTTGCCCTGCAAGATTGGCGACATGAACGCATCTGAATGAACCGTCGCATGCGTTTGATACTACTTGTCAAGCACTTATTAATCCGAGAGGAATGACCACCATGTAGTACTATGTTTGTCCAACCGTTGACATCGTCGAAATGCGGCAAATAGCGGGGGTCAGATGCAACATCAGAGCGGCGCACGCATTCTCGCTCCAACAGACGCGGTTGTTGAGATGAGAAGGAGCGTGGCAGGCCGCCGCAGCCATGCGGTCAGGGCAACCCCATTTTCCCCATCTGCAGTGTTTCTCTCGCACGGAGTCACCTTAATCGGAATCGGGTGGACTGCCGAAGACGAGGGCAGCTTGAAGTTTGAACCGGTCTGCCGCTGGACGGGCGCAAGTCCAAGATGCTGCGGTCGAGTCGGAAGAGCTTCCAGGGGCAGGATGAGCTGAAGGCATGGTCGACTGCAAGGGCGTATCGTATCCAAAGTAGGAGGTGACCCGTAGGTGATTGCCGGCCTTCGTGCAGTTCGAGTTCGGTGCAGTTCAGTTCAGCAAACAAGTCGACACCATCTTGGACTTTGATGGCCCCTGGTCGTTCCGCACATGACCTGTGATTTTTTTGCCCGACAGGCCAGCTCTTACTAGGAACGAGCGGCGCAGGCCCGGCCTAGCTCAGGAGGCGCGGATTTCACAGCATGGCACAGCGTAGATGGGTCTTCGGAGGTCTTGGTATAGTGCTGCATGCATTGTGATCTCCGCAATGGTGCAGAATCATGGCAAAGCGGCTGGCGAATCGGCGGAGCCAGGGGTTGGTGGACAAGACCGGCCACTTTCGAATTCCGACCGGGTATCTATGACGGTGACTAGTCAGTCAGTTCGGTGCGACGCGGTGCAGCCTGAAGCTAGCAAGGCCACATGGGCTTTAGCTTGGACGACAGCTAGCGTCGATGGATGGTGCGATGCAACGCGATGCTATGCCATGCCATGCACTGTCTGTATGTGCTGCATATCTAGAGGCATCCGCTCGACTGCAGTTACCACCGAGAAGATGCGGAAGTGCCTTTGCTGTGCGAAGAATCCGGACATGCCTGGTCAATGTCATGCGAGGCCAGGCCGGGCACAGGCACTGCACCGCACAGCAGACTGCAGGACGTCTGGGGAGCCTGGAGGCTGGAGGTAATGGAGGGGACGGGCCTCGGCGGAAGAGTGTGGACAGCGAGTGGGGTCCGAGGAGGAACGGTTCGGTCCCTGAGATCCGCAAGGGCCGCAGCGAGAGCGAGGGTTGCAAGCGAGAGGAGAAGGCGAGCGAAGGGGGGCAATGCTTGGTTGATCCAGTGGTTCGATAGTGATGTCTCTGAAGAAGAGGCGGTGGGGAAGCACGTATGGGGTTTGCATCGAACGACGAGTGCATGTCGGTCTCTCTGACAACGGCTCTCGAGACTGGAGAGCAAGTCGACTGACAAGACCGGCTCCGGCGGCCTAGGTAGTTGTTTGCCTTTCGCCCCCTTCCTTGCCGGCCGGAGGAGCCGCAGATAGCGAGAAACGAGCGATATTGTGTGATACTGTGTTGCATCAGAGCCTTGAAGTGGAAGATAATCAAACCGCTCCGCAGGAGATCAACTAGTGCTGCAGGCAGAACGCAACAGTGGCAGCACACTCCACGGACCACGATGCCAGGCCAGCCTCCAGCTCCAGGCGCTATGCGCAGGTGTAGGTGCCAGGAATCAGAAACCGCGCTAGCCGGTGCAAGTTGGTGTTGGTATGATGCGATTCGCGAACCAGAACGGAACAAACTGCGGGAATGGCAGAATTGAAGGAGTGGGAGGTCTCGCCCGTGCCGCCACTTAGAAACGCGAGATGTCCTAGAAAACGTGACGAGGTCTTGCGTGCCGGTATTACATAGCAGCGTATCTGTAGGCGAGCGAAAGCAAGCCCAAGCGTGGGATGTTGAGGTTGAAGCTGGTGGTGAGGTGAGAGTGAGGCCCAATGGCTGCGTGTGCGACTCCACATGCATCAGGCTTTACCCAGCTGACGGCTCTCGTCGTCCGTCAAGACATGTCGTGATTCCATTCCGGTTGCATGGGCTTCCCGAGACGGGCTGTCTTCCTGTCTTGTCTCGCGCTGCATGGCATGGGAAAGCAAAGCGGCCTGAAACTGTGCGACCAATGGTCCTGGTCCAGGTGCGTGCCGTGGGCAGCTAGCTTATCTGGGTAATCTTCGGTGGGAACTGACAGGTCGAGAGACTTCGAGTCGAAGTCATGGCAGACTTGGTTGGGACGATGTCATGGAACGGAGAGCATCCGTCTTGGCCTTGAAAATAGAATTAGAGAGAGGAAAAAAAACGGACGTAGATGGCTTGGGCGGTGACAGACCAAAGCCAAAGACCGGTTGATTCTTGAAAGGGGATCAAAGAAGGCGACAGGGGGGGACGGCGAGACATTACATCGGGGTGGATCGTGGAGTTTGTGGGTTCCTTTGCTGCTTTCAGACGAGATTGGCGCTGTTTGCAGGAAAACGGAAAAAAAAGTAAAATAAAAAAATAAATAAAAAAAACGTGAACCGTGAACTGGACGGGAGCCGATTGAATGACAGCCAGGGGTGGGAGGGTTGAAGGGCCCGTTGCAGGGGTCGACGGGGGCCCAAGCCCAGAGCCCAAGCTAGCGTGCCTGGTGGTGTTTCTCTTTTAGCGATGGAAGTTTTCCAGTGTTCCCGCCCCTCCAGTGGAAGCGTCGTGCACGATGCGGTCCTGGTCCGAGTGGAATTTTCGTAGGGTTTTGTGGCCTGTCACCGAAGTCGTCGTGTTGTCGTTGGGAAGACCTCAGCTGGCGCCTCTCATCAGGTGCCTGCCCGCATTGGTTTCCTTACCTAGGTACCTACCTGAGGTTAGGTAGGAACTATTCTCAGTCCCCAAGATAGGTAGGTAGGTACCTGCCTACGGATACCTTCCTAGGTATGCACGCAGGCACGCTGCACCAGAGGGTACCAGTCTGTGGTCGAGGCCAAACATCAACTGGCAGATTGGGTGTGAGGAGCGAGCGATACGTACCGTCTCTTCTCTCTTCCGCAGGCTCCACAGCAGGCTGTAAGGTACTGAGTACCTCAGATACCGTGCCTGTCGCCGCCGCGAAATATCTCCTCGGTCTCCATTCCAATCCCGAAAACGTTTCCTATTGGGCGACTCGATATGCTAGCGCCTGCGCGTGTGAGGCAACTTGCAAGTGAGGGCCTCGACATGGGAAAAAAGAACTGGAAGCAGGAGGAACAGGGGATGCCCTTCCATATGCGATTGATCCTGCCCTGAACCCGGTACTTGCGGGTTGCACCTGCCGTCGTAGTTTTGCGCAGGTACCGTTCGTGCCTTCCCAACTTCCCTACCCCTTACCAGGATGTCATGGGCCCTTTTTTTTTTTTTTTTCTCCTTTCCTCTTCCACTCTCCCGCCTTTTTCTCTGCCACTTACCGCGGTACCTTAGCAACTTACGTAGATGAGATGCGCAAGTCTAGACGGCTTAATCTCGCCTACGGCATAGTACGGCCGCTCCTGGACGGCTCCCTTCTTTTGCTCCGACGCTTGCTGATGTCTTTTTTTACCTCCACCACGCTACTTTTGGCCTGGTAGGTAATACACCGTAGGTAGGTATACCAACTTAGCCTACAGATAGGTAACGTATGTATTACCTTCACTTCACACTTGCTCTCTTTCGTCTTGTAGCACCCGGATGTCTTCTTGCGTTGCGGTCTGCCTCCGTTCTCTGCAATCGTAATATAAGAAGTCTTCCAACAAGACCTATCCACTTCCAACCGACGTCAACAACATTAATTTCACACAAGAAGGCCCTGTGTCCCTCCCGTGCGGATGTCTCTGTACTCTGTACGGACAGGCATCCTTCTTCATCCCCTGCCCATCTATCCATCCAATCCGCCTCTTCTCACCGACCCCCGTACCGAGCGTCCCATACCCCATACTAATAAGTGAGCGGGCGACGACCGTGGTATACACGCCCTCCTGCTGCAGCTGTATCCGTACACTGACCCGGCCTTCCTCACCGTACTTACAGTCTTACACTACCTAGCTGCTAGCCTAGGTACCCTAGCTGCCTAGGTAGGTGCCGACCTCACAACAGAGCACCTCCACTTGCCTCAAGCCTCGATGTAGCGGTCGCAGCCCTTCGCCCACCCCTCCATTGTTGGCCGCGCCCCTCTCCCTCATATCCTTTACCTACCTACCTAGGTACTTCGTACCGTCCCGTGCCTATCTATCTACTTCACCTTTGCCTACCCATCTTGCGCCAACTCAAATCCGACTCTTTTCTTCTTCCTTCACGTCACCCTCTCTGTTCTAACGCGAAGGTTTTCCATCCACGCGCAAGCCGGGGGCGCTGGGGAGATCTAGGAGCAAAACGGCCACCGATACTGGTCCCTTTGTGCAGAACCAACGGCATCGCATCCACGGCTCGTTTCTTCTGCTGCATGCGCCATCGCTGCCCCTCTCTCATTAGGCCGTCCTGCCTCCTTGAACATCAACGACACTTTCTTTCAGCATGATACTTTAGTCTTCTACTCGACATTTGATACCCGCTTCTTTCCTCAGCAGGCCGACCGTTGCCCGTGCTGCCTCTTTCTCTTACACCAACCCACACTATAGTCTCATTACCGAGGCAGCCCTGCCACCTGCCTACCTACCCACCATGGAAAGCTGCGAGGGCGTCCTCCTAATCCCTCCTGATCGGGGCCAGATCCTCGGCCGCGCCGTCTGGAAGGTACGAACGTGCCCTCATTGCGCGCTTTCTCTTACTTTTCGTTTCGTGTGTTAATACCATCATTCTCAGCCGCGATACGTCGTCGTTGGTAGCCGTAGCGTCTACAGAGAAGGTGTGACGAGCCCAACCTTTCCCCAGGCCAGCTCCGCTAGTCGACAAAATGGTGCTCTTCCTCCCAAGATCCAGCCAAGGCCCATCGCCACCGACGACTACTACATTTCCATCTTCAAGTCCAAGGTAAGGCTCAACACGACAGAGTTCTCTGGACAGAACCTAAGCCTCCTGAACTTGCAGGACGACTGGGAACCATCCTATCAGTACCCCGTCAGCTCCGTCATCGATTGTCAGGTCCAAATGCTCGCCCACCGGAAGCAGGGTCCCGTTCTACCCACGCTCGTCGTCACCATCAACGACAAGGAGAAGAAACGCCGTTCGAGCAGGGCCGCCGGCTTGATCTCGAGCAAAGAGTCCACCGCCACCACCCTGTGGTTCCGAACACCTCCCGATGATCACCACATCAGCCTTCACGAGTGGGCGCGGTTCATTATCTCGAGGAAGCTTCCCATGAGCCCCGAAAGCCCGGCTTCGCCCTCCTTTACCAACCCTTTCTCACCTCAACAGCCTCAGCGGTCCCGCGATACCGCAGAATACTTCCCGCGACCTCCAAGCGCGAATCCGAACTCGGGGCGCGGTACCCTGCAACACAAAAACTCGACACAGACGTACTCAAGTCGTGAACGACCCGTCACCTTTAGCTCCGAATCTCCAAGCCTACGCTCGAAGCGTAGTGATGTTTCGTCGCCCACTAGCACTCATCACCCGGCTCACATGGGTTTCGCGTTGCCTGACCCAAACAAGTACACCACTGTTCTTCCAACCGATATTCCATCTCCAATTACCACTATGAGCGATTACCAACAGAGCGAATTCATCGAGGGTTGGACTGCTGCGCAGGGAAGATGTTCAACCGTGAGCTCGCCTATCCGCGGCCGGGGCAGTGTAAGCTCTGGCGGCGCGCAGCCCTTCCCTGGAGCCGACTCTAGCTCACCGCCTGTCCCTCGTGAAACGATTCTTGACAGAGCCTTCCAGTTGAGATGCATTCCTGGGACCGAGCGAGAAATACCGGGCGAGGAGAAGCTCACATCGTTGGCTCGATTCGACGCTTTGATGCGGGAAGCGGATGAAAAGCGGCGGCACCTGGTGAAGGTGGCCGAAGCCGAAAAGGCCGCCATGCAGAGCGCGTTCGACGTGGACGAAGACTCGTCCGAGGAAGACGATGATGAGGACAACGATGACGAGGACGATGACGATGAGCAAGAAGAATATGCTCACGAAGCCGACGTGAACGGCAATCGACACACACTCATTCCGCCGAATGCTCAGCGCGCCCTGGAATTTCTCGCGAACCGGCCAGATGAGATTGTGTCGCCTCGTTCACCCATGTTGAGGAGCTCGCCCGCCAATTTCAGCGTTCCCTTGCAGGCGCCTTCGCGGCCACACACGGCACATTCCAGAATGCGACCAAATGCGACGCAGAGGGCGTACAGCCAACCTCAGCCAATGGGCCAGGAAAGGCTCGACGTGCCAGCTTCATCGTCCGGTAAGATATATGAAGAAGGCGGCTCCCCGGCCAACGGGGAGAAGCGGACGTCCGGCTCCAGCGCCAAGCGACTCAGCTTCACCGAGTTCACCAAGCGTCTCTCCAGCACCAGCAGCTTACTTCTCGTCCAGACCAACACCAGCGGCGGGAGCAGTTGCGGCAGCAGCGAATTCGACCTAAGTCCATCTCAGGTACCCAAAGGTACTTTGAACGCTAGAGGCGTTCCTCCGCGGCCCCGGGATCTCGAACGAGAAGAGCAAGAACGGCGCTGTGGATGGCGAAACAGCGTCGGTTTCTCCGAAGGAGGCTTGATCTAACGGCCCAATTCACGCTTGGCCAGCAACATTACCTTCTTTCACAACATCAGCCAATTTCAACACAACCAATCTCACACCGTTACCATCACCACACTCGATTCTATACCCGACCTATCCACGCCACAACATAGTTGACGTACATGTACGATTTTGATCTGACGATACCACTGTTCGCATCTCATGACGACTTATGATCTGGGTCACAGTCTAGGGACCTGGCGTTTGATATCTGTTCTTGTTTATTGTGTTGCTTTCGCAGTTGGATGCCACACGCTGTTTTAAATGGGGGGAGGGGGGATTTGGACGCAACAGCGCTGTCACAAGAGGAGGGACAGTATTTATTAGACAGGCTAGATGTGAAACGCAGGATACGCTTGAGACGTCGTTCGCGCCTCATCTTCCTCGCTGCTACACCCAGGCGGAAGGTGGTGTCGAGCGGCACCTACTTGCGCTACCCGAGACGAAGCACAAGGCGGAAAAGGCTGTGGAACGTCATGTCACGAGGCCCGACTTTATTTTCTGGAAGCCATTTACACGTTCAGATGAACATATAGATACGTTTTAGTACACAAGAGTCAACGATATACATATATACTTGCACTTGAATGCAAGACTAATGAAATATTGCCTTATACATTAGTCACAATGTAAGACCTTACAGTCACGTTTTGCTGCCCACCGCACAGCAATCAGAGCTCCTTAGTCAGTCCCCTTGCAAGCAGGTCTCGGCAACCAAGAGCGGTCAACGACAGGGCCTCTGATCGAGTCCTTACATGACGTCCCGCTGTCCCGTATCATCGTCATCCACCCGGCGACCCTTCAAGGCCCAGGCTCCACGCCCCGAATATCTCGAGATCGACGTCGCCAGCTTCCTCATTTAGGGTGCGATCGGCTTGAAAAATAATCTTAGATGAATCATCTTAGTGGAGTCAGAAATTAACAATATTTTCATTTTTCAGTCAAACCATGCCTTTTTGGGTATAAAAATCCTTAGTATAAGTCTCACTAACTCTATAACCTTAGTTATATATAAAATAGCCCCTATAAGTAATGTATTTTTCTAAATAGGGGCCTTAATACTTATATAATTAACTAAAAGGGAGGTTAGTTTATAAATTTTTACTACTTAAATAGATCCTTAATTTTTATTAAAATAACACAGATTTTGCCCTTAAAAAAACACATAGTATAGAGTAACGAATCTTTATAGTAACCCTCCCTTTTATAGTAAAATACCTACTAGTATTAATAATAATACCTTTAATTATAAAGTTAAGATATAAACGTTAGTTATAGTAGTAATTTTATTAGTCTATACTATTACTACTATAGTTATTAGTATAGAGATTAATAACCTTAAGTAACGGTAGATTAATTAAAAAACATTACTTTATTATAGACCTATAAAACTAATCTATAGGGGCCCTTTTATAGTAGTAAAAAAGGTTTATATAATCCTTACTTTTTTAAAGGAAATCTTTTATAGTTTTTTTTTAACTAATAAAGAGTAAATTTAGTAATTTTATTATATAGTTTAGGGTTAAGGATACTTTAAGGGATACTTAGTACTAAACTATAAAGTAAAAGTTAATAATATTTTTATATATTATAAACTACTCTATATTATAATAGAATACTATAATATAGTTTAATATTACCTAAAGTACTATATTTAATATCTTTTATAATATTCTTAATAGTATGTATATACTATATAAGTACTTTATTAAGTAGTTTAAGAATAACTATGTTATAATAGAAATAGAACTAGACCCTATTAGTAGTTAGTTTAATAGCTATATTAGAGTAATTAACAGAATATATATACTAACTTTTATACCCCCTCTAGAGTAACTAACGGCCCACAGGCTACGTACTCTAGGGAATAGCCGTTCAGCTACCCACCTTATTAATCTTTTTTATCATTAGTTACAACAAACGGTACTCGAATTCACTTACTATAACGCAGCTTCTATAGATTTAAAGTAATAGGTGTTTTTAATTAATTTTAACTACTAATTATACTATTAATACTATTAATACTACTAAAACTACTAACGCCTTTTATACACCTCCTTAATAGACTATCCCTTTAAACTTATTAAATTTAATTTAAACTAAACCGTCCCTTTCCTTAGCCGTTACATCCCTCTACAACTAACGCGCTATTACTATACAGCTACAGCTAGTTTAACCGCTCCCTACTATTATTAGTATCCGTTTTAATATTATTACACACAGGCCTTACTAAATATACTAATATTAGTAGCTATTTAAGCTAATAAAACTCTAGTAACCGCGTCCTTTAACTAGTTAAAGTACTTATAGTTATTCTTAGTATTTAGGGTTTTTATATTAACTTAATTTTCCTAGTATAAGTTATCTATAGTTATCTAGGTATTATAACTATTACTAGTAGTTTTATAGTAGTAAATTCTAGTAATAGTAAGCTTTACTTTATTATTATTAAAAAATTCCTACTAGTTATAAGTTAAGTTAATTATATTAACCCCCTTAACTATAAAGTACTTATTATAGTTTATATAACTAGTTAATATCTATAGAGTTATATTTTAGTATATATCCTTATTAAATTACATATTAATTAGTACGTATATTAATATATATATCTATATGCTACTATACGCAATTTTTACCCCTATTACGCTCTATACTAGCTATTAAGGGCTTAGCCACTAGACCTTTTATTAATCTAGACCGGCCCTTAGCTATTAGCTTATATAAATAGCTAAAATCTACTTCTATACTATTTAGAGTAGTAGACTTAAATTTATATAATTTAATATACCTCCCTAATAAGGGCCTTTATAAGGCTTTTACTACTATATTAATAATTAAAAGGCCTTTTAAATATATTATTTTATTTACTCCTTTTTAGTATATACTTTACAACTTAATTACTTCTTTAATTACTCTATAATTACTTAGTAATTAGTACCTCTTAAATACCTCCTTAGAATAGTATATTTATTACTTTTTTTTAGCTTTTAAGTAGTTTTATTACTTTTATTAAACCTCTACCTCTATAGTAAAAAGAGTAGTACTATTTTTAGAGTACTTAAGGCTTATAATTCTTCTTTTTATTCTTTATTAGTAAAGTTAAGGCTTTTAAGCCTTTTATTCTTAAGCTTAGCTTTATAAAGTACTTTAAGTTACTTAATTTAATTAATAAAATTTAGTTATTTAAAAAATACTTTAAAGTAAGTACTAGTAAGTAGCTTTATAAACCTATTAGCTATTAGCCTTATTATAGGGGTATACTTAATAATAATATAGCCTTTTTAAGTTTTTTAATATAGTTAATAGTTATAAATATTAATATAGTATAACTTTATTTATAATTAAACTATTTTTTTATTAATAAAGTAAATTGTTTATTAATTATTATATTAAATTTATATATTTAGTACTAAAGCTACTAAAGTGGCTTTAAAAGTCTTTTTTTAAGGTTTATATAAAGGGCCGTTATTAATTAACTTATAAAAATTGCTTTTTTTACTACTTAAAAAAGTATAAGTAGCTTAGCTTTTATAGTTAATATAGTAACTATATTTTACTTATTAACTTACTATTTAATTAATTTATTAAAAAGTTTAATTATAAAAATTTAAAAGTTTTTATAGTTTATTATATTATTAATAAAGTTTATATTTATAGTAACTATAAAGTTATTATTAAGTCCTCTTTTTTTATAACTATATTTAAGGTATAAAGTATACTAGTAAACAAAGTAAGTTATAGTTCTTTTAGCCTTTTTAGTATATTCTAAGTTAGGGTTATAGTTAAAGTAAGTAAAATAGTTAGTTAAAAGGGCGATATTAAACTAGACTATTATTACTAGGTATATTATAAAGTTAATATTACTTTAGTACTAGTTAGTTTTAGTATATATAATTGTCTCTTTATATAGAAAAAGTTTACTTAATTAAAGTAGTAAAGTATATACTTTTTTTAATTTTATTATGTATTATTAAAGTTATTTAGTAAGTTTATTAATATATATAGATTATAAAAGTTAAAGCTACTTTATAGTATAGTTATAAATAACTTTAATCCTTAAAAACTATTATAAGTCTTAACTACTTTTAAAATAATACTACTTTTAAAAAGCTTTAATAAGCTTTATAGTTTTATTATAGTATTTTAAGGGGAAGTAGAGTATATAGTTATTTATATAAAAGAAAAAGATTATATAGCTATATATTTAATAGTAGTTTTTACTAGTAACTTACTTTAGTTTAAGTTTTTATAAACTTACTTTAAAATAGTACTACTAAAGGAGTAGTAAGTAATGTAATTTATAGAGTACTTTAATAAGTTTAAAAATAGTGCTTTTTTTTTAGTAACTAGGGGGTATTTATATATAAATATCCTTATTAAGCTTTATATATATAAAAGTATTTATAGTGTTATACTATAAGAACTTAAAATTAAAGTAGTTAGTAATAGCTATTAGTATTTAAAAGGATATATTAATAAGTATTAAAGTATATATTTTTTAATTATTTTAATACTATTAGTTACTATATATAATAAGCTAAACTTTAATTTTTAAAAGTCTATTATATTTATTTAACTTATATATATAAACCTAGTAGTAACTAAGGATTTAAGTGCTTTTTATAGTGCCTTTAAGTACTTTTTTTTAAAAGTTTATTTTTAAATAGCTTTTAAAATAAGTTACTTTAGTTACTTATATAGCTATAGTATATAAGTAAGTTAATACTTTTATATAAAATATAGGTAGAGGTTAAAGATCTTTTTAAGGGGTACTTAGTACTAGTAAATTACTACGTACTTTATATAGCTTTTTATACCTACTTAGTAAAGAGGTTTTGTTTTTCTAAGTACTTATATCCTTTCTTTATAGCTAAAGATTACTATTAAAGTATTTAATATTTACTATTTAAAATACCCCTAGAGTATATTAAATACTAAGGATCCCCTTTAATAGTTTATAAATAGTTAAAGGACTAGTTTAAAAGTAGTAATACTATAGAGTATTTTAATATAATAATAAAGTCCCTATTAAAAAAGCGGCTTTATAAAAACTTTACTTTTAATAGGGCCTAGTAGGCGTATTATAATAGTTTTACTTAGGGTTTTTTAGATTATTATAACTTAGTACTACTTTTATATACCTCTTTAAATACTCTTTTTTATAAATAAGTACTTAAAAGAAGGCAGTAAATAAGTTAAGTAGTATTAATATTAGTTTAAAGTAAACTATTAAATAGGAATATTTACTAGGGGGAGCTTACTTTATAGTAGGGTCTTTAGAATTAGGATTTTTAGAGATTTTACTAGGGGCCTTTATAAAAAGTATAACTTTATTATCCTTTTTATTTAGTAAAAGGGGTCTATATAGTACTTAATAGTTAGTTTCTTTATTATTAGTAAAGTAGTTATAAACCTATGTAGTAATAGTATTAAAGTTAAAATTCGTAGTATCTTTAGTAAAGGCCTTTAGGTTGCTATTAAATTATTAAGTTTTATTAAACGTTATGTTTTTTATAGTAATAACTTTTTTAGTTAAGAGTATTTATATATAGTATTAATTTATTAAAGTATATTCTATAAAGAACTTTAAAAAGGTATAACCGATAAGATAGTTAAGGTACTTTTTCTTAAACTAAGTAGTAGCTATAAGGGTATATACTTTATAACTATATATTTATAAGTATATAAAACTTAACTTTATAGTATTATTATTTCTAAACTACTAATAAAGTACTTTATATAGGGTTTTTTAACTAAAAGCTACTTATAGTATATAGTTATAGAGATATACTGTAGACTTATATATATTAAGCTATATTTTATAAAAAAGTTTACTACTTTTTTTTATAGTTCTTACTTTAACTTTAACTATAGTACTAATATACTTAACGCTACTATTTTAATTTTAAGTATTTAAAGTAAATAACTTAATAAAACAGTCTTATACTTAAAAAGTAGCTATTAATCTTTTATATTTAATAAGCTTTTTATTATATTTAAATACTAGTATATTTATATTATATTAAAGTTTTATTATAGTAATAAATTTATTAAAAGTCTTAGTAAGGGTATTAGTAGAGTAGTTAAAGAGGTAATAATTTTATAAATACTAAGTAATATAGTTAGTAAATACTAGTATAAATATAAACCTACTATATCCTTTTATATATAAGTAGAAGTTAAATACAATATACTTACTAAAGTAAGTATATATATTACTCTTTTATAGTTTATAATAAATTATTCTCTTTACTTTACTAATACTATACGTATTATAGTAAGGGTAAGGGGCTTTATTATTATTAAATTTAAGAGTATTAACTATAATCTAAACTCCTTTTATAGAGTTTATTAAATAGTAAAGTAACTTAAGGCTAGAGTAGCTAAACTACTAGTACTATATCTCTTTACTACTTTTAAAAGGCCGTTACTTTATAAAGCTATATTTATTTTATTACTATAGAGTATAAATATACTAAACGGCCTATATAGAGCTATAGCTACTATATACTATTTTAAAAATAAACTTATTATACTTAAGTACGTATTAACTATATTTAACTTTAATAATACTAAAGGGGCTATAATTAAATTTATATAGTATTAACTAATACTTAAAGCACTTATTCTACTAGTATTCTTACTTATATAGTTATTAATAAAAAATAAAATTTATTACTATAAATATATAAAGTACTACGTTATAAAGGTATATTATAAATCTTTTTTTATTAACTTAAATAACCCTAATACTTATATTTCTATATACTTTAATTATAAATAACTTAAAGCCTACTTATAAATAGTTACTTATACTAACTACTTAAAGTTTTATAAATAACTACTTATTATAAAATATATAAATTAATATACTAAAGTTAAGTAAATAAGAGTTTTTAAAAAGGTAAGTTTATAGGCCCTTATAAAAAGCAGCTTAAAACGCTACTAGTAACTACTTAAAACTCCTAATATATTAACTATAGAGTTATTTACTATAAAAATCCTTAATAAGTTTAATTAATTAATTATTAGTCTTTAAGTACTTATTAATATACTTTTAATAAACTATATTATAATACTATCCTTTAAATACTTTTTTAAAAAAAATATAATAATATAAATTAAGTAAGTAAATAAAGTTATAAGTAGAGTAAATATTATATTATAAAGAACTTTAGTAATTACTTCGCTTTAAATAAGTACTTTATAAGTAGTTTTTATACTACTTATTTAACTCTAGACTATTTATTTAATTAATACTAAATACCCTAGGGGTATACTAAAGTCTTTTAATTAACTTTAGTAAATTATTAATAGCCTTAGTAATTAACAAAATTACCTTTTTAAGTATAGCTATATACTATACTTTAAAGTACCTTAACTTAAAGCCTTAAATAAAGTTCTAAATTAATAAGTACTTAAAAACTTAATATATATTAAATAACTAAAATTTATTCTTTAAAAAGGCCTTAAGTAAAACGGCTTATCCCTTATAGATCTTAGTAATTTATAAATTAAACTACTTAGTAGTAACTACTTTTATTATAAAGTAATAACTATAAGGGATTATAAAATAGTCTTAAAGTACTTACTCTATATAGTTATAGTAAAAAAACGTAGTTATATTAAAATAACTCTTAAAACATAGTAACTAATTAACTAGTCCTTTATTTATATTATAGTACTAGTACTAAAACTTAAAAGATATAGTTTTTTATATTTATATAACTAAATTTTTTTTATTTTTTTTATAGTCTTTATAGTAATAGTTAGTAGCTCTCTATATAGTTTAAGTATTAATATAAAACTTA
This sequence comes from Colletotrichum musae, assembly GCA_027406025.1. Taxonomy (NCBI): domain Eukaryota; kingdom Fungi; phylum Ascomycota; class Sordariomycetes; order Glomerellales; family Glomerellaceae; genus Colletotrichum; species Colletotrichum musae. The sequence goes on along the minus strand of JANVYC010000002.1, from coordinate 1,758,830 downwards.
AAGTACTTAATAAAAAGGTCCGTAATACTTATAGTATAATAAAAGTTATTAATACTATATAAAAAGAAAATATCTTTAGGAATAGTTACTAAAGGGCTAAATTCTATAGGTGTTAAAGAGTAAAAACTTAGTGGCTTAAGTCTATAGTAAGTAAAGCTCTTTAGGTAGTTACTTAAAAGTAGCTCTAAAGGCGGTACTATAGTACTAATTAGTAACTAGTAGTCTGTATTTAGGTTAATAGCGTTCTAGAAGTTAAAAAAAACCCTTTAAACCTAAATAGTATTTTACTAAAAGATTTAATCCTTAGAACCTATAAAAAAAATCTTATTAATAATTAAATTAATTATTATAGTAATATATTTATTTAAAAAGACTTATAGTAATTAATTAATTATATATAATAAAGGGGTTATAGTATAAGACTCTTAATTATTAAATTATACATTAATTAATATATATATTAATATATATATTTATATACTACTATACGTAATTTTCGCCCCTATTACGCTCCGTACTAACTGTTAGGGGCTTGGCCGCTGGACCTTTTATTAATCTAGGCCGGCCCTCGGCTATTAGCTCGTACGAGTAGCCGAAATCCGCTCCCACGCTATTTAGAGCAGTGGGCTTAAATCCACATAATCTAACAATCCTAGCACTAAGTAGATAGAGTGGGGATTTTTTTTTTAAACATTATAGTAGGTAGTTTACTTAATAAAGTACTTTTAAGTTATTATTTATATATATAAAAAACAGAAGAATCAATAAAGGCTTTACTCGTAGTAGTGCCTTTTTCTTTAATAGTAAATACTACTAGGGCTTATTAGACCCTACGCACAGTATAATCTAACTAAAGGTTCGTATAAATAAAGGTTTATTTTAATATCACCGCCTATTAGTAATAGCATCGTTGTTATTACTAGTACGTCCACGTCCACGTCTACCGCCACGGAAAGAGTAAGTAAGCGGAATTATTAAAGTACGTACGCCCTGCCAAGCTCTACTTAAGACCACTTAAGCTAGAGGGGGTCAAAGCTACTAAATACACCCTATTAAATACTTCTATTCAATTATACTACTTAAAAATACATAGCCATAATGTATTCTTTTTAAAACCCCTTATTAAAATATCTATACTAGACACTACAAAAAAACACAAATACTAGCTTTTATACCTAAAGTAAAGTAGTAAAGATTTTTTAACTATAAGGGTTAGATTTTATAGAACGTTTTAATAGTAGTTTACTTTAATTATTTAATCTTATACGTACTTACTAATAGTAAGGGGTTATTAAATAATATAAGTCTATTATACTAAACCCTAAAAAGGTCCTTTTTAGTACTAAAAAGAAGATTTTACCTTACTAATATAGAGTTTAGTAGTAAGTACTAAAGTATTATTATTTCTTTTTTTAGTAAAAAGTACTACTTTAAAGATTTTATAGAAGAAGGGTTAAAAAGACTAAAGAATAAAAAAGAGTTATATAACTTACATTATACAAAGTATTACTATATTATTAAAAAGGTATTTAAAGTATTAAAGAAATCCTTTTTAATTTTAAAAGGAGTACTACTAGAGTATAACTTTAAAATATAAATAAAACTTATATATACCCTAACTAGGCTATATAACTTTATTAGGGCTTAAAGGAAGGTCTAGAAGGAGCTAATAGTAAAAAAAGAAAAAATTCTATAGTTAGTACAAAAGCGCACTAATAAAGTTATTATAAATAAAGTTAGTAATAAATTATAGTATTAATTAACTATATAGGAATAGAATTAATAAAAAGTCTATACTAAAAAGTAAAAAAAGTATAAAGTTAATAATACTGGCTGTTTAAGAGAATAAATAAAAAAAATAAAGTATAAAAAGTATAAAGTTAAAAAATTAAAAAAAATAGTACTTTAAAATATTTAAACTAACTTATTAACTAAGTAGCTACTATTAATAGCTTTATAAAAAAAACGTAATAAAGCCTAGTTTTTTTTTATTAAAATAATAAAAAGCTTTTATTAAAAAAATTTCTTAATTTTACCCTACTTTAAAAAAATCTAATATATTTAATTAACTAAATTAATTATAAGGCTAAAATACTATTATACTTCTTATAGTCTTAGTAGTACCTTTTACCTATCTATACTTTTATTATTTTTAACTCTTTTAATATTAACCTCTTTAACCTTATTAATATTAACTATTTCTACCTCTTTTTAAAACTTATATTACTTTAAAAACTCCTTTTTTACTTCTTTTAAATATATTAAAAAAATCTAAATATACTCTAAGTAATTAATAAAGTATTTACTAATATTAATAAATTACTAAGTATCTATCTTATTACTAAAGATTTTAAAGTAAGTCTTAATTACCTTTTCTTTTACCTTATTTACTATTACTTTTTTTAATTAAAAAGCTAAAGAAATAGCCTTAGCTATTTTATCTTTAAATTAATTAAGTATTTTTAGTATTTTTAATATATATACAACTTCCTTTTCTTAATATACTTTTACTAACTAAAGCTAGTTCTTAATAAAGTTATTCACTAATATAAAAGACTTAAAGTTCTTATTAAAATTAAACTACTCCCTCTACCACTTCCTTATAGTACTTTATAATACTCTTATATTTAATAATTATAAATCCATAGTAGTTATAGTATCTTCTTATTACTATAAATTACTTACTTCTTAAATATCCTTCTTTATTACCTATACTAATAACTAAAGTTTCTATAGTATACTTTATATTTATAAAAAGCTATTTATCTTTATAGTCCCTATTACTAAGTATTTTTAGTTAAACTTTATTTACATTTTATTAAAAATAAAAATAGTACCTATTTTATTATTATACTCCGTTTTTAACTTTTTAAATAACTATAGTACCTTTTAATACTAAATATATATATCTTTATATTTAGTATAAAGATTCTTTAATATTTATAAATACTTTAAAAACTCTACTAATATAAAAAGTACAACTTTATTTAAAGCTATATTAACTATAATAACTTTATTACTTATTTTAAAAAGTTATTTAGCTTATTTTAAAACTAAGTAATATTAAAAAAGGCTTTTTTTAGTTAATAGTAACTAATATACTACTTTTATATTTATCTTTATTAAAGTTAACTATAACTCTAAAGTAGTATTATTAACTATTTCTTAAAATACTAATAATTACGTTTTACCTTCTTTATTATTAGTATTATTAAACTTAGTAATAGTATTATTATTATTAGTTATTAAAGATTTAGAATATTTATTATTTTTAGTAATAAACTCTACTAAAATAATAAATTTATTAAATAGTCTTAAGGGCTATAGTATTTTTAATAACTAACTACTTATAGTTATATAGTATAAAAAAACACCTTTAACTACTAAAATTTTAGTAAGTATTTATATTTTTAACTTATAAGTAGTTAAGAGGGTAAACCCTAGTTAATTAAAAGAGGTATAGTGCCCTTAATACCCCTATTTAGAGGTATAACAATAATTAGACCCTCCTACTAACTTATAACTAACTAGAGCCTTAGGTCACTTTTTAACTCTATTAAAATAATTTATCTAAAATTATTTTTCAAGCCAATTGCACCCTTAATAACGCAGTTTGCCTATTATCTCTATTATAGGGGTTCGTCTTAATCCAGTACACAACCTGGATTACTGGTGTTAGATTACGTGGATTTAAGCCTACTACTCTAAACAGTGTAGGAGCGGATTTCAGCCACCCGTACGAGCCAATAGCTAAGGGCTAGTCTGGATTAATAGAAGGTCCAGCGGCCAAGCCCCTAACGGCTAGCGCGGAGCGTAATAAGGGTAAAAATCGTGTATAGTAGTATATAGATATATACTTTAATATACGTACTAATTAATACGTAATTTAATAATTAAGAGTCTTATACTATAACCCCTTTACTATATATAATTAATTAATTACTATAAATCTATTTAAATAAATATATTACTATAATAACTAATTTAACTACTAATAAAATCTTCTTTATAGGTCCTAAAAATTAAATCCCCTAGTAAAACACTATTTAGACTTAAGGGGTCTCCCTTAACCTCTAGAATACTATTAACCCAGATACGGACTACTAGTCACTAATTAGCACTATAGTACCGCCTTTAAAGCTACTTCTAAGTAACTACCTAAAGAGCTTTATTTACTACGGACCGGAGCTACTAAGCCTTTACTCTTTAATACCTACAGGATCTAGGCCTCCTATAACTATCCCCAAAGACGTTCCCCTTTTATATAGTATTAACGACTTTTACTACACTACAAGTATTACAGACCTTTCTACTAAGTACCTTAAGTACTATACTAATACTTAGGCTATATAAAGAACTATTAGTTATTACTATAAAAACTATAAAAAGAACAAAAACGACCTAGTTATATAAATATAAAAAACTATATCTTTTAAGCTTTAGTACTAGTACTATAATATAAATAAGGGACCAACTAATTAACTACTATATCTTAAAAGTCGCTTTAATATAACTACGTCTTTCTACTATAACTATACAGAGTAGGCACTTTAAAACTACTTTATAATCCCTTATAGCTATTACTTTATATTAAAAGTAGCTACTACTAAGTAGTTTAACTTATAAATTACTAAAATATATAAGAGACAAGCTGTTTTACTTAAGGCCTTTTTAAAAAATAAATTTTAGTTACTTAATATATACTAAGCCCTTAAGTACTTACTAATTTAGAACTTTATTTAGAGCTCTAAGTTAAAGTACTCTAGGGTATAGTATATAGCTATACTTAAAAAAGTAATTTTATTAATTACTAAAGCTATTAATAACTTACTAAAATTAACTAAAAGATCTTAATATACCCCTAGAGTATTTAATATTAACTAAATAAGTAACTAAGAGTTAAATAAGTAGTATAAAAACTACTTATAAAGTACCTACTTAAAGTAAAATAATTACTAAAGCTTTTTATAATATAATATTTACTTTATTTATAACCTTACTTACTTACTTAATTTATATTATTATGTTTTTTTTAAAAAGGTATTTAAAAAATAGTATTATAATATAGTTTATTAAGAATAAGTTAATAAGTACTTAAAAACTAATAATTAGTTAATTAAACTTATTAAGAATCTCTATAATAAATAACTCTATAGTTAATGTATTAAGAGTCTTAAGTAGCTACTAGTAGTATTTTAAGCCGCTTTTTATAAGGGCCTATAAACTTACCCTCTTAAAGACTCCTACCTCCTTAACTCTAGTACGTCAATTTATATATTCTACAATAAGTAGCTATTTATAAAACTCTAAGTAGCTAGTATAAGTAACTATTTATAAATAAACTCTAAACTACTTATAATTAAAGTATATAGAAATATAAGTATTAGAGTTACTTAAGTTAATAAAAAAAGATCTATAATACACCTTTATAATATAGCACTTTATATATCTATAGTAACAAATCTTATCTCCTACTAGTAGCTATATAAACAAAGATACTAGTAGGACAAGCGCCCCGGGTATTAATTAATACTATATAAATCTAATTACAACCTACTTAGTATTATTAAAGTTAAATACAGTTAATACGTACTTAAGTATAATAAACTTACCCCTAAAATAGCGCATAGCAACTATAGCTCTACGTAAGCTATTTAGTATACTTATACTCTACAGTAGTAAAATAAGTACAACTCTATAAAGTAACGGCCTTTTAAAGGTAGTAAAGAAACGTAGCACTAGCGGCTTAGCTACCCCAGCCCTAAACTACTCTACTATTTAACAAGCTCTATAAAAGGAGTCTATATTACAGTTAGCGCCCTTAGATTTAATAACAACAAGGCCCCTTACCCTTACTACAACGCGTACAGTATTAGTAAAGTAAAAAGAATAATCCGTTATAAGCTATAAAAGAGTAATACATACGCCCGCCCTAGCGAGTATATTATATTTAACTTTTACCTATATACAAAAGGATATAGTAGGTTTATATCTATACTAGTATTTACTAACTATATCACCCAGTACTTATAGAACTATTACTTCTTTAACTACTCTACTAATACCCTTACTAAAACCTTTAATAAGTTTATTTCTATAATAAAACTCTAATACAACGTAAATATACTAGTATTTAAATACAATAAAAAGCTTACTAAATACAAAAAACTAATAGCTACTCTTTAAGCACAAGGCCGTCTCGTTAAACTATCCACTCTAAATACTTAAAATTAAAATAGTAGTACTAAGTGCGTTAGTACTATAGTTAAAGCTAAAGCAAGGACTATAAAAAAAGGCAGTAAGTTCCTCTATAAGATATAGCCTAATATATATAAGTCTATAGTATATCTCTATAACTATACACTATAAGCGGCCCTTAGTTAAAAGACCCCGTACAAAGTACTCTACTAGCGGCTTAGAAACAACAATACTATAAAGCTGAGTCTTACGTACTTACGAGTATATAGTTATAAAGTATATACTCTTATAGCTACTACCTAGCTTAAAAAAAAGCGCCTTGACCGCCTTACTAGCTATACCCTCTTAGAGTTCTTTATAGAATATACTTTAATAAATTAATACTATATATAAATCCCTTTAACTAAAAAGGTTATTACTATAAGAAACGTAATATTTAATAAGACTTAATAATTTAATAGTAACTTAAAAGCTTTTACTAAAAATACTTTAAACCTTAACTTTAACGCCATTACTATATAGGTTTATAACTACCTTACTAATAATAGAGAAAGTAACTGTTAAGTACTACGCAGACCCCTTCTACTAAGTAAGGAGGATAACGAAGTTATACCTTTTATAAAGGCCCCTAGTAAGATCTCTAAAAATCCTAATCCTAAAGACCCTACTATAAAGTAAGCTCCCCCTAGTAAATATTCCTACTTAACAGCCTACTTTAAACTAATATTAATACTACTTAACTTATCTACTGCCTTTTTTTAGGTACTTATTTATAAGGAAAAGTATTTAGGGAGGTGTATAGGAGTAGTACTAAGTTATAATAATCTAAAAGACCCTAAGTAGACCTATTACAACGCACCTACTAGGCTCTATTAAAAGTAAAGCTTTTATAAGGCCGCTTTTTTAGTAGGGACCTTATTATTATATTAAGATACTTTATAGTGTTACTACTTCTAAACTAGCCCCCTAGTTATTTATAAACTATTAAAGGGAATCCCTAGTATTTAATATACTCTAGGGGCATTCTAAATAGTAAATATTAAATACTTTAATAGTAATTTTTAGTTATAAAAAAAAGATATAAGTGCCTAGAGAAACAAGACCTCTTTACTAAGTAGGTATAAAAAGCTATACAAAGTGCGTAGTAATTTACTAGTACTAGGTACCCTTTAAAAAGATCTTTAACCTTTACTTATATTTTATACAAAAGTATTAGCTTATCTATATACTATAGTTATATAAGTAGCTAAGGCGACCTATTTTAAAAGCTACTTAAAAATAAACTCTTAAAAAAAGGTACTTATAGGCGCTACAAAAGGCACTTAAATCTTTAGTTATTACTAAGTTTATATATATAAGCTAAATAAATACAATAAACTCTTAAAAATTAAAGCTTAGTTTATTATATATAGTAACTAGTAGTATTAAAATAATTAAGAAATGTATACCTTAATACTTATTAGTATATCTTTTTAAATACTAATAGTTATTATTAATTACTTTAATTTTAAACTTTTATAATATAATACTATAAATATATTTATATATATAGAGTTTAATAAAGATATTTATATATAAATACCCCCTAGTTACTAAAAAAAGGGCACTATCTTTAAGCTTATTAAAGTACTCTATAAATTATATTACTTACTACTCCTTTAGTAGTACTATTTTAAGGTGGGTTTATAAGAGTTTAAGTTAAAGCGAGTTACTAGTAAAAACTACTATTAAATATATAACTGCGTAATCTTCTTCTTTTATATAAATAACTACATACTCTACTTCCCCTTAAAGTACTGTAATAAAGCTATAAAGTTTATTAAAGCTCTTTAAAAGTAGTATTATTTTAAAAGTAGTTAAGATTTATAGTAGTTCTTAGGAATTAAAGTTATCTATAACTATACTATAAAGTAACTATAGCTCTTATAATCTATATATATTAATAAACTTATTAAATAACTTTAGTAATACATAATAAAATTAAGGAAAGTATATACTTTACTACTTTAACTAAGTAAGTTCCTTTTATATAAAGGAATAGCTATATATACTAAGACTAACTAGTACTAAAGTAACATTAACTCTGTAATATACTTAGTAACAATAGCCCAGCCTAATATTACCCTTCTAACTAACTATCTTACCTACTTTAACTATAACCCTAGTTTAAAGTACACTAAGGAGGCTAAAAGAGCTATAGCCTACCTCATCCACTAATACACTCTATACTTTAAATACAGTTATAAAAAAAAAGGACCTAATAATAGCTTTATAGTTACTATAGATATAAACTTTACTAATAATATAGTAAATTATAAAAACTCTTAAACCTTTATAATTAAACTCTTTAATAAATTAATTAAGTAATAAATTAATAAATAAAATATAGTTACTATATTAACTATAGAGACTAAGCTACTTATACTTTTTTAAGTAGCAAAAAAAGTGATTTTTATAAATTAATTAATAATAGCCCTTTATATAAACTTTAAAAAAAAGACTTTTAAAGCTACTTTAGTATCCCTAGCACTAAGTATATAGATCTAATATAATAATTAATAAATAATTTACTTTATTAATAAAGAGACAGTTTAACTATAAACAAAGCTACACTATATTAATATCTATAACTATTAGCTATATTAAGAGGCTTAAAAAAGCTATATTATTATTAAGTATACTCTTATAATAAGGCTAATAGCTAATAGGTTTATAAAGCTACTTACTAGTACCTACTTTAAAATATTCCTTAAGTAACTAAATCTTATTAACTAAACTAAGTAACTTAAAGTACTTTATAAGGCTAAGCTTAAGAGTAAAAGGCTTAAGGGCCTTAACTTTACTAACAAGGAATAAAAGGAAGGATTATAAGCCTTAAGTGCTCTATAAATAGTACTACTCTTTCTACTATAGGAGTAGAGGTTTAATAAAGGTAATAGGACTACTTAAGAGCTAAGGAAGAGTAATAAATACGCTACTCTAAGGAGGTATTTAGGAGGTACTAATTACTAAGTAATTATAAAGTAATTAAAGAAGTAATTAAGCCGTAGAGTATATACTAAAAGGAGTAAATAAGATAATGTATTTAAAAGGCCTTTTAGCTATTAATTTAGTAGTAAGAGCCTTATAGAGGCCCTTACTAGGGAGGTGTGTTAAATTACGTGGATTTAAGCCCACTACTCTAAATAGCGTAGGAGCGGATTTTGGCCACCTATATAAGCCAATGGCTGAGGGCTAGCCTGGATTAATAGAAGGTCTAGCGGCCAAGCCCCTAATGGCTGGCGCGGGGTATAATAGGGGTGAAAATCGCGTGTGGTGGCACATAGACACATACTTCAATATACGTACTAATCGACGCGTAATTCAACAGCTAGGCAAGGATTTAAATTATGGACTATGGACCCAGGCAAGCAGGGGCCCCATTTCGCTAATAGGGACACAGTCTTGGTGTATCCGTACGTGGTAATATTCCAGCGCGAAGGGCCGTTCCACCCCGGTAAAGGGTCTGCGCAACCCCGTGGATCTCCTTTCCTTTCCATGGTCATGAATCTCTCTGTTCCCCCAACGTAAAACACCCAATCACAGGGTCAGATTTGTTTAGGGAAAATCATAATCCCCCATTCTGTTTGCTCCATCGCAGGGCCCGGGTGGCATTCTGCAGTTGCCACACGGACTAATATCGGCGGAAGAATTTTCTTTCTTCCTTTTTTTCCCCATTCTTCTCGTGGCCCCACGGGTTTTGCCCCCCCGGCGTCAAGGGGTTTGCCAAAGGAGGGCGTGATGCTCTTAAAAATGCTGTTGTGCAGTGCAGCGGTATTAGTAGCAGTGCACAAAAAAAAAAGGTCGTGGTCCGCGCTCCAGCCCGTGCGGGCTCGCAGGTCGTTCGGACCGGGTCGGGTGTGCGCCACATCGGACGGGCCCCCCCACCCCCTCCCGGGGCGGGGTTCGGAGAACGGCCGGTGCCGAATGCTACCTGCCCTACGGGCTGCGGCACGATGCATCTGCGGGGCCGGAGGGGACGACGTACGACGACGCACGCAAGGTTAGGTAGGTAGGTAGGTAATACAAATAACGACACCAAATCCAAGGTCAGCCCGGGTTGTATATATCCGTATATGCCTGCATGGCTATCTTGACCAGGCATGAATATGGATCCTCTCATTCCGCGAGTGATAGTGTTGAGGTTGGATAGAAGAACTTTTTTTTCGTCACAAGTAGCCTACACACAAACGGAGCTCATAAAGAAAAGGAAAAAAAAAGCCCAACAGACTAAACCGAACAACATAAAACTTTTTGGTGGTATTCATTCCGCAAAAATTCCGCCCTCCTCCCACTTTTATCCCCGCGCTCCCCCGGTGCCAAAGGAAAGAGAGTCATCAGACGCCATATGTTGAGAAGTTGGACGTATGTTCCCCCTCCCTCCCCTTTTTCAGTTTCTCTGTTTAGGTAACCCCAAACACGCACGCACGCCCACGCCTGAACTTTTTTGGTTTTGCGACAAATACGCTATGATTGGAATATCGGGGGAAAAGAATCATGGGGAACAGTATGTATTAAGCCCATTTGGAAAAGTCGACCGACTCGACCAGAGAATCGAGACCGCTGGAGGGCACGATCTCCGTGTCGTTGGTGGTGGTCGACAGCATGGAGCTGCGGTGGCTGGTTGTTTGCTCGCTCGTGTTTGTGAAGAACGTTGCGACCGACGAGCGACGGAGGCTGCTGAAGCTGTCACGAACGCTGGCCGCAGACTTTGACGCGTCCGTCCCCTGGGCAGTGGCGAGGCTACTGCCTACGACGGCTCCGCCCAGCGAGGTCGGCGGTGGCGAGGGTGTTGAGGCGCTGTTCATGTGGTGGGGATGCGGGTGATGCATGGTAGCGTTCTTGGGACCGAACTTCTCCCGGAGCCGCTTGATCTCTCGGAGACGATTGCGCCAAGAACTGATTTGCTCGCCGCCATCGCGATTCGCCCAGACGAGACAGAATACGGATGCGTTGAGTGCCAGCAAGCGTATAAAGCCTGGCAGGGCCTTGAGGCTGACCATCTTGGTTTCGGATGCTGGCGAAATCTCGGGGAAACCGGGCTTGCTCATGACTTGAACTTTGTAGAAGGGCGGGTGCTTCTCGCTTGGCGGGTTTTCCCTCATCGCAAGAAAAGATGCCCTTGACTCCGGTGTGATGACGATATTGACGTAGTTGAACTCACTGGGAAAGGTGTCGAATTGGAATGGCGTCCCTGAGTCGTTGAATATGATATTGACAAAATCGTTACCGATATGGCGCTTCTTGTTGATACAATGAGCATCTCGCTCCAGGTTCGTAGGCATCTGGGTGGTGACATGAAAGACAATCTCCGTCACCCGATCACGCCAGCAAAACGTGTATTCGCCGTCGGTGTCATATTCTCTGTCCAATCCTTGCGTGTTGAATTTGGATCCCTTCAGCTTTGTCAAGGTGCCCAAACCATTGAGAAACGTCACGTAATCGCTACTGCCAGAGACGTTAGACAGTATTTCGGCTTCTTTAGTTTGACCTTCTCCAATGTAGATCACGCCGACCTTGTGGCCGTCTACAGTGGAGTTGCGATCGAATACTCTGACGGCTCGCTGCACTGCTTCGTCGTCTGGAAGAGGGATAGGGCGGGCGCCATCTTGTGTTTGCGGAGTGGAGGTCATTAACTGGACCATTAGGTGACTGGGGAGGATGTTGTTGTTGTTCGGTTGGCCGTCCCTCGAAAGGTTGGATATGTACTGGGCTTGGTGAGCCGGGCGCGGTCGGAAGTTTTCGTGCACGATGTAGGATGAGGTGCCAGAGGGTTGGCGTTTGGTGATCTGAGACCATCCAGTAGTTGTCGACTGTTCGATGGTCACAATGCTGTTGCCCATCAGCCACCTCCGTTTCAAGATCTCTCCAAACCGCTCTTTCGTAAGGGGGCTCTTATCCGACACCCCCCCTCCCCACTCAACCGACATCCCCCAAGCCACACAGCCACCGCTGGTCGCTCCGGTAATCGGTGCAGTGCCCACGTAATTTTCGCTGTAATAATCACAATCAATTGGATCCAATCAGAGCACGTAAACCACGCTGGACCCACAAAAGAAATTAATACTTTCAAACTCCTCGGATTTGAGCGATTCAGAGCAGAGCGAGGCCGTGGGTAAAAAAACACGAATATATTCAGTAGCAACTGTAATTTGAATAACGTCCGGAGCCTTCCGGCGCCGCCCGGGGCCGGGCCGGCCATTACTCCGAGTCTTCCGAGTCCGACAGTAAGCTGATAACCTCCACCGGATGTAGGCTCCGCTTGATCTCCGCCCGTTTGATGTTAGCAAGCATTTTGACCATAGTCTCCTCAGGGATGGGCCCAGCCTGCGAATCCCACATCTCAAAGTCGGCGTCAGACCGCTGCGTCTCCGTCGCTGCTGGCCCCGATGGCTTTGGGACCTCCTCGGTGCCCGGCTCGATCTTGACTTCCACCTCCGGGCTAGATTCTTGCTGGGGGACGGGAACGTCCGCATCCTGCTCGCATTCGGGCTCGTCGTCGTCACCAGGCTCGGTACCGTCGATGGGTGAATCTCGGAGGTATTGTTGGTAACGTTGGGCCTTACGCAGTGCCTGCGTCCCCGCTTCGTAGGTGTCTCGGCCGAGGGCCGCCTATACACCTAGGATCCGGAGGCCGAGGGTGGTGGTATTCGACACAGCCACGGGAGGCTCGGCGGCCAGCCTCGGCAGCGCTGTTGACGGGGGCGGTAGCGACGCCGGCACCGGTATCGCGTCTCTTTTGGCTGCGTACTCGGCGATCTCGGCGGTGGTGGGGTCCCTGCGAGTGCCGTTAATGCCGTACCCCTTCTTGTGAGGGAGGTCCGCAACGGAGCCTTTCGGCCGCCCCTTGCCCTTGACTTGAAGAGGCTCAAGCAGAGGCATGGCCTCTGGGACCTGTACCGCGGCTCCACAGTTGCGTCGCCAGTGTGGATGGATACAGTCAAGCGACATCGTCTCCTTATCCCACAATAGGCGCCACATCAGGTGCCAGCAGGGTAATCCATGGCTCGTTTGGATGCCGCAAGGATAGCAAGAGGCACGCTCCTCGTCGGTGAGGGGGCGAGGCCGGCCAGGGCGGTTGTTGCGGTGGTCTGGGGCCAGTGACATCTGCGCAAGGAGCAGTTTGAGGGCATGCGGCGTGATCTCATAGGCCACGTCAGCGAGAAGGTCCGCGGTCTTGCCGCTAAACTGAGGTATCGCAGCAGGGGCCGGGCCGGCATACTGCGTGCCCCCATCCATCCGCGACGGGTTTTTAACCCTCATCTAAGACCGCTGGTCCCGTAGGCGGGCGAGCTGATGGGACCAAAAACGCACCAGGGCAGCAAAGACCCTATCGAGTGGCTGCGAGCTGGTCGCAATGTGGGTTTTAATCACGCCGTTGATCCCCTCGACCGCAGAGGTTGTGGTATGGCCTGTAAGTAACGCAAGATTAGTATGGGGGTGTCGAATAATATCCAGGGGGTGTCACTTACCAAAATAGGGCACCTTATTAGTCCAGCACACGACGATCTTTCTCTTCCACGGCTCTAACCACGTGCTGACGGCATAGCTGACGGCAGCCTCGGGCCACCGGCCGTCCTGAAAGTTGGCAAGCGCAGCGTAATAAGCAGCCTCGGTAGGGGAGTTGCAGAGGGCCTTCCATGCCTCAATAAAGGCTAGGTACTGCTGATTGTGCTCATAATGGCCCGCGCCCATGTACTTTGCCTTAGGGAAGGCACTGCGGACCTTTGCCTTGACGTTTTCGTCGACGTGCCACCGGCAGAGAAGGTGAGGGATCCCTAGCCACTTGGGGCTGTTAGAGAGGGCATTCAGGAAGGCACGGTCTCGGTCAGTAGTAATACAGCCAGGCAGGGGGATACCCTCAGCCTCGAGGATCTCGGTAAGAGCGGCTAAGGCCCACGCGTAATGCTCCTCTTTTTCGCCGTCGAGGAAGCATACACCGACGTTGAAAATAGAGCCCATGGACGAGGCCCCCACGATATTAAGCATCGGCATATTGAACCGGTTCGTTTTATACGTACAATCCATCAAAAGGACGTCAGGGAAGGCCCGGAGGAGGTCGAGGGCCTTGCGCGGCACGATGAGGAGCTTCGTCACGTGCCCAGGAGCCGCTTGAGTATACCGGAAGTGGTATTGGTCGGAGTTATCGTTCAGCTGCGAAAAAAGGTACTGAATCGGCCGGAGAGAGCCTCGCGCGTTCAGGTGGTGACGCGTCAGGATGTTGTTGATGTCATGGCGCGAAAAAGAGAGCGACTCCATGCCCTCTTTGGCGCGAAGAACGCTCATCGTCTTCGAAGGAGGAATGCCTGTAATCGCCATAGAGATAACCTCGTTTTCCATGGACTTGAGACGCTCGCGGCGGTGGGTAGCGAACGCACCCTCCTCATCCCGTGGGTGGTTATGGCCGTCAGCAGTCCCTATGGCCCCGGAACACTCGTAGGTGCCGTCAGGTAGGCGTTTGGCGCCTACCTTAAACGGGCACTTGATCTTGTGGCTGCTTGAGGCTCGCTGCTTTGAGGGATGAGCTTCGTGGGCCGGCTTGGCGTCGCGGGCACGCGCGCAGAAGTAAATAACGCGAGTATGGTCCTCTTTGGTGTCTTTGCCGCCCTTGTACGAGTTCAACTTGAGGCAATACCCGTGGGCTGCTGCGTGGGCTTGAAGACCCGCGCGGAGAGACTCGAGATCGGGAAAAATTTGCCCCGCAGGCGGCGGAGGGCCGCAGGGCTCGTCGTCGTTGAAAAACGACATCTTGGTATCGTCAGTATCGCGAAAAACACGATGAACGGGGGAGAGGGCCACGTACCGCGAAAAAAAATTCAGTAGGGCGTAATTTGGTAGGGAGGGATTGCGGTGGTTGGGTCTCCGATGGTCGGAAGGTTGTGGCTTGGGGGATGTCGGTTGAGTGGGGAGGGGGGGTGTCGGATAAGAGCCCCCTTTCGTAAAGAGCAGATCCTCGGAGGATTCATCGGCGTCAGCGTAAGCAACTCTTTGCATGAAGTCGAGCGTAACCAGCGCTTGCTCCTCAGGGTTTTGTCCGCCGTCAACATCAGTCAGGAGGTTCTTGGCAATCCATGCGACGTGGTTTGCGCGATCTGGGAGCTTCAATGCTAGGAACCAAAAAGTGATGACGTGGTATGCCAAGGCATACACGTACTGAGGAAGATCATCAGATGCGTTCGAGGGCAGGCCGTCGGATGCCGAACTGGCAGTGAGCGTTGCTGCTTCGTTGAACAGGTTGCCTCGCTGAGTATGTTTCTTGTCTCTAACATACTGGAGATACCGAACGCAAATCCCAAAGACGATGCGGTACTCATCTTCTCTAAAGTTGACGTAGAGGTTCTGCATTCTGCTTAGGCAAGCGAGGAATTCCAGAATATGCATGGCCACGTGAGGCTGGGTAATGATCTGTGCCATCTTCTGTAACATCTGTACCAGTGTTTTGCTTGTCGACAAGGGCAACTCATGGCAGCAGATTGAGAGGGCATGAATGCAGTACTTGGCGCAGCGCTCCCAGGTGGAAATTCCCTTCACGAACGCCTGCACGATTTCGTCCTCTTGATCCTTGAGGAAAAATTCGTGATAACTCAGGATCATGGTCAAACTGTGGAAGAGACAGATGGCAACGTCCGCACGCCGGAGACCAGTGCAAGTGGGCGGCTCTTGGAAGTTGTTTGTCCGTATCTGCTCGCATACCACGCGCCGAAGCTCTTGAACTTGTGGCACCGCGTTCCGAAAGATGGCGTGATTGGTCAGTTGAGAGGGTAAATGCACCAGAACCAGGCTGTATATCTCCCAGTCGCAGCCTCCATTTTCGACGATATGGACAATCGCGTCCAGCCAGGCGTCCGTATTGAGAGTGATTTGTTTTATTGCCACAATCGGTGTCTCGCCTTCTTCCGCCAATGTGGTATCGAACTCCTCGATATGTGAAACTAAGACCGGGCTTGCGATAGCTGACGGTGACTCGGGGAGAGCTTCGGGGTCTGGTAAGGCCCATAATTGTTTGTACGGATGACTCTGTTTCGTGCCACTGGCAGAACGAACCGGGAAGGCCCGATCCTGAGTCCCGGAGCTGCTGAAAGAAATCCCTCTCGTGGTTCGAGAGACAGGACCCTGCTCTGCTCTAGTGGTCCTAGCAGGCTGAGCCAACTCCTCGGCGTGTTTTCGCATGCGTGATGAAGCGGTGTGAAGGAGGGTCGCCGCCAGTCCGTCGGATTCCGTGTCTTGTACCAAGAAAACCCGATTGGCCCAATCGGCTCGTAGTCGGAAGAGCAGCTTCATGGCCACGAGGCGAGCATCGGTTTTGCAGGAGTTTGTCCTGGCAATATTGACGAGTGTGTCGTAGAGCTTAAGACTCTTTGCGCCATCAAGATTCATGCACCTCATGAACAGTTTGACGTAACCCCTCGTCACGACGCCTGATGCGGTAGGGTATTTTTGAGAAACCACAGCAGCCTCGGCGGCAACGGGAGTTGCAGGACGTGATGTGGCGGATACTGTCATCGGAGACAAAAGTTGGTCACTAACGACAATGGTTCTCAGAGTGTCCGTTATGTAGTCGAACAGTTCTCTGTCGGAGGAAACTGCAACAGAGACCATGAACGCAACAACGGCCTCAAGGACCAGCAGGTTGGTCTCGTCTGCTATGTTGCTGAGGAGATCCTTGATCAAATTAGGGACGCAGTCATCCCCGAGCCCCTCTCCAATAAGATCCATCATATCGTAGGATTCGGTGATTGCCTGGAGAGCTAGCAGACGGGTCTGAGAAGTCCGGTTTCGGTTGGCGTAGAACTCTTCGAGCACCAAAGACAGGTTCTCTTCCCATTGCAGATCCGACGGGGAGCAACATCGGAACTCCTGAAAGTAGGTAAGAACCACCCTCGCCGCGGGGTCGGGGAGCCGAGAATGAATGCTGATGAAGAACTTGATGATGATTTGTCGTGGAACAAAGTCACCAGACTTGTCGCTGGCCAACTCTTCCAGACGCGCAATAAGCTTCAACAGCTCAAGTCCGATAGCCTCATCTGGCCGGTCAGGCTCAGTCTCTGGTGCTATTAGTCCAATACCGGTGACCATGCTGAGCGGTGCCTTCTTGGAGCACTCGACGGCCACATCCAGTAAGGTCGACCAGTCTTCCTCGACAATAAGATTGTGGAGTTTCCCATCGCCGTCCCGGAAGAGAGAGTTGACCAACTTGAGGATGGCACAGTAGACGCGTCCTGAATCCGTGCTATGAACAGCTGCGACCAGTCCATCGATGAGAAGGGCGAATGGAACTGGCGGATAGCCCTTTTCTGTGGTTTTGGTGAGAAGTTTCTCCAAGACAGCCAAAACGCCGCGAATGTCCCGTGTGTCCTTCCCTTTGCTGGTGCCATCCGGTGGTAAGTGCCGCAGTAGGTCAACGAGCACCCTGATCGCGGCCGGCCCGCTGTGTGATTTCAAAAGTATGGAAATGGTGTGCCAAGCGACCTTCGTCAATCCAGGTACCAGGCAGAATATGGAGCTCAACACAAGGACGCATTCTTTGAAACTCTCGGTAGGCAGGGTGCCGAATGTCACAATAGCATCAATAACGCTGATTGAAGCCTTGAGATCTTCCTCGATAGTCGTGCTCAGGCATATGCCGACAAGCGCCTTCATCATGCCGGACATGGCAGACTCGTCGGCCACATTGGAGCTAAACTTGATGACCTCGGCAATGAAAACGAAGAGCTGGTGTAGGTTCTTCTCCTCTCCGGCGACGGACATTCTAGCTTTGGCAACGTTCTTCTTCGCATCACGGCTAGCATGCTTCCTCGCCACTTTGACGGCCTGGTAGGCTTCGCAAAGCCATCTTCTCAAAAGTGGTATCACGTCGTAATCGAATCCAGATAGGTCCCTTCCATGATTGGTAAGGTCCACCACGGCTGCCAGCTGCAGGTGAAAGTCTTCGGGATTCGCAGGGGCCGTCAAGGTCTGAAAGTATTCTTTGCGCTCGAGGCCTGTCGAGGACTTGTGCTTGACACATTCCGAGAGGAGCTCCCAGCCGGCAACCCGTTCCGCATTCGTCTTGGTGGCATCTATCATATCCTTCGCAGCGTACCAAATGTCCAACACGGGGTTGAGCGGAAACTCGGCAACAGCGTATCGAAGCGAACTCGCAGCCGCTATACGCTCGCTGACAGACCCATTCCCGCCCTTCAGCTGCTCGAAGCACTCCATATGGTTTGGCGACAGGGCGGCGAGGGTTGTTCGGGTGGCATTTACGTGATCGGCAATCGGCGAGAGGATCGAAGAGGCAGATTTGAGGCTCGGCGGAGGAGATTTGGTCAACTTGGCACCGGTCAAGCCCTTGAAGACGCTGGCGAGGCCGCCAGCGCGGCTCGAGTCTGGCGATGACGGAGCATCTCCTGGCGAGGGGGACATGTGCACGTCGGAGTTGTCGGACTCCTGCTGGGAGGGTTTAGAGGGAACTATGCGACGGAGCATGTTAGCTGGGTTGTAGCGCAGTACGCTTGCTTCATGTCGGTCTGAACCGGTGTCAAAGGTGACGGTGACGAGTGTGGGTTGATGTTGTCATTCGAATCGCAAATGACGATAATATTGTCGTTGAGGGCCCACAGCTTTGGAGAGATAGATGACAGTCGTGACTATGGAGGAGAGGAAAAAACACCGAGACGCATTTGCAGTGAGCAACTCACGGGCAAACTTGCTGTCAGCTCAGCTGGCTCGGTTTTGAATACCTTATCCAGCAGCGGCGAGGCTAGCTGCAGAGAAGCGGGAGTGGGAGGGGGGGTAGTGAACAAGGTCCCGACGCAACTGGACCAGGTCGAACAAGACGATAGGCAAGGCGGGCGCCGGAAGCTGGCAGGAAGAAGCTGGTGGTGTGGCGGTGCTGGTCCGGCGACCCGTCTATCTGCTTTGTCGTGTCAAGATGTTGAAGCTGGTGATGCGCTATCACAGCATAATATTGCACGGCGGACTCTAAACGATCTGGTGGTGCAGCTAGTAGGAACGTTGTCCGACGGAAAACTTGAATGCTGATCCCATCGGTCGCTGCAGCGCCAGCCAGTGAGGTCAGGGGGATGGGGTGGAGGTAATGCTGAATTTTTAGGGGGCAGTTGTAGAAGCAAGGTACCTGCAGCAGGAACCAACAGTTCATGGGCACCCAGTGCGTCTATTTGCCCCACTTGGGGTGGCCAGCTGATCCAGCCATTGTTCGCATCAACAATGATCCGCTTCGCTACATCCATGGCTGGGATGGGACCGGGCGGGTAGGGTGGTGTGGCGTCATTCCAGCTTCCGGAGGGTATCCACCCCCGGTGCCGGCCCCGACCCAAGGCATGCGGGATGGCTGGAGTATCCAAAGAACTGGGCCGGGAGAATTCCAAAGTTCTTCAGCTTGAGCCACGTACAGTAATTCCAGAGATTCAAGGTTGTGGAAGCATCACGAGAAGTGACCATCATACTCGTTGACAACTGAAGTGCGGTATTATACCGAGCCACCAGGGGAGTCAGCAATAGCATTACTACCCTCTGAGCTTCCGAGCTTCCAATTTACCTACCTAGGTTTCCAGACACTTTTGCTTCCTACGCAGCATTGGTAATCGCCAGCAAATTAAAAAACAAATCTCGTTTACACGCGCAACAAGGGATCTGCCTTGGGTTCTTTTCTCCAAGGCACTAGCTTACTTGCCTGCCGTTCTTCATCCTTCTTCAGAATTCAGGCGCTCAGCACAGACCACCCTCCCACCTTCGTTACCGTAATTTTTCCATGGGCGTTTCCGGCGGGCGCTCTAACCCCGCCTGACTTCCGTTGGGGTGTCTTATACTGTAGCTCTTGATCCTCTATAGTGTATTTGAGTTTGGCTAATTATTTGTAAAATCTTCACTATAGTATGTAGTGTGTGTGTGTGTGTGTGTGTGTGTGTGTGTGTGTGTGTGTATACAGTATGCTTAAGACGACAGTAACGGATGACAATGAAGATGACGGACGAAAGTGACTAACGGCGGTAACAGAAGACGGTGACTACCGACGGTACAGAAGACGATGACGGACGACAGTAACGGACGACAGTGACGGACGACAGTGACGGACGACAGTGACGGACGACAGTGACGGACGACAGTGACGGACGACAGTGACAGACGACAGTGACGGACGACAGTGACGAACGACAGTAACTAGAGTGATGGACGAGAGTGACGATAGTAATAATACGGTAGATAATGATTGTAAGTATAATCCTGAGCAGCCAGACCTGAGTGGTGAATATTTCTAGATAGGTAGCTGAAGCCGGTCGGATAGGGCGATAAGGACGATAAGGATGGATTACTACTACGACAGCCCCACAGTTCCGTCACGGCGCCTTCCGTCACGGCGCCTTTGGTTAGCTACTGCCTTCTACCTAGGCAGCCTCGTCCCGTCCCCACAGTCCTTCCAAAAAGTTCCCGCAGAGACCATCGGCCGGTTCAACTTGGAAAGACGCACATTCCACCAATCTCTTCCAACCGCAAATCTTCCGCGACTTTGTGTCAAGATGGCCTCCTCCCAAATGGGCACAATTGCCCAGCTTCTGGACGCTACCTTAGATCCAAGCACTCACAAGAAGGGTATGTCAACCGTCGCCTACCCCGCCATGCCCAACTAGCTAGCTGTGTGTGTGTGTGTGTGTGTGTGTGTTTGCATGCTAATAAACAAACCCGTCAACAGCTGAAAGTGCCCTCAAGGCCGAGCAGGCCAAGCCCCAATACTCTCTCCAACTGCTCAACATCGTTGCGTCGGAATCCCTCCCCCTCAAGACACGTCTCGCCGCCGCGCTGGCCTTTAAGAACTTCATCCGCTCCAACTATGTCGATGTTGACGGCAACTACAAGCTCCCCGCCGACGAGGTCCAAACAATCAAGTCTCAGCTCCTTGGGTTGATGATCAGCTGTCCATCCACCATTCAGACTCAGCTTGGTGATGCCATCAGCATCATTGCTGACTCTGATTTTTGGGAGCGCTGGCAAACGCTGACCCAGGAGCTCGTCGAGCGCTTCTCTGCCGTCGATCCCAAGGTCAACATTGGCGTTCTCGAGGTGGCCCACTCCATTTTCGTTCGCTGGCGACCTCTGTTCCGAACAGACGAGCTTTACACGGAGATCAACCACGTCATCAGCACATTCGCGCAACCTTTTGTGCGCCTCCTGATCCAGACGGATGAACAGATCACAAAGAACGTCCAGAACAAGGATGCGCTCAAAAGCTGGTTCGAGTCCCTGAGCCTCATGATCAAGATTTTCTACGACCTGTCTTCCCACGACATGCCACCAATCTTCGAGGAGCACCTGGGTTCCATTTCGGAACTCCTGCACAAGTACCTCAACTACACCAACCCTCTCCTCGAGACCGAAGACGATACCGAGGCCAGCGTCGTCGACAATGTCAAGGCGGATATTTGCGAGGCTCTGGAGCTTTACACACTCAAGTACGATGAAGACTTCAGCAAGTACACAGAGCCGTTCATCACCAATGCGTGGAACCTGCTGTCCAACATCGGATCCGAGACCAAGTACGACTTGCTGGTCAGCAAGGCTCTCCACTTCCTGACCGCTGTCGCCGGCACTTCCCAGCACTCTGGTGTGTTTGCCGATGAGAATGTCCTGGGCCAAGTTGTTGAGAAGGTCATCTTGCCCAATGTTGCTTTGCGAGAGTCCGACCTGGAGCTCTTCGAAGACGAGCCCATAGAATTCATCCGCCGCGACTTGGAGGGTTCAGACACTGATTCTAGACGCCGGTCCGCGACGGACTTCCTCCGCAGACTGCAGGAGAAGTACGAGCAGCTCGTCACTGGTGTGGTTTACAAGTACATCAACCACTACTTGGAACAGGGCAAGACCGACTGGAAGGCCAAGGACACGGCCGTCTACCTCTTCATCTCCATTGCTGCCAAGGGCTCGGTCACCTCCGCACAGGGTGTCAAAACTGTCAACTCTTTGGTCAATGTCGTTGACTTCTTCGAGCAACACATTGCGTCTGATCTCATGGCGAATGCTGGCGTTGAGCCCATTTCCAAGGTTGACGCCATCAAGTACTTGCACACCTTCCGCAGTCAGTTGACAAAGGAACAATGGAGCGTGGCGTTCCCCCCCCTGGTTCAGAACCTGGCGTCAGACAACTACGTCGTTTATTCATACGCAGCGATCGCTGTCGAGCGTCTGCTCTTCCTGACCGATGACTCCGGCAAGGCCATCTTCACTCGCAACGACATCCAAAACTACGCAAAGGACTTGCTCGACCACCTGTTCAAGCTGATTGAGAAGGAGAGAACCCCCGCTAAGCTGCAGGAGAACGAGTTCCTGATGAGATGCGTAATGAGAATCTTAATCGTGATGAAGGATGGAGCCGCGCCCCTCGTGGAAGGCATCCTGACGCATTTGGTGGCCATTACCAATATGATCAAGCAGAACCCCAGCAACCCCCGATTCTACTACTACCACTTTGAGGCCCTCGGTGCGCTTGTCAGATACTGTTCTGCTACGAGTGCAGGCGCCTTCAACCAGCGCCTGTGGGAGCCGTTCAACCAAATCCTGGTTGAGGATGTTACTGGTATGTTGGCGTTCGGTGCCTTTGGTTGAGTCCTTCTAACACCTTCATAGAATTCCTGCAGTACATCTTCCAGATCTTGGCCCAGCTCCTGGAATCAAGCCCCAAGGAGGCCATCTCTGACAATTACAAGGCGTTCTTGTCCCCTCTGCTTGAGCCTAC
The DNA here is from genome assembly GCA_027406025.1 of Colletotrichum musae. NCBI lineage: Eukaryota > Fungi > Ascomycota > Sordariomycetes > Glomerellales > Glomerellaceae > Colletotrichum > Colletotrichum musae. The sequence goes on along the minus strand of JANVYC010000002.1, from coordinate 1,735,864 downwards.
CTTGTGGGACACCAAGGGCAACATCCCGGCTTGTACGAGGCTGCTGTCGGCAATCATCCCAGCGACCGCAGCCTTCATCGTCTCCGAGAACAAGATCGAGCCCATCCTTGGCATCTTCCAGCGGCTCCTTGCAACGAAGAAGTATCAACTGTACGCCTTTGATATCTTGGAGGCTGTCGTGAATGCGTTTGAGCCGTAAGTCAACCCCTAGAGTCGTCGCATGCCGATCGTTAGCTGACTAGATTCAAGCGCTGTTGTTGACCAATACTTCGGTACCATTCTGAGCCTCTTGTTCGCCAAACTGCAAGGCGCTCCGCCCGACTCACTCAAGCTTCGCTTCGCTCGCTTCTTCCACCTCATTTCAGCCCGTCTGGAGGCTGGATATGGCGCCGACTACTTCATGGCCCACGCGGAGAAGATTCAGGAGGGCATCTTTGCCAAGGTCTATCCTCCATTCGTCCTGGTCGAGACCGAGAAACTGGCCCGCCCTATTGACCGTAAGCTTGCGGTCATTAGTCTCACGAAGGTTCTTTGCGACTCTCAGGCATTTGCACAGAAATTCGCCAAGGGCTGGGCCAACACTTGCAAGCATCTGCTTGCATTGCTGGTGAACCCGCCTGTGGTATCTGGCCTTGGTGACGAGCTTATCGTAGAAGCTGATGTTGACGACATTGGCTTCGGCCTGACGTATACCGCCCTGAATACGTGCAAGCCCATCGCGCGCGATGATTACCCCGAGGTCACCGCAGTGACCCCGTGGGTCAGTGCGTACATCAGCTCTGCGAATAGCCGCCACAATGGTGCGATTATGAACTTTATCAGCCAGCGTCTTTCGCCCGAGCAGCAGCAAGCCCTGCAGACTTACCTGCAGTAGGAGATGCTTTCAGGATGTTGCTATGGCCTGCGATAATTGGAAGAAATTCCAGCAGTGACGAATACTTGAAAACGGGATAAAAGGCGTCGGATAGCGTCGTCAAATAAGGACATGGGAGGGAGGACAGGGCAAGGAGAGGTCTCCTGGAATGCATAAAAAATAAAAAAGCGTTTCGTTTCTAATTCCGTCCCTCGATCGTGACGCCCTGCCGGGTAAAGACTCTTGCATCCATCCACTTTAGCTACACCAGCCCAGCCCACGGCTGCCTACTCTTGCTGCTACCGACCGCCATTGTTGTTGTTGTTGTTGTTGCTGCTGCTGCTGCTGACCATCCTCGTCGTTGCCGTCCGTCCTCGTCTTTGTCCGCCCTCGTCTTTGTCCGCCCTCGTCGCCACCTGTCCTCGTTACCGTCCGCCCTTATTACTGCTGCTTTCCCCAGCTGTTTTTCTATTAAAGTAAAGGTAACAACGATAGGTGGCAGTATTGTCAGTAGTATATAAGGTATAGAGGAGCACTCAGCCTAGAGCCGGAGAGTGGCATGGTGGTCTGCCCTGTTTTCAAAAGCCGGGAAATACACATCTTCCGGCCCCGTCTCCTCTCCTTTCGATTTCTCCGGCAGCATAGCCAAGGGGGTGGCACGTACTTGTGAGCCCCAGAGCATCTGAAAGATGGTGATCTTACTATTGCTATATGTCTGTCTCTCTTTCGGACGAGTTTGCGGGTTTGGGTACCCATCTCACGTGGATCATCACCCAAGAGTATCCAGCCATCTTTAAGACCGCCGTATAACTTCCAGTCCCGTTGGGTGGGTAAGCTGGGTTGCTGTACGACGTTGACGCTTGAATGTGCACATCTTGGCGTAGTTCCTTCGCACAGAAGAATTCTGGAGATATGACCAACCGACGGTCCCGTTTCAGTCCATGACACATGCCACGCCGTAGTTTACGATACGCTTCACTACAGACTTGCTCCACGTCTTCCGCGGAACTTGTGTGTGCTTTTCCTTTCCCACTTGATCAAGAACACAGCAACCGGCTGGAACTCGCCCTTGCAACGTGAGCCTTGACATGGGGATCATGCCAAGTTTGAACCCAAGTGAGATGATCATTTTTGCATCATGCACCCCACGTCCCCAACAAGAGGACAGCACGCGGCCTCTCAGAAGAATCCTCGCCGAGCCAGAACTCTCTCTCGTAAGCACTTTATCATCCCAAGGCAGTCGGAGGTAACCCACCCAACCACTGTCTCTCCCACTTGGCCAGGTCAGGATCCAAAGCCTGGGTGGTAAGTACCTCCTCCTCCTCCTCCTCCTCCTCTATCACGCCACGCAAAGCGTTACGTTAGCTTTACCTTCTGATAAGCTAGAGAACCGAACCAGGCTTGACTTGCCGGTCTTATCTGTGACGGCACCCCAATATTCCATGGCAGACCGAGCCGGAGTGAAAAGGGGGGGCGGGCAGGCGGGAACTTTGGTCGTCCAACGTCCAGACGTCGAGGGGCAGAAACCACTGCTGCTTTTCAAGCTAGAAGAGGGGCCATCCCACCAACATTATGTTCCCTTTCACATCCAGGTTGTCTTGGCTGCTTATATTTGACACTTTCTCGCCTTTAGGCCGAGTGGGACCACGGCACATGTGCATAGACGTACGTGAGGGCTTTGCATTATTGCCACTCAGGACGGCGACTTCAACACGGTATTAATTCAGTCTCCGGGGAAAGTTCTCCGTATCGAAGAGTACAGGTCGACATAAGCAAACCAGAATCGTGGTTCTTCTTTCTTTCTTTTATCGGTGTCGGCATGGCAGAGTCGCACGATTCCAACATCATGACCATACCACTTTGCCCCTGAGAACCCGCTCCTTTTTCACGGATATACCTGCCGAGAGGCGAACGGGAACTCGGTAACTACACGCTCTAGCGTCCCGAGTCCTGACAGACGGGAGACGAAGGGGCCGTCGGTGGTTAAGCAGCCGGGGTTCCCAGCTCCTTGGGACCTATTGCCCACCAAAGTGAGCAACAATACAACCGCACCCCCGCCGGACTCTGTTCCGCATCCACTGACACGATGTCCTCGGAACAACCAAAGGACTGTGTGATGACAAGGTCCGCATGCTCCGTGACGGTGGGTCTTACCCTCTCCGCACGCTGCAGTACCTATGTCTTCTTGCTCCTCATCGTCGATCACAGTTCTGGCGCTGATGGGAGGGGGCGTCGAGGAAAACGAGGATCTTACCGGCCTCGGCGACGAGGCGGCTTCAATGGGTAATTGTTGCACAAGAAATACTTCAACGTGTTGGTGGTTCCCGCGGGCCCCTGCCCGGATCCCCCCCTTCCTCTCACACCACACCCTTGTCGACTGCGCGTCAGCTTTTGTCGGCCAGTCAACTTGCTGGTCGTTGGGCGGCGTTTGGTGCGGCCAACCTTGGCGAATGAGAGCGGCCGCCGTCAGTCGCTCTTGAGAAGCTTTTCCTCCGGAGGCAGGTGCCCGTACAGTTAAAAGATGGGGGGACGCCGCGTTGAGGAGGGCCGCCCGATCAGCGGTGACCTTAACAGACGGAACATGCTGGGGTACATTATGGATACACTTACGGAGACGAGAGCATGGGTTTGACTGCGCCGCTGGAGTAAATGTTTCGGTCGCCGTGCAGGCTGTTCAACTTCGGGACCCTGCCAGCGGTGCCGATTACGTTATCGGACGGAGCTGAAGTACGAGGCCCTCCACGGGGGCAGTCCAGCTGAACAGGGTCATCAGTTTGAAGAGGCCGAGAGCAATGGCTGTCTTGTTCGATATCCACAACGTCTTCGACTTGCGCGAGACTGTCCTGCACAAAGGCGAAGGTGTCGTGTCGTACCAGTCAAGTACAGTTGAGGGAATTAGGTCATGGCGACCCTCGATTATAACATTGTGATTCAACCTGCATCATTGATACCAGAGACGGTACCTGCGACCAGGGATCTGGGGAACAAGGGTACTAGATGAGTGTTGCTCCTTGGGCTGGTTGGCTGGTCGTGTGTGAGACGACGGAGATAAACCCGGCGATGTGACTGGGATATCGGACGCTAAGCCAGTGGTCGGTCTGGTTCGGCTGCTCCCGGTCACCGAGGTCCTTCCAAGGTATTGACGGAGAGCTTTGCGGGCTTGAAAGCTTTGCGGAAAGCTCTATGAGCGATTGTCAATATATATGAGACGATCTGATGCGGTACTTGTCCTCTGGGATCAGTTATCCTCGCCGCGTTGGGTTACTTCGGCAAGGCCTTGGGACCGACAAGGGTTGTTTAGTGTAGGTTTTTGGGGTCCACGCTATATTGATCGTCAGTTGGGCTTCGATGATTGATTACTTGGTGAGGTCCTCGACAGATATCGGCGAACCCTCCTTTGAACTCCCGGAGAGCTCAAGCGGGAGCGGCTATTGTTCTTCAACGTGAATGTAAACCAAGGTTCCGTCGGCTGAATCAAGGTATAATTTTGGTCCCGTCACCTTGTGCTCCTATTTGCTATTGGTTGGTGATAGAATGGACCAGACTCCAGTTTCTACCGAAGCCTATGCAGTCAAAACCTTTTCCGGACGGTGTGTAGACGTTCTTCGTTCCCAGAAGTGATTGAGACCCTGGAACCCCTCAGTCATTGGGCATCTCTCAGGGGCCGGCGAGCATCCCCCCGGTTGGCCGGGCCCTCGTCCATGTCAGAAACCCGGTATAACCGGCCTCGACGGAAGCTGGCTTGTTCTCGGGCTTTGCTACGTTTTTACATTCTCTAGTCCACCGAGCTCGACTGTCGAACTCCGGAAAGCTCAAGGCGGTGCTTTGCCCAGCCGCCCGCTGACATACGGTAATTGTGATAGGTGCCACGATTGTTCGTCATGTGTCCGTGTCAGACATGGTCAGCAAGGTAAAGGGCTGCCATTGGGGCTGTTCTGCTTACTCCCCCATGGCCCCTGTCTAGTGTAGCGGTGGAGAAAAGCCACCCTGCCGCTCAGAGTTTGTGTGCTGCGGACTGGAGGCATTCCATGATTAGGGTTACCAAAGCAGGTATGAGGTGACGACGGTTGTGACCGTCCTAGATGGTGGGCTTTCTCCAAGTACGAGCCAACACTAGTGCCTGGAATCAAGCGGACGGGTACGCCCCGCCTTGGGAAAGAACCTGAAGACCGATGGTAATCTCTAGTTCCGGTCGCAATGCTGAGAGGGAGGTTGTGAGGTGACATGGCGGTCAGGGGTTGTCGACAAAGTTTGCAGGGCATAGAACACCGCGTCGCTATCTGGTGGACTCGGTCTTGACTGGTATCATTTGCTGTACGAGTAACATGGGCTCAAGCCTTTCGCCATACGTCTTTGTATCTCGCCCATTCCTGGAAACCTACACATACACATTAGAGGCTATGATCGGCATCGCTGACTCCGGGAACTTACCCAAAGATCGAAAGCCAACATCGCCGCCGTGAACTCCGTCAATAAACATATGTCGCATGCCCCGGCTGGCTAAAAACTTTGCACAGGCGTCGAGCAGCCTTATCATCACCGAGTCTCTGCTGTTCACCATCTCAGGACGGTCATCTGGAACATTGTGAGCCGTTGACACCCCGATGCTGCTAGCGTTGCCACAAACCTGTGATGCAAATGCATGTTACCCCCCCAACATCCGCGCCAATAGCCTCGGGCCACGGAATATCTTCGTATATTGCGCTCCCATAATTCGGGGCGTAAGTTATAGCGGTGGCCACAATGGTGTCGCCCTCCAGGCCTAAGATGATGTCCTCGAAATTCATCGTGCCATCCAGTTTCACGTACTCGTCGTACCATCCCATGTTGTCTTTGCGTACCGAATCCCTATCTACGATGTCGAGAACCTGGTGGAACTCCGTCATCGCACACTGTCGGAAGGTCAGGCCTGCTGACGAAAAGCCGATTGCTGGCATATCATCGAACCTAAGCAACCAGTCCGAAACGTCGAGTCCACGACCACGTTGGCCGCCGTTCATTCCCCATCCTCGACGTGCAAACCATTCTTTCGCAGAGGAGTCTGCAGGCACGCCATGAAGAAGGCGAGGGAAGGTCGAACCAAGCTGTAGACGGTTAACACCCCGAACTTTCCGCAGCTGTGTTAGTGCGTAGTCGTGAAGGCTCAAGCCTATGCCTCGTCCTCGATACGCGCTTTTAACAAGCAGGATCCCCAGAGAGCCCAGTAAGTTCTCCCCTCCACTATTAGCATATGTTGTATAGGTCACGCAGAAGCCGACGACTTGTCTCGTTTCTGGTTCTCGTACGATGTAGTTCATGGCAAAACCATCTCTCCTGAGAATTTGGACGAGCACCCACTGTGGCAGATGGTATTTTGGCGGGAGACACTCGGTCCATAGCTGGTGAATGGGTGTCATATCGTGACAAATCTCCACACGCCAGGCTTGTGGGGTAATGATGAGGTTTTGAACGGGCATGGCGTTGGGGATGGCCGGCCGTTGGTCACCAAAAATGATGGAGGCAGCAGTTTCTAGTTCCGACGGCGCGTATCCCGTGATCTGGACGATTGTTGCAAAGTCTTCGACGGACAGATCGTGAGTCTGTATGTTGCAGCAGGCCACTACAATGTGCGGCCTTTCTTCAGCCATTTTCCGCGCCGTATCGGCTAGCTCAACCTGGGAGACATCGCCATCCCCGGGCGGGCCAGATATGACGAAAACAATTGCCTTTGCCCTCTTGATGAACTCGAAGTGAATGTTGTTGATGCCACCACGCTTTGTGTAGGGAACATGGCGGACTGAAGGGTGTCGTGAGGCAATGGCTCTGCCCAGGGGTTCGAAAGGATCCCGGTCGTTTTCGGCATGTTTGTTGTAAGGCACCACGACGGGTGTGAGAAGAACGATCACATCGTCTTCAGAAAGAATTCTCTTCAACGGAATGCAGTTCTGCCGGTCAAATAGCAACATAGTCGGGACACTTTGTGTCGATTTCGAGCTAACATTCGATCCAACGTGGTCGTCGATCTGCATCTCCGGAGAGTATCTCATGATAGAGGCAGTTGAGTGCAGCCGACTTCAACTTATCCCTACTTGAGTTAGTGCATGCCATAAACAGGGCGTAAGAATTGAATCGCGTTATGAGTAAGCTGAATGCGTGCGTGGACAATAACGGGTCTTACCTCGCCAGTAGATGGAAGATTCCATACAGTCGGCTCAGACGATCACGATGCCGCTTGTGCCGTCTTGGGGCTATCTGACCGAGCCTCAAGTGTAGGTGCTACGCTAGCTGATCTACGTTGGAACGGGGTTTCGGTCGACTTTGACGCGCTTTCTTCAGCGTCTTGAAGAACCACTGTTTGGTGTGGCGAGGCGAGCGAAAATTTGGCGGTGCTGATGTGGGCGCCGGTGTCTCCGTTCCGTGCGCTGTGCAACACGGCCAGCTATACTTCTGCGATGGGCCAGTGATTCTGGAGTTTGAGTAGATAAACGCGAAAACACTAAGCTGCCGTGGCCGAGTCCATGGGGCTAGTTGAGAAGCCGGTTGCTGAAGCAGATGAAATAGGTTGATAGAGTGACGAGTTGAAGTTGGTAAGAAGACAGCGAAGACTATTACTATCCTTCGCTGTCGAACGTTGGGAGAATATGTCGGTTTGCTCGGACGAAGTCCACGTCCGGAGTATCGAAAGAGAAGCAAGGAAAACTTAAGGGATCGGCGAGTCCAAATGTTAGCAGCTGCATCTTTGCAACCGAACTGGATGGTTACACATACCGTGACGGGCTAGTATCAGACGAGAGTCTAAGAGGGCAACTTCCTTGGGGTAGGCCTTTACCCTGATAGGTGTGGGAAAAGCGTTGCATAAGAGCATCAAAGAGTGGGGTGCGTACGAGACGTGGAGGCGACCGGCCGAGGAGACAGGGCCGGCCAGCCAGCCGGGTAAGAAGATTGTATACGAATACTATTGATGGGCGGTGCCGAGGGAGAAAATCTTGAGAAGGATATGCACCGAGACATCATGAGGAGACTGCATAATTCCAGCGTTGAACAGATGTGTGTGTAAGAGTCAAGTGTCCATTGCGCGTTTCCATATGTAAGGCAAGGTAGGACAGAACAGTACATGTTGATGGAAAGAGCGCAAGCGGCTAATGTCGCAGGGCCTCCACGCTTCGTGCCGTGGGTGGTGGGGCTTGGTAGCAATCGATCAATGAGCAGAGGTGCGGTTCCTGGTCTGGAGACATCTGACTGATGCAATGACAAGTTGGTTGTGTGTGGGTGGGTGGATGTATGTGTGTGTGTGTGTGTGTGTGTGTGTGTGTGCGTATGTGGGCGTGTGTGTGCTGCTGGTGAGTCCATGTACCACGCTCCGCACCGATGAATGAATAGGATGAGGGATATCCGTAGAATGGGATGGGACCGGATAGGATGGGGGGAAAGGATGGATGGATGGCTAGACAGATGGACCCAATGCAACCGGTACGGTAATGGTATGGAGCGGCAACAGAACCTACCGTCTGCGTCTGCGTCTGCGTCTGCTGGGGGTGGGAGAGGATAACGGAACAACGAGGAGCAGGCCTGCCTCCTACTACCTCGATGTGCTGACCACCGGGCAAACCATGCAGCTGCCACTCAGCAACGCAAGTAGGGTTAGAGACGTTACACAACGCTGCTGCAGACGAAATTGAGTACGGCGCAAAGGTGAGATGACAATGGCTTGCCCCCCCCCCCGGCTAACGGTACGGCGAGTTGAGGTAAGTAAGCAGAAGCCAGCGCACGGCGGCCGATGGTGACACAGAGCCAAGATGCTGACGGCGAAGCTCATGACTTGCTCACTTGCCCAGCTCAGGAAGCCCCCACGGTGAAATACCCGAGTCGAGAGGCGAAAGGTCCGGTTGGCCGTTGATTTGAGCATGGGAAACGCCGTGGCGGGCTTTGGACTTTGGGTTGCGATCCCCGATGTCGTCGCGTGCCCTCCATGACCACCCACGATCTCAAAACTCCAAGTAGCCAGCGCCTGGCCAGGGCCCAAGCCTGGGTCTCGAAAGTGGAAAGCAGACAAGCGAGGCGAGTGGGTTGAGTGAGGGTTGGTACTCCTTACAGGCCCGTTGGTGGTGATTGTCAGGGTGTGAAAAAAATAGGGTTTACCGGGAGAATCCTGCCGACGAAAAAAAGGAGAAGAGGAGGCGGCCAACAGGGGCGACGTCAAGTCTCAACCCGGAACTCAGTCTCGGCTGTGGAGACGTCGGGCCGCGAACGGTGGCCCGAAAAATGGGAAGGCGAGATGGATGGGAATGGCCATGGGTCTGGATTATTCATTCGTCTTGCTGCCAGTGCTAGCCAAGGGCGATGGCGATTGATCCATGGGTGCGGCCTGAAGGAGAAAACAAGGAAGAAAAATTAGACCAAATATTTCCAACACGAAGAACTGGGTAGGTAGGTACCTTGGTCGTGTGGTAAGAGGAACGCATCACCTCCGCGCAGGAAGGTGGATATGAACTGCTGTCATGTCATGGGTAGAAACAGCAGAAGGATCGAGGAGACATCTGCGTCTGCGTCTGCGTCTGGGCCTTTGTCTGGGTCTGCGTCTGCGTCTGCGTTGCTCGACCTAGGTAATGTCTGTGCAACCATGAGGTCGGTCTGATGGACAAGGAGGTGAGGTGAGCCGCTTGACGCTCGTTTCGGTCGGCCATCTCTGCCTCATGCTGACGGGATCTTCGACCATTGGGCGAGTTGCGGTCCAGAAGATAGCCGATAGCCCGGTTGACACGCGGTAAGCGATGACGATGGAAGCTTGGAGTTTCTACGGAACGGAGCTTACGCTGTGAAGCTAGTAGTCTGTAGGTCGGTGTAACGAGGTACAGGGAACATGGTAGTAAGTACATCCACCAATCTCTAAGAGCCTGGCGAATCTTTACGGTGGACGTCAGTGGGCACAAGGTGGCAGGTGCGTCTGGGGGGTTACCTATGTACCTAGGTAGCTACCTACCTGCTACCTTTCCTAGCTGGGTAGGTGCTTCCCCCGGGCCAGAGGTGAGGACTTCCACCATGGGAGGAGGTAGGCGCTCTGATAGCGGGCAGGAGTGATGGACTTGCAAGCTCGGTGTTACCCGAGGTGAAGCCACGGTTACCCCCTTTCCACGGTGCCTACCTACCTAGGTAGGTAGTCCGTATTGTCTACTACCTCACCGGGCTTGCTTTACCTGCCTAGGTACCTACCTAGGTACGGAGTACTTACCGACCTACCTACTTACCTACCAACTCACCTTGGTACCTTGGTGCTTGGTTGTGCTCCGCGTCATCTTGAATCACAGAATGCCGGCGTACCTCACATATCACAAACCTCCGGTTTTGGACCCCAAACCCATCGCCAACTTTGGAACTTGTCCGGCCGAATGAAAGTATTGATGCCAGCCAAGACGGCTTGCACGCCGCTTACACACTTGAGTTTGCCCCCGAAGGCCGCGCTGCAGGTCGCAGGCCGCAACGAGCTCCCCAAAGTCGCAGGTGGGGTTGGTGAGAGAGACAGACCGGTCAACTCCTCCATACATACATAGTAGTAGGTACCTACATGGTCATGATCATCATGCTTCCACGTCTCCCGCCTCAGTCCTGATTCAGTGAGCCGCAGTAGCTGTCGCAGTAGCAGTTGCCATCGCCGCCGCCGTAAGCCAAAAAGCCGCACATCGGCCTTGAATGCGTGGAAACACCCGTGCCGCTGCGCATGGTCAGATTGTCGTACCACGGAAGCAACCCTCCTGCATTTTTGTCCCAGAACCGAGAACGAAACCACGACGCCAAGTGGCCCGCCTCCCATGGTCAAGGGCAAGGCATCTTTCACCGAGACATGTTTCCGGTGGCACCTCCTTCATTCGCCTGCTCTATCCGTAATCCTTTCACCAATGACCGAGGGACCCCCACTCAGATCCAACGGCGCGACCCTCCGCAATGGAGGTCACAGGAGCTAGCTCCGGGCCAGTCCAGAATATGTACGTCGCTTCGTCAGGAACGTGGCAGTAGGTATCCGTACTACGGAGGTGTCTTTCTCATTTGGTGCTTGATGTGTAGTGTGTCTTTTACGTGATGAAGCACCTACCTAAGGAAGTATTATAGGTAGGGCACCTACTCCAGTCTCTGCGTGTCTACCAATGTGATGTACCTAGGTAGGTAGGTACTTAGGTACCTAGCAGTCCCTTGCCACCGTTGGGATGGAAGTTACTGCGGGTGGGTCCCACTTGCCTGTAACCACCGACAGACCGCGTGCGCAATATGCCTGCACGCGCTTCCGCACCGGCTTCACCCCACGACGCGTCTCTCAGTCCGTCATCCGCGACAAGACCCTGACCCAGCACCGCACCGACGCCGGCATGCCGACCGGCTGACATCCATTCAACCCTAGATCGGTGCAAGCAGGTCCGAATTTGTCTCGCGAGACCGCCATCTATCCCTTGAGATGCCCTCAACCGCTGACAACATGTCTGTTGATGGAGAAGACGATGTGGGCCTACTTATCGGTGATATTATTGAGGGTGAGTAAAAAGCCTACCGCCTGAGTAAACAATGTGATGATACTGAGCTTCGACCACCCTTTCAGCCTCCAAATTGCCAGCCAAGAAACGGGCGACCAGCATCAGGCCTACTGTTGACAAGGTTGCTTCGTCTGCCTATGAAAATGGTCTGTTGCCCGAGCCTCTGAGTGAGCTTATAGATCTCATCACAAGACCGAGCTACCTTGACCAGGCTAGTTTGAACGCCTTGGTGAAGAATCTGTACCCCGCGACCCGGCTTTCGGATGATGCTATTCTGAGGGTAGTGGGATGCCTAGGGCATGGGGAACTGAAGCCCTCCCTGGCCTTGCAATCCAACCTTCTAAAATGGCTCATCATGGTATACCACGTTGTAGAGAGTGCCGCAGTACTGTCACGGGCATATGCTATTCTCTTCAACCTCCTTGATACTGCTGCAATCCGGTTCGTTGCCCTCGGGGGGCTGTTGGGCAAAAGTAACGAAGAGGGTTACTGACGAGCTTCAGACCACAACTCTGCCATCTTCTTGCTTTGATAACGCGCAGAAAACACGTCCGCCCTTTCAGAATTCAAGCTGTGTACGTGCAGAACTCCCATAATGTTTTCAATAGCTAACGTGCTCGTTCCAAGTCTCAATCTGGCTAGAAACACTGGAAACGATCCTCCCCTGACAGGTCTTCTTCGTGTTTTCAAGGACTACTACCCGGAAATCATTGTCGGCGATGCAATCAGAGGCAAGGCATCTGCGTTCAAGGTAAAATCCTATAGGAGACACGAGAACAAGCATTTCCTGACCTTCACAGCACCCCGACACGGAATGGCGTGAGAGGTTGGACCAGATTCAAAGAGAACACTCGCAACGCACTGCCGAGGCCACTGGCCAGCCACGAAACGGCTTCAGCGTGAACCACCAGGCTCTGAGAGCTCGCAGAGGGAAGGGAGCTCACCTACCCTTGGTTCACACCTCACAGGCCACAGAGGTGGGGAACATCTTCCGAAAAGCATCGGGAAATTATATCTAATCAAGTGCAACAGAACTCCGTCACGCTGGAAGAAATCGACAGTGCGGAAAGACTCGCCCAGAACATCGAAAAGATTGAGCTTCCAAACCAGTTGGCAGCTGTCCTGGCGGACCCATTACTGCAGAAGTTCGTTGCCTTGAAAAAGGACGACGCTGCTTCGAAGCGTGTTGTGCATTGGATCGAGGCCGTTCTCGAGGATGTGCTCAACGGAAACGCCGATGATCAGCTCTTTCGTGACACTATGGAGATTTTGGAGGACTATGTGGCAAGAGTCAAAGTGAGTGCATCCTAAAAGAAGCACACGAACCTGTCTGACGATCTAGGAAACCCCATCCGTTGTCTTGGCTTTCCTCTCCAAGCTGTTTACAACATGGAACGGCGTCGATGCACGAGATTCGATCTTCGGCCTTCTGCAGTATGCGCCACTGATAGATTTTAATGGTAAGCGCGCGCCCAGCTGATGCACATCGCCAGTCATACTTACTTTGAGGGAAAGAATTATACAGATCCGTTTTGCAGCCCCTGGAAAGGTGTCTGCCACCGACAGTCGAGGCACAGCTTCCCCTCCTAAAGCTCTATGAAAACCTCCTCCGCCGATGGACGTTTGTACTCCGGACCCTCAATCCGATACCTCCTCGTGTGCCAGTCAACGCTTTCTTCGAAGCGATGGAGCACGCAGGTGGCGTCGCACTCAACCTCATGCAAGCTTCGCCAGGGGTTGCCGTACACGGCGCCGTGCTAGACCTCTACGAACAAGCCGCCGCCAGCATCTCCGACCCGGCGCTTCAACCCTTGATCCGGATCGCCAACCCACCTGCGCAGCTCATCTACCTCATCTTCTTCGCCCACTCCCTAGCCAACGTCTCGCGCCTGTGCACAGTGCTCGCAACCTACAAGAAGGGTTTCGAAATTGCCATGTCCCGGCGACAGCCAACGACATATCAGCCGTCCTATGTCAACCACTTCAACGGTTTCCTCATGGACATTTGCAATTGCATCTGGCGCGGTAAGGCCTTCAACGACGGCGATAGGAATGCCCTCGGCTGCCTCAGCGCCCGCCCGGTCACCATGAGGCTACAGCGTTACGTCGAGGACCTTGGCATGGATCTCACACTTCCTACGCTATTTGGCTTTTCATACTCGCCCCTGCTCAGCCTGCAGTCCATTGAATGCATCCGTGCAAAGGAGGATCAGGAACTGGCGGCCAACGAGGATGCCATTGCCACGAGACACGCTGGGCCCGTTACCGCCAATAGCTTGGCCAGACTGACCGAGGCCCGTGGCATCCGCGTGACGTGGTCCGAATACAGAATAATCGTGCTGATGGCACTGGAGGCCAAGGGGCTAGGCGGTATTCCGGCGCTCATGAAGAACACTATGAAGGTTCTCATGGGGCCCCAGCCTGGAAAATAACCAACAGCACAAGTACCAGGCTGAGCGGCTGTAAACCCCGGAAGACAGGTGGTGTTGATACCCGCTGCGAAGAACTCGCAGCTAAATTCAGATTGTATTTCCGATATTTTCTCGGTGCAATGTGTAAAGTCTGTCTAGTTGAGTCGACCGACATATTTATCCGGTCCAGATGCATGGCCCCCCTTTTGGTTGAAGACAAAGGGTATCTAAAGCCGTGAGCGAAATCCTAATAGAAACCCCGGGTATGCTGTTGTTGAATAGATATGCAACCAAACGCCGTCGGAGAGCAAGTTGAGAATGCCCTCCCTTCTTCTCATGACTAGGTGTAGTTGAAAGACACACCATCTCCGCATGACCCAATATCGTCATCTCCCTCGTAATGTTGAAAACGCCCTTACAATGCAGTTGAGTGCCGTCGACGCCATGATGTCCCAACCAAAAACCGAATCTTGTTGAACATTTGAGAAAGAAAGAAAAAAACACATCTCCTACCATCCCGAACCAAAAACAGAATCAAAGGCCCCCTTATCCTCAGAGACGAGGATAAAGCTTCTATTTGAGCTTGTCCGACTCGTCGCCGTAGCCTCCGTAGCCGCCGGCGGCGTAGGTCTTGCCCTCCGGGGCGACCCTGCCCTGGGACCTCGGGCCGCGGTCCTTGAGGTCCTTGCGCAGCCAGCCCAGGACGAGCTCGCCGAGGGTGCTGTTCCCGCTGCCGCCGTCGACGCCCTTGAGGAACTTGTCGGCCGTGTCCCACTCGCGGACGGTGCCGAGGTGCATGTGGACGAGGTGCGTCGGCCAGCCGGCCAGGTTGTCGAGGATGTGGGTGGCGTAGACGATGGTGCAGTCGCGGATCTCCGTCTCGCGGCGCAGCCACCCCAAAAACTCGGCGCGGCTCAGGACGTCGAGGTCGACGGTGATCTCGTCGAGGAGCAGGATGGTCCAGGGGCGGATCAGGCCCATGGCCAGCTGGACGCGGCGGCGCTCGCCGTCCGAGACGGCGTGCATGCGCCAGGCGGTGTCGATGTCGAGCACGGAGACGAGCTCGTCGCGGCGCTCCGGGTAGGCGTCGCCGCCGACGCTGCGGAGCAGCTCGACGACGCCGATGTCGGTGCGCACGATGGGGTTGAGAACCCACTCGAGGCCGAGGTAGGTGACGCCCTCGAGGCCCTCCTTGAAGGGGTCGACGCCGGCGATGGAGATGCCGCCCTCCGGCGCCAGGCGCTTGCCGGCCAGGAGGCGGAGGATCGTGGTCTTGCCGGCGCCGTTGGCGCCGATGAGGAGGGTGCGCGAGCGCGCGGGGAGCGAGAGCGACACGTTGGTGAGCCCCGAGGTGGAGTCCTGGAACTTGTAGTTGAGGTTTGAGACCTCGACGGTCGGGGACTTTTGAGCGGCCATTTCTGCGTTGAACCGGGCGAGACTTGCTGCGAGAGGGAGGATGGTGAGGGAGGGGGAGGACGAGTGAGAAGGTGAAGGGAGGGGGATTTGGTGATGGTGTTGGTATCAGGCAAGTATGAGAAGAAGAAGAAAAACGAAAATTTTATTGTAAGTCAACTACGTAGGCACCATCACACCGCCCTAAGACTGAAGGCGTCATGACCCCCCGGCGATAGGAAGAAGTGGGATGACTGTTCCAGCAAAATCCGAGATAAACCCGCGTGCGCAAATTCCTATCAATCGGGGCATTGGCAATGGTGCCCCTCATTCCCTAGAGGGGGGAGGTGAGACAGCGGGATAACCCCGCCGTGGCTGGGCCGGACGTCCCTGAACCGACCGCCCGGGCCGGGCGGGGGTTGGGCGGGCGCCGGGGGCCGCCGCACGAGCCACAGTTCAAGGGGGGCCCCTCCCACCCATTTACGCCAAAATTCGCGACCTTCGACCTTTCGACGCGTCTGACATTGAACGTTCAGGTGGCACACATCCCGGCTCCGAATCCTGCTACAACCACCCATTGACCACCCGCGAGAGGACTTTTTGACCCAAAATCAGCTCGATAACATATTGAAGGGCTTTTCAGTCCGACAAAATCGCCATGGTGACTCTCGAAGAAGCCACCGCTCTTCTGCAAAAGCCGGCGTGAGTAGTCCTCTGGAGCATGTCTTTTGACTTCATCAACAACCGCAACTGCCAGCTAACAATCACGACCAGCGACGCAGCCGCAACCTCCTCCGAACCACTCGTCCGCGCCCCCTCCCACTATAAGCCCCTGAGCACATTCACACTGCCCAAGGAACGGTCCTACCAGCAGCAGTATGCCGACGTCTACTTCCTGCGCCTCACCTCCATCCGCCCCGCGGTAGATGCCGCCGCGGCCGAGTCCTGGGACGGCACCGTCATCGGCGGCGAAGAGGCCCGCCGCGTCAACCGCGTGCTCGACGTCCGCCAGGGCGAACTGTGCTGGGTGACGGGCACCGTTTACATGGACATGGCCCTGAAGCCCAACATCCTCGAGGATGTCTCCAAAGACGTGGGTCTCTCCCTCCGCTCCAAGCCACCCGCTCGATCACCCAAGACTGACGCGAACCCTTCGGCCCGCAGCGCTGGATCTCAGCCCCCATCTCGACGGACCGCTACTACTCCGAGGACGACAAGGACGAGATCATGCTCGAGGACGACTCGGGCCGCATCCGCCTCGTCGGCGAGGTCCTCAAGTCCATCCACCTCGTCACGGGGTGCATCATCGGCGTCATGGGCACCGAGAACGCGAGCGGCGAATTCGAGGTTATGGACGTCAAGTTCCCCGACATCGGCCCGCAGCCCTCCCGCTGGGCCCTCGCCGGCCCCCCGTCCGAGGACCACGACATGTCCGGCACCGCGCCCTCCCAGCGCCCCTCGTCCAAGATCGCCATCGTCTCGGGCCTGTCCTTCTCCGGCTCGGACGCGTCGTACGCCCTCGAGCTCTCGCTCCTCCTCGAGTTCCTCCTCGGCGAGGCCCTCTCCCCCTCCACGCAGGCCGAGCTCACGAGCATCTCCCGCCTCATCATAGCCGGCAACTCCATCGCCTCCAGCACGACCACGAGCGCCCTCAAGACCGCCACCGACGGCGCCGCCGCAGCGAACGGCAAGAAGCCCGCCGCGGCCACCAAGAAGTACGGCTACGACGCCAGCGCCTACAACCCGCTGCCCAGCCAGCTCTTCGACGAGTTCCTCGCCGACGTCCTCCCCTCCATGCCCGTCACCCTCATGCCGGGCGCCCAGGACCCGGCCAACGCGAGCTACCCGCAGCAGCCGATCCACTCGGCCATGTTCCCGCGCGCGAGGCCGTACGCCGCCGGCCCGGACGCGAAGGAGCCCGGCTGGTTCGACACCGCCACGAACCCCTGGGAGGGCGAGGTCGACGGCTGGAGGGTGCTGGGCACGGGGGGGCAGAACGTCGACGACGTCTTCAAGTACGTCGACAGCGACGACAGGATCGGCATGATGGAGGCCATGTGCAGGTGGAGGTGTAGCGCGCCGACCGCCCCCGATACGCTCTGTGAGTTCTTCTCTCTTGGTTCAGAGCTAACCCCCCCGACTCTCGCTAACCTATCCGCAGGGGCCTACCCTTTCCAAGACGACGACCCGTTCGTCATGAAGAGCGCCCCTCACCTCTACTTCGTGGGCTGCCAGCCCGAATTCTCGACAAGAGTCGTCCAGGGCACCGACGGACAGCAGATCCGGCTGATCACGGTCCCGTCCTTCTCCGAGACCAAGGAGCTGGTCCTCGTGGATACGGAGACGTTAGAAGTCTCCAACGTCAAGATTTCGGCGGCATCATGAGGGAGGAAGCGGGCGGCAAATGCATTATTGGTCCGAAAACGGTTA
Source organism: Colletotrichum musae (assembly GCA_027406025.1). Classification (NCBI taxonomy): domain Eukaryota; kingdom Fungi; phylum Ascomycota; class Sordariomycetes; order Glomerellales; family Glomerellaceae; genus Colletotrichum; species Colletotrichum musae. The sequence goes on along the minus strand of JANVYC010000002.1, from coordinate 1,718,279 downwards.
TGATTTGATATACCCCCTGAGCTATGGAGAACGCAGTTGGCGCTGTCTGACGATGATGGAGTAATAATGCTACCTAATGACTAGGTTCCAAAGAAGAAGCAAAAGAAGCAATAAAAGCAATTCGCATTTTGATATGAGCTCGCGAGATCATGGACGCCTCGTCCCTTTGGGCGTCAGAGACATGAGTCACCTTGGATCTACTTTCGATCAGATCCGAAAATGTCTTTCGCCCGAAATTCTCCTGGTCCGAATACCGCAAAATCCGATGAAAAGCAACGCAATTTCCCTCTTAAATCATATTCATCCGTCGAGCAAGGAATGAATTCCTCAAAACGCATCGTCGTCATCGTCATCATCACCATAGTCCGCTCCATCAGAGTCTTCATCCTGGGGGTTATGACTCTCAAAGAAGTCTCGAATGTCGGCTGGAAGGCGCTCCAGATTCTCTTGCGCCTCGCCAGCGCGCGCATGTCTGTTCATCTGTACAACATAGTCGCCCTTCCAGATATCGCTCTCGCCACGGCGGGTTCGTCGGAGAATTGCGGCGTGCGTCATGTTGATGGTGAAGCTCTTCTCCTCCTGTCCGGTTTTGACGGTCACCTTGATGTACTGGCAGGGGAGGCCGCGCAGGGCCTTCATGACCGCGGAAGTCTTCTCGAAGAAGTTGACAAAGGTGACATCGCCCGTATCAGCGTCCCGAGTGGGCGTGATCTCGATCGTGATGGTATGGATCCGGGGTCTGATGGGCTTCAGCTGGCGGAAGACGTTGATCGCGTTGGCCATGCTGTGCAAGTAACCGGTCTCTGAGCGGTTGGGCTCCGCGACAATCACGATGTGACGGAATTTGTGGCCGACCCGGGGAATGTCGATGTCAACATCGGCATTGTGATTGAATCCAACGGCAAGCTCGTCACAGTTGTATTCTTCGTCGTCGCTGTCCTGGTGTTCCGAGAGCGGACTCACGCCCGCTGCAAGTGGATGCTGAACCACGATTTCGTTGTCTTGGGGAGGCGAAGCTGTCTCTCTGAGAAGATAGAGAAACGTATTATCTCCGTAGAGAACATTGGTCGCCTCTCTCCTGACCATCTTGCTGACACGCAAGATGGACGTGGTGACCCGGGGCCGGGTTCTCGGATAGACAGTCGACCAGCCCTGTTGCACTCGGATGGGGTGGTGCGCCACTAAGATGAGCTGGTATATCTTGTTTCTGATCTCAATGGGAAGCCTGAGAAAGTCACTTCCGGTGTCCTCGATGGGTTCCTCTGGGGCTATCGTTCTGAAAGCGTCGGCACCGCTTGTCAAATCGATGACAGCAGTGTCGTCGTTGGGAAAGCCAACCTGCTTCCCTTTGTTCTTGTTAGTGGAGGGGGAAGCAACCTGCTTTCCCTTTCCCTTGCCACCAGAGGGGGAAGCAGCCTGTTTTCCTTTTCCCTTGCTACTGGAGGCTGGTTCCCGGTCAACCTCCATCTGTCGCTGAACAGAAGGGCGAGCATTCGAAGGGGCGCCCCATGTGAAATGCGCTGTCGACTTGGCCGCAAAGGTGGCTCCAAAGTTGCGCGGTGGGGGCATTTCACGCGGAACCAAGTCGTCGTATTCATAGCCCGAACCTCGCGCGCGTTTCTTCTTGGCAGGCCTTTTGGGAGGCTTGTTTGTGCCGTCGTCTTCATCGCTCTCCTCGGCAATGACCGTAATACGGCGCTTCTTCGCAAGCTCGAGCACCTTCTCAGAGATGGGGCGTTTGGGGGCAGCTTTGGCTGTCGACGCACCTCCCTTGTCCTTCTTGCTTCTGGGAGGCTTGGCCTTGGTGGCTCTGCGCTTCTCGGCAGGCTTGGATGTCTTGCCTGGAGCCATAGTGCAAGATTCGGTCAAGTCTAAAACACGCATCAGTCTGTTGCTGCCCGTGAAATATACTCACACCATGACTAACCAACTTACTGGGTGACGATCGTTGAAATTCTGGTGGTCTGTAGCTGGTCAACGTATATTCCTGGGTATTTCTGCTCTGATATTGGGATGAAGTCGCGCTTGTTTTTGAGATTCTGAGATTCTTGCAGTTTCTTGGAGCTGTCTTCCAAGCTAAGATGAGGTCGAGATGAGGTAGAAGTATGGCAAGAAGGTGTCACTGCTGTGTTGTATCTGGATTGTTAGTGAAGCGTCTGAGATTCCTTGAAATACCAGGAAAGCACAACCAGAGGAAAGTGCAGGGTGGGAAGTTTTGGCTTTGTGCTAACGAGTTCTTTCCGCGACGTCGTGGTCTTTGAACCCGAACGGGAAGCAGCAAAATATGCAGCGCCCGCAGGAAAGAGGGCAAGAAAGGGCGGCTCAAGCTGCAGAAGATAGGATAGTAGGTAGATGTAGCAAGATTAAATGGCTGGGTCTGCGTTGGTTAAATAAGTTGAACTGGTTGAGGAAGGACTGTTCGTGAAGTAGGTGCCCAGGGAAGGAGTTGTCCCTTTTCGATCACCCGACGACGTATGGGGTGTTGAAGGAGTGTAAGTAGGAGAGAAAATGAAATGGTTCTCAGGAAGGAGCTGTCACTTTTTGACCACCCGATGCCACGTGTGTTGTTGTTGAAGGAGTGTAAGTGGAGGAGAGAAAATGAAATGGTTCTCAGGAAGGAGTTGTCCCTTTTTGACGACCCGAAGACGCAAGTGGTGTCGAAGGAGTGTAAGTGAAGGAGGGGAAATGAAATGGTTCTCGGGAAGGAGTTGTCCCTTTTGATCACCCGATGCCGCATGTGGTGTTGAAGGAGTGTAAGTGAAGAAGAGGAAACGATATGGCTATCGGGATGTACTACCAAAAAGAGAATGTACGGGTGTAAGTTGGCACGTCTCTTGAGGACGGACGGCGTCTGGGAGGAAGTTGCTCTCTGTCGCAGCAACAAGTCGTTGAGATTTTCTCGTAAGCCATTTAGTACGATGGAATATCTACTTTCGGCAGGATGGCCAAATGCGCAATAGTGACAAGGGGCATATGTCCGTAGTTGAGCATGACAAGACAAATTTCTGGTGTCGAATCCTTCAGCATGAGAAATCTTGCCAGCCACTGATTTTCGGCTCGGCCAAGTCTTTATTGACCCAACATTGGTGTTTTCCGGATAAGGGCAACTCTTTCATCCTGTAAGTCGGGTGGCAGCACATCACGGCCAACTAATCAATCCAATGCCACCAACCTTACTGTCAGAATCAAGCTGCAAGCAACTTGCGCCCATAATACCAACCTGGGTGAGCCAATGTGTACTGTTACAAAGTAGTCTTACGTAGTACTGGGTGCCGTATCGTAGCTACATGGAACTTGCTAAAGACCCTGCAGATCCGTGTTGTCCGCTCCGTCCTCTAGCATTAGCTCTATCCACCTTGACATGCCCGCGCCCTTGCGCCCTTGGCCCTCCACTCCATGCGTCTCACCTGTGTGTACAACGTGGTGTTCTGGTGAATGATCGAGAACATTCGAAAACGGCAAGGCTGAGCTAGCAGAGATGCCGAAGTGTCCAGATGTGTTAAGCGTCTGGGGAGCTGAAGTTGAATCCATATAAATAAATCCCGCCGGTTGAGAGCACTGGTTCTTGATACTGTGCAACTCGACATCTTCTCTCCACCACCAAGCTTTCTTTACGCACCTCTTCACACTTCTGGAACCCCGCCAAAAAATTCCGACTGTTCAATTCCTAGTTTTTTGCTTACAGCAAGGACGCTTTAAGATATTGAGCTTGGTTTCGCACCAGTCAGTCTATGTAAAGTTGAGAACTGTAGATCAGCGCACTTCCGGGCCCACCAGCACTGTTTCGCCCTGGATTTTAGCTTCCCACACTGATCTCAACGGATTCTACTCAGCTTTCATCCGCCACGAATTTCATCCCATCAACAACCACACTTCCTCTGAGATTCTTAATCACCATGGGATCACTAGACTCGGATTCCAAGAAGCCATGGATCGAAACACCATGCATTGCTTCGGCGCCCCTCTCCCGGATAGCAGGATGGTGAGCCTCCCACAGACCAGCCAACGTCGAGTCCAACTAATGAGCATCAGCAACATCTTCCTCAAGCTTGAAAACCTCCAGCCCTCGGGCTCTTTCAAGTCGCGCGGCGTGGGAAATCTCATGGTCCGCGCCGCCGCCGCAGCCGCCCCCGGCGCAGACGCACACTTCTACTGCTCCTCGGGCGGCAACGCCGGCCTCGCCTGCGCCACCTCGGCCATCGCCCTCAACCGCAGGGCCACCATCGTCGTGCCAAAGACCACCTCCCCGTTCATGATCGGGAAGCTGCGCGAGCTCGGCGCCGACTGCGTCCAGACCGGCGAGAACTGGGCCGAGGCCGACCGCCACCTCCGCGAGGTGCTCCTGGCCAACGACCCCGCTGGCGTCTACGTCCCGCCGTTCGACCACCAGCACGTCTGGGACGGCGCGTCCACCATCGTCGACGAGCTGGCCTCGCAGATGCCTCGCGACGTCGACATCGACGCCATCGTCTGCTCTGTCGGCGGCGGAGGGCTCCTCAACGGCCTAGCGCAGGGCGTAGAGCCGGGGCGCTGGCGCGGGACGGCGGGTCGCGAGCCGAAGCTCATGGCCGTCGAGACGCGCGGGGCCGATAGTCTGAACGCCAGCGTGCTGGCGGGCGAGCACGTCACGCTTCCCGGCATTATGTCCATCGCGGGCTCCCTGGGCGCCGTGAAGGTCTCGGCCAGGACGTGGGAGGTCGCGCAGAAGACGCCCGGGTTCCGGAGCGTGGTGGTCAGCGACGCCGAGGCTGCCATGGCCTCTGTCCGCTTCCTCGACGATGCGAGGTTCGCTGTCGAGGTTGCGTGCGGTGCGACCATAGCCGCGGTTTACACGGGCCTGCTCAAGAAGCACTTCGGCGCCGGCCTGTCTGACGAGGAGTGGGCGAAGAAGAACGTCGTTCTGATCGTCTGCGGCGGTTCCAACATCACGATGGAGATGCTGAACGAGTATCGCGCCAAGTACGGCAATGCGACATGAAAAGTACACGAAAGTTTGACGATATAGATATAATGCTGGACACATACAGCGGAATGGGATAGATAGACGTTCGGCTACATACAGATCGTCCTTGGGGTTTTTGACTCGATAACTCCCCACTAGAGGGAAATGGTGGGAGCGAGGAGTGCATCATTCTACAATGGTTTATTCTGGCCCATGGTCTCATCTATCTCATGGGCAGTTCTATCTGGAATATGTGACCTCGCGGAACTCCTCCGCCGCCTTCAGCCCAGCCGGAGATGCCACAAACTGGTGCAGGTCCCCGAGAACCATCTCAATCTCGCCAAAGTAGTTCACCTCGCCCTTTTGCGTGAAGCCAATCTTCTTGAAGAGCGCGATGCTCGCCGCATTGCCCTCCTTGATCTTGACCATCAGCCCCTTCAACACCGGCTTCTTCCCGCCGCTCTTGCCCTCGCCGTCGGCGTACTCCCCCAGGATCTGCTCCTGCCTCCGGTGGACGTACGTCAGCAGCGCCGCCACGGCCGCGCGCCCGATGCCCTTGCCGCGGTGCTCCCCGGTCGCGATCATGACGTCCACCTCCCCGACGTACGCGTCCTCGTCCTCGTCGTGCGGGTACACGAAGAAGTTGATGTCGCCGACCATGCGCGCCGGGCCGTCGACGTCGCCGGCCTCGACGGACGTCGCCGGGGCCGGCACCGGCTGGCAGATGATGAAGGTGAGCTTGTCGTGCGACGTCCGCCACGACTGCTGGTTCTCGTACTCCTCCTCCAGCGTCAGCGGCTCCGACGCCGTGGCCTCCTGGATGTCCTGCTCGGGGGGAGGGATCAATCAGTACTCCTCTCAACGCAGGCGGGAGTGAGCAAGGCGTTTGCTGACCGGGTCGCTCATCCACTCATGATACCGCTCCACATGCCTCGCCTCGTAGGGTACGAGCGTCACCGCCGGCGTTGCGATAGCTGCATCTCGGGTGTAAGTATTTTCCTCTTCTCCCGGCGGTCAAAAAGGGGGCGCCGAGAGGTCTCCCGCTGCATTCGTCACATGCCTGTATTCTCGTTCAACCTCATTGTGCAACTCGCGTGGACGCAGCACTAGTATGTATGCAATGCTGCTTTGCTCCCTCCCCACTTGGTATGCCACAAATAACTGTTGAGCGATGCCGGCGCGCGCACCCCGCCGCCGCCCCTTGCAGAAAGAATCCCCACGTTCGTCCTGCCGGCGTCCGAAAGGGGGGCACTGCAGCAGCGCCGAAAGGACACGCGACACGAAGGCCCAGACTATGGATCGTCAACTGCACGGAAGCCCACAAGCAATACGGGTCAAGGTGCCAGAGTGGTTAATGGGCTGCCCTGCTACGGATGTCTTCGGTTCTCTGATGATTCCCAGCAGTTGAGGCAGTGGCTTCGGTCGCGCAGGTTCGAATCCTGTCCTTGACGGTTATCTTTTTGGGTTTCTGTTCCCGGCGGTTGGGGTGCATCTCTGGTCGTGTAAGTTGCGAGGAGGTCTCTCTTTTTGTGCTTCTTTGGGCGTTGGCGGGAGAAGTCGGACTGGGGTCCGGGCCTCTGCGGTGTGGTGGGAAGCGGGGCGCAGCGGGCGGCACCCCTACTTGGTGTAGTTTGTCCCCCGAGTTTTCATCAGTCAAGGTGCCAGAGTGGTTAATGGGCTGCCCTGCTATTGGTTCTACGATCAACAGTTGTTCAGGCAGTGGCTTCGGTCGCGCAGGTTCGAATCCTGTCCTTGACGATTGCTTTTGCTTTTGGGTGCAACGAGCCTTATTTTTTGTTCTCAACTGCCTGAGCAGTTGATCTACGTTGTCAGAATCGAAATGTATCAAAAACAGGGAATGGGCGGACAGAAGAACTCTGGCGTCTGTGGTAGAGGGAGGAAGTCCCATAGTATAAAGTTCGACTTGCCTGTGTATTACAACGATTAACTAACGGTCAAACATTATCAAGTCACCAGCAGAGAGAGGTTTTGGGATAAAAACTGCGCTGTCTATCTTTTGCATGTTATTACACATTTTACACATCATCTTACAAAACGTGCACATCGTCATGAAGCCGGCGACGCAATGTTCCACAAGCCCTTTTCCACAAGACGGAACCCGTCTGCAACCTCACTCCGTGGAAGGCTGCGGAGGGAACAAGGTTGCCCATTCTCCCGGCGGGCCTGGGTCGATCTTGGGCTCGCCGTAAGTCAAGTCCTTCCCGAAAGCCGCGTCCTCGAAGCGGCGCTTGTCGGCGTCGACGCCCATCACGTCCAGCAGCTGGGCCATCTTGGTCGGCATGACGGGCTGCAAGAGGATGCCGGCGGCTCGCACCGCCTCGGAGGAGTGGAAGATGATTTCGTGGAGGGCTTCCCGGTCCTCTTCCCTTTTGGTGAGTTTCCACGGCGCCGCGTCGGAGATGTACCTGTTTGCCTGAGATCACGCCCTTCGTTAGTCGACTGCAATACTCACGGGGGGAAAAAGCGGCCGTCGAAAACTCACCTCGTTGAGGACCTCCAGCACGCTGCGGATGGCGGCGTTGGGGTTCAGCTCGTCCATGTGTTTCGACGTGGCGGGCCCCATCTCGTCGATCTTCCTCCTCAGCACCTCGCTCGCCTCGACCCGGCGCTCGGCCGCGCCTTGGCTGTCCCGCGCCCACGCCACCGACTGCTTGAGAGCCCACTTCTTGCTCTTCACAATCCTGCTCAGCAGGTTGCCCAGCGTCGACTGCAGGTCCTTGGTGTACCGCCTCACGATGATGGAGTTCTCGTAGTCGGCGTCGGTGTGGATGCCGCCGTCCCGCATCATGAAGAAGCGCATCGTGTCCAGGCCCCAGCGGTCGATGGCGAAGAAGGGGTTGACCACGTTGCCGCGCGACTTGGACATCTTCTGCTTGCCCAGCGTCCAGTGCGCGTGGGTGAGCAGCTGCTTCGGCAGCGGCAGCTCGAGCGCCATCAGCAGCGCCGGCCAGTACACCCCGTGGAACCGCAGGATGTCCTTGCCGATGACCTGCACGTCCGCCGGCCAGCCGCCCGCTTGCTCTCTCCCGGGCTGCCACCCGGGGAAGCCGGCCTTGGTGAGGTAGTTGATGAGCGCGTCGACCCACACGTAGATGGTCTGGGACGGATCGTCAGGCACGCGCACGCCCCAGTCCAGCCTCTTGACGGGTCGCGACACGGAGAGGTCCTCCAGGTTGTTCTTGACCCACGAGACCACCTCGTTCATCCGCGTCCTCGGCACGATCCAGTCAGGGTTCGCCTCGTAGAACGCCAGCAGCCGGTCCTTCAGCGCCGTCATGCGGAAGTGGTAGTTCTTCTCCTCGATCCACTCCACCTCGTTGCCCGACTCGACGGACGCCATGATGGTGCGTCCCGTCTCCGGCACCAGCCTACGCTCGATCTCGTTGGCGGCGTAGAAGCACTCGTCGCTGACGCAGTACCAGCCCTCGTGCTTCGACTCGTAGATGAACCCCTTGTCCGTCAGCAGGTGCCAGAAGTGCTGCACCGCCTCCTTGTGGTCCGCGTCCGTGGTGCGGATGAAGTGGTCGTTGTCCATGCCGATGGCGGTCGCGAGGTCGCGGAACCTCTCCGACGTCTGGTCGCAGAACTCCTTGGGCGGGATGCCCTGCTTGGCGGCGGCCTGTTGGACCTTCGACCCGTGCTCGTCGGTGCCTGTGCAGAGGATCGCGCGCCGGCCCTTGAGCACCTGCCAGCGCTTGAGGACGTCGGCCAGGATCATCGAGTACATGTGGCCGACATGCGGTGCTGTGCGCGCGCGCAAGACGCCAGATTAGACCTCGTATATCTCTGATATAAGGTGTCTGAAGCTTCACTCACATGCATTGACGTAAAATATGGGCGTCGTCACATAGAATGGCTTCTCAGGCTTGCTCTCCGAGCTCATGAACCGGCGTCGCGAAGCCGGCTGCCCATGGCTGCTGCACGAGGGGCAGATCCATGACGGGCGCAGCGCCGGCGAAGCTGGCACGAAGCGGCGGTTGCGGAGGAGCGAGGCCGCAGGTAGTCTTGATGGTATCATTGGATTTGCATGTGCCGGCGTCTACCGTGGGAAAGACGGTTCCTATCCCACCATGGTGAATCCCAGGTCGCGCGACTGGAGGTCTCCCGAGAATGTTCTGACCTGCGACGACTGCCTCAGGCCGTGTCAATTGGAACCACCGATAACGGTACGAAGCTCTTATCGCTTGAATGTCACCCCTGTCACCCCGCCAGCTAGGTTCTCATTGTGGCAGGCATGCCTTTCTTTAACTTTCTGGTTTGCGACAGGAATCCTAACAAAAAAGTTGATCTACGCCTCTAAAACCTCCAACTATCGACACCCGCCGCGACAACAACCACCCCAAGCCTTCCCGAAGAAGCAAAACCCGAACACACAAGCCACCACGATGTCGCTGCCTTCGCGCGATACGGAACTCAAGGCCTCCGCTGACGGTACCCGCCCGACCTCTCCAATCGTCCTGCTGCTTCCAGTCCGTTAACACACGCGCCCGTTTTGCGCCCCCTCCCCAGCGGCCTCCAACTTCGTCGACCTCTACTACCAGGCCCTGAACCGCCGCCAGCCCCAGGGCACCATCTCCAACTTCTACACGACCGCCTGCGCAAAGTACCCCGCGCCCCCCGACATCTCCATCAACGGCGCCGTCCTCGCGGGGGGGCCCGACGACTACGTCGCCCTCCTCGACGCCCAGGGCCCGGACGTCAGCTACGAGGTCGAGTCGGTCGACGCCCACGTCATCAACCCGGACTTCGCCCTCGGCTGCCCCGGGCACCTCCAGGAGGGGGACAGGAGCGGCGCCAAGTGCAGCGTGCTCGCGCAGGTCACCGGCCGCGTCTACTACGGCAAGGGCCGCGACGCGCCCGCCAAGACGTTCAACGAGGTCTTTGTGCTGGTGCCCAACTGGGACACCTTCGGGAAGAACCCGCCGCGCGGCGCCAGGCGGTGGCTCGTCATGAGCCAGAACTTCCGCGCGCTGTGAGGTTGGGGCCGCGTGCAATGCGAATGGGAGGAATAGGTATATACCCGCAGGAGAGGAGCCAGTGGTTTGCAAAAGGCTGAAACGAATGATAGGTGAGTCATTTCCAATCGGCCCTGCCTGGAAGCATGCTGACTGGCATGGCAAGCAGATTGAAATCAGAGTAGTCGACATGAAAAGTTTATGAAAGCGGGAGCACGAAGCCCCAAGTTGGTAGTCAAGCTGCAACAGCGTCGCGTCAACCACAATTGATTATTAGAAGATACGCCACGTCAATTCGCGATTATCGAGAACCTAGGGATACAGCCATGGTGACCAAATATAAGTGTTTGTCGCGTCCGTACTAACAACTATGCCCCGATCTGGTGCTTTCTATACTTCCAGTAGCCCGCTCTCACGGGATCCCACTTCTCTGCCAGCCGGTCCAGGTACTTGGCCGCATCCTCCTTCTGCCCCTTCTCGGCAAACACCTCGGCCAGGAAATCAAGAGCGTGGGTGCTGCGGACCTCCTCCTTGTCTTCGCCCTCGCCGACCCCCTGGACGAACTGCGATGCAAACGCCTCTGCGGTCGCCAGCTTGCGGCCGCCCTTGACCAACACGCCGCGCAGGTAGTTCCAGGCGGCCTGATTCTGCGGCGCCAGCAGCGTCTTCTCCTGGGTGTACTTGATCTCCCTGTCGACGATCTCCGCGGGGACCTTGGGGTCGTGCTCCGTCGCGTGCGAGCCCGCGGTGGAGTTCGCCGGGTCGGAGAAGACGACGAAGAAGCGGTGCGACCAGGCCGAGTTGTTGCGGACGTCCTCCTCGATCCAGTTCTGGGTGGACAGCAGCTCCTGCAGGTTCCAGAGGCCCATCTTGCGCACCAGGTACTGCCGGTAGCTCCAGACATGATAGTTCTTGGTGTCCTCCTCCAGCATCCGAGTGAGGAACTCCGTTTCGGCCCGTGCGAAGCGCTTCACCTCGTCCGGGGTGCCCTTGATGCGCTCGTAGTGGTGGTCCAGCAGCAGCTGCCGGTGGTGCCAGATTTGGTAGTTCTTGATGTGCGCCAGCGACACCTTGTTCAGCCAATCGATCTCGTCGAGGACGGGAATTTCGAGCGCCTCGACGATCTTGAAGCGGTATAGCCAGACGGTGTAGTGTGCTGGGTTCATGGATATGACGTGTTCCGTCAGCCGGAGACACCGCTGGCTGTACTCCTCGGCGACCATGACGGCCCGGAGGTAGCTCATAACTGAGAAGAGACAGGTTCGTCAGTGTCAGAAACAAAACAGCAAGGATTCCTCGCAGCCACCGCTCTGTGTACACGAAAGGAGGGCAGACATAGGTTGTAAGCGAGCGAGAGCGTGAATGCGTATGTGCGAGAGAGAGAGAAATATGAATTATTTACCCTCGGCATAGTCTTCCGGGTAAGCAATCGTAGCCAGCGCGCCCTCGGGCTCCTCGGCGGGGATGGGCACGACGTCGTCCCACTCAGGATCCGTCGCGTAAGGGCCCATCTTGTCTCCGTAGAGCTCCTTCCTCAGCGACGCCATCTCGCGGCGTCTCTTCCTCTCCTCGTCGACGTCCTCCTGCGTGATCTCCGGGGCCTTTCCGTCAGCCGCTGTCGCGTCCGCAACGCCGTCCCGCGCAAACTCCCTCCGCTGCAGGAACCTCCGGTGCAGGACCTCGAGCGCCGTGAGCTTCGCCTGTCTCGCGGCGCGTACGGCGAACAGGTCGAGCGGGTACTCGCCGAGGTCGCGGCCGGTCTTGTCCTTGCCCCAGTCGTAGACGATCGTCGCCTCGGAGCCGGCGGCGGTCGTGCGCTTCTGTCTCTCGAGTCGGCGGATGGGCGGGCTCTCGCGGCTAACCTGCTTCCAGAACTCGCGCTCCGCCTTGTTGGTCAGGAAGAGCTCCCGGTTGGCCACGCGGCGCACCAGGCTCGCGTTCACCCAGGACTGTCGCTCTGCCGGCGTGAGTGCGTGCAGACCGCCCGCTTCCTCTCGTCGCTTCTCGTTGGGGTTCGTCTGATAGAAGCGCTGTAGGGAGCGCTCGTTGACCGTCTTTGGGGGTTGCTGCGGTTCAGCCGCCGGTTGCGCCTGCTTGCCTGTGAATTGAAAGGGAGAGGTCAGCTAAAGGGTGCCCCCAAGTGGCCCGAGTTCGCAACACGGGAAGAAAGCTCCCCGGGCGTTCCTGTGGATTTCGAGGAGCAGGTGATCTCAACGCACTCTTGTTTTCAGCTTCCTTTGCTTTGGAGCTGGCCTTGGATTTGGCGGGCATGTCTGCGGCTGACTTTGGTCTTTGGCGGGGTTGAGCTGGCGGCGAGTGAGGTATGCGCGGCCCCTTCCCCCCCGGACGTGGAAAATGTTCGCCACGGCCGCTATTACCCCACCACCACCATAAGACGCCTCTGGGGCAGCACCCACCTGAGATCCCTTGCTCCAACGGCCCCTGCCGAGACAAGCTGCCGTGCAGCAGCACAACCGAGCCGATCAGAGACAGACGGGGGACACGGAAGGGACTGCCTGTTTCATTGCAAATGCGGTAGGTATCACTACGTGAGATGTGAAGGCGAGGCATTGGCTGAAGCATTATAAAGATTTAGTACTGCAAGATAGACTCCGAAGATCTGCATGCCGATTAAATATGTTACATGAAGCCCTCCATCCATCCCAGGCTTGCATTTCCTCCCGCACCATTATCATGTCATACAGCAAAATTGAATCTGTAGAATCAAAGCTTTTCCGAATCTTGCGCCCTAGCGCAGCTTGGAGCAGAAGATTAGAACCGAGGAAAGTTGCCTCACCAGTCAATCACCGGCTTTCAACTCTCCAGAACTTCCAGCCCTCTCTCTCTCCCACACCACCGTGGACTCCGACGAGCTTCTCCACGCCTTCGTTGCCATCGGCGCTCAAGAAGCTTTCGACATCGATCTCCATTCCTCCCTCGTTGTCATCCGCCATCCCGTTCTTGAGGACGGCGGGCCAAAGCACACCGACGCCGTCGCCACCAAGCGTTGTCTCGAACTTTTCGTACTTCTCTTCCTCGAGTTGAGATTCCAGTCGTGCCAGCTTCTCCTTGGGCACATCTGGCTTAAGGAGCGTGATGGAACAGCCGCCGCCACCAGCACCAGTCAGCTTTGTCCAGCCAATGCCCTCATGGTCGACCAACTCTCGTACTCGCTCGAGACGCGGATGCGAGACGCCCAGGGACACAAGCAGCCCATGATTTATCGTCATGAGCTCTCCCACCTGCTGCAAGCTTTCTTCGGACGTGTTGTCGAAATCTTTAGCACCAATGAGGCCGTCTGCGGTGTTTGTAACCCTGTCGATGGCATCCAAGATGCTCCCGACCAGCTTGGGATGCGCCGATCTCAGCTTGGCAACCTTGGCAACCTCGAAAGCCGTCGACTTGGCCTGCTTCGTGTCGACCAGCAAGAGGGGAAGCTCGGGGAAGTCCCAGAGGGGCCGCACCGAGGGTGGCTTGTTGTAGTCGGTACGCTGGAACACCACAGCCTTGCCCTGAGTTGCAACGGTGTTGTCTACACCTGAAGGGTTTCCGTGTATGCACATCTCGCCAACGAAAGCCCATCTGTTGATTCTCTCTACTTGCAGTCTCGCCTCGTCAGGGGGTTGATCTGGATGTGGGCCCGACAAGGTGCGCAGCTGGAGCAGCAGAGCCGCAGCCAAGCAGACCGCGATGGATGCACTGCTGCCCAGTCCAGCGCCAATGGGGATTGTCGATCGCAGGGTGTACAGGCATCCAGGGAACGACTGGTGACCTAGCGAGAGGAAGATATATAGGAACGCTGAAGCCGAGTTTTGGTGCACTTTGCGCACCTCGTCAGGCTTGTGTGTCGATACTTCGGCCAGGTGTGGCTGTATGGCTGCGACCAAATCGGGGTCAAGCTCCGTGACCAGGTCGTAGTAGTACTTCTTCTTGGAGGGTTGCTGGAAGGTGGCCCATGGCAGGTCGTCGATGTTCCAAGTGTGGTGCAAGTCGATATCGGGGAAGCGCAACGAGACGGTTCTCCTTGACTTGGACAGCGAGGTGACGAGGAGGTAGGATCGCAGAGAGATAGCGGCGGCAATCGCTGCCTGTTGTTTTCGCAATGGTCAGCGATTGCGACAGGTTTGGGCGACAAAGGGGGGGTTTTCGGGTCCAAACATACCTTGCCGTGAACCACTGCATGCTCACCAAAGACAATAACCTTTCCAGGCGCAGAAACCATGAAGGCGGGCATCATGGGACTTGAGGCCTTGCGATCCATTCTGAGGCGGTTTACCAAGTTGCCGTTTCCGTTCACATAAGTCGCCGCCGGCACGCCGTTGACTGCGATGGGATCGACCCCGTTACGCATTTCCGGGGCAAAAATAGCCATGAGAGGGAGTACACGCGTCTCGGAGCTACAGTCGCAAGGAGAGATGTCGTGTTGCTCGGCGGGGAAGTTCCGTAGCCGTCGTCGAGTCGTTGATAAGGCGTGTTGGAAGTCGTGGTTTGGAGCAGCAGCCTCCTTGAGCGTCAGGGTCTTGAGTCGTGGTTGGTTATCTGGCTGGGGTTCGCGAAGAGGGGTCAATTGGTGGGTGGCACCCAGAGCGGAGCGAGTCAAGGCTGTCGGATGGGTCGTGATGGATATACTCGGGTGGAAGGTGTTGTTTGGCGCAAAAGACGGCAGAACGAAGAAGACGTGTAAGGAGAGAAAAAAAAGCGTTGGGAAGGAACGGAGACGGGAACAGGTGACGATGGCGGCGCACCAACAACAACCGTGGGCCGTGGGAGTTGCAGGGTGTAATGGGACCTGGAGGGTGTAATTTGGCAAGTGTGTAATACAGTAATACAAGCACTTTTATTAGAGGAGGAGCGAGGGGACCTCTCGATTCAGTTAGCCAATTTAGCTTTGCCAGGTTCCGGGGGGTGGCCGGACAAATTGGACAACGTGGTGCTGGAGCTGGAGATGGAGACGTGGACGGATTCTGGGCCCGTACCTATCAGACAGGAAACATGGGGAAAGTCGATCGAGAGAGGACGGTACTTTCGGGTACGGGAAGCAAGGAACAAGTTTGGAGGCGGTAGAGGACAAATGGGGACGAGGTTGGACGTCTTGAACTGGATACCATTACTGGTGGATGTCCTCTCGCGTCTGTGTCTTGGTGGGATTGGAATAGGTACACTACGGCAAGCCGGCAAGGATGAGCGTCCTCAGATGACGGACTCCCCCTCTGTCTGAATGTGAACAAAACGTGTCGCAAGTGAGACTTGATTTAGATTGAAGGTGGGAGGTAAGAAGGAATGGCGGGGCCCAGGTCCGAGGCTATACATAGTAGGCAGGTATTGGCTAAGTATCTGTAGGCACAAGGTAGCAATTGGAATGTTGGTTGGTTGCGCCTTCAGGAAGCTTTTTTCGAAGCGGAATGGAAGGCTGTGACGCTGGAGCATTCAGTCCTTGGGATTCGCAGATGGACTCCAGGTTGGGACGAAACACAGTCACCATCCAAGCCCCAACATAAGACGAGATAGGTAGACATGCAAGGTAAAGCAAGACGCAGGATGATGGCCCCCAGAGGCAGAGCTAGAAGCACCTTTGTTGGAGCAGCGCGTGATGTGACGGAGGTGATGCGCAGATGTGGTAATAGGTTGTAGAGTACATAGGTAGCAGCATGCACCCCTCTACTCTGTACCTAGAATGGTATTCTACTACGTACGCATCAGTGTGGTGCCGGTACAGGCACAGTCAGACGGTGGATTGCTGCGCCTCCCCATTGGCTCTGCATGTTTCCCCCTGATAACACTCCCGGTTTGGTGGGCTTTCCGGCAAGCACCGACCTGCTGCAACAGGGGTGTATGCAGGTGAAAAGGGTGGCCGCCCGGTGACGGTTGCCCTGGATCTCGAGGTGCGGTGCAAGGTACATAACAGTACAACCGCCTTCAACCTTGACGTACACCAGCCATCTACCTAGCTTGTACCATGTATTCAGTCATCATCACAGTAGATACATGATCAAGCTATGAAATACCAACTCTATCATAAATAATTGTAGAAACGGAAGGCTCGGAAAGGGAGGCAGTGGCAGTGGTATTAGACACCCAACACCTCCAGCTAGGAACTGACAGCTCCCGTCAGCTCCATATTGCCGCCGTTCAACGCCACCCGTCACTGACATTGACACTGACACGCTCGAGGCTTTCCTTCCCTCGCGCCAAGCCGGCATGCCTTGACCTCAACACGCATCATGACTGGCTTGTCTGTTCGATGCCAGTAGGTGGTACCTACCCGAGCTGCTCGCGATAAGATGCTGACCGGCTTCCTGGATGCCGCTCTGCCGCTTTTCAACCATTCGTACACAAACACCCATGGATACGAATACCATCCAAACATACAGTAAGACGAAGGTCTCCCAGCCAGCCCAATACTGCATTTTGCTTAAAACAGTTAGGTAAACAGTCGACGTAGTCCGATCACGAGTCCTGGATCCCCAGCGGCAGCAACTTTCCATTGGTGCGACCGAGCGTCGTTTCGTCTGAAGTCGTCGGCACGGTAAGTCGATGTGTCACCTCTAGCTATGCAGCCTCCAACGTCGCCTCGATGTGACAGTCGTGTTCCCCTCATTACGGCCGCCTACGTACCAGTAGGCATGCTGCAAGCTACAGGTGCACATGGACTTTGTAAAATTCGTCTGCTTGGCTGATATTGGTAGTTCGATGCGATTAGGTAGCTGTCCGACACCGGCCTCGCCAATGAATGAGGTGCATCTTGCTGCTCTGCTTCGATTTGCATGACAGGACAATCACTCATGGCGGTGAAGGAATCGCCCTTTCGTTCAACAGTCACCCAGCCAGGGGAGCTAATCAAGAAACCAGCAGGTCACTTGAGCTGCAGCGTATCACCAGACTTCCGTGTCTTGAGCCAAGACAAGCCCCGCGATCCGATGCGACAGCTCCGTGTCTCGGAGGAGGACGAGGAGCAAACTGCACCGCCGCAACTTTGCGTAAGTAGTCAAAGCAAGTTGCCCAGCCCGAAGACGTCGTTTCGAAATTCTCAAGAGACTCGTCAAGAAGACGCAACAGCGCAAGGCAACATAGTTGGGAACGCCGAGTTCCGCCAGATGATGACGAATGTCACCAACAGGCAACCAATGCGGATCCCACGGAGATTGGTTCCATGCTTTACCGAACCCTTTACATCACGTTTTTGACAAGGGCGTTCAGCTCTTCGATTGAGGCGCAGACCTGTGTCACCCCGCGTTGGGGTCTGGGACTCGGGCCTAGTTCGCTGAGAGAACCTCCGGCGCGTATCCGTGGCTCCGCAGGCTAGGCCCCGCACACACTCCGGTGCCTGGGCTAAGCCCCGGCCCGTGGTCACCGTTTCATAGCCGACCCATCCGGTTCGCCGCTCTAGACGCCCGACGAAATCGCGCTACCCAGACATTCGGCCCCGAGCGTCGCGAGTGCCGCCTTGTCCATCACGAAGTCATCTCCAATCCTTGCCCGAGGCTGACACCATCGTGCACGGCTTTGTAGAAGCCGGCTTGCATTTGCTTTGCGAATACCTTGAAGCAAAACCAGCCGATTGTATACCGAGGGCCTGGATGGATGAATGGACCAGTTGAATCACGTTTGTCTTGTCGCTTGGGCGCTCGGAATGTCTTGCAGCCTGGGCAAAAGTTAATTGCTCTGCAACCCGCCAGCCCGCCCCAGGAACGTTCGGTATGTACCGCGAAGCATTGCGGGGTTGATCGGTTGCGGCCACCCTCGCGACCGAGTCTTGTCTGAAAACCCCTCCCCCCCGAGCTTGCTCGCTGGTCTTCTTCCGAAAAGGAAGATGAACAATGCATTTCGAGCTTAGGCTGTCACACAATGGAGCTTATTCCCTCCACCTTAGCTCAGTCTGTGCCGCAGCCGCAGCCGCAGCCGCCAGTCATCAGCGTCACACATCCGACCCAGCGTCACCAACCTGTAGCCTGCAGCTTGTTGCCCCGCCAGGCAGCCTTCCAGCACAACGCCCCTTGTGAATGATACGAAACATCGAACCTTTTGACAATCACGACTCACAGGAAACTCGCTTTCGAAACAAGCACGATCTTGCGGGCGACGATTCCGTCTTCAGCCAACCAGCGTAAAGCTGACCCTAGTCCCCGGCCCGCATCGAACCCCGCGCGAAGAGCTCGCCTCCGATCGCTTCCCACGTACTATCCGTACAGCGACCTCGACCTCAGAGCACCGTCTCCCAGCTTCTTCTTGCTCGAAGATACACCCAGCTCGACTGAGTCAACACGCGCCGTTCACCAGCCTTCCCCAACACAGCCACAAAATGTCCGTCACAGAGCTTGCCCTCCTCCAGTTCAGGGAGCCCATCACCGAGGAGGTCAAGGAGCTTCTGGACTACTGCCAGACAGTCCAGGACACCTGGGTCCTCCGGCAGAAGCCCGGCCTGCCCCCGACGCGCGTGGCCCGTGGCACTGCCATCCTCCAGCAGGTCGAAGACCCCAAGATACTCTTGTTAGCCGCGCAGTGGGACTCCCCGCAGGCTCATTTCGAGTGGATTGCCTCCCCCGAGAACCGAAATGTCATGTCCAAACTGACGCCCCTGATCCACACCGAGGGCGCGCGTGCTGTCCTCTTCTTCCACGTCGACGCGCCCATCTTTGCGGAGCTTCCTGCCGAGACGACCGCTACCGCGCCGCCCGTAGCTGGATCTGAGCCGGCAAGTACCGAGGCTGAAGCCGGCGCGGAAGCTCCGGAGCCAAAGGGCAAGGGACCGGAAGCCCCGGCCACCACGGAACAGGGCGAAACCAAAGCAGAGGAGAAGGGAAGGGCCGAGGACGAGCCGCTTTCACTGCTGACAGCGCCGGTGCTGAGTGTCGGGCGCTTCGGCGTGCGATCCGAACGCAAAGAGGAGTTTATCAAGAAATACGACGAGGTGAAGTGGGTCGTCGAGGAGATGTCGAAGCCGTACCCGGTGCGCACCGGCTGGCGGATGGAGAAAGCAGCTGATGGGCTGGAAGAGTTCATCATGTACTGCGGCTGGTCGTCGGTGGAGCACCACAAGTCCATTGCCGACCATAAGGGCTTCAAGGAGTGGGCGGAGATCCAGCAGTTCGTTACGGGGACTGATATCTGGCACTACCAGAGGATCATGTAGAGTGTGTTCTAGAGGGGGAGAAGGCAGAGGCAAGAATCAAGGGGCCCCATCTTTGGATAGAGGACGGCGTGGGTGTTTTGGAGCGATGAGTGTCGGTCAGAGGACTCGCGGGAGGCCATGTGGCATGAGTGTGCGTGGAAGCGCTTTGGTGCGTTCAATGGTATTTTTTCCTTCATTGGCGAAATGTCTCCTAGTAGACAGTAGACAATCCACCCATCACGCAATTGCCCAGGTATTTTTTTTCCCTTGACGCCACCATGTTGTGTGTTCACGCCGCGAGGTCCTTTTGCTCTCTTCTCAACCAAGAGAAGGAGACGAAAAAGATCCTCATGCCATAACCCCGTGAGACCGACCGGGCCACACACACACACACACACAAAAAGCCGAACAGGGCGGACCAATAAATCATTCCATTGACCTCATTGTCAGGCTAACATCATTGCTGCTTGGCAAAATTTCCCCCGTCGAAGACACTTTTTGGGTTTCGCTTTTTTTATTGCATTCCGGCTAGGACAGGTGCTTAGATGGCGGCCTTGCCCTTGGGGTTCTTCTTGGGAACGTCCTTGATCTGGAGCTCTGTATACGCGGGGTGCGGTTAGCGGCCGTGTTTCGAGGCGTGGACGGGGGTCTGCTCTTCTTCGTCTTCGACGAGGGAGAACTCCGGCTAGGTGGAGGAGGAGAAACGTACGAGGGGGAAGGGACTGCTTGAGCTTCTCGGCCTTGTCGGAGTCCTTGAGGACGAGGGTGTACAGGTGGCGCTGGCAGCGGACCTTGAACTTGATCTGGGAGTTCTTGCGGTTACGCTTGATGCGCGCGGCTATTGTGTTCGTGTTAGATTCATTCTCCTTATTTCTCGTTTTTTCGCCCTTGCTCTCCGTTCTTCGCGAGTCTCCCAGAATGCGCCGGTCCTCCGGCCTGTTCCTCTCCGTTTTGCTTTTATCGATTGCTTGCTTGCTCGTCGAGAGGGATTGGATTGGCGGGGAGAACCGGCGCGGGAGACGCGAGACGAGAGGAGAAGAGGGGGGTACGGTAGGGTCAAATCATACAAGAGGCGTCCTTCCTGCGGGCAATCTCAATGAACTGCAAAAATGTTAGCCAAAATCGCTCCTTTTCAATCCGTTCAAAATGCTTCGTCTGAGAGCATAACGACAGCAATTGACGCACCTGCTTGATGTCACCGATCTCCTGAGGCATTTTGGCGGTATTGATGGGGGGGATTTGGCGACAACGAGGTGTATTGGTCTGGTCGGTTGGGGGGGAGGTTTGTCGTGACTTTCGTTCGGACGGGTGGTATTTTGGTGCGAAAATCGATTTTGTGGGATGGGACCCATATCTCTCTCTCTCTCGCCGTCAGTCTCTCGCTCGCTCGCTGGGCTGGCGGCGCACGGGCCAAAGCTTCCCTCGGCGTTCGAGAATGGGAGGGAGGCACATAGGTACGTACCTCACGTACAGCTGCAGGTTCATCCACTGGACCTGAGTCGGGGGTTCGGAGCATGGGCACCGATCATGCCGACGGGGTGGCATCCATAGGTAGGTCCCCGGCCCCCTCCCCCTCCCCTGTGGACAGGCTCCTGTTCCGCCACAGGCAACAGTGTCCAGGTTCCGTCCATCCAGGCGGTGCTTTGCTGCCCGCTCCCCCCAAACGTCACTGTGGCTTGACGCGTCACCAGTGTCGCTTCGCCCAGACAGCCTTCGGCCAGTTCGCTTGGCATGGGTTGACGACGCCTCAACTCAGTTTTGGATGCTAACACGTTGCTGAAAATTATACGTTACTGTGGCCCTTGTTTCCTGGACTCATATAAACTTAGCGCAAGGACATGCAGAAGGATACCTAAGGACGGACATTCTGCTCTATCACGTTGTAACACCGCCACAAACGAGGCTCGCATACTAGTAGATCTATTGCTACAAGATGCCTACTCCACTTGACAACGCCATGAAGTCCAAGGTTGGTAGAACTCTTACTCGCCTTTGACAGTTTCAAAGTTGAGGAACTTGGCTGACAGTGAATTAGAATGCGGTTCTCGGTTAGCCTCCTATGTCCAGAAGTGAAGCGTGTCACTAATCGGTCCAGCATTCGGTGGGTTGGTCACGGCCGTGGCTGTATGGGCCATCTACGGCGGCGACATGTTCCCGGCGGGTGCCGACCCGACAGGCAACCCGGAAGAGTGGACGAGAGAGGAAATGAGGAGGTGGCTGGCTGCGGTATGACTGTTGCGTTCCCGCGCAAGACGACGCTGACAATGAGCAGAGAAACCTATTCCCGCAAGACTCTGACACCAGAGAGGAGCTTCTTGCAAGAGTAATGGCCAACATGAGGGCCCCGCGACGTTAAATTTTGGCGAACGTCCCAAAAATAAGGCGCTTTGCCTGACTATGAGTGTCAGATGGGTTTACTGCTTGATCGCTCGGGAAGCCTGGCGAACTACCCTGATGCGACCCAAACAGTAATAATGTACATAGTTATGAAAGGAGCCGTTCCTTGTGAGATGGCGAATGAGGGCAATGTGGCATGCTACTCCTTCTGATGACCTAGCCCCTTACAACTCGTCCCTTCCGGTGGTCTTTCCAACGGTGGGTTCCTCCGTCGTGACCTTGCCCGAGGACTTCCAGTTGAGGGCCTTGAGGCGCTCCGACAGGTGCGGGTGAGAGAAGTGGTAGTTGGCGTACATCCAGTCGGCGTCCATGGTGCTGAGGTTCTGGATCTGGAGCTTGATGAGGGACTTGGCCAGCTCGGCAGAGTATCCAAGCTTCTGGGCGAAAGCGTCGGCCTGGAACTCGTACTTGCGGCTCAGAATGTTCATGAGGAACTTGGTAACGGTGTCCATCGGCGAGAGAGCATCGGAAAAGAGAATGAATCCGATGATGATGGGGTGCTCCTTGACGAAACCGAAGTCGGCGAACAGGGAGTTGTTGCTAATGAAGACGGAGAACAGAGTGAAGATGTAGAGCAAGTGGGCCTGCGCGGGGTTAGCTGCCGGAGGCTTTGCAATCGAGTAGCATTGTGCTAGACATACCTGAGAAATGCCAAACAGGCGAGTGGTGTGGCCCAGACTCCAGTGACCAAGCTCGTGCGCAAGAACAGCCACGACCTCCTGAGTGTCGCTCTTCTCGATCAAGGTGTCGTAGATGACAATGTGCTTCTTCCAGGGCAGTCCAAAGAAGTAGGCGTTGCTGTGGGCGCTGCGCTTGCTTCCGTCGATGACATAGAGCTCGTGCAGGGGGAAGTTCAGGCTCTTGGCCAAGCTCTCGACGCCATCCTTCAATTCGCCCTCTTCCAAAGGCGACAGCTTGTTGAACAGGGGCAGAATAGCAATGGGGTAGATCGTGATCATGAAGACCTGCAGCGCGGCGGCGAAAACCCAGAGGTAGAAGAAGAACTGGTTGCCAGTCTTCTTGATGATGGAGAGGAAACCGGCGAGGATCGGGGGAGCGAGGACGAACGTCAGGGCCTGCGACTTGAGGATATCGGTGATGAACAGCTTGGGCGTCTGCTTGTTGAAACCGAACTTCTCCTCGAGGACGAAGGTCGAGTAAATCGAGCTGGGCAGCGAGAGGATCTGTTGGATGACGATGAAGGCGAGAACGAAGACGATGGAGTGGGAGATCTCGCCAGAGAAGCGCGCCGGCG
The DNA here is from genome assembly GCA_027406025.1 of Colletotrichum musae. Classification (NCBI taxonomy): domain Eukaryota; kingdom Fungi; phylum Ascomycota; class Sordariomycetes; order Glomerellales; family Glomerellaceae; genus Colletotrichum; species Colletotrichum musae. Next base: position 1,695,600 of record JANVYC010000002.1, on the reverse strand, counting down.
CGAACTTCAGCAGGAGATCACCGGTGAAAGACCAGAGCTTGGGGAGGACGTCGAAGTGGATGAAGGCTACATTCTGGATCTGACCCCAGAGATCGTTGACGAAACCGAACTTGGCTTTGGCGCGGCCGTAGGCCTGGCTCTTGTCGAAAACTTCCTGGGAGACCTCCTGTTCGAGGACCTTGGGGGGCTTAACCTTCTTGAGGACCTGGTACTGGCGCAGAGAGAGCAGGCTCTCGAAGACGAACTGTCCAACCGAGAAGCCGATGATGAGACGCTTCCATGGGAAAAGGGGGCGGTCCAAAAACCGGGCGAGGCGTTGTAGGAAATCCATCTTGGCCCGCCTTGCTGTCTCTGGAGGGGTTGCAAAGGAGGGACAAGAAATGGAGAGGTTGTTTGAGGAAGAAAGACAAGGCACCCGCCTTGTCGCAAGTGTAGACGAACTGGCCGGGGAGGAACCTCAGGCAAGCTGTCCACAGTGAGCTTGGCCCCCAGACCACTAAGTGGGGCCGCCCGCCCAAGCAGCAAGCTTACGTGCAGGGACATGGCACCAGTTACCATTGTCTTTGCTGTTTTCCAGTCATTCCCTATTCATTTCAAGATCTCCTTTTTCCAACTCACAAGTCATCTGAATGCAAATTCCTGACACTCTGTATAAGTCTGGAGAATACTCAGTAGTAATTGAGAGTATCAAGAAACCAATAGCCCAGTTTAACAGCATATTTACCCCCAGGGGCATGCTGTAAACACAACACTAAAGCGGTGCACATAGGTACACTGTACCTATTCTTAGCTGGCCGGAGCTTGCGGGAGTCGGCAGCAGTTGTGGTTGGCTCTAAATCCTCCACCTGCTCTCAACTTTAATTGGCTGAAACACCCTGTTCATGCAACCGACAGGCACCCCGTTCGAACGGTGCGCCCCTTTTGGTGCATGTTTGCGGAAAGTCCCGTCCTGCTGCAAGAAAGTCGACCGCAAAATCTCCAGTCTGGAAGTCGAGGTCGAGATCAGCGAGCTCTGCGCCAGCACCCCAACAACCCCGAAACGCCCCGCGACCATGATGCGCCAGCCCATCACAAGCCTGGCGAGGAGCTTCCTCTCCCGCCCGACCGTGCAGCTCCCGCGTGTCGCCCAACCCGTCGGCCAAAGGTGCGTGTCATGAGAGATGACGAAACCAACAAACATGCACGACGGGCAGCTAACCAATGCTCCTCCAGGACGTTCTCCTCTCTGCCGTCGCTCCGTCCGTCTATCACCCCTCTCACCTCCGCCTTCCGTCGCCCGGCGGCCACGCCCTTCACCCCCTCGACAACCAGCGCCGTCGACCTCGTCCCCACGAGCGCCATCTCGGAGCACCCCGCCCTGGGCGCCATGCAGCTCCGATGCGGCCCCCGTAACACCATGAACAGAAACACACGACTGATCCAGAAGCGCAGACATGGCTTCCTGTCCCGCATGAAGACGAAAGACGGGCGCAAGATCATCGCCCGGAGGAGGGCAAAGGGACGCAAGAGGCTGGGCTGCTAAAGTGAACGCCATCGTGGGAGGCAAGTTAGCGCAACACCGGGAGAAGGCAAGAGGAAAGAACTCCAGCGCAGGATGGTCCTGCTGTTTGACCATGCACATGGGCCGTGGTTGAGTCTTGCAGATGGCACATTTGTGGGCTGCCAGATGTCGAACGAGGTGCGACGACCACGGCTCGCGGAAGACATAGACATCGAAACCTCTCAGTGAGGTAGTGTTCGATATGTATCAATATGAAGCCAATGTACAACATCACCTCCCCACGGGCCCTGAGTCACAAGTCACATCCGTTATCACCCACCATGATACTGAGATGGAGAACCGAAGGTCAGTTTTGGCTCAAACCTCGTGTTTCCCTGCTCTTATTGTCAATTGACAATACAAATCTTCTTTCTCGGGATACGGAGAATGCATGGAGCTAGGGAGGGCTGCGAGGCAGTGTTTTGTATTGGACGTGGCGAGTTTGCCTTACATCTTGACTGACACCTAGCACACAGGCGAACCTCGAACTTTCGAGGAACAATAAGCTCCCCGTACCGAGTTGAGAGAATACTCTATGCCACATTTCTTCTCTTTTTGCAAAAATTACGCCCTTGACCGTAATTTGAGCAACCTTTCGAATTTCGTCTTCCGGCTTATGCACATGGCATGTATGCAAAAAGGATGCTGACTAAGTTGGCACAAGGTCAACGCCCAGTAGCGGTACTTCCTTCTCCAAATGAAGGACATTCATGCACCACTTGCAGGTTGAAATAAGCTCGCGAGGAACAACAATGTTTACTACCTTCCACCATTATGACGAAGGGATTACGAGGCACCATCGCAGATCAACATGAACCCAGGTCACATGATTTGGGCGCGGTTAGGGATCAGGGCTTGACGCGATTGAACGCGTCGAAAAAGCAATATACGCCAGGGTGTAGCTCCGTATTAATATCAAGAGGGGTGACGACAGTGGCTTCCTCGAGGCCTTCATTTTCATCTGTTTTCAACCCCTCTTCTTCACGACTTTTGCTTTGAAGTTCAAATTATTCTCTCTTCCAACTCGACCACATATCTCTGATTAGTGACAAGATGCCTCCCAAGAAACGCTCCAGCGCCGGCGCGTCCGCTGGTCCTGCAAAGAAGTCCAAGACGGCCGCTGCAGCGTCGCCTGCCGCCGAAGAAGCTGCCGAAGCTTCGACGGTTTCCTCGTCATCAATCTCCAACGAGACCCGCTGGTCTACGAAGAGCGACCGCTACTCGGCCGTCTCCAACTCGCGCAACACAGACGAGGACTACAAGAAGGCCATGGAAGACCCAGAGTTCGCGTTCACTTACATCTGCAAGTGCCCCTGGGGCACCAAGCGGGTCGGTGGGGATGATGAGGACGAAGATGACTTTGACGAGGACGAGGATGATGAAGAGGACGGCGAAGAAGATGGCGCCGAAAAGCCCAAGTGTGACTTGGGCAAGACGTGTCTCTGCGACAAGCTCGCGGCGGACCATCCGGAGGCGCCCTACGTCATCACCCGCGCCGCCTACCGCAAGCTCATGAACCAGCAAGTCAACAGCCAGGTCCGGAACCCGGACACGTTTGGCATGTACACCTTCAACGACCACTCGGCGTACGGCTCCCTCCAGGTACTCCAGAACCTCATCCTGGACTTTGAGGAGGCCGAGGGGTGCTGGAAGGAGCAATGGGTCATCTGCGAGGCCATCGCTCCCCTCATCTGGTACTTGGGAACCGGTAGCGAATTCGGGATGTGCGCATCCCCGAACCAATTTCCCCTGGAGAATCAGTGGCTAACCTGCGGGCAACAGGATCGAGAGCGGCGAGGACGCCATGAAGACGGCCAAGCTCATCGGCAACATGTTCCTCGCCATGCTCGCCCGCCTCGAACGCGAGGACGTGCTGAAGCCGGGCTCGGAGGTGAGGGACCTCGGCTTCGTCATGGCCGGCTTCCTCAAGGTCGCCGAGACCTTCCGCGAGGCCTCGCTGCTCGAGGACGACGACAAGGTGCGCAAGTCCAAGAAGCGTCCCTTCGTCTTCGTCCCTGCGCGCTTCGACCACTACGTCGCCGCCTACGCCAAGAAGCACGGCGTCAAGCTCGGCGGTGTGCCCAAGCTGGACGACGTGCTCGCCGAGGTCGACGACAAGGTCAAGCTGCCGAACGCGGAGGAGCACGGCGAAGACCCTTGGGGCTTCGCGGCCGCGCTCGAGGAGTACAAAAAGGGCGGCGATATATGCAGCTTCTTTGTGCCCCGCGGTAGCAAGGGGACTATCGGCGGCGACTCGCTCGACATTACGTCGTGGACGCCCGCGGAGCGCAAGGCGGCCGCGTTCAACAAGAAGGACCCGCTGCCCAAGAACGTCCTGGACGGAATCAAGGACGGGATGGTCGTTGGTCTCGGCTGAGGTCACCACTGCTCTCGTCGTGCTTTTGTTTTTTTTCTGTCTTGGCGGCTGTATGTGTTCTTTTACAAAAGTACCATTAGGAATGAATCGTTGGATACCACGTTATTCACCCTTGACCACGATGCAGGCCACACTCGGGAAGTGACGTCTTGTACGCTCAACAAACGGAATATTACTTTATTACACACTAACTACTTGGACATTAAACGGGGCTCTCGAGGCCTTCCTCGCACTCTCCGGAGTCGGTGTAGCAGGCCAGGAATAGCCGGTCGCTCGCGTCTCCGATCCAGATCTTGTACCGGCCCGACGTGTTCGGCACGACCCAGTTCTGGCTGACGACGTCCCAGACGCTGACGTCGCGCCTCGTCAGCTGCAGCTCGACGTTGGTGCTCTCCCCGGGCGCCAGGACCTTGGTCTTGGCGAAGTCCCTGAGCTGGATGACGGGCGTCTCCGGCCCGCCGTCGGGGAACTGCACGTACGCCTGCGCCGAGGCCTTGCCCGAGTGCTCGGAGCCCGTGTTGGTCACCTTGACGGAGACGGAGAAGACGACGTCGAAGAGCGCCGGGTTGCCGCCCTGCGCGCCGCCGGCCGCGGGGCCGGGCTTCTGCGTCGTCGAGTAGCCCGGCGGGTAGGGGTACGTCTTGGTCTTGGCGTCCTCGACGGCCTGCTTGGCCTCGGACTCGGTGCACCACGAGTAGATGTACCGGAAGATCTTGTTGAAGCCCGAGGGGACGACGCCCTCGCGCCAGTCGGGCACGGGCGCGTCGTACTCGAGCACGTCGCCCTTGGCCGGGCGGGCCGGCGGGGTCGCGGTCAGGGGCGTGACGGCGCTGACGGAGGCGTCGGTGAAGGAGAAGTCGGTGTAGCTGAGCCCGTGGCCGAAGGCGAAGCGCGGCTTGATCTTGTTCTTGTTGAGGTAGCGGTAGTCGATGTACAGGCCCTCGGAGAAGGTGTCCTGGGGCTGGCCGAGCGAGCCGCCGACCAGCTGGGTGACGGAGGCGGGCAGGTCGGACTCCTGCCTGGTCATGCTGTAGGGGAGGTGGCCGGAGGGCGAGGCGTCGCCGAAGACGACGTTGGCGAGGGACTCGCCGGCCTCCTGGCCGGGCAGGTGGGCGACCAGCACGGACTTGACGCTGGGGAGGTCGATCCACTCGTCGACGAGGATGGGCCCGACGGTGTGGACGACGACGACGACGTTCTTGTACTTGGCGGCGGCGTCCTTGACGAGCTTGTTGCCGTTGTGCCACGCGTTCAGCCCGGACGCGCTGCGGTCGCCGTTGTTGCCCTCCACGACGTACTGGTTCTCGCCGCTGTCGCTGGTGATGAAGACGAAGGCCACGTCGTCGTCGGCGGGCGCGGGGACGGACGGGAAGTTGTCGGTGTTGTAGTAGACGACGTTGGCGGCCCTCTTCTTGAAGGCGGTGATCGGGTCGTCGAGGTACTCGTAGTCGACGGTTCCGGACCCCCAGCCGATGCCGAGGAGGCCCTTGTTGCAAGACCTGTCGACGCAGGCGTTGGGGCCGTCGGGGTTGGTCTGGGCGCCGGTGCCGAAGACCTTGATCGGCGCGGAGGTCGTGATGGGGAGGAGGTTGTCGGCGTTCTTGAGCAGGGTGATGGCCTCCTGCGCGATCTGCCTGGCGACGAGGTGGTGGTTGTCCTGGACCTGGACGAACTCGTTGACCACGCCGCTGGGCGAGAAGGGCCACGCTCCCGGGTACAGCTGACCGACGCGGTCGCGGGTTCCCGTGGCGAAGTTGAGAGCCGGGAAGCCCTGGTCTTGGCCAAGCTGATACCAGGTCGCGATGATCCTGGTGGTCATGTCGTTGAGTCTGTCCATGGGGACCGAGCCGTTCAGCACCGATCTTGTGAGGTCGTACATCCAGTAGCTGTATCCAAAGAGGGGGACCTGGGTATCTCCAGGCATGTTCATATCGAGACCAGCGAGAGCGGAATCAACTCCGCTCATGTGAGACAGCCAGTCGGACATGACGAGCCCCTGGAAGCCGAGCTCATCTTTCAAGATGCCGTTGATAAGGTAGCTGTTCTGGCTGCACGCAGAACCGTTAACCTGTGTGGATGTTAGTGCTAGTTGACACAGTCGATATACATCGCCGAGTTCATACCGCGTTGTACGCCGTCATGACGGCGCCGACACCTTCACGCACACCGTCGGCGAAGGGCCAGAGATACAACTCGTGCAGAGTTCGATCATCTGCTTGGGTCAGCGAGGTGCATGATGTAGACAAGAGGAGGACATACCCATGTTGGCGCTATAGCCCTGCTGCAGAGGGTTGTACATGCGGTACATCTCCTGCTCGTTGCCCACGAGATGCTTGATGGTGGCGATGACGCCCTGCTCCTGAACGCCCTTGATCGTCAACGCGGCGGCCTTGCCTTGTAGGACGGGGTCGGAGCCGAAGCCCTCCCAGTTGCGTCCGCCTTTCGGCTTCCGGCCGAGGGGGCCAACGCTGGGGCCCAGGTAGATGTGGGCGCCCTTGCCGCGGAACTCCTTGCCCATGGCGACGCCGCGGGCGTACATCAGGTCCTTGTCGAAAGTGGCGCCGGTTGTAATACCGGAGGGGAAGACCGTGACGTTGTCCGCCTGGCGAACGCCGGTTGCCGAGTCTGCGAGACACAGCTGGGGGAAGCCCACCCGCGGGGCGCTGCCGGTGTTTCCAACGCAGCGGCTTGGAGATGTTAGCGGATGCTCGTTCGCGGTTTGTCTGGTATAACGTACCCTGAGAATGTGTTAGCCGAGGGAAAGTAGACAAGCACACAAAGACGCGGAGATTCATACCCATAAAGATGCCAGTGCCGGAGGTGATGTTCGTCTTCTCGGCTAGGGTCATCCGGTCAACCATGGCCTTCGCCTTCTCGTAGCTGTCTGCCCATTCCGGCGTCCATCCGCCGTAGGGCGCCGGGTAGTACGACGCCGCGACGTAACCCGGAGGCACGTCCGACCGAGGAGCGATGGCGGCGCCATCTGCCCACGACACCTGGGTCGTAAAGAGGGCGAGGGCAAGAGCCTTGACGTTGGCGGTGATGGCCATTTCGTCGAGCGGTCCGGGCACCAGGAGTTGAAGGAGTTTGCAGTTCCCGAACGAACGAACAGAGGCGCAGAAGCTATCAGCTCAACGAGACTAGACAACTTAAGAGAAAGCGCGGAGGAGATCACGAGCACCGCTATGAACTTATACAAAAACCCCAGGAGGGGGGAAAGGGGGGGGCTCGCCTCGCAGATCTCGGTTGCCGTGGTCGTATACGATCCGGCACTGTCTCCGACCAGTGCGGCAGTGCCTGACAGCAAAGCGCCATGGTTGCATCGCACTTGGGGCACCGGTCCTCATGACTCTTCACTTTGGCTCACATCTCATAAGGCGTCCCCCTGCCAATAACATGGAAGTGGGATGAGGGTTCGCGACTTGAGTCCGACGACAGACGATCAGCCCTTGGCATCTCCGCGCGATACAACACGGCAAGAAACGGACGAGGGGATACCCGGCCTCTGCCCCGGCCTGCCCCGGACGTCATGGAAACAACTCAAAAGAATCGACGGGCATCAGGACAAGCAAATATTGCGACGCATCAAGGTTGCGGCCTGTTCCTTTCGGGCAGCTGTTCTGGTTCATTCGGGCCTATACTGGCCACAAGATAAGTGTCGTGTGGTCGATCGGCATGTCGCGTAGAGCGTGGAGGGCAGAAACGTGCAAAGGGTGGCAGCACCAGACCAAAGGCGGGGAAATGTCACCTATAGGGAAGCATCAAGGACGTTTCTAGAGCGTGGCTGCGTGGGAGTTGGTCGGGCAAGGGATCGAGGAGTCGCTCGCTTCGGGCGGGAGTTGGTGTGGACTGCCTCGGTAGCCAGAGTCTGGGGGTCAAGCGACGGCATTCGTGGACTTTGCACTAGGGATTGAGACCGTTCTCGTTTGTACTGTTTTGGTGTTGTTTTTGGGCGAAAAAACGTTGTTTTTGAAGCAAAAAACAGAGCAGGGGTATAAATGTGGATTTTGGCCTAAAAAAGGAGGCTGCTGTAGAGTGGTGGGTTTTTTTTTGAGCCCGCTTATTTTAACTGGGTGCCCGGGCTAGATTGACTGGGTTCTCTATATCTCTGAGATCCCTACGCTCTTATTGGTTGGATTTTAATTTGGACTTTTTTTTACTTAATTTCTCCCCGTGCGACTGTACGCTCCTAATCCTTACTTTTACTATTATATTTATACCTGTGATGCCTTTTTAATTATGCCCTTTTATAGTAATTTAATAGTAGGTACTTTAACTATAGGATTATAGCTTTAGTTATAGTTTTAGCTTTAAGAGTAGTATGAATCTAAGTTAAATATAACTAGGGAGGCTAGTAATAAGACTAGTAATAGGACTAGTAACGAGGCTAGGGACGGGATTAGTAACGAGGCTAGTAATGGGACTAGTAATAAGGCTGGTAACGGGACTAGTAATAAAGTTAAGGACGGGACTAGTAATAAGGCTAGTAACGGGACTAGTAATAAAGCTAGTAATGGGACTAGTAACGAGGCTAGTAATAGGACTAGTAATAAGACTAGGGACGTGGACGTGGAAGAGGACGTAGTAGTATTACTTAAGGAAGACTATAAGAGGTTATAGGTGGGATTACTATAGTAGAGGCCTTAAGAGATCTGGGTAGTAGTGTAATATAGTATAAGGCTATAATTTATAGTTTATAGTTAATTATGTAGTTATAGTTGTTTTTGTTGTTGTTATAGCTACTTATAATTAATTAATTACTGCCCTTTTTGTGATTTAAATTAAAAGTATAAATAGTGGTAAGGGGCGGTAGTATTTAGTTAATAGGGGTGCGGGGATTTTAGAGATGTAGAGAACTTAGTTAATCTAGCCTTAGTACTTAGTTAAAATAAATAGGTTCTTTTTTTTTTAGGTATATTATCCTAGACTAGCTTAAGTCTAAAGGGGCTAGATTATATAATATTACTAAGTCTATAATAGCTAGTACCTTCTGAATTAGGCCTAGTGGTTTTGTTCTTGTTTTTGTTGTTTTTGGGTAAAAAAACGAGTACGTTGTTTTTTTTATTAAATACGTATTTTCTCGATCCCTACTTTGCACCATGACCAGGCTCAATACTGCAGTAGTATCCACTACTAGTAGAGTAGCGTACGTACGTACTCCTGTACCCTGTAAGGTAATCACTGTAATGTACACTAGCTTAGAGACTCAGAGAGCTCGATTATTAGGGGGTTGCGGTTGCGTTGTCAGTGGCAGCTGGACAAGCTCCGAGTTCGTTGAGAACTTGACGGTGGATATCACGAGATTAGACTGTGGGCGAAGACCCACGATAGAGGTCCAAGCAATGACAGGCCGGCCGAGATAACCGTAAACGTCGAAATGTCCGATGAGAGGTGAAGACGATGCCGATCATGCTTGTTAGTGCAAGAGAGACGCGTCGGGATGCGAGGCCTCTCGGAGCGGTCGGTCAGTGACGGACTTCGTTCAGCACTGTTTTACGGTGTGTTGCGATGCGCTGTCTCGTTGCGTTTGGCTTCACATGCCTTTTTCTGATCCGGCTCGGCTCCGAGCGACGAACTGCATGGGTTGCATTGCGCGCGTGGTCAACCGCGTAGGTGCTGGATTCCCTGGAAACCGTGCATATGCAATGCAGCGCTGTTGACGGGTGTGCGTTGCAACTTACCACCACAGAGGGGAGAAAGTGGGAGTTGGTGCGCGTGACCAACCTTTTTTTCGTCCCTCGCAGACCTGGTCGGGCGTTCAGCTCCAAAGAGATTAGCCTAGCTCTACGGAGTACACTAGAACGACTTTGATCCGAAGAGCTCCAGGTCGTTGGAACCTCCAGACTCGGAACGGCAGCGGGGGTGTTCACGAGCAGGGAACAGGGATGGCCCAGCGCAGAATTCGGCTCTTGACTGCACGGTAAACGGCTATTGATTGGCGTCGATGGTGGTCTATTGGCTTCCTGAACAAATGGGCACTTGAGACCTAATCGCATTGTCCGCTGTGTACTCGCTCTCGTAGGATGACAAGACTTAGATGTGACAACTTTGGATGGTTGTGATTGTGATGAGCTGCGCGGCTGGGTGGTGTGCTGATAGTTGCAATGGTCACTCAAGACAGTCTCGCATCTGCAGGTCTGCAACAAATACGAGCCTCGATCGCGGGGCAGGCGAAGATCGACGATAGTCTGCTTGCCTCTGCCAGATGGAGCGTGTGATCCGGGAGGGCTGAACGAAACCGTCTCGTCAGCTTCACTTCAGGTCTAACCTGCTCAAGACAAGACTCAGGGCAGGTAAGATCGATATCTTACCCTCGCATTGCCTTTGCGCCCATCCAAGTTGTTGATCAACAGGCACAAGAAGGTTGGATGGTCGGATGGTCGGATGGATGGACGGGACGGAATTGGATGGGATGGGCGGGTTGATGGAGAGTTGGAAAGTAGCAGAAGTTGCAGGTGTGACAGTGATGGTGATGGTGATGGGAAAGAGCAGGTCTGTATCTACGTACCTTCGCAACTACGTACCTCCGTATTCTCCTGGCAGGTACGCATGATGCATCTCATCTACCTAATCAATCTACTGGTCGTGAAGGAAGGCGGCAACGCAGGATGACATAACTTCCATTGCTCTGCCGCCTGAGTCCGAGCCACAGAAAGCCTTAATCCCACCTCTAAGCGTTTCTTTACGCCGCTCGCTCGCATCGCATTGCATGCATTGCACAGCTGCATCTTTCTCTTTCCCGCTTATAGTCGCATCACGGTTCACCACTTGTCGGTTTCGAACTTGGCATCTCGTCATCCGCCCGAGAATCGATCTTGTGCGACTTGTATACTCGAATTGGAGGTACTGGCAAGCGCCTCGTCCGTGTGACAATGGCGATGGCCTGACTCTCCGTCGCGCAGCAGTAACAGCAACGACACAACTACACCGCAAAGTACTAGTATTGCTACAATGTTCGATTACTGTTTGCCCGAATAAACGATCGGGCTTCCTATCGATGATCCGGGGACGATGGACCGAGACCGAACTCCATCTAACTCGACATGATGGCAATCTTTTTCTCAATTTGTTGAGCTTCGGCGGGCCTCGTCCGGGGATTGATCCAGGAACGACTCCGCCTCGGCCGCTCTCGAGCACCAAAACGGGCCTTTACTTCGCCGTGACCAGGTCCAGCGGGCCATGTTCGCCATCACGTTTTCCTTTTACGACACTATTGTTTCGACGGCACCCAACAGAAGTGGGAACCGCCCAGCAAACCCCTGGTTTTGCCCATGTTCAGCGACGGGACTTCATTGGTGTTGTTCACTAAGCGTCAAGTCCACTCACCGCGATGCTTGGCTCACGTGGCGCCTAATGGGACCCTAGCTTCTCAGGACTCTCGGGGTGAATGCTCAGAATCCATCTTTGCTCTCTCCCGCTCACTCTATTGCCATTCATGCCATCCAATCTCGAGCCTTTCACTGGTCCGTTAGCCCTCACGGGTACCTTTCTTTTCGCTGCCGTCTATACGACCCTAACGGCCATCACACCCACGTTGGCAACCTCAAGCGCGGTTCAAGCCCGGGTCTCTTCCGCGAATATTACAAGCAGTGATACTATTTGTTTGCTTTTCAATTGACTGTATGGGGCAATATTGACAGTGACAGGGACAAGGCAGGTCTGCTGTTCCTCCGCCCGACGAGGCCGCCCAATGACCAGTGCTGTCGATATCCCGCACTTCCATCCAAGAACCCTGGCTGGATCTCTCAAGCTTGATTCCCTGCTGATGGGACCGCCATATCCAGGGACGCATCACTTCTCTTCCTGTTATGTCTCTACTTGCCGATTCTCGCTGCCCAGCGCCAGGCACGATCTCTCCAAGTTGCGGAGAAGTTGCCGGAAAGGACAAGCAGGGCCTTGCTAGTTGTTTGCTTCAGTGCGAGATTTCTCCTCCCCTGGCTTCTTCACACAATCACACAGTCACACTCGCCAACTCTGGTGTTGATTCGACGATGGCCCCCCTTCCAACCTCCTCTCTCTGAGCCTGGGCACAGTGGGAGTGGGTAGACGGTGGGCTCTCACCGCAACCCCTACAACCTGCCCAGGTACACGACTCGTCGACGATCCACCAAGGCTGCACACCCTGCTACAGTCTAGACAACGGCGTTCCATGTATAAGACGAAGCGGCTGCATCGTGAGGGACACCTCTCTCCTCGACTTTGTTCGGTGTGTGTGTCTTACGAGCGAGTTCTCGAGTACTGTCACTGTTGCCCTTGAGTTGCTGCTCTGTCTGTCTTCACCATGCTGTTCAAGTTGTCCCTCCTCCCCCTCCTGACGGCTGCCGTCTCGGCCTCTCCTCTTCTGGATGCCGGAGCCCCGGTGGCTTCGCTCAACGAGAGAGGTAAGAATCTTTCCCAGCTTCCTGGCTAGACAGCATACACAGGTACTGACTGAAGCAGCCGTGACGGTCACCAACGCCGATCTGGACAACTTCAAGTACTACACGCAGGTACGTATCGAGCCTTCTGACGTTCCATTGGACTTCACATTTCTGACAAAAAACTGTGTAGATGGTTCAGGCGACGGCTTGCAACAGCGACGCTGCCCCCGGAGCGGCCATCGTCTGCAGCTCCGATGCCTGCCCTACCGTTGAGGCCAACGGCGGCAAGATCGTCGGCACTTTCTCGTAAGTAGCGCCGCACTGGTATCATCAACGCCATCGACCGGCACTAACCTGGAATTTCAAGTGGCCATGCTTCTGGCCTCGAGGGCTTCGTCGCCACGGATCCCGCGAGGAAGAACATCGTCGTTGCCATCCGCAGCTCCCACAACGTCCGTAACTGGTTGACCAACCTTTTCTTTGGCCTCGACGACTGCGACTTCACCGACGGCTGCAAGATTCACTCGGGTTTCGCCAACGCCTGGGACGAGGTTAAGGAGTCCATCATCGCCGCCGTCCAGTCTGCCAAGGCCGCCAACCCCGATTACACCATCATCGCCACAGGCCACTCCCTCGGCGGTGCCATCGCCACCGTCGCCGGCGCCGACCTCCGTCGCGAGGGCTACGCCGTCGACATTTACACGTACGGCAGCCCCCGCGTTGGCAACGACGACTTCACCAACTTCGTCACCGTCCAGCCCGGCGCCGAGTACCGCATCACCCACGTCGACGACCCCGTCCCCCGCCTGCCCCCCATCTTCCTCGGATACCGCCACACTAGCCCCGAGTACTGGCTGTCCACCGGCGGCACCACCACCGTCGACTACACCGTCGCCGACATCAAGGTCTGCGAGGGCGACAAGAACACCAAGTGCAATGGCGGCACCTTCGGCCTCAACATCGACGCCCACAAGTACTACCTCAGCAAGACTGGCGCCTGCAACACCGACGGCTTCGAGTTCAAGGAGAGACAGGAGGACATCTCGGACGCCGACCTCGAGTCCCGCCTCAAGATCTGGGCCGAGATGGACGTCGAGTTCACCAAGGGCTTGGGTCTGTAAAGCGACACACGGCGGGGCAGAGACTCATTACGTTTTCAAACGGACAGCAGGAATGGCGACATCATGACCGTGTTATGATCACAGGGCAGGCAGGCAGGAAGCGGGCTTCTGGAGTTCTTTTCGGGGTGGAAGCATCAAAACGCAAGACAATACGCCATGTGAGGACGAGAGACGAAGGTTTCCCCCCACGGGGCCGGGTTTACTATTTTTTATTCACACATATTCTTGTACATAATTGTGTATTTTATATTTCAACAAGACCCGATCGCCCGGCGCTCAACAGAAGATACCTTCTCCGACCATATCCTTCTCTGGCCATTTCCAGATCCTCTGCAGTTCCGCGATGTTTGTCACGACAACAAGATGACGGTAGGGGAACCAGGCTGTGCTTCGACCAACTTCGAAGAGAACCTGCGAGCGAATGACTCGCCGTCAACCAACTCGCACCACCTGCAGCGAGGGCTGACGATAAGAATGGGGTCAGAGTTACCAATTGAGCGAGCTGACGGTAAATGAGGGCCTAAAAGAGACAATTAAGTGTTTCGAGCCCGGGGGAGCCAAGAATGGTTAAGGCTGCGTTCCGTGTAAATGAGCTGCAACGTTCCCGCGCTTGGCGCCCGCAAGAGAGAGAGGCGGATTTCCGGGCAAGGAAACAAACTGCTCCTCGTTCACCTGAACATGTGGAACCAGGAACCGGGCCACCAATCGCTCACGTTGCAACGAATTATCGGCTATCCTGGGCACGACTCACGAGAGGAACCAACGATGCTACCTAACATCTGAACTTTATTGAGCAATGGTAGTGAAGCTAGAGCTATCTGAGCCAAGTCTCTATCACGTCTCCAAACCTAGATGCTCTAGGGTTCAAAGTACAAGTCGTGATGTAGCAAGTTGTGGAAGGTCGTCGATCTGCAGTCGCGGCCACGATGCCGCCGCAGTAAAGGGGTATGGAGAACTCAATATGTCGCACGCCCAAATCCTCCCCAGGGGCCGACCAGAACCATACACCATGCATGCCCTTTTCCCTCCCCTGAACGCCGCCCAAAAACCACAAGAAGAGAGCGATATACCCTAGGAAAATAAACGCTCAGAACAAGTCGGCGAAGAAGGCGTCTAAGAACCGCGGAAGAGGAACTGCATGTCCTCGGGGCTGAGGGACTCCATGGCCTTGTCGTCGGCGTTCACGGTGGAGTTGATCATGTTGGTCTTCTTCTCCTGAATCAGAACCATGCGGCTCTCGACAGAGTCCTCGATGCAGAGGCGGGTAATGGTGCAAGGGCGTGTCTGTCCAATACGATGGCAACGGTCTGCGGACTGCCATTCGGCGGCAGGGTTCCACCATCTACCAAAAAATGTCAGTGGGCTTTCCCAAGCCGGCATTAGAGATCGAGAAACTTACGGGTCCACAATGAAGACGCGGGAAGCCTCCGTGAGGTTCAAGGCAACACCGCCTGCCTTGAGAGACACGAGAAAGCATTCGACGTCGGGTCTGGTCATGAAGTGGTTAATGGACGCCTGACGCTGCGCAGGACTCATGCTGCCGTCCAGCATAACGGTCGTGATGCCGGCGCGGCGAAGACGCCATTCGATCAGCTGCAGCATGGATGAGAACTGAGAGAAGATGATCGATTTGTGAGACGCGTTGTCAGAGCGAAGTCGGTGAAGTTCATGAACCAGAAGTTCAATCTTGGAGGATGAGGTCCAGTTCTCCATCTTGATCCGATTGATAATCGAAGACTTTTTGACTTGGACCTCGTCCTGCTCGATTTCGGGCTGCTCCAAGTCAATGACCAGACCGATGTGGCACTGGGGGCAATCCGGCTCGTCAGACTGCATGAGGTAGCTTCTGGCACAAGCGCGGCAGAATTCGTGCTTGCAGCGGCTTCGGATGGCGTCCTCGGCTGGCTCGTCACAGATGCAGCACTGGATGGTGTTCTGGCCACCTTCGGCGTTCTTCTTGAGGATCAAGTCAGGATGATCAGCAACCTGACGCATTTGCATGATGAGACCGAAGATGTTGGCGTAGTTGTTGAGCAGGACGCCCTGGGCGACATATGTATCGAATCTGCGCTGACCATTGGTCATGATACTGTTGGCAAAGTCGTTCTCTACCTCGCCAAAGAACTGTCGGTTAACGTAGATCTCCTTGACCGGGAGTTCCATTGAGTTTGTGTGGTCCTTCTTGAGACGGCGGAGCATGATGCGGTCGGTCATCAGACGGAGTTTCTTGAATGCGTCACGTCCCTTTCCAAGGTTACCAAACTTTTGAATGGGGTTCAGAAGCTCCTGGTTGAACACGGAGACGTGCTGCATGCCGGCATGGCCACAAGTGTTGCACCGGTGGTCGTCGTTCAGGTTCCACTCCAAACCAGCGCAAGGGCACTGCTTGCACAAGTAGGAAGCGTAGGGCTTGATCTCGAGGAATCGGATCAAAGAGAAGAACTCGCCGATGCGGTTTTGGAGAGGGGTACCGGTCAAGCACCATCTGTACTCGGTCTTGAGGGCGAAGCATGCCTTGGCTGTCATGGTAGTTCGCGTCTTGATGCTGTGGGCCTCATCGAGAATGACACGGTGGAAATCGATCTGGTGAATCAAGCTCTTCTCCTTGTGGATCCCGTTCTTGCGAGTAAAGCCCTTCTCCTGCTTGCGAAACATGGACTCGAGACTGTTGTACGACATCATGATGACGTCGAACTTCTTGAGCTCTTTCAGGGTCATGCTCTTCGTCTTCGCGAGAGAACCGTGGTAGACGAAGGTCTTCAGCGTGCCATCGGTGTAGGCAGCGATTTCCGACTGCCATTGCATAAGCGCAACGGGCGGTACGAGCACGAGAGACGGGTTCTTGGAGGGGAAGTCAGACATGATCAAGGACACGGCCTGAATGGTCTTGCCCAAACCCATCTCGTCACCGAGGAGACCGCCCTTGTAGTCAGTTTTCTCCATGGCCAACATCCAACCCACGCCTTCGAGCTGGAAAGGCTTGAGCTGACGACTGATCTGAGCCGGTTGAGATATCTTCTCAGGCCTGATGGGCTCCATGGCCTTGAGCTCATCCCACATAGTCTTTATCTCTGGATGATGGTGCTCGAGCCTGTTGCGCTCCAGCTTGCCGCGACGGCTTGAACCACGCTGGTAAGCGCGGCGACGGCGAGATTGTTGAACGACCGCATTGCGATTGTCGCCGTCTCCATCTCCGTCACTGTCCGAGTCCGAAGTCGAGCCGTCAGACTCAGACATATAGCTGGTGAGGCTGGACGAGTCGTCAATTGAGTTGTCTGGAAGGGCTGGGGAGGCAGTGGCGCTTTGCTGAGCCGCACCAGAGCTAGATGCGACAGGTCTGGACTGTGTGACTTGCTTCTTGACGACGGTTTTCTTAATTTTCGCCATGGGTTCGTCCTCAGAGTCGCTCTCTAACTCAGTGAAGGCATCATCAGAGTCATCGACCTCCATAGGTTCGGCAAGTTCATCCTCGTCATCGTCGGAATCGACGACGAAGCTCTTCTGCTTCTTGGTAGCCGGCTTCTTGCCGGCAGAAGTGCTCTTGCGAGGCCGGCCGCGGCCACGGCCAGATGTGAGTGGCAGAGGAGCCTCCTCAGACTCGTCTTCGTCACTGAGAGCCGCCGCAGCAGAGGACTGGGCAGAAGTCGAAGCAGCAACAAGGGATCGCGCGCTACGCAGACCACGTCGCTGCTGGGGAACGGAATTGATTGAGGCATCAGCATCGGTCTTCTGATACTCTTCTTGCTGGAGACGGCTGGCGAGGTCGGCATCAGAAACAGCTGGAGCAGTAGCGATTCTGCCCTTGCGATTCTCCTCATCCTGAAGCCGGCGGGCAACAACAGCGTCTGGGGAGTTGTCGGAATACTCTTCTTCTTCATCGCTATCGCCAAGCTCAAAACGCTTGCGCTTCTTGGGAGGGTCAATTGAGAACTCGCTGTGACGAAGAGCTCTCTCGTTGGCCAGGCCAGCAGCAGTTGGGAGCTGGACCTCAAACTTGGCGTTCGAAACACGAGATCGAGTAGCCCGTTTGGTGCTCTCTCCAGCAGACACAGACGGAGCAGGAGTGGCAACGTTGCTAGTGGCAGGAGTAGAGTCCTCACTGGCGGAGGTAAAGTCGGCTGAAGCTGCAGCAGACGGGGCAGAGGACGCAGAATCGTGAGTGGCTGCGAGTGTCTTGCTGGGCCTGCCTCGACCTCTCTTAGTGGCGGTCGGGGTGGACACAGAAGTCTCAGAGGTGAGGTCCTTGCCGGAGGCAGATCTAGTGATGCGGCCGTTGCCTCGACCGAACAGAGACGTATACTCTGAAGGGTCTGTGAAGGGCTGTTAGATTGTGTCTTCCTCCCTCGTCCATCGCAGCAGAATTGCATCAGTGACTTCAGGCGGCACTAATGACCATTTCTTCGACCCTTTCATTATGACAAAAAAAATAGATGAAAGTAAATAAGACTGCACTTACTGGTTTGAGTAGAATCCATGTTCTCCTCTGCTGCTGCTTGGTTCGCAGCAAGCGAAGGACGGCCTCGGCGGCCAGTCATTTTGGGTGCGGGTGTTGTTTGGCCTTCAGTCCTAAAAAGAAACTGATGACGCCCTCAGTGCTGGATTCAAGACCTTCAGAGAAAACAGTGAGAGGTCGTCCTTAGATCTGTGATTTGCACAGAGATGAAAGTTTGGTGTTGGGTGGACGAGAGATGGGATGGTGGGACAAAGCTCGGCAAGTGTGTGGCAAACAGTCTCGGGGGCTTATCGCCGAAGTGATGGTCCCTGAGAGACACTGTGAGATGATGCACGCAAATGCAGGCTGCAAGGCGATGGATAGAGTACGTGGTGCGACGGGGGGCAATTGAAAAAAAATGCCCTGAGGGTATTGACCACAGAGGAGAAAGGCAAATAAACGACTTTTGGTGTGGGAAGAGAAAGAAGAAAAGAGACGGGAGGCAGGTGTGGGAGAGGTGCCTTGCCACCTACCTACTACTGAGATGGTCCTTTTGCAAAAGCTGAAGGGGGCAACTGCAGAGGCAAAGTAGGAGAACCCTGAGACGCGACTTCTTTTTCTGGCAGACAGGCTCTTCACACGAAGTCACATGATCCTCTTTGTTAGGGAGGGGAATAATGCTTAGGGGGTGCCTGCCTAAAGTTTGCCTCTTCAAAGGGAGCAAAGTAGAAGCCCTGTAGGTAAGGAATGCCTACACTTTTCAGCTCGTCCCTCGATACTAATGAAATGCAATAATACTACTTTGCCCAGCTTCACAATAGTCCTCTTTCTATCGCATGATTCAAGAATTAGTAGGACAACTCTATTTCTGCTTT
This sequence comes from Colletotrichum musae, assembly GCA_027406025.1. NCBI lineage: Eukaryota > Fungi > Ascomycota > Sordariomycetes > Glomerellales > Glomerellaceae > Colletotrichum > Colletotrichum musae. The sequence goes on along the minus strand of JANVYC010000002.1, from coordinate 1,676,895 downwards.
TTTCCTCCCTCATAGAAAATTAAGCCACATCTTCACAAGGGTAGAGGCGGACAATCGTCCAAGAGTAACCATACCCGATGGACAAGCACGCAGAGTGCATTGGGGTGATCGATCTCCCCCGATGTCTCCGGTTCAGTGGCTCTTGCCCCACACCTTCCCGTTGAGCTGGTTCTCCACTCCAATTAAGATCCCTGGCAGCTGCCTGGCCTAATACTACTTGTCTACCTACCTGACCTGCAGTAATTCCACTTACTCGCACGGCCAAAATTCACCTCCTTCTTAGTGCTGCTTCACTAGAAAAGTTCACTTTAGTGATCACTTGTACAGTGCAAAACTAGTGGGTCTTCAGAACAAACCTGCCTCCAACTTCAATGCGTAGTCTGTCTCTTTGTCACTCCTTCCTAATTTGCCCCCAACTGAAGCATCACATCTTTCCCTCTTCCCCTTGTTCTGCTTGTCTTTTCACAGTCAGCAGACAAATTTCCTCAAAAAGCTCTCCCTGATAAAGAGGTTTCTTCTTGGTATCTTATCATCTCATCCTCTCCTGGTTGGTACCTTCTCCTTTGCGCCTGTAAAGCTCCCCTGGAGTGCATTTGCCACTCACTCTTGTGAATCTTTTGGATTGACTTAGGGCAACGCTGTGAATGTTGATACTGACACTGCGCACCAGCCTCTGATCACTTCATTGCACAGCAGGGGACGGGATCAAGGGAAGGAAACGAAATCAAGAGTCTCCAAGAGGAAATTTGATCGCTGTGAGCGTGGTCACAAGAAGTCCATCACACAGAACACACACTATGGCGAGACCTACTCGAAGAACCTCTCAAAGAGGTCAGGCTCAGGCCCAATCTCAAGCTCAAGCCCAGGGACAGGCTCAAGCGGCTCAAACCCAGCCTATGCCTCCTCCTCAACCTCAGGCGACCCAGCCAGGTGGCGCGCAGCAGAACCAGGATAACACCCGCAACACTCGCAACATCTCTGGACCGTAAGCCGCCGTTATTATCTATCTCCCTCTGAAAACTTATTGACCTATCATGCAGACAGTCGGCCTTGACTGATTACCTTGCTGTGAGCTAGCCTTGAAACCACATCTCCTATGGGATACACTAACCCACATACAGGCACATAACATCTCTGCGAACCAGATTCGCCGTGATGCTGATCAACGCCGTGCTGCTGCAGCCCAAAGCCACCAGGCCCAGATCGACGCCGATGAAGATGAGGATGGCGAAGAAGAAGCCGGCCCTTCCACCGAGCCGGCCACCACTCGCAACGAGACTTCTGCAGAGAAGGCGAAGCGGAAGCAGAAGGAGCAGCAAGCCATTGCTAAGATCAAGGCATCCAGAGCCTTCAAGAAGCGAAAGCGCCTTGCGGGCGACTCTGAGGATGAAGATGAGATTGCGCGCGCTCTTATCGAACAGATGGCCCAGCCCCTCCCAGGACAGATGGACAACTGTGACATCTGTCAGAAGCGCTTTACAGTCACGCCGTACTCTCGAAAAGGACCCAACGGTGGTCTTCTCTGTGCCAAGTGCAGCAAGGATGCTGCTGCGAACGACAAGGATCCCAATAAGAAGCCCCGTAAGGCAACTGCTGGAGGAGCCCGGCGCCGCAAACTGCAGAGCAACATCCTCGACGGTACCTATCACACCGGCGCCAAGTCATTGACCACACTTTGCATCGAGACACTGGCCAAGAACGTCGACGAATCTTACAGTCTTTTCGGGACTCCTGACCATATTGTGGATAGAATCGCTCGGCTGTTCTCCAAGCGTCGTCTTCTCAACCCCCATACCCTGAACCTGTTCCTGGAACCGTCGACCACCATGATCAATATCTACGATGGCGCCAAACTGTCTACCGACGACTACATTCGAATCTTCCAGGTTGCCTCAAACTTGGAGGATTTCAAGGCTCGCAATGCCATTCAGTTCAAGGACGAGGTGATGGAATATGCCCTCAGTCGCGACAAGCTCGAGCTCAGGTCTTTTTACCTCTATGGATCCAACCTGCTCAGCGACGAAATGTGGTCCAGATTCATCAAGGAGAAGGGCGGCCCGCTGACTGGTCTCCGCGTTTACTACACCGATAAGCACTTCGGGGACGAGATGTTGGCCCTGCTTCCGGAGTACTGTCCAAACTTGCAACGGCTGAAGGTCTATCACAACCAAAAGGTTACCGACGACGGCATCAAGACGATCGGCGACATCAAGAGCCTCAAGCACCTAGGCATCCATGTGCAGAATCGAATTACTGCCAATGCTGTAGCAGCTACGGTTCTCAGCATCGGAGAGAAGCTAGAGACTCTTTCGCTGAGAATGTTCTTCGACGCCGACGACGAGGTGCTGGCTGCAATAAAAAAATCGTGCCGGTCACTCAGGAAGCTTCGTATTACCGACAGCGACAAGATGACTGATAAGGGCTTTGCGGATCTCTTTGCCGGCTGGAAGAATCCGCCCCTGCACAAGATCGACTTCGAGAAGTGCCGTCACCTAGACTCTACCCAACCCAGAGACAACCCGGATGGCGTTGGTCTCTGCTCGGACGGCTTCCGTTCCTTGATGAAGCACTCGGGACGCAAGATCAGGGACCTCAATCTCCATGCCTGCCGCCACATCACGCGACAGGCTTTCGAGGATGTCTTCTCGGAGGACCAAAGATACCCGGACCTCGTCAAGCTTGAGATCAGTTTCATCGAAGAAGTCGATGACTTTGTTGTCGCATCTGTCTTCCGCAGCTGCCCCAACATCAAAGAGGTTAACGTTTTTGGCTGCATGAATGTCAAGGCTGTCAAGGTGCCGAGAGGCAAGGTGCTGGTCGGCGTCCCCAACGCCATGGGCATGGTCATTGAGGGTGATGACTGAAGATGATGGGTAGCTATTGCACTTGCACTTGCACCATTCCTGCTTCACCAGGATGGGTTGTATTAATATGGACACGCGGAAGATCTCGTAGTTCCCGCCATGGGCCCTACAAGGTAGTGGGAAGGCGTTTAGGGTGTTCTTGGCGGCATTGGACCTTTGGGTCTTGACATAGCAGGACCATCCTAGGTATAGCCTAGATAGCTCACGACGAATTGAGAACAATTTTGCACCAGCTAGCCTTGGGTCGATGTGGGAGAGCGGCGTCTTTGTGTCCTATGTTTCATGCTTCTCAAAACCATTCTGACATTAAAGCCGATGCGGAAGAAACGAGGCCCGTTGGCTGACAGTCAGGCCGGGGCACCGAAACGCGGAAGAGGCGGAAACATGGGGCGCTGACAGGACCCATACACCGCCACAGGACGCACCCGGACAGTAGTGTACCTACCTAGCAACAAGGCAGGTATAGAGGTACTTAGTACCTACAGGTTATAGGCTACCTAGGTAGGGCGGTAGGTACGTAGGTGAGCGGGGTGGAGTCAGCTCGGCTCAGCCTCAGCTCCCTGCATCGAATTGGCTGCCGCTGACACTAGAAGGCGAGCGCGTCCTTCCATATCCACAGGTCCCCTGCAACTTGCCCGAACTCCCCCTGACTGTCCGTATCCAACTTTGTGTCCGTACCTTGAAGCCTTTCGGGTCGCCCTGCTGCCCACGACCAGCATTCGTAATTTCTCTACCCCGACCGCCATGATCCCTCCTTCCTTTTGCTCCCTCTCCGAGTGAACTGGATGGATCTTGCTCGCCCGCTATCCTCACCCGAAAAAATGTCTCGTCGCTGGGCGCGAAAGCTGGAGCGCTGCTGCTGCACCTTCGCGACATACATCCCCTTAATCTTCGTTTATGGCTTGACCACCTGGGCCGTCTGGGTGGATGTCGACATCGGCTCCAAACCCACGAAGGCCACCTGGCTTGGTAAGTTTCCCGGCCCCACGGACGCCTCTGGCTTCTATAACCCGCCCCGCGACCGCCATCGCGAGACCTCGGAGGCTGATGCATCTCAGGTACCACGTCCTCCGCCGGCGCCATCATCCTCTACGGCCTGCTCAACTGGTCATACACGACCGCCGTCTTCACGAACCCCGGTAGCACGACGAACGACAATGGCTACAGCACCCTGCCGACCGAGGCGCCCCCGGCCGCTACCTCCTTCACCGTCAAGTCCAACGGCGAGATTCGGTTCTGCAAGAAGTGCCAGGCCAGGAAACCGGACCGCGCCCATCACTGTTCGACCTGTCGCCGCTGCGTGTTGAAGATGGATCATCATTGTCCTTGGCTCGCCACCTGCATCGGATTGAAGAACCACAAGGCCTTTTTGCTATTCCTCATCTATACTACGCTGTTCTGTTTCTACAGCTTCTTCGTCGCCGGAAGCTGGGTGTATATGGAGGTCATCAACGACACCACGTACGTCGAAAGTCAGACTTTGATGCCCATCAATTATGTCATTGTCAGTGTCATGGCTGGCATCATCGGTATCGTGGTGGGAGCGTTCACCGGATGGCACATCATGCTCGCGTGTCGAAACCAGACAACGGTCGAATGCCTCGAGAAGACGCGCTACCTGTCGCCCCTCAAGAAGCAGATACAGCACCAGTTTGTGGCCCAGCAAAGCGGAGAAGGCATTCCTCTTCCCGCCTACGGCCAGCAGCTTCTTGAAATTCACGCGAACGCACTGCCCGGAATCACGCGGCCAGAGGAGGGTGAGGAATACCGGGGGCACCCGGGCGCCTCCGGGCCGGTGCACCAGTCGTACGAGGAAATGGAACGCGCGCGGGCGAAGAAGCGCTATGAAGAGTACCTCGACGAGCAGGACTCTGACAAGCTCCCCAACGCCTTCGATCTCGGCGCGAAGCGCAACCTTTTGCACCTCTTCGGTCCCAGGCCTTTGCTATGGTTCATCCCCGTCTGCAACACAACCGGCGACGGTTGGGCTTGGGAAGCGAGCCCTAAATGGTTGGTAGCGCGCGAACGCCTTGCCAGGGAGCGCGAGGAGCAGCGAGCCCGCGAAATCAATGCCGGCTGGGGTACCGACGAGCCACCCGTCTTCATGCGCCCTGTCCCTACGAGACCCGACGGCGCCGGCCGCCATTACCTCACCACACCCCCCTCGCCTCCAGACACCAACGGCAATGCGCGTAAGATGCCATCCAAGGCCGACCGTGTTCTGGGCCGCGATCCTAACCTGTACGCGGACGGTTTCCAGGAGTCAATGCCAATGCGCAAGCTGAGCCCGCGCGGCACTGCGCTTGAAAGCGACCTTGAGGATAGCGATCTCGACGTTGATGACGCCGCAGCGGCTGAGCACCGGGCTATGAACCTCGTCACCAACGGAGGATGGGGGCGAAGTGGTGCCAGTGGATTGTTGAGGAAGCACAGCCCCACGTCACCAACCTTCCGGGACCAGTCGTCAAATGACGACACTGTGGATTGAGTAGAGCAGCAGCACCTTTCAAAAACTGAGGGCGGATGAAAGAAGTGGAGGTTAGAAGCGATATCCAAAGCATTGTCTCATTGGCAGGTTTCTTCAACGGCTCGGGGCACTCATGGCTTTGGCGCCGCTAGAGTTTATACGCATTCATGTACGAGTTTTTGTTTTCTTTATCCCTGGGAGTCTTGGACTCCGGCCGGAGCATCTGAGCTGTATGTCGATATATTTCCTACTGTTGGTGTTTGGGAGTGGTTAAAAATCGGTTTGTTGTCGCCTCTGCAGGCGTAAGTCCCACGTGGGAGCGAATGATAATGTGCATTAGCACCTTGACTGTCATGAATATCAAGACACATCTTCTAGACCCCTCCATTGCCTCTGGGAAATGATTCCACGACAAGGACTGTGAACCCACAGTGCATGCCTTCTCACCATTCTGTGCCAGGAGCTAAAGTCAGAATCAGACCACCTTCTGTTAGGGTTCCCATCTATTCAGCAGACAACACCACAGACTTTGGGCCAAGTGACTTCCAGCAATCTGCTGGCCTCTTGGGTATCCATTTGTCACAACCAAGCAACCGGCCGATTGACTTCCATGGGTGACGTGTTCCGGTCCACTTTCTGGGAGGCAAGCAACTGCAACGTAGACATGAGAAAGTCTTGTAGCATAGCGGATGATTCGGGCATACCTATGACATCTCTGGACATACAAATGAAAACATGATTCTGGTTACTACACACCAGGAGACAGTGCTATGGGGGAGGCTATCAGTCTGGAAGCAATGTGTTCTCTCAATTGTTATTGTACCACATGGGATCTTCGAGGGCCGGCAGTGGTACGAGAAGTACTGAAAATTCTGTTCTGCTTGACATGAAAAGCTGAGTGATATTCTGGTGGTGTGAAGAAGCACTAGACCACCCACTTGTGGTCTTCTAACACTGGAAAGGAGTCTTAAGGAGGCGCACAAGTTCTGGATCATATCTATTTGATGCGAATTTACTTTCACAACCTCTAAATCAGGCAGTTCTAGACTGGCAAAGCTACTGTTGGAAGTTCTTTGTTGGTGTCCAAGCAACACAATTCCCGAGATGATCAAAGTTTACCCTTACCCGTCTTTGGGCGTCACAAATTCAAGCAAACCTTCAAGATACAAAATCCTGCTTGACTGTGGCTCTTTCTCAACTTAAGAAAACACTTGGTGAACATGTTTCTTGTCTTCTGTTGCGATGGGTGATGGGCTCCTACGTCCATGACACAGGTTGACCCATCGAGGGACGTCGAAACAGAGCGAGCCATACGTCCACACTCCGAAAGGCTGAATGACAAAAGTAAGATGTCAGTGGTTTCAATCGACATCCAGTCGTCTGAAGCCATCCAGTGACAAGAACAATTTTGCGCTGCAGAAGTATCTGAGTTTCACTGATACAATACACAACCTAGCAGAGTTAATTTGCATCCACACTTTGACGCATCATTCATTGACTTGGGTATGACAGATGCCAGCCTCGTTAACCATTCCCATCCTCTCTTCCAGATACCAACTGAACCATGGAGAGTATTCAGGGCAGAAGAGGTTTCTTTCTACCAGCAAGACCATTGCAGAATCGACGAGGGGGAAAGCAAAGATGCTGCAAGGCTAGTCAGGGTAATTCAGGCAGACTCAATGTTGCCATCCTGTTTATAGCAGCTGAATGGTCGTCTTTGGGAAATTTGACTGAGATATTTGCAACGATTCCTGGATCAGACTGATGATGACGTGATGTATAGTCTCAACCTGTCTGAATGACCAACTCTTCGGCACAAAAGTCGGTCGAAGTATCACAAGTTGAACTGGCCATGTTGTTAACAGTTGGGCCACAGTCAGTAGCTTCTCAGACACGCAAGCTATCCTGCTATTTGCCTCGTGTTGTGACAAGCAAGCTCCCTCCAGACACTCAGTCTATAGTGGGCGGTCGTTGTTGTCAAGCCACATAACATACAAGCCCGGACTCTGGTCAACTCGAAGGGACTCGAAGGTCTCGACGACGCCCTGATGCCCCAGAGTAGACGAGCTCGTAGCCATGATCAACAACGGACAGACATGCTGATACCATGCAGCGGCCCGACTACCGCCAGCCTCGAGCCTCGTGTAGTTGGACCCCAAGTTACTCGTGCGGAAAGATAAACGCCACCTCATGCGTCGAATCTCAACGGCCGAGACCCCGATGGACCGGCGCAAGAGGGTTCCGTCGTGTTTCTCTCCGTAACGACCGGTCGACGCCAAGGGTCTCGATCGAACGGTCTTTCTTTTTTGCCAGATATTTTCCGAAGAAAACATCGAGAGCCCCAGCAACGCCAACAAACAGCCCGGAAAGAAACGAACTGCTTTCTGCTCGACGGCGAAGGTTTCAGAGTCTCGAAACCCACAATCGCCCAACCTTCTTCTCGATGCAACGCCCGTCAAAGTAGACGAGGTACACAGAGTACCTGAGGTACTTGGGAGGCATGGAACGCCAATAACTCAACTCCACTGACGCAAACGTAAACAGCGGGCTCTCTCATCTTGATGCCCGTTCCCCAACTCGTACACACATCACCAACCACCAAAGCATCTCAGAAGGACACGCCCTAAAGGCACGCCCATCGTCCGTTTTGCCCACAGAATCAATAATTCTCAAACAGAACCCTTTTCCCCCCAAAATCCATCCTCTGTCCAATATTCCACCACTCCCTGACCGGGGTGCTGCCACCTCTCACGCCCTCTCTCTCCTTCTCTCCACATCCCGTCGAGCAACGATCCCCGTCTCATCGCCGGACCCCTCTCCCCGCTCTGGCGCCGTTTCTCCATCTACGCCAGACTCCGTCTAATCTCCCGCAGATTCTGTCCTTCCGTCGAGATCCCCTCCCTTGGAGCAAACGAAACAGGCCGACGCGTCGAGTTACGTAGGCAGTGTCCCCTCAAGAAAAAAACGGCATGCGGACCAAGACAGCGATGACCCCGTCCCGAAGACCCACGTTCTGGTTCACCGGTGACCGTTTTCCTCTTCGAACCCCTGATTGTCTCTCGTCCTCTCCCCTGGACATCGAACGCTCCTCGAGGTCTACAAGTCTGGACCGCCCGTTGACTCAGACAAAACAAGCAAGAAATGTAACCAACATCTCGTGACAGCAACAGCCGAAGGGACCATCTACCGGCAGGTACCAGACGCTACGGCCCCCTCAACGCCTTCCCCTCGTCCGTGCCCGCTCCCGAAGCCATCCCCCGGCCCGGGCGATCTCCAGTCCCGCAGCGCACCAGAGCGTGCCGACGCCAGCGGGCGATTTTGACGCCGCGCGTCCGCAGACTGGACCCGAACTAGGCCGTCTCCGCCCTACTCAGAGAGAGACAAAGCAAAACGAGGGGAGCTTGTGTCTAACTGCACCCTCGCGATATCTCCCCGCCTCCCCCCCTTCCCTAATCTACATGCTTCACAGTCCCTCTAATCCGAACACCTGCGGGCCCCACATGGAGGGGACGAACGACCGGTCGGCCGAAAACCCTCCGGTTCCGCCGTCCCGGTCCCTGGCCCCCGGAACCCACATCCGCCCTTCTCCCCCCCCTTGGACCAAGTGGTCCCCCGGTGAGAGCCATCAGGGTTGCGCTCTTTTTCTCCGGAATTTCGTCTGAAGTCGCCGCGACATCCCTCCCGGGACAGCAACCGTCGAGGTATGATCCCACATCCCAACGACCGAGTCCACTGGGAGAGAAAGGGCAGATGAGGACACACGACATGGACCCTTTCCCACCTGTGGTCCATGACCTATCTCGTCTCCGCCCCTCTCCGCGGCCGTCCCTGCCCCCTCCTTCATCCACAACGACTGTGTGTCTCCCTCATACAAAGAAAGTCCAAACTCAGATGGCGCCATCAGCCGCGTGATCCCGCCCTCTCCGCCGGGATATCACTTGTTCTGCGGGCACGCCAGCTCTTCGCGGACGTCCCGGTCCTCGTGTGTCCCATCTCACCAGCTTTGGAATCTTTGATCCCTCATCCCTCTCTCTCTCTCTATTCCCCGTCCCCGTCATCTGTGTGTGACAGCACTGCAAAATTTCGTCCCCCTCCCCCCAGTCACATAGGACAAAGCTCCCATGGTCTTCGACGCTCATATCATCATCATCTTCGTCCTCACATATCACAGAAGCTACTACCAAGTGGCAACAGCAGCAGCAGGAGCACGAACTTTTGATAACAACTCACCTCTCACGGGTGGAAAAAAAAGAAAGAAAAGTCGACTATTACTGCCGCTACTGCGGCCCTCCTGCTTGTATAATCGTTCGCGTGTCGTTTTTAACTCCGTCGGGGGGCCGCGAGCCTCGTAGATCCCGTGAGACATTTTGGGGAAGACGGCATGCCTGTTGTATCATATCACGTATGACAACAACAGCAATAAGTGACGGGGAAAACCCAAGGTCGGCAGTACAGGCCAGGGCAACTTCTGTCTTTTCATGCAACCTACCTCTCGTCTCGACGCAGGACCTGCATCTTGGGTTCTTCAACAACACACACCCCCTAATTAGGTACTTACATTACATCCCCGGTAACGTGAAAGCAAACACATCCTCATCAATGCGCTGCTGACTCTGACCCGTCGATAGGCAAACGCCAGTCCTCCTCATGTGGGCGATATGTCATCCGCTATCTGGGTATCAAGTCCGGGATGATAGCAGCGGCGGCGGCAGCAGCATAGCATCACGACATGACACAGAAGTGACTTTGGAAATACATCGTCCTCCTCATCCATGGACCCAAGCTCTACTTCCCGTCTACTTCCGCTATGACAACGCCCCCCTTCGAGCTAGATCTTCAGACAGGCTAAACAATAAACACCATCTGTGCCTCTATCAGATCACTCTCTCAACCTCGGGACCTGGTCCAAGAAGCCCGCCCCATCACGCCCTCCCCCCCTTGAACTCCATCGACAAGGCAAGCCAACCATGCGTCGTCCTCCTCCTACTCCCTTCCCCGGCTCTCGACGGCAACTCGCATCGAACAACGCAGCACACAATCTCACCTTGAACCCCACAACTGAGCACACCAACTCGGCCCTCCTCCTTGGCCCCCAACGTCCTTCCTGCCGCCGTCCCCTCCCCACGTGAAAAAAGAGAGCCCGGCCATCCTGCGTGAACCGCGCGTGTTTCCCATCCGTCGTCCAAAGGGGGCCCGGCATGTCATCCGCGTCGCAAGTCGTGGAGCAGGCGGCGCGGAGGGTCGGACGGCGGGCGGGCGGGCGACCCATGTGCCGAACGACGGGGGGGTGGTTGGTGGCCCTCCCTGAACCATCTCCCCCCATGTCCAATAAACCTCCGCCCCCCTGCCCTCCCGAATCACAAGTTCCCAGCAGGCCAAGGTGAGCAGTCAGGTGTAACCTCTCACCGACATGGACTTCCCACCGCCTTGCGCATGGCTCTCCCTATTCCTCTCCCTCACCGCACCTGACTCACCTCGAGAGGCAGCCGGGGGCGGCCCCGTGCCGCCAACTATCGATTCTGCCTGGCCGTGTCCATCTCTCTAACTGCGACCAACGCAGCAAAGGAACAGAACAAGCCCCCTACCCCCGGCACCCCTCGGCGCCGCCCTGCTCGACGACAGCTGCCCTGCCCTGTGTAACCACGGCGGCCGGAGTCTGACCAAAGCACTAGGACCGTTCGCTAAAGAAGGACCAGCCCGCAGGGCCCGTATGCTGGGCCGGGCCCCTTGCCCCCTTGCTTCTGGACCCCCCTGTCCTACCTCTGCCCTCCATCAGAACCTCCCCCGGAATCAGCCATTTTGCGGCGAGGACCGTCTGCCGTTCGACGAATGGAGAAGTTACTCATCTGCTGGCTGGCTTCTCGCTGCGTTATCATCAGCACGTTATTCCTGCTGCCTGGAGGTGCTCGCATATCCGACCACCCCGGTCACGCCTGCTCTCGTACGTGTAAGCCGCTGCGGAATCGCCCACGCGGCCGCGCTGTCCCGTTGAAGAAGAAGAAGAACCAGCCAGCAGGACGCTACGAGGCAGCCGGGCGCCTTCTCACATCAGACGTGGGTGAGGCTCTGCATTAGCAGGCAGGGGATGAGGAGGAGGAGTGCAGTCGCGCAATCTCCGCTCGCACAAATGAGAGATTACTCTCCCGTCCCGGTCCCTCGCGTCGTGCCCATGACACGCTCACGCGTGTGGAAATAGCATCTCCAGGGGGTCGAGTTGCCCGTTGGTGGCTGACCGGGGGAAACGGGAATTTCCCAACGATAGGAAAAACCCCATGCTGTTCCCCCCCCCCCCCGACAAGGCGATTAAGGGGGGGAAGGGTCGGTCACCAGCACCCAGGCGGTCGGTGTCGATCGAGACCACCTCGCGATCCCGACCCCTGATGTAGCTAGAGGGAAAATGGAAATAGCAAACAGGAAAAGTCCCCTTCGCCAGCACCGCACCGCGTCCCGGTATCCGACTCGGATGTTGCGTGGGCTTGGCGGTGCTGGGCGTTGCGACGTCGATGACCCGACTCCGCCGCCGTCGTCTGTCGTTTCTGCTTCTCCGCGTTTGCATTTTTCGGCTGGCTACAGCGACAAGGCCGCTGATATGACGGGGGAGGGGGGCGGGGAGGCACCACGGCCTGCTTCCGTGGGCGATCGCAGACGTGTAACGATCCGGCAGCGAGGGGAACGGGTTCGACGGCGATAAGACGGCGGTGATCGGTTCCTCCTGAGCCCCTCCCCTGTTCACGTCGAACGAGTATCAGATGCGGTCATGTCTCATTGAAAGAGGCACCGGCAGGACCTCTGACATGCAACGAGCCCAACTCGGAGCAGGCAAGTCGCTGATACAGCCAGGACGGAAAGTGAACAGCAAAGCGACGGGTCAAATCTCACCTGAGGAGTGACGTGGCAGGACTTTCTCTCAGCACATGGCCACTCTTCTGCTGGTCCATTCCTTTCTGAATCGCCTCCGTGAATAGCGTCCGGCAACTGCCTCTTTGAACGTACCGTACTGATAGTACCGGGGGGGTACTGTACCAGGGACCCCCGTGTGGTGGTGCCCGGCCGCCTGAGGAGCAGCACGCATGCTCTGATGGACCAGGAGGGGGTCAGCCCCGATGTTACCAGCCCTCTCTCTATCTGCCTCTCGGCCTGTCTCGCAGCCACGGGCTGTGATGTCGTCGCAGCGGTCTATCGTTGTTGAGGGCATGGCGCAGAGTAGCATACGACAGCTCACAAAGCAGCCGTAGCATGTAGAGCATTCATGAGGGGGAGCCATCTCCGTCCTTACTTGCTGACATGCGTGGAGCACGGCATGGCATGGCACGGCAGCATCGCTGGGCAGAGCAGAGCTGGAAGACAAGACAGGGCAGCAGGGAGCAGATTTGTGCCGTGCTGCAGCATCTGATGGGAGGCGCCACGACTGCGGATTGGATCGGGGATCTGGGCAGGAGATGTGAGTTGCCCTCAGGTGACCACCAGAAAGGAGCACGCATTCCACCCAGAAAAAAACATCGTGCCCTCGATCCTCTCTCACCACAGCCCTCACATAGAGAGCCATTTTGTTGACACGAGACGCGGGGGCCATGCGGGCTCTGTTGTGCCAAGGATCAGGTAGTCTGAGCTGACAGCTCACGTCGTACAAGTAGAGCGAGAGGAACGTGTGATTCGGTGAGGATTCCGTACGTGTCCGCCTCACCGACCAGACCACACAGCTGCGCCGCGAAAACCTGCACTTTCTCTCTCCATATCTGTCTCACTGTGCCTGCCTGTCTGTCTTCATTCCTCTGAACTGCTACTGGTCGGTGAACGACGGCAAAGCAAAGCAAAGCAGTAAAGAAAGGGGGCGGCGACTGCTACCCAGACGGCATGTACCCGAAAATAGGAAGAAGCGAGGTCGATAGTGTAGTCAGCAGGAGAGATCTCGTGACGCCTTCAGCACAGCTGCAAGCTGCACGGTGCGAAGAAAGCAGTAAGGCGGCGGATTGAGAGACCGACTGGGTGGCAGGACAGAGATGGAAAGGGAGAGGAGGTTGTCGTCTGTTCGGTTGGTGAGCATGGGTACGACGGGTACGGCGCAGCAGCTGGGGGGAAAGGTACGAACGAATATCGATCCGTACAAGACGAGGTGACGACGACGATGTCTTCCTTTGGTGGTTGTCCGAGGAGACCCTGGACTGGCTGCTTCGTTGGTGCCGCTGCGACTCAAGGACTCAGCCAGTTTAGCCCAGCCCGGCCCAGCCCGGCTCCAGGCTCAGCCCAGGCCAGATCAGATCAGCCAGAGAGGTTCCCAGGTAGACAGATATTCTGGGCTGCCTGCCTTCGCTGCAAACAGCCGGCGTATCGCAGAGACAGCAACCCGAGCCACGATGAGACGCGTCGAAGGGCGAACGGGCAACCACCGGCGGGGGCGGCAGCGGCACGCTGCTGCAACCGCTTTGGGACGGCTGCACGTCTCCCAAGACTGACGGGCGTAACAGCATGTCTTCGATTCCGGCGCCGGGGGGGCTGACTTGACGGGGAGAGAGTCTGTCCGTCTGCCTGGACGCCTACCACCTCGATTCCCCCTCACGAGAGGCAGTTCGCCGTTGTTTCTTCTTTGCGAACGAGAGAGGAACGAGTGGAATGTGACATGTCGCAACGCCTCCGAAAAGGCGCAAAAAGGCTTGGTCTGCCAGCGAAGCAGCGTCGAAGGAGGGGGCCGGGCCGGGTTGTGGTGGTGGTGGTGTGGTGTGCGAAATGGCGCGAGCCGAGTACCGATCTCCGTTTGAGTGTGTCTCGCCTCTGGAGCGAGATACCCTGTCCCCCGTTCTCGAATTGCCTCTTTCAGGCACAGCGATGTTGCATGTTGTGGCTGGCAGAGAGCGCGCACACCTCGTGGTTTTGCCAGAGGCAGGGGGGGGCTAGCGACGACCTATGGCGAGAAGGCAAAAAACGAAAAATCGATGCTAACGCCGTGTGGCGATTAGTGAGACGTGAGAGAAGTGCGCCTGTTGGAGCCGGGCTTCGCCAGCCAGATGGGTGTAGCAGTGTGTGGTTTTCGACTTCCCCGGGCGCCTGCCTGCGTTGTGTAGGTTGTGTAGTGTCATGTCCTATTGGTGTGGGAACTTTGGTTCATTGGTGGCGGGAGCGGCCGCGAAGGAGGGGGGTTCAGATGGATGATGGATGGGTGGCGGAGGATGGATGGATGGATGGACGGTTGGACGGTTGGACGTGTGTTTGTGTGTGTGTGAGTGTGTGTATGGTGTAGGTTGGAAGAGGCGTGACGTGAAGCCATCGTGAGAATTCCCACCCGGGCAGCCACGGACGGTCGTGCTGCGTGCGGGTCTCCTTCCTTTTTTTTATTGGGGCCGCCCTTCGGCGGTCCAGGCCGGCCACCGGAGGCGGCCCGACACACGACGGAAGGAAGGAACCTCCATCTGGAAGGACCCAATCTCAAACCGAAACAATTGTCAGCACGAAAGCGCAGCCGTGAGCCAGCCTAGGTACCAAGAGGAGGAGAAACTTTCCTTCTCTTTCTAATTTTCTATTTTCTTCCTCCTCGGAGGATTGAGGATTCGAGTATCTGACACCCGTTCCAAATAACTCGCGAGATCACAGTCGTGCTGTTGTAGACACATCTACACTAGACGGAGAGAGGAAACGGTGGCGTCAGGGTTCTTCCGTGACAGAGAGCTACACTACTTTCTTTTTTGGCTTTGGACGGCGGACGCCACCGCAGACATTGGACGGGGAGAAACTAATGCTTCAGCACCACATTGATACCGAACTAGAGCAATTCAACATACACTAGGCATTTAGAGCAATGCGAGACTATTCGCCTGCTCTGCAGCAGAAGAAGAAGAAGAAGGAGCTCATCTGCAGGCAACAGTCATCCAATCTCCAATTATCTCCGTCACGACGCAGCCCCCAGAGAGGCCCGTCGTTTGAGGCCTTGGTGTTGATGCCAAACCCCTCAGGCGGAAACATCGTACGGTTCCCGGGGCGCATGCCATTTCCACCACTGGGGTATGGCATGCATGTACTTACAAGTAAAATAAGAGAGAGTTTTGAGTATGAGCAGCAGCAGCAGCAGCAGCAAGAAGTCAGTAGTACGTGCGCAGTGCGTGCGTTCCCCTTCTCTCGGCGAATCTTCTCGCCGCTCGGTCTTCCCATCCCAAATACCGTGATGCAGGCCGAGTATAGCGTCGTTCGCGAATGGGGAGAGCCTCGAAGTGGGCATGCAGGAGCGGCGTGTAGTCGACTGCCGGAGCTCATGTGAGGCGCGTCAGATGCGGGCAAGAAGTGCACGAAACGGCAGCCGCTTACCTCTCGGGTTGGTTACACGAACGACGAACCCGGAGGAGATGAGTAACGAGACCTGCTCGATGGTGGTGTTGGTGGTGGTGCTGCGTCTACCTACCTTCCTTCGGAGACGCACAAGGAGGAATCTCACGAGATACCATCACCTCATCTTATCTCATCTCATCTCATCTCATCGCCT
This sequence comes from Colletotrichum musae, assembly GCA_027406025.1. Classification (NCBI taxonomy): domain Eukaryota; kingdom Fungi; phylum Ascomycota; class Sordariomycetes; order Glomerellales; family Glomerellaceae; genus Colletotrichum; species Colletotrichum musae. The sequence continues at coordinate 1,661,096 of JANVYC010000002.1, read as the reverse complement.
AGCTGTGTAGCAAAGTACCATAGAGCAGAGAGCAGAGTAAGCCGCCGCAGCAGCAGCACCATCAGTCCGAGTTTGGGGGCCGCCGCAAATAGAGATACAAGATTATCAATGGGTGGATGGATGACTACGCAGCAATCACGCCCAGAAAAGGAATCATCATCACCACCACACCGCATCACGCAAGCAAAACATCGCCAGGGTTAACAAGGGTAGTAGGGTGTGTGGCAGATAACGGCGCTGCGCCGGCATCGACGGAACCCCTCGGCCGCCCACTACGCTTCCTCTCTGTCTCTCCACCATCCTCAAACACTGCCCGCCTGCCGCTTTCAGTCCCTCCTCCCTTGAGCAGAGAATGGAAGTAGCCGCCCTCGTGTCGTGTCGTGTGTTGGGCGGAGCACCACAGCAGAAAAAAAGATCGTGAAGGTGGGGAGGTGGGGGAGCGAACATTTCGGTTCCCACAAACGGCAGGGGAGAAAAAGAGTGAGCGCGAAAGAATAAACGAACAATTAAATTGCCATCGAGATAACGGACGGGATATTCAAAGGGGGGCCAAGGGGGGGAACACACCAAAAACGCCCAAAATAGTAGTAGAAAATACACGCGCTACACATATCAACGGGAGTCCCGAGCGAGAGGGCCGCCCTTGCGGAGTGATCTGCGCGCAGCTGACCGGGGTTGTCCGGGCCCTGGGGAGCTGAGCTGAGGGTTCACCGAAGCTTCAAGGTCCGCGGTTCTTCTGCCCTCTGGGACGCGAGTGGAAGCGCAAGCCGGCCTTCTAGAAGGGCTTGTCTGGCAGTCTATATGGTTTGGATGGCGTGCTGCTCGTTTGATAGCCGCCAGGGTTGGAGGGGCTTGCTGTACAGGGAAGGGCCTCAGCTCAGGGCAGGCGAACCATGAGGAAGGGAACACGAGGACGGGGATGTCCCCGGAACAAGCGCCGGAACGTCGCGGCTGGTGCTTTGAACTCTCTCAATGCGCAGGAGGAGTCCACGGGCAATCGGGCATGACGCGGAAAGGATACGCGGAGGCGCGGCTAAGCCTTGTTGTTTGGTCCAGTTTGGCCGAGTCAGTCGGACGGGGCAAGGGAAGCAAAGCAAGCCTGTCGCTGTCGTGGTTCTCGCGGCCTCATGCTTCAAGTGTACATGCATGCCCTTAACGCGCCTTTGATATTGATTGTCCACTACCAGTCTGGTTAGCTGAAAGCCTGAATGCAAATGGCATGGCTGAGTTGCGCCGAGTTGTGATTACGATCGCTAGAGGGGGGCTACCCGCTCTGCACTCAACTTGAGACGCGCGCAGGCGCCAGCCGCAACCTATTCCTGGACTGTGAATGGAATGTAGCAGTGTGGTACACAACTACCGGCGTCGTGGATCTCGAACCGCGATGATCCAATTTATTCGCGGAAGTTTTGTTCGCTGTGTATCCGTCCTGACGGCAACGCCGCGTGACAGACAATGAAAACGGATGGGTCGGAATGCGGGGTGGTTGGCTGCCCTGGACGAGTGTGAGTTTCGAGAGGCGATTGAAGATGGAGAAGCTTTGATGGGCGATGATAATAATAAAACAATGGGAAACACCAGCACCCACCGGTTGTCGTTCGCGATGATGCCAGGCGGGGAGATGCAAATTGGCAGAAGTGACAAGACGGTTTGGCGCGATGAAACCTCGAGGGGTCAGACAAGACAAGGTAGTATTGCCTCATCTTCCCCTGAAATGAACCTCAAAGAAGGCCGGCAGGTTGGTCCCGCGGAGTAACACTCCGTAGACACAATGAACGAAGACGAGACAATGGATCGGCCACGGCTCGACGGCCAACGATGACAATGTGATTCATCATCCCCACAACCCGGTAGGTCCTCATTCATGACCTGTGATGAATGTGTGTGAGAGGTTCGAGAAGAGAGGAGGAAGGCCTGCGCGCCGTGCCACCCATGCCCAAGCGCAAAATGATGTGCAGTGAACAACAAGTCAGGCCCAAGCACCAGGTCCTACACTCATACCATGGTATGAGTGTGTAAGTGTAGGGGTCGATGGTTCCGTTGCTTGTCCTGATTGCTTGCTTGCTTGCTTCCTTGCGAAGGACAGACAACAACCCGGACTAATAACACGGGGTTGATGTAGCCAGGGCCGGCGAGCCTTCTGACAGGCTGGAGCTTCATCCCGCGTCCTAATCAGGCAAGTCAGCCACTGTAAGTCCTGCGTCCACTCACCAGGTGCACTCTCACTCTCACTCTCACTCTCACTCTCATTTTCAGTCGAGGTTCTGCTCACTCAACTCGCTCCCTCTTCCCCAGACTCGCTGTCCCATCCCGCGGGGGGGCTCATGAGATCTGGGAAAGAAGCAAAGAAAGAAAACGCGATGGGTGGACGAGGAGATGCAGCGAAATGCAGCCCAGCTCAGTCCTTTTGCCGTAGTGTAGTAATAGTCGTCCCCCCTTTCTCATCCCGTCCCCGTCCCCGTCCCCATCTCCATCCCCATGCCCTCCCACCCCAGGGGCGATCTTCGTCCCTCTGATTCGTTTTCATTTTATTTTTCGACTACCCGCGTTGTCCGTGAGGAATATGCAGTCAACATCCTTCCCATCCCAATCGTCGTTATCTCGTGGCCCCTCAGCCCCCTCGGCCCCCAAACACTCAAGGCAAGGTAATAGCTGGCATGCTGTCCTCGCCGAGGGCTTGCGTGATGATTACGTCTCCGTCACAGACACACATGCGACGAGAGCCTGCAGCCGGCCTGGGTAGCACAACGTCCCCAAGCGAAGGTTCCGAATGGTTGAGCCGTCAATCCGCGCACAGTTGCAGCGATGGGAGAGAGAAAGAGTGCTGGGACGGCAGAGTGACAACCCTTGTGTGCGGACGTGCGTGCAGATGAGAGACATGTGCGCCTGCTGCCCTGCCTGTCAGTCAGTCAAATCAGTCGGTCTGTACCGAGTCGGTCCAACGACTTTCGATGTGCGACGCCTCCTGGCGCCATCCATCGCGACCGCGGCTCGGCTGTGGTTGCTGCCATGATTCGATTGCGATGTGACAGCAGCAACTTAGCCGTGACCGCCACTCAATTTGCGTCCCTACCTCCTCCAATCCCGACTAAACATATGCGGGCCCTCCCGCGACGTCGGATTCGCGTCCCCCCGCGCGCAGGTCAGAGACTGCGAGAGAGGGGCACGTGTGCCTGCGCGTGCATCGCATCGTGTGTGTTGTGTGGGCACGGGTGGTATTGGGATTGGGGGACTGGAGACTGGAGATTGAGGATTGGAGATTTGGGATTGGGATAGGCGTCTCTGCGCATGTATGCGTTGGTCAAACGAAATCAATGCCTGCGGACGACGATGGCGAGCGAGCATAGCGCCGCGGCACATGGCTTCGCATCACATCGCATCGCATCGCATGACACAGTGTGTCCATCTCTCTCCCTCTGCCTGTCTCTATATCCGTGTCACCGCCTATACAGACGTTGGACATACAGGTACGGTACGGAGCGAGATGGGCGAGGGGAGACGGACGAAAGGGATCGTGAAATTGCCGCATCATGTGCTCTGTATCGCGTCCATGCCGCAGGCTCCCGTCCATGTACAGAGTGCGAGCTATAGACCGCCAGCTAGATATGCGCATGCGAGCGCGCATGCTCATCGTTCGATGTTGTTGGTTTTTAGTGAGGCTCGGTTCCCTTCACCCTCCCTCCCTTGCTGCTGGGAACGGGGGCTTTGGTGGGGGTGAGAATGAAGAAAGAAAGACAGGCAAGACAATCCAGCAGAAACGGGATGATGCGAGTCATCGCCCGAATCATCTGGTCTGTCGTGCCCTGCCCTGCCCTGTTCTGTCATGTATGTCTTGTGCAAGACGAGACGAGACTCAAGGCATTCTGCACTCTGCAGCATCCAATGGTGCCAGTCATCCTGATGCAATGGGTTGATTGATACGCAGGGAGCCAGAGACACCACAACGAAAGGCGAACAGGCTCTGTGTAGTGCCAGAGTGCATAACGCTCGGACCGACAACTGACAAAGAGAAGCACGGAAAATTAGGTAGGTAGGTAGACCGTTGGCATGTAGTTCGTTGTTTCGTTGTCCTCGGGCAATTTCTCCGTGGCCGCCCAGTCTCATGTTTCGTTCGACTCTGAGTCTGAACCACCACCTCTTGGGACTCCAAATCGGCCCGCTCGAAACGCCCAGACGGAGCCGAGTTGCAGCAACATCAGACTGTTTAGAGTCAGCTGACGGAAATTGAGATTGTCCACCCGAGTTGCAGCAAGCACCCAAATTTCGTCAGTCCCGAGTAATCTTCTGAACCAGGAAACAGGTCGTGGAATGCAGTCGCGCCGCACAATTGCTTCTCGACCCAAGTGATCGGCAACCCGACGTGGTGACGAGGGAGTGGGAGAGAGAGGGATTGACTCTCTGGCCCTTGTTGGTTCCCTCGCTAGAGTGCTATTCAGCGTGGGGAACCAACAAACAAACCGTCAACGAATCCACCCAACAGAGGAGAAAAGAGACATCCCGTCTCGTCACATCTCGAGCTTGTATGTGGTACGGATGGACACGTATGGATACAAGCCAGAGAAACCCGACACCCAGTGAAACGAGGATTCCGAGGGGGCGCGGGTAAGGAAAAAAAGACAGAAAAAAAAAAGAGAGAGACGGTCTTGGCCTCTGGCAACGCCGCCTGCACATCAAAAGTGCCTATACCCCTACCCCCAAACTGGACTCACGTCCAAAGTATGTGCAGGGGTCTTGGTAAATCCAATTCGCGTCCCATGTATCCGTACACTACAGCGGCATGCCAAAGTAGTGTGAAAATGAGGCGGACGTACGAAGTAGTGTACTTATCGTCTGCTTAGCACCCGTTCCTCTTCTTCCTTGACTGGGGTCAAAATAGTGAGTGTGTTGTAGGATTTTTGTTTCTCGCAACCAAAATTGAGTGTGTGCGGGTGTGGTGCGGCTGCGGCTAACAATACGAGACCAACTGGGGCATCATTGGTCTGCTTAATCGCACACACTCTTTTTTATTTTCTCTTTTGCCTCTTGTATCCGTACCATGCCAGCCAGATACTAGGTGATAATAGGGCAGGGCAGGGTACGACATGTTCCTGGTCTCGCATGGTCCCGGAACAAGTGGTGGCAACAACCAGGGGAAAATTTTCTCGCGTCAAAAGCCCCGTTGATGCTGATGCGTTTGAAGCCAGCAAGACGAGGTACGAAGTTACGAACAACGGTGGCAGTTCTGACATGAGCATCAATCAAGCTCGCGCCGCGCTCGTTGTGTTGTGCTGTGCCGTGCTCTATGTGAGTGGCAGGCGGCGCAAGCGAGAAGGGGCCAGCTGAGCGGCCTGCAACACGGCTTGGCTCTTAGCACAACCCCAAAAGCCTTGGTACGGAAAGTCGGCATCGTGAAGTGAGGATCGCATGTCTGGCTCTGCGATGCGCGCAACCAGCCAGCAAGATGACAGCATGGCTGAACATCAAGGCGTCAGACGAGCAACCACACCCCCCTAGCCTCCAGGGCAGGGCAGGGCAAGAGACATAGTGTACGAAGTACGGATACGTTGACAGACTTGACAAGCAAGCGAGTCTCGGGTCCGTCGCTTGTTGGCTTGCCATCTCCGCGGTCGCTGGCGGAGACCACTTCCTGTGTAGAGAAGGTACTTGTTGGACTGCTCGGGTTCTTGCTCTTCGCCTCTCAGGCTCTCTCGTTGGTCTTTTTTGCGGTTCTCATCGCCGTTGATCTTGGCAACGGGCGGATGAAACGGGCTTGTCTCCAGCTTTGGTTGCTGATGCTAGTCCCCAGTCTGCAAATTGTCCGATGAATGGGTACCGCCAGGTAGGCGGCGCAGGGCATACAGAGAGTCGTGTACGTGTATACTCGAGAGTACTCTACTCTGGACATGTACGACTGGACTGGAGAGCAAGACTGGAGCCCTGGAAGACTGACTGCAGCTGGAAACAACGGCTTCCCGGGCGGTTTTGCGCAACTGGAGCCATAGACCTGCCCCTGGTCTTCCTCTCTTTCTGCGTGTGCCCCAGTGTATGGTATAGGTGTCTGATCCGAGTGCCAAGGTACCAAGGGAGGGTCGAAGTACTGTACTTTGTTGGTTCCATTGGCTACAGACAAGACTGGCTGATGAGATGAGATGGTGTTGTTGTGTGTGAGTGTGTGTATCGTATCCGCGGTTTTGGGCGCAACTCCATCTTTCTAGGCTCCAGCATTTCGATGAATGCGACTGGTAGATTTCCCCGGCGGCACGCATGCAGATTCGCGGTCAGAAAGCCTGGCAACTTCCGAGGACCTGTGCTTCTCCTGCTCCAAATTCCAGGGACGGGCACGTGTACCTTTCATTGTGTGTTCCGGACCCGGTACGTTTGTCTCTGTCTGTCTTGTCATTCTTGTCTCGATCCCCGCAGGTACTCAAGGAGGGAACCTATTCTGCCCCCTGATGGGAAAGGGGGGCCACGAGAGGGAAATGTCATTTGGCCTCGAGAAGAATGGATGGCAAATTAACGACCACAAAAACGATTTTTGCGTCTTGTTGTTGGAGATCGGACTCGGCCCAGCCAACCCTAAATTGTGATGGGGCATGCGCCGAGCCGCAAATATGTTCTTCGCAATGGAGGAATGGGACGGGACACAGGAGATGGAGATGCGTGTTCGGTGCTCTCGTCTTGCCAGCTGGACCGTCGTTCCTCGGCTCTTTTCGTAGTAGCATCCCCTTCGACCGTTCCGCCTCTCCCGGTATCGTGAAGTCCCGACAAGGTCTGGCCGAGAGTAACGAACCCCGAACGACTACGCAGTAATATGCAGCTGGCTGGCTACCGCACCGGCCGAACCACAGAGCATGCCAGCAAGGGGGATCTGGAGCGGTCCAAAGACGACGTGTGATGAGCGATGGACCCCTCCTCGAAGCGATGGCCGCGCCATTTTCTCGCGACATCGTGGCCCGGCTCATGCCTCAACTGGCCCAGTCCGGTCCTTTGCTGACTGACTGACACCTTCCTTCTTGTGCCAGTGCATGAGCCTGAGCCTGAGCCTGAGCTCGAGCCTGAGCCCGAGCCAGAGTCTGAGCCTGAGCATCTCTGCTTTTGCTGTCTGTGCTCGCGGCGACGGTTCAAGGTGCTCCGGGGTTGTTTGGGACAGCCCCTCGCGACCCCCATTTTCGCGTCTCTTCTGATAGGCACAGCATCTTTTCTGTCCGTAGGGAACCTTGTCTTTGGCTCTCTCCTCTCCAAGGGCCCCTGACGGGTCCAACGGTCCAACCTCGAGAAGCAACTTCGGCGGTGCCGTCGTAGGGCGGTCGGCTTTGCTGCCCTCTTCGACCCTCGTTCGACCTTCGACCTTCGAACCGGCTTCGAGAAAACTACGTCACGCCAGGGGGGTCGGTAGCCCAATAAGCAGCCCAACTCACGTTGTCGTCTTGTTGTCCACCCCGGCCCCGGCCTTCAATCCCGGCCCTGCGGTGTCACCGCGTGTCATTTCACCCTCACCAGAGAGTCACTGTCACCCAACTCTTTCCTGGTTGTACGTCGTCGCCGTCGTCGATAATCGTACAGCCGCCCGCCCGCCTCTTCCACTCAAGATCGGCGCGCGAGAGAGGAGCCCACAGATCTCACCCGTGTCAACCCACCTGACGGATACCTCAGCGTGCCTGCTAGTGGACAACAGTGTACACTACGCTACCATCCCCATGTCTTCCCCCCTGGTCTCGTACCTGACCGAGGTGACCCTTTGTCTCGGCGCCAAAGAGAGCGGGCAGGGACAGAGCCGTTTACCGCTCTCGACCCGCACTTCTGGGGCGCGCGACCTCGTTGCAGTTGAGAAAAGCAGAAAAGGGGGGTGGACTTGCCCATGAGACCTGTTACCAAAAAATTTTTCTTTTTTTTTTCTTCTCAACACCATCATCGGTGGAGGCAAAAACGCACATTTCAACTCATGCCCAACTGCCCTTTGCCCATTGCTGTTCTTCCTGACTCCGACTCCTGGTCCGCGGCGCTCAGGGTCATTCACCTCTACTGGGGGCCCGGTTGGCGGGCGGATCATCAGGGGTCGTTTCGGCCGATTGGCGTTTTAATCTTTCCCCCACCTTCTTCCTCGGTGAGCGACCGACGGACGTGAAGTGGGCGTTCACGTTGTAGTGTCGGTTGACGGTTGTCGTTTAGAGGAAGGGAGAGAGTTGCAACTGCAACTCTTACTACCACCAGGCCGATGTCCGCTCTTCTCCCGGCCGTTCATCTCATCAGCATCGGATACCGGTCTTGTTGTACTGCAGACATTCGCCGCTTGTCATGCCATGCTATGTGCCAATGACTTACATGAAGCCGGCTTTGGTTGCATGACGCCGCCAGACGGCTCTTGTACGCCACGCCCGCATCAGATTGCTCGCTAATAGCCTAGAGGGGCGGGGTCTCGCTGCAAGCCTTTCGCGATTTTATCAACGAAAGGGTCTGAGAGTTGAACAGTTGACGCTCCATGTCTCCTAACCGACGAGAAAATTGCCGCATGCCCAGCGGTTCTCCCGAATAACCCAGCCGCCCCATTACCTTGGGCTCGAAGACCACATGATGCGCGTTGCATCGTTTGCGTTCTCAAAAGTCGGTGTGATGCACCTGTCCTTGGCCACCCAGACAGAGGGCTACTTGAAGAATTCCCACGTTACTCGACGACAACACCCCTGGTCGCATGTAGTTTCTTTAGAGCAGGCCCCCGGGCCAGTGCCCGCACAAGATGGCACGTCTCGCAGTTTAGCGCCTCGTCTTTCCCGTCCGCCACTTCTTTGGGCCGGGCTTCGGTTGGCTGAGGATGTCGTGAAGCAAGCAGGCGAAACGCAACCATGACTGAGAGCACGTCCATGGAAGTAGTGTTGACAGATAGCACCGGAGGACGAAGACGGCGGAACCGGCGCAGTCATCTGCCATGAGCTAGAGGGGGAGTGGTTGCGTTGGTCGTCGGCGTTGCAGCTCGGCCAGCGTGTCTTTCTCTGATTGTCGCATCGCATAGCGTCAGGGCATGGCAACCAAGATGTCCCTCTAGCCATACCAGCAACGCAGTGGACGAACGGCAGCAGCGCATCAGAAACAGCAGATTTGCTGCAAGATGTGTGTACCCGCCCTCGCAGGAGTCAGGGAGCTCCAGTCGGCCAATCCCATCTGCTCAGGTGACGCTTCGAGGGCGCCGATGATGCGGAGTTGCGTGTTGGACAAGGGGCCCGTCGACAAGGCTGCATCTCGAGGTCCCCAGATGTGATGCTGCTGCAGTAGCAGCTTTCGCCGCTGGTGCTTGAACGGCGCTGATACTTACGCAACCCGTGGCCACCCCCTCGTAGTTCCTAAAAGGTCCTGCTTGTCTCGCCTTGTTAGCGCAGGGGACCTTACACCACTCCAACGCGCTTCTCTGCGTCCCCCCCCGCAAGGGATTTTGTGCGGAGTCGGTCTAGCAGCCATGAGAAAAGGGGAGGGGACTGGGACAGGCACTTACACGCCTCAACGCCAAAAGACAAGACCAGACGACAGGGTGTCAGCCATGTTGACGGGAACGCTCGAGTCTCATGTCCACTCTTCCATGCTGCTTGCCGGACTCTTGATTTCCTCTCGTATACGGATATGTTGTTTCCATTACGCGGCAGCCAATGTTCATCCTGAACTTGGCTGGTTTCGCTGGGCGGATTGGGTGGATTGGTTGGAATGCCTCGAGAAAGACGGCGAGAAAGGCCAAGGTACTGAACTGTCCTGTACTCGAACGGTACATGCGCTTGACGGGTTCTATCGCATCGTGCCGTTGAAACAGGAACACTGGTCTGGATATCCCCACACCCTCTGCAACTGCAGCATCCGGCTCCATGATTCGGGGAATGTTCCTGGAGACGCACACCCAGAGCTCTTCAGATTGAATAGGCGACGAGTCTTTTGGATTGAATAGGTGTTTGCCGAGTCCTCGTTTCGGGTCCGAACCACCTAGGTAGCTGCAATGGTCTTTCATCCAAGTTGCCTGTAAAGCCTCGCTGTTGCAGTGTTATTCGCAGGCCAAGTTGGGTGGCGGCGGACCAAGACACAGCACGCAAGCCGAGCACGCAAATGGCAGAAATGACGACCGTCCCTGCACCATCGATACCTTTCGCCCCCAGATGGTTACGGCGTTGGCGCCACGTCCGCGGACAGCCGGGTGGACGAGCCAGCTTCTGCTGATCAGCCTTGCTAACGATTCACCGGCAAGGTCCCTTTTCACGGCAAGCGTGGCTTGAATGGCTGTTGTCAATCAAAGTCCCGACGAGAAGAGTAAGCGTTATCGCCATGTACGAATGCGAGCGCCGGACAAAAAGAACCAAGACCAGTTATGACGGCGGTGAGACGCTTAGGAAGCCCGAACGCGCGAAAGAAGGCGAGCTCTGACGTGACCCCTTCTCGCAGAGATTAGCACCGTCTTCTCCCTCACTCCCGTCTCATTTCCAGTGTCTGAGGGACGGGTCATTCTAACAGGTCAAGCGAAGTAGCTTTCCCCATTTCCGGTGTCTCTGTGCGATGCTACTTACCCCACAACTCGCATTCCCACGGTTCCCGGTACATGCGGCGCATGATAGTGTACGGCCGGCGCCGGGACTGGGACTATACGAGAAGCCACCGAGGCTTTGGATGCGGCATTGAAAAAAATCCCTTGACAAGACCAACAGAATCCAAACGAACATGCCACTCTGTCTCGCGCGGGGGGGTTTGCAATGGCGGCTCCAGATCACTCCAGAATTAGTGCAAATATGCGCCAAACAACGTCTGGCACGCTCAGAAGCCGCCTCGACTTTTTGGTAGTGTTGTTATTGTCGTTGTTGTTGTTGTTATTGTTATCGTCGTTCTTGTTGTGGATGCTATCTTCGTCCTTGAACCGAGTCAATGCCTGCTAGCCGAGGAGCAGCGTTTTTGCCTGCTGAATGATTTCGTCTTTCATGTCAGCCTGCCGCTGCCGCTGCCACGTCACACTCGACGTCCGTATTGATGTCTCGGGAGACCGAGGATGGAGGATCATGGCAGTGTAGGGCAACCAGTGTCTCGGGGCGTACTGCATGCGTGCATTGAGTAAAATTACTGGTCTTCCTCCTGGTCTTTTTTGGTGGTTCTCTCCAAGGTTATTTTGGGGCTCAGCCTTTTCCGGTCGGGCTTTTTCTTCTCTCACGCGTGGAAACGCAGCCGATCCCACGGCGGCCGGGCGACGGGCAACGGGCCTCCAGACGGATGGGTCTCTTACTCATTAATACGGAGCCAAGATGGAGAAATTGATTGCGCGCCCGAGGGAGAGAGATGGTCCCGGCGGGACGGATGCGTTGCTGCATCTAAAATTACCCCCCTGTTGCGGCCTCTGGAGCGGCATAATGCTGAAAGTTGGCGCATACGAGAGTGATTTCTGGCCCTGTCGACGAGGAAAACAAAACAGTGAGTCATCAAAGGAATGGAGGCTGCTGTGGAGGAGCACCAATTGAAGTCGCCTGGTTCGGTCTTTCCCATGCCATGCCTGCCTGGGGACGGACCTGAAGCCGCAGAAACGACGGGAGGCACAGCACGCCTCTCGAGACTTGGTCTTGGTGCATCCGTAAGGCATTTTTGACGGCTAGGTCCAGCCGGGACGTACGTGGTGGCCGCGTACGTGCTATGTACGTGTGATGAATGTCCATTGGCAGCGTTGACGCAGCCCTTGCTCGAAGACACCTTCGTGAGGTAACGATAGCGACCGTACGTACGGAGTGCGACTCTTCTGCAGTGGTCACCGTAAAAACTGAGGCATTGTCGTATAGGAGACTCGGAGAGGAACTCGAGGGGCCATGGGACGACCAAACGACCCAGCAAAACTCTAATAGCCCACTTGTGTTGCATCCTGTGGCAGTAGCGGGTGGCTGATCATCGCCGGCCGTGGCACACGTCGCTGGCAAGCTGGAAACGCACCAGCAAGAAATGAGAAAGGGCCCTGATCATCCGCGAGCGGGATGCGAACGCTGCGCCGTTTGATTGGCAATCCTTCCCTCTCGAATCAAGCCCGTGAGTGCCATCCAGGACCAAGATAGTAATGAGTCGTCGTCGTTGAGTACCCTGTCTTGCCCCGTTGAGAGACGGTGAGACCTGATCAACAGAGCCGCTCCAGGGCCCGGCCAGGGGTGTCATCTTGTTTGGACGTTGTGTTGTCAAGCGGTTTCTCGGGCTGTGTGTAAGCCGTGGCCCGTAGCAGCCACACAGCCTCCGAAGACAAGCGCCGCCGCCCCCATGGGATTCCACCGATCAACATGGGATTATGGACGCGTTCCGGAATCCCGATAGCAGACCGCTGTGCTGAACAGCCCAAGCCAGCCAAAAAAAGAAAAACAGCTGCGGTGGGTTTCAGTACCCTTAGTATATTCCGCCTTGTGTTTCGACAATGACTTGTGGTCTTGAAAATCCGTACTGTATGCAAGGTAGTACACAATAGATACTAGATACCCCTGGTGGAATCAACACTGTGGCCTGACGATTTCCGGGTATCTTCCTTGATGGCATCTCGGTAACTTTTAGAGCAAGGAAACGAGGGAGGCAAATCAAAAGCTGCTGATGCTGATGTAATGAGGCCCAGGAAATGAACATTTCGCCCAAGGCCCCGAGAGCCGCGAGATGGGTCGCTGGTTGCGGCGGTTTCGGGAGGGTCATCCCTGCTGTCAGGGCTGCTGATATCCACCCGGCTCGACGGTTGGTGACGGGATCATGGATGAAGCGCTGGAGCCCAGTTGGCCACAACGGTGTCATCGTCACAGTGGAGGACTGATGAAAGCGTTCCGACGTGTGTATGGCTGGCTTGTCTCTGGCCAAGCCAGTTCCGTGCCGCGAGAGGGGCGAGCGAGCGAGCAGCAGACGAACGAACGGTGTGCCTCAAAGTGGCTCCCCAACTCCTTTCCCCCCAGACGTACATTCATAGCAGCAGTGGCCACTGAGCCGCGACAACGACGACAGCTCGGATCCGTTCCACCAGCCGCTAGTCGGTGTCGAATGAATGTGCGCGTGCGTGTTTGTGTGTGTTGCTCGCGCCCCCACGGCCGCATGCAATAACCAGCTGACCTCGGCCGTCCGAGTGCGGTATGGGGTTGGAGGTAATGGTATCCGTAGTCAAGCAAGCAGAGTCTCTGAAAGTGCAGCGGAACGCAAAACGACGTTGCGAAGCCATGCAATCGGTCAAGGTAAGTCAATTTGGCGCCGCTGGCCAACATTGGCAGACGACGGGGTCAACCAGGTACGTGGAGCGGTGATGAGCAGCCAGCAAGCGCCGATCGTGTGTCGAAATGAGCGCGTCCCCTGGCGAGCGAATGAAAGGATCAATAACAAGTCGTGTATTTTGACTTTGTAGCAGCTGGAGAAAGGTTGAGGTCAGCTGGACCTGCCAACAGGAAGCACGCCGGGACGATGGAAGCTTGAAAGTTCCAGGTTCCTTGACGAGAGCGAGGACGACGAGGATGACCAGCACGGCAGCAGCGCGGAGGTTCGGCACACGAGGCAAGAATGGATGGATGGGACGAGGAAGGAGATGACAGCAGCGCTGTACCCAGAAGGCGCGAGGGGGGGCACGGGGCAGCGGTGCGCTGCGGTGTGGTACGTGAGGCCAGGCAGGTACCTTCCTAGGTAGGTGCTACCTGCCCACTGGAGTTTCCGGAGGAAAGTACGGCGGAGGGAGCAAGTAGGCAGAAGACGAGCAGTACGTACCGACAACCTGCTCGGTACCGAACGTCGACGACGTTGAGCACTGCCCTGAGGTACATGTGTACCTACGTGTGTGTGTGGTGAGCTGGGAGCATCAACTTACACCGTTCAGCACTCGGCAGCTTAGCAAACCATAGCTACACTATAGCACAGAAGCATGCTGAGCTGAGATATCTGTACCTACCTACCTGCTACAGTATCTCACCTGCATCTGTACTCCTAGAAACCAAGGCAGGCTGTGTAAAGACGGTTGCGAAAACGGGTGTCGACGTAATGCGCCTGGGGGGAAGAGAGAGAAATGGAGCAAAAAACCAGGCCGGACGAGCGAGAGACACCAATTACGGTTCCTCGGCACCGCGTCTTAGCGGAGGACGAAGATTGAATCATCATGTCAGTCTGACCTCACTCTCGCCCTCGCACCGTCGCGGCACGACAGGAGCAGCCAACCCCAAAAGTCAACGGACGTTGAGAAGCCAATTGATACGGAACCTGCCCAAGGAAGAACCCAAATGCAAGCGGTGGCTTTGACCAGCCAGTTTCTCGGCGGCTGCTGGCGGTCGGTTTTGCGCCGTCCGGAGGTACAGTGAGTGGTGTTGCACCTCGCCTTACATACATACAGGTACCTCAGCTACCTACTTATGCCCCAGGTTAGCAGTAGGTACCTACTTAAGTACTCCGTAGAAAGGTAGTCTTGGATGCCTTATCTTATCGCACTACGTATGACCAGCCTCGACGGATACCGACAGCATCATTCGCCCCAACCGGGCCTTCCAACTTTTTTTTCTTCTTCTTTTCTTTTTCGGGTTCTTCGCTTTCCTCACCGCAGGTCATGGCAGCTCACCGGCGGTACGTACATGGTCTCACCTCGGGCCCCTCCCCAGGTAAGCTCCCGCCGTCACTGCACCCCTCCCGGGATTCGGGACATTGGAGCACACTACCTGCCTAGGTACACTGGGCGCTCACCACCCATATGCCACTGCAACGGCAGCGGCAGTCATCATCATCATGGTCGCACGACACAGGGCAGAGCAGGGAGCCGGTAAGGCAACGCAGGGCGGACGACGGACGAGGCAGGAGCGAGACAAGGCAACGACGCCGTACGCACGCGGTAGCAGGTTTATTATTATCGCTATGGTTTGGTGCATCCTTTTTGTTGGAGGTTTGCGCCATTCGTCCACGTTCCGTCCTGAGCAGCCCCTGATGAGAGGAGGCAAATTGAGACGAGTGGCAATGAGGTGGGAGATACAACAAATGAACATCACCATACAGGTGCTCTGCCAGGCACCTAGGTACCTACCTCTCTCTTAATGGATCAGTACCAGCAGAGGTATACACGGTACGTACATGGGACACTGGAAATCACCTAAGTTGGCAACAGCAACAGCAATAGCAGTAACACCTGCCACCAGCAGCAGTAAGAACAGCAGCAACAACCTACGGCAGCAACAGCAACAGCACCCCACTCCCTCCCTCCTTTTCCATGCCAGCGGGACCCCTGTCTGATCGAGCGCTGTGCACATGGCGTTGTACCCGCTTCGTACTGTACCTGACCTCACCCCGTCCGTCGACCTTGCCCGTGATCCTTACTCAGAGTCGTTCCTGGGATTGGAATTGTTCTTTTTCCTTCCACTTCAGGCCTCCCTTGGGTTCCCCGGGGGCCCATTTGCCTGTCGCGCGCCCGGAACTGGGGCAGAATGAGGTACGTACTCTACCTGTCCCGCTCCCCTGCTTGAGGAGGACGCCGACGGTGACGGTACCCCTGACCGAGGGTCCCGAGGTTCCTGAAGGTTTTTTTTTCTTCTTTTTTTTCGATCGCTTTTTCTCCCCTCCTGCCTTTTTCTTTCTTTTTCTCTTCTATTTTTTTGTGTTTCCCGTGTTCTTGGTCCCCTCCAGCCTCCTTCGGCTGCTCCCTGCTCGCTGCTTTCTGCTTGTATTTCGTACTCTCCTAAAGATATACTAGCATTATAGCCCATTGATTCGTAGCTAGCCACACACCTCCGCTTTTGCCCTTTAATGACGACACGCCCTGCCATTTCTCGCTTTCTTACGGATACACAGGTGGGATACCTTCACTACCTACTTGGTACTATATTCCGGGGCATCCATCTGCTGCTGTTGTTACTCTCTTTTGCACTCAACGTGTTTGCATTGTCTCGGTTCAGTTTCCCCCGTTTTCTCTGACCTGGCAGTATCAACACAATTGCTTCCACCCGGTCATGTGCCTATGTATAGCACCAATCTTTCGCGGTACGGATGTTTTGCCGCGCATCCTAGGTGAGTAGGCATGTACTTTGGCCCTAATACCTCGAGGTATCCAACTATCTCCTGCTGTGTAATACAGATAGCGGCGCAGGCGCCTTCTGCCCCGGGCTTTTTCGCCCTCACAGCTCTGACTGAGCTCACTCTACCTCGCACCCTTCCCTGCCCTTGTCGGTTCCTCCTCTCCCCACCAGGTCGCCCTAGGGCCAGGGCGTCAGCGGAGCCAGGTCCCAGGTCCACGTCCCATTCTGCTGTCCCATTCTTGCGCTGCCCAGCGTCTCCATCTCGGCCTTGCGCGCAAAACACAGCGTTGCCTTCCTTCTCATCCCTCCCTTGCCTCTGCCCCAGCCCGGCGGCCCGGCAGCAACAGCGGTGCAGCAGCAGCCCAGTGGCTCCGGCTCCGCTTGTCGACCGTTTTAGAATGGAATAGAGACGAAGAGACCATACGAGAGGCTTGTTGAGCTTCAAGGGAACAATATTTCTCATCGTGCTACCCGTGAGTTGGATATTTCATAGAAGGCCATAGATACCTAGGTACCTACGCAGCAAGTAAATGGCAATGGGCGTGGGGCAGCCCCCTCGTTGGAACTTAGAATTTAGGTACAGTGCAGTTGTAGGGACTGCGTTAGGTACCACGTACCTGCGTACCTACCTACATTCTACTGCCCTTGGTGGATTAGCGTAGGTTCTGTTCTGTTCCTAACTTAGATACCGTACTCCCCCCCCTGTTGTCCTCCCATTTTCCCCCATCTCGCCTTCCTTCTCTCGTGTCCGCTTTTGTTTTATTATTTCGTTAGGGTATTTCCATCCATTCTGCCACGCCGCCAGGCGGTGTGTGTATTGCGCTTTGCCATGTGTACCGTATCATGTATGGAAGAGGCAACTCAACTACGGCTCAGATACCTCGCCTCAGGAAACCTTGTGGCATGTGTCCATGTATCATGTATGCAGGCGTGTATGTGTATGTGTAGGTGTATGTGTGTAATATCCGTAAGTGTCTGTGGGCAAGTGAGTGTTGTGCGTGTGCGCGCATCTTCCTCATTCCTCGTCCGGTCCTCCTCATTACCGCTCTCCCCACGAGCGGCTACTGGCCTTACACCACTGCCACCTCTCTCACTCCTTCCAGCCCGGTTCTGTATTACTTACTCACTGGCTGGTTTCCCTTGCCTCGCATTGTCTGGTGTTTTCCGTCTGTCTCTCTGTCTGTCGGTCCATCTACTAATCATTGCCATGTAGGTAGTGTAGGCACTCATGTGAGGTACGTACCCGCTAATAAGTGCTTGCACTTGGGGGCGTGAGTACCTAGGTAAGAAAGACAGGGAAGGCACCTAGCGCCTGGCGTACCTGGCGACGCCATGCTGTATACCAAAGACATGGACCTCATCTACTTTCCTTGAACTACCTACGTACCTGTGCAGGTTCTGCGGTAGAGAATGTATCCAAGGTACCTGAGGCGCTCCTTCCTGGGAGGTTGCCCATCCATCTGGGCACCCATCTTGGCTCGCTCCCGTTTTTTTACCTCCACACCTTCCCTGCAAACACGCCCACTCAGGCGCCCCCCCTCCCCTCCTTCCCCCTCCGCCCCTCTCTCTCTCTCTCTCTCTGAGTGAGTCTCTCTGCCCATCCTCCTCTGGTGGCCCTGTGGCCCTTGTTACTCTCCCGAGAAGGTGCCCAGAGGATACCTAGGGACTGCTGGATACAGCACAGGTACCATAGCTGGGCGGACATCGCAGCTGAACCTAGCAAGCTACGGTACGCCTGGGCTACCTTGCTGGGACTTGTTCGTTTCCCTTCGTTTCCACCCTACGGATACTCTGCCCTCTATCTCTACCTCTCTACCTCTACCTCTACTTCGGTACGTACTATACTCCCCTCCTCTGTTCCTTCCCTCCCCCCCCTCCCCTCTCTCCTGTCCACGCCTGTCCTGATCCTGACCCTGACATTTTTTGTGCTGGTCTTTGCCCTTTCTCCAAAATAAAGCTCTTGGCTATGCCTCCTTCCCGCTCCGTCCTACCGCAGTACTCATAATTTCCCGGCCCCAACTTACGGCTCCCACCCACCCACATAAGACTTGACTACCACCGCCGCTCGACTGTCAAGTCAGACTCGCACCGCACGCATCTCTACCTACTGCACTGCACTCCCGTCGACCACTACCTCCACCATCCACCATCCACCGACGACGACTGGCCTGCACTACACACCTTTGCTGGTCCAACTAACTACATAAAAACTATTCGCAACCTTTTTTTTTTCCCCTTCCTCCTTTCCTCAAGCGTACGCGCGCATACGATACGCAACGCAACACTCGACCGCAGGTTACAATCGACCCCGTGTGTACTACAGAATCCTAGGGCCGACCCGCGAACTCTCTTTTTTCGCTCCCCTCTGGTCATTGACTCATCTGCAACTGTCCTCGCGTGTTGCGCCCGCGCTCACCCTCCACAGCAACCAAGAGGCTCGTTGCGCCGAACCACCACCCTCCCGAACCACGTTCGAATCTCTGCCGAACACGAGCCTGCGCTACCAGGAACTGCTACTCCAACCCGCTGGCGAGTTAAATGAGCTAAGGAGAGGAAGACAAAAAACGAACGACTATCCGCCGGGAAACATTGCATTGCGGGTTGCCAATGCTGTCGGTTCCGTCTTCTCCAATCTGGAAATAGCCCAAAATCAGCGACTTGCATATCACCTGCCACATCACTCTCTCCTTCTGCCGTGAGCCTTCTCAGCACTGCTTTTAGGCCCATCCAACCCCGGCTGGCGAGCAAACCCCCAAGTCAGAGGCAGGACTTCCGTGACGAAGGACCGACAACTGCGGCCACAATTGGCCCATCCTACACTGCCCGTCCGCCCTGCCACGCCCGCGCCTGGCTGCATTGCCAGTACCCCCAGCACGAGCTTCGTTGACGAGCGCCATACCGTTACCGCCCGCGTGGTCTCTCTTCGGGTCCTTTGGTGCGCCGCATCGCATCGCATCGCATCGCACAGCGGGGCGACGCACACCACAGCACTCCGACGATCATCACGCTCCCCACGGCTGCTGCCTTCCTTCTTGGAGTAATCCTTGCCTGCCAGATAGGTAGCTCCGTATCTCTCTCTCTCCCCCTCTCACTCCGTGCGTGTGTGTGTGGAACACCCACCTCTATATCTCAGGATCGACTTCTTCCACGTCTTCCCCGCATTACCTATCCCTCTACGGGCCGTTCCACGCGACCACCGTTCCAAGGATGCCGTCTCCAACAGCTACTCTTTCTCTATAAACGACAGATCGTCCGCCTTGGATCTTCCCCCGGGGACCTCTTCAGACTCGCGAGTAGCGGCCGCAACCCCCACGAACCACCATGTCCTCTGCTTCAACTCCCACTCAACCTATATCAGCTCTCTCACCCACATGCAAACCTGCCATGACACCTCAGACTGCACAGCTCAGGCGTACACGCCCCAGCCATGTACAGACGAATCTTCCCTCCAACACACATCAACAACAATCTACCATACCAGCCTCGGCCATCAGCTCTTCTTCCGTGGCCTCCAGCTCACAACAGGGCTCGCCCATCATGTCTCCGGAGACGGCTGTCGTGACGAGCAACAGCTCCGTCCAGGCTTCCCCTGAACATAGGGGTCGGGAACTCGCGGATGACCAGTTCTCTGCGGGCTCCTTTCAACTACCAGAATCCGTTCTGTCGAGGAAAACAAGCGACAACTCGCTGGGCCAGACCCTCGTTGGTAGCCCGAGTGCCATGTCAGAGGCCGTGAGCAAGGGCAACAACATCATCCGCCGACTGTCTAACCGGGCCACCGCTAGGTTCACTCGGCGCAGGACGTCGTCCGCCGCGCCCAACAGCCGAGACGCAAGCGTCGGCTCTGGCATGCTTCGACGGAGGAGCGACAGCAACACTACCGCCCCGCCTGACCTTGCCGCGTATAGCGACTCTGACGATGAGTTTGTTGACGACATTGACGATCTGCGGTCTCTGATTGGCCTCGATGGAGCCCTAAGAGAATCGTCCTCGAATAGCACAACTGCTTCCCTTGCCGGCTCCACGTCCCCTTCAAACACCACTGCCGGCCCCGTCATCCCCTTCCAGCTGCTCAAGGGTACCTGGATCCGGAAGATCTCCAAGAAGAACTGGAAGAAGCGCTTCATCCTTGTCTTCGACCAAGAAGCGGCCAAGATCTCTTGGGACAAGAACCGGCCTCACAAGTGTCTCTACATTGATGATATCAAGGAGATCAGGACGGGCTCCGACATCCGACAGTATCGCATCGACTACAACATCCCGGAATCCGAGGAGTCTCGCTGGTTTTCCATCATGTACGCAGTTCCAGACAAGTCCAAGACGAAGATGATGCATCTTGTTGCGGACGATGCCAGCACCTTCTACAACTGGGTCACCACCCTGGAAGCCATCTCGAAGCACAGACAGGATCTCATGGCCTCGCTAATGGCTTTTAACGACCGAGCCATTCGCGATTACTGGATCACCGAGATGAACAAGCAGTGCAGCAATGGCGAGAAGCACCCCAACCCTATAGACGAGGGTGACATTGACTTTGACGGGGTTCAGCGGGTCTGCCGCAATCTCCACATCCATGCCTCGCCCAGTCAGCTGCGTGCAAAATTCCATGCGGCTGATGTCACCAACACTGGCCGTCTGAACTTCTACGAATTCCAGACTTTTGTGGGTTACATGAAACGGCGTGACGACATTCGCCAGATTTACCTGCAAGTCGCGGCTACCCCGGAGACTGGCCTAACTGTCAAGGAGTTTTTGGCCTTCTTGCGTGATGTCCAAGGCGAAAACGTGGACGCCGACCTGGCAGCTTGGGAGGCATTGTACAACAAGTTTTCGCGCAAGTTCAGGACCAGGGATGCCGACAAGCTGGAGCTCGCTAACGCCGACGGTCCCAAGATGGGTGACGCCGCGTTTGCCGCGTTCCTAACCTCCACTTACAACCTGCCCGTCTACAAGGAACCCAAGGAGTACACGCTGGACCGACCGCTCAACGAGTACTTCATTTCCAGTTCCCACAACACGTACCTGCTTGGTCGGCAGGTTGCTGGTCTTTCCAGCGTCGAGGGCTACATTTCTGCTCTCGCCCGTGGCTGTCGCTGCGTCGAGGTGGACTGCTGGGATGGCGCCGACGGCCAGCCCACTGTCAACCACGGCAGAACCCTCACCACGTCCATCAGCTTCCAAGAGACGATGACAACCATCAACAAGTACGCCTTTGTGAAGACTCGCTACCCCCTTTGGATCTCCCTGGAGGTGCACTGCTCACCTCCTCAACAAGCGGAGATGGCTCGCATCATCAAGGAAACGTTTGGTGCCCGACTTGTCACGGAACCCTTGGATCCCTCTTCCGACAGGCTCCCCTCCCCTGAGCAACTTAAGGAACGCGTCTTGATCAAGGTCAAGCGTCCTCAGCCGAAGGAGGAGATGAAGCCGGTCGAGCCGACTGGTCGCCGCCGTGGCAACAGCCTGACCTCCCCCTACCCCAAGCCCGTACAGCTCGACAATAGCGTCATCCCGTCTCAGTCACTGCCTCAGAGCCCCATCCTAAGCCCGAGCCACTCGACCCGCCGCCTGGTGAGCAAGAGTCGCGTCAACACGATTACCGAAGGTGAGGTCCAGGAAGCCTTAAGCAGTAGCACGAGCGACAACGACAGTGGTGGCGAGCGAGCACCGACGCGGAGATCTTCGAACAAGACGGTCAAGGTTCTCGGTGACTTGGGCGTTTACTGTGCGGGGCTCAAGTTTGGTGGATTCGACACCCCTGATGCGAAGGCGTACAATCACATCTTCTCATTCATGGAATCGAGCTTTATCAGGAACAGCAGGGGCAAGGAGGAGCGGGTGGCCATGGACCGCCACAACATGCGCTACATGATGCGCGTGTACCCCGACCGCACCAGGATCACATCGAACAACTTCAACCCCGTCAGCTACTGGCGCAAAGGCGTGCAGATGGCGGCTCTCAACTGGCAGACCTTCGATTTGGGCATGCAACTCAACCAGGCGATGTACGAGAGTGGCTCCGACCGATCCGGATACGTGCTCAAGCCGACCGAGCTCCGCGAGATCAAGGTGATGCCCGAAGAATGGGCGGGCAAGAGGGAGCGCAAGGAAGTGACGTTCAGCATCGACGTGATCTCGGCCCAGCAGCTCATGCGTCCCAACGGCATGCCGGCGAACAAGACGGTCGACCCTTACGTCGAGGTCGAAGTCTTCCACCCCAGCGACAAGAGGGACAAGATGGATGTGGACCCCACCATGGCCTCGGTCACGGATTCGCCGCTCAAGTACAGGACCCAGATCATCCCGGAAAACGGCTTCAACCCTATCTTTGACGGAAAGTTCACGTTCAAGGTTACGACCAAGTTTCCCGAACTCATCTTCGTTCGGTGGTCGGTGAAGCTTTCGCACAACGGCGAGAACTACAACGACCGGCCTCCCGTTGCTACTCACACGGCCAAGCTGAGTGGCCTCAAGCGTGGCTACCGCACGCTGCCCCTCTTTGACCACAACGGCGAACAGTACCTTTTCTCGACGCTCTTCTGTCGCGTCAGCGTCGATTCCGTCCAGACGGTGCTTCTGGCAAACCCGGAAGACAACGCTGACAACAACAGCAACAGCGGCAAGTCTCGAGGCATCGGGCGAGTTTCCAACATCTTTGGGACTCGCTCCAACAACATCAGCCCCAAGTCCAGCATGGACAAGTCGAGCTACGACGGCTCCTTGGGCTAACACAAAAACCCCCGCCGGCCAGCTTCGTTTCTCTCTGTACCATGCTACAACCGTCCGACTTTCAGTTCTTGGCATAAGCTTGTTTCTTTTTTCACCCCAAGTTTTGTATCAGTATCGACAGAGATCTAACGACACATTCCCCGGGCGCTCGCAGCCCCGGGACGACACGACACGGCCGAAACCAAAAAAGACAGAATTCCCCAGCGCGCCAGTTTTTTTTGGATAATGTGCTATCAAATACCCCCTTTTGGCATTCGACTGCGGCGTACAATTGGCAGCATGGATGAGAACTTCCTGGTGTAGTCTACGACTATTTTTTCTTCTTCTTTCGCTCAACCCGCTTTCCTTGAAGGACGCGAGGCTTTTTAGGGATACCACGGGTTTTATTTTCCTTTGTTCAATCTTGTTCCCTGGATATTGAAATGCACTGGGACGGCGAATATGGGCATACGTCACCCCAGAGCCAAGGGCCGGGTGTTTGACTTGAAATGGAATGGGATAGCAGCATATACCACACACATGTCGAGGAATGGAAGGAACATCATAGAACTGGGATCAATCCGACATGAGATGAAAGCAAGAGTCGAGAAAAGACCATAGGAAAAAAAAGTTTTTTCTTTTTTTCGTTTATCAATATGATTCTGGACCACAGCACATACGATTGGAGAGAGAGAGAGAGGGAGAAGGAGATGGAGATGCCTCGCCAAGGAGAGCGGCGGCCTTGGACTTGGGTGTTGGAGCATCATCGGCGACGAGGCAGCATGGCAGGATCAAGCATTGACACGGGAGCATAACGGTCTGGAAATGGACGGGCCTGGGGAGGAGTGAGGAATGAGCATCCTCAGGAGGGAACCGGCGTTTTGCCTTGATGAGCAAGCAGGCAGCATTGTACTACCTACCTGGTCTCTCTATACGACTACGAAGCCCATGACGATATACAATCAATCAGGACGAACTGCGTCTGCAGTTTGATGCAACAATGTTTGCCCCTCTTTTTGAAAAGTAGTGAGTGATGCAGTTGTCTGCTGTTCGTGGGGAGATTATGATGCTACGGTGAGATGATGATCTATTCATGCGATGTTTCGAGTCGTGTGGCTCCCTCCACACCCCGCCCGCCTCCTCCTTACCTTGGTCTCAGGACCCCTTTCCTCGTCTCGCTTAAGGGCTGTTGTGTGGGAATGTAAGTCATTAAGGACGGCCTTTTCGGATTGAGTAGATACCAGTTTGTCCTTTTGTTTTTTTTGTGCCTTTTACCTTTTTTCTTGACCGCCGTCGCTTCCTTGCCGAGATGAATTTTCTCCGGTTTTTGCGTTTTGGAGGAGCAGGGGTGTAGGTAGTCGAGAGGGGGGGGGATTGCAAAAAGCTTGCTAATTACGGCTGCTGCAACTTGGCTTCTGTCGTTCGTTTGGCGGTGTGTGCTATCTTTCTTTTTTGGTTCAGAGCAGCAAAAGTCAAAGAACGCGTGTGGTGTAGGAGCAAAAAGGCCGCCGCTCGCGCAGAACGGCATTCAAGGTTTTGGAGAACGGGAGGGGGTGGGACGACGACCGTCGAAAAGGGTTTCCTGATGTCCCGGAAAGCAGATGTTGTCCGTTAAGGTAGGAAAAGGCCGAGAAAAGTAAGGTTTCTCTGTTTACTTTGGCGCGGCCCCCGCTGAACAACATTGCCGTTGACACAATTGACTTGGGGAGCTTCTTCTCCTACTTCCATTCCGTTTGCGAATACGTGTATTCGGGTGTTCCGGCGACGGGGGGGCGGCAAGGAAACAACAGCCCGCGGTGCGCGCCAAACCAGAATGCCAAGACCGGATGCGGGTGGTGAAAAGCAGGTTGTTAATGGGAAAGGAGATCGATCGAGATCAGATAACCAAATCACACACAACGCCGGGCAGCAAGCAGGGCTCTCTCAGCGGACTGGCCGGCCCGTCCGCAGGGAAGGGGGGGGGGGGGGGGGGGGGGGGGGGGGGGTGTGTGTGCGAGAAGCCCGGTCACAAAGGACTTGTTCTCCCTACTGCAGTTGAGTAGGTATTTCCTTCGTCATGGAAAGTTCGGGAGCGGTGGAATTGCGGCGTCGGGTCTTGCTGTTTGACGACCAAATGCGTGATTTCTCTACCGAGTGCCACCATGCTTCGGGCTGTCTATCAGGGCGAAAAAGATACTGCGATTGTTGCTGGGTAAGAAGAACCTTCTCGAGGCGCGCCTGTAGTGTATGTACCTTGAAGGTACAAAAGGTGTTGGTGGTGGGGGCGAAGAGGAGGGAAGGATTTTGGGGAATTTCCCGTCATGTTTTGGACCAGGTTGTTGTTAATCTCCGCGACGGGCCGGGGGTAGGCTGTAGATTCGACGATTGTCTCACATTTCGACGACCTTCTCTAGTTTGATAGTCGGCCGCCATGGCAACAGACAAGGATCCGGGGGGTTCTGTGGTATGTGTGTGCGTGTGTGTGCGTGTGACTGTGGATTCGAGGAAAGAGAGAGAAATAAAGGGAGAGGGGGGATAGGTAGGGGACACTGGAGGGATTCGGCATGCAGCATGGAATTCCGTGTAGAGAGGAAAGCACGGGGACTTCGGCACCCGAGGCCGGGGGGGATGCCCGGGAAGGAGTGTCCGTGAAGATGACGGAAGGAGGGATTGGCCACTTGTTGAACTTTGAGTGACTCGAATTTTCCACGCAGCAACTAATAGAGGCCCCCCTCGTCCCCCCTTCTTCCCACCTCCCCCGGATTGCCGTGTCATCTGGAGGACGCTCCGGAGGGAGCAACCTATGGTAGTTGGAAGGAAAGCGGGGAGGAAGTGAAGTGGCCCGGACGAAATAGAGAGCCCGGATGCGAAGAGCTCGGTGCCGCGAGAAATGACTGGATGAATCAACGTGGAAAGAGGAAGCTAGGGAAGCTGGAGTGAACTATGGATGGATGGATGGATGCTACGGGGAAAGGAGGGATGCAATGTGCGGGGAGCGCCGAGGCGGCACTCTCCCTCCATCTCTCACTGCATGTAACCAAGCTATGTAATGTCGCATCCAAGTACCGTCATGTTGCTCAGGTTTATAGTTGCAGAACCCCTCCAGAACAGAGGTCATGGGATCAATTGGTAGGGAATGCCAAAGGCGTCCTCGCACATGCGACGTCTGGGTATTCCTATAGAGTATGCAATAAGGCCCTCGCCCACCCTCTTCTTCTTGCTCCTCTCTGTGAGAAAAGGGCAATTGGATGGATGGATGGATGGATGGATGGAAAAAAGCAGACCACAGAGGCAATTGTTACTGCTACGTGGGAGGGAGGTAAGTGATGGCCGGGGGTGTGCTGCACAAAACGACGGACGATCCGGGCTGCTTTGGCAGGGTAGGGATGTTGACGGGCAGAATGATCAGCAGCTGGCTTCTGCTTCTGCTTCTTCTGATTCGGCCCCGAAACCCCTCCTCCTCCTGTTTCTCTTCCTTATTCCTTCAACTGCGTTTGCATTCATTCGTTTTGCCTTTGGCACCTCTGCATGCCGGCATTCTGCTGTACGGCCCGCCTGCAAGGCAAGTTCTAAAAACCACACACAAGGTTGACGTGTGTAAAAGTCTGATTATAGGGTTTGAGGCCACGGAGGGTGAGGGGGGAAAAGGAAGAACTGCTCCGGGCGGGAGAATGGTGCAAGTTCGAATCCATTTCTCCTTCACCCCCCCTTTTCGGGTTTTCCCCCTGTGTGGCTTGGAGAGACCTACAGGAGAAAGAGGGGAATTGGGTTTTGTTCAATCTTACAGGTTTCTCTCCCTTTCCGTCGGACCGGTGAAAACAGAGAGAAGGCACTCCAGATCGTGATCTGCAAAAAGGAACAGGGGAGAAAAGGAAATAAGAGAAATGGAAGCAGCGGGAGGAATGAAGTGTAATGAAATGGTGACATTCGACAGGGTCGTATCCGGCCAGGCCCCGGCCGGCCCCCCTAGCCATGAACTATCACAAGGATTCGATTCGCTGTAATGAATGGGGGTAACAAGGCAGGACATAGCAACTACGGCACAGAAACCAATGGAAGTTGCCGGCTTCAACTCCGTTGATTCGGCACAGAGGAAATACAAGATACCTACGGCGTCAACGGTACGGTACCTGAATACCTACCCCCCAGTGAAGGAAAAGAAAAGAGAAGAAAAAAAAAGTTCACCGAGAACACGGAATTGGGGTAAGGTGGAGATTTGGGATGGAAGGTGCCGAGGCGGGCAGGGATTAGACGTCCCCCGTTGGAGAATGTGGAGTAGAAATGACGGGGGCAGCAAGGGGGGCGTGCGTGTGGGGAAGAGGGAGAAACATGACGGTACCTTTCCTTCCTGGCCCAGGTACCGAAGCACGCAGGAATGCCTGGGGCGTGCGTCTACAAAACTATGGCGTATGTCTAAACGAGCAGATGGACCGACTCACGGACAGGGCTGAGGAACGCGAGAGCGACGGTGGGAAAAGGGGGACGCCACACAATGATGTTGGATATCTAGATAGCAGACAGATAAATTTCAATAGTTTTTTGTCATCACTCTCTACTCAAGCAACCGTCTTCGTCTCCCTTCCCCTGCGTTGCAATCACCTCCCTTCTCCCACCTCTGCTAGATGCTAAGTACCTGCGCTTTCGACAGACTAATCGATCCGCCATGTCAATACATCTACTCGCCGGCCTGTACGCTTGACCGCCCGGGCCCTCCGGCAAACCCGTCCGGTCCCCTAGGCGAGCACGGGGCTTGGGTTCTCCCGAATCGCCCGGATGGTGTCTCTCCTCCGCTCGTTGGCGTCGAAGCTAGCCTCGATGAGGTCCACCACCTCGTCCGCGGAGAAGTATAGGCTCAGCTCGCTGTCGCACCAGAGATACTTGACCTCGTTGAGGTTGGACTGGAGCACCTCGCTCAGGAACTTGAGCCGGAGCCACGTGGGTGCGTACTGCGCCGTCGTCGGTATCTCGTCCTTGCTGTTGCCCGCCGCGTGCCCTGAAGCCCGCGACGGCAGGAACAGGTCGTCCAGCTCCGTCACCGTCGCGATGAGCTTCGCGATCCCGTACGCGTCGTCCTGGCCGATCGACGGCGAGTCCGTCACGTCGCCGATGATTTTGGACGAGATGGCATCTACGAGTGATCCCACCGCCTGGTACCACACCGAGCGTGCGAGGATGGACTCCCATGTCACCGCCAGGGATCTGATCCGCGCTACGGCCGCGTCCACGCAACTGTCCAGTTCATCCTGTTGCATCAGACTCTGATCGCCTGTGCGCCCGAGTTAGCCCCGCATTCGTGCAACAACGCTGCTGATGGTGCTGTTGCTTCTTACCTCCGAGAAGGTCCCTAAGGACCGTTTTCTGCACACCGAGCTCATTAGTGTATGCGCGTGTTGCGAAGTTCTGCAGAGTCTTGATGTCGTTGTCTATGCGCAACATATTTTGAGCTCGTGGGGTCAGGTCCGCGCGAGACTTCCACGTCGCTGCCAGTTCCGCTAGCTTCTCGGACAGGTACATGGCGTCGTTGTACAGAAACCTGCGGGTGTTCAGCCTAGGAAGGATGCACTGGAAACAACCATACTCACATATTCCCCCCAATGTCTAGTGCGTAGAAGTGCGGCGATATGGCTCTGAACATGGCCAATGCAAACGTCGGCAGGCCAAACAGGCCGGGCGCCGCTGTCGCGACTGAACTGCTTTCGTACCTGGCAGTTGTTAACCTCGGGTTTCGCCCATACTTCAAAACAATTACTTACTCTGGCCGTGTAAGAGCCGCGCCGTCTTCCAATATTGCCAGGACGAGTTCCAGTACTGGCTCTGGCATAGAAGAGATGTGGTATGTCTCCTTCAACACCATCTCTCTGCTCTCGTCCTGCGCCGGGGTTTCTGTCTTTTGCTTCTTCGCTGGAGCCTTTTGAGGCTGCGGCTTTGGCTCAGGCTCTTGCGGCTGTTCGCTCTCTTCGTCTCCCCAGCCCCAGGCTGCGGCAGCATCATCCTCGTCTTCAGGCTGGTCGGCCTGTCCGGATTTGCTGGTTTCCTCTTTGGTCTCCGCAGCTTGGTCGTCATCATCCCAGCCCCAAGCGTCTGCACCATCGTCCTCCTCCTGGGTTTGCTTAGTGGTGTCCGTGACTTCGGTTGGCTCTGGTACGTCATCCTCGACACCCCAGGCGGCGCCCCAGTCGTCGTCCGTGGCAGTGCCAGCAGTCACATTGTTTTCTGCTAGCTGTTTGCCCTCGGAGCGAGATACCATTTGCTTCTCGATTTTCTCGACTGCTTTGGATTCTCCAAGACCTTTGAGCATGTTAATAAGCGGTCTGAAAGAGTCTGGGGTAGAAAGACGGACCATTCGAAAGCTGTTTGCGCACAGAATCGAGCGCTGTTTCTCTGCATTTACCAAGCCATATCGAAGGAGCACCGCCTACCCATTCCTTCAGCTCGGTGAAACCTGTGAAGCCATTTTCCTCGAGAACGTCGCAGAAACCTCGGGCAGACTGTATAACCGCTTGGAACTGGTCGATGTCTTTCAGTGTCGGGGGCACAGCTGCACTCAACCAAACTCCCACCAGCCTTGGGACTAGGTCGTTCATCATGATGGGGCTGAAAAACATCAAAAGTTCGGGGGTAAGCCGTTTGGCCAGGAATTCGACCACTTTCTTGAGGTCCGTGAACAGTTCGTCTATCGATCGGCCAGCTTCGCCATGCAGCTCGACAACGTTCTGCCTCGGTGTTAGAATGAGAATCTTCTGTGAAGAAGAGGATGCTCACCTCGTTTGCGCGAATTGCAGGAAGCGACTTGGCTTCTACATTCATCCTCGGGGAGACAATGGCTTTGTCGACATCTTGCCACAGCCGGGACATTCTATCCTCGACCTCCTTGTAGGCTTGAAGGCCGATTATGGCTTCTGACAGAGTCATTTGTTCGCCTTTTGCACATCAGCAAGCAGTTGTGTATTGCTCGGGTCGGGGCACTTACCATCGAGTGTGTCGTACACGGAAAGTGAGCCTGCTTCGATGTCTGTATGGACTAGAGATGCCCAGACGTGATCGAACACGTCATGGACACTCGACTTCAGCTCGAAAGCACGCAGGTCGAGGAGCCTCATAACCCGACATGATTTCTTGTTGACTGGGACGGCGTCTAGTTCGGCCCATGACTCTGCCTGCTGTTAGTTTCGCATTCTCGCCCAGTCTACGGGAAGCCAGGCCCATACTTTCCAACCATCGGAGGGAGTCAACGATGCGCCGCTCGTTCATAGCCTGCTCGACCTCGCCCAGGAGCTCGTTGACGTGTTGGACGCCTCTCAATGCCTCGTGTAGCTGCTGTGTGTAGAGCACCTCTTTCTCAAGAAACTGAATATGCTCATCGGCATCCTTTATCGCCTTTCCTGAGACTTGAGGAGCTTCCGATTGCCGTACAATATCATCGGCCAGTCTCTTGGATCGCAAAATGTCTTCTTGTAGCGTCTTCGCGTTGTTCACCCAAGAGCTGACATCTCCCTTGGTCTCCTCGTTGATCGTGTGAATTTCGGACTGCACCAGGGTCAACGGCCGCCCGTACGTGGGGAGAAGGGAGCTTGGGTACCTCTAGTTGCCCCTTCGCCTTCTCTAGGGCCTCGACCGCGGGCGAAAGATCGGTTGAAGACAGCGACAGGGAAGACACCTGCTCGTCGGGGAACGTTCCCTCCATGGCAAAAGCTACAATGGCCTCCCCAAGCTGGGCCGGTGTCTGCGACTCCATTGCGGCGGCCATTATACGTGTCGGGAGTTATGCGCGAAGAGTGGGAATAGCTTCGCTTCTCGGGTGTTGGGAGGGTAGATCGGATCAACGTGAACGCGACGGGCGTACGACGGGACGAGGAGCACTCGAAGTGTCTGTCGAGGGTATAAGTACGATTTAGTCGTCGATCTGCAGCTGAATACAAGCAACAAATGGTCTTCCAACAGCGGGCGGTGGGAAGACTGGGCCTCGTCGCAGTGAAGCTACCTTGACGACCTTGCGACTTAGCAGCTGCGATTGCATAGCTGTCACGTACACTACCAACCGTACCTTGGACAACCCACGTCACACTCCGTGTGAACGGCAGGAGGTACGTACCGATTCTTCCGATCCGACAATACCCCGAGCGGCTGGCGGCAGATAAGATAAGAAGTGGCGGCAAAGGACCAATCGGGGGCTGAGCGTCCGCTGACCAGCTTGCCATAAATTGAAAAATAAAGAAATTTGTAAAATAAAGATAAAACTCCACCATTTTTCTGCCCTGGCCTTGGAGGGGCAGACACTGACGGGCCAGTGCGCCCCGGTCCACTGTATCGATTCGGCGCCGCCTCAACTACACCACCTACCTTATTTCCGTGCCCCGCGACGACCCCTCGAGTCGTGGTAACTTGCAGCTAAAGCCCATCCGCCACAAGTGAATCTGCCAAGCTCCTGGGTATTCGTACAAGCTTTGAGAGGCCGGCGTATCGATAACGTTCTTCCTCTGAGTATCTTGTCGTCGATTCACAGAGAATTCGGTGTGGGCACTCAGGTGGCCAGCCGCTGCTTCAGGTTGCTATCACGAGCTGCTGGCGAGTGTGCGCGAGGAGGACGGACCTACTGGTTTTCTGGCCCTCAATCGATCAGGCTGGGAAACAAATCATCTGTAAGGTAAGCAGCTGCATTTCCGTACGTATCACACTCTCTGCCTTCCCAGGCATCCAACTACCTGCCTACGCTGTTCTGAATTCCCCGATTGGCCCCTGTCGTTCTTCCTGTCGTTCTGCCCCCCGCCTTCCGTCGTCTTGGGTGCCATGGAGTTTTCACGACAAACCCCAGAGCCTGGTCAAAAACACGACAGCTTCTTTTTCGGGTGTAAGCTTCGTATATCTTTATTCTCGAGCCATGTGCGGGAAAGTGCCGAGTGCAGGAGCTGGCCAAGCGGCCGTTGCTGTTGCCGTGGCTCTTCTGGCAACATGCCTCTTCCACATATATCGCGGCAACGCCCCCAATCTTGGTTGGGAAGGGTACGCTATGGCCTGAATCCCGTCACTCTGGAGGGGCTCCTTCCTCCTTTACTCAGTTCTCGCCAGCATCGCACCATCAGACCTTCTGTGTCCATCCGATCTTCACGTTGCACACGGCGTTCTGCTTGCCCCGCTACCTAGTCACCAGCGTTGTTGGGAATCCACGGCGCACTCATGCTTGCCCTCCCCATGGTCGTGGGGCTTGTATGACCGTCGTCCCATGGCATTTTCGTGGCAGATTGTTCCTTCCTCCTGACTCCTTTCCCACTGCAATCATAGCTATGCTTATGACTCTGTATGAGTCCCCCAGGGGCCGTAACACCCTCGTTATCTTCCACACACATCCCATCACTTCGCACTTCCATTTCTGCTCCCTACCAAGCTCTGCCATCGACCCGTCTCGCAGAAACGATCCATTCATCATCCCAGCTGACATTTTGACTAAAAGGGTTCGTCACATAGAACAACAAGCAAAGTCCAGCATCATGTCGCCCGAAGAGCAGCGGAAGCCGCAGCCGCGGTTCCGTAAGATCCAGAGCTTCAAGACTGACTACGCGCCCTGCCAAATCAGTCAGTATGTCTCCGAGAGAAGCGGTATGCAGGTTGTAGTTGCCGATCGCAAGGGCCCAAAGACCAACGGCTACTTTACTCTTGCAACCGAAATCTTTGACGATTCCGGTGCCCCTCACACTCTCGAGCACTTGATCTTCATGGGCTCGAAGAACTACCGCTACAAGGGCCTCCTAGATAAATTGGCCTCTCGCGCTTACTCCGGAACAAACGCCTGGACCGCGACAGATCACACTGCCTACACGCTCGAGAGTGCTGGCTGGGATGGCTTTTCTCAGATTCTTCCCGTCTACCTCGAGCACGTCATTCTGCCAATCCTCACCGACGAGGCTTGCGTGACTGAGGTCCACCACATCGACGGTGAGGGCAATGACGCCGGTGTTGTGTACTCGGAAATGCAGGCTGTCCAGTTCAAGAGCGCGGAAATTATGGACCTGAAGGCCCGTAGACTCTTGTATCCCGACAATGTGGGCTTCCGTTACGAGACTGGTGGTATGACTGAGGCCCTTCGCGTCCTTACGCCGGAGCGAATCCGCCAGTTCCATCGGGACATGTACCAGCCGAAGAACCTCTGCGTTGTCATTATTGGTGAAGCGGACCACGATAATCTTCTGCAAATTCTTGATGAGTTCGAAGAGAGTATCAAGGACGATCTTCCGCCGCTGGACGCTCCTTTTGAGAGGTATGAAGGATCACGTGTTCAAACTTTGACTGATTTTGCTGACGTGAGTCTGCAGACCCTGGCTTGATTCGGCGCAGCCCCCGGCCCTCAAGGAGACCATTATCACGACTGCCGAGTTCCCTGAAGAGGACGAGTCCGTGGGTGAGATTACTGTTGCCTTCTTCGGCCCCAACTGCACCGACGTTGTTGCGACATCCGCCCTGAACGTTCTCCTGACCTACCTGTGCGGCTCCTCCGTCTCAATTCTCGAGAACGTCATCGTCGAGAAGGAGGAGCTGGCCAGCTCAGTCTCCTACTGGTGGGATGCAAGACCGAACTCCGTTATCTGGTTCCAGCCGACTGGCGTGGAGACGGAGAAGCTCGAGTTTGTCGAGAAGCGTTTGATCGATCTTTTGAAGGAGGTCGCGTCCAAGCCCTTGGATATGGAGTACTTGACATCTTGCATTCATCGCGAACGTCTTCAGGTCAAGTTCCAGGCCGAAGAATCCGAGAGTTTCTACTCCACGAACATCATTACGGACTACCTCTTCGGTAAACGTGATGGATCAACCCTCAAGGACCTCGAATCGCTGTCAGAGTACGATACTCTCACAAAGTGGACTGACGAGCAGTGGAGAGACTTCCTGCGGAAGTGGATTTCTGACGCTCCCCATGTCTCTATCCTCGGAAAGCCTTCCCATAAGCTTGCAAAGAAGCAAAAGGCCGACGAGGAGGCGAGGCTGGCGAAGAGAAAAGAGGATCTCGGACCTGAGGGTCTTGCTAAGCTCAAGGAGCGTTTGGACGCTGCCAAAGCCAAGAACGACGAGCCTATTCCTGCGTCCGTGGTCGACCAATGGCCCGTTCCTGGCACCGAATCGATCCACTTCATTGAATCAGATACCGCCAGAGCCGGAAAGGCCAGAAGTCTTGGCCTTCCGAGCAATCCTGCGCAGAAGGTCATCGATGGCGCAAAGCAGGGTCAGGATCCTCTCTTCATTCAGTTTGAGAGCGTTCCGAGCAACTTCGTTCACCTGACGGTCTATATGGGCACGTCGCAGGTGCCGCTGGAGCTCAAACCTCTGTTGCCTATCTTCAATGACAACTTTTTCAACACTCCCATCATGCGCGACGGGCAAAAGGTCGGGTTCGAGCAGGTCGTCATGGAGCTCGAACAAGACACTATCAGCTACGGTCTCCGTTCGACGAGAGACTATGGCGACCCTAACGGTATCATGATCCAATTCCAGATCGAGCCCGATAAGTACTCCACCGTCATCAACTGGATCCGTACAATGATGTTCGACAGTGTGTTCGACATTCAACGACTCAAGGCGGGTGTACAGAAGCACCTGGCTGACATTCCGGAGATGAAACGTGACGGCAGGTCGATGGCGTCTGAGGTCGACATGTCTATCCACATGAAGAAGGAATCGTACTCGGTTGCCAAGCGTGCCCTCGTCCGCGCCATCTACTTGCGCCGCCTGAAGAAGCTCATCGGTAGCGACCCCGAGCAGGTCCTTTCTTGGTTCGAGCAGCTCCGCAAGTCGCTCTTCACTTTCGGCAACGTCCGAGTCCTGGTCACTGCTGACGTCTCTCGCCTGCCCGAACCCGTCGCCGCCTGGGACATCCTCAGCAACAAGCTGAAGCCTGACAATGAGCTGATCCCCATCACTAAGCCTCACACCCTGCTCACCGCCGAGGGCCAGGAGCCAGGCAAGGTTGGCGCCGTCATCGTTCCCATGACCACGGCCGACAGTTCCTTCGGTGTCAGCACTGCGAAGGGCATCACCTCATTCGAGGATGAGCGGCTGCCTGCCATCATGGTGGCGATTGGCTACCTTGAGGCCGCTGAGGGACCTCTTTGGAACTCTGTCCGTGGTCAGGGCTTGGCCTATGGCTCGTACTTTTCCCGTGAGCTCGACGCCGGAACCATTCAGTACAAGATCTACCGCTCGCCGGACGCGAGTAAGGCTTTCGCTGCCTCTCGTGAGACGATCCGCCAGATCGCCGATGGCGAGGTTCCTATCGACCGCCACCTCAAGGAAGGCGCTATCAGCCAGGTTGTCGTACAGTTCGCCGACGAACAGTCCACCATGGCGTCTGCTGCGGCGCAGAACTTCATGCTCGGCGTCGTCCGCAGCCTGCCACTCGACTGGCACAAGAAGATCATGAGGGACGTCCGGGACGTCACGAATGACCAGATCAAGACCGTGCTCAAGGAACTTATCATGCCCCTCTTTGAGCCGAAGAAGAGCAATATCGTTATTACTTGCGCACCCATTCTTCAAGAGGTATGTCAAGAATTTTGCTGGGGGTTTCTCCGAATTTGGCGGATAAAAGTGCGTGTGCTAATCCGTCGTAGAACATCGACAAGGCCTTCAAGGAGATGGGCTACACCACGCAGGTGAAGCCGCTGGCCGACTTCCACGATGACTATGGCTTGAAGGGCGACGATGAAGAGGAAGAGCTCGACGACGAAGAGGATGATGAAGACGATGATGATGACGACGACGATAGTGAGGGCGATTACAGCGACGAAGACTCGGAATGATACATCAAGAGTAGACTAGAGGACTGGAGATAGAGCCAGTTTCCGATTACCTGACTACGGTCTGCATGTTAGTCTGCGCAGTGCACAGGGAATAAAGGTGGCCTAGCATGTTTACACCGTACCACACACGAACGAACTCTGTCATGGGATGACGTCTTGGGGCATGATCAAGGAATAAGTCTCTGAACAAGGCGGTCTGTATATCGACGATTGCAGAATAGATCCTGACTGTACGTCGAGTAGTTAGCATCACTGGTCAATCAAATCATTGTATCCAGACGTCCTTGCTCGAAAAGATGCTTACACGCAACTATAGGACACCATCGAAACGTGTTTCCCACCTTATGCATGCAGTCGTTCCTAGCCGGAAGAATGTACACATCAGACCCCACTGGTCGTCCAGAGAACAGCGTACCCCGAAGTTTGTGCTTTTGAGCTCCCGTCGTGATCCCGGTCCATCAATCTGACTTTGTTTAGCTCGAGCGGCGGATACCCCGTCATCTGTCCAGCTACCCAGGCACTTTGATCTCCTAAGCCCCCCCCCCCCCCCTCCCCCACGTCTCAGTCCAGGCATCCACCGGGCTGTTGCCCTCCACGAGCGTCTATTCATCCAGCAGTACGAGGTTGAAGTCTCTCGTAACCAAGTATCTTGAGATACCTAGGTAGTCATAACTATGAACAGTATTATGAGTATGATTGTTCACTGGCTGTGGTTGCAGCCGTGATCGTGGCTAAAGAAGATAACATAGAGACACTCCGTAAGGAGCAGAATGAGATCTTAGAATTGAGATCAATACTCCAACCAGGGTTATTAGAAATCTCAACTTGCAGTGTGACACTGTACAACACTAGAAATGATAGTCACAGATCCAGGGGTGTGGCAGTCACTCAAGAAATGTAACGATCAATCAAAACAACCCTAACACCTAGCTAGAATAGGCGGGCTCAAAAATTGTCAAAAGAGACAAACTCACAGGTGGCAGGTAGAGTAGCGGATTCACGGCGTTGAATGTTGAGCCGGAGTTTAGGAGGTTTGGAAGCCGATGCAACCCAGCCGAGAGGGGCACTGTGTGCATGCTTCTCGGGTGCTGCACCCAGCCAAGGACCAGATCGGCCGACTCCATTTCTATACTTTTCGCCTTTGGCCTGCTTCCCCAACTTTTAATACTTGCACTTTGTCAACACTACTTACGTATGCTGCCTAGTACATACCCTAGACTCAAAGAGTTCTGGAACCTGGATTGCCACTCACTCTCTGCTAAGCCTCAATTCTTGCCAGGATCCGTCTCTTCAGACCTGGACTGCTCGCTTGGTGAGTCACAGGATGACTCGTCAGCAGTTTACGAGACACTTTGGTGAATTCGATCGTCTTTTATCCATTCGGCCCACTCCGTATGAAGGGCGACTGTATGACAGGATCGGCCAGGCCAATTGCATTCGATCCCGACAAGACTACAGCAGTAGGTATTTACTTAGTCTCGGGCTAACAACCTGCATGTTCAGAGACGCGGTACTTCTTAGCCTGCTTCTCTTCCGAGCTTTCTGGTTCGCCACTCCAGGCAGAACTCTGCTTACCTACATGCCGCATCACAGGCCTGGCAACTTAACTGCAAGGCTGCATTGGACTTTCCCTTAGTTGTCTATTGATAATGCAAGACTTGTTGACTTGGTTGGTCGTCAGGCAGTAACCTGGCAGGCAGCGGCGTGCCCAATAACGCGTCTGTTTCGGTTGCCTCTTCGGACTTCATCCGAACTTGTTTCTCACTTGGGTTGCCAACAAAGTCGCCTCGTTCAACCAGTGAATACTCCGTAGGAATATAAATTGGCAGAGGAGCTTCAATTAAATCCTTCAACTCAACGCAACCAGACACACGTCATTGTACCCTGGACCCGCGATGATGGACCTGGGCAAGATGGACTTTGCTACGCTCTTCAAGGGCAACCTGTCCGCCATGGCGGATAACATGACCAACGGGAAGTCCTATTCGAGCAACAGCAAGATGATGGAGAGCCTGCTCCCCATGCTGGGCGGCCAGTTCAACCCGGTCGTCCGCTCCGTCATGCTCATGTACCAGATGATCGGCTCGAACCTGGGCATCGACCCGACCCTGATCCTCACCCTCGTGGGGTTCTTCTGGGCCGCCAACCGGGTCGTCAGACAAGTGTACGGCGTCATCTTCCGCCTCATCGAGGACAACTTCATGAGCACCATCCACATCTCGAGCACCGACGAGATATACGTCCACATGATGAAGTGGCTGGCCTTGCAGCCGCTCATGGCCAGCTCGCGGTCGCTGATGGCCGAGACGGTCAGCAAGACCGCCTGGGAGGAGGAGGAGGAGCTCGAGGCCCTGCACACGCGGACGATAGCCGGCACCGGCGACAACGACGCCGAGTACCTCAATTTTTCCAACCAGGAAGCCAAAGCTGTGAGTCGAGCCCCTCTCAGATGTCTTTACACACCTTGAAAAGCGAGTAGACTAACAGCTCCCCTTAGCCCCCGAGATTCGTACCAGCAGTTGGCATCCACGGCTTCTGGTTCAAGGGTCGCTACTTTAGGCTTCACAGGAAGCAGCAGAGCGTTTTCGACGACAACGCAAGCTACGGGACTTTCACGAAGGAGGAAGATCTCATCATATCGTGCTTCGGCCGAGATCCAGGTAAACCTCCTCGCTCCAGATCTCCTCCGGAGGGAGGAGAACCGGTCAGCTAACAAGAAACTCTCAGGTCCGATCAAGAAGCTCCTGCAATACGTGAAGGAGTTTTACTACCAGGACCACTACGCCCGCACGACAATCAAGCGCCCGAGCCCGCAGGCCATGCGCCGCTACAACGGCCGCTACAACTGGACGCAGGTCGCGAACCGTCCCGTCCGGCCGATGCGCACCGTTGTCCTCGACCCCAAGCAGAAGGGCCAGGTCCTCGCCGACATGAACGAGTACCTCCACCCGGCGACGCCCCGGTGGTACGCCAACCGCGGAATCCCCTTACGGCGGGGCTACCTCTTCTACGGGCCGCCGGGGACGGGGAAGACGTCCCTGTCATTTGCACTCGCCGGCGTCTTCGGCCTCGACATCTTCGTCATCTCGCTGCTCGAGCCGACGCTGACGGAGGAGGACCTCGGCACGCTCTTCAACGCCCTGCCCCGGCGCTGCGTCGTGCTCCTCGAGGACATTGACACCGCAGGCCTCAGCCGCGGCCCGGACGAGTTGGAAGAGGACGGCGGCGCCCCCGCATCCGAGTCCAAAGACGACGCCAGCAAGACCGCCGCAGCCGCCGACGGCGAGAAGAAGCAAGACCGCGGCAGCGGCGGGAAGACCAGCAGCAAGGACGACTGGAAGGTCTCGGACCTCGCCCGCGCCCTGAAGAAGGAGGCCAAGGACGACAAGAAGGGCATCTCGCTGTCCGGGCTGCTCAACGCCATCGACGGCGTCGCCTCGCAGGAGGGCCGCATCCTCGTCATGACGACCAACAAGCCCGAGGCCCTCGACGAGGCGCTGATCCGCCCGGGGCGCGTCGACCTGCAGGTCGGCTTCACCAACGCCACGCCGTCCCAGGCGACGGAGCTGTTCCAGCGCATGTACGAGGCCGACGGCGCCGTGCCCGCCAAGCGCGTCGACGGCCACGTCGCGCCGCCCACGAATCCTGCCCCTAGCATCGTCAAGATGAACGGCGGCGCGTCCGGCTCCGGGTCCTCGACGCCATCCTCCTCGTCCGCCGAGGACGCGGACGCCGTCGGCAAGGAGGAGGCCGAGAAGAAGCGGCTGTACGACGCGGACGAACTGGGCCGCATCGCGGGCGACTTCGGCAGGCTGATCCCGGACGGGCTGTTCAGCCCGGCGGAGATCCAGGGGTTCCTGCTGAAGCGCAAGAAGGACCCGCGCAGGGCGCTGAGGGAGACGGCGGAGTGGGTGGAGGGCATGCGGCAGCAGAAGGAGAGCAAGACCAAGGTCCTCAAGGTGCAGTGAAATATCCGGGACTTGACGGGATACGTTTGTTTTTGTGACGAAAGTGCTGCCGAGCTTCATCTGATACAAGGCGGGCAGATAGGGGGCATATATGTTTGAGCGACGGCGGAAGATGCATAATGACATCGGCGGTGCTAAAGAGATATCCGAAGCGGCTTTCCTTTTTCCTTTCTTTCTTTCTTTCTGTGCTGTAATATCATTAGTATCAGCGAATACAGACCGTAATTTTGTGTTAAACTGGTTCGTGATTGCTACTTTTACAGATGACACGTCTTCAGACCTACAGATCGGGCAGTAACAATAACCTCACGAGAGACAGCAGGATACTGCCCGTGATGCCACCAGCGACTGCCCTCGTACATCTACAAGGCACCCGCAGGATATGCCTTCTCCACGTCGGGCTGCTCCATGAAACTAGCCGCAGGACCGGCTTCTTCATGAGCCTCGCCGGCATCCTCGTAGGCATAGTTTTCATCGTAAACCTCGCCGTCCTCGTCATAGTATTCCTCGCCATCTTCGTACTCGTCACCGTACTCCTCGCCGTACTCTTCGCCGTACTCATCGCCCCCGGCCTCGGCGTTGCCCTCGCGACCAGGGACGAAGACGCCGTTGTCGTTATCGAAGCGACCGTCGTCCTCCTCTGCCCCGCTCTCGTACTCTTCGCTGTCGTCCCCTGCCAGTGACATGAGATCCTCCGGGATGTTCTGCTCCGTGCTCGGGGTCTCGCCGGCGCCCGCAGAGGCAGCCGCCGCAACACTCTTCGGGCCATTAGCCTTCGTGACGCGGTAGGCATTTCCCTTGCGCTTCTTCTTCGGCTCCTTGAATCGCCTGCCGTAGAGCACGCGCTTCTCGGCGTCGGTGAGCTCCAGGTCCGGCAGCGGGACGTGGACGCTCGACGACCCGGGCGGCGGGGTGGTGTCCCGCACGTTGACGATGGCGGCGAAGTCCTCGTCCTTGAGCTTGCGGCCGAACTGGATCGCAATCATCTTGGTCTTCATGATCCCCTTGACCTTGGCCCAAGTGCCCTGGTGGTACCAGCCGCTGTTGTAGATGTCGACCTCGTCCCGGACCGGGGCATTGGCGAAGATGTCCGCGATGAGAGGGTCCGTGACATCACATATCTGCCAGACCTTACCGTCGGTCCAGTACGACTTGCCGTCGAATATGTGACTCTCGTGGTTGTCTCCCTGGGGTTGGCGCTGCTCGGTGCGTAGGCTGCGGATAGCATGCCATGTCTCGCCGATGTGGCCGGCCTGCAGTTTGCGCATGTTGAAGATCATGGTTTGGTAGGTCCTATAGGACGGATCGGTGCGCGGGTCGACACCGTATTTGATGATGGCGTCTCGCCATGGCCCACCGCGAAATTGGTATCCCACGTAACCTACGCAACGTTTCATAACGTTGGCGTTTCGGACGATAGAACCAAGTTTGTTCAGAAGAGAGCGTCGTGTCCAGATTGGGCGCTCCTCCATGGCCTCCTTCATCTTGCCTATGCAAGTAATGACTTCCTCATCGTTTCCATCGTATGGGGTTTGCGGCCCATCCGGGATGGGGTACTGGTCTGCTTTCATAAAGTAGCCGATGAGGGTTGGTAATTGGGTGTTGACGAGCTTGGTCTGTCCGGCATGGTCGAGCTCGGAGCGGACATAGGGATTCTGCGAATAATTGTAAATAAAGGGGAGCGTCATGGGAGTCCAGACGGGAGGTGGTATAATGTCCACGTTCGGTCCCTTGTCGACCCCGTCGATAAACTTGAAATTCCTCATTTGTTCGACTGATTCTTGTTAGCTCCCTGCCTTCGCATACGAGTCAACAGCGACACTTACTATCACCAGGCATGACCTGGTCCATGAATCTGCCAATGAACGGCGACTTTTCCAGGCCCCAGTGGAAATCTGCCATGCCGCGAAACCGATGCGTATGCTTGATCACACCAACGGCCTCCACATGGTAGTTGCCGACGTTGTCTTGCATCTTTCGCCGCAGGATCTTGGGATTGTCCAACCTCGACCTGGAGCAGATCTGCTCGCTTGAGACTCTGGACCTAGACACATCAACCATGTCGACCTCGCCCTCCCACGGTCCGTCCGTCCCTCTCTTGCGCTTTCTGCCCGTCCGCTTCGGAACGGTCACCTTGAGCACTACATTGTGGCTCGCAGCGCTGTGGGACATGATTGGCCTGCGGTATGGACTTTCTGGGTTGAGATAGAACGGAATCGTATTCCGCTCGGTATCGAGGACCTGGCAGGCCATTAGTACCTTACGAAGCGCATAGTCGCAGGGCCCGAACCCGCCACCAAGCTGCAGCTTACATTTCGAAAGGAGGAAATGTCTCCAAATGCCTTCTCGGCCCTGTCCAGATTCATAACGATCATGGGGATTTCCACGGCGCTCATGACTCTCTTGGGGATCGGGTACCGGGGTGCTGAGTTGGAGGTGTTTCGCGGGTTTGACGGGGCATCTTGCGTCTCAAGCTCATCGTCTCCTTGGACCTCATCGTCGAGCTCCTCATCTTCGATATCGTCATCGACACGCTCGTCCTCGGTGTCCATGGTGATGGTCTGCGCACGTGTGTATTGAAACACACATGGGCTGAGGTGTTGGCTCTTTTGTCGGTTGCAGTGAGCGTTTTTGGTTGTGGTTTTCTGATTTAAGGTGCTCTGAGACCTGGTTTCGGTAAATTCCTTGCCAGATGAAGCAAAGACGCAGGTCGAAGGACGCTTTTGGCTGGAAGTTACGTTGTGCTCAGCGATGCGTTGCCGTTGCCGTCTGGGTGGAATTTTGCTTGTCGTTCTGAACAACTGAGAATGTCGATTGTTGATGCAGAAGTACGGTGCGAAGTGTGGTCTAGCGCCGGAAGATGCGCTGAGAGAGGCGTCTCCAGCGGACTCACAGGGGCTATTACAGTTTACGCACTGTACTAAGAAGATAAAATCGGAAAAAAACCTCATGGTCGCGTCGTTCGACGAGAACTTTGGAAGACTTTTACGATGACCTAGATCAATAAGGCATTGTAACTCTTTATCACACAGGCGTAACACGAAAATTTTGCGGATTTATTAGTGGTCTAGCTGCGTGACGGTATAAACTGGTGTCGTTGAGCATCTTGTGCTTGTGAGGTGCCCTATGATCTGTGCCTGGAATGACAAGCAACGCTACGCCAAACGCAACAGGAAATTCAGATGACGAGCACGTTGCCTTGTCGGGAAGTCTGCAAGATAAGCTAAGCTACCTACTGCTGTTACTCGACAGGCACGTAGGCAGCCCCCGTCCCATCCAGATCTTCAAACTACTTTATTTACAGCAAGATAAAGTATCAAAGGAATGGGGACAGGCGTGCTCGCGTTTCAGATCGCCCAGCAAGCCGAGTCGTCTAATGTTGGGCCTGTTTCCACAGCGCTAGGCGGCTCTTGTGCTGAATCTGCGGAAGATTGAACCCAGAGTGATGTGATGATGCCCACATACCATGTCTGAGATGGGCCGTAGCCCATGCGACAACCAGGTGACTTTCAGCCCCTTGAAAATACAGTGTGTGAGGGGGACAGCCACGCCGTCAGTGTGCTTACATAAGATGCATGACGGCGTTCCCACGAGATAGGTCACATGTGGGGGCCATGGAAGGGGCGGGGACCACGACGGGACCGGGCACCGGGCTATCGATGGCTCGGATAAAACTGCTGCCGACAAGAGAGATTGAGCTCCAGGGTCCAGCTTCCTCGTCCACTCAGAAATGTTGAACGGCAGCGGGTCATCCACTCCCGTGCGGCGGGGTCCTGATCATTGTGAACAATGAGCCCAACCGCGATATTACCTAAGGCAAAGGGGACCAATGGAGAGAGCCGCTTTCGCAGAGCACGTCCGTGCAAGGGTCACGTCCGCATATCGTCCCTGCCAGTGCCAATCATCGAGGTGGCATCCGTCAACACCCCTTTCCCCATCCGTCCTCAGGAGTAATGTATTAGAATGTAGATAGGTACGATGTGGTGTACGGATAGGTAGGCAGGTATCCGTATACTGAGGTGCGGACAGCAGATGATGGCAGGGTTATTACCTACCTCACATTACGGATACTAGCAACGGATACCATTTGCATTGCCCTAGGTACTTGGCGTAGATTGGTAGCGAAGGAACCTGGAACCCACTACATCCCAGGTCAGGTCTAGGTACTATGTACAGAGTGATAGGTACTTCCCACGCCGTGGGTTCTGTTGTTTTAGGTGTTACCGTGCTGTTTGGCCCCGGCGCACCGCACTGATTACAGGGCAACCAGGCCTGAGAACCCACCGAAGTGCCCACTGAGGTGGACTCCCATGGGCCATCCAGCAAAGCGCAGTACCGCCTAGCGCCGCTCCCATCCATTCAAAGTCGGGATCAGTCCTTGAGCAAAGGTCTGGTGCTGATGCGAAGGGCCTTCACAGCCTCGACCTCCACCCTAAACCACCTCACACCTGGCCAGCCGTACGCTACAGTTACGTCTACCTTAATATTTCACCGCCGCTAGCACGTTAGGGGAGGTCGGCTTCTGGTCCCGCGCGTCGTCGTCTCACACTTCATCTGGGCCCCGCAAACAACTTCAGCTTTACCTCTGCCGACGATCCAAAGGAACCTCAACTCCTTCGAATCTCGAGACTCTCTCGTCTGGCCTTCTCTTTTCTCTTCGCTGCCCACATATCTCGTTCTCCCGACCTTTTCTTGATGGGCCCGTCCCTCAATACGTTTCCAACCCCAGTTTCTTCCCCTTGTCTGAGCACCACACGAAGCGACGCTGCGCTATCCTGACGGGACAACCTAACCCAACCTTAGCCCTCGCGAGCGACGCCCTCCTTCCATCTGGTCGACATCGATCTGCCGACGCGCTCGCTACTGTCCAACTACAACTCCACCTCCAAACCGCACCTATCTTCACCCTGTTCGTCGCGCATCTACGAGTCGCGCCACGACCCTGGAATTCCCCTCCAGATACGCCCGCTGT
This sequence comes from Colletotrichum musae, assembly GCA_027406025.1. NCBI lineage: Eukaryota > Fungi > Ascomycota > Sordariomycetes > Glomerellales > Glomerellaceae > Colletotrichum > Colletotrichum musae. The sequence continues at coordinate 1,616,722 of JANVYC010000002.1, read as the reverse complement.
CACCTGCTCGTACCCCGACGCCAGCTGGTTCATAATTGACTCGATCCGGCCGACTTTAAAGCCCCTTGCTCAACAGGACATTGAACGTCCGTCAGGCGTTCGCATACCCTCCCCCTCGTTGGACACCCGTCCATTGCGATAGACAGTCGCTTGCTGTAATAGCTGCAGAGTCGGGCGATCCTGTCGCCCCGCGGAGAGGGACTTCACCGTGACGTCCAAAATGAAGCGCTTCGGCCAGAGGGTGGTAAGTCCTCCGTCACTACCCGGCCCCCTGAGCCCTATCCCGCTCTGGACAACCTATTGACAGCCCAGCATGCTCAGCTCTCGCGCGGCAAAGACCCCAACAAGTCTAAGAAGAATAAGGATTCGAAGGATGGCACTGCATCCCCTTCATCCGTCGGCTCAGGCCGCGATGCCGCCCAGTCCCCCAACCCGACCCCATCGTCCTCGACGACGAACCTGTCCGATTCCCGCAACAAGCCTCTGCCTCCCAACAATGCCGGCCCTCACGGCGGGGATCACAGCTCTGCGAACCAGCCGTCGCCATTGAGTAACCAGCAAGGTGCTGTCCCGGATCGTTATAGCTCCGTGGGAGGTGCAGCCCAAGGTGCTAACGGTGGAGGTTCTCCAGCTCGCCATGGAACTTTGCCGCCTACTGTCATCATCAGCCCAAGCGCTCCTGTGAGACCTACCTGGCGGAATCCCCCGCTCAATCGTTGCTGCTAATCATTTCTCCAGCATGTGCCACCCCCGGGCGCCGCAGAAACCATGCCACACGATCTTGCGCCTCCGAAAGCGGGCACCAAGTCGCTCATGTTCGACCGCCTCCACCAGACGCCGAAGGATGTGCCCGAGGGTCTCAGGACTCCCAAGCGACAGCACTCCTCGAGGTTCGACATCTCGGCTCACCGCGAGCTCGAGAAGCTGCCCGGATTTCACGAGGTTCCTCCTAACAGACGTCAAGAGCTCTTCATGCAAAAGATTGACCAGTGCAACGTCATCTTTGATTTCAACGATGCCAGTGGCGATATGAAGTCCAAGGAGATCAAGCGACTTGCGCTCCACGAGTTGCTCGACTACGTTGCGAACAATCGTCAGGTCATCACGGAGCCAATGTACCCTAGGGTTGTCGAGATGTTCGCCAAGAACCTCTTCCGCCCAATTCCCCCGCCCATGAACCCCCAAGGAGAGGCTTTCGATCCAGAGGAGGATGAACCTGTCCTGGAGGTTGCGTGGCCTCATATTCAAGTTGTCTACGAATTCTTCCTGCGCTTCATCGAGAGCCAGGATTTCAACACCAACATTGCCAAGGCGTACATTGACCACAGCTTCGTGTTGCAGCTGCTAGAGCTCTTCGATTCTGAGGACCCTCGCGAGAGGGACTTCCTCAAGACGACACTTCACCGGATCTACGGCAAGTTCCTTAACCTCAGATCTTTCATCAGACGCTCCATCAACAACGTCTTCTTCCAGTTCACCTACGAGACGGAGAGATTCAATGGAATTGCCGAACTTCTTGAAATTCTCGGCTCTATCATCAACGGTTTCGCTCTGCCGCTGAAGGAGGAGCACAAGACGTTTTTGACCCGTGTTCTGATCCCGTTGCACAAAGTCAAGAGTCTGAGCATGTACCACCCTCAGCTGGCATACTGCATTGTCCAATTCCTGGAGAAGGACGCTTCCCTGACGGAAGAGGCAAGTCATCGATACCAGCGTCGACGAGAGTTCTATGCTAATCCTCACCAGGTTGTTCTCGGGTTGCTCAGGTACTGGCCTAAGGTCAACAGCACAAAAGAAGTTATGTTCCTTAACGAGGTCGAGGACATCTTCGAAGTCATGGACCCGGCCGAATTTGCCAAAGTCCAGGAGCCTCTGTTCCACCAACTTGCGAAATCCGTCGCCAGCCCTCATTTCCAGGTCGCTGAGCGTGCCCTTTACTTCTGGAATAACGAGTACTTTTGCAACCTGGTTAGCGACAATGTTGAGATCATCCTCCCCATCATGTTTGCACCCCTTTATGAGAACTCCAAGGGACACTGGAACCGGTGAGTACCGGTTTATTTACCAAAATGATGATTAGCGCTGACCCCGCACAGTACGATTCATGGCATGGTGTACAACGCCATGAAATTGTTCATGGAGATCAACCCGCAACTGTTCGATGATTGCTCCCACGAGTACACCGAGCAGCAGAACAGCGCCGCCGCCAGGGAAGCTCTGCGCGAAAGAAAGTGGGCGTCCATTGCAGACCAGGCCAACCAAAACCGGTCTGCGAACGGGAACTCGGCTCCGTCAACGGGCAGAGCACACGCCGGTTCCCTATCCCGCGTCGATGAAGTCGACGGAACCGAAGACAACCAGAAGCGATTAGATTCCCTCAAGCTGCAAGATGGCGACCGCAGGGACCGTCGGCACGAGCGACAAGATTCGGTAGGATCAGCCCAAAGCCAAAGATGATTTTGCCCTTGTTGTCGTTCCTGCCCCTCTCTGGGTCGTCGGCCTGCGCCGGAGCAACCTGTCATACAGATGTTGTGTTTTTGCCCATGTTCATACCCTTCGCAACCTGTTTGTTTGCCTGCCCTGTACTTTCGCCTTTCGTACCTTTTTTTTTCTCTTTTTTACAAGTTTCAAATCGACGGCGTTCAATTCATAATTGGAATACTCGGTTGACGTTGAACCGATCTAGGGCTCGGAACAAAACGGCGAAGAGGCATCATCAAACGCGGCCGAGGAGTCATGACGGGCTTTGGCGTGACCAACCCAATGGTGTGTTTACCTTCAACGGGTTGAAGGAACTTGACACACACAAAACGGGAAAGAAAAACTTTTGGCATGCGCTCGAGGAGGAAATCTTTTTCAGAGGGTCACCGCAGGGAACGATTTTTTTTCGGCTCAGGAAAAGAAGACTCCGTGCTCGAGGGGATGGGGCCTCGCCGCCCCCGGGACATACTTAATTTTCATGATTACAATACAATACACACCCCCTGGAATGACTAGCGTGCCCATGCCCTCATGTTTGGTTCTTCTTGGCCATGCACTTTCAGCTGTTGGCCACTTGCGTGCCTTTTTACATCGTCTCAGATGCGCAATGTCAGCCACAGAGGGTATCGAGTTTCACCAGGTCGGTTCTTATTCGGGTGTCCCCCTCAGTGCTTGTCATTGCGATCATCGCGTGTGCTGTCTTCTGTTCGTTTGTTTTCGACACGGTTGGTACGCATCATGCATCTACCAGTCGATTTCTGTTCAATACTCCGTGTCAATTCACCAGCCATTGCCCCTGCCCCTGTCGTAGCCTCCTCTCCCACGACCTCTGAATCCACCACCGCCTCGTCCGTATGACTGCTGGTAGTGATTTTGCTGCTGCGGGGGAGGAGGGGTCCATCCGCCGCCCATATTGGGCAGGGGCGGCGGCACGGAGCCTGGCGCCGGAGGACCCCAGTTCTGTGGCGGACCGCCCATGTAGGCGCCCACGGCGGGCGGGGGAGGTGGCGGCGCCCACGCTCCCTGGAACCCTTGGGGCGGGGGAGGCGGCGGGAAGTGTCCGAAACCGCCAGCCGCGTTGGGGGGCGGAGGAGGGTACGGCGGGAACGCCGGCGGTACGTGGCGGTTCATGGGAGGGGGAGGCGGCTGACTTGGCTGCCCTCGATCGCGGTAACCCGGTCCGGAATCTGGGTTGAAGCGGCCGCGGCCTTGGGGCGGGAGAGGAGAGCGGCTGGATTCGGGGTGGCCTCGCCGGCCGCCGGCGTCGCGGGATCTGGATCTCGACCGGTAGCGGCCACGGGATCTCGACCGCGACCTCGATCTCGACCTGGACCTGGACCTGCTGTAGTCGTGACGACCCCTGCGCGGCGGACTGCGTCGCCGAGCAGGACTGCGACTACGGCTGCGACTCCGACTTTGCGAGTCAGGCGACAGCCGGCGTCTCTTGAACGCGGGAGGTGAGTCGCTTCGACTCGACCGACCAGGAGAGTAGCTGCGGGAGCGGCTTCGCGAGCTCGAGCGTCCCCGGCCCGTCTTGTCGCCTGCCTTTCCATTCTTGCGCTGCTTCATCTTCTCGCAGAAGCCGCGGGACCAGCCGTAGTACGTCTCGCCGCCGATGACCTCGCCTGTGATCTCGTCCAGAACGACGCGCTCGCCCATCTCGCTGAGCTCGGTGGGGTGCGGCAAGTCGGATTGCTGAGGGGGTGCCGATTTGCAGTAAAGCCTCTCCACGTCCGCGAGGAGGTCCTTGACTGCCTTTGCAAGCGCCTTGTCTGCCGGTCCCGGGGCGAGCTGGAGGGGCTTGATCATGTCGGGGTTCATGGGCTTCGTCGAGTTTGGCTCGAGATGCGGTAGCCAATTGGCGGCGGGGAGGTCGTACCAAGGCGTGTTCGGGTCGCCGTGCATCGAGGGAATCATGTAGGGCGCGTCCTTCGCAGGCTTCACTGCCAGGTTTGACCCCGTCTGGTCTTGTGCATTCCCTTGACCCGCGACCTTGGCCAGCTTGCCGCCCTCGGGGGCTTCCTTCACAGTGTTCCTCAACTCCTCCATGACGGCCGGCGAGAAGTATCTCTGAGCTTCCCATAGTCCTAGCAGGTTATCCAGCTTCTTCGCTTGCTTGGGGCAATTGCGGAAGCTGGCGGCGCTGTGGAAAAGGGACGCAAGGCTTGGCTGCAGCTCGGTCGCGAAGCGAACGTCTCCGTCCCGCACGACGGCGTGGAAGAGGACATCGTTGACGACGTAGAGGACATGCAGGCGTTTCCTCCTGGTGGAGGGCTTGGTCTTTTTTGCTGCCGCATCGTCGTCCGGGAAGGAGTTGGAGAGGGCGGCCAGGTATTTGCCGAGGGCAGCGACCCGCGCAGGGGAGGCGGCCAGATTCTTCAAGATCCAACGCTTGCAATTCTAAAGGAGGCAGCAGGAGTTTAGTCGACCCGCAATAACATTGAGGACACAAGCGAGTGCATCTGTGCAAAAGAAAGGGAAATAGCGGAGAGAGGCCGTTTCAAGAGGGCGTCAAACCTGGACGTTGGCGGGCGAGCACTGGTGTATCGCGTCGTGGAGGAGGGTGTGAAATGTCTCGATCTCGGGCCTGGTGAGGGAGACGGGTTCTTTGCGGAAGAGAATGGCACTGAAGGAGGCCTTCGCTATTGCCAATTCGGGAGTCGCCATCGTGGTTCAATTCGCGTGCCTGCCGGACACAGGGCAACAAGCAGGTTGGTAGCGCGAGCTGGTCTGGTCGAAAGAAAGCGAGGTGTGTCGCGGCTCGAGCTAGAGCTTTCTTTCAGCAGGTGCCGCTAAAGCTTCAACGGTCTCGAATAGCTACAACGCGGGACCGGGATGCTGAGTGCCTGCGCCGCAGTCGTAAAATGTGGCTCAGCTCCCAAAATTGACAGTTCAGGCATGGAGAGGCTGAGGTGGTTAGAACTTGGAGGAAGTCGGTTAAGAATCGGGGGTTCTGCGCGGCTTGTTCCGTACGTGCGTCAAGGGACCCAGTCGACCCAGTGCGGAGTGCGGATTGCCACTACCTAGGCTCTAGGCCCGCTACCTGAAGGTAAAGTAGGTCTGTGGCGGCGGGCATCGAACCGCCTTCAGTGCAGCTAAAGCATCCTAGAAGCCAAGAACCGGTGTCAACTCCGATGATTTTGGATGCGAAACGGAAAATATGACAATTAAGAAGAAAAATACGGACCATGCAGAGCCACGTGATATCATTTTTGGGCAGATAACAGTTGCCAGTTTGCGCAGATTCATGCATGCAGCCAGGATATGACGTCTTCCGTGCTGTGCTGATGTTGTGTCTCGTAGGCGAACTACTGACGTAGGTTTGGCCTACAATGATTCATTGACAATTTTGCTATTTTCCTTGCGTAACTTGGTCACTGTCCCAAGGGACCTTTTGCATTCAGAAGGAGCCGCCTTGTTCCGTCCCATCTCGGGCGCAATGTGAGCATGAGAAGGCATTATTCCATCATTTCGTTTCCAAAGATACAACGAGCGGCCGGTGACGACCAGGGGTGAATTGTTATATTACACGAAGTCGGGGTATTTGGGCTCCTCCCACCGGCTCCCTAACCATACTATGAGAAGCGGTCTCCCTTTGGACTCTTGAACGACGCGCTACTCTCGTATTTGCTCTTCTCGAAGACTCTCTGCGATTCCGTCGTCGGGGCGTGGCGGGTCGGGGCGGGATCGGTGCTGGACTCCTGGCTGGGAGAGCCGGCGGTATCGGTGCGAGCCTCTCCGCCCATCGCCGTGGCGGAACCGGGCTGGTTGGGAACGTTGTCGCCGTATTCGAGAGACGTGGCCATCTCCTTGCGCCTGCGCTGCTCCTCAAAGCGGGCGGCGCGGTCGGCGTTGATGCTCTGCTTGGCGAAGTAGTATGCTGCTCCGCCGGCTGCGATACAATGTTAGCCAAGTCACCGGAGAGAAACGCTAATCAACACGCACCAGCACAGAGAGAGCCCCATCCGAGCCTGCGGGATGCCAGAGTTAGCGCAAGCGCGTCGATGAACAATTCGCGACGAGTCAAGCCTACCAGAACGATTTGACCTGGGATTAGCCATGATATTAGCCAAGCACTTGAAACCACATGCGACGGTTGAGGAACAGCTTACGGTGTTCATTTTTGTGGCAGATTCTGGGGGGTGACGATCGGCAGAACAGGAGGTTTCGTAGGGCTGGAAAGTTGCAGATACAGCTTGGGAAGCTATTCGGAGGAGCGAAGAAGAAGAAAAAGTTGCGCTGTCGGAGTTGTTCCAAAGGAAGATGCGAACCCGGTCAATCGGAGCACAAGTTCGCGCAAACTACGCACTGTGGAAAGTGGGATGGTCTGATGATGGAGCTCCCCGATTGCTTGGCCTTGCTCCGTGCACGCAAGTTGTGGACCCCGAATGAATGGAGGGTGGTGGTTGGGCCAAATCCAGCTTAGCCGGGCCGAGACAGTTGAAAACGAGGTACGTACTGTTTGGCTCACAAGTGCCTTTCTACAGACTAGGTACTTCTCCCAGCTAAGTGACTGTCGGTAGGTACTTCCTTGGTGTCTCCGGGGCCGGCGAGTACCTAGTTTGCTAGTACAGGGGCTTTTGGACAACACTACTACCAGTGTCCACTGTCCAACATCCAATGGACACCAACGGCAGCGGCAGCGGCAGCGGCAGACGGGATCGGGCGTGCTGGCCTACCTGCACTAATTTCGGAACTATTAGCGTCCAGTAGCGAGTCCCAACCTCCAGGCCCAACGGTGTCCGCCTACTCAGGTAAGCAAGGCAAGGTACCTGACACGCAGGTACCGTTTTCCCTTGCGTCCTGGGGGCTGTGGCATCTCTTGGAAGCCGGCCCAGAGGCCCGCAACTGGCCCTCAACCCTTGCAAGTGACCGGCCGCTGAGGCCAGTGGCAGAAAGAGGGAGGCAGGGCTTGGCAGGGCCATATGTCATTATGGATATTATTGCTACCTTAGATAGGACAAAATGCCGCGGGACAGGCACAGCGTACGCAGCGCACTACGTAGTGCGCCTGACGTCGCCGTCGTATTAGTTGACGGCAGTGTTTGGATGGCGGGCGGATGGCGAGTCCCCCTCCAGGGCCCCAACTTGGGTTTTACAGGTGCCTACCTCCTCGTTCATGTACCTGATGAATGTAGTACATGGTAGAAGGCACCTGGGACAAGTACAGATAGATAGGTAGATCTCACTGGCCTCCAGGTAACTCTAGCACCACGCGGCTGCATTCTCTGATGCACTGTGGCCGTCCGGAGTACGTGCTTCACCTTACGTTGCCCTTCCATGCCTTCATCTACCAGCCCGAACACTGAACAATACCTACTTTCCCCCACCCCCAGAGGAGCACACAACGCCAGGTACCTCGGTCCTCCCTCCCCCCGCAGGCTACACTACCTACCTATGTACCCGCCTACAAGGTACACACACACACGCACCCACCATCCACACTGCCGTCAGGTCCCAGCAAAACGGCCGGGAATCTTATTGCTCCAAGGGGCCATTGCAATGCCACCTTGATCGTCAATCACAACCTCCCACGACCACCACAACAGCCACAGCAGAAAAAAAAAAGCCATCCAAGGCTCCTTTTCTATGCGCGCTCCACTGCGACTCTGACACCTTCACCTCCGGTCATGCCCTCGTGTGCGTCCCAATAGCTTCGAAACGCCCGCCCAGCATCAGTATGCTCCTAAGCCCTCTTGCACGGCCGTCCATCCCACTTCTCAGAGCCTCTCCGAACACCGTCGCGCATCAGACCCTCCCCTCCGTCGACGCACACTTGCGACAGCCGACTCCCTCTCACAACCTCTGGACCCGTCACTCTCGTGCATAAGCAGGCGTGAGCCCTCGTTCGAACGCCCACCGTTGATGGTCTCATGAAGCAGCGCTCAAAGACGTGGGTGTAATGGGTATCGGCGCCCTGAGCCCCGCTGTCGTGCTCTACTATCATCATCATGGCTCCCCCAGATCAGAATGGGCCTGATGGCTCTTCACTTGTCCGTCTTTCCGAGGTGTGAAAGCGTACCTGGCTCCCATGCTAACCTGGCGTACCAGAAACCCGTTTCGTCCTTGAGAGCGCAGTTCGAGAACATGCACAAGACCAGCGATTCTGCTGCGCCTGGCCCCTCCCCGCCTCGAACAATTTCTCCGGCCCCGAAGCCAGACTTCCTTCGAGATGCGAAGTCCTCCTCCGAAAGCCTCCCGATTCCCCCAAGACCTCGAGAACGCGCGAGTATCTCTGCCCCTTCGCTTCCTCCTCCGCTGCACGAGCCTGTTCCTCGCTCGCCCGGCCGCTCCCTGGGAATACCTCCCACGTTGAAGCCGGAGCCCGTCAAAGCTCCCTCGGTCATGATAGAGCCTCCTCAGTCTCCTCCCAAGAATCCCGTCACCAGGTTCGCGCATTCCGAGGCGCCGTCTTTCCTGAATGCTGAGTCGGGCGCTTCTACCCCGACGACGCCGACGACTTCTCGTCAGTTCAAGATTCCAAGCCGCCCGCACACCCCTTCTCTCGAACCGAGACGCTCCCCCAGGCTGTCGGCATCCCAACCGCCGTCTCCGCCGCCTCCGAGAAGATCGGGGGAGATACGGAGAGACAACAAGCCGAATCTACCCCCGCCCATCAACCGCGCCGAGAAGCCGTCGATGCAGGGACACCCGAAGCCATCGTTCTTCGCCGATCAAAATCACAATGCGGACGGCAGAATTAAGACCGTCAAACCGGAGACGTCTCCATTCAGCAGCCCACCCAGCAGCCCTGGCAGCCAACATGAGGCAACTCCCCCCGTGCTTCCTACAAGACCGAAAGCGCAAGCTGTTCAGTCGGAGCCACCGCCCCAGCCGCCGATGCGTGGACGGACTCTGGATGTTGGTTTCGCACCTCCACCAGTTCACCATTCTATCATGACCAAGAGAACCCAACGAGACCATCATGAGACGAATGGTTTCGTCAAGGGTCAAATTACTCCTCAAATCACTGGCGAGTCTCGATCCACCGTGCCCGCGCTGCCGACGAGGCCACTGTCCATTGCAGCTGAGCCACCGCCAAGACCGCCAATCTCGATGACAATGAAACCGCCTCCAAGACCTCCACGGCCCGGTATCAATACTCACGTTGCCTCTGAAGTCCAACCCCCACCCAAAAGGATTGTCTCCACGCCGACAGCTCATCTTCCACCCCCTACGCGCTTGCCTGGACGTGCAAACACGGTCACCGACAGGACATCTGACAGACCTGCACCACGTCCTCCACCTCCACAGCCTCCCCAACCTATTCAACCTGTGCATCCTGTGCAGCATCAGCCGCCGCCGCCACCACCGTCAGTCGAGACGACAGCTCTAATCCCATCCAGTAATAACTCCAAGGTTGAAATCAACGGCACGGATAAAACTTTCCCAGATCCTTCAAATGTTAATCGCAGGCCGCCTTACATCAAACAGGGTGTGCACGAGATCCAGACCAAGTATGACCCACGCACATTCGACGTATGTGGCGATCTCGTCTGCACTACTGGACACTTGACGCGGGTGTGGAGCTTACGCGATGGTGAGCTGCTGATGAGTTTTGCTCACGGCGAAGGCATCAAGGCAACAGCGGTGGCATTCAAACCTGGAAACAACGTGGATGAAGAAGGCCAGCGTTTGTGGATCGGTAACAACTTTGGCGAGCTTATGGAGGCCGACATCGCAACCCAGAGTGTGATTGCGAACAAGCCAGCTGCCCATGGCCGACACGAGGTCATCAAGATTTACCGCCACTATAATGAACTATGGACCCTTGATGAGACGGGCGGTCTACTCGTATGGGGTCCTGACGAGACGAGTACGCCCAACCTGACGAACAACTCACATCAGGCACATCGTGTACCGAAGGGCCATACCTTCTCCATGGTCGTTGGAGACGAACTATGGCATGCGACTGGAAAAGAAATTCGTGTCTTCGCGCCATCGTTGGACGGGCAAACACAATTCCAGGTGCTGGTGAGGCCTTTGATACAAGACATGGCCGGAGAAGTGACTTCGGGGACGCAAGTACGGTCACAACCTGGCAAGGCCTTCTTTGGCCATGCCGACGGCAAAGTCACGATTTACAACACGAACGATTTCGCCTGTCTTGGCATCATCAACTTGAGCTCCTGGAAGATCAACTCTATAGCCGGGGTGGGCGATCAGCTCTGGGCTGGCTTCAATACTGGCAAGGTCTGCGTCTATGACTTGGAAAGCAATCCATGGGCCGTCAAAAAAGACTGGCAGGCTCACGATAAGAACCCGGTTGTGAAGCTCATTTCAGACTCGTCAAGTTGCTACCGCATGGATCGCCACCAGGTCATATCCCTCGGCGCTGATAATATGCTTCGCGTTTGGGACGGGCTTCTACAAGACGACTGGCACGAGACGGAAATGAAAGCTATGGATACACAGTACTGCGAGTTACAAGATCTCAAGGTCTTGGTCATGACTTGGAATGCGGGTGCCTCCACCCCCCATAGCCTCCGGTACGCAGAGGAAGATGCCGAGTTCATCAGGAGCCTGCTTCAAGCAAACAGCTCGCCGGATATCTTGGTGTTCGGCTTCCAAGAACTTGTGGACTTGGAGGACAAAACCGCCACAGCCAGTAAGTTCGTCTGCTTCATGACCCTACGAAGATGTGCTAACTGTAAATAGAACGTTTCTTGAAGGTCAAGAAGAAGGAAGGCTCAGATCAAGAACGGATGAGCCACCAGTATCGCGACTGGAGAGACTTCCTTCTTAAGAGTCTCGACGACTATATGCCGGCCGATTGCTTGTACCACTTGCTACACACTGCCACGCTCGTCGGTCTGTTCACCTGCATTTTCGTCAAGTCCACCCTTCGCGACCGCATTCGGAATCTCAGTGCGTCAGAAGTAAAACGTGGAATGGGTGGCCTCCATGGTAACAAGGGCGCCATCGTTGTCCGGTTCATGGTCGACGACTCGTCATTGTGCTTCATCAACTGCCATCTCGCAGCAGGCCAATCTCAAGCAAACAGTCGCCACAATGACGTGGCCGCCATACTCGAATCACAAATCCTACCACCCGAACGCGACCCTAATACCCGACTTGACAGCTTCATAGGGGGCGGAGACGGCACCATGATTTTGGATCACGAATTGTGCTTACTGAATGGTGATCTCAACTACCGCATCGATACGATGTCTCGCGACACCGTTGTCAACGCTGTCAAGCAGAATAATCTGGCCAAATTGCTCGAGCGAGACCAGCTTCTGGTAGCTAAGAGGCGGAACCCAGCGTTCAAGCTTCGGGCGTTCGACGAGATGCCCATCACTTTTGCCCCCACATACAAGTATGACGTCGGAACCGACAACTACGACACCAGCGAGAAGAAGCGCTCGCCTGCCTGGTGCGACAGACTGCTCTACCGTGGAGGGGGCAGGATTAAGCAGATCGATTACAAGCGGCACGAGGTCCGCGTGTCCGATCATCGCCCCGTAACTGGAAGATTCAAATTCACGGTCAAAAAGATTCAGCCAAAGGCACGGGCCATGGCTTGGATGGACTGCCAGCAAAGATTTGAAGACTTGAGACTGCGTGAGATCAACGATGACAAGTGAGTATTCATCGTTTCCGCACCAAAGACATTTCGCTAACGATGCCAGAATGTCTTACCTGACGGGTGTCATCGGTTACGATGCTGCGACAGCCCGGAGCATTCTCCGACCAAGGGGTGAACGCAGCTTAAGCAGGCCACGGGAAGCATAGACGAGCTCTCGAATGCCATTACTTTACGGACCACGAGCTACTTGGCCACGGATTAGATGACGGATTATCCGCAGACCGAGAGATGAGGACTCGACTTACGAACGGAGACTTATGACAGGGGCAGGAAAAGGAATCACAAAGGCGGAAGGCACGACACTTGAACGTCCAACAACGAACTGGCATTTGAATGGCGCAGTATAGACAGAGAAAGATGTTTGGGATTTGCTAGCCCGGCACATGAGCGGGAGCAGCCGGGTGTCTCCAGCAGCCTTCCGGCAGCTTTCACTCGGCTGCTTGGCTAGGCTTAACTGGCAGACAGGCTTTTGTATGTTCTCTGACGGAACACCGCGTGCTGGCCACCGAATAGACGGACCAGCGCCGACGGAACCTAGTCGCGCACGAGAGAAGAAAGACCCGAATGAAACGTGTAATTCTCGTTGGACTTGATAGATATCTGCGTTGGTGTTGCCGAATGCCACGGTCAATTATGATGACATAAATCCACTAGATGTGGGGCGAACTTGCATGATGCGCCGCCGCCGCCGCCAGCCCAGCCGGATGACGGCGTTACGGCGCGAGCGGCGGCGGCGGGCGGGTGCCTTGCAGCGATTTTCACGCCTCAACTTAGGTACGTCGGAGCTGCATGGGCGGCCGACATGCAAGATTTCATCAACTACAGCCGGTTCTCTTAAAGGTCTTGGGACATGTTGTCTACGGGGGCGAACGTCGCAACTTGGTTCCCGGTTTTTTTTTTTTTTTTCTTTTTTTTTAGCTAGCTGGCGAAAGCTTATACGGTAGTACTTAGTACACTAGTTGAAGTATACTATGATAGTACCTATTTTGTACTATACTGAAATAAACTTTAATATATAAAGTTAACTTTGATATTAAGGTTTTAAGGCTTAGAAAATTAATTAATATTAAACTATAATAACTTTAAAAATAGCCTTAGAGTTTAGGGCTTATTATAAGGTACTTAAGACAGCGGTACAGTAACTCTAGTAAGAAACTTACTTAGATATTATTACTAAAACTAAGCAAAAAAAAACACTTTTAATTATAAATAATAGTAATAACAGTAGTATATTCCGACTATAACAATATATTTAGATACTTATAAATAATTATAATAATAACTATAGCCCTTAAGCTATATTCTATAGTAGTTCTAATAACTAAGTACTAATAATTAAATTTTATAACTTTAGATACTTATAAAGCACTTCTTATACTACAACGTAATATATAAATAACTTTAAGGTTATTAACTTTACTATATTAACTATAAAACTTTAAATAGTAGATTTAATACTTTAGTTAAATATAATTTAACTAATAAATATAAATATATTTTTAGTAAAAGTTTATAAAAACTATTATAATAAAGAGAATAATAATAAAGCTATGTTAAATATAATTTAATAGTTAAAGTAACTAAAATACTTTAAAATACTATAGGAGATATACTGTGTTATTGCCTTAATTGTCTAAGTAAAGGAGGATATAAAGGGGTAGATACTGTAGGAAAAAGGGGGTGGAAATTCTAAAAAAAGTAACTAGGAGTACCTAATTAATACACGGTTATGTAATACATAATGTAAACGTCGTAACACACTTTGTTTAACATTATAATCACGCAGGTTTCTTATTCTTATTTTGGCCCTAGTAAGAAATGTATTAACTCCTGTTTTTTTCAGGGTCGTTTCTCTCAAGTCTATAAACATGCTCAGGCAAAGAAGTGAATGGCAACAAATTTGTAGCATGGAAGTGTGTGCTGTTTGGGCCGGGGGGGTTTTTCTGGTTGTGTCGGTTTTTCTCCTCAAGCTTTTCTCATCCTGGATCGAATCTCCAAAAAAAAATGTCTAACTTCATATTGATCGGTTCTCACACTCTCGTCTTACTTTTCGCTTCCCCACAGAACAATAAAAGAAAAGATTGTCAACGCAAAGTGGTGCGCACGCTTCTCTCAGAGGCCGAGCAGGGCCCGGGCGCCGGGCTCGCTGCAGACGTAGATGACGTCGTGGTTGTCGGAGAAGCCGTTGAAGCGGGTGGCGGAGCACTTGGTGTAAGCGCCCATGTCCTCGAAGTACAGCCAGTCGCCGACGTCGAGCTCGTGCTCGAAGGAGATGGTCTCGGTGATGCGGTCGATGCCGTCGCAGGTGGGGCCCCAGACGGAGTAGCGGATGCCCTCGCCGTCGGGGCAGGCGCTGGCCGAGGGCTGGTCGTAGAGGGTGGCGCGCTCGGCGCGGAGGACCTTGGCGACGGGGTGCTGGTGGTCGAACATGATGCTCGAGAAGTTGCCGTAGAGGCCGTCGTTGAGGTAGACCATGTAGCGCTTCTCGCCGAGGGCCGGGTCCTCGACGGTGCGGCGGGCGATGATGTTGCAGGCGATGGTGAAGGCGGACGAGACGTAGTAGCGGCCGGGCTCGGCGATGATGTTGACGTTGCCGCTGGCGGGGAAGTACTCGTCGAGGGCGCCGCGGAGGACGGCGGCCATGTCCTCGAAGGTGTCGCCGCAGAAGCCGCCGCCGATATCGAGCGTCTTCATGTCGAAGCCGTAGGCGCGGCCCTGCTCGAAGACCTCGTAGGCGTCGTAGACGGCCTTGTAGAAGGCCATGGGGTCGGAGGCGCCGGAGCCGACGTGGAAGCTGACGCCGACGACGTTGAGGCCGAGGTCCTTGGCGGTGGCGAGGAGGCCGTCGGTGTCCTCCTTGGCGGCGCCGAACTTCATGCTGAGGCGGCACAGGCTGGACTCGTCGTCGGTCATGATGCGGAGGTACAGCTCCGCCTCGGGGAAGAGCTTGGCGACCTTGCGCAGCTCGTCGGCGTTGTCAAAGGTCATCTGCTTGACGCCCATGGCCTTGACGTGGCGGACGTACGAGTTGGTCTTGCAGGGCTGGGCGTAGATGATGCGCTCGGGGGCGGTGCCCATGCTCAGGACCTGGTCAATCTCCGTCTTGGAGGCGCAGTCGAAGCCGGTGCCGAGGGCGGCCAGGAGCTGGAGGACCTTGGGGTCCGGGTTGCACTTGACGGCATAGAAAGGCTTGACGCGCGGCAGGTTGAGCTTCCAGCGCATGTGCTGGCGGTAGACCTCGCCTAGATCACCGACGAAGAAGGTATCTTCGTCGCCGGGCTCACAAATCTCATGGTCGATGCTCTCCACGCGCTGGCGGAGGGCATCGCCAATCAGCTGCTTGGGGTTGATCACGCCATGTTTGTTGTGGTGGGCGTGGTCGACATAGGATGATGTCTTTAAGACTGGTTGGTGGTAGGTACTAGCAAAATTGATAGTAGCTGGTGCAAAGCGATCGATCGCGGCTGTTGCCATAACCATATCCCAAGCGGTTGACGGGGGGTTTGGTAGGGTGGTGAGATAAGATTCGTGGGGTTTGTCGGTGGGTTGTCTCGAAACGGACTACGCTTTCGATGCGGGATCGAGAGAAGCTAAGCTGTTGAGCTGGAGGATCTCCCGGTCGTTTGGTGGACGTGGGTTGTTGTTGGTGAAAGTAGTCAAAGAACCTAGAACGGCAAGAGAGTTCTAGGGTGGTCGAAAGCGGTAGCAGACAGAACCCTCAGTGATCTGACGAGGTCTCCTCGACTCCCCCTCGGCGAGAGGAAGAGGCGCAAAACCCGTCCTATGCGGCAGCTGGTCGGGGGTGGGGGAAGACGGGGGCGTCTGGTGAAGCAAAGCGTCGAACAAGAAAAAGTCGAGCTTCTGCTTAGGCGACAACCAGCGGAGGGGGGATGGCGTTGACGATGTGGCGAGTCTTTCGAAGGCTGAAATCTTGGTCACTGACGAAGCTCACGGCCAGGGAAGCCGTGCTGGGCTGTTGTGCCTTTGATGACCAAAGGCTAAGTCTAGCGGTGGAAAGGGGCGATCTTTATATACAAGATCTGGACAGGCGTGTCGGTCAGCAAAACTGTCTAGCAGTATGAGGGGTTTCTTGAATCGCGCCGGTCAAGGTGAAAGAATGGGTGGACGAGGTGGAAGGATAGAGCGGACAGGGGAGTATGAATGGGATGAGAGAGTGATTTTTGGGTCGTTTGGGGATCAGGAGGGGTGGTTGTCAAGAGTCAAGGACAGCTCTGTTGAAGCAGTGATGGTGACGGTGATGCCATGTGACGCGAGACTTTCCCCGTCACAGCACGGCAGGTTGCGCTGCTGCGGACGGCAGCTTCTTCCGTTTAGGAAGACGGCACGTACCAGGATATGGGAAAACCGGACGGTGAGACGAAGCTCGAGTCCAGGTAGCCGAGTAACAATTTTGGGGGTTGCAAAAGAGCAGAAGCTGTTGGGCGTTGCGGTTGACGATGAACCTTTGGGTTTTGGGTGTCCGGGTCCAAGTTTGCGGCGGGGGGGTGGTCCGTAAAGCCTTTTTATTGCGACGGCGCGAGGACGAGGGTTTGGTTCAGGTTTCGCCTGTCTTCTGCACAGCTCCTTTTGGGGGTACCTTCAGCGGCGGGTGGATTGTTGGCCTGGGTGGAGGCTGGCCACACGCGCACACACACACACACAACGTTGTCCACATTTTTTTTTTGTTTAAAAATTTTCCCCCCTGGTTAGCGGCGGCAAGGAACAGCACCCGGCTAGTGTACCTACACTTGGAGGAGCACTGACAGCAGCCATCATCTCACACACACACTACACGGCACACCCGCCTGCGCCGAGCCATCTACGCATCTGGGCTGGGCTGTGTTTTGCTTGCTTGCTTGCTCTTGTTCTCTCTTCCTCTTCCTTAAAGTTGTAGTCATACTTGTTGACCAAGGTTTGGCCCGGCTCCATCAACACGACACACACGAGGTGATGCTCAGCCGCCATCCCGACCGAGTGAGTCCTCGGCCAAGTATTCCGGAGTCAGACAGGTTTGCCTTGGGGTATCCATACCTCAAAGGCCGCTGTTGTTTGCCCCTTCTTCAGCGTGAGGTCATGTACGGAGTACATCCAACCATCCTTGCATCTCAGACACCGGAACCGAACCGCACTGCAGAACAAGGTACGCAGGCAGATGTACCTCGTCGATGATTCAGGTACCTGGCGTCGGCTACCTCCCGCCTGGCCAAGTGCCTTGCAACTTGGCTACCTGGCTACCTGTATAGGTACAAGTAATGATGTAGGTAGGCTGGAACAAGTCCATTTGGCATCCACCACTGGTGGATGTGGAAGGCCTCAACTTGGAGGTTGGTCGTGGTTGGCATTCATCCACCATTACGAACCGCCGCATACACTGCTGCACTTGTCACCACTGTTGGAAATTATATGGACCTTCGGGGAACCACATCCCCTGCATCGCTCCGTCCATCTTCCCACTTTGTGGTTGCTGTGCCTGTTTGACCGCGTCTGATCTGCCTTGCAGCATGTCTCTCCAGCGCATCGGCATCGCGCGTCAGGTAGCCATCACCGATCTTGCTGACACATCGATACCTTTCACCCTCTATCCGTAGTAATACTCCGTAATAATAGGCAGTACTACCTGACCACCACTATCTTTTTTCAGACCGCAACTTTGCGCTCGCTCTTCTGGAAGCCGACGACGCGCACCACTTGGTGTAGCCGTCGCCCTTCACAATCATCACCGGCACCCGGGTCTCTCGCACCCCCCTCTCGTCCTCGTCTCCTCCAGCTTCTGCTACTACTGTCACTCAGTCTGTAACTAGTCAAGCGTCGCTTTGGCGCCCACTTGCTTGCTCGTTGTGGGCGGCATTTTCTGGAGAAGCTTGGGCTGGCCAACCCTAACGCTCCGTGCTTTCAAAGCCCGACTCGACTCGCCTGCCGCTGACCCGTCCCGTTTCGTTTCGACCGCCGGGAAAGCAACTTCCTTGTGCTTCACGAGGAAACGTCTCATCCTCGCTTCGCCGCTTGGAGTAGGAAGACACGTCTCCGGACTCTAGACAGTGGGCTTCAGACCGCTGTCGCCCATGCGTCCGTCCTTCGCAGCATCCCGATAAATTCCCTCGAGCATGTCCACTCGGACGGCCACCTTAATTAGCCTGATTCCATGCAACTCTCAAGCAGTTAGCTGAAAGGAGGGGTTTTTTGCGTGCTCCGCGCGCTGCCCGGCTCACCTCCTGTCACATTTCGCTGGCATGCCGTGGGAATCTTTCTGGCGAAACGGCCGTTCAACGTGAGGTGCGCCGTGCCATGTAAAGTGCACCTGCGCCTGCATCTGGACATGGACAAGCCGGCACATCGCCCAGAAGCATGTGCATCTCACCTTCTCACTTTTGCCCCCCTTACCGCGCGTAACTGCGGCATTGCTCACGCCGGGCTGTGAACCAGCCATTCAGCGCGACGAGTCGGCGTTCCGGGGTCTAGAGGTACCTCTGGGCTGCCTCACAGCACAAGCCCACTCGGGCATCTTCGCGATCCCCCCAAAGCCCTCCCCCCAACTTATGGTGCTAGGTGGTCTCCCGACTCCCGAGAGCCGCAGTCAACATTGTCGCCGTCCAGAACATCCAAGGTCTCACTTCGGTGCCTTAATTGTGGCACCGCATCGTGGAGTGACGTATGCGGGGCCCTTGCCCGCCGGTTTTCGTCCAATCTTTGCGGCTTTTTCCTTCTGTCACTCATCCGGCGTGTTTCCGTGCCTGTTGCAGTAATTGTCGCCATCTGATTGGCTGTTGCATCTCATTGACTTTCGCCCGCTCAACAACTTCACTTGCATGTATCCGTATGTACTCTGCGCTTTAGTCCGACGATTCAATGCTGAGAATGTCGGTTCTGATAGAACGAGCTGGTCGGTTACTCTACACTGCGTGTAGAATCCCCTGACTGATTGTCTTGATCTTGCGTCGTCTAGTGGTCTCCAGGCCATGGGATTTGGCAGGAAGACGTATCGTATCTGAACGCGTGATGCCCCCGTCGACCTCGCATACACCTGAGGAAAAGAAACATCGTAAATGTGTCGAATATATCGGGAGCTGGGTATAGAGCTTTTTTACATGTATGTGTTGTACAGGTGTGTTTACAAGTATGACCGCGAGGTTGTGAGTTTCTCACAGTCATCAGTCCTAGTTGGCATCCTCTGGATCTAGAAGCATTGCCAGATTATGTCGTGCCTTGTAGTCGATGAATTCTCCTACTCGGCGCCGTTAATGTCCATCTCATTAATGTTCCAAGTGTTGTCCACCCAGGGGCGCTTTTCGCCCAGGAAAGCAACACGCTCCTCCTCTTTCTTCAGAGCATCAACAATGTACTTCTGCGCGACATCGCGGACCTGGCCCTTGGACACGTCGAGTAGCTGCTCACGACGCTTCTGCTTCATCTCCTCAGTGATGCCGGACAAGAAGCGGCCCATGCCCTCAGAGTTGACGGACTGCGGAGCATCGACACCCTGGAAGACCGAGATCTTGGCCTCCTCGAGGTCGCGATCCGTCCATTCCTTGTCTCTGGCCCACTTGCCGGCGTTGCGCATGATGGACAGGGTGTTCTGGGGGTTGGGGTCACGGTAGGAGTAGAATCCAAAAAGTCCGTCCAATCCGCGAGAGTAGGCTCCGCCTCCGTAGGCGCCACCCTTCTCGCGGATCTCGTGATGGAGATGCTTGTGGGTGAGCAGCTGTGCCAGGATCTGTAACGGTGCTCCGTCCGGCGACGTGTACGAAACGGTGGGCACGGCCAAGGAACCGTAGTATACCTGGTACGGCAGCGGGAAGAAGGACTTGATGTTCCTCTGCAGCGACGCTGGCTTGGAGGGAGACAGCGAAGGCTGGTCTTGCGAGAGGGTAGACATGAAGCTAGTGAGAGCATTGAGGTTGGCGCCCGTGCTCTCAGCCCCACAAGTGAGTGCCGTGCGGAAGTTACCACCGGAAAGCGCGATTTTCTGGATTTGTTTGAGCTTGTCAATGACATCCGCCAGCCCGTCTGATTCAGGTCGGTTGGCAAGCGAGGTCACAAGCTTGACCTGGGAGAGGCCGCCGATCTGCTGTCTGAGCCACGCGCTCCGGGTGAGTCCGGCTTCCGCAAAGCCGCGGGCGTATTGGTGACCGGATGAGGCAATATCATTGACAACTCCATCGGCAGAAGCTTGGAGCAGTTGCCTGATGCGTTGGGCAGCCTCGGGGCTGTCGAAATCCGTGTCCTGCACGAGCTGGCGGAGCAAGTCAAACATGACAGGGACATTTCTGTCCAGTGCCATGCCAGTGAAGATAAGACCCTCGCTGGCCTGGTGGAAATCGGTCGGAGACGGGGTTGAGTGGTAGCCCACGGAAACCCCTCCGGTCTTCAGCTTGATCAGGTCTTCGAGCTGTTCCATGGACATATCTCTGGTGCCAAGTCGCATGATGCTGTCGGAGAAGAGGGGGATCAATTCTCTGAGTTCATCCGGGAGGTTTTCGAGAGTGTTGATGGCTCTGAAGTAAGTCAACCCATTCGTCGGGGCTTCGCGCCACTGAATTTTGACACCGTTGGCCGTCTCGTCACGTACAACGACAGGCTCCTTACTGCGAGGAACATCCTTGACGTAAACAGTGGGAAGACAGCTCAGGTCCTCTGAGTTTGACTTGCCCTGCTCAACGAGGAGGTCCAGCTCGCGCTGCTCAAACTTCTTGCGAGCCTCGGCATCGCCGCCGGCATCTTTAGAAGCCTGCTGAATCTTGGACGCAAGTCTCTCCTTCTCCTCACGAGCCAGGTCCTCGCTGAACGTGGTCGAGGGAGCCATGGTGAAGGACAACGTGTTGTCGTTCAACAGGTACTTGTCAATCAGGCCCTCAAGGTAGCCGCCCTCGGCGAGCTTCGCCTCAAATGCAGAAATCGTGTCGTTCCACGCAAGCGAGTCGAAGGGGTCAACGCCAGTGAACCACTTGGGCTTGAGTCTGTGAAGCATCGACATGCCAAAGTTGGCGGTCTTGTGCTTGAGCGTCAGTTCCAGCTGGTGGAGAGATCCGTCAATCTTGGTTCTGTCGAAGCCTTTTTGGCGGACTTCCTGCAGGATACGCTGCACCTCAGCCTTGAGCTTTGGCACGTCGGCTTCCTGGACACCAGTCAGGCCGATGGAGAAAATGCCCAGCTTCGCCGAGCTATCGTAGCCGGCATTGGGGCTAAAGTCTGTTCCCAGGCCGGCCTCTATCAAGCCACGGTACAGGGGCGATCCGTATCCATCCATCAGAAGAGTTGACAGCAGCGCCAGGGAGAAGGACTCGACGACGTCAGACGAGTCGCCCATGATCCACGAGACGGATGTCTTGAATTGCCTGTCAGGGTCAACCAGAGGATCGAGGGGCCCGTGGACGGTGACGTCTTTGGGACCCGAGCTCAGGCTGATGGGCTGATGGATGGTTGCATCCCCCTCGATCTTCTCGAAGGTGCTGAGCTGGGCGTCAACCTCCTGCAGATGATCGGCCAGCGGCATGTCGCCATATGTAAACAACTTCGCGTTGCTAGGATGGTAGTGCTCAGCGTGGAACTTGCGCAGCTGTTCGTACGTCAGATCGGTGATCTTCTGAGGGTCGCCGCCCGAGTTGTTGATGTCGGGGAAGATGTGATCCTGGAAGCGAATGTAGAACAGGTAACCAGCGTCGGACATCTGACCCTTCATCTCGTTGTACACGACTCCCTTGAAGACGAGATCGCTCTCCTCGCCGTTGGCTGCCTGCGGGTTCTCCGGCCCAATGCGCCATCCTTCTTGGGTGTAATCAGACTCCTTCAACAGGGGGTGCAATGTCGCATCCATGTAGACTGACATCAGGTTCTTGAAGTCCTGGGCATTTGTCGTCGCGAACGGGTAGAAGGTGTGGTCTGACGCCGTGAAGGCGTTCATGAAGTTGGAAAGTGTCCGCGGGAGCATCTTGAAGAAGGGATCACGGATGGGATATCTAGGACTATGTCAGCAGACAGCGACATTCGAGGGCACCATGCGACTGACCTCTGACTGCCACACAAAGTGGTGTGCTCCAAGATATGAGGCACGCCCGTGTCATCCGGGGGGTTCGTCTTGAAGCCGATGGAGAAGACATTGTTGCTGTCATCGCGCGCAATGTGCAAGTAGTCGGCGCCGGTCTTGTCGTGCTGCAGGTGAAGGGCCGTCAACTCGAGCTCGGGAACGTGCTTTGTCCGCAGCAGAGTGAAGCCATGGAGCTTGTCGCCAGGCTTGGGGTACTGGGAAAGCTCAGTCACGGCCTTTTTGGCCGTGTTCTTGACGGCAGTCCGCAACATATTGAAACAGTTTTGAAGACACGTTGGTGAGATGTTCAGACAAACATCAACATGTTCTGGAAAGGAGGAGGAGACTGGATGGATGCAGAAAAGAATGGCTCTGAGGCGCCAGTACAGTGGTACCTTCCTTGTTGCTTGGTCAGTCGGTCGGTCGGTCGGTGCCACTGTGGACCGGAGGCGATTCGCAGTGCTTTCCAATTTCGATAGCTGGAAGGTGCAGGGAAATTTTTAGGCCTGGTCGGCTTTGGACGGAAAGCTCTGCTCCACCCTGCTACCACCGCACCGCTGGGCAGGCGCCATTCGTCATCACACAGTAATGTGGGGTCCGTATTCATTAAAACACTTCGTGTGGCACTACCGAGTCGGTGGGCCTGGGTAACGCAATAACGGGAAGTTAACAGCATACCACATCCATCTGCGATACCGCCCGGTAGGCCGGGACGTCGCGTGCTAGAGAAGTACCTGCCGCGGGCACTTTATTCTCCTCCCTTCAACACTGGCCTGAAATCGCGAATCCAAGAGAAGACGACGGATCAGTGGGATCGCGGTGGTTTTCCCTCATTTTTTTCCTTTCGTTAATTCTTCAGCTCCTAACGAATATTCCAATCGCACATACCTTGCCGTTATCAACGCCGGGTTTCGGCGACAAGTCGTTTGCTCTGCAGCTTAGACACCAGACGAGACTCGTTGGCGGAGACAGAGTTGGTACCACTAGCACGACCGGCGCCATTGGTACTCGGGCACGGGTACGAGGCCCTGCAGCATTTCTCTCCACCCGTTTTTCTCGAGTACAGTGGCATTTCTAACGCGCACTTCCAAACCCCAGACCTGACCACGCTACACCCGGACGAGCCATTCGTTGCGTCCAGTGCCCAAAATCCTGCGAAAGGGGTCAATGAAGGGAATACCGCCCTCTGCCCGCAAGTAAACGACAAACCGCTTGACTCGGACAGGCCGTTGCGGGGAAACTTCAAGCCTCAAAGCTTTGCACCCGCTTGTTTTTTGCGACGACGCCGACCCGCTCGATCGATCGAACACGAATGCGAACACCAGGACACATATCGGCGACGACGAGACCGTAGCGAACGACGACTCAACTGCCCCTCTTCTTGCCGCCGAGTAATGCCCATCAGCCAGGCAGAAACCGCCATGTCGAACGGTCAAGATGCCCACGCTTCCCCTAAGAAGGGGAAACAGAAAAAGGCGGTTGACTCGAATGAGTCTGCAAAGTTGCTTGCGCAACGCATTTCGCAGCTCGAGCAGGAATCAGCCGGGGAAAAGGATCAAGAGGCAGAGATTGGTATGTTAAATGCCCCTCATGTTGTTTTGTTTTTTGGGGGGCCGGCCGGGCCGGACCAAGAGTGTCATGTGAGGTTCAGACTCACGATACCCCTCCATTCCTAGTGGTGGACTCTGCGAGAACCTGTGTGGTGCTGCCCAGTATCCACAGACTTGGCCGCAGCGACAACACCCAGGCCCAGTTCTGTGCTTTCAAAACGTTGCATCACCAGATGTATCCATCAAGTTTTGTTGTGGTTAAGCAAATACTAACCTTCGACTTGGTAGAGCGCGAGGTCAAGCGTGCGAATCGTGACCTAACTCAACAAGTGGCCAAGATGAGCGACATGCAAAAGATAGAACACCTGACACGAAGATCCAGTGAACTGCTGGCCGACATGCGGCGTGTGGAGCGAGAGAACCAGAAGAACAAGAAGCGAGGTGATGTCTTGCAGAAGGAAAAAGATGCAAACCGCACAGAACTCAGCAAAACTGTTGGCTTGAAGGAGAAACTTGAGAAACTATGTCGGGAGTTGCAAAGGGACAACAACAAGTACAAGGTCTGCAGCCCCATCACTTGTCAAGACTACACAACACTAGAGAGGCACAATGCTGACTTTGTTCTAGAACGAGAACAAGACTCTCCAAGACAACCTAAAGCACACCAGTACAGCGTATGACGATAAGCACGCAGCGCTTCTGGCTAAGCTGGAAGGGATTCAGGAAGAGAAAGATCATCCGAGAAAGCAGGTCGTTGACATGAGTGTTGACACTCTGTGGGTTTGCCCCAGTATCTCAGGTGTAGGCATTGAGCTAACATGCTGGAAGTTTCCGCAACCGCTTCAAATCTTTTATCGAGCAGTATGAGCTGCGGGAACTGCACTTCCATTCTTTGATGCGCACCAAAGAGCTGGAGGTCCAGTACAACATGGCACGCTACGAACGCGAGAAGAAGCTTGCCGAAACTGAGGCCACCAAGGCACGCAATCTGCAGACCCAGGTTCAGACCTTCACCAAGACCGAGTCTGAGCTAAGGAACCAGCTCAATGTCTACGTTGACAAGTTTAAGCAGGTACGGGCATGTCCAGACAGGATGCAGAGACAAGGCCCTATTTGCTGACACATCAAGGTTGAGGACACGCTCAATAACAGTAATGATCTGTTTCTTACATTTCGGAAAGAAATGGAAGACATGTCCAAGAAGACAAAGCGGTTGGAGAAGGAAAACGAAACTATGAAGCGCAAACATGAGGCCACGAACGCTAACATCATTCGTATGGCGGAGGAGCGCGAAGACTGGCGGAAGAAAGCCGCGGATGCCAACCTCAAGGCGGAAAAGCTCCGAGATATCATCAACCAGATGCAAACACAGGGTCGCAAGGTCCCACCGGGAATGGCGGCGACCCTGGAGAACAGCTACTCGGACAGCAATGGCCATATGGACGGCGACGGAAGCGACTACTCGGACGACGAGGATGGCGAAGAAGAGGACCCCAGCGAGTTCGATGATGACACGGAGGAAGAGCCTCAACCCGCAGAGCCGGAGCCGCCCCGTCCGTTCGGGCCGGAACGGCCTCCAGCGCCCCAGGCTGCAACCAACGGCCATTAGGAATTCGGACGGAGGTTGTCGGGGGCTAGCACGCCGGGGATCTCTCGCTCTACCCATGAGGACGCCCGTGAGGACGCCAAGAAGGCACAGACCTCTCGACGGTCGTTCTGGATGGCGCCCTTCCGGTTGCTTTCACGTGTTTCGTGCTTTTGCCGATCCACGATCAGCGCACTTGTCTCGTTTTTTGCGATCTACCGCATGCGATGATGACGGGCTTGGTGGACTCGGTACGGTGACACTCCAGAGGTTTTGTTGCTAAAATGCTGGTACTGGTGCTGGTGTTGGTGCCGAGGCGCCCGAGTGTAACTTAGTCCCACGACGAACTCCGTCTCTGTTAAAGCGTCAATGTAGCTTTATATAAACCAGCGGTCAGTCAACAAAATCTCCACTTGCGTGAGCCTGGAGTCGAGTTTTCGTGCGCGAGATTGGGAGAGAAGGCGAAGTCGAGTCGAATTCAACGTCGTGAGTCTCGGACCCGCACACGGGCAAAGCCACAGCTGACCAACATCTCAACGGGGATGGAATTACTCCAGGTCTGAAATTTCCCCGGATCCACCGCATCAATCCTGCCCACCCAGCCCCTTCGCCATGAAAGGGAGATCTTCTTTAACACACACCCTCCAGCCACAACTTCGTGGCTAAACGTTAGCACTCCCCAAGATCAATGCCGTTGACGGTTGTATGGGCTTATCGTCCGTCGTTATTTTTGTTGTCGTCGTGCGCTGTGGTTGTTCGTCATCCATCGTCACCGTTATTGTTAGTAGTAGTACCTAGTACGTACACTAGTAGTGGCCGACAGTCGGAGAAGTATGGAAGCCATATGGAGATGTAAGATGGGTAATACTAGAGGTCACTGTGTTCGGATAGCAGCCACGCAGCCTGGCAAATCCACGACATGATGCATACTTTTTCGGGCTTGTATACTGCAATATTACGTATTTCGTAGTGCGCTGTGGTAAACTTCAATAAAAACAGTTGCCTGACTTTGACATCAAGGTTGTACGGAGTCATACTGAGGCTTGAAAACCACCTGTGGACCTCCACGGTGACCTGGGTACCTAAGCGCGCAGGGCGAAACATCGATAAGCCGGTGGGCCGCACGTGCCCTCCCTGGACAATCAAGGTGCCTAAGCTGCCGCTCGCAGCTGCACCAAACCCGCACCCGCACCCGCAGGGCACCTGCAGCGAGGGACTTGAGGGATACCTACTAGCGGTGCCGCAGCCAGCGGAATGTTGGGCCCAATTTTGACAGCTGAGGGCGACTGCGTTTTGTTTTCGGCGCACTTGAAACCAACATTACTCGCCCAATCCACGACCTACGGCTTTCTCCCGTGCTTGATTGCCTTTCAGTCGACATTTCCTCCCTTGTTTTTCCAGCCTACTTCGCTCGATTCCATCCCCGAGGCCGCGAAGTTGCCAATAGTGAGGGAGTCGAGTTGGTCGAGGCCAGCCAGCCAGTCGATCGCAACACGCCCTTACCTCTTATGCCCGCGACGTCATCCTCCCACTTTAACACCCTGCAGCCATCACCATCATGGCCTTCCTCGAAGATCCGCGACTCCGCCAGCGATGGAATCAAATATCCCACAATGCCGGCGAGGTGACGGAGAACGCAGCTGCCGGAATCTGGAGCTTCCAGCATCACTACATCAATCCCTGCCTCGCATCTCTACTCAACTCGCTGGAGCACTGCGCCACTCCCTGTCTTGGCGACCGTGAGGATCGGGCGAGGCGTAGGCGTGAGAGGGATCGCGCGGGCGGACGGGCGGAATACAGCTTCGACTTCTACGACGACTGGTACGCCGAGGACCAAGATGGCGGCTTTTTGGGCGGTTGGGGCAACGATGACTGGGATCGCCTGCTCGCCGGCTCCGGGTCCCAACGAAAACACACAGGCGAGGTTCAGGACCAGCCCAAGCGGAAGCGAGGAATGAGTTACGGAACGAGAGGCAGGGGAAGCAAGGCAACCGAATCGGATCCCACCATCATACCCAGCACCCAGCCCATAGGCTTCTTGGGCAAGCTGCCGTGGAAGCTGGGCAAGACGCTGCGATACAAGCCCAGTGCAGCCGATCTGCAAGATCACCCACGACAGCACGACGAAATGGGCATGGGCGAGGCCGAGCCTCTTCTCGGAAACGACGACTCGGATGACGACATTTACCAAAGTCGATTCGCCAAGACTAGGAATCGAAGCGGGACGACAGGATCGGGCGATACCTCGGACTCGTACCGGTCACGGGGAGATCTGTTCCCCAGCGACGGCGAGGGAGATGAAGACGCGGTGCCGCTGGATGATGAGTTCATGGTTCTGGATAAAGTCCGGGACGACCGAAGCAGCAGCAGGACGAAGGCCAGCAAGAAGGGGAAGCGCCGGGCGGACGGCCGCCCGATTTCGCGGACGGTATCGAGGGCGACCATCGATTCCAATCATACAATCCTTAGCCTGGGACCACGGAGGAGCTCGATAAGCTTACCTGCGACCCCAGACACCCCATACGCGCCTTCGATGGAGGAACTGCAGCGGGAGGATGAGCGGATCAGCCGAGAAGAAGACGAAGAAATCGAACGCAAACGGCAGGCCGCATCGCAGCTTGCATCAGAACGCGGCCTGCACGACAGTGAGTCCGCAATACTCTCTTCCGAAGAGATTTCGGACATGAAACCCGTCGAAGTGGAACCCATATCAGGGCCTCCAGAAACAGCCTCCATCACGACGACGGAGGAAATAATGAAGAGTGACGAAGCGCCGGTGATCCGGCCAACGACGCAAGAGGGACGGTTTATACCCACTGAGGAATTCGTTCCCGCACGGTTACCGAGCTTCAGATAGCTCACGGACAGACGCGCATGGGGCCATATTCATGGACAAAGGGATACAGTTCGGCCCCAAGCGCAGAGATGCTTACGTTGTATTAATAGGGAAGCCAGCCGGCAGAAGCTGCCGATAATCATGTCATTTACGATACCAATGTCTTGGGATGGGAAACAGGAGCATTTCAATAGAGCAGCGCCGGGCCATGGCGCGGGGCAAGCATTACGGTTGAATTACGGTTGACGATCTCAGAGCCCGCTTCCTCGTGGTGTTTCGGTTGTCATGAGAATCTGGAACTGGGTGGTAGCCTCACATCAGCCCTACGCAGTAGGTGCGAGGCAACTGCCTGAGGATGGATACCTAGAATTACCTAGCTACTACCAAGCCACATTGCAGAAATTTACAGCCACTTATCACATCTACCTGTAACCTAGGGAGGTACGTCGACCATTGGCGGTCAGAATCGGCTCTCCCTCACATGCAACTTTGTAGCGCATAGTTTCAGGCAGCCCGCCGCCCCCCGAGCCGGGGTTCCAGCTGGACGAACTGCTGTCCCAACAGGGCAATTGCCTCGGTGTGCTTTCCCCGCAAGAGCTCCCAACCCCACACTGCAACTCTAGTGCCTTTCCCCGGATTGCCTAGGCATCAAACAGGCACTTGGGGGAGGTAGGGGAGCTTCCCCCTCCGATGGCAAACAATATCAGAGGCGGGAGCCGGATGAATTTCTTTTATCTATTTTCTTCACTTCGTTACTCAATATCTACTCCAGCCTTGACGCCAATCTACTGATTACCTAGCTCTGTCTTTGTTGCGTTCAGTGATTATCAGTCAGAAGGACTTCCAAGATGGCACCAACCGGCCCCATCACCACTCCCATCACCACCCTCTTGGGTATTCAACACCCCATCCTGCTCGCAGGCATGGCACGAACGTCCGGTGGCCCGCTAGCCGCCGCCGTCTCCAACGCGGGCGGCCTCGGCGTCATCGGCGGATTCCAATACACCCCGGACCAGCTCCGCGAGATCATCGCCGAGATGAAGGCCAACTTCAAGTCTCCTGACCTCCCTTTCGGTGTCGACCTCGCCCTGCCCCAGGTCGGGGGCAGCGCCCGCAAGACCAACCACGACTACACGGGCGGCAAGCTCGACGAGCTCATCGACATCACCATCGACTCAGGCGCCCGCCTCTTCGTCAGCGCCGTCGGCGTGCCGCCCAAGCACGTCATCGACAAGCTGCACGACGCAGGCATCTACGTCATGAACATGGTCGGCCACCCGAAGCACGCCGTCAAGGCGCTGGACCTCGGCGTGGACATCGTCTGCGCGCAGGGCGGCGAGGGCGGGGGGCACACGGGCGACGTGGCCAACTCGGTGCTCATCCCGGCCGTGGTGGACGTCGCCAGGCGGTACCGGCCGAAGATGCTCAACGGCGGGACGGCTATGGTGGTGGCGGCGGGCGGCATCTACAACGGCCGCTCGCTGGCGAGCTCGCTTATGCAGGGCGCCGTTGGCGTCTGGGTCGGGACGCGGTTCGTCGCGTCGGTCGAGGCCGGATGCAGCGAGGAGCACAAGAAGGAGGTCGTCTCCTGCGGCTTCGAGGGGACCGAGCGGACGCTCGTGCTGTCGGGCAGGCCTTTGAGGATGAAGACGAACGAGTACATTCGTAAATGGCACGCACAGCCGGACCGGGTCAAGCAGCTGTGCGACCAGGGCATCGTGCCCATCGAGTTTGACTTCAACGAGGGCAACGACGTGGACCCGCCGCACCTGATGGGACAGGTTGCTGGCGCGATTCAGAAGATCCAACCTGCAGGCGAAATTGTCGATGAGATGGTCAAGGAAGCGGTTGACATGCTGAAACTGGGACAGGTTTACTTGGGTAACGAGCGAAGCAAGCTATAAGTGTGTTATTTGTGTGCGTTGTTGGCTATTATTGTACGATGATCGAACATGGGATGACATTAGATGAACATAGTAATGACAGAAGGAAATGGGTATTGTGGTCGCTGTCCCGATGATGAAAAAGAACGCCTCCTCCCGTATGATTCTTCTTTGGCCTCCTCACATTCTAACTGGATAACTCTTCAGTAAAACTCCCCTACGCGGACTTCAGTCTGGCCCCAGCCCTGCGCCAATTCACTAAGCTCCTCTTCTATCCTCTCGGCCTCGTCCTTGGACAGGCCCAGCCTGTTCTCTAGGTTCTTGGGCGTCCCGAGCTGTCGAATCTCGGGGAACGGCACCAAGTTGTTATAGCTCGCACCGCCGAGGACCAGGGTAATTGAGTCGAGACCAGAGCGGTAGCGGCATTTGAGCCACGAGGCGGGGCTCCGGAACGGCTCTTCGCACACGACGATGACGTGCCTGGCGCCGCGGACGGGGAACCCGCCGCCGCCCTTGCCCTCGACGATGGCGATGGTGTCCCGGTGGAAGTCGATGTAGATCCGCCGGTCGCCCCAGGTGTTGAGCCGGACGAGCGTGTACCTCCTGAGGGCCTCGTGGCGGGCCTCGCGGTTGACGGAGAGGAGGGCCGGGTTGGGCGCGTGGGTGGCCAGGAGGGTCCGGGGGCCCATCGCGTGGTTCCAGATCTTGAGGCGGAGCTCGGGGGGCAGGTTGGCAAAGGGGGAGAAGGAGTGCTCCGGGCCGCGGACCTGCAGGCGGATGCTGTCGAGGTGGCCGGAGATGGTGGCCGACTTGCGCCGGACCTCGCCCGTCAGGACGCTGGCGGCGGTGTGGGCGAAGTGGGCGACGAAGACGAAGGGGAGGAGCGGCAGGGGCATCTCGTTGGTTTGGCAGCCCATGGCTTCCTTCTTGAGTTTGTGGGAGCGGGAGTAGTAAGACATTTTTTCGGTTTGGATGTAAAGTGGAATATTTTTCTTTAAAAAGGCCCGGGATCAACCCAAGAGGATGGGCAGGAAACGCCGAAAGGTCAGTGGCAAAAAAAGGAGGTTGAGGGGGCGATGATTTTCAAGCGGTTTACTTGAATTAGGTATAAGTCGTCGGACCAAGTGGGAATAGGGGCAACCCGCGGGGGTTGTCAGGTGAGCAACGCCTCTTCGAGGTTATTCCTCTTCGTCTCTTCCGCGGTGTTCTAGTAAGGAGGAGAGAATGAGATGGCAGGAGGGGTCGGCGGGCTTCAGGATTTTTCAGCCGGGAGGGAGCCGAACTATTTTAGTAGTCGCTCAGTTCGTTGCAATGAAAAGCTGCTTCGGCGCGTACAGAAAGTTTTTTGCGGGCAAACGGGCTTTTGCTCCTGGCGAACCCGAGAGCGCGGGAGCGCGCGAGACACGCCAAGGGTTGGACAACGGCGGTCCAGAGCTTTGCAGATTCAGGCCTAGATTGGCCGCTGGTTCTTTCGAGGACGAAAGGGCCGACGGGGTTCCGAATAGGAAAGATATCGTCAAGCGGCAAGCCACAGAGGTTCTAGTACGGGGGCGGTGGGGGGAGGATTTCTTTGTTCTTGTTTTATACAGGAAGCCGGCGGCGCGTAGCTGGAGGAATCGGAGATGGCACTTGGCTTTCAAAGGAAATGTTCTTCCACGGAGTGATGAGGATGGTAGAATTAGAGAGAAAGGCGCTTGGAGAAACGGAGGAAAAGGGCCGGGGCTTCCTGTTCTTTTTGTGCTTTCTCCCCGATAGCGGCATCGCAATGTCTCACTCTCGTCTCGAGACGACGTCCTTATCCTCAAGGGACTTATGATTCAACACCTTTGCTGAGGCTGGTGAAGTCTTTGATGGCTCCCCTTGAATGGCTTGATCCTCGGAGGGAGGCATTCCTAGCGCCGGGTATGTTCCTCCCTTCTTCGCTCATCTCTGCTTCGGATTGGGGGCGGACCGGCACCATGACCCGGGTACGTGGCGATATCCTGGCTCCTCTCGCGGCAAATCGAGAATCGATGTCGTAGGACGATACTGACCGGATGAGCCGCCGACGCTGATACGGATGAAGTTGTCCGCCAGCCAGCCTGTATGACACCCGGTAAACGCGCCATAGAAACGTCAGACTGTCTAAGACATTGCTGTTTTGCCGTTACGAGTGACTGATGTCAGGAGGCCGAGACGCGCAGAAACAAGGCGTGAAGGAGAAATTCCCCGTGGCTGGAGATGACCGTTACTTAAATCTGCGGAGAATGTCTCAGAGTCTCAGAAGGTTATTGCCAGTAGATCGAGAAACAATTACCATCATGACCCATGCCAGGGTGGAAGCCATGCGACTACTGTGACGATCAAAGTAGGCGACTGAGACAGGGCGTCTCTGATGCTGGAGTTGAGACACGCAAAGGCACATGATACCCTATGGGATTTCCCAGCCATCGCATTTTGGTATCTCTGCAGAGGCTCGGTCCTAATCATTGGGCTTTGTGGTACGTCGTCTATGAGCATTGTTAGTCAGTACACAAAGAAGGCACTGCAGAGCAAGGAGTGAAAAGTAGGAGTATGGTTTTCCCTCACCCCAGGGAGATCACATCATCCAGTTTGGATCATGTCGTTGCCTGGAATATCAAAGTAGCAATTGATACGCATTATGAATGTCAGAATTGCACCTAAAGTGGCATCACTGATATGGAGAGTTTACATGTTGCCAGTGCTCACCTAGCATGGCAATGCTTCACATTTAGATACATTGGAATTCAGACTAGTGGCCTGATGTTGAGCATCATCACTGATATCGAAAGGTTTCAAACAGTAGAATGTCATCTTTTTTATTTGAGTAATTGTCTAGGAGTAGACCTAAATAGTATCTCTCATGTAGAATAGCAAGGTTAACTTCATCTCAAGAATTAGTACAAAGATATTAGTCTTATTTCTGTATTATATGAAATCGCTAGCCACTTCTTACAAGGTGACAATAAATAATCTCGCCTGGAGCCTTGATGAGCAAGACTCTATATCTACACGACCTTGCATACCACGCATGTTGGATCAGTAGCACTGGCTTTCAGACCTGAGCTGTTGCCAGCCGCTCCTCCTTTGCAAGGTGAAGTCACCAGTGCACATCTCACGGCCCTTGTGTTGCTAATGACCTATTTGGAAAGAGCAATGTGCCCTTGAGCACCTGCAGCCCTTGTTGAACCGTCACTCAAGTCGCTCCTTCCTTCTCTTTCAGCACAATAAACAATCAGTTCTTGCCCTGCAAATAACCCGGACATATCCAACTCAAGGCATACATACCAGCAGGCAGCACTTTGAGCCCTTGGAAGCCACTATAAATATTACTCCTCCTCCTCGTGACCTGCAAATCTCGATTTCTTCCCAATCATTGACCCGGACAATAGGTTCCGCGCCCTCACCCCTCGCACTATATCCTATCCAATCCACCAACACCAAACAACACACATCTTGAGGCTCTAAACCCATCATGTCCGTCAGTGGAACCTCTTTGGCCTCCAGCTCACAGGTTGCTGTGGCCAAGAAGAAGGTCCCTCCGCACCTGGCTGTTCGCTGCCGGACCTGTGGCCAGCTGTGCGACGATGACCAGCATCTGATGACCCACAAGCTTTGGGCCATGAAAGTGAATGGCGACCATATCCACTGCACCATTTGCGGCATGGACTTCGAGGCCTTGGACACTCAGAAGGCCCATATCCTGGAAGTAGGTGACTCGAACGCTGTCGAGACTTGGCCACTCAAGAAGCGCTAACAGCCCCCTTCCAGATGCATCCCCAGGAACAGGACATCAGCTGCCCTGGTTGCCAACGTCGCTTCGTCCGTCTTGCCGGTTGGATAAAGCATCTTGAGCACAACGAGTGCCCCGTTATCAAGAGACATGACGTTGACAAGAACAGAGCCGAGAAGCTGAACTTCGCACACGAGCTGGAGAAGAGAAGCGGCTCCCAGTTTGGTGACTACTTTCCAGCCTCTCATCCAAGCGTTCAGTCTGCCATGAGCGTTGTCTCGAAGCCCTACATGGCCCATCCGTCTTTCTTCAAGCCTGACGACTTTCCCAAGCTCAACGACTTGGAGGGAGCTCTCCCGCAGGGTACTCCCTCAGAGAGCTCGTCTACTTCGGCGTACACCACTGCTCCAAGCAACTTGAACTCCCAGGAGGCCCAAGCTGTCACCAAAGCCCCCAAGATAGATGACGTGAACAACCCGTACCACCACCGCTTCGACGCCAGGAAGTATTACAACCCCTTCAGTCGCAAGTACAAGTGCCCGCAGAAGTCTTGCACGTAAGACCCACCTCCCCACCAATGCCTATGCTGTCATGAACTGACACACAGAACAGAAAGACTTTTGACTCGGCTCCCGCCCTAGTCACGCACATGAAGTCATCCATCGCCCACTACAACGCGAAGCTCCAGTGCCCTGGATG
The DNA here is from genome assembly GCA_027406025.1 of Colletotrichum musae. Classification (NCBI taxonomy): domain Eukaryota; kingdom Fungi; phylum Ascomycota; class Sordariomycetes; order Glomerellales; family Glomerellaceae; genus Colletotrichum; species Colletotrichum musae. The sequence goes on along the minus strand of JANVYC010000002.1, from coordinate 1,582,345 downwards.
CCTGCGTTGGTTCAAGGATGCCAGTTCCCTCACTGCTCATTCGGAATCGGAGACCAATAGATGCTCCATTCGACGTTCCGACAACTATCGTGTTTATCTCGACCAACTCACCGGAGGCATGGCTGACGTTGTGGGAAAGAACGACGATAAGACCATTAAGTACGATGTCAGCACGGAAGCCATCATCAAGTTTGGCCCCCAACAGGCCAAGAAGGCCACTGAGGACATGATGGTCAAGATTGAGGAAGAGCGCCAGCAGCAGTGGACCAACCCGGTTTGGTGAAGACCGCCATGGAGATGGATCACACGAAAGGTGGGACGAATGCGGGAACCAGCTTTTTTGACCAGATGGGTAGTACTGGACCGTTTTGGGCAGAGATCTTTCAGCGACCTCGGGAATGAACAGGCATTCTGAGAGCACCTTAGTTGACAGATAGCAGGGCTCACAACAGCGAAAATGGAAATTAGTTTTAGATGCTATTGCCAGGTCCAGTGCGTGATGGTGAAGGTCTGTGGTGCGCTGTGGTAGGTCGTTAAACTGCTTAATCTCATGAGTGCTTACATAAAATGGACCCCTGCCACCGTTGCTGGGATATTGCACTTTACGCGCTATACCTCCCCCACGACGCGTCGAGCGCGTCGTGCTGCACACTTCAATCACCAAACTTCCACCCCCGACCCTCAGTTGATCAAATATCCCAAAAGTTGCCTCCGCCAAACAATCCTACCATGGCGGAAGCTGAGATCAAGGAGTTCTTCGCCTCCGGCGACAAGGACATTGAGTCCGATGTCCTTTCCGAATTGCAGTCCATCATGCGCCTGCACGAGATTTCCGCCGAGGACCTCTTCTACAAGTGGGAGTCGTTCTGCATCAAGATGGATATGGATGCTACAAATCCCGAGATTGCCCACATCCGAAACTTCAAGAAGGACATTCAAGATGCGCTGGAGAAGAGCAACCGCCAACAAACCCACATCAAGACCGAGAAGCGCGGACATGCTACGCCTCGAGCAGGAAAGGGCGGCGATGTTTTCGGCATGCTGGATGGCCTCATGCCCAGCACACCGGGATCGGGGAGATTGAGCAAGCAGGGGAGCCTGCGGAAGAAAACACACGTGACGCCGACGATGTCGAGGGTCAAAGCCGAGATCCCTTCTAGTTCACCAGACTACAAGGGGGCCTCGAAGATGGAGGAACAACTGAACTCCATGCAACCGTGAGCAGCAATCGACAGCCCTGAATGCAGGTGAATGCTAACTTCTTATACTAGACCGAGCTCCTTCAATGATCGTCAAAATGCTGGCGAGACTGTCGAGGTCTTGAATGATCACATTAGCGCCCCCGAACCACCGATTTGCCCTTACCCGGAAGCCCGCATTAAGTTGACGGCGGCGTCAGACCAGAAGAAGCTTGGCTATAAACCGCTGGCTATGAAGCTATCTGAAGCATCCGAGATTCTGGACGACAGGATAGACGAGTTCATGCACACTATCCAGGAGCACCACAAGCTTGACCTATCAGAATTTGGAAATGCCGCCAGCCAAAGCACCACCGCGGTGATCGCTGTAGGCCGCATTGCTTCTGATGCGCCCGAGGGAAAGCTCAATGCTGCCTCTCTTGTGTTGGAGCTGTCACGACGAATGGGCGGCGGTCAAAGGGTCTCGCTGAAAATGCCCGCCAAGGGATACAGTGTGTTCCCCGGCCAGATCGTGGCTTTGAAGGGCATCAACACGTCTGGAAACTTGTTCGTAGTCGACGAGGTCCTCGAAGCTCCCCTGCTGCCAAATGCTGCTTCGACACCAGCAGCTTTGGCCGCACATCGCGAGAAGCTTCGTGGGGACCCAGATGCCATGGACACCGACGCCGAACCAGCGCCTCTTAACGTCATTTACGCCTCGGGCCCCTACACGGCAGACGATAACCTGGACTTTGAGCCTCTGCATGCTCTTTGCGATCGGGCAGCCGACACATATGCTGATGCTATCGTACTAACTGGGCCGTTCATCGACAGCGAACACCCTCTCATCGCCACTGGCGACTTCGACCTCCCAGAAGAAGCGGTCATCGACCCAGACACCGCTACGATGTCGACAGTGTTCAAGTACTTGTTCTCCCCCGCCCTTAATCGGCTTGTTTCCGCCAACCCCAGTATCACCATCCTGTTGGTTCCCTCCGTCCGCGACGTGATAGACAAGCACGTCTCCTGGCCCCAGGACTCTGTGCTGAGGAAGGAGCTCGGTCTCCCCAAGACTGCCAGGATCGTCACCAATCCGATGACCCTGTCTATGAACGAGATGGTCATGGGCATCTCCTCGCAGGATATCCTGTGGCAGCTGAAGCACGAGGAGCTGGTCGGTGGCCGCCCGTCTGATCCTTCCCTGCTGTCCAGGTTGAGCAGATACCTGCTTGAGCAAAGACATTTCTTCCCTCTGTTCCCCCCGACAGACCGTCAGAAGCTTCCCAAGACTGGAACGGAGGAGGGCCTGGCGCCTGGGGCCATGCTGGACATCAGCTATTTGAAGCTTGGCGAGATGGTCAATGTACGACCCGACGTGCTCATCGTCCCCAGTTTCCTACCGCCATTTGCCAAGGTATGCGCTACAAGTCTAACTCACAATGTCCGCTTTCCCACTAACATCCGGCTCAGGTCATCGAGAGCGTGCTTGTGATCAACCCTGGTTACCTATCCAAGAGGCGCGGGGCGGGCACCTATGCGCGGTTGACGCTGTTCCCGCCAAAGGTCGACGCCAGCCAGTCGGAGGCCATGATGAGCCATGGCGTTTTCGACCGTGCCCGTGTGGAGATCAAGAGGATTTGAGAGCACGAACGTGAATGACTCTTCTATGTACATGACGGCGGAAAGACTAAGGTTTGCACTGGGAGTTTGGGTATATTCAGCATCGCTCCGCGGCGAGCCTGGTTAGGATACACTCTAATAAATACAATCTTGAGAAGACGTCCTCCATCAAGAATCCACCCGCCTCCGCTTCGGGCTGTCGCGGCGGTCTCTCTCCCGGGAGTGGCTGCGTTTCCGCCTGTCGCTGGAACCGTCCCTCGCATCTCGCCGAGGTGACCTTGATCGTGACCTATCCCGGCGGCGGTAGTCGTCGCGAGACCTGTATCTGTCACCGTCCCGGTCCCTGTCCGCGTCTCTGTGATCCCGATCCCTGCGGTCACTGTCCCGGTACCTGTCTCGGTGTCTATCCTCGCCTCGTGAGCGGTCACCTCTCGGGCCTTCCGGAGCGCCAGGAGTCTTGCGATCGCCCAAGGGAATGGCATTGGCACCATTGGCGCCATCGGGACCCCTGCCTCTGCGGTCGTCGTCCGGCTGGTACCTCTCATCGAGGCCGTACCTGTCGTAACCTGCGCCCCTGTCGCGGCCGCCGCGATTGTTGTCGAACTCTCCCCAGCGTCCCGTGTCCTCGCTCCTGAGATCCTTGTACTTGGTCGCGCCCTTCCTGCCCAGCTTGGTCATGTCCCGCTTCTGGAGGTACTCGGGCAGCGCGCTGCGGTCCTTGACGTCATCCGCGATCCGCATGCCCATGATGTCGCGCTTGTCGAGCCCGTAGGCCTTGGCCTCGTCGCTGTAAAACGCGCCCTTGTGGTAGTACTTCTGCAGGTACGACATCTTGCCGCGGCTGTCCTTCTCCTCCTGCTGCTGCGCCATCTTCTCGGCGTCCTCGGCGTCGCGCTCCTCCTGCGTCAGGTTCTGCCGGCGCTCGCGCTCCTCGTACTCGGCCTCCTGCTCGGCGATGCGGTCGCGCTCGCGCTTGACGCGCTTCAGCTCCCGCAGCCGCCACGCCGCCAGCTCCGCCTCCGGGTCCAGGTCGTCCGTCGTGTCGACGTCGGAGCCCGACGCCTGCTCGTCGTCCCAGTGCTTCTTGCCCGCCGCGCGCGCGGCCAGGTCCTTCTTGATCTGCTCCTCCACGAGGTCGTCGGCGGCCTTCTTGCGGCGGGCCTCCTCCTCGGCGAGACGCGCCTCCTCGTCCTGGGCCGCGGAGGAGCCCTGGCCTGATGCGCCTGCGGCGGCCTTGCGTTGGTTCTTGGGGATGAACTTGGGTCGGATCATGAGGCGTCGGGGGGCTTCTTCTTCGCTGCTGCTCTCCTCCTCCTCGCTCTCGCTCTCTTCCTCCTCGTCGTCGTCTCCGCCCTCATCCCCTTCTTCCTCTTCCGTGACGAACCCTTCCTCGGCCGCGAGACGCTCCGCCTTTTCTCTGGCTATTCTCCTCTCCTCCTGCGCCTGCGCCAGGCGTCGTCGCTCGTCGAGATTGACATTGCTGAGGTTGCTGCTGGCAATCTTGGCGGCGCTCGCGGCCTTGGGCGGTGGTGGGATGGCGCGCGCCTTGGTCTCGGCCTCGTTGTCGCTGCCGTCTGAGTCGGAGGAGGAGGCCTCTGCCACGGCCTTGCCGGCGCGGTAGCGCGCCGGCTTAATGGGGTTGGCGGTCATGCGCTTTGGCGGCATCGTGGCTGCGTGATGGGGTTGATGGAGAGAAGAAAAAAGCGCTGATAGATCTGAGGATGACGTTGAAAAAAAAGGTATCCGGTCAATGGGGAGCACCTACCTGCACCGCAGCACTCTGGGCTGCATTGGCTGCCCGTGGGGACCCGGATGGACCTGCAGAAGCGTTTTCCCGCTGTAAGGCCCTGTAAGTTTAGGTGGGGCTGTCGCCGAAGCTTAGGTCGTCCCATGCGGTGTGGCCCCCAAAGGTTGTACCCGAGCTTTTCGAATCCGATGCTGCGACTGCGACGCAGTTGCTTAGGTAGGTACTTACATGCAGATAGATCGCCAGTGACCTACAACAACACGTACGCGGAGAAGCGAGCTAATATATCTGATCTCAAACCAATCATTTGGGTATCTATCATGAGTCTCATAGCCCCTAGAGGCGGTCCACAGAGACACCTCCTGCTGAGCAATACGAAGTATTAAATGCGCCAATGCCGATCTACAAGATTTCCTCGTCAAAGTCATCAGTTTGCGGTATGCTTGCTTGCGCAGCGTTGCTAGCAGGAGCCGCGTCCTCGTCGGCACCATCCATCTCCTCGTCAGTCTCCCAGTCCTTGCCGGCACTGATCTGCTGTCTCTCCTTCTTCTCTTCCTGCTCCAGGTCCTCCTCGTCGGGGAACTTCTTCAGCGCCGGAATATCCTTGTTGATGTTCTCCCATCCTTTGCTGCGCGCTTGGATCGACCGGGAATGGTTCTTGCTCTTCTCGATCTTGGTGGCGGTCCTGTCCATAATGGCCTCGGCACGGTCCATGCCCTTCTCCTGCCGCCTCTTCGCCTTGGCGCTCAGTTGGGATTTGCGGTTCTTGGTCTTCTTCGAGACGCCCGAGTTGTGCTGGGCGGCCAGGACTGACGGCCGGTGGTCGCCAATGTCTTTCGGGGGCTTGACTTCCTTGAGAGACTTGTCGGTGTCGATGTCCACGTCCGTCGCGCGCCGTGCGGCTCTCGAGTGGATCGAGGGTTCTGGAGAACAATTAGAGGGGAAATACGTGAATTTGGGGTAAGCGTCTTACTTCTGTCTTTCTTAGAGGCGCCCGGCTTAGCCATGTTTACAACTGATTGTTCTGTCTGTTCTTGGTGGTGTAGGTAGGTCGGTCAGTCGAGTCGCTATTGTGTGGGGGATACAGAGAAAATTCCTTATCGCAGGATGGAATGGAAATTCTTTATCTTATCGATAAGAGAGGGGAGAATCACAGGCCTTGTCGAAACATGTGGCGCACTGACCAATCCTTGTCAGAGCCCGGTGTTTGCCCCTGTGGAACCCCTGGTCCCGCTCATCGCACTTGCTTAACGAACAGTGGAACTCTACTCCGTCCAACTGTCTAACCGTGCAGAAATCCAGACATTCCAAAGCCCTTTGCTCCTTCTCCTTTGATCACACGAGCACCTCCGATTCTGCGAAGTATCGCCCCAATTCCCCCTTTTGATTAATCATCCTCGATATGGCAACGCGTGGCTTTTCAGTCTCTTCGTCACTTAAGCTCGCTTGAAGCTGCTTCGCCTCGATCCCAACACTCATCGGCTTAAATTTCGACACACTGAATCAGCATGAATTCTCCAGGCTCAAGATACAACACCTTCTACGACGGGCCTGACCCTTACCGACGATACATCCCGTACGGCGACCAGAGTTTCTGGGCCAGGCTTAACGAGCCGAGTGTCGTGGTCTCCCTCGTCGCGCTCGTCCTGACTGCGCTCTACTCAGTTTTCGGCGCATCTGCCCTTCCGGCCACCGTCCTCTCCGGCGCCGGTCGGACCCTCTGGGACGTTATTGTTTGGCTTACGCCATACGACGCCTTGACCCTTCTCGAAGGCTGGTTGTACCCACCACTAGTCCCGCGACCGATGCTTCAAAACCAAGCGAGAACACATGCTGCGAAGAGCGTGATTTTGCGAAAGATACTTGGCATGGACACACAGGGAGGAATCATGGGAAGCGTTTCCCAGGCTGGGATTAGGGGACTCTCCTCCGTCTCGGGTGCCATGAAGAGCTTGAAGGGATTCAGCGCCCACCCCCCGGGATTGGGAAACATCGACAATTCCTGCTACCAAAACAGCATCTTACAGGGACTCGCGTCTCTAAAACCACTGCCGAAGTACCTCGCCGATTCCGTCCCAGACCCCGAAGCCGACCGCCAAAAAGTCGAAGCCGTCGATACCCTGCGCAACTTGATCGCGGACCTGAACAGCGCTGGGAACTATGGGAAGACGCTGTGGACGCCCGGCGCATTAAAGAACATGAGCACGTGGCAACAGCAGGACGCGCAAGAATACTTCTCCAAGCTCCTCGACGAGGTCGACAGAGAGATCGCCAAGGCCGCCAGCGCGACGCAGAAGTTGCCCGGCTTCGAATCGGAATGCTCCAATGACGACACGGCGGCAAGCCAGCATAGTGATGACAGTGGTTATCAGAGCACATCAACTATTTCGAAGATCAGTATGGCATCCAAGGCTTTGCGAAACCCTTTGGAGGGGCTGATCGCGCAGCGAGTGGCCTGTGTAGAGTGTGGTCACTCTGATGGTCTCTCGATGATCCCGTTCAACTGCCTCACACTCAGTCTAAATACAGACAGCAACGATCACGACCTCTACGAGCTGTTGGACGCATATGCCCACATCGAATCAATTAATGGTGTGAACTGTGGCAAATGCGCTCTCCTCAAGGCGAAAAAGCTTCTCACAATGCTCATTGAGAGGGCAGAGAAGGACCACACTGCCGAGGAGAAGATGAAAGAGCCAAAGTCTCGACTGGAGGCTGTGGAGGAAGCACTAGAGGAGGACGACTTCGAGGAAAAGACAATCACACAGAAGTGCAAGTTTCCACCACAGTTCAAGGTTCTGTCGACAAAGACAAAGCAAGCAGTTATTGCACGCCCGCCGCAGAGTCTTGTTGTACACATGAACAGGTCGGTTTTTGACGAAAATACCGGCATGATGTACAAGAACTCCGCAGGTATCCAGTTTCCCCTGACCCTTGACCTTGGTCCGTGGTGTTTGGGGAGTGCTAGCAGGGCAGCTGCCCGCACTTCAATGGATGGAGCGGCATCGCCACCGGCTGATTCGGAGGAAGAGCAATGGCTGCTGGACCCAAGATCGTCAATGATTGCTGGCGACAAGGGCAAGTCATACATCACCGGCCCAATATACGAGCTCCGTGCTGTTGTCACCCATTACGGCAGACACGAAAATGGCCATTACGTCTGCTACCGAAAATACCCCCGTCACTCGCCCCCAACCAATGGAGCGGCTGTCGACCCCGACGATGCACAGAATGATGACCTTGAACCGAGCACTCCTACCGAGAAGTCTGAGACTCGAGTAGACGATGAAGTCGAGGTGGAAATGGACTGGTGGCGCCTCAGCGACGACAGCGTGTACAAGATTGACGAGGAGCAGCTTCTGGGCCAGCACAACGTGTTCATGCTCTTCTACGACTGCGTCGATCCCACCATCATGCCCACATCCGAGGTTGCTGTTGCGGAGGAGGCGGGTACCGCAAGCACGTATGTCGCTGCAGACGACGACGAGACGCCAAAGGTCGAGAAGCCTGCCTTCACCTGCACGGTGACAGAAATCACAGAAAGCGAAGAGGACGAGGGCCAAGAGACGAACGGGGTCACTTTTGTGACGACGGCGGAGTCGACGGCTGGTTCGGACGAGACGGCGTCGTCCGTTCCGCTCCCGTCTGAGGTGGATGATGATTTGGCGCAGGGCAAAGCTGAGCCGGGCGTGGCTAAACAGTCCACGCGCGTCATCGCGGTCTGAGGCCGCATGTTCTGGCAGATTGTAAATGACCGGAACAAAGCGGATATCGGTTTACAGCAGCATAGCGAAGGCGTTGGGTTCGCGGCAATACCACGAGACACACAGGAGGGTTGGCTTGGGATCTGGTTGACGAGAGCGAGTCCTGGACTTCGGGCCGGGCATGTTTGACTACTTTGTATCGTAATGTCATAAGGTTAATACACGGACAAACAATGATGAACATGCCCTGTGCTGCTGGCCCTGAAATGAAGTTGACACTTTCCAAACTGCTAACTAACCACTCACTCCATGGCAGGCCAGAAGTGCTCCTCGGCAAGCAACACCTCCCTCCAGACCTTCAACGCCCGCTCCTTGAGCCCCTGCGCAGCCTCTCCGCCCTGCTGCTCGACCGCGTCGTCGAGGATATCCCCAAGGTTGTCCACGAACTCTCGGAACTCGGGGCTGCTCCAGTTGGGAATGAACTCCCCCCTCAACGCCCCGCCATCCGCATCGTTACTTCCATCGCCGCCAGTCTCCAGCGCGTCCCGCGCCCCGGACCAGGCGTCGAGGTAGCACTTCTCCGTGGCGTACAGCAGCACCGCGCCCTCGAGCCATCCCAGCGGTCCATCCGCCCTAGACACGCTCCCGAAAAGCTGTTCAAAGCGCCTCAGTCCTTCCAGTTTCTCCTCCTGCGCCACGGTGGCGCCGTTGGACGTGGGCAGGTTCACGTCGATACCGAAGCGTGCCGCCGCGTCGACGAAGAACTTCTCCTCGCGCCGCACGTTGACCAGCGCGTCGACGAGCCACTGCAGCAGCCTCTCCTCCGCAGGCTCCGATGATGCCGTGCCGTTGACGACGTCCGGGAGCTGGAGCGCGTCGAGGAGCCGGCCGACGCCCCTGACGTAGGCGTGGATGTACAGCCTGTCGTTGGCGAGCCAGCGGCCCAGGACGTCCTTGGGGCACCGGCCGGCGGCCGCGGCGCAGAGGAAGGCGGACTGCGTCGCGCGGCGGTAGGACGCCGGGTCCGAGGCGAGGAGGTCCTTGGTCAGAGGCATCGTTTCTTTCGTGTAGCTGAGGATGAGAGTCTACGAGTCTGTTTCTCTGATTGGATGGGCGGGAAAGGTGGTGTGTAGAGAAGGACAGTGTGTGAACCAAAATGCTGAGTGAGCAACCTGTCCTCCTCTGCGCCATTTGCAGCGAGGAGAAGGATGGGCTGACGTTGCAGCAACCCAGTAGTTACTAAGCCTTGGCTGCATGGTTTCCATATCCACCGTGATAGGTTGCTTCGACCGCAAGCTCTAATGGTCCCCCCTTATTGTGAAATGTTTAGTAAACCAGCAGCTGGTGTTTCTTTCATCGTCATGTATTCCGAATAGCTATGTCTCTAGAATGGCTGCTAGAGCCCCCTTGTGATGTACAAAGCTTCACCGTCAACGCCCCAGTAACCCGAAGAAAAAGGCATCATCTCTTGAACCACATAATCAAGATGCCAGGGTTTTCTTTTTTTCTTTTTTGGTTCTTGTCCCCCTTTTAGGTTGACTCCGTCCTTTTGATGCACACTCCAAGAACTCCCCGCTTGATCCAGGAAAATAAGAGAAACCAATCCTCTCACCGGCTAGAAGTGCCGGCATTCGCCAGCCAGTCCGAGGGCGCTGCGGAGCCCTTGTAGGCAAAGCCGACGACGAGCATGAGGGTAATGAAGACAAGCAGGCCGAAGAAGAGAGCACGGCGGACGAGCGGGGAGAGGCGTCCCTCGTCGAGGGCCTGCGAGTTCCAGGCGTTGCGGACCCTAGCGACGGCGCCCTGGCCCGAGGTCTTGAGCTGGTCCCAGCCGGTCGAGTAGATGACGAGGCCGAAGAGAGCGATGGAGTAGCCGATAAACTGCATCACAGTTACGCTGGTGTGCCAGATGATGACGGAGGCGATGATGAGCAGAATGTTCTTGAGAATGCCGGTAAGGGTCATGACGAGGCCGGACGTCTTGCCAATCTGGATGCTGTTAGTGATCACGGATGAGACGGGGGGGAGCATCGGCGAACGTACGAGGAAGACGCTGGAAACGTTGAGCATAAAGGCGACGCCAGCGTTGAGCAGCAGCATGACGACACCGGTCCGCTGCAAGTCCTCCATCTTGAAGGTGCTGAACTCGCTGGCCCAGGCGACGAAGAAGTTCATGACGGCACAGACGGGGGCGTAGTAGTACAGACTGACGAGCGGATCCATCTTCTGGGCGCTCTCATCGCCCTTGAGCAGAACCTGAATCATGACAAGGCGCACAGCCTCGAAGAGAATGCCGCCCATTTGGAAGATGAAGCCGATCCAGGAGAACTCGATCTCACCAAAGGAGGCGAGGGCGACACCGGCGACGATGAGCAGGATGTTGTAAAACGTCTTCATGGACGGCTCGGCGACGCCCCAGATCCAGCTGACGAAGAGAACAGCGACTGGTGCGCCGGCCTTGAGCATCTGGATGAAGGAGACGGAGAGGTACAGGTAGACCAGGTTGGAGCAGACGAGGGAACCCGAGTACAGGAGGCCGATGGGGACGATGGCACGCAGGTAGATGCGGCCCGTCATCTTGACCTTGTGGCGGCCATCGAGGAGGCTGGTGGTGCGAGCGAGCACTTGAGTTGCGAGGGTGGAGAAGACGAGATGCCAGAAGGTCAGAATCACAGCTGGATGGACAATCGTTAGTGAATGAGATGGGAGAGGCCCGCCAAGAACACGCTGGTGAGGGTTTCTTGGCGTGGATGAGAGGCTACGTACGGTACTCTATGTCAAGGTCAGCTCATGCCGGGCTTACGGATTGTGAGAAGTCTCTTACTGAAGCCTGCGGTGTCCAGCAGCCACTTGTTAAAAAGAATGGTAACGTTTGAGAAGAAGATCCAACTCCTAGGCTACGGTTAGACGAGAGACGGGATGGGCGAGGAGTCTAAAGAGCCGGCGACAGCGACGTACGCAATGAAGAAGGCGGGATGGGCAGCCTTGGAAGCGATGGGCTTCTCCGTCGTCGGGAGTGTGGTCATGATGACGATAACCAAGAAATGTCGAGCGCTACGAGAGTCAAGAGAAAGATGGAAGCGTATGATCAGGAAGTGTGTCCAAGAAAGGCCAAGGGAGTTGTCGGCCGGGTCGTCGGAGGTACGGCGACGGAGACGGGCGGGTGTGGGCCGGAAGGGGGAAGGGCAGTTCGGGAATAGCCCAGGGGGAAGGGAACGAGAATCGACGCGTCAAGAAGAGGGTATCAACGAGGACGGAATGAATGAGTGGGCGCAGCGATTGAACCACCAACGATAAAAGAATGATGGAGGTGGGAGGAAAAGGAAGACGGTGGCGTGGCGTAGCAGGCAGCGAGCGAGCGAGCAGTGAGCTTCACCAGCAACCGCGTTGAGAGGGAGTGATGAGGAATAGGAATGAATGGAGAAAGGAAGGAAAGGCCCGGGGTACAAGAGGGTGGTAGTGGTAGTGGTAGTGGTAGTGGTGGTGGTGGTGGTCGCTGATGGTAGGTACCTACCTGCCCAAGTGGAGGTTGTGGTGGTTGGAGCGTGCCTGCAGGCTGCAGCCTGCGCTGCGGCACAGGAACGGAAACCCCAACTGATGGGCAAGGCAAGCCCCCCTTTTGGAGGCGGATTTTCTCGTGTTAGGTACCTGCCTTACTATTCCCGCCGTGGAGATACTCCTGGCGCCGGCAACCGCAGCTTCAGGTTCCCGGCCTGGGGCCGACGGGATGGCCAATTGCACCTGAAATGGCAAGAGCCGCTATAGTCGGGCGGCGGTGGGCACGTGGATAGTGGACTAATACGAAAAGGACTGCCGGTATCATATCCTCCCCTGGTAATATTTCCTCTTACAGCAACTTCGGACAAGTTTGATGCGGATTGCTTCTTGTAGAGAGACGCAAGCTATTCCGTGTCGTTGTATGGATAGTAGTTGCAGACTGTTTGTACGAGGCAATACCAAACAAATGTAGGAGAGACAAACAGGCAAAGCAAGTACTGGGCTGAAGGAAGGGGCTTTGGTTGGTCAGTCAAGTAAGGTAAAAGACAGTTGGCAACTTGGAGAGACACGAGGCATCGGAAACAAAGACAAAAGCAGGCATAGAACCCAAACGCACAAAGGAAAAAGGGGATGTGCGCGCATTCCCCTGCCATTCAATTCATCCTGCAAAGAAAGTTTGTTTGACATGGCCCCGCGATTGCAACGGATTGACGAGCTGGTGCTAGGTTAGGGCAGTGCCTGAACATGACCCAATCCTGCTATATGAGTCGGTACACCGTGTTCAGCTGAGACAGCTATCCGTTCTACTAGGCTGGAAATACACCGGCAGAAAAAGGACCCTACAGGAAATCTATGGCCAACAATACGGAGAACCTGGTGCTTAGTAGATACACTACACTAGCCCATCGCGCGCCGAGATACCCGATTTGCCGCCGACCTCCATGTTGCTTGCCGGTTACCTACCTTGAAGGTACGGAGTACTGCACTACGTACATATGTACCTCGTTCTACTTGACTGATCAGGCAAGGAAGGGACTCCATATCGTGTCGTGTTTTCCGTTTAATTTAAGCTCAATGGACAGGGATTATGCCCCGCTTATACCTACACTACCGACTAAGCCGAAGTTGGGTCGGTAAACGACAGGACACAATCTGTCGCTGCCGCTGTTGCCCTGGTTTGTTTTCGACGAGCTCCTTCTCTCGCATGGTGAGATTAGGTAAGGCTTCCATCCTGCGTCAGAGGATGCAAACGACTCAAATGTTCATCTTGTCGGTTGACTGCTGTCTCTCCATCTAAGACCCGTCCAAATGGCTGGAGTCTCTGGCGCCAAAATGTCGCCAATCGTCAAGACACGCACCCTTGCTCGTGGGCCCGGACGTAGGAATCAGACGGCTGCCGTATCTCTGTACCTGCGTGAGGCCCTGCATTTCCGAACCTCTCGCTATCTTAGTGTATGCAGTGTAAGAAATACGGATACTAAGTACATTCAACTGGGGCAATCCTCAAGCCTTGAGGCCAGCCGTGTTCGACTGGCAAGGGTCGGCGACTTCGACAACTTGCAACGAACTCGTCGACGACTTTCGTCTCCGGTTGCCCACCGGCATCCACCCGTCAACTGAACTTGCCCAACGATACCAAGGACGATGCCGGCCCCCAAAAGTGTAAGCCTGCAGTATGATTCTCTGCCAAGACCATGGGCCGCATCGAAGCTGCAAGGGGCCTTTCCAGAAGCCGCCGACGCGCACGCAAGCTGGCGGCGTCCTCGTTCGAAGCTTTTCTCTCGTATTTTCGATTTTGTACCAGTGTATAGTAGACACTGAAAATGTGGCTGGAATTGTGTTGAAATCCGTGTATTTTGCCTCCACCGTTGGGTCGTTGAGGTAAAGGAAAAAAAAAAAAAAAAAAAAAAAGGTACCAGGAGCTGTAATTTGAGAGAGTGGCTTGACTCGTCTTCGATGAGCTTCGTCTATCCGGCTGATCGACATCACCACTTGCTTCACCAACTCATCTCAGTGAGTCAGTCTGCTATGGCACTGCCGTTTGTATATATCGACTGACCAGCTGCCGTAGATCTAACAGCAATTACAAACTGCACGTCTGCATCTCGTGGATCTTAAGACATGAGCTTCCCTTGGCAGACGCCTCTTGCAAGACTATTCAGCCGATTAGCATCAAAGATAAGACCTGCGGCAGGGTCGAGTGGGAGCCGGAGGCTTGGACTCGCCTGGTCCAGGCCGACTCGACGCTGCGGCAGGTCTGAACTCTGGGCTCGCTCAGGCCACCAAATATCGAGAGAGTTCACAGCTTCAGGCCATACCCCTCACTCACTCACGCCTCTTGTCCGGCCTTCCTGCAGCCGTGTGCGGATGTAATTGTCCGTCCTATTACTTCTTGGCCTGGCACGTTGTCTACTCCTCTCCATTCGACATTCACATCCATCAAGTCATTGTGAGGATCGAGCGCGTCCTATCCATTCCTTTCCGATATAGACCGCTCACTCGACTGAGCACCCACCAGACCGTCATGAACAAGCCTTCATCGGGCCATAAGATCAAGTATCTGGCCGTCCTCGCCTCCGTCGTATTCATATGGCTAGTGTGGCATCTTGATCTCCACGAGGAAGTGGCCGAGAAAGCCCGCCAGATTGCCCATCCGCACGGCTCCTCTCACGATGCCTTCAAGGCCGGCGGAAACGTCTTCGCCGACAGCGAGGTCTTGCCGCACGAGAAGGCCGTCGAGTACTGCGACCACTATCGCCTGAAGGCCGCCTCCCACGACCTCGTCCGCAACCGCAAGGTCTACGATCTGCTCCTCGTCAACACGGAGCTCGAGATGCTCGAGGTGCGGATGGGCCAGATGGCGCCGTATGTTGACTACTTTGTCATTCTCGAGTCTGACAAGACTTTCACGGACCATCCAAAGCCGCTGTACGTCAAGGAGAACTGGGACCTCTTCAAGCCGTGGCACCACAAGATGATCCTGCGAAAGATGGACCTCGAGGCTCTCAAAGACGGGTCGACGTGGGCCCGCGAGACCAAGAGCCGCAACGCCATGTACGAGCAGATCATCCCCACCCTCGAGGACGAGCAGGCCGCGTCCATCGACGACATCCTCATCGTCTCCGACGTCGACGAGATCCCCAAGCCCGAGGTGCTCCGCGCCCTGCGCAACTGCGAGGTGCCCCAGCGCATCACGATCCACTCCAAGATCTACTACTACTCGTACCAGTGGCTGGGCCGCAACGACTGGAACCACCCGCAGGCGACCGTCTACCGCGGCGCCGACACGGTGCTCCCGGACGACCTCCGCGGCAACGCCAACGACTTCCACTTCCCCTACGGCGGCTGGCACTGCAGCTACTGCTTCAGCACCGTCGAGGAGCTGGCCCAGAAGATCAACTCGTTCTCGCACTCGGAGCTGAACAAGCCCGAGTTCAAGGACCCCGACTACGTCGTCGAGGTCGCCCGCAAGGGCAAGGACATGTAAGCTTCACATTCACTCGTCGAGTTCTCGACCCGTCACTGACAACTCCTTCGCAGATTCGGCAGAGGGGATTCCATCTTCGATCGCATCGAGGACAACCACGATGTCCCCGACTACGTCAGGCGTAACAAGGACAAGTTCAAGTTTCTGCTGGACCGCGACCCGCCCAACGGCAACTTTAGGGACTACACCCCCAAGTAGTAGACCTCATTCGCCAAGTAAACCAGTAACCAGATCTATCCCGGAATCTTCCTGTAGAGTAATCAGCCATCTCCAGCCACCAGGGCTTAGTCAAGACGGGGTGGCAGGCGTCTTCTTTTCTTTTTGTGGCAGTGTATCATAATCCGGGTATATGTGATAGATGTATCAGCATCAGGAAAGCAAACAACGTCCCAGTTTCAACCGTGTTCAGATACGGCAACTTTGCCCCGGAGTGAAGCAGAGACGGAGCAGGCACAGCACATGTTACAGTTGCTACTCTCTCCCCAATAGGCAAGTAGGCCAACTCCCCCACTCCCTGTTCGTCGACAACTCGAGGCGGCATCCCGTGGATTCCGAGGCCCCCGGCGAATTGCTTCATGACAGGGAGTTAGAGAAAGCGAGAGGCGCAAATAAGGTTTCTTTACCCACCCATCATCGCCGTACCGCCGGAAACTTTCTGACGAGATGGCCTGCGCCGGCCCCAACCGCAGGCAGCACCCCTCCTCCTCAACATATGTAGGTTACCCAACGCAGCAGCAGGCATGCATGGACCTCCAGAGGCTCCAAGTCTGGCAAACCTTGCCCTCTGCAATGTCGATCCCGCCCAAACTCTCTCGCCCTTCCGGAAAAACTCTACGACACGGCATTTGGCCTACACGAAGCCGCAAATAGAAGATGGGGGGGGGGGGGGGGGGGGGGGGGGGGGAGGGTGGAGGATGGAGGGTGGGAGATATTCTCCATCTCCATATGCACGCACACACATGTCGAGCCCGCGACGAACTGGCCAACCTGAACGGACAAGCATGAGAGATTCCTCATCCCCCTCTCCCAAATGCCTTTCGTAGAATTCACCATCACCAAGTCCATCCCACCGGATATTTCTTATCAAAGTTTTCCTCTTCCTTCAAACAGTGCCCGCGAACGAGTCAACGACGGTAGACACAGGACCGGGATCTCCAGGTCTAACAACCGGTGCCATCCATTCTTCTTTGCCCTACGCTTTCCCCAGCGGTTCCCTGCGGTTTCGGAGAATGTACTGGGGGAGAACTTGTGACAGGACAGGAGGGCCTTTTGAGGCACGACGAGCGCGCCAAGGCCGCATTCCATATAAAGTCCGAAGGCCGTGTTAGTGATAGGTAGTCACAGCGGACGTTACGGACATTTCTTTCCCTCCGAGCCTTCTCCCGGATTCATCGCGGGTTGGTGGGTCACGTTATAGACGTGTAAAAGGTGCCGTCGCTCGGAAAAGAAACCTTGGCCCTTTCTATGTGTTCAGTAATCTGTAGTCTCTAAAGACGGACCTGAGACAAGACATGACACTGCCAACGCATCTCTGTACGGCTTACTGGGATGGGGTTAACGACAAGGACCTGAGCCGTCTTGGCCCGTTGCCCGTCATCTTGGCCGGCCGCTCCGGCTTCGGGGCCCGGATCGCCGGCCAGCTCGGTCAGATGCGGAGCGGCCAACGGCATCGTGTCGAGCAAACTCGTCAGGGGAGGCTCGGATAACTAGAGAGTTCCTTAAGGAATACTATAACGAGGCTTTGAAATCCCACAAGCCTGCTATTCTACAGAAAAGAGTGCCGAAAGCCCACCGGCCAATATTGGTCAACCTGGAGTAGTGATGCTCCCTTAAGCTTCTGTTACCTCTTATGCTGTGTTCAACACCCAGGCCATGCAACGGTCTAACGCGCTCTCGTTCCTTTCCGGTTGGAAGTGACCCGCCTCGGGCTCCTAGTGATCAGCCCGCTTCAAGCCGCCTCTTCTTCTCTTCGGGTTGTGGTTTCGATTCGCCTTGGGCTCCTCGTGATCGGACCGCATCTAACGACTTCTACTTCTCCTCCGGCTGTGGCTTCGATCTCTCCTGTCGCGGCGTGATGAAAGGCTCCTATCCCTTCGGCTACGGCGATCCCGATCACGGTCTCTGTGCCTGTCCCTGTCGCGATCTCGCCGGTCTCTGTCCCTCGACCGGTCCCTATCACGATCTCGGTCTCTCCTGTCCCTATCCCGGTCCCGGTCTCTATCGCGGTCCCTCGCCCGGCTGCGGCTCCGTGACCGGCTGCGGCGGCGATCGTCACGATCGTCCCTCGCAAGATCGTGAGGCCGTTCTCGGTCTCTTCCGGGCGGCACGTACCTATCGATTTCGTCCAGATCTCGCTTGCGTTTGGCTTCGGGAGACCGCTCCCCCGCGCTTCTCTTATCGTCGATGCCAGGGACTGGCATACCCTTCTCCCGAGCCTCGCGCTGAGCCGCCAAGTAAGCCTTGGCCTCTTTTTCTCGCTTACGAACTTCGTCCATCTTGGTCATTTCTCTTTCGTCTCTGTCCTTGTCCAGTTTTGACACAGACCTCACAGCCGAAGATGCGGGACGCGACCGTGACCTGCTCTTGCAGTCTCTGTCCCGATCCCGATCCTTGGCCCGGTCGGGAGACCGATCCCGTCTCGTGCGAGAACGGCTGCGGTCTTGACGAACCGATCCGCGGCGGTCGGCTCGCGGAGACCGACTACGGTCCCTTCTCTCCGTGCGAGGTCGAGATCGAGAGCGGGATTTCTCACGCCTGTCAGACCTCAAGCGAGAACGGCTCCTATCTCTTCTGCCGGCCCGGGTGCGTGAGCGGCTTCTTTCGCGACGCTCCGTTCGCTGTCGTGAGCGACTTCTATCTCTTCTGTCGGAGCGTACCCGATCGCGGCTACGATCCCTGATCACGCGAGACTTGGAGCGGCTTCTATCTCGCCTGTCGTGGCGCGGCCGGGATCGACTTCGGTGGCGGCGAGGTCTGGACCGCGACCGAGAACGACTCCTATCTCGTTTTTCGCTGCGTGCCCGACTATAGTCGCGCCTGGTCCTGGACCGCGATCGAGATTTGTCACGCCTGTCGCGATCACTCTCGCGAGGACGAGGAGACCTGGAGCGGCGATCGCGTCTGCGGCGATCGTCGTCATGCCTAGAACGACGTTTGTCTTCATCACGGTCCTTCTCGCGGTCGTCATCCTTGTCAGCATCCCGCGAACGGCTGGGACTCTTGGCCCGTTGCTCCGTCTGTTCGGTTTTTGGTGCGGCTGAGACACTGGCATCTCGTGCTTCCGTCTTTGCGACGGGCTCGGCAGGCTTCTTCGTCTCCACGACCTTTGGCGAGTCTCGGGAAGATACTTTCTTGATAGGCATGATGGCAGAAGCTGGTGCCAGCTTTCTAGGCGGAGGGGCCAGTGCTTCGTCAATTTCCATCTCCGGTTGCTTCGCCGTGACACGCTTGCTCTCCCTAAGAAGATCCGCAAGAGCCTCCTGCTCGAGTCGTTCAAGCTCTTCCTGGGATAGTTTCTGCTTGGCCTCCGCAGGCTCTTCGTGTCGTTCCTTCCGCTTGCGGTCTCTGCCCTCCCGCCGGTCGGCATCTCGCTCTCGATCGCGGTCTCTGTCACGGCCTCGGTCCCGGTCTCGGTCCCTATCCCTCCGGCGACTCCGACTGCGGCTGCGGCTGCGACTCCGACTAAGACTGCGGCTCTGGCTCCGGTCGCGGTCCCTGTCTCGACTACGCTCCCTATCTCGTTGTCGGCGACGTGTTTCCCGCTCAGCGTCTCTTTCGGCCTGGAGCTTTTCTCTAGCAGCTCGGCGGGCGTCTCTTTCGGCTTTGCGTTGGATCTCGGCCTTCTCACGTTCCCGTTCGCGCTCCCTCTCAAGTTTCTTTCGCTCCTCCCGAGCGATCTTACGCTTCTCTTCCTCAATTGCTGCCTCCTTTGCTTTCAGTTCTTGGCGAACCCTCTCCCTCTCGGCTCGTCTATTCATGGTGTCTGCGTGATATTCCTCGTCTGTTTTGGCGCCACGGGCCTGTTCGGATGCAGCCTCCTCCTCACCAAGGTCGGCACGTCGCAGTTGTCTCATACGCTCCTCGATGGCAGTCTTGTCGATGAGTTGTGTGATTACTTGCTCGGCCTTCAAGTAGACACCGGATCGTTCCAGGGCGCCATCAATCAAGGCGGCAGCCTTTCCACGATCGAGGGCTAAAAGCTGTTGTGGGTTTCGTTCGACCTCTTGCTCGGCGACCTCGAGGATGGCCTTCTTGACTAGCTCTTCGTAGTCCTGCAGTTCGTCCGTCAGTGGGAAGGGAAGCCAAGCAACAGGATGGAAGGCCTACGCTTGCTGCAAACTTGTCCCAAACTTCCTTGCGAATGGCGTCGTAGCCACCCTTCTTTTTGAAGCTATGCGCGAGGGAGTCGATGGCCGCTCGCGTTGCAGAGGGGAGAGGGAGGTCGGATGCCTTGTACTTTTTGGGAGGCGGAGGAGCATCGCTCGGTATGGCAACCGCGGCAGCATCGGTGGACGACGTGCTTGCCATCGCTGCTGCTGGAAGCGCGGCAGTCGCCATGGTCGCCTTGTTGCCGTGTGCAAGCTGTCACAATGGGGCAGGAACAACTCGGTGCTGGCGCGTTCGGTTGCTGGAGAGCAGTTCGTCGCAAAAAATGGTATCGCAGGCAGGAAGATGCTCGTCGCCTGCATTCGGGGGCGATGCTTGCGCACAGTTCGGTATCGAATCCAGTTATTCTGAGCGGTTGCGCGACATTCGTTCTTTTGAAACGCTCCGATGGCCCGACGTGGGCGTTGGGAATCGAGGTCCTGAAGCAAAGAAAGAATCAAGAACCCTTGCGTCTTCTGGAGACGCGTACCTATGTAATTATGGCGGACGCCAGTTTCTTGCATTGGCAGGCATGGGTTGATAGTGGGACCTGCCCCTGTCAGGCGTTCTTAGGTACATGTGGCCCAAGCGCGGTACTCTTGGAAGACCACTGAACTGTTGCGAGGTTTCACCGAGAGATCTACGTACAGATGGTATCCGTCCTTATTAGTTGCTCATTACTTCCAGAGACCTGTGACGAAAGCACATTTGTACACTCAACCAGATAGAACCATTGCCTAGCGCCACTTGATTTTGACGGATTCCTTAGGCGTTGACCACAAGGTGCCGAACATATCTCAAAGTAGACAGGCAAAACCATACTGGTCGGCAAATTAAGTTCGGGAAAAACTCAACCAGACGCTGCTGTGTTCAAGTGCTTAGGAGTGTGAGATGCCTCGATAACTTTTTTATTACGCCACAACTGTTTGTACTTCGTCAGGGGCTGTGTATCGAATCCTCGAACGCAAATAACCAAAAGCACCGGTATTGGTGTGGACGATGTAAAGCGACAGATGGCCCTTGAGGCATTTCAAGAAAGCCGGCGCGAACTGCCCTTACTCCTTGACCAAGAACTCCTCGATATCCTTGTCCTCCTCGTCCTCTTGCAGCTCGGCGAGCCTCTTCTCCTCGACGTCGATCATGCGCTTGAGCACGTCGCGCTGCCTCCTGCGGGCCTTCTTGCCCCAGTCGGTCGCCGTCGTGGAGCTGGGGGCGGTCTCGTCGTCGTCGCTGTCCTCGGGGATCTCGACCTGGCCGCGCAGGGTGTTGGGCTGCACCTTGGCCTTGGGGGCGGCGGGCTCGTCCTCGGGCTTGGCCTCGTGCTGCTTCATCTGCGACTTGCTGGCGACCTTCATGAGGTAGGGACGGATCAGGCAGTAGGTTCCGACGATGATGACGAGGCGGATCCACTTCTCGGGCGTCATGCCGTCGAGGGTGCCGCGCAGGTTGGTGCTGAAGCGCGTCCAGATGGTGACGAGGAGGTCAAAAGGGTTCGCCATTTTGATGGATTGAAGGAGGGCGATGCCGTACGGTCGGTAATGGGAGGCTGACGGAGATTGGGGAAATGCGACGGGAGCGCGGAAGTTGTCGGTTCAATCCCTCGACGGAAGGTACGTTGAAGAGGTCTCGTAGGGGTACAGCCGTAGGAAATAGATGCGGGTGCGCCGGATGAAGTGGCGGTTTTGGGTAGGTAGTATGACAAAAGAAACGCAAGTTGAGGATCGCAAATATTTGGGAGAGAAAAGCTGCGCAGTTCACAGGCCGTAAGCCTAAATTGCGCGCAGAGCCCCACGCAGAACCCCGCTACCCCTTTTAGCTATGGTGGCCAATTATTGGCATGCCATTGGAGAGACATGCTAGAGCACCAGCACCGTACAAGGGTCTTACAGGGGCTTTGCCAGTGATGTCACAGAGCACGAAGAACACCTCTACGGCGTATAAATTGAAAGTTGAAGTACTGGACTGCAGCGATAAAAGTCAGGTTGACATGGGGCAATTTCAATGTTCCGATGCAAACATAAGTGGTATTATGATTTTAAAGGCCGAAGTACTCTATACAGGTCAAGGAATATCTACCGTCAGACGCCGAGTGACCTCTAGAAACAAAATGTACGGCTTAGTCATACTTTTCGACAGCACGAAATCATCGCGATATCATGTGATTCCCCTCCGTCTGCTCTCTTGCCTCAAGATTCTGTGATTGAAGAGTTCATCAACCTCGTCTGGCTCAAGTTGGGATATATCACTGACCCTTGATTTCTACGTTGTCTGAAAACCTGCAAATTGACAACAAACTTTGGCTGACCTGTATTTGGTCTCCGGCTGGTCATCGTCATCCTCACGACGCGTCCCGTCGCGTAAAGTGGGACTCAAGCACCCTCCCTCTGTCATCGTCACTTGAGGCACCACACGAATATGGCAGACTCGGCAGAAGAGGAACGGCGCGAGGTAAGGCCGCGTATTCACCCGCCACTATAAGCCTTGCACTCACATCCCACCTCAGCGCCTCAAGGCCGCCCTCTGGTTCGCAGTCGGCAAGATCGTCGACGAAGAGTCGATCAAGCAGGGCTGCAACGCGACACCTCAGTTCATCGGCGCACTGACCGAGATGGTGTGGGCTCAGATAGGTGGGAACTAACAGACCACACACCACTCGACGAAGCTGACAACCCCTTCCAGAGTCCGTCGCCATAGACCTGGAAAACTTCAGCCGGCATGCCAGCAGGAATAGGGTCAACTCCGACGACGTAGTCCTGCTGGCGAGGAAGAATCCCGATCTTCTGGATCTTATTAAGGAGTTTGTCGAACAGCAGAAAGCAGACAAGGCGAAGAAGGGCAAGGGCAAGGAGAAGAGGTGAAGGACCCAGACAAATGTGACCCCCCTGGGAGATTAGAGCAGACAGGACCGGCTGTGAGGGAATCGGCCTCTGTGACCATTGATACCCACAAAGAAACGACTTTTACGAACACATCATTTGCACATGCCATCTTGACAATCCACTTAATCCGGACGGAAACGAATCGTCGATGATTGCAAACATACATGTTTTGAGGTATCTTGTAGCAACCCAGCACGCCAAACTCCTGCCCTTGATATCCGACAGACCAACGATGGTCTGTGTCGTCCACTCCTCGATAAGACTGCTTGTTTCGTTTTACACGGCAGTATCACTAACTCTGATCCCGCCTTCGTCGTTCCTCCGCAGCCTCAAGCTCGTCCAGTTCATTAAAGAGCTTCCACTCGTCCTCCGTGAGATGGAACCACATGGAGAGGCCCGTTATGAGCGCCCAAAGCTCGCCAGCAATCACCAAATGCACGAACTCCAGCCCCAAGAAGTTGGTGAGACCTCTCATGGTCACGCCGCTGAAGATATTGACCTCGTGAATGTCGAACGTCGGAAGACCCATCCTGTGGCGGTACGACCTCGCAACAAGCCGCAGAGCGAAAGCCTCGTAAGGTGACACAAGGACATATCCCGCAATGACCGTGAAAATGTCAGAAGCCAGACACGCGGGAAGCCTTGTCAGCATCGTATCCATGTACTGCACAGACGTGTGGCCGTAGCCAGGGCCCTCCGGACCCGTGCTTGGGCGAAGCTCGGCAGACCAAAGTCCTGGCGGGGCATCAGTCGAGTCTGTAGCCTCGACATCGAAGCTGATGAGGGTTGCGCTAACGCCACCATCCTCCTCATCGTCGCTTCCATAATCGTCTCCTCTCGCCGAGAAGGCGCTCGGACGACGGACTGCCTGCACCGGGGCGGCTTCGTTGCTTTCAGGGATGATATCCTCGGGTACCTCTTCGTTCGGGGTCTCGGAGCGGGGCTCCCCCTGTTGTGGCTCGACCTCAGGCGCCACCTCCGGTCCCAGCTCCGGCTCCGGCATCTCAGGAACCGGCGCAGGCGGCGGGGCGGCGGGAGGCAGCTTGCGGTGGTGCACCGTGTTTGGCAGTCGTCCGTAAAACTCCTGCCACAGACGGCCGGTGACCTCGGTCCAGATCTGGCCCCACACGACGAACGAGACAAACGGAATTGCGTTGATGCACCATGCGCCCGCATACTTTGCTAGCGAAGGAACGCTGAGGTCCTCTGGTAGTTCGGGGGCTGCGATGGGCGAAGTCGGCGATCCGGGAATGAAGAAGCTCAGCGAAGGAAGCCACTTGTTGGATGGAATGATGTCCAGTCTCTGTAGAAAGACGTAAAGCTGAAGATGTACCCGGATGTATGATAGACCTGCGTTGATCCACCGGTTCTTTCTCGGGAAAGGGTACACATAGTAAGTCGCCATTTTGAACAAATGACTGCCCAGGAAGGTTGGCAGACCGGTTGTGAGGGCACTCGATAGTGAGCGCTGACTTCTCTCATACTGTAGCAGCTGAAAGAAAGGAATGTCGGCGTAGCGTTTGTACAGAAGGATGCGCAGTCGCATGCCGTTGATGCCCCAGACTCCTCCTATCTCCAGGGCGCGTCCAAAACGGAGCAAGCGAGTGCCGACGGCATCTTCGTAGTTGAAGTACCTGCGTACTGATTCGACTTCGGCGGAAGAAGGCGGGTTGTCAGGTTCGGCCACTCCTATGACTTGCATGACCTCGTTGTGTGACCGAACCATGTCGCGGTTCATTCGCTTCGTCTCTGGGTTGACAGGTCGACCGCGACTGTCGTATTGTTGATCCGGTACCCGCGGGTCTGATTCTCCTTCGCCTTCCACCACATCATCGAACGGCGACCGGCCCTAAGATGTCTGGTTAGTTGTGCGCTCGCAGAGAATGGGTAGTAAGCAAGTACCAAGGCCTGCGCAGTCAGAGGGCCTAGCCTCGTCATATTGGGTGATGACTGCGATCACAACATGGAAGCGCCGGGGCTAAAAAGTGCAATCGATAGTTTATCGTCCGTTTTGACAATTCGAGCTGGCTTCCCTAGGCGAAAGCAGTTGTCGGGGCTCACTGGCCAGGAACCTGCGTTTGAAGTGTTGTAAACCGGGAGGATCTCCGGAGCTCCCACTGTTGAAGTGGAGCAGAGAGCTCCCAGCAGGGTGGGTCTTTGATTAGATACGACTATCGATAAGAACATCCCGCCGACATCAGAAGAAAAATTTCGAGAAATCCGCCCGATTCACTGCTTATCGCGACTGACGGCGTCGCTTTTACAACCTGCAAAATGGCCAGCAAGCAGCCCTTCAAGACCACGTTCGAGCCCGAAAGGGTCCTTCGCCCAATTTTCACCGGCGGCTCCGTCGCATTGGACAATGGTGCCAAGATTCTGGCCACTCCCCTCGGGGAAGACGCGATCTTGACCAATCCCTCTAACGGGAAACATCTTGCAAAGATCGAAGGAGTATGCGCCCCGACGACATGCTTAACGGGGGAAATGCTGACGGCTTCACTCAGGATGGCGAAGCAATCTCGACCCTCACCCGTATGTTCCCCCTCGAAAGCGACTGAACGCGCCCTAACGTAGCCATTTCAGTGACCCCCTCGGGATCGCATCTCATCATCTGCTCCAAATCCCTGTCGATGAAGATCTACGCCCTGAAGACCGCCGAAGACGGAACGATCGAGACCACGTTGACCCGATCCCTCAAGCCGCACGGCACCCCCGTCGTCGTCCTCGCTGTCGACCGAACGAGCACCCTTCTTGCGACCGGAGGAACCGATGGAGCGATTAAGGTCTGGGATATTGTCGGAGGCTACATCACCCACACGTTCCGCGGCCCGAGCGTTCTCGTCTCGGCGCTGCACTTCTTCGAGGTCGCCGCCCGCTCGAACGATTTCGAGGTCGAGAAAGCCGGAAAAAGGGGAAAGAAGTCCAAGGCCGAGGAGCAAGATGACGGCGCGTCGACGACAAATTGGCGCCTCGTGTCTGGTAGCCAGGACGGCAAGGTGCGCGTCTGGGATCTTCACAAGCGTGCCGCTGCGGCAAGCCTAGACTCCCACGTCTCCAACGTCCAGGGCCTGGACTACTCCCCCGAACAGAACTGCATCGTCTCGGCAAGCAGAGACAAGACGATTATCTGGTGGGACGCGAAGACGTGGAAGATCCGCAAGATTGTTCCCTGCCTCGAGCTCGTTGAGGCGGTTGGTTTCGTCGACGGCGGCCGTCTGACCTACTCTGCCGGAGCCAAGGGCTGCCTCCGTATCTGGGACACCGACACCGGCCGCGAGTTGACCAAGGACCAGCCTGCCAAGGCCGAGGCAGAGGGCATCGTCAGCGCCGTGTCGTATCCCGAACTCCCCTTTATTTTGTGCGTACAGGTGGACCACACTCTTGCGCTCTACAACGTCCCGGAGAAGAACGCCGTCGAGGGCTCTATGCTGGAGCCTTTCAGACGGATATCCGGAACCCACGACTCGATCATCGACATGAGCTACCTCCTGCCCGATCGCTCCGTGCTTGCTCTCGCCACCAACGCCGAGGACATTCGGATTGTTTCCGTGAAGGACTCCGAGGCTGGTGCCACGGCAGAGGGCTCAACATACTTTGGCCAGGACTTGGCTCTGTTGAAGGGGCACGATGATATTATCGTCTCCCTGGATGTCGACTGGTCTGGTTACTGGATTGCTACGGGTGCCAAGGACAACACTGCTAGGCTCTGGCGTGTGGACCCGGCGAACAACTCGTACACTTGCTATGCTACCTTTACTGGACACACGGAATCCGTTGGTGCCGTTGCGCTGCCCAAGCAACCGCCCGCGGAGTCTTCGGCACAGTTCAAGGACCCCCTGAACCACCCCCCTCCTTTCCTGTTTACCGGTTCTCAAGATCAAACAGTCAAGAAGTGGGAAATCCCAAGGGAAGCTCAGCAAACCAAGAAGAGCGGCTCCCGTGCCTTGTTCACCAGGAAAGCCCACGACAAGGACATCAACGCCATGGATGTCCACCCCTCCAGCCAGCTCTTCGCATCCTCGTCCCAGGACAAGATGGTCAAGATTTGGTCGGTGACAGAGGGTGAGGTCCAGGGCATCTTGCGCGGTCACCGCAGAGGTGTGTGGTCCGTCAAGTTTGCCCCCGCCCAGTGCCCCTCCATCCAAGGAGACGAGGGCCAGGTGGCCGGCAAGGGCGTCGTCCTGACCGGAAGTGCCGACAAGACGGTGAAGCTGTGGAGTCTGACGAACTACTCATGCATCAGGACGTTCGAGGGCCACTCCAACAGCGTCCTGAAGGTCGTCTGGCTGAACATGCCCAAGGCGGAGGGCAAGGGCAAGAAGCAGGTCCAGTTCGCCAGCGCGGGCAGCGACGGCCTCGTCAAGGTCTGGGACGCCAACTCGGGCGAGGCCGAGTGCACCCTGGACAACCACGAGGACCGCATCTGGGCCCTGGCCGTCAACGGCGCCGACAACACCATCGTCTCGGGCGACGGCGACTCCATCGTCACCTTCTGGAAGGACACCACCACCGAGTCCCAGGCCGCCGCCACTGAGGCCGCCCAGAAGCTGATCGAGCAGGAGCAGGAGCTCGAGAACCACATCCACGCCGGCTCCTACCGCGACGCCATCGTCCTCGCCCTCCAGCTCAACCACCCGGGCCGCCTCCTCAGCCTCTTCACCTCCGTCGTGACCTCCAGCACCCCCGACGAGGGCAGCCTGTGCGGCCTGAAGGCGGTCGACCAGGTCCTGGCCACCCTCTCGGACGAGCAGATCTTCACGCTGCTCCTGAGGCTGCGCGACTGGAACACCAACGCCCGCACGGCCACGGTCGCCCAGCGCATCCTCTGGACCCTCGTGCGGAGCTACCCGGCGTCCAAGCTGTCGAACCTCTCGGTCAAGGGCGCGCGCGGGCAGAAGAGCCTGAAGGAGGTGCTCAACGCGCTCAAGGTGTACACGGAGAGGCACTACAGGAGGATGGACGAGCTCGTGGACGAGAGCTACTTGGTGGAATATACCCTGCGGGAGATGGACAGCCTCGCGCCCGCGATAGAGGACGTCGACATGGAGGACGCGATGGACGTGGAGAGGGATGCCATCATGGCGGCGTAATAGGCTGTACAAGTGTAGAAAAAAGTTTCGAATATTATTGGGTTTAGAACTGTATCCGAACTATCATGCCTTTATGCATGGTCTCTTTCCATGTCTGGCATCCCGAACGACCTGAATGTGATCGTATTCCGGCCCAGCTCGCCTTTCTCACATTCTCACACGCTGGAACTCAGTTGCGTATGAGAGATCTCAGAATCCGAGTGTGTGCATGAAAGGGACGACCGTCGATATTAACGTACTCGATTACAAACCAGCATGTCACTAACTGCCCTTGCGGGCTTTCTGGGAGTCTTCTCCCAGCTGGTCCCCCGAGTTTGATTCTGAATCATGATCGGAGCCGTTCAAGGAGCTGACATCAGAATGTCGAAGGCCTTTCGTGTCTGTGGAGTCAGGCCCAATGTCTACACGTGTGCTCCAAGTATCCGACTCCGTATCATCGACCGGTCCCCAAGGCAAGAATCTCCTCGATTCGTCGTCTTCTGATTCCTCATCGCTGAGGCGCGTGGCTTCTTCCAACTGCCTCTCCAGGTCTTTCAAGAATATACCGGCGCTGATTGTGCGGGGGTGATCCGGGCCGAGCGTGTATCTTCTTCCTTCTGTGCCTTCTCTCATCAGGCTAATTGCGTCCTCGGTCCGCCCCAAATATGCCCAAGTCGTCGCCAACCATTCCATGCAATTCAGCGTCTTGAAATGGCGGTTTCCCAATGATGTACGTCTTGCTGCGAGTACAAACTCCTCCAACTCCTGGGCTTCTATATACCAGCGCTTCTTGAAGTAAACGTCTGCAAGCAGCTTTAAGCTACCCAAGGTTTCGACATGCTTCGCTCCCAGTACCTCCTTCTTCATCTCTATAACCTGTTTCGATAGCTTTTCAGCATCGTCTAAACGATCTAGCGTATAGTAGGTCAACGCTAGATTATGCATACTACTCAGTGTATCTGGGTTTTTCGGCCCCAGTACCTTCTTCGATATCTCAAAACCATCGATCTTTAACCTCAGCGCCTCGTCCAAGCGATCCTGTTTCTGGAAAATTGTCGCTAAGAGGTCCATACAGTTGAGGGTCTCGGGGTGCTCCTCTCCAGATACCCTTTTTCTCCCTTCGAAAGCCTCTGAACAAAGCTTTTCTGCCTCTCCAGGCCGGTCCAGCTCAACGTATGTGAACGCTAGACTATATTTGTCAGAGAGTATATCTGGATCCTCTCCATCTGAGGATTCTTGATGATACTTCAGCGCACGCTGGTATATCTCTGCCGCCTCACTAAAACGACCTTGCTTGCAGTAAGTATGCGCCAGATACTTCTCAGCAAGCAACGTATTGGAATGTTGCGGCCCAAATACTGCCTTATAGATTTCGTATGATCGTGTCTGGTAATCTTCCGCGTCCTTGTAATGGCCTCGATATTCGAGGTAACGGCCGACCTGTTGCGAAAGGGCTGCTTGCCGTTTAGCGTGTGGCCCTTCGGTACTATCTCCAACTCTTTCTAGAACAGCAAGCGCGTGAGGCAAGTATTTCTCACATAGCTCCCGATTGTCGTGTACTCCAAATGGAAAGGCATAATCCACGGCACTGACAGCATCTCCAGAAAAGCGCTTCATTACTCCTCTGTCCATCAATCGTTTGTGTGTGGTCAGTTGAACAAGTCGGTGCATGTTATATGAGTCGTCACTAGCTTTGGTGATGAAAGAGAAGGCTTGAAGAGTTCCGAGAGCCTCCATGAGCGCCAAATCGACATTGTCCTTTACGGCCGAGCCAGCTTTGGTTCCATGGGCAGATCCAGAACTTTCCAGCAGACTTGTATAGCAATACTCCCATACAATTGCTCTCGGTATGGCCTGGCGATCTAGGAGGCTGATGAGTGACAGGATGTCACCTGTTAGTGGTTGCTGTCGTTCTATCTGATCGAATGATATAAGCCAGGTTGCCGTGAGCGCGTGTGGTGTCTCGGAATCTCGCCCCACAGCCTCAAAATGTTCACTAAGGCGGTCTACTAGACTGAAGTCGCTCTGATCCAGCAACTTAACGTACTCGCTGACTGTTGAGGAGTTTTGTAGAATGAAGGATGCGGCCTGTGCGAGTGCCAGCGGCAGATGTTCGAGTCGCGAGGAAAGCATGGAAGCTTCTTCGGTGGAAAAGCTGATGCCTTCCAGCAGAGACCCAAGGAGTTCGTTTGTCTCGCTGTCAGTCATCTCACTAACTTGAATCGGCAGCTTTCCACGAGTCATCTTGACTCCCACCTGCCTATTTCGAGTTGTGATTAAAACCGAGCCGTGACTACATTCGGGTACGTAGCGGCCTACGGCGATGTCTGTTTGTGGCGGTTGGTTGGTCGTTGTGGTATCAGTGTTCTCGCTCCTGGGCGGGAAGAATACCTCTGTATCATCGGCATTGTCGATCACGAGGAGCCATCGCTTCCGTTGTCCGTGCTCGAGCCAGCTTTTGACCAATTGCAGAACGTCAGTGGTTGGGTCGCTGTGTCCAGGTATCTGACACTCTTGGGCTATACGAATGAACGCCAGACGAAAGCGTTCGATGCTGCTAGCATGGACCCAGAAGACGGATGCATCTAGAAACTTCTTGTTGAACCAATAAGAGTAGGCCAGTGCTATTTGGGTTTTCCTGCAGAATATTAGTGTATGGTAGCATGGTGAAACTACAGAAGGCTTACCTACCCGACACCTCCTATACCGTTCAGTGCCACTCTGGTACGCCGTGAAGTGTCTGTCTGAACATCTCCATGGCCGAAAAGCTGCTTCACACGCTCTATAATATCGGTACGACCGGCGAATTCTGGATTTTCTGCGTATGGGACGATAACTTCGGGCAATTAGCAAACGAATCAGATGGCTTAGATTGCTGAGCCGATCACTTACACTTACGGCCGGCCACCTCCGCTAGATCTGGTACAGACGCCGTTGGATTCTCAGGCTTCGACGCTTCTACGATAGCCGCTGACGAGAACTTCTCAAGGACGGCTGCCGCAGCGGAAGCTGCCATTGCGGCTGCGAAATCCTGCCATCTCTTGTTTTTGTGGCTGTCTGCGTAGTCAGAAACCGCCTTGACGATGATGCACGGAACCTCGTCCCATGCCCCTGCTCCCTCCATTTCGAATGCAATGATGCCAAGCTCACTTGCTACTTGATCGCGATGATTTGGAGACTTCATCACGGTATCCCCTGATCCCACACGTCCCGTAAATATGCGAGGCTGCAGTTTGGCCTCAGAACCCTGGCTATCTGCAGCTTGTACCGCAAGGCGTCTTCTGGGTAGTTGACGGCTAAGATCGCATTCTAGTTCTTCGCACGACGCGTGGAGCGCTGCTTCGCAAGTATTCGTATCATCGCAGTTGCAGACTCGCTGGTCTCGGTGTCGGTGAAGATAATTTGGCTCGAACAGCACATCCTGGTCAGACGATGGACGATTGTACTTTGTCCAGCAACCTTCCTCCATTGCTTTGCTTTGGACCTGAGCCAAAATTTCGGCGGTACGACGTTGCAGCTTATTTCGTTTTAGTCTCGTAGTGAAGCCCGCGATAAGCGATCGAATCTCCTTGCTGGGCCTTCCGAGGTTGGCTTCAACTGCGTCTTTGCGCGCAAACTGCCCAAGATATTGTCGGCCGAGATCGTACTGAATAAGGCTCCTGCTGATGATGACATCGCCTAGCAGCATTTCGTCGTCTGGAGGAGGAGGGTTAGGCACGCCTCCACAAATTCCGCACAAGATGGCCAACTTGAGACCACTGAAGCTGGACCGAAGACTCGCTGTTGCGCTCGCTGCGCTAATCTTGCCCATTTCAGGGAGAAGAAGTAAGACCACATTATGCTTTCCCAAGCGACCTAACGTGTAGGAGTTAGGGTCATTAGGTGCGTTTTCGAAGGGAAGCTGGTCTTCGTCCCAAATTTCGTCAAAGGCCAGCGTAGCAGCATCGAATTCGAGAGTTAGCGCGCAAATCAGCGCTACGCCGAAGTCCTCACGGCGACCAGGTACTGCGCTCATGACCGCTTCATCAGTTGTGGGCGCTGTCTGGAGTCTTCGCTGTCGTCATATCCGGCGTTTGAGCCGAAATCCTCGGGCTCTGCCTGCGCGATGAAGATGGCTCACGGGAATTTGAGCGGGGAATGCGCATTTGAAAGTAAGGCTGCGACTGCCAGCTGCGTGCCCGCCACACGATCTTCTACCTAGGATGGCTGGCTGCCATTGGACGAGAGACTTGACGCTGATTGTGCCGCTCATGTACATATTCAGGCGCTTTTCGCCTCTGGGGCAGGCTTCGTGATCGCCACATGGTATTCGGCCACCAACGATAATGTAGTATTCCCGGTCATGATAGCAGACTGGGGACAATGCGAGAGGGGGATTTGAATAAAGTCATATTAATGCTAGTGTAGAAGATAAAATAAAAGGACCGACGGTCATCGACGACGGTTTGAGCTCTGGGCGTGGCCAGAATAAATGTGGGGGCGTGCACCTATCCCAGACACTGGTGACTTTTTCTAGCCTTACCCTTACGGCATGACCGCGACCTGTTGATGGTATCCGCAGCGCCTTCAGTCGAATTCCCGGAAAACAACCGACAGGCACAGCGACGTCGAAGCCCGAACCCTCCTCTCGAATCGGCGGAACAAAATGGCATACAGAAAGCGACACGCAGAAGAGTCCTTGGACGAGCTTGTAGGGATCGACTCGCCCGCCTCGAAACGATCGAGAACCGTCGACTCGTTGCTCTCGAACGGATCGATCGACCAAAATGGACACAACACAGAGGAGACGAACGCGGCACAGACACCCACGCAAGGCGACCCGGTATCAAGAGAAGAAGGGGAAGATGCAGACGATCAGAGCGACTTGGAGGACGAGACTCCCATACGGGCCCCTATTCGCCAATCGGCACCGACAGACGGCTACGACGACCTCTACCTCGACACGATAGACCGCAACGTCCTCGACTTCGACTTCGAGAAGCTCTGCTCCGTCAGCCTGTCGAACATCAACGTCTACGCCTGCCTCGTATGCGGCCGCTACTACCAGGGCCGCGGGCCCAAGTCGCACGCCTACTTCCACGCCCTCGACGACAACCACCACGTCTTCATCAACATGCAGACGCAAAAGGTCTACGTGCTGCCCGAGGGCTACGAGGTCAAGTCGAAATCCCTCGACGACATCAAGTTCGTGTCGGACCCGCGCTACACCAAAAGCGAAGTCGCCGCGCTCGACCGCACCCCGCTGCGCGCCTCCTTCACGCTGGCCGGCAAGGAGTACGCGCCGGGCTTCGTGGGCATGAACAACCTCAAGGAGAACGACTACCTTAACGTCGTCGTGCAGGCGCTCGCGCACGTCGCGCCGCTGCGCAACTTCTGCATGCTCGAGGACCTCTCCTCCGCGCGCTCCGAGCTCGCGCGGCGCTTCGCCATCCTCGTCCGCAAGATCTGGAACCCGCGCGCCTTCAAGGCCCACGTCTCCCCCCACGAGCTGCTCCAGGAGATCTCCCTGCTGTCCAACAAGCGCTTCACCCTGACCGCCCAGTCCGACCCCGTCGACTTCATGTCCTGGTTCCTCAACAACCTGCACCTCGGCCTCGGCGGCTCCAAGACCAAGCCCGGCAGCTCCGTCGTCCAGCGCATCTTCCAGGGCAAGCTCAAGGTCGAGTCGCAGGCCATCACGGCCCGTGCCGACGCCGGCGACCGCCTCCGCTTCGAGGACGCCGCCGTCTCCGTCACCTCGACGCGCTTCATGTTCCTCACCCTCGACCTCCCCGCCGCGCCCCTCTTCCAGGACGAGCTGGAGAAGAACATCATCCCCCAGGTGCCCCTCACCACCATCCTGTCAAAGTACGACGGCATCCAGGCCCAGGAGCACCTCGCTCAGCGCAAGCGCTACCGCCTCCTCCACCCGCTGCCCCCCTACCTCGTCCTCCACGTCAAGCGCTTCAGCCAGAACAAGTTCGTCTCGGAGCGGAACCCGACCATCGTCACCTTCGAGCCCAACGGGCTCGACGTGAGCGCCTACGTCGAGCCGAACCCGGGCGAGTGGCCCCCCGGCGAGCCCATCTGGTACGACCTAGTCGCCAACGTCGTCCACGAGGCCGTCCGCGCCAAGGAGGACGTCGCCGACAGCGGCGAGGAGCGCAAGACGTGGAAGGTCCAGCTGCGCGACAAGGGCCGCGAGGAGTGGCTCTCGTGCCAGGACCTCTTCGTCGAGAAGGTGCAGAGCGAGCTGCTGTACCTGGGAGAGACGTATCTGCAGATCTGGGAGAGGAGGCGGACGCCCAGGGGCAAGGGCAAGGGGACGGCGGCCTGAGAGACGGAGGAGCGCGCGTGTACGACTAAATGAAACCAAAGCCAAAGTCTGCGTAGGAAAAGGCGCATACTTCACCGCCAACTTGTATAATCTCGAAGCAAAAAAAGTTCCCGAACGTGTGAGTCGCCTTCAAGGTACGCGTGGCCCCAAGTCATGTCAACACCAGAAAACGTCAACAGAACAGTGCGAATGTGAAGCTCATGTCATAGTCATTGAGCCTGTCGTACGAGCGGGTTTATACCGCTTTTTTGCGACGCGCAACCAGCCAGCCATGCCGGCGCTCGCTCCCTAAACTGCTATTGTACACCTCCCAAAAGATGATGAGATGGGTCAGCCAAACCCAAGTAACCGCCTGCGTGCAATCCATAAAACATCGTGACCGCTAAATTTGACCGCTGCCTTGAAGTTTTCTTTGTTTTTCTTCTTCGGGTCCCCTCCTCCGAAAAATCGAAAAAAATCGAAATCGCCTTAGTCCCGTCTCCGAGACCAAAGAAAAGAGGAGCTCGAGGACAACTCGTTCGTCGGTTCCCCTTAGGCTGCTACGTGGAAAATGAGCAGCAGTCATCCATATCCTCACGATCGTTCATCGCCTTTTTCTGGCTCTCCCCGCATCCCTTCTCTCATCTCTCCCACTCCGAACCCGGTGTTCCTATCCCAACCAGGCGAATTTTTGTCGGACTTTCGACCCGAATGCTATGAAAGACCCAGAGCAGGAGATGGGCCTGATAGTGTACAAATAAACAGCAAAGATGGCTCGGAAAATGCAATAAAGCGAGGTGAGAGCTTCGCGCCGGCGTTTCCCCCAGCACGATGCCCATGTCCGAAGGAATGGAGGGTGCATATATCGGAAGGTTTCGGGAGGTGCGTCGTAGTGCGCTCAGGAGGTGGTAGACTGCTTCTGCTCATCGTTGGACTGCTTTAGGGCAGCAGATCGCTTGTCGTGCTGCTTCTCGCGGCGCGACTCCTCGATGGCGGCTCTGTGCTGGATGCTCTCGTCGTGGGACTTGAACTCGAAAATCGTGTTGGGTGGGCACTTCAAGTAGCTCTTCCACGTCTCACTGCGGAAACATTAGCATCTAGCTGCGACGGGATCGCTGCTGGGTGGGGCGGGGCACTCACCGAATTCTCAGTACACGTCCGCCGGTCGAGCGCGTCCAAATGCTGATGATGTCCTCGCCGTTGCGGACACTAACCACACCACCACAGATCTCATCACTGCAGTCCTGGAAAGCCTCACCAAGCAGGGCAAACAGGGTATCCTCCCAGTACCGATCGATGATGCCCTTCTTCAGTCGCAGCACCCACTTGCCGCCGCTTCTGTTCTCATCGTCCTCCCAGATGGGCCGGACGCCTCTCTTGAAAAAGTGGTATTCCCAACCAACGGACAGCTCGGACGGTCGCTTGAGGTGCGGATAGCCAGCCCAGAACTCCTCCACGCTGTTACAGTGGATCATGGGGGTCAAGGACTTGGCGTACTCCTGGTACGGCTGTCCTTTGGGCTGAGGCGGCCGGCACCACGTCACCCACTCGTACTTGAGCGGGTGAGCGCGGAGGGCCTCAGAAGATGTCCGGGTCGAGGCGGGTTGCGAGCCCATGGCCTTCTTCGCAGCGGCGTTCTCGGCGATGGAGGCCATAGACGGCGCCTTCGCCAGCGGGTCGTGCAGCGCCGCGCCGACGGCCTTGGCTCCGACCTTGCCCATAGCCAGGTCGAAGGGGTTGCCGGGGGATTTAGGCGTCTTGGCCGAGCCGAAGGCGGCGAACGCGCCGGAGCCCAGGGCGAAGGCGTTGGAGGCACCCGTCGTGGGGGAAGCCATGCCGCCAGGGGTCGTCACGTTGTTGAATGGATTTGACTTGCCGCCGTGTGAGGACGAGTCGCCGCCGAATCGTTTGGCGAAGGAGCCGTTCCGGCTGGCGTCACCGCCCGGCGCGGGACTGCCATTGCCAGGTGTCGATAGGGAAAGCTTGCCTGAGCTGCAAGGAGTCGCACTGTTAGCCTTGGGGTCTGCCAGCCTTGCGGTTTGCCAGCGACCGGAAGCTTGGAGTGGATGGCCGGAAGAAAAGGGTCGACCGAAGAATTGGTTAGGGAAAAAAGAGGCAACAACACCTGGACTTACTTTGTGCGGCGGGTCCATAGGTTGTTATCCATTAGGACAGCTTTCGAAGACTTTTCCAAGATGAAAATACTTCTCTGTGACACAGTCCCTCAAAAAACCTTCAAGGGTAACGGCACCTCGGTTTACAATTCTGGTCGCAGTTGTGGCGGCTGGGACAGAGGGATGAAAATAGGATGCGATGAGGTCGGGATGGCGGCGGCGGCGACGGCGGGCGTGCGGGCGGGCGGGCGGTAGAGAGGACGCGGAGGGCCTGCTGCAGGGGCGTTGTCGCGGGATGAATAGCGCTGGAGGTGGGAGGAGAGGAAACGAGCAAGCTTTGCTTCGGTTGGGGGCGAGGTAAGGTGACGTGAGGTGAGGGGAGGTGTATTGTCTGGGAGGGTCGAAGTGATGATGGTGGGAAGGTAGGTATCTCGTGCGATGAAGATGCAGGTTGTGGGTATTACAGATGCTGAGGTTCACGCGAGGTCGGTAGATTTGGGGCGATGTTTGTGAGACGAGAAGAGGAGTGGGAATTATCAACTGATGGAGAACAATGAATAGCTTTTGGAGAGAAAAAAAAATAATACGGAGTCGTGGTAGGTACGGACCTCTGATGCCCCATCCTTCTTGAACTTAGTCGTCACTCTTCTTGTCGAAGGCGGATAAAGCGATAGCGCCTCGCTAAGCCTGGGTTAGCCTTACCCCTGGCGGGTCCACCCATGCTGCTGCGACCAATGGAAGGACGCGATTGGGGGAGGCGGGAAAGCTGGAACGGCGCACCACAGGGAGGTCACAGCGAGTTCAGAGGTGTCCCTGGGGCTGGAGTCGCCCATGTCACTCGCCGACCTTGAGGCCTGGGTACCTAAGTTACGCTAATAAAAGGCACCTATCAGGTGTACCAACGGTGTCGGGGCACTCCGTGCTGCCCACCCGACCTCTTATGTTTTTTTTTGTTTTTTTTACCACCCGTACGTCACAAATTTTATGTGCATATGCGAATACTTTTACCTAAGACAAGCTGGAAGACGGCAAGCTTTCCTATTGGCATTACAGAGATGATGGACGGGGATCAAATCCATGACACTGCTGTGTATTAATACTGGAAGATGCAACTGACCAAATTCTCACTCACCGTTGACCGGTACGTACTTAGCCGCCCATGAAGAGGACAGCCAACCGGCGGGCTGTCGTCATGCGACCAAAGTGTCTACAGCGGCACTTGAGAGTTGAGATGACCCCGAGACTCCAGGGCCATGTCTTCCGTCTTCTTGTGCCCTGTCTGTCCTGTCTGTCAGAAGCCGGACCCTCGCACCAACCCAACGGTCGGGATGGAGACGCCCTGAGATGCGCATGGCCTGAAACATACGCCGTGGTGCCCTGCATTGGCCGGATGGAGAGTCATGACACAAGGTTGGAGACAGCAGGCGATGGATCACGGGACTGGCTTCGAGCTCTGAGTCCTTTATCGAGGTTGGGTCGGGCTGGGTGACAGACGTGCGTTTGTATGCTGCTGTTGCTACTGGTGCTGCTGGGATATTGTTGGCGCCCAAGCACGCGCGACTGGCAGCCCTTCAGTAGCGACATACACACGTTAGTCCGAGAGCGCCGTCGCGTCTTTAGATTTTATCATGACATCTACATTGATGAGGTATTAGCCATGATCCTTTCCCTGACCTGCCTATCGGTACCTATCTACCTAGATAGCTCCCTTCAGATATCCTCTAGCAAAAATGCAGTTTTAGTGCCATGGAACAGGTGAGGAAGCAGGTACCTTGCCCTACAAATCCTTCCCTTCAGCGCCTCGCCCAACCAAACCACGTGGTTTGCCTGCGAGAAGCCCGCGCCAGTAGGTGCTGGTGCTGGTGCTGGTTGGCCTACCCCGCCATTTACTGGATTCACACCCCTGGGCAGCCAGAACAGTCGCGGCACAGTGCAACGACGTCCCCTCCAATTCCCAGACCGTAGGGCCGGCGTCATCCAAAGAAAAGAAACAAACCCCTACACTACGCGACAGACCGCGCTTACATAGCACATACCTCACCGAACCTCACCCTCCGCCAAACAATCGTGATCGACACTGCGAAAACTCCAACGTCGTCCTCACCAGCACTCCCCTCCCATCGCCGTTTTCCTGTCATGCTCTCGAACTAGCCCTCCCGCAGGACCCCAGCTCAATCCGCGTTGCCTCGCAACCATGGAAAAGTTCCTGCGGGAATGGAGGCAGGACGCCCTCAACAAAGCACAGTACGACTCGGCCATCTTCATCGGCGACAAGCTGCTGGCTCTGACGAGTATGTCGCCGAGCAAACACACCGACCCTTTGTTTTTGTGTCGTTTTTCTGACCTCCGTGGCATCAGACGACGATAAGGACGCGTTCTGGCTGGCTCAGGTGCATTTCGCAACCGGCAACTACACCCGCGCGCAGACCTTTCTCGCCAAGCAGGATCTCGTCGCCCGCAACGTCTCCTGCAGATACCTGGCTGCGCATTGCCTCATCAAGCAATCGAGATTCGACGAGGCGTTGACTGTCCTCGGCGATCGGAACCCGACCCACCTCATCTCCAACGCCAGCAACAAGCGCAAGGCGCAGAACACAGCACCGCTGGGCAGGGCGATTGGTGCCCACGCCAGGGGAGGCACCAGAGACAGACATGCCCGCGACGACGCTGCAGAAGAGGAGGCTACAAACAGAAAGTATGAGGCGGCCATGTGCTACCTGCGAGGCATCTGCTATGCCAAGCAGAACGCGTTCGACAGGGCAAAGGAGTGCTACAAGGATGCCGTGCGCATTGACGTGCAGTGCTTCGAGGCATTCCAGCAGCTCATGGCCAACGCCCTGCTCTCGCCGGACGAGGAGTGGCAGTTCCTAGAATCCCTCGATTTCGATTCTATCAGCGTCTCCGGTGACGTCTCGACATCCCAAGAGGCGGCGGACTTCACCAAGATGCTGTACACGACGCGGCTGTCCAAGTACCGGGAGCCATCAGCGTTCACCGCGGCATGCGACACCCTATCAACCCACTACCGTCTGTCTGATAACCCTGATCTCCTACTCGCCAAGGCCGACCTTCTTTATACCCAATGCCGGTACCGAGACGCACTTGCGATCACGAGCTCCATCCTGGAAGACGACAAGTATAACTTTAGTGTACATCCGCTACACCTTGCGTGTCTTTATGAACTAAAGATGAAGAATGCCCTATTTCTGGTGTCCCACGA
Organism: Colletotrichum musae; assembly: GCA_027406025.1. Lineage (NCBI taxonomy): Eukaryota > Fungi > Ascomycota > Sordariomycetes > Glomerellales > Glomerellaceae > Colletotrichum > Colletotrichum musae. The sequence continues at coordinate 1,543,169 of JANVYC010000002.1, read as the reverse complement.
CCTGGCCGATAGCCATCCAGAGGAACCTTGCTCTTGGTTGGCTGTCGGTATTTACTACTTCTCAATAGAAAAGATTGCAGAAGCCCGTCGGTACTTCAGCAAAGCCAGCATGATGGACGCACACTTTGGCCCTGCGTGGATCGGTTTCGCACACACGTTCGCCGCTGAGGGAGAGCACGACCAGGCCATTTCGGCCTACTCGACAGCAGCACGACTCTTCATGGGCACCCATCTCCCGCAAGTCTTTTTGGGCATACAGAACCACCATCTCAACAACATGACGCTCGCAGAGGAATTTCTAAAGACGGCGTACGGACTCTGCAAAACAGACCCGCTTCTCCTGAACGAGATGGGTATTGTCAAATACCACCAAGATAAACCGCAGGAAGCAGTCCAGTTCTTCAGGGCGGCGCTTAAAATTGCCGAGGAGATCGACTCGGACCCTCAGGCTTGGCTGTCTCCCAGAACCAATCTGGCCCATGCATATCGCCGTCTACGCCTCTATAAGGAGGCCCACAGCGAGTTCGACGAAGTTCTCCGTCAAGGAGGTAAAGATCCGGCCATTTTCTGCGCCCAGGGTCTCATCTATCTAGAAGAAGGGCGACCCGAGAAGGCAATCGTTCCTTTGCACGAAGCCCTCGCCATCAACCCACAGGACGGCATCGCTACGGAACTGCTCAACAAGGCCCTGGAGGAGACTTCCGTCATTGACGTGGCGGACGGCGACGATTTAGAAGCATTCGAAAGCGAGCTAGACTTGGGGAAGGCAACTGCTAGGGAACGTATTTCACAAAGAGCCAGCAGGCGACGAGATGCCAAAGGAAAGGCCAAGGTCGGCAGAACGAGAGCGATGTTGATGGATGACGAAGATGAAAAGGGCGAGAGCATGATGGAGATGACAGACGACGACTGAGCATCCTAACAGACCTCCATAATGTTACCTGGATGGTCGCGGAGCACACGGCAACTCTATGGCATGATTAGGGTATCCTAGGTGTATATCAGCTCGGAAGGGCCGAAAGGGCCGAACAGATACCAAATAATAACGACAGGCGCACACTCAGCACGAACATTGCGATTTGGAAGGGGTGGGCTTGAGAGCTAACCGACGCGTGGCTGTTAATACCAACCCACCCACGCGAATGCGTCCCAGTCTGTCGCATTCTGTCTCGCTAAACTGATTAATTCGACTGATCCGACTCGCCGGGAGGAACGCCCGCCATTCGCATTCGGGCGCGCTAGCGTCGATCCTCCGCTCCGGCTCGCAGTGCCTGACAAACCGTGCTGACAAGGTCGGGGTAATTATTATTGTAGAACACCGACCGCGCCCGCGTTCCTGGTGTTAGCGACTAGGAGCTCCGATTTCCAGGGGCGGGTGCCATGAGGGAGCAATGTACATAAAGAGGACACCCTCGCCCGGCTTTAGAGGAGTTTAGAAGGGTTCGGAAAAGTTCCAAAGTCCATACACAGTATAATTCTTGAACAAGCAAGGGGCAGTCCCATCCCTTGGTCAATCTCTCGTCTACAGATTACCCCCGAACAAAAAACATTACAAGTGCCCGCAACAGCCCACGATTCCCGGCGCCCCGTGTTTGTCACATTTCACACCCTTTTCCTCATCAATCCTTCCAACTGCCGATCCCGCGAAAAAAAACCCAGCAGCATGTCCCGCTATTTCCCCCACGCGGCCTACGCCGAGGACCAGCCCCTGTCCCGCACGATCCTGACGGTCCACGTCCTCGGCCGGGGGTACACCACCGGCGCCGTGGTGGGCCTCGGCGCGCTCTCCGTGAGGGGCCTGTACGGACGGATCCGCGGCGCCGCCAAGACCACATCTTCTTCCGCGAGCTCGACGACGGCGCTAAGAGCGACAAGCGTCCTCCGCTCCACCGGCACGGCCAGCGTCGTCGGCATGGGTCTCGTGGGCCTCGCGCTCGCGGGGCGGATGAGGGGCCGGGAGGACATCGAGTGGCGGGACCGCGCGTGGCGGTTGCTGGAGAACCCGGGGCAGGTTGAGACGGACGACTGGACCGTCGGCGGCGTCGCGGCGGGGCTGGTTGGGCTTGGGCTCTGGCGGCAGACTGCTGGAGCTGCCGCTGCTCAGGGAGGGTTGAGGGTCGTCGCTGGCGCGGCGGGACTGGGCAGCGTGGCGGGGACGGTTGGGTATCTCGCGTGGAGGTACGGGGTTCACGCGGGGAGGTTTCCGGAGTACGTCGCTGCTGAGGAGGCTGCTTTGTAAGATGGTAGGGGGGAGTTTTGTCTCAGAGTCGCTGTCTGTTGTATTTGTTTCTACATGGTTTCTAGATAATACCCAAATCTGTTCTGTTCTAACATTCTCCAGAGCTTCCGTTTCTCTTCTGCGAAGTCTCTGTTTCTCTTCTACGGCTTTCGCTACAGCTTCTCTTTCCCGGCGAGGACCTCCTCGACCTTGGCGAACTGGTAGTAAAAGTCCAGGCTCTGGGGGTTCAGCAGCGTGCCGCTGGGCTTGACGATCTGGCCCGAGACGATTTGCTTCACGGGCAGCTCCACCTTCTTCAGGTTCACGGTGGTCTGTACGCAAACAAGTCAGAATTCATGGGAGACATTAAAAAAAAGGGGGGGGGCTTCAGGGGCAAGACTGCAACACTCACCGGTATCTCAGGCGTCTCAAAGACGTACTTGGGCACGTGCCTCTTCGTCAGCTCCCTCTTGATCGCGTCCCTCACCTCGGCCGCCAGCTTCCTGTCGAACTTCTCCCCGGGCCTCATCATCAGGAACAGCATCACGGCCTCGTCGTCGTCGACCCCCGGCCGGCGCTGCCCGACGCACAGGCTGTCGGCCACGCGGCCGGAGAAGTTGCGCTCGACGACGGCGTAGATCTCGGCGCTGCCGAAGCGGATCCCGCTCGGGTTCAGCACGCCGTCGGCGCGGCCCAGGAAGGCGATCCCGCCCGTGCGCGGGTGCACCGAGACGAAGTCGCCGTGGGCCCAGACGTGGTCGAAGCGGGCGAAGTAGGCGGCGTGGTACTTCGTCCCCGGGGACGCGGAGGCGAAGCTCGAGCTCGTCGCTGCGGAGGTCTTGGACTCGCCCCAGAGGAAGCACGGGATGTTGGGGAACGCGGCCGTGGCGACGAGCTCGCCCGGCTCGCCGCGCGGGAGGGCCTTGCCGGGCCCGTTGGGCAGCTGGGCGTCGTAGACCGCGACGGGCACGCCGAGGGAGGGACCCTGCGTGCCGCCGACGTAGACGGGCGTCAGCGGGTTCTGCATGCCGAAGCAGCCGGCGATGTCGGTGCCGCCCGAGATGTTGGCCAGGTGGACGTGCGCCGGGAAACCGGCGTCGTAGAACCACTCGAAGAGCTGGTCGGAGAGGACCATGCCGGTGCTGGTGACGATGCGCAGCGAGCTCAGGTCCGTCACCTCGCGCGGGCTGACCTTGTTCTTGGCGAGCTCGAACATCCACCGCGGGGAGATGCCCAGCTTCGTCACGCGCTGCTCGCCGAGGATGCGGACGAAGGACGTCAGGTCCGGAACGAAGGGGGACCCGTCGTACATGATGACGCGCGCGCCGGTGAGCAGGGCGGCCACGTTGGCGAGGTACATGATCCAGCCGGTGGTGGTGTACTGCAGGCAGACGGAGTCCGAGGTCATGGACTCGTGGAGGCGGCCCTCCTTGACGATGTTCAGGACCACGCCGCCGACTGTGTGGACGATGGCCTTGGGGATGCCGGTCGTGCCGGAGGAGTAGTAGATCAGGAACGGGGCGTGGAAGGGGACCCTCACAAATGGAGGCGGTGCCGCAGAATCTGCCGACCGGAAGAAGTTTTCCCACGTCTCGGTCTTGGCGATGGACGAGACGTCGTAGGGGTTTGCGAAGCGCGGAATGGAGACGAGACTGGTGAAGGAGGGGCAGGATTTCATGCCGGTCACGACCTCGGCCATCTTCTCCCGGAGGTCGACGGTTTTGCCGTTGTAGACCGTAGCATCGTCGAAAAAGATGAACTAGAAGCATGAGCATAATGAGACAGGAAAGGTCCTGTAGTGAACACTTACCTTGGGGTCGACCTGCGTGGTCCGCTGCAGGATGCCCTTGACGCCCATGTCCGTAGACGAGCTGCTGAAGATGGCACCCAGCCACGTGGTGGCGGTGAAGATGAGCAGCGTCTCGATGGAGTTGGCGCCGACGAGGACGATGCGGTCTCCCTCCCTCACCCCGCGGACCTTCATGGCCGCTGCCAGACGTCCCGCGTCCCTCCGGAACTGGCCCCAGGTGAGGTTGCGCACCTCACCCGTGTTGCCCTCCCTGATCTCGGTCACGGCATGCTTGCCGTCCTCCTTACCTACAGTTCCGTGATGGCCCGGGGCATCAGAGGGGCCGCGCGAGTAGAGGACGTTCTCTGCCCAGTTGAGGCGGACGCCGGGGAACCACTTCGGAATGGCGTCTATCGGGAGGGACTCATCCACAACCGACGTCGGCCGGCCCTCGTGGATGAGATTGGCGTAGTCGAAGAGGTGGCCATAGAAGTCTGAGCGATTGGCGACCGACCAGTTGTGCAGGTCGTCGAACGTCTGGGATCCGTGTAAGCCAAGAAGCATCCGGCAGCTGCACCGAGGGTGGATAGACCTTGAGCTGGAGCCCGAACCGAGAATTGACGCCCTTCAGGAATCTGTACATTTCCGTGCCCTGGGGGTCGGGGTGCTCCCAGAGCTTACGGGGCATCTCGACTGTTGCCATGATGCAAGCCAGGCAGCTCGTATGTCCTTGAGCAAATCGATTGAGTGTTGGCAGCGGAACCAACGCAAGGGAGCTATGGGGGCTAACTTGGGCCCTTGTAGTCGTAGGTAAGAAGAGACGGGATGATGGAGGAGGTTAGAACTTTGGGGTAATCTTACACAAGTGGCGGGCATTTTTGGACGGCGAGCTTCCCCAAATCCCCCGTGGGCTTGCCTCGGCCTACACCACCGGGGGTGCGGGGTCGACGGCCCGAGCCGGCGACGTGGAGCCGAGCCGTTACAGTGTAGACATCCCTCCCCGGGCCGTACTATCACGGCCCGAATGCGTCAAGCTATGGACCTCAAGTACGTAGGTAGAAGAGGGCGTCTCTAGCACTCAATAACATTTGAACGTGATGCGGGATGAGGGATAGGAACAAAGACTCTGAAGGTCCCTTTTCTTTTCAATTAAATCGCTACTACAAACGCTGGATGTAATTCTGCTTGGGTTCCATCAGCCGTGCTATGGTATCGTTATTCCTCACCATGCTTTCTCATCGTCGTTCCGCATCGTCATTCCTCATCGTCATTCCTCACCTTCGTTCTTCACCGTCGTTTCTGGGCCGGTGTCCTGAGGCTGTTCATTGCCTACGACTTCTTCCGATTTTTCTTCCCCAGAGCGAGACTCTTCAGGCTGGCTCTCAGGCTGGCGTTCAGGCTGGTTTTGAGGCTGGTTTCTTTCACGCTGTTTTCTTTCTTCATAGTCGCGGATGCACCTCTGCTGGAACTTGAGGCGCTCGTCGAAATAAAAGCCCCATAACTCGTTGAAATATCTCCTGCAGAAGCCGTCAATTCGAATGTTTCTCTTTTCAGCCTCCAGCTGTGCGCAGTAGGCCCGAAGAGCACCCCACAGCAAGCCGTATCCGAGCCTCAATCCGTCCTTGCTTCTGGTTGGGCGGCTGGTTGTCGGGGGGTTGGGGTTGAAAACAACCAGGTAGCATCGTCCGGAGCGCTTCAGATAGCCAACGCGGAGTACCGTGCTCGCGTATTCGCTCAAGTGTTGTGTAGATGGGTGCATCAAAACGCATTTTGTAAAACTTCTGCCTCGTGGAAACAGAACCTCGAACTCCTTCGGTTCATACAAAGGTGATGTTGATGTTGACGTCCTCCAATAAGGGTCATTGTAGCCTTGCGATTCGAACTCAGTTGTCCGCTCGGCCGCGCCGGCTTCAATTTTTTGAATTATCGCATTGGTTTCGGGGTTTTGGCTGCTATTTTGATCCATCTTTCGATGTGGGTGAATATTTTTGTACGCGAGGCTTCTTGGACGCGGGTGATGGATGCGGGTGATCGACGTGGGTGATGGACGCGGGTGATGGATGCTGCTTCTGGCTGTGTTGGTTGTTGAATGTGAGAGGTTTCGAGGGATGGAAGAGATGGAAGAGGCAGGGATAAATAGCAGCAAGTGAAGAGCGCGATTTGCAGGCAGAGATCCAAACAGGTCTGAGAAGGAGCGTCTAGGCTCCCTTGCCCTCTACATTGCACCAGACATCCGAGTGATTGAGGAAGTTGCAAACCCGCGGCATGGCGTAGGTAGGCGTAGGTAGAGAAGGTGATCTATTGATACGTGACTGCCCTCCACGACCTCGGTCGGCGGTGGGCGGTTTCCTAGACTGGCGTGAACATGTCCCCCGTCCATCCGTACTCCCGGTTCAGCCTCCTTCCGATCCGTCTTGCTCCCACGAAGGGCAGCTTGGAGCTCGGGTGCGGCTCGTGGAACTGGATGCTGCTTTCCACGTCGATCCTCGTCGGCGTGAACTTCCACGCCGACCCGTGCAGCTTCTCCATGTTGAATCCCACCGTCTGCATGGCGTGCAGAAACTCCGTCCACGCGACCTCCCCGGGTGATGACGACGTTAGAGGGTTGAAGAAGAGCGTGTTGAACACCTTGAGCGCGCGCTTGTCCACCTTGAACGCGGCCTGCTTGTCCGGCTTCGGTCCCTCTGTGGCTTCTTCTTCTTCAGCGGGCTGTGCGGCGGTGCCCTTCGTCTTGGTCTTGCTCTTCGGCTGAGTCGAGGGCTTCCCGCCTGGCGCGTCTTCCATCTTCAAGCCGCCGAAAGGCGCCGCGAGGGCCGCATCGGCGCCAGGACCCGCCGGCTGTCCCTTGGCCTTGGCCTTGGCGGGCTCAACCCACTCGGGCGTCCGCTGGACGGGGCGACGGAGCTCACTGCGGAGCTGAAGCGAAACCCCTTCCCTCTTTTCGAGGTCTCGTTGAATATCCGACCAGAAGGCGTCGAGTATTGCCTCGGCGCTGCGCATCAACTCCGAATTGGCCTTGTTTCGCCTCTTCTCTGCCGGGTACTTGAACTTGTTCTCGTCTGGGATGCCGAGCTGTACGGTGTGCTGGCTGATCTTCATGTCGTTCAACGGCCGCAGGCGCCGTACTGTCTCGTGGAAATCCCGCTCGATTTCTTGTTGGTTGCTGGCCGCCGTTGCCTCGAACGTCGACGCCCATGGCTGGAAGAGGTTGATCTGGCGCTCGCATTCCGAAAGAACGGAGAGGTCTGATATCTGGGAGGCAACCCATCCGGAAACGAGTTGGGAGGCGGCCCTATCCTTCTTCATGACGCGCTCCAGTTCGTCCAGAAGCGTGGGGAGACCAGCGAGGAACCGCTGTTGGTCGTCAAACAAGCACTGGATGATCCACATGATCTCGGATACGGACTCGTCCATGTCCCGGCGATGAATGGAAACCACTTCAATCTGCGGCGTCGTTGCGTTCGGCGGCGGCTTTCTGCGCCAGTAGGGACGCATCGGGGGCGACGCAATCCATCCCATTTTCAGGTCTGAGATTGGGCCGGGCTGGAACGTTTGGAGGTGATGCTTCAGCTTGCAGAACGCCATCGCAAGGTCCTTGGGAAGATCCTCGTTACGCTCGAACCGTTTGTCGCGGTACTTTGTCTCCATGAGCTCGATCACGCGGTTGATCCTTTCCAGGATGGACCTCCACACCTCCGCAGGCATGAGCGCGCTGGAAATGATGTTGCCAATCACCCGTTGCCAGATGACTTCGGGGCTGTGGGTGAGAACAGGATGGGGCTTCCCGTCGGTGTCCGGAAGCATTTCCTGCCGGTGTTCTTTCCAGTCTTTGATAGTTGAGCTGAAGTAGCCAGGGTCTTCTCGAAGAGCCCAGAGGTGGTCCTGAGCTTCTGCAAGCTTCGACTGGACGATGCTCTTGAGGCGGGAAAGATCTAAGCTCGAGGGCAGGCGGTACGGGCCCTCCAACGTCGTGACGGCCAGTGAGGCAGTGTAAGAGTCCCCGGGGTTGCCGGTGACCAGTGGCGGTTCAGGCGGGATGGCCATGTTCGGGTCTGTCAGCTCTTCGACCGGTATGTCGTGAAGAATGCTCTTCGAGACGTCAACGAGAAAACGGTACAGCCGCGACTGGATCTCCAGGATCCATAGCCCTTCTCCGGGATCCACGGCCGTACGCTTGTAGTTCCAGTCGCAGCCGTCCGGCTCATCGTCCCAGGACACCAGCTCGCCGTAGGTCTCAGGGTCCGTCCGCCCCAAGAAGAGCATGGAGTAGAGGTTGAGAAAGCGAGGCATGTCGATGGTCCTGCTGACCTGCCCGAACCTCGTCTCATCCACGTCGCCCATGGCAAAGACGTCAGGCGGCGACCGGCCGCGGGCATTGAGCATGAGGAGAAGCGGCTCCGTCTTGGTGAGATCCTCCAAGTTGACGTGGGGCCACATGCAAGCCTCGCGGGCGGCGTCGCCGCTCTTATTCTTCCTGAAGGCTGCAATATCGGGCCTGTGGGACTCAGACATTCCCGGCCAAGCAGCCAAGAGGTTCTCGCGGCGCTTGGGCTTGGACTTCTTCATCCAGCGCCTCTGGATCGTCGCCTCGTGCCTCTCCACGATCTTGCGGAGCACATCCCACTGCTCAAAGATTTCTTTGGCCATGGGTGCGGCCCTGGTACGGACCTCCTCAGGCTCAATGGGATCGGGCACGGGGAGCCCACCTGGCGCTCCCATGCCCAACATGTCGCCCAGGCCGTCCATGACCGATTAATGGTGGCCGAAATTAAATCTGGAGTGTATGTGAGCTTGTTGGTAAGTCAGGGATCGGACGGAGATCACAGGTGAGTTCTGGGGTAAGCAACCGCACCGTGTCTGGGGACACAGGATGGTCGTTGCGCACTTGTGGGGCCACAGAGAAGTGTTTTTTCCCACAAGTGAGCTTCTAGCACGGGCAAGCGGTGTTCCGGAATACGGGCCAAAGAAGGCCCGGCGGAGCCAGCAGGTTATGTGCGTCTCCACGTGACATTCACGCGGTGAAAAATATATTTAATTGGCGAGCTGAAATTTGTCTTGCTTTTTCCAGTTGTCAATTGACCTGTCTCATCCCAAAGATATCCCTCGAAAGCTGTCCCACGATATTTGTGCTGGGCCTCCCATCATATCAGCTTCGGGGGCTCGATAGTACTGCGGTTTGCAGGGAAGGAGCACTTCCCACTTTAGCCGGCAAAAGGCCAACGACGTACCTTCCGCATTGGTCGCCGGCCACGGACCCGGGCCGGACCGGGCCCCGGTTCTCGGATCGGGGTGGGGTCTGTGGAGCCCGACAATTCTCGGAGCCTGACCCTCGCGGACGGCTCAGAGGTGTGGTAGGCGGGAATTTACGATGTGATTACTTAGTGCTTCAACGGGTTGTGCGTTACTTTTCGGTGCGATTTCTACAGACCAAGAACCTGTGCCTCGACCCATTGGACACGCAACCAAACACTTCAAGTGTTGCTGTCATCGCCATTGCTCCTGTCACTGCCTTGACGTCTCTTTCCCTCGTCTCTGTCAGACATTCCCTGTCTCTCTTCGTCTCTTACCCACATCCTCTCTTTCCCTCATCGTCTTTTTCCCTTCATCGTCTCTATCCTTCCCTTTCGTCGCTACGGAGTACTGTCCCCAGTTTTATTGACACTGGAAAGAAGACTGCAGCCAGCCAACCAGCGGATACATAGCACACCCACGCCAGATGACAGGGGCTTGAATCCTTCTAGTCTAAAGAGGGAGCCTCGTAAAGGTAAAAGCGGAATTAGGAAGGTCTGTTACATTCAACTCTCCGAAGCTAAGACACTTATTTTCAGCCCTCGAGACCAAACCCTCGCAGCCTTCTCTTGTCGTCGCATTTTCGGCGGGTCGTTGCTTATCGTGATTGGATCTGGCGTGATGTTCCTGGCAAACAACAGTTTGGCCCCCAATTCATGGCCGGTTGACGGAGCCTGATTCGATATTTTCTCGGCTGCCTGGAATCCCCTCTCATTAACATGGTGGAGTAATTCAAGCAAGGCTGCGGCGGCTAGCCGGCTCGTGGATCGGGTACAAAGCCCGCGATGCCCTACAGCAGTGATATATGCCCGCTTGGAAGCCCGCACCAGATTTGTCTCGTGTGGACTGGTGCGAGGCAGTCACCTAGCTCGTGTTTTCGAATCTGCACTTCGCCAGCCCATCATGAAGAACAGCACGGACATGGAGATGGGCTACCGATCGCCGACGACGCCGGTCATGTCGCCAGACGCCGTCTCCATTGCGACGACCAACAGACCGCTCCTGTCTGAGGATTCATACTTCGACGGCGCGGAAGAGAAGTCCCGCAAGTCTCGGAAGCCGTGGCACATCCAAGTCGGCGAAAGCACAGGCGATGGCCCGAAACGAGCCATCAGGAAGGACGCTCCCCGACTCATGACCGGATGGCTCCCCCACGCCCCTGCCCTCGCCGTCACCTGCTTCGTCATCTGGATCAGCCATACCCAGTTGTTCTGGTACCCCGAGAGCGGTCCTAACGTGCCTCTCATCGGCTACTTTGGAAACAAGCACACCGTCATCAGCAATCTTCTGCAGTTCGCCTCGAAGCTGCACGAGCTGATGATCGTGGCCTCGCTCGCTGCCCTCTCCGTCTCTATGTCCAGGCGCAGGTTGGTCGGGAGGGGCCTTCGTCTCGGATTCCTCACCGGCGGCTATCGTCTTGGAGACCTTGCGTATCTGACGAGCGGCGCCTTCTGGGGCCTGGGGCGTGACTTGCGGTCTTCGGAAGTCATCCTCGTCGCGTTCGTCGTCTTCGGCACCATCATGTCGACCATAGTCGGTCCTGCTTCAGCCATCCTCTTCGTTCCCAGCCTCGGCTGGTATGAGATACCGAAGGCGTTCGAAGGCGTCAGAATGCCGCTCGCCTACTCCCTAGACACAGCGATGGCCTGGCCAAAGTCTTTGACCAGGGAGGTCTTCGACGACTGGGCTCACCCGGAGTGCCTCGCCACGGAAAGCATCTTCCAGTCCTACTGCGCCCCGGGTGGCTTCACGGATATCTGGAACTGGCTGGGAGGCTTCCGCTACACCGACCTGGACAACAACGTCACGTTCCTCAACCAGGTTGGGCGTCGCCTCGAGCTCTCGGACAAAAACGCCGTGGCGCTGTTCACGACGCCGTCGGCCTTCGCGATGAATAGCATCGGCCTGTTCACGAGCCACATCAAGCGGTCCGACATGGGCCTGCTCTCCAAGACGCAACGCTACAAGCTCACGACAACGGAGAAGACGACGATGAAGCAGCCGTTCGTGCAGGGCAAGTGCGCCATCTACGACAAGGACGGGCTGCTCAAGAGCGGCGCCGACGCGATCTTCCCGACGACTTCTCTCAACTGCTACGGGGACGCCGACTGTCTCTCGCTTCAAAGCAACCCGCCTCGCATCAACCCGTCGTTCTGGAACACCCCGGGACACAACACGACCGCGCTGTTCAATATGCACTACAACGCCGCCCCGCAGGTCAAGACGGTCATGCAGGTGGCCGGGGTGATGCCGTACGCCTCCAAGAACTTGGAGCAGAAGACCTGGGTGTACGCCTGCAACTTCCTCGCGCGCTGGGTGCCGTCCACCCTCACGGTCGACCCCGAAGTGAGCAACATCATGGAGTCCAACGTCAGCTCCCCCGCCACGCTGGACCGGCTGTTCGGCGACGTCAACCCTCAGCGTGAGAGCGTCATCGAGATCCAGGACGACTGGCTGGACTACATCGACCCCCTCTTCAACGTGACGACCACGTCCGTCCACGAGAACCCGAATAGGTTCGAGGACGAGCTCGTCTTGACGTCGCCGATGAGCATGATCCTCAATCGCTTCCTCTACACCCTCACGACCGGGGACAACAGGACAATCGTGTACTTCGACACCATCGACGACAGCAAGAACCCGGAACTCGGCAAGAAGGATACCGAGTCGTTCCTGGCCAAGGCCTACGGCGTCTTCCTCACCGACAGCCTCGCCCGCATCTCCTCACACAAGCAGACCTTCCTCCTCTACCGCGAGGACAGCGACAACGTCACGTGGATCGACCTCGCCGTGCAGAACGGGCTCTCGTCGGGCGCACACAGCTACCTCGCCGTCCCGAACAACCACACGCACCCGTCCAAGGAGGTCTGGAACGGCAACTTCGACGAGACGCCCCTGAACCAGACAGTCGAGCAGATGGGCCAGGGGTTCCGGGATGTCGTCCAGATCGACTTCAAAGCCGAGCGGCACGGCTACGGCTCCGGGCAGTCCTCCAAGACGCTGCAGTTCGCCCTCGTCATGATGTACATCTACCTCGGCGCCGTGGCGGTCTACGGCGTGGCGGTCTTGCTGTCGGGCATCCTGGACCGAATGCACTGCGCCGTCGCGGGCAGGCCGGTCGACCTCAAGAGCGTGGCCGCGTGGGGGGACCTGCAGGACCTGCTCCTCCTGGCGCTGAGGTCCGAGCCCCCGCGGGACGGCGACCTGGCGCACGTCGGCGCGGGCGTCGTCCGCTCGAGCGGCCTGTGGAATAAGGTCGCACAGGTAAGGGTTGACGACGAAAACACGCTGCAGCTCGTCCTGAACGACCGGGCAGGGTTGTTGGCGCCGCAGAAGGGGGTGAAGTACTCGTAAGGAGGAAGGTGGGAGGATTCACGTGAGAAGGGGAGACGCGATACCAGCCTGATGGCACTACCGTCATGCGCATGTTATTCTAGCTCTCGGCCGTATAATACCCAAAATCTATTTAATGACACTGTAGTAAACAACATCCGAAATCTGACAAAGTAACTAATACCCATACCCGCACCCGCTCCGTATCACCGTCCATATCTGTCGTCCAACGTCGGCAGTCCCGGCAAATGCAGGAATCCCCCCCGAACTAGAAGTAACCTCCGACGACTGGGCCACACTCCCGCTTTTGTCCATGGCGCGCATCCCAGGAACGAGGTTAGCGTAGGCGCCGTTGCATCTTTCCACCCCCGGGGCCGAAGCCCGAGTCCCCGGCCTCCCCATATCTCTCCAGCCGGAAGAACATACCCGTCATGACAAGCGACCAGAGGACCTAGCTTTTACTACAGCGTTGCATTTTCACCGATGATCCTAGATATGGATGAACAAAGTTCCATACACTATGCCCCGGGAAGCGTACCCGCATCGACGAAATCCCTCGTCGGAGGCCGAGCTCCTCCGACTGCACAGGAAAAGAAAGAGAGACAAAGTCCGACCGCATTTCTTTTTTGCCAAGACAAGTAGCAAACCAACCCCAAGACCCCATCCAACGGCAGCGTACATATTACAGTTGCACAAACACGCTCCAAAAAATCTGCAGCCCGGCGGATCTTGGCTTGCGGAATTCCGCTCGCGGTCGTTGAACCGGCCGCTGGGGACGTTACCGATTCGATGGAAGTTTCCGCACGACATGCTCCCAAGAACGACAGAAACAGGTTTTTTTTGTGTCTCTTGAGAGAGATCACGCCCAATCTACCAATCCACGCCATCGGGGGAAAGCGTGGGTACCCTTCGTGCAGGACCGATCGCCTACGCTAACCCGCATCTCCAGAGGGAAAACATCCCGTCGAGATCGCGCGCGTGGAACCCCAGACGTGGCCAACGTGTCCGACGTATCAAGATGACGACCGGACAGCTCCGTCGATCGGTGGGCCTACATTTGGCCGGGTAGGCTAGGGTCTCTGTGCGACTTGAACGATAACCAACGCGTATAAAGCAGAGCAGCTAACCGCGCGCGGATATATTGGGGCTTCCAACAAGCCATGTAGTCGACCGGTCGTGTGAGAAATGGAAAAGTCATCCCCAATCATCATCGCAGGCGCCGGCGCCTTCGGGCTGTCGACCGCTCTACACCTCGTCGAGTCCGGGTACACCAACATCACCGTCTTCGACCGGGACCAGACGGTGCCCTCGCGGTTTTCCGCGGCCTATGACTTGAACAAGATTATTCGCGCAGAGTATGAAGACGACTTTTACACCAAATTAGTCCTGGTAGGCCAGCATTCGTTGCTCATAAGGCCTCTGCTCACGCGCTTACATGTGCGATAGGAAGCCCTGGAAGGATGGAAAACGCCCCTTTTCGGTTCATATTACCACCAGACCGGCTACATCGTCGCCACCTCCGGCAAGGCGCCTCGGAAAGCAGTCGAGACGGTCCACAGGTCGCTGGCTTCAGTGCAGTCGAAGCCTGAATTTGCAAATGAAATTAACATCCTTCGCAACAAAGAAGACTTCAGAAAGTTCGCCTGGCAGTTCTCCGGGCCGTTGAGTGGCTTCGCAGGTTACCACAACAGACTGGCAGGTTACGGCCACTCGGGAAATGCCCTGAAAGCCGTTTACGAGCATTGCGCGGCGAGAGGAGTCCGATTCCTTCTCGGCGAGCAGGCCGGCAAGGTGACGGAATTGGTGTACGATACCTCTGGGAGATGTACGGGAGTTCGTACTGCCAACGGCCTGGAGCATTCCGCCTCAAAGACTGTCTGCGCTCTCGGCGCATACGGCGCTTCTCTCATCCCCGAAGTGGCCAAATTCACCGTTGCGCGCTGCTGGTCTGTTGCACATGTGCAACTGACCCAAGACGAGACAGACTTTCTCCGCGGGATCCCAGTCACCAACATCCGAGACCTGGGTTTCTTTTTCGAGCCGGATCCCGCCACCCGCCTTTTCAAGTTGTGCCCTCTCGGCGCAGGCTTCACCAACACCGTCAACGGCACGTCCACCCCGACGGAGTTTCCGTCGGCGGCATCACAGGACTTCATTCCCGCAGAGGACGAGCAAAAGCTGCGGACGCTTTTGCGGGAGACCCTGCCGTGGATGGCTGACAGGCCATTTGTTGACCGCAAGTTCTGTTGGTTTTCCGACACCAAAGATTCCGAGTACTGCATCGATTTTGTCCCGGGAACGTCCAACTACGTCGTGGTGCTATCCGGAGACTCCGGCCACGGCTTCAAAATGATGCCCGTATTTGGGAAATGGGTCAAGAACCTCCTCGAGACCGGAAGACAGGAATTGCCCAGATGGCAATGGAGATCAGCGACAGGAAAAGACGACGACTGGGGAAATTCGGTGAGCTGGCGAATTGGGACTACTAGAGAAATGAGGGACTTGATAGCTGAAAGCAAGGCCACAACGAAGGCCCGGTTGTGAATGACGTTGGCCAAGTCGGTTCACAGGCATCAGGAAAGAGAGAGCTTCCAACCGAATTTGTCAATAATGTCCTGCCAGTCGCGGTGGGTAGTCGGCTCTATGCCATTGTCAAAGTCCCGAGTCTGCCAGATAGTCTGAATGGCCTTGGTGACTGTGGCTATATTGCTGATGGGCCATTTCTTGTCCAGCAAGTTGAAGTGGTCCAGGACGGCTTTACGATGGGCGTCAGTGCAGCTGACGCATCCCGCAATAAATAGCGGCCACATGGGAAAGCACCGCCTTGGCTGGTCTTCATAGATGATTTCGGAGAGGCAGTCTAGCAACGGCTGCGAGGTTACTGGCATTGACGGGAACCGGATGGGTGCTTTGAAGAGGACAAGCTGAAGATAAATCAAGGCGGCGAGCCTGAAGCACTCGGCACTCTTCAAAAGATACTCGCTGTCTGGACCGGTGGCGTAACAATTTAGCTGACGAACACGCTTCTCCAAAGTTGCCCCATCTAGTTCCGGGGATGCGGTAGATGGGTCCTTGGCAGTCGATCCGGAGGCGGCTGCACCAGCCGCTGTGATCTTGTTGATCAGCTCCACCAGTTCCATGGAACAACCAATCTGTGGGTCGACTGTCTGCGATGTTCCTGGCAAAAACTTGTCCAGAGCCCGGAGAGCCTCGTCCCATTGGTCCGAGACTGATTCCCCCGGCTGATCGCCACTTTCAAGCAGGTTCTTGTGCTGCGTCGTCTTCATCAGGACATACCGGAACCTAAAGTACTGCAGAACCAAAGCCGCACATTCGGGGCTTATACGACTGCTATGCGTGTTCGCAATGGCCAGAGCCCCTCGAAGATGCGTCAGCCAAGAAGGCAGCGACCCCTCGGCGATGTCCAGAGAGGCCAGAAGAACGCACGTTAAGAGGTTCTCCTCGGCGTTCCCCGCCACCCAGGCCTTCGAACGAAGCTGAGCCAAAGCATCCCCCTTGTATTGATCGGCTGCCTTGTTGTAGTCGACTCCGTCGCGAAGACCTCTTCGAGCCCATTCGGCAGCGGTCAGAGCGAGGACCGTGTCAAAGAGCGGGCCGCGGTCGCTCAGCAGAACAGGGAGCACGAACGTCCTGAAGACATTCCTCTTGTCGTTGACGCAGACCTTACTGCAGCTGATGACTTCATCGTCTATGGCAAGGGTTAGAGGGTCGTGGTGACCACTCGACGCGACGAGGACGCAACCTACAATATTGCACCATCTCCATTTCCGAGCCACCTGATTTCCGGTCCAGGACAGGCGCCCAACGAGGATTCGGTACAATAGACTGGGGAGCCCGGCGTGGTGTCCTCTGGGGAAGGTTAGCCGCCCCGGCGTACTGCTGACAGACGAGGGCAACCTCATCGCTCCGGAGGTTGACGAATGTCGGGGACCCGGCCGAGTCCAGAGGAACGGTGAAGTGGTTCTTGGTGAACTGGTGGACGTACTTTGACGCGGAGGTCTGAGTCGGGTCGACGTAGACGCAGGCGATGTTGTGCTTCTGGCAGCTGCCGCACTGGGGCTTCTTCCGGTCGCATCCTCGCTTCCGCCGTCGACAGTCCTTACATCCCGTCCGGTCTCGGCTCCCTTTGCCGGTCATGGTGGCGATGTGGGCTCCGGGGGATCCTGGGCGCGCGTGGGCTGGGTGTCTGTGGGGTTTCTCGGTCGTCAGGTCGATGTCGTCGCCTGGCAGAGTTTTACCCGTCAGGCCAAACATATGTTGGCGGACTTTTGTTGGAGAAAGCCGGCCATGCTGTGTGTGCGGTGGCGAGCGGCTGTTGGGAAAAGGAAGTTGGTCTCTCCCCGGTAGCCTGCAGGAGACCCCGGCCTGTTACTGGACGGCCAAGAAGAGAGAGCAAACGAGATAACAAATCGCGGGGGATGAACGACAGGCGGCGAGAGATTACCTTAGGTAATCATGTTGTCTCTCAAGACTCTAAGAGGAAGGAAGGAGGGAAGTGACAGGGGTGCCTTCCTTCGCTTCCGTTTCGGACTCTTTCCCCTCCTTCACTATCACAATTGCAATCCTACCGATCGCGTAGGTGAAAGGCGAGCATGCGATGATAATGGAGCTGCCCAGCTGTCAATTCAGCAGGCAATGAATGCAATATCATTGGCTCCGCTGTGACCAGGATTCCTGGTTGACTGGGGTCGCATTATCCGACTAACATGGTTTGCGAAGATGACGCCCTCAGGCTTCCATCAGAATGAGGGGCCAAGCTTTGTCGACATACGATGAACTTCATCGCCACATTCTGTATCGGGTGGAAAATTTGACAGCAGTCAATATGAGGATGGATACCGGGAACGTCGAGCCGACAGAGCCTCTTGAACCGGACGTGCCGGCGGGTGGTCGGTCCTCCCGATGTCGTCGGTGACCGACTGGGACCCAACGGAGAAGAGCTGAACCCGCGCAGGACGACGACGAGCACCCGGAGGCCGACGTGCTCGGCTTCAACCTTTCAGCAACCCAGCCGGAGTTGTTCGTCGTTATCCAACCCAGAAAACGAAACACAGCATCTCCCCTAACAATCTGTCAGCGTTCCTCCCAACGTTCGGTTTGAAGTCGACGACTTGGGCAAACGAGTGTATCTACTCCAAGCCGTTCGACTACATTCACATGCGCGGCATGTCGCAGTCGGGCGATATGGGCTAGGAAGTCTGAGTGATCGGAGTTGCCTCGAGCCGCGGGGGGCAAGACTGTCGTGATAGATGCGTGGGAACGGAGACGGGCAACTCCGCCCGAAGGGTTGAGAAGGCAGTAACGTTGATATCCAGGCCCAGATTGTTTAGGTGCTGATAGCACCCAAGGAACTCCGGTGGTAGTCCGGGGTATGTCCGAGGCGGCCTCACTAACGCGATCTCAAACCCGGTCTCCACGGGGAAACGTGGAAACGCCAACTGCCTCCGCCCACGTGTCGTGGCTGATCGCCGAGCAGTCACGGACCGAAGCGGTCTGGTCTCATTCACACAAAACACGGCAGGAGCAGACCCGGATCATTGTAAGTTGTTCTTCTCATTTCGAACAGTAAACATCATTATGCGACAACGAAAAGCCACAGAACCAAAAACATCAACATGATACGCGAGATATACGGCCCCCCAAAGAAGATGCCAGGCGCCGCGTGAGGGTATACCAAAAGCCCCCCAGTACTCCAATGAGCCCCTCCCCCCAGCCATGCCCGTCAATCCCGGCCAACGAAACGCCGTTACTCTCATGATATGGATCCTCCATGTAGAAACTGGGCCCAGTCCCCAGTTTCGTTTTTTTTTACTCTATCCCCAACTCCGTGGTATGGCAGAAATAGAAACAAACAAATGCTTCCAAGCGAAAAACAATTCGTCGAACTTGAGAAATGTTGCTCCCTTGGGGGAGTCTTATGCGGATGTGTTGAACTGATAATCAAGTGCGCTTAGTTAGGCGAGGGTGGCAATTTCAGCAGCACCGTTGCCTTCGTTCATGGTGGTGTCGGGGACCCCGGCAGCCGCCCAGTTCATGGCGTCGTTCATGCTCTCCTCGCCAAAGGCGTTGGCCATGAAGCCCTCGTCTGAGTTGTTTACGCCCTCGGGCGGGAACTGGAGCCATTGGTCGACATCGAACTCTGTTCCGGTCATGGCGTTCCAGTCGATCTCGTCTTGGGGGAATTCGAGGTCGAGCGGTCCAGGCTCCTCAGACCCGGCACTGGCGCTGGGGGTCAGGCCACCCAGGGCAGACTCGTGATCCTTTTCTGTCTGAGGCGGGCTCGTGACAGACAAGTCCAGAGCTGCGGCGTTGATGGTCTGCGGAAGGAAGTCGCGCTGCATGTTGGGCTTGGTGGCAGCAAACAGAGTCTCGCCAGACGTCATGTAAGGCAGGTTGTCAGGCGGGGGAGTCTGCGCGCCAAAGGCGGGGTCTGCAAGCTTGAGGTTCTGCTGTGTCATGGGCGCCATGGGCTGCTGAAGGTTCATGTCGATAGCAGCCTTACGCAGAGCGGCGTCGAGAAAGCCGGTGGCGTAGTCGGCAGCGGCGTAGATCTCGCGCAGCTTCTCCATGACACGCATGCACTGGCGGAACCCGCGAGTTGCGCGGTCTCTCGACTGCGACACGGGGTTCTTCATTTCCAGGAGATGAATAATCATCGCCGGCAGGATGACAGTCACACCTGTGGTGGGCAGATATCTCTCGAGTGAGAAATGGTTAAGGTCCGCCGCCATGCGGGTGACGTGCATCGCCGCATCCCGCACGCGGAGACGAGACATCTCCTGCACTTGCTGAGAAGTCGTCGGCGCATGAATCGGGGAAGAGGGCAGAAACTGCGGACGGTGCAGGGCCGAAACCGTAGTGTAGTAGACCATGTGCAGAAGCGTGCGCTGAACTGCAATGGTAGATCGCCCGTTCTTGACATCCAGGGGCGTCAGGGGTCTGTATTGGCAAATGGCCGGCACGTTTTTGGCCCACTCCATAAGCTCCATGTCAACAGACGCCACGCTGGCCACGTTGTCCAGCTTCTTGTTGGGGAACAGCATCATGGTGCTGTTGACGGTATTCTCCGGACGCATCTTGTCCCGGATGAGAACGGAATACTGCGCCTTCAACATGTGGCTAACGCAGATACAGAGCTGGGCCTTGGAGATGCACAAGGCAGCCAGCTCCCGCTGCATGCCAATGTCACGCAGGAGGGTGCACTCTGCGGGGATGATATTGTTGTCCTCAGGCAGGACCTCGATTTCGAAGTCAGTCTCCTGAAGCATCGGCACATCAAAATCTTCGTCCTTGATGCGGGTGGGCCGGCGCATGCCCAAGGCGATGAGGCGGTCACGCATGAAACAGGACCACCAGATGCGCTTCCACAGCTTCTGCTTCGACGGCGGCATGCTCGTCGCAGCCGGATCGCGGTGGAGGCCAATTGTGTGGGCCAGGGAAATCGCAACGCCCATCCAGTGCCATGTGTCCTTTTGGTCGTCAGGAGTCTCGTACCAGTACGTCATCAGCAGAAGAGCCTGGACGAGGACGAGACGATCCGACTCGTAGTCGAAGTCGTAGAGAAGCTGCAACAAGACAACATTTAGCATGTGAAAGTAAGCCATGCGTGGGACCCCTGCCCCACTAGCGCGGCCTTGCAGGGGGGGGAGGGGGTGGTGTTGTGCTAGTCGACTTACCCTCGTCTTCTGGAAAAAGGCCTTCCGGGCGGCCTTCCTGGTCGGGTAGCCAGCCTCGCGAAGGACCTTGACCTCGACAAAAGCCGTGGCGGCAAACATGACGGCCTGGTAGAGGAACAGACTGATCTGGCCGTTGAGGCCATCGCGGGCGTTGATGATGGCCAAAAAGTCGTACAGTTCCAGCAATGGCATGTACGGATGAACGTACTCGACGTAGGCCTGCAGAAGGGCGTTCTGCAGCGGAAGGGCAGGCAGAGTCAGGGCACCCTTGGCGTGGAGGTAGGTGACATCTTCCTGGGCGATCTTGGCGGGAAGCGGTTTCACGAAGGCCGGGAGCTGGGCGTGGAGGTCAGGCTCCTCGAGTGAGGCGAGGAATTGACTCGTCCGGCCATCGCCGCCAGTTGCGCCCATGCCACCGAAGAGGGAGGCCTGGGCGAGGATATTGGACAGCAAACGACGAGAGTTGCTGTCTGCTGACGCCGCTGCCAGCTTGGTGAGCAGAGCTGCGCCTGCGTTGTCATGACGGTAGCCGGTTCGTTGGTCTAAATTTCGGAGGGTCCCGTGGTCAGTGACATCGTCCCGTTTTTGGTGTGCCTGACCTTGACCGCTTTGGTAAGATTTGACATGAAGATGATGACTGGGGTTTGAGGCAGGAGAAGATGGCAAAGATGGGCTTGCATGTGATTGTGGATTGCGTGTAAGAGGCTAAGGTCGAACAGCGGTAACAGGAAGGCGTGGAGAGACGGAGCCGGGGACGGGGGACGGAGAGAAGATGGCGGGGTGACAGGGGGGTATCCGTAGATGGGGCGAAACAGGAAAAAGGAGATGACACGAGACTGGCGCTGCAGAGGCGGAGAAAAGTCTTGACGTGGAGGTCCAGGTCACGGGGTAGAAAAACTCCAAGGTGACCCCCACTTTTTCCCCGTTCCGTCCCCTTCCCCCAGTCCGAGCCCCGGATCTGGGAGCCATGGCCGCCAGGAAAAATAACAAAAAAAAGGCACAATGACACCAATGCGATTGGGAAGATAGAGCAGCTAGTAAGAAGAAGAAGGAAAGTGCGTGCAGAAAATAACTTGAAGCCAGAAAAAAAGCTAGATGTCGCAGGTGACAGGGGATTGGGATGCTGAATAGGCAGGCAGTGCCAAACACGAGAAACCCCCACTAAGAAGATTCCATGATAGGCAGAGAAGGAAGGGTATAGTAATCGCAGCACGCGCACACTGGAGGAAAGAAGACAGAACTTACAGATCATGTGAGGAACGTGACCCTCGAGTCCGTCAGATGAGCCGCCGGTTGCCGACAGGCCCCCAAGAACGCCTGAACCAATGCCAACACCAACTCCGAGTCCTCCAAGCCCGGCTGCAGCGGCAGCTGTCGCCCCCATGCCCACACCGGAAGCCGCGGCGACGGGATTGGCTGCAACTGATCCGTTGACCGAAGCCACCGAGGCATTGCTGGGTCGGCGAAATTCCGCGCTGCTGTGAATGTTAATTGGGTTCGCGCCCTTGGATCGCAGCTGTGCCTCGGCTCCCACGACGTGCCCCGCCGTGCTGGCCGTCAAGAGATTCTTCCTACAGCACGCGCCAGGTTAGCAGGGATCCTTCGCATTTGCATTGCCTTTGGGTTAGCTCGAATCTCTGCTCCCCGGCCTCCCGTCTCCAGATTGCCGCCTCCTTTCCCGGCGAGTCCTGTCGCACGTCACCGCCGCCTGTCTGCGCAGTGATACAGACCAACTGGAGGTAGAGGGAGGCGTGGAGGCAGAAAGGCAGAGCGCGAGCCAGGGTGAAGCTTAGTAGGTGACAAGCTACTTACTTTCTCCGGCGGCTCTCCTGGACAACGCACTCGACGTTGTCCCATCTGCAGTTGCCGCAAGGTGCGCCCTCGACGACGTCGCAGCGGACTTTGCGCGCTCTGCAGCTCACGCAGGCACGAGCTGCTCTGCGCTTCGTGATCTTGGCCGGGGGCGCGCCGTCCTTCAATTCGGCAGTCGACGAGGAGCGCTTCTTGCCCTGCTCCTGATCCGAACCGGTCTCGTTGGCGGAGTCGTCATGCTTCTCTTCCGTGGCAACGGAAGGCTCATCGGCAACCACGGTCGTCAGAGCGGATAGATCGGGAACGGGTTCGACGGAGGCGACGGGGGCGGCGGCAGGTGCTGCCTCGGGGGCGGTCGTAGCGACGGGCATCGTGACGGTTTCGGTCGCCATTGTCGCGGTGTTCAAGCAGCGTCCCTTGTTCAGAGACTGTTCGTAGATGTGTGCCAATTGGCTTGCTTGCTAGAAGATTAGGGCCAGACGAGATGTCACGTCTAGTCAAAGGCGAGCGTGCGGCGCGGTAGGTCGGTGGTGTTCCTGTGGTTTTCCAAGCAATCGGGACGAGGGTAGAGGTCAAACCCTTGGGTAGCGGAAGGGTCGCGAAATACGGCTAGGCCTCGAGATTTAATACGATTTGGATCGACTCGCGTGCGTGGAAGGCTTGCGAAGGCGGGTGGCAGACTTCAATGGCGAGGATTGCGTACGATGGAGAGGTCGTATCGAGGATGAACAATAACGCAAGCGGCAGAACAACAAGGCGGAACGGGTTTGCGTTGAGATGAGCATTGAATGTTTCCAAGCTGTGGACTAACGGGTCGAGAAAGCTGAGCTGAGAGCTGTTGCGGTGCGGTGCTATTGATCCACCGGGAATGTTTTTGAGGCAGCAGACGAGAGTGGCTCTGGCGCGGGTCTCCGTGGCGTGTCTCGTGATGTTCCTGATGATCCTGATCTTGTCTTGTCTTGACTTGACTTGGAAAGGTATGTGTGGAAGAGGTGATGTCGCCTCAACCTCGAATTGTTAAGAAAAGCCGGAGCTACGGACGAGTGGAAGGGGAAGGCGGGAATGTGGGGTCCAAGGGTACGAGGACGTGGAGGGGGGGAAGGAGGAGGTATTATATGATTCAAATAGGATCGCATCTTTTCCTGCTACGGCACCAGGTCCAGCAGCCAGACCGCACCGGCTGGCTTTTTGGCACCAAGAGCAAGCTTGCTTGTTCCCATGCTAGGAACAGGAACTAGGAACGGACTCTCTTTCTTTCGTCTGGAATTCCCACGAGGCACGCCCCCCCCCGGCCCCGGCCCCGCCCCCCCTCCTCCTCGTTTTTCGCCCTTTCACTCTCCGATTCATCAACGAAACTGGGTCCCACCCGCGGCGAAGTGAACGCTAGGCCGAGCGGACGAGGGTGTCAGGCCCAGGCGCGCAGGCAAGGACACAACAAAAACACCATCATGTATTGCCTAGTGTACATATTGAGCCTGGTCTCGGCAGACACCACACACGCCCCTTTTAGACGATGCCTCGGTTCGTAGCAAGGGCTGCTCTCCCGTGATGCTAAACTTCCATTGCGAGGCAAGGACTGCGCATGGCTCCTACCTGAGGTATTGTAGGTAAGTTACCTGAAGCTAGGTACTCTTAAGAAACCTCCACGTAAGAGTAAGGATAGGGTAATGATTAAAGCGAACCAGGACCTGGGACAAGGTCTGGAGCGAGCAATACAATACACTACCTACGTACCCGATTTATGGAGAAGTTGGCAAGTACACTTGGGTACCTACCGATTGAGGGAAAAATGGAGAAAAAGTGGATGGGTTAGTCAGGTATGGGACAAAAGTGGATATGTGGATAATGACAAGGATCCTGGACTGAATGAGTCTGGCGTCTGGCGTCGGGTTGCGGCTGGTAATAACTTTGGTATTATGTAAGGTAGCTCGCACCTCAAAGTACGTACCGAATCACCTCCGCTGCGAGGCTTCACGGTGAGTTCGATTGTATATGTACCTAACCGTACCTGCGCCGGGTCACGATTTGACGCATGCATGCAACGCAAATTACGTGCCCTTGGGGTTTGTTTCCCATCCATCTAGTGCTGTGTAGCGGCCGTTGACGACTGACGGATTACTTCGATTTGACCTGCGCCTGGACGTCGGAGCTGTCAAGTCAAGCAAAAATAGTCAAGGCGAGCACAGCACTCCTCTGTCTGGTGACTGCGCTACGCACTCCCTCGAGGGAGAGCACGGAGGCCACGAGACGTCGGGTGCGTCTTCCAATGCGGTTTGTGGTAACTTGTTGGAACTGCGCCGTCCAAGGATTGGCCAAGACGCTGCTGCTGCGTGGAACCAATCCCGCACCTGCGCAATTCGTCGCGCGAATGTCAGGGTGCCTTCTCCTTCTCCTACATAAATGTAGCTGCAAGAAATGTCTTCCTATGGCTATCTTTGAGTACCTAGGTACTGACACAGACGTAGGTATGGTAGGCAAGTACCTACCAAGAGGTGCCGCATTCTTCACGGTCAGCTCACCTGCCCAAACATTTCGCTTTTTCCTTCATATTACGGTATACTGTATTTGCTCGGTGTTGACTGTTGGCTTGCTTCACTTCACATGCGAGACTCTGTTGTTGTCTTCCAGGCTTGGTCGAGCGGTCGTCTGGTGATGCGCATTTCGCGGACCAGATGAGGTCAGGTTACGTTCTTAAATATGACAGAACTGGACATTTTGGAAAAGGGTTACCGCGGATTGGCCCGACCGACCGGATGGATGGAAGTGTGGGATGGATGATGGGGATGACGGGGCTTGCCCGTGGACAGATGGGATGGAACTCGCGAAGCATCCCGTCTGGAGTCTAGAGTCTGGAGTACCGTACCGGTACGGATACAGTACAACAGTATCTGTATTACCTGCCTTGTTGCCGAAGACGATGGCGACACGCGGGGGGACCGCCGTGGCGCAGGAAGAGGCGCAAACTCTGGGCGGTTGTTGGTAACAGACGAGACCAACGGGAATACTCCGTATGTCGTAAGCCAACTCCAACCATCCATCCCTGCCCCCTCCCAGCCAAGATTCTGGATCTTGGGGTGTCGAGGAGGAAGAGGAGGGGTAAAACGGGTTGAACATGAGGGGCGCCCGCGCCCGCGCTTGCGCATTTCCATTGTGGAGTTGATTGCCTGGCCTGTCGTTCTGCTGGTCACAATGTTACTGCAGGAAAGCATCGGGAATGAAATTATCACGATGACAGTACTATACCTAGGTACGGGCAGGTACGGGACCTAAGCGATAAGGTACACCACCTACAGACTACGGTGCCGGCAGTAGCAATTCGTATGCGATAGGTAGGTACCTACCTTTATCTCGCCACCACCATCAGAGTTTCCAGTCCATGCGGCAGGTCCTCCCTCATCCGCCACGCAGTGGTGCTTGTGCAGGTGCTTCGGAGCAGGAACAGCAGGAGCAGTTTTTACGGATACAGTCATCTGAGTTTCATCGTGACTGTCAGCAAAGCCCCTGGCTCCTGCCACGCTGCCTTGAAGAGTCGTCGAGTTGCGGTTTGCGGCCTTGTACATGAGGCATTACCTGATTTTCCCGCCCGCCTGCATTCGACCTGCACGCGTGCACCCTGGACGATCCTGCACCACACACCACACACACCCCCCTTCCCCTCTTCCCCTTCCCCTCTGGTAGTAATACACCACAGGCACTGGGGACGTGGACGTCGACTGGGATTCTTTGAATACACTCCGCTTGTTGCACTTGTTTCTCATACTCTCAGGGCTCAGATTACGGACACCTTCCTAGGCCTCTAGCCCAATCGCCAAATGGTGCGTCTTGCCTGGGAACAGCAGGCGCCTTACTATCAATGGCAAAGAATGGGTGGCGGCCTCTTTCTTTGTTGCTGCTCGACCTCCCGCCCCCAACCACATCATCATCCAACCACGAATTCACCGCGAGGTACGCAAACACGGAGATATTAGGCATCGATACTGACGACGGGACCTTGTTGACCTGTCTTTCCTTAGCTGATACGTGCCATGACCGCCTTGCCGCATCCGACGCTAGCCTTGTGCCCATGTCGCCAGCCCGCTCAGCCTAGAATTTCTCCAGACCACGAAGACTGTCGACACTGGACAGAGGGGGACAGCCTGCAGGCTAGTATGTTCGTCGCGGCTAGGGCACCAACCACTCTCAGCAGGCGTGACCGATCGCATTTCTTCACCGCAAACCTCGACTTTGCCTCACCGTACCTTTACCTGGCCCCGGGCGCCCCTCCGCGCGTATCGTGGCCCCCGTTTCCGCGCCTAGTCACACTACACTAGAGGAGAAGAGTTCGCTACGACGATGCTCCGCCATATCAATCATCCCCCATGTGTCAAGGCACCTCCTGGACGAGGAAGAACAACGACAAGCCTTTTGACTTGGGAGACGACAGGACCCAACAGGCGTCGTCTCCAGCCCGCGCCCATCTCCTCCACGGCCTCCACTCGACTCCAAAAAACCCAGGCCCCTGCCTGCATACTGTCCCATACTAATACGCTACAATGTAGCATACCAAGGCCATCTCCGTCACTCATACCTTTAGGAACGCCCAATCAAACCTTGGGCAGCCCGTTGGCTAACAACATCCTAGAGGCTGGGCTAGGCTCGGCCACCTCACCACCTCATCACCACAGTGCTTCACCCTTCTGCGCGGCCTACTACCCGCGCTTCGCAACAATACACTACGACAGAACCTCACCTAAACCATCTCACCGGCCGCTGCTTACCAACCTAGCGAGGGTACTCAAAGGGAATAAAAGGGTGGACGGCGGCGGCACCATCAGGACCGGTGGTGATAAGTACCAGAAACGCTGGCGACAGAAGCCCTAGCGGTCGTTGCCAGCCTCGCGAGTCAGGCCTTTTCGAGTCAGCCCCGGTGTGGGCGTCAAGGATCATGCCCAGACGACGTACATTCCCCCAACTCACCGCAGCATCCAACCACAAGACGGCTACATAGGTAATCCTTAGCCTATCGTAACCCTCCCCCAACTTTAAAGCATCACGAGCCTCGTTGCAATTTTCACACCTCATCTCAAACGGCATCCGTGCTATTGAGTTAATTGGGTCTACATAGTGCACTTAGTCACTGGCCTGCCTCGCGACCATTTCGGACCGTGTCCGACAAGCCCTGCGGACCGTGTCCGAACACAGCTTAAGGTCTTTTTGCCCCGTGACTTCTGAGGTTTTGGAGGCTTGGGTCTACGCCATGTATGGCTGGTGTGTCTGAGGACACCATCCAGACCGACCACCCCCCATATTATCTGTCATGGTTGTGCAAATCCACAACATCATGAATCACTCGTCGCATTTTGGATGTCACCGCTGGCTCAATGTTACGCACAACTGCACGACCAGCAGTCTCGATCGACATGATACTTCAACTCGAACACGCGCCATAGGCGCCTCTACCCCATGGTCTCGCTCTCGCTTGCCGATAATTCATCCGCCGTCACCGATCAGGGTTTCGTCTCTCGCCCGGCCGGTGACGAATCTACGCACGTCCGCCCCCCGTGGCCTTTGGTCCGGAGGGCACAAGATGCACAATTCCCGATTTGATCGTCCCGCAATCAAATCGGCGCCCCGGCGCGCCGGCTGCCCACCAATCATATACCATTCCAGGCGTGGAAATATCTCCATTCGCCCAGCTGGATTCGGCAATAGTCGGGACTGGGCGCTGGATTACCCCTGCTATCCACACCTGGGACTCTTTCATCAGCCCTTGGCCTGACACTCCATTCACACACGGGACGCGATCACGATCCTGTTTTCAGTTCCGGCAGAGCAGTAAGCAGGCGTCTGTCAACAATGATCGGACACAGAGGGAGACTTCGGACGAAACAGAAACATCGGTGTGATTTCGAAAAGCAAGGCGATACCTACCAACGAGAGAAGTAGACGATAATATTCGGTCAGCAGCCTATTCCCCTGCATCCAGACGAAACTTCTCGCTCGGCCGAAGATTGCAAGTTCCAGGCGCCGATTCAACGGCACCTGCAGGGCGGTGCGGTGCGGCGCGAGCACAGAGACTGGTTTGGAAGCCACAGAAGCAGTGTACAAAGGTACTTGCGGTACCTCACGTCAACATCAAGTACCTACGTATACCGGTCGTGCAATTCCCGTCCCTCCAACCCGGCCCATCCATCTCAAAAACAACAAGGTAGTATCATCCATGGATGTCTTCAGCTCACTCCTGACTCCGTCCAAACCTTGAGGGCCGGGAAAAGGGACCAACAGGTGTGTAGCACATCAACGTCAAACCCAAAAAGACGAGACCCAAACCATCCGTCGCAATCGGAATAAGATCTGCGCATCACGATGCACTGCACCATACCCAGCAGGTCAAGTTCCTCCCACGAGAGGAGACAACGGCGACGTCGCGCAGTCCGCGGACTCGATCTTTCCAGTTTTTTTATCATTATGTCGCAGGTCTTAATGTCCAATGTTCAGCTGGGAGGGAGCCTGGGATCCAGCAGCCGAGCCCCGGGCAACCCACACCCAACGAAACACGCTCCCTTCCTCCGACACGAGATGCCGTGCGTGCGTGCGTCGGTCTTGGTATGACGAATGCCGTTCCCCAGCAATCCCAGCCGGCGCCTCCGTCCCAGCCGGGCAGTCCACCCCGACCAGCCACGACGACCGCCAAAGCTGCTTTAAGCCTCACTCACCGCTCTTGAAAGGGGTAATATTGCCGGTTAGTCAGAGATCCATGACTTCAGAGCTAATGCGACAACCAGAAAAATGCCAAACACCAAGACTCATCATCGTGAGGAGAGCCCGTCGTCGTCAGATCATCACGGCACTTGTCGCAGTCGCCACGGAGTGTGCCTCGAGGCATCGACGTCCAGTAACGCCTGCACGATGACATTGACTTCCAGACGCACAACGCGTCTCTGTCTTTGCGAAAGAGAGGGACCATCCGGCCCTAAGATCTAGGCTCCGCAACCTCTCAACTCGTCACACGCATCCCTCCTCGCTAAACAGCTGCGCCCGTAAATGCGTAGCAGTAGCAGAACGGAGTACGGATAGAGCATTGCACATTGAAGAGAATGAAGCTGAGCCATTGGGAGGAAAGAGTCTCCACCTCTACTTTTTCTTTCGCTAGCTACCCCCACACAAGTGGAGGAGCTTCTTGTTTGGAAAGGACGTCCACCCAATCACGACGGGCCTTGTCGACGTGGTGAGTCCGAAAAGAGAAGGAAGCCCCACCGGGTCGGCCGGCGTTGGTGGGGTCGCCGACCTGCCCCGATTCCTTGTCCGAATTCGCCCTTGCTTGCAGCCCTGAGCCCGCTGCGTTGCAAACTCCACACAACCGACGTCGCCCCTCTCTCTCTCCCTCATACACACGCCCCCGGCAGGCCGGTATCCACGGCTCCTCGTCTGCAAACCAAGGCAAACTCGTACCCGCCCAGAAGGAGGGGGGGCAGAGACGGGTGATGGATCAATGGCGGGGGCGGCCGCAAGGCAGGTCGCGGCGGGGCTGTCTTCCTGTCACTGACAGGTCGAGAAAAAAGATAACGGGGTGTTTCCGTTGGTGTTTTTTGATGAGACCGCTCCGCTCTCTGCTTACCATTGACAAAATGCCTGCATCACCAATGGCTGACCCCTCATCCTCTGGCAAGGGTTGAGGGGGGTGAACCTTTTGACGCGGACCAAGACTCTAGCGACGCGAACAACGCAGAGGGCCCCCTTGTCCCCTTACCCGGGTGGCCTCTTTTTTTCTTTATTTTGTTTCTTTTTTGTTAGTATTATTCCCGTATCCTGCGAGCGCGCGTGCCCTTCTCCATGGGGAAACTGGCCCAACTCCACGATCTGCCATGCTTGGCTTTCGATGATAGGTGAACTAGCGTAACGACACGCTAGCTCTAAACTCGCCGTTGCGCAGGTGTGTGGCCGTATCTTTCCCACCCCCATCCTCTATCAGATGGATCGGGTGCGACTACCATGTACCATTCTTTACACTATCTACGGATGATATACCACCATGTACCATCTCCGGATGGAATGCTAGTCTACGTTTGCTATTCTGATAACAACGGCGTCCCATAGAGAACTTGACTTCCAGCCCGCTTTGCGTGTCACGTCTCCGCCAATGAAATAAAACGCTTGCTCTTCACTTTCAACTGGAAGTTGTATATTGGTGTGGTGCCCGCAGTGACATCTCCGGCTGCCTTTATGCCCGTTATCGACGTGTTGCGTATCAGATGCTATGTAGTTACATGAGCGGATAGGTAAACCACCCTTTCGGAGGCAGCCCTGTAGAAACGCACGCCCCCTATGTATCTCTGCTTCACCTCACCCCCTTCTTCACTTGGAGTCCTCCTTGCCGGCGTCAGCCGCCGCGGCAGCCTCGTTGGCCTTGCCCAGCTTCGCCATCGACTTGTCGTCGAGGCCGGCGTACCACTGCTTCAGCAGGGCCGCGTGGTCCGTCTCCTGGCGGGATATCTCCACCGGCGGCCCGCGGATCTGCGGCAGGCCGTCCTCGCCGTCGCGCTCGAAGACGGCCCAGCTCGAGGCGTCGTTGGCGCCGAGGCCGAACCCCCGCCCGGGCACCGACACGATGGTGAACTGCCGGAGGAGCACGGCGTCGCCCGGGTGCACCACCGGCAGCGCGGCCTTGTGCGGGCGGAAGATCTGCACCGCCATCGTCTGCGCGGGCGCGACGGAGTGGTCCGTGACGTTGAAGGCCAGCATGATGCCCCTCGGTCCGCCTTTGGCACGCTTAGCCTCGGGCGGCTCAGTCGTCGCGATGGCGATAACGTCGACCGTCCTGCCCGGGTAATTGCGGAGCAGCTTGAGCGATATGCAGTCGGGCATCTCGCGAAGCGACTTGGCGAGTTGCGTCTTCAGCCCGGCGGGCGTTTGGTCCGCGGTGGCCGCAACGGCAGCCGCTGTTGTAACTGCTGCCGCAGCCGCCGCTCCCTCCCTCGTTTCCTTGGCCTCCTTCACGTCTCTTGCCCTTCGAGAGGGTGACTTGATGGCGGCCCTGGCCAGCTGCACATCCTCGTCGTCGTCGTCGTCCACATCTGGCGAGTCGCTCCTCAGTACGAAGCTATGCGACCTTGCGCGGGTGACAACTCGAGCGCTGTCAGGGGTGGTGCGGTCTGATAGGCGCGTCGAACGTCGTGATGCGATCGACGCACGGGCCAGCCTGACGCTAGGATCCTGATCCTTGTTGTCCGACCTGTTCCTTCGGTGTCCGCGCCCTCGCCTCGGAGATGGCTGCGCGGCGCTAGCTTCCTCCGCGAGCTCCTCGGTGATAAGAGACGACTGCGCCTCGGACGGTTGCGCCGAGCTCTCTCGGATTTGAGATGACTCTTCGTTGATAGGCGAAGCTGCGCGGCCAGGGTTCTCCGGTTTCTCCAGAACACCAGTCGCGCCGTCCTTTTCCTCATCCGTAAGCTTAACAGGAGGCACCTCAGTGGTTATTATTTCTTCCGTGATCTGCGTCTCGGTCTGGGTGAGGGTGTGGGTCTCGATCTGGGTCTCGGTCTGAGTCTCGGTTTCAGTCTCGGTGAAGGTCTGGGAAACGAACGACTCGGTGACCTGAGTGTCGCCCGGTGTGGGTAGTTGTTGGTCGGTTTGGGTATTGCCGCTATCCACTTCCACTTCCTCGACGACTTCCACCTCTTCGACAACTTCGGAGACCAGGGTTTCGCTGATCTTCACCTCTTCAAAAGACTGGTACTGGGTTTGTGTGGCTGGCGGCGATGCAATCTTCGCTTGTGTCGCATCGGGCTCATCCACCTCCATTGCGTCTTCTGATTCCCGTGTGGTGTTTTCGTCCTTCTTGCCGGTGACCACAGGCTCGGTAGCAGATGCCCCGACTGCGGCGGGCGAATTTTCCACGACGGGCTCCTGGAGTGATGCCTCTAGCAGTGCGTCCACGGCCTCGGTGCTTTTCTCCTTTTCTGCTGGTGTATCCTGTCGTTCTGTCTCGGCGACAAAAGTCGGCTCTTGAGATTCACCCATGGCCCCATTCTCGAGCTGACTTTGGATGAGCTGCTCTTCGTCCAGCTCATCTCTCAACAGAGGCTCAGCGGTTTCTTCAACGTCCGTCTTGGACTCCTCTGGTCTTTCTTCTGGGGCGGTCTCGTCGGCTGGTTTTTCGTCTGCGTCGGCCATGTTAATGTCCATAGGTTCAGCGACAACCCCTTCGGTAGGTTCCATGTCGACCTTGGCGAGAGTCGTCTCTTGGGGTGCGTTTCTGACCTCTTCCATTCGGACATCTTCCACCTCCGCATCGGGTTCGTTGGTGTCCATGGCTTCTTCGTTGGTCACTGATTCTTGTCTCTCTTCCATTTGGACTTCGGGCACCTTTGCCGGCTTGGCTTCTGGCTGAGGCGATACCGTTCGGTTGTTCGGTTTGTCACTAGCCGCTATTTCCTCTTCCAGCTCATGCTCGAGTGTCGCCTCCAGCATCTCAGAATCGTCACGAGATCCTAGGCGGGGACTATCCTCTCGGGACAGATGGGCCGTACGGGGCAGTTGAATGGGACTCATAGTTTCAAAGCTGCTGTCGATCATCGTCGTAGTCATGTCACCAGTCTCTGCTCTGGATGCTGCGTAAACACTGGGGCTAGATGGTGCAACGGTCGGTCTCCGCGGTTTGGGCGTTGGTGTAATGGCCTCCGGTCCATCTTCTTCCTCAGCCTCGTCCTCGGAGGCAACGGAGAGGACGGGCGAGGACGGTTCAATAGGTTCTTGACTACCGGCATCGGCATCGTCATCCTCATCCTCGCTATCCGCGCCGTTTTCGCCGTCTTCCGAGCCGTCCTCATCCATCTCATCAGCAGGCTCATTGAATTGCGGACGTCGCTGAAATCCGGCTGCTGGTGCGGGAGGCGGCGACGGCGGATCGTCCTCTTCATCCTCCGAATCTGAGAGCAAGCTGATCACCTGCGGTGCGGCTTGTGGAGCAGCTGAAGGGGGTTGGTTCTCCTGGTCCTCATCATCATCGTAGTCTTCCTCCTCGTCGTACTCTTGTCCATAGTCCTCCGCATCTTCATCGATCTCATCGTCCTCGTTGCCTTGAACGTTCGGGTCGAATACTTCTTCCTCTTCCTCTTGGCCATAGTCCGATCCAAGATCTGAGGCATCGTCGTCATCCTGGTTATTGCTGAGATTGCGGTAGTTGGAAATGTCGTAGTCACCACCGACATCGTCTTCTTCGTGTTCAGCTTCCGCGTCACTCTCTTCGCTGCTGCTCGAGCTACCCGAACTGCTGTCTTGATCCTCGACTGTGACCTCGACCGCTGCATTCTCTTCCTCTTCTGTAGGTTCAAACTGTCTTTCAGCGTACGTTCTGGATGTGAAGGTTTCTTCGGGACCATTGCGATCATCAGAAAGCTGGTCCTCCTCCACTCTCAAGGCCGCTGGCTGGCCGTCTGAATCCTCAGGACGTTCCTCCGTACCAAGTGCCTTCTCTGCTACAGCTTGTTCCTTCTCTGGGGCAGCCGACCCGAAGCCAGCACTGGTCGCCTCCTGCGATTTCGGCGACGACCTGGAATGCTGAATCGACGTGAAACCCCAAGGAACCTGGCTTGGCTCGACGATTCCATCGACGAACGTAGTGTGATGTCCAGGCTCTGCTCTGTGCGCATCCTGCGGAGTGTGATGGTCTTGCACAACTGGCGCCGAGTCGGATGTAGGCTGGGGTCCTACGATACGCGGATCGAAGTGCGGTGTCTCCAGAAAAGAGGCGGGGTATTGCGCATGAGAATCGATACCGTGCTCAAGACCAGCTTCCGGATACGCCTCCGTTTGCTCGCGAAATGAATCGTCAGTGTGGTATTCTGGCTCCATTCCCGTTCCATGAAGATCGTGGCTGAAAACTGGGACCGAAGCCGGATGATCGAGAGCTGGAGAGTATTGGTTGTGGGCAGCGGTGAACATGGGCTGTACAAATGCACCGTTCATCCCAGGCGTCATATCCATACTGGGGGTATGGGACACCCCCGGAAGATCCGACTGAACTCCAGAATCGACCATGGTTGATTTCGTGGGAGTCTGCCAATACTGGGCGGGATCATGTCGGGCCTCTGCGGCTACTTGGACGTCTCTCGGGGGACTCGTTTCTTGCTCCACCGTTTGGCACGCTTCATCAACCATTGTAGGCCGCGCGGGCGTGGCGACTGCCGGCGGCTCATCCTCCATGGATGCATCGTCGGTCTCGTCATCCTCGCGCGAGTCTGGCTCAGGGCTCGGAGACCGACTGGCGTATTTCCAGACTCCACTGTATCTACCGGTCTTGGCCTTCTTCTTCGCCCGGGCTTTGGCGCTAATGTCTTCGTTGAAAATGTCCAGGCTGCCCTCGAAGAGAGATCCGTAGGACACCCTGGCACGCTTCAGAAACGCGGGCGAAGCATATTCATCCAAGCCCGGTTCCTGCTCGGCAGGCCTCTTCGCGGGCGGGTTCCGCACAGGTGTCGCCACGAGTTCTGGGGACTTGGCGGGCGACTTGAATGATTCAAGTATGGATTCTGGCAGCTGCTCGGGTGCGGGCTCTGGTTCGGGAATCGCGGGGTGGTCGATATCTATGAGTTTCATTTCATCCGAGTCGCTGATCTTGGCCTTGCGGGATGTCAGCGGGGCTCGAAAAGTCGAGAGAAATAATTGCGACATACCTGGAGAAGGAGCCTCTCCGTGAAAACCAGTTGCCATTCGAGGCTCGTGCCCGGCACACGCGTCTTGGAGTCGTCGGCGACCAGTTCGACCCCGTCCAGACAGAGCGCGACCTCGTCGCCGCTTCCCAAACCAGCATCCTGCACGGCTTTGGCGCTCGATCCCCTAAATTCGACGCGCACCTGTCCCTTGGCGCGGCGCAAACGGAAGTCGGGCTCGGCGAGGAGGAAAGCGATTGTTTTCTTGATGATGCTGTACGGCCATGTGATCGTGACTACGCCGCGGACGACGCGGGTTTTCGGGTCCTGCAGTTCGGGGCTCAATTGCGCGATGGGAATGGCTTCGGCAGCTTCGAGCTGCGAGGGTTGCTGATCCGCAGACATCGCGTCATGAGCCTCGTCGTGATCGAGGATGCGGTGCGGTGTGGGCACGGTGCTTTGGCGAAAGCGGGGGAATTGAACAGTTGGGCATCAGCAGTATATGCTTGCGACTGAGGGTCTGAGATTTATTTGGTCATAAGGAACGTGGGTGGGTGAGGCTGGCGGCGCAGGTTGAATTGGTCCTACGGCCCAGCGCCTTGTGTTGTGAACCGTTTGGAAAGATTGTGGAACAGGGAAGCTCTAGGTGAGCTGAGCTGCATCTGCGCCGGGACTGCCCACACAGGACCGTGCGTTAGTGCGTTGAACGCAGAAGGCGGTGTATGCAGCCTGGTGGCAGAAAACATCAGCTCTTATCGATAAGATCATTGTTCACTCTTTACGCTTATCACATCACGTGATGCAGATTCAGACAGGCATCCTGGGTAGACCTTGTCTGCGAAAGCATCCGACTTCTCGACCTTGACTCCGGACCTAAAGAGGCATGCCTTGCAAACACGGAAATGCGCGTGCTTGGCCGAGCATCCAATTGAAAGTGTCGGGCCATGTTTCTGCAACTCGGAAGTGGCTGGAGGCGAGCGACCTCCGTTTTACCCGCCGGTGTCCACCACCGTGTCCGAATCCAACCGATTAGGTGATTTCCCGCCGATATAACGCACGCAGACCTCGTGGGGCGCGGCGTGTTGGCTGCATTGCTTCTTAAAGAGCGCCAATCCGACCGTTGCAGATTGTCGCAGAGGAACAAAAGCAAGGTTTGCACCAGAAGGGCTTATCCATGCTCTTGTCTCGTCTTGCGAGCTAATTGGAAGCGTTGCCGAAGATGAGTGCTGCCGCGTTCAACGTCAAGAAGATCGCCGTCATCGGCGCAGGCCCGACCGGCCTCGCCGCGGCTCGGTACCTCGAGGCGCAGGGCACGTTCGAGTCCATCGTCGTCTTTGAGCAGCAGTCCGAGGTGGGCGGCGTCTGGAACTACAGCGAGCACCCGACTACCTCCCTCCACGTCCCCCAGACCGACCCATTCTGCCCGCAGGACCCTCCGATCCGGCCCGATCCCCAAGAGCCGCCCGTGTTCCCCACCCCGATGTACCGGACGCTCCACGCCAACACCCTCAAAACCACGATGCTGTACAAGGACACGCCGTTCCCCGACGATGCCTGGGTTTTCCCTTCCCGGCAGTCCATCTACGACTATCTTGTTGAGTATGCCAAGCAGCTACGCCATCTCATCAAGTTCTCTCACCAGGTCAAGGCGCTCAACCTTCGACAGGAGGGCGGCCAGGACAAGTGGGACCTCGAAGCGGCGTGCACCATCACCGGTCGGACATTCAGCGACACGTACGATGCCGTCGTCATCGCCAATGGGCACTACGATGTTCCCTACATCCCGGATGTGAAGGGCATTGAAGCTTTCCACCAGGCACACCCCGCAGCAATCCT
Organism: Colletotrichum musae; assembly: GCA_027406025.1. Taxonomy (NCBI): domain Eukaryota; kingdom Fungi; phylum Ascomycota; class Sordariomycetes; order Glomerellales; family Glomerellaceae; genus Colletotrichum; species Colletotrichum musae. Next base: position 1,506,566 of record JANVYC010000002.1, on the reverse strand, counting down.
CCATTCCAAGAACTACCGGATACCGAAGCCCTTCACCGGCCAAAAGGTAATCGTGGTTGGCAACGGGCCGTCGGGCCTCGACATTGCCCGCCAGATTAGTCCACTCGCGGACAAGGTCTTTTTGTCAGTTCGCCATCCGACCCCACCGGACAAGGTGGACCACATCGGAGTGGTGGAAGTGCCCGAGATCGTGGAGTATCTGCCGGACACGAAAACAGTCGTTTTTAGCGATGGGCACGTCGAGGAGGGCATTTCGGCCGTCATATACTGCACCGGCTTCTTCTTCAGCTTTCCTTTCCTCCCGGAGTTCCTGAAACCGAAGCTTTTGGCAACCGGCAAGGGCGTCAGGGGGCTGTACCAGCACCTGTTCCTGATCGACCACCCCACCCTGGCTTTTGCGGGCCTCCTGGTGAAGACGGTGCCGTGGCCTTTGACGGAGACGCAGGCTGCCGTGCTGGGGGCCGTCTGGTCGAACGGCCTGAAACTGCCGCCGGTCAAGGAGCAAGAAGAGTGGGAGCTCGCGCTGTTTAAGCGACGTGGCGACAAGAACTACCACGTCCTGCTGGACGACGGCGACGACGGTCGGTTCCTCAACTCGCTGCACGACTGGGCGGCGGAGTCGACGCTGAAAGGCAAGGAACCTCCGTACTGGCACGACGAGCAGTTTTGGGAGCGAAGCGTCTACAAGCAGGAATTTGAGGCGAAGGGAGGAACCGCGACGAGTCTGGCAGAAGTTGGATTCGTCTACCCGGGAAAGGGCAAGTGGAAGTTCGGTCCGTCCAAGCTGTAGTGCAGTTTGGGAACGTGCGTCGTGGCATCTCAGAGGTCTTGGAGAGACATGAGGCTTGTTGTTGTTGATAGAGTTAGTTTTAGACGCAGCCAACCAGCGGCACCTGCAGTTGAGTCTGCCCATTCAGTCAGGAGCGCCACCCGCCAGAATACGACGAGCTTGAGAATTGTTGGTGAGACGTGGCACGCCAGGCCAAGGGCTGTAGCTGTGGTGACGATGGCGGAATGGAGCAGCACATGTCTCTCCTCCGCAATGTCTCCTCCTCCCTGACGCGAGCGAGGGGGAGCGGCACGGCAGCCGCCACCAACCCATGGCGTGGCTGGCGAGGGAGGAGATGGAGATAGAGGAGCTGTCCTTTTTTAAGAAAAGCCGAGAAGAGAAACTGGAGCTTCTGGAGCTTGCCGAAAGCTCCCCCCTGCCCTGCCGGGCCCCCCTCCTGTTCCAATCTAAAAAGGCTGCCCAGGGGTGGTGAAGTAGCCGAATCTGCGGTAGTGGGCGACAAGGGGAGCTCGTAGGCGAAATGGTCCCGAGCGCGTTTCCGGGGCAGCCAACGGCGACCGACGAGGAATGTTTAATGACAGCGGGGGAGAAGATATTTTTCGGGAAATGAGCAAGTCCGTTGCCGACGCTTTTGTGCCCGTTGTGCGCGTGTATTAGGAGGATGTGTCGGAAGGTTGTCGAATGAGCCTCAGACAATGGGATGTGAAAATGTTTGGGAAAGCTTCAGATGCAAACAACGGCCAATGAGGTGCGGGAACATACCCGGCACAGGTATCCAGTTCTCAGGTACCGAGGTTTATACGTTTGTAGGGAGGGCCTGTAGGTACACTGTACCTCACCCAACCTTGCGGATAGCAGCAGCCTCATGGGCTGGACAAATAGTGGGGTGGAGGACGAAGATCGCCGGAAGCGATGGAAGCGGACGGTGGTTGGCTGGGCTGGCGCCAAGCTTCGACCTGAGGTGGCCGACTCTTCCTTCCCATTCAGCCTTCAGTGCTTCTGCAGAAGCAACATTTGCAACTTACAGCAGCAGTTGAGCTGTAGCTAGCGCTGAGCTGAGCTCTCACCAGCTCGCGCCGCCAAAGTCAAAGCACCTTCCATAGTGGTTGCCGAAGTACTTTGGTACTGACTTAGTGCTGCTAGCGCTTGTCTACTGTCTACCAAGTTCACGTGTCTTGGGTTAGATCAGCAAGAAAGGTAAACTACCTGTTTTTAGCGTAGAAGCTTCCTGACAGCTCTCCAACATCCTGCTTGCATGTTTTTGTTTTGACGTCGATCGTCCGTGACCGTGGGCTCGGTCCATGTTTACCGTGTCAGAGATGCAGGTCTGGCAGGCGGAATGGCCACAGAGGGCTCTGTCATCCGAGCGTCCAATGTCGTGCAGCTTGTCATCTCATCTCTTCTGCTGATGTGGGTGGTGGAGAGATTGACCTTGTACACCATCCGTATAAGGGTATCCGTACTCCGTACTTGGTAATTATACTCAGTATCCGCTATTCAGGTGAGTTGAGGTTGGCGAATTGATCCATGTATAGTATGCTTTATACGTGTATGCGCTTAGCACTCAGCATTGCCATTCAGCATGAGCATGAGCATGAGCATGAGCATGATCACTCATATCTACGTGGGGGACCGCATCACGGCCAGACAGGGAAACCCATTCCATCTCACATCGCCCGCGTTCCCAGCATGACGAGCACCCATGGGCCGTGGCATCATCGCCGCATGGATCCCGAGTAGGGATTTCGTGGCCTTGCAGAAAGCGGCGGCGGGCTTGATGTCGCCAGGAACAGCCCACCGCAGTCCGGTTGGCCCTAGGCGCCTGAAGAACGGAGTACTATGTACGTACTGAGTCAACTAACTGCGCCCGAAGAACACGTCAGACCTGCCTGCGGGGAGCTCAACTGCAGTCGGTGTAGGTACCTAGGTGCCAAGGTACCTACAACCAACCTCCTATGACACTTGGCCATCGTGTTGATGTTCTCTCTCTCTCTCTTCCATGGGAATGGAGTCGGCCAACGCAGAAAGAGAAAGAAAAAAACAGCAACGAAGCCAATCGTATCGCGTTGAAATGTGTCGAATTCCCGGCGCGGCCGCGGCGCGACTGGCTGGCGCTTTCATGGCTCCCATCGCATGACCGGGGGGCTGGAAAGCCTGGGTTGTGTACCTATTGTGGGAGGCCTGGCCCTGTTAATTCTGAACTTCTCCACTTGAGCCCGATCAATCCAGGACAACACAGCACAGGCATCACCACATCCGGCCCAGAGAACCCACCTAGGCGCCCATTCCTGGTCTCGGGTACCTGAAATTCACCACAGCCCGCCCACCCATCCCCGTCCCCCATCGCCATTCCCATCCCTCCCCAACCCCCCGGCCTCTCAACCCCCGTCTGAATACCTTACCTATACGGGTACCAATATTCCATTTCAATCTCATTAATAAATCTCCTCCTACTTTCCAGAACGCGAAACCCTGACCTCCTTTGCCAGTCTTTCGGTTTCCTCTTCTTCCCTCCCCCCCGTCCACGTACCGTACCCGTCGCGGTCGCATCGCGCTGCTCAACCTGCGCGAAACATCCTGCCTCACCTCGCTCTTTCATCACCTTCTCGTTGCCTCTTACCCATTCTTTCCTTGCCTAGGTGCCCTATCAACCCAACCCAACTCACCTACTTCACCACCTTGCTTGAATACCCGTCTCTTCCTGCTGTCCCTACAACTATCGTACACAATCTTTCTTTTTCTTCAGCAACTTCAACCCCAACCACCTGCTTCCAAGCCGATCCCTGCTTCCGCTCCCTTGCGTCTCCGGGAAGCCGCACTGCGCCGCCTTTTCTTTTTCCACGGGACGCCAGACCACTGACGCGGCCGCGATTTAAAACATCCTGCGACTACCCGAGCGAACGACAGGAACCTTCCCCGACGGAGTGAACCACCGTGTGCGACGCCTTCTTTCTCGCCAAATTGTGTATTTATTATTGACGGCGGACCTGAACTGAGGGAGAACGTGAGAAACAGAGGCGCACGAGGAAAGGGCAGCTCATTTCGGTACCTTTTCGGTACCTGATGACGACCGTCTGCAAACGCCGCCGATGATCCGCGACATGGCCATCTTCAACAACCATCTCTTTTTCTCCGGCTCATAGAAGCGAGCCATGCCCGCTTTCTCGACCTCGCAACCGCACGTTCAACAATTACTTCACAGCAAATCGACACAATGACCGACCCTCCGCCGGTCACGCCCGGCCTCGCCCCCCCGGGCTACGGCCCCGGGCAGCAGCTGCGGCCGCCGAGGCCCCAGCACCACCGCATTTCCGATGAGCCCTCACCCAACCGAAACCGAACAAACGACGAATTATTGAACCGCCTAACACCCATGACCGCCGTCGAGATGCTCCAATCCCCCAACCACGAACTGAAGCAATGCCTTGACAACTCAACCCTCAGCGACCAGGAGTTTGCCATGCGCGCTGCTGTGGCCAGCCGGAAGATATACGAGTGGCTCGAAGAGCTGTCCGACTGGCCCTGGCCGGAAGCTACTAGCTCTGCCGGATTTGAGACGCCAGAATTCAAGAGGAGAAAGCTGTCAGAACCTGGAGAGAAGGGCGCGCCGGCTGAACACGACTTCGAGTACATGGGAAGCCTTCCAGCCGCGGACGTCATCCGCTACGAGGAGAGAGTGGATGGCATTTCGCAAGGCATGGACGGGCTGCATATTGAGGACATCAAAAGGCACGTCATGCACAGCCACATCATTCCGCTGTCGAGACCAGGGACCCCAGTATCGGATGCTCGCGCCGTCTCGTCCATGCTCTCCTACAACCGGATGGATGACTTGACGGCTCTGCTCACAGCCATCATCATTCAGGCGCTCCCCAATCTCTCCAAGCTGTGTAGACTGCTAAAGGTTTGGCACGTCCGCCTCTCGGTCCTTAGACGCATCCCTGCGCTGCTGGCCGGCATCGCGGAGGCCGAGTTCGCTCTCCAATCAGCATGGAACGTGTTTTCGTCAAAAAGTACCCCGTCAGTGCAGGGAGACGACGCCGAAGACGACGACTTGTCGAGACTAAAGCAGGCTTACACTGTTGTCAAATCTGTGTTGGAAAAGCAAATCACCAATTCCGGCCGCAGCCTCGATTACATGCTCGACAGCCTAGAAGGTCTGCAGGATACTTTGCCCGACGATTGGCTCGACCGCATGGAAAAGATTGAGCGGAGTTACGCAGAATGGGTTGCCGCTGGTGAGCGCAAGATTCGGGAAGGTGAATGGGCAATGGTCTCTCGACAACCACAACCTGACCCGCATGCCACCTCTCGAGAACCTGAAAGTCAAATCCAAAAGGTCACGAGCAGCTTGCCAGTCGTCGTGGACGACGATGCAAAGAATATGACTCTGCCAGTCCCCATCAGGATCGACCCTCCTGCGGAAGACTTGTTGTTGGACAAGAGCGAAACCAACTCCATCATTTTCCACGCCGATGCGACTCCAGAGCAGTCTGAAGGCTCAGACGCCGAGGCCTTGGAGGCTTCTCCCTCCCAGGTCCAAGCCCAGAAGAAATGGCCGTTCCCGGTCAACAGGCCGGGAGGTCTGGATGGCTCAAATGACGTGCCGCAGGCCAAGCGAACTCCGCTGGCCGAAGTCCGCAATGAAGAAAGTACTAAGAAGAACACCACATTGAAACTCAATGGCAAGGCAAAGGAAGAACAAATTTCAGTGACTGGAGCAAGCCCAGACGACGACATGATCGCGGAGTTGTCGTCGCCGTCCGACGAAGAGGGGGGTCTCCCTCCTCACACGCCGGAAAGTGACGAAGAAATGGAGCTTCCACCTCTCATTCACCCTGCTCGGCGCAACAGCAACGCTTCAGAGTCGTCGACAGTTGTCCACGGGCACACCAGCTTATTGGCAGATGCCACCAGCGACATGCCTGAAGTCTCAGCCTCGCCGCCCTTGCCTCGCCACAAGGTGATCGAGAACTCGCGCCAAAGGGCCGCTGCTGAACGATTCATGAGCATCAGCCCACCGAGCTCGCCCCCTTTGCGCCCCGCCTTTCGAGGAGACGACGCCAGCCCGATGATCGGCCCGCGAGATGGACTGCTACCAGCGCTCCCGCTAGAATCTTCGTTCCTCGAGGAAGACTTCGACCATTCCTTCACGAGTGTTGGCACGCCGGGAACGCCATCGGACGCCAGGTCGGATGACCACCTACGACAGCAAATCAGCGACATCCTCGACTCAATCCCAGCAAACATCAAGCTGGCCACTGGTCCCCCGAAAGTGAACCTCAACCCACCACCCCCTGATCTGCCTGGCAGACGGCTTAAGAAGTCGTCGAGAGAGCCCATTCGAAGGTCTGCTTCCAGCATGTCGATGGCGTCACGCACATCCTCCCGAGCCACCACGCCCTACCTCACACTTGCACCCGCCTACGCCAAGAACCCAAGGCCGAGACGCCCCCATAGCAGGCAGGACATCCAGGTCTACCACCTCTCTCGTTCCACCGGCGAAGCTCCCATCAAACTCTTCATCCGCTGCGTCGGCGAGAACGGAGAGCGCGTCATGGTCCGTGTCGGTGGTGGATGGGCCGACTTGGGCGAGTACCTGAAAGAGTATGCCGCCCATCACGGCCGCCGTTCGACTGGCGGAGACAAGGCCAGGGTCGAAGTCCAAGATGTTCCTCGTCCGCCTACCAGCCGGGGCCCGACCTCGAGTCCTCCCAGCCGGCCCGCGTCCGCGATGGACACGTCCCCGATGACGCCGCTTAACGTGCGAAAGGCCAGGAAGTCTTTTGGCACAGCGGATTTGTCGAGCACGTCTCCTCCCATTCTGTTGCCCCAGACACCTGCGGTGCCGCCAATTCCCGACAAGTACACGCCGTCGTCGGAAGACTCGAACAGATCACGGGCCAGTTCCTACGCCTGGGCGGAGGATGAGAGCTCCTTGCTTGGCCTGGCTGGTCCGACAGGCCGCAAGGTGGAGATGAGCGAAGAGAACCGCGCTTGGGTCGAAAGCATCAAGGAGAAGGTTCGCCTTGCTAGCGGCGAGACGCGAAGGACCTCTGAATTCGGCGAATTGGGCAAGGTTGGCGGGACGAAGCGAATTTTCCGGAAGGGCTGAATCGAATCTTACTTGGAACGGCGCAACACACGGTACACACGAGAGTAGGCGTACAGGTGGGACGTGTTATTTTCTGCGCAGGCACGGCACTGCCGCCCAGATGAGAGACCGTCGAAACGATCATGTCATGCGGTGGACGGGGAGACTGGAGCAACATATGCTTTGTGCATGGGAGTTTTAGGGAGCGTGCCATTCATCCTCACGAGGCGAATTGGACTTACTATGGGGGACTATTTCATTCTGCTATTTCGAGGCTTTGGAAGCTGGGAGCTTCAATATCCGGCATAGCCCGTCACTTTTTTTTTTTGCCTCCTTCTATCCCCTGGGCGGCCCAACCACGGCCCCGCCCTGCTTCCCTTACCGTTTGTTTCCCTTACGGTTCTGTTCTTTTTTCGTACGAAATACCCCCCGTCACCTCCATTCTTGGAAGGATTTTCCCAAGTCTGGAGAAAACTAGATAGCTTAAAATACCAAATTACAGTTCGAGTCCTTGACTGACCGTTGCCTAACTACATGCGTGTCTATGAGTATCATGTGAATGTGCTTTCTTGGAGGTCCCCGGATGCTGGATGCCCTGATAAGGGGGCGGTGCAAGCATGTCAAGACGAGGTCAGGTAAAGGCCCGCGCGGTTCTCGGGGCTCCGGGTAGGCTTACGGTCGGCGGCCGGAAGACTCTCGGGGACCGGGGGGGAGATGTCGGTCAGCCGGTGTCCGTCCGGCTTACACCGGCGCCGGCAGCTGCAGGGCGGTGGGCGGAGGGATGTATACATCCCCCGAAGTCTGACGTGGGGTGGGATGGAGCAATAGATCTAGTTGTATCCGTAGGAGTGTTTCCCATCCCGAGCTACGAGGCGAACCTAGGTCCATGGGTAGGACGGCGGAGTAAAATTCGTCCCCCTCCCCCCCCGGTCCCCTTACCCCTGGTCCCATTCCCGTAGTCTTCCTCACCACTCTTCTGCCGAGGTTCTCCAGCCCGGCCCCCCGGAAGGAAACGGGCATGGCAGCTGCAGCATCGGCCCCCCTGCTTCTCCCCGCCGCACATGTCCCATCTCCTCAGAGATCGTAGTATCGTTTCCGAACCCTACGGTTGGGATGGGGGAGGGGACATGTCAAAACGTCAGTTACGATCCTTGTTCCCACGCCGGCCCCCGGACGGTGAGATGCATCTTTTCGCCGATGGGGTTAGGTATAAGGTACCTTGCCGGATTCTCTTTCATGTGTTGTAGATAAGAATGTCCGTTGAGCAAGAATCCCGAGACGGCGCCGAACGGGGATGAGGAGGAGCATGGGGTGGGGATGTTGTAAGCTTCCCTCTCATCCGATGTTTTTCGTTTGTGTTACGTAGCTACAGCGCCTATACTTTTTTTTCTCCCTAGGTCAGTCAGTTTCGTGGTTGCTTTTTACCAGTTGAGCCTCTTTCTCTTTTCCTCGGCAAGTGGAACAGTATACCAAGAAAGCAAAAAGGTCGATAGATGCCGTCGAAACCCCGTCCCGCCCCCGAGGAACTCACGATGGCAGCATTCAAAGTTCCCCCCCCTCCGAACAAGGGAGTGTGCAAAGTAAACATGACGTTCGTGTTTGTTTGTTTATCTAGCGGTCTAGGGTATGGATAGTCCATCTGTCTCGCGGGGAGCGAATGACGTTGCGTGGATTATCAACTTCCTCATCCTCATCCCATCGTCATATCCCTCCTTATTCTAGGCTAATCTGTCTCTGTCTCTCTGACGCACCTCTCTCCCGGGTTTTGTTCGTCGTTTGTCTCAGGCGTTTTCGTCAAAGTTCCTAAAGTCCGAACAAACAACCTTGTGCAGAGACACACACACATGCAGTCTGATACCGAGTCGGGCCTAGGCAGACTAGTCTAGATAACCAAGCTAGAGTCGCGGGCATACACACCCCTTCCCCCCAACAGGATTCCGAGTTTCCCCCAACACAGTTCAGATGGCGGGGGAGGGAGGGGGGCGTGTTGGAGACATGGATGCCACACGGCTGAGAAATTTTATTGGGGCAGAGGCTAGCTAGGGGGGTGCAACCAACACGACAGGAGGTGCGCGTGTGTGGGGTTCCATTGCATGCGGGGAGGCCATTTTGGAGGACTGGGATTTGGACGACATGTCCCCTCGCCGAGATGGGGAGAACTTGGAGATGATCGGTGGTTGAGATGGCCGAGGTCTCGATGAAGCTGCTGGGCCGAGGCACGGTGAGGACGGGCTTTAATGATTCCATGACCCTGATCATTGCCATAGTTCACGACTCATCTCGGGACGCAGGTAGAGGCATTGAAATCTATATTCTATGTCACGTTTCCATCTAGCCTTCGGAGACTCATTAGGAAGTATAAACGCGACCTATCCATCCTCCGTATCATCCTCTATCAGAGAGATCAAACTAAAATATGCCGGGAATCAAAAGTCCGAAGCGACCATGCGCTCGGTATATGGTGGCATCGCAGAAGCTTGAAACTTCTGGGGGCGTCTCTTGGTGTGGAAAAAAAAAGCGTTGTCGTCCTTTTCGATGACGATCAAATGTTCCCTTCGCTCAATTTTGGGGGACGATGAAAGCAAGCCCCAAATGCCTTCCCCAACGCCGAATAAAAAATAACCAACTCGCTGAGGGAAAGACGTCTCAGGCTATCCCGTTCCTAGCTCTTTTCGGTCCGTAAATGCAACTCAATCTGTCCACTCGCACGCGGTATCCACCAAGAAGCAATCCGGGTTTCCGTTTAGATGCGACTCCTCTCGGAGAAGCTGACGGGGTCGTAGACACGCTCCTTGATCCAGGCGTTGACGGCAACGTCACCCCACTCCTCCCACTCGACCCACTGGGACTCGGGGAGCTGGGAGACACCATCCCTGCGAGCAGCCTTCATGACCTCGCGGGCGACGATCAAGCTGGCGTCACGGACGCGCTCAATGCGGGGGTAGATGAGACCCTTGTGGATCTCGTCGGCGTTGAGGGCACCGGCGAGGGCGGCAGCGGAGGTGTAGACCATGTTGTCGGTGACCTTGGAGGCCTTGGCGAGGATGGCACCGAGACCCAGACCGGGGAAGACGTAGACGTTGTTGCCCTGGTTGGGGTGGTAGGTGATGGCCTGGCCGTCGCTGGACTTGACAGTGACGGGGTCGAAGGGGGAACCGGAGGCGAAGAGGACGGTGCCGTCGGTCCACTGGATGGCCTGCTCGAAAGTGCACTCGGCCTTGGTGAGGGGGTTGCTGAGGGGGAAGAGGACGGGGCGGCGACCGAGGCCACCGGCGTCGACGGAAGCCTTGAGGGCGCGGACGACAGACTCGGTGAAGACGCCGAAGGTGGCGGTGAGACCGACCAGGGCGCTGGGCTTGACGTACTCAATGACCTCCTCCAGGGTGCGGAACTGGTGGCCGTTGTTGTCGGTGCGGGCGAAGTACTTCTTGTGCTCGGCAAGCTTGTCGCCACGGTCCTTGGTCACGAGACCCTTGGTGTCGACCAGCCAGAACTTGTCCTTGGCGGCCTGCTCGCTGAGACCACGCTTGGTGTAGTACTCGACGAGCTGCTTGGCGACACCGACACCGGCGGAACCGGCGCCCATGAAGACCAAACGCTGCTCCTCGAGGGGAACACCGGAGAGCTCGACGGCGTTGATGTAACCGGCCAGGACGACGGCACCAGTTCCCTGGATGTCGTCGTTGAAGCAGCGGTACTTGTTGCGGTAGCGGTCGAGGTAGTTGAAGGCCTTCTCGGACTCGAAGTCCTCGAACTGGACGGTCATGTTGGGGTAGACCTCGGTGACAGCCTCCATGAACTCGTCCATGAAAGCCTGCTGCTCGGCGACAGAGACGCGCTTGGCACGGATACCAAGGTAGAAGGGGTCCTTCAGGTTGTTCTCGTTGTTGGTACCGGTGTCGAGGACAATGGGCAGGGTGTTCTCGGGGTGGATACCGGCGGCACCGGTGTAGAGAGCGAGCTTTCCAATCTGCTGGCTGTTAGCTGCTGGCGATTCAGGAACGAAGCGATTCGGGTGGGACCTACAGAAATACCAACACCGTTGACACCCAAGTCACCGAGACCGAGAATGCGGGAGCCATCAGTGACGACGCAGATCTCGGGGTTGGGGTAGGGCCAGTTGCGGAGCATGGTGCGGATAGACTTGCGCTGCTTGATGGAGATGTACAGAGCCTCAGGGCGGGTGTAGAGGGTCGAGTACTGCAGGCAGACGTCGCCAATGGTGGGGGTGTAGACCAGGGGCATGAGCTCGCGGATGTTGTCCATGAGCAGGCGGTAGAAGAGGTCGAAGTTCTGGGCCTTGAGGGAAGACAGGTACAGGTACTTGTCAACGGGCGTGGAACGGGTGTTGATCATCTTCATGGCCCGCTGGCACTGGGTCTGGAGGCTCTCCATGGTGTGAGGAATGAGACCAGTGAGGTTTTTGTTGATGCGCTCGTCGGGGGTGAAAGAGAGGCCTGGTTCGACCATGGCGGTTAGCTTTGTTGAGGTGTGAAGAGGCGACGAAGCTGGCAGAGGACCGCGGGGTTGGAAGTGTTGGTGGAGAGAGGAGAGGGGGAGGCGACGAGAACGTCCTTGAAGTAGAGAAGCCATGCGGGGGAATTGTGATGCGACTGTGGGTGGCAGAGCAGGAAGAGGAGCAAAGAGAGGAGCAGGGAAGAGGGAAAAGGCAAAGAAGGGAGGCTATATAGAACGGCGCAGACTGAAGGGATACAGCATGTTGGGGAAGCCAGTGCGTTGCGGTGAGGTGAATTGCGAACGCGCAGGTACAGGTATGTGCAGGAGAGGTAGGTGCAGGTGCAGGTGCAGAGCAGGTGCGGTGCGTAGGCGTGCTTTCCGAAATTTTCGAGGTTCAGTGCGGGCATCGGCCGTGTCGAAGCCCGCGCGGATGCCCGTGTAAGTGGAGGGTGAGGGGGAAAACTCGGTAGCCAAGCCCTAGGGCAGATAGGACGGGACTATCGAGGAAGGGAGGGAAGGGCCAAGTGACGACGAGTCGTGCAATTCGAGACGAAGAGAATAAACTCACCTTTGTTCCAGAGAGGCTCCTTGAGGACCTGGTAGCCAACGGCCTGGGACTTGGAGACGGGCTCTGCGGTGCGGAACTGCTGGACTTCGCCAAAGGTGTTCTGGGCGTAACCACGGTGCTGGTCAAGGGAGGCCATTCTCATCTTCTCCTCAATGGCAGTGACGTCGACTGAAGAGATGGGGTTGAAGTCCGTCATCCTGCGACTGGATATGGACATGCGCTTGTTAGATATAGAAGAGCGAGAAGAGCGAGCGGAGGCGACGGACGAGTGCGAAGGCGAGGCGGACCGGGGCGTAGAGATGTCTGATGAGCTGGAAGAGCTGAATGGATAGGACGCCATTGACATTACAGGCGCATGTGTCGGAGGGAGGAGTGATGCGGAGAAGAAAGAGGAGGCGGAAGTGGGTGACGGGACGAGGCAATTAGTAGTAGTTTGAGCTCTGCGGCGAAGCAGAAACGGAAGAGGAACACGACTACGGATAGTGGTGTAATAGTAATGGGACCGACGGCCGGAACAAGAAGCTGACGCTGAGTGCAGCAGCAGACGAGGGCGATTCGGGGAAGAGACAGGTGCAGGTCCAGGTGCAGGTGTAGGCGCAGGCACAAGCACAGGCGCAGGCGTAGTAGACGGAGACAGGCTGCGGGTAGGCTTCGGACAAGGCGCAATACGGTAATTTAGAGTGTGGTGAGAGCGTGGAGTATCGAGAGTCGCATCGGATGGACCAACAGAAGGGGAGGAGTGCGTCGTGTTCCCTGCAACTGGACCGCGGACGAGGAAAAGTCGGTTTAAAACCTTGTGAACTGGACCGGTTCTGGACGAAGGCGTGCCCAGCCAGGTATTTCGACTTAGACCCATGCGGGCGAAGGATCTGAGAATGAGAGGGAGAAGGGGGTTTCAACGTAGTTTCAGAGCGACGGCGGGCGGCGCCGGCGGCCACCTCGAAGTATTGGGTACTCGTTCACCGTTCGGGGGTGTGAGGTGGGTGTGGATGTGTGGATGGGGTGGCGTCTTGTCTTAGCACGGGATGCCAGGTAATAGACGGCAAACGGCGCGGACGAAGAACGAGAGAAATTGGGAAGCGAAGGGCTTGGGTTGGGATGGTGATTGGGGAATGGCGGAACGCAACACACACACGCGAGCGAGAAAGAGATGGGATGGCGGGAGGACCGGGGATGAGAGCAAGGGGCGTTGTAGAAAAAAGGGTGTGTGGATCGTGTAAGCGTTTGCAAAGTGCAAGCTTCGATTTCGAGAATCGAGGGGGGATAGTCGAGTTCTGTCCAGTGTATCCGTACGAATGAATAGTAGGTGTCGTATTGCGATTTTGGGTAGGTTACAGGTATCGGGCGTGGGAGGACGTCGGATTGTGCAGCGCGGGAGCAATGCAGCAGCAGCAGCCAGAATTGCTGCAAGGCGTGCGCGGCGTGGAGCCGGGAGACCGGGGGCAGGGGTGGGAAAACGGGGGCGACGAGGGTCCTGACCGACGGGGGAAGGAAGGTGGACTCTGGAGGGGGTGGGTGGTCGCGAGACGGGGGTGGTCGAAGCCCTGTCAGGAGTGTGGAGGGCGGGTGGGAGAAGACGGAAACCAGACCCGATCCCAGGAATTGGCAATTTCGTTATTTTTTCGTCCCTTTTTTTTTTTCTTTTGTCCTGGTTGATTCCTCGAAAAAGTGCCCGATTTGGGGGATTTGGAGACGTCGCTTTGTAATCTTTCTTCTTTCCTTTCCTGGCTTTCGTTTTTCGGGGTAAACGGCAGGTGGTTTCGATACTCCAAGTACCCGCAGGTACCTTCGTATTAGATAAAAGGTGGACAGGTACTTGGTGCTTTTCGAGACGGCGCTCGTCAGGGGGCGTCGGTGAGGTAATGGAACCACGACAGGTAGGTACCTATGGATGGAAGCTATCACTTTTTAGTGTCCAGCCAAACAGCGTAACGAGGTAAAGTAAGGTGATGCCGCCAGGACCGTAAGTTGACGGTGATGCTGACAATATCACACCGCGTTGGTGACTGATGCCCGAGAATGAGATGCAACGTGGCGTGCGTAACCCACGCTGATGGAAAAAGGGGCCTGCCTACCTGGGACAACAGCAGGAATGGGATTCGCAGGCGTTGGGCTCGCCGGTGGAGATGAGATGAATGGGATGGAGGCAGAAGTCCGGAGGTACCACACGTAGACACCAAAGGTCCTGGAACTGGTCATGTCCGTATTGATGGCGGCCCGAAGAAACAAAATGGCGAGCAAAGATGAGGTTACCACGCTTGCTTTCTCGCTCAAGGAAGGCGCCTTCGCTCCGGACACAGGTCCGTCCCGCCTGCTATTTCAAGCCATCTGCACTTGCCCATAATGCTGTCTGAGAAGAGTCATCGACATCCATGGACCTCCGGCCATCGGATCGGTCCTTCCTTCTTTTCTCACTGAGTCACCCTACCTATCTACACAAGTCACAAGTTTCAACTCTTCTGTGAAAGGTACTTAACCCAAGATCAGGTAGGTACTTTCGGAAGAAGGTACCTGCTGAAAATACCTGCAAATTGCGGTGATGAATTCGCGTGTCAACGGAAAGTACCACCGGCACCGGGGACCCCCAAAAAGAAGAAGACATCGTGGTTGCTAATCGGCCCTGGTCCCTCGTCCAGTGTTTGCCTGACTCACTCCACATTCGTTTTTTTCTTCCTTCCAGGTTCCTTTCTCGCTGTTTCCCCTCTTTCTATCCGTATTTTTGACCGATCCCTGTCTTCCGCTACTGCTACCGCTGCCGCTGCCGTTGCCGTTGCTCCCCTGCCACCCACTCCTTGACGGACGGTGGGAATGAAGATATCTACATACCTACCTACGGATTTACATCACCATATGATATCTTCCTACGGATATACATGGACATCAACTACTGACGCTTACAAAGTATTACCCTACTCACGACACACGGCAACCGTCTTACGGCATCGGGCTTGATGCTGTAACGCTCCTGCTCCTCGTCGATTACGTACGATTACCACTGCCACAGCTCGGCAACTTCGAACGCCCAGCTGCGGCCAAGCTAAAGGTGGTCAGAATTAGGTGCTTGTTACGTTGTCACGGGAATCTGTGCGCGCGACGTTGCCGTGTTTAGAGCTGAGAACGAGGTCGGCTATTTTTCACGATTGTGTTTTTGTTGGGACGTCCGATCCCTTCCTGTTTTCCCTTTCTCCAACCGGTGGGAATCCGCAGCATCGGCGCAAAACTCTCGGCCAAACAGAAAGTTCCCTCGAGCTGTGCAGGAACATGCCCAAAAATGTGTCAACCGTCGGCACTTTCAGACCCAGAGAGTCGTCACTCGTCAGCCATGCAGGCCGCAGACGCATGTACATCCGTACGCTACACTACACTAGCAATATGCTCCAGCCCTCGACCCTGTCTCGCCTTGCAGCTGCATCCGCCCCCTCGCACACGGGTTGGGTATCTGGAGTTTTCCTCGCATCCTCGCATCCTCTCCTCCTCGCTCGCAACGCAGCAAACCAGCCCCTTGGCTTTTGGGGGTCATTCGCTCCCCGTCTCTCCACCGACGACGTGCTCGCAATCCACTATTGGGTTCCTCGTGAGGCGTTTGCGCCTCACGAGGTCTCCATCCACGGCCGGACAACTCGCCGACACTAACTCTTCCTAGCAATCATCCGTCCGGGCCTCCTTCGACCTCCGACCGCTCCCGGGACCGAGTCTCGCACTCACCCACTTCGACACCGTGCGCACGCGACACCTAACCAGCCAATGTCATTCACGCCGCATCCCCCATCTGGCAGGACGCCAGTGGCAGTCCCGGCGTCCCCCAGACACCAGACACCAGACACCAGACACCAGACACCAGACGAACAAGCCTTTGCCCGTCGCTGCAACATTCGACCGCTGCCGCCCTCTACTTTGCTTTGGAGACGCCTGCCTGACGCTGCGGCTGGCCAGCTCTCATCTCTGCGTCGCACTATTGCCTGGGGAAAAGCAACATGTACGCTCGGAGACGGACGGTGAAGGCAACGGCCACAGAATAACGAGCGTGCCAAAGGTGTTATTGAAACGAGTGCCATCAGACGGACAGGGGAAACCTTCAATACCTGGCCAATAACGGTCGTGGGATTTGTTGGCCGACGTCTGCTTCGGGCTAGCTGCTGGCATGGCGTCCCGAACCGTTGTCCTCCAAAAGCTGAGTGCGCCGCCTCCAAGCTCCGGGCCTCCTCTCTCTCGTCAGGCTGTTGGGCCCGGGTCGGCCGTCGGAATCCAGACCCCCCTGTTTGCTTGGGGACGGCGCCTCCTCCGCTAATGCGACGGTGTGTGGTGCCTGCAGGTCTTCCCCCCCTTGGCATGTTCTTGGAGCTCTTCTGGAATCTGGATTGAACAAATTATTGGAGAAGCCCGGCCAGAATAGACGACGGTCGCGAAAAACAAATGCTCCAGGAGACGGCACTACGGCAGATGCCACGAAGCACCTACTGGATACCTAGCCTGGACACGTACACTAGACGGCCGGACCCCTCGCCGCGCTCATCAACACGTTGTCGGCGGGATATCGGGATAACGGCTTGTCAGACGATGTCAGCCCTGCTCGATACGTCAGAGTTGAGGCACTCGCGGGAGTTGATGCGATATCCCGCGGGCTGAGCTATCGGGGAACTCGTGTTGAACACCCGATTCGGTGCCGTTCGCTGCCCACCATCTTTCCACTATCCCGTGAGCGAGGTGGATCGGTGCCCCCAAATTTCCAGCCCATCGTCAAGATAAGACACGCAAAAACGAAAAAGATTGATGACAGCGGGACCAGGCCGGCCGTCGGAAAACTTTCTTGACCAAGAAATTCAGGCGCGAGACATCTGCAGGGAAACATGACTCTCCCTACAAGCCTCAAACTTGAGGCCCTCCCGACTTTGCCCGATGCCTCCACAGGGGGTTCCGCTTAGCGGGCAAGCCACGACAGGGCGGGGTCCGTGGGTGCGCGGTACATCCACAACGCACGCTGACGGGCCACGGCGGGCCCACCGGTACCGACTGCCAGGCCTGGCTCCAAAATTTTCATTCCCCCCTGTACACCCACCATCCACCACCCCCTTGCCCCTTCCCCCCCGTGCCTGCCCCCTACGACCCCTGGTCTAGTTCCCGATCCTGGTTTCTGACTTTTTGGCTGCCCCGAGCGACCAGGCTCCCTCCCGACCTCACCTCCTCCGTCCCGCGAAGACCAGATGGCTCCGAACGCTGATGAGGATCTTCTGCAGATTGAAACATGGACTTCCACGCGTCCAAGGCTCCCCTCCTCCCAAGAGTCAAGCACAAAGCAATCCGAGTCCCGACCCTCGACGCCCAACGCCCACTCTCCACCCGTCTCAGACGCAAGCGTGCCCGCCTGCAAATCACAGTTTCGCGGTCCGTTTGAAGCACACGGGATATCTCATGCCAAAGGGTTGCTCTCGTCGTCCACTGGATGGCTGCCAGGCGCCCTGTTGATGACTGTCAGGATCGAAACTTCAGATGAAACCACGTTAAATGGACGTCCATATTGAAGCTGCCGAACAAGTCGACGGTACTTCTCCCAGCCCATGGCGTTCGTCTGCACGCCCTGGTCAACCGTGCCCTTTTGACGTTTGAACCCGTGGGAAAGAGTTGACGACCGGTTCGGTGCGGTTCGGGGCGCGCATCTGTGCCTCCGTCCTGGCGTTGGTCCGTTCGGGGCTGCAAACTCGGCCATGCCTACCTTACGTCTCGTCTTGTTGATCGATATTCTGGATCGCCGATGAAGGATGGATCTTGGTAGATGGTAGATGCTGGCAGATCACTACCTTTGCAGCATCGTTTCATTCCCTGCGCAGCATTGCTCATCAACAAACTCTCGACCCTCGTTTTTTTCGTCCTCGGGCAGATATCAGACGGTCTACGGATAGTCGACGACAGCGATAACAAGCCCGAGTTTGACCCGCGAAGTCAAGACAAACTCACGATGCTACGAAATTCGTCCGAAGAGTTGCACAGTTCGGACCCCAGATGACTCCGAGACAGCCGGGTTGCAATGGACTGGGCTTATCTTGATTCACCCCGGACTCCAGTCTCCCACCTCCCACACGTGCTGAGACAACCTTCTTCACGCCCGTGATCCCGACTTCGCCTTGGCGAACTTGGCGTCTGGACAGCGACGCCAAGCTTCTTGTCAACAACGATCAGACGCGTCAACCTTAAAGTCAAGGAACTCAACACTTTGTGTCGTCGTCTACAGTGTACCTCACCGCTTTGACCATCTCTGTTCAGCTGACCGAGCACATGAGTTCTGGCCCAATATATATTACCTAACATTACCTAATAGCATTCCGCCGCCGGCGCACTTCAATTTCTGGCAGAAACATCGCTGGCTTTTTCAAAAGCTGGAATGGTTCTCACCTTCTCTTCTTGGCGACTCTCTCCTCCCCTACATGTCTCTCCTCCGGGGAGTGCATGCCTAGCAAAGTCGAGGGCGGCTAAACGCCGGCCGGACCTCTTGGACGATTGTCGTGTCCCCGAAATGTCAGCCATCCCGCGCCGTCTGGAGTTTTCAAGCCCCATACCGGTGTCACTAGCTACTCCACCGGCGGCTCTTAGTGCAGGACAGGAGCTAAGGCTGGAGCTTCAAGCCGGACCGGCCCCGCATGGAGCTAACGACGGGGGCGTCGCACCCCGCACGATGCAACCTCAAGCTGTCATGCTTCCGACAAGCTCCGTTGGTCTCCGTAATTCGGAACCGGCTGGCCTGGCGCGCGCCAACCAAATTTTTTTTCACCAACCTCCACGAGTCCATTCTACCCCAGCTCCATCTTTTGGGCGCCAACGAGCTGCTGCCAGATGCAAGATCAAGTCGAGATCGCCGGTTCCCATTGGATACATGTCTTTGCGAGTCCTTTCTGGGGAAAACTTCGGACATTGCCCGAGTCCGTCCTCGATGGGATTCGTCGATTAGGCCATCGTGACGGTTAGAGACTTATAGTTGTGCGCGTCCACAGCCTCGCCCAAGACTCCAGTTCCTCCACATGCACCCTGACGACGAGAACATGCCCCACGAATTCAAGGAAAGAGTCGGGGCGCCACTGTCGGTCTCCCCGAGTCTCCCCGACCGTGCAAAAGCTGTTCATCGTGGAGCTCCTCCTCACGACGACTTGTGTCGACGAGGGCGACCGTCTCGCGGACCTTACCCCTCACTTTGGATGAAAACGAGGGTAAGCGATGGCACAAACCCTGTTCTTCTTCTCACAAACTGGGCAATTCTGAGCGTGGACAAAATTTGCGCTCCATCGCAGGCGGACTACCTCCGCTCTCATCGTAAGGTTCAATATCAAAAGAACCCGATCAGAAACCACATGCCTGCGAAACCGCTGCGATATCGGCACAGCTGAGAGATCCGGAGGACGCTGCTTTGTCTTCCTATCGACGTAGTCTGGACTCTTTGCTTGCCCCAATTGTGACTGACATCACATGTGCTGCATGCGGTGGCGCTTTTTCTGCGCTACCGAGGCGCCTACGTAGGATGGCAGATCTCCATCCCGAGGTTTGGTAGGTGCCCAAGTGCCTCCGCAAGCAATTGACTTTCAGGACGAGTCCAAAGTCGAGCTAGCAGCGGCGGTACAGAGTACGCTTTGTTGAACTACACGCTCCCCGCTTCATTTATGAGCTCATTTCAACGCCGCCAACACCCTCATATCTTGGTCGGCTTCCGAACTATTCCTCGATTGGCTGCGATGTATAAACATCACATCGTGGCAGTTATTCGTCACATGCGACTGCAAGCGACAGGAGATGTGTTGGAGCTCGTGGAGATTTCGTCTATGTTGCTGACCACCACTTCTTGGACGACCTCATCTCCAACCTCGTGTCACCCGGACCCAATGATAGAACAACCCCCATACGTGACGATGAAGGCGCGTTCCACGACGTCGTGATCACCGCCGGCACGAGTGTGTCTGCCCGCACGGCTGGGGGTTTGCTACCCGATTCACATGTCGATATCCGTGGCAGGGCCTCAGAACCCTGTCGGTCGACACCATCTCCCACGGAATGAGCAAGGGTTGGCGGCAGTTGCAAATGTCTGGAGAGCCGAGGTTCTCGCCTGAGGTGAGGGGATCAAAGATTTACATCCATGGGCTCGAGTCCGGGGTTGTGGTGATGGAATCCCGGCTTGTCATCTTGAGGATTTGGTTTGCGTACCTTTCTACCTTTTAGTGGTAGGCACGCGCAACAACGCACCTTGTGAAGAGGACACGTCTTTACGGAGGAGCTTCTGATGCTCGCGTAGGCATACTGTTCCCGCGCACGCAGGTGCTCACGGGACATGCGGCCGACGGCGCCGGGGGTGGAGCAGCGAGGTCCGGACCGAAAGTCCGTCGGACGTCGTCCCGTGGACTCCACTTCGCCGGCCGACTCGCCCGGGGTCGGCCGCACCCGGTTCAAGTGAGGTGGGTACGGGCCGTGCTCGCGGGGCGGTCGTAGAGGCCGACTGCAAGATGTAAAAGTACGGGCCCGGGCATGCCGGATGGGCTCAATCTCGGGGTAGGCGTGCTGAACGTGCGTTTCTGTGCTCGTCTCGGCTTTGTTTCCATGGCACGTGTTTCCGCGATTCCTGCATTATGAAACCCCCTCAGGGGGCTTTCTTCTCCTTCTTTAGTACAGGGAGGCGCGCTTTTTCGTCGTTGCTATTCTCTAAATTGCTTGATATGGCTTTTCCTCTAGCTCCCCTTGAGATCGCAGGTAGGAGGAAGGCCGTTGAACGGTCACTCATGGAGCTTGTACTTTTGAAAAGAAAAAGCGCGCCGGGGAGCCCCATCGTCGAAGCATGACGCCACGTCTCGTTCGAAACTCACGGCGAAATACGAACTTCACTCTCCGTGGCTTCCCGGTTTTCTGGGGGAGGGAAAGTACGCCGGGGTGACTCGACGGCAAAGGCGAGAACGCGTCGGTGAGGCGGGCAAGTTTTTTTAAAACTCTCCACGCTCATCTGCGAGATTTTCGAGGACCGGTGATGCTTCTCGAGTGGTACAAGAAGGGCTGGATATGCGAGCGACGAGGTTTTGTGAGAGCGCTGTGAGAGATCTCGGGGGCGAAAACTTTGGGTTTCCGTGTCAAGCAACTACCAAAGCACACTGACCATAGAAAAGAGGTCGAGAGATGTTGACACCGTGACCGATGTCACTTCAAAAAAAGACGGGATGGGATAACGTAAAAAACAACTCCACAAGGACGCCACACACACACACACACACACACACATCTCAAGTTGCTGCCTTCGTAGGAACCTTGGTCTACGTTGCTCGCACTCCAAAATTCCAGGGAGGTGATGTGATCCAGCAGGCTTTCGAAGAGCTCGTCACCACGGAAACTCACTTCTTGGACAGAAGTGATGATGAGACGTGGTTAGCAACCTTGGGTTGGGGCATGGGGGGGGGGGGGGGGGGGGGGGTTCGTCTCTGCGAAGCCCCTTCCGGCTTCCGGGTCAACGGTGGGAACCGGTCATCAAGGTTGAAGACGACAACGAATACTTACTTGTCGAGTTCGCTATCTAACGTCCTACCCTACAGTTGACGTAGGATCCTTATCTCCATCCGTGGCGAGCCTTCTCTCGTCCATAAATCATTCTTGCATGCATGTTTCCAAGGTAATTGAGGAGTGGCCGGTGGCCTCATTTCTATTTCCCGCCCTTCGTGCGCCTGGCGCATCTGGGTACTAGCTAACCATCACATCACACCTCGTACACGACCAGAGAGAAGTCTTCCGACGAGGCCCGTCCAGCGAGAAGAAACTCTTCCTCCTTCGTTTCCCGAGAAAGGCCATGTTGCCATGACATCCGCGGAGGGAGAGAAGGGCACGCCAGCTCGCACACACAGGACCTTCCAACTTGGATCCTCGAAAAGAAAGACGCCCGAAAACATGAAGCACAAGCTCTATAAGAAGTTTTCAAGTTACACACGTGAGAAAAGCAGTCGCAGCCCGCCATCGTTAGCAGAACGCAGAGTCCACACTGCAAAGAAATTTCCTAGATGTGATATATCATGGAACCCCCCCCCCCCCCCCCCCCCCCCCCACAAACGTCTGTCTCTGAAGAGGTGAAGTCAAGACCGGGGGCTTCTTTCCAATTCCGTCGAGAGACCCAACCCTGCGAAAAAGGAAGCATTCTGCCTGCCGACAACAGGAGGATATACATCGCTACCCCCCACAGACAGAACTTGCAGGAAGGCAGGGTCAGGTAATGGTAGTTTGCCAACCTGGTAGGTAAGGTAGGTAGGTAGGTACTCATCCATCACTCCCTCCCTTTCCTGACGTAGGTAGGTATACAAGCCACTCGAACTCTGCTGTGTGGGTTGTTCCACTCGGGTGTTGGAAGTCAGGACGGAAGGAAGCAGTCACTTGGAGGTGGGCCGAGATTTGAGCCTGGGATGAATAGCACAACTCCAGCTACCTTCCGGGTATATTGCATACCTAGATTGACGCATTTCACTTTACCTGTTCGAACTGCCACATGAGGTGAAAACACATGACCAGGCAATACGATTCCAAGGCCGGTCCCATTAAACTAGTCACCCATGGCACTGGACACCAATCAATATTGCTTCTAATCTTATCTTTTGTATTATTATTATACTTCATCTGTATGTCTACAAAGACCTCTCTGAGTCTTTGGTTTCATGACGACGTATCTATCCCCTAGAGTGTCTATCTAGACTACCGCGTATGTGAAGTAGATGCGACCTAGATGGCCTTGGGGCTACACATCCGGAGAAGGCCCCCCAGCTATCAGCTGTTGACAGATTCAGATCTATCACGCATGCTTCTATGAGGTGCAGAGGTGTCTCAACGCCAATGGCGACCACGCATCGGTCCGGTAATCGCCCTAGAAGGGCGTCGGAAAGAAGCGGTCCCGGGGTATTTGGATCATCTTTGTCTTCTTCCAACACGGCGCTCAAATCTCGAGCTTCTCATATCCACGCTCTAGTTCTCCCAGAAAGCCTGGTCAGCTCAAAGCCGTAAAGTTGACTTTCCTCGCGGTCGATAGTTTGTGCTCGAATCTGTAGATTTCACGAGCTGCAGGTACCTGTGCGTAGCTCCGCCGCGGTAGCTGATGTCCCAAGCACGCCAGTGGAAGCGCGGTGTGAGGCAGGACGAGCTCTCGTCTGGGTATCTTTTGCTCGGCCGAGCCCCTCCACTCGGGAGCATATATCGGTGTAATTTTGCTCCTAGACACAGAGCCTACCAAGTGCAGGCCCTGCATCCGCTCGCATCTTTGCGTTACCGCGCAGGCGGTCGTATGGGACCCATTTCGAATGACTGAGCCCCCTCCCCGTCTGGCCGAGGGCCATTTCGTGCACTCGGCTTCGCATTCATTATGTCGTGAAAACTGCCTAGCACCTTGTCCTCCCGCTCACGTATAAAGGTATCCGTCCCGGGATGGAAGCTGCCAAGCACCTTGGCCTCGTGATCGTCGGGGCCGTGTTGGTACGCCCCCAACTCAGCCGTGGGCATGCCCAACATCTTGGCTTCGTTTCGCGAAAAGGTGTCCGGCCCATGCTGGTACGCGCTCAGCTCGGCCTTGGGGGTCGCTAGCATCTTGGTTGCTTGCTCGTCTGTCTTCCTTGAACGCGATGCGCCTGTGAAATTGGGTCCGTGGCGCAACGTGCCTAGCTCGTGCTGACGTCGCACAATGTCTCGCTCTGCAGCCTCGAGTTCGTGCGGCTGCGGCATGGGTTCAAAATCAGCGAGATTGACGGTGGAGCTGGTCTGACTTTGGCTGTTGCCCCCGCTGAAGGGTTTGCCAGCTGAAAGGGTGTCGCCTGACGCATCGGGCGCCGCTGGCGCAAAGTCTCCCGGCGCAGTTGGGTGATCAAACTGGTGTCGGGGAGCGACGCCGCTAGAGGGACTACTGCTTCCATTTTGCTGGCCGTATAATGACGTTCGTGACGATTGTGTTGTAGGAGAGGCCCCGCCACGCCCGTACAGTGACGCAGATTGCGACTTGTTAATACTCCTTATTCGTTGTCCGTATAATGAGGCAATTGGCCCGTCTGCGTTGGCAAAAGCCTCTGCCTGTTGACTGGCCGAGTAGGCTGCCTCCCGTGGATCCGCGGCTGAGGGCCCCATGTCCTGTCCGCCAACATACGGCTGTTCGCTTACGTACGGCTGTTGTGCCGTTGGGGCCACCTGTTGCTGGGCATCATAGTATCCTACTTGTTGCCCTTGTTGTATTTGCTGTTGCTGCTGTTGTTGATGTTGTTGTTGATGTGGGTCGACGTAATATCCGCCCTGTTGTCCGGCCACGGGAACTCCGGGTTGCTGCTGATTGAAATATCCAGCTTGCTGAACGTTCATGTTCATCTGCTGGCCGTTCACGAATGCAGATGCCGGCGGCACGCTGATCGAGGAGGCAGGTTGCCACGACGACAGATTCGAGGTGCCAACGACCGGGGACACGCCATGTAACGAGGAAGGCGCGCTTTCGTGCAACGGCGAGACTCCTATCGACGAGCCGCGCTCGGGGGCATCGCCATTCTTCGCCTCGACCTCGCTGTACTTTGGTTTCGAGGGTCGTTGCGAGCGTCGCCACCACCAGAAAGCCACCGCCCCTATCAAGCCCACCACGCTTAGCGCAACAGCCACGCCAATACCCGCTCCTGCAGCTGTCGAAATCCCCCTCGAAGTTGTTGCAGGCGTGGCGGTCGCCGTGCTCGTCCCGCCGCTGACAGCGGCAATTCCGGCGACCCCTGCACTCAAGGCTGTGAGCGTCGTTGGTTGTGTGGTGGATGTCGCGGATGTTCCGGTGCTGGATGAAAGAGTCGCCGATTTCGTGCTTACTGCAACATTCTGCGTCCGTTAGCAAATGGTGCGATCGCGGCGACGGCCAAAGTCAAGTCAAAACGCACGCCAGAGTATATCGTCGAATAGGCGCCGTCGTTGACGGCCTTGACGCTCGACATGACCCAGTGCTGGGCAAGCTGGTTCTCCGCCACGCCCGGGGTGCCCTCGATGGCGTCGGACATGAACAGGTTGGCCTGCGGATGGACGTCGAGCACGTATTTCGTTCCGTTGGCGACGTTTACGAACTTGAAGGTCCCTGACCCAAAGTCGGATATGTCCCACTGCTGAGAGGTGTCGATGGAGGAGGTTCGTAGACATGCAACGGTGTTCCCTGGGGCGGGCTCGGTCGCATCGAAACACACGCCCAATTGCTGCTTCACGCCGGTCTTGTCGAGGCGCATGAGGTAGCGACCCTTGACGTCGCCGACGGGCTGGAACTGCCAGGCGGCGGTGCCATCAGCTACCGGGTGAACTCTGAGGCCGACATCGCGGAGCTGGAGGTTGAGGGCGAAGGGACCGGTGCTGTTGTCGACGCGTGTTTGCGAGAGGCGATACCATGCATTCGAGTCCAAGTCGGCCATTTTCGGCGTGCACACGGGCACGGTCTCGTCTCGTCTCGTCTCGTCAGTGGGCGGTGTTGGGATGAAGCTGTCCCAAGCAGCTTGCCGTTGAGAAGCAGGGTCGAAGAAGGGGGCGTTGGTCGTCGGTTGGAAAGGAGCACGATCAAGGAGATTGGAGCCGGGTACCGTTGCAGTAGCGGGCGATGGGGAATGTTTTTGTTCGATCGACCGTTGACGACGGCATTGCTGGGGCAGGCTGGCTCCTGAGAAATGACATGTCGGGGATGAAAATGGGCGTCGGCCACCTACACACCAGGTGAGTAGGTAGGGCGGTAGGCTCAGGTACACTGCCGAGCCGAGGGGAAGGGGGGCATTGCCATGCGCTGAAATGCACAGCGCTGCGCTGCGCTGAGCTGCGCTGCATAGGTAGGTACGGAGTACGGAGGACTACTGCACTCTGCACTGCAAACAACCCACTCTCGCTCCTCGTGCGCGCGCGGATAAGGGCGAAATTTGCCTGAAAGGATCGCCAAGACTTCTCTAGCTGAACGGCGATACGACCCTGTGGCCGTCATTGACGGGCGTGGCAGGCGTGGCTGGCGAGCTCGGGGCTAAGCTGAAAGTGCAAATATTAAAAAAGGTCACCACTTGCCGGGGGGGGTCAATGCCACCCCCCAACACTGGACTGCGAAGGGGGGCTTGGGGTCCGCATGGTGGTGCCATCCGCGACCGCCCATTCGATAGACACGGGGCTCTTCTCGAGTCTGGACGGCCTTCCTCTCTTCCCGTAAGACCCTAGGCGTTTTTCGCGATTCCAAGGCGCCCACCGCCTCGAGCAGGCGCCGTACCGCTCACCCATTGGCCCTGTTGCCGTGCCGTCACCCTGTGGGATTCACCTTGGCGCCTGTCTCGCCTGTAGTGCAAGAATTCCTCGGACGTTGGCGCAAAGGAAGGACGTGCGGCGCTTCGGATGCGGGCCAATCGAGTTGTGTCCTGCGGATACCGTCCATCGGATGAACCTATTGTCGAGGACGGCGAAGAGACAGTCGTAGCAAGTGACATGGACCAGGCCGCAGGCCAACTTCGTTCGTCCGTGGGCAAAAGGAGGAGACCCTTGTGCGCAGAGCACGAAACTACACCTGTAGCGCAGGTGGCAGGTGCTGGGACGCGAGTGATCGACGGGTGGCGGGGAGCGGGAAGAGAGGCAAGATGCGGAAGAGGGTCGAAGGAATCCTGATCTCCTCTCTTTGCGTGATCGCGACCCAACAGCCCGGTTGTAAGGCCTAGGGCGAGGTTGAAAGGGGCCAGCACCGGCAGCCAAGGCGGACTTGGTGCTTTTTGTTCTCGACGGGGAGCTTTAGCGCGCGTCCCTTGGTTTAGCGGTAGCCGCCCGAAATCTCCTAAACGGCTGCCTGGCACCAAACCCCACGGGAGGACGAGGTTACCTGGTAGGTATCCGTCTGCATATGCAATAACCCTCCTTGCCTCCCACCGGCTGGCTTTTTCTGGAGCGAGCTCGACCGTTGCCGTCGACCCCTGGCGCGGTGGGATGGGGCTAGAGGATCGGGTACTGGTTTCCGTAGTGTAGATGTAGATAGGTGGCGCTGTGCCCAGGTTGGCTATCAAACTGCCGGCCATCTTGATTTGGATCTCGGATATTTCTGTCGATCGATCGGTAGATGTCTGTACTCTATGGTCCGTACAGGAGAGAGTCTCTGTTGAGAGGTCAACTTGGGTGATCTTCAGGGGAGAAGTGCATACATACACAGGTTTGATGGCTCGGGTGTGTTATGAGGCTAGTCGTGACACGTGCATTTTGCATCGTGCCTGGCAGAGGCGTTCGGTGAGAAATGGAGCTTTGCAACAGACGGCTCTGCTCTTTTCGTAAGCATGACAATATTCTCCTAAAAATCCCCACCCAGCCGGCTCGTCGAGCTGTTCTTGTTGTTTGTACCTTTCGCGATTCAGTCCAAGGGCCCGAAGGACGAGATCCTTCGAGATCCTTGTGGGTGGCCGACATGCCCCAGGATCCCTCCCACACAGGGCCTATGCTGCCATGAGGCCTCTCAGCCACGTGCGAGCAGGTGATCAAAGCTTTTCTTGAAGGAATATGGAACCGTTGCAATTGATGTTGGCTTGGCTTCGAAATTGCGGTTGCTATTTTGGCGCGACTGCAATCTTCATCGAGACGGATATTCACTGCAGTACCCCGCGGTACGAACTCTGTGAGATACGCCTGGATATCAATAGATGAGCTCGCTCTTGGAGGGTCCAGCATACTTGCAGATGCAAAAGCCAATGTCAGTGGAGGAATCAAATGCGACGTTCTAGGATGCCGTGAAGATCAAGCTTAAAGAAGGTTTCCCAGTCTCGCAGGGCGGGCCTAGTGTGCCGTACAGTGCAAAGGTGCAAAGCACTACATTTACAATTAGACACACTGTGCATTCTGTCCCACCTTCCGAATATGGAAGTCGCGAAGGACCGATATTCCAGCACAACCCCGGGAAAGACCTTTGGATGAACCATTCACGGGTTGAAGTATGAATCCTCCGTTGAAGAGACTAACATCGAGTTCAATTAAACTTTTGAAGCGGCTGATTATGGGAAGCTAGCAGTACATCGATCACCACGAGAATTGACAGCAGGTGAACCCAGATTCGTGTTTCTGGCGCCTTCGAGGACAGGATGTTGTTGTTCATGTACCCTTCCTTACTCATCGATGCCAGGAACCTGGCGGGAGAGGAACCACGAGCCGCACTGCCCGTTGCTCGCCGTGAAAGCCCTGCCGGCGAAGTCGAAGCGGCTGAAGCGCAAGGAGCCCGGGGACGGGCAAGTGAGGTCGAAGGCGTCGCCCTTGAAGAGGAAGCAGGTGTTGGAGCTGTACAGACTGCCCTGGCAGGAGTTGGTCTGCTGGCACGCGACGCAGCAGTCGTATGCGCTGTTCTCCCGCCGCTGCTCCCGGATCGTCTGCCAGCTGGAGGCAGCCTCGACGATGGGGAATCCACCTCGCACCTGCGAGACGAGGTTGTCCCGCTGGCAGGCGCGGTAGGCAGTGAAGGTCGGGTTGACGATGAGGTCGGTCCTCGTGACCGTCTCGGTCTCCGTCGTGGTGGCCGTGACCTGCCCAGGGACGGTGACACCGGTCGGGGTGGCCGGCGGGAGGGTGACGGTCGTGGTGAGGGCGCCGGTGGCAGTGAAGGTAGAGGTCGTGGTCGTGTAGACGCGGATGACCTGCGCGCAGAAGACCTGCTGGGGAGCCAGCGGCGGGTTGGCGATGATCTGGGCCTCGGGTGAAAGGCTGAGCTTCAACTCGAACTTCTCGGCCTCCGAGAACTGAACGTCATCCGAGCCGTCCGTGGACTCCAGCCCCGCGCGGAATCCGCCGCGGCGGCGGTTGATGACGGACGCCAGGGGGCGGAACCCGGCGCTGACCGGCACGGTCGAGGTCCAGGTAGACGTGGTCCGAGTGATGGACGTGGTCGTAGTCGTGATCGTGGTCGTGCTCGGGAAGCCCTGGGTGGGAGCCGGGAGAGGGCTGGGGGTCACCGTGACGGTGGTGGCCGTCGGGGTGACGTAGTTGAAGTAGGTGACGGGGATGGTGAGGGAGTAGATTCTGGAGAAGGTGGGGACGGCGGAAGGGGTGCTCGAGCCGTAGTCCGTGTAGCACCCGTACTCTCCGCTCACGGTTCTGACATCAGAGTTCGAGGACGCGGAGGAAGTCGTCGACGAGGAGGTCATGAGGGTAGAGCTCGTGAGGGAAGAGCTCGAGGAGGAGGACCTCGAAAGGGTAGAGCTCGTGGAGGAGCTCGTGGTCGAGGAGCTCGTGGTCGAGGAGCTCGTAAGGGTAGAGCTCGTAAGGGTGGAGCTCGTGAGAGTAGAGCTCGTGAGGGTAGAGCTCGTAGCAGTAGAGCTCGTCGCCGTGGAACTCGTGACCGTGGAGCTCGTGGTCGTCGTGGTAGACTGGCCGACGGCGCTCTGCAGGCACAGAGCAATGAGCGCCAGGGCGGCGGACTTTCGGGACACCATCCTGACTAATGGCCGGGGGGAAACGAGTGAAGGTGATAAGGATCGGTGATGTTAACGAAAGGTGGATGATGAGCCGCTTGTGTCTCTGGTCATGAGGCGGGTGCCAAGTCTTATAACCCTCTGAGGACCTGAACGATGGCATGAGGTCGTCATTAAGCCGAGATAAATGCAGTTAGCATCATGCAACATCATGCCCTCTGGAAGCTACACATCGCCTTCGTCCAGGGGCTTGTTGAGAGTTTGCAGACTGGCGAAGGGGTCCAGACTCAATTGAACTGTAGGCCGGATAAAGGAATGAGCTAAGATCACCTCCAAAAGACGCCCTGGCGCCAAGGACAAAACTTACCCTGATTGCATGTCGCCAGATTCTCCGGTCATGACTGCGAACAGACGCATGAGTACATGTTGAAGACCCATGCGGAAGGGGATGAGGTGGTTCGAGGACGGTCGTCAAAAGCCACATTCTCATCATCATGTTGTTGAGATTTGTTGGCTGCGAATGTGCATTTGCCGCCTGCTTCGTATATGTAGCACGAGTAAGCTTCGCTAGCTTCGCCGAATCACCAGCGGTTCCGTCGTGGCAGATATTCGAGTTTTCCGGGTTTAATCAAAAACTGGTTCGTCCGTAGTCCATCGCCAAAAGATGGTTGTTGAAAAGGTGGTCCCAGGGGAATGGCCGAACTCTGCTCATTGTCCACCTCAACCTCCATCCATTGGTAAGGTGCATCCGCAGCATGCGCCGGTGATGCTCAGGATTTGCATCGTCAGAGAAGTCGGTTTGATCCGTGTGGAAGATTCGACATTCTATGAGGAAAGATATCCCACTGCTTTACAGTGTTTTACATCAGTGGTGTTCTTCGTGCGTGGACCAGAACGTGAATCTGGTGTTCAGACTGAAGTGAGGTGACGTACCGAGTGACCCATCTTTCTACCCAATCAAAAAGGAGCGCTAAAAGCCACTCTCAACACCAGCACTGTACGTACCTGTCGCTCCAAAGCAGGATGACGATGCCCTCAAAAACCGCGGATTTCAATTCTGCGCCCAAAAAAATCGCAAAAATCATAACGACATGGTGATAGCCTCAAAAAGCTGGACACTGTGGGAATTGAACCCACGACCTTTCACAGTTGGCATCGAGAGAAGGCTCGTTGATGCGAAGCGAAAATCATACCCCTAGACCAAGCGCCCGTTGATGATTAGCAAGGTTCTTTTTGGAGCTAAGCAGGGTGCGCAAGCGAGAGCAAACCTCGGGCTGGGTGCCGGTTGTGGCACCAGCAGGTCGGGCGGTGGGCCGAGATGGGTCGCTGACGAGATGGGCCGCTGATGGGACCGCAAGCAGGGAACGAGATGCCGACCGGACCACAGTGCCGTACAGATGACGGCAGCACGAAGCTGGCGGCAAGTCTGCTCCGTCAGTTCGGTGTCGTTGATGATCTCGACGAGTCCACCGTTGACGAAAAGCCGACCCATCGATGGAATCGCGAGCCAGGAACTCCGAGATTGTGCCAAGGGCAGAGCAGAAGCCAACGACCCACAACACGCCGCAGGCGTCTGCGTCGTCTGGGGGAAGGGATACCGACGGTGGCTGACAGACTCGACGTCGTAAGGCGTCGTGGTGTGGTGCACAGCGCGAGAGGGGACAGCGTGTAATCGCCGAAGTTCAACCCCTCACAGACACTCCGACAGATCGCCGAACCATCACCGCAGGGCGCCGACGCCGTTCGAGCTGCCAGGTCGACGACAAATCTCCGGCCAAGCGTCCGCCGTCTGAAGGTGGGAGCTCACACGTACAGCTGAACCACCGAGGGGCCCCTGGCCCGACTGGATGCAGATAGCCGGCGTCCTCTCCGCATGGCAGAGGAATCCGCGGGGCGTTGACGAGCGCGCAAATGATGGCTTGGTCTGGTTGGTGCGTAGGAAGCGTGTGTGTGCGAGGCAACGAGGGTAACGGGCGATCTATTGGCGCCGCTGGATCACGATTGGACTGCTGCTAGAGAAATTAGGTGATGGGATCAAGCTGCGTTGGATGGAACGGTGGACGTATGATGCGAGCTTGGGAGATCCATTTACCCCTCACGCGGACGCGCGAGCTGAGCCACGATGAGCATGTATGGTTGGTTGTATGGGTGTGTCGTCGTTGCTGTCGATTGTCCGTATTACCACGGGCTATCCATAACCGTTCCCAGACCTGGCCAGGCCAGGCCGTTGCTCTCGTTTGTGTGTCTTGCATTGCATTGCTTTGCTGTGCTGACGGGACGTCCAATTGGCGAGTGCTTGCCCTCCGAAGCCATACCGTAGTAGCATTAGGTGCTGTACATATTCGTGTGAGTGTCGTAGAGGTAGCTGCAGTCTGCAGTGCAGATGGGCACCGACGTTGGAGTTGAAGATTTGCCGGGGGTTGCGGCGTTTCATCGTCAAGGAAGATGCTGCCAAATTGGGCGGGCAGCTCTTGCTGTTGCTGTTGCTTCGGGTGGAGGTGGAGGGGGGACGAACCACAGGGTGGCAGGAACACTGAACGTCGGCCAATGATCGGTTGGTTTGGCAGCTTTTCTCCACGACAGCACCTGCTAATACCCAGGTAGGTATTCACTAGTACCACGACTTGTACCTCACTACCACAGCACGCTTGTTGCACTACCTGCAAGCTAGGTATTCCAAGGTAGGAAACTGTGTAGGTTAATACCTATTTCTCTTACCTTGGACGAAGTTCTTCACTCAGCTCGGAGAGGTACCTTGGCCTCGCCATCAAGGTCGTTTTGGAGATGCCGAGTCACTGATCATCGTGTTCCCGGTCCTTCCTGACTGAGATGAGCCCGTCCGGGCCTCACCTAGCGACATCTGTTCCCTGCCATGCTTCCAGCCTTGCTGCTTTCCTGAACCTTCCCGTGCCCGCCCGCCCGAGTCTGAGGAGATACTCTGGAAAGGAGGGGCAATGGGATTCTGGCATCTCGGAGAGGTGGAGGACGAGGCACGACGGCGAGGAGGCACCGAGAGTACCATGCGTTGGCTGGACCAGACCAGCAGACCAGCAGACCAGACCGGCATGCAGGCTGATGGTACGGATAGTGTACGGGGAAACCAGACTCGTCGGATTGCCTTGCCTCATTCTGATGTTCCTCGTCTCGTCTCGGCTCGGTCTGATTCCCCGCCCTCTCTCTTGATCCCGACCAAACGGCGATGCTTGCAAGCATAAATACAACCTGCCCCGGCAACCTTTTCCGTGTCTTATTCTCATCCTGATCTCATACACAAACATCTCAGTCAGCCTAGCCTGCAAGATCTCTCGAACCGGATCTATCTTCCTTGCCTATCCTAACGTCTTCACTTCTATTTAACGACAGCCTCCCTCCTCGCTGAACGTTCTTGTTCTCGACAACCTCACCACATCCTCTCTACTTTCACACATCATCACAATGGTATTTCTCTCCCGCAACATCCGCTCTATTGCCCCTTCGGTCTCTCGAGGACTTCACACGTCCTCGAAGGCATCTTTCCTCGCCAGACCGACACTCAGCCGGGCTGCTGGTGTCCCTTCGGCCTCCTCAGCGCTCCCGCGCAAGCTGCCTGGCCAGCTCTCTTCAATTCGCACGCTAACGACTACTCCCCACAACAAGGTCAAGGTTCTTGCAGTCCTCTACGACGGCGGCCAGCACGCCAAAGACGTAAGTGACCATTATCCTCCCATCTGCCCATCTCAGCCCTCCGTCGCTGCTCTGCGTCCGACGATGCCGCAGCCCCATCACCAAACGTCACAATGATAGCTCCTGCGGAGCTGTGCGCCCCGCCGAGTCGAGAAGGCCCGTCCGTCTCGTCTCGTCTGGCGCGTGCGGAATGCGGGGATGACGGGAGGTGCGGGGCTCGGAGGTCGATCGCTGATACATCGGCATCCTCCCCAATCCTTGGCAGCGACGCACCGAAACCACAGATGCGGGGTGCATGGCACCCATCCCTGAAGCTCAAGACGGCCCCGGCTGACGCTCGAAACCAAACAGGTCCCCGGACTTCTGGGCACCACCGAGAACGAGCTTGGTATCCGCAAGTGGCTCGAGGACCAGGGCCACACCCTCGTTACCACCTCCGACAAGGAGGGCGAGAACTCCAAGTTCGACCAGGAGCTCGTTGATGCCGAGATCATCATCACCACTCCGTAAGGCAACCCGTTCCATTCATCACCATGTCGGATCTAACACGTCTGTCTCTGCAGCTTCCACCCCGGTTACCTCACTGCTGAGCGTCTCGCCAAGGCCAAGAAGCTCAAGCTCGCCGTCACTGCTGGTATTGGTTCTGACCATGTCGACCTGAACGCCGCAAACAAGACCAACGGCGGTGTCACCGTCGCCGAGGTCACCGGCTCCAACGTCGTCTCCGTCGCCGAGCACGTCGTCATGACCATCCTCGTCCTCATCCGCAACTTCGTCCCTGCCCACGAGCAGATCGAGCGCGGTGACTGGAACGTCGCCGCCGTCGCCAAGCAGGAGTACGACCTCGAGGGCAAGACCGTCGGTACCGTCGCCATCGGCCGCATCGGTGAGCGTGTCCTGCGCCGCCTCAAGGCCTTTGACTGCAAGGAGCTGCTCTACTACGACTACCAGCCCCTGTCCGCCGAGAAGGAGGCCGAGATTGGCTGCCGCCGTGTTGAGAACCTCGAGGAGATGCTCGCCCAGTGCGACGTCGTCACCATCAACGCCCCTCTGCACGAGAAGACCCGCGGCCTCTTCAACAAGGAGCTCATCTCCAAGATGAAGAAGGGCAGCTACCTCATCAACACCGCCCGTGGCGCCATCGTCGTCAAGGAGGACGTCGCCGAGGCCCTCAAGTCCGGCCACCTCGCCGGCTACGGCGGTGACGTCTGGTTCCCCCAGCCCGCCCCCGGCGACCACCCCCTGCGCACCGCCAAGAACCCCTTCGGCGGCGGCAACGCCATGGTCCCCCACATGTCCGGCACCTCGCTCGACGCCCAGAAGCGCTACGCTGACGGCACCAAGGCCATCATCGAGAGCTACCTCAGCGGAAAGGAGGACTACAAGCCCGAGGACCT
Organism: Colletotrichum musae; assembly: GCA_027406025.1. NCBI lineage: Eukaryota > Fungi > Ascomycota > Sordariomycetes > Glomerellales > Glomerellaceae > Colletotrichum > Colletotrichum musae. The sequence goes on along the minus strand of JANVYC010000002.1, from coordinate 1,472,215 downwards.
CATCGTCCACAAGGGCGACTACGCCACCAAGGCCTACGGCCAGCGCGAGAAGAAGTAGAAGCGTGAAGGCGGCAAGATACCCAAAAAGGGCACATCTAACATGTTAAACGTAGTCATGATTCAAGCGTTGCTTTTTAGTCTGGGCATTGGCATTGCATATTACTTCAGGGTTATCGAAGTTTGGGTTGTCGGTATATAGGCATGCAACCTAATGCGATGTGATTAAACTACTTGCTGAGTCGTGTCTGATTGTGTCTGTTCTTGGTTGACTTGTACTTCTGGCATCTACGCATCAACTGAGCAACAAGCAGCTGCTTGCAGATAAACTCTATAATTCCCATGAAGCGAGCGATTGGTACACTGGGTGCCGTCATACGCCGAAGTCTTGTGAGAGGGGGAACGTGAGGCCAGTCCCGTAGCCATATTTGCATTTGTTCAATTACAAGACAAGTAGTACAAGAATGATTCTTCTTCAGTCGGCCTGCATGCGAGGCTGTCTTACTTCATTTAACTCAACTCTTTTTTTGGTCTTTTCACCAACGACCACAACCCCCGTTCCTGCGCCGGCCAGAGACAAATGTTTCGCAGAGAGAAAACCCCGTGCGCTCTTTTTAGGCCAACAATATGTGTGGCGGACTTTTTTTAGGTCCGCCTTGAACAACTCCCGCCGGGGGAAGATAAACCTCCCGTAACAAAGTAACCCCTAGTGCTCCAGAAGGAAGCCCAAAAAACACTTGTCTAATCAAGCAAAACCCGAGGTAGTTTGAATATATCCGATAAAAAGCAAACGTCAGAAGGACAGAGCTCATGACCGCTTCCAGAACTGCCACCAAGGCCTGTCCTCGTGGCCCGGGTAGTGCCTCGTCTCCCTCTTGATGACCTGCATGTCGCGGCCGCGGATGCGCCAGAAGTACACGGGCACGCCGGCGACGACGAAGAGCACGACGGTGACGGTCTGCAGGGGCTGCGCGAAGACGGCGCGGCTGAGGAGGAACAGCGAGACGCAGCAGAAGATGATGGGCGTGGTGATCCAGGTCCTGTAGGGCCTGTCGAGCTGGGGCTCGCGGACGCGGAGGACGATGAGCCCCAGCACGGTGACGAAGTAGAAGGTGTAGCCGGCGACGCCGTAGAAGGTCAGCAGGGTGCCGAACTCGCCGACGACGATGTAGGCCGTCGTGAGGGCGGCGTTGAGGGCGAGGGCCCAGACGGGGGTGTAGAAGAGGCCGACCTCGTCGTCGCCGAGGGCGCGGATGAGGGCGTTGGCGAGGCGGCCGCGGGAGGTGCGGGAGGTTGTTACCGAGGAGTCGGAGGGGGAGAGGCCGATGCGGCCGAAGAGGGAGGGGATGTACCCTTCCTTGCCGGCGACGTAGACGAGGCGGGAGGAGGTGAAGGTGGAGGAGTTGAGGGCGCCGAAGCAGGAGGCCGAGACGATGAGGGCGAGGACGAGGGAGCCGACGGGGCCGAAGACCTTGGCGCCGAACTGGACGGCGATGGTGTTGGAGGTGTTGACGGCGGCGATGGGGAGGACGAGGAAGTAGGCGACGTTGGCGAGCACGTAGGAGAGGATGACGAGGGGCATCGCGGTGTGGATCACGCGGGGGAGGTCGCGGCTCGGGTTGCGGAACTCGCCGACGACGTAGTTTGTCTGCAAAATGTCAGTGGAGGTTGCGGGCCTGCGAATTGGAAAGAGGCTTCTTACGTTGTCCCAGCCGTCGTATGCCCAGAGGCCGGCGTACAGGGCCACCGCCCAGTTCGAGAGGTCGTTCGACGTGTCCGCGAACCACTCGTGCGTCTTCCACTCGAGGTTGGCCTTGCCCGTCAGCGTCTTCCCCGTGATGGCGACGACGATGCCGGTGACGGTGACGCCCAGCAGCGCGACGAACTTGAGGAACATGAGCCAGTCGTTGACCTTGGTGCCGAGCTTCGTCGACACGCAGTTCATCAGCGTGACGAGGACCAGACCGACCATGGCCACGGCCTTGTTCACCCAAGGACTAAGACTCTCGGCCTCGGCGCCGATGGCGGCCCTGACGAGGTACTCGCCCATGATAATGGAGATGATGGCGGCGCTTCCCGGCTTGAGGACGAGCACCGCGACCCAGGTGAAGAGGAAGCCGGCCATCTCGCCCATGATCTTAGCGAGGTAGACCTGCGCGCCGCCGTTGAGGGGGATGGCGCCGCCCAGCTCGGCGTAGCTCGCCGCGCCCGTCCAGGCCAGCACGCCGGCGATGACCCACACCACGAGCGCGGCGCCGGGCGAGCCGACCTTGGAGCTCACCTGGCTGGGGCTCGAGAAGATGCCGCTGCCGATGATGAGGCCAACGATCAGGCTGAGGCCGTTGAGGTAGGTCAGGGTCTTGTGCTTCTCGAGGCTGCCGCCGCCGAGCCCGCCGTTCTGTATCGCGGTCGAGGTCGGGGCGCCGATGGGGGCGTAGCCGCCGGGTCCCCCCGCGCCGGCGGTGGAGCTCAGCGGGAAGAGGTTCGCGGCGAAGTCGAAGCCGGAGGAGACGGAGTAGGAGCGGTTGTGGCGGTTCGGCCGGCTCGAGCCCCCCGCGGCGGGGTTCGCGGCGTCGAGGGGGTCTTCGGCCTCGAAGGAGAGCTTGCGGGAGGACGAGATGGAGGGCCTCGAGGAGGGGAGGTCGGAGATGACCGACTCGGCGCGCGACGAGGACGCGAGGGAGGCGAGCTCGAGGGAGTCGCGATGCGACTGGATGTTGGCGTAGGGCGGCATGGTGGAAGTTTGTGTGTGTGTGTGAGGAGGGAGGACGAGAATCGCGAGGTGCGAGACTCGACCTGGTCGTTTCGTTCGGGCGTCTCTCGAAAGCTGGGTTGCTGGGGGCTATTGCATGTTGCAGCCGATGTGCCGAGTGCTGCTAGACGTGACCAGACAGTGCCGCCAGCTCGATGTTTTGCTCAACAAGGTATGAAAGGTTCGTCGTGACGTCGTCGGTGTATATACGTTTCGTTTAAAGGAGTTACTCGTGATAAAGTTGCGCCGTGGCCGTTTTCTAAATCCCCACTCCCAGAGAACCCTGTGAACCGCGAAAGAATCGATGCCGTGCTATACCCAAGAAAAGCAGTGTGACCTGTGGTCTCGACGGATGCGTATAGTAATCAGAAGTCGCGGTCGACGGGGGTAAAAAGGAGGAGGTGGTGGTCCGTCGAGGGAAGAGGAGTAAGACTTGTGAGTTGTTGTAGCACTGAGGTTACGTAGTTTTGAGAAAGGAGAGGTTAAGAAATTGAGTTGGCGCGACAAAGCGAAAGCGGGACCAGCAACGATTGGCCCAGAAGGCGTTTCCCCCACCCCTTGTTGCAACGGGGTTTACACTAAAGAACAATTAAGCGGTTGCAGACTGGCAGTATCCGTATTGCGAAAGAGACGAACGGCCGAGTCAAGCATTCTCTGGAGCTGCACAACTTGGCTTTTGGACTGGGCTGGCCGCTGGCTGCGGCATCATCCTCGGAAGCAGCGCAAGCCCATGTTTCGGACCCGCTTTGGCCCCTGACGGTTTCCGGAACAAACGGCCATTGGCTGCACGGCAGAGACCTGCTGGGAGCCCGAGGCGGGATCTTGGCGCCTGCCACTGGGATTAGAGTGTGGGGCAGAGACTTAGGGGCAGGGGCCCCTGACCAGCCATTCCAGCCACCCGCGGATACCACCTATGTATCCGTACGTCCGTATAGTATGTTATGCACGATACAGCACTACATGCAGTAGATTAAGGGGCATAATGTCAAGCAAAAGGGCGTGGTTCCACCCTCAAGACTGGTGCTGACGAGCGGGGGATTTGCCGCAATCTTCGCAAAACAATTCAACTTCACATCTTCATCAATTTCAGAAATCATTGGAAACTTGCTATCATATCTGGCCTCACTGTTAATCGGCCAACTTGTAAATGTCGGAATGGGCTCCAAGAGTCCGGAACACGAGGGTCGTCGACAGCATGGTACGTGACCCTCCCCTCGGCCGTCGAGATGAGTTTCTCACGCCTTCTAGACGACTCCTCCAGCTCGTCTGGGACCTCTAACATCGGAGGTGAGCCTCGGGGCTCGCATACGTCCCGAGACGGAGATGGCTGTCTCGGAGACATGGGAGGCGACGATGAGAGCGACGGCGACGGCGATTGCAAGGAAAACGGCCTGGGATCGCTAGTAGCCTCTGCCCCTGGAGTCTCTGACGTACAGAAGAAAAAGAAGAAGAAGCCCAAGAAGAAGAAGAAGTCGGCGCCCAAGCAGACTTCTCCGCCGAGCGTCCTACTGACCAAACTGTTCCCGTCCGAAAACTATCCGGAGGGCGAAGTGCAACAGTACACCAAGGCGCCGCTGGCCGCTGGCGAAGCGCGGTACGACGCCCGCCGGCTGTCGCAAGGCGAAGACTTCCTGAAGAACTACCGCAAGGCTGCGGAGGCTCATCGCCAGGCCCGGCGCTGGGTGCAGGAGACCGTCAAACCTGGCCACAACCTCCTGGACATTGCCGAGGGAATCGAGGACAGCGTGAGAGCAGTCCTCGGCCACTCAGGACTCGAGACTGGAGACAGCCTCAAGGCGGGCATGGGCTTCCCCACCGGCCTCTGCCTCAACCACCAGGTTGCGCACTACACGCCCAACCCCGGCCAGAAGGCTGTCATCCTGCAGCAACAGGACGTCATGAAGGTCGACTTTGGGGTTCACATCAACGGTTGGATCGTGGACAGTGCTTTCACCATGTCTTTTGATCCCGTCTATGACAACCTGTTGGACGCCGTCAGGGATGCCACTAACACGGGAATCAAGGTGCGTTGAAGCACCGGCAAAACATGGGGTCCCCAGCTAACGCCGCGGCAGACTGCTGGAATCGACGTGCGCATCAGCGATGTGAGCGCTGCCATTCAGGAGGCCATGGAAAGCTACGAGGTGGAAATCCGCGGCAAGACCTACCCTGTCAAGCCGGTGCGCAACATTTGCGCGCACAACATCGAGCACTACCACATCCACGGCGGCAAGGCGATCCCGTTCATCAAGAACTCGGACCAGACCAAGATGGAGGAAGACGAGGTCTTCGCCATCGAGACGTTTGGCACGACCGGCCGCGGCTTCACCCGCGACGATGTAGGTTTTTCTGCCGAGCGCGAAGAGGACGTTCTAACCGCGACTAGGACGGCGTGTACGGATACGTCCTGAACGATGATGCTCCGCTGGCACCGTCTTTGCCGCTGGCCTCTGCTAAGCGGCTGCTCAAGACCATCAGAGAGAATTTCGGGAGCATCGTGTTCTGCCGCCGTTACCTCGATCGCCTTGGTCTGGACAGGTACCTGGCAGGCGTAAGTTACCCTGGAAGGGCGATTTGGACCGTGCTAACGCCGGCAGATGAACTACCTCGTCTCGAACGACATTGTGGAGGCGTACAAGCCGATGGTCGAGGTTGAAGGATCGTACTCGGCACAGTTCGAACATGTAAGTCGACGTCCTGTGGGGATGACGCCCGTACCTGACAGATTTGCAGACCATTCTCCTGCGCGGGGCTCACAAAGAAGTCATCAGCCGCGGAGACGACTACTAGCCTACGGTCGATTGGACTAATGGGACGCTGGGATATCGGTCCTGGTCCTGGACCCTAGGCGGTAGCTGTCTGGTTCGTTCCCTGTCGTACCCTTGGTGATGGTTTTTCCTTCCCGCTGGGTTTTCCCATTACCGTTACGCGAATGCGAAGGGCTATAGTATTGAAATTGGATATATATTGTTTTTTGTCTCGTGTTGTTCCTCGGTCATGCGTACATGGTGCTCAATGCAGGTCGTCCCAGGTGACGAGGACGTATTCTTGTAAAAGGGCCGACGGTGCATGACACCTTACTAAGTGCATCCAACTACTCAGCAATTGTATTCAAGATATACACACCTGAAAGTAAAGAGGTCGTCAAGTCGAAGCTGCTGACGGCGTTGTCGCCTCTCGTAGACATGTATGCACTTATGCGATAAATGCATATTCTCACCTCCAGACCCAATCGCATAAAATGCGGCACCGAGGTCCAGAAAGCTGCCTGCGCGCAGTGACAACCCAAATATTTCGGGAGATCTTATTCATCACCCCCTCTTCTAGTATTCAACACCCCCCTATGTGGCTTGGCTCTAATTATTGGCCTCCCTCTTCTGTTAATGGGCAACGGACGAGAATAACGGACGACGACGATAATAACAACGACAACGACAACAACGACGACGACGATAACGATAACGATAACGACGACGACGATGACAGACAATGATAACAAAAAACGATGACTAGTGATAACAATTTGACTTAGCCACGTTGTTGTGGCTGAAAGGGTGTTGGATACTGGAGCAGGGGGGGTGGCGAATAAGATAGCCCAATATTTCCCCACCGCGAATTGCCGCCAGGAAGTTAGTTAGCTAGCTAGCTATCTTTTCCCACACACCACACGGAGAACAACCTTTCGTCACCGCGACGCAAAACAACCACGCAAAGCAGCAAAAAAACCGCGCCCGCCGATCCGATTTCCTCTTCGGGGCCAGAGAGTCAGTCATCACAACCAAAGCGCCCGCCCAGCGCACGACAGCCGCGATGCCGCTGGACGAGTACGCCTCCGTCGGGGGCGGCCTCAAGCTCAAGGGCGCGAAAGTCGGCAAGAAGAAGAGGAGAAAGGACAAGACCGACCTGGAGAAGAACCTGGACGACGGCGGGTCAGCAGCGGCAGCGACGGCGCTGGAGAAGCGCCGCTCCGACGAGGACGAGGAGGACAAGAAGCGCAAGAAGAAGAGGAGCGAGGAACCTACTGCCGAAGATGCGGAAAAGAACGACGACGATGAGGAAGGACCTGTTGTGCACAAGACGGAGGCGGAGAGGCGGCACGAGGAGAGGAAGCGTCGGAGGGTACGTCCTTTCACCACCCTTCTCATTTCCGTTCCCGTTGGGTTTGGAGATTGAACTATGCTAATGATACTATTGTGTACACAGCTCCTCGAACTCGCAGAGTCATCCAGCGCCCGGCCGGAGCTCCTCAAGACACACAAGGAGCGCGTGGAGGAGCTCAACACGTACCTGTCCAAGCTGAGCGAGCACCACGACATGCCCAAGATCGGACCTGGTTAAGAAGCAACAAGACGTGGATGGGAAATAGGGAAAGGGAGGTTGGAGCAGATGTTGTGCTGCTGCTCGACAGGAGGGGTTTCATCTATTCAAGCTTGGGCATTTGGGCGTTTTTGTGTGTATACCCTTTCGAGGCAAATTTTTGAGGCATTACAGAAAGGGGGAAAGAAGAAGAAATGGTGATCAAAGAGACATTCTCATTAATCTGTTACCGAAAGCTCAGGCTAATGGGATACCCGGGAATGCGGGGACGTCATGGGCTGATATTAACAAGTGAGACACACTCGAGATCGCGATCACTGATAATGACTTTTGTTTGAGATGGGCGAACACTGGAATAGCTTGGCCGACAGTACTCTGGAATGCGGGAGTCTCCGCAAGTAGCAATCCAGAAACTGTGTCTCTCGCGTTCATCACAAACACCACCGCCTCCGCATGGAATGTTGCTCATGTCGTTCCATGTCTCACTGTCACCGAGAAAATGCTTTCTTGAGATTATTCAATCTTGATTTCCATTCTTTTTGGGCAGATTTGTTGTTTCTTGTGTTTGTGTGTTTTTGTTGAATCATGTGCTGTTTCCAGGACAGCTTCAAGAGCCTGTGGCTCCTGGCAACCTTTGTTTCCCCATTCCACCGGTACCAGGGAGTCATTTCAGAGCCCCGTGATTTTGCGTGTGGTTGTTCCAGATTTGCCTCCCCCCGTCTATTAGATTTGCTGAACCCCAGCCTCCCCCCCGTTTCCCAGTGAGCGCATTGCCGCGCAGAGTTCTATATGTTGTGTGTGTGTGTTGATGTGGTATTCTTGGGGAATAATGTTCCTCCCCAACCAGATCCGATGCAAGGAGTGAATAGAGACCGTTAAATGTCGTGAGTTGATGCTGCTGATGCTGTGTGGCTGTATGGAAAATGTTGCGCGTTGCTTGTTGCCGCCCACGCCCGCTTATACCAAAAACACCGATAAAAAAGGAAGACCGATTAATTATTTAAAATTGAAACTTTTTTCTCTCCAAGACGATTTTTTTCGTTTTTGTGATCCTGCTTAGAGCATGACCATGGCGCCGCCGACGAACGCGGCCAGGGCGAGGGGCACGCCGAACGAGACGCTACCCAGAGGCACGGCGGCGTTCTGGAGGCCGCCGCCGCCGCCGCTGCTTCCGGACTCGGCGGTGGGCTCCGGGTCGGGGGGCACGGCGACGGTGGAGTAGGCGGTGACGAGGACGACGTCGCCGTTGGAGGCGGTGGAGGTGAAGGTCGAGCGGACCTGGCTGTAGGAGGTGGTGGTCCTGCGGGAGGAGGTGGAGGTGGTGGCCTGCTGGCGGGTGCTCTCTGCGAGGGGTGTTAGTGATGTGTTGTTTGATGAATGTGAGTGGTTCATGAGTGAGGTGTCTCGAGAGCTCGTCTAAAGGACGAAAGACAAATGTAGGAAATCCTCAAGATCGACCTTCCACGGAAACATGACTGTGCTGCTACAAAACCATAACACAAACATACCAGGTTCGGAGGACACGGAGGACACGGAAGACACGGGCGCGCTCGAGGTGGCGGGGGACGAGGATGTCACGGCCGTAGTAGTCTGGGAGGAGAGGGAGGTAGACGTACCCGGCTCGGACGCACTCGAAGACCGCGGGGAGGAGGAGGCAGCAGCCGTGGTGGCGGGGGGAGCAGAAGAGGAGGGGGCAGCAGAAGAAGGGGGGAGAGAAGAAGAAGGAGACCCACGAGGCGTCGTCTGAGGCTCAGAAGAGGTGGACGGCGGCCCGGCAGTCGTGGAAGAAGAAGGAGGGGCCTGCTCGGTCTGAGACGTACCGGAAGTAGGAGCTGCCGATGTCGCGGGCGTCGTCGGGGTCGTGGGCTGGGCCTGGGTGGTGGGGGTGGTGGTGGTCTGCGGTTGAGGAGTGGTGGTGGTCTGAGGCTGGGGAGTGGTGGTAGTCTCGGGCTGGGGGGTGGTGGTCGTCTCCGGTTGAGGAGCCGGGGTGGTGGTGGTCTCGGGGGCGGGAGGGGTGGTGGTCGGGGTCGGCGTCGGGGTGTTGGTGGCAGGACCCGGCGTGGAGGTGGCCGGCTCGCTGACGGAGGGCGAGGCCGAGGCGGTGGTGTTGTTGTCCTGGCGCTTGGCCATCTGAGAAAGGGCGGAGGCCAGGTCGGCGTCGTCGGCCTCGACGGCGGCGAGGGCGTCCTTGTCGGAGGCGTAGACGCCGTCCTGGTAGCGCTCGGGGAGGTAGGCGTGCAGCAGCCTGTGGAGGAGGTCGACCTTGGCGGGGTCCTTGACGTCCTCCTCGCCGACGGCGACCTGGGCCTGGTGATGTTCCCTCCTGCAGGGCATGCCGTGGTGGCCGAGGACGGAGGCCAGGCTGAGGGTCATCAGACCACACACCACGAAGGCGAGCAGGACGCGGCGTCCGCCGTTCATCTTCCTGGCCGGCTCTGTGGGGGTTCTCGAAATGTTCGAACCGGTCTTCTCGTCGGTGGCAACGGGCAGCAGTCCCTCTTCCAGGCGGTGGTCGTACTTGGTGTCGGAGGCCATTGTGACGAAGGGACCCGGAAGGTGTGAGAAAGGTGGTGAGGGATGTTTATAAGAGGGACGAGAGGTCGGAAAGGCTACTGCCACAAGACAGCAAGACGGAAAAAGAGCAGAAGCAAAAGAGAGTCACGTCCAATGATAGACGTGAGTCGGGAGTATGCAGGGTAGAGTTGGTGACAAAAGTTGCGGGCCTTTTCTTGTTTAGCGTTTCTCACTGCAGCATGGCGGCGAAAACGCAAAAACAGAGGGAGAGGGAGATGCAGGAAAAGAGAGAGGGGAAAAGATATCCGTACACCTGAATGGTGGGAACTCTCAAAAGTCTTGGGAGGTTTGCAAGCGGATCTCCGCGAGACGAGACGAGACGAGGGGCAAAAAAGGAAGACGATCCAGAGAGAGACGGCGCAATATGCAGTGATACCTGGCCGGCCGGAAACCCTTTTTATCGTGTGGCTGGTGTGGTGTGTTGGGCGAAAGGGCCAAGGCTTGGTCGAGATCCCGGCAACGCTAGCTGTTGTTGCGCGGCAGCTGGGCGACGGTAGGTATTTGGTATTTAGGATAACAGAATCCTTTTCTTGCCGTGAGATTGATCGGTTGGCGACCTTTAAGTCAAGCACTGCTGGTATGTGGGCAGATTTGAGGTGTGAGTCTGCGCAATCTTACAAGACTCGGGCTGTGGAATGAGTACGAGATTGAGTCGCAAGTCGCAAGACTTTTGTGTCGATTTGTTTGTACTGGGCGATGAGTGTCGGATGAGCGAAGCGAACGTCGTAGACAGGATCAAAACAGACGCGGATGCCGGCAGAAACAACAGGTCGAGAGCGAGGGTACGGTGAGAGATTGGGAGAGGGAATCAGACGGGAAGAAAGCGCGGGAGGCGAGGGGATTGGCGTTTAAACCTGTTGAAGATCATCCCAGGTCAGGCTGCACACCTGGGTACTATCCGTACACATTGCTCCGTCTCACCGGCTGGGGACAATCTTTGTGCACAAAGTACGGATAGAGAGAGAGAGAGATGGTATCCGTATTCCCTGTTTCGCCTGAGCGGCGAAATGCACCCCTGTCTGGAGCTACTTATCCCACCCGTCCCATCACCGAATAGCGGCGAATGTAGTACTAGCTCCTCCAGCTAGCGCTGTGGGGAGCTACTTTGCTAGTGTACGGATACTTCCTCACTGTTTCCTCGCAGAACGGAGCGAACGGAGCCCACGGAGCCACCGTTTGCACCCCGGCCCGGGCGACCAGGGGGAGCTCCATCTTGCTGCTCTTGAATTGGTCCCCAAGTTGACGCTGTCGCCCCAGTGTAACCCACCCACGGCGAAGAGAATGAGCTTCCCATTTCATCAGCTGTGCCCACATCTTCCATCACTTCTTCACCTTGTTCTCCCGTGCGTTCGTGTCCCACAGGGATCGTCTGCCAGCGCTGTGACGGCGTGTTCCCACAGTCTACAGAGCAACCGTCACCGCCGTCCATCACCGGTTCCAGATTGATATTTGATCTTCCTTTTTCAAATTTGTGTCTGCTCGGGATGTTGACTCAGCCTGGTCTGTGATGGGGATCATGATCATAGCCCCATGGGAGCCTCGGCACCTACACACACAGTACCTGTGAACGTGTATCACTCCGTTACTCTCAGCATCGAGGCTCTCCGTTCCGCGCTAGGCAATGTCTTTCCGTCCCTGCCTTCTACTATCTAATGGTACCGCGGCTGATACCCGCTGTCGCTGACCTAAAAAAGCCACTGAACCGGCTCTCGCCCGACGTGACATCACCGCGACGTGTAAATCAAAACTGCCGTCTCTTAAGTCTCGTATTATCATCTCGTCCGAGGAAAATCGTCAGTTTGATCCAAACGTCCCACAATACTAGGCGACGAACATAACTGGCTACCAGAATTATACGAGGCCGGTCCGTCTGGTGTGTGTGTGTGGCCATGTCTGTCGCAAGCAGCAGCACCGCCTTGAACACGTCTCCAATGCAGACACACACACACACACATGCACATGTTTCGGTGATCAGTCAGACCCGTGGGCCAATTGGTTCTGATCTTTCCTTCCCCTCATCGTTTGCTGTCGGGAGGCCTGCACCCAGCCGCCGCCCCGGGGGTTGGGTCTTGGGAAAAGTCTTGGTGTTGGGGGTTTCTTTGCTGCCGAGATGCTGCACCAGCCTGCAGCTTGTTTGCGACATCTGCGCTGTCACTGCATGCGCGCCGATTACGAGGACCCTTCGCGGGTGTCAGCTTTGCAGGGCCCGCGCAGTGTCCGAGTCTCGTCTGGTGGTTCCCAAGGGAGAGACGTCCTCTCAGCCCATCTTTGCAGGTCTCTTTCGTTCCCTTAGGACAGATAGAGCCTCAATAGTCAATCAATCCCTCCAGGCGAGGGAGGATGTTCGACCTGACGACGTGCGAATTCATAAACGAGCTCCCCTGATCACCCGTCGTGTACCTGAATCTGGCGTCAAACGAACAAACTGCAACTCTGCACCGGCGACGGGAAGCAGCATCGTCCCCTCCCGTCCGATCTGCCGAGGCTGCCACACCGGCCAGCCTTTGTCCTCTCCCGTCTCTTGCCCCGCGGAGGTGGCTGTGGCTGTGATGACCGTTTGGAGGAGCGTTGCGCAACCTGAAGCCGCGCGGTCGTCGTTGCGGCCGGCCAGTCCCGTTTTGACGTTTCTGTTTGCGTGCGTGTGAAACAACACCATCCCATCAGATGGGTGCACTGTCACCCTATCAAACCGAGAGACGGGTACGCAGTAAGACTGGGCTAGCGTAGTAGGGACCTTTCAGCTGTCACGATGGGGGCCCCGTCGAACAGAGCCTCCCTCTCTCTCTCGTATTTTGACTTTTTTTTTCTTTCCTCTCTCCATCTTCTTTATTTGGAGGCGGGTATGTGGTCCCTGTGCTGCGGTTTCTCTAGCTGCTAGCATGGCCCCCTGGTTGTGAGGTGATGATAGGACCAATCCGCAAGCGGGCGACAGGGACCAGGTAATACGAGATTCTGGTCTCTGCTCACGACATGACTCCCCATCCCGGAGGGTCCTTTCGTCGGTCGGCCACCCGAGTGCCGGGCCTCGACCATTCGCTTTCGCGGATGCCGACCAGGAGCTATTCGTGGCCTGCTCGTGCATGTCGGGTGCTAGTGTCGTGTTGTGCAGCGGGAGGTGAAAAAACAGAGGGTGAGGCTGTGGTGGTGGTAGTTGTTGTCCCTGTTAGTTGTTTAATTGACAAGGTGGATGTCAATCACTTGAGCAATCGAGTTGTCCAAAAATGCAAAAATGATCGGACACATCGCGATTGTGTCCGATCATTTTAGGAAACACTTGTACCTACGACACTTGTCTAGACACTAGTCCTAGGGGATGGGGGATGAACGATAGGAAATAGACAGTAGGAAACAGACATAGGAGAGGTTTTTTTTTTTTTTCTTTCTAATTTGATTTGATTTGATTTTGTTTTTGATGTGGTTCGTTTTTAGGCGGGTTTTTTTGTTTCTCGAACTCTTGACCTCGAAGACAAGCAGAGACGCACACTTGACCGCCAGACCAAGTGGGCGTTTCTGCTTGTCTTCTAGGGATCTAAAGCGTTATGTCGTTTATAGATCTTGAATCTCTGTTGCGTTGTGGGTTGTTGGCTTGAGGAGGCGAGCAGGCAGACGACGCCATGAAGGTTGATGGTGAACTCTATTGACTATCGTGAGAGGCAAGTTGGTGGTGGGCGCCTGATTGGGTGGGGCTGGAAAATGCTTAGTCAGTTGCGGTGTGCTCGCTCTCGGTCACGGGCCCCACAGTCTGCGGCTGTGTGGCTTGCGTCTCTGATGGACAGGTATTGTCGAGAGACTTCTTCACACCTTTGCTCGGTGTGAGGACAGCCAGATGCTGTGATACCGAGTATCTTGGTGAGATGCCGTCAACAAGTGACGAACGAGAGGACCCGTGGGCCGTCGGGATGGGTTGCTCCACGCTGCACGTCGCGAGCGAGCTCCAGTTCCAAGGGACGGCTGCACTCGAGAGGATCAACGACGACTTCCCCACGGCACCCAGTCGGATTTCGTCAGCAGTCCACCGCGCTGCCAACAATCGCGTCTTGCTGTGACGACAAAGGTTCGATACTATATCGTATCAATCAGGAATCCAATTAGACCCCCATCAGCTCGGCCGAGCCCTGGCTTCTCTCGACATCCGGTAAACGCAGTCTATTGCCAAGACGACCCGGGTGCCGAGATGGCCAGTGCTGCTGGGCTGACGTGGTCAATTGACTTTTCTCGTCTCTTGGAGGGCTGAATGATACTTTCTAGCCCTTGGCCTGTGCTTGCTCGTTCGATACGAAATATTACTTAAACATGACATGGCGGCGTCGCGTTTGTTGCGCCTTGCGAGTCTTTCGCTGGGTAATGCCTGCTGGGAATCTGATTAGAACCTCCTGCACACACTTACAAGTTGCTCAAGGGCCGCAAGACAAAAGTCTGCCCTCCTCCTGCCGGGGAGGTATGAGGTCACCAGCGTCTGGGATCGTGTCGGAAGACTGGCGTGTCCCAAATGGAGGTCCGGAGGATGTGGTGCTGAGACCGTCTTTTTCTTTTCTCCTCCATAATCATCGCGTCAGTGTTGGTCGAGGAGGTGTGTCCGATCATCCCGCAGCCGGCCACTCTCGCCCGTCTTCGGTCCCGTGTCGGTGGTGTCGGGCGATGGTTAGGTAAGAGGACAAGCCGAAGAGCCGCTTGGCAACCCCCTCGCCAAGCCCCACCTCCACTTCTGGTGAGCTTATCTAAGCCACTTGGGCGGCGTCACAATTTGGCGTGGACACTACTCTGTATGGCCCGTGCGTTACTGAAATCCGGTGGGGATCTCTCGCTGCACCTGCCATTGCCCCTGCCTGTGCTGCCACGATGCCGTCTGCCACACTGAGAGACCCAGGTAGGTACCTGTATGATTGGGCCTGCAGCGCGCACCTCGCTGTCGCCGCCCCGGGACCATCCCATCTGTCCACTCGCGTGGGCGCATTCCTCCCTGGCCGCGCGGCTGAGCGCCTTCCCAACACGCCTATACAGCGCAGCAGCAGCCGTACTTTCCTTCCCACGGTACGGATAGAGAGTACGACGTGCCAGGTATAGAGTATCCACACCAAGTAGCGCAGCCCACGGGAATGACAACACTCTCTGCTGGTTGTGGTGCGCACCTCTTCAATTTGGGACTTTCATGTGATGGAGCTCTCCCCACAACGTCAACCGCCGCCTCAACGTCGTCAACCTGTCCCGTCCTTCCTTCTCCCGTACACGCCATGACCTGACGTGACAAAAACAACAACACCAATCCCGAAACAACACTAGACCCTGACTATTGACTCTCAATCGCATTGCGACCGTCCGCGAGACTGTCCCCCTTTCGCAGTCGCACCCGCATCCCGCATCCCGCATCTACCTCCGACCGCCGTGCCTCGTGGCTTTTCGTCGTCTCGAAACCCCCGTTCACCACCAAACGCCCACCCGGGAAACCTGTCTCCAATCGTGGATTGATGCTGGCGCCGCAGCCCTCTCCGATGCGATAGCTCCGCCATGCCCGAGCATCTCGATCCCAACGCTCTCTTCGGCCACGATACAGAAGACAACGATGAGATCCGCGCCCTCAGCCGCTCTCCCCACCCCTACCACCACCTCAGCACCGAGCTTCCTCACCCCGCCCACCGTATAGTCTACCGTTCCTCGAATTTGACCTCGTCGCCGCCCAAGACCTCCTCCGCCGAATCGAGTCGAACACCGTCCCCGTTCCCCTCCTTCACCAAGGACTCTTCGCAGGGAAGTGATAGCGGCACCGAGGCCGACGATGAGCACTTCTTAAAGGGTCTTCCCGCCCCGCGAGTCCGCCCACACAAGGGCTTGAGAGGTCGCAATGAGCTACTCTCGGGCACCTCAACACCACTCCTCTCCGCAGAGAACCAAGATGATGGGGATGCCATTCAGCAGCTCAAGCAAAAAGAACAAAAGCTTCAGTTTTGGGAGGATCGTAATTACCGCCGCACAAAGGAGCTCATCCGCCGCCTTTCTGAGTTCATCATTGTTGGCTCACTATTTGCTGTCGTGCGTTCCAATCCGAACGTGACACCCATAGCTTCTGCGTGGAGTCGAGGTTTGTAACACCCTACCCAGGCTTTCTGCTCTTTCCTTTTGATCTTCATTCAGCTGACAATATCCAGACCTGCGCTTTCTTGCAGCATTAATAGCATCGCTTATGGTTCTATACCCCATCAGACTCCTTGCATGGTCAGTCCGCCATGGATCCTCGTCAAAGAAGTCGCCAATTGCGGTGCCGACCGTTTTCGACCCCGCGCCCATTCTATACCCTTCTTCAGTGACACTGCTGGTGTCACTCCTAATATCTCCCGTCAATGCAGCCGTGGTCCTGCCAAACATTGTTCTCAGCATTTCTTCGATACCCAAGTTTCTGATTCCTACGGCCCGAGCTCACGAAGCAATCAACCCCCTGCAATGGATATTCTCATGCGTACCGCTCTGGATGTCGTCGTGCCAGGCAGATGCATCTGCGACCTCGCTCGATGCGGCGAGACCAACTGTGTCATCCGAGACCATTCTTCTTCTCTACCCGTTACACCAGACCTTGCTGCTGGTGCTCCACTACCTTACGACTACCAGTTTGCTCACTGCCGAGCTGCAGCTGCTTTCGATCGCCTTGATCAACGTGCTGCTTCTGGCGCACTCACCCCAGGCCACCATTCTCCAGGCTCTCCTCTGGGGCGGCGGCGTTGGCGTGCTTGTCGTCTGCGGGCCGGTCATTCGCTGGGGAATCGCCTTGGCTAGGGTTCCAAGGTTGCGATTCAGGCGCGTCATGGCCCCTTCGAAAAAGTCCTCATTCTTCGGATTCCTCTCCGAAGGTCTGTCCATGCGTCGCTTCAAGCACGAGCTGCTTGGCTCTTCGCTTGAGGAGTCGGCCTCAGAGTTTGGGGAGTCCGAGGAAGACGGCATGTTTGACGGGCCGTTTGGGAAGCCACTGAGGGTCAGGACATTTGGAGTTGCAGACATGCCGTCTCAGGACCGCAAGATGGACGGCGTCCCTGCCGACAACTCTCCGGAATCGCCAAACGGAAACGGCTTTGCGATCAGTCGGCGGAATACGTTCCCGCATGCGCTGCAACGCCCACGTCCTCGCCGCTCCTTGACGCACACCTCGGCAGGACGCAGAAAGCGGACGGCTTCTACTACGGTCCGATCGTTCTTCAAGCTCACCGAAGCTCAAGCTACCATGAGAAAGTGGATCTACGCCGCCTACGTGTACACCAGTATCGTCGCCATCATTTTTGTGCCTGTCCGAGAGTACATCGGAAGATACGCACTGAAAGGCAACGAGCCTGTGGGATGGGCGTTGGGGTATCTCTTTGGCGAAATTTCGTGGTTCAGATTCGAGGTTGTTAGCGCGAATCTGGAAAGATGGATTTGTCTGCCTCTGCGGTCCGACGAAGACGGCAAGGCAGCGTGCCACCAAGGCTGGGTCCAGCACATCCGCTTCTCTGATTTTGGAGAGGCGAACACTCGCCTTCTGATGAGCGCTTACTGGCTAGTGGTTGTCATCATGGGCTTGACTGTGGTTATTCGTCTGGACCCCAAGTACGAAGTCGACACGAGACGGAAGGTCTTCCATTTCATGATGGTAGGCATGTTCCTTCCGGCTACCTTCGTCGACCCCGTCTACGCAGCACTGGCCTTGATTCTCGTCCTGGCCATCTTCCTGATTCTCGATCTGCTCCGCGCCAGCCAGCTCCCGCCTCTTTCGCGACCGATTGCCTCCTTTCTCACGCCCTACGTGGACGGCAGAGATCACAAGGGCCCGGTCGTCATCTCGCACATCTTCCTGCTCATCGGCTGCGCCATCCCCCTCTGGCTGTCACTCGCCACCCTGCCACGGTCCGGCAGCGGCTATCTGGACGGTTGGGAGGTGCCGACCCGCGAAGTCAGCATGGTGGCGGGTGTCATCTGCGTCGGCCTCGGCGATGCCGCGGCATCTCTCATCGGCCGCCGCTACGGACACAGGAAATGGGTCTGGGGAGGCGGAAAGAGCCTCGAGGGCAGCGTCGCCTTTGCGACGGCCGTCTTCCTCGGCCTCATGGCCGCCACCACCTGGCTGAGAGTCGGAGGCTGGCCCGTCGCCCCGGAGCAGCAGGTCGCCCTGCCCTATGCCGTGCGGAACGCCGGCTTCTGCGCCAGCGTGGCGAGCCTGACGGAGGCGGTGCTGACGGGAGGAAACGACAACGTGATCGTCCCGGTCGTGCTCTGGACGTGTGTCAAAAGTATCGGGGTGTAGAGAGCATGGGACGGCGTTTTTTACCAGTGGTGGTCTGGGAGTGGGTTTCACAAAAGACTTTTCTATTAGAGTGTCCCTGAGAGGACAATGATTTAATGAATGCAATGCCTTGTTTGTCTATCCTGCTACTGATGACTCTGTGACTTTTACTGTCTGGTCTGCTGAGTGGAGAGTCGTTGGGTTCGCCTGGTCTTGGACACATCGCTGGGCAGGTTTGATACGCTCTTGACTCTCACATGCCAGCCTATGAGCTTGTCAGGAGGCGTCGAGTACTCGGAACTCTTCTCTACGCCCTGGGCAGATTGTTGGTCCGGCGGCGCCACCGCACCAGCATTTCGCCCAGGTTAACACTATCCCGATGCAAACTGGTAACCCCGGTCGAAGAGCCTGGCTCTAGCTCTAGGCCATGCCACCGCGCTGTTTTTCCTCTCCTTCTTTTTCTCTATGGCACCTAAGAAAAAAAAAAAGAAGTCACGCAGTCGTCGTTCAGAATGGCTGTGTCAGTATGTAAACTGTCCACACCCACGCACTAACACGCCGCCGTCATCTGGTCTTTCTCGACCACTCACCACCACCAAGTTGTAAACGCTAATCGGCACCGGATCAGGTAACCACACGAAAACCGGCTCTAACCCTGCCGAACTCTCTGATATCAAAAAGGCAAAATTTTCCCCTTCGGTTCGCGCCGTGCGGCAGCACAACTTCTTCGTCAAAACCGGGGTCCATTCTTCACGACGACCTCTCGTCGCCGACCCGATTTTCCACCCACGCGCGCGTCTTAGCCTGGACTTCCTCCAGGGGGATCATCAATCAAGACACGCCTTGTTGGCTCAGTGGTAAAGCGCCTCACTAGTAATGAGGAGATCGGGCGTTCGATTCGCCCACGAGGCAATTCGTACGAATCCCCGGATGGGTTGGGGTCAGAGGGTAGACGCCCCGTCCTCTGTGGCCAACCCCTTCCCAAGGGATAAGTACGCTCTTTCTTTCTCTCATTTTTGGATGATTAATCTACTAGTCTTTTTTTCTTAAAAATTCACCTTCTTAACTTGTAACGAGACTACACACATGGAATGTATAGACACTTGACTGGATTTATACTGGGAGTGGTGCCTCTAAGCCGTCCCTTGGCTCCACGTTTACATCTTATTTATCTAGGTAGGTAAGAGATTAAATCAACCTAGGTACTTGACTGGTCGTCACGGAACCTGCCACGAGCCGTGTTCACTCGAGACTTGGAGAAAACGAGCGATTAAGCACGGGAGCGGTAACACCCCCCCCCCCCCCCCCCCCCCCCCCCGGACAGACAGACGATCCAGCCTACCAGACCGCGTAACTGGTCCTTCACTGCACTTTTTCACCCATCACAAGGCATTCTTAAGCGCACCAGTGCCTAGTAAACAGTGAATCATGCATATCGACCTGGAATCAGTTTGGCCGGGTACGGCTGCCGGCGGCGCACCTACCTGGCGCCCTTACCTACCTACCACACATACCTGGCGCACTTACGGGTGAGATTTAGTGGGTGAGAGTCCTCGAGTTCCAATTAAAGTGGGGGCGGGCACGGGTACCTACCACACCTTTTTATTCACTGCACTTTTAACCCACCCCGAGGCAATCTCGAGGGCACGCCGGCAAGTACTACGGTAAGCCATGCGAAGCAAACCCTGGGTTATCTAGGCACGACTCCCGTTGCGGCTCCCGTGCCGATTCACTGCAATTTGTATTCTTCACTGCAACTTTAACCCACCCCAAGGCATTCTCAAGGCACACACAGACGCACCAAGTAAGCAGGATAGAAACCACACACCTCTCTCCCATTGGTCCCCGGACCGCAACTCCTGGCCGCCGTCTATCCTGGTTATTTCACTGCACTTTTAGCCCAGCCCAAGGCGATCTCAATGCAGACACCCGATTCAACAATGTCCACGCGGGTGCCGCATAGAGCTTGACAGATCCCATTCCCTACCAACAGATACCCGAGGATATTCCGACTTCAAACATAACTTGGACATGTTTCGCCATCAGTTATTTGAGTCGATCCCTCTGCTATAGCCAGACCATGTACGGCATGTCGACCAATGTCATTGAATGAACAACTCAAGCCATAAGAGTTAATGAACAAAGAAAATATCTTTTAGCATCTACTGAACCTGACTAAGCTCCCCCCATATTCAAAACAAGACGCTGGCGAGAGAGTGCCCATCTTCCCTCATCGCTAGCAATAATACACACAAGGCTGGGGGGTGGGTTATGATTCTGGGACAGGCGTTTATCCTCCGCCTGCCTTCTTGGCTTCTTCGTCGGCCTTTGCCTTGTCCTCTGCCTCTTGCTTCGCTTCTTCTTCCGCTTTTCTCTTAGCCTCTGCCTCCTTCTGGGCTTCTTCCTCGGCCTTCTTTGCTTCCTCCTGGGCCTCCTGGGCCTTCTTGGCGTCTTCCTCGGCTCTCTGTCTAGCCTGGGCTTCAGCCTCGGCCTTCTTGGCCTCCTCCTCTTCAGCCTTCTGCTTGGCCTCCTCGTCCGCCTTCTTCTTCGCGTCCTCAGAGGCCTTCTGGGCCTCGTCCGCGGCGGCTCTGGCCTTGCTGTCGTCGCTGCTGGTCTCCTCGTCGTCAACGTCGACCAGTCTTCCAGAGTCCCACTTCTTCTTAGCAGCCTTGAGCAGGATCTGGTAGTCGCCGCTCATGTCGCACATGCCCCGGAAGCTGCCGTTCTCCTTGCGGATCAGCTCGTAGGGGTGGCCGTACTCGACGACGGAGCCCTTGTCCAGAACGAGGACCTTGTCGTAGTCCACGATCGTCTGCAGGCGGTGGGCAATGGTGATGGTGGTGCTGGTGAGCTCGCGGATCGTCTCCTGGATCTTGGTGTCGGTGGCGTAGTCGATGGACGCCGTGGCCTCGTCCATGACCAGCACGTTGGGGCGCTTCAGAAGAGCTCGGGCGAGGCAGAGAAGCTGGCGCTGGCCCTGAGACAGGTTGGAGCCAGATTCCGAGACGGTAGAGGAGAGGTTGAGGAACACATTCTTGTTGGTCGGTGCAATCGATGAAGCGGGGCTTGAGTGAGCCTCACCCTGGATGAGGGCGAGGTTGGGCGTGGCCGGCAGCATCGACGAAGCAGACGGTGTCACGGGCCTGGTGGTGGATTCGTCAGGCCCAATGAGCTGGACCTTGCGGAGGGCCTCGAAAATCTGCTCGTCCGTGTAGGCATCGAAAGGATCCAGGTTGGATCGGATCGTGCCCATGAAGAGGGTCGGGTCCTGGGGAACAATGGTGATGGCCTCTCTCAGATCCCGAAGCCCGATCAAGCCAATGTCGACATCATCGATGAGAATCTTGCCCTCGTCTGCTTCCAGGGCGCGGAAGATGGCCAGCGCAAGCGAGCTCTTTCCGGCACCCGTTCTTCCGACGATGCCAACCTTCTCCTTGGGGTTGATCTTGAAGCTGAGGTTTCGCAGGACAGGGTCCAACTCCTTGCGGTAGCGGGTAGAGTAGTTGATGAACTCTACCGACCCCTGGCTGGGCCAGTTCTCGGGAGGACGGTTCTTCTCGACGATGGGCTCGGCCTCTCGCTCGACATCCAAGTACTCCTTGATACGCTCCACCGAGTTCATGTTTTGCTCGTTGATGGCATAGAGACGAATGAGCCACAACACGTTCTCAGTGAAGCCAATGGCGTAGCTGAGGGAGATACCAGCTGAACCAGCATCAACAGTGTTTGTGCCAATGCTGAAGATGATAAAGACTCCAGCAAAGAAGGAGACCATGTCACCAAGAACATCAGTTCTGAAGGCAAGCCAGCGGTTGGCAGCCCAAAGGTAGATGAAAGGCCTGGACTGCACGTTGATCTTGTTCAGGTTCTCACGGATGAAACGCCGCTCATCGCCATACGCGCGAATAGTGGTCATTCCCGACAGGGTCTCGCCAAACTGCTGGAAGAGCGGGCTTCTCTGGATTGACTCGAGACGCTTGAGGTCTCTGGAAGCTCGGAGGTAGAACGAGCCAACATACCAGTAAGCAGCAGTGATGAAGACACCCGCGATGAGGAAGCCAGGGGTGATGTAGGAGATCAGCACAACAGTGACGAGGATTCCAAGAGCGCAGCCAAAGACGCCAATAGCGATGGGTGCAACTTCCTGGTCCACTGCCTCGAGATCCTTGCTGAAACGGTTCATCAGCTGACCAAGAGGAGTCACGTCAAAGAACTTGAACTTGGCCCTTGAGACACTAGTGATCAGATCGTTGTGGATCTTCTTAGAGGCCGTCAAAGAGCCATAGAAGACCCAGATGTCTCTGATAAAGGCAGCAGCCGAGCCTGCGACACCAATAAGGGCAAGAACAGTGAGGTAGTAAGTGACGTTGACATCCGCAGCTGCAGCGGTCGAGAAGGACGCGCCGATCTTGTTACCGTAGTTTGCGATGTTGGCGAAGTAGGTCGGGGACACAGACTGAGAGCTGTAGCTGTGGGAAGCCGTCGAGAATCCAACGTGTTCTGACTGCTCGTCAAGATACTGATCGGCCCATTCGCGCACCCAGTAGCTAGTTGCGACACCAGAAAGCTGCTGAATACCGAAGACGGCCAAGGCGACAACCCAGAACCACCAAGGACCCATGGATGACAGGTACAGCTGGATCACAGGCCACTTGACGGAGCCTTCGGCCTTGGACTCCTCCATGGCATCCTTCTGCTCCTTCTTCTTCTTGTCCTGCTTCTTCGATCTGGCCTCGTTCGTGTTCTCGTCGCCAGGGTTCACTACGGTCTCAGAGCCATCTTCGCCGACGCTAGAAGGGACGCGAGAGGGAATGCGGGAGACCGAGGCGGAGTTAATAGCAGACTTTTGAATGTCTTCGCCAAGCTTTCCAGAGGCTATGAGCTCGGCCGAGGGACCCTGGGCACCAACCCTGCCGTTCTCGAGGGTGACGATGTAGTGGGAAGACGGGGCGCAGAGCTGAAGGTTGTGCGTGACGAGAATGCAGGTTCGGCCGGCCATCAGGGGACCCTTGATGGCGTTGTTGAAAATCCACTGGGCGGTGTGCGAGTCGACGGCGCTGAGACAGTCGTCCAGAAGGATGTGCTGAGAATTGGAGTAGATGGCGCGGGCGAGCGAGATGCGTTGCTTCTGGCCGCCAGAAAGGGTGATTCCCTTCTCGCCGACCAAAGTCTCGTCTCCGTTGTCGAGGATCTCCAGGTCACGCTCCAACGCGCATGCAACAATGACGTCCCTGTATCTCTTCTCGTCGTAAGGGGCGGCGAACAGAATGTTTTCCTTGATGTTGGCGTTCACGAGCCAGGCGGCCTGGGCAACGTACGCGACGGTGTCGGCGAAGCCAGTCTCGGGGTCAGGTCGAACATCCTCGCGGCTTCGGCCACCAGGGCAGTAGACCTTGCCGTCCACCAGAGTCATCTCACCGAGCAGAGCCATGAGCATAGACGTCTTTCCGGAGCCCGTTGGTCCCGAAATGATGTTGAGCTTTCCGATCTTGAAGTCGATGTCCATGTCCATGAGACGGAATGCCATCGATCCGTCCTCCGCAACGGTGTCCTTGCCTCCCCAGATGAAGTTTGCCTTGCGGAAGCCAATGACCTTGTTTCCGTTCTCGTCGACGTTGTCCTCTCCGAGCTGGTCGTACTTCTCAGTTTCTTCCTCCATGAGGAATTCCTCAACACGGTCGAGGGAGACCTTGGTCTCCTGCACGTGGGCGAACATGTCTCCCATCTGGTCGAGGGGCACTCGCAGAAGCATGAAGAGTGAAATGGCAGTGAAGGCAACCGAAGGGTAAAGAGGCTTCTTCTCGATGAGGGTGTACATCAAGAAAGAGAAGAAGGTGATCAGGACGGGAACCGAGTTCCAAACGGCGACGGCGAAAGACCAGATGATGTAGCGGGATCGAAGGGCCTTCAGCTCGGCAGCGCGCTTCTCGTCAACGATGCGTCCAAACTTTGCCTCCCACGCGAAGTACTTGATGATTCGGATGTTCTGCAGGACCTCGTTGGTTACGTTGATCCGCTTGTCGGTTGCGCCCAGGATCTTCTTGGACGTGTTAGCAAAGCCGCGGGCAAAGCTGTAGTTGATGGGCAGGAGCAGGGCCATGACGACGAGACCGGGGATGGCGCTGAGACCCATGACCTGCCAGAGAAGGACGATTGCGATGACCAGCTGGGTCGGGGCAGATGCGCAGATGAAGTGCAGGTATGCCGTAACTTCGGAGATCTTGAAACTGTCGACGGACATGAGGTTGATGATGGTGCCCAAGTTGGCCTGCTCGTCGTCCTTCTTGTCGTCCTTTGTGGAGCCGTCGGTCGAGTCGGCGTCCGAGTCGGCCTTCTTAAAGCCCAGCTTCTGCTTGATCTTGGCAAAGAAGCCTTGCTTTCCGGCATCGCCAGCCTTTTTCTGACCGAGCTCCTTGTCCTTTCCTGAGGCGGCCTTGCGCCGAAGAGCCTTGGCGTAGATTTCTCCTATCATGATGGCGCGAATGCGAATGCAAATCTTGCGACCAATCCACAGAGCCATACCGTCTGCAAAGGACCTGACAATGTCCAAAACGGGCAACAGTATCACGTATAACCACAGGACATTGATAGGAGCCCCCTCAGGGCGCTCGACGTACTCCAGGATGGCCTTGAGCAGCAACGTTGGGGCGTAAGTGAAGACACCAGCCAGAGCAGCGAGAGCAAATTGGGTCAGCAGCTCGGCCTTGAAGTACTTGACCAAGTGCCAGGACAAGGCGCCCGTTCTCTTCAAAGTCCTGTAGTCGGCCAGGACGGCGGCGGCCTTCTCTTTGGGAATCAGGTTCCACACACTCTTCATCTCGAGCGTCTCCTTGTAGCCGCGCAGGATCATAGGGTCGAACCAGGAAAAGGTGGCCAGAGAAAAGAGCGAGGCCAGTGGCTCGCGCGACGGCTCGATGCCATCCTCCCACTCCAGCAGAACCGTCTTGTTGCCCTTCCTCGTGGTGACTGCGAGGCCAAACAGCAGAGTGGTCAAGGAGAACTCGACAATTACGAGAATCTGTGCGAGACTGGCGGGCGGGTGGACGAAGACGGAGCGGAAGATGGCGACGGTGAACAGCCACTGGAACAGGTAGATGAAGGCGGTGTGGTTCCAGATGCGCGGCACGCGCCACTTTGTGTTTCCCAGGAACAGGCGCAGGGTGACGAGTGTAGCGACGTAGACCCAAGTGACGAGGCCAACAACAGTAACGAGCAGGCCGTGATCGCCGGGTGTATTGCCGGTGACGATGCCAATGATCTGAATAGCGATCAAACCGGCAATAGCGAGCTCTTCGACGATGATGGACAGATTCTGGGCGGGAGG
This sequence comes from Colletotrichum musae, assembly GCA_027406025.1. Lineage (NCBI taxonomy): Eukaryota > Fungi > Ascomycota > Sordariomycetes > Glomerellales > Glomerellaceae > Colletotrichum > Colletotrichum musae. Next base: position 1,447,009 of record JANVYC010000002.1, on the reverse strand, counting down.
GCTGTCGGCCTGAACAATGGAACCCTTGGTAGTGGTCTTGACGAGAGCCAGGCGGCCGCCGCCGTTCATGGTGAGCGCCTCGTCATCGTCGTCTTCGTCGTCGGCCGTCTCTTCGGGTGGAATATCGGTGTGACTGTTGTGGTGCTCCTCGGGGACCTGCTTGTAGCCATGCTTGCGGTTCTTGGAGATGCTGCTGAAGGTCTGCACGGCGAGGTGAAGAAGGGACAATCCAACTACAATGAGGGGAAAGAGGGTCTTGAGGTAGCTGTTCGAGAAAGACGATTAGTATCTCTGTCAATTGGAAGTCATCGTTGAACCTCCAGCGCAACACAATAGCCAATCCCGGCCATCGGAGAAAGCGGTGCGCTATGATGCAATGGGGACAGCAGTGCGACCGGGATTTGTGTGTCTCTGGTTGTGTGTGTATGTGCGCCCGGCGGCGAGGGAACAAGCCAAGGGCGGGTGTTGAAGACTCACTCCTGCTGGAAACACGGCGTTAGATCATCTATCTGCCATATCGGCCAGCTACACTGAGCAAAGGAGCTCATGTTTGGCGGTGCCCCACTCCCGAGCGGCGGGGAGAAACGCCCAAAAGAAAGCGATCCGAGGTTGAGCTCCGACGGTGTATTGGGGTAGCACAGCTGGGACGGGGATGGCTGTAACGGCGTCTCGGTTCGGGTCGCGGCGGGTGAAGTGGAAGCCGACCTCGGACTTGGACTGTAAATCTGCTGGACAACCGGGATAGAAGATGCGCTCGAGAGAGAGGGTGGCGAAAGGGCGTGATTGTCGTCCTCTTTGCGTGACCGTCCTCACTTCATCGAGCTGTGAGGGAGAGGAAGCGGGAGTTGGCGAGAGAGAGCGCCGTAATAGCTCCGGTGAGATCGAGCAGGTCCGATCGTGTTCCGATGTCGACGCACTACTGCTTGGAGGCAGGTGACGGAGGGGGCGGGACGGTGAGCAAACCCGAAAGCAAGAAGGAAAGATTAATCGAGGAAAAGAAAGGAGTTGGAAGGAGGGAGGGAGAAGAAGACGGCGCGTCTGTTGCAGAATCCAGTGTCCCAAGGTAGGTTTTTTTGGGGGGGTGGGGAGGTCAAACGTTAGGTTAGCTGGTAATATTCTGCCCGGCTTGCGGTTATTACATAGCACAGCACAGCACTGATGAACAGGGCACTTCGTGGGTGGTCGCCGTTGCCGTGGTTCACTTTTTTTTTTTTTTTTTTTCCTTCCCATCCTCCTTCCTCCTAGTGACTTTTGCCCGCAAAACAGAAGGAGCTCTTGGGCGGAGGCAAGTGCTAGTGCACCAGGCAGGCCCGGAGGTCCAGGGTACACCAGGGCGGCAAGGGTCGAGCCCCGCCACATGCACGACGATAGCAGTGGTTGTCCAGTTGGAAGCTCCAATTGCAACAGGCAGCATGTGCTCGCCGGGGAGAGGGGGGGGGGACGCTGGAGTCTCTCCACCGCTGATGCAAAAGTACGATCGATACCTGCTACACTACCTATCAGTACGGAGTACGCGACGGTTTGGTGTCCGACTCCGTAGTGTACCTACATACCTATTTAGGTACTCAGTTGTATCCGCCGGCCAGCGATAACGTGCGGCACGAACTGCCTTGCGCCTTACCTACCTTACCTTACCATGCACAGACTAAGGTACGTTGGGTGGTATTAGTGAAGAGCGTAACTCCTGAGTCACTCTGTCCAAAACGCGCATTTCTTGTGAAATGAGAATTGCTGGAAAGCGGTGCGCAAGACATTCCACCACAACGATGATGTAAGGTTGTGTCTCTTGTTCCTCTCGGCCAAAGCCCATGCCATGGATGGACGGCCGAGCACCTTCCATGTCGGCGGGCTCGGTCTTGTCGGCTCCATGCCCCACTTGGATCCCGGTGGGTACTTACGGTACAACCGAGTTGGCTGAATTGGGACTTTGCTGGTGGCAGGCTGGCAGCTGGTGATAGGTACCTGAGGTCAGGTACCTAGGAATGACCAAAAGGAAGAATGAGGTGAACATTACTCATACCTACCGTAGTATTTACGAGCATCAAGGCAGAGGAACGTACTTTCCTTTTCCCATGCCGTCTAGAAGGAACACTAGTAGAAATGGAAAGGGCGAGGCAGAGCATAGCGCACGGCAGAGCAAGAACCTAACTGCTATTGAACAGGTAAGAGGGAAGGCGCGTCCGTATGGACCCGGGCTACTTCCCGGTCGAGTCTTCGACACGAGGTTCCAGCTTCCAGCTTCCGCCAACCACCAACCACCAGCAAATCTGCCATTCCTCTGTCTACCTTACCCGTACTACACCTCGCAAGCAGATGCCTGCTTCTCGACGTCGAACCGTCCGTGTTATCATGCTCTTCCTTCTCCGGCTCCAATGTTTACCGTTGCAGGAAACGGCGACATGGACAACGCCCGTGTCAAACAGGCTGCAGCAGCGACGCTCCCTGGGACGAAAGACGAGACGTCTTTCACGACAGCTTGCAACACGGCTCCCCATGAGATCAGGATGATGTCTCAGCCCGAGCCAAGCTCAGAAGCGCCGGGAGCATAACTTGTCTTCCTTACGCTAGCTCAACTTTACCTTCATTGTACCAGAGAACTGGACGCCACGCTTCCCACCACTCACGGCCACCAAGCCAAAGATTTGATTGACTAGCCTTTAGCTTCCGCCTCGATATCACGAAGCTGCCACGAGGTCCAATGGTTCCAACGCTCAGGAACGTCCGCCGCCTCCGCTCCCGCCGCACTTGTCAAGACCAATCGTGCGGGTGTCTCTCCAGCCTCCTCTCTCCGTCTCTTGACCGCACCAGACTTATTACTCGAGTCGTACAGCTGCATGACGCAGACCAGGTCGCACTCGAAGGACAGTCCAATGCGAGACGGGACTTTACACATCCACCCATATCCTGCCCGCGGCGCCACGCTCGTGATAACGCCCGATGAGCGAGAGAATTGACATGATCTTCCTAGTTGGTGAGGGGAACCATCTCCCCCACCCGCCTGGAGCTCGCCTGCAGCAAGCTGGGACAGAGTCGGCGCAAATGAAATTGCCATCTTACCATGGGTCCTCCCCAGTCCACACACCCTCACAGTCCCAGTCCCGTCGCTCGCGATGGAATCGACCTGAATCGCACGCCATGCGCTCCATTGCGTGCTCTCCTTGGCTGCACAAACCTCCCTATTGATACAGCCGAACCTCCAGGCAGGCAGGCAGTCAGCCAGAAAGGCAGAACGCCGCCAAATATTGTCAATTGATGACAAACACGAAGCCTCATGACCTGCGAATCAGGGCCAATCGCGTCAATCGATCTGCCTATCCCGTCCGTCACGCGGCTGATCGTTGCAGCACCCCTCAATTCGGTCAGCTCTGCTGCTCTGCCAGAGCCGAATCACATACGGTGTCGTCCAGCTTGAACTCGTTACGCCGTCACCACTAGTGATCGACCTTCCCATTGAGGGAACGTACAGCACCAGAAAGATCCTTTTGCTCGAGCCCTCGTCCATGGTCCATCCCGTCTCTTTGCACAATCATACAATGCCCATTACTGCCCGCCAATGACTCACCTTCACCGCCATTCGAGGACAAACCACCCTCTACAGACACTGCATGACATCTCACGCTGGCCGCCGCACCCTGCCACTTGCCCACGTTGCCGCCAGGAAGCAGGAAGCTACTCTGTATTACCCTCCGACGGCTGCAGCCTCTCATCCAGTGCAATCACGGAGCTTTCTGGCTTGGCCTTGCCCTGTGCGTGCATGCAGCCGACGAGAAGCACACGACGAGACTTGCGGGGTTCGAGTGCGATGCAAGCAATGTGCATTGTGGGCACAGTCAACTCGCTCGTCCCCGGAGCTGTTTATTGGACCCCACCGTTGATAAGAGCACTTGACTTTGAATCGACCTGTGGCACGCGAACCACCTCCGGCTGCGGACCGGCTCGCGAGAGACTGAGAACAGAGGGAGGGCACGCGGTGCCCGAACTACTTCAGCCGACCCTGCACCGGGGAGCTGCTCACCCCTGCAGCTGCAGGACGTTGCAGTGCAGCTTGAAGCCTGGCTGTTATCCGGGGATCTTAAACCACCCCACCATCGCCCTGGACGCAACACCTAAGTTCCAATGGCAGCTCTGTGTCGGACTGAACGTGATCCCGCGGTTGAGCCTGGCCGTCGAGGCTCTGGTTCGAGAATTGACCCGTTGTCTTTGAAGGATTCGCATGTCATCTCGTTAAACCCGCCGAGAGCCACAGTCTCAACTAGGTATCTTGGCATCATCGTCTGTACCCACTGGACTCGACCTATCGTTGGGCCATGTCTTTCTCACGGGATCACATTTTATCAATCAGATAATCTCTTCTCAGGGGATCGCGCCTTAGACACTTGTCCACGTTTGTCTTTTGCGCCAAGAATGGCATTTGAGAATCACGTGTCTGATTCCTTCTGGAGCCTCTTCTCCCTTCGCAAGGGATTGATGGGAGAATCTCGATCCAGGTCTTAGTCCAGGAACGAGCGGAGCGGAATGTCATTGCCGCGTAGGTTTCTTGCGAACATGTGCCGTGCTAGGCAGAACTTGCCATCTTTTGAGGCTTTGTGGCCACCGGGTTTCTCTCGCGACAAAACACTATTTGAATACACTTGGCTGTTCGTACATCGAGAGACGGTGCATTGCTTCGATTCTACGGACCTACCCCCGGAGAAGAACACTATTGGAAGCCATGACAACCGTCCTTGCGGCATCAGCCAGTAGGCACCACCTCACAGCAACTGACAAAAGGGGTACACAGGTATTATACATTGCACTATCGCCGAATTCTAGAATGAGCCCAGACTCTGGATAGAGTCAGAGGAAACTGAGACAGGAATGCTCATCTCTTCCGCGACCTGTAAGCCGACACCTGAGCGATCGACCAAGACAAACGACCGCACGTCGGCGATCGGCAAACCCCTTGCCAATCACTCATGTTATTCTGCAGTCTCCGGGGAAAAGAATGGATGTGGTAGCTGGCTCTGGCTCCGGCTCCATTGTACCACCCATCACCCACAACCCGGTTGCTAATGTGGCTTCCGACTTCGTGGAGGACCGACACGGCTGTAGTCACTTGCAACAGTCGTATACTGCTCTTGTCGAACACGAAACCTGGGGATAGGCAAATGAGGGTCAAATTCTAACTTACTGGCGAACCCTTTCCATGGTGGCTTGGTCCAGGTTTACAAATGGACCTTGCGTGCCCATCGACAGCAGGCTGGCGGGACAAGCCAGGACAAGACCGCCCAGGTAGGATGCATGCCACCGAGGTCACACCGACTTTCAAGCCGTTGCATGCAATGTTTCCCACCGTCATCGAGCGCAGAAACACACCACCACCGAACCCCGCGGGGCGCGGCGGCTTGGAGGGAGGGAGCAAACAAACCGGTCCAAGGGAGACAACAGCCCCCACGCCGAGACAACGGCGACCAACCCTTACCCACGGGTTCTTGGTTCTCATTGGACGAGTCGACCTGGCAGCGTCGTAGCGGAGGAGCGTCGTGTGATTACCTCCTTGGGTCGGGTGTGTTGTGCTCACCTCTCGTCAGCTTGCACGCCTGCTTCTCCGGGCGAGCGCAGCCGCGCTTACGCCAAGAGAGCGGTTGGCCGGTGTGTTTCCCAGTCTGGCCTTGGAACTTTATCTCGAGGTGCTGTAGTATTCGACTGCACCCCGCGCCCCGACGTCCCAGGCATTCCTGAGGGCGCGTGGATGACCTTTGAGGGGCGAGAAGTCTAAACAACGAGGCCATCGTTTATGACTCCCATAGGTCCCGCCCATGGTTCTACAGATATCCGGAGGGCTTTGTTTCATGGAGAAACGAATCTGGGGCCACGAGGGCATCTACAAGGTATTCTACAGAAGGTAGGTACCGGTGGTTAAGACCGTAAAACAACACTCGACGACGAAACGGCATTCGCCCTCCTGGATTCCGAGGTGATACGAAGCCACGGTAGACGGACGGGCAGGGTCGGCGTGCCTGTAGATGAATCTCTCTACTTATCCACGCTTCCGGCACGGGTGGGCACGTCCGAAGATCGTCCTGCGTCTGGCCCGTCCCGTGAAAAGCAGACGTAACCATTGGGGAGAAGTATCTGTAAAAAAAGGTAGTCTCCGACAATATCGATCCTACGGCGCGGTGCCCACAAGCATAAGCAACGAGATTCCTGGCCCTCCTCCAGGTTATGTACCTCAAGGCGTGAGCGTGTACCAGTTGTCTTCGTCAGACAGGCCTCGATAACCGGCTCCTGTCAAACTCACTTTCTTCCCGCGTCTGATGGCCCGCCTCGTCGTTGCCGGTGGGGAATATGAAGAGAAACGGCGTGTTTCTTGCCCCAGCCAGGCTTCCCGTATGCGTGGGCAAGAGGAATCCTACCAATCAAGGCTCCCGATTTCCGCGCCCTTCTCCTTCACAAACCTTTGTAATCGGGTTTCAGATGGGGGAGAGGGAAGGGCTTTAACAGTCAGTGGTGGACCTGGCGGCGACGGGCATTACAAGAGGTCAGCCTCATATGCTCCGCGACAGGTTCATGCTTCTCGTTGAATACCGACGAGGTGGACCTGTGGTAACTTTCGAAGGCGATGAGAGGAGAAGCAAGGGGCCGAACACCGCGTGGGAGACCGTAGGCCGCGATCTTCGCCCACAATCCTTGTGATTCTTGCTGCGGTGATATATATTCATGTCCATCTATCCCACGATGTTGTCTCTGGGTAGATGCTGACTGGAGAGGGGGGCTATGATGGTAGCAAACATCCGGCCCTCCCCTCCTGAGTTCATCACCTGGAGATGTTAAATGGTTATCAGCCATGTGGCCGCCGTGGGCCAAGATTTCCTCCATGCTTCTCCTGTTGGTTACACATCGAGCTTGGGTCCAGGACGATCGAGCCGGGCGCGACTCTACTCAACATCTACACCTCACCCACGTCCCACCCGGCATGTCCACTGACCATGACGGCTTCAGAGCACAGCAGCAAGCTTGATCGAGCCTGTCTATAATCCTCCTTTCTGCCTCGCGACCGGCGAACTAGCATGGACCCAACCTCCACGTGCAGGACATGGCTCAGACATGCATGTCAAGTCTCACAAGACGAACTCCTACTGGCCTCTTGTTGTCCAAAGGCCAAGCCGGCGAAGGCACCTCCACATCATGGCACAGACACGTCGATCACCAAGGGTTTGGCCCGTCAGGGGGTTACGTGGGGGGGTGCGTGAAATGGATTTGTTCGCATACAAGGTCGTAGATACAATACCCGCTTCTCCGGGTCTCAACTATGTGCCGGGCGTACCTCCGCCCGTCACCGTCATCCGTCATCATCGAGGCCTGGCGCAGCGTGACTCGCGCGCTGTCCTGATGCTCCCTGACCCCGTCACCATGGAAACCCATTGCTTTTTGTTCCTCAAGAGGTGGCTCAAACACCTCGGTTGACTTTTTAAAAACTTGTATACCGTGATATTACACAGAGAGCTGTTGATGACAGCAGCTACTGGAAGCCTCGCATAAACAAAGGAAGAAGCTTTGTTGTATCTGAAAAGGGCATGTCGTTCTCGTTGGCTGGTAACATTAACCCATAATCATGCCCTTCATGCCGGACAGGTCACCCTCCTTAGCAGCAATCTCGAAGTAGCCGTAGATGATGCTGGGGATTATGTTAGCAAAAATGTCTTGTGGGTAGGTCCTGGCAGGATAACTTACGTGACAGCCAGAAGGGTACCGGTGCCGGAGCCGAGGGCTCCCATGAGGTCGCTGGCAACGGAGAGGGCTCCGATGCAAGCACCGCCAAAGGCAGCAGCGGTGGGGATGATGCGCTTGAGCTCCTTGTACATGGACTGGTCACGGTGACCGGCCATGACGAGACCCTGGTCCTTGAGCTGCTTGGCAACATCGCGGGGGCTGGAGCCGGAAACCTCAATCCAGGTCTTGGAGAAGATGGCGCAGGCACCGAGCATGTAGACGATGTAGACGACAGTGTGGATGGGGTCGAGGAGAGCGTCCTTGAAGTTCAGGGGAGGGGACATGTAGTAAGCCAGACCGGAGATGGCGGAGAGCTGGGCAGAGCCGTCCTTGGCCTCCCAGACACCGAAGAGGCGGACGAGGAGGTTGTCAGAGAAGCGAGAGTAGAGCATCTGGCTGATCAGGAAGACGTTGGAGGAGAGAGCGGACTGCAGCATGATGGGCATGTTGGAGGTGTAGAACAGGCGGACGGGGTAAGAGCCGCGGGCACCACGCTGGCGGGACGACTTGACGGGGATCTCGACGCGGAAGCCCTGGAGGTAGATGACGGCGGCGAAGACGGCGATGGTGGCCAGCAGGTTCATGATGTTGGGGAGGTTCTGGCGGTAGAAAGCCTCCTGGAGAGCACGCTGCTTGTTGGGCCAGGTGAGGAGCAGGTGGAAGAGGGCAATGACGGCACCCTCGAACTCGGGGCCACGACCAGTGTTGATGGTGGTGGGGGAGAAGGCCTTCCAGACGATGGACTCGCAGATGTTGGTGGCGATGAACAGGGAGATACCGGAGCCCAGGCCGTATCCCTTCTGCAGAAGCTCGTCGAGGAGAATGACGATCATGCCAGCGACGAAGAGCTGGAGGATGAGCAGGAAGACGATACCGGCGCCGAGGTCAGAAGGCCGGCCGTAGAGACCGGTGAAGACGTAGACGGTGGCAGTGCCGGCAGACAGAATGAAGGCGAACAGCTTCTGGGCGGTCTGGTACAGCTCGCGGTCGCTCTTGAGGTCGAGGTTGACGTCGATCATGTGGGTGCCAGCAAGGAGCTGGAAGACCATGCCGGAGGAGATGATGGGAGTGATACCCAGCTCCATCAAGGTTCCGCGGTTACTCGCCATAACCATACGCAGCCAGTATAGGGGATCCGAGTTGTCGGACGAGACAATGCCGTACAGGGGCATCTGGCTCATGACCAGGAAGATGAGGAGGGTCAGGGCCGTCCACATCAGCTTCTGGTTGAAGGGGACCTTGGTCTCCGGCTGCTGAACCTCGGGGAGGAACGGCACGAACGGCTTGACCAGGTCGAGAAACCGAACTGCAAGAGAGAAGCACGCGCGTTAGCCATTGAGTCGTCGAGCTGTGGTGGTGCGTCGTCGCAGCGATTCGCGAACCGGGTGAAATATCGCGCGCGTGTCCTTTTCGGATGCGACCGAGCGCGGGAAAGCACGCGATTCTGGGGGATAGGAGTCGGGCGACTTACGAGAACTCATGATGGGCTGTTACACTGGCGGGGGGACAAAAAACAAAATGATCTAAATCATCCAGATGAAGGGGAAAAGAAGAGGGAGGTAGAGAGCGACAATGGCTCCAGGTGTGGCGAACGGGGGATGGTGATGGTGTTGGGAGAAGGGAGGTTATTAAGGGGAGGAGGAGGTGAGCTCGGGGCAAAAAGAGGGTCGGCTGCGATCTGGCTTCAAAAACGCCAAATTGTCGATGTGTCCAAAAATTTGGTGGAGCTCCCCGCACGTGACTGTTGTCTGGGGGTGCCTTCCTACCTACCTGCTAGCTTAGGTAGGTACCCAGGTATCTCAAGTAATTAGCCCGTTATTCCACCAGTACCACGCTACTTGGCCACCTATCTCCAGCGCTCCAGCTACCTGCCTGGGCGAGCACTCTGTAGCTTTAGGCACCTTTCAGGGTCCACAGGGATCCCGGTCTCGCCCAATCCACAGGCTGCCCGCGCGCCCATACCTTCGCGTAGGCCTTCTGGCGCGTTCTGATGCTTTCTGATGCCACATTTTGGGGTAATCACCACCATAGGCAAAAAAAAAAGAAGACATCACGACGAGACTCGTGATCCGACCGTCAGGACACGAAAGCGCACGCCCACCAATCCCTCGCGGCCACGATAATGCGGTCCTTCTGAGTCATTGCTGGCACACACTTCCCTGGTATGATCCTGCGGTCTGTTCTTGGCCGTAGGTTCATACACAATGTTGGCAACATGACAGCCCGAAATGCGCCCGCGGACCCCTTGGTGGTCATCCTGGGCTCGACTGGAACCGGAAAATCAGAGGTGAGCTGCCTGCGCGACCGACGCATACGCATGGCGACCGGAGCTCGGCTGACATCCTTCTCTAGCTCGCGGTAGAGCTCGCCACCCGCTTCAATGGCGAAATCATCAACGCCGACGCAATGCAGATGTACAAGGGCTTGCCCATCATCACGAACAAAATCACCCACGACGAGCGCCGCGGCGTGCCGCACCACCTGCTCGACCACGTCGGCCTCGACCAGCCCACTTGGATGATCGAGGACTTCAAGCGCGAGGCGTACAGGGTCATCCGCGAGATCCGCAGCAGGGGCAACTTGCCCATCGTCGTCGGCGGCACCCACTACTACACGAATGCCCTGCTCTTCGAAGACACCCTCGTCGGGGAGGACGACAAGACGAAAGACGCCGAGACGAAGGAGGACGACGAAGCCGCGTTCCCGATCCTCAGCGAGCCGACCGAGGTCATACTGGCGAAGCTGAGGGAGGTCGACCCCGTCATGGCCGACCGCTGGCACCCCAACGACCGGCGCAAGATCTCGCGCTCGCTGCAGATCTACCTCCAGCACGGCCGTCCGGCGTCGGAGATCTACGCCGAGCAGCGCCAGCGCAAGGCCGCCGGCGACGCCTCGGGAGCAGACGGCGCCGGCCCCTGGCAGACGCTGCTCTTCTGGGTCTACTCAGACCCCGAGGTCCTCAAGGACCGCCTCGACCGGCGCGTGGACAAGATGCTCACGGCGGGCCTCAACGACGAGACGCAGTCCATGTACGAGTACGTGCAGGCGAAGCAGGCCGCCGGCGAGGAGGTGGACTACACCCGCGGCATCTGGCAGTCCATCGGCTTCAAGGAGTTCGAGCCGTACCTCAGGGCGCTCAACGGCGACCCCGCGGCGACGGACGACGCCGCCCTCGAGGCCCTCAAGGCCAAGGGCCTGGAGGACATGAAGACCTCGACGCGGCAGTACGCCAAGTACCAGGGGCGCTGGATCCGCACCAAGATCGTGCCGCTCCTCCAGGAGCGGCCCCGCGCGATGGAGCACCTGTTCCTCATGGACAGCACCGACGTCTCGCGCTGGGCGTCCGACGTGCTGGGCCCGGCCGTCGACGTCGCGCGGCGCTTCCTCGCCGGCGACGCCCTGCCGGACCCGGCGAGCACGTCGGAGAGGGCGCGCGGCGTGCTCCGGGAGGCGGCGGCGCAGACGGAGCGCACCATGTGCCGGCGGACGTGCGAGATCTGCCGGACGACGTGCGTGACGGAGCAGGACTGGACGAAGCACGTCAAGAGCAGGAGGCACAACGTGCTGCTCAAGAAGACCAAGAGGAGGGCGTTGGTGCCCGCGACGGAGCGGCCCTTGGCTGTCGTGCCGGTCGAGGGCGACGTCGCGGATCAGGCAGAAGCCACGGCACCTTCATCAGCAGATAGACCGTCGAGTCCCGAGATAGATGGGCTCGGCATGTTCGACGCGGCATCGTAAATTAAGAATTTCAAAGAACAACAAAAAGAAACTGTAGAACGAAAACCTTGTTCATATCCCGGGAGTGGTGTGCCGGCCTCTCGGTTCATCTGACGTCGCCTCGTGTCCTCCTCGGCTCGTCTTGGCTCCGGTGCATACTTCCGGCTAGACTTGTGAAGAATGCTGTGTGTTTAGCCGCGTATTCGGAGCGGCACAGTCCCAAGCTTTTGGATCAACGAAATAAACCTCGGCCGGGTGTACCCGCGTATTACAGTCCCCAAGCTTCCCATCGTATCCGTTTTCTTGTCCAAGACTGTCCCCCTCGCTTCAGCATGGCTCTCTTTCGCATTTGCTCGTTCATCGCATTCAGCGTCTCGCTCGCTTTCGTGTTCGACCGGCCCCACTGTAAACCCCCGCTCCACGTTCCTTCCGGGGATTCTCCACTTTTAGTGCCTTCTGACAGCCACCCTTCGGCATCACAGTCCGACTTTGACGCTGAGGGAGACCATTCCAGGCCTTGTATACGAGCCGTGCATTGGACTACCAAGATAGAGTACTTTCTTTTTTCACATGTTGGATTCACAAATTCGCACAGGGAGCAAGAGCTGCCATCCCGGGCTGGTTCCTTGATGTTGGCGCATGCGCCTATTTGTGACGTATAACAACACCACGCGGCGTGCATGGATAGTGACTACATGGCGCACTTTTCTCTGTCTGTCTCTTTATCTTATTAATAAGACGTCATAGCATTGGCTTTTGACATGGGCTTTTAGGTGACTGGTACGTTGTCGCGCCGATGGAGGTATGTCCATATCCCCTCCTCCTGGCGCGTGAGAGAGAGAGCAGTGGCGGCAAGTTACTAGTATGGGCGTCCAGAAGACCCCGCCATCTAACGGTCTTGCAGCCCCTTTGTATTATGCATAAGGCTGAGGAAACGCTCTTGCCGCGGGGGGTGGGGAGGAGGGGGCTGTTTTCGTACCTGACTTGCCATCGCTGTGATGCGGAAGAGCAAAGAATGGGGACCGGATTTCGGGATTCGTGCAGGTCGCGGTTCCGGGGACCTAGAGAACGGAACTGATGATGGCTCATGCTAGAAGTTGACGGTCGTATATCCTCCTCCAACTCCAGCTCCTGCTCCTACTCCACTCGGTCTCGTTCTCGCAACCCGGGGCTAGTATAGTGTCTGGATGAAGCTGTTTGGCGTGTTTGATAGGTTCCGTGGATATAACCCCCATCCCACCGGAGACAGACGGTATCTCCATCAGGGCGATGGAGTTAAGGACCGTTCCGCCGAACGGGTTCGTACAGATAGGAAGGCCTGGGGTTGGGCCTGGCCCAAAGTCTTGACAAGGTGACCCCAGGTTGGTCGGGGGTGGGAACGACATCGGACCGGATAGACCCTTACTGCCTCGACGTGGGAGTTGAATATCACCAAGCCGTTAGGTGCTCAACTGCACGATAATTAGAACAAAAAGAAAATAAAAATAATTGGTAGTTGCATCATGTGCTTTTCAGAACCCCAAATCTACAAAAAAGCCCTTCCCGGTTCATGGTCCAAACCCCTCCGCCGCTGTAAGCGATGGTATATGCCGAGTAAATCCAAACCCTCATCCCCGTCTTTAACATACTTTTCGTCTTTCAAAGATACAAGACCGCGCTTAGGCGGCGATCTGGGCCTTGACCCAGTTCTCCAGGCCGCCCTTGGCGATGACCTCCTGGACGTTGGGCGGCAGCTCGCCGACCTTGACGCTCCAGCTCGCGCCGCCCTGGCCCTCGGTGACGGTGACCTTGCTCCTCCTCAGGTCCCACCTGAGCGTCCAGCCGGTGCGGCGGGTGAGCACTTTCTCGGTGTCTTCGGCCTTGAACGTCTCGCGCAGGCGTTGCACGAGCTTGGGCACCTCGACGCCCATCAGCGCGTTGTTGATGCTGTTGCGGCTGAAGATGTTGCCGAAGCTGCCCGCGACGACGAGCGGGATCTTCTTGGCCAGGATGGCCGTCGCGGCCTGCTCGCGCGAGCTGCCCGTGCCGAAGTTGAAGCCGGAGACGAGGATGTCGCCGGCCCGCGCGACGGAGCGGAAGGCCGGGTCGTAGTTCTCCATGCACACCTCGGCCATCTTCTCGGTCGAGACGTCGTCCTGGTAGGTGTACTTGCCTGTGCGGGGTTCGCGTTAGTGTGTGTTCGTGTCATCGGGGGTCTATAATGTGGACATACCAGGGTAGATTCCGTCAGTGTTGACGTTGTCCGCGTCGCAGAAGACGATCTCGCCCTCGATCTTCTCGGGGAACCCGGGGAGGACCTCGGTCAGCGTCTCCTCCTCGCCCTCGACCGGGGCAGCGGCGCTGGCGGCGTTGGTGAAGCTCTTCTCGGACTCGGCGATGATGCCGTCGGCCTGCGAGATGAGCTTCTCGAGCGCGTCCTCGATGCTCGTCGCGATGTCGGCCGTCATGTCGCCCACGCCCTCGCCGATGATGACCTTCTCCACGCCCTCGGGCTTCTGGTACCACCCGGGCCCCGCGATCTTGCCCTTCATCGCGCTGGCGGCGACGACCTCCGGGCTGGCCAGGTACGCCAGGGCGTTGGGCGAGCCCATGCGGCCCTTGAAGTTGCGGTTCGAGGCCGAGATGCCGACCTCGCCGTCCTCGAGCAGGCCGGCGCCAAGTCCTATGCAAGGACCGCAGCCTGCCGGTAATTCGACGCAGCCCGCGTCGAGGAGCACCTTCCAGTCGCCGGCGGCCTCGGCGGAGGCCTGCTCGCGCATCGACGCGGCGGCGATGTAGAACTCGACGTCCGGGGAGACCTTGGCGGGCTCGCCCTTGGCGGCGGCCTCGCGGAAGACGCGGGCGGCGGCGGCGATGTCGGAGGCGCGCGAGTTGGTGCAGGAGACGACGTAGGCCTTGTGGATTTTGATGTCCTTGCCCTCGAGCTCCTTGAGGGGCGTGGCGACCTTGACCGAGTTGGGACCTGCGACGAAGGGCGACAGGGTGGAGAGGTCGAGGTACAGCGACTTGGCGTAGGTGGCGCCCGGGTCGGCGGAGACGGGGTCCTCGAAGAGGTCGGCGATGCGCTCGTGGGTGAAGCGGCTCTTCTTGGCGGCCTCCGGGTCGAGCATGGCCTCCGTGGTGGCCTTGGCCGTCATCCACCTGCGGAGGTTCTCGTCGATGGGCCACAGGGCAGCCTATGAAAGCTTAATTTTTGGTCATTGGGGAAAAAGGGGGCGTTCGTCCGAACTTACCAAAGCTCCCCATTCCACGCTCTGGTTCGAGATGGTCAGACGCTCATCGACGGAGATGCTGCGCAGGGTCTCCTCGGAACCGGTGTACTCGATGGCGTGGTTGAGCACCTCGTCCTTGTTGAAGAGGCCGCTCAGGGCCATGATCACGTCCTTGCCGGTGACTCCCGGCGGCATCACGCCCTTGACTGCCGGCCGTTAGCTTTTTAAATGGTGCAGTTCGGGGTTCACGGGGGTTGCTGTACGGGTGACTTTGGCGATGGGAGGCACCTGCCACCACGTCTTGCCGGTGGCCCAGATACTCGCGCCGTCGGTGCGCACGACGGCGGTTCCCAGGCAGCCGATGCCGCCGTAGTGGGGCGAGTGCGAGTCGGAGGCGACGGAGAGGGTGCCGGGCCAGGCGTGGCCCTCCTCGACCATGATCTGGTGGCCGATGCCGCGGCCGGGGGGCGACCAGTAGATGCCGTGCGTCTTGGCAAACTCCTCGATCTGGCTGTACTTCTTCAGGTTCTTCTCCGTCTTGTTCTGGACGTCGTGGTCCATGGCGAAGACCAGCTGGGAAGGATCCGCGATGGAGGTGGCACCGATGCTCATGAACTTGAGGGCGACGGGCCAGGTGTTGTCGTGGGTGAGCATCGCGTGGGGCTTGCTGGAGGATTCGACAGTCAGATCCCCCCCCTGGGCCGGCCTTTCTTCGAAGAGAAGAAGCAGGAAACTCACATGGTAACGTAGTCACCGGAGCGGACCTTCTTCCCGGGGGCGAGGCCGACGGAGTACTTCTGCACGATCTTTTCCACCATGGTCTGGGGGTTCACGATCTTGGCGGCGGGCTCGGAGAAGGCGTCGGCGGGGCCGCCCTGGAGCTGGGAGTGGAAGGCATTCTGGCGGAGGCGGGACGAGGTCGCGAAGAGGCTCGAACGGATCGATCGCGAGGCGGCGGGGGCGAGCTGTCGGGGGAGGACGCGGCGGGAGCAGCTCCTCGCGGCGTGGAGGGCCACGGCTCTTCTCTGCGAGTTTGCGGTGGTTAGGAACGGTGGGAGTAGCGACTTCGGACGGTAGTGGAAAACTCACGACGGGCAGCATTTTGTTTTCTGGCTGTTTTGGCCAATGGCCGTTCGGATCGATTCGTCAGTCCCTACGTTCGGCGGCCTGCGTCGTGGGGAGCTCGGGAAGGTCGAATTCGGGGCGATTGAAGCGGGCGACGTTTTTTTTTTCTCTCGTGCTTCAAGATGCAGGCCTGCGCCGTCGCGATGTCGGCCAATGTCGTTGTTGCAGCTACAGTCATCGGCCAAAAATTTGGAGAAGTGGGGGCCCCCTCGGCCCCGATATGGGGTACCCGCAAATCATGATTGGCCGGTAAATGAAATCAGCATTAGAGGGCCCGTGATTGGCCAGGTGAATCTTGCGTCACCGGCATCAGAAAGAGCGCTCTCAGTGTGCTCATGAGTGAGGACCACGTGATGTGTTGAAGCCTTTCAACAGTCTACCTTACAGGTGGGCGAGATACGCAGAATTCTAGGAGACTGTGAGCCTCTAAGTATATTTGGTCTCTGATACCTATTAGAAAGTTTGGCCCCTAGCTCATCCAGCAGAGGTCCTCCGTGGTCTCATTGGAGGCCATCTCGTCTTTGCATTCAGCTGTCGCTAGGTTTAGAATGAAAATTGCAGCTGAAGGCGCACATTTGCGGTGATAGGACCAGGTACGTGAACGGATCGCAAAGCCTTATCAATCTGGAGAGGCGGGATACCGGGGCTTTACGACGGCATCGGTGGCAGGGGTAAATACTTTACCGCCCACCCGAAAAAGCCGAATACGACTACGACTGAACGGAGGCGTTTGAGCCGTCGGGCATCGGGGCACGGAGCTAAGAACGGCGAGGCGGAGCTACCGGGCTATTACAGTGTAAAGCAGCTGGCAGCCAGTCAGAGCCGTATAATCGTGTACTAATAAAAGCGTTGTGGTATCCGTATAGTAGAGGGAAAAGCCGCATATCTGCCGACCGGCAGGGCTCCACCGGATGGAACATGGAGTGGATTCCGGTTCCTCCTTCGTTTGAACAGATTTGAGCCCCAGTCTCAGGCTCAGGGCAGAGTCAGCACACCAAGGTAGCCTTAGGAACGGACTGCCGCTGACACTCCGATCCGAGGTGAGGTCACGATGGACGGGGGGAGTCTGGGAGTCTAACTTTAGACGATTCGATGGGACGGAGTCGGGAACGGCTTCGGGGGGCGGACGAATACGTTGCCTATTAGCGCTGAGGTAGGTAGGTAGAGTTTGTGCAGGCTGCACAATCTCTGATCGGAAGCTGCTATCCGTGCACAAAGTCGAATAAGCCGCATGCAATGGTACGTGACCAACCTTGCTCTGAGAGAGGCACGGAGGCTAGGCATTTTGCACAATCTGCAGCCGTCGTAAAAGGTGAGAAGTCATCCTTACCGCCTGGTCCTGGGCGCGTTCAGAGTTGGGCACTCAACCAGAGTCACCACCTCGCACTTCGGCATCTTGGCAGGCCATCCAGGGTCGGGCCCTGCCACTCCTCCGACGTTGCCAGCCCGTCAGGTAAGGCACCCTGTGTTGATTGTACACTATTACACGTGTCCGTCCCTCCCGCGAAGAGGTCGGCACAGCGCCATTGGATTGGGAATTGGGGGCGTGATGTGATGGGATGGGACGAGATGATGAGATAGCACAGGTGGGTTGAGATGGGACGGGAGGGGGAAGAACATGAATCTAATAGAATCTGGACGAGTCCAGAAGCCGGCACACCTGTTAGTTTGTATATGTCGTACCCGCGGGATCAAATCTCACCCACCGGCGCTTATAATGTGAGGACACCTAAGTGCTGATGTGAGGCGGCCGGCACGCGCCCGTTGCTTATCACTATAGTATGCTGCGGTAGTATGAATAGTCTTGTCACCTAACAGTTGAAAGTCTCAGGCATGGTGAATCGTACCATCGCAACCACAGTTGTTGCAACTTGCAGTGAGTCCAGCTGGCTCATTGTGGCTCATACATGTGCCGAGCATCAGAAACGGCGGGGGCCGTCGTTGGGTCTCGGGCCTATTCTTCCCTTTTCAACGTTTCCATTCCCTCAGGACCCAGGAGTCAGGACGGGAATGCCTGCAGTCCTGCACTACGGAGATGCCCCGGCTTCCATCCGTCTTCCATCCATTTCCTGCCCATCATCGACTCCCCCGCTTGCGCAGGGCCGTTGGTGTTGATGTTCAACCGTCCGTCCGAGCCCTTTTTCTCAGTCTCATCACACCAGGTGCAGTCTTTCTGCCCCCCCCCCCCCCCCCACCATCAGTAAATCTTGTTGCTCTTCCACGTCCACTCGTTGTCTTTCGGCACCACCCTCTCCCGTTCCTTGTCTGCATGCTTGTTACCTGGTTCGCCGAGTCCACCCAGGCTTACTCCCCTGTCCATCAACGGGCAACCTCGACGGCACGGAGTACGGAAAGCATCCCCTCCCCTCCACACCACATCGCCTTGTCCAGCCCTGCCGTGCATGGCGTTGGCGTCTGTCGGCGTCGTACGGAAACTCTGCCTGGCCAGTCATTTACACGACGCTGCGCCGCATGCCGGAGTCGTGATTACTACCGTGTAGGTATCTAGTCTCACCTCCCGCCCGCGACGTGTCTCGACCGGCAGGCAGGCAGGCATCTCAAGAAACGGTTGTGGCCGATAGAGTGTCCCGAGGTTCGGCGGAGGCGGACTTGATCGACGTCGTCTCCCGGCTTAGCGAAGAGTCATCGTCGACCTCGTCCCGGCCCCAGGGCCCTGTCACCTCCCATCCCGCCGCCGCGGCCAGGTAGGACATGGCAGCAGAACAGGCTCCCAGAAGCACATGCGTGCGCGTGCATGCACAGAGCGGTAGCACCACAGGTCCTGTCGTCATTCGTCCGCCCGACGTCCGCTTCGTCCGTTCCCTCCGACGGACGACCTCGACCCCTCTTGAAATGATCTGCAACGGCCTGCCTGTCTGTCTATTCACTCTTCTTCTTCTTCTTCTAGTTCTTCGCCCGGGTCTGCGATTCTAGCTTTACCTTCGACCACGCTTCCTGCCTCGGAGTATTATTAATAATCTCAACGCGACAACTCTCTCTCCGCCGCCTCGGTCGTTTGACGTGCGGAGTTTGGGGTGACAACGTCGTCCCTGTGAGAATCCCCAACCTTTCAGCCTTGGAGGGGTAGGTCGGTACCTTCCCAGGAACCCAGGCAGGGTAAACCCACCCGCGCGACTGTAGCGGTACGGATCGGACACCTGCTCGCACCGGGTCCGACCTTCCCTAAGTGATGTACCCTTCAAGGTACCGACGGTACCGTTCTTTACCACAGTCGACTACAGCAGTAGTGGTGTACGTGACACGCTGTACAGCGCCCCAAGGGCACAAGGACTGAGACATTGAGCCTCAGTGAACGCCAGAGATTCTGTCAGCTTACTGGGCGCACGCTGGACTCTCAAATCTCTAGTAAGTCCCAAGTTACTGGAGTGAGACGCACGCGACACGGACAACATCACGCGCAATAGTTCCTACATACCTAAGGCACGTAGGTAGATAGATACCTACGATGTACAGTGGTCCTCTCTCCACTGGGGACGGTACCTTAGCGCTGCATCGGGATTGCACGAATTCCGGCGAGTCAAAAGCCAGGCCGATAGCACCTTCTACCTCTACCTCTACGCTATCGGTACCGTACCTGCCCTCTCTTACCTCCTTCCTTGGAGTAGGTACCTACCTACCTAGGCCCTTCCTTCCTCCATTTACACAGTGTTACCTGCCCAAAGTACCTCACGTAATCACGTCCAGAGGTACGAGAGGTGCTGAGACCTGCTCGGGCTGGGTAGACCCAGACAGACTCGCGCCCGCATTCAAGTGATTCTTCCTACTTCTTCTGGACCACCGCCGTCTCCGCCGACACCTCACCACCAGAACAGCCCTCGCAGCAAGACGGAGCATCATTCCATTCCATTATTACCGCATTGTCGTCCTCTCTGTCTCCTTCATTGACTCACTGCCGGGCTGCTTGCTGCTCTTCCTTGCCCCCTCTCTCTCAAACTCCGCAGTGTCCCACACCCACACCCACAACCGCACCCGTCACGGCGCATTCCCGCCATCATCTTCCCTCTTCCAACCACGAATTCTTCTGTCGTTTCTCTTCGACTCGGGACCCCTCCACGCATCCTGCCAGATCGTCGTCTCCCAAATCCGCTCACACCTCACATCCTGCCAGGCACCACAGGCACCCAGGAATAGTCGTGCAGTTACGCGGCAGCAACAGGTGCTCATTTCCAGATCGACCGACGGCTACGCGCGTCTTCGAACAAGGCGCCCTGGCACCCATCATCTATCAACGAAACGACCCGACGTCGACCCTTACCCTGGCCACACCCATCCTGCGGCTGTTGGGTTGCTGCTGCGGCTAATACTACTTAATCCTCCCTAACCCAGTCGTCTCTAGGACAGGCCAGGCCAGGCCTCCCGTTCACTCCGCTCGTCCCGGACCAACCCACGATCAACCCTTCCCTTTAACCAACCCTCAGCGCACTCACCACCGACTGCAACCGCCGCATTACTTCCGCCCTACGGATACGCAGTACTGAGGTGCGCACTCGCACTCGTGCTCCTCTTCGTCCGCCAGCACTGCCCGCCCGCCCACTCGGGAGGAGGAACAGCATAACGATTCAAAGACTTGCTCTGGCGCTAGTCCCCGCTTCGGCTGGTCATCGACGCCGCCTGCCACCAAACTCGTCCGGGATCCCTTTTTCTGCCAATTTCTAAGCCAAAAACTCTACTCTTCCGCCGCGCGAACCTGGTTTAATTCCCGCTAGGGTCACGTTCCGCTGCCATTCGCAGAGAGACCTTGACCTTTATTCATTCTTCCCTCCTCAGCTCTCAGTCCCGGCTTCCTTTCGCCTGTTCAATCACACCCTTCCCCCCAACCCAACCGCGATTCTGCTGGAGCGACAAGAAAAACCCCTGCTGCTTCTTCCAGACTCCCCGGCGCTGCTCCCGTCTGAGGGAACAATCATAAGGGCTGCGCGCCCACGACGTTCCGGTCTGCGGGTTGGATACCCCAAGTTCATGGACGAGTTCGTCCTGTTTCAAATTCTCCGGCAACCATCGCGTCCCCATAACGCAGAGGCTCGTCAGCCTCAGCCCTACCGATGATGAGCACTACCTCCAGCCAGCAGCACAAGTCTGCGCGCGTTCTGGCTTGTGTTCTCTGCCAACATCGCAAGATAAAATGCGATCGCAACACCCCCTGCTCCAACTGCATCAAGGTGCGCCGTGCCCGTCGCCGTCGTGAAGGTCCTCTAGTTCGTCGGGCGCTGACAAGAACAGGCCAATGTCACATGCACCCCCTCCACACCCGCTCCCGCGCGCAAGCGGAGGAGGCCAAATCAGGACTTGCAAGAGAGGTTGGCCAGGTGTGAGGCTCTGTTGAAGCAGTATGCCACCACCTCGACACCACCGCCCGCCCTGTCCTCCGTACTCTCCCCGCCGCCTCAGCCCACTCCCTCGTCAACGGGCCCGTCCCCGAGCATACCTCAGTTGCCCCTGCCCTCGGGCACCGCCTCTGTCGTCGACGACGTGTCCTCGCCGGCAACGACGTCGTGGAAGCCCGCCGGCAAAGTAGTCGTAGAAGATGGCAGCGTCAGGTTCATGGACAGCTATCTGTGGGCCACCGTTCATGATCAGGTGCGTAGTGACCATGCCGTGCCCAGTGTCTCGTCCGTTCCGCCCGAACTCCGAATCTAACTCTGCGTAGCTGGCAGCCATGCGACAGATAATCGAAGCTGAAGAGGAGGAGCAAAGCGTGCTGGGCTCCGACGCCCTGACCCCCGACGACAACGTAGATCTCTTGCTCAACGACATCGCGGCCATCGATCTCGAGGACGTGACCCCCTCGCCTGTCCAGATCTTCCGCCTGTGGCAGGTCTTCCTGGAGCGGGTCAACCCGATCACCAAGCTCATCCACGTCCCCAGCTTGCAGCCGCTCGTCGTCGAGGCTGCAGCAAACCATTCCAACGTCGCCAACAACGCCCAGGCGCTCCTCTTCTCCATTTACCTCGTCTCCACGCTTACCATGACCGAAGCTGAGGCCCGTCAGATGTTGGACTCTTCAAAGGAGGACGCGCTAAAGAAGTTTACCGCGGGCGTCAAGGCGGCGCTGACAAGGGTCAACTTCCTGAAAAACCACGACATGAAGACGCTGCAGGCTTTGATTCTCTACTTGGTTCGTGCAGATGCTGACTCCCGCCCAAGATCCGGCTGCTAACTTCCACAGGTCTCTCTCCAGGGCCGCTACAACCGCCATGCCGCCTGGGTGCTCAGCGGTATACTAATACGAATCGCGCAGAAGATGGGACTTCACCGCGACGGAGACTCGCTCAACTTGACGCCGTACGAGACAGAAATGAGGCGGAGGCTGTGGTGGCAGATTATCATGCTGGATACGAAGTACGCGATGGTCTCTGGGTTCTGCGACACCCTGCTACCGTGGAACTGGGACACGAAAACGCCACAGAACGTGAACGACGCCGACCTCTTTCCCGGCTCGACGGAAGCCGTGCAGCCCCGAGAAGGCCCCACCGAAATGGCGTTCTGCCTGCTCCTGTACGAGGTCGGCCGATTCATCGTCGAGAACCGAATACCCGACTTCGAGGCCGTTGTGCTCGGCGCGATGGAAAACGACAACCCAGAGTCGCAGATCGCTAACCAGGCGACCCTGGCCAAGTACCGTACGCTGGTCGACAACCTCGACGCGAAGCTCATTGCTCTCGAGAAGCGATACTGCGACCCGTTGGCCGGCAACATCCACATTGTTGCCACGAAACTGCGATCCATGATCATCGACAAGATGCGCGCTATGATGATTCCGATGCGCGACCTGCCGGAGTGGGGCACCGAGATCTTCAACGTGCAGGACAACATGTTCAGGATATCTCTCATGCACCACGAGCATAACGTCGAGCTGTACGACTTTATGGAGAACACAGGTTTTGTTTGGTTCTTCAAGCTGCACTTCCAGATCGACGTCTTCATCGTCATGGCCGGACAGCTCTACAAGCGACCGACGGGTAGGCTGGCCGACCGCGCGTGGAAGGTTGTCGACAGGGTCTACCAATACCACGAGGAGCTATGGGATATGAGCAAGAAGGAGAATACGCAGCTGGGCATCTACATGCTCAAGGCGTGGAGGTCGCGAGAGCGTGCCCTGTCGCAGCTCGGCCTGCCCTACGAAACGCCGCTGGCGATCCCCCGGCTGCAGGACATCGTCCCCCAGTCGAACTCGGAGGCCTCGTCGTGCGGACCGTCGCCCGCGCAGCCGATGAAGATGGAGATGCCGACGCGGCACGACCAGCCCATGGACCAGTTCCTGGGCAATTTCCTCGACACGACCAACTTCTACGATCTGGACATGTGGGCCGACCTGGGCGTTCCCAACGGCAACGGCAATGGCAATGTGAACCAGCAATCCGCAGCAAACATGTTTGGGACTTTCGGCAACTTTGGTGCGCCAACGGGTAGATGGTAGGGGCACGGAATGGTCACGGTTCAATCTGGCTAGATGTTCAAAAAGAAGGAAGGGCGCAAGTGAAGCCAGGAATGTCTTCTTCGCTGCCGTGGGTAGAGGGCTGGAGTACGGTTTGGGTTTGGTCTGCCTCGGTTGGTTGGCCTTGGTTGTATAGTGACAACTCTCCCACATCTGTAACGATACTGTCATGAGATGACGAAACCACCTAATGGTAAACAGAGGGGGCTCATGAAGCCCGTTTTGCCAACTCTTGCCCATTCGTCTGGCGTGGTGTGTCCGTGGAGAACACGTGGCGTGGGGCCTGGGCGACGGGCCACGCGACGTCAAGCCTTCGGAGACTTGCGGCGACTTGTCGCGACGGGCGGCCGCGCAGCGCATATTTTTCGCAGGTTATACGCGTGCGTGCGCGTGATTGCCTGAGAAAGTTACGATGCTCGCATACGGCTCGATCCTTCGGCAGGCTTCCACGCGGGTGGATGCGACGAGTCACATTTATGGAGCATTGAGGGTTGGCGACCAAGAGTGACGGGTTCGCCCATCGAGACGTCCCGTCGTCGTCGTTTTTGATGATCCGCGTGACATGGTCGTTATGTACGGTAATTAGACGGCCGACTACGTCTCCATCGCTAAGATCATTGCTGTGTAGACTGGACTGGTCGCCGGTAACCGGGTGGAATCGTCCCCTTGTCCCGTTTTAATCCTTTCAGGGACTAAGGGGGTAGGTAAGAATAGTGCTGTTGGTTGTCAGAGATGTAAGACTCGCAGGTGTAGTTCTCCCGACGGGCGAGGCATAGGGATAGGTAGAAACGCGGCGCGTCTCCGGCATGGCATTGTGGAATTGTCCCGAATTGACCGTCGATGAGCCGGGTCTCGCTCCTCGGACACATCGGCCGAGGGCGTGTCTGATTCTTTCTGGTGCCCTTTAACCATCTCATCGCGAGACGAAAGGGAAGGGGGAGCAGGACGAAGATACCCGAGTACCCGACGCGGAGTGGGGCTCCCGAAGGGGGTAGGCATATCCCCACTCTCGGGCCCGAGAGACACTCGGACGACTAGTCCCGCGCTCGGTCCCGTCTGATTTACTTTTGAATGACTGCCAACCTCTCTTCTTTCTTTGTATTGCAATACATCAACACACTAAATATTGTATGACACACACGGCCAGAGGACTCGAAGGGGGCCGCTTTACCCGTTCTTTCGGGGTCGCGGTCCCGCTGCTAACGCTGGAAGCGGGCTAGTTCGGGCTGAGTCGTCCTACACGAAGACGGAATCGGGGGAGGGGCTTCGATGATCCTCAACAGGGCCTAGACGCGGGAGCCAAGATTGGAGGCTCTTGGTCTGAAAATGCTTGTTCAGGGGAGGCGCTCGCGCGCACACACGCACACGCGTGTGTGTCTGTCTGTCGATTCGTCACTTACCGGACTTTTTTTTCTTCTGTTCGGCCTTCGGGCCAGGGGTGTACGTGACCGGACGGCGGGCGCCTGGTGTCCGTGGGCCAGCTTTTTTGTGATGGTCCCGTTTCGATGGCGTGTGCTTGGTTTGCATTAGACTGGGGGAGAAAAGGCATGAGATATATTAGGACGGGACGATCCTGGCATTGGGATGAGCTTGGGTCTTGCTTTTTCTTGTGAGACTATAGCTTCTTTTACATCGACATCATCGACGAGTCTGGTCAGCTACATATATATTCGACCTCACCCCTTGATCGACTGAACGAAGCGACTTCACACGCACACATATACACGGACACAGATACTGCCATACGACCTTACCGCTAGGACGACATCTACACCCCGACGCCATGTTCTTCAAGAGACGCGACCCGGACGAGGGCGCCATCACGGCCGCGGACGAGACGGCCTCGTCGCGGGCGAGCAAGACGCACGACGACCGCCGGAACGGAGAGACGGAGGGCGTGCCGGCGCAGAACGTCCTCACGCACGCCTCCACGGCGCGGTCGATCCAGTACCCGGCGGGCCTGAAGCTGATGCTCATCATGCTCTCCGTCTTTGTGTCCATGTTCCTCGTAGCATTGGTACTTCTCTCCAAAAAACCCCCATCTTACTTCATCTCTTGCGATCAGTACTAATGAAGTCGGTAGGACCGCCTCATCATCGCCACCGCCGTGCCCCAGATCACCGACGACTTCCACTCCGTCACGGACATCGGCTGGTACGGCAGCGCGTACCTCCTGACGACCTGCGCGTGCCAGCTGCTCTTCGGCAAGCTGTACGCCTTCTTCGACGTCAAGGCGGTGTACATGTCGTCGGTGGTGCTCTTCGAGGTCGGCTCCGCCATCTGCGGCGCCGCGCCGTCGTCGCCGGCCTTCATCGCGGGGAGAGCGGTAGCTGGCGTGGGCGGTGCCGGCATCACCGCGGGCACGATCGTCATCATGGTGCACTCCGTCCCGCTGCACCGGAGGCCCAAGTACCAGGGTGCCTTCGGCGCGGTGTTTGGCATCGCGAGCGTCGTGGGCCCGCTGCTGGGGGGCGCGTTCACGAGCAGCGGCGCGACGTGGCGGTGGTGCTTCTACGTGAACCTGCCGCTGGGCGGGGTCGCGCTCGTCGTGCTCGCGCTGGTGCTGCGGCCGCCCGCGCGCGAGGACTTTGCGGGCGCGGGGATGGGGGTGTGGGAGAAGCTGAGGCAGCTGGATTTCCTGGGGACGAGCGTGTTCGTTCCCGGGACGGTGTGTTTGCTGCTCGCGCTGCAGTGGGGTGGTGTTGAGTATTCCGTGAGTCTTCTCCCCCTTTTTACTCTTCATGAGATAATGAAACTGACATCCGACGGCAGTGGAACAACGGCCGGATCATCGCGCTGCTCGTCCTCGCCTTCGTGCTCCTCGCCTCCTTCGTCGCGGTGCAGGTCCTCCTCCCGAAGACGGCCACCGTGCCGCCGCGCATCATGCGCCAGCGCTCCGTGGCCTTCGCGGCCTGGGCGGCCTTCTGCGTCGGCGCGCAGATGATGATCTTCACGTACTACCTGCCCATCTGGTTCCAGGCCATCCAGGGCGTGTCGGCCGTCGACTCGGGCGTCCGCACGCTGCCGCTGGTGCTCTCCATGACGCTGTTCGCGGGGCTGACGGGCGCCACGGTCGCGCGGGTCGGGTACTACACGCCCGTGATGCTCGTCGGGACGTGCCTGATGGCGACGGGCGCGGGCCTGCTGACGACGCTGAGGGTGGACTCGTCCGCGCGCCGCTGGGCGGGGTTCCAGGTGCTGTACGGCGCCGGCATGGGCATGTCGTTCCAGGCGCCGAACTTGGCTGCGCAGACGGTGCTGAAGACGAGGGACGTCCCCGTCGGCGCGAGCGTCATGTTCTTCGCGCAGACGCTGGGGGGCGCGGTGTTCGTCTCTGTGGGGCAGAACGTGCTGAACAACGAGCTCGTGAGGAGGGTGGCCGGGATCCCGGGGCTCGGGGGGCTGGATTTGAAGGGCACCGGGGCGACGACGCTGACGAGGCTTCCCGGGGAGGTGAGGGGCCCCGTGCTGGAGGCGTACAACGAGGCGCTGAGGGTTGTGTTTATTGTTGGGCTTGTGCTTGTGTGTGGTGTGTTTGTCGGGGCGGCGGGGATGGAGTGGAAGAGCGTCAAGAAGGCGCACGAGGAGAAGAAGAAGGCGATGGCGGATGTTGAGGGGGCGGCTGTGGCGGGGGCTGTTGCTGGGGCTGTTGTCGTTGCGCCGGGGGAGAAGAAGGATGTTGAGGGGAGCGAGGAGGAGGAGGAGAAGAGGAGGGGTGTGGGGCAGAAGTGTCTCGGGGAGGAGGCTGGTGCTCCGGCAGAGGTTGACGGGACGGCGACTCATCAGAGTGAAGGGTCTGTTGAGGATGGATCGGTGGCAAAGGGGAACTAGACAATGTGTTTTGAGTGAAGGTATCGATGGGCTGGCGTTCACGGACTTAGGACGGTCTTGGGCATTGTAAGATATATGGTTGATACCCCTCTCTAAGGTAACAAGTAACATAATGTAATATCGAGTTCTTATAACGTTTCTTGGAGTCGTTGAAAAGCTGTGGCTGCTGTCTCTGCTGACGGACGCTTACTCTTTGTGATGAGTCGTCGATAATCGACTGTGATATGTATGGCACCTGATCCAACTCGATGACATTCATCTGCCCTTGAGCCCATGAGAGTCGGTAAGAAAAAGAATCATGTTCAAGAAGTTTGAATAATATCAAGCCACAATTCCCTCCCGTCTTGCTGGACAACATGGAAATTGGAATGAGCCAATGATGTATAGAAGCAGACGTGAGTACCTGACTAACAATATCTTCATCAGAGAAACACACCTCCATTCTCCCATTTTCCCCAAGTAAGTGTCACTCTTGGATCGTAAGTGGGACTTGCAATTACCCACGCTGGTGCTTCTAGAGGCAGTTGCAAGGTCTCGTCCGCTCTGATGACATGCTTACCTTGGAAAAAGAATGACAAAAGAAACTTCGTCCCTCCAGCTGTCGATGGGATTTTTGCAACAACACATGGCCTCGGCGGCAGAAAAGAATGCAGTGAAGAGCCGGTACCGTACCCGGGCGGCATTTGCCAGAGTATGCATAAGCGGCAAGCATGCGCCTCGCCTCGCCTTGCGTTCCTCCCATTGGATCCTTCAACACCACCCCGACCGAGATCGCCTTCCGGTGTTGGATCGAGGGGTTCTATTGGAGTACGGAAACGCGGCTTTCGAAGGATGGATCGGTGGGACGATGCGATGGCCAATTAGTACGTGTGTTATGGGGGTAGGCTGGAGTTAGATCCGCTCCCTCCTTGGATGGTTTCGCTGTTCAGCAGAGGTTAAATAACAGGGGGCAGTAAGAGACTCAATGTTGGCCCGGAAGAGTATCTAAACATGAAGTCTGCCGGCCTGTGAGGTGACGCCGTGTCGAAGTTGATTTCTATATCGTCTCTCTAGGTCATCTCAAGAGGCATGATATGTCTAGAAACAGAGAAGAAAGGGAGTAAACATGACTAAAATTTGAATAGCGAGAAGAAAAAAAGGATAAATAGTTTTCTCTTTGCGGCAGGTGCCCATCTGAATACGCCTCATGACGATGAAGCCTATCATGTATACGCGCCTTCCCTCGTCTCCCCCGCCCACACCGCCAACACTCCCATCACCTTCTCACAGTCTCGCCGAAGTGAAGAGTACCGCCGCCAGCACCAGTGTAAGCAGCGTCAATCAGGGAATCATCTCGATGCGCTTCTTGTCCTCCTCGGAAAGGTGCTTCTCCTCTTGCAGGAAGAAGTACAGGCCGCCGAGGCCGCCAACGACGGTGATGGTGGCGACGACGGCGACAGCGACGACGATGCGGAGCTGAGTTTCATCCATTCTGCGAGACTTACCTGACAACAGTGGCTTTGGTCGTGTAGTTGGCTGGACTGCTTCGTTCCGATGAAGTAGATGAGACCCGAGGATGTAAGACGAGACTCGAGGAGCTGGGTTTTCGAGTAGCTGTAGAAGTGCTGAGATCTCTGCCTCGAAATAATTCTTTCTTGTTCCTTGGAATATTTGTGTGTGAATTCGATGTCGTGTCTTGCTGCTGATTCTGCTCCTTCCTCAGGTCGCGTCAGTCTCAGTCTCCTATTATACGTACACCTAAACAAAGCACCACCCACATTGGGACCCAAACACCATCGCAACAACGGAAAGAGCGTGAGTAGTAACAACATCATAGTCCCATACAAAGAAGAATCTCAATATCCCTTTCATCCCCAGCCGGATTCTTCAACCACAACCCCCTTGTTCTGCAACGGGCCACCCCCAAAAGGCCCCTAGAGAACGAGACTTTGCAACCAAAGAACAGCACCAACAAGCTGCCTCCTGGAACCCATCACAACAAGGGCATTGTCTTGGTAGATAGTTCTTAAACTGCCTCTCTCTAAAATAAAGAACAATACCGTTGTTGTCCCTCACCGGTTGCTGTTCACCTACTGATTAAACGGCGGGCCGCAGGGGGGACAAACAGTAGAGAAGGGGTATATTACTCACACCCGCAAACGGCAAGAGCACAAGGAATAAAATTTTTAAATGAGTATTCACACCTTCCCAAATTACAGATATCACATCACTGACAGCCACAAGAAACAAGAAAACTACCACCAGTCCCCGACCCAAGTAAGACTCACCCCTTCGCGCCTGCCCACTCATCTACTCACCCAAACAGCAAACCTAACCTTCCCACATACAAGTCAGACCAGAGAGCAAACAAAAACCAAACCTCACCCTCACCACAGGACTCTTTGCACACGATACTTCACGCACAAGTCTTCGCGCAAGAGACGGCTCTTTGTTTGCCAATACTCACAATACCGACTCTAGATCTGGGAACCTCACAAACGGTACTTACCAGCCTTACTTTGTCTCCAACAACCACCGTTCACCAGCAGAGACGATCCAAGATGTCTGGCAACGCGGACTTCAGGTTCCTCCCCTACCCCATGCCGTCCCTCACTGACGTGCAAACACTCACCACTATCACCAGGCCCTCCCTTCAAACGCTCTCGAGCAGCATCACCACCCCTCCCCGCCCTGCGACCTCAACTACGCCCACTGCGACCACCCTCCAGCGCGCCATCACTACGGTGACTGTCCATATCTCTAGCAGGCCCACTCCGACCCCGTCGTCCCCTGCCGGCCCGATCCCCC
Source organism: Colletotrichum musae (assembly GCA_027406025.1). Taxonomy (NCBI): domain Eukaryota; kingdom Fungi; phylum Ascomycota; class Sordariomycetes; order Glomerellales; family Glomerellaceae; genus Colletotrichum; species Colletotrichum musae. The sequence goes on along the minus strand of JANVYC010000002.1, from coordinate 1,417,129 downwards.
GAGATCCAGTCTATGGCGACCTGACCGCGACCTACATCATCCTTCTGTTCGTCCCGGTGGTGGTCCTGATGATCGCAGCCTTCTCTCAGTGGCGCGACTCCCGCCGCCGTGTCTTCGATCAGGACATCGAGATGCAGCCCTACCAGAAGTTTTGGTTCCCCTGGCGCGAGCTCGACGACGGCGAGGAACCGAACGAGGTGAGTCCAGGTTCTTCTTCGTCTCAGCGAAACCCCTCCCAGCCCCGCGTCCCGCACTCGACCCTCTGGCCGCCCTCGGCCTGGGAAAGCGAGGACGGGACCATCACCCGCGGCGGCACCCCGTCCTGGGGCCGCCGGCACACCTTCCTCGAGGTCCGGCGGTACCCCTCTACCATGTCGCCGCGGCCGTCGAGCCGCGGCTTCGAGGAGCAGCGCGTCGAGGGCGGCGGCGACAGCCGTCTCGTCGTCGAACGAGGCGCCCGGCGGCGGGTGATGGTCCAGCAGGCTAGCGATGAGGACGCGGCGGGCAGGAAAAGCATGACCGTGGACATTGTCGACGGTGGACGAGCATCGATGGTAACTAACGACGACGCGGAGCAGATCTACGGACGGACGGGCTCCAGACGGAACACCGCGACGGATGAGAGCCTCCCCACCCCGCCTCAGCCTCGGACGGAAGCATCGGCAGCACGAGACTCGGGCGACGGCAACCGCTGGTCGAACAACGGAATCCCCTCGTACTACAAGGGCGGAAGCTCCCCGAAATTCAACCGCTACGAGCTATCTTCGGACTCCGATAGTGACAAGAGCGGCAAGCCGCAGGAGAAGATGAGCGAGAAGCGCGCCGGGAAGCAGCCCGTCAGGTCGTAGAACGATACTGCAGGACGCAGCCGGGCCGTCGACGCCCCTCGCGCCCCTCGCGCTCGTGCTCGCGTCGTTCCTGCTGCGTCGTCTTCGTCTACCGCTGTCGCTTCTTCGATTCCGTCTGCCGTTGTCTCGGAATCGTCTGCTAAGACTGCGACGTTTCGCGGCCCGGGATGGGATGCCGACCGTGACAACGGCGAGGGTCCATCCCGGCAGCCAACGGAGGTCCGGCGCCGCGGAAACACCAGGGCCAAGGCGAAGACGCTGGCGAAGGAGAGGGAGGAGGGGCCTGCTCCGTCAGAGTGGCCCCGGCAGTGCGAGAACTGCGGGCATGTGGGATGCTCCTAGAGCAGACCACTGCTGCAGTCACTCCACTCGCCGCCTCCCCTCCGACGACGAGGCAGACTCCCGGGTGGGATGGGATCGCATGGGACCTCTAAATCCGTTGCTACAATTGGCTCAGCTCCCATCGACAAGAAGGATTCCGATCGAAAGAAAAGGCAAGTGCCATCCCCGCCCTCCCTTCCGTTCGATCTTCTAACACGCCCGATCTCTCACAGTTGCCATACCTACCCTTGCCACCACCACCGCCTACGATTCGCCAAGGCGAGGCAAGATCTTTGGACGAGAGGCCTATCTAGGGGACGAGAGTCCGCCTAGGTAGGGAAGGAGCGATCAAACTTCTGAGACGGAAGGGAAGTTCCAAACTTTATTGGACGATTTTGAGGGGGATGGTTTGTGCCTGTTTGAAAAAGGATACGGCGACGGAGGGGAGGGACGACGCCGCGGCATGAACGAGAGAGACGGACGGTGTGTGTGCCCCCTCGGCCTATCAAGTGTCAGCTCTTCTATTGTAGGAATACATTTTGTTGGAATAAGGGTCTATCCCGACTGTCGAGTCGTTTCATGCACAGTGATTCTCGTAGGAGGGAAGGACCCTGACATTTTCGAACAGCACCACGGAATTGGAACAGAGGGAAAAGACGTGTGGGTGTGTTAACCAAACAATCGGAGGGGGAGGGCAGGATCTGTCCGTCAAAGCCAGAGCGCTTCTCGACTTGCGGACAAAGTGCCCACCAAACCCCCTCTCGTAAGAAAAAACTCTCTTGATTTGCTTCTTTCCCTGATACCCTAATGCGATGGAAGAGTGGCGGCCCTCGTCTAATAAGAGACAAGAAGAGGCCTGACAGAAATAAGATTCCCTCACCCGATAATAATCCCATTTTTTTTATCTTCTCACAAACCGCAGTTGTCTCAAAAATAACTGCATGCTGCTCTCTCTCTCCGTCCCTGTGTAGGAGACCCAGACTCATCCCAATACCCCTTGTGTGAACAAAAAAGTGTCGGTGCTGTTCTCCCCGCCCCGGTTGTTGAGAATCGAAAAAGGTGTAGTAAGGTAGAAAAACCCCCCTCCTTGCTCTAATAGCGGACACGAAGGGATCGCATCCCGTTGGCCCCAATAGCTCAGCCCGTAGAAATGCACCCACTACCACCACCGCCTTCGTCCCGAGCGTGTTACGGCTGCAGAGTGTGTAGGGGCGGGTTTGGTGGGTGCTCCCCCCGTTGCTGGTAGGATACCGAATCGAAAGGTGCCGCTGCTCGCTCGCTAATGATTGTCCATGCATTTTGACTCCAAAAACGCCTATTCATTATGATTGGTCCGTGTGTCCCCCCCGATTCTTTGTGGTGTGACAAAAAGAGGCTCGATGAAAAAAGTGAAAAGAGAGAGGGAATCAAAACAGATATCCCCCCGATGTGGCCGTCGGGGCCTCTCGAAATGTAGAAGGTCGTTTGTATATATAATACAAGCTGAAGGGAAGAGCGGATCGGCGTCAGGCGTAGTTCGGCTGGGTGTCGGTGTCTAGGCGATTACGTCGGTTGGGTTGGTTGGGGGTAGCCAAACAATGTGACGACAGTGGTCCGTTGTCGATGGTTGATAAAAAGTCCAAGTCACACGTCGAAGGAGGGTGTGCTTTATTTGTTCTGGTCCGGGTCGCCCCAGATGGGTGCGCCGAGGGGTTTGCTGACGCCGAAGCCGACGCCCACGCCGACGCCGATGACGAGGAGGCCGATGGCGATCTTCATGATGATGCGGTTCTTTTTGCTCATGCGGGCCATGCAGCCGCACGAGTTGCGGTCCCGCTTGGCGGCCTTGGCCCTCGCCTTCCAGTCCTGCTTCCCCGGCCATATCGTGGGGCAGTCTGCCTTGGTGGTCGTGATGGTCTTCATGGCGTAGGGGTCGGATGACGAGGTGGAGGTGATCATGGCCTCGATGTCGGTGTCGAAGGGGTTCTCATTGCGGTAGGATCTCGGGGTGGACAGGTTGCTGTCCCGGTGGAGGTCGAGGCTCTTCTCGGGGGTGGTCGTCGTGTGGACGGGGGTCAGGTTTGCCGAGGAGATACCCTCGGTTGTCGTCGCGAAGGCAGCCTTCTCGGGGAGGGTGATGCTGGCGACTGCCGGGTCGGCAGCCTTTTCCTGAACAGCAGCCATTGTCGGGCGTGGTACTCGTCGACCGCTACTTCCTGGCTAACAATACGAGGTGATTGCTCTTGTCGACGTCTTGGCAAAGGAGTTCCAAGAAGTGATTGTGACGGCTCCTAGGCGAGAAAGGAGGAAGAGGTGAGGGCGCCAAGAAAACTGCTGAGGCAGACTGGGAGGCGGGTGTTAGCCAGGGCATCGGCGAGGTTTAAAGCACGATTGAGCCGCGCAGGTTACACAGAAGAACGAGAAGAGGGGGGGGCAGGGGAACGCAAGCGTATTCGAGGCGAGGCAACGCAGGGAAAGAACCTGAGATCACCGTCGGACGCAACGCAATGGGGAGACGCAATTGGAGTGACGTACGTTTGGAAGGTGCACAGCAGCTGCGGGCAGGAGCGCACAACAGTGGGCTGCGGCAGAAGGCGAACGGAGAGTGGCAGTAAAGGCCGACGGGACGTTGAACGCTGGTAAAAGAGTCGAAGAGAGACTTGCAGCGGCAGCAAGTGCAACGGCGACGGATGGATGGTGTGATATCAAATGTCAACCCAATCGAACGGTCCCAGCCAGCAGAGACGACGGAGGCGATGACGACCGGGAGCGAAGGGGCCAAGCGATCAAATGCCTTTGGACCGACGGACGGTTTCGAACTCGCGGAAACCCTTTGGTGAAGAAAGGGTCTGGTGATGTCAACCGGGGGCTGGTTGGCACGTTTCTCGAGGGCGCGGGTCGAGGGCAGGAATGTTGCTGGCGCTGTACGAGGAGAGCCAAGAAGGTGGTTGAAGTAGTCGCAGCAGCAGCAGCAGGTAGTTTAACTGCAGCTAGCGGAGGGTGGGAGGTAAGAGGTAGAAGAAGGCGGTCGAGAGTGTGTGTGAGGAAGAAGCTCGATCCAACGCGTGGTCGATGTGAGGTGGAAATGGAATGGGCGACCAGACTGGACCGGGGGGCGTGTCTCTGGAGAAGGGGGTAGGAGGAGTGGTGGGTGTTGAATCAAAGACAACACACACAGACCACAGACCAGACACCGAAGACGAGAAGAAACCGTAGCAGTAGTAGACGACGGGACGGACGATCTTTCTTTCACTTGGCGGGCTTCGATGGGTGAGGTTTCGACGACGACGAAGGGACGACACACGGCGGGAGAGGGAAGAAGGCGAAGGGGACGCTCCTATAATGTTCAGGGTGGGAGAGGTGACCACGATGGTTTTATTGGGCATGAGCGAGTGAACAGCAGCAACATGGAGCATGAGCATGGCATAGGCATAGGAGCGTGGCATAGGAGCATAGCATTGCGGGTGGATAACACATACTGAAGAAAGAGAGCGAGATACCTAGAGCAGATTCATGGATGGACACCACACTCCCTGTAGGCACACCACACACCACACACCACACCACACACAAACATCCACCACAGAGACACAGAGAGTACGGGATAGAGCGAGGGACGTACCTGCGGGTGAGGGCGATGGAGTGACAGACATGGGATGGGCGAGATTGTGGGTGGCCCCGCCGACGGTACGTATCTCTTAGTTCCACACATCCCCTGTCTGGTTAGACAGATTCGTACGATACGTACCCAGGGTAACCCACCACACTGCAAGCCCACCCTCGTGGACCCAGACCCAGGCCGGGGACAGCGCTGGACGCTGGACGCTGGACTGGGGTACAAAGGTGGGTGTCAATGGGAGTGGGAAGGAGTTTGGATGGAGCCAAGATTGCGCCGTGCAGGGGGCCCCGATTCCCAGAGGTGCTCCTGGGAAGGCGCTGTTGCTAGCTGCTGCTCTGCTCCTGCTGTTTTGCTCCAGTTCTCTCTCGCACTCTCTGCCCGACCTAAATTGGCTGGCCCAGCAAAACAGAACAGTCCACACTCGTCTAACACCACCACCGCCAGATTCTAGAGACAGGGACAAAGACCAGAGGAAACTGCCAAGACCTGGTGGCGGTTCCTTGTCTTTTTTTTTTATTTTATTTTTCTACCTTGCAATTTTTTTCCTTTTCTCTTTCCGCGGATGTTGAAGAAGCGAATACGTCGAGAACCCGAGCAGTAACCGATGCCGACGTTGACATGAATTGCCCGCATACGAAAGGTGCTGCCCATGCCGAACTTTGCAGAGTCGTCTTCTGCATCGTTAGTCCCTACCTTATTTCAGGTAGGTAGTAGGTAGCGATAGGTACTATTACACGTAGACTTTGGTACGGTAAAGTTTCTGTAGGTACAATGCCAGCTGCTGTAGAAGTATCCGTACTCGAGGCAAGAAAAAAGCACAGAAACACAACAAGACGCAGAGCCCGTAAATCGGATCTCAATACGTACCTCTCACCTTCAAACGATGTACCGGCACACCGACACGAGGTGGATAAATACATGCGGCACCTGGCCGATGAGGATCCTTTCCTCCCAGAATGCCCCCCTCCTGATGGCTCCGGCGTGCTGATGGCCCCATCGTGGAGCAATTCGTCCAGCTGGACCGGGGTTCGACGCTTGATCGCCTGCCATTGTCGCAACGAACTGCGCTACCGCTTCTTCTTGGTGTTCGTTTGTAGCGTCAGAGGTAGTTTACCACCACCACCATCGCCTCTGCGGCGCGAGAGGGACCAGAGTCCAGACCGCCTGCTGTCAGTGAGATAGCGCAGTGCAGCCAGCCGCAAACAGTGAGCCGATGGGCATGTACTCAGTAGCGGCGGCGCACAAAGTTCCCTCTCCCAAGACTAGAACCGATCGCAAGAGAGGCGAGAAAAAGCCACGAGACCAACACACCACCAGTCCACCAGACCAGAACGGACGAAAAAAGAGGCCACTGAACGACGGCCGAGTGACAGGACGTGTCGTCGCGTCCGTGTGTCCCTTGTGCTGTCCCTTGTGGTGCCTCGTCCAAGACGATATCGGCAGACCAGGCCGGCCACGGCCCCCGCCATGCGCCCAAAAGGGCCCAAAGAGGCCTAGGTGACCACCCGTGACATGGTAGCCATCGTCGCTTGCTTGCGGGGGAGGGACATGCGACTTGCGACTTCGCGAGAGTATCTCCGTATCTCTGCATCTCAGGGTCTCTTTCTCCTGCAGGTAGTCTGTAATGTGAAAAAGGCGGCGACGATTGGGTTCTGCCATGAGTAATAAAGGACCTTCACAGTGTTTACTTCGTCGGACTAATCTCCAGAACTCTAACCATCTACCCGGTCAACAGGTAACTACCTAGGGACTAGAAAGCGCTCTCAACAAATCGGCAGGTGCTAGAGAGATCCAGCTGGACGGGGAAAGAGCCGCGCCGGCATCTATTGCAGCCACGCGTCGATGTTGCCCGTGGCAGAGAAGCCGTCGATATCTCCTTCTTGTCGTTCGCTCTTGCCTTGTAGCGCCAGCGCCAGAGAAGTGGCGGAGGAGGTACACTACAGTACTACACTACAGGTGCAGGTACACAGGCACAGAACCCTTTCTAAAGGGGTATAGTGTCAGGTAATCGTGTAATTATTATTGAGACCGCCTATTTTGACTGTGCTACTCTGACTAGATTGACTGTGCCCTAGGTAGAAATGATAGATAAAATCTAAAATAATAAGAAATAAAAATGTTTAAAAAATATTCTTATATATATAAGTAGTATATATAAGTAGAATAATTTTTTATCGTAAACCTACTTTGCTATATATTAGTAGATAAAAAGTTAAAGTATTTTGAAAAGTATAAAAACTAAACTTAAGTAAGTTTAAAAGAATATAAAAGTTAAGTTATATACTACTTTAAAAAAGTAAACTAAAGTTTATATACTCTATATACTTAGTTATATATATACTTATATAGTTTTAATTTTTAATTTAAAATATATAGTTTATTTTAAAAAAAAGTACTTATAGTTATATATATAATAGTACTAGTTAACATCTATTCTCACTTAGTATGTTTTCTTAAATAATTATCTATTTACTTAGTTTTACTTACTTATATTTTTAAAAATTATTTTAACTAGCTAGGTATAGTAGCCTACTACTTATACCCGGGACACAGTCAACGTAGTCAAGACGGCACAGTCAAAATAGGCGGTCTCTTATTATTAGGGACTACTAAGATTCAACAGTCTGACCCCTCCACTCCCTCCAACCCCTGCCCCCCTCTCAACCCTCTTAACCCCCGGACTTCTCTATTATCGCCCTCTTAATTACTTTTAAAATCCTCCACTTATAACCACTATACTATTTAATTCATTTAAGTATCTTAGTATTCTTTTTATAAAAGTTATTATTTTTAAAGCACTAGTAAATCTTCTTAAACTACTTATAGATCTTCTATACTTCAGTTTAATTAACATTATAGTAGTAGTAATTAAGAAACAAAAGGAATATAGTAGTATAGTATATAAATACTATTTAAATATTTTTTACTTTAGTAAATTCGTTTAGTATTATCTTTTTATAACCTAGTTAATAAATAAAATAAGTAAATTTATTAGTGTTTTTTTTAGTCGTTCCTACTAACTTATAAGTTTTAGTAAGTATAATTAAATAGTTAACGTACTTTTTAGTATCTTAACTTAGTATAGTAGTAATAAAGATTAAAGTAGTATAGTAATACTAAAAAAAGATCTTATTTACTATATAGTTCTACTAGCTCTTCTTTTATCCTTATTTTATAAGTTATTTATAAGGTTTTTAACCTTACTAGTAGTTGACTTTAAAATGTTTTAAAGCTTTTCTTTTGTATTTTTTAATTTTATACTAGTATATAGTAAATACTAAGAATATAGCTAGAATTGTGTTAAAAACTGTGTATTTTGCCTCCACCGTTGGGTCGTTAAGGTAAAGGAAAAAAAAAAAAAAAAAAAAAAAAGGTAACAGGGACACAGGCACAGAACACCCGACGCGCGCCTCAGGTCAGTCAGGCCCCCCCCCCCCCGGGATCGCGCCTGCAAACTGGCAAACTTGCACTTGCACTTTGCACTTTGGGGAAGAAGGTTGCAGTAGCGGTTGCAGTGGACTTGGTTCGCACTACGCGACCTCTCGTCCCCCACGAGCCATTCCCCTTCGGGACATGGCGTCCTTTTTTATGAAAGCCACTAGCGGGAGCTTCCATGCGAATCTCGGCGCTGTTCATTGGCTGATCTGCGGACCGCGTCGCTGGTGCCGAGCGGGTGGCGGGTCCACTTGTGCAGCTAGAGAAACTTACATAATACTGTGTGTACGTACCCACCAGCACTATGCTTGCGAAGTTGTGGCAGCTTGTCTCCATGTCTTCACATGAATCGTCGTCACCACATCGTAGGTCCGTCCCTCCTACCACTAGCGTTGGGGCCAAGGTTGTCCTCCGCCCGTCCTGAGCCGTGCATTTCGTTCTCCCCCTCAACGACGCGAGCTGACTGGGACCATTCACCAAACGCTGCACTCACTGCACTACAGCAACTGCGCAGCGTGGACGCCACTGCCGAGTGCTGTCAGGAAGCCAAGACGGCCCGTCAGAAGGTTCCGGCAAAGCCACTCAGTGCTGCGTACGCAACACCAAGCAAACCTTACGACGCATACATAGCCCTGTAGCACGCTCGCTGCTCTGCTGTAAGTTGCAGCTACTCGACTCTTACTCGATAGGTAGGCTATCTAACTTCAGGTGGCCGGTACGCTCAAACTAACCTGGAAGGCACGCAACGGACAAGACATGTTGCTGTCTCTCTCTCTGTAAAGTCTCAGACTCAGGCTTAGACCCGGACAACGCAGTCCTCGGCCGCACCACGACGAGAAATGGCAAGCTTCAAGCCACCGTCAGTGACGCACTTCTGGCTCTGCCACTCCTGCGGCAACCGTTCTCGTTTTCGCCCTCGATAGCGCGATCCGCAACTGGGCTGGGGCCGTTTCCCTCTTCCCCGCTGCCGGCCGAATGCCTCACCCCTTTCAAAGACGGGAACGCTACAGAGAAAGGATAGCCAGAAAGAAGAGAAACAGGACCCATCGAGAGAGAGAGCCGCCCCGAGGAGAAACAGAAACATTGACGGCGGTGGACGTTGGTTTGCTTGGCCTTGACGACTCCGTTGACGTCGACCCCTCTTTGCGCATCCTTTGTCGGCCTGCCTCTGCCTGCCATCTGCCATCTGGTTTGCGGCGGCCTGTCAAGTGGTCGCTGGTGAGAGGGCTGATCGTGCCCTGTCCATCCTCACTCACCTGCGCTTGCAGCGTACCCCGGCCGCGGAGGCGTGTTTGCTTGCTCCTCCCAGGAGAGGGGAGGAGAGGAAAAGAGGATCCCGAGGAGCCTGAGCCTGGTCGTCCCCGGCTGCCTCTCTCTCGCCTCCGCCCTGGTTGCGTTCAAGGGACGCGATAAAATAGCAACGATGGCGGCAGGTGTCAGGGCTCAGGCATTCCGACCCGGGGCGTTGGGAGTTCCATCTTGATTCTGATTCCTGCGTCCGGCCCTTTCTCCTGCAGCAGTGCAGCCTGCCCTGTCTTGCCATGCAGCGCTTCCACCTCATCATTCGCTGAAAATGCGCTGTCTGTTCCAAATTGGGCCTTTTGGGCCATCCGGCCGAGTGGACTCGGCCTTTCTGCTTTGCCTCACAGCGACTCGAGAGCGGGCGTGGCAGGCATTGAGTCTCGCAGTCTCACTCTCACAGTCTCTCTCACTCACTCACTTATCCGTCACTCACTTGCCGCTCTCACTCATCTCATCGCCCGGCACTCACTCAAACACAATCAGAGACCCCCGCGCCGCGATTCCAGCTCCTACCCGCACCTTTACGCGGATAGACTATTACGCCCACGTCCACGGTTCTTATCCCCTCCAACGGGCGACATGGCCTGGGCATGGTTCATGGGTGCTGCTCCAATCTTCATATCGGCTCTACCCACGGCATATCGACTCAAATTGAAATCATGAGCGACAATGCAGCAGCCAATGCGTCCCGCCCCCAGCGCCAACTTCGTGCTGCCGCCGCCGCGTCTCTCTCTGTCTCGCTGGCTTTCCCTGTCGCTTGTTACAGGACCCATCTTCACTTTCGACCAGTGTGGTTTTTTTAATCCACGGACCATTTCCCCCCTTTTCGTTGAGCCTTGGGCGGGTTCCCCTGTTCGCTCTCACCCTCCCGCCTATGCCCATGTCGAGACCCGTCGCATTGATTGAGGAGATGTTCGCCATGTTTTGCGAAACAACCCTGGACTTTGACGTCTTCTGTCGCCTGTGTCTCTGGACGAGGCACAAGGGCCCAGTTGTTCGAGTTTGCGGCCCCCAGTTTCTCATAGACTCTGCTTCTACCCCGGTCGCCTGTCTCGCTTGACAACTCCTTTCTCCCTGCGTCAATACGCTACACTACGGGGGCACGCCCACCGCTTCCTATCTTGCTTTTCCGGCGCAGCGGCGCAACCGGCGACGCCTCGAGGAGAGGGAGAGCGAGAAACGTCAGAATAATGAGACGGCCGATGGCTGGTCCGACCGTTGAATGCCGTGTCCCGCTGTCAACGTCGCGCCTTGCGCGTGCCGTGTCTCTGGTTCGTTCTAAATCTGAACTGACCGAGATGATGCAAAATCAGCGAGTGAGACCGTGTTCTCGCGCTCGCTCTCGCTACCTCCACCCGCGTATTCGAATCCTTGATGCCGCAGCCGGGCGGTGCTGCTGGAACATGCCGCTCTCCACCGGCGGATCATCATCACCGGCCGCAGTTCATTCAGTTCGCATCGTTTTTTTCATCATCATGGTCCCTCAATCGTTCGTATCTGCCGTCATCGCGGATACGGGTACCTATAGTACTGGGGGCCGGTTCAGGTTTTGCGCCTTACGTACGCCGTATCTTGGTACGAATAACGTTCGTATCGTCACCTTCTCCAGTTATTGGTTCAATGGTTCCTCGTTGCGCCCCCTTTTTCGACGGGCATTTTGTCGTCTGCCAAGATCGAGCTAGGGAATCTTCCGTGCCAAGGCACAATCAAGTCGCCAAAGCTTGTCTGCTGCCACCGCTGCTGCTGCCACCACCGCCGCTGTTCCCCCCTCCATCTCCGACTCACTGGAAGAAGGGAGGGGGGCGTGTGTGGTTGTCGGCGGTTCTCCCCGTTGGAGTGATGAAAATCTGCAATGCCGTGCCGTCAGTCGGACGTCCACTTCAGCTTCGAGAGAGCGAGAGCGAGAGAGGGTATCCATAGACGACGTCGATGCAACCTCGACGAACATCATTTGGCCGAGACGGCGTCTTCAGCATAGCAAGGCAACTCAGGGAGGCGGCGCCATCTGGCCGGCTTGCCTTTCCTGCCTACTGTGCCACAGTCGACCATAGGGTGGCCGTCACATATGGCCCCGAGAGCTGCTGCAGTCTGCAGAGAAGAGTGATTTACAGACACACACACACACACAACCACTCGCCCGGGGAGAAGTCTCGTTGTCGCCGAAGACCCAGAGCCAGGCGGTGGCCGCTAATGCAAGGCACATCCAACCACAACCCACCGAGGTCACACCCCTTATTCCCAAGTCTTTTTCTTAACGGGCAGCTCGAGTTGTTTAGTCGTCCCCCCCGGCTCCAACAGGCTGGAGAAGTAGCACCAGCGGCGGCAGCAGAAGCGGTGGCAACCTGGCGCCGGAGAGCCAAGGGCAGGCAAGGTCCCCTTCATATGCCCTTTCTGGCGGGTTTTCTTGTCGCCTCATCCGCGCTCGTGGTGTGGTGGTGCTTCCGGTTCTCACCATTCAGCGGTCAGTCCCGCCCCCCGGTTCGTGATTTGCGGCGCGTTCGTCTCCTGCAAGCAAGCTTGACATGGCGGAAGGGTTCAGTCTTGCGAGTCTTGACTCTTGGTCGGCGGCGGAACGCTCCTTGGCTTCCAAGAGATACGGCTGCATCTCGAGCCAGTCAGTGGGAGGGCATGCGTGCCATTTTCCGGCCTTGGCTCTCGTGGCCAGCACACCACAATCCTATTTCTCCCGGGGCGGGCGCCGCACACCACACACAACAGCACGCAAGTAGACTGGTCAGCGGTGCCTCTCTCTCTTCTTCTCTTGCTTCCATGCAGTGGAAAGTGGGAGGGAGAGGGAGGCAGGCGTCCGTAGGATTCCAACTTATCGCGATCTCCGCACGCGTGGGAGGTGGTTTATCCCGCAAACTCGGTGCTCCTGCCCGCCGCCACCACCACCCCTCTTCCCGGTCTTCTGCGCCCGAGCAGGTGGTGAGATTGTGTTGGAACGGCAGTCTTTTTGCGTTGCGACATTCCAGTTTCCACCTCTCACAGGGCGGTAAAGAAGCTGTATCATATCTCCCCGCGGCCCGCCTCTCTCTCCTCGGTAAAAGGGACAGGCGGTATCAACTCGTGACTGACCCAGGCAGGTCATTTTTTACCTCTCTTTCGTTCTATTTTCTTTCCACGCCCCATTCTACCTAGGCAAGCGAGCTCGATGAATGGGGGCGAGTGCCCGCCGCCGTCCACCCCCCTGTGCCGCTCAGCGACCGACTCGCGCAAACCGCAGCCGTCGCCTGTCGCGGGGTAAAAAGACTCACGAGAGGTTGCCTGCACGCGACTAGTGTAGAAGGGGGAGCGGATTGGATGTCATCCCAACGTTGCGGTCCCGTCCCCCTCCACCCTCACGCTGCCTCCTCCCCGCTACGCCTTGACTAGTCTAGCTTGCAAGTCTAGCTGTCGTCTGATCACTTGCCCACCCGCGCGAGCGACAGAGGTTGTGTTGTGTCTTTGACGGCGTTCGTCAAGGCATTGACGATCAGAGGTTCGTGAGAAGGGGACTGGAGGGACGCTGGAGCTGGGACGATCGTTCGCTGACATCATGGGGAGCGTTCGCGTTTTGATGGCCCCCTTCCCTTCTCTTTCGTTATGCGTGGGTAATAGGTGGTCATGGCACGCCAGCAAGACATTTTTTTTGGACGGGAGCGAGCCCGGTTTCCAAGGAAGCGAGACCAGACCAACAAGAGGCAACTAAACCGGGTTGGGTTTCTTGCTGCAAAGCTCATGCGAACCTTGGTCAAGATGTCAAGATGACGAGCCGAATAAGCCTACTCCGTACTGGACATCCTTGAGAAAAAGGGTCTCGATTGCCAAGAAGGGCAAGGCGAGGAATGCGGTTGTGGCTGTTTGGGGCGGATTTCCCGTGTGTTGCCACTGGAGATGTTGCATCGGGAGGGTTTTTTTTTTTTTTTTTGCCAAGTTCTTGCCTTGTTTTCTTCTCACTAGCTGTGAGGTTCAAACGGCAATTCTTTTCCTCGGCCAGTTGTCTTTTTTCTTTACATCTACCTTGCTGGGTTACATGCGCCGCACGGAGGCGATTACAACGAGTCAAGCAAGATTAAGCAACGACGATCAGGGAAAAAAAGCTTCGGAGGGAGCGAGCGTTTTTTTTTTTTTTCCTTTCCTTCCTAGTCACTGCTGTATGGGCCACGTTCTTGGTTGCTGGCTTGGATGTTCTAGACCGTCGAGGGCCGGTTACTTTCTGAGAGGATCGCGCCGGTCTTGCTCCTCCAAGGTAGTATGGTTGGTGCTAGTAGCCTGTTGACCAACGACGATAGCCGGAGGAATTCTGTCCCTATTTCTTCGGGGGAGAGGGTTTATCTTTCTCTTACACTTGCGCTGGTTTCAAGCAGTTACAGAGAGAAAATCTGAAGATAGCAAGAGAGAGATGTGGTATCCACCCCCACGTGCCCGTTTTCGCCCGGTTGTATATAGTTAGATACATAGCAAGTAGACATTTGGGGGACCGGTTCGAGCAGCAGCCGCGGCTATTGATCCTACGAACATGGGGCCAGGAAACGCAAAGGCGGGGTGTGGGTGTCAGACTATTGTGTCTGGTCTTTTTCCGACTGACTTCCTTCCTCCAGAGTCCGCCCCAATCCTTCATCCTAATCCTTTTTGAAGTGCGGCGTAGAAAAGCGAGGAGGGGATATGCTGGGTTGAAGGGCGCGGATTATGGTCTTGTTTTGGTTGGTTTTCCCAGGTCTCTGGGGAGGATGCCACATCACCACCGGGGGAGGGGGCCCCGTCCAGGAAAAGGCATCATATGGAGCGTGGATCACGAACGGGTTCACAATCGCACGGAGCGTTTTATGTCGCATTCTTCTCTTCTCTTTCATTCTTTCTTGCGCGCGCGCGCACATGTGTTCATGGGTTCCGACTTTTGCTTGGTCCAGGGGGTGACGAGACGTTGGGATGGAGAAGAGAAAAGACGTGCTTGATATGCAGGTTGCGGATTATTGGACGAAAGAGAGATACGGATAGACAGATAAGGCCATAGAGATAGGGAAAAAAGACGAGGGGCAACGAGATATGGAGGGATGATGCCCCGCGCGCCGTATCGTCCCGTCTTTTTCGGGTTTTGATTTGTGCCTTTGTCGGGAGACGTGAAACTTGCTGGATACGCGCGCGGAGCGGCGCCTGTCTCTCCCACCTTTTTTGCCTCTCCTTGCCCGAGAGATATGGGTTTCGATGGATTCTTGATTGCAAGGACAGATTGGCGGGGAGGGTGCGAACTTCGGGCATTTGCCGGCGAGAGAGAGGCATGTTGGTCTGTGACGGATGGGCGAGGTGCGACGTCTCTGGGTGGGCGATCAGATGAGACGATATGCCAACTCCCGAAGGACCGACGGCAGAGGTAGTTCGACCGTAGGACGGTCAGGTCCTCCGCGAGAGCGGTGATTACTCCGGCCCGTGTTAAGAATGACCGGAGTCGGGAGGTTTCCCAGACGGCGTTTATCCCTTCCCCTCCACGCAGCCGCGACGTTTCGTCTCCGACGGAGACGTGAGTTGGCATTTTTCTCCCGCGGCTTGGGAAGTTTTACCGCTCAGACGTGGATCTCGCCTTCTGCATATTTGTCTCTCTACCTTGGCGCGCGTGGTGTTTCTGGAGAATATGTGATGGGTCTCGTGGAGGACGGAGCGGTCACGCAGATGAGCGCATGTCACTGCCTCGGTGAGCTTTGCCATGGGGGCGTGACTAGACCACGAGAGGGACCGATCACCGAGAATTCTGGCGCGGCTTGTCTACTGATCGTCAGGTCTCGAGGCAGGCGACAGCGGCTCGTCCCAGACGCCAGACCTCTTCGAAGCCTTGCTCTTAGCTGGCGTGCTGGTAGTGCATTATCATCTTCGATTGAAGATGGCCTCGTGGCCGGGAACGCCTCGCGGATGCTTAGTCCCGCGTTAGACCGCAAGAGCAGACGGCAAGTTCCTGGTGGCTTGTGGGTGTGGATGCTTGACGCCACTGCCTCGGTGGACAAAGAGAGGGATATTTGGCTTTGGAGCTTCACCTTTCAAAGGGAGTCGATATGCGTGGGATATCAGGCCAAACACCCACGACGGGTGCTGGAAAACGCGGCGGTCGAGGAGTCGGCCTCGTGGCTTTGGACACACATCGTGTCCTGCTTTGTTGCGTCGTTGACGGCTCCGACCTTGAGGAGCTGCTCAGCCTCGGTCGACATCTTTGAGGATACAGCCCCGCGTTCGTATCGTCGTTGGGCTCAACGCCTGGTCCTTCCTCGCGGAAGCTTCCTTTGTGCGATTCCGGCGAGGTGCCGGGAGCTGAACAGGAGGCGTTTGTGACTTCCGGTTGAGCCAACACGCCATGTGGACAGCCAGAAAGGCACGGCAGATGCTCCCTTGATGTCCCAAGGTTAGTGTGTCTGGCTTCAAGACCGGCTGGCGAGGAGTGAAATGTAACGACCTCGGTGTAAGAAACATGACGTCCTGAATTCGACACGGTGTAGAGCAGGATTATCGTGGTGTTGGCTCTTTGCACGAAGAGGAGGACGATGCCACCGACGGCGCTCGGCACTTGGAATGTGTCGAAGCCCTGAACTGGTGCCCGGAATGATGTCGAGTTTGCTTCCTACACGGTCGTCAGTTGTGATGATCACTTCTCGCGCTTCATTGTCGTCACTTGACTTGGAGGGGTTTCGTCACCGCGGAACATCTCTCCGGTGGGAGCCGGATTGCTCTTTCGCTCATTTGTGTATCTTCCGTCCTCCAAAATCGTGCGGTTGGCTCATGTGATCAACTATCAGTGAGAGCCAGACCGGTTTGTTTGGTATCCAGTACTTCCGAAGGACTGAGAATTCGGCATGGAATGTTGTCAAAAGAAGGTCTTTCCATTGGGTGTCGTCTCGGCTGTTGTATGAGATCGGGTTGGACACAGAACGAAGTCTGGAAGATGGGATCTCCCTCCGAAGAGTCGGTCAGCCCAAGATGACCAAGACCAAGCCCGTCTTCACCGGAGGGCGAGCGTGGGGGGCCTGTGTCGCCTCGGCTTGGGCCTTCTGATGTCGGCTATAGCACTCGCAACCAAGTCGGTGAAGTCTTGTTTGACGATGCGCACGAGCGATACTGACGTGTACGTTACTTGGTAAGCAAGTGAGCCCATACATCGCCATCAGGAACCAGTCAGGGGAACATACGGTGACCGTCATTCAGCGACACGGCAGCCAACGAGTGTCCCCCGGAGCAAATATTCCTAGAGAAAGGACGGGGAGTTGAACGTTTCCCTAAGATGCTCGATCGTTCGAGAAGTTACAGCGGATACGTCACACAGGTCCTCAGAGCCTCTCTTCTTTCTTGTCAAACCTAACGCCAGCAGGTCAACGAACCTCACCACCCCGGACAAGCGGGAGCAGAGTCGGTCTGCGTTGTTTGCTGGCATCCGAGACATGTGAATTACCGTCACATAAACAGACGCCACAGGGACGTCTCGCTCTCGCCATGCCGTCTCGACACGCGAGCGGCACGCCGGGTTCCCAAGGGGTGGTCTCGGGACCTCGCAGTAGCACCGGCAGGGGCGAGGGCACCACATGTTGGAGCGGTTGGTCCATTCCGTATTTTGTTTTCTGGAGAGGTTCGGCACGTTCGGCATCTGGCCCCAAGCCGATTAGGCGCTGGATCGGTGGAACGCGCTGCCACGCCGTATCGCTGTGCTCCCACCCCCCCCCTTTTCTGCTGGAGAGGTCGTACAAGTTGGACTCAGCCGCCCCTCAACGGCAAAACAGCTCACCGAGGTGTGGTCATGGAAGGTGCGTTGCCGGCTCATTTGCTCCTGCAGCTGATGCTCATAGTTGCCCAACGGTCGCTGACGGTCGTTCCCGTGCGACGCGGTTGATGTCATTCAGAATGGTTTCAACTGCAGGGGCGGATGGGGGTGTCGTGGCTTCCAAAGCAAGGCTGCGGCTTTCCGCGGCTTCCTTTCTTCCAGAGATACCAGGGACGTAATTCTGGGTCGATGCTCGCCTCCCTGAGGCGGTGAGATCAGGTCGTGCTGAGGCATTGTCTCGCCGGCGTGGTACTTCTGGCTTTGATAGTTGTCGTATTCAAACCCGGACATCCTCCAAGACCTAATGGTATAAATACCGCCACCCGGAACAGCCTTTGAAGAATGTGGACACCTCGATGGGATTTGCGCATCGATTACGAACGTAGCTCTTTGGATTCGAATCGCTTCGACTTGCCGCCTGCCATCGCATTCGCCGCCACCACGAGTCGCCCAACATGATCGCCGCTGTCGTTGTCGCCGTCATGTTTGCAGTCCTAGGACTTGCCAATCCTCTGAGGAACATCGAAAAGTCCCTCGAAGCCGTGGCCCAAGACGAAATGAATAGCTTCATCGTCATCCCCTTTGACGACACGCAGTTCTCGGAGACAGGAGAGAGAGGGTCGGTGTCCATGGCCACCATCCCAAACGTTGGCGATAACTGGGAGTGTACCAAAGTAAGGAGACCCTGGCCCTCCCAGCCACCGCGAGAAGATACTGACGAGAGCGAAGGAGCGCGGCCCCAACCCGCTGGACTGCCCGCACGTCTTCGGCCGGTGGAACCAGGCGCAGACCAACGAGACGGCTGGGGTGATCCGGGTGGCCGGCAAGCACTGCCTCTCGATGCGCGACTCGACGTGCGAGGCGCTCGTGTGCGCGCCCAAGGACGACGTCGTGGTCGAGTCGACGCTGGCGGCGGCGCGGATGATGAACCCGTGCCAGACGACGTGCGCGGTCAACGGGAAGGGCGGGATCTGGCGGAACGAGGACTCGAGCGTGCTGATCGAGGTCCGGCGGGCGGGGGAGTAGGACTCGCCCGGGAAGCCGTGCCTTTGGGTCGATGGACAGGTCGGGGGGAGGAGGGAGATGTTTTGTGGTCGGCCTTTCGATGGGCGGTAGAGCATGGGGAGAATGTGTGTACCCACCTAAGAAAAGAGACTAAAACCAAAACTTGATTTTAATACCAGGCCAAACGAACCTAGATGTAAGCCTCAGCGTGCCATTGGATCGGAAGCAGAGGGAGATATTCAAACAGAGGATGAGCTTTTGTGTACCCAGGGCTCGTATCTGGCCATTGAGCCTTTGTGTGAGAATTTGATGCGGCTGGTGAGCAGTAAATCAAGATGACGCAGCTTCATTTATGCTATGTATTGCAAGAAAAAGCCATTTAGCACCTAAAAGGGCTGGTAATGGGCCATGGTTCTTCATACGATGGAGGTATAAGACCGGTGAGATCCAGGTGAGAGGTCAAGGTGAGGACCCACTCCTCGGTGAGGCGACTAAAGTGGTGGGTGACCCCTGCTCGGGAACGGCCGAATGTGGGGGTAGGCAGCGCCAGTGTCAACATCAACATCAACACCGACATCAACCAGAGAACAGAAGAGGTTGCTCCCACGCCGCGACAGACCTACACATCCCTCGAAACACTTCAAATACATCAGAACATACAAAAACACCCAGAAAATGGTTCGTCACTCCCTCTCTGCAACCTAACGAAACCCCCGCAAAGCTAACCTCTTTCTCTCTCTCGCAGAACAAGGACGCGAGCCACACCTACGTGCACATGCACCGCGCGCGCGACGCGGACCTCTTCGAGGACTTCTGCAAGGACCGCCTGCCCGACGACGAGGTGTACGTGCCGCCGCAGCACCAGCCGATCAACCCGGAGGACGAGGACGACGTGGTGCCCGACCAGCACGCGGCGTTCGGCATCACCAAGGCGACGCAGCGGCAGCGCGAGCCGGCGTGGAAGGACCTGGGGCTCGCGGGGCTGATGCACCGGGGGCCGGACCCGGGGACGGGGAAGGGGAAGGGGAGCAGGATGCCGCGGTAGGCTGGGAGGGACAACGGGATGGTGGTGTGCTTTTTGGCGTTTGGGATACCCGGGTTTGCTTTTGGGATGCGCATTGCATGGGGTTAGATTGAGAGAGAGGAAGAGACGTTGAGGATACGAGGGCTCTGACGGAGGTCTGGCAAAGACAGTCGGCATGATTATGGATTGAACAGGTTTATTTCCCGGCATGGAAGAGCATGCACTCCCTTTTTACCGCTTCAGTATCAACAACCCTCGTGAAATTACATCGCCAGCAAATGACCAAGTGAAACCATGCCAATTCGACATCGCCAAACGCCGCCCATGCCCCCCGTGAAACGCCATCATCCCATCCAGCCCTACTCCCTTCCTACCTCCCTCCGGCCTCAGCTCTTGCCCAGGTACCCCTCCCTCTCGAGCACCTCGGCCGCGAACTTGACGAGGAACACCGTCTTGCCGGGCCACATCTCCCCGTCGTCCTTGCCCGCGACGTTGTGCGCGCTGACTTTCGCGGGGAACCCCGCGCCGTCGCAGACGCCCTCGACGATGCCCGCGACGAAGGCGGCGCAGTTGAGCTGGGACATCTCGCGCGGCACGCTGATGTAGGCGTTGACCAGGGGCTCGTTGTCGATGATCATGTACTCGTCGGGCTTGGCCGGGTCGGCCGACTTCTCGAGGCGGTCGGCCTGGCGGCCGAAGAGGTGCTGCCAGCACGACTGCTTGATGAGGTGGAGGAGGGCGATGATGGTGAGCGGCCGGAGCTGGGTGCGCGGGGGCTCGCGGAAGAGGAGGAGGTCGAGGATCTTGAGGCCTATCGAGTGGCCTTGTACGTTCAGGCTGGAGGGGGTTGAAGCTGGCATTAGCTTTGCGCGCGCGGGAGAGAGAGAAAGAAGGAGAAGAAGAAGAAGGGAGAGATGGGGGCCGTACCGTTGTTCCAGCTCGGCAATGTCCTTGACGTTGCGCTGGGCGTACGAGACCATCTCGCTGAAGAGGTAGGCGAAGCTGGACTGGCTGAGCTCCGATGTCTTGGTGCGGTTGAGCGGGCGGTGGTAGATGGTCTTGCCGTTGGAGGGGTAGCGCAGGCCGGGGGCGTCCTTGCCGGGGACGCCTTTCGTCGTCGGGAGGTTCGCCATTGTGGTGGTTCGTGTGCGCTGTTTCGGGGTGGGACTATGACTTGGGGAGGATCATTGGGTGTCTCGTCGTGAAAGGAAGCTAAATGCTCGGCCTGTTGGGACGACCCTGGGGTTGCGACGCGATGGGTGACGTTGGAAAGGCTGTGGAGTTTTGGGGGGAGCTGTCGTGCACTGGCGGTTTGCGCTGCGGTATTCTGGCATCAGCCTTATCGGCGATAACGATAAGAGCTCATGGCCTCCATCACAGCACCGTACTGCTTTTCAAGGTACTTTTTCACAACATGTAAATCGAATGGTGTCTTGAAAATATTATAGAGCAAATATTGACATGAAAGTAACCTGGGCGGTCTAAAACAGTCTAATCATCTTCTGCCTCGCACGTGGCTGCATGTCCAGTCTATCGCAACCTTTTGATCCCAATCTCTACGAATTAACTCTCTGACCGCGAGAGTTCCATCTAATGTGTATGCGTGTCACGCCTCTTCGAAAAACAAGAACTACAATGAAAACACACTCGAATAGCGTCCAACAGACGCATCTACGCAGCGGGCTTCGCCTCCGCACCGACGCCCTTCTCGACGGCACCGCCGAGGTAGTCCTCCGACTCGCCGACGAGCTTGCCGCCGGCCTCCCACCGGGCGGTCCGGGCGTCGCGCTTCTCCTTGCACGCGGCGTTGAGGGCGGGCCAGTAGACGGCGTGGTCGTACTCGAACTCGAGCTTGCCGTCGCTGAACTCGGTCCAGAGCTGCTCCTCGGGGACGTACTGGCGCATGTCCTCGTTGAACTTGAGCTTGTCGCGGGTCATGGGGTCGATGAAGGGGGTGATGAGGCTGAAGAAGCCCTTGACGACCCAGGGGACTGCGGATGTTGTTAGAGGATAGCTCAAGACTTGACAGAAGGGGATGGAGGAGCAGGCGACGTACCGTTGATGATGAGGGCCTTGCCCAAGCGCTCCGGGTAGTGGGTCTGCAGGATGTGCAGGACCTCGCGGGCGAGGCCGATGCCGGGGGCGGTGTTGGAGCGGCTCTTGGAGGTCTTGAAGTTGATGAGCAGGGCGAGCTTCTCCTGGCCGGCGGGCATGAGCTCGATGACGCGCTCGAGCATGAAGACGAGGTGCTGGACCTGTCGCGGCGAGGGGTCGGTGTTCTGGCGGCCCGGGTTGAGGTAGTGGCAGGGGCGGCGCTCCTTGTCGAAGCCGAGGATGATCTGCTTGCCCGTCTCGTTCTCCGGGGAGATGTGGTCCGGGGTGAGGCCCTCGACGCCGTACTCGCGGCGCCAGGCGAGCGTCTCGAGGAGGCGCCTCTCGGCGTCCTTGGTCGCCCACTTGGTCGCGCGCAGGTAGCGCAGCAGGCACTCGCGCGTGAGCCACTGGCGCTCCGGGTCGGTCAGGGGCCCGGACTTGTCGGCGGCGGCGGGGCACTTGACCTCGGTCCAGGCGCGGGCCAGCAGGAGCAGGGCGTCGTACTTGGACTGCTGGTCCGGGGTGAGGGCCGGGAGGGACGGGGTGGAGGCGGACGGCACGGGGGAGGCGAGGGGCGTCTTGCGCGGGCCGGAGGCGGCGGGGGGCTTCTCCGGGTCGGAGGAGGCCGGCGGGGCCTGATCGGCGACGGTGGTGGCCATGACGAGGGCGGGAATGGAAAAAGGGGTATGCGTGTCAGTTGTTTGCGATGTCACCTTGAGTTTGTGTCATGAAAGCGGCCCCCCCTATCCGTAGTTTAACGCGGAAAGTTCCCCTGCATCCACTGACTAAATCTACCGGCTAGGCACCGTAAGCGTAGCTCATCTCGAAGAAAATAATAGGGGTCAAACAGGCATTGCGTCGATTAGGTAAGCTCCGCAAGGAACGGAAGTACCGTACGGATACGTAACATGCTACCCCCGCCGTAAAGCTATGCGGTTTATTCGCATAGAATGGGTTACACATCCTTATGTTCCTAAATAGGTAATTGCGCTGCTTGGCTCCTTTGCCCCCACCCCTGTCACGCCTACGATCTTTGGCCTCAATTCCACCTCTTCAGCACCAACATGATCTTTCGTCGTCTGTTGGCGGTGAACCTTTCCCCTCGTCCACTGCATGACAGTGGATACAGCCATGGGTCGACTATTGGATTCAAATCAATATCAATGGATGATCAGGCAGCAAGCAACACATTTAACAGCTCACCTGTTGATTGGTGACTCAAAGCTTACAGATACCTAGGTACCTACCTACCTATATATACATGTTTTCTCATGCCTTCACTTCTAATCGGCCAACTACCAAACCCCATCGTCTCGCAGCGCACAAAGGAACAGCGATCAAACAATGGAGATTGACTCGAGCACAACCGTCCACCTACCCTCGCATGTTCGTCTTCATGGCAGCCACAGGTCGCCCATCTTCCCGGTAGAGATCTTTGAGGCCATTCTCGCAGACGAAAGCCTCACCCACCCTCATCTCAAGGCACTCCGACAGACGTGTCGACTTTTTGCCTCCCTGATCACCCCTCGATTATTTGAGCGCATTGGCATATCCAGAACATGGAGAGACCGAAAGTTTTTCCTGAATATTGCCGCAACGCCGCACCTCGCCAGAGCTGTTCGGACAGTCACATGGTTCGAGCTGCCTGGCAACCACTCCAACTTGCGCCTCTTTCATGGTGGATATCCAAAGTGTAAGTGGCGCCGCCAATTCTCGGACGGTCCGGAGCCTCCTAAATGTCGCCTTGAGAACTGGCGTAAAGCCAGCCGGGCACATCAAGAGCTCACGTGGCCCGACTTATCCCAAGAGGAAAACGCGTGGCGAAACAGAATGTTTACCGAAGCGGCATCTCTATTCTGGTGGAGTTTGGATACGCATTTCTCTGGCAGCTGGGTGCACATGTTCAAGCGCTTAGAATCGGCGAGCGACGATATCGCGGCTGACTTCTTCCCTGTTTTCTGCGATTCTTTGCGCGCCATGCCGGGATTATCGACCTTTGTTTGGGAGCCGATGCATCCCGACCGGCCGCTCCAGCATTCAGCCGACGGCTATCCATTCGTTGCTCAGCTCTTCCAGAGCCACGATTCACGAAGAGTCAATGACGCAGAATTTTCCGGGTTCCATCGTTTCCTTCAGAAAGCTATAGTTTCTTCTCAGCAGTGGTCAAGTAGACCGTTCATCAATGATCTTCACCTCGTTGATATGACGCACTTCGTCAATGTCGAGGACATGTATGGTTTCCATCATCTCAAACGCCTGCATTTCTGCTTTCTTCACCAGGATTTGGACCGTTTGGACAATCTGTGCAACATTCTCAATGTTTCACGGAATTTGATAGACTTACGGCTCTGCTTCGGTATTGTCAGACAAGAGACCCCTCCCCTCTCTTCTGAACCCGCTCCTTTCCCCGACCTGACATATGCGACTCTCACCGACACAAATAACTGCTTTTTTCCTTTTCTATCGCGCATGCCCCGGCTGGAATCGCTGTATTTGGACGAAGTACCTTTCTCGCTGCATGGATTGGCCTCTTTTCTCGAGAAGCACGCGGATACGTTGCGACACCTCCACGTGAACTTGATTCCCGGATACCGTTTGCCTCCAGGATACTTCAGCAACATTTCGAATCTGAACCTGGAGACTTTCCGGCTGGAACATGGCGGAGGATGTCGCTTTCACCGGACCGAACCCAGGGCTGGCAGCATCTTGGACAAGGAGGCCCAAACATACGAGGACGGCATGTCCACACACATCGATGAGCTTTACGACCCAGAAGACGAGGAAATAGATGAGCCCGAGTCCATCACAGAAGATGAAATCACTGCAGGTCAGCCTGTGGTGCCCTGGGAAGACGACGAACGACCGATGTATGCTCGCGAACACATGTCGCAGCTCCGCCACCTGAAACGGTTCAGGGCGGCGGGTGGTGGCGAGGGTCCCGCAGTGTGGAAATTCAAAAAGCGGAATGGCGAGGAGGCATGGGGAGAAGACCCCTTGGAGTTTTGGTCAGACTGGGAAGGGAGCGAGGCAGGCGACGTGCGTGAGCCGGTGTCTCCTGGTTGGAAAGCGCCTGCGTCGATGCCGAGAGAAAAGAAACCCCTCACAAGAAGCTTCTTTTCGAAGTGGGACGAGCCTGAATGGGACGGTCGAATCGTGAGGATCGACAAGTACTGGGAGGAAGCTCTAGCTGACGAGGACATCGACATACAGGCAACGGGTCCTAATCAGCCACGGTACCCGCCACAAGAAGACTTTGGACTCTAAAGGGGAGGAGGCTGTAGCTGACGAGGACATCGACGTACAAGCAACGGCTTCTAATCAACCCCGGTACCCGTCTCCGGAATATTAGTAAATCTGATCAAGGTCCAAAAAATATAAGAAAAAAATATTGCTAAGAAGATAAGTTACTACAATTACTATTCTGCCAGGTATAGTGTGCCTAGGGAGGTAGCCTTCACCACATGACATTGGAATAAAAGCTGGCGGACCCCTCGGCCCCGCTATCGGCCCCGCTCTCGGCGTCAATGTTATGCCCGGCTACAGGAGGATCTCGGCATTTTTGCCTGCATCCCGGCAGAAGCTCTACCGGCTGCTCGAACCAGGCGGAGGGGACGCATATGCCATCTCTTTCATCAGCGAAGCTGGGGCACGCGACACCTGATCACCCAGAAGGCCGGGAAGCATGCCTCCAAGCCGGGGTCCGGGGTCCGGGGTCTTTGCGGTTGATGACGTGAGCCAGCTGCGTGAGTAAACCCAGCACGGATCCCCGTGTGTCCAAGTCAAGGTATTACGGGCTTATTATTAGTGAGCATCGTCCAGGGCGCGTACGTGTACAGATACCGTCCCATGATTTGAAAAGTCAGATACAAATATGTCCCGATGGCTCACATCATTCATCAACGCTACAGGCCCGGGGGATCATGCCGTCGTTCAGCACGACCTGGAAAAAACGGGCCTTTGAACTAGTGTACATGCGTGTAAAAACAAAACGAAAACTAAACTGAACCTGATCCCTTGTAAAAACCAGCACCAAGTACTGCGCTGGTTAGGTTCTAGTCGTTTGTGAAGTACCATTTCGCTGATTCGACACCCTCCCTATCGGACCATCTCAGAGACATGGCAGTCGAAACCCCCCAGAGCCTGTTCGTGGCCAACGTGCTGGACGCGCTGAAGCGTATCCGTGGTGTCCATCTTGACGCATCTGGGTGGTCCGGACTGGCAAACGGAGCCGGCCGTCCCTTGTCCAGCCTCGACCAGTGCTTGCGTTTCATAGAGAGCGAGCTGCACCGCCGGGGGCACGTGGCGGAAGGGGAGGCCATAGGGCACGTTGCCCAGCTATGCGCGACGGACGTCGAGCTGGGAGGCCTGGGCATCGTCGGGGACTCGGTGGCGGCGGACGAGCGCGCGCTGCACGAGGTCGAGTTCCTAGTCGACGCCTGGCTGTCCGCCATCAGCTCGCGGGAAGCGAGCGCGCAGCAGGCGAGACCGGCGCTGAGGAGACGGCTCGGCGGGACGCCGGAAGGCGCCCGACCGATGACGCTGGCGGAGAAGATCCTGGCGTACCACGCCTTCTCGCTGCCGTCGCCGCGGGGCGTCAGGCCGGGGGACGTCGTGCGGGTGTGGCTGGACTGGGTCATCGCCAGCGAGGTCGCGTGGCTGGGCATGCTGCACACCACCCGGAGCATCGGGGAGCGGCCCCGGGCCTGGAGGAACGACCGGTTCTGGCTGACGGGCGACCACGCCGTCGACCCGCGCAACTACCACGAGGAGAAGAGCCGGATGCTCAGGGAGGAGCTGCGGACGGCCAAGCGGGAGTTGAAGATGACGGAGAACCAGGGGTCCAACGTGAGTTTCCTTCTTGTTTTTCCCGTCAAGGCGCCGGTTTCTGACTCGACGTCTTCTCGGGCAACACAGTACACGATCCTCCACACCGAGTTCGTGAGGGAGCGGGCGGAGCCCGGCATGCTCGTCATCGGGGCCGACTCCCACACCTGCTCCGGCGGCGCCGTCAGCGCCCTGTCCATCGGCCTGGGCGCCGGCGACAACATGATCGGCCTCGCGACGGGCCAGACCTGGTTCAAAGTGCCCGAGTCGATCCGGATCAACTTCACCGGCCGGCCCGCCTGGCACATCAAGGGCAAGGACGTGATCCTGCACATCCTGCGCACGCTCCGCCGCAACACCTCTGCGGCCGACCGCGTCGTCGAGTTCGGCGGGCCGGGGGCCGCGCACCTGTCCTGCGACGCCCGCTTCGCCATCTGCAACATGTGCACGGAGCTCGGCGCCATCACCGGCATCTTCGTCCCCGACGAGCTGACGCGGTCGTTCGTGCGGGGCCGCAAGGCCGCGCTGTACAGGTCGGGCTCGGCGTACTTCCGCCCGGACGACGGGGCCGCGTACGCCGCGTCGTTCGACGTCGACCTCGGCGGCGTCGGGCCCAGCATCGCGCTGCACCCGTCGCCGGACGACGTCCGCCCCGTGACGGAGATGCTGGGCATGAGGTTCGACGGCTGCTTCGTCGGCGCCTGCACGACGACCGAGGAGGACCTCGTCCTGGCCGCGCTGGTCCTCGAGGCCGGCCTGAAGCGGGGGCTGGCGACGGCGCCGGGCAGGCGTCTGGTGGTGCCCGGGAGCCGGCCGATCGCCCGGAACCTGCGGCTGCTCGGGCTCATGGACGTGTACGAGGCTGCCGGGTTCGAGCAGCCGGCGCCCGGCTGCAGCATGTGCCTTGGTAGTAAGTGGGCGGCCTCTTTCTCTCTCTCCGAGTCCTAGGAGGAATGCGATGGTGTAGTCGTGCGCTGACCTGTGATGATGTAGTGGGGGTTGACGTCGCCGAGGAGGGATCGAACTGGCTTTCCTCGCAGAACAGAAACTTTCGAAACCGGATGGGAAAGGGTACGTATGTTCTATCGACGAACCAGCCGTCTTTAATCTACCCTCGATGTCTTCATCCACATCGGGGCCGTCTTCCACAGAGCACATACTCACTGATAGCAGGATCCGTCGGTCACATCTGCTCCGCTGCCACCGTGGCCGCCTCCTCCTTCAGCATGACTCTGTCCGACCCAGAAGACCTGCTGCGAGACGTCGACGAGGCCAGATACAACGAGTGCTTACAGAAGTGCAAGGCCTGGCGGAACAGAGACAACGTGGCGCCGCAAACGCCGCAAAAAGCACAAGATGATTCTCAGGACGGAGAGGTCGAGTACGTCGAGCCCGAGTTAACGGCAGAAACAGGCCAATCGCTGGGGAAAGCGCAGTCGGGCGAGAATGACACCACAGCCGAGACGACAGGTGGACAACCTGACGGGACAAACGCCATCAAGGGCCGGATATACAAGATGGGTGATTTCGTGGACACGGATGCGGTCAGTATCTTCTTCCTCCATCGTAGGCCGTGAAGCCGTCTGGTACCCAAGTTGGGCAATGGAATAGGCGCTGACTGTTGCGTTTCGCGAGCGCAGATCATCCCGGCACCGTTCTGTTCCAGCCCTACCGACGAGGCCCTGGGCTCGCACTGCTTCGAATACGTTCATCCCGAATTCCGCGAGCACGTCCGCGAGGGATACACCGTCGTCGTGGGCGGGAAGGCGTTTGGGTGCGGGTCTTCCAGGGAGGAGGCTGCCCGTGCTCTGAAGGGTGAGTCTCCTTTTTTCTTTTCTTTTTCTTCCTTGATACATAGCACAAGCATTCCACGCTCTGCTTCTCTATGTGTCGTTTAGCGTTAACACGTCGCGGTCGCAGGAATCGGCGTCAGGTGCGTCATCGCGAGGTCCTTCTCCTTCATCTTCGGGCGCAACATGCCCTCGATCGGGCTGCTCGGCTTCGTCGTCGCCGACGAGGACTTTTACCGCCTCGCGGAGCACGGCGCGGAGATCGAGATTGACGTGCGGGGGCGGTGCGTGCGCGCGGCCGGCAGGCGGTTCTCGTTCCGGCTGGACGACATGGAGCTCAGGCTGGTCGAGAACAAGGGTCTCGCGGAGGCCTTTCGGCGGTATCGCGAGGGCGTCTATGATGCCCTGTGCTCTTCCGAGGGCACGCGCTCGAAGGGACCGTCTACGGCGTCGCTGGCGGAGGTTTCGATGCAGCGCGAAGGGGCGGGGGAGTTGGATTGGTAGGGTTTGAGGAAGCAGACTTTTGCAGCACTGTTGAGATGTGAGATGGGTGTAGGTAGGCCTGGTGAGGAGTTGAATTGTTATCGAAAAGGACAGAGATAAGAGTGATCATGCGAGAAAAGAGACACATTCGGTAGACTTCTCGTTCCAGCCGTCGAGTAATGGTAGAAATAGATCTGCCAGTGTCTTTATTCATCATATTCGATGCTCCGCTCTACCTCTGTTAATCTACATATCGATGGAAGACCCCCAAGACCACAAAAAAAGTTTGCGGTCATTGATATATCCATACCAATCAATGATGATGTATTGAATGTGGCCTCGGTCAGTCCAGTTTCCTTCTACTCAGCCGCACCCTGATGCCTCCCTTGGGCACCTTGGTCCCCGTGCCTGGCAAACCCTGGGGAGCTTTCATCCCACCTCCCTGGCCGTCCACAGATTGAACGTCGTAAAGAGTGATAAAAGCAGCCGCGACAGCCAAAACCTGCTTCTCGGCATACGTCCGGCCACGGCACATGCCGGAGCCGATCCCCCAGGGCTTCATGCAGCCAAACCGCGCGACCTTCTCTCCCGTGGCGGGATCGATCTGGAGGAACCGGTCGGGGACGAACGTCTTCGGGTCCGGGAAGACGGCCGGGTCGTGCTGGACGAGGTGGTGAAGCGCCGTGACCCAGCTCCCCTGCGGGAGCGTATGCATCTTTGGCTTCTCCGAGCCGGTGGGCATGGGCACCTCGACCGACCTGTACACGTGGCGCACCGAGGTCGCCTCGTTCGTGAGGCGGAACGTCTCGTACAGGGCCGCCTTGAGCATCGGGCACTTCCTGTGGATGGCGATGTGGTCGAAATGCGTGATCTCGGGCCGGCCCGTCTCCTCGCTGCGCCCGACGACGACGTACGGGGCGACCTCGTCGCGGAGCCGGCGCAGCAGGTCCGGGTTGCAGCATATGAAGATGGTGAGCCACGACGTCGCCCTCTGCGTGTTGCTGTTCTGGCCGAGCAGCAGGCTCGTCTCGATGACGCCGCGGTGGTACAGGCCGACGCCGTGCTTGCGGAACACGTCGCTGCGCCCGAACGACACGGCGGGCACGTCGCTCAGCTCGTCGGGCCCGATGCTGCCGTCCTGGTAGTCCGAGATCTTCTCGAAGAGCGCGCCCACCCGCCGCGTCATCCTGGTGCGGGCCGCGTCGCCCTCCCTGAAGGACCGCAGGGGCAGCCACCTGGGCAGGCCCAGGCTGAGGTAGAGGACCTGCTCCTCGAACTTCCAGAGGTCCTCGATGCACTCGGGGTAGTCGTCCAGCCACTTGTCCCCGAACAGCAGCGAGATGGCCAGGTGGGCCCCGAAGTCCCGCAGCAGGTTCATCAGGTCGACCTCGACCATGCCCGGCTGCTCCGCCGTGTCGGGCCGGATGACCTTGACGCCCGCGGTGCGCTCCCAGCCCTTGAGCAGCGTCTTGTCGCTGCCGTCGACGTAGGACACCAGGTTCGACATTCTCTTTGGGATGTTTCCCGACCCCAACGCGTTCGCCGCACCTTGCTCGTTTAGAAAGGTGCGCTCGAGAGCGCTGAGGAGATCCTTGTACGACGACTGCCAGTACGTGTGCAGCACCTCGCCCTCCTCCTTGCCAGTCCCCCCGACGCGCATGAAGAGGCTCCACATGACCGTCCTGGTCTCGAGAGCGTGGTTGGGTTGGCCGGCGACCAGCAGCTCCCCGCTGATGTCTGGGTCGTAGATTACTTGGTGCTTCGCGGTGAATCCGTACAGAGGACCGCCAAAACGCCGGAAGATGTTCCTGGGATGGTCATGTCACGTCAGTCACAGATGAGCAGGCTCCATAGAGAACGGGAAGCGAAGCAGACGCAAACCTACCGTAGCTTCCGAGCCCTTCCTCCCGCGGTCACGCACACGCTGGTGAGGATGATGTCGAGCGGCATCACGGCGGGAAGCAGAGGCCGGGTTGTAGCAGACGTCCGGAAAAGGCGGAAAAGGAACCAGAAGACGAAAGGCAGCAGCCAAAGCTTCGGGCTTGTAGGCGCATGAGCCAATATGCCAGGCCACCCGGCAGAAGAGAATCCATGGCGCTCTTCGTCCATCGTAGTCTCGTCGTTATGTGGTCGCCGCGAAGAAGAGGTGCTATGAGAAATCGGTACAACACCAAAAGATTGATTCAAATGTACAAGGTGAATTGCAAATGGGCAACGTTTGACTTCACACTAGTCGGCGAGATTCCTTGATGGCGGTGTGCGGCAGAAGGACGTGATGCCAACCAGGGGTGAGACGGATGGAAACTTGACTTCCATGCCACGTCTCGGCAGCTTTGTATGACCGGGAATGACTGACATTTCGTGGAAAGGAAGAAAAAGTATATGTAAGTGCCTACGTGTGCTAATAATGACATGAGATGAGCGCCGAGTCAGTCTGTGTACATGTGAGCATAACTCTAAGCAGATTGAAGAATTGGCAGTTGGGCTGGTGACCTCATGTGAAAACAAATCGCAGTAAATTCCTCTATGATACAGACGAGTTTACTGCTAATTGGTTATGCTTCATCCATAATGGCTTCGACTACCAAAACACTCTGCATACTCTTGGGCTGCATTTTGACGGCCTCGGTGGTGATACTATGGATACTGCACAACCGCCATCCCACCTATGACGGTCTACCCTGGGCTGGCCTGAGAAGGGAGCTGTTTCCTAAGCTCCGAGCAAGCCTGCGTCACAGGCGTCACGGCCTACATATCACGGTGGAAGGATACAGAAAGGCAAGTCTGACCATGCAAAAAAGAACAACAACTGGGAGGACACCCAGGCTCTGCGAGGACATGACAACTCATCTTGCTTGCAGTTCAACAAACATGGAGTGCCATTCGTGACGCCGCTGTCAACAACCAAGCCGATGGTGGTTGTGCCGCCATCCGACATCGAATGGTTATCGAAAAGACCCCGATCTGAAGTCGTGCCGCCCCAGATGGTCATCCACCCGGACCTGGTGCATTATTACCTGCCCATGATGCCAGCTGGCGAGTTCACGCACATGCCGACCATCAACGTCGACCTGAAGAAGATCACACCGGACGTTATCTGGCGGCAAGTTATTGATAGCATCCCAACTACATGTAGCGTCGATGCCAGCCCATCGGACGATGGCTGGGAGACCAAGCCCCTCTTTGAACTTTTAGGCGGCATTGTCGGACGCGTATCCGTAGGCATCTTCCTATCGAGGAGCCTCAGCCGCGACGCGGAATTCGTCAGGACTATGATCATGTACGGCGTGGCCTTCAACAGCTTCCCGTACCAGCTCCACGACGCCATCCCCAAGCCGCTGCGGCGGCTCTACGTGCCCTTGATCGCGGCCCCGTCGAGGTACTACCTGCGAAAGCTCCAAAAGTCGCTGCGTCCCGTCGTCCAGGAACATCTCGACGGCACCGAGGCCGACGAGGACCGAGACACCGTGCTCCACCACCACGTAAAGTGGGCGCAGAGGTCGGCGAACCCGCAAGATCGCGACCCCGCAGTCATCATATCGCGGCTGGCCCTGATGATCGGCGCGCTCGCGCTTCCGACCGTCTACCAGAGCCTAAGCGACGCCGCGACCAACCTGACGCGGCGAGTCCCGGGAGACGACCACGGCCAGTCCATCCAGGCCGTGCTCCGACAGGAGGCGGCCGAGCTGTTGGGAAAGGGTTCACCGGATGCGATGCCGAAAGACTACGCCCGGGGTCTTGTCCGCATGGAGTCCTTTCTCAAGGAGACGCTGCGCTACCACACCTTCAACGGGTTCGGCCTCGGCCTGAACCGGGAGGTGGTGGCGGAGAGCGGCTTGAGGCTCCCATCCGCCAAGGACGGTCCCACGCTGCCCAGGGGAACTTGGTTGACGGTGGCGTACGACGCCATCCACCGCGACCCGGAGAACTACGAGGCGTGCCATGAGTTCATGGCGTGGCGCTTCGTGAGCTCAGATGGAGAGAAGGCTACCGAGCTGACGGACACGAGCGACACGTATCTGCCCTTCGGCCGGGGGAGAGATACCTGCCCGGGCAGGTTCTTTGCCGCGGACTACATGAGGCTGGTCATGGTGTATCTCGTACACAACTTCGAGTTCCGGGCGCCGGGAGGGATGCCCAAAGGGCCTGCTGCGTCTACATGTATTGACGTCAAGCCTCGGCAGGGCGGCCACGTCAGGTGAATGCGCGACTGGGCGAGGAATTATAACTTAAATGTGGTGCGGTGCCATCTTTCAATCGTCTTAGGAATTTCAGGGCCTAATGAATGTGGTTGGCGTCTGGTGAAAAATCATGGCCGAGCCTGCAAGAAACATGCCTGGCTGATACTTATCCAGTCACATTCACAAATTTCCGCTGAGGGTTCTAAATACCGTATAGCTGCTCTGACGAATACTAGAGAAGACACGACCAAATGTACGACAACCGTGAAAGCTCATATCTCATCGTTGAGGCTAGAAAGTGTAGGCGTCGGAACTGACATCAACCTAGTTTCTGCTGTCTTCTTTGTAGGTAGCGGTCAAACATCATATCTTATTTCAAGTGGGCGCGGGCATGAGCTTCTATAGGTAAAAGATAGCCTGGTGTATTTTCCAAGACCCTGCATCTATCCAAGTCAAGGTAGAGAAGCTAAAGCGGCCACCACTGCGTCGCCAAACTCAGACGTTGAGGCTGAACCACCAAGATCCGGAGTCCGCAGGCCGCTTTCCAACGTCATGCTGACAGCCCTCTCTATACGAGCAGCAGCCAGAGGCATGCCCAGTGAGTACTTCAACATCATGCCAACAGAGAGGATCATGCCAGCGGGGTTGACAATTCCTTTGCCAGCAATGTCCGGCGCTGAACCTGCACGATGGTTCGTCAGTGAAAGTCAATGACAGAGACCGGGAGCTCGTCTCTGGAGCTCTTCATGTGTAGGTAGGTAGGTTACCTACCGTGGATAGGCTCATAAATACCACGCACTCTGCCCCCACCCTCCACGTCCTCGGGAATGCCACACAAGCTGGCGCTGGGAAGCAGTCCGATACTGCCGACGATCGCGGACGCCTCGTCGCTGATGATGTCTCCGAACATGTTGCTCGTCAGCACCACGCCGTTCAGCTTGGTCGGGTTGCTCGCCATGACCATGGCGGCCGTGTCGATCAGCATGTGCTGCAGCCGGACCCGCGGGAACTCCGCTGCCATGACCTGGCTCACGACGCCCCTCCAGAGGCGGCCGCACGACGCGAGGGCGTTCGCCTTGTCGAGGCTGGTGACGGGCAGGGGCGGGTCGGCGGCCATCGCGAGCTTGCCGGCCAGCCGGGCCGCGCGCTCGATCTCGACCCTCGTGTACGAGTCCGTGTCGGCGGCTGCGTTGAAGGTCCCGTCGTGCTCCGTCTTCGCGCCGAAGTACATGCCGCCCGTCAGCTCGCGCACGATCGTCATGCTGGTCCCGCTGCACCGCTCCGGCTTCAGCGCGGACTGCGCCACGAGCGACGGCGCGGCGAAGCCGATCGGCCGCAGGTTCCCGAAGGCGTCCATGGCCTTGCGCAGCCGTCCGAGCCCGGACTCTACGGGCACCTCTGCCGTGGACCACTTCTGAAGTTACGGGAGGGGCGGTGCCCCGGGAGGTCAGCCATATTGAACCACAACCAATTCCGGGGCAAGGGCTGCCGCATCCGCGTCCTTACCGGTCCTCCGACAGCGCCGAGCAGAACGGCCGACGATGATGCGGCCTCGGCTAGGGTTTCATCAGATATGGTGACTCCATCGGCGTCCCAGGAGCTCTATCGAGTACGACGGAACGGACTGTGTAAGTGGGTGTGCCTCATTCACGATGTTCAGGTGTTCTGAAGGCCGTCACTCACCCCGCCAATGAGACGGTACTTCAAGTTGAATTTCGTCTCTTCGGTTTGACGCTCAATCTCACGGAGGACCTTTTTTTAATCCGTTGTCAACAAAATACGGCAACGCTGGAATGGGAATCTTGGCTAGAGCACGCCGGCACTCTCGTGGGAAATGAACACACCTTGACACCCTCACGAACTACCTAAACAGGATATGACGGTCTGTTAGAGTTCGGTGCTGCAGATAGGCCAGCCCCTGGATCGGGGGGGGAGGGAGGGAGGGGCAGCTGGTCTTACCTCAGGACCAGCATAGTCGCCCTCGAAAACAACAATGTCATGTTCAACGGCCATATTGTCTTTGTTGTTTATTTGCCCCTGCTTTACCTAGGCAACCAGGGTATGAGTCAGTAGGATGAATTGATTGACTTTACAAAATCTATGGACGTGGAATGGCGTGCCGAGGTTGGGGTCGGTGTTGGAGTTTGGAGTCCATCTGCACCGCCGGTGCCACATAACAAACCCAAAACTCTCTTTTTGTGTCTTACTACACATGTAGTAATACATATTACGTGGGTTGATCAGGCAGGCTGCTTACGAGACTGACATGACTTACACAGAAATAACAAGCCCCGTAACCAGATGGACGTTGCTCAATGCATCGCTATCATCGTCAGCTCAAACAAACCTTCAACAGGGACAGATAACGCATTACGTGAGGTGACCAGCGAGGGTCATGAACCTGGCCCCAAATCGCGCCGCTATCCAATTGCAAATTGGCTCCACCCCTGGCCCTGTGTCCTCAAGCGTTTGGCATACTCGATCAGTATCTATCTGTAGTTTGCTATGTACAACTGTGCTCGACAGTACCTCGCCGAGTCGAATATGCCCGAGAACGTGGATTGCCGCCCAGTGCGCACGACTTTAAACTTTATCAAGGTGAAGGAAGATGGCTCGGACGATTTCGTGGCCTACATGGACAAGCCAGAGACACATGCCAAACCTTGTGACAACAGAGAGGTGACTGTCTTCGACGTCAGCGGCCACGAGGAGCACTTTACGCTTGAGCGGCACGGCTTCCAATGGCTTCGCCACACCTCAGGAGTCAAGGATTTTGAAGACGAAGGGCTCATCAAGGAGGTCTACTATGCCGAGACGGAGCAGCTGCTAAGCGACTTGTGAGTATTATCGCCTTGCAAGACCCCTCTCTCGCCTCGCAGTTGCTTGTCCCGGTCCCGGTCCCAGCATGGACTCTCGCTCTCACTCTAACAGACTGTATTAACCGCTGCAGGCTCGGTGTCAAGCGCGTTGTGATTGCCAACCACAAGACCCGCTACGGGGACCGGGCTGATCATCCAGGACAGCCCTGCCACAAGGTGCACTTCGACTCCTCCATCCCCTACGCCCACCGGCTCGTCCGCGAGTTCTTCCCCGCCGAGGCCGAGGAGCTCTACAAGTCCCGCGTGGTCATGGTCAACGTCTGGCGGCCCCTGGGGCCCGTCCTACGGGACCCGCTGTGCGTGGGCGAGGCCCACAGCGTGCCTCCCGAGGACGAGGTCACCATCACCATCCAGCACAGCACGGACGAGTCCATCCCGAAGATGGAGACGAACGAGGTCCGGCACGGCGAGGGCCACAGGTGGTTTTACAAGTCGGGCATGGGACCCGACGACGTCTTGGTCTTCAAGACGTTTGACAGCAAGACGGACGGCAGAGCCAGGAGGGTGGCGCACTCTGCCTTTCCAGAAACTCCAAACGACGAAAAGGCGCCCGGGAGACGGAGCATCGAGCTGAGAGCCTTTGTTCTCTACGACAACGAGGCCTGGGATTAGAGTCACGTTCATGGCACATGACATGTAAATATATATATATACACATTTGTTCTCAGGCGGCAACCACGTTTACTGCTTAAGGTAGTTGATTGAAATTCCCATTGCAGATCGTTCCAAGCAGATGGGCAATAGAAAAATCATATTTGTTGCCTAACAGCTTTACTTAGACTGCACAGATAGGCCAGAGAACGATGATCAATGTGTCTGTCTACCTATCTACCGCTGCTTATTGTTCTAGCCTGAGCCCTTCCTACCTAATGCTCGCGGAACTGTAAATGCTCGGTAACCTGTCCAGTAGCGCAAAGCGCCGAGTCAGCTTGGGTATTTGATGTATGTAGGTGTAGGTGTTACTTACGATGCATGCCGAGAGGACAGCGCGTACTGCCGCCTCGGCCTCTCCATCACCAACGCCAACGCCCCAGCCCGTGACCGTATCGAGCGCGGTGAGCTTCGCATAGGCCACGGTGCTGCCCTGGAGAGGCTGGGTTGCCGATCGATCCAGGCTTTCGTACTGTAGAGATATTTCGGTCTGCTTGGGGAGGTTCAACAACGGTGCCAGAGCCGCCACCTGCCTCTCCGCCGGGAGGCCGTTCGTCCTCGAGGAGACCGACAGGATGCCGTCCAACTCCAGTATCTCCGAACCGCCGCCCGCGGCCACCAGAAAGGCGGGCTCGGCGTTCTTCCCCAGCCGGTCGACGCGGTACAGGTCGCAGAAGGCCTGGCAGACGTTGCGGGTGCTGATGCTCTTGCACTCCTCCTCGGCCCGCTCGGCGAGCTGTTGCACGACCTTTTGGAAACCGCGCAGAAGCTCGCAGGGCACGCGGGAGATGCCCAAGGCGTGGCGGAGAACCCAGGAGATGCCGGACTTGCCGCTCTGGCTGGTGATGCCGACGACGCACTCGACGATGTCGCGGCCCACGTCGGCCGGGTCGAGGGGCAGGTACGGGACCCTCCAGCTCCCGCCGCCGCCCGCTGCCGACTTTTTGCGCGCCTCGAGGCCCTTGGACACGGCGTCCTGGTGGAGCCCGCTGAAGGCGCGGAAGTAGAAGGCCCCGGCGTAGGGGGTCCGCGGGTGGACCGGGATGCCGGTGATGTCGGCGTACGTCTTGGCCACCCGGTCGAGGCGGGTCAGGTCGACGACCGGGTCCAGGCCCAGGGTCATGGCGTTGGCGGCGACGACGACGATGTCGACGTTGCCCCCGCGCTCCCCGTGGCCGAAGAGACAGCCGTCCACGCGGTCGGCCCCGGCCAGGCAGGCCATCTCGGCGGCCGCGACGGCGCACCCCCGGTCGTTGTGCGGGTGCACCCCGAAGCGGTACGTCTCGCGGTGCGAGAGGCGTCCCAGCAGGTACTCGACGCGGTCGGCGAAGACGTTGGGGGGCGATACCTCGACGCTCGCGGCGACGCCGAGGACCATCTTGTTGTCGGCCGTCGGCCCCCACGCCGACTTGACCGCCTCGGCGCACCGCCCCACCGAGTCGACCCGGGCGTTGGAGAAGTCCTCGAAACCGAAGCTGAAAGTCCACTCCGTGCCCTCGGCGTAGGGGCCGCCGTCCTTGACGAGGGACCGCACGTAAGCGGCGCAGGACCGCGCCCGCTCGATCCACTCCTCCTCCGTCATCCCGAGCACCACCTCGCGCAGGTAGTCGCTGCAGCCGATGTAGGTGAACACGTTGGCCCTCTTGGCGCCGTGGAGGGCCTTGACGGCCTCGAGGAGCGCCTCCTTGCGACAGGGGGAACAGACCTGGATCCACACGTCGTCCGGTGCGAGACCGGGCGTCTCGACCACGTGGCGAACGAATTCTTGGTCCGTCTTGGAAGCGCCGACGAAGCCGAGCTCGATCTCCTTGAAGCCCATCGAGACCAGTTGCTTGAAGATTTCCACTTTCTGGTTAAACGTCTATTGATCACACAACGATTAGTCAACTGCTCCTGCTGCTGCTGCTGCCAGATAGATAATATGTTCAGTGCAGTGAGTGAAGGGTCAAGTCTATGATGAAGTCCGGTCCTAGGCTGCGTACCATCGGAATAGGCAAGGCTTGATTGCCATCGCGCAGGTCGTGCGATAGGAACTCCGGGCACTTCGTCATGGTTCTGGATGGCCATTGGCGATCATGAAGAGGCACCGGGGGCGGCAACCTGCCGCCATACTTGGCTTGAATTGTCGCGGCATCGATCATTGTGTGACTACCTAAGTTGACGAGTTGCAAACTGGAAGAATAATTGTCATGTGACACACAGGTTGACTTTGACCTTGCCTTGAACTTGGAGTGACATCGGCCTTTATTCTTTTAACCCACCGCCGTCAGAGGAGTGTATGAAACTGACAGTAGTAGAACCTAAACAACTTGTGTGAATGTGAATAACATGTGGAGGGTGATTGATGACTTCCCGATACAACCCATGTATAACGTGAGCTCACGTCTGCAACATAGTACGGTTAACTGCACAAAACGCTGGGATATGTATGTATTGATTGACTTTTTCTCCTTTTGGCTTATGTCACTGCGTCACCATAATCACTCATGGAATGAATCTTGTGTACAGTAAAGCACGGGTAGGCAGGCATCTCTCTAGTATTTCATAAGACACCACGGGTTTCGTTGTACAGCATTTGGCCTCCGGTCTCCAACCTACGCGTGGGTTCCATGTCTATGTATTGGAAATCCAGTGACTGACGACGTCATGCCATCCCTTGAGCCCAAGGCCGAGATCCGTATGTAATACATACCTCGATTTCTTTCATCAGTGTCCCTTCTTTTTCAAGTACTAAAGTCTCTTCAATGCAGGCTCGGTGCATCATGATGATGGAAAGGATTCGGGTAAGCAAGCGTGCTTGTCTCTACTGTTCCACGTCCATCATGTAATACATACCATACCACACCGCTAACCGGGGCATGTTCGCAGTCAACGGCCACGTGCAATGCGTCTTCAATGCGCGGACAGGCCAGTGGGCAGCACCCGAGTTCGTCGAAAGCCCGGCAATCTTGGTCCACGGGCTCGCGCCCGGTCTCAACTACGGCCAGCACATCTTCGAGGGCCTCAAGGCGTTCCGCCGCCCGGACGGCCGGATAGCCGTGTTCCGGCCCGGGGACCACGCGGCGCGCTTCCAGCGGTCGGCGGCCTTCCTCGACATGCCCCAGGTCCCCCAGCCCTTGTTCCTCAAGTGCGTCGACCTGGCCGTTCGCCGGAACGCCGAACACGTGCCCCCCCACGACCCGGCCGGCGCCTCCTCGCTGTACATCCGCCCGCTGGAGTTCGCGTCCTGCGAGCAGATCGGGCTGGACCCGCCCGACGAGTACGTCTTCTGCGTCTACGTGCGGCCGCACTCCGGGCTCCACGGCGCCGGCGCCGCCGCCCGCGGCCTGAGGGCCCTGGTCGCCGACGGCATCGATCGCGTCGCGACGAGGGGCTCCGGCAAGGCCAAGACGGGCGGCAACTACGCCTGCATCCCCAAGTGGTCACGCATCGCCAGGGAGGAGGGGTGCCACCTCCTGCTGCACCTGGACAGCCGCACGCAGAACCGGATCGAGGAGTTCTCCACGTCCGGCTTTGTCGGCGTGCGTGAGGACGGCGGCCGGCAGCCGGTCACGGTACTGGTTTCGGAAGGTGATACGGTGCTCGACAGCATCACCGTGGACTCGATCGCGGTCCTTGCCGGGTCGTTTGGGTGGAGGGTTGAGAGACGATGGGTAAGGCACGCTCGTAGTCCCAACCGGCTACCTCTCTGTCCATCATCTCTGCATGCCTTAGACTGCGTGATTCTCGAGGCTGACCAGTTATCGTCGTCTGCGTGTGTCAGATCGACCT
Source organism: Colletotrichum musae (assembly GCA_027406025.1). Taxonomy (NCBI): domain Eukaryota; kingdom Fungi; phylum Ascomycota; class Sordariomycetes; order Glomerellales; family Glomerellaceae; genus Colletotrichum; species Colletotrichum musae. Next base: position 1,377,146 of record JANVYC010000002.1, on the reverse strand, counting down.
AGTAGAACTCGAGACCATGGTGGAGGTTATGGCAGCGGGCACTGCGTCAGGAGCGTTGTCCGTCAGCCAGATCTACCGAAAGTCGACTGGCGAGACGCTCGACTACGCTTCGGGCGGCTGCTACCATGGCAGAATATCCGCGGCCCTGAGAGGAATACAGACAGGGGCTGAGCAAGATCGTTTTGGCTGGTGCAGAATCGTTGATGTAGACTAGAACATATATAATATATCTATGTCTCTGTATACACCATATTTGCACTGGTTGATTAAGATCGTTATTGCCGGCGTAGAGTCGTTGTTGTGGATTAGCACGCATGTAGCACATATTGTCTAACTTGACAAACGAAGTTTGGCATTCATGCGGATTAGCGTGTACATCGTACATCTCTATCTATATGGATACACGTCGTTTAGCATCTAAACCTGACTTGACATGTTGCGGTTCAAGTTCCCGTCCCTCGCCAATGTGACGCTCTATCGCAATCGTGTGGCGGTGCGCTTTCACATCGTCTGTGTCGTTGGCCGAAATCCGCTGCGGAAGCTCATGCACCTGACGCACTACGGGATCCAGCTCGTTACAACAGACGTCAGGATCGGCCTGCGGCGGCTTCTTCAGAGACGTCCAGGGAAGGAAGAAGGCCGTCGCGAAACCCACGATGCCCAGGACCATCGAGACCAGAAAAACGCGGGTCAGGGCCCCGTTGTATATCTCCAGCGCCCGGCCGAGTTGCTCCGGCGGCACGCGGCTCTGCAGGTAGGCCCTGTTGATCCTCGTACTGGACGCCGCGTCGAAGCCCGGAAGAACGGTGGAGAGGCCCGAGAGCCGGGCGAGCAGGACGGCCTGGTCCACGGCGATCAGGATGGCGGCCGAGGCGTGCCTCACCACGGCGAGGGCTGCCATGCCGGCGGGGAAGTCCTTCTCGTCCAGCTCGGCCTGGGCGCCGACGGCGCCCTGCTGGGTCGCGAACCCGTTTCCCAGCCCGAAGACGGCGCCGTACACCATCCAGGACGCCGGGCCGCTGTCCTGCCGCAGGTTCCAGAGCAGGCCCGAGCCGGTCGCCATGACGGCCATGCCCACTATCGTCCCCGGAGGCAGGTAGTGTATCACCCACACCAGAAGCCCGCTCACGACGGCACCGACGATGGACGCGCCGAGGGTCGGCACTATGCCAACGGCCGCTTGTAGGACGGAGTCAGTTGCCAGCCCCTGTATCCAGATCGGAAACTTTGCGCGTGGGATTGGAATGTCAGCATGGCACGCACCTGGGAGGGGGGTTGTTTGCTCACATAGTACGCCGTTGGGAATGACGAGCCAGCCTGCGTGAACAGCCAGACGAGGTTCGTGACAAGATGCCGATTCTTCAGCAGCCGCGTGGGGAAGGTGGCCCGCTCCCCCTTTCTATGCTGGTCCACGCCTGCGACGACGAAGAGGGCGACGGACACCAGGAGGGGTGCCAGGACCACGGCGTCGGTCCAAGAGCTTCTCACGCCGGCCGAGTTCAGCGCCACCAGCAGACACGCCATGCCGCCCGCGATGAGCAGTCCCCCAGGCAGGTCAAGCTTACCGACGACGTCTGCCAGTCGTGGTAGAATTCCGGACCGCTGTGTCGGGCTTGCCCCCTTCTTCTCTTTCAACAAGAAGATGAGAGAGGCCATTATGATGGCATCGACGGGCAGATTGATCCAAAAGCACCACGGCCAGCCCACCGTGTGGGTGATGCCACCCGCGACGAGGGGACCAGCCAGGACGGCCAACGTCTCTCCCGTGCCCATGATTCCGCCGTAGAAAGGTCGCTTGTACAAGGGCACGACGGATACCGTGAGGCTAGAGGGATGCGGGATTTGTCTTCAGCAAGCAACACCTTGAAAAGGGGGGGTGTGGAAACAGGGACAGGGAAGCAATGAAGGCGGGCGCCAGACATACAGCGTAGTCCCAACTTGCATGCCGGCACACCCAAGGCCGGCCAGGACCCTCCCGACGCAGAAGACGGGCGACGTCTTGGCGACGGCACAAGCAATCGAGCCAGCTGCCGAGACCAGGATCGACGCCAGGAAGACTTTCTTGTGGGACAGCGTGGCGTATATCTTGCCAAACGTCAACAGTGACGCGCCATTCGCCGCTAGGCTGCCGTGTCCCCGTGCGCTGTTAGTTTCCCAGGCTCGAATAACTTTTGTGTTCATCGCCTTGTTGGTGATGATGAATGGTGTTTTGAGGAGTGGTGGTTCATGTTGTAAGTGTAAGTGCAAGTGCAGGGGAAACCTACTACGCAGATCCCCACCATCCCACGTCGGCCAGCGAACGAAACTCCTCGGCCAGCGTCGGCGCTAGGATTCCGACAAAGCTCGCGTCCTAGGTGCGGCGATAAGTAAACGACACCATAACCAAAAAAGTTGTTGTTAACGAAAGCCCAACGTTCTGCGAAAAGCACGCACGCAGGCACGTATACCAGGGTCGGGGTCGGGTTCGGGCTCGGGTTCGTTCTTCGGGGTTCGGTGTATACCGCAATATCCGGTACACACCGCAAACTCCGGCTCTGGGGTGAGAGAAGGGAGGAAACTGAAAAGGGAGAATCCCCATCGCCGCAGGCTCTCTGGGCTCTGGATTGACTTTGTGGAAGACGGCTCACACACGAAGAGGGGGAGAAAGGGGGAGGGGGGGGGCTACCTACCATACCGATCGTTACCTGACCCAGCGTGAGTGCCACTACGATGGCCGACAAGTGCCAGCCTGAAAGATACTCGTGCTGCTGGCTCATCAGATGGTTGTTTCCAGGTAGTTTGCCGGCGCGAAGACTTTGCCGGTGTGTGGAAGTTATGTTACCAGGCTATCATTTGCATCATCAGATGACCCGTCTTGCTGCGAGGAACGCATCTTCCTTCTTGGGAGTACGTGGGACAGTGGCCTGTTGACGGCAGGGGAAGGAAGAGAGAAAGGAGGGGGAAAAGAATTTCGAAGAGCACAGCGCCCGAATCGCTGCTCGGTAGACGGGACAAGTGATTTGTTGGTCGATTAACACCGGGGGAAGGGGGGTTTCCGTCGCAGGTCTCGAAGAGAAGTCTCTCTCTGTCTCTCGCTCTCATTGTCTATCTCTTGATGGCCTGCCTCTAACCCCTACTGCGGAGGCTTCCAAGGCTGCGGAGACATCCGTGGCGAGTTAGTCAAGCACTGGTCTGCCGCCCCAAGGCCTGCTACCGATCGAGTCATCATGTGTGTGAGTTCGTAGCTTAAAACACTTCTATCTATAATCAGCAAAGACTAAACTTAGAGTAATTAGGTGCTGACTGTAATGAGTAAAAAAAACCTATTCTAACGTGTGTGCGTCGTGACAATGGGATGGGATCCTGGGGATCTGAAAGCCGTGGTTGGCTGGCTACACCTGCCTCATTGAGTCACGCGGTTAATAGGAACAAGACATGAAGTCGCCAGTACTTGACGTAACCACCTATTGTCTAATACATACATACGTGCGGAGTAGATGCTCGTATCAGCGCCGCGACAGCGGGAGAAGAAAAGGAAATAAGAAGAGAAAGCAGAGGAAAACTCTATTTTGATGAACCTCGGCATGTTTTTCTTTTGTTTATTTTTGCGTTGATACGAAGCTCTACGAACCCAGAAGCCTACCTTAATTCAACAGCTTATGTTACCATCTCTACTCGTGCTGTATCGATCAATCAACTCCATCCCCGCTACTCCCACTTATTGTCTAATCGGCGACTTGATCATATAATCATTGCAAGAAAAGACAAACATACAAGGATTTACCAAAAGTAGAGTTTTTCCTGCGTGTGAAGTAAAGACGGGCCTCGCTACCGAATCTGGAAAGACCGAGAAGAGAACTTAACGAAGCCATACCAACAGCTTAGTTACCTAGGCATGGAAAAAGACACCTCATCCATCTGTGTTTGTATGTCCTGTCCTGTCCTGTCCTCTCTGAGCCGCCCAACGGCCAAGCGAATCAGTTGACTGTCTCCTTTCACATGAGTAATCCCAAGGGGTCATATGAAGTAGAGTTTTTCTTTTGTCTGCTCACCCAAGAGCAAGTAATTCATCTCCGATTGATGTCAGCACCAGCCTTGATAAGAAGCTCTGCTATCTCCGTCCTCCCCATTTCAGCAGCCAAGTACAAGGGCGTGCGGTTCTGACGATCCGGCACGTGAATCCACTCCCGCCCCTTCTCACCTAGCTTCTCGCAGCACTCGAGGAGCACCTCCAGGAGGGCGACGTCGCCGTCCACGACCGATCTGTGGAGCAGGCCCAGCCCCGAATCGTCTTCGAGGGCCCCCAGGTCGGCGCCCAGCTCCAGACAGCACCGCAGGGTCTCCATCTGTCTCATCTCCACCGCCCACCATAGGCCCGTCCTGCCCGACTTGGACCGGGTCTCCAGGTCGGCGCCGTTCTGCACGAAGAGTCTCACCATCTGCACGTGGCCCCGCGCGATGGCCGCCAGGAGCGGCGTCGACCACTCGTCGTCTCCCACGACCGGCGGCTGGTGGTGGCCGGGGGTTCCTGGCCCTGCAACCCCCCCTACCTCGCGGCGGTTTTCGACGTCGGACGAGAGCCGCGATAGTGTGAGTTGTGATTGGTCCGCCGGGACAGTTGATCCCCTACACTCCGTCTCCGTCTCCGCCTGTGCCTCCCCGTGTGAGGATTGCGACGTCACGGGCCGCGGCGACGTCAAAGCGTCCGCCAACGTTCCGAACATGCTAGGAGACTCGGCACTGGTGCCGGTGCCGGTGCTAAGCAGCGGCTCGAGCGCGTCGGAACAGGAGGGTGAAGGGAATTCAAAGAAGTCGCCCGGCGAGACGGGAGTAAACTGGGTAAGGCAGAAGAAAAGAAGTCAACCACTGAGTCAGAGCATGCTCGGGGCGAGACCTCATGGGTCGCATCGAATGACAACTTACCGGTTCGACAACTTCCACTTGCCGCGTGGCACCACCTTCACCTGCTGGGGCCTCGCTCGTGTTCACGTGGATGGTGTCATCCCGTCCCCCCATTGTGATATCACGGACTTGCTGTTGCTGCCTTGCCGGCCCCGTCAGGTCGCCGCAGGTGGCCTCGAAGCTGCCGGGACTGTCGAAGCGGGTGGTGGCGTATTTGCCGTAGACATGTCGTTCGGACGACTCGAACCTCATCAGGGCTTGCTGGATGTCAAGTGGGACGACGACGTCTCCGGAGGCAGTTTCTTCAGTCGTGTTTCTCGCCGGCTGGGCATGGTCCCCGAATGGATGGTCCAGAGGAGAGCCGTGGTCGTGGTCGTGGCCGTGGCTGCACTGCACCGTGACATGGCAACGGTTTTGCAGGGCCTCGTGAGCGAGCAGCACTTTGCGGGCAGTCTCCAGACACTGCTTTTGCCGCTCCCCTATTCATTCAATGAGCCAAGAGCCCGAAGTTTCGTCGTTTCTGTCGATCAGGTGCAGGTGAAAGGGGTTGATATATTAGAAGAGAAAGAGGAAGAAGGTGGACAGGAAGTGAGGAAGGAAAAAGGGGGAGGGGGGAAGCCACGCGGGCGTGCAACCTACGGTAGTGACGTTGAGCAATCCGATTCTGGATCTTGCGCCTCTCATGCGTATCACCTCCCTGACTCTGGGACGTGGACTGTCCTCTTCTTCGGCCCATTGCCAGTGGCCAAGTACTTGTCATTGAGCGTACGCTTTTTCCCCCTTTCTTTCTTTTGGGCTTGACTTTGCTTCACCGCCTCAAAAGAGCGCAGCTGGGTCTTATGAGAGACGAGTTTAAACACCGTTATTAGGTTGTTGACTCGTTCGCTCCGGCGGAATTCTTCCTTTCCTGGGTTCCTGTCTGTTTCTTTTCCTTTTTTTGTTTGTTACACGCAAGCGAAACTCTCCAGGAGGGGCACGAAGGTTCGAAATTACCCCGTAGAAGTCTCCGATCTGCTGGCGCGACCGACTCGGGAAAATCCGATAGACGCCGCGCTGCTACGGACATCGATTCCCGATTCCCCTGGGCCCTAGGCCGGCGCAGCGGAAATCTACACCGCGGCAATTTGGTGCGCTTGGAGTTGTGATCGGCCGGCAGGGCATGCACAGACTCCAAACACGCACGAAGAAGGGAGTGGGTTAAGGTTATACTTCCAAGGCGTCATGCTCAATTCCCAAGAAACTTAAGAAAGAGATGTTCTGAGCTCGAACCACGTCCGCAACTCTGGACGCAACAATGCAAGGCACTCTACGGGAATATAGACCAATAATACACGGGTCTTCGGGGCGTTAGGGCGGAGTTCATTGTCATCCTTAACCTTCATATGCGAAGGGGTCGGAAGGTTTACTTGGTCTGAACCGCAGATGGCTTTTCGGCCGCCCACCCCCCACCCCCGAAACCCGGCCGCCCACCCCGCTGTTGAATTTAGACCAGCTGTTGAATCAAGACCGGCAGTTTTCCGATATTCCTCGCTGGCCTGGCGTCTAGTGTTTGTTCTATACAGGAGATAACACATAGCGTTCTGTCGGGCTCCTCGTCGTCGTCGTCGTTGTCGTCCTCGTCGTCGCATGACAGCACCATCCAGCTCTCTCAAGGTGACCGGCTGGCTTATCAACCATCACATTGGTTGTCATTTCGTGACTAAAGACCAAGAACAAGCCAGATCAATGTTCGCATTATACATATGCCTTACAATCCATTTCATGACTGGCCATTCCAGATAAATTCTATAAGTGACAGTTGCTTTGGGTCGTGGGTCCTGCAGGCCACAAACTTGAATCTCTCGTCTGCCTGGTGGAAAAGGTCCTGCCACTCCGATAGAGTACGCTCTTTCCCGTTGAACAACGCCATCATTGCCAAGTCATAACTCCTGTAGTTGAAAGCGGTCAGCGAGAAAGCGATTGCAAAAGTTGGAGGTCCGAAGTAGAAAAGGCAGGGAAAGGGGAAAGGCAAAGGTATCCAACGCGAAGCGCGTTTTAAAACTAAACGTAAGAGCACGGCTTGAAGAGACCCAGGGAAAAAAGAAAGGGGAAAAAAAAGGGAAGAGATGGGAGGGACTCACAACGCAGCTTTGATTACTTCCCGAGGCACGGCATCCGCCATGGGTATCACCAACTCGTTCAGCACCACTCTCGCACCGGGACGCAACGCCAGGACGAGGCCGCGTATGATCTTCAGCGCGTTGTCGTCGCTCCAGTCGTGAAGGATCCAGCGGAAGAGGTAGATGTCGGCGTCCTTGACCGGCTGCGGAGAGAAGAAGTCGCTGCAAACGCTGCGGTCAGCCAGACAAGACATGTCTTTGTGTGCGTGGTGCAGAGCAGGTTCCTTACTGGGCCATGAACCGCACTCTCTCCCGAAGCTCGGGAGGGAGAATCTCCCGTCCTCTCTCGCAGTTCTCTTCCGAGTCCTGCACGACGAAGCGCGCGGTAGGGGCCATGCAGGCCGCCCGAACGGCCAGCCCCCCTTGTCCGCCGCCGACGTCCACTATCGTCCGTCCTTCGATCCGGGCCTCGCCGAAGAACTCGCCCAGGAGGCCGTCTTCGTCGGTGAACTCGTGCGTCATGGCGGCGTGGAACCGTCTCGCGACCTCGGGCTCTCGCGAGTGGACCTGCCACAGGCTCTCCCGCTGCGACAGCGACGGCACGACGGCGTCCCCGTTCTCTGCGGCGGCGGTAGCAGCGTCGTCCGCGAACGCTACGTGGCGGTCCAGGTTCGCCAGGGCGGAGCCCGTGTCCCTGGGATCCAGGCTGCCGGGGAACCGCTGCAGGGCGTCGCCCAGCCTCATGCCCGCGGGCAGCATGTCGAGCATGCCGTACGCGACGAGGTCCCTGACGGCGGGCTCCCGGACGAGCAGCGCCGACGTCGGGGTGTGAGCCACGAAGCCCGGGGTCGGCTCGCAGAAGATGCCGTGGGCGGCGGCATGGCGGAGGATGCGGCGGACACAGGACTCGTCGAGCCGCGGGTGCGTCGCGGCGGCCACGGAGGCGAAGGGCGTCCCGGAGGCGGGCCGCAGCGGCACCAGCTCCGCCAGCCGCAGCTGCGTGACGAGCCGCAGGATTACTGGTTTTGTCCAGTCGACGACGAGCGGGAGGACGGGGCCACCGAGGAGGCCGCGCAGCTCCTCGCATGCGGCCATCGTGCTCTGCCGCGAGTGCTCGGCCGCCGCATCTGGTATGGGCATCCAGGGGGCGCTGTCGATGTCGCTGCCCTCAGTGCGCTCCGACAGTCCATGCTGCTGCAGGTAGGCGTCGACGGCGGCCGCGTGCTTGGCGATGCTGCGGGCAAGCTCGACGATTCTCGTAGTCGGGGCCATTAGGGAGGGAGGAGGGGGTCTAATTGATATTTCAACGTCTAATTGCCCTGCTGCCTCTGCGAAAGTCCATTCTGGGTATTGACGGCTTTGTATGTTACGGTTTGCAGAGTTTACAGACCGCCAACACTCCAGATCTTGTTCGAGCCGCGGTTTGATGACCTCAATCCCAATATTGCCCGTGCGGAACACACAGCACGGGATAAGACGAATCGGAACCCGGCGTGAAAGCAGCGAGCGCCCGGGGTCACCGTTCATGCCATCGATTGATCAGCAGCATGCGGATCAGCGGGCTTAAAATTCAGCCTAATGCTTATGTTCACCTCCCTTCACATCCTATCAAAATCCGAAAGTTGGTGTGAAAAGGAGCCCCTCCAACTTTCGTTGTCATGGTATGGGGGCAAAAGGGGACGGGGCAGGGGATGAGGCAGATGCTTACGAATATTTGTTATTATCTACTTAGTCATGAGAAAAAAGGTGTGATTTGTAGGGGTTCCAAGGAACCGGGAAAGACAGGGCGGTGCTTGTAGGTTGACTTGAGGAGCAGTCAACGGTTGATATGGCTTTTAGAGTTTCGTTCCCCAAAAGGCATTGGGCGTGTGTATGTGTGTGTATGTGTGCTTACGGTCGAGAAGCTTACTGGCTGCTAGGCTCGGATGGGAAAGCGAGTGACTCGTTGGAAGTGATGATTCGGCCTACGGTGTTGTCTAGGTTTGCAGGCTTTACAACACCTTGCCTTGCCGTTGTCGTACATGTATGTTGCAGGTCCGTGGCTGCGTGCTGATGAGAAAAGTTCGTTACCGAGGTGATTAAACACATACATCAACATAGAGTCAAAAGGCACGATTAGTCGTTCTCTAGACTTAAGTGAAGCAGACAAGTGCAGAATTAGGACAAAGTAACACATCCTGTCCCCCTTTTGCGCAACCGAACAAATCGTTTGATGCTGGCCATGCCCACTAACACGGCGTACAGCATGAACTCAACTAGAAAGCCCAACCATGACAGCAGCGGGCCGGGCTGCGTGCTTCGAGACCTGCCAGGCGGGGATCGAAGCGACAGCGACGCGGTGCGGAGCATTGGATGGCAGGGGGAGACGGCAGCCGCAACCGAGACAGAGATCAACACGGCCTGGTGCGTGATGCTCCATCTATACGCCAACAGCGACGACGTCTACTTCGGCTGTAGGCGCGGTGGCAGCGGCGACGGGGAGTCAACGTACTCGGTCGTGTCCTGCACCATCCACGAGTTGGACACGTTGGGAGACGTCGCCGCCGCGATCTCGCGGCACTTGGAGGAGAAGCCGGCGCGTGAGGAACCCCAGTCTGGGCCTATCTCTCGGAACGTCAACACGGAGATACGGACGACCATGCACGTAAACGGTGGCGAGCAGCAAGGCAGCGCGGCGGAGCTGCTGCCACCGGACGTCGACCTCGCGCTGGATGCTTCGAAGGACCGGAAGGGCACCGTCAGCATCTACAGGATGGCGTACCGGCCGAGGCTCATGTCCGGCAGCGAGGCCCAGAACGTCGCAGCAACCCTGAGGTCCATCATGGCCCGCCTGCGCACCGATCCCGACCAGCTGGTCGCCGCCCTCGGCCCCAGCGAGAGAGACGTCGAGCAGATGGCGTCGTGGCACCCGCACCCCGGCACCGGCGGGCTCGACCAGCGCTCGACATTGATACAGGACGTCTTCGCGGAGCAGGTCCGCCGCCGGCCGGAGCAGCTGGCCGTCGACGCGTGGGACGGCCGCATGACGTACGCGGAGCTCGACGAGGCCTCGGACCGGCTCGGGGAGAGGCTCCGGAGGGAGGAGGGTCTTGCCCCCGGCGAGGGCGTGCTTCTGTGCTTCGAGAAATCGGTGTGGGTGTCGGTCGCGATCCTGGCCGTCCTCAAGGCCGGGGGGTTCTCCTCGAGCCTGGACCCGGACTATCCGAAGCGCCGCGTGCTGCAGATCGCCGAGGCGACGGGGGCGAGACTGTTGCTCACCTCCGAGGCCCAGATGGGAAGACTTGGGGGCTATGGGTTACAGCAGCAGCTTCGCATGGTACAGGTGCCGAACGGCGAACTCGAAACCAGTCAGAAAGACGACGGTTCAAATGGCGACACAAGACAGCAGAAGAAGCAGAAGCAGCAGCAGCAGCTCTCACCCGACAGCAAGGCCTTTGTCGTCTTCACGTCCGGGAGCACGGGCGTGCCCAAAGGCATCGCGGTCTCGCACGCCAACGTCTGCACCGCGGCCGCTGCCCTCGGAGACGCCTTCGGAGTGGACGGCTCGACGAGGACGGTCCAGTTCGCCGCGCACTCGTGGGACGTGAGCCTGCAGGACTACCTTGGCTCCCTTCTCCGCGGCGCCACCGTCTGCGTCCCGTCCGAGGACGAGCGCTGGAACGACCTGGAGGGCTTCGTGGCCCGGTCCGGGGCGAACTGGGCGCACCTGACGCCCACCGTCGCGCGGACGCTGAGCCCCGCGAAGACGGCGCGGTGCCTGCGGACGCTCCTCCTTGTGGGAGAGCCGATGGGCGACGCCGACGTGGCCGGCTGGGTCGATGCCGGCGTCCGGACCTTCAACGTCTACGGATGCACCGAGGCCACGTGGGTGCAGGTCACGACGCCCAAGAGCGGTGCGCGGGTCGGCCGCGGCCACGTCAGCGGTTACGGGATCAACACCAGGGTCTGGATCGTCAGGAGAGGAAGCCGGGCACTCAGTCCAGTCGGTAGCACGGGGGAGATATGGCTCGAGGGCCCCAGTACGTGATCCCCATCCCCTTTCTTTCTTTCTTTCTAGGAAGTTACAAGCCCGCTCATTGACACCCCTTCAAGCGGTCACTCAGGGCTACATCAACGTCGACCCGACCCTGGTCCACGAGAGCTTCCCCAGCAGCCCAGAGTGGGCGCAGAGTCCCCAGCTTGCCAAAGCCGGCACCGAATTCAGACATGGCTTCTACCGGACAGGCGATCTCGGCCGTCTCTGCGCCGACGGGGCCCTGGAGGTGATGGGCCGCACCGACACCCAGGCAAAGCTCGGGGGCCAGAGGCTCGAGCTGTCCGAGGTGGAGCACCACCTGAGGGAGGCATCGGCCTTCCGCGCCGTCTCGGCGTTTGTGCCAAAGGCCGGGCCCTTCGTCGGAAGGTTGACGGCGGTCTTGGGAGCACCGCATGCAAGCACCAGCAGCAGCGACCTGCCTCCTCCGGAGCCGCAACTCGAGCGCTGCTCGCCCTCGGTAGCCGCGGATATGGCGGCAAGCCTGGGGGAGGCCCTGCCGAGCTTCATGGTGCCCTCGGTGTGGCTGAGCATCTCGCACTATCCCATGACGTCCTCGGGGAAGCTGTCGCGCTCGCTGGTCCTGGGCAAGGTGGAGGCCATGGCCGGGCAGTCGGACGTCGTCGCCGAGACGGCACCTCCCGATCCCGGCAGCGGAGAAGAGGTCTTCCTGCAGCAAGTCTGCGCTGCGGCCCTGGGCATGGAGCCGGCGACCGTTGACCTCGGCCAATCTTTTATACAGCTGGGAGGCGACTCCATCCGGGCGATGCAGGTCGTGGCACGATATCGGGAGGCCGGCAGAAATGGCATGACGACCAAACTCCTTCTCACCAGCTCGTGCCTGTCCCAAGTGGCCACCGAGATTAGGGGGCTTCATGATGTGGCAGTAAATGGAACAGCAACGTACAAAGAGCCAAAGAACGGGACGGAACGACGCGGATCTGGTGGGCAGCAAGCAGTAGCCAACGGCGTTGTCGACCCATCACCCTCATGGCGACAGATCCCGGGCATCAGCAAAGCATTGCTGGCTCTGCCCACCGTCCGTCGCATCGAAGACGTGGAAGACGTGTTCCCGCTGTCCCCGATGCAAGAATCGCTGGTCCTCAGCCTCGCCCGGCTGGGGGGCCGGCTCTACATGGACGAGTTTCTCTGGGAGCTACGGGCCGCCGACGGCTCCCGGATCGACCCGGACCGTCTCGAGCAGGCCTGGAAGGCGGTGGTCGCGCGCCATCAGGCGCTACGAACTGTTTTCGTTGACGTCGACGTCGACGACGGGGAGACGACAGAGGAGACCATGCCGCTTCACCAAGCAGTCTTGAGACGAGTCCCGGAAAGCTTCAGCCGGGTGTGGGCTGCAAGCGACGACGAAGCACGGCGCGTTGCGCGGGAGTCTCCCCGCATGTTGGACAAGTTGAAGATGGACCATGGCGAGCTCATCCACGCCGGGCTCCCCACGCACAGCATGCTGATGGTCTGCACCGGGGCATCCGACGAGGGACGAGTTCACGGCAGCGGAAGCGGCAGAGTCTGGCTCAGGTTCGAGGTGAGCCACCTGGTGGAGGACGCCATGTCCATCCTGCCGCTGCTCCGCGACCTCTCCCTCGCGTATCGACACGGCGGACACGGAACCGACGCGGGATGGCGGATGGTTCCGATGACGGCCAGTGCCGAGTTCGTGAGGCAGACGCGCGACCGGCACAAGCGCGAGGAGAGCTTGGCCTACTGGACCTCGTACCTGGAGGGGGCGGAGGCGTGCCGCTTCCCCAGCCTCATCGACTCGGACTCCAGCTCGGTTTCCCAGCCGGGTGAAAGGCGAAGGCGAGGAGAGCAACGCGATGTGCGAGTGATGCTCGGCGAAAACACGTCCGGACTGCGGCAAGCCGTGGCGCGGCTGGGCATTACACTGCCTACCTTCTTCCAGACGGTCTGGGCGCTGGTTCTTCACTTGTACACGGGGAAAACGGAAATCGTCCTGGGTAACATCGACTCTGGGCGGGACGTTCCGGTCAGGGGCATCCAGGAGGCCTTTGGGCTCTTCATGGGGATGCTAGTCTGTCGAGTGGATCTCCTCCGTCGACGTGATGATGGTGACGAAAATGAAGAAGAAGATAACGATCATGGCGACGATGGGGAGGATGAGGACGAGCGCGATCATGCCCGTGGACGTACGCTCCTAAACATCATGAAGAGGATCCAGCGTGACACGATCGAGGGAAGCAGTAAGCAGTCGTGCTCGCTCGCCGAGATGCAACATGCGGCAGGCCTGGTCCGCGACGGGAGCTCCGGGGCGCCGCTGTTCAACTCGGGCATCTCGTGCCGGCCTCTCGTCACGGAGGGGGACCAGGAGGACTTTGCGCTGCTGTTCACGCAGGTGGAAAACAGAGAATTATCAGAGGTGAGTCCCGCTCAAAGAACCTGCACGAAGTGCCCATATGTCCGTCCCTGCTGTCCCTACATAGCCCAAGCAGACGAGCCATTTGCACATATCAAAGGAGGACAGGTGCATGTAGATACTGACACGCCGCAGATGGATGTCGCGTTGATTGTAGAGACTGGAAAAGACGAGATGCGCGTCCACATCCAATATCAGACAAGCTTCATGAGCGACACGGCGGCCGCCAACGTCGCAGGGACGGTCGCCCACCTGGCCGCGGAAATTATACGCAATCCCCGGATGACGGCGCGTGACCTGGCCAGACCGAGCCCGCGGGACCTCGACCAGATCTGGAGCTGGAACGAGAAGTGCGTGGAGCCCGGCGCAAGGGTGATGCACTCCTTCGTCGAGGAGCGGATGCGTGCCAGCCCCGAGCGCGAGGCCGTGTGCAGCTGGGACGGCAACATGACGTACGGCGAGCTGGACCGGGCAACGAGATGCGTCGCCCAGCACTTGATCGACTCGTGCCACGTCGTTCCCGACAGCATCGTGCCCATCTGCTCGGAAAAGTCGCTGTGGGCCATCGTCGCCATGCTCGGCGTCATGCGGGCCGGCGGGTGCTTCGTCATGCTGGACCCGAGCCACCCGGACTCCAGGCTCCTCTCCATCGTGGAGCAGGTCGACCCGCGGGTGATGCTGGCCTCTTCCAAGCAAAAGGCTCGTCTGGACCGCTTGGCGAGAGACTTGTTGTCGTCGTCCAGTAGCGCCGGTAACGATGCCAAGGAGGTCCAGGTCCGGGCCGTCACGGAGGAGTGGGTCCGGCGGCAGCTGGCCCGGGACCCCGCTGACGCCGCTGCCCTGGCCGGCCTTCCGGTATGCCGCCGGGTCCGGCCCGAGCACTCCATGTACCTGCAGTTCACCTCGGGGACCACGGGGCTGCCCAAGGGGATCGTCATCTCGCACCGCAACTTCGCCACGGGGTTCGCGCGCCACTGCGCCATCTGCGAGGTCTGGCCCGACACGAGGGCCCTGCAGTTCTCGGCCTACAGCTTCGACTCGAGCATCGGCGAGATGTTCATCACGCTGACGGTGGGCGGCTGCGTCTGCAGCCCCTCGGACGAGGACCGCAACATGGACATCGTCGCCTTCATGGCGCGCGCCCGCGTCAACTGGGCGCTGTGGACCCCTTCCTTCGCCGCCCTCATCAACCCGGACGACGTCCCCGAGCTCAGGTGCATGTGCCTGGGCGGCGAGCCGCTGCCGCCGTCGCTCGTCGACCGGTGGTCGGACCGCGGCGTCCGGATGGTCAACATCTACGGGCCGAGCGAGTGCAGCATGGCCGCGACGAACAACGGCCCCGTCACCCGGGACTCGTTCTCGTCCAACATCGGCCGCGCCCACCGCTGCGTGACGTGGATCGTCGACGAGAACGACCACGAGCGCCTGCGGCCCGTCGGGGCCGTGGGCGAGCTGTTGGTCGAGGGTCCCATCGTGGCCGACCGCGGCTACCTGGGCCGCCCCGACGCGACGAGCCGCGTCTTCATCGGCGCCCCGTCCTGGCTGCGCGTCGGCCCGAACGCCCGGCCGGACTCCCGGCTGTACAAGACGGGCGACCTGGTGCGGTACAGCTCGGACGGGACCATTAACTACATCGGCAGGAAGGACACGCAGCTCAAGATCCACGGGCAGCGCGTCGAGCTCGGCGACATCGAACAGCACCTGCGCGTGTGCATGGCCCATATCCTGCAGGAGGCCGCTCCTCCCGTGGCCGTCGAGCTGCTAAAGAATCAGCAGCAAGACGATGAGGGATCCGAGGTGCTCGCGGCCTTTGTCTTTGTGGGCGGCGAACAAAAAGAACAACGCACGCGAGGAGGTGCCCGGGGCGGAGAGGATCAGGATCATCATCGGCTCGCCGAGGAGGCCCTAGACCTAGCTGCCTCTGATCCCAAGACCCTGGCCTCGTTCCGTTCTCTGGTCGAGCGAATCCGGCACTCGGCACTGCCGTTGCCGTCGTACATGATGCCGCGCATCTTCGTGCCGCTCAGGGCCCTGCCGACCACCACGGCCGGCAAGCTGGACCGCCGTGCTCTCCATCGGATCGCCGCCAGCCTGGGACGCCAGCGTCTCGTCTCTTTTGGTCTCCAAGCCGACAGGGACGACAAGAGTGACGGTGATGATGCTCTCGTCGCTACTGATTCTGCTGCTGCTCCCCTGGCCGAACCGGAACCAGAAACGGTGCCGGAGCCGGAGCCAGACCGGCCGAGAGAGCCCGAGGGCTCCATCGAAGATAAAGTGGCAGCCATGGTTGCGAGACAGCTCGGGCTGGACACGGTCAGCATGCATGACGACTTCTTCAACCTGGGCGGTAGCTCGGTGGCAGCCATCCGTCTCAGCGGCATGGCGCGCAGGCACGGCTTCGTCCTGACCGTTGCAGACATCTTCGAGAAGCCCCGAATTGCCAACATGGTCTCCAAGATTCGCGCACGGGCGGCGGCAGCAACGACGACCGCCGTCGACGGTGATGGCAACGATCAAAGCCACGGAAGCCCGGGCCACGCCGAGGAGGGCCAGGACGTACCGCCGTCGCCACCGTTCCAGCTTCTCCGCAGCAGCGGCATTCTCCCGGAAGCGAACAGCTCCGCCGACGACCTCGTAAAGAGACTAGCTGGCGAGTGCGGCCTGTCCGCGGGCGAGGTCGAGGACGTGTTCCCCTGCACGCCCCTGCAGGAAAACCTGATGGCCGTCTCGACGCGCCGGACGACCAGCCCGCAGCCGTACGTCAGCCACCAGACCTTCCTCCTGTCGGACCGGGCCGACGTGACGCGCTTGAGAGCGGCCTTGAGAGCGACTCTGCGCAGGCACGGCCTGTTGCGCAGCCGCGTCGTCTCGTCGCCGCGGGGAGGCCTGCTGGTGATGGCCAGGGAGCCGGCCGCGTCGCAGTGCACAACCCATCAGCACGTCGGTCCCCTGGAGACGTGGATAGAACAGCGGCGGAGGCAGATGCGCTTCGACTATGGCAATCCGCTGGTGCATTTTGCCATCGTGCACTGCTCCGAGGCCGGACCCGGACCCGGGCCCGAGACCCACCATAAGCCCCGCATCAGCACCGGCCGGCCCGACGGTACCGGCCGCCGAAGTGTTCATGTCGTGTTTAGTGCACACCATTGTATCTACGACGGATGGTCTCTCCAGCTTATCTGGGACGATATCGCGTCCGTCTACTGCCAACCACTGCAAGATGGACGACGAGGAGAGAGCACGACCGTAGCAGCAGCGGCGGCTCCTCCACCCTTCCAGACATTCGTGAGTTGGATACAACAGACGTCCAGCACAGAATCCGAAGACTTTTGGTGTCGAACACTGGCCGACGCCGACATAGACGAGAGCACTTCCTTCCCCGCCGTCCCGGCCGGCCACCAGCCCCTGGCCCGCGCAAAGCTCACCCGGGTCCTCCCCCAACCCCGCGCGCCCCGGTACTCGGACTCCAGCGTCACGGCGCCGACCCTGATCTACGCGGCCTGGGCCCTCGTGCTCGCCCTGTACGGGGGCACGCAGGGGGCGACCTTCGGGGTGGTCCTCTCCGGCCGGGACGCGCCGGTGCCGGGGATCGAGCAGCTGGTCGGCCCCACCATGGCGGCCGTGCCGAGCCACGTCCCGGTGCGCCGGGACGAGACCGTCGCCGGCTTCCTCGGCCGCATACACGGGACCGCGCTGGCGACGACGGCGCACCAGCACCTCGGGCTCGACCGCATCCTCCGGCTCGGGCCCGGGCCCCGGGCGGCCTGCGCCTTCAGGTCCGTCGTCGTCGTCCAGCCGGCCGAGTACTCGGCCTCCCTGTCCGAGGCGCAGGCGCGAGTGGGCGTCTGCGGCGCGGACGACGACTCTGCAGACGACGCGTTCCATCCGTACGCCCTCAACGTCGAGTTCTCGCTCACGGTCGACGGCTCTCTGTCCGTTGAGGTCCGCTTCGATCCGGATTGCATCGAGGAACATGTTGTCTGCAGCATGGTCCGCTCTTTCGACCTGCTGTGCCGCGAGATAGGACGGACCGGCCCTGAAGACACTCTCGCCGGAGTCATGGCCGTTCTGGGAGACGACTCTATTGGCTCGGTTGATCCACGTATTCTCTCTCCCTTGACCGAGCACTATGCTCGCATGGACGACGTGATCGCCTACCGGGCAGCACGGCATCCAGACAGCCAGGCTCTGGTGGCAACGGAGGCCTCCCTGACCTACCGGGAGCTCGAGTCTCGAGCCACTCGGCTTGCTGGTCGTCTCGCCGCGAGCAGGCATTGCCTTCCACCTGGCGGCGGCAGAGGAGATCGGTTCGTGGCCATTTGCATGTCCAAGTCTCCCCGTGCCGTCGTGGCAATGCTCGCCATCTGGAAGGCCGGGGCGGCTTTCATGCCCCTGAGCACCTCTCAACCACACTCGCGCCTGGCCAGCCTCGTCCTGCGAGCCCGCGTCTCGCTCGTGCTCTGCACGCGCCGGACGAGGAGCATTTTCGACGGCGTCAGGGGAGTCGAAACCTGGGTCCTCGACGACGCAGACCCTGATGACCCCCCTGCGTTCCCTGCTGCCGCCGCGACCTGGAACGGCGTCGACGCCCTCCGCCGACGGCACCCGGACGACGCCGCCTACCTGATCTACACGTCGGGCAGCACCGGCGAGCCGAAGGGCGTCGTCGTGCAGCACCGGGCCCTCTGCAGCAGCATGGCGGCCCAGGCGGCCTCGCTCCGGTGCACCAGGGACACGCGCATGCTGCAGTGCGCCGACTTCGCCTTCGACGCGTCCGTCCTGGAGACGTTTGTGTCTCTGAGCGTCGGTGGGTGCGTCTGCCTGCCGGACGACGCCGAGCGCACGGGCGACCTGGCCGGCTTCATCCGCCGGCACGACGTTAATGCGTGCACCTTCACGCCGTCCCTCCTGCGCCTGCTGGACCCGGCGGGACTGCCGGGCCTGCGGACTGTCGTGGCGGGTGGCGAGCCCCTGACCAGGACGGATATTGAAGCCTGGCTCGGCGGCGGGGCGGAGAGGAGCATGTACAACGTCTACGGCGTGACGGAGGCCTGCGTCGTCTCGGCTGTCATGCCGGTCCGCCGGGACACCAGTCCGCAGGCTGTCGGCTACCCGTCCGGGGCTTCTCTGTGGCTCGTGAGTCCTGTGTCCGGAAGCCTCGCGCCGCCCGGGGCCGTTGGGGAGCTGTTCGTGGGAGGCCCCGGTCTGGCGCGCGGGTACCACGACGATGAGCCGGGGACGGAAGCGTCCTTCGTCGACGGGCCGGCGTGGTGGCCCGCTGCCGTCCCGCGCGCACGCGTGTACCGCACCGGCGATCTGATGTCCCGCAACGCGGACGGGTCGCTGTCGTTCCTCGGGAGGAGGGACGGGCAGGTCAAGATCCGCGGGCAGCGCGTCGAGCCCGGCGAGGTCGCCGACGCGATCCGCCGGTGGGTGTCCGGCCGCGACGAGGCCCTCCTTGCTCCTAACGTGGCCGTCACGGCGTTCGGCCCTGCTGACTGTCTCGTGGCTGTCGTCTCCAGTGCTCGGCCGCTGCGGCGCGGCCGTGGTGATGGGCACATGCATCAGGTCTACGAGGTCGACGGGGTGACGTGTTCTTTGGTGCTGCATTCTACTATGACCATGGAACCTGCTTCTCCTTCTTCTCCATCTTCCAATTCTCCTCCTTCTCCTTCTCTTTCTTCTTCTTCTCATTCTCCCTCTTCCCCTTCCTCTCATTCCCCCTTTTCTTCTTCTTCTTCTCCTGCTTCTCCTTCTTCTACTTATTCCCCTTCTTCTTCCATCCCCGGTAGACAGAAACAGAAATCGCCCCTGGCCCTCGAAACTGCCGAGCTCGATGCCTTCCTGCGCCGGCAAATCCCCGAAGCCATCGTCCCCAAGGCTTACCTGGCCGTGGAGAAGGTGCCCGTTACCTCGTCGGGCAAGCTGGACAGCCGCTGGGTCCACGGATGCCTCGAGACGCTTGTAGATAAGCACGGATTGGTCTTCCGAGGTCTGGCGCGTGCAACTCGTGCTTCGTCTTCAGATACCGAACCCGGACGAGGCGAGACGCAGGCGGCTCATCATCATCAACACCTCCTGACGGGAGATGCTGGCCTTCTGCAAGAGTGCTGGGCAGAGGTTCTCGACATCCGTCCCGCGACGCTGATCGGGGGGGAGGCCGACTTCTTCGATATGGGAGGCAGTTCCGTCACCGCCATCCGCCTGATTGGCATGCTGCGCACACGCGGACGGCTGCTCACTTACGAGGACGCTGTGACACACTCCCGGCTGAAGGACATGGCAGACACCCTGAAACAGCAAGAAGGAGAAGGAGAACAAGCACGACAGCATCCACCACAACAAGACGCCTCGAAAGGTCACGCCGCTCCCGCTCCCGCTCCCGCTGCTGCAGCCGCTTGCCCCTCGGACCTTGTAGGGGGCAGAGAGTCGGTCGACTTCATCCTCGGCCGGCTGATGCCCCGCTACGGCATAGACGGAGCCCAGGTACGCGACGCGTACCCCTGCACGCCGATGCAGGAGGCCTTCATGGCCATGAGCGTCATGCACCAGGGCGCGTACATCTCCTTCCACACGCTCGAGGTCGCCGCCGGGGAGTTTGAGAGCTTCCGGACGGCGTGGCACTCGGTCCACCGGCGCCACGAGATGCTCCGCACCCGCATCGTCCCCTGGCTCGGCAGCGAGGACGAGGCCGGCGGCACTGGTGCGGCGGCGCCCAGCGCGGCGCTGCAGATCGTCATGGACCCGGAGCACGATACCGCGGACAAATATTGGCAGAGTGCCCCGGACGTCGAGAGTTTCGTTCGCGACGTGCAAAAGCGGCACGCGTACGGTGAGCGTCTGGTTAAACTGGCCCGGTTAACGGCGTCATCGGCGGAGAGCGAGACAACGCCGGTCCAGGTCGTTATTGCCGCACACCATGCCATCTACGACGGCTTCTCTATGGGCATGCTCTGGCGAGAGCTCGCAGCCGAGATGAAGTCGCTCAGAGGACGGACCCCCGTCGCGGTCACGCCGACGAGAACCCCTTTCAGGGCGTTTGTCCGACATCTCGGTCTTCTGGACCGGGCTGAGATGACGGCCTTTTGGAGGGAGGACCTCGAAGGGGCCTCGGACTGCACCCACTTCCCCATGACGCTGCAGCCGGCCTCCTCTACATCATCATCATCATCATCGGACACGAACAGCCGGCCGGCGGCGTCGTCGACCCTGACGGGCAAAGCCACGTTGAGCAGCTCCTCGTCCAGGTCAAAGCACCGCCTCGCGGACCTGGCCCAAGGCGCCTGGGCCCTCACAGTCTCACACTACACCGCCAACCCCGAGGTCGTGTTCGGCGTCGTCTCGTCCGGCCGTGAGCCCATCGCCGGGCTGGCGGGCGTGGACCCGGAGACGCTGGCCGGGCCGACCATGGCCTCGGCGCCCCTGCGGATGCGCGTCGACTACTCGCGGCCGGCGCGCGACTTCCTCGACCAGGTGCGGCAGAAGGGCGTCTGCGTCACCCGGTTCGCCCACCTCGGCCTCCAGCGGATCGCCCGGGTGAGCCCGGACGCCCGTCACGCGTGCCACTTCCAGAGCATTGTCGTCGTGCAGCCCGCCGTCTTGTCGTGGCATCTGGGCACGCCGGGGGCTGTCGATGCCGACGTCGAGGGCTTCCTGGCCGGCATCACGCCCTTCCCGACGCCGGCCATGTATCCGCACCCCCTGATGGTGGAATGCCTGCCGCCCGACGGCGAGGAGGACCAGAATGTCGTCGCCCGCGTGAACCTCGGCTACGACCCGCGCCTGGTCCCGCACGACGCCGCGCGGCGCATCCTGCTGACCTTCACCGGGATTCTCTCCAAGCTCGCGGGCGAGGACGCCATGGACACTCCTCTCTGCGAGCTGCCGTGCCTGACGGCCGACGACGCCGCGCTCCTCCGGCGGCGCGCGGCGGGCCACGTGCCGCGCCCCGTCGAGTCGTGCGTGCAGGACCTGGTCCGCCGGCAGGTGGAGCTTCGGCCCGGGGAGGCGGCCGTCGACGCGTGGGACGGCCGTCTCACGTACGCCGGGCTCGCGGCGGCGGCTGCGCGGCTCGCTGGGAGACTAGGCAGAGAGGTTGGTGACTGCCGCGGCGTGGCGTTCCCGATGCTGTGCGGCAGGTCGAAATGGGCTGTCGTGGCGATGCTGGCCGTCTGGGAGGCCGGGGGGCACTTTGTTCCCTTGGACCCCGCGCATCCTGTTCAGAGGATGAGGGTTGTTGCGGGCGCCGTGGGCTGCGTCGCGTTGCTCGTCACTTCGGACTGCCTTTCCGCTGGTCGAGAGATTGGTTATCCGTGTATTGTCGTTGACGACGACGACGACACATGTGCGTTGAGCCAAGACAATGACAACCGACCAGAAACACAAGATGAAATACAACGCCCCAAGCCGTCGGACCTGGCCTACATCCTCTTCACCTCGGGCAGCACGGGAACGCCCAAGGGGGTCATGGTCGAGCACAGGTCGCTCAGCACGTCGCTCGTCGCGCTGGGCACCAGCCACGGCATGGGCCCCTCGACGCGCACGATGCAGTTCGCCTCGTACGTCTTCGACGCGATGCTGGTCGAGATCTGGGGCACGCTGGCCTTCGGCGGGTGCGTGTGCGTGCCGTCAGAGGCGCAGAGGATGGACGACGCGGCCGGGTTCATCGCCGACGCCGGCGTGAACCACCTCTTCTGCACGCCGTCCCTCTCCCGGAGCATCGACCCGGAGGCGGTCGCTCCGTCGCCGCTGCGGAAGCTGAGCCTCGGCGGCGAGGCCATGCTGCGGAGCGACGCGGACCGCTGGTGCTCCCGCGGCGTGTGGCTGTCGAACGGGTACGGGCCGAGCGAGGCGTGCATCGCATCGGCCGTGCAGGTCACCACCCGGGAGACGCCTCCGGGGACCGTCGGCTTCCCCCTGGATAGTTGCAGGCTGTGGGTCGTCAACCCGCTCAAGAAACGGCACGAGCTGGCGCCCGTCGGGGCCGTCGGCGAGCTGTACATCGAGGGCGTCAACGTGGCCCGCGGGTATGTCAACGACGACGCGAAGACGGCTGCCGCCTTCCTGGAGCGGCCTCCTTGGTTCGACCGGTTCTGGTCCGAGTCCGGCGGCACGGCTCCCGATCAAGGATACAGGGTGTTCCGCACCGGGGACTTGGTGTGCTACAACCCCGACGGGAGCCTGCGCTTCGTCGGCCGCAAGGACGCGCAGGTCAAGCTGCGCGGCCAGAGGGTCGAGCTGGGCGAGATCGAGGAGGCCATCCGCCGACGTGTCCCGCCGTCCGTCACGGTAGCAGTGAGGACTTTCAGGTCGGGAGCCACGGGCGACGAGATGGATGCCCGTGAGCGGCCGTCCATGCTGCTGGCCGTTTTTGGTATGGGTTCAGGCTCGGCAGGGGATGATGGTGAACGAGGAGGACACGAGGAGGGGAGGACGTCGATCACGCGCGTCGTCGACGACCCGGACACGCTGTCGGCTGTGCGGGTCATCACGTCTCAACTGCAGCGGGAGCTTGGATCGGTCCTGCCGGCGTACATGATCCCCGACGGCTACGTGCCACTCCGGTCGCTACCCGTGACGAGCTCGGGCAAGCTGGACGAGAGGAGGCTGCGGGAGCAGGTCGAGCCGCTCACCCCCGGCGAGATTGCCTCCTTCTCCCTCTCGCCCAGCGAGCCTCGGTCGGGTGCGGCGCAGGCCGAGGAAGGGCCGTTGTCGGCTCGAGAAGTTCTCCTCGCCGACCTCTGGACGCGCGTTCTCCGCGGCCACTCGAGCACCGAAGGCGGCCCGAAACCCCTACAACGGGGCGACGACTTCTTCAAGCTGGGCGGCGACTCCATCACAGCCATGCGGCTGGTCGCTCTGGCCCGGC
The DNA here is from genome assembly GCA_027406025.1 of Colletotrichum musae. Taxonomy (NCBI): domain Eukaryota; kingdom Fungi; phylum Ascomycota; class Sordariomycetes; order Glomerellales; family Glomerellaceae; genus Colletotrichum; species Colletotrichum musae. Next base: position 1,353,873 of record JANVYC010000002.1, on the reverse strand, counting down.
AGTCCGACTTGGGGCTCACGTGGCGGGACGTCGTCACCAATCCCACGCTGTCCTCGATGGCGAGGGCTGCCCGGGCTGAGGAGGACGAGACGACGGGCCGCCATAATGACGACGACGACAATGACAGATGGAGGTCCGAGGCCTTCAAAGCCGCCCAGGACGCCCGTTGCCTGCCGTTCGGTGTGACCGCCGCCGACCTCGTCCCCCCGACGCCCGCCCAGGAGCACTTCATGAACGCCTCCGTCGCGTGCCCCGGGGCCTACGTGTCCAGCCTCGTCTTCTCCCTCGACCCGAGCCTGGACGTCGCCAGGATACGGTCGGCCTTTGACCGCTGCGCCGACTGGTTCCCCATCCTGCGCTCCCGCCTCGTGAACGTGACCAGGGGTGACGGCACATGCATGGTGCAGCTCGTCGCCCCGGAGCGGCCAGCGTGGCGGCGGGTCTTCGGGTGCCTGGAAGACGCGCTGGAGGCTGAGGCCAGCTCTCCGCCCGGCTTGGGACAGCCCCTATCCCGCTTCTGCGTCGTCGAGCCGGAGCCGGAGTCGGGCCCCGGGAACGAAGTGGGGCCGGGGACCGAAGTGGGACTGATCGGCCGGGCCCCCCGGCACATCATCTGGACGCAGCACCACGCCTGCTACGACGGCTGGAGCGTGCGTCTCGTCCTGGACCACGTCGAGAAGGCCTACCTCGACGAGGCGTACCACCCTCCGCCCGGCCACCTCCCCTTTGCCGACTTTGCCGCCCACGTCGGCGTCCTCAACCGGTCGGCGGCGGCGCTGGCCTTCTGGTCGTCGTACCTCGACGGCGCCAGACCGTCGCCCCTCTTCCGCTACGACAGCGTGGCCGACCCGCGCCGGTCGCAGTCGGCGAAGCGCCGGCTGCCGCTGGCCGCGCGCGGCGGAGGCACCGTGACGACGGCGACGCTCGTCGTCGCGGCGTGGGCCAAGGTCGTCGGCCGCCTGTGCTCGTCGCCGCGCGACGTGACGATGGGGTACACGCTGAGCGGCCGGGCGGGACCGCTCGCGGGGATCGAGGGCACCGTCGGGCCGGTGGTGAACAGGATCCCGCTGCGCGTCCAACTTCTTCCCGGGGACGGAGAGCCGAGCCTGGCGGAGGTCGTGGAGGCGACGCAAGAGGCGCTGCTGCGGGTCTCGGACCGCGCCGACTGCCCCCGTCGCGGCCAGGTGCCGTGGTACCCGGAGGGTGTGCCCCTGGATCTCGTCGTGCATCCCCGCGGCGCGTCGGGGGGCGTGGAGCAGCTGCCGGGGGGTTCCGTCGGGCTGCGGGCGACCGGGGCGCGGGTCGCGGCTCCGGCGCCCGGGGGGTTTGCCGTCGAGGTAAGCATCTTAGACGACGAGGTCGAGGTTGTTGCTCTGTGGGATGATCGTGCTGCGGCCAGAGACCTGGTCGACGGCGTCGTTGACGACTTTGCCGCCGTTCTCAACGGATGCGTGGAGATGACGGCGTAGGAGAGAAAAGCCCTAGGGAGACTGGGGTTGAATCTGAGTTAAAAAAAAAAAAGCGCTACTTTGTTCTAGATCATCTCATTTGTACTTGTTTAGAGGGTAGATGTTTTGTAAGATTCGATTCTCTCGTCCTGTATTCCAGCTTGGCGTAGATAGATAGATGGATGGGAATGTCACATGTACTTGCATCCGACTTCCGCAAATAGCTTCGGGCTGGACTTGTTTGTTTGCACTGAGGAACCACGAGATTTGTAGTGTCCGTCCACCTACATCTCTACTATGGTTGATATCGGCTGTGATATCTCTGTCGTTTATGTTCTGCTTGGACTTATTTGAGCTGTGAACCTCAACTGTTTTTTATTGTATTTTATTGTAAAAGTGGTTGTCTTATGAAGCAACGGTAGTCTCTGTGCTTTATTGTAGCTTGGCACGCATTGTTGGATTGCACATAATTAGTCAGTTGCCCTCTTCGTCACATCTAGGACCTCGCCTTACGGGCTCACAGTGTACTGGAGTACAGACACGACCTATCCGTAGTAGTGACCACCTATCAAACAAACTAGAAGTAGAACTCCCGATTCGGGTAGGTACTCTATAGATTGCCCGTACACTTACATGGAAGACAAGATATCCATTTATAAGTGAATCTGTCACAGCAATTTCTAGCCATTCGCGTCTATAGACTTGCTGCTCTCTAGGCCTGGGAAGACCTTAACATCAAAGTAAGCCGCTTACATAAGGCATGCCCGATACACTGTACAGCCTGGAACCACGGTTGCTTACATAAGGCGCACCAAGTGCGGCTTCAGGCAGTTTCTCCCTGAGTCAATTCTTCTGCCCCCCCCTGTGCGGTGCCGTGTCATGAAAGCGGCCTCCCGTTTGACGCGGAAAGTTCCCTTCTGCAAGCGCAGCCGATCTTGAGGAAAAGAAAAGGGGTCCGCGGGCAGGCAAAGCAAAAGGTAAAGTTGGCATTAACTTTTCAGGGGTCTCACACCGCTGGGCTGCGCTGAGCTTACGTGGTTTTGGGGCGGGAATCTGTGAGATTACCTCAGTTGAGTTGAGATGAGCCCACGCCGGGAAGCGCTGTTCCGGTGGTAGTGCCGCCCACCACGTCCCGCTGGAGATGCCTATCGATCAGTACGTACCCTGGACCTACAGGACCTGGGCACGTTTTGGGGCATTGAAGGGCAGGGGGGGCCAGGCAGATTTGATGATTATGTGAACAGGTGTGGATTGAGTTGAGTTTATTCGAGATGATTAAAGGAAGCGCGGGATGCCGAGTAAGTAGTTCGCATACGTAATAAACTCTGCAACAACTCAATCATAAGCGGTGTGTTGCAGTGATTAGCAACAATGATGAATGCGCACAATCTCTCGCTTGAAGCTGCTCATTTCTCGAGGTCCGCGACTCTCCCCAGCTGCAGGTGTTCGGCAAAACCCACGCTAGTGTAGACTGAATACAGGGGGCGCCGGTTCCCTCAGGTCCCTGAACCCACTCTGCCACCTATCACAGTGTACTGTTATTACAGCGAACTGCAGCTGCATGTGATGCTAAACTGCAGTGTACTGATTACCTGAGCAGAGTTCACCGTAGGTACCTAGGTAGTGGACATTGGTCACTGGAGGAAGGCACCTCTTGCAAAGCTGCTCCTGCTGCAATGCTGTAATACTACGGATACGTGGAAGGTGCAATTGGCCGGCGGCGGATTTCTCCTCGAGTCGATCCTTCCGCTACTCTTTCGACTTTGAAACTCGGATCTTCTCCAGAACCCTCTCCTCAACACGACCCGCAGGCCTTCCGACCACGGCCGAGACCTCTTCCTGTCTCTATTCGAGTCATGGTCTGCGTCGCCTGTCAGTGTCACCGGCAACAATCAGAACGAACCCAGGGCACCCAGGAATCCCGTCCCTGCCTGTCAAGATGCCGCCCCCCATTCATTCCGGAGCGGCACCATGCAGAGATGAACGCTCGCTACCGTCGCCAGGCCATGCCATGACTCCGTCTCCGTCGACATGAGGCGGCCACGACACGACCACGCATCGAGAACAAGCTTCGGCCGGTACACTAAGGTAGCGAAGGGAAAACCACCATCGGTCGATCGTTTCCCATCGAGAAGCCGCTTCTTCCAAGCCAACAGCCAGCTGGACCATCGCCATCACCGCCTCTCGCGTGGCCAGCATGGCAAAGCCAACAACAGCAACACTCAAACGAGCAACCTCCTCGCATGCCTAGTGCAGGTACGGAGCATTGTCATGAGCAAACGGCCCATTCTCGAGGCAAGGTAAGCAAGCCGTCCCGCCGGTCTCTCATGCTTCCGTGTCCGTGGCTGATCACGCTTCCTCTTCCCAGCAGCCCGGAACGCCAGCCATCCGAGCCTGTGGCTGCAGCCGAGCGTCTGGCTTCTCTTCCTCCCGGACGCACCAAGGAATCAAGGCTCCACCCTCTTTGGCTCGGCTGCTCGTTTCCGAGCCATGGTCCATCCCTTCCTCCACCACGAGAAATCCGACGCCCAGCGTCGTCGTGTTACTGCGCCGTTGGTCCCAGTCCAATCGACTGAATCGTCCCAAAGGCTGATTGAATGCAAGTTTGCTCGACCGCAAACCATGAGAATCCATCCCATCCGTGCGGGGGATGGCCCGTCGTCCCAGGGATGCTACCGCGACACTACCAACGCTATTCTCCTCCGCGTCCCCCCTCCTTCGACATCCGTTCTTTATCCCTCCCGTTGCCCGGCCCAGGAATACCTCGACATCTCGGGACTGCCCTGTTTCTGAGTGTCGGCTTCTCAACGGATCGTCGTCATTTCTCGTCCCCGCCGCAAACCAAGTGCGCCGTTTGCCCTCGGGGATTTACGCGTCCATCAATGATCGCCACGGGTCCGGTGTTGTGTTAAAAGAACCTCCGTCGCAGCGCCCGTTAGCTAGCCTTCCCCTCCCACTGATCGACTGCCAGGATCGAGCTCTACCGTTCCGGATGTTTCTCCCTTTTTGGCTGTTTGCCCAGCTCTGCTCCGAGAGCCCTTCTTAAATACATCATGGTCACCCTCCTGCCTTCTCTCTGGCCTTGCCCGGATATCAAGAAGATCTCTATCCACACGCCCGACAGACTCTCTTCTTGGCTCAATATGTCGCTCTCTACCTACATCGTCCAGGCGTCCGTTGCCGCCATGCTCGTCGTCTTGGGCGTGCACATGCAGACGACCACAGCGCAAGCAACGGCGCCGGCGTGCGTCACTGTCGACCAGCCCAACCCGATATTCAGCCAGTATCCCAACAATGCGACGGGCGTCTTGAATCTCACCATGGCCATCATCCCCATTCCCATGACGACGGCCCGCCAGATGATTCCTCCCCAGTACGGCATCTTGGAAAACGCCCTGCGAGCTGTGATGCCAGACTTCCCCGCTGGCATGTACCCTGTCGTGGTCCAGGCTGGTCACGACCACGATATCCGGTTTCAGGAGTTCCAAATTCCCGACTTTAGCGTAAGATCTGCCTGGCCCACGTCGCGTATTGGGAGTCAGTCAGCTAACCAATTGTTTACAGAGAGCTGGCTTCGAGTTCCCGTTCTTGGACCTGTTGGGCGACGGCGCTTCGTCTTTCAGATGGGCCCCGGAGCAAATGATCTCGGTTGAGAACCCGGCCGCCGTCGAGGGTTCCCAGGCCTACGGCACCGTCGTGCATGCCGCCACTTTTGAACCGAAATGTGACGCCTACAAGTCGCTCCCGAATGACGGCACGTCCTTCAACAGCTCCGCTCCGGGCAAGTACCTGTCGCTCGAGATGCAGCGCGCACCAGCCGAACAACCGATTCCGTACACCCTGGCCATGTTCGACAGCATTGTCAACCAGCCAATCTTCGCCAATGGCACCGTCTGCGACCAGCAGATCAGGAAGTTCGACACCCCACTGACGTCCGGCGTGTTCGAGCCGGTTCCCGTGCGCGGAACCCTCAAGTCGAACTTGGGTCCGCTCGGTGCCGACGCCTGCTTCCCGAACGCCATGGGCTTCCAGGCTGCTACGCCTTTCATCGAGAACAACTACCTTCCCTGCGAGATGTTTAGAGGATACAAACCGACCAAGACCACTTGATACCCCGTTTTGAATTATTTAATGTCTACTCTGGAGTTGGAGCACGACCGCAGTCGGCGCAGGGTAGAGCACGACGTTACGATGGCATGAACGTACATATATACTCATTACAAATACAGCTGGGTGCTGTCACCCACACACGTAATAATACAGACACGGGCCTGATGGCATGGTCTCAGCTTTCATCCCTCCTTGCCGTTCTCCACGTCGCACAACCTGCTGCAGCCCCAAACCTTTCGTCTACTGATCCTATCTCTCCGTTCGTAACGACACACTTCATCACTTCTTCGAGGCTTGTCCAACATTAACTATCCAACACCATCCACATCCAACATCCTCAAAACCAATGGCTTCTCTTTGCACCGCCAGCGTTGTCCATCAAAAGCTGCATCGTATGGAACTGGGCCCTGGCCCTTCGAAACTGGTTGTCCATCGTAGCGTCTCCCTCGATCAAGTTCTTTTCCAGCGCCCACTCGTAGGAACGGGTGTACTCGAAGGGCGTGCAGTCACTCGGACGGCATGGCGTCGAACGTGACCTCGGCTTGTTAAGGGGTCTTCTCATCTGCTTCCACTGTCCATCGCTAACTGCAAACGGCAGCTCTTCGCGGTCCGTGATCACGTCGGTTGCGTGCTTGTCCAGGATCTTCTCCCACGACTCCTTGCTCACGACCATGTTGTTGAGAAACGTCCAGCTCGAGCGGCTGCCCACGCGCGATAGATGGGCCGACACGCGGGACATCATGAGATAGTTCGTCTCGTGCAGAGAGAAGATGGGGTGGAGGTAGTACCCATATCGAACGTCAGACATGGGGAACTCAGCCACCTGGTCGGGGTGCCTGTGGTCGAGCTCGCCGATGACGAACTGGGGGATCCGGTGCGGGGGGAGGCGGACGAGGCAGAGGTAGATGCTCTGGAACGTGCGTCGCCGCTGCTTGTCGTCCATCGCCACGCAGCGGTTGAAGAAGGGGAGGCCGAGCGAGGTCACGAACGTCAAGAACCGGAACATGTCGGGCCACCTTGCTTCGTCGCCGACCTCAGGTAGGATCATGGTCATGTTGTGCTTCACGAAGTCGTGGTCGGCGCCGACCTTGAAGCACTTCTCGGAGATGTCCTGCCTTCTCTGATCCTCCTGGCGGGTAAGGTGCGAGAGCAGAGACGCCGGGAGGCCGAGCGGGCGCAGGGCGTCGTGGAACCGCGAGAAGGCCTGGCGCTCCTGCTTCTCTTGGGAGGCGAGGGCGGCGGCCTCCTGGGACACCGCGGAGCGGAAGGCGTCGAACTCGTTGTCGATCCAGATGGCGTACTGCGTCCAGAGGACCTTGAAGGCGGAGACGGTGGACTCGGTCTCCCTGGCGATGCGCTTGAGGTGAGGGCGCAGGCCGTCCAGTCTGCTCTGGAGATGCCGGCAGATGCCCCTGCCGCCGTTCTGTGCCAGCTGGGCGCGGGCCCGGCCCGCGAAGTGCTTCCAGGCGTCGTGGACCCGCGCGAAGTCGCCCTGCCAGACGAGCGCGCGGCGGCCGTAGTCCCACTGCGTCGTAAAGCCGTCGGCGGCGGCGGCGCCGGGGGCCAGGCAGCCCTCCCTGCTCGCGAACTGCAGCGGCGTGGCGTCGCCGCTGGACCACAGCGGCTGGAGCGGGTTCGAGTAGAAGAGGCGCCGGAAGAGCTCCAGGCGGAGGAACGAGGCGAGCACGGTGACCTGGTAGCCCTCGGTGAAGTAGGCGCCGTACCGGTCCGGCGCCATGGAGACGCCGACGCCGAGGAAGGTGTGCTCATCGACGCCCTTGGGCAGAGAGTCGAGCGCGGAGGTGCGGACCTGGCTGGACGAGGACATCTTGCCGACGTGGTCCCGCGTCAGGCGGTCGATGGCGGCGAGGACGCTCAGGAGGTCGCGGAAGCGGGCCATGACGCGCGGGTGCGGGCTGCTGCGCAGCGAGCCGTCGGGCCTGGCGAAGGGGTCGGGCAGGACGTCCTGGAAGCGGTGGTCGTGGTACCCCTGGACGAAGGCCTTGACGCGCTGGCGGAACTGCCGGACGTGCTCGCGCGCGCCGCGGCGGGGGGCGTGGACGACGGCCATGGCGACGTTGCGGAGCGGGGGGGGCACGAGGAGGGGCATGAACCAGCGGATGTTGCGGGCGACGGCGAGCTCGATGTGGCGGTGGGAGCGGATCAGGGCGAGGCGGTCGCGCTGCTCGAGGGGGAGGAGGATGGAGCGGAGGACCTCGGGGGGGATGGTGGTTATGCCTGGGGGGGTGAAGGGGAACATCTTGAAGTTGTGTTTTGGCGATGATTCGGGAGGGGTGGATTTGATGAGGCGGGGCTGAAGGATTGGAGTCGACGATGATAGGGGACTCGAACGAAGTATTGAACGACGGGATTCGACGATGATAGGGGGATTCGAATCAAGTATTCGACGACGAGGAGTTTGTTGTTGTAGCAAAGGATGCTGGTTGGGTTGGATGAGGGTTGTGGTGATGATGTTTTTTTGATGAGATTTTCAGCCCTTGCTGGGGTTTTTTGAAAAAAGGGAAGGGTGTCTTGAAGAAAATATTTTCTCATTGCAAGAGGCGGGAAGGGACTTCATTGCTTAGTCGTTGAGGCGGTTTAGCCCTAATGATGTCGTGGCGATGTAGTTGTTGGTTGACAATGTGAGTGAGTCGTTGCCTGTGAGGCGGGTTGCCTGGGTGAGGAGGTAAGTGAGCTGTTTTCACAAGGCGGGTGCTCTAGCTCTTGCTAGGTTAGAAGAGTGGGAACGTGAGTTAGGAATGCAAACAGGAAGGCACGGGTTTGGACTACTGGTGAGGTTTGTGATGTGAGGTTTCTGGCATTTGAGGTAAGTGGTAATAGAAGCCAAGTATCAAAGCAAGCACGAGGGAGTCAAGCTACTGATGGATTCTCATAGAGAAAGTTGATTCAAATCAGAGAACCTGGAAAGCCAAAAATCATCTAACAGGCAATAGGTCTAACAATAAAGTCTAAGAAGTTAAAGACGCTGGTTTTGACTTGAGCTAGCCATGCTCCGAACTTTTCACAATACACACCCCCTCACGTTCGCCTCGCGAGAAGGCAGTGAAGATGGTAAGGGGGCGTTGTGTGTTCTTGGTACTTGGTTTCTCAAGGTTTCTGGGGAAGTCGAAAGAAATTTAACGAGGTGCCTGGCGTTGCTGTCTATTTGTTGCCATTGTTGCATCTCTGTTGACGGGGAGAGGTGGAACCTCTGATGAGTCTTTGCAGCTTGGAGTACGTGAAGTCTTTGTCAACAGGGGGGGGGGGTTTCCAGGGAAACCAAGAGCGACATTCTGTCATGTTCTCCCCAGCTCACTCCAAGTCTACATCCTATGGAGGTGAATCTCAGAAGCTACCTGGGCAGCGATGTTTCCATGCTCGAGGGACTTGCGCCTGGCAGATGCCCGGAAGGGTGCTCGCTTCAACCTGCAGTCTCTTTGGGTGATCTGCGGCTTGGCGACGGGGTGCGATGGAAGGATCGCTGGAGCGGCACTAGGGGATTCAACGCCAATGCTTGGGGGTTGAAAGCTTGGCGGAGGGAGAGTTGTGTTGTTTTCTTGAATTTGTTGGTCCGTCACTTCCTTCGATCTAGGAACGTTACGCTGAATGCTGCAACTGGGAGGAGGACCCAAGAGAGAACACGGATCCTACGATCTTCCACCCCCCCCCCCAAGAGAGTTTCTGCACTACTTGATAGACAACTCTACGAAGAAACCAGAGTTCAACTCTGTACAGACAGCACAGAGATTGAATTAAAGTCGGGCCTCAATTCCGTCAGTTCCTGCATGTCCGAGGCCAAGACGTCGGGAGCGGGAAGTTTAGGTTATTAGGTGAGTGGGGGGTGATGCACCACAGCGGAGGTCGCAATCTATTTTCCCCCAGGTCCGTAGGTTTATTAATCTCCGTTCGAATCGACGTCAGCAGCCCTTCCTCAAGGAAAATCACAGCGGCGGACGAGAGCTTAGAAAGGAATCTAGAGTGAGAATTCATCCCAGTTCCCCAAGTGTCCAGGGGATGGATGAGGCGGCAACTAGAGACGAAGGATCGACGAATGGACGAATGGGAGGCGCCACACAGTCGGGACGAATCGAGAAATCTGGAACGCGACCGGAAACACGCGACAAGGAGCTGCAACACCACCGACCCCACCCTCACTCGACCATTTGGAGGCGATGAAACATTGCGGTGCCAAGGGGGTCCTCTGGTGTTGTTTGGACTTATTTTGGTGTTCAGAAGTTAAGACAAGTGCAGAATACACTGAATGCTACATCACCATCGCGGAATTCGACACCCTATCCTGAAACTTGAGCCTCAGACTTCTCCCTTCCTCGAGACGAGATGGGACGGGGGACGTCGTCTCCTCTGTCCGAATTGGGATGTTGTAGTAGCAGTAAAAGACTGGACGAGGGCTGCTGCCCACCCAGTTCAACAAAACAAGTGGGCAAGTATCTTTTCCAGCTGCAAGTCTTGCCGCTCTCTCTCTCTTCTCTCTACTTCTCTTCTCCTTGGCGCTGGCGCATTGCTTGAGTTTCCTGCAACTGCACGCAATACCATTCCATTCCATTCGCGATCGGTCGGTCTGGCATCGTGACCGCCTCTTTCTCTCATTATTTTCTCACATAATCATTTTACTCTCACTTTAATTTGTTAAAATCATTCACTTCGACCGATCGGTAGATCCGAAAACCACGGCCCACCATGGACATGTCCGAGGCAAAGTACGAGAACCTTCACGACGACCGCGACGACGACCGGAGCAGCACAGAGGTCGAGGAGTCGCTCATCGGCGGCGGCGACGAGAGAGAAAAGGGCTTCGCGAGGGATTATCACCACCACCACCATGGGCCGATGCCCGCCGCGAGGAGGAGGAGGAACCGCTGCGTGAGCCTGCTCAGCTCGTCGCGGTGGTTCGTCGACACGGTGCTGCTGCTCGTCATCCTGGGCCTGCTGGTGCGCGAGCAGATGGCCAAGCCGCCGACGAATCCGTGGGACTTTGGGGGAGACCTGACGGGCGTCAGCGGGAAGTGTGAGGACTTCTTTCTTGCATTTGATGCCGGGCCAGTTTCATACAGAGAGGGAAGGAGACGACGCTGACGATGGAAATGTGGACAGTCTCGCAGCAGATCAAGACCTTCACCCCCGACTACGAGGGCAAGTACGCGCCCAACGACACGTCAAAGTTCTTCACCGAGGAGGTGCTGAACAACTGGAACGAGCTGATGCCGAGTGAGTCGTCCTTGGGGACTTGTACATGTCATGGGACATTGGGACTGACGCAGTGACGATAGTCGGCATGGGCTTCCAATGGGTCAACGACACGCACAGGTACCACGACCTGCCGACCCCCATCGTCTGGCCCGACAAGACCGTCTTCACCACCTCCATCACCCACCAGCTGCACTGCCTGGTAAGTCTCCGTTAACTCTATTGTAGGTCCTTCGGGAGGAAGAGTGGGTACTGACAGGACTGCTTCTGTAGTTCGCCGTCGTCCAGACGTACTCGGGCCTCACCTCCGGCCACGAGATCCCCGACGACCACCACTGGCACATGATCCACTGCTTCTCGTACCTGCGGCAGACCATCATGTGCAGCGCCGACATGGCCCTCGAGGGCCTGGAGACGACCTTCCCGGACCACAACGGCGGCTCCGACGGGTGGGACTCCAAGCATGGTGAGTTGGGACTTTTTCTTTTCTTAAAGAAGCATTTCGATCGAGGAACGTATTGGCTAACGTCGAGGACAGTGTGCAAGGATTATAACCAGGTCAAGAACTACCTGGAGAGCGTCAGGGCGTACGACGATAGAGAGATCTTCTGAGCCGGCATCGCATGTAGGCGTTGATCTTAAAGAAATACATACTTGAATCTGTGGGCTGGTGAAGTCGTTGTGATATGCTCGTCTCTCCTCACGCACTTCCTATTCTCAGATCGAGCTCCAGCCGGCCAGACTGCCAGCTCACACATGACGTGCCGGCATAGTGTGTTTATTTCTGCCGTCGTCCAGGACAACTTTTCCTACCAAGTTTACTTCACAATGTTCATGTGCCTAAATGCCGCGTCCCTGTAGGTAAGGCACAAAAGTCTCCTTGATTCCCCATCCGACCACGGCGAGATGGTACCGTGTCCCATCCTCAACCGATCGTCACCCAAGTAAAGACTATGAGTATCGGAAGCACTTTGACATGGTTTCCGCCACGGGAGATATTATATATCACATCTTGAGTCCTCTATTGATATCCAACACCCCAATGTGGCTTACCTCTCCGTCTATCAGGCGTTCCTCCCTTTGGCAACTACCACTACTAAAAATAATGACAATACTAACGACAAGGGCAACAACGACAACGACGATGACGCACGACAACGACGATAACCGACGACGACGACGACGACGACGACGACGACGACGGCTGACGACAGCAACGAGGAAGGATGACGATGACGTCTTGACGTTATTAATCTCGGAGAATGCTTCGGGACGCCTAGCCACGTAGTTGTAGATCGGTACCTTTGCCTGCGTCTTGACAAGCCAGTCGCGAAAGTATCTGTTGACACCATGGTGAGTGGTGCAACCGTATCCGCTGCCGAGAATTGAAGTGCTTGTCGTCCTTGGTTTCGATGGTCAAGTCGTTGCAGCCCGTCCCTTCGCGGTAACCTCCTCCCGCGATTGTCTGTTTCGCCACGGCAATGATATAGGACGTAGGCGGATGATCGGGTCTCTGCGCGTCGACCTTGGTAGGTGACCTTGGCGAGGGGGTCCCAACGGCTCGTTGGAAGTTTCGGTTTCCGGTTGGACTTGAGAACACCTGTGACTGGGGTCTGGCGATGGCTGGGTTTCTCGACGCTTGTAGAGCACACGTCCGCTCAAGGCTCTCAAGACCGGAAGGACTGCCATCCGCAAACGCTCGCGGATTTCCGTGCTCAAGCCCGCAACCTAGGCTACCTCAATCCCGCGGGCAAACTGTTACCGCAACACCATCTACAGCGAACGGCGACATCTTTGAGTGCACCGATGATGGTTCCATTGCACAACGGTGGTTCAGGAAGAATCCTCAGCCACCCGCTTACCTCAATCACCTTCCCCGTCCCCAACCTATTGTCTTTGGTTGGACACTCTGCTCTCGCGCCTGGACTCCCCGTCAGACCGCCGACAACAACGTCGACATTGCAACCGAGATCAGCGACAACGACTTCTCTGACGACGATATCGACGCTGTCGTGGAAATGGCGCCCAACAGCACCACCCCTCGCAACCGCCGCGGCCACTTCACCCCCGCCGGTGCGAACGCCTCGACCCCCGAAACAGGTCCCGCTCCCGCTCATCGCCGTAGAGGGAGGTGGCGCGAAAGTATCCTGCGAATTGAATGCTTCTTCGTTGCGGTGCTTGGCCCCAAGCAACGTTCTCTCCACGGCTAGCAAACGCGGGCGTCTGAATCTTCCACTTCTTTTTCCAGCGCGGGAGGATACGCGATTGCCACAGACATTAGCATCAACAACCACTTTTGTGATTGCCCAGGTAGTTTAACAAACCATACACAGAGAAACACACCCTGGCTAAGTTGTCCATTGCCGGCTTCATCTACGTCTTGCAGCTCTGTCCTTGCGTACTACAGCATAGTCAAGGTCCCTACAGTAGTGGTTGGCGACAGCCTCCTGGAGCATCTCGGACACCACTCTTCCATGACTAACAGAATCAACAGCTGAGAAAACCCGCATATGAAGGAGTCAACAACAAAAAGTAATAATAACGAACGGAACCAACCACAATTGAGGGAAACAACAATGATGAAGGAGGACGACAACGTTGAAGGACAACAACAACGATGATGGAAGACGACAATAGAGGGAAGCGACTGCCGAAAAAGAGGAAGGGAAACGACAACGATGAAGGGAAACGACAACGATGAAGGGAAACGGCAACGATGAAGGAAAGCGACAACAGAAGCAACCGAAAGCGAAAGCAAGCAGCAGCGAAAAAGGACGGCATCTCAGGCCGGTTTGGCAGGCAGCTTGTCCAGAGTTTGAGTAGCAATCTCATCAGGGCCGTAAGGCGTCCGGCCCGATCCATTGCCTCTTGCCGTCTTGCACCCGTTGCGTGTACCCGTATGGGTATATGAATGGCCTGACAGTCGCTCCTCTCTTCATCCAGACCCAAAGACAACACGGAACCTTTTCCTTGCCCCGTGGCGCCCTAGCTTTCCCTTCAAGTCTGCCTCTAAGAGGTGATGCAACACCCGAACCCCGTCTCGACGTGCGCGCTCCCGCCCTCCATGGCTTGGGATCGCCTCGTTCATCGCAGCATCGCGGCCTGGTCTCCTGCTTGCAGGATTGCCAACCCGAATGCCGAAATAATACTGCGCCAGTGGTCCAGCCTGGACGACTTCCTGGCTGCGAGCTCGCGCATGCCCATGTTCTGGTTCTTCCAGCGGAGCGAGGTGTTTCTGTCCCAGCGAACCACGGCCAAGTGGAACAGAGACCGTCTCGATGACTACGTCCTGCTCCCCGCGATGCCTGGCTTCGTCACACGCGACGAGTGCACTTTCATTAGTCACTTCTGGCGCACGAGGATCGCTCCGGGCGATGAGTTCCTGCGCCGCCAACAGGAGGGGCTCCGATCCAACCCCTGTTCGTACGTCTGGATCGACTGGTCCTGTATGCCCCAGCACCCCCGAACCGTCAAGGAAGACACGTACTTCCGGCGGGCTCTGCCTACCATACCGGCCATCGTCCGCAACGCCGGCTTCATGTGCTTCTACCCGCCCTTCCAGCCGCGGTTGTGGATCCTGTACGAGGTGACCGAGTATTTCCTCACATGCTTGGACGGCTTCGAGCACATCGACGAAGAGGACCCTGACCTGGCGCCTATGGCGCCTTTCAGGCACCACTACAACGAGATGCTGCGAGAGGGCGTGCAACCGGTTCTGGCCAAGTATGGGTACCGGGCGTCGGTCGACCGCGACACGGAGTACCTTTTGTCGTGGTTGGACCTTATCGTCCTCCTGACGAGGGTCGACGTCGGCCTTTTCGATGTCAGAGAGGTTCTAGATCGTCTCACATGGGAGCCCTCTTCGGACAACATCATCCACCGGACGATGGGAGGCGCCGTCATCAGGCTTCGCCGATGGGACGGCACTTTGGCCATCGATGAGAGAGTCCACACGTTTAAACCGTTTCCAACATTGGTATGTGGTCTTAGTCTGTAACGAGGATCAGGTGAGGTTACTAAACAAACGTGAACAGCAATAGGGAGAGAACTCTCCCAAGCCTCGCGTCTCTTAGACATTTGACGTCACAGTGGGCTTTCTTGCTTGGGTATTCAGGGCTGGGTTCTTGTGGTCCAGTGGCTGTCTGTTCTGATTATTTTCGGAATGGCTATCACTCTGGGGCAGTTCTGGACGGACGGGAACGGACTTTGAATAACAAGCATGGTTTTCTCTCTTCCGGGATATCGAAATTCTATGAATTCGACGCTACATTCGCAACTCTAAACCCCCAGTTCCCAAAACCTCTCCCCAAAAGTGACCAACTTTTCCGACACATGTGACCTCACTGTTTAGCTTGAGAGTTCCATCCGAATTCAACGCTCAAAGACCGCAAAAAAGTCTCAGCCGCCTCGTCCACGGGAATCGTCGTGCGCGGAGGGGACGTCCACGTACGAGGCTTCAGCTCCATCTCGTAGTTCCGTAGGTACTCGTCCATGGCGTGCTCCTCCAGCGTCTCCTCCGCCGTGAAGAGCTCCCACTCGGGAACGTCCACGAACGGCAGCGGAGTGCAGAGCGCGCACCCCTGGCCGAAGTGGCAGTAGCACTCGTTCGGGTCCAGCCGGCCGGGGTGTCCGTATCCCTCCCACCGCTCGCGGTCCATGCCCGGCCCCGTCCAGAGCATCCGCTCGACCTCGCGGTCCGACCGCCAGACGGCCCGCCAGCTCTCCGGGCTCATGCCGAGCAGGCGATTGATGGGGTACGGCTTGTACCTGATCTTGGAGCGCAGCGCCGCCCACGAGAGCGGGGTGAGCTCGGCCGCGTCCCACTTCCACATCGGGCGGTTGAGGTCCTCCGACAGGAGGATGTCCCACCCGAAGTAGTTGTTGGAACTCATCTGGTAGAGCCGGCTGAGGCACGCCAGCGAGATGGACCGGACGGCGAGCTCCGGGAAGATGCGTCCGCCCTGGTCGCGGTCCCAGTTCTTCTTCCCGTCGGCGTCCGCCGGCTTGCTGGACCAGGCGCGGACCTCGCCCGAGAGGAACGACGGCGCGTGGGACAGCTTGACGCGGGAGACGGCCTGGAAGGTGGTCTTGAGGAAGCGGCGCTGCCTCCTCTCCGGCATGCCCATGAACTTGTCGAGGAAGCGCAGCGGCAGGCTGGCCAGCAGGTGGAGGAACTTGGACATCTCGAGCTCCGGGTGCGCCTCGTCGAGACTGATCGACGGGTCCGCGTTGTGCACGCGCTTCCCGCGGATCTCGGGCAGCCGGAAGACGGAGCAGCCGATGTCGTCGAACTCGCCGCGGGACAGGGGCACCAGCCTCCGCCGCCTCCAGCGCTCGCGGTCGTCCCGCTCGTCGAGCAGCTGCTCGCGCATCTTGGAGAACTCGTTGTCGGGGGGGATGTCCCAGAGGGGGATGTCCGCCAGCGGCCCAGTCTCGCCCCCGAAGAGCGGGTGGTGCTCCCACTGCAGGCCGACGGCCTCGGCGTCGCGCCAGGCGTCCGACTCCTCGCGGGCGAGCTGGTCCCTCACCCGGTGCGTCTCCTCCGACTCGACGGCCTCGAAGGCGTCCTGGACGAAGCCGTCGAGCATGCGGGCCAGGGGCACGGCGTAGTAGTTGAGCGTGGCGCGGAAGACGCAGGTGATCTCGACGAAGTCCTCGCGCTTCCAGCCCGCGAAGACCTTCTCCGCGCGCGCGAGCCGGGTCTCGGGCGTCTCGCCCGGGTTGCACTGCGGCTCGCCGTGGACGAGCGTCGCGTTACGACACTGCCACCTCGCGCCGCGTGGGAACAGGGGCCGGCGGTAGTACGCCCTGCGCAGGAACTCGAGGCGGAAGAAGGCGCGCTGGAGCTTCGGCCGGTTGAGCCCGTCGACCTCGACGCCCTCGTAGCCGGGGCGGTTGTGGGGCTGATGAAACTTTGCCTTCCGGGCGAAGGCGTAGCGGAAGTTCTCCGGATGCTCCGTCCCCTGGTCCTTCTCGAGCCAGCACCTATCGCCCAGAGGGTGCGGCTGGGGGGCTTCCTGTTGCGAAAGGCCATGCCAGCCGTCCTCCCATATGTCAAGAGTGTTGAAGACGCCCGGATCTCTCGAACTGGGGGGGTCGAGGGGTCCGTGGTTGGGATCGTGGCCTGCCTCGTCGATGCGGTCGATCAGCTTGTCGATGATCTTGACGAGACCGCAGAGGTCGGTAAGGCCCCAGAAGCCCTCGTTCTCGGGTTTTGCGAGCGTCTTGTCTGTGTATGCTTGGTCAAACTCCTTGCGGGCCTTTTTTGAGCCGTTGAGACGGGTGTCTACGCAGGCTACTGCGTCATGCCAGGCCTGCTGGTCGATGTGCTTTCGCAGTATGGTGAGCTTGTTGTCTCTGAAAGCCTTCTTCAGTGCGGGACTGGTGAGGGCGTAGCTTTCTGCCTCGGCGAGGGAGTCGAAGTCGAGGAGCTCCTGGAGGAGGGGGTCGTCCGCAGAGGTGGACATGGTGTCTGAGTCTGAGGTTGTTTCTGAGGCTGGTCCTGAGGCTGTTTCTGGCAGTGCTCCTGGCATTGCCCCTGCGGCTGCTTCTGGTTCTGCCTCCGGTTCCAATGCTGGCTCCGCCTCCCGGTCTGGTTCCGGGACTACTTCTAGTTCAGCCTCTGCTTCAGCCTCTGCTTCTGCGACTGCCTCTGGTTCAGCTTCTGGTTCAGCTTCTGGCTCTTCCGGGACTGCTCCGGGGAATACCTCTGGTTCTGCTTCTGGAACTGCTTCTGCTTCTGGTTCAGCTTCTGGCTCTTGCGTTGGTTCTTGTTCTGGCTCTTGCTCTGGGTCCTGTTCCGGCTCTCGTTCCGGCTCTTGCTCTGGCTCTTGTTCAGCTTCCGTGTCTGCTTCCGGGAATACTTCCGGGGCTGCTTCGGGGCCCGCCTCCGGGGCTGTATCTGACTCTGGAATCCTGTAGAAGCCGGTCAGAAAGGCCGAGGGAGAGGGGAAGGGACTCCAAGGAGAGAAGCCGGGTGAGCGCAACGGAGAGTTCGGGCCGGCTGAACGTGGTAGTACAGGAAACGACCGACGGCCAGCGTCAGAAAGCGAACGGCTGAGAGCGGTGCGAGGTATCCCGGGGGTCGTCGCTCGGGTTGGGTAGACGAGACGGCCGCGGCTTGGAGTCGGGGGCCGGGCAATGGTTCGTCGTCTTTGCTGGGTGAAGTTCTGTCGAACCGGAGAGGGGAGGCCATAGAAGTTGTTGAACATGGCTTGGTTTGTATATAAGCTCTTCGAGAAGTGATCTGGTCCGTCTGAATACTGTTGGAAGACTTATGAAATGTCGGCTGTATGTTGAAGTTGTTGTGGAAATGACTTGATCTGTCTGGATACTGTTGGGAAAATAGTGGAATGTTGGTTATATGCTGCAGTTGTTTTGGAAGTGAATTGGTGTCTGAATACTCTTGGAAGACCGATGGAATGCCGGCTATATGTTGGATTGTGTCGAGGAGTTGAACAATCGATTATGAGTCTTGTTCTGCACTCAAAGAGGCAAGTAACAAGGCCACTGCTTTGAGCGATTGTTCAGAAGCAATGAACTACACGCTTTGTTCTTGGACAGCAGTGTCGTAAAATTAGAACAAGTCTATTGTCACTTTCAAAGAACTGCTGCGGAATTGCAGGATAAAAGCCTCTCAATCTCTGGGATTTCAAACATGAATGTGGGAAGCTATATCCGGAACCATCCATTACCCAGGTAAGTCAACTACACTAACTCGAAAAGCGTAGAAGCAAGAAAGAACACCAGGCTCCTCGAATCCAACCATCTATTGCCCAGGTAAGTCAGCCATATCAACTCAAAGAAAGAAAGACCCCAGTTTCCCTCGAATCCCAAAGAATGCTCTGGTGGCTGCTGCACTTCGTCTGGCGCCGACGACGCGTGGTGCTGCCCGTCCCCACGTTCCTGTGGGGCATCCTGCGCTACGAGCCGCCGCCGCCGGGCCAGGAGCAGTCCACGATGTTCCTGTGGTTTTCGCGTTTTATCTGCCGGCCGAGCGTGAACAACGCTGTGCCCATGGTCATGTGGGCGGTGACGGACCCGGAGGTGCCGCCATCGCCGCCGCCGCCGCCGCCGCCGCCGCAGCGGGCCGTGGCGGAGCGTGGGCCGGAGGAGCGGGGCTCTGAACCTGCCGCTGAGACGCTTGCTCGTTTTCGCGTGGCCGTACGCCGAGAGCTTGGTAGGGAGGATGATAGGTAGGTGATGCGGACTCCATTGTTCTTGAATTCGCTTGGTAAGTTGTTTAAACGTTAGATATACGAATACGTCGATGCGAGAATCCAGTGACGCAAGTCTCCGTGCAACATTTATTAAGATGTTATCTGAGTTCCAGCCCAGCAGGCCCGGAATCCTAAAGACTTGGCAAGTCATCTCGTATTCGTATCCGCTTTAATGTACTACGAGATAGTTGACCTGCGTGCGAAGGCGCTATAAAGGATGGCGATAGGCACCGAGGAATACAAATAACCAATCTATACATATCGAGGACTTTTAACAACACCTTGCGCTGTATTTCTTTTCAGAAAATGGCTCCTCCCACCCCCTTCTCAGTCGTCGTGCACCCGCTCCCGTCCGAGACGCCGAATCTCGTGGCCTACGAAAGGGGGACGTCACCAACCAGCGAGAACGCGCTCGTCTTCATCGGAGGCCTGACGGAAGGCCCGCACACCAACGCTGCCGTCGGCACGATCGCGAAGGAGCTGGAGGGCTCCGGGTCCGGCGTCTGGGAGCTCCGGATGCGCAGCTCGTTCACGGGGTTCGGGTACTCGAAGCTCTCCAACGACGTCGAGGACCTCTCCTGTCTGGTGTCGTACCTGAGGAAGCTTGGAAAGAAGAAGATTGTGCTCATGGGCGCTTCTACAGGTAAATCGCCGATTTAGACTTTGTAGTTCGTGGCGTGGGTGTAGCTGACCGCGATCCTCAGGTTGCCAGGACGGTCTGTTGTACAGCATCGACCGAGCCGCCAGCGCGCCGGTAGACGGCTACATTCTGCTGAGCCCCGTGTCAGACCGACAGGCCGCCGGCCTGTTGATGTCGCCGGAAGAGCTAGAAACCAGCGTCAAGCACGCCCAGGGGATGATCTCCGAGGGCAGGGAGGGCGAGGCCATGCCGACGTCGTTTATCCCGTTCATCTTTACGTCTCCCATTACGGCGTACCGGTGGAACTCGCTCGGCGCCAAGGGGTGAGATCCATCCCACAGACGTATCCTATCTGCCAAGTTTCTGTTTTTTGCTGACGATTCATGCACGCCCAGGGGCGACGACGATTACTTCTCCTCCGATCTCGACGACGCCGCCGTCGAGGCTAGGTTCGGGAAGGTGGACAGGCCGATACTGCTGCTGCCCGGGGATCGAGATGAGCTGGTCCTGCCTTCCGTCGATAAGAAGGAGCTTCTGGACCGCTGGGTGCAGGCGTGTCCCGAGGGAACGGTCAGCCCGCTGTCGGGGCTCGTGCCCAAGGCCGATCACGCGATTTCAGAGCCCGAGGTGCAGGCGTGGGTGGGAAGCACCGTCCGGAGGTTCCTCGAATCGTTGTAGAATACTTCTGTCCGACTCTCGTTCCATCATTGAATACCTTCTGATTGATTTATCAGTACTCTCAACTAATCTTTTCAGGTCCATTGGCTGAGAAGTCCACCAAAGGATGAAGATTTGAAAGCGGCAATTAAGGACCGCTGCTGTGATGTGACATGGGTTATTACTACTTATTGGGTCCATGTCTTGAGGAGTGGTGTCACGTGACCCCGCAGGCCTCCTAGGCCTCCTCCCGATTCCAGGCTCCTGCCAGCAACTTCTCCCCCAGACATCACCACAAACGACCTTCGATACATCCAGGCCTTCGTGTCCCAACAGATTATGAGCCCAGGACCTAGCGAGTATGAGTCATTGCTACAACGCCATTCAGAGCCCTCTTCTTTTACTTCTTTCGCATCCATCGCGATGTTTTCTTCGGCCCATCGATGTGCTACGACAAACATCGATTTTTATCCACCCCCAAGGACGCGACCTACCTTCCGAGATCGAAAACAACAGCGGTTTCAAGCTCTACACACTGCGTGCGCCGCCCGTCTGCACCCACAGCAGCAGGGCAAATCCGACCTTTCGGCCCTGTCTGCCCTCACGAAGCCCCGACATGCCTAGTGCGTGGCTTGTCCGGTCGCTGGTGCACCCAACGAAAGAAGATGAAGATGGTAACGACCACTTCACCATCTACCCAGGTACTGTGATACCAACCGCGAAAGCACATCTCGAGACGTCTACGACTACCATGAACATGTTTATGCCCATGGCAATTCACGGTCCTTTCTCGAGCGACTGTCATACCACCCAGACGAGGTTGGAGACCTAAATGACAAGACTGCACCCATCACTTTATGGACGACAGTCGGGAATCATCTCTCACGTCATGGCCCTGATGAGAGCTAGTACGAGGAATACAGGAGGCAGCATCGGGAGTACTCACAGCCTGACTTGGAGAATCCGGTCGGCCGTTCACGAGGGTATCACAGAAGATGGTAGGACTGATACCTACTGTGATACGTCTCGCGAGAGCAAAGCACTCTACTACGACTACCATCTATCTCCAGCTACCAAAAGGACTCTACCAAAGGACAAGAAAAAGTGGTCAAAGCACATGAGAGATCCCAATAGGATTACACGAAGTACCCTTGGAGAAGGGACTGCAAAGGACCCAGATGTAAGTTTTCATTTTTAATCTACTATGACTTTTAATTAATTCTTTTAGATTCACTGGTTGATTCCAGTAGTAAAGGATCAAGACTCTCGTGATGCACTAGAGGAACGCTGCCGCGAAGCGGCCAGTTTCACACCATATAGTGTCTGGTATATCCGGTCACTTGTACACAAGGGAATAACACAAAATGGCAACAGCGATAACGACCACTTTACCATTTATTGTGACAAATCCCGCCAAAGTAACGGACTCTTCCACGACTGCCATGGCCACGTATACGTATACCAACAGCAAGGATAGCCTCCCGAGCGGTTACTATACTTTCCTGACGAGTTTGAGAACCCTGACAACACCGCCCCAGTCCTCCTCTAGAAAGTGCTGGGAAAACCTCCCACTCGCATACCAAGAGCCAGGATAGCCTCCTGAGCGGTTACTATACTTTCCCGACGAGTTTAAGAACCCTAACAAGACCGCACCAGTTGTCCTATAGGAAAAGCCCAAGGAACCTCCTCAAAATTTCCTCCCACCTGACGAATACTATAATCAGTTTTGGGATCAAAAAGAGCTCCAGCAAGAGGAGCCGGAAACTAATAAGGCGAAGGAAATAGGCACAGAAAAGAAAAAAAAAAAGAGAAGAAGGAGACAGTGGAACAAAACGAGCTAGGAGCCCAGTGCAAAGAGCGAAACTGAGAAGGGTAAGGGAAATAAGTAGCTGGTATATTCAAAGAGAATCCAGAGACTGTTCCCCAGTGTTCAATACCCCATAGGCCCCTCTGGCTCTAACTGTGTAGCTAGGCGTCCTTGAGCTTTCTCTAGGATCAATGCTATTACAGGATCTACAGGCTAGTTGTTATCTATCGTGATCGTTATCGTCCCCGTCGTCGTCGTCGTCCGTCGTCCGTCGTCGTTGTTGTTGTCGTCCGTCGTCGTTGTCGTCGTTGTCGTCGTCCGTCGTCGTTGTCGTCGTCCGTCGTCGTTGTCGTCGTCCGTCGTCGATCTTGTCTATTGTCATCGTCGTTATTATGATGAAGGGAGAGCCAAGCCACTTAGAGGTGTTCAATACTAGAGAATGGCCTGGCAAATAAGATCTCCCTATTCGTATTCATACTAAATTCCCTACCAGCAACCATAGGATATCCGGCTATGTAAGCCCAGTGAGAGGTTCATCGTATTCGTATGGGAGATCTTGTTCATCACCCCCTCCTCTCGGAGCTTAGAGTACTTTTCCTGTCGAAGTTACGGACGGAAACATCACTGACATTCCACTGATATTTCCCTTGGGAAGTTGCGGAGATTTCTCTATTAATTTGGACTTTATCATTGACTATCCGGCCCGCTGTTAAGGCGTGCCGTTCTCTTTTCACGAATTCCCAACAGCATTCAAGACTCTGCACAACGCCCTGGACCGATCCCAAATTCTATACCACGCTCGAGGCGTACCCGTCGTCCTTGGCGGGGGGCGTCTTGGCCTTCTTCTCGAACAGCTTCTGCCCGACCTTGTCCGACAGCCGGTCGGCCCTGTCGCCCAGGAACGTCTTGAGGCAGCCGTAGACGCCGGAAATGAGCCACAGGATGGCGTTCACCAGGTCGACCCAGACGGCCGTCTTCATCAGGCCCGTGCTGCTGCCCTTGTACTTGTCCTCGCTGTCCCTCTTCAGGAAGATTCCCGCGAAGATGCCGAACACGACGATCCACATGACGAACAGGAACAAATCCCAGCCGAAGGCGCGGTACGTCTTGAACAGCTTGATCCTGCCCCCAATGAACGGGATCGCGCCGAGCGGCGTGGCCGCGACGAACAGCACCGCCGACAGCGCGGACAAGCCCGCGACGAGCACGGCGAAGATCCACTCGGGCGAGAACCCCTTGTCGGCGCGGTCGTCGGCGTGCACGCGGTTGCCGTACAGCCCGCAGGCGACGAGGGCGAGGACGAACTGCACCCCGCGGCAGACGAGGCGCGGGACGACCTCGAAGGTCTTGAGCCAGGTCTTGCCGGCGGCCTTGCCCGTCTCGGCGCCCTCGTTGAAGGCGTGGCGCCCCGCGCGGCGGCCGAGGTCGGACTTGTCGGCGGCGCGGAGGTCGGAGGCGGCGCCGGCGAGGCCCTGGGCGCTGCGGCCCAGCTCGATGACGGTCTGGCCGGCCTTGAGGGCGTTGGTGAATTTGCTCATTTTTTGGTGGTTGGGTATCTTGGTGGGAGCGAAGGATGCTAAAAATGCAACGAAGGAATTGGTGCTTGTGATGCGCCTTGGCGAGTGGCCGGCTTCAAGGGCGTTTCGAAATGGAGCGCGTTAATGCAGAATATTGCGGGTATCGAAGACGAAATCAACTGGCTAGCAGTTTGATTTGATGCGAAAAAACGAAAGAAATGTCTTCAGAAAATACTCAAGGAAAACCCAAAATCGAAAAACCAAACGGTGATGAGGAGCAAGAGACTGATTCAGAGGATGGACAGAAACTCTCGAACAACATGCTACGGGCCTCTACCTTATAACAAACCACGCACGACAACAAAGAGCATGAACAGGCCGTAGAGAATGCAGGGCTGAGTCGTCGCATCGACTGACGCCCAGGGTTCGAATGACAACGAGAACCCCCGTCGGCGCGGCTCTTTGCTTTGCTTTCTTTTGGTTCTCATGATGGAATGTCGAGGGCCAATCAAACCAGTTGCGACAGCGTTGTGCCCTGTTTGCAGGGGTTCGCCGACTTGCTGAGTTGTTGTCAGTCAAACCGCGTCCTTTGCCGCCCAATCGATGCGGCGCTTAGCGAAACTTGTCCGACGGCCCATTCGTCTACGCGCCGTCCGGGGGGGAGGGGGGGAGAATGAGTGGGAGGTTTGGTGACTGGCCAATACGTGTTGGGATTTGGGCGTTTGTTTCGTCTTTTCATGACAGTTCTGCGGGATTGGGACGGAGAGGCGGGAAGGGTTGAAAGATTCAGAGGTGTTGAAAGCCAGTTGTTCGCGTCTCACGTACCCTGGCCTGGCCTGAGCACAGGGTCGAGGGCAGCCGACAGGTACAGCTGCCGCTGCCGCTGGCTGGGCAGAGGGCCCAAAAGGCGGGCATTGGACGTGAGTTTGACAAAGGGCTCTCGCCTTAGTACACGCGACTGTACGATTCTATTCCTGGCCGACGTGTCGCTTCATCTCTTGCTGTATTCTGGGTGGAAAAGAAAGCTTTCTCGTGCCGCTGAGGTGTCGGATTTGGCGAGTGATTGGGGGTACCGCCACGGTCGGGGACATGCGCCGATCAATCTCCACAGGCACTGATACAATTGTCCTTGGAGGCTTCACGGCCGAGACGAAGCGTCCAAGTGATTATTAGCTAGGAAGGTCATCGGCATCCTTCCATACTTAGTCTCCGTCGCATGCACCAAGTCCTCCGGCCGAGGACGGCGGCTTTTGTGGAGCCTCAGAGGTACCCACCCCGGGACTGCGTCCGGGATGACGGGGTGTCTCGGGCAGCCTGAGGCGCCTCCCATACATACCGGGTTCGGAACCATGGCATAGGTGGGGTGTTTGATCGGACTTCTATCACCGAGGAGCCGAGAGGCAGGACATCACACGGCAAGCGAGCGGCACGAAGGCATAGCATGTGCACATGGCCTGACATCGTGAGGGTCGGCGCTCTCAAGAGACGATTGTGCCTCGCCCGTGAGACGCAGAAGCAGCCTGGCAAGAGTCTTTCCACGTAGTACTTCAATTGAGAACGACGCTTTCTTATGACAGTCGCTCGTCTATTGCAGAGCGAGACACGCGGAGGCCAGCATGCCGGGACGGTGAAGAAGAAGGGGGCAATCTCGGCAAAGCGACCATCGCAATGTCTGCAGAGGGACGTCTTTCGATGCGCGCAGGGAAGAAGCGACTGCCGAAGCCAACCGAACTTGGCATCGGACGAACGTGTGCCTGCGATAGAGAAAACGAGAGAGCGACTGATTCTCAAGAGTCATGTCAGGATGATCGCACTAAAATCACAGTAGGCCGACCGTCCGTTTGGAGCGGTGACGTGCAACGTTTGACTCGCTCCAGTCGGACTGTCGACTTTTCTGACTCTTGAGCACCTGAATAGACGGGTTGTCACGTTGCGGGCGGGTTTCTAGAGGATGGTGACTAATAACTAGTCTTTGGACCTTGGAAAAGACCATCCTCGCAATGAGCGATTTTTGCGGTGGTGCGCTAATTACCTGCCGTTGATGATTTCCAAGGTCATTCCAAGGTCATGTATATTTTTGGGGACGTCTGCAAGCGAGTGTCGATCACGGAGAAGGCGATCGCGATAGCATAGGGCCGCGGAAAAGGGGGAAGGGAAGGTTGGAAAAAGTGACCGGAAGGAAAAGAAAAGAGGATGTAAAAGAAAGAAAAGAAGATGACATTAAAATCGCGGTGTGAATTCATGGGGAATGGCCCTCGGAAAGGCATCCCCAACCTCTTGAGCTTCTCGAAGGTTCACGTCCTGAGCTCGCTTCCCCTGTGTTGGGGAGCAACGACCCACATCGTCCCCCCAGAGAAACAAAAAATAAACACGCGAGGTTGGACGAGAATACTCACGATGGGCCTATGGGTCGTTGGGCTGGACTCTGGAGAAAGAGGGATCTTCGAAATCCCCCATAGCACATTCTCCACGTTTCCGTCCCAACTTGAGTGCCAAAGTGCATCCTGGGAGGTTCTCGGGCAGCAGATCGTCTGAACTCGGCCCAACTTTCAGACGGGCGGTACTTTGAGTAATGGTATGATCATTTGCACAGCTATGCTGTCAACGGGCAGTGCGGTCGATCATAGAACGACATGCCGGTGTGATAGGAGACGCACGACTCATGAGGTCAAGGTTTCGTCCTTTTCGAGCTTGCCGTCAGCCGAGCGCGGCTACTCGGCTCTACACGAGGTAAAAGGGACCGTTTAGGGGGCGGGGGGCGACTCTGGAGGCTCTTTCGGAGGTTAAGCGACCGCACATGTCTGTCTTTTCTAGCGTGCGGATAGTGTCAGGCCAAGCCGCTTGACTCGGCTATTAATAGTTAAGGTTTCTTTCGGCGTTGTCCAAGGGCAGAGCAGGGCAGAGCAGGGCGGCTGTCGGTTTCACGTAGAGGGACGGAAAAGGCGGGAGAAGGCCTTGGCTCTTGTTGCCTCTCCCAGCCATGAGTCCATGACTGGTGTACGCGTTATACTTGCCATGATATTGGCCAGGTCCTTGGTGTTGAGCAATCCGTGGTAGACAGTTGAGAGGTAGCCCAGAGTGAGTGACATGGCATGGCATGGTGTGATGCTACGTTGCCCCCCTTAATCTAGCGTCTCTTTCCCAGGGACCCTCTTTTGCACTAAAATAGGGGACGTGGGGCTTTGTATGTGTGTGACATCACCGCCTCCCGTCTGCCCTATGTTAAGACCTTGGTGAGGTTTATGCAGTGAGGCTTAACACGCAACATCCCGCCTTTCCCTTGCTTAGCTGAACCAGAATACACGGCGTACGCTATAGGGGAGGTTGGGGCGCAGTCGTCTCTCTGCAGTGCCACGCCCAACCAACCACCCACCAATATACTGAACCCAAACCAATCGGCGGCGTTGCGGTCTCCGGCGTCCGAGGCCACCGGTGGTTCCCTCGGCTGTGTATCCGTAGAGGTTAGAGTGGTCCTGTATCCGTATAGGTAGTGCAGAGGGAGGCAAACTCGCCCAGCAATTAAGCTACACTACCGGTGAGGCCCTCTCGTATTTGTCCGGCTCCCCACATTGCAAAGAACCCCATGATGTCAAGCGGGCCCCGCATAGCTGGACCCCCTGTGCCGGCATTACGAGAAGATCTTCGTCGCCCGGCAGTGCAAGCTCGCCTCCCCCGAGAGAACCGGGCCAAAATGTTTACGAGGTGATCGTCGAACAAACGGGGACCCTGGAGCAAACGAGTGGCACTGGCGTCGTCTCCGTCGAGGTTGAACTCGTTATATAAGGGACCCGACGATGCCGCCTCGTAGCATTTGGAAAAAGGATATCTCATCACACTCAACAACAACAACAACTACAATCTTAAAGATAATCTACCGACCGCTTCAGTCTTTCCAGATCCAACCTCAACCTCAAACCACAACCACAACAACCACCTTTTAATCAAACAACCCCCCAAACCGCCAACATGCAGTTCAAGTCCCTCGCCGTCCTCTCCCTGGCCGCCGCCGCCTCCGCCCTCCCGGCCTGCACGGCCCCCGGCAGCGCCGCCACCAACGGCACCACCAACGGCACCGCCCCGGCCCTCCCCGCCGACGCCAAGTTCCAGCTCATGGCCCTCCGCTCCGCCTCCCCCGTGCACTTCTCCAAGTTCCAGGCCGCCCTGAGCTCCGTCTTCCTGCAGCTGCCCTCGCAGAACGCCACCTGCGACGACCGCGAGGCCGTTGCTGCTTCGGAGGCCGCGACGTTCTACCTCCAGGACGGCGGGCTGTACCTGTACGCCGCGTCCGCCACGCCGCAGCAGCTGTACGCCGACCGCTCGGGCATGGGCCAGGGCAAGCTGGGCTACACGACGGGCGCGCAGCCCGCGCCGAGGAACGCCGAGCGCACGGGCTGGGTTGTGGATAACGTCGGTGATCTGACGCTCGACGGCGCGGGTTTCATTGCGTGCCCGAACAGCATCGAGGACTCGTGGAGCGTGTGGGTTTCCGCTGGTGTGTCGCAGCCTGCGGGTAACTCTGACTGCCTCGGTGTCTCTGTGCGCGCTGTGCAGGTTACTGAGCCCAACGGCTGCGTTTACACCTCTTAAGCCTTTTTTATATAAAGTGGCTACGATTTCTTCATCTCTTCGGCATTTAAATCGGCATTGGTAAACGGCATCATCGGGACGACTCGGGATATCCTATAGAACTCGGCGCATTTGCACTTTCTACGACACTAGCATTAGCACACACTCCTTCATGATCGAGTAGAGGGATTTTACAACTTCATACACGGACACTTGTCTATTCTGTACATGAATTAATATGACTTTTTCACAAACTTTACTGCGGTCTCAACGTGATCATCTATGATAGTGCTCACACTAAGTGGTGCCTTGACATGTACAATGTACTTCCAACTTCAATCGCTATTGCCTCCCATATGAATTAACACAACTGTGCTCTAACCCTCAACCTCGGCGATCCCCGCAGCATCCCCCTCCCGATCCAGCGTCGCCCGGTCAAACTCCTCATCGTTGGTCGGCAGCTCCACGCGCCACTGCGAAATCTGCGCAGCGCCAATGTCCACCTCGCCGTCTGTCGCCAGCGCGAGCACGTGCCCGCCCTGCGTCCGGTCCTCCGTGATGAAGTGCAAATGATCCCCTGCGACGCTGATGCCCTGCGTGTACGCCGGGCTGCGGAACCCGACGACGGTACCGCGGACGGGCTCGGAGAATGTGTGCGACGCCTGGTTCCGCCCGACCTCGAGCATGCCCTGGCCGGGGTACTCCTGCCCGCCGGCCGTGCGGACCACGACATCTTTGAAAACGCCGTCGATGCGCACCGCCAGGAACTGGTTTTGTGACGAGGGGAAGCGCGAGGTCAGGCTGTCGAAGAGGCCCTGCTTGTCGGCGAAGGCGGCGCGCAGGGTGGCCGTGGGGCGCAGGCGGGTGACCATGGCGAAGGGGGCGACGGCGTCGCTCTCGGAGGAAGGCGAGGCGTCGAGTTCTGTCACGGTGCCGTCCGACTTCATCTGGTAGACGCGGCCGTCGAGGACGATCATCTCGCCCGACATGTGGCGGAAGGTGCCGAGGCCGTGGTCGCCGTGCTCGAGGAGGGAGTGCAGGGGCAGGCCTGCCGAGGCGATGCCCGACATGAGGGCGGAGATGATGGAGTACTGGTAGATTTCGTTGACGGCCATTTTGCCCAAGGTGCCGAAGGTGTGTCCGTTGGTGATGATTTCAGAGTGGTGATGAGAGTTTTTGGTGTTTTCGGAGTGATCAGCGGCCAAGAGATGCCGAGAAGTTCTGCAGCGAGTGCCGAGAGGGGTCTTTCTGCGGGCAATTGCTGACTTGGATGTAATTATTGTTTCTTCAGCGCAGGTGTTACCTCAGTTTGTTTCCGGTCTAGTCTCTGTGTCAATAGCAGAAAGTTCTCTCCTTTCTCGTCTAAAGTGAGAGAGTCTCGCCTGCGCGAAAATGTGTTGAGTCATCAACGTTTCCTCTGCGCTTTGGGGTCCCACCTTCATCCTTCTCTCCGCTTGCTGACGCTGACGTCAGTCTGTCGTGTACGGAGTAGGTGCCGTCCGATGCGGCATCGTCGGAAGGAAATATCGTGAAAAAGATCCTTCTTTGTTGCGTGTTTCTCCACAACTCTCTCGTTTAGATGATTATCACGTATAATAGACGAGACATCGTGAGATTCCGTCCTATTCCCACTGGTCCTTGGTATGTCCAGTCTCGGTATTGGTGTCTCAGTCATCTGATGAAAACGGCCTAGTTTGACAGCTGATAGTCAAAGAATACCTAATCATTCCATCCTTTCTTTGCTTCGTTCCGTTACGTTTGTTTTCTCTTCCTGTTTGCACCATCACCTAGATACGCCATTAATCCATCCATCCATCAACCTACCGACATAGAGCTACACTCCAGCATGTCGGAAACAGTCGACGTCGTCATCGACTCCCTCGTCGCCGCCGGCGTCCGCTACATCTTCGGCGTCCCCGGAGCCAAGATCGACTCCGTCTTCAACGCCCTCGTCGACCACCCCGAGATCCGCCTCGTCGTCTGCCGCCACGAGCAGAACGCCGCCTTCATCGCCGGCGCCGTCGGCCGCATCACCGGCCGCCCCGGCGTCTGCATCGCCACCTCCGGCCCGGGCACCACCAACCTCGTCACCGGCCTCGTCACCGCCAACGACGAGGGCGCCCCCGTCGTCGCCCTCGTCGGCGACGTCAGCCGCGTCCAGGCCGCGAGGCGCACCCACCAGAGCCTGCGCGCCGTCCAGCTGCTCGAGCCGGTGACCAAGACCGCCGTCGCCGCTGTGCACCCGGACCAGGTCGCCGAGATCATGCTGCGCGCGTTCCGCACGGCGACCGCGTACCCCCAGGGCGCTGCTGCTGTGAGCTTGCCGATAGACATCATGACCAAGGGGACCAAGACATCGGTCCCGGCCCTGCCTCCTGCAGCATTTGTGCCCCCCGAGTACGGTACATCCCCCTCCGCCTCCCTCAGCACCGCCGCGTCCATGATCCAGAACGCCAGGTTCCCCGTCCTGTTCCTCGGCGCAAGGGCAGCGGCCCCGGACGCCGTCGACGCCGTCCGCGGCTTCCTGCGCAAACACCCCATCCCCGTCGTCGAGACCTTCCAGGCCGCGGGCTCCATTAGCAAGGACCTCGCGCACCTCTTCTACGGCCGCGTCGGCCTCTTCCGCAACCAGCCCGGCGACAAGCTCCTCTCCCACTCCGACCTGGTCATCGTCGCCGGCTACGACCAGTCCGAGTACGACGCCGACGCCTGGCACGCCTCCGGCTCCCCGGACATCCTGCACCTCGACTGGGTCCCGGCGGACTACGGCGCCGCCTACAACCCGCGCCTCGAGCTCGTCGGCTCCATCGCCGCGAACCTCCAGGCCCTCACCAACATCGCCGCCAACGTCTCCCGCCCCCAGGAGCTCCCCCTCGCGCGGGACATCTTCGCAGAGTTCCACGCCTGGGAGCGCAGCCCCGAGGCCCAAGGCCGCGCGGACGGCCGCGTCCACCCGCTGCACTTCATCCGCCTCCTGCAGGCCCTCCTCCCGCCCGCGACGACCGTCGCCTCCGACGTGGGCAGCATGTACATCTGGCTCTCGCGGTACTACTTCGCCTACAGCCCCAAGTCCTTTTTGGTCTCCAACGTCCAGCAGACCCTCGGCGTCGCCCTGCCGTGGGCCATCGGCGCCTCCCTCTCGCAGGAGCCCCCGTGTTCGAGAAAAGTCGTGTCCATCAGCGGCGACGGCGGGTTCCTGTACAGCGGGCAGGAGCTCGCGACCGCCGTCGCGCAGGGGTGTAGTATCACGCACTTTGTGTGGAACGACGGGCGGTACAACATGGTCGAGTTCCAGGAAGTGGGAAAATACGGTAGGAGCGCGGGTGTCGAGCTCGGCGGCGTGGATTTCGCGGCGTACGCGCAGGCGTTCGGGGCCAAGGGGATGAGGGTCGCGAGCGCGGGGGAGATGGAGGCCGTGATGAGGGAGGCGCTGGCGTTCGAGGGGGTTTGTGTCGTTGATGTTGCTATTGATTACGAGCACAATGGGGAGTTGATGAGGAACGTCATTCAGGACGCGGTTGCGTAGGTTTCTGGGCTGGGGGTGTGAGGCGTTATGCTATAGAGGTTGATGATTATCGAGACTACGGGTTGCCCGGAAAAGGCCTAGGAATATTCTGTTCTTCCTGTTCTGGCATTAGGTCCATGTTGTGCTGTGATGAGATGCGTTGTTGGGAAGCGGTCGTCTGACGAGGGATGGAAGATCCTGGACGGTCGCAACTCTCTTGGTCCCGATTCGATTTTTGGAATACCTACTATTCCGTCGGTAGGCAACGACGAGCCAGCTCAGGTCGCGAGCGCCGCTGCATGACATGAAGTGGGGATATATATATCAACTTCCACATCCGCCAGAAACATCACCCTTGGAAGAGTCTGGAAAAAACTCACTCTTCTCGGGATCAAAGTACTCCTAGCTTTTTATGGCAGCGAACGAGACTGCGAGTGTCTAAAAAGCCGACGACTTTCGATTCGTTCCTCCTCTCTGCCTAGGGTTTGATGGATGATGGCCTCTCACCCTGATGTATTTGAACCTACGCAGGTGGCCGTTTACGAAGGAGTTGGATTTGGTATTTATCATGACCTCGGCATGAGGCAGGTCTTCTTGGTCATTGGTCCAGTCGGACTCCGGTTGGTCGGACTTGATACGTTCCGTCTGGATTCTTGCATTTAAAGGCCGGAGGGATAGAGTGCTGATGGTGCTTATTCCGCTCGTCGAATGTAACGCGGTCGATTGGAAAGTCGATTGCATGCGACGCGGGGTAAGCATCTTGGCCTCGTTCGAAAGCAAAGTCGCGGGGAATGGGATGAGGTGAGACAGTACTAATGTTTGACAGGACGGCGACTCTGTCTGATAAGAAAAAGGAGAGGGGGAAAACAAGAAAAAAAACAAAGAAGACCAAGGGAACCAATGGAAGAGAAAGGGGCAACAAGACCTCGCTCACTTGACGGCCATCTCGGTGACTACGGCATTCTCGTCACGTCCGCTTACACTAGACGTTCACTCAGCCCTATACCATGGATCCGAATACCCCGGAACGTGGGGAAGCAACAGATGCGGATGTAATTTGCGACGGAAGCTTAATATCCTGAGAGCTCGCTCGGCACTCAAGGCTCAAATGCAAGGGTACTAGTACTCGTGATTGCAGGGGGGAAGTCCGGCGTGGCCAACGACCTCGGGCTCCGATAACCGACGTGGATTTATAATCCACCACCACGCAACGTGCCAATGTCGCAATTGAGCATGCCATTGGTGGGGAAGACGGGATGAGGGGAGAACATGCCCGTATATTGACCCCTCATTATGAAATCCATCACGACATCGAACCTGTGATGGTGCGACGGCTCATCCTTCAACCGCACTATTGGTAATCATCGACTCGACTTCTGTCGTCTTTAAAGCACCGAGCCCTCCTCCTCGTCGACGACGCGCGACTTTGCAGTAACTGAACCTGCCAAGATCAAGTCCGAAACGTAGTGAATCTCGCCCTCCTTTCCCCGCTCACACGAGAAACAAAACCGCCGAGATGGCTTCTGCTCCGAAGATCAAGCTGTACACCAACCACGGGTGCCCATGTACGTGAATTTCTCTCCGACGGCACCTTGCCCGTCCTCTGCCGCTTAGCCGTGCCGTGCCCATTGCCGAGTGGCGTCGGGAATCCAGTCCCTGTCCGCCGTCCGGTCTAGACCATCGGCAACTCAAAGCACAAACCACAGAGTGTCACAACAGCTGATCTGAAGCGAACCCCTTCTGACAACTCACACAGGGGCTCACCGCGCACACATCGCCCTCGCCGAGCTAGGCCTCCCCTACGAGGAGGAAATCATCGACCTCTCCGTCCCGCGCACGCAAGAGTACCTGAAAGTCAACCCGCGCGGGCTCGTGCCCTCGCTCTCGTACGACGGCGAGATCGTCACCGAGTCGGCCGTCGTCGCGCAGTTCCTCGCCGACGCGCACCCGTCGCACCTCGTCCCGGCCTCCGGCACGCCCGAGGCCGCCCTGCGCCGCGCGCGCATCGCGTTCTTTGTGGATGCGTACTTCAGCAAGGCCAACGGCAACATCTTCCGGGTGTACACGGCGAAGAACGAGGGCGAGGTCGAGGCCGCGGCGGGCGCGTACGTGGACGCCGTCGCGAAGGAGGTCGAGCCGCTGCTGGCGGATGCGAAGCCGTACTTTGGCGGGAGCGACAAGGTTACGCTGGCCGAGGTGAGTCTCCTACCTTTTTTTCACCGCCGGTTCGTCTGATGCTCACGACTTCGTGCTAGGTCCTCACCGGGTCCTTCACCCTGCGCCTCTTCTCCTTCGCCAACAACGGCATCCTGCCCAAGAGCATCCTCGAGAATCTGGAGAAGAGGGCGCCCAGCTTCTACAAGTGGGCGCAGGCCGTCAACGAGACGCCGAGCGTGACGAAGATCTACGACGAGGCCAACGTCGTGGAGAGGACCAAGCACAGGATCGCCGGCCTGCGGGCCGCGGCTTAGGACCGCCGTTGCCGGGCAGCTGGGCTGACAGCTCTTGACGATTACGATAATAAATGAAGATGAACTTTGTGAAAGTGCATTGTTGTCAAGTGAGATGATGACATGAATGCACTCTAAGAATCCGGCTCACGGGTGCTGCCTTTCTGCCTTCAAGAGCGCCAGCGTACGTTAAGAGCTGAGGGCATCGGTAGGTAGGTGACCGTCAGTACCTGGAAGACGGACGGTCGCATGCTATCGGGGATGATCTCGAGAAGAGCGCCTTTATATGCACGGGTGTGAAAGGGGCTCATGTAACGCCCAGGAGTTCTCAAATATCTTTCGTGATATGTAATGAACGACTGTATAGTCCTCTATATAACTCTCGTGGCACCCCCAAACTGACATACTAACAATGGAAACAAGCCTACCACCTCAAATCATCCCATCAAACCGAAGCCGCAAAAGCCTTCGCAACACGACTGGCATCGTCATGCCTGACCCCTATTCCGCCCCTAAAAGTAAACGGGAGAGGCCTCGATGGCCGGGAAAGGAGCATCGGGCTTGTCGTCCTCGAAGGACAGAAAGTTGGACCTCGACTTCAGCGGCGCCACTGCACCCGCGTACACGAAGACGACGGTGGTGACGAAGAGGGCCCCGTAGGTGACCTGGAAGGCCGACGACATGACGGCGGAGACGCACTTGAGCCCGTTTTCGCCGTTGATGTTTTTCGCGAAGTTCTTGCACTCGGACCCCATGGCGTAGAGGCTGATGGGTCCGTTGACGATCGCCGCCGGGCCGGCCACGACCCTGAACCGCTTCTCAAATCTCTTGGTACCTTCGGCGAGGTCGAGAAGCCAGTTACGCCTGTCGAGGGCGGTGGCGGCCTCGTCGAGGGGCTCCCAGCCGTTGAGGGGCCTCCAGACGTCGACGGAGGTCGTCGTCTCGAGCCCGGCCGGGGCCGAGGTCGTCGCGATGGGCTTTGCGAGAGCCACGGGGAAGGGGAGAAGGCTCAAGGAGGCCAGGAGGGCCTGGGAGACGTGACTGGAGAAGAGCATGTTGGCGCGGTAGTGGGGCGAACGCGGATGGTTTGATGGAAGTAAAAGATTTGGTGTTCAAGTATAGATTTCTTTTTTTTTTTCTTGTCTTGGTTCGCTGTGCTTGTCCAAACGTCTCGAGACGGGCTTGAAGTTTAAATACCCAATGTTCTCTCTGAGCTGCGAGCTATTGATTCTTCGACCAGAGCTATAATTATGCCTACCCTTGGCGGCTTTGTAAGGGCTAGTGCGCACCTGGGGCCACCCCGGTGAACCTGGCCGAAGGTGTTGCCAACCGTAGATGGAGCACTTCAGAGACGGCTGGGCTTATCAACCAAGCCCACGAAATTGAAGCAATCCCATGAGCTTGTTCGCGAAGCTTATGTAAATAGAGTCCGAAGCTGGCTGACACCACAAGATGGCGAAGTCGAGAAAAGGGCGGAGGGCGCCTGCTGATTGGGCCCGCTCCCCAGCACGCGAATGGCTGAGCAACTCGGGTGGTAAGACTCTAGGGTTCTGGATTCGTCAAAGACTTGGCATAAGCTTCCCGGGTTGGTCTGGCCTGGGTACCGCTAGGCTGGTTCGGTCGTCTCGATAGAGAGGTGTGAGCATGCGCAGCAGTCTGAAAACTCCGATTCGGGTGTGTTTCTTCGAAGCTAAGCGTGTAAGCAGCATCCGAGGAACCCACAGTGTCAGAATATCAATTCTCGAAATACACACTGCCAGGGTTCGTCAGGGAAATCGCATCCTCCGGCTATGTCACATCCTTGATGCGAGGGCTGAGAAACCTCTTGTCAGACTTAGCAATCACCTTAACGATGAAGGCACGGGCAGACGGTAGAGATAGGCATACATGGAGAGGTCTTCAACACGATGAAAAGTCACGCAAGGTGCTCTTGTTGGATATATAAGTGGGAAGAAGCCTCTTCAGAGTCAAAAGGAAATCTAACATCCTCACAACACAGACTCACAATACACCCAGCATCATTTTCCCAATATACTCACCAACTATCTATCATTCATACATCACCCCAATTCACACATCTCCACTACACCACCATACACAATGAAGTTCTCCGCCCTCTCCACCGCGACCTTCCTCGTCTCCCTCCTCGGCCAGCTCCCGATGGCCGACGCCGCCTGCTTCTACGGCAACCGCCGGGTCCCCCAGAACATGGCCGACACGCTCGCGACTCTCCTGTTGGCCGCGGGTAACGCCGAGGCGGCGGGCACCTACACGAAGTCGGGCACCTACTGGCTCTCCTCGTCGATCGACAACTACAAGGGCGGTCGGACGTGCCTCAACTTCGGCATCGAGAACATTAGCGGCCACTTGAAGGACATCTCGACCGCCGCGGCCGCCGAGGGCCTGCTGCGCGAGTGGGTCACGTGCGCCAACGGCGGCAAGACGGACTACCACGACGGCGGCCTCGACGGATGGCGCTTCATGTGAGTCTGGCTCCTCTACTCTCTCTCTGCTCGTTAATATCATGGATATCCACTAACAAGACTCTTTAGTTTCCACATGGACGACTATGGATGCAAGAAATAGGCGCGCCATGGCATCTGGAGGAGGGCTGTCATACAACCTTCGTAGCCCCCTTTTATTTTCACTAGTGCAGGATGTTTAGCCCGCAATAATGGATGAGGGTGCGCATGGTTCATACAAGTTATTTTGTTATTAGAGGTTGGAAAGTCTATCGAATATAGCGTTATCAAGATTGCAGTTTACTTTCCTTGATCACCCGACTTTGAGTTGTCCACACGTGATCCTCAACCCGAGAACCACGGCGGTATTCTGCTATTGGTGGCCATGGTGACCGGGACAAAAGACTATCCGACTACTCTCGGCATCCCTGTTGCACGAAAGGCTTGGTACTCGTGGGCGCACCTAGTAGTATGAGATACCAAGGAGGCTCGCTAGCCTTCTGGTTCGTCAAGTGCGGAAGCTGGTTCTGCCGATGTCGACTTCACCCTGAGTCCCCGAATACCAAATGGGGGGAAATACTGAAGCCAGCAGGGTCCGCTGGCGAAGCGGTGAGTCCGAAAGATGTGGTGTTGATCGGCAGGGCTTGCCCACTAGGTTTCTGACGATCCGAACAACGGCCAGCGTCTTCGGCGCAAGCTTTCGGACCCTGTTCATTGCCCTGCTCAGCTGACCAAACTAAGCTGGACACAGTTGGAAGGTCGCTTCTACCCTGGCGGTCAGGGGTGGCCACATCCTCTGCCGCCCTATGGACCCGTAAGCGGGTAGGCAAGTCCTTTTGAGTCGGCGAAACCTGTGATTTGGAAGTCGCAGGAGACAAATGGAGTAAAACCAGTCAGCGGAAGGCTGATGACCATATGCGAAGACTTCCAACCAACTTCTTCGGTAACAACTTGATCTGCGTTCTTCTCATTTTCTCCCAATAGCTCAAATTCAATACGTCAGAGTTGAATGTTCGAAGTGACGAGACGGGGGGGCCGAGTAAGGCTCTTGCAGGGTCTACCCAGCTATAGATAGCTACAGGGCCTATAAAAAGGGATTGGCGGGATCCAAGAGGAACTCCAGGCGTTAGCAACTTCAGGAGACCTGATGGCACCCCAAACCCTTCACTCTGCTTAGTAGTATCTACCTATGACACTTGAGAGCATAACCCTCGAAATACTTTGTCCGTACGTCTCCTTCCTATCTTTCAACTCCTCAAAAATCCACCCTATATCTCAAAGTCAATGATTAACCTTATTTATGATGGGAACTTCTATGTCTGGTTCCCTCTGTCTATTCGAAGCAAGCCCTATATGTGTAGATTAGCCCCGACCATGAGGCAATGACGATCCCATGTGAACAGCATGTCTGCTTCAAAGCGCAGTTAGCACGATACTCACACGGCTCCTGTCAGACGCATGTTGGTGCTACAGACAGAGGACCAAGTGGGCTAACCGTGACGCTCCAGAGGCCCAGCCGGTTGGGGTTGTCGGATGCTTAATCCTATATTCGCCGGAAGAGGCTGAATTTTCCCGCCCTACAGGGTAAACATGACTCGACATATCCCAAACCTGACTCATGTTACAGAACTGCAGTTATACTCCCCACGCAATTTTTAAATGATCACCCTTGGCAGGAGCAAGACAACAGCGGATGAACCACAATTTTCTACTGAATGAGGCAAAGCAATCACCATCTCGTTGTATAGCTGTACGCTGTCGTCCTTTTGCGCAGGATAGATTAAGTTGCTTGGCGGCGACCAGAATAGTCGGATCGTGGTCGAGTCAATGTTGGCCGCGGGCTTCCCGTATTGGACTTGGAACAATATAAAAGTGGTGTTTTCCTTGCCTCCCATCGTGAGTTGTTCGTCCAGGACATCATCAGAAGTTCATCGCTCATTACTTTCAACCTCCGTTCGCTCCTTACAGTTCGTTACTGCGTTTTCAATTCTTAAAGTCCGCGACTTTGACCATTCTTTTACATCATCGAGGCCCGGCTGCCAAGTAACAAGCACCAACCATGAGGGTCTCCAGCAACGCTCTCCTGGCCATGATGGCCGCCCAGGCGTCCGCCCTCGTTCAGCTCGAGGTCCGGTTCAGTGACACCATGGTCGACGTCGGCGACCTTGATCTGTTCAAGGCCACCTGGGAGGCTATTTACGCAGAGCCAGGCAACGGCCGCGCCATTATGACCGACCGCACCATCGGCGCGCAGAACCACGAGTGCCGCCCCTCCGGCGACGACAAGCCGACCGTCAACGTCCAGGTCCGGATGAACGGCGCCTGGGGCCAGACGCCGGGCCTGTCCCAGAACCAGATGCGGGAGGGTCTCGTCGAGGCCATCTACGAGGTCCTCTACGAGGTGTCCAACAAGAACGCCTACCAGGTCTTCAGCAAGTGCGCCGGGTTCAGCATGATCCCGTCCTTCCCGCACGACCCCAACGCCGCCTGCGGGCCCTACACGTCGAGCGGGCAGAACTGCGACTACCCCTGCCGCGGCGAGCCCGGCATCCAGTGCACCGTCCGCAGCTGGGCCCACCGCGTGCCGTCGTCCATGCGCGTCACCGCGTACATCGACAACCAGCTACAGGCTGACGACCTCACCAACCAACCTTCCCTCTTATTTATTTTTCTTAGCACGTACTATTAGTACAGCCTACTATTCTACACTAAACTTACTAATACTACAATTTCCCCCCCTTTTTCAATACCGACTTAAGCCAGTACCATACTACTACTACTTACGCGGGTAGTAACACTATCTACTACTAAGCACTTACTTAGCTTCTTTTATAAATACATAGCTAAAAATAACTCTATTACTTATAAGGAATTACTAAATAAAAAGTAAAAAGTAATATAAACGCTTTAAAACTATAAATTAGTAATAATTAAAAATAGTAAATAATAAATACTTAAAAAAAGGGGGACTTATAAAGACCTTTAAACTAATATAAATAAAGTTTAAAAAATTTCTATATTTAGTAAAATTAAAAAACTCTATAACTAATAATACTTTATAAATAAATAAATTATTACTAACTTTAAAGCTACTATTAATATACTTTATAAAAAGGATAAATAAAATAAGTCTACTATTTAATATTATATATAGGCTTTTATAAAAACCCTAAAGTACTTATTTAGTAAAAATAGGGTATATAAAAAAGCTTAGTTAATATAACGCCTTTTTTAACTAAAAGCTTATATAATAGTCCTAACTACTTATACTTAAGTAGTAATAACTTTTAAACTTAATTAATAATAACTTATTATATAAAAAAATTCTTAATTTTAAAGCTATTAAAGTAGTATATAAAAGAAAGCTAAAGAAGCTTATAAGATCTAAAATAATAGAGTCTTTTTTTATTTTAAGTTTAATAATAAGTAATACTAACTTAACTTAAGTACTATTTATTAGGCTTTTATAAACTTAAATTAATTTAATAAATATAGTATTAAAAAAGTTTTTTAAGTACTATTTAGTTTTATAATTATATTAATAATTAATAAAAATAAAGAGACCCTATTTAATTATAGTACTAAGTTATTTAAACTCTTTAATATAGTAAGTATTAAGGGATTTATAGTTTAAACTATATATACTATTTATTATATTTTAGCTATAATTAATAACTACCTTAACCCTATTAATAGTAAATAAAGAATAAAAAATATTATTAAAGTAAAAGTTAAATATAAAATAGACTTAATACTAAAGTAATATAAATATATATAAAGTACTAAGGAAGGGAAAGAATAAACTTAACTAATTTCCTTTACTTTAAAGGTACTACTCTTTAGGATTTATAATAACTTTTTTTTTAAAAAACTAAAGAATAAATTTAATTTTAAATAATATATAAAATACTTTAACTAGTATAGTACTAGACTTTACTATTATACTTAGTAA
Organism: Colletotrichum musae; assembly: GCA_027406025.1. Taxonomy (NCBI): domain Eukaryota; kingdom Fungi; phylum Ascomycota; class Sordariomycetes; order Glomerellales; family Glomerellaceae; genus Colletotrichum; species Colletotrichum musae. The sequence goes on along the minus strand of JANVYC010000002.1, from coordinate 1,313,335 downwards.
TATAAAATATATAGTAAGTATATATATAAAGAAAAGTATAAGTTTAGTATTAAATATATAAACTACTTTAAACTATATAAAAGTAATAACTTAGAGTACTTTATATAGTTTAAAAAGGTTAAAGGAGTAGTATAGAGGTACTTATAAAAAGAAAGGGCTAATATTAAATACTCTAGAGTAAAGTTTTACTAAATAACTAAAGCTAAAGTTAAAAAAAAAGCCACTATACTTAGGAATATAACTCTAAAAGCTAGGAAATTTAGTAGTATTTTAGGTAAAGAAAGGGTACTAAGTACTCTAAGTATAACTAAAGGGGAGACTTTTTTTATACTTACTATATAACTAATAGAGTAAAACGAAGCTATAGAAATTAAGGGTAAGGTTATAGAGATCTTTAATTTAATTATAGTTAATACTAGTAGTACTATACCTACTCTTAAGGTTAAAAATGTTAATATAGTAATAGAGGAACCTTTTTTTTAAAAGGATAAAAACTTAAAATATATACTATTACTAAAAAAACTAAAGTATAATACTTAATAAACCTAAAACCCTAATAAAAATTAATAAATAAGTTAATAAAGGTGTTTTAAAATAATATAAAGAAAGTTTTAAAAATATATAAAATAGTACTTAAAATAGTATATACTACTAAAGTAAACGTTATATTTATTTAAAAACTATAAGTACTTTTTATAAAAAGTATAATAAAAATATATTTAAAATATTAACTTTATTTACTTATTAGTACTTAAATAAGTATAAATAACTATTTAAGGGTATTAATATATATTAAAAAAACGCTCCTTATACCTAGAACCTTTTATATTACTAAAAAACCTTATAAGGATATCTTTAGAGTAATAGTAAAGAGCTAGTATATACTTAATATTTACTAGTAGTAGGATAGTTTTTTTATAATATAAGTACTAGAGAAGTAGGAGGTACTTAAAAATACTATAATTATTAGAGACTAGAATACTAAATATATAACGTAGTAACTTAAAATTAATAGTAGTAAAAGAGTAGTATAAGTAGTAGTATAACTAAACTTAGTAGATATTACTTTTTTTAATAAAGTTAATAAACTTATAAATAAATAGAGTAATATAATTAATTTAGTTATTTTAAATATACTAAGTACTAGAACCTTAATAACTAAATACTATACTACTAGATTTAATTATAAAGTATTAGTTATAATTATACTACTAATAAAACTAATAAAGATACTATAGTTTAAAGTAAATAACTATATTTTAAAATATAAAAACTTAAAATACTTTATAGATTATATATAGAAAAATAAGTAGTTATTAAATAAGGACTTTAGTATAATTAAAGAACTTAATATAGTAGTTTATAGTCTTACTAACCTTTTATAAGTAGGCCTAAAAGTAGCTAGGAAACTTAAATAAAATACTAGTAGTAAAAAGTAATAGTAAATAAATAAGTATACTATTACTAGTAAAAAGTAAAGGGACTTATATAATACTAATTCTAAGGAAAAAGATACTTATTAAACTAAAAAGGACTAGAACTATATAGTAATAAAAGTTAAATAAAAGATATAGTAAAATTAAATTAAAGGTATTTAAAAAAATACTAACCTTTACTAAATAATAAGTTAATATAATACTAAACCTTAAATATAGTTTCTTTTTTTATAGAATAGTAAAGATATAGTTATTAACTCTACTAAAAAAAATAAAGCTTTATACTAACTACTTTTTAAAGTAGTTTCTATAAAAGATAACCTACTTAATATATAATATATATATATAAAGTATAAAATACTTTTTTATATAAATATTAATAAAAAGGAGTTTTAAGAGGCTATTTTAGGGGTAGGGAATACTATACTTAGAGTAGATAAAATAACTATACTTATACTTAAAGTAGTATAATTATATATTAAGAACTATATATATTAGCTTTATATAGTTTACTTAAAAATAAACTATTACTTACTTATATAAAGAAAGGCTAAAATTATAATAATTCCTAAGTTTAATAAGGACGCTAGTATATATAAAAGTTAGTAGTTAATTTTCCTTTTTTTAATACTTAGAAAGGGACTTAAATAGCTAGTAGCTAAATAGATTACTTAAATCTATATAAAGTATAAGATTCTATATTTATATATAATTAGGGTACTATTATTTTTATTTTTAACTAATATAGTTAAGTATTTTATATATAATATAGAAGAGGTACTTAACTACGGGAAGGTTACAACCTTTATTACAGTAGATATTAAAAGTATATTTAATATAGTACTTACTAAGTAACTCTATAATTAACTTTAATAATAAAAATAGCTAAAACTATTAATCTCTTAAGTTTAGTATTTTATAAACTAAAAAATAGTAAGTATTTATTATAAAGGATATTACTCTTTAATAACCCCCCTTTTTTATAAGCTACTCTAAAGGTTACTTACTTCCTTAATTCTTTACTTTTTATAAATAAACTTTTTTTATTAAATTAAACTAAAGACTTTATAGTTTAAGTATATTAATAACTATAGTATACTAGTAATAAAAAATATACTAAAAAAAACTACTTATAGGGCCTAGGAGATTTTTAATAAGATACTAGTTTATAGTAAAGAGAACGCTATTACTTTTAGTTTATTAAAAATAGAGTTAGTATACTTTACTAAGAAGAATGTTTTATAGATATTCCTTTTAGTAATATATAATAAAACTGAGATTAAGCTTAAGGATACTATTAAATAGTTTAGAATTTAGTTTAATATAAAGCTTAGTTTTTATAACTACGTTAGGGATAGAGTAGCTAAGGCTAGCTTTATTATAGAATATATTTAAGGACTTAATAGAGTTAATAGTAATACGCTACTAGTCTTTATAAAAAAAGTAGTATATACTATTATTCTTTTAAAGGCTATATTTAGAGTAAAGGTTTAGTACCCAGGTTCTATATAACCTAGAGTAAAATATAACTATATAATAAATACCTATTTATTTATTAGTACTAGGTTTAAAGAGTTTTTAAACTATTTATAAGTAGCGATTAATAAAGTGCTTTATAGAGTAGTTTTAGTATAGTATACTATAAAAATCTTATTTATTTTATAAAAGTTAAGTATACTTTTAATATACCTACTACTTAACTATATTTAAAAAAAGTATACTATTAAACTATATAGTTTTTATAAGAGTTACTTATTTATAACCTACTTTATATAAAAAAACTAAGTAAAAAAGTACTTAAAAAAAGTACCGCGCCTAATAGTACTTACCTATACGACTAATAGTATACTCTACTTCTTTAGACCTAAGCTACTATAAAGGAACTATTTATTTACTATAGTAAATCTAAAGTTATAAAGTACTAAAGAAAATAAAATAGAGTAATATAAGAAATAAGTTAAGGAATTAACTTTAATATATATAGTTATTTATATAAACGGCTTTTAGTTAAATACTAAGTTTATTAGCTTTAACTAAGTGATTTTTTAGGGTAGGAACTTAATTTATACTAAGGTATAGAGGCTACTAAAGGCTAAAGTATTTAATACTAAGGTAGAGAGAGTAGTTATAGGTTTAACTATAGTATTTAATACTAAGAAACTAAATACTATAGAGATTATAATATACTTTAATAATATAGTAGCTATTAACTATATACTAAGGGTACTATTTAGTTTTTTATAAGTTACGTTTTTGTATTTTTATAAAAGGACTTAAAAAGTTAAGATTCTAGTTTTAGTATAGTAAATACTAGAGTATTAAAGAATCCTAGGGAATAAAATAACTAATAAACTAGTAAAAAGGGGTACTTTATTAAGACTAGTAGACCTTAATACTAAAGCTCCTATATAAAGCTATATTAAGTATAAAGTAAAGAAGAATCTTTAATAGGCCTTTAAGGATTAGTAATAAACTAAATTCTATACTATAGAATATATAAAACTTAACTTAAAAGTTTACTTAAGTTTTATAAAAAAACTAATAACTCTATTTTAATAAAAGTTTTATAAATTACTTACTATTAAGTTAAGCTATAGTGACTTTACTATCATAGCGCTGGCCTAGCTACTCTAACCTTAGTACCTATAGGCGCTAAAGGCCCTGTAGCCTTAAGTACTAGCTAAGTTATTATAGGTCACGTAACTACTAAAATCTCTAAGCCTTTAGGGCTCTATAGCCGTGGCCTATAGCATAGGATTTTTTTCCTTTTTTAAGTATAAATTATAGTTAATAAAGCCTCTTAGTAGTACATTAGCCTACCCTTAGGACCCTTCTATAACACTATTTATACTTCTTCTTAACTCTTTTTCTTTAATAATAAGTAGTACAATATTACTAAACTAATTTATTATTAATTAGTAATCTCTATACCTAAGTAACACTAAGCATTAGCTAATACACGCCTCCCTACACTTTAATTATAATTAACACACCCCCTCTATCTCTACTACCTTCAAGCTACTATACTAAAAATAGCTTACTCACACAGCCGTAGCCCTAAGGATAAAGTAACTATTAATACTAATAATATAACTAAGCCCCTAAAGCATTAGAGTAACTACCGCGCTACATACACTATCCTTAAAGGCACTAAGCCCATCTCTATTAGTTTTTTTAAAACTAAACGCTCCCTTATAGAGTAGTCCTTTAATACTCTTACTCTAAATACTATAATAAAGTAGTACTATACTGAGATTTATATATACTTTAATAGCCTATACAAACGTAATATTTACCTTACTAATAACCCCCTTTTTAGTAACAACCACTAAGTCCTATAAAACTAAAAAGCCTTTAATAGCCTCTACTAAAAGGACCTAAAAAAGCTTTTTAAGTAAGTTAATATATAAATTAAAGTATACAGTACTTAGAACTAGGAAGTTTAGTTACTTTATACTTAGTACGTTATAGTATATAAAAACTTCTATAAAGTTTATAACTATATCCTCTAACTAAAAACTAATAACTATTAACTTTAAAAGGATATCTAAGCCCTTTAAGCTAAAAAAGCCAAGATAGTTTAGAGCTAAAGCCTCTTTTTTATTACTAATAAAGTACTTTAGTAGTGTATTACTTAACTTAAAAACACCTTAAAGAGCACCCCCTTTTAGTAAGGCGATCTACTAAAGCTAAACATTAATAACGCACTTACCGCTTTAATTAATTATTTAAAGCACTTAAAGACTAAATACTAGCCTTTTATAACTTCTTTTTTTACTATTAAATTAAATTATAGTTTAAAAGAGTTTAGTATTTCTATTTATACAGGTATTAAAAATAGTAAAAATAGAAAGAACCCCCTATTTAATATTTAGTATTACTATATTACTACCCGCCTATAGTTCTAAAAAAGTAACATTACTAATACTTAAAAGTTAAATTATATTATTAACTACTTAAAAAGTAACGCCCTTAACTTTATATTTTTTATAGTTAAAAGATAGAACTTAAAGACTTTTATAAAGCTCTTTTAAAAACTAAACTTTATTTTTATTAATTATATTTAAGTTAAAAATATAGAGTAAAATATTAAAGCTATAAAAATTATATTTTTTAATATTTATACGTAGTATATTAAGTTTATAAAGTTTATTTATAAAGTTAAACTCCTTAAGTACTAATAGCACTATAAGTTTTACTATAAACTACTTATTACTTTATAAACTTAGTATACTACAACTTACTTTAATACCTCTTTTAATTTCTAAAAGTATACTAAAATAGTTATTACTATTACTAATATTATAGACCCTTATAGTACTAGTAAAACTACTAAGGAGTAGACTTATAGAACAACTCTAGGCCGCTTTAGTTTTTTTATATTAATTATACTAACTTATAATAACTCTATAACTCTTTATAATACTTAAAGCTATACTAAGTTCCCTTTAGCTTTATACTAACGCCTAAAGGACACTAGAGTCTACTTTACTTATAGTAAAAACGGCTATAGTACCTATAAGTATTTATATTTAAAAGTAATTAAAAAAAAAGCTACTTTAGTAGTTATAAAGCTATAGACCCCTACTAGAAATACTAATATAGTAAAAAACTAAAGCCCCTAGTAAAAGGAGTTTCTTAACTAAGGGAAAGAATATATAAAGATTAATACTTAGCTTTAATATTTATTAACTTAAAAAGAATTATTAAAGAGTAACCCCTAAAGATAGAGTTAGTACTAGCTTTTAATAAATACGAATTATATATATACGCCCTTTTTAATACTAGAGTAAATAAATATACCTTTATAAATACCTTTCTAACTAGCCCCCTATAGAACTTTTACTAAGCCCCTTTATATAAGTTATAGTACTCTATTTTAACTATAGGATTTAATAGTAAATAATTAAACAATATTAATACAGTATAGACTATTAATATATAAATTAACTACTAAGTCCTACTATAAATACCCCTTTTATAGTTAAATACTAAGTACTATAACTTAATATTAAAAAGGGCCTAGTTTAAATACTATAACGTTTTACTAAACGTACACTATAGGTACCTATAGTAGCCTAAGGATTTACTACTAGTTAAAGATTTACTTTTTATAATTATCCGCGACCTAGTAGAGTATTATAAGTTTAATAAAATTAATTTAAAATACTAAATAAATACTAATAAAAGGCAGGCCGCCTTTAAAGCTAACGCTGTATTCTATAACTAGAAGTTTTAGTAGACCCGGTATAAGCTCTAGGCGCCCTAGCAAATCCTAAAGTACCTAGTAATAATAATACTCTTTAGTACCTAGAAGATTAATAATACTAAGGGCCTATATAAAATAGAGCGCGCGTTCTATAGTACTAAAACCCTACTAAAGCCGGTCTAGAGCTCTAAAAAATACTAGTCTATACTAAAAGAGACCTAGAGGCTATAGTAGAATATAGAGTTAGTATTTATTAGTATTATTAGGTTTAAAATAAACTTAAAACGCTTTAATATTAAGTTAGGATTAATTACCCTTAATAACTTAAACTAATTAATTAAACTAAAAAAGGTTAATATAGTTAAAGTTAATAACCCCCTTTAAGACGATATAGAAGAGACTAAGTACTTAATTAAAAAAAAGCTCCCTACTAAATTCTAGTAATTTACTAATATATTTAGTAAGGCCGCTAGTAATACTCTATTACTATACTACTAGTATAATTATAAAATAAAACTTAAAAAAGGGGGTTGTAATAAACTTTTTTACTACCCCCTTTATAAGTAGTTATTACTTAAGCTAGAAGTAACTTATAAATACCTTTTAAAGTACCTGTATAAGGGATTTATTACCCTTAGTAACGCCCCGTAGGCTTTTTCTATACTATTTATTTATAAAGTTAATAGGGGCCTTTACTTTTATATTAATTTCTATAAGTTAAACGAGATTACTAAAAAAGACTAATACCCCCTACTACTAATTAATAAAATACTAATATAAATTAACCACGCGAAAATTTTTACTAAAATTAATATTTAATAAGTTTTTTATAAAATTAAAATATACTTAAACTATAAAGACTTAATAACTTTTAGAACCTATTATAGTACCTATAAGTATAAGGTCCTCCTATTTAGCCTCTATAACAGACCCGCGATATACTAGTAATATATAAACAACGTTTTAATAGAATACCTAGATGATTTCTATATAGTGTATTTTAATAATATCCTAGTATTTTTAAAAAACCCCCTTTAGTACTAAAAATACATTATAAAAGTACTAATACGCCTAAGGGATACTAAATTATAAACTAATATTAAAAAGTATAAGTTTAGTATTACTACTATAAAATACTTAAGATTTATTATTTTTACTAATAGTATACGCCCCAACCCTAAGAAAGTTAGTATAGTAAAGAACTAGCGCGCTCCTACGTCCGTTAAAGGTATTTAATCCTTTCTAGAGTTCTATAACTTCTACTAGCGGTTTATTAAAAATTATAGTAGAGTTACTAGGCCTCTAGTCCGCTTTATAACTAAAGGAGTCTTTTTTTACTTTAATAATAACTACAAAGCTGTATTTAATTAACTAAAGGACCTATTAACGTTAGTTCTAATCCTCTACTATTAGTACTCTAAATTACTTACTTAATTTAAAATAAACACTTTTAACTCTATTTATACTAGTACTATATTATAGTTATAATTTAATAATAATACCTAGCACTCTGTAGCTTTTTTTTTTAAAATAATAGTACCCACTAAGATAAACTACTCTATTTATAATAAAAAGCTATTTATTATTATATAAGTAATAGAAGAATAGAGAGTAGACCTAGTAGCCCTTTATAAGTATTTTAAAGTTATTATAGACTACTAAGCCCTTCTATACTTTATAACTAAGCGCGAGTTAAACTTCTAGTAAGCCCAGTAGCTAGGCTTATTAATAAACTTTAACTTTATAATTTAGTACTACTCTAACTAGAAAAACATACTAACTAACGCCCTTTTATATAAATCTAAAGATATTACTACACAAAAGGCTCTTAAGGCCACTAGTTATACCTAGGTCCTTTTAATACTAAATCTACTATCTCTTAAAATTACTATAGAGCTTTACTAGTTTTTAAAAGACACTAAGGCTATAAAAACTACTATAATTAGTACTATAGAGTCTACTAATAAACTTTAGAGTTACTTACTAGTTAAATAAATCCTTACTTTAAACTAAAACCCTATAACTAAATCCCTCTACACTTTATACAAAATAGCTACTACTAGTAAAGAACGTTAAAAGATATAAAGAGATACTAGTTTATTTATAATAGATAGTAAGTTAGTAGTACTTAAAGAAGAGTTTCTATATACTTAGGTAATATAAAAGGCCTATAAGTAAAAACTATTAGTATACTCTAGCCGAAATAAAATACTAAAAATAATTAAAAAAAAGTACTATTAGCTTTAATTAACAGTAGACGTAAAGCACTATATTCTTAACTATTATATATACTACTATACTTATAAGCCCCGGAACTAAGTACTAAAAAAGCTCCGGCCCCTTCTAGTACTTAACTAGCCTTAGTAATATATCTTAATAGATTTTATAGTACTACTACTTAATAAAAAAGGATTTATAGTAGTTTAAGTAGTAGTTAACTACTTAAGTAAGTATGCTGTTTTAATACTATGTTATAAAGAGGTTATAGTTAAGGACTTAGTAAAGATGTTTTATAAAAAGATACTACTAATCTTTAGCTTTTTAAAAATAATTACTTTTAATTAAGGCCCTTAGTTTATTTTAAACTTTTAATTAAAATTCTATAAAATCTATAACATTAAAATATAGTTATTTATAGTATACTACCCCTAAATAAACGGATAAATAGAGATTTTAAACTAGTATATTATATAGCAACTTTACCCTTTTATTAACTATTACTAAAACAATTAGAGCAATATACTCCCCACTATAGATTTTACTTACACTATACTACCTAGTAAAACTACTAGACTTTTACTATACAAAATTAAGTTTAAACAACCCCTATACTTTAACTTTAATTAAAAACGTTATACTATAGTATTTAATAATACTTATAAAAAGTTAAACTACTTAAAAGTTTAATAAATAATAAAGTAAATTTATAGTACCTAAAACGTTATAAAAGAAAAGATAGTAAAAGCTTAGGTACAGTAAAAGTATACTATAGACCGCTAGTACTACTTAAATAACTTTACTATAAAAAACTACATCTAAGTCTCTATAAAAGGCTAGCGCTGGAATAACCCTTTTAAACTTACAATACCCTAGAACGGTCTATACTAAATTACAAAAGTAAGCCCTAGTAGCACTTAAGTACTAGACCTACCTAAAAGCTATTAATACTACCTAGTTTTTTACTTTAATAAGCTCTAAAAGGCTACTAATAACCTACTACTAGAATAAATTATAAAGCCGCCCCCACTTATATAGTATATTAATAAGCTAGAGTACAAAGTTTAAAAGGTTCTAGTATCCCAGCTATAGTACTACAAACTTTAATACTAAATAGACTAGGTAGGTTATAATAAGGACCTAATTTAGTATAATACTAAGAACTTCTAAAACACTCTAAAGGCCCTCTAAGTCTTCCACAACCTATACCCAAACGCTATAGGCCCCCCGCAATACTTAAAGGCATAACTATAAACTACTATAGTTAATAAAAAAGCACTAACTATACTAAACAATAACACTACAATAGCAACTACTAAAACTACCTAAAAGCGCTATTACTAAGTCCCTAAAGTAGGGCTGGACAATTTAACTAATTAGGTTTTTTATATAGAATCTATATAGAGCCTTTAATTAACCTATTTCTAATAAAAGGTTCTATTAACTATAACTTAGTAAGTTCAGGTACTATAGTACTAATTTAACTACTAATTAATACTAAATTTCACCACTATTCTAACACTATAAGTTACCTACTACTTTATAACAAAATCAGAAATTAAAGGACGGGAAACAATAGGTTTATTTAATTATTTTGTACTTAAGAAACGCTGTAGACAGTGTTGCTTTTTCTAGAGGGGGGGGTAATATCACAGTACTAGCCTAGCTGCCCTAACCTTAGTGCCTATAAACACTAAAGGCCCTATGGCCTTAAGTACTAGTTAAGTTATTATAGGTTATATAACTATTAAAATCTCTAAGCCTTTAGGGCTCTATAGCTATAGCCTATAGTATAGGATTTCTTCCCTTCTTTAAGTGTAGATTACAGTCAATAGAGCCTCTTAGTAGCGCGTTAGCCTGCCCTTAGGACCCTTCTGTGACACTACTAAGTATTATTATAAATAAAACTATAAAAATATAAAGCTATAATACTTTTATAGTAAAAATAAAATACTAAAATACCCTTTATTTTACTATAAAGTATAGAACTTAAAAATATAGTTTTAATATAACTAGTATATTATAAAATAGTTTAGTAAAAGCTAAAGGGCCTTTACTATACTTATTAAAACGATTTAGTTTTATAAAAAAATTTATCCTTACTACTAACTTTATATAATAAACTAAAATAAATAACTTTTATAAAAGAACTCCTTTAAAAGTCCTACTAAATACCTTATATAACCTAAATTTTTTTTATATATATAACTACTCTTTTCTTTTCTTTTATTAACTTATATATTTTTTAAACTATACTCCTATATACTTAAATTAAAAAATTATAGAATAAGTTTATTTAAAGCTTTTTTAAAGTACTATAGATTAGTAAGGGATTTTAGTTTTTATACTTATTAAAATAAACTATAATAAACTACTTTTAAAATTATAAATAAACTAATTTATATTTTAAACCCCCCCCTTAATAGGAAGTAAACTAGTACTAATTTAATATAAAACTACTATACTAAGTAACTACTATAACCCCCTTAAAAAGACTAATACTAAATAGTTTATTATATTTACTTATTCTTAATAACTCTTTAACTACCCCCTTATTTATTAGTTTAAATTAGTAAAAAGGAATACTACTAGTAAATCTACTACTCCCTACTATAATATATAAAATATAGAAAGACTTTATATATAAACGGGTAATAGATATATATTATACTTGTATTTGTATATAAACGCGCGTTAAGGCAGCAGTGCTGGCGTGGTCGCCTTTTACCCCCTCTTGTGATGGCGCATCAGGTAATCCAAGCGTAGGAGGCTTACAGCGAGGAATGCCGTAATCAGCCCATACGAATACAAGGGCCGTTTATATTACCAAGGCCAGAAATAGCTTAAATATATTCTAACCTAATTTATATAGAAAGGATTTATCTTATATTTATATAGAACCTATAGGCCCTTAAATTCTAAAAACAGGGGTTTAACTAAAATCTATATTAATTTCTAACTCCTACTTAAACTAACTTAGTAATTATAATTATAATACTCTATATTATATAGTAGCACAACTTATATAAAACTATTTAAACTTAGTTTATTAACTATTTATTACTAAAAGGAGCGCTAGATCCCTTACGTTTAAATCACCCAAATTCCTAATATGTCGTTAAGTACAAAAAAGTGCTTATAGGACGATATAGAAAAAGAGTCTTCTCTGTTAATAACTTAACTTATAAAAATAATTAAAAACCTAAAAGCTACAAGTAGCAGCTAAAAAGAGATTATTAAACAGCTATATTAAAACCTTACTAAAAAGAGTAAAGTCTGTAATAATTAATCTCCTACGCTTCTTAACCTATAGGGGAGTATACTAGCCCCTACTTATAAGCCACTTAGTGTAGCTTAAAGAGGGCTACTGTCACCCCTAATATATCCTTTTAGCCTTCTATAAATACTAAGCTTATAGTCCTCCGTACCTAAATTAAATATAATAATATAGAATACACTAAAGATAATATCTCCTATACATATATTTATTAAAATACTAAAAAAAAGTAAATATTAAAAAAAGAGTATATAAAAAGATCGTTTTAAGGACTTTAGGCTAAAAATACTAAAGGAACACTTTTTAAAAAGTGTATTAAACTAACTTACTTAGTTAACCTAAATTTTAATAACTTTTAAAATCTATAGTTTTAAACTTAAAAAGGGCCTAAGTAATATTAAGAGTTTATATATTAATAATAAAATTAAAAACATTATTTCTAATAACTCTATATCCCTTATTACGTATATTATAAATAAAAAGTAGATATAGTATATACTAGTTTAGAACTACACAGGCCACAAAGTAGTCCTATATAAATAGCTCTAAAATCAGCTTTATACGTATATACTTAAGAGAAGTAATCCTATAAACTATATTATAAAATTCAACAAACTTATATACTACTTAAAAGTAGCCGGTAGCTAAATAGCTCTAGAGGATAAGGTTTACGCATTCCTTTAAAGAATAAGCTTATAGTATAAGGATTAGTCTGTGTGTTTTAAATCCTTCTAGCAAAGTAGTATACCTATTATAATTAATAGACTTATTACTAACTTTACTAATAAAGTCTATATATATAATAAATAAAAAGTTATAGTTTTATAAATAATAAATAGTAATTAATCTACTACGGAGCTAAAGAGAGCCCCTAAAAAAGACCTTTTAAATCACAAATACTAGAATTATAGCAAAAAAGGCCATATTAAAGCTACTTACAAGGCAGAGAAGAAAGAAAATAATAAGAGCAAAGGGGAGAAGACTTTTAAAGCGCCTTCTACAACACCACCAAAGAGCAACACGCCACTAAAGGCGTCTAAGTAGACTAACCTACTAAAGCCGGACTCTTTTTTAAATTTAAGGATATTATAAAAAGACTTTAAAGCTGTTTAAAACAATCTAAAAGCAGCTAAAAGTAAAGTAAAAACAACTAAAAAAGAGCTTATAAATAATAAGTAGGCTATAATACTCACAAATACCCTTCTCTAGTTAGCTAAAGAGAAAACGGACGCTTAGCTTTAGGATTTTAGAGTAAGTATATATATAATTAATAATATAGTATAGTATAAAAGCTATATAGCTATTATAAGCTAACGGTAGGTTATAACTAGTAACGGGCCAATCTACTTAAAGCTTATAGGAGTTATTATCCTATACTTCTATAATAGTCACATTATAAAACTATAAAATGTATTATATTTACTAATCCTCCCTATAAACGTATTTAGCGGAGAGCGCCTTTATAAAACTAGAAACTATTTACTTAATAAAGTATTAATTATATAGAATAAAGAGCTTTTTAATAAACTTAATATTAAGGAAAGGGGTTTTTATTTATCCCTAGTAGACTTAAACCTATTAGTTATATTTTATTTTATATAGATAAAGGAGTAGTAAAAGAATACTTAACTTTAGTATAGGAAATTTAGCTACCTGGGGTATTATAAATTAATTAAGTTAATTAAGCTTATAAGAGGATATGCCCTAATAATAAAAAATATTATACTTTAACTTTACTTAATATATAACTTATTAAAAAGCTTATAGTATTTATTTTATATACTATGTAAGTGTATAAAGTACTTAAAAAATATAGTTTATATAAATATAAGAGAAATTAAGCCGGCTATGTAGTATACTTACTTTACTATTATTATAAATAATTAATTTTATAACTAAAATATAATATTATTAAATTTAAAAAAAGACCTTATTTATAAGCTTACTAACTACGCGCGTAGTTAATAATAGTATTTTAGGGAGCTTATTAAGGTTATTTATACAAATAATACTAAAGAGTTTATATTTTTATTTTTAAATATTACTCTAAAAAATATAAGTATACGGGTAGAGTTGTCTCTTTTATATATTTATAAATAAAATAGTATTATAAAGTACTTTATTTAAATAGTTATAAATAAAGTATATTTTATATATATTAATATAAATATTTTAGTTAAGTTATAGTTATAAATTATATTAATTACTATATATATAGTTAATAGAAGCTTTATTTTAATAATTAAAAGAGGAATACTAATTTAAGTACTTATAGAGAATTTAAAGTCTAGAAAACGCTCTGTCCTAGATATTAGTAACTTAAGAGTTATTAGTAGCTACTATTTTACTAATATTAATTCTAAAACCTAAATAAAAAGTAAAAAAATAAGTTCTAGAGCTAAAAAAAGTATTCTTATAAACTATATAAGCAATTAAGCTTACTAAGTATAGATCCCTAAGTACTAAGAGGTAATAACCTTATTAATTATTATTTTCTATAAGCCCACAAACTTTAAAAAAGCGGATCTCTATTAGTCCCTACTACTAGGGTAGGAAGTGGAATCTTAAAAATATCGGTATACTATTTATAATAAACTTATAGTTCTTTAACTTATACTTAGTATAAGCAAAAACTACTTATTAAATTAAAAAATTAGGTTTATAATTTAAAGGGAGTTATTAAGTAACTTTGTCTTAATAGCTTTTAGTATAAAGATCTAACTATACTTAAACCTAGTAACCCTTATAAAGGCACGTAACGGGTCCGTAAGAAACTAAGAGCTATAGAAAGAAGCTATATATATAGAAATCCTAATCTTTATTAAATAAGGAGTTTTTTTTTTTATTCTAAAAAGTAAAGTACTAAAGAGCGCGTAGCTTACTACAAAATAGGTATTTAAGTATAAAAAGGCTTAAGGAATTATAACTAAGAGGAAGGTAAGGATTATAGTAAGAGGCTTTTAATAGGTATATAAAAGAGACTTTATTAAAATATATATATTAACTTTATAATTTACTTCCTAAAGAATCCTTTTTATATATACTTACTAAAAAGGACTTATTATATACTAATAGAATTTTATTAAAGTATATTTTAATAAAGATTTTAATAAGTAAATTTATATATTACTATTTAAAATACTAAAAGATTTTTTTTTAAATACTTAATTTAAATACTACGTAGTAAAAGTTAGTTATAATCCGGGTTAAAACTAAGTAATTCTATTATAAAAAGCGTTATATAGACTCTACTAAAGTAGTTAATAGTAGTAAATAAAGTTATAAAAGGTTCTTAAGTACTATAGTTTTAAGTTACTAGTCTTTAATAATACTATATACTATAATATAAAGGATAAAGTATTTATAGTAACTTATATTAATAATATTATTATTATTAGCTCTAAAGAAGTTATTAGTTATATATTTACTATAGTAAGTAAGTAAGTAGAAGTTATTAACTTAGAAGTCCCTAATTCGTTCCTAAGTATTAAACTATTGTTTATAACTATAGAAACTATAATTTACTAAAGTACTTATATAAAAAATATTATAAAAAAATTTACTTAAGAGATATACCCTGCTAATACCCCCGTTAAAGTAGGAGCCTTCGTAGTTACTATACTAGTTAAAAGTGAGGTTAATAAAAGCCTTTAGGAGTAGTATTGTTAAATACTTAACAAGGAGCAATTTACTACTTAAATAACCTACCTAGATATTACTTTTAAATATAGCTTATAAAGGAAGTTCTTTTACGCGCCTTTTAAGTAGTATTAAAAAAGAGCTACGTACTTAGTACATTACTCTAAAAGTCACTATAATTTTAAAATCTAGTATACTACATAGAAGGGAGTAAATAAGACTAACAATCTCGGCCTTAAAAGCTACTATAATAGTAATTATACTAGGTATCTTAAAACCTTGTAGTTAATAACTAAATAAGTATTCTTTATAGTTAGTAGCCCGGTATTATAGAGGTCCTATTATTAAAAAACTATAGCAAAGTCTTCTACAGAAGTAGAATACTATACCACCTTAGTAGCAGCCTTAGAGGCTGTATAGATCTAAAGCTTTTTCTTAAAGCTAAAAAAAAAGCTCCTAGGACTGGTCCGCGTATAGGCTAATAATACAGGAGTAATTACACTTATAAAGAGTAAAAGTAGTAATAACTAAACTAAGCATATAAGAGTCTATAACTACTATACTTAAGAGACTATAGAGTATAGAGAAGTTAGCTTTAAATATATTTACTTAAGTAATAATATTATAAATATACTTACTAAACTACTTAAAAGGCCAGTATTTAAAAAACTATAGAATATACTTAAACTAATTAACTTAGGGCACTACGGATCTAAATAGCTTTATAGTAAAGGGGAGTATAATAGCGTATTAAGTAATCCAAGTATAGAAGGCTTATAGTAAGGAATGCTGTAATTAGCCCATACAAATATAAGGGCCGTTTGCGTTACTAAGGCCAGAAATAGCTTAAATGTATTCCAACCTAATTTATATAGGAAGGATTTATTCTGTATTTATATAGAGCCCATAGGCCCCTAGATCCTAGGAGCGGGGGTTCAACTAAGATCTATGTTGATTTCCGACCCCTACCTGAACCAGCTTAGTAATTACGATTGTGACACTCTGCGTTACACCTCTAGGGGGCCCGGTGGCGTTAAATACAACAACAACAACAACAACAACGACCTCACCATCGAGTTCTCGTCCACCAACGTCAAGAACGAGAAGGGCGGCTGCGGATGGGTTGGTCCTGTCGCCCAGGCCCTGGCTGGCTTCATCCCCGTCGCTGGCGAGTACTTCGCCAAGGGTGTCGAGATCGGTTGCAGCTCTTAAGAGGTTGCGGGATGGGTGGGACTAGATGTCACACGCTACCTGGGAAGAGCCGAGTATCTTCTTGGACGTGAACTTGTCATTCTTGTGTATCTATATCGCTTATTGGTATTAGTTTGGGACCCTTCAAGAGCGTAATAATACAAGGTGTTCCCGAAAGTGTAGGGACAGATCTTGACTAACGTATCGTATGGAACTGGTGGCGATGAAGAAACCTCTTCACCCTTCAAGTCACCCGGAAGTTCGTTTTGGTCATTGCCTCAAAACTGAAGCCATCCTACAGATTCGCAAAGTGTTCCGGGAAGACTCCCTTATTGCAAAGCAACATGTAGGCTATTAATCAAGGTTGAAGGGACATCATCCTCATACACCCTTCGAGCGATTGATAGCCGTCGAAAGCACAGTTCTTGTCGGGAAGACCACCCACCTGATGATAGCCAATCAGTGCCGGCAAGTGGTTTGGTTACGTTCGGCGGAGTCTGGTGTAGTAGACACATGACCATGGGCTTTAGCAAATCCAACGAGTAAGTCCAAGTACTTTGTAAAAGGGCATATGAAAAACTCTGCTTCATAATCCACGCACAAATCATCACCGTATCGTGAGAGGTTATAGACGGCCATCGCCATAGTATCCCCCCTCTACAATTTCCACGTGCCTCGCTGCATGCCTGGTAGCCCATTGGGTACCGACGACGTCACAGCATAGAGTGCCATGAGTAATTCCGCGGGGCTAACAATATGCTTGAACCGAAAGCGACAGAGAAGCACTAGGCACCCCGTCCATGGACGACAGCCAGACAAGATTGAAGGTGTGGTCGCTTGAATCTTAAACCATCAGAGATGGCGGGAAGGTAATGTTAATTGGCCTTGAATTTTAGAATCTCGTACAGGCGCGCCGATCTTTTCCCTTCAAGTTCAAAAGATCGGGTTGCCATCGACCAAGAGGTTGCTTATCGAAGGAACATCCTTTGGTGATTGTGCGTCTGTGCCACGTTGTTGTGCCCTGACCACATGTTGGAGATATCCTGCTCCAGCTTTTTGCCGGAAAAGCCAACGGGGGGTGGTCCAGCAGCTTTTCCGTCGTTCGAGTCTTTTTCTCCCTATGCTTTTGTCATGGCTGACTAGTCCGCGGGGGGGGGGGGGGGGGGGGGGGGTCACCTATCGCCGACAGGATAAGGCATTCTTCCCGCGGTGACTTGGCCCAGAACATCTCTGGGCGCAAGATCTGACGCACGAACTATGCTTCTTTCGATCGCTTAAGTGAAAATAGTCTAGAATCACGCGCGAATCAGAGTTGGTCGGGGTCGCAGGCGCGTTCGGCTGGAACCCGACCCGTCGGAGCTAGCGACCGGCAGCGGCACTGTCTCCGAGGACTTTCATCGGGAATTATGCTAGCATGTTTCAACATGTTTTTCTGGAGACGACTGATGAGGGCGACGGGCATCTCTCGGCGCTTCTTTACGAAGCAAACAAAACCCCCACATCGCGGCGGCGACGGTCACTTAACGGCTTCCAGAAGGACGGGAACGGGATGAAGCCCGGTAACTGAAAGTCTGCTCAAATAGAGAGTGGCTTTGCGCGAGTTGAGTTCGTCGGGTGGCTAAATTGGAAGGCAGTTCCTGAGAGACTCATGGGGGGCCTCGAGAACGGCTCTGGCGATTAGACGGGAGCAGCAGCGCGTGAGAGGGGCTGGGCAGATGAAGCAAACGGGGATCCCGTCGAGTCTCGACTTCGGAGGTATTGGGAGGCATGAGAAAAGGGGGCGACGGCTACTGACAGGATCGTGCAGGGCCGAGTATGAGAGACACACACAATCGAAGCTGGCAACCATTATTGAGATGCGTCCAGTCAGGTTTCGGGCTCGTCAGACATCGTTCAGGAGAGGGTGGAGGGACAAGCGAGAACAGACGGAGGGCCGATGAAAGAGAGAGGAACAAGACTGCGGGAAGACTGCGGAGTCTAAATAGAGTTTTGATTTTGTGGCTCAGACCTCCAAGCAGGACACGCAGACAAGTCCAGGATGCCACACGGCAATTAACTCCACTTACTTACGCTAGTGTCGAGACAACTCCCAGGGTGTGCAGTCGTTTTCATAGGTGCTTTCTGGCTTACCTAGACAACCAGGCGGCGAGTGAGGTTGATGGTGGTCTTGGCAGTCCTTCTCGAAGCCGACCTTCGAAACACCAGAGCGTGAAACACCACAGCGTTTAACCCCGGAGGAATATCCGGATGGGGACAAGGATCGCGAGCGGGGAAGCTGGCCCGGGCTTCCTTCTTCCCCTCCCATACACTTTGGATACTAGCAGATGTTGCTGTCTTCTGCCCTCTCCGGGTAAAATAGCCACTAATTGGGTGAGGGTTGACGGGTGCGCACGGCTCACGCTTTGATGGACTTTGAGATCGGCTCAGTGGGAGAGCAAGGACGCTGCGGTTTTCCCGTGAAACATGACAACCGAGACCATGGATGCTTGCATTTCTAGCACGGTCCGAACTCAAAAATGTAATCCCCTATTGGCGCCAGGGGGAGCGGGACGTCGAGGCCGAGAGCCAGAGCAGCAGTGGGAAGAGTGACAAAGGGGATGCAGATTCTCGTTATGCGGCTATGCGTGACGGACAGAATGCTTGGCTACAGGTATGTTCGTATACTCCCCTTGCCGTATGGGATGCATTCGTGTCGTTGCCATACACCCATACCTTAATAGGTAGCTCGACTACTTGTTAGCCACACGAATCACACAGCACACCATCACCACCATCCGTGGATACGCACAGAGACACATACTTCCGTATGGTTCTCATCCCATCTCATCCCGCGACTCTCTAACCCCAAAAGCATGGTATCCAGGGCCGCACAGAGGCGATGCCAGAGCCGACGGTCGGGAGGAGCTTTGTCCTCTCCGTCTACCTCTACAATCCATCCACCCTCTTCCCGGCTGGTTCGTTTCTTGATGGGCAAAAAGACCAGTTATCCTTGATGTGTCAGAGCTTGGGGGCGCGGCGAACGAGCCCTGGGGAACCAGGGGCAGTTCATAACGGCGTTTATTTCCCTTCTCCCCCTTCTCTCCACCCGCTAGACTTTCCTCACGTCGTCTTGCCTTGTCAGATATCCTTTCGTTGGGTCCAGCATTTGAAGATAGGCGTTACATGCCGCCCCGAGCGGCGACCTGGCGATTTTAGTCTCCTCTCCCGTATATTACCATCCCCTGTCGAACGTTACGACCTAGGTGACCAGTCAACTCGGAGATTCTTGGTCGTCTGGATACTACATGGAGTTGTGAGCGCATACGATCGGCGACAAAAACGCGGGATCGATAATCGGTTTTGCAATGCGGCTCCCAACGTCGTCACCGACGGCGGCCTCATGTGGCCTGCTGTGGATGTTCACAGCGCTCTCGCTATTCCTTGGGATTGTTCACGGCGCAAGTGGGCATGGGATGCTATTGATGGAGCGCCAACTACCGGACCTGAGCAACATCTCTCCATGCGGTGTGAGTGCAGCTTCGTTCATCGGCATCGGCATCGGCATAGATACGACGTGCGCAACAAATGCTAACGTCTGTTGGTTCTCTAGTTGAATTGCCTCGTCCAGGGCATCACCCAGGTCGGCTGCGACCTCACGAACACGACGTGCTCATGCGCGAGCACCGATCTCGGCCAGGTAGTCGGCGGCTGCTTGATCGCGAACTGCACGATGCAGGATTCTCTGGGTACGTGGACGAAGACGGAAATGATGCGATACGGAATGTGGGCTTACGGGAGACCACAGATATTGCGAAACTTCAGGCAAACCAATGCAGTCTACCTCACGAGTCGGTGACCACCAAGACACTCGGGATTCTCGTCACGGTCTACGTGATTGCGCTCATCGCCATTGGGCTGCGGCTGCTCGCGAAGAGCTTTGCGAAGACGTGGAGCATCGACGATGTGCTCATCATCTCTGCGATTGTAAGGCCCAAGTGTGGTGGACACGGGCGAGTACGCACAACTAACAACAGCGTTAGGTTATTGCCATTGCGCCCTTCTCGTTTGTGATTTTGAGTGAGTACATTCGGTCTGAGATTATTGCGCTGGATCTAACAGTACACAGTGGGCGATAAAGGGTTCGGAACACATCTATATGACCTTCAACCCGGAGCTCTGTTCGAGATTCTGCGTCTACGTAAGCGCCCATCGTAAGATTGCTTTATGACGAGATACTAACAGCGAGGGCAGTGTACGCCGCCGAGATCGTTTACGTGTTCGTACTCTTGTTTGCGAAACTGTCTCTGGTCGTATTCTACCTACGCATCTTTACGGTTCCGAAGTTCAGAATTGCAGCGTACTCTCTGATCGGGTTCCTGGTTATCGGCCAGGTCGTCATCGGGTTCCTCACCATCTTCTCCTGCCACCCGATCGAGCTCTTCTGGAACAAAGACATCCATACCGGCGGCTGCCTCGACATCAACCAGCTGGCCTACGCCAACTCGGCCCTCGCGATCTTGCAGGACCTCATCATCCTTGCACTACCGATCGCAATGCTGCCCGGCCTGCAGATGAACCGCAACAAAAAGATCGCGGTCGCCTCCATCTTCCTCCTCGGCTCCGTGGGTTTTATATCGACTATCATCCGCCTCCAGGTGCTCGCCGTGTTCGGCAATTCGATCGATCCGACGTGGGACTATGCGCCCGTAGTGTGGTGGACGATCATCGAGCTGGGCGTCGTCGTCGTCTGCGCGTGCCTGCCGATGATCCGCAACCTCGGCGAGAGGCTCTTCCCCGGCTTCCGGCTCTGGACAAGCAGTTGGACGTCGCCGAAGCCATCCGAAGGCAGCAGCAGCTACGGCTCTTCCTCGACGGCGGACGACAAGTCGTTCAGGATAGGGCGGTATCAGAAATTCGGCGGCAGGAGGGGGAGAGGCCACAGCCCGCTACAGTTCAGCGACAACTACGTGCGCGACCACATCGGGGGGCCACCGTCGGCGCCGAGGATGAACTTTGGATCGACGCCGCCGTCAAATAATTACCGCGACATGTACGCGTACGGCGGGTCGAAGAGGCCCAAACCTCTCGAGCCGCCCATGTCGCCGCCGCAACCATACGAGTTATCGTGGCGGTCGACGAATCCGTACGGCATTACGGCCGCGGAAAACCCATACACGGTCGGCAAGACTAATTACAACCTCGAGATTGAGATGGTCGAGAGGAAAGGCAGGAACTTCGAAGGGAAATCGCAGAGATGTTCGCACTGCGGGAGACGGCGCTGCTGTGATGGTGGTTGATTTCGTTTGTGTGTTTGATGATACTTGTAACAACAGCTTTTCATGTTTTCCTACGTGTAACGTAATAGAATACGATACCTTGTCAGTTCAACTCTTGCTGTCGATTACCATCTCGCTAGTCATTCTAGAAGCGACCTGTTCGTCGGCCCGCTGATACCGCCACAGTCGGGCGGCCCCGAGACATCCACTTTTGCCGATAAGGCGGCACTGGGATCTCCAGGGCTGGTCTCCTGCCTCGGCCGAAGTTGACGTGGATTGATAAGGAGCTGCACGCGAAGGTAGGCACAGTGGTAGAGTACTTTGCTTGGCTTTGATAGGTAGTATGACAAAGAATGCGACTCTGTTATCCTCATCTCCGCAAACGCCAGCTCCAAATTGACCGCTGTAAAGGGAGAGCAAGACAACACAAGACTCCGATGTAAATAAAGCCGTCTGATTCCCGAGGTTCAACGGTCTACAAAATCCCAAGCCCAGTCCTCAACAAGGCAGGCCAACAGAAAGCCCTGAAGCTCGCAAAGTATCCCTCGCAGCTTTGACGAAAGAAGGCTGAGGTCCATTGCAACGCACACAGCGACACGACGTTTCGCCACCTCGGTTGCCCCTCTCCGTCTGATCTCCGCTCTCGCCGGGCATCGCTATCCCCAAACAGGCCTCCTCCGAAGCCAGGTTCGGCCACCGCGCGGAAGGCCGTTCACGCAGCACGCAGCTTCTCGCCTCGCAGGGCAGGTGAAACGATGCGTCCGCTCGCCGCTCGACTGCGCGCGCTCGGCCTCCTGCTGCTCTCCGCGGCGGCCCCGGGCCGGTGTTGCGACGAGCACCAGCAGCAGCTCCAGTGCCCGACCGCGCAGGCGCCGACGCCCCTCCCGCCGCTGGCCATCGACGATGCCACGCGCGCGTACTGGATGCGCCAGGCGATCCAGTCGCTCCCCAGCCCGTGCAGATTCGCGCCCTTCGGGGCCGTCATCGTGAACCACACGGCCGGCGGCATGGGCGAGCTCGTCTGCAGGGGCGCCAACAGCAACGCAGACACGGGAAACCCGACGCTCCACGGTGCGCAGCCTAAACCTCTTGACTCTGTCTGCTTGCTCACAAACCCCTTCACATAGGCGAGATGATGAGCATCAACAACTGCTCCGCGATCCTGACGGACCCGGAGGGCCCCTACAAGCTGACGCCGGCGGAGGCGCTCGCGGCGTATGCGGACCTGACGCTCTACACCACCGCCGAGCCGTGTTCCATGTGCGCGTCGGCGATCCGCTGGGCTGGGTTCCGCGAGTGCGTGTTCGGCACCGACATTGACACGCTCACCTTCCAGGGCTGGGGCCAGATCCAGCTCTCGGCGAAGGAGGTTTTCCGGCAGTCGTACATTCTGGGGACCACGACGAGGCTCTACGGCCCTTTGCTGACCAACGAGACGGACCCATTCTTCAGCTGGCAGTTCAACCCGGGCGCGCCGTGCCCTGCGGGATGCGCGCGCAACGGAACCGATTGCGCCGCTGTTTAGACTTGTTTTTTTATTTGAATTGGAAGTTGCAATTGCTCGATTTCACGCTCTGAAGTTGTCTGCTGGCTTGGTGGATGTTGTGAGTTGAACATGTTGCGGAACAGCACACAACCACCACCAAGAACAACAAAACACCACGCAATCATCGTGACAACTGGCAAAAAGAGAATCAATGACCCCAACCTGATTTGAACAGATAACCTTTCGATCTGGAGTCGAACGCGCTACCGTTGCGCCATAGGGCCGTTGGGAGGCATGCGCGATTATCGTGAGATGTAGCTGGGGCTGCGGAATTGCGGGTCTCTGTCCCCGCTGCTCGCGGAGGCGCAGTCGCGAATGGCGGGGTCAGCAGGTCTAACGTTTATCCCGCCCGCATGGGGATGGCCTGGCAGCACCTGAAGATGATTGAGAGTTGATGCAAAGCGCAGTTCCGAGCAGGAGCAAGTCAACGAAGCCTTCCAAAGACAGGACTCTGCAAGACGAGGAAATAACAGCCCAGTCCAAGAGAGCAGTAGTTGTGGCGACTCTGTTTCCGTTGAATGTGTTGTCTGTCACCCGGGCCATTCGAAACAAAATCCACGTGCCTACGTACCAGTACGAGAGTAGATAGATATACATCCTCCACCATCATGGACCGGCTCTCTTTCTCAATCCATGAGATTTATTCAGTCATCGTTGAGTTGCGGTCTCGTCGCTCTTTCCGGCTGATTTACTTGCGGGTCTCGTTTCAATGAAACCAGGAGCGGACAATGCCCCTACCAAGCAGCAGAAATTTTAGCACTGCATTTGCGTACGGGTAATGTAGATATATCCAAGTACAATGTTTCGAGAATTGCCTTAGCGATTCCTCGTCCACAAGATGATCGATCGCGGGTTGTTGAGGAAAATAAAGGTATGTATATCCATGGGTGTGCTCAAGGCACGAATAATACTAGACACACGGAGAAGAACGACAGTTCCACGAAGACAGAGAAAATACCATTAGTTGTGAAGGAGTATGGTCACATAGAAACCTAGGCCTCTTGGGCCTCCTCGTCTTTCGGCTCCAGTCCTCTCCTCCTGCCGGGACATCGCTCTCAGACATGACCGATCCAATTAATACAGGGCTTCGTACTCCTCATCATAATCCTTGCAAAAATACTTGGGTAATGACCGTGAGTAAAAGCACGCGGATCCTTAGTTCTTTCGATTTCCGCGAGTACAACGTCTGTCGTCGCCGTGCAAGGATGTGATCCAGAGGTGTCCGCGAACTTCAGAGTCAGCAGCAGAGTGACAAGCGTCTAGTAGATCTAAAGTTTCTGAATCTCCACATGATTCTCTATTGCACTGTTGAAAGTGCAAATGACAATGTCTTTGTTGATATTAGTAAAGAGTGTATTATTAATGGATAGTATCTTGTTAGTATAATAGACACTGTTGTTTTCAATCCAGTTACATACTAGGGTGCCCTTATAACAGATACATCAACAATCCAGGAGAAAAAAGTAAAAAGTAACTGTGTCTTATATGAAGGGGTGGGTGCACTGACAAAGAGCAAAAGTTAAGGGCCCAATCGGGATTCGAACCCGAGACCTCGCCCATTTTCACGCTGTGCGCAAGGGTTGGAAAACCCGAAGGGCGAATCATACCACTAGACCATTGGGCCGAGAACGGCTAACAGCTCCTGGGGAGCCGAATGCGGTGGTTGCAGAATCGGCTGAAGATGTCGTAAATGTAGGCTCCACGCGTTCCATACACAGCGCTCATCTTGCCCAATTCCTCGTCGTCGCTTTACGCCCTGCATTCGACTACCGACGGTCTAAAGGACACGAAACTTCCACAGTCGGCTGTAAAAATTGCAGCAATTCTATTGAGCAACAACCGAGTTCTCTGCGCAAAGGCTGGCTCTGCAGCGACCGCGAGGGCGAGCAGGGGTGAGGCGACGGAGCTGGCATCAAACCGTCTCCGTTCGCTATGAACGACTAACGGCATGGTTGAGGGCCAGCCGACCGAAGACTTTGCAAGCGAAATGGCAAAAAACTTCTGCGACAAGCTCAACTCACCGCTGAAAACTCTGGCTTGCCTCGATGCCCAGATTGCTGCTGCTTTCGTATCCGTAGCCGAGCCAACTTTTGCTCAGTTGTGGACACGCCCTACTCGCGCACGCGCGCTGGCCGTCTCCATCGCGTTTCCACCTCGCGAAAAATAACCTATGGACCAAGCTCAGGAGTCACCGGATTGCTGGAACGGCGGCGGTGGCACCGTGGCATTCGTCGAGTTGCGGTCAGCCAGAGAGGTCCAGGCCGTTGATTAGGAGAGCTGTTAAGCACTCTTTGGTCGAGTTAATTTCCAAACGAAACCCCTAGGTCTGTGAAGAGCACGACCTTCACCGAGCCTGCAATACACCGATGGTTTTGGCGACACTCTAGCGAGGGATCGCAGCCTACGTGCCCAATTTCCTCGCCTTGGGTTGCCTCATCTCGCTCGGGTTCTCTGACGCGCCCTACTCGGTGGCCCCTGACCCCTATAGTTGCCAATTGACTATTCCTGGAAGCAGTTTCTACCACTGTCGCCGCTGCTGGCTATTGTCAACTATTAGTATGTCATTGTGCCGCCGTCGTCCGTCACGGTTGTGTCTGTTGCTGCTGCTGTCGTCTTCACTCACTGTCCATGGAGGAGGGTTAGCTGCGCCTCTCATTACAACGTAATCGCCTGATATCTTCGCTAAAGGAACTACCCGAAGCCCCGTGGGCAGAAATCCTGGAACCGCCCGGAATCCTTGCCCGTCTCACAGCCGAGAAGCGTGCTAGGCGAGGTTTTCTGCGAGAGGATTGGCAATACGCGCCTAACTACGAATATTAATCAACCGACCGTCGATTATTTCCAGAAACCTGCGGATAACAAATCAGATCCGGCCGTGCCCCGAACTTGCGAGCCGGATCAACGTCCTCCCACTTGCCACCCAGGCGCCAGGGGGTTTCCCGATAGCGAGGG
The DNA here is from genome assembly GCA_027406025.1 of Colletotrichum musae. NCBI lineage: Eukaryota > Fungi > Ascomycota > Sordariomycetes > Glomerellales > Glomerellaceae > Colletotrichum > Colletotrichum musae. Next base: position 1,286,613 of record JANVYC010000002.1, on the reverse strand, counting down.
AAGCCTTGTCCCTGTCATTCATCAGACTTTGGACTAGGGCAGGTAAAACTCGGACCGTCTTGGGCACGCAACTCCCGGAGTTTGCGGGTTGCGGTTCAGAAACAACAACCAGTTGCCTTAGCGCCCAGCCTCTATAGCCCTATGGACAATTAGCATCTGGGGTCCGGGCAACCTACTTGAGACGAGATTCATTAACAGCTTTCCTGCTGGCATCTCGCTGATCGCGGCATTTGCGAGGGCGCTGGCGCCGATCTCGTCAGGGTATCCCCGAGTCCGACCGGCCAGCCACCCGGAGAGAGCGATTTTGCTGCCCGCCGGCCGCCCGGAACGCCGCCCGATGGCGTGCCAACGTGGACTTCACCACTTCTTCGCCCCCAGACTCCAGCGCGAGCGGCCCTGCCAGGCACGCTCTCCGTTCGATGCGCTTGGGATACGACCCTAATCTTACCCTGACGCCCCGACCGCCAAGAGCGTGGGACCGCAGCCGTTTGCGGTGCCTCGAGCAAGGTACATGACTAGTGCACCTGGACAACGACGGGAACCGCTGCGTGGCGGCCTCGTCTTGTCTCAAGATGACGAGGAAGACAATATCGCAGTCTTGGAGGATGTTTCTACAGAGGTTCGTCTGATAATTCGAAGTTGATTTACTTTGACAAGCTAACAACCTTCAGTCCTTGACATCGCAACAACACGTCCTGTGATGCTTGTTCCGGACGACAACCGGAAAATCGGTCAGAATGGCCCCAGCTCCAGCTGAAGCGGGGATAGAGTTGCAAAAGTGGACTATCGTGAGCCCCTTCTAATAACATGGGAGTCTTTCGGTGGGTTTCGTCTCCCACTTCCGGCTAGGTAGCCTGGCCTTCGCCTGCAGGGTGTCAACATGTTTGATATTGCAATCTGTCTGGGGGGGCCTTTGGATGTGGGCAGACGAACGAGCAGGCTCAAAAGGGGGTCGACTGGCCGTCTAAAAGAACGAGGCCTTCGGAAAAGTCCTTCTTTGCCTGGCCGGCTGCCCGTCATGCCCCGACTCAGCATCACATAGCATCACCAACTGTTATCGCGAGCTCTCGTGATGTTGTTGTTGCCCTCAACAACGCCCTGGAAGGCGCTCCTTCTGGCGAGCGTCTTCTTCTCACCAGCCGCGAAGGCGGACGACTGCTCAGTCGACCCATTAGTATTGCCCATTAAAGTAAGAAGCGGAGAGAGAGGCCGACGACGCCCGAGTCATTCCCCCATCACTTGTCACACGTCCCCGTTTGTTTCTTCTCTTTTCGGCCGCCTGTGTGTCTTGTTTCGTCTGGTTCTACCTTGCCTGATCGTGGAGTTTTATTGACTTTATTGGGTTCTCACCCCCACAGAACGTCACTTTTCCGAATGGCATCGGTGCCAACCGCGGCGTCAAGCTCACGCTTGGCGGCCAGGTCCAAGGCATGCGAATGTCGACCATCTTGAACAACACGCGAGTGAGGAATATCTTGGACTGTCCGGACAGAGATACCATCGAATTCGTCGGCTGCCAAGGCGCGTCCGGCAGCGTCTACGACACGACGAAGGGCTCCTTCACCCAGGTCCTCAACATCAAGGACTGGAACGTGACGTACGTTGTGGCATTGGCACGAGCAACTCGGACCCCCTTTCTGACGAGTGGAACAGAACGATCGATGCCCAGCCGGCAGACGGCATCACGACGGTGCTCCACGGATATGACACGGCCAACTTTACCGACGGCCCGGCCGTCACGTACGGGTACCCATTCGAGGTATGGGCGGACTTCGACTCGATGAACAAGAGCGCCCTGGCCCTCGGCCCCGACTCGTCCACGATCGACCTGCTCGTCAGCCACAAGCTCGCCCCGACAGTGAGCTTCAGCGTCGACTACGGCTCGACGTCCGAGCTCCACCCCCGCGACGGCCAGGTTGTCTTCGGCGGCTACAACGAGGCGCGCTTCAACGAGACCAAGAAGACCGAGTTCAACATGTGGGGGGCCGGCGCGCCGGTGCCGTGCCCGCTGCAGGTCCTCATCTCGGACATCGTCCTGACCAACGACGAGGGCGACCACTCGCTCTTCGCCGACATCGGCACGCGGGTGTCAGCCTGCATCGACACGGTTCAGAACGACTTCACGTTTACGCCCAACATGTTCTCCCGGTTCCAGAATTTCACGAACCATACGACGACCGAGAACGGCACGAGCTTCGGCGCGTCGACGTACCCGGCCAGCCGCGAGTCCAAGATCGGCTCGCTGACCATCAAGCTGACCAACGGCTACACGACGGTCATCCCGCACTACGAGCTCGTGACGCACCAGCGCGGGACAGACTCGCGGGGCCGGTACGCTGTCACGAACAACACGCTCATTCAGGCCACCGTCAGCTCCGGCGCGAGCGACTTGGGCAACAACGTGCCGATCCTCGGCGGCGTGTTCCTCTCGCAGAACTGGCTGGGCGTCGACTACGAGAAGGGCAAGTTCTGGCTCAGCCCGCAGGTCGCCAACGGCACGCTGCCGGACCACATCACGTCCTTCTGCAACGGCACGAGCACGGGCGGGGGCTCGACGGCCGGCCTGGGGTTGAAGGTCGGCGTCCCCGTGGCCATCGGCGCCGCCATCGTCTTCCTCGTCGCCCTGTGGTTCTGGCTCAAGAACCGCAAGCGGAACCCGAACCACTCCGGGATGAGCGGAGCCACCATCGGCGCCCGGTCCCTCGGGGCCCGGTCCGAGAAGCGCGACGCCCCGGACTCCAAGTCCTCGACGACGCGGTTCGCGGGCTACACAAACTACCACCAGGTCGCCCCCGGCGAGCAGATGGAGCTCGAGGGCGACCCGGGCACGCGGCGCGCGGAGCTCGAGGAGCCGGCGCCAGCGTACTCGCGCGCGTCCGAGTGGCCGCGGATGAACTCGATCCAGAACGAGAACATGACGTACTTCTCCCGGTCGTCGCACGAGGGCGAGAGCTACGAGCTGGCCGACACGTCGCCGTACCCGGCGCAGCCGCAGCCGGCACAGCAGTCGCCGGTGCAGCAGACGCAGCAACCGCTGCCGTATCCCCAGGCGCAACCTTCATATCCACAGCCGCCGCAAAGACCGTCGATCGCGGTGCGGCCGCCACCGCACAGGCAGGACACGGCGGTGTCGGCGATGAGCGACGTCGACGTGTTCACGCAGAGCCCGACGACGATGAGGAGGCAGGTTTCGAATATCAGCGAGCTCGTGTCGCCGACGAGCACACGGGGCAACAGCACAAGGATAAAAAATCCACATCATTCACCAATTTAGCGTATTGTGTAGACGATTAATGATAATCTTACTTTCTTGAGCCACGATTACAACTTTGGACCTGTTGTTTGCCGACTGCGTATGGCGTCTTCTACGTATGGTGAACATCGCATTTGTTGCTATGGAGTTACCCTCTTCTCCCTATGTTGCCCGTTCAGGGGATGAAACGAGAGTTGCCCACATCACGGAGTGATCATCGTGTCTCCTGTCTCAACCGGTGCCACGGTGCTGGAGACAAGGAAAATGACTAGTGCAATGGCCTGTCTCTTGCGCTTCACGACACCTTGTCCGAACTGTTCTCTGACAACTTGAGAGCTCGGAGAGGTATGAGGAAAGAATGATAGGTGATCATAGACAACCTATGTAGGTAGATGACGCGAGCGCTCTTGTCCCAGATTGCCCCAAGCACAACACCAGGGAAGTTCCTGCTGAACTTGACAACGCTTTGGGCAAGCCGATTCAACGGAGGCACTTGCAAAGACTCGAAAGAAGCCCCGGAAGATCGCTGTCGACGACGACTGCTCGGGGATCGCCGCTGAGGAGCAAGTGATACAAATGTTTAATCACTAGATATAAATATCGCGACGTCATTTCCCTCCAAAAACACTACTCCAGACGACCACAAACACGATGGTCCCAAGCAAAGAAAAGCCCAACAACAGTATCGCTCTGCTCTTGCCCGTCCTCCCCATTGTGAGCGCCAGAAACACGGCCAAAAATATGAAGAGGAAATAGAAGCTGAGCAACATGCCCACGAGAATCATCAACAACCAGGTCGCATGCCACCACCTCTCCGTCTTGACCCAGCCCCAGAAACCCCTCGCCAGCCCGTACATGGCCGGGGACCCGGCGTCCTCGAGCCCAATGCTCCCGCCCCGCAGGTGCTTCCTGATCTCCTTGGTCAGCTGGTCGCGGTCGAGCTCGTCCAGGTTGGACTCCGGCAGCTCCCTGCGGATCGCCGCCGCGAGCTCCAAGACGCCCCTGAAGCCCGTGGGTTTGTCTCCGCGGCGGACAACCATCATCCGCAACGTCATATTGGCCTTGAGCCACACTGCGGATGTGCCGAGCGTCCAGAGCAGCAGGAGGATGATCATGACGAATAGCTGGACAAAAGAGAACCCCCATTGGTACGTCTCGCGAACCCTCTTGAAGTCGTTGGACATCTCGGTCATGGGCTGGCAGCTGCCGTACGACCCGACGTAGCTCACGTCGTATGTCTCGTTGCCCGCGCCCTCTACGTCGTACACGAACCTCAGCGCGTCCGTGTCGAGGAAGGGGCTCTGCTGCGACCGCGGGTCGGTCCAGTTCCGCCCGAAGAGTTCGTCGGTGTAGTAATCGGGTATATAAAAGGCCGAGATGTTGAGGACCGGTGCGTCGAGTGTCTGGTTCATGAAGGTGGACTTCTCATCCTCCAGGCCGAAAAACCCGTGCTCCTTGGCGTCTGTGCGTCTCTAGTATTAGTTGCGGTCGTTCTTCTGGCCTGCGTATGTGGCTGCGCGGCGAAACTCACAGGCCGATACGTCTCGGTGCATCGAGCACCTCGAGTTTAGCGGGTGGGTTTCTTCCCACTCCTTCAAGTAGTATTCATCTTGTCCATCGGCCACGTAGGGCCGTTCGCAACGAGGGACCGGTACATGTTCTCCGTTTCGTTCGCTCAACATTTGCTCACCTACAAATATCTTTCGGTCAGTCGGAATTGTTCGGCCATGCGCCTAGAGCCCCCTTTCACGACTCACTGCTTGGAGACGACCTGCTGTGCGTGACGGCGAAGTCGCCCGTCAGGTTCACTCGCCACCCGTCATGAATGACGTACGCGACGATATCGAAGTCGGAGTACTTCAAGAGCTCGCCGCCGTTCCCCCTGACGAAGGCGCCGCTGTTGGCCTGGTACCCCGTCATCGCGCTGCCGAACGTGGGAAACGCGAGGATGAAGATGGCCACAGAGACGGCGTAGACCATGACGGCGCGGGACTGCAAGCCGCGAGAGCGGACGAAGTCCCGCGCCATGTACCACGTTGACCAAAGCGTCGGACCGTTCTGGAGGAAGAAGGCCCAGAACGTCTCGTAAGTGACAGGGCTCACCCGGATCGATGCCGTGACGTAGTCGGAAAAGACGCTCCACGAGATCCAGGCGAGCAGGAACTGCCCGCTGCGACCGACAACCTAGGAATAGCCTCAACATGAATGATTCATATCGTTTGAGAGGGTGCTCAGAGGCGGAAGAGAGGCTTACCACGTCCCACACGACGTCGATAAGCTTGGCGTTGGCAAATGTGAAGGTGCCCCAAGCCAGCGTGATCTGAAAGAAGCCGGAAAACGCCCACATGTCGAAGCTCTGCTCAACCAGATTGAAGCTGCCGTCGGGCTGGCAGGCGGACTGCCCGGACGGGGTGAGGCTGATCGGGTCAACGGCGAGCATGACGAGCAGCACGATTAGCCCGACGACCCACGCCAGCACAAAAACCCAGGCGATGGCCACGACCCAGCCGTCTTTCAAGTCCTGCAAGGCAGCGAGGCTGGCTTCCTTCCAGTCCTGTCTGTCCCATCGCCGCCACCGCCACCACGATCTGGTCCTGGCGAACTTGGATTTGTTTGCGGGGGCGGCGTCTTGGACGAGCAGCGGCGCGAATGATTTCGTAGACGAGGCGGCGCTGCGAGCTGGGGGCCGGCACGGCTCCATTGCTGGGTCGTCGCCCATCGTTGAGGTTGGGAGCGACTCTGGCGGCACAGCTGGCTTTGAATTCGACGGGGGGATTGGACGTTGAAATACTACATGTGTGCCTCGGGGGAGAAGTCCGAATTAAAAAGAAACAGGTTGAGCAATTGAAGATCCAAGACCAATCAACAGTCGCCAGCATCGGTTGCTAATTTAGGGACTTTGGTTGGGAGGCAGTGCTGTCCAGCCTGGTGATCGACACGGCTGCGGCTTCTGTTGAATCGAGGAACTGGACAATCAAGACTCAGCCCTGCCGCGTGGAGGAGTCATCAGGGTCAATCAAGAACCCAAAATTTCTTCAAAATCGGACCTTAAAACGCACTTGTCTGTCTAGGTTCCTTGGGCGACAAATCGCTCATGCGCCATTTACCTCCAGAGTTAGTACTGCCTTAAAGTCCGAGGTACCTGCTTTTTATCAAAAGGATCTGAATCCCTGCTGTCGTGGTGTGCTATGTGACTGGTTAGTTGGGGCGACGATGTTGACGATGTCACCCTGAATAACAACCATGTCGCCACCAACAGCAACAGGGTCGAGACTCGAACCTCAATGACGCTATGCATGTGTATGCACCTACTGCATCTCTTTCCGTTACGATCTAAAACTATTCCTATAATTTTGTCATTTGAGTACCACTGATCACAACTAAGTCATATGGCTCAACCACGTCGTCGTTGTCGATTTTCTCTCATTTTGAATCCACTAAAGCCGGCTTCAGGGCACTGCAGCCAGTACCGGACCTATAGCGCTCTGTAGCTGTTACAGACCATACCTAGTCAACAACAATAACCTATCCATGTCTACCCATATCGAATATGCAACTTTCGGTGCGGGTGTGATCTATGAGGGTAGAGATATTGGACTTAAAGGGCTGGGGGATAACACGCAGAGGCTAAGGCGAGGATATCGCAAATAGAGACGCCTACGAGTTGTGCCATCACAGTGCGCTGTTAAATGGCCTGAGTTTCATGGAAACAGATCAGTTTTGAGCTTGTAGTCAACTTGAGACTGAAGAATGCCTGGTACAAAGTCCATACGGCCTGTGCGAATTGAGGAGATGACTGGCCCGACGTTAAAATTGAGGCAAAGTTGCCAGCTGCAAGAGCCACAGAATTGGATCGGCTCTATCCATTTCCTGACGAATCATATTTCAAGTTCAAAGAAAGACCAAGTTCCAACGAATGTGCCTGCCAAGGAAGCTTGTCAGACCCGTGGGTGATGAAGGAACTCTCGCAAGTCCTAGTGCTGGCGGCGGCGCGCAGCCTCAATGGCGGGACCGAGCACTCGGCGGCCGGCGCTAACAAGGCGCCGCTGTCCGCAACCTGCCTCGGGACCGAGCGAGACCGTCGTACCCGAAAGTCGCGCAGTGAGCGGCATCGAGCTCCGTGTTATTGAGATAGTTGGATCCGATCAGCCCCTTGTTGCCTTTGGGGGCTTGCTGTGCCTGTCGTCGAGTTGAAGATATAAGATCTGGCTTGTGTCCCCGTAGGTTGGTAAAGCCGGGATGAACCTGGCATCCAGTGGAAAGCATCTCACTTCAATCAATCTCTTATACCACCCAGTATCATTGATCAAGCACACCCAACCGACTGAGAGTCTAAATGACAGCCAAAATGTCAACACCGAACCAAGCGCCCGTCATCATCATAGGAGGAAGCCTTGTAGGCCTCGCCAGCGCGTTGTTCCTCGCTGCACGCAACGTTCCTCTCATCCTCATCGAGCGACATCCCACCAGCTCCGCTCACCCTCGCGCTCTCGGCTACACGACAAGAACCCTTGAGCTTCTTCAGACCGTCGGCATCGACCCGAACAGCCTTCGCGGCCCGGGGCCTCGGGGGGGAAAGCCGCGACGCATCAAAGTCAAGAGTCTTGCCGGTGAGTGGGCAGACGAGCAGCACTGGAACAACGGCGGCGCCAAGCCCGCCGAGAACGGCGCGAACGACAACGACTCGCCAACAGGCCCCGCGAACGGACCCGGACCCGGACGCGGTGCCGGCCCCACATGCCCCGGAGCCAAGTCTTACGCGCCCATCATGGGCACGGCCATCGCCCAGGACCGGCTCGAGCCGATCTTGCGGAAACGAGCCATTGAGCTCGGCGCCGACCTCCGCCTGGGCTGGAAGATGACGAGCTGGAGCCAGACCGAGGACGGTGTCAGCGTTACCGCCGTCAACAAGCAGGGTGACAAGTTCACCGCCGAAGGGTCCTACATCATCGCCTGCGACGGCGCGTGCAGCGTGTTCCGCGAGGATCTGGGCATCAATACCACCGGCGTCGGCCACATCCGCTCGCTTTGCAGCATCTTGTTCCGCTGCCCGGCCATCGAGCACTTCCTCGAGAAGGGGTTTGTTCAGTTCTCCATCGAGGGCCGCGACGATGGCTTCGAGGCGCTCCTCGTCACCTACAACGATGGCCGTTGGGCACTGATGTGGAACGCGGACGAGGACACGGCCAGGAGCATGAGCGAGCGGGCGCAGCGGGAATTCATCCGCAAGGCCGTCGGGCAAAGCGAGGACGACATTCCCGGCGCCGACATCGAGCTCATTACCATCGGACACTGGGACATGAGCGCGCGCATCGCCGAGAGCTTCTCTGCAGGCCGCGTGTTCCTCGCCGGCGACGCCGCGCATACGCTACCTCCCAACCGCGGCGGGTACGGCGCCAACACGGGCTTCGCGGACGCACACAATCTAGCGTGGAAGATCGCCGCCGTGCGTCGGGGCGAGGCCGACCCGGCGATCCTAGACACGTATGACGCTGAGCGGCGGCCCGTGGCGTTGGTCCGGCATGACCAGCTTTTCGCGAGGGACGACTACAAGCCGTACGCCCGCGGGACGGAGTGGGCCGCCACCGTGGGGGAGAAAACACCGTTGATTGACGACATTGCGATGGAGCTAGGGCAGATTTACCGTTCCGGGGGCGTCGTCGGTTCCGGGGATGGGGAGTTGCCCGACGCGCTGCGGCCGGACGAGTGGAAGGGCCAACCGGGTACGCGGGCGCCTCACATGCTCCTGCACGGGGGAGCCGAGGATATTTCGAGCTTGGATCTGTTTAGCAAAGGCTGGGTTCTGCTCTCGAGCGATCAGAGTTGGAAGGATATCGCCAAGCGAGCGGGTTCGGAATACAAGGCTGGTTGTGATTTTGTGCACTTCGGAACCGACGTCAAAGAGGCGGACGAGTCGGAAAGATTTGAGGAAGTATTTGGAGTTACGTCGTCGGGGGCAGTACTTGTGAGGCCTGATGGGTTCATCGCGTGGAGGATGTCTGAGAAGGAGGCGAATGCTGAGACGAGCTTCCTCGATGCTTTTTCAAGAGTGTCCTTTGCGAGAAAGTAATGCCGGGAAATTAGACAGGGAGGAGAGAAACGTTTGGCTATATATAGATAATTAGACTATCCAGATTGTTACCATGTTAACCTTTGAACATCAACTTGATCTGCCACAGATGATGGAACCTTCAATGACATAGCTTCCGCACAACTTCACACCTCTTGCAACATGTCCGTACTCGAGAGAATCGAAAACTGAAAAGACTCCAGGTTCGCTACCCGAAACCTTGAGTTTAGGGCGCTGTGAAGACTTAGACTACCTACATGTAAGAGACTCAAGCAAACCACACGTGTAACAACCTAACAACTTTCAGAAACTGTGCCGTCTCCCAAATGATACTACCGCCGCTGCCGAAAACAACTTTCAACAACGGAAAGATCAGCTGTTGCACCCCGTTTGGAATAGGAAAGAATCGGTTGGACGGACATAGGACCGTGGTCGACCCCCTGCCCCTTGTCGGCGGAAATAACGACATGCAGAGCGAATGCCGTTGACGAGCGGGCAGATATGCAGGGGCACCTTCCGCATCAGGCCCTCATTCTTCAGCTAAAACTCTTCTAGTGTGACCGGAGTTATGTACGCGTGAGCTGTTAATGCATAAATGCCCACAGAACGGCCGGGGTTCGGGATGTCGACGGTCCACAGGTCTGTGGGGTTCTTCAGGAGTATTTATCATCGGTTCTGCGGAGGGGGAAAAAACTCGTGGCTTTCCAGGATCTGACCCCTTCCTATCCTCCGAAACACGAATCAAGACGCTGTCAGCATGGTTCATATCTTCTTGTAAGTGACTACCGTCGTGGGCCTCGATATCATCAAGCCCGGCTAAAACACCACTCGCAGCGTTGGTGGCACCGGCCACATCGGCGGTGCCGTGCTCGATCAACTTGTTCAGAAGCATGCCGACGCAAAGGTGAAGGTCCTGGTCCGAGATGAGGCCAAGGCCGCTCGTCTGGCCGCCAAATACCCTGAGGTCGAGTGTGTCATCGGCGACACGGCGAACCTCGAGCTTCTCGAGCAGTGCAGCCAGGCGGCCGACATCGTCATCAACACGTCCCCGGACATCACACACGACGAGGGCATCAAGGCGATCCTCTCGGGTCTCAAGGCCCGCGATGGCTACAAGCCCTACTACATCCACACGTCGGGCGCGTCGCTCATCTGGGACGAGCCCACGGGATCCAAGGACGCCCGCTGGTGGGACGACGTCGCCGACGTCAAGGACATCTGCGCCTTCAAGGGCGAGGCCCACACGCACGCCGTGACGGACAAGATCGTGCGGGACGCGGCCTCGAGCGTCAACGTCGCCATCGTCTCGCCGGGCTTCGTCGGCGGCATGAGCCCCTCGATCGAGCACCCGACCCCGATCACGACGCCCGCCCTTTTCCTGACGGCGCGCGCCTTCAAGTCGGGCTGGCAGATCGCGCAGGGCGAGAACACCCACGCCTGGATCGACGTGTCGGACCTTGCTGCGATTTACCTGGTCCTCGTCGGAAAGGCCATCAACGGCGGGTCGTCGGAGTCCGAGCCGTTCGACATCTGGGGCCCGGAGGCCTACTACTTCGGCACGAGCGAGGACATCTCGTTCGCCAAGTTCATGGAGGGCCTCGCGCCCGTCCTCAAGGAGCACGGCGTCATCCAGAGCACGGATATCAAGTCTGTCAGCGTCGTCGAGGCGGCGAGGGCGAGCATCGCAGGAAGCGACTACGACCCGGACGCCCCCCCGCCGCCGCCCGACACCTGGGCCATGCACATCGCCATCATGTACGGCATCAACATGCGCATCGGGGCGACGAGGATGCAGAAGCTCGGCTGGAAGGCTGAGAAGGGCAGCATTGTCGAGACCTTCCCTCAGGTAGTTGCCGAGTTTCTCAAGCGGGAGAAGTTGGGCGATCAGAAGTAGGAGCCTTCAATCACCATCCAGTTAGTAATGACGATGTAGTAGTTCAATAAAATTAATAAGTGAAAGTCATCATTCCGGTACCCATACCTAGTCGTAGTTCTCTACTCTTCCAGGCCAATTACATCTAGTTGGATTTGAGTCGAACATCACTCGTCTACTTCAACTTCGTGAAGCCTTGAACTTGTACGTTTAGGGTCATTCTAATCCGGGTACGCGGCGACTCTTCGCTTCAGGTCACCCACGTATACTCCAGGGCTTACCTCATCAAGGCTCAAGACCGCGTACAAGAGAAGGCTGAAGTGAAGTCGTAATCCATGTTTCATAAGTCATAAGCTATCGAGCTACGTTTTTGAAGATCAACCTGCCTTGTAATCCTCCAATGACTCCCTCGAAGAGACCAAAACTAAACCCCTATAACAAAACGAGAGACGACATGAACCCAGTGACCATTGACGAACCTCCAAATTTAGTTGGGCTTGCCCTTGCGGCGGCGTTCCGCTTCGCGCTGGCGGCGAGCTGCCTCCTCTCGCGCCCTCTGCTGCTCCCGTGCTCTCTGCTGCTCGCGGCGCCGGCGCTCTCTCTGGCACGCGTCGTCACACTTAGCACGATCTTGTGCCCTCGCCCTCTCAATCTCCCGCTCAAGCTGTCTGTCCTGCTCTCTGGCGCGCGCAATCTCCCGCTGGATCTCGCGCTCCCTCTCACGGTCCTTGTCGCTCTTCTGCAGGGCCCGAATCCGCTCGTCCTCGCGCTGCCGGGCCCGCTGCTCCTCTTGGATGCGCTTGTCGGTAACTCCCTTGTCGAGCTGCGATTTGCGGATCCTCTCGTCTTCACGCTGGCGAGCGCGCTCCTGTTCCTTGAGACGTTGTTCCGTTAGCTGCCTGTCGGCCTGAGCCTTGCGGATGCGCTCGTCTTCCCGCGCACGTTTGTTGTCGTCGTCCGTTCGGGACTTCTCGTACTGAGCCTTGCGAATGCGCTCTTCCTCACGCTGCCGGGCTCGCTCTTGGTCTTTGAGGCGCTGGTCGATCTGGTTCTTGTCTTTCTGCCCGGCACGAATCCGCGCCTCCTCCCGGGCCCGTTGTCTCTCCTGCTCGCGAAGGAACTCATCGGACTTCTGTCTCTCCCTCTCGTAGTCGTAGGATGGCTTGCCATTGGTGACTCTGGAGTTGTACTCGGGCTTGTAGTAGGCGTCCTTGTTGTAAGTCTCACCGTGCTTTGTCGGTACGTAGTAGTTGTCAGCAGGTCGAGAATCCGGCACGTCGACAACCCTGTTGTTGCCCTTTCTCTTGAGAGCGTCCAGCTCCCGCTGCTCCTGATTCTTCTTGGCTTGGAGGCGGGCCTTGTCCCTAGCATTCTGCGCCTTCACGTCGTTGAGCTCGTTGATCTCCCTCAACTTGCCAGCCCTGGCGCGTTCCTCGTCTTTCTTGTTCGTGGCGCCCTTCTGGGCGGCGCGGAACTCGGCGATTTCCTTGCGCTCCCGGTCCTCTTTGGCGCGGGAGCTCTTGTGTTGCGCGGCTTGCTGGGCCCTGATGTCATCGAGCTCCTTCCTCTCCTTGGCCTTCAGCCTGGATGTTCTGTCGTTCTTGTTGGCCCGGGTGGAGAGCTTGCTGGGCTCCTCTTCATCATCTAAGAACTCGTCGCGAGTCCCGAGATCAGCGAATACCTCGTGGTTGTTGACTGCCTCCTTTCTAGTCTCGAGCTCGACGAAGTCTTGATCGAGCTCCTCAGAGCGAGACTGAAGAGGCGTGATGGCACTTCCGAGGGCATCATCTTGGCTGTCAAGACGAACAACCAGAGGAGCAGCAAGACCGCTGGAGAGAAGGGAGGCGAGGAAGAGAGACTTGAAGGACGGCATGGTGATGTGTGGGGCAAGAACCTTGTAAATTGACAGATCGAAGACAAGTGGAGGAGTGATCTTGGCCTGCGTCGACAGGACCTGGACGGTGGACGAGAGGTTCGTCTTAGGCCTTTAATACTTCAGCCTCCCTGGGTTCAAAGCTGGCTGAAGCTATTTCCACACTAGGCAATAAGTCTATAATTCATTGATAAGGTTAAGTTGGTGCTCCATCGAGACCTGGGCCTGCGACACAGAAGTCGGCGCTTCAATGGAATGTGATCTGATCTACATCTAGCTCACCGAAAACGAGGCGGACAAGTGGTGGAGGAAAATGCGCCTGCCGACGTACTCTCGGACTCCGGACCCGCGGCCGGCGGCTGTGAGGTGACGAACGGTAAGTTGGGAAGTAGTGGACCGGGGGTACGCAAGCTTTCGCGTTTCTACTTTCCTCATGGCTCGTTCCGGGCTGATTTCAGACGGAAAGCTTGGTGCTCATGCCGACCATATGGATGGGGGGGAAACAGAAGGCGAGGACAGGGTCGCGAAGGCCGCCCGCGGCCGCGGGGAGCAAACGAAACCGAAAGGGGCATGTTCACGTCGACATTCTCTTGACATCGACTATTCCTTCCGTCGATCTGTGCGGGATGGCATGTAGTCACCCCCCGACTCAGGGGTCTTATACGCCCACCGGGAGTTTGAGTCGAGAAACGGTGGGGTAGGGCAACTTTAGACTCGATGCGAGCCCGGCTAGCTGGAAGAGGAAACCATGCGCGGGCGACCCGATCGCCGCGGGCCACGTACATCTCCCGCTGTGGAGAAGGTGTAGAGCCAATCGGTGGGTTGAAGACAGGCAACTCATCGTGAAGTTGGACCAGACTCTAACTTGCCAAGTGGCTCTGGACCGGCCTCAGCCCTCCCCCCCTGCGCGCGTTCCGGACTCGAGTTCGCTCCGTGATAGCTTGGAATGTGACTGGACCCAGTCATCTAGGTTATTGGAAAGCCCCGAATTATATCGCGGCTCTGGGTTGTCGATCGCGGCAGAACCCCTGAGGAATGTCGCACGTAGAAGTCTCCTGATGCCAAGAACTCATGGTCTTTTGCCGAAGTTGATGCGCGGTCCCCCCCCCCCCGACCACACCCTCTTCCACGGGCCACACCACATGCCCAACGGCCTGGGACGGTCAGTGCATGGCCTTTCGGCAACCTCCCAAAGGTTAAGCGGGCAGATATTGCGTAGAGCCGCCTTCGCCAAGGCTCCGGGCCGTCCGGTCTTTAGAACCCTCTTCGACCCCGCTATCTCCCCGCTGCCGAAAAGCCACCCGGCGAGACGACAGTCGGGCGGTCATAATGAGGCGGATAACTTTAAAGGACGTATGCCGCGTAATGCCGTGTCCTGATTGGGCTCTAGTACACTGACGAGGCTTTCCAGCGCCAGTCAGTACTGAACGCCGGTGAAGCTAATGATCACAAATTTGAAATCGTGTGCAAGGGACGACAACTCTATGCAATACTGGACCTTCCTGTCGACCACAGGACGGCCGTCCAGAGGTTCCGGCTGCGGGTCCGATGCCAATATGAATGCCTCTCTGACCAAGTCAGCTCTTCACGGTTAGGGACAACAGGTAAAGTGTTTCTACCCTGCCGCTGGGAGAATCGACTCTGTTTCATCAAGATCCAACCTCACTTCATGTCTTGTGGTCAAATGCCGCTCAGGGAAGGGGCCAGATCTGCTGGAGCCACCATTAGAGCGATGGTCTTCGAGAGGTTTTTCGGGAGCGATCACCCGGTCCCCACCTCCCAAACGTGAGACTCGGTCAGATGTGACTGATCTAGCTTGGTTTGGAAATAATTCTCGCGAGATATGAAAATATTCAGGTTCGACATTCGAGAACTTCGATGTCGCGAGTCGCCACGGGCCAGGATGTGGATTTGATTCTCGATGATTCCAGCGAACTCTTGGGGCGAAAAAGCCTTCATGTACTATTGCCGACGCTTCAGAGTTATGGCAACGCTGAATTAACATCTGAAAGGTACGGTAGTTGCCTTGGCCAACCGACCTAGCAAGAACGATCTGAACGTAGTTGCATGGCGGAACAACTATGAAAATTAGGACGACTGTCGATCTCATTCATATATGCCTCGACGCTAGAGCATTTAACCTGCGCTAAATGCGCTAGGCACGCAGATATGTGGCTTGGGCAAGGCCATCACTTTATGATCGAGATTCCGGATGAGCTAGTGCGTGCATGTACGTACATGAAGTTAAGAGTATTTACCTCTGCCCACGCGTCGGTCCATGCACATTTAGACCTCAAGCTACGCTTCACTTGGTATAGTCAGGGCAATAGGCAGGGCGATGGAATCTGTGCAGAGCGGAAGTTCGCGTTAAGTAAACAGCAAGTGGTCTAGACTCGAGACCTAAGATCTGGAATGAGGTCAAGGCAGCTTCCCAGTTAATCTCATGTTCTTGAAAAGTTCAAATGAGCGTTTAGCCGCACGGAAAAAGTGGTGGAGGAATATATTAGTCTCGGTCCGGGCTGACCCCACAGTCCCGATGCCCGCCGGAGGTTAATGGACTCAACTGCTGTGTTCAGAAATATCTTAGATATGGGTTCTGATGTAACGACCGAGAAATTGCCTGCTTTGAGAAATCTCGAGGTTCATGTTTAATTCATTGGTTAGCATTACATGAGTGCTAGAAAGCCTTATAGCGGTCGCAGAAGTTGTGTGTGTACGTTCTGAGAGTCTCTGGTGTTACATATTCACTCAAATTGTGACCGACAACGTGTTGGATCATGCCAGCGGCATGTCCAGACAGATTCGCTGTCTGACCAGAGCCAGATTCTTGCAAGCTTCTGAGACAGATGAGAACTTCGTGCAAGAAACATGTCGCGTCGGCTGGAGTGAGGTTAGTAGAAGGGGCAGGCAGGATCGCGAGGTGCCCCACACAGTAGTCCCAATATATCATCAGATAAGACGCTCTGGAAGACATTGGTAGCCTCTCTACTACTACTCCCAGTTATCACTGTCACTATCGTCGCTATCTTAGTTGTTAATTTTACCCGTGTAAATGGTGCAGTGGCGGTATCGGCCGTCTCAGAATTGTAATCGAAAGATCTGCGTCCATCGGATTGAAGCTTAACTTCCAAGAGTTCGCATAAAACGAGACAGGTTTCCTGATTCACGTTCTATCGACACATCAGCTTGAGGATATACCACTAAATGTTGCTCCGATATGTTAGTACTGACCATTATGAGGTTAGAAGCCAAGGTAGACATGAAACTATGAAATTGCTTTAGAGGGTATACCTAAAGAGACGTGATCCTTCAACTATTTATAGTCCATCAACTACTGACTAACCAGAAAAGAGTGTGTACAGGCGTCTATGTTGACCAGGTAATTGGGTGAGACCTTTTATATGTATGTATATCAAACCCGCTGGGCAAAGAGTCGATGAGACCCAAACCGGCTAAACACACTCTTGTGATGGCTTCATGTTAGACCATGTTGAAAACTTCTTGACAATGACACATTTCGGAGATAGACAGTAACAAACACAATACCACACAATACCTTCCATGGAATTGAAGGGTCGGGAGACTCACCTACCAATTAATGCCGTCTAGAATGGCATTCCGGCGCAGCCGAGTTACATCGGCCGCGGCTCCGATCCCCTGGGGCCCCGCAAACAATCCCGAAAAGGCAGTTGGGATCTCGGCAGTGAATCGAGACAGACCGTCGCCGAAAGTCCCGCTTATCCCCCACAAACAGGCCTAACCTGGCAAGACGGAGGCCCTTCCTCCGAGCCCAAGTTGGCTCACGCCGCCTCGGCGCTCTTGGGGCCCGGCATTTACTCCAGACGCCACGCCGATCTCATCTCGGAGAAATTTGTCCATTGGCTGAGGTTAACAAGTTTGCCGTTCGTTTGGACTTGGAACTTGTGCTATCTGGCCGGGTCGACTCTCGTCTAAACGACCCTGTCTGAATGGAGGGATTTCAGGAGACCCGGGTTTAGATTGTCTGTGCCATCGAACAAGGCAGTATAAGAAGTGCAGGTTCCGGCGAGAGTTTGGCTTCATCTCATCTCCATCCACCCTCCCAGAGAACCGCCCGCACCATGCAGATCCCGCAAGCGCTGTTGGCGCTCCTGAGCAGCCTGGCCTGTGCCCAAGCTCTCGCTGTTCCGGAGGCGAGGCAGGCTGGAACCTTCCCATCGGCAAGTGGGACGCGCTTCACGATCGACGGGCAGACCAAGTACTTCGCCGGCAGCAATTCCTACTGGATCTCCTTTTTGACCAATGACGCCGACGTCGAGCTAGTCATGGACAACGTCGCCAAGTCCGGGCTCAAGATTTTCCGCGTCTGGGGCTTCAACGACGTCAACGCCGTCCCGAGCGGGAACCAGGTGTGGTACCAGCACCTTTCGGCGTCCGGGTCCCGAATCAACACCGGCGCCAACGGCCTGCAGCGCCTGGATGCCGTTGTTGCCGCGGCGGAACGAAAGGGGGTGAAGCTCATTATCAACTTCGTTAACTTCTGGGACGACTACGGCGGTCTCAACGCCTACGTCAAAGCCTTTGGCGGGTCGAAGAAGAGCTGGTATACCAACACCGCTGCCCAAGCTCAGTACCAGGCATACATACGGGCGGTTGTCAGTCGCTACCAGCGATCGCCGGCCATCTTCGCCTGGGAACTGGCCAACGAACCTAGGTGTAAGGGTTGCAGTACCGACGTGATCTACAAGTGGGCGGAGACCACGTCCAAGTTCGTGAAATCCCTCGATTCGAACCACATGGTGACCCTCGGCGATGAAGGTATGGGTCTCCCGGGAGATGGGAGCTACCCGTACCAGTACGGCGAGGGAACAGACTTCGTCAAGAATCTTGGGATCAAGACACTCGACTTCGGAACATTTCACATGTATCCCGACCACTGTGAGTCGAGACAACATCTTAATCTAAATGATCAAAAAAAAAAAAAAAATCAAGCTAACCAACATCGCGATTAGGGGGCGTCGATCTGCGGACATGGTCGCCGGGCTGGATCAAGTCGCACGGTGAAGCCTGCGCCAAGGCGGGGAAGCCCTGTCTTTTCGAAGAATGTAAGGTTTCCTCCTGCGTGTCCGATGTTTTAAACCCCTCCAAGAAAAGACTGACGCCTCTTAGACGGGTCTCTTACCGACCACTGCGCTATTGAGAAGGCGTGGCAACAGGTCTCGCGCACCGCGCAGGGGCTCGGGGGTGATCTTTTCTGGCAGTGGGGAGATCGGCTGAGCTCCGGGCAGACGCACGATGACGGCTTCACGATCTACCACGGCAGCAGTGACTACCAGTGCTTGATAGTTGACCACGTCAAGGCTATCAACTCTTGATCTTTTGGGTGTTTGAAAATAGAGCACGTCTCAATGAGCCAGTGTAAATTTGCTTGTGGCGGAAGGCAAGGTAAACACGGCGAAAAGTTCCGTTTCTTTTTTTCTGTTTCGTGGCCGGGTTTGGCAAGCTTCGCATCTGTGAGAAATCGGGCGAGACCGAAAGCCTCAAGAGCGGATCGAATATGACTGCGCTAAAGGCGCCTGTTACAACCCAGAGAATCGTCTGAAATTATCCAATGTGAGGCTCAAATATCTTACGCGGCGTAAATCGGATGTTGTGTTTCCGCAAAGCTTAAGTCCCTAAGAGTGGTGGTTGGGGCTAAACCTGGGCCACAGAATGACCACGTCTTTACAGGACCCTGGGATTACCTGGCCGCTGTACTCGGGGATCGAAACGATCTCAAGATGTCGTACGCGAAGTCAAAGAGAGTGGTAACGCGGAATCAGAATATTTTCGTTTTCGGCGCCGTTGAGCTTCTTCTCATCAGGCGTGCCTGCATTAGCGTCGGAGAATTTATCTAACTACCGTCAATCTACCTGTAGTTGTCCTGTAGTTGTCCTGTAGTTGTGTCCGCACCATGACACCTCAAACATCCACTTTGCTTCACGCTGTTTTGTTTCTTGCCCTGCCATGGACCATCACGGCGGAAGATAAGGTTAAGATAATGCCCCTGGGGGATTCGATCACAGGAAATCCAGTAAGTTATTCATGATCGGGTTTCAAACGCCGGAGTATATCCTCGGAATCCCACTGATGTCGACTGCCCAGGGTTGCTGGAGGGCGCTCCTGTGGAAGAAGCTTCAAGAAAATAACGTCAAGAATACCAATTTTGTGGGGACTTTGAAGGGTCAAGGGTGCGGTTTCGAGTATGACGGGGAGAATGAAGGCCACGGAGGGTTGCTTGTAACGAAAATTGCCCGGGAGAACATGCTTGAGGGGTGGTTGCGAGAGACCAAGCCGGATGTCGTCATGATGCATCTCGCTACGAATGACGTGTGGAGCGACAAGAAGCCGGACGAGATTATCGGTGCCTTTGACAAGCTCGTGGACAATATGCGGGAAAGCAAGGCGACGATGAAGATCTTGGTAAGTTGATCGACCGCGGAAGAGTTAAGGCGTGCACTCTCTGATTGACCGGGAAAGGTTGCTGAAATTATTCCGCTGAGTCCCAGTAACTGCCCTGAGTGTGGCGAGAGAGTAGACAACCTGAATAGGGCGATCAGAGAATGGGCACCGAAGAGGTCTAATCATAAGAGCAGAATCGTGGCCGTTGACTGCCACAAGGACTTTGACGTCAAAGTCATGACCCGAGATGGGGTTCATCCCAACGACATGGGCAATATCAAGTTAGCTGAAGCGTGGTACGATCCGCTTGTCAAGGCAATTAGAGGTTGAGCAATCCGCTTCTTCGGCATCTATGGACTGGGTTGGCTGCATGGCCCTTGCAACGGAGCTTACCTACGAACTGGAATGAGGTGAAGTTGTGAACTAACAAGCTGGTAACATTCACTTCTGGAATCATCTTCGATACGTGTCGTTTCTTGGACGGCTTGAACTCTCTTGATTGATATCTAATGTCGTAGTTACTGGTGTAATAAGAATAAGAGTAACGTCTTCAGAATATTTACAAAGAATTGTATCTATGTGACAATGTTGGAGTCGTGATAAAAGTTGAAGTCACCCGGGATTTACAGAGCTCCGGGGCTGGGAGGCAACTCGCCCGAGTCCCACTCACGCGGCTCCGCGCCCATCACGAACTCCAACAAACCCCCCTTGCCACCCTCGGCGAGAAGGTCCTCGTGAGTGACCCAGCTCTTGTCCCAGTCCTTGCCGTTGACCTTGAGGCTCTGGACGTAGGGACCTTGCTCAAGACCGGAGGCGGTGACCTTCAAGAGTCCACCTGCCTCGCCAAGCTTGATGCTAATGTCCGCGAACCTGGGAGAAAGAATAAGATAGACGGGCTGGGTGACGACTGGGTACAAGCCGAGCATGTTCCACACGAGCCAGCTGCTCATGCTTCCCGCGTCGTCGTTGCCGGGGATGCCGCTCGATCCGACGTGGTAGAAGTCGTCCACAACGGACTTGCTCCTCATCACGCTCTTCCACTGCCTGCCTTTGATGTAGTTGTAGAGGAAAGGCGTCATGAAGCTAGGTTCGTTTCCGGGGTTGTAAATCATGCTTCCGATGCCGTTGTTACCCTGGTCCTGCTCGGCAAGGCCTGGGATGAAGCTCGTGTCCAGGCGGTGCTCGAACTTCTCCGGGCCGCCCATCAATGAGATCAGCGTGGCCATGTCGTGGGGCGCCGAGAAGCTGTACTCCCACGGAGTGCCCTCGTAGGAGATCGCCTGCCAGTTACACTCGCCGCACTCGAGCGGGCTGTAGCCCTCGAGGACAGAGCCGTTGCGTTCGAGGGGAGCAAGGAACCCGGTGAAGTTCAGAGCAGTAGCGTCCTTAAGCCAGATCTTCTGCCAACCGCTGTTTTCTTCTTGTGAGCAAAGTTTCAAAAAGGAAAGGAGCGACTGAAACTTACGTCGAACGATTCAAGTACGTCGCGGCCTCTTCCGGGGCCTCGCCCTTGGCGATCTGAGATACGGCAAAGTCGTTGAGCGAGTACTCAACGGTCTTGCTGACGCTCCTGCCATAGTTCACGGACACGTATCCGTACTTCTTCCAGTCGTCCAGGGCGCCCCGACCCTCCTTGGTGCTTCCCGTCGGGTCGTTGAAGTCGAAGTTGTTGTACGGCTGCAGCTCGGCGTTGGTGCGCACAGCGGCGTAGCCGTCGGCCCAGTTTATGAGGCCGGCTGTGTCCAGCTTCTTGACGTAGGCGTCCGCGAGGACATTGTCAGAGTTGGAGCCGCCCTGGACGCGGCCGTTGTGGTTGTGACTGCGGCCCTCCGGCAAGAAACGCTCGTGGCGCCAGATGTCGATCATAGCGCGGACTGGGCAGTTGTTAGCTAAGAGACAAGTAAAGGTCCTGGACTTAAGGACTCACTCATGTCGACTTGCCGGTTGGGTAGGATCAGTGAGACGAGTGCGTGCGTGCAACGGAAGGTGTCCCAGAGGGTGTAAAAGTCGTCGTAGTACGGCTCCGTCGACGTCCAGTGCGGGTTCTCTCCCGTTCGGTCAGAGGGCATCAGGTGCGCGTGGTAAAGACCAGTGTAGAACATCTCCAGCTGCGTGTCGTTCTGGGTGGCGACGTCGATCTTTGAAAACACCTCGTCGTTCCACTTGGCCTTGGCCTCGGAAACGGTCTTGTTGAGGTCGTTGTGGGGGATCTCGTCGTCGATGAACTTGCAAGCCTTCTCGGCCGAGATCCAGGAGACGCCGACTTTAGATGTCAGGGTAGAGACACTGGACGGGAAAGAAAACAGGCCTCCGATGCGGTTGGCGTACTGATAGCCGTTGACACCACCGCTGATAGACGTGCCATTGTTGTAGAACGGCTTGACATCGGTGGTGTTTGGCCAGTACGGGTCCGTGTAGATGCCAGAGAAGAGGGCCGCGTTTTCGGGCACACTGTCAAATTGTCCGCAGAAGTAGACTTTGAAGTCGCCGCCTGGAACAGTTAGCTATGGCACTCGTTCGTCTCGAATCTCGCTTAAACTCACCGAGTGCCCATCCTTCCCTATAGACGCCGTATCCTGTGTACTTGGATCCGTCGTCACTGCGCTCCAACAAGCCGTTGCTGTACCATTGGGATTCCTTCCCACGAGTTGGCAGGTAGTGGCTCAAGTCCACGAGAACGTGACGGCCCCCTTCGCTGGGGAAGTCGTACTTGATGATGCCGGCGTGCATGCTGGCGCTCATCTCGGCGGTGACGCCGTTCTCCAGGACGGTCTTGTAGTACCCGACCTCAGCGACATCGTGTCCAACTCTCGGTTGCATGTACGTCAGGTTGTCCAGGAGATTCACCCCTTCCAGAGTTGTAAGGGGCATTTGCGGGATCAGACCATATGTGGGGGCTCCGCCAGTACCGCTGACGTGCAGCATAGAGATGGCGGTGACGTTACCCTCAGCCGTGTACCCGGCGTTGGCCTGATACCTGGTGTCCCATCTCGTGGTGTCAATGCCGACCTTGACAGCGCCGAACGGCAGAGTCGGACCGGGGAAGACGTTGCCGCCCTGGTAGGACGACCCGGGAGTCGGTCCCTCAGTACCAAGGAAGGGATCGACGTGAGGCGTGTAGTCCTTGGCTGCCGCGGGTGCAGCGAGCCCTGCCACGACGGCATTGAAGCCGATGGCGATCTTGCGAATCATCCCCATAGTCTCGGATCCGTCAGCTCTTTTGGCATACCGAGGGAACGGGACGTCCTCTTCGAAGCCGGGCAAATGCGCAGCTTTATATTTCCGCGGGAGTCGGAGGGCACTCGGCGGGTAGCATTGACCCGAAGCGTCGGATTCGGTATTTACAAATTACTGATCTACGGATTACGACCTTGGGAAGTTGTCGATATCCACTTTCCCCGCAGAAATCCGAAGGAGATGAGGTGGAAATGCCGGCGCACGATGCTTGGATTGGTTAGAGGCCGACATCGTTCCGGTCATGAAAAGCTAGATCGTGCTATTCCCCTCACCTTGGCAGGCCCGCCTAGTTGCCTGATTCTTTCACTTCCGGGTTGTTGACCTTAGAGCTCGTTGACGTCATTGCGAGTTGTTCAGACATTGAGTTGAGCAATTGCGACGGTTCTTCCCAAGATCCAAGTCTCTGTTTGCATTCACGAGAGAGAAGCTGCCTTGAGCAAGGAGAGAAGAGTCCGGATGAGATTCAGGTTCAAAATACGTTAGAGTAAGAGCGCAAAACTTTCCCCGGGTTGACCCATGGTTCCACGGTTTGTGGGGAAGCACTGGTACCCCGCATGATGTCGGCCGGTCAAGAACTTGGCTTGACTTCCTTCCGTCAGGACGAAGAAAGCTCATTTCTCCCGCTCAACACATTCCTCTTCACCCTGACCCTGTACTTCAATCCTTCAGTGAGTCCCGTCGAGTCTCGAATCAGTTTCTTCACGGCCTTGTCCTCCTTGTCCGTACTCTTGCTGATTAACTCTTCAGTTTCCGGCGAGACGACCTGACTCAGTGACATCCACACATTCCCCAGCCAGCTAGCTTTCGTGAACCCTAAGAAGAGGATTATGGAAACGATGAGAAGAAGGAAATGCATGCTGATTATACCAGCAACGATGGTGAACCCAATCCATCGCACGGGGATGAGCTTCTCGTTCGACATGGTCAAGGTGGCCGGCGCCTCCATGTCGAAGTACGGCGAAATTTCGTAGTACGTCATCTGCCGGAGAACCGAAAAGATCGCCTGAAGCCCCTGGGCCATGCTGCCAGTGGTCCGGACAACGTCCTGAAAGAGCGCCGCGTGTGCAAAGTGCACGGTGTACGGGGAGAAGGCTCCCGGAAGCAGGATACCGCTTGCCAGGACCTCATTGTTCGAGAAGAGCGCTCCGTTCAGGTTCATGTACGGGAGCCCGTCGGCGACGCTATTGAACAGCATCCAGGACGTCAGGTAGAGGCTTCCGTCTTTCGGGTCCCCTTCGGTCTCCCAGCTCGCCTTCGGGTGCAGCGCTAGCAGCCCTCGTGATTGCGGCGAGAAGTCGTCGCCTTGGGTGCTTAGATATTGATCACGGATCGCCGATGTCTGATAGCTGTCGTTTGGCTTGTTCCAGGTGAGACCTGGCTCGAAACCGCTCTGGTTGCTGGACATGCTGACGTTTTGGATGGCTCCGGGGAGGTTCGTGAAGCACGTGGTGATTGAGACACTGGCTTCGATTGCGCCTTCAGGTGGTTCAAGGTGAATCCAAGTACCATCCGCGATTGTCATCCAGCTCAATTCCTTGACGTATTGTCTCGTGAGGTACGTGTCGTTCACTGGGGCTCCGTTCTCCTGCAAATATTTTCGCCAGTCTCCTATGCTACCTGTCGTATTGAACATGTGGAAGATGCTTGTTCGTGACATTGGAAGCACAGGGGAACGGAGCTCCGGCAACCCTGTGAACCAGGAATCTCTGGCCGTCATGCCGCCTAGGACGGCACAAATGGACGTCTGCCAGTAAGACGAGTTGGCTGTAGTGGGTGCCAGCATGACGCAGCTGAATGGCCACCGGGCCCTAGTGTTGCCCGGTATGAAGTCCGGAGGCAGGTCGGGCAGTGCGAAGCTGCCGCGGACGAAAACCTCATCAAACTGATCGACTCGCGTGTTCCTCTGCAAGTCGGCTATTGCAAAGGAGACGTCCTCGAGGACCGGCCGGATGCAGACCACCCGGGAGTCGAACACGACGGCCGGTCCCTCGTATTCTCGCAAGCTCGTGCGGTTGGTGGCAGTGGTGAACGGCAAGATAGCCCTCAGTGTCGACCCCGAATCATCAATGTCGCCAATGTCGGGACCGGAACCGGGGTCATATCTGTGCTCTGCAAACCGGAAATACGTGTCTGGCTGCGAATTCCAGATCTTTGACCCCCTCAGCGTGCCGAGCGCAGACCCGAAAACAGTTCTCGCTCCGCTTCGGTCCTCCGCTTGGCTACTGCCGTAGAGCATTTCAACGATCTGCGTGGGCGTGGTGATGTTCGCAAACGCGAAGTCGGAAAGAAGCGCGGTAGACGTGAACTGAGTGGCAGTAGTCAAGAGTACCGCGATAGAAATCGCAATAGCGAACGGCGTGGTCAAGGTCGTCTTCGATACCAGCTCGTACGGGGACGCTGACACGGCTCTGAGCATCGAGATGAGGGGCGCCGACTTCATGGGGATGCCGGTTCTCTCTATCAGCAGTGACGCAATCATGCCGGTAAAGATTCCCATCTGGAGCGAGAGGCAGACGCGTATGGCAGCGGCTGACAGCGTGACGGTTATCGAAGTCCAGTCTGACCTCACGATCAGGTGCCACAGTCCTTTGCCGGTATCCTGGCCCTCTCGTGCGCGCATCGACGTTTGCCAGAGGTAGGTCAGCAGGCCGAGGGCAGCGAGGGTGACCACGGTCCCGAGAGACAGTATGGAGAGACCCAGCGTGCCAAGGGCCTTCCACCGGGGTGGTTTTGGCGGGCTCGCTCCGTTGTCTTCCTTGGGAAACCCATTTTCGTCCAGCAACGACGTTTCGGCGCCGGGTTCCGCCTTTGCCAGTGGCACGCGTGTTTGCCCCGGGCTATGTGGTCCAGATGTCCTCTGGTAGTCATGCTGTTGATTGACGGTGGCTATTGAAAGTTGTAGAGTGCTGTCCTGTTCGCGATAGACTCCCCTCTCTGGTGTTCGATAATCGCCAAGTTCGAAGTCACGGCCATTGAGGCGCTGTGCCCTCCGCGAAGCTTGCATGGTGGCTAGCCAGGTGTCGGCCGTAGTTTGGGACTCTCTGTGAGTAGTCGCGATATTCTTTGAAATGTAGAGGGGAAAGACCGGAGGAGACATAGTGGAAGATAAACCCGCCAGAGCAGCCCAGCCTTGTCGGGCAATGCCACATGCAAGTAGCCCAAAGGGCAAAGCAGGCTGGCAAGTGAGGCGGGATTTGGCCTTGGCGACAAGCTGAAATGGTGACTGCATGACTGCATGTGCATATCTTGTAGGTGGCAACGTGGCAGGGCACATGACATGAATGTCTCATGTGCTTCACCGTCCAAAGATCAGGCTGTCCCAGACCGCAAGGGAGATGTCTGCCAGTCATACAGAGTACCATGAGCCACTGTCCGACTTCTTAAGGAGCCGGACCGTGGCTTGGGAAGTGAACCATGTCGCGAAAAACGAGGTTGCAAAAGCATCAGGAATCTATTGAAAGCGCCATTTCTCAATGGCGTTTTTGACGAAGTATGAAGTAGCTGAAAAAAAGTCCGTCACGTTCGTGTCAAGTTCATCTTCGCAAGCAGTTTCAACAATTCTGTCATCTACTCTATCGCTGCTCACTAAGTGCAAGATATTGGACTCCAAAGAACATGTCGTGGACAGCCACCCCTCGTTTCTCTGGAAGAATAGGAAATGGTGTTTTGCTTTAGCGGTAGCATCTCCAGTGTTCGGTGTCAGAGCAGCTTTACGCCTCAGCCGGGGCTGGAGTTGCCTCTTTCAGAGGCTTCCTGCCTACGATCGTATAACTGGTGATCACAGGTCGTTAGCCAAGCTGCTAGACCGCTGAGAAAATGCAAGGTCTTACATGGGCAAGTAGGAGTGGATGTTTGGGTCCCTGAAGTTCTTGCGAACATCAATGAGAAAGACTTGCACCTCTTCCGCAGTCCAACCATGGCCGCGAGTCAAAGGTGCCATAGCCAGAGCCTCAGCGCCTTCATAGAAGTTGTGGTAGTTCCACTCGCCAATCTTCTTGTAATGAGGATCCTTGGGCCAAGGGTTCGACGGCCACTTCATCTCCTTGAGAGTAACGTCTTCAAATCCGGCCTCGATCATCATGTCCTTCATGTCAGGACATTCGACAAGTGTGCGGCCAAACTTTGCACAAGCTTCGTTGATCAAGATACTGAACTTGGTCAAAGCGCTCTCCGGAGTCAAGGTACCGTCATCGGACGTGAAGCGTCCATCGTTTTCCTGTAGTTCGAAGTAACCACCAGGCGCGGTGAACCTAAGTCGCATCAGTGTTAGGTATTTTGCCGCGCTTCAGAGGCAGGGGAAGTATCACGAAAGAAGAAGAGGAATTACTTACTCATAAGCCTTGGCTATCAGGGCTTTCCAATCGGCAAGAGATCCATTGAGAAATCGACCGTGGATGTAGTCGAACTTCTGCGTGTAGACCCATTCCTCTTCGATGTCATCAATCTCAAACGTGAGGTTTGGTGGGACACTGTGCATCCCGAGTTAGTGCCAGGAACATGTCCAATTGTCCCATTCGAACACAATCCAGGATGCCTTACTCAGCTGGCTGAATGGGCGACAGGTCCACGCCCAAGACCTACATACGACGACGTGTCAGTCAATTACCCACAATGTTCTTTTGCTCAAACTTACGTCTGCTTCTGGGTGAAGATCGGCGTATTCGATAGCCCAAAGTCCAGTGCCGGTGCCGAGATCAAGAACACGGCCGACTTTGGCGTCGTCATCGCACGAGGGGGCAAAGCCGAGCCTGTTGTCGAAAGTGAGGTAGCAAATCGCGTTTTGCATGTCTGAGTGTAATCTTAGCCAGGGCACCACGAGTGCGAGAAGAGATCCGGCGTACCAAGCCTGTCGTTTTCCTGCTCGTCATTGGGAAAGGCATATTCTGGAGACGACCGTTAGTGGTTTGCCGATTACATGCATGGAAACGGTTGCCCGGAGGTGGTCTTACTGCCTTCCTTGTATGAGTGATACGAGCGGCCATTTTCTCGGTGATGATCGAGGATGGAGCTTCGCAGGCTGGTGTACTCTGAACGAAGACTCTGTAAGGTGGAGCGACGTCAGTAAGTGGTGTGAGCATGCTGGAGGTGTCGGATCGACCCTACCTGAAGGTCCGCCTCGCTCTCGGCCTCGAGCTTTGGTTCTGTTAGAAACGTATTCCGTGAGATCTTATTATAGTCATTTGGCTACCTGGTCATCAGGCACCAGCGCGCCGTCTGGGTTCTGGTGCATCATGGTTGCGACGGAATGGTTGGGAACCGTGGTTCGTGACGTTACCGAGAATGCCAGACTTTAGGCAATGGAGAGACAAACAAGACCAAGGGAAGAAATCCTCGGGACATTTTTATCAATTTAACAGCAGCACAGTGGACTCAAAATGGGACGTTACCCCTCACCTTGGCTGTCCTCGAGGAACCAACAAACACAACGTGCATGATGCATATCGACGGCGAAGTTGCCTCTTTGCGACCGGGAGCGGGGCGCAAGAGAGCACAATTTCGAGAACCGCAGGTTCCACGGCGGCCGATGGTGCACGTGTGATTTCAATCCCGATGCATGGGCGAAAAACAGAGAACAAACGGCTCATTCGACCTTCCTCATTGGACGCGTGTAAGCAGAAGGAATCGCGGAGATAGAAGGGGTATACGAGAGCCCTTGAGAATCAGGCGCTTATCAACAACTGAAAGAGGCAGCTTCGCAAGGGGTTGATCTGGGCAACCGTCCAGGGGCGAGTCGGTTGGCCGGTCGAGAACATGGGTCTTTGGCGACATGCCCCGTCTCCGATGCAGCGTTCAGGGTCGGCAAAATCACCTGTCACAATTCAAGTCCGTTGGATATGTCTTGGCGATAGCTTCTCGCGCGAAACAACACGTGAGCGCTGGAGTATGGCAAGTAGAATTTGGAACTATATCGTGGAGGTCTCAATATAGTGACGGCTTTGCCAAGTATCTCGAAACGTAGTCAGTGACGTTCACTATGTATTTTCATTATCAGCAGTGTCATTCTCTTCTTCGGCCCGGAATTGTCGTAGACAATCGTCATGCACGTCATATCAACCGCATCAGACAGACACCCGACGGTGGTTGCAGAGTATCTCCTTACACTCAGAGAACAAATCTCACTGAAATTGTAAGTAATGGGAAATCGTGCAACAAAAACAGAAGCAAGCAAAAATGTTAGGGCATCAGGCCAGGTGGTTATTAGTTGAGTAATGATTCATGCTATTGAGCATCTACGATTTGATGCACCCAAGGAAGATCGCTAAAGTTGAAGAATGTCTTAAATTTCGATACATTAGAAAGCTCGACCATGCCCCACCAGACACGGGCTAGAAAGCCAGCGGTATTGCCCTTTGCAACTTCGCAATGTATTGAAAATCAATTACCTAGCGTGGAGAGTTTCGAGTCTATCCACTTTAATGTCAGGTAAGTTGTACGTTGATGCCAGCCTGCGCGCGAGGCTTCTTGAATTTGGGAGCTACTTTGTGAATTTTAACAGGAAATTGCATGGGCCGGGATGTTCCATATCGTAGCTGGGCATTCGAGTCGTTCGGCAGCAGCCGTTGGGCTTGTTTCTCGTCACGTCGCTACCGCTGGTCTCGATGCTGGGACTGATTGTCGTTAATGGTAGCCGTTTCCTGAGAACGACAGATACATAAACTACAGTTGAACAGAACATTAACTTCCCGCAATCGGCAGCAGATCGAAGCGATGCTCGTCAACGAAAAGTCTCGGTTCGTTGCAGATTTCTCACATGCGAATCCCCACGATTGAGTCTATGTTGACGCCCAATGGCTCGACAGAACCTCCATCTGAGTTCTTCTGAAGTTAACGAGCCGGAACATATTATCCAGTGACAACGGTCTGGCCCGTTAGCTTACCCGAGCACTTCGTTTAAGCTCCTCTACCGAGCTCCCAAGCGTCCGAAGAATGCTCCGGACGGTGCGGGGCTCTACAGCTCGGCAGTGTGGCGGTAGGCTGTAGCGTAAGCGCCAGGGATCACTGGGCGATGGATAATTAGGGGGGTTTCAACTTTCAAGTGGGTGGTGGCCGAATTCAGCTCTACTAATCCTTGCGGCGGACAAGGCGGACAAGAAGGACAAGGCCAAGACCTTTCATCTCACCTTAGACCTCGGCAACTACCCGGTCTTGTCCTACGATTCGCACGTAACGCGTACGTGTCGTCACATAATTCTCGCTTCGATTTCCCTTTGACAACAGCTGAATAATTATACTCGAACATGTTATAAAAACCATCGTACTGCGAGTCAAGTAGGGAACGGGAATGGGTCAAACAGCCGGCCTCACGCGAGACATCGATCATGATTGCACACAAACGAAAGAGAACCGGATGTCTCGGGTGCAGGGAGAGACGCAAGAAGTGCGACGAGAGACAGCCCATCTGCTTGGCTTGCGCTAAGAAGGACGCAGAGTGCGTCTGGCCGGATAACTGGAGAGAACCAAAGACGACTAGGACATTTTCTGGTGAGGCTTTGACTTGTGTGTACTTCAAGAGGGTGCTGAGCTGACCGAGGCGCCATGTTTACAACTCACAGCTGGCTCTAATGCTACAAAAACAACGTCTCAGTCCAAGCCTCAACCTACCGTATTGAGCTGGGAAGCTTACAGCGATGACGGATCACGGCCGAAGCCCGTATCGAATAGCGGCAGCGGCACCGAATCGAATGGCTCCAGCTCGTCCGGATCGACCGGCCCAGACGAGACCACTCCGGAGTCAGGTCCGGCACGAACACCGAGCAGCTCAACATCGTCATCACTCATCGTCCACCGCCGGACCGAAAGCGTCCAGTCCTCGCCGACCTTCACCCACCTCCCGCTCTTCCCGAAGTCGCCCATCGGCTCGGACAATGGCGAGTTCCAGCTGCTCTTCCAGCACTTTGTCTGGCGCTCCATGCCGTCCATGTCGGTCGACCACGTCGACACGCAGATCTACATCGGCTCCATCGTCCCGCTCGTCATGGCCGACGACCTCGTCCTCCGCGCCGTCATGGCCCTCAGCGGGCAGCAGTACGAGCTCGCGAACCAGTCCAACAGCCTGGCGCGCAGGCTCGGCGCCCGGAGCTACTCCGAAGCCCTCGCGGCGATGCGTGGCCGCGTGGCGGAGCTCGCCGCCGCGGAAGATGAAGCCGGCGGTAGCACACAGAGCGACCGGCGGCCCGAGGCCCTCGCCACCGCGAGCCTGCTGCTGGCCCTGACGGAGTCCACTCGCGGCGACCGGAGCAGCCAGCACGTCAGCTTCGCGAGCCACGTGCTGCGGAACATGACGCCCCGCGAGCGGCTGCGCGCCGACCAGGGCATGTACCGCACGCTGCTCAAGGTGTGCATGTTCCTCCGCTTCGAGTCAGCCGTGCGCGAGCTCCCCGCGCCGCTGGCCGCGTCTAAGCTGGCCCGGCTGCCGGACATGCCGACGCTCGCCGCGCACCTCTGGGAGGCCGAGGCGCGGGCGTCCGCCACGGAGCTGGACGGGGAGCGCGGCGTGTTCCAGGGCCCGTTCGTCCGCGGGCTGCTCGCGATACCGCACCTCGCGCGGCTCCAGGCCGACGACGAGGAGGACGAGGGGGAGCGCGTCGCGCAGCTCACGGCCATGGAGATGCAGCTCGCGTCGTGGGAGCCCGCGAAGCCGAACACCAGCGCGATGGTGCGGCACGTGTGGAAGCTGTGGCAGCTGGCCCTGCTCATGATGCTGTACGAGTCGCCGGTGAGTGGTGGGTTCTGGAAGGCCGAGCGGCGCGACGAGTGCTTCGAGGAGCTCATCCAGGGCGTTGCGCTGGTCCCGAGACGGCACATGGGGTTCTCCATGATGATATGGCCCATCTTGGTCGCGGGATCTTGCGCCCGGCCGGGGGCTCACCGGAAGCTCATCAACGAGGTGCTCAATGAGGCGTGCGAGACACTAATCACGCGAGCTCCGACGGTCATGGTTGACCTTCTCAATTCAACTTGGGAGACGCGAGAGGTTGTCGCTCCTGAGATGCAGAAATGAAAGAAATTCCATATGGTTGCGGCCCCTCTAAGTTGGGGTCTCACCTGAGACGAAATTTCAGTGAGATGAGCGATGAGTAGGATGGGTGAGTGAGTGAGTAGTGAGACACGCAAAGCCACCAATTCAGTGAGCGAAAACGCCAAATCAGAGTCTTGGAACCCTGGTGACACCGCGCCGAAGCGGGGTTGACCCGCTGAACGACTCGCGCTGCGCGCATTCATTCCTCACTCACCCACCCATTGTAAACCCCTCCTCACTCATAACAACACAACCTGGAACTTATTACAACTCACCCGAAACACCGACAAGTGATTGCAGAGGCTCTTCAACATGGGTGATCAGGCCAAGGAACCCGCGAAACCAACGAGTTTCCTCCCTCTCATCAACAAGGTCGACAAGTACGTATAGCGCCGAAGACAACCTCAAGCCCGATGCTGATCAACCTCATCTGCCAGTGTCCCTCTAGACTTCGACTTTGAGTCCCTGTACCGTTTGTATCTTCCAGACGACCCCCGGCCCCATGGCTTCATAGTTCCCAAGACCGTTGAGCGCCTCCTTTGGACCTCGGACTTCGCCGTCAACCACAATGAGCGCAAGGTCCGCCTCCTCGACACCGCGGCCAAGGACGGCCCGGACCCGGGCAAGGCCGCAACGGCCGCGATCCAGCGCGTCGTTGACGCTGCCGTTGCCAGCCCGGACCGCTTCCCGACCGTCAACGGCCTGCACAGCGAGCCCTTCCGCGTCCTCGGCGCGAACCACTTCGTCTCGATCGAGCGCTTCCCCGCGCCGCTTTTCGGCATCTCCTCGCGCGGCGCCCACATGACGGCTTTCGTCCGGAACCCGGACGACGGCAGTCTCTCCGTCTGGGTGCCCCGCCGGAGCGAACACCTCTTCACCTTCCCTGGCCTGCTCGACACCACCGTCGCGGGCGGCGTCAAGGCCTCCGACTCGCCTTTCGACTGCATCGTCGCCGAGGCGTCCGAGGAGGCCTCGCTACCAGCCGACTTCGTGAAGATGAACGCGCGTGCTGTGGGCGTCGTGACGTATGTCAGCCTCAATGAGACCAAGGGCACGTTCTTCCCGACGGTGCTGTACTGCTACGACCTCGAACTTCCGGCCTCGATGCAGCCGACGCCGGGAGACGACGAGGTCTCCGGGTTCGAGCTCATGACGATCGATCAGGTGACCGCGGCCATGCTGGAGGGACGGTTCAAGCCCAACTGCGTGCTCGTCATGCTCGACTTCTACATCCGTCACGGTATACTCACGCCCGAGAACGAGGATGACTACGTCGAGATTGTGACGAGGCTTCGGCGACACCTACCCGTACCCACGTGCCCTGAGCGAAAGACGTCCAGAACATAGACGACGGGGTGCTTTTATGTACGTTGTATGCTCTCTTATAGACAATATCCTCCAGATGTGAGGTCCATGCATGTCCTGTCCACTCAAAGCTTCTTGCAGAGTCTCGTGCCGTGCTCAATTTCCTTCCAGTCCTCCGTCCCGGGTGTCGCGACGGCGTAGAAAACGCCCTCGGGATCCCACTTCTTGCGCAGGTCAAACAGGGTCGGGTACACGGGACCCCAGAAGTGTTCCTGCCAGTTGTCCTGGTAAGGATCCGCCTTTGTGATGTCACAAAGTGTCAGCTGCGTGATGATTTCCTCCCTCGTAACGTCGCACCGCGGTTCCAACTCACCTCGTTCACGTACGTCGCACCATCGGGCCCGGCCTTGCGCAGGGCCTCGTCCTGGATATTCGTCAGGACATCTTGCAAGTCGGCCTTCTTCTCGAGCGTCGCATCCGTCGGCACGATGAGCACGCTGATGACAAAGTCCGTCGAGTTCCTCCAAGCCGGGTGCGTCGCGCTGTCGGCCTCGGGACGCCCGAGACCAGCATCGAATAGATGTCCGATAAGGAACCCCATGCCTGTCAGGTCCTCCCGCGGACTGACGACCGTCTTGAACGCCTCGACGATGTCATCGTTGCGCGCCTCGACGTCCGCGTGCGTGAACAGCCACCCTCCCGTCAGCGTGTGCCGCCCAGCCTCCTCGTCGCGGAACAAATCGAGATACAGCTCAAAGAAGCTCCCGAACCCCTTCGTCGAGCTCTCAAACGGCACGCCCGCCGCCCTCAGGTCCTCGAGCATCGGCGCCAGGATAGCATCAAGCTCGCCCTGCGTCTTTCCGACCGCCACGAACGGCTGCACCATCAGCATCCCCAGGCCCATCTCGAAGTAGACGTACAGCCCATTCTCGACGAGGTGGTTCGACCAGCTGTGGAACACGCGCACGCCCTCCCAGAAGACCTCCTCGCTCGTGCCGATAA
Source organism: Colletotrichum musae (assembly GCA_027406025.1). NCBI lineage: Eukaryota > Fungi > Ascomycota > Sordariomycetes > Glomerellales > Glomerellaceae > Colletotrichum > Colletotrichum musae. The sequence continues at coordinate 1,252,561 of JANVYC010000002.1, read as the reverse complement.
TGGACAGCACGCCTCCCGCCGCCTGCTGCTCCGGGTGCGTGCGGAACGTGGCCGACGTGACGACCGCGTAGGACGACGGCCCGCCCCCCTTCAAACCGAAGAACAGATCCGGGTTCTCCTTGGCATTGGCCGTGACGTACTCTCCGTCGTCGGTGATCGCCTCGAACTGCACCACGTTGTCGGCCGCCAGGCCGTGAAGTGGCGTCAGCGGCCCGTGACCGCCGCCCGTGACGAGCCCGCCTGCCACACCGACGGTCGGACACTCGCCCGTGACGACGAGGAGCGGCGGCGTCCGGGCGTTGGCAGCGCGGAGCAGCGCGCGGCCCTGGACGCCGGCGCCGATGGTCACGGTGCCGCCTGCGTAGTCACCGGGGCCGTCCCAGGCGTCGGAGAAAGTGATCTCCTGGAAGTTGTGCGTGTTGATGATCAGGGAGCCCCAGCCGGTGCTGCGGCCGATGAAGTCATGGCCGGTGTTGCGGACGACGAGGCGCAGGTTGTTGTCGCGGGCGAAGTCGATTCCGGCCTTGATGTGGCTTTTCCCGAGGGCCTCGACGACGTAGACTCCGTAGTAGCCGAGGGTGCAGGTTGTAGTCGGGTCGTCTGTCAGCGGGCAGGAGGTCACGTTGGTGAAGTACTTCCAGAGGTTGAGGCCTAGTTGATCCGTTCTGGAGGTTGGATCTCAGCTGTTAGCAGGCGGTTTTCCATTGTCTGCAGAGTGTTGGTGAGACTCACGTCCACTGCTTGTCTTCCCAGTTCTCCTTCACCTCGGCGCACTTGGCCGCGTCGTACGTCGAGACGTTTCCGAGGGTCCCTTCGAAGGTGGCATGGCAAGCTGCCTCAGGTGGGATGTGGACGTGGAGGTTGCCGCCAACGGTCGCGTTCAGGGCCTTCCAGGCATCCGGCTTCGGCCAGCAGTCATCGCCAGCGTAGCACTTGCAGCCATACTGTTGACCGTCCCAAGTTCGAGGGACAAGGTCGGCGAGGATGCCCGGAGCAACCAGCGTCGCGCCGAGGGCAATAGTGGCGAGTTGGACCATCATGGGGGCAGGGGACTGAACGAACAAAGAGCGCCAAGAACACCCAAAGGTCGAGTCAAAATCACTGGACTCAATGAAGACTGACGGGGGCGTGGCCAATTCATACTACTGCCACAGTTGAGAGGGGCATCAGGGAACGGGAAGCTGCTGGGGCATTGGTCAACGAAGCTCGTCGATTTCTCCATCATGTTAAGTGGCGTTGCTTCGATTCCATGGGTCTTTTCCGCCCGGAGAATGTAGTGTAACTGTCCTCTATCTTGTCGCCAAGACGGGCTTATGCAGACTAGCACTCACGATGCAACTCGAGGTCTGCAGTTGCCGTACGACTCTTCCTCGCTAACCGGCCGGAATCTTGGAGAGTCAGCACTATACCCCTCAAGTCTCCGCCATTCGGCTGCTCAATGTCTTCAGGGGCCCACCGATTGGACCCCTGGAGGCCGGGGATCGAAACAGGCAGCAGGTTAAGGAAGAAGAAGCAGTCTAGCCCGCTTGAAGATCTCATTTCGGGGAAAAAGACTAGACGGGATGGCGGATGGCTACTAGATTGCCACCCACCCGCCTCGACTGAGCAAGCAATATCAGGGTATCAGGAACGGGGCGATGTTGCACTCACCGCTACATGTACTGTACCGCGAACGTCGTGGCAAGCAGAGATGAGATGCAGCGACAAGGGTCCAAGGCCAAGGGATGTGTTACAAGAGGAAGCTGGAAACAAACGACCGCCGGCTTAGATTGTTTGGTTCGACCCCTCAGCCACATCGCGGGAGCGAGTAGCGTCCCATCGGTCCCTGACAGGCTTACTGCGGGGCCGGTTAATAGACGCTGGTCTTCTGAGAAATGCTCGGAAAACTTTCTGATCATTGACGGTTACATGATATTTAGTTGTCCGGAGTGCTTGTTCCAGGAGGATAGGACTCCGGTGGGAACTAGGGCCCTTTTCCTATGTATGCTCCCGTTGGTATTGACGTCGCAGAAGATGATGAACCGGCCATTTTTGTTCACCGATACACCACCTTACGTTGTCATAGATAGTGAATCAGACTGCGGATAAACGCTGTATATCCCCTGCAGTCCTCTTACTAAACTCCTTCACAGCAACATTGCTCCATTACTTCTCTCGAGGTTTTATCATCTGGGGGTCAAGAGTCCAGTGATTGCAGATATATCTATGAGAGCTGCTTGATCATTACTGCTCCTATGATTGTTGTAGTCCGGTAATATCATCCATGGTTGGCTTCTGTCACTGTTATCCGCTCATACTTCTGCTCTACCTCTTGTATCACTGTTACCCACAATGCGAACCATAACAGACTCAAACCCTTTTCCAGCCACATTCGTAGTGCCTACTCTACACCGATGCAGGCACACAGTTTTAAAGGCCCGAAAAAGAAAACACAAAACGCCTCTGAGCCGATCCACAAGGTCGAAAACCTTACCAATGACTCACAAGGTGATGATAAAAGACGAAGAGGTTCTTCTGCATTCCATTGGTACCAGTAACTTTCCTCCAGCGTGGTCAAATACGTGAGGCACTCTCGATAGCCGGCAATAACTCACAGACCAGCCGTTCTGCCCTACTTTTCACCGTCTGGGTTATCCTTGAGGAGTCCCTCAAGCTCACCATCCCCACTTCCAGCATCGCCAGATACGCATCTTGTTACGCATCATGAGCTTCTTGCGGCCGGACGGATTCGTACATGCGAGACCGCCCCCTGAGGGTGAAGATGGACTAGAACGGCTTGCAGGACGTCGTCCCGGGGGTTACCATCCTATCCACCTACAGGACGAGCTGTGCAATCGCCGGTATCGAGTCATCCACAAGCTGGGCTGCGGCGGCCGCGCGTCGGTGTGGCTCTGCAAGGATCAGCACGCTGAGGCACCCACGTACGTCGCCATCAAGATCCTCGTCGCCGATGAGGGGATGGCATTCGAAAATTTCGATCTGCAGCTGTCAGCTTGCCTGCGCGGAGATGCTTTGGGGGAGAATCCTGCGGCTGCGCAACTGTGCCTCCCTCGGGGGCACTTCGACAGTAACGGCCCGAACGGTCGACACCTGAGCCTCGTGTATCCCGTGCTCGGTCCGGAAGTCACCTGGGCTACAAAACTTTTTGGATCGAAAGAGGGTATGGTGCAGCAAGTCGCGCGAAACGCCGTCGAGGCCTTGCTTCTGCTACATAGGCGCGGCACCTGCCACGGAGGTACGTCTGAATCCTGAACGTCTCGGAGAACGCGAACGGTGTCGTGAGAAGAGCACTAACCCTTACTGGACAGCCCTTTGCCCCTCAAACATTCTCATTGGCATGGAGAGCTTGGACGGCCTAGAGGTGGGCGAGGTCCTGGCACGTCTCGGGGAGCCAAAGAAGAGCGTCCCTGTCGACGGGTTACCCCCTTTCGCCCCCAACTATCTCGTTTTCCCCGTCGACTTCGTCAAAGCCGCCGAAAACTTGTCATTCAACCCGAGTGTCCACCTGATCAACTTTGGGGAGCACTTCTCCACGCTTGAGGCGCCACCGGCCAGGCAGGGCATCTCCTACGCCTACGCGGCGCCAGAAGTTGTCATGGGCAACACCCGGTTTTTGCCCGTGGATTCCTGGGCCTTGGGCTGCACACTCTACGAAATCCGGATGGGACGACCGCTGTTCAGTACTCGCCCATCGACCCCGAGAGAGTCTGCCAAGAAGGTCTACATGGACGAGGTTAGCAGCCTGCTGGGAACGCCAACGATACTTTGGCCGGGACATGACAGAAACTTTCCTCCGTACTCGCGAGAACAGCGCCTTCGCTCGATCCGCGAGCGCATCGCCAGCTGTCACGACTGCAGACCAGAGTGCGAGCACCCGCGATATGAGTTCATCTCGGAGGACGAGGCTATTGATCTGGCGGATCTGCTGGAGGGACTGCTGCAATACGGAGCCGGAGACCGAACGAGGACGCGGGAGGTCTTGAAGCACCCGTGGTTCCATACCATTTACAAGCACTCGGACAAGGTCTCCTGACGGCATAGGCTCCTACGAGCGTTCCGGCGAGGAGTCCGGCCGCCAGTTGAGGACCAAGGCTATTATGTTGTGCCAGTGGGAATTTGAAGTTCGACCAATTCTGCAAGGTTTTGATGGAGCTGACTGGCCAAAGAAAGGCTATGCGCATTGAAAGAAACACCCAAGATTCATTGGTATTTGATTTATTATAAACTCATTGCTAAGCTCTGCTTTTGTCGGAGAGAAGGCTTTCTTCTCAGATCATCGCTCAGGCCAAGACTACATATGACCACGGCAGCAGTTAGAACCGAAGATGCTGCTGAGAATGAAGAGTACTAAAGTGGGGTATAAAAGACAGTATATGTCTGGCATCAAGTCGTGAACAGTCGACGGACAACGCCAGGGTATTGCCCAGAAAGGGCTAGCATCCCTCTCACGATAGCTTCATTCCTCCCCCTTTCCCTTCCGCCTCCACACACCAGCTCCCTCACGCAGACATCCACACCGCGAACCAAATAGCAACGCAAAACGCAATCAGCGTCCCAGGCGCGTTCCTCGTCCCGAAGCTGACCCGCTCGCTGACCTGCTCCTCAAACTGGCCGACAAAGTTCCCGCGCGGCCAGTACTCGCAGACGAGGTACCACCCGTCGTCGTCGCACAGCTTCCGCGCGCAGCCGACGGCCGTGGTGTTCTTCCAGACGAGCTGCGTGAAGTGGCCCGTCTCCTCCTCGAACTCGGCCGCCCTGAAGTCGTAGTCGTCGCGCTCGTCGCCCCAGGCCTCGACGCTCGCCGTCGCGTTGGGGTACCCCTTGGCCAGGTTCTCGCCGTAGGGCCCGCCCGAGTGCTCGAAGTCGCAGTCGGACATGCCGTCGAGGTAGTCGGCGGCGAAGCGCGCGAGGGTGTCGTTCCAGCTGACGTCCTCGGCGTCGTGCTGCTCGCGGTAGGTGTTTGTGCTGTTGAGGATGGCGGATGTGAAGGCCGAGTCGGAGTTCCACTCGGGCTCGGCGGTCGGGCGGGGCGCGGCCTCGGTGATTGTCGTTACGACTATTGTCGTCTGGGCGGCGGCGAGGGGGAGGAGGAGGGGCAGCGCGGCCGGGAGTAGGGATGTGGGAATCATTGCGACGGTGGTTTGCTTGGCGATCAATTGGAATGCCTGATGTAGTGACAATTACTGTATTGTACCAGCCTATTTGGAAGTGGGTTGATCGATGGCATCGCACCCGGACATGTAACACGGCGCTCTGGATGGTTATTATAAACATCTCATTCTTCGTGTTTCCCGGTTTCGTATGTTCTCATGACCCGTCGAGCTTCTCTCATCCACTCAACCAAGCCGCGAGGGCGCAAGATGACGCATTCTTCGCGCCTCAGGGCCAATTGGCCTTGAACTTGGCGGCCCATCCAGGTTTTCCTTCACGTTGGTGGCTGACGGCGACTGACCCCTGCAGTCCCTGCAGCGCCGATCATCGACGCATTTGTTCCCCGGATTCTCCGGAGGTTACATTCTCACGTTTCCTGCCCAAGTTCCATTTTATCTCGGTTCGTTTTCAATGAGACGAACATAGCGGGAGAGTCTGTAATATGAGACGATGTTTGAGTCTTAAAAGACCCCTGCCCGTGATGCAGTTTCCCAGCATACCTAACACAACCTCGTGCGTGTCCTCACATAAGGTTTGTGACTCTCGAAAAGTGTTGGATACTTTGCGAGGCATTCTGCATGACGACGCCTCGTTGCCAATTTTCTCCAAGCCTCGGGCGTCGTGTTCCAAGCCGGAGTTAAAGTCAGTTACCGCCGTCAACTCTGGGCTTTGCGGTCTCGTGCTGCTGCAGTGTCAGCACAGCGCGGTGTACTCGTCAGCCTAACTCGGATTCACTCAGAGTTTAAAACTCATCCCATACTTGAACGACTTGAGTACTTACAGCAACTGGCTATTGCTTCTGAGGTTCAAACACAACCAGCACAAAGCAACGGTTCAGGTCTACCATCAGTCAAGGGAGAAGAGTGAGATGTCTATTAAGAGTCTAAGCCAACTATGCCCGTCGCTGAACCCGCTACCCAATGCACCCCGATTAAGAGAAACATCAACATCACAGCAACCAACAATGGAACCCAATCACAGTGCTCAAGCCTTTGAAACACCGCCGAGCAGAGGATGCAGCCACTTGAACGTGCCCGGCTCGAACGGTTCCCCCGTGCTGACGAAGTCAAGCACCCCGGCCTTCTGGATCACGGGCGACACGATGTAGGTCATCATCAGGCGCTGGATGAAGCCCCAAGAGAGAATGTACCGGGCCATGATCCAGTCCTTGGTCGACGCCCACGCGTGCAGTCTCGTCAGCTTCGCCGACTGCTCCAGGTCCGTCTCGAGCAGCTCGCGCCTCTCGTCACGGTACGCCTGGAAGAAGGCCTCCAGCTCGTCGAGTCCGGGCGAGACTCGGTCCGAGGCGTGCTCGGAGCCGGGCTCCAAGTCCTTGCCGTCCACCATCTTCCGCAGCCCGTTTACCAGCGCCACGACGTCCTGCACGCCGTTGTTGAAGCCCAGGCCGGCGTTGGGCGTGAACTTGTGCGCCGCGTCGCCCACGAGCACGACCCTCCCACCCCAGCTCCAGTGCTGGCAGATTCCCTCCTCGAGCACCGCCGCGCCCGCGCTGTACCGCTCCGGGAACACGTCCTTCACCTTGAGCGTCTCCGTGACCGGCCAGTCCGCGAACCGCGCCCCGTACGCCGCGACGTCCTCCTGCGAGAAGGTGACCCTCTCATTTGTCGGCTTGTCAAGCTTCTCGTAGCAGAAGATCCAGCCGCGCTCCTTGCCCGTGATGTACATGACGGACCGGTCCGTCCCCTGCGTCTCGTAGCTCTGGCCGGCCGCCGTGGGGCGCGGGAACGACGACCACATGCACCGGTAGTGCGCCTTGTACGGGGACTCCGGGTCCCACCCGCCCTCGGCCTCGCGGGACGGGTCCTCGGCGATGGCGAGCCGGCGCATCTGCCGCCGGACGGCCGAGTGCACGCCATCGGCGCCGATGACGAAGGAGCCGGTGTAGGACGAGCCGTCGGCGCAGGTCACCACGACGCCGTCGTCCGTCGACTTGATCTCGGCGAGCTTCTTGCCCGTGTGGTAGCGCGCCTTGGCGTCGGTGGGGAGGGTGTCGTAGAGCGCGCGGACGAGGTGCGCGCGGTGAAAGGCGATGGGCGTCGCGCCGTGGCTTGTCTCAGTCAGCACAGTTCGAGGGTTGATCGCAAGCCGGGCGGTGGAAAGATAGGCTCACTGTTCCTTGAGCTGCTGAAAGGCCGAAGAGGTCTTGAACCTGTAGCCGTCGGCGGTGAAGCTCCTGGTGTCGTCCAGCACGCAGCCGATGTCCATGAGCTGGTCGAAGATGCCGAGCTGGTGGAAGACGCGCATACTCGGCGGGCCCAGGACGAGGCTCGCGCCGAGGTCCTCGACGATGTCGTCCCGCCTCTCGAGGACGACGAAGTCGATGCCGGCGCGCGCGAGGGCGTGCGCCGCCGTGATGCCGCTCGGGCCGCCGCCGACGATGATGACTTTGAAAGGCTCCCTGGCCATTTTTGAGTGTGGAAGCTTGCGTGGAAGTGAGTTGTGTGTGTTGTTTTGAATGTGTGTATAGAGTGCTTTGATTCGAATGTTGTTGCGATGGTGGTCCCTGGAAAACTTCATCGATGGCGACATTGTCCCCGGCGGAGGGTTTTATACCAAACCTCAATCCTACAACCCCCATCTCCACCGCCCTCGGGGCCGACCTGCCTTGCCCAAAAGACTGACGTCTAGTGGTGCAAAGTCCCTTAGTGTGTTAGAAACCGGGTCTTGGCCCCATGGAACCGGATCCTATCTACCGGGGGGTTCCTCCAATGTCGCGATCGAGGCGCTGTGTCGCGGATCGCGGACGACTTTTGGCCGTAGCATGAAGGGGAGCGCCTCGAATTCCAGCAGCGATCCGACCGCTCCAGGCCCGAGGGCCCGGGGAGGGGTGCTTGACATGGAACGAACCGGGATGCGAGAGTTGAGATGGCGTGGGCGCGCGTGCGTCCACCCTTTCCGCATGCTGTCAGCTTCTCCCGATACCCGGGAAGGGTATGGTATTCAATCGAGCATTGGATTCCCAGATCCGCGGATTCTCGAAGGGCCCGTCAAGTCCGTATACCGGGCACACGGCAAACGGACTCGGTGCAACTGCGTATACCAACGGGAATGGGAACGGATCCCCAGCATCTGGCACTGGCAACAACGTTTCTCGACATGGAGCTTTACGATCAGGGGCCCTATCAAACATGAAATCAACGATGTGCCCACCAGAGAAAATCCCCTCAGAAATCCCCGACTCGGGGATAACCCACCTCGATCCGCCGTAGTACTGAGTTCTGAGTTCCCGAAGCAAATTAGCGATCCTACGTCACTTGGCCCCGCTGCGGGAAATCGGGATGCTCCCCTTTAGACTTTCGGCAGTGTCCTTCAACCTATCGTCTTTTGAAGAGCTCGCCCGAGTTCATACTGGACGGCTCACAGCAGATACCCATCCATGCCAAAACATGACGCCAAGCGCTGTGCGGCACATCATCGGAGACATTTAACGCTGTACGATCGGTCTCGATGTACCCCCGAGACCCCGATGGCGCTGGGGCCATGTCGGAGCTAGGCGATTGCTAAGCGCCGTGCCGGCTTCGCCTTGAGACCAGTCGACTGTCTCCGGTCTCTTCCGCGCTGACAGACGGCTGTGGTTGCTGGCGAATGTTTCCCGTTATTGGACGTCAAGTACCTCACTTCGGGTTTACACGGGCCTGTTGACGCCTCTGTTGCGTGTCGAATGGCCTATGGTTCCTGGTGAGATTGACACCTTAGAACAGGGTGAACCACCTGGACGTGCGTACCACCACGATCCACGTGTGCCATGAGAAAACTGATCAGCTTCTTCTCTGAGCACAGTCTGATACTTTGATAAACGGGCGCGTAGTTCGGAGGGAAATCCAGACGAGGAGCATGGAAAGTTGGGCGGAGTGACTGCACGCAGCTTGTAGCTGTTAGTGCGTGCTAACTGATGTCTGCGTCGAGCTAACAGCGGTAACGCAAGAACGAGCCGGGACTGCTCGACTGGACTGGCCGCAGCATCACGCACAGAGCTCTGGGTTTACCGAAGATTCTGATCACCGTCAAAGAAAACACCTGAAATTAAATCCGAGAAGTTCTAGGTCTGTCGATCTTTGCGTTTTGTCATAGTATGACGACCTCGTCGAAGACCCTGGAGTAGTGGTGCTGTCTCGGGCGGAAAGCCTGGCCGAAGGGACAACAACCCTCTTCCGGGACCTCTCTCGAGCCGTTTAAGTTTTCTACTGGAAGATGCGAAAATTAAATCGGGCGGTTTCTCTCAATTATAAGGTTTTTTGGGCTTAGTCATTGAGATTCGAGAAGGTCCCTGGCTCTCAATGGTTTGCTTTCAAGGGCTAATTGGCAAGATGTCAGCGATGGTTGTTACCCGGGGTGCACTACTCGAATCCACCAAAATCGCAACCTTACCCACATTCAACTGTCAATTCTTCCTACAACCTATTCAAAGGCTTTTGGCCGCCATCTGACAAGAGTTGAGTTCGTACTGCAAATGGCCAAGCGAAGGAAGCCGGCCAAGTTTTCCAAGTCGGGCATAGCTGATTGGCCCCCAAACCGCATCGCTCGAATCATCATGCTTCAAATGACCGCGACAGCCCGGCCTGTTTTCCCCCGCAACAGCACCTGTCGGCCTTTATTGCAGCGGACTGCGAGATGCATTCACCGATAACGATTGTTGAGGAAATGATAAACGCATGCCCAAGACCATGCCCAGAACCAGTCCCATCACCCTCACTGGGCATAAGGGGCTAGGAAACTTCGACTTTCCTAGCTTTCCCGCGAAGCTCTCAGGCAACCTCAGATTGACCCAATGAAAGGGGGCTGATGAATTCTCTACAGTATGCGCGAGTTTTGATGATAGAATCGAAGACCTCGATAGAGCCCTTTGACTCTTGGACACCTTGGCAACTCGTTACCTAGGCAATGGCCAATATCATAGTCTTTCCCCCTCAAGGCCAAGTCTCTTGGCTAAGCTTGGCCTTGAATGAGACAAAACACAGCCTTTTGCCGAAAATAAGACTTTGTTCGTAGATTCCCCCGCGGCGCGTAGCCTTAGAGTCGACTGAACTAACGCAGAAGTGGGAACGGCACGGCTCGCACCTTGTGCAGGGGCCGTCGAGCTGGACGACTCTTAACTTGATCTTCGCGCCCCGGCCGGTAGGATTCCCCGCGCAGACGCGAAGGAGTCGGAATTGCAACATGCCCCGTCCCGATTGCAACATCTCGCCGGCCGCCAAGGGCGGAATGCGAGGACGTCACGTTCTTCGGGCAAGGACCCAAGAGAATAGTTGCAGGGAGCCAACTCCTTCGAGGTATGGACTACCCGAACGAACTCGCGGTTCTTTGACACGATTCGAGACGTAGATGTTCATCATCAGTCAAACATTGGATTGTGGGTCAGATTGGCTGCTGCCGGGGAACTTGAGCTGTCATCAGAGAACCACAACACGGATAACCTGTCGTCAACAAGCAATAGCCTATAGGTCCACTGTTTTCATAACTCTAGCACCGGTGATTGGACATGCCTGCAGCGCCCAGAACACATAGCCGCTGTCCAAGATCTTACGATACTCAAAGGGGAAGGCGAAAGTAATCTTCATGACAACCTGAAGCCCGTCTAGTAACGGGTTATTTAGCCGTCGACGAACGATCGACAAATGCCTCAGTTGTCAACTCCAATCTACGACACCAAAGGATTCAAAGGATTGCGGGGAGGACTGCGGTGGCCGGCGAGTCTCGTTGTCCTACATACTTGGCTGTCGTCAGTACTAGACGAAAACATCTCGAGATCAGGTTCGCTAAACAGAAGTGACGGAGCCATGATACGGGACGATGTAGGTATGGGAGGAAAGGAAGGCTCTTGGTAAACTGGAAGAAGACTATAAGAAGGGCTAAGTTCCCCGTCTCAAACCCATCTTCTCATCAGCAAGCACCAGCAAGCACCAGCAAAGCAAGCCTCAGCAACCTCAACACATCAAGACCACTCAAACATTTTCCCCCAATCCAACTACCACCAATCCATCAACATGAAGTTCTCCATCGCCGCCGTCGCCGCCGCCCTGGCCCTCACCGTCTCCGCAAGTGCCATTCCCGCTGGCGCCAACAAGGAAGCAGGCAAGTAACTTCCCCTCCAGCCGTTGATCCGACGGCGGCCTTTTTACCAGAAAATACCTTCCTTCCCTGTTAGCGGACACACCTGCTGACGGAGAGAGCATCTACCAGCCATTGCCAAGGCCGAGGAGAGGCTCAGTCTCATGGCCTGCGACAACACGTGCTACACCGAATGCACCATCGATTGGTGCTCTACCGATAGCCCCATCGGCAACCTTAGCTGCAGAATTGCCTGCCTCGACATTTGCGGCTGCACTTAGAGCTGCCCTCGCGGCCATGCCCCAAAAGCCACCTTTGTTCGGCCTCTGTCGTCAGACCGTTATGGCCAGTTCTGGGCCAAGAGATGTGGCGGGGATATCTAGTGAGATTGGGGAGAGGTAAACGGTGGTGCGCTATGCCGGGTTGCGAATCAGATATGGGGGCTTTGGATTCCCTTCGCCCAGTATTCAGACACAATCAATACAACTAGGCTTATGCTCCTGAAGTCCCGCAAATGTATCTCTGAAAAGTACATGTAATTTTCTTGAACTGCACCGGTAGCGTTCGTAGTGCGTCGAGTGTCCCAAGCACTGATTGTTCATGATGGTACCTATATAACCTTGTTTTATGTGGCAGCTCATCTCCCTATCATTTTTGTCGATTTTCTTCGCGTCCTTCTGTAGCTCCGTTGCCACTTTTGCGAAAAGCCTTCCGGCAAGCGGTTTCTAGGTATCATTAACACCTGGAGTCCATGACTCTGCGCCTGGTCCAGAGCCCAGGAATTGTGAGCGTCTCTATCTGGAGTTCTTCACGTTCTCCAGTACCCTCTCGTAGTCCTCCGTTGCCTTCCCCTTCCTCACCATAAAGTCCTGCGTGATGGTCTGGCCGCTCGGCGTCCTGAACTCCATGAGGTCCACCGTCTCGAAGCCGTACCTCTCGTACACGACCTTGGCCTTGGGCATCGCCTCGAGGAACGCCACGAGCCCGTCCTCGTCCGCCCGCTCGCACCCCCAGCGCAGCAGCGAGCTCGCGGCCCCCTTGCCCTGGTGGTCCTTGTGACACACGATCAGCTCGAGGAACCAGTGCCGCACGTCGCCCATCGCGGACGCGTGCCGGCGCCCGATGCCGCCGAAGAACTCCTCGGCGAAGTCCTGGTCGCCCTCGGCCGGGAAGAAGTCGCGCGGCGGCGGCGGCGACACGTTCTGCTCGCCCTCGGCCGCCGGGCGCACCCACTTGGCCCAGGCGATGACCTCGTCCGGGCCCGCCGCGTTGTCCGGGTCCGTGACGACGAGCCAGTGGGAGCGCGGCTCGTCCAGCTCCGAGATGAACGAGTCGCGAACGGCGGCGCGGACTCGGTCGGAGCTTGGCGGGAAGCAGGTCGTGAGCACCGGGTTGCCGCCGAAGGCAGAAAAGTAGATGGGGCCGAGGGACGGGCCGTCGGCCGCGGTCGCGGGGCGCATCATGAGCGGCATGGCGGGCGATGTGCGTCCGGGTGTGGTATTGATCGTGCGGAAGTTGCGGGGAAATCGTCGCTGACTCGATCTCAAAACTCTGAGCAACGCAGGATGTGCGTTGAGCATTAGGCGGGTTGGCTTTATGTCGTTGTTTAGGGGGGCCCTGTTGCTGGGTGGAAATGGCGCAAGCAACTGCTGGTTTCAACGTCGCGCCGTCGGATATTTATACCGCTCCAGAAACCTTCGTTGCTGCTTGGCAATGCCTGACTCTTTCTCCTTTACCTGCGACTAATGTGGATAGTTTTGCCATAATCGGTAAAGGTCAAATCTACCCGGGTCGGCTCGTATGACGAAGAAGGATATTGCCGATCAGTTCTGGGGAAACAGTTGAGGTAATAGCACTCTGATCTGACGGGGCCCATCGGGATAGCCGACAACAGGGTGAGTCCATACGCCGAAAGACTCAGACCCAGGGACGGGACCCGAAACCTCCGGCCCGTAGAGGGCGGGAGAAGGGGCCGGTGGGAAATTAAAGCCGGCGCGGCGGAAGCAACATGAGTTTGTAACTCCACAATTGCCTCGACGATGGAACAACAATTAGTAGGGAGAAAAGTTGAATTTGGAAGAGCAGGTTGGTGCTGAAGCTAGCAAATCGACCCACGGGTAAAAAATGAGACCACACTCAGAGAAATTGCAAAAAGAAACCCGATGACGACAGAGATGAGATTTGAACTCATGCGGCCGAAGCCATGTGATTGCGAGGATCGGAAGATTCGAGTCACACCCATTAACCACTCTGGCACTCTGCCTTGTTGGATGACAAATTGGTTTCAAAACTTGGTCATGTTAGCTGCATTCCACCCTCCTGTGGCTGCGGGCTGCTCGAATGGTTGTTCGCCTCAGTGCGGAGAAGCAGTGGGGACTAAGTTTTGCGGCGTGGGCTGATCGTCCCGATCTCTCGTGAGCTGGGTAGTAATATGCCTCGCCGGTTGCTGGAACGAGCAAAGGCTCTTGGCGGAAACACCGAGGGAGAATACAAGTATCACAAATGTTCTGGCAGTCCAAGATTTGGACAGACGCAAGCCCTGGTTGTAGAAACCCTTTGGACTCTACGCGGCGGAATGAACTCCACACTACCTAGGTAGCCCCGGAACCCCGAGAAACTAACGATGTTTCGAGACCGAGCTTCAAAGTCTCTGCGAACTCAATTCAGAGGTTTCTATGGGTTACCGATGTCCAAAAATGAAAAGACACAAGCGGAAAGACTGAACCTGAAAAGCTAAAGAAAGGCCGAGCATCGATCTGGATCAGAAATGAAAAGACTGGATGTATCATGTGTCGTGTTGCTCCGACTTGCCCGCTACCCATCACGGTGTTTGGACACTCAGGTCTACTGTCAGGTGTGACGTGTTTACGTTGCTGGAAGTTTTGAAATGGCAAATGTAGAAAAGAAAAGACTCTTACAATTTCAAAGTTATTACTATTACTACTAATCTATAGAGAGCCAATCAAGCCGCGCGTGCATTTTCATCAGCATCTGTCCCTTTAGAGGGAAACCTTGAAGAACTTGGCGACGCAGGGCACGCCAGCCTCGTTCATGGCGAACATCATGTAGTACCCGGGGACAGCAACTCCGTAGTCACCCGGAACAGTGACAGTGAAGGCTTTGCCGTCGCCGCCGTCCTGGCCGTCGAGCGGGATGCGGCGCTGGTCGGTGTTGACAGTGTGCGTGGTCGCGCTGACGCGGATCATGCTGAACGTGTACTGCCCCTCGTCCTGCATCGTCACTGTGAGCGGCGCGCCCGCCTTGACAACATCGTCGGACAGGCTCTCGATGACGGGTCTCTGCGCAGGCGTCTTTCCATCCGCCTCGAACAGGTACGGCGGGGACCACATCTGCCCGTCGAAGTGGTTCTCCTTGCAGTTGGCGCCGCACAGCCCGCCGCCGCCGGACCAGACCGTGCCGTCCGCCATCAGCAGCGCCGTCGAGTGGTAGTTGCGCGGCACCGTGTGCGGCGCGGTCGGCGTGAACACGCCCGTCGCAGGGTCGAACAGCTCCGGCGTCAGCTGCGGGTTGGAGTCGGAGAACAGCCGCATCGTCTGCATGCCGCCGACGATCCAGATCTTGCCATCCGGCAGGACAACGGCGTTATGGAAGCCGCGGTTGAACTTGCCGTTCGCGAGGCGCTGCACTTGGACTGCCTGCCCGGGCTCGCCGAGCGTCAGGATGTGCGCGTTGCTCGTCGACGCGTAGCCGGTGTAGGCCTTGCCGCCGCCATGCGTGAAGATCTTGCCGGCGACGGCGTCGTACATGACGGAGACGCCGCACATGGAGTCGTCGTCGGCGCCGCGCAGGCCGGCGGGCTTGTTGGAGCCGGTGCCCTTGGTGTCGTACCAGTTCATCTGCTTGGAGGGGCCGGCCTGGAGGACGGAGCCGTTCTTCCACGACCAAAGCCAGGCGTGGCTGTCGGGGAACAAGCCGCGCTGCATCACCAGCGGCTTGACCGGGCATCCGGCCAGCTTGGTCCATGTGTTGGCCTTGGGGTCGTATATCTCGCCGTTGCGAGTGCCGGCGCCGGAGAAGGAGCCTCCGATCACGAAGATCTTGCCTTCGGACCTGGGGGATCGCTGTCAGATATTTGCCGACGAAAGTGAAGAAGTTGCGCCTCTACTCACGTCGTGCAGCTTGACTGATACCCTCTCGAGATCTGCATGTTGGACAGCGGCGTCCAAGGTGAGGTTTCGCCCTTCTTGAAGTCAAGAACACTCGTCTTTGAGGCGCTCGAACCGCCGGTGACAATGATGCGGCCTTCAGCATCGTATGAAGTGCCGGGGCAGAACATATCGTGCTGCGTGGTCTACGTGGAGGCCATGTCAGCACAGATTTGAAAAGTCTCGGACTGCAGGGTTTGTTTACCTGAATCATAGCATCGCTGACTTTTCCGGTTTTAACGTCGTAGAGGGACGTGTAGGTCTTGCCGTTGCCAGCGGTTGTCCAGCGGTTGCTGCGAGAAACGCAGTGTCAGTTATCTTTAAGCATGCCAGGAAGATGGGGAGTCTTACGGCCAACCACTGGACCAAACCAACAGATTCCCAGACTCGGGAAGCAGTGCCACGGAGACGGGAACCACCGGAAACTTGAGCATAGGACCCCACTGTCCAAGATTCTGCGCATCAACTGCCGCAACAAGTGCGATCAGCGCCACAGGCAAGCTGCGGAGTGTAGAGCAAAGAGTGACCATGATGTTAATCTGTTAGAATGGAGCGGTGGAGTGTGTTGAAGGTGATTGAGATGTGGTGTGATCCCGAAATCCAACCAGGGTAGCAACATTGTATATGTATTTTATCTTCAGAAGAGTCTTTTGTGTCACTTAACATCACGATCCTGATTTGGAACTCGTTCTTGGCGGCCAAGTGCGAATCAACCGATTATGGCCACGAAAGGCCCGAAAGAGGCAATCGGGGTCAGTGCAATGACGATGCGTTTCAGGCCCTTCTCCGGGCACAGACGCGGCCTCTAGACCATCTATCATGGTACGGTGGCTCATCAGTCTTGTTCTCCTCGGTAGACGTGACAAGGTTTCCCGCCGTCACGATCCGGCACGGAGGGAGAAGCAACGCGTGCGGCAGATGTGGGGAGCTGTCGTTATGTTCTAGAGCGTTTCTTGACTCTTACCCCTGAGCTAAGACGAGACGGTACAGCTATTCGCAGCTACGGCTAGAGCTCCGGGACTAAAACATAGTTTTAGCCCAATCTCTCAGCTAGTGCAGGACGGTAAGATCGCGGTGTGGCGAAGGCCAGACGAAATGAGTTGCTGTACGAGACGAACGATCCAGAAAGAGTGTCGCGTCAAGTATGTCACCAAAATAAACTTCGTGAGCTCAGGCAAGTCATCTTCCTCTCGTCATCTGGTGTCCTGCTAGCAGCCATTCGGCTCAGCGTGTCCAAAAACACCACGGTCCTTAATTTCAAAAGACTAGTGCCGTCCGAGCACAAAAGAAACGGCGTCTGTAAGCGGCTTATGGATTTACGCTTATCCTACGATCCGCTCCAGGAAGATATTCTGGGACGGAAGTCAGGGATGGCGTTCCAGCGCGGCTGAACATCTCATATAACAATAGGACGACGCCACGGCTTGCTCGTGAGGTCATCTCAGTTGGTCTTCTCTCTCAACCACATAACATCTTCCCTCCGATTGTTCAAACTCTGCAATGGCTCCTCCCTTCAAGCTCGTGGCTCTTCTTGCCGTTGTATTGTCTTTTCCCACGGCATGTCGCGCGCGGTCGTGTCCCGCGGTTTGGACCAAGGTTGCGGCAGACCTGAAAGAAACCTTCGCTGGCTGTCCATCCGAGGCGAGGCAAGCAATACGCGCTACTTTCCATGACTGCTTCACTGGGGCCTGCGATGGTTCTCTCATCCTGGCCAACGAGTGCCTCGACCGAGAAGAGAACCTGCAGATCCAGCCCATCTGCGACGTCCTCGGCCAGAAGGCCATCGAGTACAACGTCGGGACCGCCGATATGATCCAGGCAGCGGCGTGTAAGCATGCCCTCTTTGCTTCCTAGTGTACCAAAGACAACTTGCTAATTCAAGGCTCAAGCATTCGGAGTCGCGGCCTGCGGTGGCCCCAAGACCTACTTCCTCGTTGGGAGGAAGGACTCTTCCAAGCCCAGCCCCGAGGGCCAGCTGCCCACGCAAGATTCGGACGCTGCCTCGCAAATCCGGGCCTTCAAGAAGAAGGGCTTCTCTGCCACTGATCTCGTCGCCCTCATCGGCGCGCACAGCGCGGGGACGAGCCTCCAGGAGCTTGCCTTCGACTCGACGCC
Organism: Colletotrichum musae; assembly: GCA_027406025.1. NCBI lineage: Eukaryota > Fungi > Ascomycota > Sordariomycetes > Glomerellales > Glomerellaceae > Colletotrichum > Colletotrichum musae. Next base: position 1,235,060 of record JANVYC010000002.1, on the reverse strand, counting down.
CGAGAAGCTGGACAGCACCGTCTTCTACCCGGAGACCGTCCAAGAGACCACGCCGACCTCCCTGGGCAGCGACGTTGCACTCAGCAACGCCACTGAGACGAAGAACATCTGGAAAGGCTTTGGAAGCAGCCAGACACGATGGAACTCGGCTTTCAAGTTGGCGTGAGTGTTTCCCATTCCCCATCGAAACTCGCACTAACAGGTTAAATAGCATGGGGAAGATGAGCATTATGGGCAATGACCTGGGGAAGCTTACCGACTGTTCCAAGTTGGTATAAGAGCCGAGTTGAGCGCCACTGTATTTTCTTAGACCGGTTCTGCTACCAGGAACTTAGACGTAATCACCTAATGTAATCAAACTGAATCAAGCAATTTGGCTGTAGTAGTAGTCCTTATGTTCATGTAGGTAGCCGTTCTTGGTACTACCGCATGAATTGAGCCTCCAGGTTCTGCCAGCGGAGACGAGTCTTCAGGTTAGTCGCTTCACTGTGTTTCGTTTCCAAGTCTGAATATGAAAATGGCGAACTAGATGACAAGTTGGCCAGTCAGGCCAACTCCTCTGCAACTCGATAGGTAGGCTCCGACACAAGAAGAAGTGTTCACGACAACTGAGGTAGTTGCATTGACCAGAATGCCGCCACCCAGCTGGGTGTGGACTCTGAGACATCCCCATACGTAGTACCGGCCACATGCATGATAGACAACTAATCAGGACTGGGTTGATATAGCTGCACGTATCTTTCCACCTTCCCCTAGGGGCAGTGAACTGTGGATCGGCATCCAAGGTTGGTCTGGAACCACAATTCCAAGCTTAAGTGAATGCCCGGCTCTGAAGCACGACATCGGTAGCCGCAGCCGGTGCTCCCAACCACTCTCCAGCCTCGTTTCTGCAACTAGACGAAGAAAAGGTGTTACACGTGTGCAAGGCCAGTCACGGACTTCCGGGCAACAGAAAGAGAAACCTGCAGACATCGAATTAGATGAGATCCAGTCATCAAAGGAGGGGCAGATAGCGGCGATACTGGCCAGGCCACGGCCTGCAGCCTTGCAGTTGCAACCCTCATGGGAACTTGGAAGCTGCGACGAGTTTTCAATGGGTCATCGCATCCTGTTGAAGTTCCATTGCGTCTCTTGGTTCGTCACATCGCCACCTGCAGCATCCTAGCCGGCCGGCGAGTCCAACCGAACACCGTCCTATCGGAGCCCATATGGCGCGGGGTAGGTTTCTGCAAGCCGCAGGAAAAGAAAAGAGAAAAGGGCAGGTGATTGCGGGATAAAAGAGATCCCAACTACGGCTTTTGTCTTTTTTGGGTGGATTAGCGAGAACAGCTCTCGGCGCTCTATGGGCAATCCGAAAGTTTCGTCCTGATGGTGGGCAATTATGCCAAGAGGTCACGACATCACATCGACCTGCCTATTTCATCCATCCACCTCACACATCACTGGTTGCTGCTCACAGCAACCGCCATTTTCGATATTGATGTGATGAGGAGGGCTCAACACCGGTACCCGCGGAAGCGAAGGAGCGAGAGAAAATCCTTTCAATGACCTTATTTGAACGACCGATTCGCCATTCCTTGGCTCCTGCGCATCGTGCATGATGATACCAGTAGACGGCGACAGGTACCCGACTATGCATAGGCTGTGTTGCTACCCCGCGGCGGTGTGACCTGGGAACTTTTGCCATGCACCGCTTGATATCAGATTTCACTTGGCCGAGGACTGTAGGAATTTCCGCCTCGTGGATATAAAATACCGGGGGTCGTCTGGATGCCTTCGTCCGGCATGAGTCTTCTCTCTTCACGCCTCACTTTTATCCTCCATCTCCAGTCTACAGTGTCTCTCCTGGCGGTATCAACTTCCCTTACCGACCTTCAAGATGAGAACTGCACACCTGGCCATGGCCATCGGGGCCCTGTCCGGGGCCTCCGTCGCCAAGGAATTGGAGCCTAATGCTGAGTTGTCCGCATGGTACGACACCGGCGCCGCCCACCAACAGAACATGGACTTCAAGCTCGTCAGTCGATGCCACCACTCTCGTTGATCTTTATTAGGACAGTACCAAACTGACTCTGAACAGGCCCAATGGGAGCAACTGGAGGCCGAGGGAAAGTTCGAATCGGCCCAGTGGACCGGACGCGTCAAGGACTATATCGCCTGCAAGGACGGCAAGGTCGAGCTCGTCAAGGGCGACCCCCTTCAGACCTTTAGGTGCAAGGACGTGAGTGCTTTTCTATTTCAATTTCAGAAAAGCCTATTAACTCGATACAGCTCGATCTGTACGACTTCCAACCCCACGCTGCCCTGGGAAACTCAACCGGAAGAGGCTCCGGGTCTTGGGGGTGGACCTCGCCCAACGGCCGCGAGTTCTTTGCCGTGGGCCAGTACGATGGCGCCGCCTTCGTGGAGATCTCCAAGAAGGGGAAGATCATCTACCTCGGCCGTCTTCCTCACTACTCCGTCCCGAGCCAGTGGCGTGAGATCAAGACCTACAAGCACTACCTCGTCGTCGGAAGTGAGGCCGCCGGCCACGGCATCCAGTTCTTCGACCTGCGCAAGGTATTTATCCCATGTCCCTTCTTGATCACTGGACTGAGCTGATGCGCTTGAAGCTCCTCGACATCGACCCCAAGAGCCCCATCACCTTTTCCCAGAGTGACCTCACCGCCCACTGGTCAGAGGCCCTCCCCGTCGGCCGCAGCCACAACGTCGTCGTGAACGAGGAGAAGGGCTACGCTGTCGCGGTCGGCGCCTGGCCCCGTCGTAACCTGCCCTGCGACTCCGGCTTGCAGTTCCTCGACCTCGCCGACGTCGCGAACCCGGTGTACCTCGGCTGCGCCGCTGGAGACGGCTACGTCCATGACGCGCAGTGCATTGTGTACCGTGGCCCCGACCTGCAGTTCTGGGGCCGCGATATCTGCTACGGCTACAACGAGGACACGCTGACTATCTACGATGTCACTGATAAGAACACGACCAACATCATCTCGCGCACGTCGTATGAGGGCGCGACGTACACGCATCAGGGCTGGGTGTTCGACCCGAACTGGCAGGACTTCCTGGTGCTTGACGACGAGGTTGATGAGCGGAACAAGACCGGCCCTGCGGCTGATGGCTTCCCTGTCACTTACTTCTGGGACATCAGGAGTCTCCGTAGCCCGAAGCAGACCGGTAACACCTCCCCCCTCTCCAGACATTACCCTAGCCACAGGCCTCAGCTGGGCTCTTTCTCGATATCATGCTGACAAGGAGGACAGGAATCTTCAAGGGCACCGTCCGCAGCGTCGACCACAACCAGTTCATCCACCGCGGGCTGTCATACCAGAGCAACTACGGCGCCGGCCTGCGCATTCTCGACGTCTCCTCCGTCCGCTGGGATCCCACCGCCAAGGGAGTCAAGGAGATCGCCTACTTTGACATCTTCCCCGAGGACGACCACGAGGAGGGTGGTGGGCTGAATAACTACTCGGGGACCTGGAGTCACTACCCTTACTTCAAGAGCGGCTACATCGTCATCAACACTATGGAGCGCGGCGTCTGGGTCGTGAAGCGGTCTAGCCCCTGGTGGTGGCCCTGGTAAGCTGCTGCACCTTTTAGAGAGGTCATGTTTGCTTGGATACATGTGGCTTAGGAAGCGCTTCGATTTCATGTAAATAGTACAGCGACTGCTATCTCTGCCGAGGTAGACATGTTGCTTATGTTGTTGACGTGTTTTGGAAACCTTCGGTTCAAACGCGTGGCTCTTTGCAACTTCAGAACATCAATCAAACCCCGAGAAGTGAACTAAGCCCCGTGTCTAAAATTGTCTAAAGGGCTGCCCAGGAATGACTGGCACATCGGCGAACACTTTGTGCTACTTTCTTTTGACCTCCATTTCATCCGCTCATTCTAAACGATCAAAGTTTGCATTATTAGGTCGGTTCGGTGTTCCCAAAGTTCCTGACATTATCGTTGTGGGGCACACAACACTTCAACCTTCAGCGTCTATACCATCTATCTGTATTCAAAAGCCAGTAGACTTCTATCAACCTTCCAAAGATATCAAACTGCGGTCTACTCGCTCTTGGACACGCTCGTCTGTCTAGGAGAAGCCTCGACAACCTGGCCGTCGTGGATAACCAGATCCCGCTCATCGTAGTCGGAGATGGCATCCTCGATGTACACGTAATCCAGCCCGCGGATCTCGTCCTCCTCAGTCGCGCGGATATGCATGGCAGGGATCTTGTTGATGACAAAGAGTAGGATGCACGAAACGAAGAAGGACCAGGCGGCACAGGTAGTAGCGCCCGCGAGCTGTAGACCCATCTGCCTCCAGTTGCCGTTCCACCAACCGCCCAGGTACGTGTCGCCCGAGACACCATCGAGGGCGGGCACCATCTTGTGTGCGAAAAAGCCCGTCAGGATGTCGCCTACAAATCCGCCGACGCCGTGGATCGCGAAGATGTCGAGGCCGTCGTCGATGCGGAGGAGGTGCTGGTACCGGACGGTGAAGTAGCAGCAGGTCGCTGTCAGGATACCGACGAGCGGGGAGACGTAAACGAGGACTGCGAAAGTCGACAGATCAGTACATATCCAAACGTCTTCAAATGCTCCGGCAACTTACCAAATCCGGCTGCCGGCGTGATACCGACCAGTCCAGAGATAATCCCCGAACAGAACCCAACCAGGCTGAACTTCTTAATAAACAGGTAGTCCAGCAGGACCCAAGTAATTCCGCCGCCGCAGGCAGCGAAGTTGGTGTTGACGACGACGTAGACGGAGCGCAGGCTGAGGTTGGCCGTGCTTGCGCCGTTGAAGGCGAACCAGCCAAACCAGATAAGGATGGTGCCGAGGGTCATCAGCAGCGGGTTGTGAGGCCGGAAGTGCGGCATGCGCTTCTTAGAGGTTACGGCGTTGTCGTCACTGATGCGGGGGCCGAGCATCATGGACCAGGCGAGGGCGCCGAAGCCGCTGGCAATATGGACGGGTCCGGAGCCAGCGAAGTCGTAGAGGCCGAGGTTGAAGAGCCAGCCGCTGGGGTTCCACTCCCAGTACGCGAGGCTGGAACGATCAGCTACACTTCTTGGAATAGAGGCGGGATATTGTGACCTACACATAGTAGACGAAGGTCGTCCAGCAGAGGAGGAAGACCATGCTGGGGAAGAGGCGGCCACGCTCGAGCATCGCTCCGGCCAAGATCATGGCCGTGGCCGTCACGAAGGTAGACCCGAAAGCAGCATCTTATACAAAGGCCAAGTCAGTCTTCTATAACAGCCTGAGAAGAATGTAACCGCAGCCTTACAGAGAATGTCCGGGATATCAGAGTTGGCAAAGGACGGGGACGCGAGCAGGTTGTGGAAGACACCGACGGACAGGTCGCCCAGGATCGGGTTCGTGGTCCGCGATTGGTACAGCGAGGCGCCGTACAGCCAGTACTGCAGGCCGCACGCGGAGGCGCAGAAGAGAGACTGAAGGACCATGGTCAGGGCCGCCTTCCGCCGGTGCATGCCGGCGTAGAGGAAGCCGATGGCCGGGGTGATCTGCCAGCACAGGATCGTGCAGACAAGAACCCAACAGAGATCGCCCTGCGCAGAAGTTCACGTTAGCACGGGAGTTAGATGTCTCACTGCGGGCTGCACTTCACCTTATCGTATGGCGCGTTGACATTGTGCGTGATGGGATTGCCACCCGTCGGGTCGACGGCGTAGTCAGGGAACTCGGTCACGGGGATTACCTCGGCCATGTTGTCAACGGCGATCCGGGTCGAAATTGGTGTTTGAAGTGTTGCCACAAGTAACCACGCGCGCAGAGGCGTCTTGCTTGTCATAAAATACTGGACGACGGCCCGGTCATATCAAATGCCAGCCGGGACGAACCAGATATCTGTGCCGCGTTTAGGAGCGCTTCCCAGCGTCTCGGTCCCGGTGTCACTGCCAATCTTGCTTCTTCCAAACCCCTGGCCGCTATCGTTTGAAGAATACGCAAGTCAGATAAGGTTGGCACCCCCGAGCCCGACGCTGTCTCAAAGTTAAGCATGTCGCGACCGTCTTGGCCTTCATCACCGCGTCGATACAAGATAAGCTGGATACCCCTGATTGGCCTGACGAGGCCCGCGGGAGAGCTTCAGGGAACTGTCTGCCAACCCAAACGAGGAAGTAAAAGGCCGGGGGTACCGTTTATCATGGTAAAAGCCTGGGCACTCAAGGGAGGTGATGAGAGGGAGGATAGGGCGATGGGGGCGTCATAGGTTGTCATTCGTCAAGGCATGCAAGACAAGAGGAACAAACCAATAATTCTTAAGGACTTGGACTATTTGGAGGGATAGGACGACGCACTGCAGCGCAAGCAGTCCTTGCTCCATAGAGTAGATCGTTAGAGTCCCACGGCTTGCGGAAGAAAACAACAGTGAGCAAACCTTCCCCAATATCATTTGATATCAACTTCCCCCTTGCCAGGGACCCCGGTCTATGTCATCTGCAGTGCTGTTGCCTCCGCATACCCAAATGAAGCTGGCACAGCCGGGGGGTTGGTCGTCATCAAGCGGGGTCATCCCGCACAGCGTTCTTATCAGAACCTCATCCTCCTCCATGAGGGGGGGCTGAGACCAGCGCCGGGTAGATTTTACAATTCCGGTTAGGCTGGACACATGTACGAAACTCAAACCTGACACCGTATAATACTTCCCGTTACGGGTGTCCGGTGAGTGGCACACATGCATGGTGTGTGAGAATGTGAGCAGTCCGGCGACTTGCTGCACAGGTTACCGGGCGCATCAAACATCTCATCTTTGGTTGGCTGCCGTCGCTGAACGAGTGAGTACCATGACATCTCGATGTCGGGGTAAATCTGCCAGAAACATACCAGAAGCCCCGACGACAGCGACGACGACAGATGTACTCGCAGATTGACGGGCAGGTTTGATAGACGGCGATGAACTGCGCGAAACCTACTTATTACTAGCTTCTCATCAGAGTTCCGAGTGTACCTGATGCGCTCGTTGTCATTGTGTCACTGCTCCTAGATTTTCCATCCATCTCACCATGCATTTCGCTTCTGACCTTTCGCGCTCCCATGTTGCTCTTTCAGTCCTTGGCATCGCCGTTTTCGCTGGCGGCTTGATCTACCTACTCTCCACCTACTTACTCCACGGTCGCAAGAGATCCCAGCGCGCCGCGTCCCCGGGCCCGACCGCAAGCCCACCCGAGAAGCCCAGCTACGCGAACACGTTCCCGCCCTCTCAGCGGGCCCTCCTCGCCGAGCTCGGGCCGCAGTATGTCGGCGCCGCCGAAGTCGACCTGGCCGCGGTGCCGAAGCCCCTCCTCGGGCTCGGGGCCGACTACCGCACCGCCGACCCGTCCGTATTCAACTTCAGCGGCTTCAGCGTCGCGGACATCCGCTCCCTCGGGGACTTTCCGGACTACGCAACGTTGTCGGGCGTCCCGCTCCCGTCTCCGTTGATGGACTTTGACATCGACAAGGCCGTTCCGCGGCCGTACCGCCCGTTTAGGTGGGCGTATCACCAGACCATGTGTGAGTTCTTCACGGCCGCGGCGCCTTGCTTGTGATATTTCTTACTGACGTTGAGGACGTGAGAAGCACTCACCAAGATGGACTCAGACTTCTGGATCGAGCTTGAGAGCACGTACCGCGAGCGCGTGGCCCAGCGCCGGGATCTGTACGTGAGGCACGGAAGTGCTGTCCTCGACGCTCTGCCGGGCTCGGAGCTGGCTTGCAAGGAACTCATGGAGATGGTGCTGCAGTTTCTGTGCGCTAGGTACCCTAACCAGTTTGAACTCAACGACGGTGGCAGGGTCCTGGTCAACCGCATCCTCGGCACGAGGACTGACCTGGCCCGGACGAAGCCTCTAGTCGTGCTGATCGAGAACGTGCCGGAGGACTTTGGCATCATGCTTCGGGACCTTGAGACCGGGCGGTACTTCCTGCGTGCTGGCATCATCTGTTCCTCTGTGGGATGGAACCTCGCTGAAAAGGTCGGTCAAGGGCTGCCTGGTATTCACAAGGAGGTGCCCGACTATAAGGAGAAGATGGAGTTCAGCATGGACAGGTAAGTCTCAAATGCCCTCAGAAGTATTGATTGATATGAGCGTGGGCCTGACATGATATCCCATCAGGTTCTTCACCAAGATGCCCACGTCGAAGCCCATCCAACGAGGTTCCTGGGGCCTCGAAAAAGGCCAGCCGCTGTACCTCCCGGCAGACGACCCAGACTTCGCACATCGCCAAGTCCAGGACCCAGACCTGACTCCCAACGACGTCCACCTACGCGTCGACTGGCAGACGCTGCGCCGCCTTCCGCTCTCCGGTGCGGTCGTGTTCAATTTCAAAGCGCTATTCACGCCGCTGACAGAGCTGGCGGACGAGCCGTACGTGCCGTCGCTGGTTCTCAAGGTTCTGAACGAGGGCAAGGAGAACATTCTGAAGTACAAGGGCACCTGGCACGTCGAGCACGTTGCGAAGCCCGCGCTGGAGGAGTATGAGAGGCGACAAATTGAGAGCGGTGGGATTGAGAAGGACTGGACGCCGCATACCTTGGCTGAGGCGCCGTTCTTCCCTGGGTGGGAGAGGAAGTGGACGGTATCATGAGACTCAGAGGTGTTTAGACACACGCATTATCCACGAACGTAATGTTACTTTGATGACTTGAAGCGACGTCTCCCCCAGATCGTCACGTGTGGTTCAATGACACAAGAATCATCTGGTGATACTGAGTCAACCTGTCATGAATTGAACAAGACGTCTGAGATGAGTGTTGGAAAAGGGGCAGATGGCAGGAGTGGGAGGCATCTGCCATCCAGAAAACGCTTATCTCTGGGCCCCGGCACTCATCCCGGGACGGGGCAGATAAAGACACGCGGTGGAGGCCGTTATTGGTTCGGATGCCTGCATAATGCGGGGTAAAGCAGGGAAGATCGCCTCGTATCCTAGTCTGGAATCCCCTGGACACCACATACATTAGGTCGGGCAGCCTTATCGCCGAAAGATTGGAGGTTCGCGGCTTTGCGGGATCTCGGGATGTTGACTTTGGACGTGTTGATAGGTTATGTGTTGTCGAGATAGTTGCGTGAGGTTGATGTATGAGCAACTCTACCTAGGTACGTTGGTTGTCCAAGTCTCAAGTCTCCTTTCACGACTCTCTTTTTTATGGACAGCCAGGATCTTCCACTCTATCTCCGTAATCTTGGCGTGGAGAGAGCGGCTACCGTTATCCGCTGTAAGTCGGATCCCCCGGGTCACTGGATCCCTTTGACTCTCAAACAGCGTTGACGGGTGCTACGTCCAACAAGTCATGAGACTCTCTGTCGAAACCAGGGAGCCAGCGAGAAGAGCTCTCTCATCCACTGGCAAAGTTGGACCGCAGTAGCCTGCAGCACTAAGCGAAGACGAACGGGAACTAGGAATCTGGCAAACAAGGATGACACCTCAAAACGCGGGCCCAATCATGGCAGCCGTGGGCTTATCATCGGCCAGACGGGGATACGCTCAGCTAAACTTACGCGTCATTGGGTATCTTTCCCCCGCGTTTTGATGCTCCCGGCCGCGATCGGTGAGACCTGCTATTGCCCCCCGTGAGAGATGAGCAACTTTGCTGGATCAACAGCCGAAACTCGCTCCAACTCACTCAGCAATCGACTCATTGTCGTCCTATTTTCTGGTTTTCTCAGTTGAATCTCAGTTGATCGGGACTTCGGACCCTGTCTCCTCCACAGAGCGCCCAGACATTTAAAACCCCATTCATTCCAGGGTTCAATGACACCCCCCAAGAACCCGAAAGCGGCATCAAAAACCAGAGCCGGTCTGACCCCTCGATCGAGGTCGGGCTGCGTGACCTGCAAGGCCAAACACGTACGTTCCCGCCCCGTCGCGCGATCGCCTGCCATTTCCCCGTGATGAAGTGAAAGATGCTCAACCTGTTCAGTTCTGCCAGCAGTCCAAGCGGTCGCTGACTCCCACCGGCCACAGCTGAAATGCGACGAGACGAGGCCCGTCTGCCAGCAGTGCTCGAGGAAGGGGATCAAGTGCGGCGGGTATGCTCAGGGACTGAGATGGTCATTTAAGCACCAGCCCGCGCTCCAGAGTCTGTCATTTGAGGACTACAATCCGACACCGCCATCTCCAGAGAGGCCGACAACGACAGTACCCAAGCAAACAGCCCGTGTCACGAAAGAGAGGGCAACAGGGTCGTCCGATAAGCGTCGCTCGAGGCATCGGAGCTCCGTATCATCATCGTCGTCTTCGTCTGTAGTAACAGTAGCCATCGCCCGCAGCGCCGAAGAGCCACGAGAAGATGGAAATCAACCCGATTCAGGGCCGCTAGACTGCGACTTCGACCTATCCAGGTCATCGCCAGGGACCTCCCCGCGCCGACCGTCGTCGACGAACTCTTCGATGCAGACCGCCCACTCGCCCGCCGCAGCCATCGACGCGGGCTACCAGCTCACGATTGGCCTGACCGACACGTCGTCGGCCTTCATCATCAACTGGTTCGAGCAGGTCTGCCCCGCCTGGTCGGGCTTCGACGGCGCCGCGAACCCGAACCGCAAGATCGCCGTCGACCTCTGGCGCACCTCGGCCACCGTCTGCAGCGCGCTCGAAAGCATGTCGGCCGCGTTCCTCGCCTCCCGGCTGCCCAGCATGCGCCAACCTGCCCTCCGGCTCATGCAGCGCGCCGCCGGCTTCGTCCAGGCGGAGCTCGAGGTCGTCAAGGCCTGCGGCAGCGGCGGCGCCATTCCGACGGGAGTCCTGTTCTCGCTCTTCTGCCTGGGCACGACCGTCTGCTGGGTCGACCCGCGCGGCTTCGGGATCCCGTTCCTCCGGGAGGCGCGGTCCCTGATCCGCCGGCTCAACGCCCGGTCCGTCGGCCTCAGCGGCTCTGGGTCTGACATGCTGGCGTTCTTCAACAAGAGCCTGGCGTACTGCGAGATGCTCCTCGCCGTCGTCCGCGACGACGAGCCGCTCTACCCCCAGGATGCCGAGGACGCGGCCGCGGACCAGATGCTGCCGCTTGTCGCGGAGCGCTCACCGCACCCCTGGACGGGGGTGTCCCTGGTGACGACGCGCCTGTTCGCCGAGTGCATACGGCTCTGCCGCGGCTTCCGGCACCGGATGAGGCAGGGGATAGACCCCCAGCGGTACTTCTCGTCCGCGCTGCAGGACCTGATCGTGGCCCAGCGGCTCGAGGAGCAGCTCCTCGAGCTCGAGTTCCCTCCCGAAAGCCCCGACGTCGACACGGGCGACTTCTCGACGCCGGGGTCCCACCTCGCGAGGGTGGCAGAGGCCTACAGGCTCTCCTCGCTGCTGCACCTCTACCAGACGTTCCCGGACCTCGTCTCGCTGCGGCTGCCGACCGAGTCGCCGGTCACCGAGAGCGGCTCCGTCCCGTGGGACGAGTGGATCGTGCCCCTGGCCCTCCGTCTCGTCAAGGTCCTGGAGCACATACCCACGACGTCCGGGACCCGCGTCATCCAGCCGCTGCTCTACATCTCGGCCAGCACGGGGCTGCGGAGCGACGCCTCGACGGCCTCGGACGCGATGGGCCTCTTCGGGTCCCTCCAGCATGACCTGATGGGCGGCGGCGTGGTCAGCCCGCCGCCGCTCCTGGACTCGCACAACCTGTCGCTGTACATCAGCCAGATGGCGTCCGCGCAGGTGCATGAGGAACCTATCAGTAACCTCTCCGTCGACGTGAGCAGCGCGCGGCACTTCATAATGAGGCGGCTGGGCGTCCTCGAGAGCAGCCTGCCGCCGACCCCTGTCTTGGTGGCCAAGGACCTCGTCCAGGCCATCTGGAGGGCGTACGACGGCGAGATTGGGACGCCTACAGTGCACTGGATTGACGTGATGGAGGACAACAACTTGCGATCATTGTTTGGGTGATGATTACATACATACTCGTGTGTAGGGCTCCGAGTCATTCGTTGAAGTCACCTACACGGACGGAGGAGGTGATCTTTGCTCTAATGACACCCAAATGTCACAGATCTCATGGTTAGATGAAATCAAGCGTTATGAAGACTTCAAAGATTGGCAGATCATGTCATTTAACAGCATTTATTGATCGCTATTGCACCACTACTGGCCAACTTCCAGTTCGCCCCAAATCTACGGCCTAAAAGTCGCTCTTCTTGCGCTGGCCGACGTAAAAGGCCAGACCGTAGTCGCTCGTCGTAAAGGTGATCGTGGAGCCCTTGGGGAAGTGGAAGACGTCGCCGGGTCCGGCGATAACCTTCTGGCCAGTCTCGTCGGATATCGTGTAGTCGCCCTCGAGGATGATCTTCATCTCGTCGTACTTGTAGGTGTATGTGAGGGGCTCGCCCTTGGTGAGGCGGAAGAGTCCCGACGAGATGGGCTTCTCGGCATTGGTCTCGTCGCTGGAGAAGACGTCGCCGAGGTAGGCGTTGTCGCCCGCCAGGAGGGGGATGTTGAAGGTGGACTGGGCCTTGGAGTAGTGCTGGAACGCGGCCATTTTGGAGATGAGTGTGGTGTTGCTGGTAGAAGGCTCTTGTTGATGTACTGATTGGTGCGAGGAGCGAGATCAGAGAGCTGTGACTGTAACTTCAAACTGTGAAGGCATGCGAAACTGTGGTTTGGTACCCTATGATGAGAATGGCACGTCAGCTCTTCCATATTTATCGTCTATGTGCTCTCAACTGTACACTGGTGTAGCTTTGGCTCTCGGATGTTTCTCTTCAAAGCGGTAGTTCAGCAGAGTTCGGGAAATCCAGCAATCGATAGGGTCTAATTTCCTCTTACGGACAACTCTTCCGGTCCACCTCCGGACGGTTTGTCTGTGGGGAACCGGGCTCCCCATGGCCCGCCGATCTCGCGGGGACAGACAAGACCAAACTGGAGCAGAGATACGGGCGCGCTGCGTCCGGGACACGGGACTCTTTGTGGTTAGTGTCACAGAAGAGAGCCGTTACAGACTGATAATGTCACTTATCTTTCTCTCCTGTTATCTTTCCAACTTCCTGCCATCAGAACAACATGAACCTCCATATCAACCATCCATGCCACATGTCAATCCCCCGCATGCTCAGACTCCTGGCTTCGTTTCATAGCGTGACTTCATCGCATTTCTCTGCTCCATCATGGCCATTCTAAGAATGGACGCCCTCACACCCGAAGCGTGGAAGCTTCTCCTCGGCCTCTTCGCCCTCCTCTCCGCCGCCGCTCTATCCTGCTCCGCCGGGCTCTTCCGCTCAAGGAAACCTTCGATATCCAGCCCAAAGGCCAAGACCGCCAGCAATGGAAAGCCAAAAGACGAGCTATACAGGATGCCCGTCCCGACCCCGTACCCGGACTGGTCCATAGAGACGACGAAGCCACTCCCTTACCGCGCGTTCCGCTACGGCCCCAAGTACCACGTCACGATGGGCCTGCGGACCGTCCAGCCCGAGGACTGGATCGAGCTGGACAACCACTACCCAAAGTACCACGCCGACAAGGCCGCCCGCATCCGGGACCGCGGGGCCAAGTGCGTCGCCACGCAGCCCGAGGCCTACCCGGCGGCCATGGAGTTCCTCGACGAGCTGGCCCGGTACCTCCCCGCGCGGTACCCGACGCTGTTCCGGCGCACCGCCGTCGGCATCGACAACCTCTGGTCCGGCGAGTCGTTCGACCTGACGCAGACGCCGCTCGCCGAGGACCCGATGGCCATCGCCGCGCGTCTGGTCCAGGACGACCTGGCCATCATGCTCGAGCGGCCGGACGGGTCGTACCACCTCCTCGCGGGGGCCATCTGCCTCGCCGGGTTCTGGCGCCTCGGCGACAAGCTCGGCATGTCGCTCGACGAGATCCACACGTCGGGCGACGTGCCGCACTACCGCGAGCGGCTGCGCTCCGGGATGAACGGCTTCTTCCGCCGGCTGCGCTGCGACCAGGTCTACGCGCGCAACAACTACTTCGTCCAGGTCGACGACGCGCTGGCCTGGAGCTGGAGCATCGGCGGCGAGGACGAGCCGGCCGTCGTCGGCTGGGCCACGGCCGAGAAGGACCGCGCCGTCGAGCATCATCATTTTCGCTCCGAGAGGCAGACGCTGCGCCGCCTGCCCCGCACGCGCGCCGTCGTGTTCACGATCCGGACGTACTTCCACCCTCTCACGGAGCTGGCTGCGGAAGATTACGTCCCCGGACGGCTGGCGAGCGCGATCCGCAGCTGGGATGATACGGTGGCCAACTACAAGGGCCGAGAGAAGTACGGCGAGGTCCTGCTGGAGTACCTGGACAGGGAGCACCAGAAGCAGCTGGACAGGGGCTTGGACATGGAGAAGGAGGACGAAGTTCGCAAGTACCCGTGGTGAGAGGCAGCATGTCAGGAATGATGACACCAGTCTAAGAGCTACCTAGAGAGAGGGCATGTTTAATTAAACGTGTTTGAATTGGGCGGGCATTCATATCGTCATTTCGTTATATACCTCTTGATTTGTGCCTTTCATGATGCGGTCCCATCTATCCATGACCCCTTTAACAGCGAATATTGAAGTGATCAAAGTAGACCTGCGTCACCGCACCGACCTCGTGGCACGAAAGGCTCCCGACCGCCGTCCGATTGCAGTCTCCACCCGAGAAGAAGTTGATCGTGCAGTTACACCCATCCACCTGGTCCGCCACGATGCCGCACGCCCCGTTGACCGCCGGGAAGCACCTGCTCATGCCATGCTCGCTCTGGTTGCCCCGGTTCAGGTGCTGCCCGGTGCATCTGTCGACCTGGCCGGTGCCTAGGTATGCCGATGCTTCGCAGTAGACAGCCAGGGAGGAGTGGGCTAGAGACGCGATGGAGATGAGGATCGTTTGCTTCATGGTCGGTGTGGATCGTGGAGTACGGTCTTGGACGGTGGACTAGGGGCATGTGGTCAGCGATTGTGTTCTTGTGTGAAGCCAACTTGAAGAAGTCCTACATTTCAACAAGGACAAGTGTACATATAGAGTCGAAGGGTGAAGTTGGCAGGTCTTCAAAATCAGTTAATGGTCGTAGCATTCGAACATGAACACCCCAAGACTCTTATATCTGCCTTGGACGATCCTTGGGTGCTGGTCATCTTGCTTCTCTGTCCCACGAGCAAACAAATCCATCCGAGTGACAGCACGTTCTACGAGGCCTGCGCGTCGCCTATATGCACCTTCCGAAGGCGTCCGGTGACCTTGAGAGGTGGCACATCCACGCAGGCAGGCTCGTGGTATTCCTTCAAACTCGGAGGCAGCCACGCGTCGGAGGTCGTTAGGCGCCGTTGCTCCGGGAGACCGGCAAACAAATCTCTACACAAGAGACCGAGCCAGCTAGAGGCTGGAGTCAGAGAGCATAACTATCGGATCACCTGGGTGCCCTCTCCACGTGCAACCCCCATCTCGATTCCGCTCAAAGATCAGACCATGCGCTGGCCGGGTAGGGCTGAGCCGCACGGGGCTTGCGACCTGAAGAACATGTGTCTTCGGCATGGCCGGGACCGGAAAGGGGACGGAGGGGTAGTTGGTGTCGTACATGTTGCCTGGTGACGTGACCCCATAATAGCCCGTGTGTTATTCGAGGGTCGGCAGCTGCGGCTCTCCTGCGGAGCATGTCGGGACACTGTAGGTGGTGGAGGGAGCCAACGAGTATGACCCGGCGGTTCCTCGACGTGAGCATCAATATAGATAGATATTGTATATAGTTGTAGGAGTACCTAGTCTTGCAAGGCTTTGCGCATCTTCGCCTTGACCTGATCTATCTGGGCCGCAATCCCATCGTTAACATATCCTTTCACCGTCCCGGCAAGGTTGTCTTCGAGCCATTTAGTCATGTACTCTTTCATCAGATCTCCCATGTTGTCCTTGACCCAGTCCTCTACCTCGTCACAAATGTCCGGCATCTGCTTCCCGAGCTTCTCGCACTCGTCGTCGAGCTCGCCGGTGTGAACAAGCAACGACTCGATGTTCTCCTCCGTTTCGACTTGACGGTTCTCCAAGTCACAGCAGGTGTCTTCTACCTCGTCGTGCCGCCCCTCGAGTTCCTTGTTTCGCTTCCGAAGTTCCTCGACATCCGCTTGGAGCTGTTGAATTTGTTGGTGTTGCCGTTCGAGTAGAAGCATCAACCTGCTTTCGGAGCATTCCAGGTCCGAGAGGTGACGTTGAGGCTTTTCCTCTAGCCCTTGGATGTTTCTCGTAGACGTCGTCGTTGTGTAAACGGCAGCAAATGAACGTGTTGAATGCGATCTCTTAAGAGGCGGGTATAAGTCGGTGTCTTCGCTCCCGCAGTGCAACGCTCGCTTGGAACTATTCGACACGTTGTGGCGTGGTTTGCTGTCGCGATACTCTGGCAAGGCGCGGTCGCCGCTGGGGCTTGCGACATGCACAGCTCCGATCTTTACGGTGACCCTTGGCTGCTGTCCCTCACTCAAGCACTCCTCGTACTGCGGGGGCGGATCTTGGTGACGCGGGACGGTCTCAAAGGCAACCGTGGAAGCACAGGACTCGGTGGATGCTGGTGAAACTGATCTTTTGTCTTCCTTATTTACCAGAGAGCTACGATCTCCGTCTTCGATCGTGAACACAACGCCACCTCTTCCATTATACAGCCTACGAAGGTCCACCATACGGTGATACGGATTGAGCTGGGCTGCCGTCAGATTCGAGAATCGTCGAACAGCCTCCAGCAACGTCTGCAACTTCGTCATCGGCATGATATTGTGTCGAAAGTAGAGGGAAAACAACGACGTGGTCGCTAGCGCGGTGGCGGAACTAAAAGGATGCCTCATCGGACTGTCGGGGACTTTATCGGGAGTGAAACCGGTCGGAACAACGAGCTGAGCATGGGCGTCGCTGTGAAGCTGGAACTGGAGGCGAGTCACATGGCGGTTGCCGCCCAGTCGCTGGCGAACACGTTCGATGCAAGGCGGGCATTGGTCGCTCGTGTCGCTGGTATCACATGTTGAAAACTGCAGCGAAGCGATGGAGTCGGGCGTGACTTGTATATAAATGATAGTTTTATTGGAGACACTATCGGTGATCGGAATGCTCAGACGGAATAGAACCGAGGTTGACGGGTGATGAATGATGCTGAGTTTGAGGGGTTGGTCGATGAAGTCGGGCTGCCGTACATTTTCGTCTTCTCGTACCGCAAAGACGGTGTGAACAACTCGTCCGTCTCCGCCGGTCATATCGTAATCGTTCGTGTTCAACTCGCTAGATGTGCACGTGTAGAACGTAGGGAGCAGAAGTCAGCTGGTCGGGGACTTACCGCGGTCATGACGCTTTCCTCTCCTCCCTCTTGGTGCAAGTCCGTCGCGACTCGATGAACGAGACGGGTCCCAGCGTGATCCCGATCCTACTCGGGGTGCATTGAGGGCTCTGGCGCAAGCAGTAGAATGACTGGAGCGACGGGTGACAGATCCAAGGGTGAAGCCACGAAGCTCACAGGTTGGATGGTTCCGGCGGGATTCCAGTCCTACTTGCGCAAAGAGTCAGGCAAGCAGCCAGGAGCAGTCGAATGATCGGGGCGATGGGACAGGGTCTTCTCAACGAGAGCGCGCGCGCAAGACGAGGGATGGATTGGAGGCGATCTTGACGTGACTGATGTTGATGTGGACGAATTGAGGTCAATAGGTATCCGTAGATGGTGATGGAGAAGGACGGATGCGCTGTTGGGGAAACAGAAAGTCGGGGGGCTGGCGTGGTTTGCGACCCACAAGGGCGGTGAGGTCTCCCATTCCACGTGACCTGGCAGAAACTCCTGACTCCCCTATAGTCAGGTGACCACATGATTGGTTGGCTCGCGTCGTGACAGTCAGCACAAAACTGCTGGCACCGCTGCACTACAAACCACCTAGGTACAAGTACCTCTAGACAGCGTATTCTAGAGTTAACTCCCCCGCGAACCCAGAACCCATGATCTCTGGAAGGAAGTCTGCACTCGTACCGAATGACACGTACTTGCCTATCCTCAATTCTCACAATCGCATTACTGCACTTGGCCTACGTTTGTGCGGCATGGTCGTTGAGCATGCGCCCCGTGAAACAAGCTGGGCGGAGCTGGGTAGTAATAGTAAGTAGTTTCAGCAGCATAGGGAAGAACGATGTACTCAACGACGAGCAAGACATATCTCCCGAGGGAACTCAATTGCTTCTACTTCTCCTTTTCAGAAATTATTTTTTAAAAAAGCTGCTATTCATTTTGACCGTGCAATTCTAAGAAAGTAAGCCAGCCGACAGTAGGAGTGGTGTCAATTATCATCCTATACTGTACTCATCTGAACCTGCCACCGGACTACAGAACCTCATTTGCGAGCTTTTTCTCAAGGGAAAAATGAAGACTTGATTCCTAACCTAATGCAATTTCTCAGAGCTGATAGGTACTGTAGTGACGCGACGCGACGCGGTTTGTAATTTCCCAGTCGGGAAAGTCAGGTTCGGGGAGTCCGCACGCAGATGAGTAGTAGTTTGGACTTGAGTCTTGATCATATTCAAGCTGCAAGTCAATATTAATAGACCGGATGGTTCTACCAAAGACCCCAAAAAAACAGATTCCAGTCTCTCAGCTCATCTAGGTAGTCAAGGTATTTCGGACGTCTTGTACCGAGAAATTCAGAAAAATAACAAAAGAAAGCTGAGTCTCGTGAGCGAGAATAGACTGTTGGCGTCTAGGAAGACCCGTATGATAGCTAATGAGGCTAAGTGAGCCCACGTCTCGATTGAGGGACAATCGTTCCGAGACAGATGCATGCGAGCCACACAGGATACTTGGTATGAGGCTCTTGTTTAACAGACGCAGAGAATCGCCGCCTCTCAGCTAAGCTCTTCTATACTCACGGTCGTAAAGCGCGTGTAACTCGGGCCGTACCTAATTTCACAGGGACTCACTTTCGTGAATGGAGAGTAGTCTGCTCATGAGAACTGTAACTTGCCAGTGTTGGTCAAGTGGTATTTCAGTGTCGCAACAACTCGTGGCAGCTCTCACTGAGTCTCAAATAGCCTCTGCAAAGTTGTCACTCGACGCATGATGTTTACCTTCTTCGGGCTAAGTTCGCCCGGAATAGGGGAGAGCCGGTGTCGACGTTTTTTGACAAGCAGTCAATGTACCTAGGTTGCAACCGGAAGCTGTGAAGTCCCATTGCCATTCAAAATCTCGTTGGCTTCACTCAGTTGTGGCTCATGTTGTATCATCAGATCGATGAATCCATCGTTCGAGTTGAGGGAGATTGACATTGTGGAATACGGAACTTCAACACTGGTTCCTAGTTTGCTTCCCCACATACAGCTGACATGCATAGCCGGAATCCGTTATCCACCCACAATCACGTCAAAAGACGCAATGCTGTTGTTGGCCGGGTGTGTTGTCCGCGGGCTGTCATTGCGTGCCCATCCAATCAGATGACGTCACAAGATAAGACGAGGAGACACTGCGGGCAAGCTGCGGCGACGAGATACTGATATTAGTTGAAGATCGCTCTCCCAAATCAGCGAAACAAGACAATCCCAACGTATCTAATATCAGAAAACAGAGGGAACCCCCCAAAGAAGCCACCATGTCCGAGCCACCCCAAAAGTCCTACCTCATCCTCGGCGCAGGCGTCTTCGGCGCCTCCACGGCGCTGCACCTGATCCGCTCCGACCCCCGCGCCGCCGTCACCCTCGTCGACCGCAGCGCCCTCGACGCGCCGGTCCGCGTGGCCGCCTCCTGGGACTGGAACAAGGTCGTGCGCGCCGACTACGCGGACCTCGACTACATGCGCCTCGCGATCGAGGCGCGGGCCCTCTGGGCCGCCGACCCGCTGTGGCGGGAGTGGTACCACGAGAGCGGCGCGTACTGGGTCTCGACGACGGACTTCTCGCGGCGGGTGCTGGAGAACTACCGCCGCCTCGGGGTGGAGTCCGGGCTGTCCGGGATGCCCGTCGACGAGGCGAGGGGGCAGTACGGGGGCGTGTTCGGGGACGGGGATTATGCTGGCGTGAAGGAGGTTTTCGTTAACAAGAACAGCGGATGGGGCGAGGCGAAGGAGGCGTTGAGCGCAACGATCGAGGAGGTCGTCCGGCTTGGGGTGAAGTATGTGCAGGCCGAAGTCGTAAAGCTAGAGTTTGACGCCGAGGGCGCGACGACGGGCGTCGTCACGGCTTCCGGGGAGCACATCACTGCCTCGACGGTCATTCTCTCTACGGGGGCGTACACGGCTCAGCTGCTTCTAGACAGCGCATCCGATCGTCCAGAGCTCCACGCTGGTGACAGATTCGTCGCGGCCGCCGTCACCGAGGGCTACGCGCCCGTCTCGGACGCGAAGCTCTACGACGGACCGGTCGGCATCTCGGGCGTGCCGCCGGAGCGAGGCAAGTCAAGTATACGCCGGGAGCTTGAGAAAAACGAAAAAAAGGCTGACCACCCGTCTCAAATAGGCGCCACCAACGGAAGCGTGCCTCACTCAAAAGACAAGACGCTCAAGTTCTGGGGCCAGACGATCTACAGAAACACCCAGCCGCACCCGAGCGGCACGCCGGTCTCCAGGCCTCCCCAAGAACCCGACTACGCGCAGTTCGACGTCCCGGCCTCGCTGAGGGAGGACGTCGACTTGGCCGGGAAGAGCATCTACGGCAATCTGAGCGAGGACTTCAAGGTGGAGAAGTACCGCATGTGCTGGTTCGTTACCACGCTTCTTTCAAGAGCCTTTCTTTAACAAAAGACTCCTTTCGACTGACACCATCCACAGGGAGGCAGTATCGCCCAGCGAGGACTTTATCATCTCGCCACACTCCGGGAGCAAGAACCTCTACGTCGCGACGATCGGGTCCTTCCACGGCTGGAAGTTCCTCCCGGTGCTGGGCAAGTACGTCGTGCAGATGCTCCAGGGGACGCTGGACGAGCACCTGGCGAGGAAGTGGGCGTGGGACAAGCCGCTGCCTGAGCCAACTCACAGCGCGTGGCCGAGAAAGGAGCTCGCCGACTTGAAGTGACGATGATGATGTGTTTGACGAGGGGGGTGGGGGTTGGGCTCTTCGATTTGTTGTCTGAAGAAGCCTCGAGCCCGTCAAGCGAGAGGATTTGGCTAGTTGGCTTTTTTTCTTTCTTGACTGGTGCCTGAATCTTCAAGATGCTGTTTGATTGCCAGAAGTCTCCGGCCCCTTCATCCACGAACCGGGCATCCAAGGTTGCTGATGGCCACATACATTATCCAGTCCCAGCGAGGAAAGACCTCTTTATACTTGACTACGAAACCTTCGTTTGCAACTCACGTCATGTACTGAAATCACCACCTCCACGACGCTGCTCATCTCAGAAGTACCCTAAAGCACTCTCAACGAGAAATCTCATCGTTGCTTTTACCTACTCCTCGTTGAGGTCTTGCCGGATCCCCCCATCCAAGTCGAAAGAACCCCCGCCAGCGCCACGTAGAACGCTCCGGCCGTGTACGCCGTCCCCCACTCGCCGTCCCCCACTCGCCGTGCACCACCCTCGTGCCCAGAACCACGACGAGGAGCACGGCGGCAGCAGCAAAGCACCTCGCAGCGGCGGCGGCCTCAGGCCGGTCCTCCGGCCAGACGACCCGGTACCCCCTGAACTTCATCCCGGCCACGTCGTTGGCGTACCCGCGTCTGCGATGGCACCGGAGATCGAAATGAAGCGCGCTGAAATTCATCAACGTAATTTCTTAGCTGAAAACAGTCCTCCCGGGTTTGTACTGCCCTGTATGGCATGGAAGAAAGAGAACCGGAAAGAATAAGAGAAGCACCCACCCTGAGGAGTAGACGGTCTCGTTCACGAGAAGCGAGTTCCCCGCTGCCAGCCGGGGATGCTCCAGCGCCATCGACCACAGCGGCGCGGCCTCCAGCTTCTCGATCCGTTCCAGCCTGCCCATCTGCTCTTCTATGCCGCAGGAGTCCCCTTCCTCCCAGTCGATGGCTGAATCCCACCAGGTGCAAGGGGACCGGTGCTCGACCTTCCCCGCGACGGCGTCGTGGAAGCAGTGATCCGGTTCGTCGTCCCCGTAAGGCCCACTGGGACGTGGTATGTCTCCGTAGGCCTCCGCCGCCTGCCGCAAGCTCGCGATCTCTCCCTTGACGTCGACGGGCCTGGCCATACCGCACAGCTCGCCCTCGCGCGTGGGACTCGGCCCGAGGATTCGGATCTGGAGGAAGAGAAGGAGTAATTAGCCAAATCAGCTCTCTCTAGCCTTCGGATGATCTCCCAACGTTTCGGGACATCAAGCTGATCTTTGGGGGAGCCGCACGTCAACTAATTCCACCTCCCCCCTCCCCAGCCATCGCTTCCACCAGCCCAGCAATGTATTCACCCCCCGACACTCGTCCATCTTGTCCCGCATCGCCTGCCACCGGTACTCCTCGTCGGCATCGACACGGAACGACACGGGGACGATCCTGCTATCGTCCAGCCGGCGGCCGGTGCAGACCAACACGCACAAGCGGTCGCCTTCCACGGCGGTGAAGAGCGGGCCAAGCACGCCCTCCATCTTCTCCGTCCACCTTGCCCCTGAGTCGGTCACCGTCGGCTGCGCCGTGTCGACCGCCGCTGGCGGCGCCGTCTTCCTCCGCCTCGCGGCCGTCGACGCATCTCGGGAAGGCATCGCGGGTCGCAGGTCAGTCTCGTAGTTGTCCCCTCCGTCTTCGGCCATCGAAAGCCGCGGCGAGTAGCGAGGCAGCGTGTCCGGGGGAGGAGCCGCGGCCTGGAGGTACCTGTCGACAAGCCTCCTGACCGGATTCGACCTCGCCAGGTGCTCGGCCCGGCCCTGTCCGTTGCACCGTGGGCAGTCGAGAACCGCACGCTGGCCGTGCTGGCGCTCTTCGTCGTCGAGGTTGCGTCCTCCATGCCGCCGCGCAGCTCGATCGGGGCTCTGGAGCGGTTTTGGCTCGGGCTCGCCCATTGCTGTCGATCAGAGGTTTTCACTTTGAAATTTGGCCGTGGGGATTGGCACTGAGACTATGATAGCGAGCCGCGAGAGGCTGGTCAGGTAGTTAATTAGATGGCAGATCGTCGTCTCCAACACCGATTTGAAACCAGGCTGCTGCAGCTGCGAGAATACTGCCGTCCACCTTGAATCAGACATCACCGCGTCGCGTTGGCAGGGCCGCGACGAGCAAGACCGGTCTCCCCATTGGACCGACGTCGTCGCGGCATGGTAGGCTCGGAGATCGGGAGACGTGAAAGGTGTTTGGGTTGGACGCAAAACAACGGACAAGGGAAAATAGAATCTCACAGCTTTGCCAGCACATCACAGAATCATGCCGTTGCATCTACAGAGATACTTGTTATATTTATTCTCGACGGCGTCTCCTGAGGTTGCCGGACCTTCAAACGCTGAGTAGGGGAGCGTCGCTAGAGCTATTTACATTACATAATTACGGAAAACTTTGCGCTGGGTTGAAACTTTTCTTCTGGTTGTACAAGTAGTTCGAACTTTCGGTGGTGGTGTTCCCCAACAGACTGTTGGAGCGGTGGGGGATGGTGGTGGTGGTGCCCTAGGAGGCGCGTCTTGGCTTTCCGTGATGATTTCCTCGTCAAGTCTCATCTTACTCACTTCGTTCGCTGCATCGGCAGAGTCTTCGGCGGCCATTTCTGACTGCTTCCGCAGTGTCACACATGTCCGTTCGCCTCTGGAGTCGTTGCTGGAAAGGCTGGCCCTTTCAGGAACACCAAGATTCACTCCCGAGACTGTCAGGGTCACTAGGTAGTCAATCCTGTCAGGGTCGATGGTGGGCTGTCCCAGTGGTTGCCGGCTTCTCGTGGTCGATCCAGCTGAGCGTCGCACAACAAATAAAAAAATAACCATCGTGTGCGACCCCTGAGAGTGGTGACAACACCGCGCAGGAAGCCGAAAGCAAAAAAAAGGCGACCGCATCGAGATCCGAGCGGGGTCTGAACCCGTGGCCAATTGGGAGCAACCAGCTGCGGAGTTCCGGGTACCCGAACGCCGCCTCGGTGTATGACACTGGGGCCCGGTCCAAGAATCGCCGTTCCCGGGTCGCTGACTGCATAATCCCTGTCACGAGGCATGTCGTCGTCGTCGGCGTCGTCAACTGGGGAAGGGCCGCCCGGTGTCACGTTGACAGACGGCGTCGCCTCTCCCCCCGCGGTATTGGCAGTGGCTGCCCTGTGTGGCGGGTGCTTCATCGGTTGTCGAGCGCCCGGAAGATGGTGGTGTTCCTGACGTAGCATTCCTCGTCCTGGACCCGGCACCCGAGGGCCAAGCGAGCGGTGCGCTCGTCGCCGTAGCCCTGCATGTCAGCGATGATGCGGGCCGCGGCGTTGCAGGACATCTCATGGGGAGACGCGGCCGGGGGGCGATGAGGTTCTGGGGGCGCCGGGCGGGGCGGCGTCTGAATCGCTCTCTCATGATAGGCGGCAGGTTTTGCTTCTCTCACAGCGGATGCAGGCGGAGGAGGAGGGGCAGGAGCTGGCTGCTGCTGTGTCACGTGGTCGAGGCTGGCGTTGGCGAGCATCGTGAGCTTATCAAGTGGTGAGGCCTGCTGGACGTCCGGCGTGGGTGTTAGGGTCAGCGCCGGCGGCAGCATCGATTCCGCATACTTCCTCTTGGCGGTGTTCCCATCGCCCTCGGCATCGAACCTTGCGCTACTGAAGTGCTCTTGCAGCGGCGGCAGCTGGGTCGGGGCCGGCAACGGCTCGAGGACGACGGGCGTGCTCAGTATGGGAGGCAGCGTGGCGGGAAATGACGCGGCGGGCGAGCCAGTCCTGCCATTCTCGTCGTCGAAGGAGCGCAGGTAGGCCTCGACCTGGTCGGCGGAGACGCCCCTACTGGCGAGCAGGGCCTTCAAGCGGGCATTCTCGATGGACACGTCGCGGGCGGCCCTCTGCATCTGCACCGATGCCTCGATCCCACGTTTCTCGTACTCCTGAACCTTACGCTGGAGCTCGTCCACGAACTCCTTGTGGCGGGCGCGGGATCGTCGCTGGTTGTCGCGGATTCGGATGGCGTTTGCGGACTTATCCGTCTGGAGCTGTTCCTCGGGGGAGATGTTAGCCGGGACGGAGGAGGAAGAAGGACGGAGGGTAGGACGGGAAAAAACAGAAAGGTGATTCAATAGGACATCGATGACGATGGATTGACTCGACTCACCCGTCCACGTTTGGTCTTTTTGGCCTGGGGGCCAAAGAGATCCGCGTAGTCCTGCTCATCCGACATTGGGAAAATCGAGATTGAGGCAGGCATCCACCGTCCTGCCCCGTTGCCTGGAAATTTTAGACCGTCCGCGGATTCGGTAAGAGAGATGCGAAGACAGACATTCGCAGAGGCGGTCAGGGCGAGGACGGGATGCAGTTTGTCGGTGAACGGAATGGAGGAGGAGGAGGAGGAGGTAGACGATGCAGGAGGGAGAGAGAGGGTGTGTCGAGTGACAGAAAACAAAAATAAAAAAAACACCACCTTTTTTTTCTGGTTGGAGGGATTTTGCTGGTGGTTGGGTTCCCGGTGACAAACAAGAGTTGAGAAAAAAGCACGGACGTTATGTGGGTCTCAGTCGGATGACTAATCTCGTTAATCGACCAATCCACCACCGCCGGTCTGATTTTTTTTTCACTCGCGCTAGGCTAGATTACCGAATCAGAATCCCCGGAGCTGTGTCCGCAGTGGGGCACGAACTCCAGCAGGCCAAAACATGACATTTCAACACTGTCATCTGCTCTGGCCTTGAACATTTCCATCCCGTCGTTCCAAATCTCAATGATCATGGCGCTGGGATCTGAGGCTTCAAAGCCGTGATTTTCTGTCATTTGCAGACCCTCCATTCCATTGGAAGGGTTGGTGGCTGCGTGCAAGAGTCAGTGACCGACCCCCTGCTGCACCACTGTGGCCCCTGCCAGAGTGTCACTCAACTCCACTAAAGCCCCCCTAAATGGCGCCGAGTCTGTCACTGAAGCTGCTGGTTGGACTCGCCTGGACGGCACGGCCCACAGCAGTGACAGACAATCCATGACGGTGTGGCTACGGCCCTGAGGTGCCCACGCGGCATGCACGCCAAGTTGCAAGGATTCCAATCGCGGGGGAATTCAGGGTCTCAATCGCGGTATCCTACTCACCATTTATTCAGCCCGGGGCATCTGATCCGGGCTCGACGACGAAGATTGAGATGTATCATGACATCTTTTCATGTAGAATGATCGATCTCAGTCTTTGGGCATCTAACTCATCCAACCTGACGGCAAGAATCTGCTAGCAAGCGTCCAGATAGGGAGGACTTTAGCTCCTGAGGTCACCGCAGGGATAAGTATAATACAATGAAGACCACATCGAGTCTGACCATTGAATACCTACGCCACGTCGTACGTCGCATTGAATGCGATGAGCCTTTCGTCTTATATATCTGCATGCCAATGACCGACCCAAAACCGCGGTAGAGCAAGATGCCTGCCGGGAACCCTTGCAATGGCCTCCATGTCTCATTCCGTCGAGACAATAACCGGGTTCCCTTATCCGCCATTCCGTCAGGGCAAAGCTCGCCCTTCCCATCACATCCTTTCCATCACATCTCATATCCATCGGTATTTGACCTCAGGTGATCAGGGAGGCGTGTGCGATGGGTCTTGGAAACCTCCGCTTGTGAAACTCAGAATTCGCCTACTAATGCCGTTTACATCGTATGAAGTTTGCTACCTATGAAGTGGCACCCCATAGCCCCGCTTGCGACTCCGATTTCACTCGCTGAGTCTGTTCATCGCCTAGGCAACTTGCACACAGCCTTTCCATTGAGTTCTCTTCATTGAAGAATTGGCCAATTGAGGTTAGGTATCCACACCCGTGGAAAGTTAAAATAACAGAACGCCTGTAGACAATACAACATCAGATGTGGATGGCTGGAGAGTTTCCATCAGTCTCCAAAGGACATGATAACTCTTGGAAGAAGAGTGGCACCAGCAACACGGATTGGCGTAGTGTTTGAGTCCCAGGTAGTTCATTCGTATCGTTCACCTCATTACATGTAGGTATTTGAAGCTAGCAATCAACGTTTAGAAAGTCGATGTAAACCTCTCTCTTGTTAGAATGAGTTGCGTTTCTCACAGGTAGTGTATTTTCTTTCAATGCTCAGGACCCCGACTTCTATTCCACGTTTAAAAAAAGTCTCTATAATACTACCAGCACTTCACCGTATCTGGCTCGCATGTATGACCCTTCCCTGCCACCTAATGTATGTTTATGCGACCTATGGAACACCTTGGAGGCTCGGTCTCATCGCTGGAATCATCACCAGAAACGCAAATGATTCAGATTCAGCATGGAAACAGACGAGGCATGAAGCCAGTTCCATGATGACACGCAGCAAGATCTCCAGGACGGGGATCCGGTAAGATAGTATCGTTTTACGGCACGTAGTCTGGTAATCCAGCACCCTCTGATTGGACTCTTCCAGAAGCTGATGTGCAGCTTCTCGCAGCTCTCTAGGTTGACTACCTGAGCTCCACGCGGGCAGGAGGCTTGCCACTGGCTCTCGAGCGCCCTGAATCCAGATACCCAAAGTTCCCATTCCGTCAAACTACCAGCAGATAACCATACCAGGCTTCACGCCACAATCTGAAATCGGTCTTGTCAGCAAGGAGTCTTGCAGTACTATAGACTTGCCTCTGTATCAGAGAGAGAAAAAGCAACTCACTTCCTTTGTGCATGGTACCGGAGGCCCCGGGGATCCAATAGGCGCAGGGGCCCGAGCGGTTAACAATGACCGTGTTTCTCTTGGTGCATCCCTCGTGGATGTATTCTGTGGGGTTTTGTTTAGGCCTATACCCGATTGCTGATTTTCTAAAAGCCTCGGGAGATGGAGGGTTTACTCACCGCCGTTGTCAAACTTGTAGATCACGTGGTTGGCAACCCAGACGCCGTTACTGGGATCCTGGGCCCAGGCCTGGGCGCCGGACGCGAGGAAGAGGATGGCGGGAACGACGGCGGAGAAGAAGCGCATCTTGAGGGATGTTATAAAAGGGAGGGATGAATAGTTCTGGTGAGAATGGCGAAGTTGTCGAGGTGTCCAGTGGCTGAAGATGCTGTGTCTGTTGTTCCGAGAAGTTATTGTGTTCTGAAAGGGCAGAAACGTAGGTTTATATAGTTATCTGGGTCTTTTTCTCTTAGAAAGTACGAACAGCTCGTCCGACGGAAATGTCCATCCTTCATGCCTGGGCTGTTCTCGAGCCCTTGCAGCGGCATGCAGCTCAGTTACTCCCTTGATGTTACTTGCATAGAAAGATGTTGGCGCTTCACAATGCTCGTCTAAGATGCTGTGAATTGTCCTCTGGCCGAACTGGGGAAAGACCAGCTGCTCCGGGTCTTCGTCCATAAGGGTCATCGTGAGGGGTCGCGTCAATAGAAACCGACGTAGAACGAGCGATGCATGGTTGAATGCCCATGTTCCCCTCACAACCGAGATTGCTTGGAAGTGATGCAACTCTGCTCCTTGATCGGTGTGCATGTGGGAAGTTGATAGTGAACAAGAGACAAAGGTGGGCTATCGCGAGATCTTAGGCCAATGGATCTCTTGATACCTGTAGGGGCGCGATGCACAGCCGAACGTTGATGTCCCCTTTGCAGGGTAGTCGGGATATCCCGCAGGCGATGTGACCTTGACTATTCAACGAAACGGTTAGCATGGGGACTTACACAGCATCGTCGAGCTGCTGCACAGTCCCGGATAAGCATAACAGGCGGGAACCCAGCCCTCGTAACTAAGCTACCTAGCGTAAGCTGTGGTCTAGACCGCAACCCCCGCTGCCCTTCTCTGCATCCTCCTCGAGTCGTCTTGTTGCAGGGCGTGGCCGATGAATCTTGTTGTTTCCAAAGATGCAAATGTGAATATGTCAGGGTTCCCACATGCAAGTAGCCGACGACGGCTTCGGGGACGCCAATTGCTCCTTCGCTACCGTCTCTGAGAGCTAAACGACAATCAATCAGAATCTTAGTTGGTCTAGAGGGTTTCGACGCCCCTCAGCTGCAGGGCAGGGGCAGTTGAATTCGCAGTCCTTGGTAATCTATAGGGCTCGGCGCGACCATTGCATTCAGGCGCTTACACCCGATGTTCAATGTCTGAACTGAATTGTTGTCTAGAGGTTCAGGTAAATCAGAGAAATCACTCCAAATGAGTTGACGCGGTGTTGTCAACAAGAGATTGACCAGGGTCCCAACAGATCTACTATTCACATGCAACTAGGCAGCACTCAATCAGACCTTTTTCTCTACCGCTTCTTAGGCCGATCGGATTGCAGAAATTCACGGAGAGCATGCATCAAACCTGGCATTTGAGTTCTGATCAACCCCGGTAGCTAGAGTAGTAGCCACCTTATAGGCTTCGCCCGACCACAGTGTGATACCCCCGGCTTTCTGTTGAGGTATCAATTTCTCATTCATTCGGAACGAGCCCTCAAAGTAAGACGTTCGAGCAGTTCTCTACGGAAAGGAGAGCAGCATTTTCCCTCCCGGGCCTAGGGCTGCCGTTCATCACAACTCTGCCTCACTAGCATCAACCACTTGGCGGCATATAAAATCAATAAATCACACCCTGTCGATGTAACACGCGCTGCCAGAGTTCTCCCAGTTTGAATGTGTGGCCAGCGGCGCACCCTCGGAAAGTGGTGCCGACGTGCACATTCTAGACCCGACCTTGACCAAGGTGGCCGGCGGCTTTCTCGCAGACAGCCCCAGCCGCGGGCGGGTATACGCGGTGCAGATGCGGCACAGAACACGGCATCGGCCTCGGAGAGACTTCCTGGACCGCGTTATGAGGGGGAAGGGAGGAGAAAAAGAACAGACCGTTCGAGCCCTCCTCGCACTCGGGACGACTGAGATGGCCGTGCTCCGGATAGATATGCGGTTATGCAACACTCGGAATGGCCAAAAGATACCACAACCACGCATGACGGGTGGCGGCGGCCCTGGTTTTCTGCAGAATATTCAGAAGACTTATGCGGGACGATGGGTCTGATCAAGAAATGCTCATTTGTAGGCAGTCTACGTCTTCCCTTCGGCAGGAGATATTCAAAAGGCTTCAGTGCCAAGACGACCAAGCTTTGCTGAGTCCCGGAGAATGTCCTCGATCCTCAGACCCGGGACGAACCACGTTATCACCGAGCCGCCCTAGCCGACGGAACCCACCCACAAACATCATGGCTCTTTACCTAGAACAGCAACAACGAACAAGAGATGCGAGATACGAGCTCAACGTTTCCAGTCCATACCCGAACATACCCTACAACAGCGAGAGAGTGCGGCACCGAGTCGACCATCACTGCCGAATCCGCACTTCTTTAACGAAAGATTGACATACACAAACGTGGTGTTTGCGCGTCTTCTGCTGCTATGGCTCGGTTCTCGGATCCCTTACAGTCTGAGACTCGTCCGGACACGGGACGACCCGCCGTCTGCATCGCGTTTCGCAGCTGGCGACCCAATCACTGCCGAAGCAGCGTCTCATGAATGGCGCCATGTTATGGTAAGTAAGCGGACGGAGGCGGGAAGTGCTTTGTCTTTTTCACTCGGGGTTGCTCGTACTGATGCTGTCCCATCGATATGAAGGCAGAGAGCTCGGTGTCACGGGTCTTCATCTCTAGGCAATGGTGTTTTGAAACTTGCACAATTGGGAGAGAACCAAAGAGTGTTTTTGATGAAAACAGGGGATGACTTGCATTCTGCCCAGATGTTTCCTCTAAAAGGTGTGCTGTTCGTCCGTCCCATCCTTTTCCCGCATCCCTAGCCGTCTATGTTGTGTGTGTCGGGGGGAGAAAGGTTAAAATGTCTATGAAGGCCACCCCCCCTGAACGATGAGATCCCACCGGGAGTGCCTAATGAAGAGTACTGTAAAGACTGTGGTGTATGGGTATTCGAAAAAGTGGTTTCCAATTTCTGAAAAAGAGAAAAGAAAAAAAGAAGCTGCTTTGCGCGCTTTTCTGTCGTCCACGCACGCTGGAATATGCCCCAAGAAAAACAAATGAGTAGTAAAACACACAACGCACTCATGATTATGAACGCCCTTCCCATCCATCCCACGCAGAGCGAGAACCGAGGCCGTGGCAAAAACCTGCCCCTACCACCCTCCTTTTTTCCTTCCAGAGAGTCAGTCTCGACTCTCTGGCGCTATGAACATCCGCAAAGCATGAACAGTGAGCCCACCTACACACCACCACCACCCCTGAGCCGGCCCGCCCACGCCTATCCGTAGATCCGTGCCGCGGTCATCCTTGGTTTGTGACGCCAACAGCAACCTCTTTCGACCTCATCCCAACTCGCGCGGTGTGTAGGGCGTCCCCGAGCTGCTTCATGCCCCGGAAAAAAAGAAACAGAAAAAGAAGAAAGCAGCGTTGGGGTCGGACAGCCTAGTGGTCGTTGTAGTCCTCGTCCCTCATGGTGTACATGATGTCCTGGATGACGACGGCCCGGACGTGGTGGTACAGCACGTAGAAGTAGGCGCCGAGCAGCACCAGGCTCATGCCCGTGGCGAACCACAGCACCGTCTCGTTGCCGAGCTGGTTGCCGATGGTGATGGTGGCGAGCGTGAAGCCCGTGTTGGGGAAGACCATGGCCCACCAGCCGAGGTGGAAGTACACGGGCGGCGAGGAGATGACGGCGATGGTGGCGATGCCGAACCACCACGCGGCCAGCGCCCACAGGAAGATGGCGCTCATGAGCGCGATGGTCCTGATGATGCCCACGTCGATGAAGATGCCGTCGCGGTCCGGGTCGAGGTTGTTGGGCAGGCCGTTGGCCATGCCGATGAGCGCGAGCGCCGTGAACGCCGGCGGGCCGACGTTCATGAACAGGCCGGGGCGGTGCTCGCGGTTCGGCAGGCCCGCGGACATGAGGCGGCCGACCATGTGGGCGTACATGAGCACGGCGACGGAGAGGCCGAGCCCTTGGCAGGTGAGGCCCGCGACGACGATGGGCACGGCGGCGATCTCGGGCTGGGTGTCGGCGATGACGGAGGCGATGGTGCCGGAGAGCATGATGGGGAAGATGGGCAGGATCCAGGTGGGCATCATGGTCTGCAGGCCGAAGTTGTGCTTGGCGAAGACGAAGCTGTACTGGCCGATGGCGAGCATGAGGGTGACGATGACGTACCCCCAGAAGGCGACCTGAATGGCCCAGACGAGCGTCTCGTCGTTCTCGGGGATGGCGTAGCGGTTCGTGCTGGTGATGAGCGTCGCGATGGAGAGGAAGAAGGTCGGGAAGAAGAAGCCCTCGCGCTCGTGCGTCAGCGAGCGCTTCATGTCGCCCGGGTAGAGGAAGAAGCGCGCGAGCATGGCGGAGCAGACGAGCACGAAGAGGATGATGTTGACGACGTAGACGACGGTGCCGATCTGCCTAAGACCGGGGAACTGGTGAGGCTGGGCGAAGATGAGAAGCGACAGGCCTCCCGTGCTCATGGTTAGGGTGTACCAGGCCCAGGTGAAGTGGTGGAGGCGCTGCTTCCAGGCCATGCGCGGGCGGTTCGGGTCGTTGATGTCAATGTGGCCCTTGCCATGGCCGTGGGGGGAGGTGGCGCCCTTCTCGACGACGGGCGTGATGGATGTGTTGTAGCCGTGGTGATCGCTGCCCTTGCCCTTCTCGTCGAACGTGAGGTCCAGCGGCGTCAGCTTGGGCGAGTTTGGCCTAGACGTCTGCCACTCTGCCGAGTTCTTGCGCGTCGACACCTCGGACTCGGTCCAGGCCGACTGGTTTGGTTGTCTCCTGTCCATGTTGGAGTGTGTGTGTATGTTGTTTTGTGGAACGTTGTTTTGTATCGAAGTGAATGCTCGCTCGCAGTGGATGTCAAATCGGAACCGGTCGAAGCAGGAAGCAGGAAACGTCGAATCTCGCAGAGATCAAGTCGTCCGCGTGGGTAATCTCTGAGTGAGTGTCGGTTGAATGATGATGAGAAACGAAATTGAAAAACTCAAGGAAACTTGTTCAGTGATATAAGCTGATGTTGAGGACGAAGGAGATGATGATGTTCGGGGATGAAGGGGGGTGTAAATGCAAACAGAATACACGAAGTGAAGACGAAAAAAGGGACGCAATATCGCTGAACAAGGGGATTCCAGCTCCGGTGGGTTGATGGTCAAATTAGTGGTCTTGGACGGGATGATATATCTCGAGTATATGTGCGTGCGAGTATGCGTGTGCTCTCGAGGGAGACTTCGGACCAAGCAAGGGCACGCCGCTCAGAATAGCTACAACTCGACTTGTGTTGACAAAAACAGGGTATCAGTACGGTGGAGAAGGGCCCCCCGTCCCGTCTGTGAGCGAGCCAGAGAAAGGACGTACGCTAGTCCCAGCACATACGTGCCAGCAACACCAAAACGAGGATGTCGATACGGTACACCAAAGTGTGTGCGTATGAGACGAGGGCCCACACGTCCGGGAGACGGAGACGTCGTGGTTCTGGCCACCCTCGTTTGAGGAGGTGGAGACTGTAAACCTCTCTTCGCTTCCTCTTGGGGGGGATCCTCAGCGGGTGGTGGCTCCAGGCGTTTGTTAGGGCCTCTTCTTTTCGTGCGTCAACCAGCTTCTGTGCGTACGGGCGAGACAGCGACGTCTCCTCGAGATACCAAACTTGGCGTTCAGAGCAGGACTTAAGACGGGAGACCTACTCGACGACAAGCCCCATACAGACACGCCCTCGAAAATTCTTTGGCACCATGGAGGGGACCCACTGATATGAGAGTTGCATGTGCCGGCGGCAACACCGTACGGCGGCTGTGGTATGGATACCTTTACTTGCGGTCTCTAGAGACAGAGAGTGAGAGAATAGAGAGCCTCACGGTACGTACCGCTTGAGGCTCTTTGAGAAGAAGGCCATTGTAACGCGAGCTGGCGGCTTGGTGACGGCCCAAGGACGACAGAGGCCCCCACGGGCCTGCACGGGGTGACCCAGTTGGGCGACGACCGTTCGCCAGAAGAGGAAGGGCAGGGGGGCCGGTCGAGGCCAGGGGTTGGCTGTCAAGAGCCCGGCAAGCGGCGGCCAGGTCAAGGGCAAGGGGGAAGGGGGGCAGGCAAAGACGAAGGTGTGTGGATGGTTGGTTGAAGTTTGGCTGTAGACCTGTATGGTGGGCGAGGGCGTCTAATCCGTCTCAGACGGGCCAGGGGGTGTGAGTCCCGCGGCCGAGTTGAGTGACGAATGTAGCAGGTCGAGTACACGGCCGCGGTTGAGAGACTTGGGGACGGCGTCAAGGGGCGGTCCCATCGGTGTGAAGCGATACCAGCTTCGAGGTATTTTTGGGCCCGAGGGGTACTCCTGGATCGTCATCGAGTTGACCTGTCTAGGTCACTTGGGCGTGTGGACATGACGATAGCTGCAGCAGCGATAGTTCGGACAGAGCCGTGCCAAGAGAGTGAGAGACAGGCACAGAGAGATTGGAGGGCAAAGTAAAAGGGGACGGACAATAGGTACAATACTATTGTCGCTGAGCGCTAATGAGAGTGAGTGAGATGGGAGTGAGAGTGAGAGTGACGGAGTGAGATGAGAATGGCCAATCGGGGAACCGCCATGAGCTGCCTACTGCTAAACTACACACAAGCACCCAAAGGCCGCGCCATCATCACATCAAGCCAAGACGGGGGGCCGTGCAGTGCAAATTTCTCTCCAGTCTCCTCTCTGGTTTTTCGAAGATTTTCCTTCTCTCGTTCATTCTCTGGGCCTTCCTTATCTGAACAATGGTCAATGGGGGCCATCTCGACGTCGATCACCCACGCACGGGAGGCCGGAGCGCGCATGCGCGCTGTCATGGATGCCGATCCAAGGGGGTGTGATGTGTCCGGGATATGAATCGGGAAATATTAATAGGCCAAACCCATGCGTGAGAGGGGGCACCCCTGAAAACCGGACAGCCTCTCTGTCTGACACTGCTGAATCGTAGCCTGTAGCCGTAGATAAGCTGTATTCCTTCTGCTGCAGATTCTGCAGGACAGGGATCGTTGCAGATCGGCGAGTTCGAGAGACGCAGATAGGCTGGCGACACAAGAGATCTCGGATCTTCTCTGCATCTGCTGCGGCACTTGACGTCTGCGCCGCGGACCGCTCCCTTGCTTGCCTGCGCCCATCCTTCCCGCCCGCGACAGCTAACGCTAGCTAAGCCTGTGACCTGAGGCGCAACGAGAAGAAAGATCGAGAGAAGAATCAAAGAGAGGCCAACAGAAGAGAAAAAAGGTACGGGTGTGGGCACGGGGGTACACCCCCCGGCTGTCCGAGTCGGGACATTCGTTTCACGATCGGAGCTCTGGCCGCCAAGAGATGGGAGGACCCGCCTTGGACCTCGAAACACCTGCTCTTTAGGTACGCAGAGAGAACGAGGCGACGGATGATGAGTGGGCAAAGCTGTCTTTGAGGCTGCGCTTCCCACGCTATGTCGCTTGTTCTTCTTCGTATCCGTCTGTCAGCGTCTGTGTGTTTGGAACGAGACGCGCGGCGCATATGGCACTCGGCTCGAAGCGCGAGTTGAGACTCTAAGCAAGGGCAGAGAAAACGATGGAGAGACGCATAGAGAAAGAGAAGCAGCAGGGCCAAGACCGACCTCGAAAACATTGGATAACTAGATGTCTGCCACCTCGTGTTTCCCGGGCCTTGGCTCCTCAACTCAAGGCAAGCTAACTATGCACATCTCTTACCTGCGTACCTATTTGCAGACGGGGCTGCGCATCTCTGCTAAGGCTTGCTGAGCTTGTCGTTCGTGGTTCTGTCTCTCAATCTTTTGCTTCTTCTTTTTTTGCCAGTGTCTTGGCCCTGACTAGTCGGGCAGTTAAGACAGCTCATTGCTCAGTTCATCCTGCCACGATGGTGTTGATGATGGGCGCATACGCACGTTCCGGCCGGTCGCAGGTAGACAAGACGTCAGCCAAACATCACAGACTCTCATGTTCATGTCATGTCACTGCATGAGCGGCGATGCAGGTGTGTCCGAAAATGCAAAATGGTGATGATAAAAACAAACAC
This sequence comes from Colletotrichum musae, assembly GCA_027406025.1. NCBI lineage: Eukaryota > Fungi > Ascomycota > Sordariomycetes > Glomerellales > Glomerellaceae > Colletotrichum > Colletotrichum musae. The sequence goes on along the minus strand of JANVYC010000002.1, from coordinate 1,199,189 downwards.
CGGTGATGATCTTGCTCCACTTCCGTTGGAACGCACGAAAATGTATCGGGACCAGAATATCTCGACGAGGCCTTTCTGCAGCATGAACTGCCGCCGGGCGTAGCATCGAGGGACTCATTTTTGGTGGTTTTACGGTCGCTGGCTCAACGGTTCAGGGGGTGAGAGGGAACCCACCGGTGCGAAACGCCGCTCTGGCCCTTTCCGACATGTGAAGAAAAACGACTGGGTGCCTGAGATTAGGTCCTTGACCCCTGTTCATGGCACTCTCACTCACTCACTCATCCCCTGTGGTGAGGTGCTCACAACTCATTTCACTCTCATCGCTCACTCACTCACTCTCTCTCTCGCAGCCAACCACCACCCATCAACCCAACCACATCCACACACACCAGCGGCAGGCACACAATAATCTCTGGGCCTCCCGTTGACGGCTCGGCCGTCCCGCCCGTCGATATTGGAAATAGAAGTCAAAAAAGAGGGTCCCGTCCATCCCGTCGCTCACTCACCCTCCCCCTGACAGAGCCCATCCATGCATACCTCTTCAGGTACCGGCCCTCTTCTCTGTCTTCTTATCACTCTGGACGTTGGGCCGCATGGTTCTGCTTGGCGGCCTTGGATCTCTTGGGCCAGGAACTCATGCCTGGGTCGGAGGGCAGGCCAAGGCCAGCCCTGGCCGTCAGAGAAGAGATTTCATCTGGCGGTCCAGATGAGAGGTCCCTCGCCTCGGGGCCCGCTGATCGACGCCTGAGATGTCAAAGAACCCGTGCCGTTCGAGCCTAAAATCGAAGAGAATTGTCATCATTGTCATTGTCGTTGCCACACAGACGCAGACGGTCCGCCGCCGCAAAACGTGGCCGCCATCATACCTACCGTATGCTCTGGGAAAATTCAGAATTGGGCTAGGGCGGCAACCAAACCACTCTCAGTATTGATCAGCAACGTTCTTCCAGTTAAGCTGTGGTTTTAGTACACTTTTCACAGTTTTAGTACGCTTACTAGGCTGAACTAGGTCTGGCCCAATTCTGAATTTCTCGAGTGTGTACGGTACCTGCCCTCTCGGCCCCTCGGCTGTCCATCCGTTTCCAAGCGGTCTGAAAGAGTGTGCAGCGCATACGCAGACACATGATGTACGTAGGATTGAGCGTAAACTGCGGCCAAACCACCCACCAAAACCCGACCGGAAACGATGCAACCTCTTTGTTGCTGAGCGCTTGAGTCTATGAGGAGCGGAAATGCCACCACACGAGGCTCTAAGAGCCAACTACTTGGGACGAAGGAGCACATAGCAGAGACACGAGCTAAGCTAAGCTACGACGTGACGCGCGTGTGTGTATGATGCAAAACGTACATAACCCACTCATTCGCAGCCAGCAGCTCGTTTCTATTCTCGTGAATCTCTTGGCTTTCGGATTCCTGTTTCCATCTAGACAAAGCGCGCGATCCATCTACGACCCGTTTTTGTTTTTTCTTCTCCTGCGAACAAAGCCTCAACGCACACACACAGAGTCAACACAATGATGCAACCGTTTGGCCGTTTTAACCGGTCTTCCCCGGAGCGACTTGGCGTTCTGCGTTTTCTCATCGAGTGCTACCCTCCAATGGTGTTCCTACCCCCACTACTGAACCAACCTAAGCCACGATAAGTGTCGTTTTTCCTCGCGTTTCTTTCCTCCTCCAGGCTGGAGTAGGAAAGCCGAGATGCTGCATCGTAAACTGGATCCCAAGACAACCAGCCTCGTTCTCAAATTGTTTCGTGGGCAATGAGCCTCAACTCAAACGCCCAGCCCCGGCCAGCTCTCCATGCCACGCATTCAAAATGCCGATTTACATCGCTTGCTGACTTGGCCATCGATAGGTCGCCGGTGAGAGCTGGGCCTAATCCACAAGCATTGCGTCTCCCGGGAGGGCTGCTCTTGGCCAGATTGGGTGTCATGATCGACCGCCGAGGACGAGAATCCCCAACTAATCGCGACCCAGCGACGCATCCATCGCCAAGCGCTGCCTCGAAACGCGCAAGCACCGGACACGATGATGAGCAAATGCCCGGCTGCACCGCCCCCCTATCCTGCCTTCGATTTGGATTATCACCGGGCCAGCTATGCTATGCCGGTGGACACTACCTCTTGGCGAGACCCTCTTTTGCGTCCTGCTTGCGGTGTAGACTGAATCAGTGAAGGAGCAAGAAAGCCCAAACTCCGGAAAATGTTCGAGAAACACGACGAGGAAACACCAAGTGGTGACCGACTACGACGCTCTCTTGAAAGCGACCTTTGAAATCTCACACCCGCCGTGCCGTTGTGGTCAAACGGCCGCAGAATCAAAGTGATGATGGGCATTATCGCCAAGCGACGCGCATCCCACCACACGCCGCCTCTTCCTCCACATCCTCACTATCAAAGTCACGTCTCTCAGAGACGCCAATCGTTCATAGAGCGACGGAGGCAGACTCATTTCCCCAAAAAAACCATCAATCCGCCACACATTGCGCCCCCTACCACCCCCTGTGCCCTCATAGAATACAAATAGCGATGTGACGCCTGTGATGTCTTATACCGTGGCATCGCCGGTGGGCCGCTCCGTCGCCGGATGGGCTACGGACCTTGGGCGAGCCCAAGACATGCACAGTTGCAGATCACCCGGCGAGGTAACGTCGCCCCCCAAGGACCCGATTCCGGATGCCTCGATCTTTGGCCTCTCTCTTTCCGATTGTCTCTTTGTGTGTTTTGTGTTTTGCCATCAGAAACCTCCGCTGAGGAGCAGCAGTCCACTGGACGTCGGAAACAAGCATGCGCCCGTTGTCTTGGGTACGCTCACCTGCGTAGGAGCCAAGCCGGCCTGTTATCGCCATGATTCAACACATGCTCTCTCGATGTACTTTCGAGGTCCAGTGAACGGCATCCCAGGCAGAGCAGAGTCAATAAGCAAAGGAAATTTGACATGTGCATGTAGGAACCCACCAAGCAAACGCCAACCGTTTGGTTGAGCCCGGCAAAGCACGACACCGTCCCCAAAACTTATTGGAACCGCTATTATGCTCACTGACATGCGCAGCGAACGTTCCACCGAGAATCCCTCCGAAAAGCTCCGACACGGGCACAAACCGGGTTGTGTCTAGTTGTCGCGGAACTGTGGAAGAGCTTCCCCAACGCCCCGGGGTTCTCCTTGATGCCCGACCCAAGCAATTGAGCCCACGACTCGGATTTCCCAACTATCATCCATGAGTCGCGCCGGGCCCGCGGACTGGTCGTCCGTCCCAGCGGGCGGCCCGCCCTGTCGACCGGGTCCGGAAAGCCTAATCGACGGACCTGGGAGCCCTGGGTATGGCATAGGCGAGAAAGAAGTGCCCCTGAGTAATTTATTAGCCTTTTGGGCCGGGTGACTTAATCTCGTCCATTAGACTCGCGAAGCACTTTATCTCAAGGCAAGAGAATAAACGATGTTGCAATGGTTAGTGTGGTTGTCATCGAGAGCCTCAAAAACAAAGAAAGGAAAAAAATAATAGAATGCTTGCCTCCCCCTGAGATTAAAAAAAGATGCTAAGCGGCGGCAACGTCCTGCAGTGTAACCAGCACCTGGCAGGCCAAGCTTGTTAGACGCACCCCAACAAGAACTTGGCAAGTGCTTGTATGAGCCTCATTCAGCACAGTTTTTTCTTTCCGTCTTCCTTTTTCCCCCCTTCAATGCCCGTATCGATAACACTCATCTGTGCGAGTCCTGAGTTCCTGCGAGCTCTGGTCTCTTATCTCGTCGCGCTTCGATCCGGAGCCTCAATGCTTACCATCGAGATCTCACACACGGCGCCTTGTTGACTCAGTCAAAAACACAGTGACATGTGAAAATGACAAGACGCATCAACTGAGATAATCAGTAAATACCCACACGAAGAACAACGTGCCGGCCGAGTCACCACCATTCCCCCGTCTGCCGCCGTCTCAGGACGCCCGCGTCCGGGGAACATCGCAGACGGTGACCCGTTGGTTTAGGGCGTTGGAGGAAGAAACAGTCTCCGTACGCCCTACCCTCCTAGTGTGGTTTACACTGCCAAACTGCTAGTTCTCCTCATCCACAGTAGAGGCGGAAAGCGGGTTAGTAAGACGCGACGGGCGATGACAGCGGCCAGCCAAACCAACCAAACAAGAAAATTTTCAATCACAAAACTGCCCCCCCCCTGCTGCAGCTGATAAGATCCAATCGATCTAGAATAGAAACACGGCGAACAGGACGAAAAGGCCGAAAAGAAGAAAAAAACAGGGAGCCAGTCCCGCCCGCGACCCCCGGCAATCCGAAACCGCTGACCCCGGCTCGACCTGTCTCAAGGAGTTGACAACTCAGATCCGCGGTATCCACCTGTAGAGAGAGGCCTACAGATCCCCTGGGCGGAATCGATCCTTCTCCTCTTCGAATGCACACCAACGTCCGTCCGCAAACCTGCGCAAACGCTGGGTCTAGTTTCAACTGTGTTATTATTGGACATTACCATCTGGGTGGCTGTCCGTCTTTGGGAAACGGCGCGCCGCGGTTTCGGGAACGGCAGAGTATGTAAGCAAGATTCCCGTCAACTATCGACGACGGGGTTAAGCCAATCACACGTCACATCACGGAGCGAACGCTTTGCTACTCGCATAGTCGCAGCTATTTCGAGAGATCAAGATGAGGTAGCTTCGATAGGTATCGCCAAGAAGATTAGAGGAACAAAACAAAACTGCTAGGAAAGAAAGGTACAACCGCTGGCCAAACATATCTCGCTCAGGAGCCTCACGAGAATCACCCGGCGGCAAGCCCGAAAGGTAGTTTGACGGGTCACGCATTAGGCTTCTCATTAATTTGAATGATTCAGGCGAATCAACATGCAGAAAAAGGTTTTCCACTAAGCTTATGTGTCTTCGTCGTGGTTAGATTAGTAAATCATAAATATCCTTGTGAGGTTCTTCTCTCAGTGGGCTCGGCCATTCCACTCCCCCGTATGGCTTGCTCTAAAAATGGGGGCCAACAGTATGGAAAGCCAGTATCATTGCCACCACGCGCATATCCTCTGCCCCTGGTTGTCTTTCCGTGGAACTCTACTTAGATGAAGGCGCCGTCAAAGTCCGATCTAGGTGTAGATGGTACTGGTAAAGTGTAACTTGCACATAGAGTGACATGAGGGGCTCGCATAAGAGGCTTTCGGTCCGGCCGAGGGCCTAGCATGCCCTGAGTGATCATGCCATTTATTTTGACGCTACGGAATGCGACTAAAACGTCAAAAATCAACGATATCGAAGGTGTTCAACAATCCTGTCGCTTGGTATCACGTTCTTCTGTCGCGGGAAGTGGGCGGCTCATGTCAGGGTGCGCCCGCGGGGTGCTGGTTGCCGTCTAGTATGGAGAAGCGTACCTAGCAATGACATCTTTTCTTGAGCCTTACGACCCTATTCCAAAGTCCTTCCTAGCTAACACTGTATCTCTAGTAGAAAAATAAGAGGCGCAACTGCATTAAGAGACGACAATATAAGAAGAACCGAATGGACGAAATTGAATTCAGTCTTCCGTGGTATTGAATAAATTTAAGAGGTGATCCTGTAATATTTACAAAGAAGTCACAAGAAGAAATGTGTGTCTACATCGTTCGTTGTGAGTTGCGAGTTTGTAAGTGTTTCTTACTCCAGCGTGCTTGTAGATCTATCAATCGGAATTAAGCTGTGTGCCTCCTCCTCTCTTAGCACACCCAGCCGCCGTCAACACTATAAACAGCGCCCGTGACAAAAGAGGCCTCGTCACTGATCAGAAATGCAATGACGCGAGCAATCTCTATCGGCTCGGCTCTCCTCTTCTGAGCAGTGACCTGTAGCCCTCGCTTGACGTCCTCAGGATTCTCCCCCCTCGACAAGGGAGTGTTGACAGAGCCTTGTGATGAGAAGTCAGTCTTTTGTGCCTTCGAGCTTTTGGTTCACATCGTCGATTCAGCCTTCAGGGGCATTGATCGACGGGAAACATGGATATAGCGAGCGAAAGACCGAGAGAAGAAGCGTACCTGGTGACACGCAGTTGACGCGAGTGGTCTGATTCTCTTTCGCAGCCGTCCTCGAAAGTCCGATGACGGCGGCCTTGTTCGCGCAGTATGCGGCGTTGCCCGGGGCGCCGAATTGTCCAAACACGCTCGCCGCAGAGACCCTTCCCAGTAACATAATCAGCTCAACCGCTTTCCATCTTGGTCCTCAACGTCGCGCAACTTTCGGACTCACGATGCTCGCCCCGGCAGACATGGCCTTCAACTCAGCTCTGATGCAGTTGAACACGCCCTTGGCATTGACCGCAAAGAACAAGACAGCTCACTGCCTGGTGGAAACAACTCCAGATAGGCATTGTGTACTTGTGAGATCTGATCCAAATGGTTTATCATGAGAAAATCAACATTTATCTCGGCTACCTATGTTACAATATCAACAATTCTCGCCTCCTCCGCCCCTCTCTTCTCCTCCCACCGCCTCTCGATGTCTTCACAGTGATCAACTTGCTGATCGTCGGCCACGTCGGCCTAATCTCGCTCTGGGATGGGCTCGGACACGTCTTCCGCGCCCTCGACAACGGGTGGAGGAACTCTGAACACGCCAAACGAGCCGCGTTTAATCTGCACATCCCGGTCCGGTGGCAGTCCCTCGCACTCATCTTCGATCTGGGCGATGTGCCACAGGGTCAGCGCAGGAGGCCCGCTGGACACGAGCTCCGCGCTCATGGACTCACGCTCCTCCTCTGTCAGCAGGGGACGCCGGAAGCGAGACATGCCGACGGTGGGAGTTTTCTCGAAGTCGAAGAAGATGTTCTTCTCATAGCCGCTACAAGTGAGACCAGAGACGACGCATGTAGAACACGCTGGCCGCCCCTCGTCGCACTTCGTGCGGCGGTTCCTGCACTGGCCACTTGGTCAGCGTGTCGTCCAACGGAGGGAGGCAGCAGAGTGACGCACCGTTCCGCACCCGATTGTTTGCCAGCTTGAAGATCATTCTCTTCATCGGCCTGCTCATCATGTCTATCGTCCTCATCCTCGGCGGGGGGCCTAGTGGACAGCGCCTGGCCTTCTACTACTGGGTCGACCCCGGCGCGACGAAAGAGTACATTATTCCCGGCCCCGGCGGCCGTTTCACCGCCTTCCTCTACGGCAGGGTTTTCTCCGGCTTCTCGTTCTACTTCAGCCCGGAGCTCATCGTTATCACCGGCGGCGAAATGCGCAACCCGCGCAAGAACCTGCCCATCGCGAGCCGCCGCTTCTTCTATCGGCTGATCATCTTCTACCTCCTGGGTTCGCTGGCGATCGGCGCCATCTGCAGCTCCAACGCCCCCGATCTGACCTCCGGCGCCGGCAACGCCGACGCATCGCCCTGGGTCATCGCCATCAGGAGCGCCGGCATCGGCAGCCTGCCGTCCGTCGTCAACGCGGGCATCCTGGCCAGCGCCTGGTCCGCGGGGAACTCCTACCTGTACATGTCGAGCCGCTCGCTGTACTCGCTCGCCGTCGCGGGCAACGCGCCCAAGATCTTCGCGCGCTGCACCAGCTACGGCCTGCCGATCTACGCTGTGTTAGCGTCGAGCTGCTTCACCCTGCTCGCGTACCTCAGCCTCTCGTCGGATGCGGGCGTGGTCTTCAACTGGTTCGTCAGCCTGACCAACACCTCCGGGTACACTTCGTGGATCCTCTGCGCGTTCGTGTTCCTGCGTTTCCGCAAGGCTTGCGAGGCGCAGGGCGTGCGCGTGCCGTACCAGTCCTGGTGCCAGCCGTGCGGGGCCTGGGTCTCCGCGGTCTGCTTCACGTTCCTCCTGCCGGCGAACGGGTGCACAGTGCTTTACCCTGGACGGTTCTCCGCGTCGGGCTTCCTGGCGGCGTACGTCGGCATCCCGCTGTTTCTCGCGTTCTATCTGGGACATAAGTTCACCGTTGGGAGGAAAGATCCGTGGTTCATCGCGCCGGAGCATGTGGACCTGACGACGAACCTGAGGGAGGTCGAGGCCGAGGCGACTATGTGGACTGAGATGGACGTGGCCAAGGAAGGGAAGCAGGGCCGGGGGCATAAGTGGTGGAGGTGGCTTGCGTGGATCTGGGAGTGAGTAGTTGCATGTGCTATAAAGCCTCCCTACTGTACAGTCTGCGAATTGAACATGCTCGTCTTCTTGAGGAAATGACCTCTTTTCCATGGCCTGGACGCAAGGTCCAAGCTATTTTCTACATGTATTGTATCCGAAGTCTGAGTGTGGTGTCTCAATTGATCTGCAACTAGGTCTCAGAGCAGCAAGTAAGATCAAAGCCCGGCAAACTGAAGGGCAACTCTGGTGACTTGTCTGTGGTCCTCACATCGTCGAGTAATGGTTAGGGTGCATCTTTTTTATCACCCCACCACCCAGATCCTCCACCCAGATCCTTGGTCAGACGGTGTTTTCTTGGAAACCAAAGGCTGGGCAAGATAACCCAAAACGTCTACCGGGGGTAAGGAAGCGCACGGGAATACCGCCAATAGTTGCAGATGATAACACACTATCTTACGGCTTAGCTTTATCGCGAACTATACATCAAGAAGTTGCCCGGGATTCCAAAAAGGAAAGCTTACCCCAAGAACAGGGATTGTTGCTGGGCGATGCGGGGGAGGGGCGTGACCTGTTATCATCGTTGCTACATCCAGTTTTGGAAAGTAATCCCCCGGACCCACCTGGATCGCGTGTTGGAGATGTTGTAGATCCCGGAGTCGATCGTCGGCTTGTCACGGATACGTCAAGGTGCCTCGATGGGAAGGTTGAGCAGAGACCTTCTGTCCTTCTCAACAGAGGAGGACCCAATCGTAAGGTATAGACAGAAGATGGTCTCACGCAGTTAAACCATTCTGCTATTTAGACATCTAGAAGCCGAGTTGAGGAGACACAGAGCAACCGGTCATCAACTCTCATCCTTCGCAACCAAACCCCCCTGTAAACCAGTCCATCACAGCATACCACATCCAACCATGGGCTCCATCCCGACACCACCAAAGCAGACCTTCGACGTCCTGATCATCGGCTCCGGCCTCTCCGGCCTGGCCAGCCTGCACCACATCCGCCGGCAGCTCCCCGAGGCGCGCGTCCGCGTCCTCGACAACGGCGCCGACGTCGGCGGCACCTGGTTCTGGAACCGCTACCCCGGGTGCCAGTTCGACTGCGAGTCCGTCTCGTACGGCTACTCGTTCGACGAGAAGCTGCTGCAGGAGTGGCACTGGAAGGAAGCCTTCTCGCCGCAGCCCGAGACGCACAAGTACATCCGCCGCTTCGCCGAGAAGAACGATCTGTACTCCCACATCCAGTTCGGCACGACCGTCAAGTCGGCGCGGTGGGACGATGCTTCGCGGACGTGGACGCTCGCCGACCAGGATGGGAACGGGTACGTGACCACCTTTCTGCTCAGCTGCATCGGCTTCCTGTCTACCCCCTCGCTGCCCGCGATCCCCGGCATCGAGAACTTCAAGGGCCAGTCGTTCCACACCTCCCGCTGGCCCGAGGCCCTCGACGTCAGCCGCGACTTCGCAGGCAAGCGGATCGGGGTGATCAGCACCAGCGCCACAGGGATCCAGACCATCACGGCCCTGTCCAAGGAGCCCAGCATCGCATCCCTCAGCGTCTTCCAGCGCACGGCGACCTGGACCGTCCCGCTGCGCAACTACCCCATCTCAACCTCCCAGATGGAGGACCTGAAGCGCTCCTACGACTCCATCTTCGCGCTCTGCCGCTCCACGCCCTCCGGCTTCATGCACGCCACCGACCCGCGCAAGACCCTCGACGTCTCGGAGGAAGAGCGCCTCGCCCTGTGGGAGAAGCTCTACGCCGAGCCCGGCTTCGGCAAGTGGCAGGGCGTCTTCGCCGACGCCTACACCGACCGCGCCGCCAACGCGCTCTACTCGGACTTCATCGCGGTCAAGATCCGGGCTCGCGTGCGCGACCCGGCGGTAGCCGAGAGCCTCATCCCGAAGACGCACGGCTTCGGCACGCGCCGCGTGCCGCTCGAGAGCGGCTACTTCGAGGCCTTCAACCGGGACAACGTGCACCTCGTCGACCTCAAGAAGACGCCCGTCGCCAAGGTCACAGCGGGCGGTATCGCCACGTCCGACGGGAGGGAGCACGCGCTGAACGTGCTCATCTACGCGACCGGCTTTAACACCATCACGGGGTCCTTTAGCACCATCAACTAGCAGGGCAGGGGCAGCCGCCCACTGATCGCGCCCTCCGGGATGGAGGACGGCGAGAGGGCCGTCTAGGTAGACAACAGGCCCCGTACGTTCCTCGGCATGACGGTACCGTCGATACCCAACATATTCATAGTCCTAGGCCCGCACCAGCCGTTCGGGAACGCGACGCGGAACATTAAGCACGCGGTGCAGGTCATCGTCGACCTGCTCAAGTTCTGTCGGGAGAAGGGGTACACCTACGCCGAGGCGACGGAGGAGGCCGCCGACGGTTGGACGGAGCACGTCTTTGAGTGCAGCAAGGGGTCGCTGGTCAACGAGGTTAATAGCTGGATGACGGGCGTCAACACCGATGTGAAGGGCAAGCAGGTGCGCAGCGTAGTGCGGTATGGAGGCTCGGCGCAGGAGTTCCAGAGACGGTGCAGGGAGGTTAAGGAGGCGGGATACAAGGGGTTGGTACTTGCTTAGGGAGAGGCAAATGAGATCAAATCACATTGTTCTAGTTCATCAAGTATTATTCCACTCACGTCACATATTGTTTTCATAGGAACTGATGTGCTAGATGAGAGTTGTCAAGTCTATTTCTATAAAACGGCTTGTCTTTCCCGTGAGCATAAACCTCGTCCTCTTTATACGTGTAGTCGGTCTCAACTCTTCCGAATCTAGAAATAAACCCTTCAAGAGAATAGACACCAGATTTGATATTCTCCATCGGTACAGCTTGGACCGAGTTCTCTCATGTTAGTGGTGTAATGAGCACACAAACTCCGACCTCGGCACATCAACCCTCTCTGCCACCCAAGTAAGCGTATCTGGCTACCTGGCTACCTAATAGGGATGATAAGACATACAGAAGCAGATGCATAGATCCCACTTGATTACGATTGTCTCGTATCAACCCGCATCACCGGCACGCTGACATGAACCCACCTGTACCATACCCAGACAATCAATCTGTAGCTACTGATAAGCGTACCCGGATGACACGCCTCAAATGGGGCGGACGGGCGAGGCGGCTTACCCCGCAAAACCGGCCCCGGCGCTAATGCATCCCAACGCCCCGGAATCAAATCGGGTGTTGGTTTGCACAGGGTAAGCAAACGCGACCCTAAAAGAGGGTAAAAACGAGGGGCCTTGCGGTTGTCAAAAACGAGGTTAAATTGACGTAAAAGTAGTGATGTGGATGGATTGTATTGATGTAAGAAGGAGGGTTACTAGTGTAGGTTAAAAGGGGCCCCTAAAGTGGGCCCTATGGGGTCATATGACCCCACACGCCCCTAAGCTATAGCTACTATAGCTAAGGCACTATAGCTATAGCGTAGGGCTGTAATTACGTTTTAATACTAGTAGTTTTTATTTTTAAGGCCTAAGGTATAAGGCCTTAACTTAAGAAATAATTATAATTATAAAAAGGGTAGTAATTAATATAGTTTAATAAATTACTACTCCTTAAAATAATAAAAAATCTTAAAACTTTTATAAGTATTAAGTACTTTATTTTTAATAGGCCTACTATATATATAGCTATAGTAATAGCCTACTATATATTTATTAGTAGTTTTGTTAAATATTTATATTATTTATAATATACTTAATTAATATACTATATTACTTATAGTTCTAGTTAATTTATAGTTTAATTGTTACGACCCGTTAGTTAATAGACCTTTAATAACAACTCCATAGGGGGCTTAGTAGTTAAATAAGTACGTTAGTTTATAACAGTACAGAACCCTATAGAGTAGAAGAACTAGAATATAAGTTACGTAATAATAAGCAGGACTAACACACAATAAGTAGTTCTAGAATAGAACTAATAATACTAAGGGCGGTTTATAGTAATAAACTAATATACTTAACGTTAGTCTTAAAAATAAAGGGATATATTTATAAGAATAGAACTTATATATAGATAAAACTTAAGTACCCTTAAGTCCTTTTTTTTATAGTTCTTTAACTATTAACTTTATATTAATCTTTAGATACTTTTAGCCCTTTAGTAGTAACTACTATAACCCTTTTATTAAATACTTAAACTAATTACTTAAGTACTTTAAACCCTTAAAATCCCTTTAATAACTATAGTACTATTATTAGTATTAAACTTTAGCTTCTATTAATACAAACCTTACTATTAAAAGGCTAACTATAATATTTTAATAGCTTTTATTTAGTAAATTAACCTTTAATACTAACTAAATAGTATCCTATAATATCTTTAGTTAGAACACCTAAAGTTACTCCTACTTTATTTAAGTCCTCTAGTAAATAAGCCTAAAACCTTACCTAGGAACTAAAAAAACAATATATAAAAAACAACAAAAACAAGTCTAGTAATAATAATACTAATAAGCAGCTCAAACAGGCATACTACAACATTAAGTAGCTTTAAAAAATATTTAATAAATACTTAAGTTAAATAGAAGAACTTTAAAACGCTATTTAATAAATTAATAAGTATACCTAGAAGGTCAAAAATCAAAACAAAACCCTCTACACTACCACTAATATTATTAAAACACCTATTTATAATAGCTATAAAAAACTTAAACTAAACTTACTTATTACTTATAATAAAACCCTTAAATAACTTAAAGAATTCTTAATTTAAGTTAAAAACTATTAAAGCTTTTATTACAATAACTTTAAAAACAATACTAAATAAGTTATTTATACTACTACGTTCCTCTATAGGCACACTCTTTAGTAAATTAAACCTTTTTAAAAACAGTTCCTTAAAGCTAAAACTTTAAATAACTATACTACTAAAGTTAGGAATATCTTCTTAACCTTTAATAAATTTAAACACACCCTTTAAACCCTATTCTAAAACCCTAATTAAAAATAATAAGTTAAATATAATCTTACTATACTTAAACAAACTAAGTCCACAACCCACTATACTACTAAGTTTTAACGTATTAGTACTTAACTAAATCTTACTAAAGAATCTAGAATCTTTATATTCTACTAAGGCCTAAAAAACAAAGTTAAAAACAAACTTATTAAAATTAATTACTCTAAAGACTTCCTTTAGTATACTAAACTTATAATTAAAATTAATAACTATCTTTAAAAAAAACACTATAAAAAAAAAAATAATGTATTACAGCTAGCCTTTTAATAGTAAGGTTTGTATTAATAGAAACTAAGGTTTAATACTATAAGTAGTACTGTATAGTACTAAAGGGATCTTAAGGGTTTAAAATACTTAAGTAATTAGTCTAGGTATTTAATAAAAGGGTTGTAGTATTTACTACTAAAGGGCTAAAAGTATCTAAAGATTAATATAAAGTTAATAACTAAAGAACTATAAAAAAGAGAACTTAAAGGTACTTAAGTCCTATTTATATATAAGTCCCGTTTCTTTATTTATACTATAGTAGTAAATATAGTACTAGTTAAGTAAGTACTTAGTAATTACTAGTAAGTACTTAGTAATTACTATTAAGTACTTAGTCTTAACTATAGCTACTTAGTACTTTATTTTATTTATATATAACTTATATTATAGTTTTTTTTTTTTAAAGAGTTATTCTACGTTCTATATTAGTTATATTTTCTATTATTTTTTTAACTACTAATCCCCTATAAGTAGGGTCTACTACTATTTATAACTAATAAGTTATAATATTAAGTCTCCCTTTAAAGGTTTTATTCTTAAGACTTAATATAAGTAAGTTACGGTCCCTAGGTTAAGGGACCTATAAACTTATATTCTAATTGTCTTAATACTAATATTATATTAGGTTATGCGTAAAAGTAAAGGGCGTCTTCTTCTTTACACCGTTATTATTATTTTTTTAAAAATTACTAAAAAAGGTTTTAAAGTTATACCTTATTCTTATTATTATACTAAAGGGTTTTATTATAAAATATTACTAGGTTCTTTAATTTATAGTAAATATATTACTATTAGTAGTATATAAAAGTCTTATAATATATCTAAGGATATAATCTATACTTATAGGTTTAGCTTTTCTTTTTTTTAGTATTTAGTTTTTAATAATTTTTTTAATAAAGTACTTTATAATAGAGTTGCGTTATTTTAATAATAAAAAGGAGGAATTTAAAGAGTTATTTAAAAAGTAAATAGAAGCTTTAAAGAAGGCTTAAGATAATATAAATAAAGTTTTAGTTTGTTTAAATTATATATAGTAATAAAAATAAATAGTGTTTTAAAAGGGTTAGAATTTAATAAATATAGTAGTTAAAGAGCTTATAAGTTTTTTTAAAGCTATTTAAAAAGCCTAATTTATTAGTGCTTTTAGTATAGTTAATTTTAATATAGTTTTAGTAGATTAGAATTTAGGTACTTTAAGTTTTTTATTAAAGAATAGTACTGTTAAGGCTATAAAGGGTTTTTAATTTTATTTTAAACTAGGCGTTTTTAAGTAAAAAAATATTTAACTCGTTCTTAAGGTTTTAACTAATTAGAGTTTAGGTTAGGGTTATATAATACGTAGTTTATTTACTACTTTTTTTATAACTTAAGTAAATTATTATTCTTATTATTAGGTCTAATATTTCTATAGTTTATTTTATGTGTTAGTAAAGTTTAATATAGGTTTTTATATATTATTTTTATAGTTATAGTTTTTTTATTTAACTAAGTACTTAATTTCTATATTATTTTATTAATTAATATAGTTAATAATTTTTTTAACTTTATAGTTTTATTCTAAGTTAACTTTAATATAGTTAAATATATATAATCCTTGTAATACTAGTTTAAGTAGTAAAATATAACCCCCTCTAGGGTAACTAACGGCCCATAGGCCACGTGCTCTAGGGAACCGTCCAGCCACCCACCTTATCGATCTTTTTCGTCGTCAATCAGCAACAATAGACAGTACTTAAATTCACTTACTACAACGCAACTTCTATAGATTTAAAGTAATAAGTATTTTTAATTAATTTTACAGACTACTAATTACGCTATTAACACCACTAAAACCACCAACACCTTCTATACACCTCCCATACGCCCAACTGTTACTATCCCTCCAAACCCATTAAATCCAATCTAAACTAAACTATCCCTTCCCTCACAGACCGCGCCACAGCTAGTTAACCCAATTAAACTACTTTTCCCTATGCTTATTAGTAGACGTCTTAATATCTAGGCCTTATTAAACATACTAGTCTCTTATAAACTTTAGAGGATCTAAAGTTGTTATTACTACCTTTATTACTTATTTAAAGTAGTATTAGTTATTTTTTAAAAATAGTAAGTTTAAAATTTAACCTAGCATTAAATTAGCTAATAGGGCTAGTTTAATAGTTTTTATCTAGACCCTATTACTACTAGTTTAAAGAAGGCAAAGGCTAAAAACAGCGATTTAGATTTTTATATTTAAAGGTTAAGCTAGCTAGTTATACTATATATTAATAGTAGTAATACTAAGTTATATAGCTATGTTACTAAGCTAGTTAATATTATTCTTAACTATAGTAACTAAGTTATAGTATTTAGTATTTAGTAGTAACTAGGGGACTTTTATAGGTATAGTATTTTTTACTATTTTATTATTTTAAAGGATTATTAAGAATATAAAAAATAAAAGGAATTAATAAAGGGCTTGCTTATAGTAGTAGTGCCTTTTTCTTTAATTATAAACACTACTAGGGCTTATTAAGCTCTACAGTACATTACAGTACTTATAGCGTAATTTAACTAAAGGTTTATATAAGTAAAGGTTTGTTTTAATATATTTAGTGCTATTTATTAGTAATAGTATTGTTGTTATTACTAGAAGGGTAGGTAAGTGGAAGTGTTAAGGTATATATGCCCTACTAAGCTCTACTTAAAACTACTTAAGCTAAAGGGGGTTAAAGCTACTAAATATATCCTATTAAATACTTCTATTTAATTATACTATTTAATAATATATAGCTATAGTGTATTTTTTTTAGAATAACTTATAGAAATGTCTAGACAAAATAACTACTTAAAAAAACATAAAAGTAGTAAAATATAAAAAACTAAGTAATATTTTATAGTATTTAGTAGTATAAGTTTAAAGTTAATTTTTAAGATTTTTTTAATAGTTTTAAAGAGTTTAAGTTTTTTAAAGTTTAATTTATTATTTAGTTATTTTATTTTAATATTGTGTTAAATAAAGTATATACTATTTTTTTTTAAAAGATAGTCTCTTTATTTTTAAGGTATTAGTATACTTATATATACGTTATTAAATAAATTCTAAATTTTATTAAAGTTTATTATAAATTTCTTTAATTCTATTAACTTAAGTTTTAACTTTTACTACTAATAGTTTTATTTTTAACTTTTTATAAGTAGTTAGTTTAAATTTATAGTTAAAGTAAAAAAGTGAGTTTTATATACTTTTTCCTACTGCGCTGTTATAGGTAAATTAGGTTGTTAGTAATAGTATAACTTAATTGTTCTATTAGTAGTTAATATAATATTTTAAGTATATTTTTAGAATTTAGTTAATTCTTTTTA
Organism: Colletotrichum musae; assembly: GCA_027406025.1. Lineage (NCBI taxonomy): Eukaryota > Fungi > Ascomycota > Sordariomycetes > Glomerellales > Glomerellaceae > Colletotrichum > Colletotrichum musae. Next base: position 1,182,545 of record JANVYC010000002.1, on the reverse strand, counting down.
TTTATTTATTAGTTTAAAAGTAAAAGGTAGTAAATAGTTATAGTTTAAATTTAAGTTATAAAATTAGGGATTTTTAAAACTTTAAAGTAAATTATATTCCTCTATTAAATATAATATCTTTAAGTAAACTATACTAATTAAGAGTATACTTATTAAAAATATAAATAAGTTCTTTTATAGTACTTACTTTAATTTATAGTATAAAGTATATATACTTAGTAAGTTTATTTATAATAACTAAAATACTATTAAACTATTTTTTAGTAAATAGTTTTTTTAACTATAGTAATTTAATAATAAAATTAAAAGAAATTAACTACTATACTTTATTAAGTACTAAAAAAAGTTATAGTTTTTTATATAGTTTATAGTATACTAGTTTACTTTTATTATATATATTATAGTACTTAATAACTTTAAATACTTATTCTTTAATAACTTTATTATTATAATATTACTTAATTTATTTTTAAGTTTTAATAACTCCTTAGTATTTATATACTTTAATACTATAAATTATTTTAATTATCTTATTAGTTATTTATTTAAATATACTAGTACTAATTTATTTAGTAATTATTAAAAAGTAAATAACTAATACTAAGTTTTTATTTAAATCCTTTTTAAGGATTACTTAAGTCTTATTTAAGACTATTACTTTTAAGTCTAATTATTTACTAAAAGTATCTATTCTTTTATTTTTTAATCCTTTTTTATAAATAATATAAAAGTTAAATTCTAAAAGGAATTTTAACTATTTAATTTATTATTTATTAAAGTTTTTAAATATAGTAAAGTATATAAAGTTCTTATAGTTTATATATATTATAACTTTATAGTTAATTTTTAAAAAGTATAGTTTCTATTTCTTAAATACTTTAATAATTACTATAAGTTCTTTATTATAGATTTAATAGTTAAGTTTAAAGCCTTATAACTTTTTTAAATAAAAGGTATATAGGTATAACTATTTTTCTTTATTTTATTACTTAAGTTATTTACTAATAGTATAGTTTAAAGTATTAGTTTTAACTTTAAATAGTAAGTTTAAGTTAAGTATTATAAATATAGGTTTACTAAAGACTTAGTCTTTAATTTTTTAAAATACTATTTTTTATTTATTTATTTAGTTTTATTTAGTATTTTTTTTTATAAAGTTAGTTAAAGTTTTAATATTTTTTAAATAGTTTTTAAGGAATTATTAGTAAAAATTAATAAATCTAAGGAATAACTAAATATTCTTAATATTCTATAGTATTAACTAGTCCTTAACTATAGTAATTTTTTTATTTAATATTTTAATAATTCTTAGTATAATAGTAAATTTAAAGTAGTTTACTTTTTAAATATAGAATTTACTTTTTTTTAGTTTAATAAGGAGTTTAGTTTTTTAAAGTTTTTATAGTACTTAATATATATATTATTTATATTCTTTAAAAGTTTTAAAAAAAATAAAAATATTATTAAAATATATAATTATAAAAATATTAAGTTTTTTTTATAGAATATAGTTAATTATATTTTAGAATATTATAGAAGTATTAGTAAGTCTAAAGAGTATAATAAAGTACTTAAAATATCTTTTATAAAAGTAAAACGCGGTTTTTTACTCTTTTCCTTTTTTAATTTTAATTAAGTTATAAGTCCTTTTAAAGTTAAGGACTATAAACTAGTTAGTTTTATAGAGTAGGTTTTATAGCTCTAAAATAAATAGTAATAAATAGTAGTTTTTAATAGTAATATTATTAAGTTATTTATAATTAATATAAAGTTATAGTTTACTATTCTTTTTTAGTATAAATAGAATTAAGTATTCTACTAGTAATATTAATTCTTTAATATAGCTTTTAGTTAAATATTTATTAATATACTCGTTAAGTACTTTTATTTTTTACTAGTTTAATTAGTAAACTCTATTAAAGGCTAGTATTTATTCTTTTTTAATAAAGATTTTATAGTTAAAGGCACTATACTTAAGTAGGTTTATTTTTAGTATTAAAGTAAATAGCTTTTTATATACTCTATATTATTTTAGGATAAATAAAAGTTAACTTTTATTATTAATTAAGTTTTTTTATATTATAATAAAGTCCTTTTTTTATAATAGTTTAGTAACTACTTCTTTAACCTTTAGAAAAGTAATAAATTATAATACGTATATTATTAGCTTTTTTTAGTAGGGTTTATTTAAAGTTAGTAGTTAGTTGTGTCCTTTAATAACTAAACTCTTTTTATAGTTTTAATAGAAGTAGCTAGTTTTTTAATTTATTTATAGGTTTTTTTTTTATAGCTATAGTATTTCTAGGATAATATTCTATTATTTTATATTTATAATATTAAAGTAGTAGTATATCTTTTAGTTATAGTAGTTTAAAGTAAAGAGTATAGTTTTACTATTAATAATACCTCTACTATACTATACTCCTTTTCCTTCTATATTATTAAGTAAATAAGAATCTTTTTTTTATTCTATAGTATTTATAAGTTATTTATTATTTATAGTAATATAAAGTTACTTTAAGTACTACTATTAATTAAAACTTTAACTTATATTCTATTTATTATAATATTAAAATAAAGGTATCTTTTATCTAAACTTATATTTATAACTAAGTAAATAGATCTTATTATTTTTACCTATTATAATCCTTTATTAATAAATAAGTTTAGTTTTTTAACTACTTAAGCCTCTATTTTATATATATTCTATCCCTATTAAAGTACTTAATTATTCTTCCTTTTTTAAAAGTATTTTTAATATTAAAGATAGGTAGGGTAAAACTAGTTCCTTTTTTCTTTTAAAGTCACTTTTTTTTAAGTATTTATACTTTAGTAATATAGTAAACTTAGTACTAGTTAATATAATACTTTTACTAGTCTATACCTTTTTTATATAAATATTATATTAAAAAGTTTAGGTTAAGTCTAAAAACTACTTCTTTAAGTCCCTTAAATTCTTAAATACTCTATATATAGAGTTCCTAAGTAAAGTAAATATTTTTATATAGTACTTTTTTCTTTTTTTAAAAAAAGAATTATAAGTTAAGTTTTTTTATAAAGTATAGTTAGTATTTATCTTTAAGGTACTATACTTAAAAGATATCCCGGTGTTATTTATATAGTACGTTTAACTACTTATAGTCTCTTAATATAACTTTAAGTAGCTATTTTCCTATTCTTTTAATAGAGTCTATTCTATAAAATAAAATTTATTATTAGTTATTATTTAAGGGGATATATAATAAATACTTTTGTTTTTTTTTTATATTAAAGGTTCTTTTTTAGAGTTTAAGTTCTAAGTATTAAATAAAGCCCCTTAAGTAATTTTATTTTAAGTATATTATTAAGTAATATTATAAGATTTATTTAAGTTATAGAGTGTATTTAATTTATATAGTATTTCTTAGACTTTAGGATATACTATAACTCTTTTTAACTTTTTTATATTATTAATATATAATTATTTAAGTATAGGTAAATTAGTATGTACTACTATTCTTTTATTTCTTTTTATAAGTAATATTTAGGTATGTTTTGTGTAGTTCTTATTAGGTTTTATATTAGTAGTATATTAGAGGTTTATAATTATTTTATTAAGTTTCTAGATAATCTATTTATTATTATATCTAACTTCCTTATTACTAAGTATTATTAAATTATAATTTACTTATTATAAATTTATATTATTAAGTTATTCTTATACTTTTTAAGCTAGTTTTTAGTAAGGTACTTTATAAGTAATAGTAAGTATTCTTTTAGGAATATTAGTAATATTATAGCTAAAGTAACTAGTATCCTTAGGATACTATTTAGTATTTTTTTTACTACTTCTATAAATTATATACTTATTACTATAATATACTATTTATAAAAGTTTAGTATAGTCTTTTCCTTTAAAAGCAGCATTAAGTTACTTACTTCTTAGTACTAACTACTATTATTATTTTTTAAATTAGTAGTAATTCTTAACTATATATCCTAACTTATTATAGTTATAGTATTTAAATATATATTCTTTATTAAGTTTATATTATTTAGTAGTACTAAAGTTTATAGGGCCTATATAGTATTTATAAGTAGTACTTTATTAGTTATAGTTTTAGTTCTACTAGTTATTTTACTAGGGTTATTACCCTTAGTTATAGTACTAGAATTATTATAGTTACTATTAGTACTTCTTATTAAAGTTAGTATTAGGTCGTTATTTTTTTTTTATAGTATCTTTTTTATAAATAGTTATTAATTTTAATTATAAGTTTAGTATACTAAAAAAAGTCCTTAAAGTAGTTAATTTTAATAAGTTTGTTTTTAACTTTATTCTTTAAGCCTTAGTAGAATATAAAGATTTTAAATTCCTTAGTAAGGTCTAGTTATATACTAATATATTAAAATTTAGTAGTATAGTAAGTTATAAACTTAATTTATTTAAGTATAGTAAAGTTACGTTTTACTTATTATTTTTAATTAAAGTTTTAAAATAAAGTTTAAAGGGTATATTTAAATCCATTAAAAGTTAAAAAAATATCCTTAACTTTAGTAGTATAACTATTTAGAGTTTTAGTTTTAAAGAACTATTTTTAAAAGGATTTAATTTACTAAAGAGTTTATTTATAAAAGAATATAGTAGTATAAATAATTTATTTAGTATCGTTTTTAAAGTTACTATAATAAAAGTTTTAGTAGTTCTTAACTTAAATTAAAAATCCTTTAAGTTATCTAGGGGTTTTATTATAAGTAATAAATAAGTTAAATTTAAGTTTTTTATATCTATTATAAATAAGTATTTTAATAATATTAGTAGTAGTATAGAGGGTTTTATTCTAGTTTTTAACTTCTTAAGTACGTTTATTAGTTTATTAAATAACTTACTAAAGTTCTTTTATTATACTAGAGTTTTTATTAAATAGCTTTTAAAGTTACTTAATATTATAGTAAATTTATTTTAATTATTTATTAATATTATTATTATTAAACTTATCTTTATTATTTTTTATATATTATTCTTTTAGTTCCTAAGTAAGGTTTTAGGCCTACTTACTAAAGAACTTAAATAAAGTAGGAGTTACTTTAGGTATTTTAACTAAAAATATTATAAAATACTATTTAGTTAGTATTAAAAGTTAACTTATTAAATAAAAGTTATTAAAATATTATAACTAGCTTTTTAATAGTAAGGTTTATATTAATAAAAACTAAGGTTTAATACTATAAGTAGTACTATATAGTATTAAAGGGATTTTAAAAGTTTAAAGTATTTAGGTAATTAGTTTAAGTATTTAATAAAAGGGTTATAGTATTTACTACTAAAGGGCTAAAAGTATTTAAAAATTAATATAAAGTTAATAACTAAAAAATTATAAAAAGGAGGACTTAAGGGTACTTAAGTCTTATTTATATATAAGTCCTATTTTTTTATTTATATTATAGTAGTAAGTATAGTATTAGTTAGGTAAGCACTTAGTAATTACTAGTAAGTACTTAGTAATTACTACTAAGCACTTAGTTTTAGCTATAGCTACTTAGTACTTTATTTTATTTATATATAACTTATATTATAGTTCTTTCTTTTCTAAAGAGTTATCCTACGTTTTGTATTAGTTACGTTTCTTATTATCCTTTTAACTACTAATCCCCTATAAGTAGAATCTACTGTTATTTATAACTAATAGGTTGTAATATAATAACTTAATACTAACTCTAGTAAAAAGTACTAATAGTAACTTAGGTAATTCTAGTACTACAACTAAAAACAGTAGCCCTAGCGGAGTAACTAGTTAAACTAAAACAATAACTAGTAGAATACTACTTATAAATACTATATAAGTTCTATAAACCTTAGTACTACTAAATAACAAAACCCTAATAAAGAACAAACATTTAAATACTATAACTATAATAAACTAAAATATATAACTAAAAACTATTACTAACCTAAAAAATAATAATAGTAACTAGTACTAAGAAGTAAGTAACTTAATACTACTTTTAAAAAAAACCACACTAAACTCTTATAAATAGTATATTATAACAATGAGTATACTATCTATAGAAGTAGTAAAGAAAACGCTAAATAGTACCCTAGGGACACTAGACGCTCTAGATATAACACCACCTACTTAAAAGGAAAAATACTTATAGTAGTCTATAAGGCTCTTTACTAAAAACTAGCCTAGAAAGCTATAAAGTAACTTAATAGTATAAACCCGTAATAAATTAACTATAACTTAGTAATACTTAGTAATAAAAAAGTTAGATATAATAATAAATAAATTATCTAAAAGCTTAATACAATAATCACAGACCTTTAATACACTACTAATATAGAACCTAATAAAAACCACGCAGAACATATCTAAATACTACTAACTAAAAAAAACAAAAAAATAACTATATAAACTAACCTCCTAGTACTTAAATAACTACACACTAAAAACGCTAAAAGGGTAAAAAGAATTATAACTTACTTAAGAATTTAAGAAATATTAGATAAGTCTAATACCCTATACAACTTAAATAAACCTTATAACATTACTTAATAACGTACTTAAAGTAAAATCACTTAAGGGGCCCTACTTAAAACCTAGAACTTAAATTCTAAAAAAAAACCTTTAATATAAAAAAAAAAAAAAAAGTATTTACTATATATCCCGTTAAAGAATAATAAGTAACGAATAATCTTTTATAAAACTAACCCTATCTAAAGAATAAAACAATAGCTACTACTAAGTATACTAAAAAACCACAAATAACTAAAACCCACACACAAAAAACACTATAACGTTTTCTAGTTATAATACCTAACTAATAAATATTAAGTATATTTTATTAAAAAACTCAACTCGCAATTCTTCTTATAAAGAAAAAAGAACACTCTATATAAAAACATTTATTTTAATTAAAAACTCTATATATAAATAATTAAAAAATATAAAGAACTAAAAAAAGTAGTATTTAAACTAAACCCTAACTTCCCTATAAAGTACCTCTATAACAATAAAAGGGATTAGTAAAAATACTATATTAATTAATACTAAGTCTACTACGTTATAAAGGCCTAAATCCTTAAAAAGAAGTAACTCTAAAAAAAAAAGAGAACTAGTTTTACTCTACTAGTTATTAATATTAAAAATACTTTTAAAAAAAAAAGAGTAGTTAAATACCCTAATAACAATAGGATATATATAAAATAGAGGCTTTAATAGTTAAAAAACTAAACTTACCTATTAATAAAGGATTATAATAAGTAACTTTAATAAAATCTATTTACTTAGTAATAAATATAAACTATAAAAAAAAATACCTCTACTTTAATTTTATAGTAAATAAAATATAAGTTAGAGTCTTAATTAATAATAGCACTTAAAGTAACTTTATATTACTATAAATAGTAAATAAATTATAAATACTATAAAATAAAAAAGAGGATCTTTATCTACTTAATAATATAAAAAAAAAAAAAGTATAGTATAGTAGAGGTATTATTAATAGTAAAACTACGCTCCTTATATTAAACTACTACAACTAAAAGATATACTATTACTTTAATATTATAAATATAAAACAATAAAATATTATTTTAAAAATACTATAGTTATAAAAAAAAAACCTATAAATAAATTAAAAGGCTAGCTACCTTTATTAAAACTATAAAAAGAATTTAGTTACTAAAAGATATAGTTAACTACTAACTTTAAATAAACCTTACTTAAAAAAGCTAATAATACACGTATTATAATTTATTACTTACTTAAAAGTTAAAAAAGTAGTTATTAGGCTATTATAGATTAAGGACCTTATTATAATATAAAAAGAACTAATTAATAATAAAAATTAACTTCTATTTATTCTAAAAAAATATAAAGTATATAAAAAGCTATTTACTCTAATACTAAAAATAGGCCTACTAAAGTATAGTACCTTTAATTATAAAATCCCTATTAAAAAAGGACAAATACTAGTATTTAACAAAGTTTACTAACTAAACTAATAAAAAATAAAAGTACTTAATAAGTATATTAATAAGTACTTAGCTAAAGACTATATTAAAGAATTAATATTACTAGTAAAATACTTAATCCTATTTATACTAAAAAAGAATAGTAAACTATAACTTTATATTAACTATAAATAACTTAATAATATTACTATTAAAAATTACTACTTATTACTACTTATCTTAAAACTATAAAACCTACTCTATAAAACTAACTAATTTATAATTCTTAACCTTAAAAAAGCCTATAACTTAATTAAAATTAAAAAAAGAAAAAAGTAAAAAACCACATTCCACTCTTATAAAGGACATTTTAAATACCTTATTATACTTTTTAGACTCACTAATACACCCATAACATTTTAAAATATAATTAATTATATTCTATAAAAAAAACTTAATATTTTTATAATTATATACTTTAATAATATTTTTATTTTTTTAAAGACCCTTAAAAAACACAAATAATATATATACTAAGTACTACAAAAACTTTAAAAAACTAAACTCCTTATTAAACTAAAAAAAAGCAAATTCTATACTTAAAAAGTAAACTACTTTAAATTTACTATTATACCTAAAATTATTAAAATATTAAATAAAAAAATTACTATAATTAAGAACTAACTAATACTAAAGGATATTAAGGATATTTAATTATTTCTTAAATTTATTAACTTTTACTAATAATTCCTTAAAGGATACTTTAAAAATATTAAAACCTTAACTAACTTTATAAAAAAAAATACTAAATAGAATTAAATAAATAAATAAAAAACTGTATTTTAAAAAATTAAAAACTAAGTTCTTAGTAAACCTATACTTACTATACCTAACCTAAACCTACTATTTAAAGTTAAAACTAATATATTAAACTATACTATTAATAAATAACTTAAATAATAAAATAAAAAAAAACAACTATACCTATATACCTTTTACTTAAAAAAGTTATAAAGACCTAAGCTTAACTACTAAATTTATAATAAAGAACTTATAGTAATTATTAAAGTATTTAAAAAATAAAAACTATACTTCTTAAGAACTAACTATAAGGTTATAGTATATATAAACTACAAGAACCTTATATACTTTACTATATTTAAAAACCTTAATAAATAATAAATTAAATAATTAAAATTCCTTTTAAAATTTAACTTCTATATTATTTATAAAAAGGAATTAAAAAATAAAAAAATAAACACTTTTAATAAACAATTAAACTTAAAAGTAATAGTTTTAAATAAAACTTAAATAATCCTTAAAAAGGATTTAAATAAAAACTTAATACTAACTATTTACCTTTTAATAATTACTAAATAAATTAATACTAGTATACTTAAATAAATAACTAATAAAATAATTAAAATAATTTATAGTACTAAAATATATAAATACTAAAGAGTTACTAAAACTTAAAAATAAATTAAATAATATTATAGTAATAAAGTTACTAAAAAATAAGTATCTAAAGCTATTAAGTACTATAATATATATAATAAAAGTAAACTAGTATACTATAAACTATATAAAAAACTATAACCTTTTTTAATACTTAATAAAGTATAGTAGTTAATTTCCTTTAATTTTATTATTAAATTACTATAATTAAAAAAACTACTTACTAAAAAATAGTTTAATAGTATCTTAGTTATTATAAATAGACTTACTAAGTACATATACTTTATACTATAAATTAAAGTAAATACTATAAAAAAACTTACCTATATCTTTAATAAGTACATCCTTAACCAACACAGTCTACTTAAAAACATTATATCTAATAAAAAAACACAGTTTACTTTAAAGTTTTAAAAATCCCTAATTTCGTAACTTAAATCTAAACTATAACTATCTACTACCTTCTATCCCTAAACTAATAAACAAATAAAAAGAATTAACTAAATTCTAAAAATATATCTAAAATATTATATTAACTATTAATAAAACAATTAAGTTATACTACTACTAATAGCCTAATTTACTTATAACAGCACAGTAAAAAAAAGTATATAAAACTTACTTTTTTACTTAAACTATAAATATAAACTAACTATCTATAAAAAACTAAAAGTAAAACTATTAATAGTAAAAACTAAAGCCTAAGTTAATAAAATTAAAAAAATCTATATAAAACTCTAATAAAATTTAAAATTTATTAAATAATATATATACTAATACACTAATACTTTAAAAATAAAGGAACTATCCTTTAAAAAAGGAAATAACACATACCTTATTTAACACAATATTAAAATAAAACAACTAAGTAATAAGTTAAACTTTAAAAAACTTAAACCCTTTAAAATTATTAAAAAAGTCTTAAAAATCAACTTTAAACTCACACTACTAAATACTATAAAATATTACCTAGTCTTCTATATCTTACTACTTAAACCAGCACTATAAAAATTATAAATAACAAATCACATTAAAATTAATCCAAAACAAAACTATAAAATTAAATAAATTATTAACTACATTAACCAACAAAACAACACCAAAATTAAGTACCTAATTAAATAAAAAAACTATAAATACAAAAATAATATATAAAAACCCGTATTAAACCTTACTAATACACAAAACAAACTATAAAAATATTAAACCTAGTAGTAAAAAAAACAACACACTTAAATCACAAAAACACCAGCAAGTAAATCACACATCCTTTAGCCTCAGCACAAGTTCCAACTAATTAAGGGACCTAAAATAAAATAAATATTTCTTTACCTAAAAACACCTAACCTAAAATAAAACTAAAAACCCTCTATTAATACACTAGTAACTAATAAACCTAAATCAACAAAATCATTACTAAAACCAAATAACAACTAAAGTAGCTTATTTTCCAAACCCACTACCTAAAAATTACTTACTACAAACCTCTTATAAACATCTAATACTAATAATAAATTACCCTTAAAAAAAACTCCATCCTCCTAATTAATCTCTTACATACCCCACTTAAAGGCCTTAGTTTACCTTTTACAAACTTTCTTTTAAATCATATAAATATAACTCAAACAACTTACCACCTCTACTATTTAGAATTATAAATATACAAACTTATAATAAAGTACTAGAAGCTCTTTACCTACCTTCTCCTCTTTCTTATCCTACTCTTTCTATTAAAAATTTAACTTCTACACTACACAAACTAAGCATTACAAAAACTAACTAAAAAAAAACAACTCACAAATAAACACAACCAAAACCCTATTACAAAACTTCTTTACTATAATACATATTTAACAATAAATAAACTTCTCACTAAAACAACAAAAGACCTTTATATAAAAATAATAAATATAAAGCATATTACTATTAACTAACTAAAACTTAACGTATTCAATAAGCACAACTCTTTTATAATCTTTAATTATAGTTAAATATAATTTTAATTTCTAAACACAACCTAATATAGTATTAGTATTATAAAAAACAAAAAAGCACAATTATAAATCCCTAACCTAAAACCAACAACCTACTTATAACAAAGTCTTAAAAATAAAACCTTTTAAAAAAAAAACTAATATTACAACCCATTAGTTAATAAACCTTTAATAACAACCCTATAAAGGACTTAGTAGTTAAATAAGCATATTAGCCTATAATAGTACAGAACCCTATAAAGTAAAAAAACTAAAATACAAGTTATATAATAATAAGTAGAACTAACACACAATAAGTAGTCCTAAAATAGAACTAATAATACTAAGGGCGGTCTATAATAATAAACTAATACACCTAATATTAGTCTTAAAGATAAAGGAATATATTTATAAAAACGGGACTTATATATAAATAGAACTTAAGTACCCTTAAGTCCTCCCTTTTATAGTTCTTTAACTATTAACCTTATATTAATCTTTAAATACTTTTAACCCTCTAGTAGTAACTACTACAACCCTCTTATTAAATACTTAAACTAATTACTTAAGTACTTTAAACCCTTAGAATCCCTTTAGTAACCACAGTACTATTATCAGCATCAAACCTTAACTTCTATTAACACAAACCTCACTATTAAAAGGCTAACTATAACATTAATACTATTACTATAATATTTAATAATATTAATAGAAATATAAAGTATAGGATTACTAGTTATATATTCCCTAGCCCCGTTATTTATCCCTAGTAATACTTTTAGAAATATAAAGTAGTAGGACGTTAGTTATATATTTATTAGTATTACTACTTATCTTTAATAGTACTTTTAAAGATATAGAGTATAGAAGCTAGTTGTATTTCTTTTAGTACTATTATAATAAGGGTTAAGGTACTATAGCTTATAGTTATTCCTATATTTATCCCCTAGTAGTTTTTTATTTTTAATAAAATAGTTAGTTATACTTCTTTTAGTAGCTTTTTATTTTTTAAAGAATTTTTATTTATACTTAATTCTTTAAGGAAATAGACTTAAGTAAATTAAGGGCTATAGGGGTATAAAAGGGTTTATTATATTAAATAGGGGAGGGATTATTATAGAGTATATAGGGCTTAAGTTAATAGGGACTTAGAGTTATTAAATCTATAGGTTACTAGGGGGAAGTTATAGATCTTTAGGTTTAAGTAAATAAGTAGGGCTTAAATAAGGGTTTTTAATTTAATAACCTAAGGTTATTAATAAGGCTAGGATTTAGTAAAGAAATAAGGCTAAAGATACTTTAAAGCTATTAATTCCTAGGCTTATTATTATAAAAATAATATATTAAGGGGTACTTTTTATATTTATAAATAAGCTAGCTTAAAGTTTCATTAGTTATTAAATAAGTTTTAGTATATTAAGTTCTATTAATAAGGGGATTAAAAAGTTATTAATTTAGGTTTTATTAATAAGGGGATTAAAAGGTTATTAATCCGGGCCTTATTAATAAGGGAATTAAAAGGTTATTAATCCCTAGGCTTAAGGCTATAGAGATAGTATATTAAAGAACACTTTTAGTAGTTAAGATAGTTTAACTATTAAAAAGGGGTATACTAAATATTACTTATTCTATTTAACGTTTTAGACGCGTTTATAATAGTATACTAAATCTATAAGTAAAATTAACTACTATTAAATAGGGGCTTAATATATTAAATATTATTTATTAGTAAGCCGGTTTTAAGTTTAGTTAGTTATATTTATAATAATATCTCTACTATAACTAAAAAAATTATAATTATTATTAGCTATAATATTACTATAAATAATAATAATTACTATAGTTACGTAGTTAACTACTAATTAGTATTGGTTTATATAGGGTAAGTAAATACAACCCTAAAAGAGGGTAAAAACAAGGGGCCTTGTGGCTATTAAAAATAAGGTTAAATTAATATAAAAGTGGTGATGTGGATGGAATGTATTAATATAAGAAGAAGGGTTGCTAGTGTGGGTTAAAAGGGGCCCCTAAAGTGGGCCCCATAGGGTCATGTGACCCTACACGCCCCTGAGCCACAGCTGCCGTGGCTAAGGCACTGCAGCCGTGGCGCAGGGCCGTAATTACGTTCCAACATCGGGAAAGTCATCCCCCGGCACCGCGATAGCAGGGGAAGGCCTTCCCCCCAAGACGGCGGCGGATCCTGACCAACGGCCGTGATGTGTCCGGAGGAAAGCCAACCCCTGAGATATCGCGACGGCCAGCATGCAAGTAACCACAGCATGATTTCGGAATAATTAACTCATGCCTCATCATCAAGCCGCCTCCAAGACCACCGACCCAACGACAGCAAACAACTTCTCTACCCGCACTTCTCAATCCCAACAACACCATCTCTCAACAGCCAACATGGACGTCCCAGGCTACGCCGTCATAACAGGCGCAGCATCCGGCATAGGCCTCGCCACGGCGCACGCCTTCGCCCGCGAGCGCTGCGCGGGCATAGCCCTCCTAGACCTCTCCCTCGCCGTCCTCAACGCCGCCGAGTCCTCCATCGTCTCTCTCTTCTCATCCTCTTCCACCACCACCGCCTCCGCCAACCCTTCCTCGCCGCCCAAAATCCTCAAATTCGCAATCAACGTAGCCGACGAGTCCCAAGTAACATCCACCGTCCAGACCATAGCATCCTCCTTCGGCAGGATAGACTACGTCGTCAACGCGGCGGGCATCGCCCTCAGGCACCCGGGCGGCGCGGCCTTCTGCGCCACGGAGGACTGGAAGCGGGTCATGGACGTCAACGTCAACGGCACGTTCTATGTTTTGAGGGAAGCGGCGCGCATCATGCTCGACCAAGATCACATCCTGTCCCAAAGGGACGGCCGGCCGCTGCAGCGCGGGTCGATTGTGAATTTCGGCTCGATCCAGGGCGTTGTCGGGATTACGCTGTCGACGGCGTACACCACGACCAAGCACGCCGTCATCGGGCTGACGAGGACGGCGTCCGAGGATTACGCGAGCCGGGGGCTGCGGATCAATGTTATTTGTCCTGGGTACACGGAGACGCCGATGACGACCAAGAATCCCGAGGTGCCCAAGGGCATGGAGGAGAGGGTCTCGACGGCCGTGCCGATGGAGCGCATGGGGAAGCCGAGCGAGATTGCCGAAGGGGTGCTATATCTAGCTGGCGGCAGGAGCTCGTTCGTGACTGGATCCGTGTTGATGGTTGATGGAGGATACACTTGCAGGTAGTCAAATTTAGGCAGAGTAGCCAAACGTTTAGTGAAAACACAAACAGATCATATTTCATTCTGTGAACGCCGTACTACGTATCCAACACCCTCAACTTAATCGTTCTCATACTCGCTAGAAGTGATTGACACGCTAACACTACCACAGCTGGCACGTAGGCTTCTTGTCCTTGCACTGGAAGCTCTCCTTGAACTCGCGGCTGTTCGACATGGTGCCGAGGATGCGGGCCCACTTGGGGGCATGAGGATCCGTGTAGATGTGGTTGATGGCCGTGTCCTTGCGCGACTTGCCGCACCACCAGTTGGAGTACGTGACGAAGAAGAGCTGCTCCTGGGTGAAGTGCTCCAGGCCCGGCAAGTTCTTGTTGGGCCTCTCGTGGGCGCGGCGCTTCCACGCCTGGAATGAAGCCGAGAGACCGCCGGCGTCGGCAATGTTCTCGCCCAGCGTCAGACGTCCGTTGACGTGCAGGGGCTTGTCGTCGGGGCCCGGGACGGTGAAGTTGGAGTACTGGTCGATGAAGCACTCGGCACGCTTCTCGAAGGCCTTGACGGTCTCCTCGCTCCACCAGTTGGAGTAGTTTCCGTTCTGGTCGTAGTGACGTCCCGTCGAGTCGAAAGCGTGGCTCAGCTCGTGTCCGGCAACAGAGCCAAAGGCGCCGTAGGACATGTACGCAGGGACATCGACGTCGAAGACGGGGAACTGCATGATACCGGCGGGGAAGACGATCTCGTTTCCGGGAGGGTTGTAGTAGGCGTTGACGGTGGGGACGGTCATATCCCACTGCTCCCTGTCGACCGGCTTGCCGAGGGCGGACCACTCGTAGTCGACGGCGAAGGTGCGGACGGCGAGAGCGTTCTGGAAGAACGTGTCGGGGTTCACGTTGATCGAGTCGTAGAACTTGTGCAGGCTCGGGGGATCCATGATATTGGGGCTCTTAGTCGGGTAGCCAATCTTCTGGACGATGTTGTGGACCTTGTCGATGGCCTTCTTGGTGGTCTCCCTGTCCATCCACTTGGTGGCCTTGAGCTTCCTGGTGAACTCGTCCTTGATGTCGGTGATGATGGTGTCGCCAAACTTCTTGGCCTTCTCGGAGAAAGCCTTCTCGACGAAGAATCGGCTGAGGATCCAGCCTAGGCCACTGTCGACGTGACCGACGCAAGTGCGCCATCTCTCGGGGGTCGACTCCGGGTCCTTTCCGGCGAGCTCGTTGACAAAACGACGGTACGGCTTGACCTGGTCGGCGTCGACATACGAGGAGAAGGACTGGACGGCCTTCCACACAAAGTAGTCCTGGATGACCTCCTTGTCCGTCTCCGAGAGAATAGTGGCCAGCTCGGACATGTACTTCGGAGCCATGACAATGACGCGCTCGACGACGAAGCCCTCGGGGGAGAGGTCGTGGATCATGGCGGTGAGCTCAATCTCGGGGGTGAGGGCAGCAGCCTCGTCAATGAGCATGGGGTTGTAGTATTTCTGGAACTGTCAGTAACTTGGGCCCTATATGTAGACGGCGGAGACTTACCGTAACATCCTCACGCTCTTCGGTGCTCGGCGAGGCGGCAGCGAGGAGCTTCTCGAGGTCGACGACCTTGGCAAAGTTGTCCTTGTTTCCATCGGGGTAGAGGTTGCCGAGGACCTCGACAACCACGCCACGGTACTTCTCGACCAGGTTATCGTCCTCGTAGCGCTCCTTGGAGGGGAGACCGAGCCGAGGCGGGGCGATGGAGACAACGACGGTGTCGGGGTCTCGGTCATCGGCACCAGTTCCGGTGGCAACGAAGGCATCGACGCCGTACTTGGCAAGAAGCAGGATGGTGTCCTTGGTAGGGCTGGGGTCGTCGACCTTGGCGGCAGCCTTGAGGGGGTAGGCCTGCTTGATCTGGTCGAGAACCTGGGTGAGGGGCTCGAGGCCGACGCTCTTGATCTTGTCCTCGTCGAGGCAGGCATCGTAGGCGGCCTTCATTTTCTCGAAGTTCTCCTCGTCGTCGTTCTTGTCCTCGTAGAAGAGTCGAAGGGGAGAGAACGAAGAGTGCTAGCAAGAGCCGTTAGCATTTCCCAATCTCGAGACCTCTGATACTTACCTTAGAGTTCTTGGGGTAGGGCGCCTCGAGGATGTGGCGAAGCAGCATCTCCGAGTTCTCGGACATGATGGTACCAGTGAAGGCATCGCCCTGGTCGGAGCGGAGATCATGCTTGTCCCTCCAGCCGCCGCAGACAAGCTCCTCGAAGTCGTCGCAGGGGTCGAGCTCCTTGTAGTTGGGAGAGAGGTTGTAGAGGATCTCGGAGGCGGCGTGGATGCAAGCGGGGGTCTCGCAGAGCTTGGCGGCCCTGTCGGGGGCAAAGTGGTTTCGAGCTATAGGCAAACGCAAGTCAGCTGGAGCTCTCAAGTCTGGTGCTGAGGCATGGATTCTAGGAGGGCAGTCCCACCTTGCGGGAAGCCGTAGTACAGCAGGCCGGCAGCAGTACCGAGGACGGCAAGCTTGACGACAGCTACTCGAGCGAAGCAGCGGCCGCGGCGGGCGTAGGGGCAGCGCGGCTCCGGCGCAGCGTGGGACTCCACGTCGCGGGGCACGAGAGGTGCCTTCTCCGACATGGTGGATTGTCGGATAGTGGGTTCTGGTTGAGCAGAGTACGAAGAAGCAGATGGCGATAAGTGAGATGAACGAACCCCAGCCAGCTGAGAATCGAGATGTGATCTGGGGAAGAAGCGGATGAAGATGGAGGTGGGTAAGTAGAGGACGGGACACTGGAAGGAGGGAGATTTGGGGTGGATCCGTGGCGAAGCTTGGAGCTCCAGTTGGCAGGTGCAAGGCCCGAGCTCCTGGTTCCAGGTCCCAAGCTCCTGCCGATGACGCTTTGACGTGGGTACGAAGCTGTCGTGAGTGTTGGCATGGGAACTCTATCTAAAGCGTTAGCGAGTACCTCGGAAATAGCTAAAGCTTTGGTGGTAAAAGAAGTATCCTCCTGACGCCCCGGACGATCCGTGCACCGGGACCCCGCTGCCGCTCCCCGCTGAACTCTGTTCCCCCAACGCATCGCGATGGCGTTCTTGTCCATCAACAACGTTGGCTTGGTTATCCTGGGTAATTATTCCCGTGTCATCAATCCGTCATGATATCCATCTCTGCAACTCTGCGGAGCATGGAGAGCCCTGTTGTTCGGTCTACCTCTACAAACATGCTTCGAGTTTGTGCCGAAACATCAACGCCACCACAGTTCAACACGGGCGCATATCTTGGTAAAGACTCTGCAGTGGCTTTGACAGGGCTGCTGGAAGTGCCACGTACCTCTGGCAATTGCCGCCCCCAGATTAGAGTCCGGGCATGTCAATGAACTTGTCAAAGATCGCGTCTCTGACAACTGCTCTGATAGTCCGGGCCCTGCCAAGACGAAGACATCTCTGAGCAGTCGTGTACCTGGGCTGATTCTTCGTCCAACCGCAAAGACCTCCCGGGGTTGACTCCAAATTTGTTTCTCTCACCTTTTAACACAACACTGCAACACTTTACCCACGCTGAACGCAGATCAACGGTCTCACCTCCATAGTCTCACGTAGCGAAGTAATCACCTCCATCTCACGTAGCGAAGGACCGTGACCGGTACTGTCCTATGGAGCTGAATTACAACGGTGGTGTTGACCTAAAGTGTGTGGGAGCATACGAATACAGGTACTATTCATAAAAGCTGACATGTGGTGAAGACAGTACGTACAAGTAACTTACCTCGTCACGTGCCCACACTGCAAGCCTACGGCGTGGATTGCCTTGGCCGACACACGGCTTATTACTATATCAGTATTACGACTTCAAGTGAAATTTTGACACGTTAACTAAGGAACCTGTATCAGAAACGCCAAAATCTTCACTCAGTTTCAACAGTAGAAACCAACAAGTCTAGCCTTCCAGAACGGCACGCCGACCGATGGGACATAAGCCCGCAATGCGCTTGCTTCCATAACCACTCTCATCATTCAGATCACCTTCGTGCGGCAAGGGTAATGCCGAGCTAGCCGAAATGAAAACTACAACTCCAACGACTGGACCTCCATGTTTGGGTGCTTCGGCTTCAAGCGCCGAAGATAAGGAGAGTGGGTTGAGAAGAGCGCGTCGGCAGTGTGCCATGCGGCTGAGAATGTCGAGTCAGGATAGGAGCACGATAACCAAAGACATAGAGAGCAATAGACAAAAACGATGATGGTATTACTATTAGTACAAAAAGCAGAAAACCAACTACCTTCTTACACGATCCTTCAGGACGACGGAGTCCCCTTGAGTCTATGACTTTGAGTGTGAATGCAAACCAAAACCAGCAAAAATATCTGATGAATCTTACTTGATGAGAGTAATGACGGGGGTATTTCATGCTTCAAGTGCTTTTATGCGCCGCCCTCCTCACCGTGTCCAACAGTCGGGCCAAGTTCCTCTTCCTCTCCTTGGGGGAGAGGGCTCTCTCTCTCTCTACCAGTCGCTTAGCCTGCTGCTCCCCTTGGCCGACCCGCCGTATATCGACAGGTCGCCCTGCTCCGTGGGCGAGATCTGCATGATGCTGTCGCTCGTCGTCAGCCGGCGCAGGGGCACGCGGTCGGGCGTCAGCATCGCCATCGAGTCCTTCTTGTACGTCGAGTTGGAGGCCGCCGAGCTCTCGGGCACGTCGTCCGTCGCGATGGTGCCGATGTCCTGGGACACGATCTTGACGTTGCCGGACGCCCTCGTCGAGCCCCGGGTCGACGAGATGTTGGTGACGTAGAGCAGCTCGGGGAACAGGTGCCGCGACAGCGCCCGGGCGGCGGGCATGCAGGCGACGATGGTGCCGACGCAGAGCTCGATGTGCGACCAGAGGGCGAGACCGAAGAAGTCGTCTATGGGATGGATGTGTCAGCGATAGCTTGGGGGGCTTTCGAAGAGAAGGGGGAAACGCACAAGTCGGGTTCCAAGAGTGGCTGAATACCGAGACGCTCTTTAACCGAACGGCGCTGACGATGGTGATGCTGGAATTTGTCAGAAATACTGGTCGTC
Source organism: Colletotrichum musae (assembly GCA_027406025.1). NCBI lineage: Eukaryota > Fungi > Ascomycota > Sordariomycetes > Glomerellales > Glomerellaceae > Colletotrichum > Colletotrichum musae. The sequence goes on along the minus strand of JANVYC010000002.1, from coordinate 1,162,917 downwards.
CTGCGTACTTCAAGCCAGCCCAGGAAGACTCACAATATCCCGACGCCGAACATGGACATGATGCTCAGCTTCTGCCTCTTCTGCAGGTTGAGCTTGTAGATCTGCGTCGCCGGTAGAATGAGCATCCAGATATCGATCGCGATATTCAGCGCGGCGTGAGAGAGCGCCATGGCCGACAGGTCAATACAGTAGCCCGGGTGGCGCCCGTCCCAGCCGTTCCAGAAGAAGCTCAGCGGCTTGCACTGGTTGAGGTTGACGATGACGAACGTGACGCAGACGGCGACGTTGAAGATGTGGGTGGCCCAGAGGATCTGGCGGAACGTCTCGGTGATGGACCCGAAGATGCGCAAGTATAAGAAGAGGATCGACGCCTTGATGACGGCGAGCGTGATCGAGTAGAGGATCTCGAAGGCGAAGAAGCCCTTGATGAATGCCGTGATCTGGTCCACCGTGAGCGTCCAGATGTCCTTGCCGATTCCCTCTCTCCTCGCTGATAGCCCACACGTCGTTAGCCAATAATGATCTTTCGAAAGGCGAGGAAGGGAAGGGCATATCGCACCGAGAAGCGTCGCAGCCAAAAACGCAACCATCATAATCTGCCGAGTCCTACGCGTCAGCCAACACGGGTCCATCTCCCACGTAAAGTCCGGGCCCGAAGAAGAACGTACGTATGCGAATGATATCGTCCAGTCATCCGGTCCCCACGTCGACAGGTTCACCCATTTGGTGGCGAGACGCATCGAGAAGAACAGGGTAACGAGCCCGAACATGAAGACAGGGACCCACGAGATGGTGGCGCCCTCATCGTGGTACGTGAACCCGCAATCCGCCCACGTCCTGTTTTTCGTGACTATAAAATCTCCTCGTCAGCTCGCTTCGTTCAACTCGGGAGAGGGGAGAAGTCGGGGCGCCGTCGCCCGCGAGGAATCGTACTGAGGGCCTGCTGCACGCTGCACTGGACCCGGACGCAGTGGATGACGGCCATGTTGTAGTTCATGTCCTCGCAGAGACATGTCGAGTTCGTGAACTCGCATGGTGTGTAGTCGAGGGGCTCGAAAAGGCAAGGCAACTGTGGATCGATGATGGCTCTGTCAGAGAGGATGGCCAGACGAGGGCGACCATGCGATGCGGGATACGGGGGCAGGATGTTGTTACTTACAGCGCAGTCGGGAACATCATCATACAGGCCGTACGCAAAAGGTAGGCAGGCAACGAGGGAAAGAACCCAGAGAGAGGCCTTCATTGCGATGGTGCTTGAAGGGGAGACGGTTGTCGGTTCGTGCGGCGATCAGAGCATTACGCGAATCGAGGGGTTCGTCAATTTGGCGATGCTCCTAGAAGAACACCAAGTCACGTCAACAACCAGGAAGCCGCGGAGGGGTAAGAGAGGAGGGAAGGGAGGGGCATTTCAGACAAGGGCAGGCCCCAGGTATGGAGGGCAGGGCGGACTCAGTAGTTCAACGAAATGTGGACGGCGGTTCTTAGCCCTCCGGTTCGGGACTTCGGGTAAGCCGCTACGGACGGGGGGCCACGTCGTGTAAGCCACGGTAGCGATGGCAAGATAGCTCGCCGTCTGCGGAAGATCAGGTCCAGGCCTCTTGGAGGGGAGGAACTACTTCATGATGAGTGATCCGAGGGCAAAGACTCATGGCCACTCTGTCAGAGTGTCATTCAAGCCGCAAAGGATACTCAGGGACTAGCACTTCACTATGGTGTGGACGTTCTGATGTCTCTGCCTCTTTTCCTTCAGCGCGTTTGTGTTCATCAGAGAAGAGCATTTTAGCGAGACCCTCGATTGCCTCGAGGACCCTTAAGCGAGTAGAGGTCTCAGATGGCCGCGGTCACGACACCTCTGGGACCGGTGCAAAGGGTGTGTTCGGCGATGGACTGGACACTCCTTCATCGGCGAGCATCTCGCTCCGCTCGCCGAGGACACTCTGTGTGTCATGGTCTGGCTGAGAACATCTCGTCCTCCGTAGGTACTATTATTACCCGTCTGCCCGTGAGATTTCCCGAAGGGGGCGAATTGAACAGAAGGAGGTTTCACTTTTCCGAGGTTCCTTTCCACCAGTGTCCCAAAGAGCATTTGAAAGCCGGCAATACAGCACTGCCGAGTTGGCTCGTCGGAACACCGCTTGTCCTTCTTTTCAAGTCGCCGGATTTGTGCATGGTGTTAACTGGATGCGTCATCCAGACACCCTCTCGCTCCTCTCTCTCCCTCCACCCCGCGGACGCCGAGAACGCTTCGCGCTCTAAGTCTCGGGTTTAGCGCCGATGGAGGCTTGGGTGGCGCGCACATTCCATCTACGACCGGCCCTCGAGGGCTTTAAAGTGTGCCTGAAAGGAATGCGTTGGGGCCTGCAGCACCTCTTTTGTTTCCCGAGCCACGGGGCGCTCCGAGTGGGAATGGAATGCAGGCTGAATCGCCAGTCTTGCGATGCCTCGGTTCCCGCCTCGCTGGGTCTGCATGATGGCTCGGCGTGCCCTTGGCGGCCGGACGGCTTCGTGGGGCGCGATGTGAAGTGCCGTTGGAGAACCGACATCTCGGGATATCGAAATCAGCCTTGGATCGATTGGATCGATGGCGTTTTCTGACTCGATGGGAAGTGGATAATTGTCATACGAGGGAGGGACCTCGGTCGAACGCTTTCTGGTGCGTTCAATATTGCAAGTTACGTGCCGCAAGATACGCCATGTCTCAACTCCAAGCATCGGCTCCGACCCTTCACCTTTCTGTGTGCTCGAAATTCAAGAATTTCTGTAAATGTCGGGCAACGTCTTCATAAACCGCTGCCCGCCCAAGCCACAAGACAACCTGATGCATTCAATCCTCCCACCGCTACCAAACCTTCGTTCTCTCGCTGCCAAGGGCCTTCCGTCGTTTGGGATGATGCCATTCCACCGGAAATGGCAGCAATCTCCTGGGCCCCTCCCCAAGGGACATGCAAATCCTCGACTAAACGGTATACCAGTCCGTCGGCTCCAGTGTCTCGAACACATCGCACCGGACGAACTCGGCCTATCCCCGTCACAGCCTCGCCCGAAAACGTGAGGTCTTCTTGGCGCACACCCCTCGGCTCTTGGGGATCTAGCCGGCAGTGGTCATCGATCATTCTTCGTAGTGGCTGGGGTGGGGAGAGAAACACCCAGAACGAATAACCGGTATTGTGTAACCAGCAACATGAACAAAGTCCGAAAGAGAGATCTGCCAAGAACACCATAAGAGGCTTAGGCTTAGAGATCCTCGTCGTTTTCCCGGGGTTTCCAGGCTTCCGGAGGCAACATGGATCCCCTGGGAGTCTAGGCACCGGTCATTGACAACGCGTTTGCCACGTTCCCTGCGTCGTAATGCCGGCAAATCTCGAGGGCCAGGCCTCTGGGCACTGTCACGATGGAAACTGCTCGTGACTTGAAAGCATGACATCGCGCGGATTCGATGACACTACCATTCTAACCTTGTGACAGCCTCGATGTGTGCCCGGTCCATCTCACGACATATGAGCCGGCGAGCCAGGCTCTTTGGTTCACGTCAATTCAGGTGCAAGTCTAAAGGAACACAATGTTGAAGCTCAATGGATTCGTTTCTCTCTTTTCAACGTCAGTCGACGGCCCTTCTGGTTGGTTTCTCGCAACAGCTTTCGGCAGTCAAGCTCTGGCGACTTGAAATTTACTTTAAGCTGATAGAAAGAAACCAAGCGCAGGTTTCGACGGAAGTCCCGTGCGAACTGACCTCCGGTAGGATCTTACTCCGGCTTCTTTCCGTGGATAGACCAACTGAACAGTTGTAAGTGCACTGTTCTCTGGTTCAGAGTGGTGTGATGGACTTACATCGGCATATAAGCGTGTATGCTTGGGTCGTTCACCTCCTTCCGCACCTCGGCCATGAAGACCAAGACCTCCTCCCTCGTCCAGCCAAGGATTCTGGTGTATGGACCCATGTAGACGGCTTCAAGCGCGTCGTTGAGGTTTTGCCTATTCCATGTGCCAAGCTCCTTGTGACGCGGATCCTTCGGCCAACCGTTGAGGGGCCATTTGTATTTCTGGAGGGTGACGTCGGTGAAACCCGCCTCTATCATGATCTCCTTGCAGTCAGTGAAGATCTGAAACTGCCGACCGACCTTTTCAAGAGCCTCTTGCAGGAGGGTGACGGCCTTGATGATTTTAGAATCGGGCTTGAGAGTTCCGTCATCTGAGAGAGGAACGATGTCCATGTCATTCAGCTCCAGGTAGCCGCCCGGAGTCAAGTTATCGTAGCAGTTCTTGATGAAGTCTTTCCAATTGCCAATAGACGAGTTCATCATTCTGCTGTGAATGTAGTCGAATGGTTGAGAATATTCCCACGACTCTTCGAGATCGTCGACTTCGAACCGGACGTTCGGAGGCGTACTGAGCAATCTGGGTTAACCACAAAACACAGCACCGCGATTTGGCATTGGTGCACTCACAAACCCGGCTGGATTGGGGAGAGGTCAATGCCGAGAACCTGGACAAGGTAATCCGTATTAGCAGAAGTCTCTGGCGACCGCCTTAAACCACGTTTGAGATGATACCTCGGCCTCCGGATGCTCGTCGCCGAAGTCAAATGCCCAGATGCCGGTGCCACAGCCAACGTCAAGCACCCTACCAACACTGGAGCCATTGGAGTGGATCGGTGCTGTGCCCAGCTTGTCGTCAAACGTGAGCAGATACAAGTTATGTTGCAGGTCTAGAATAGAACTCAGTCGGAAGCCCCGAGCGGAGATGTCGAAACCATCATGAACGTACCCAGTCGATCGTTCTCTCTTTCATCGTTCGGGAAGTTGTATTCTGCCGGACGTCCTTGTTACTTCTGGTCCCGCGATCGGGCAATTTCGCACCCAAACTTACTTCCCTCCTTGTACGCATGGTAGGTGCGCCCGTTTTCGATGCGGTAGTCGAGGATAGAACTGTTCACGCTCGTGGTCGAAGAAGCGACGCTGCCCTAAAAGAATTTTTCAGTCAGTCTATCAATCAAGGCCAACCACGAGACCAGGACAGCCACTTACCACGCCGATGTCTGAACTGCTATCCTATTGAGTATCGAATGTTTTAGCAACGCAGATGAGAATGGCGAAAGTTTAGGCAAGGTTTACATCGTCATCGGCCTCGAGCTCGACCACATGGTCTGGGGCTGGGGCGTTGGCGGGCTGAGTGTTGGTTGTCCTCGCCTCCTGAGTGTTGGCGTCGCCCGGGGCGCCGCTGCCGGTTTGAGCGTCTGCCATCTTGAGCCAGTCGTCGGTGATCCCTTGGCCAGAAGACGATGATGATTTTTATCGCAGGTAAGTGGGAGACAGCGAGTTGGGGGCGGGCGGGGTTTTGTGAAAGTCGTGGAATGGGAACGGGGGGGTTCGTGTCATGCTTATCACCTGCAGCCCTCGGCTCATCTTCGCTGCGAGCATGCATTCTGCCATATCTTCCGGGGCGGAGATTGTCTCTACGACGGGCAAAATGTCCCTCCTCCATGGCGAATGGAAAACCACAGCGGCTACAGGGGACCCGAACGTGGACGTTGTGCTGCATGGTGCAAAGGGCCCAGACTCCAGAGGGACATGAAGAGCGGCGCGGCAAGGAGGAAAAGGCGTCAGATCTCAAGAACTGTCTGGTAGTACCCATGCTGCCATGTTCTCGCTTACCTTCAACCGCTGCCCTCTCATCCAATCATTAAGCCCGGAAATGCAGCTCAGGATTCCGTCGCGTTTGCACGCTGCACCAACGTGCAGAATGTCAACCAACAGAACCAGCTTCGGCCCAGACGGCACGCCACCGGCGAAGCGGGGCCGCGTGTTGGAAGACTGAGGTCGGCACCGGAACTAATCGCGACCGAGCATTCTCCCCAGAGTCTACCGGTGTGGTCCCTGTCGATCCGGGATTTGCCTCCAGCCGGTGCTTGTACCAAACGCGGTGCAGAACGTTCCCATTGATCTGCAAACTCAGCATGGTGATGGCCCTGTTTGAAAAGTTCCCTGTCGAAGGGGCACTTATAAGTGGAGATTGACATCAAAGTCTCAGTGTTCTTAAGCTTTCAACATCGGTGGTTGTTACTGATAAAACTTGCAATTGAGGTATACGGTAATTAGTCTTGCTGCTCATTCCGCGGACATTCCACCTCGTCTTCAAGCTCGTGGATACCTTCGAGTAAAGTCCGAGGTAAGTCTATGGGCTCGCCTGACGATACACGAGCGATGTCTTTGAGAGGAAAAGCTGATTGGAGATTTGGGATTTGCAACTTGGACCAAGGCACTTCTCGATCCAACAATTAATTTATCCAAATCGCAAATGACGGCAGGCCCAGAAAAGGTACCAGCGTCGACCGCCTCGCCTGCGCCCTGCACCGAAGACCTATACACAATTAGCATCGAGACTTACTGAAGTTCAATTGAACATCAAATCTTCTTCTATCCCCGAGAGAGTCTTTAGTGGTAGTTGCTTATTCCCGAGGCCAGATCACCTCCCTGATGTCGAGAATGAATAAACTGGGAGTGGTGGTTATGCCCTTTAGATGTGGAAGCTGGCCAGTACCTCGCTTTTTAACTTGAACAAACTTTGACGTCGTAGAGCCGAATTCTCTTTTTGATGAAAGCCCCTAGGAGTCTGCATCGGTTCTTGAAACGGTCGGAATACTTGTTGGCTACGCTGGGCTCGCCAAGCAACGCCAAGTTACCTTGTAAATATGGCAAAGAAAGTGCAACTGGTTCAGTCCAAGGGGGGTACGTGGTTTTCAAAATGGCCCTTTCCCACCATCCTGAAGGATTATAAGTAAATACCTTTATACATAATGGACTGACCAAAGCGCAGCCCTTCCATTCGAACAGCAAAAATATGCTTCCCCTCTTCGCCAAGGCGGCTTAGCTCTGAACAGCCCCTCGCTGAGGCTTGGAACCGGCGACAAATGACGTCGGTATATGCAGCATAAGCCATTCTTGCCATAACAGGCAATAAAAGGATGATCGTCCTGGGGTCTCTTCTGAATAAGGGAAGGTCTTTAGAGACATTGTCGCCGTAGGAAACGGCTGCTCTTGCAGCAAGGTTTCTTGTTTTCTTGGGGCTTCTGGAAAGGATATTTACAGCTCAGAAGGTTCGATGAAGAATACAGGATTATCTGATATTACGAGGTACCAAGGGACCAAGTGGATAGATAGTTGACTAAGACTTCTCGAAGAATTATTGTGCCGAAATAGGCTACGTCAAATGCACGGCAGCATCATGACAGCCATCGTAGCAGGTAGTTTACGACGCAGCCAAGTAAGAAGACGGGATCAAGCTGGGCTCCCGGGGGTTCAACCAGCAGCAGGCAAAGTTATCGACTAATGCCCAGGCTCAGCACAACATGCTGCCTAGAGAGATGGACGAATGAGACCGCTGCACAGTGCACTCCATTCTGAAAAGAAAGCGGTTGTCTGATCTTCAGCTCTCGGGTGCCTGGCGCTGATGGCAGGGATACGGAGGGTCGGCCGACGAATGCCAGGGGGAAGGAATATGACAAACTGAAATCTGACCGAATGGTGGGTTTCTAACTAATCAAGGTGCTCGAATGACGGGTTCGACACACCGGAATACTGGAGACGTTATGGGAATTCTGGGCGACCGTGGAGATCTATCATATTCGGCCGGGTAACTCGGGCGCGGGTTGAGCCGTAGCTGGGGCAAAGGGTGGAACCGTAAGCTTACATCTCCATAGAAAGAGGATACTAGTGCGCGAGGGTCTCATCCTTCTGTGAAGACAAGGCATTGAGTCTGCCTGACATCCCTCAACTATTACTGTTTAGAACTTTGGGGATGCACTGTAGACACGACGGTTATAAATACGAAGAGACTCTCTCTTCTGGGTTTCGATGGCGTGGCACAGAGCAACCAGACTACAAGGACCTTCAATCAATTCTACTCCATAAACGCCCTCAAAATGGTCCAGTTTTCCCTCTTCTCCCTGAGCCTGCTGTCCGCGGCCTCCCTGACTGTCGCGTCCCCTACGGCGCCGACCGTCCAGCGGGACCTCACCCCGGAGAACTTCTCCTGGGAGCGGTGGGCCGATTCCCTCATCGCGGACCCCGCGACCGCTCTCTCGGTCGACGAGGCCGTCGCGGTGGCGAACCAGACCTTGAGCCTCAGGGAAGGTGAGTTCAGCTGCTTTGCCTGGTCCCTCTCTTCAAAGTCGTTTGTGATCAACTGCTAACGAGACTCCAGGTGGTCAAGAAGGAAAGCGTCAGGAGGAGACCATTCAGTGCAACGATGGCAAGCCCATCGCGAGTGTGAGTCCAGCCCGAGTCCGCTCAATGCTGTGTGACCGATGTTTCGGCGGCACAGTTATTACCTCCTCTGCTTGCTTTGTTTGCTGACACAATGGCCCTATAGGCCCCCGATGCCGCTTGGTGCATCGACTACCTCGCCAGCTTGAACACCAACTGCGCGACCGTCTTCGCAACGGCCATGTGCACGCGCGGCAACGCCCAGATCGTCGGCTCCGCTTCGAACGGCGGCAACACGGTTTCCACCCACTGGTAAGTCCATCCGTCCAAGTCCACCGGTGTTGAAAGTTTGTCAGCTTCTGCGCCTGCGAGGTCATGTCTCGTCGGGCTGGAACATTAGAAAGATCAGTGCTGACATCCTGTAGCAACAACGTCGCCCGCACGGCTGGCAAGATCATGGACCGCTGCTGGAGAGCCGACAACACCGTGCAGGGTGGGATGAGATCCTACAACCAAAACCTCATGTGGGTGTTTGTGTCCGGCCCTTCAATCTGATCTAGAGTTTTCGAGAAAAGAACTGGGAGCAACTCCAAGTTTGGAGGTTGCATTGACAGGAAAGACTTGAGTTGAGACAAGAGAGTTAGTTGTACGCGACTCGAAATTATCTTCTCTGAATACCTATGCTGCTTTCCTGTACGTGCTGTTTCTTGGAACTATTTCCTCTGTCTGGACTTGCATTGCGAAACAAACCTCAAAGTGGGTTTGAAATTCGCGATTCTGAAGAACCAAAAAATAATACGAAGACATTTTGAATCTCATGGTGAAAAGCAAAAGAGATTGCAAAAGCAAAATGTTCCGAAACCGAGAATCGAACTCGGGGCTATGCCTAACCTCTCACTGGAGATGAGAGGGCATCATGTTGGCCACTACACCATATCGGAGTTATTGAAAACTCCGACACAAAACTTGTCTGTCTCTGATCCAGCCCCACCAATCGCAGTAGGTTACGCTTCCGCTCCCGATGCAATGCAAACTTACACAGTATTGTCGCTGCCAACCTAATGCTACACGTTATGCCTTTTTGTTTTCATCTATGCTCAGTTGTTATACAGGGCCCGCAGACGCACGTAGCAGTCCTTCGGCTTATACGTAAGTCCTTCCCTCGCGCCGTACCCAGAGAGCTCCTTCGGGCACGGGAGCAGCTCAAAGTTCCACACGATCAGCGTCACCAGGATCCTCAGCTCGAGGTACGCCAGCCTCCTCCCGAAGCACCCACGCGTGCCGAGCCCGAACGCGAGCGACGGCCCGGCCTGCTGGTCAAACTCAACCTCCTCCGCTCCGCCGGGCACCAGCCACCTCTCGGGCGTGAAGCGGCCAATGTCCTCGTCGTCCCAGGCGCGCGCCTTCGCCGCCAGGCTGCTCTTGCTGCGCCGCGAGTCGGCGACCTCGAAGGCGGGCTGGAGCATGCTCGGCCCGCGGCTGAGGCACATGACGACGGTGCCCTTGGGAACGCGGTGGCCCAGCAGCTCCGTGTCGCAGGTCGCCTGGCGGTCGACGAGCGCCGTGGCGCCGCCGCAGCGGAGGATCTCCTCCATCGTCGCGTCGAGGTAGGGGATCTTGGTGCTCGTGATCTCCTGGATGGTCGGGCTGCGGCCCTCGGCGGCGGCGGCGGTGAAGCCTGACCGGAGAGCGTCGCGCAGCTTGGTCTGGGCCTGGGGGTTGTCGGCCAGGAGCTTGACGCCCCAGCACATGGTGGTGCTCGTCGTGTCGTGTCCGGCGACGACAACGCCAAAGACCTGCGATTTACGTTAGCATACGCCGTGGCTGCAACAACCTCTTGTCGTGCTTATTCCTTACCTCGTCGATCATCGTCGGGGAGAAGAAGTCGGGCTGCCTGCCCTCGTTCTCCGCAAGCTTCTTCTCCCGTAGCACGATCAGCTCGACGGCCGACAGGGCCTTGCTCTCCTCGTTGCCGTTCTCCTGGAGTCTCCGAAGCGCCTTGGCGATCTCCTCCAGCACATACGCCTTCTTGACGGACATGGCCTTGCGGATCTCGGGCTTCTTCTCGACCCACCACCACTTCCACCGCGGGATCGGCGACCCGATGAGGTGCTCTACGGAGCCGGCGACGTCGAGCGTCGCCTTGAGTTTCTCGTCGCACTCGCCCTCGGGAAAGACCATGAGATCATCAACCCCCTTGCCGCGCATCTTCTCAACATCCTCCCCCCCAAGAGCCTTGACAGCATCGATCAGCGGGCTGGTGGCGCTGCTGGGAAAGCCGGCGCCAAAGGTGAAGACCATGACGGCGTCCAGGGCGGCGTAGTAAACATCCGTCTCGGCGGGGAACGGCCGGCCCCCGGCCAGCCGGGCCTTGTCGGTCCACAGGTCGATGAGCCGGAGCACGCCCTGGTACACCGTCGGCCCGGCCACCTCGCTCAGGAAGGCCGGGGACATGAGGTCCTGCAGCAGCCGGCGGTGGCGCTTCCACTCGCCGTCGGTCTTCATGTGGATGTGGTGGTTCGGCCCGACGCCCTCGAGCAGGTCGGCAACCATGGTGGACCGCTCAAAGTCCTTGCGGCGCATGAGCACGTCCTGGGACTCGCGGAAGTCGCACATGACGAGGATGGGCCGGCCGAGCGGCCGGATGAAGACCTGGAAGAGCGGGGCGCGGAGGTTGGAGGCCTGCTCGAGTAGCCAGAGGTTGAACTCGCCAGTGCGTTTGATGCCCCCAATCAGCGAAGGGATATCACCGAGGATGTTTTTGGTGGCGCTGGTGTTGTAGGGGATGTCGGATATCGGCTTGGGGAGGGCCCATCGGTAGAGGAGGTAGAGGACCAGGCCGGCCGCGGCGAGGACGATGGTGTGCGGTTGCGTGAAAACATTTGTCTGGGCGACGCCCTGCTCCAGAGAGCGCTGAGGCAGAAGGGCGCCAATCATCGTGAGTTCGGTCAGTGTTGTCGACGGAGTTGAAATAGGCAAGTTCACAACCACCTGAGGTTGGAGTTGATCACATCAGACGACATGCTAGCGTCACGAGGTACGGCACACGTCTATTATAACACAGACCAGTTGAGGGTGTGAAGGAATCCGACGGACAATCGGGCTAGACCATCCCCCCGTCTTCTCCTCATTCCCTGCCTACCGCCTCCGAATGATCATGGCCCGTGGGGGTGCTGGTGGCGCTCCAAAGCCACTCTCGCGGACCCGAAGTGGGACCTCGTACACGTCAAAATCCACGACGAGATGGAGCCTGGACGAACTTGTTGCCGGAGATGGCAACCGACTCGCGGGTGGGAGATTGAGGCGCGTAGGGATGGTCCCCAAACGCAAAACACAGACCGCCGGTCCGCGGGCCCCCGCGCCCCGCCTGCTTTACACAAGACGGCTTCTTCGCTTGCTTGGCGGCATCCTGCTGAGTCTGGGAGTCCAGTAAGATTGCTCGCCAATGGTATCATCAATGGTAATAAAGAGATAGAGAGGCCAGGTAGAGCGGGCGGACGGGCATCCTCTGGAGTATACACATAAGCTGACATTTAATATACCCTACAAAGGATGAGTACCGTGCACCTAGTCTATACATATCTCAGCTAGAAGTAGGTAGAGTACTAGAAGTATTAACTAATTAAATTAATTTAAATTTTTTTCATAGTTAAACTACTAAAAACGTTTCTAGCAAATTTATTCTTCTAAACCACTAAGCTCTTTATATATATTATTTTAATTCTAATTACATCTCCGTTATACCCTTCTACCTTTTTCTTCCTATAACCTATCCCCTAACCTCGTTTTTTATAATTAGTAATTAATTTTATTATAAAAACATATTAATTCCTATAAAAACTATTTAAAAACGTTTTAAATAATAATTATCATAATACCCTTAACCTACCACCTTACTAACACCTATTAAGTATACTTTAATTAAAATAGTAACACCTTCTACCGCCCCTATAGTCTCCCTAAATTTAAAACTAATAATATAAGTTTATACTATAAAACTTAATCCTTCCTTTACTAATATTTCTATATAGTAAAGATAAATAATTATTACCCCTAATAAGGTTTATTATTACTTTTTTAATAATAATAATAAGAATCTCTATAGTAATATATATTATTTTTTTATAAGTTATTTAACTAATTTAATATTTTAAAAAAATATAAATAGTTCTCCCTTAGTACTCTTAAAAAGCATATTCTTAATACTTACTAGTATAACTATACCTAAAGTACTACTAGTTTACTTTAGTTTATTAAAGACTAGTAAGTTATTAGTAAGTCTTTCTTTATCTATATATAAAATATTTTAATTAACTAACCTATTACTATAGAGTACTATAAAAATATAATAATACTTATATTTAACTAAAATATAGAGCTAAATACTCTATAAAAGCCTAAGGCTATTATAGTAGATAGTAAGCTAAAGTAAATCCCGTTAAATAGTACTAATAATATATATAAAAACGTTTTTTAAATATTTAGAGGTATTTAAATTAATTTATATTAGTATAATACTATTAAGATAAAGTAGTACGTTAATATAACTATAGAAGAGACGTATAATAGCTATAAGGTATAGAACGCCATTAGCTAAAGTAAGTATTAATTTCTATATATTACTTATTTATACTAACTAAGTTCTATAGTCTATTCTTTAATAAAAGGCTATAATACTACTTATAAGGTTTAGTATACCTACTACTATTATAAACTTAGTAATAATAAAGTAATTTTTAGTATATAAACTACTTAAACCTTTATCTTTTTATTAACTAATTAATATTATTTCTAAAGCTTTCCACAACTCCTACCCGTTACGCCTACGGCCGTTATATTAATAAGGCCCAAGTCCGTATACTTAAAATTAAGAATAATAACTAAAAACTAGAGGAAAGACCTGGGAATATATACTTAGTATTACTTACTTAAAAAAAGAATAAATAATACTTAATTTTAGTATAATAGTTTTTTATTATTAGAGTTTTAAGAAATAGAATCACATTTTATAAAGTAAATATAACTTAGTTATAATAATCTTTTTATTTTAAGTTTAAATAACTTATATTAAAATATTAATTATAATAAGTAAATTATTTTTAATAAATTAAGTACTTTAGAATTTAATTTAAGTTTTCTTTATATTTTTACTATTAAATAATTAAATAATTAAATAATTAAATAATTAAATAATTAAATAATTAAATAATTAAATAATTAAATAATTAAATAATTAAATAATTAAATAATTAAATAATTAAATAATTAAATAATTAAATAATTAAATAATTAAATAATTAAATAATTAAATAATTAAATAATTAAATAATTAAATAATTAAATAATTAAATAATTAAATAATTAAATAATTAAATAATTAAATAATTAAATAATTAAATAAAAAGGGGGGGGTTAAATATTAAAATTTTAATAAATAAATAACTATAAAACTAATAAAAGAATAATATATTAATTATAAAAAAAGGGCTATTATTAATTATAAAAGTAAAAAGTAGCTATAAGGGTAGTAGAGCCTAGGTTATATAACTATAGACTCTATAGAACTTTATAACTAACTACTATAACTACTATAAATTAACTAAAGTTAATTTACTATAGCTATATTAGAATATTATTTTAATAATATATAATAATAAGTACTTAAAGTACTTAAAACTATAATTAATTATATTTATTTAATTAAGTTATATATATATATATAAATTAAAAAAATAAAATAATAAATTTAAAATACTTATTATAACTATACTATATATAAATATAAATAAATACTTAATAATTACTAGTACTATAATACTATATATTTATATTTAAATATATAATTAAATATTTTTAAAAAATATTATTTAAAGTTAAATTTAAACTATAAATTTTTATAAATTTTTAAAAATAAAAATATAACTTTATTAACTATATTAATACTTTAATACTTTATTTATTATATTAATATATATATAACTATATATATAGTATAATAAACTTAATATATAAATTAAAATAATTAATTTAAATATTAATTATATATTTATTTATTAAAACTAGTATAGAAATTAATATTTATATATTTAATATATTTATTATATTATTTATAGTAAAGTAAATAAAAAGATTTTTTAAATAAAAAATACTTTTAATAAAAACCCTAATAAAAATGTATTTTAATTAAATATATATATTTAATAAAGTAATAATATAAATAAAGTCTTTATTAATTAAAAGCTTTATTTATAATAATACTTTTTAATTAATTATAAATACTAATAAAATTTATTAAGTTTTATAGTATATTATAATATTTATAATTTAATTAAAAGTTTATATAAATTAAAGTTTATTTAATATATTTAATACTATTTATTAGTAATAGTATTATTATTACTACTAGTATATTATATAAATATAGGTATAAGAGTATTAAAGTTAGTATTAAAGTAGTTAAATACTTTTATAGTAATATTAAATTTAATAAAGTTAGTAAAAGTATAGGTTTAGTATATAATATATAAGTAAAAGAAGTAGAAGTATTATAGTAGTAGTAATAGTACTATATTACTATATTACTATACTTATTTATTTACTAAAAAAGTAAAAGTCTAGACCCCTATAGACTAGGGGGAGCTTTACTTTTTATAAACCTAGTACTTTACTTTATTAACTTAGCTTTTAAAGTACTAGTTCTTTTAAAGTTTAGTTTATTATATATAGTTTAGTTAAGTAGCTTTAGGCTTTATATATAGTTAGTTATAGTTATTATAGTTAACTATAAGTACTATAGTTAATTATAAGTACTATAGTTAATTATAAAAGTTATAGTTAGTTATAAGTACTTTAAAGGAGTTAATAAAAGATATTTAAAGTAGTTTTTACTATTAAAGGTAGTTTACTTAGTAGCTTAAAGTTTAGTTTATTAAAGCTAAAAGTTATAAGTTTAATTTTTCCTTTTATTTTTTTAGTTTTTTTTTAATTCTTTTATATAAACTAATATATTATATTTATATTTATTACTATAGTTATTATTATACTATATATAATAATAGAATTTTAAGAATTTTAAAGCTATAGTTAATTATACTTATTTAATTAAACTATATAACTTATAATTAAAAAAAATAAAATAATAAATTTAAAGTACTTACTATAACTATACTATATATATATATAAATATAGTACTTAATACTAGTATTATAATATTATTCTTTTATTTAATACTAATATTATTTATAATATTTTAAGTACTATAAAGTATTAGTAATATATATATATATACTTTATATTTTTAAAATAACTTAAAACTAATACTTTATAGTAATTTTATTAATTTAAAATAAGTATATAGTATATAAATTAAAATTATAATTTAAAAAAACTTATTATAATATAATAGTAAAATTTTAGGGATTTTAAAGTTATAGTTAACTATATTTATTTAATTAAGTTATATAGTTTATAGTTAAAAAGAATAAAATAATAAGTTTAAAGTACTTATTATAACTATATTATATATATATATAAATATAGTACTTAGTACTAATATTATAATAAATAATAATATTATTACTAATAAATAGTAAATATAATTAATATATTAAAATAAACTTTTATTTATATAAACCTTTAGGTAAATTATATATAAAGTTTAATAAGTCTTAGTAGTATTTATTATTAAAAAAAAGTACTACTATTATAAATAAAGCTTTTATTAATTTTTTTATTTTTTATATATTTATATAAATAATAACTTTTAAAGTTAAAAGTACTTTATTAAATAAACTATTTATTATAATATTTAAAACAGAAATTAACTTTATTTACTTAGTATTAAAATATATACTAAAGTATAACTTTATAAATATTAATTAATTATATAAATTATAATAAATACTTTATAATTAAAAAGATTAATATAATAAACTTAATTTATAATTAGTAAAAATCTATTAATATAGTAAGTAGGGAATAAGTATATATTACTTAATAGAGTAATAATATACTTATTATAAAATAAAAGAAAAATATATTTTTATATTAAATATATATATATAATAAAAAATACTTAGGGTAGTAAAGAATATAGTAGTAAAGACTATATTAATAAGTTAGTTTAGTTTAGTTTAAAAAAGAGTAAAGTATTATAAAAATATAAATATAAAAAATATAAATATAAGGGTTTATAACTACTTACTTATAAAATTAAAGTTATAACTATTTTTTATTATTTTTTTTAAATAACTTTATTATAGTAGTTTATTTAATAAATAAGTTAACTATTAATTAATATTAATTTACTAAAGGGGGAGAGGAGTTAAACGTTAAAATTTTAATAAATAAGTAACTATAAAACTAGTAAAAAAATAATATATTAGTTATAAAAAAAGGGCTATTATTAATTATAAAAGTAAAAAGTAGTTATAAAAATAGTAAAGTTTAAGTTATATAACTATAAGGTTTATAGAGCTCTATAGTTAACTACTATAGTTATTATAAATTAATTAAAGTTAATTTATTATAGTTATACTAAAATATTATTTTAATAATTAATAAATAAAAATTAATTATTTAATATTATTATAAAGCTATAGTATACTTATAAAGCCTTTTTTAACTACTTTAAAGTAAGAATTTTAAAGCTATAGTAGGTTTAAAGATTAAACTTTAGTTTACTTAATAAATATAAAAAAAATCCCCTTTTTTAGAATTTATAAAAATAAATAGTCTTTTATTAAAGTTAAATAAAGCGTTATTTATAATAAAACTACTCCCTTTATAGTATAGTAGGTTTAAAAAAATATTAATAAAGAAATTAAGTATATATAAAACGTTAGTTAGTTTTATATTTATAGTTTAATTTTTATATAGTAAGGGTAGTAAAATAGTATTAATACTCTTTAGTTTTATAAGTTTAGTTTTTATAAATATAAGTTTAAAGTTACTATTAAGTTTAAAATTAATATAGTAGTTTATATTATTAATAATATAAATAGTAAAGTTTATATTATAGAGTTACTAATATATTTTATTTATATTAATAAAGGGTATATAAATTAGTTTAAGTAGTTTTTATTAGTAATTTTAAGTAGTTTATAGTATATTAAACTTAATAGTATAGTAGTTTTTATTATAAACTATAAAATCCTTAGTAATATAAGTTTAAAAGTTTAATTTAGAGTTATAAACCCTATTTTTATTATTTTTAAAGTTCTTACTAAGGTCTTTAACTTAAGGTTTTAAATTTACTTTATTAAAGCTCTTTACTTTAAAGTAAATTTTAAAATAATAGAGTTTTTTAAATTTATTTTTATTATTTATAAATTTATTTTAGTTATTTTTAAAAGTATTAACTCTATTTTTAAAACTATATTTACCTCTATTATAACTATTTAATATAAGAGTATTAAAAGTTTATTAATTTTTATTTAAAATATTATTAATTAATAATTCTAAACTAAAAGGCTTTTTATTTTTTAAAGTAAACCTTTATTTATTAGTTTAAATAAAAAAAACTTTATTTAAAGCTATTATAAAAACTATTATTTAATTTATAAACTTTATTTTAACTTTTATATTAGTTAATTTAGTTAAATAGAATTTAAATAAAGTAATAAACTTATTTAAATTACTATAATTCTTAAATTTTATAGTATAAAATTTTAAATATAGTTACTACTTTAATATAAGTTTAGTACTTTTATAAAAGGCTTTTAAAATAGTTAAAGCCTTTAAAGAATTTATAATATTAAAAATAAAACTTAGGGACTTATTTTAAAGGTTTTATTATATAAATAGTAAAGCTTAATTTTTAAATACTTTTAAAATAATTTTATAATTATTTAAATTTTTAAAATAATTATATAAACTTAGTAGTTTAAAGTATATTATAAAAGTAGTAACTTAAGAATTTTACTTTTTAATACCCTTTAACTACTAATTTTTTAGTATAATATAGTTAATAATAGTTTTAATTATTATTTTAATTAATGTTTTTACTATTTTTTATATATATATATATATATATATATATATATATAAAATAAAAAAATATAAGTAAATATAACTATAATATTTATTATAAAAAGGCTGTTTTATAGTTATAACTTATAATAAAAAACTAACTATTACTTTATATTATATATAATTACTTATTAATAGTATATTTACTTTTTTAAATATATATAAAAAAGCTACTATTAATAAAATAAATAAATTTTTACTTAGACTTTATTTAAAAAAGCCCTTTTTAAATAGTATAAAAAATAAATTTATAGTAGTAGTAAGTAATAATTTATTAAATTTAAAATAATTATATAATAGTATAGTTATAAATAGTAAAATATAAACTCTATTTTATAGTAATAAAATACTATAAAAATTATAAAGTAAAAAGTAAACTATTATTAATAGTAGTATTAAACTTAATTTAAGAATTAATTATAGAATAGTAGAAATATTATTATTTTCTACTATTAATAGTTATAGTATATTAAAATTATATAAAGAAATTAATAAATATTACTTTATTTATTAAATAAATAAGTACTTTAGTAATTAAATAATTTAATATAGAATTTATAAAATCCTTTAAATATATACTTTTAATTATATAAATAAAGTTAAACTATATAATTAATTAATTAAAGTATAAAAATAATAAAGTACTTAATAAAAATAACTTAAACTTATAACTTATTAGTATAGTAAATAAAGAATAAGTATATATTACTTAATATATATTTATATTTATATTCTATTTACTTTTTTTAAAATTATAAATATAAATATATATATTTATATTTTTTTAATACTTTAACTTTACTATACTATTATTAATTATAAATAATTAATTTTAATATAATTCTTTTTATATATATATATACTTTATTAAACTTTTTTTAAAACTATTTAATAAAATTAAAATAATTAAATATATTAAATATATTTTATTAAATACTTTTATTTATTATATTATTTAATATTATATAATTATTATATTTATTTTAAATTAATTTATAAAAATATTTATATAAAATACTATTTAAAATTATATAAATAAGTTTATATAAATTTAAATTTAAATTTATATAAAGTTAAACTTAAATTTATATAAATTTAAACTTAAATTCTAAAATAAATTTTAATATTTATTATTTTAAAATACTAAATTTAAAAATATAAAAAACTTTTATTTTCTTCTTTTTAAATAAATATATTTCTTAAACTCTATTATTTCCCTTTTTAACTTAATTTCCTTCTTTACTAATTTATTCTTTTACTTAATCTTAGCTAATAACTCCCAATCTTTTTTTTTTATTTTTTAGCAGCGTTCTTCTAATTAAAGTATTTACTCTTTATATTAAAGGGATAAAGAGCTAATTTAGGTTTAGGCTTAAACTACTTATTAAAAAAGAGAATTTTAAGGGTAAAAAGAGCTTTAAACTGATCTTACTCGTAAGGGTATTATTAGAATACCTAAGGATAATATACTTTAGGATTTTTAAGAGTAGGTATTATCCTTATTAATATTAAAACTAAAATTACTATTATTATTAATAGTATTACTACCTTAACTTTCTACTAAAAATACACACCTTTAAAATAGAAATTAAAACTAGTATCTAGTCCTTACTTATTACTTAAAATAAATATCTTATTACTTTCGTTCTAAAACTTTAGTTAATAACATACTATTCTATATTTAAAAATACTTACTTACTCGTTGTATTATTAAATTTACTCTCCTAGTAATACTTATATTATAATAAATTATTAAAATCCCTAGCTTATAAGTAATAAAGTTACACAAAACTAAGTTTCAGTTTAACTCTTAAGAACTAGAATAGTAAATATAACCTTTTAATTATATTAGAGTAATACTTACTTATTAATATAGTAAAGTACTAGGATATAAAGTCTAAACTATATATATTCCATAGTATAAAATACCTTAACTCTATTTATATTTTTAAGTATAAGTTCCTAGTTAATTTAAGGAATCCTTAAAACTTTTTAATAAAAGCCTACTATAATTAATAACAATAATTTATACTTTATCTATCTTTTAATAACAAGAAATTCCTTTAGTAGTTATATTAGTACTAGTTATTATATTTAAAACGTTTTTAAATCATTTTTAGTAAACTCTTATTTATAATCTTAAAGTATAGCTCTTTATAATTCTACTAATTTTAATATTTTAAAAGGGATATTAGGATATTATATATAAAGTCTACCCCTTAAGTACAGTTTTTACTAAGGAGTTTAAGAATACCTTATTAAAAGTAAATTAAGTAAAACTATATACAGCTTTTAACTTAATACTCCTATAACTCTATAGGTTAGTATTTTACTTATAGGTACTTTTTAAGGCCCTAAATAATAGTAATACTTTAATTTAATATAATACTAAAAAGGCCTAACCTATAGATATATTTTTACTTAACTTTAATAGTATACTTTATTTTAAAGATATTAAATACTATTTAAAATATATATTAGTATATATTAGCGTTTTCGATATTTATATAGTATTAAACTAGTAGTAGAACTAAAAAAAATAAAAAACAATTTAGAAACTATTATAGAATCTTAACTTATACTTTTTAAATATTATACTATACTAAGCCTAAATAATCTTAATCTAGCTAGTTCTAGATACGTACTTATAGTTTATATTTACCATAAACGACTTTATATCGTTAAATGTCCACATCTTAGCCTAGTATTTATTAAAGTAAAGAACTATATAGTTTATTAATAACTAGTATAAGTATTATATATACTATTTTTATTAGTATATTAACCTTTAAATAAATATTAATAATATATATCTACGTATACAGTCTCATTAGTTTACTTTTTTTATTTACTAAAGAGTAAGTATAATTACTCTTACGCCTCTAGGAAATATAAGTACTTATTACTTACGGATAATATAGTAAAGGTAATTCGTTTTTCTAAAACTCTTATAAACATCCATAATAAACTTACCCTTATACTTAGAAATAAACTCTTTAAGTTCTTATAATTAAAGAAATAAATCTATATATATTAGTTATTATATTAAATAATAAATAAAAAGAACTTTACTTAGTATTATTCTTAGTTAGTTAATTCATTAAATAACTTTTATAAGTCTATAAATAATAAAAAGAGGAGTTAAGGTTAGTAGTAGTAGTAGGTAATTATAAACACTATAACTTATTACTATAACCTACTATATAGTTTAAAGGTCCTTTAGAATAAAGAACCAGTACTTTACAGAACACTCTATATACTTTAGAAGTACTGTATTACTATAATAAACCTTATTTAATAAATATTAGTTATAAAATATTAATCTTTTATTTTATAATTTACTATAATCCTTTTATTATTTTTTATTATTAAAAAAAAAGTAATAGATTTAGTCCTAACCTTTTAGTAAAAAGCTTTTTATTCTATTAAATATAGCCTATAGAATAGATAGGTAATACATCTACTTATATAGAACTATAAACTAGAAGTAGTTATAGTAGTTTACTTTATTAGTAGCTGTACTATAAGTAACTATTTATTATTAAATACTAGTAATGTTTTATTATTTCTATTAGTATAAGCTCTTTTACTTTAGTACTCTTAAGTATTTACTTATACTATACTTAGAAGCCTTTAGTTAAAGTATATATATTTCTTATTACTCTTTACAAGCTTAGTTACTTATATACCTCTTATATATCCCTTAAATCGTTTTAAGTATTTATTAAATAGACTTTTAAACGTTTTTAAATTATATCTACTTACATAATAATTTTTTTTTTAATATTAATCTCTTTTACTCTTTTCTTTAAGTTTAAGAGCTTTAATTTTAATTATAAATTTATAATTATATAATAGAAGTTATTAACTAGTATATAGAGACATACCTTTCTACCTATATATATAACTAACTAGCACTATATAAATATATCTCCTAGTAAATAGTAGGTAGTAAGATATTAAAAGCCTTTAGTAAGCTTTATTTAATATTAAATCTATTCTTAAGTTAGTTCTATACTTATATATATAGTAGTTATATCTTATAACTATCTATAGCTTTATAATTTTTTTAGTATTTAATACCTTAGTTAGAATAATAAGTATAGTACCCTTTTTAAATATTACTAAATACTTAGGGAGTCTAGTTAAGTAAATTACTTATTTAATAAGTACTATTCCTTAAGTATACTAAAAGTAATATCCTATTTTATTTATATAAAAAACTAAAATTAACTCTAAACTTATTTTACTAAGTATTTACTATACTTTATTAGTATATAAGTTACTTTATATATAAAGTATACTATATCTATTTAATTATAATACTTTATATAGGTTTAATTATTAGTTAAAGACTTTAGTAAATATTTATTATTATTAAAATACTATTTATATTATTAATAATATTAATATTATAGAGATTATTTTTTAGTTTATCAGAATTAAAGACAAGTACAAAATTATATAGTTTATAGTATCTATTAAATAAAGTATCTTCTATTTTATAAAAGGTTACCTATAGTACAGTATAAATATTACTAAAATATTTTAAAAACGTTTTTTTTTTATATTTATAGTATATTATAATATACTATATTAATAAAGGGGATATATACCTTAGGAACTAACTACTATATAGAATAATTAGTTAGGAAAAATTCTAGCACTCTACCCACTTCTAGCCGAGATATACATAAACCAGGTGCACAGTACTCATCCTTTACTAGGGGTGTTGAATGTCAGGTCGTCTAATCACTTATCCTCTGCGCCATCGGGCGAGATTCAGGGCAGGGAAGACAAGAAACCAGCAGCCGGGAACGCGGTCGATGACTGGGCTCCCCTGGTCGAGAAAGGGTCCTAGGCCAATCAACGCAGCCAACAAGGACAAACTAGTTATTTTCTTATAAAGAAAAAAAAAGTACGACGAGTGTAGATTATCCGATGGGTTCGGTTTGGTGGGTTTTCTCTGAGCTATTGTTCCTGGCATGTAGGTGGTCGAGATTGCCTGCGTCCGGGTCCAGAGCAGCTCGCGCTTGTGATGTCATCTAGTCCAGTTCCGGCCGTAGATGACACTGGGCCTGGCACATCTCTTCTACCCGTTTCTTGATCGAATGTTCTAAGAACAAAAGAAAAAAAAAGCGGTCAGTCTAGAACTCCCGGAGTTGGGTACTAAGTCTTGGGCAGCACGTTCAGAGTAAGGCTATGGAAAATGTCTCACCCAGGGAGATGAAAGAAGGAAGAAAAATCTTCTAGAAGAAGAAATACTGTATATAGAATGAGATGTTTCTTTTCCTCCAATGAGCGGGCGGGAACGCAAGAACCCATGCAACGTGCGTGGTATGGACGACCGGAAGAAAAGAGGAAAAGTACATAAAATGCAAAAGATTTGGTTCCTGGATGGATTTTAACCATCTTAACTCCCCGAGGTGGGCTCGAACCACCAACCTCCAGATTAACAGTCTGACGCGCTAGCCAATTGTGCCATCGGGGATGAGCTCTTAATGAGCTGAGCAGGTTACTGTTGAGGTCCGAGGACGGGTGGAAGTTCTATCAAGCCACGGTGGTTGCATTTTCTGCTGGTTGTGCGGCGACACAAGTTTCAACCCTAGACGTTGTGGATGTCGCTTCGGCAGTGGGAGTGGATTTCACCGACATCTGACCAAACACAGCAGAGAAAACTGCGTCACCAAGCTCATGCTCAGTGGATACCGAATGTGGGGGTCCTCGGACTTGATGTGCTTTGTGCCGAGGAACAAGTCATTGGCTAGTCTCTGCGCCTCAGCATCCACAATGACTCGAGTTGGCGAAGAGAGTCTGCAACATCACGAATGGAAAGACGGGCGTATACTAACTCCTAGACAGACCACATGCTTTCAAGTTGTAACTACATGTATCTTTTAGAAGTCGGAGTACTTCTGAAGCTAAATTCGTATTATTGCTGCCAGTCTATTCACACGAGATCTAATCCTAGAAGCACGACAATACTTAGTACTATTAAAGCCAAAGGAATGGGCAAGTCAAATAGAAAGAAAGAAATAGGCTATTAAAATGACACGAAGGGATTCGGTAAGAATTGAAAGTTTCAATATAGATAGACATCTACTCGTCCAGAACAAGTGGACATACAAGGCCGTACTGTTTTAACCTCTCATAAGTGAGTACCTTGTCTCTTCGAGCTAATGGGAACTTACTTCGGGCTTGCTTGCCTGTAATGGCAAGTTGATGCTGACGTCCCCGTATCGCGGGACGAAGTCCTGTTTTAGGTTCCAAGAGTCTATAGGCCAAATCGCTATAGCTACACTCTCGTCTAATTATATATTAGGTTAGTTGGAGTAACCGGCTGGTTGTTGCCAGCAACCTAATCACGCATTGTTATACAGAGCCAGGCTCGGCCTTGTCAGTTATTACTACCAGTGAAGCTTTAATTAGCCTTAAAGATATTCGAATCACTACAAAGTACTTTACAAGCTTCTTAAGTAGAGTAGCACTCTTATAGACACCTTACCAGTACAGCGGATAAAGCAGAACAACTATAAGTCAGATGCCTTTAAGTCGTACTTAATATACTGGGAACTTGTCCTAATAACATAATATATATTCACAGAAGACTAGGCTGAAGGTTGAATTAGATATAATACGTGATCTTAATTGCTCTTTTGGATTCGAATGAATATAGCTATTGGCATAGCCACTGCACAGTTAGCCCTGTAGCGTATAGCGCCACAGTAGGAGCTATAGCCATATAGAGTTACATAACTATGTGGCTCTACCTATAGCTCCGATATTTATACTAGTACCTAGGCCACTTCTAACCTACAAATATTATTACTCTTTTACTATATATATTTAACTCTATACGGATTAATTATTAATGTTTTTACTTATAAGTAAACTAATACTAATTAGTAGTTAACTTATTTATTACTACTTAACTATAAGTTATAAATTAGTTAGGATTACTTAAAAAAAATAATAATAAACTATTACGACTCTAACTTTAAGGATAGGACCTCTAAAATACTATTACTATACTAAGTATCCCTTTAATTTTAAAAGGCGACCCTAACTTTAAGGGTAGGACCTTTAATAAGTATAGAAAAAAAAAAGTATTAAAATATAATAAACCTACGATCCTATTAAGCCTTTATTAATAAAATTATAGCTTTAAATAACTAGGATATTACTACTAAAGTACTATAAAGAAACTATAAAAAATCCTCTTATAATAGCCTTTTCCCTTTTTTTCTTTATTTATAGCTTTTTTTTAACTTTCCTTTTCTATTAACTCCTTTTTTTAACTTACTTTTTATATTCTTTAACTCTTTTTTTTTTAAAAAGGCTAGTTATAGTTTACTTTTTAATAATATAATCCTTTTAAAAAAGCTACTATTACTATTTTTTACTATAACTATAAACTTTTTTAATATTACCTTTTTTTTTTTTAATAAGGGTTAAGATTTACTTTTATAAAAAGACCTTTTTACTAACTATAATTATAACTTACTCTCTTACTTTAAACCCCTACTATACCTACTTAAAATACTATAAATTACCTTATAATTACCTAAGTTAATAAAAATTTTATTACTAGTATTTACTAACTATTTAAACTACTATTTACTTACTAATTCTATTACTTAAAAACTTATATATTAAACTTTATAGATTTATAGCTTTTCTTCTTTTTTTTTATAACCTACTTAAGTATATTTTAGTAGACTTTAAGAGATTTATATCTTTAAACTAAATATAAGGGATATTACTAAGTTTTTTAAAGTTAATAATAATAAGACCTTTTATAGATCCTTATAATTCCTCTTTTATCTCTATTTATTATTCCCCTTATTTATTACTCTAACTCTATTCTTCCTATATAGTAATAATAAAATCTAAAGTTATTACTAATTATTTATAACCTAATAACTACTCCTTATTACTAACTTTTTATAAAGTAGTTATAAAGCTTTTTAGTAAATCTTATAATCCTAATTAAAAAAACCCTTATATAGTAGTATAGATTACTAAAATATTATAAATAGCCCCTATAAATAAGCCTTTTAAGGACCTCCCCCTTATAGTAACTACCTATAAGCTAGTAATTAACGTAGATTTTACTAACTAAAGGCCTACTTTAGAGTATAATAAGCTTACTAATAAGACCTTTATAGCTATACTTAAGACTTACTTACTATAGTCTTTTAATAAGTATATAATAAAAGGCTATACTAACTATATACTTTAAAAGACTTTTAATATTAACTTTAATAACTAGTTAGTAAATACCTTTACCTAAGTCTTACTTAAAGTTTATTATATTACTAAGAAGTAGTTATATACTAATAGTATTAAGTTTAATTCTTTATAAATAAATACTAACTAGTAGCTTTTTAATACTACTTAAGCTACTTAATTTAACTTTTAGAATAAAAAAGATATTATAAAAGTTATAGCTCTTTATAAGGGCTTTAGAGTTAACTCTAAAAAGCCCTACTTCTTTAAATATATTATAAATAATAAGTTATATAGTACTTTAGAGTTAATTAAGTAGAGTAAGAGTATTATTTTACTATTAGTTAAATATTATAATAATACTATATTATAAAATATAAATACTTTACTACTATAAAGAGTAGCTACTTTTTAATCCTTTTTAAAAAAATTAATACTATAACTAGCCCTGTTAGCTTTATAAAGCTATATAGAACTAACCCTACCCCTACTATTTTAAAGATTTTTTTTAAAATACCCTAACTCTAGTACTACTACTTTTTAACCCTTTTATACTAAGGATACTTACTAACCTCTTTAAGTTTAAAAATAGTATAACCTATAGTAGTAATTAGTATAAATCTTTTAATATAAAGCTTAAAATCTTTAAGTATAATTACTACCTTATAGGTATTTTTTAATATTAAGTTTATATTACTTTTTTATTAATACTATAAGGCTAAGTATAGACTTTTTATTATAACTACTTTAGTAACTCTACTTCCCTTTTATTACTTCTTAATATAGTAGTTATAATATATAACTACTTTAAAACTAACTAGACGCACTAGTAGTACTTTTTTAAGTAGTAATATTTTAACTTTATTATAGAGATATAAAATAGCTAAGGTAAGTTTTGTATTAAGTACTTTAATAAAATAATTATAAAGTTTTTAAAGATTTAGTTTATACTTAGTAAAGAGTACTAAAGTAACTATGCCCTATATAGCTAACTTCTTACTATTTACTACTCCTTTCTAGACTTTATATTAACTTTTATTAAGGGATCTTTTATATTTAGTAGTACTATTACTAACTTATAGTTAGCTACTAGTATTACTAATAGCTATACTATAAGTAACTAGTATGTCTTTATAAATATCTACTATATTAACTATAAATATAGTAGCTACTATAATAGCTACTACTAAAGTTATAATACTTATAACTATTTCTATAGTAATATACTTTTTTTTTATAGTAATAGTATATAGAAGTACTATATTTATAGTAAAATTAACTACTAGTTTAATAGGTATATATAGAAGGAGTATAATAAGGTATATAAGTACTATAAATTATTATTCTATATTTAGAATTCCTTTTATAAGGAATATTATTAGTTTTTACTTTAATATAAGGGCTCCTTAGACGATAATAATAACTTTTTAGTTACTAATAGTTTTAAAAAAGGTAATTTAGAGTTTAAAAAGGATATTAAATTTATTTATTATACAATAGTTTACTATACCTTTATAAGTATTAATAGCTTAGTTATTATTAATAGCTACTATATCTTTAAGTTACTTTAAAATAATACTATAGCCTATTACTTAACGTAAATAGACCCTTTTATCTACTTAGTACTTATATTAATATTTATATATAATAGTTACTACTTTTTTAACGTTTTTTATACTATTATACTTAATACTAGGGTAGTAAAGTTTTTAACTATAGGCTATAATTAATATATAGTACTATAAAATTACTTTTTACTAGACTTTAAATTAAATACTTTTAGTATTAGTAAAATCTTTATTTCTTTTAAAAACGTAGTACTAATTAATTTACTTAGATTTATTAATATCCCTACCCTATTTAAAAATATAATTTTTTATATAATACTTATAAGTACTTTATTTTTACTTAATTTAAGTAATATAGATTAACTTAGTATTATTTTTAATAATATTTATAATAAGCTTTATTAAGATACTACTATAGTTTTAATTATTTAATAATAGGGGTATAAATAGTTTACTTTTAACTCTAAAGAGTTACTAGTATTTTACTACTTAATTAATATTAAGCTTTACTATTTTTATTATTAATTTAACTACTCTTTTATTTAATAACTTTATAACGTTTTATAAAGGGCTAAAAATCCTATTAAAATTTTTATTATTAAGGCCTTTAATTATATATACTATTAATACTAGTTTAATAGTTTAGTATTATCTTACTTTAAGTTTAACCTTTATAATGACTTTAACTTTAACTATAAAGTTATTATTAATATTATATATATTAATAGTAAACTAGTTTTATATATAGTTAATATATTTATAGCCTTTAATACTATTTATTTTTTAAAATTACTTTTTATTAAATATTTATAGTAAGTATTTTAAAAAAACTAAATTAATATATATTAAGGACCCTTTAATAATTTTATTACTAATCTAAGTACTGGATTTTAGTTTAATAAGTTTTATAGTAATACTAAATCCTTTAGTATTACCCTTAAAGATACTTTTATTAAAGTATACTATTTAATTAGTAAGGTTAAGAGATACTATACTATAATATATAGGATCTATAAAATCTTTAAAGTAAAGAACCCTAGGATAAACTATAATACTTATTTTTAAGCTATAGTTAAAGTTATTAACAATACTACTAACTTAAATAGTTTTATTTTAACTTTATTAGTATTTAAAGTATACTTTTATATAAATAACTCTTTTCTATTATTACTAAATATTATAACTAAAGTTACTACTATTTATAAAGCTATAAATAAGGTTTACTACTTTTATACTAAATAAATAGTTATAAAAGGCTTTAGGGTATATAGTAGCTTTAATATATCTATAAACCTTAACCTTTTACTTTAATTTAAAGTTAAAGTATAGTATAAAAAAAGTAGTTAGTAAAGCCTATACTTACTACTTTTAATTAATAGTAAGTTCTATATACTAGCTTTTTTATAGAACTTATAAATATTTAAATTAACCTCTATTAAACCCTTTTATAATAATAATAATAAAGTTAACTTTAGATTTTTATTATTAAATAACCCTAGCTATACTAAAAAAACTAAAAATAATAAAGTTAATAGTTCTAGGGATACTCCTAGTAAAGTTAAGTTATTTAAGGAAATTTTTAATACAATTATTATTAATTCTACTCCTTTCTCTACTACTAAAAACCTCCCTTAACTACTTAAAAGACGTTCTAACTGCCCTTATAAAAACGCTACTATAATATATATTTTAGTAAAAGAGAAAGTTAATTTTACTTTTATAATTAAACTATATAATAAAGGCGTAATTACTATACTTAGTAAACCCTTTTAACTATTAATAAAGTAAGAAATTATTATACTTTAGGATTATAATATTTTTAACTTTATCCTTTATAACCCTAAAATTTATAATAGTTACTATATATTTAAATTAAGAATTATTAATAAAATTAAAGGAAAAACTATAAATAGCTTTTATAAGAAGTTCTATTTTATAATTTAAAGCTATATTAATAATAAAAAAGTTAAGATCCTTATATAGTCTTTAATAATTTAGTAAGCTTTATAGTAACTAATTCTTACTTTAACTCCTTTTTTAATTTATAATAGTATAACTCTATAGTTATAAAATATTATTTAAGTATATATATAGTTAAAAATAAAGTTTAATTATACTATTTTTATAAAACTTTTTAAGTAAATTAAGTATTTTTATTTTAGTAATACTATTATAGTTATTAAAAAACTACTTTATAGTATTATAGAAGTAGGGATATACTAGTAAGTAATATATAACTACTACTACTATAAAAGGCTTAATATAATTAGTTTAATATATAATTTATACTTTTTAATATTATTAATTAATAATAAAGAGTTTATTATAGTTAAAATATAAACTAATAATATATTAAGGCTCTTTACTATTAATATTTTAGTTTAAAAGGATAACTAACTTTAAAAAGTAAACTTTATAGTTAAACTAAAAACCTTCTTAACTACTAATAATTCCTTTATATTTAATAGTAGTATTTTAAGTTTTAAAGGCAGTAACTTAGTATTTTAATAAAAAAGCTAAAGTAAAAAGCTTATTATTATAACTCTTAGGGTAAATTAAAAGGCTATATACGTTTAATAATAGGCCTATAGTACTTATATTATAATAATCTATTAACTAAAGGTATTTTATAATTTATTAGTTACTACTTAGTACTAAAAGCTTAATAATAATAATATTAGGACTTTAAATAAGTATTTATAGTAGTAAATTAATAACTAAAAGTAAGGGTTAATATATATTCCCCTTAACTTTATTACTAGTAAGTTTTTTATATTTATAGATAGATTATTTACTAATAATAATAACTTTTTATTATAACTTAGTTTTATTATTATTTTTAGTAATAAGTACTACTTTACTAATAATACTTTTAAGTTTATTAGTAATATTATTTACTATAGTTCTATAAAAAGTAAGTACGTTATTTATAGTATACTAGTATTTAAAATCTATAGTATAATAGCTAGTACTAATATAGCTTTTATTATTACTAAGACCCTTTAAATTATAACTAACTATTTTTAGTTCTTTAAGATTTTTATAGTAGTATATATAGATTTATACTTATTATATAAATACTTTATTAAGTTTAGTACTATTAAAAAAAAGTACTTAATAATTAATATTATAGCTCTAAAATAGTTTTATAAGTAATATAAAATTACTAATATTTATTAAATAGTAAAAAGTAATAACTTAGTTAATACTTTTATAAAAACCTTTTTAAACTATACTTTTAAAAGCTTTATTAATAGTAATAGTATAATAATTAAAATAAAAGGATAGGTTATATAAGAAAGTATATAAAGCTAGAAATATAAAGAATTAAGGGATATAGATAGTATAAAGAGGAAGATATAGACTTTAGTTACTTTAGAAGTAGCTTTAGTAAGTCCTAGGTATTTTAGTAAGTTCTGGGTTTATTAAAAATAAAACTTAACTCCTATAGGGGTTTTTAGATTTTTTTTTAATTTTATAAAGAATAGTAGTTTATTAAATAGTATTAATTACTACTTTTTTTATAAAAGTAATTATTCTTTTTATTAAGGCCTTATACTTTAGGCTATAAAGTAAAAAGTACTAGTATTAGTATAGCTACTATATAGTTAACTCTATAGTATATATATTATAGCTAGCCTTTTAATAGTAAGGTTTGTATTAATAAAAGCTGAGGTTTAATACTAGTAATAGTACTATAGGGTGCTAAAGGGATCTTAGGGGTTAAGGCACTTAAGTAATTAGTTTAAGTATTTAATAAAAGGGTTATAGTAGTTACTACTAAAGGACTAAAAGTATTTAAAAATTAATATAAAGTTAATAGCTAAAAAACTATAAAAAAGAGGACTTAAGGGTACTTAAGTTCTATTTATATATAAGTCCTGTTCTTTTATTTATGTTGTAGTAGTAAGTATAATACTGGTTAGGTAAGTACTTAGTAATTACTAATAAGTACTTAGTAATTACTACTAAGTACTTAGTTTTAGCTATAGTTACTTAGTACCTTATTTTATTTATACATAACTTATATTATAGTTCTTTCTTTTTTAAAGAGTTGTTTTATAGTCTATATTAGTTACGTTTCTTATTATCCTTTTAACTACTAATCCTCTACAAGTAGGGTCTACTACTATTTATAACTAACGGGTTATAATATTAAGTTTCCTTTTAAAGGTTTTATTTTTAAGACTTAATATAAGTAGGTTATAGTCCCTAGGTTAAGGGACCTATAAACTTATATTTTAATTATTTTAATATTAATATTATATTAAGTTATACATAAAAGTAAAAAGTATTTTCTTTTTTATACTGTTATTGTTATTTTTTAGAAATTACTAAAAAAGGTTTTAAGGTTATACTTTATTCTTGTTATTATACTAAGGGGTTTTATTATAAGATATTACTGGGTTCCTTAATTTATAGTGAGTACGTTGCTATTAGTAGTATATAGAGGTTTTATAATATATTTAAGGATATAATTTATACTTATAGGTCTAGCGTTCCTTTTTTTATTATTTAGGTTTTAATAGTTTTTAGTTAAGTGTTTTATAATGGAGTTGTATTGTTTTAATAATAAAGAGGAGGAATCTAAAGAGTTATTTAAAAAGTAAATAGAGACTTTAAAAAAAGCTTAAAATAATATAAATAAAGTTTTAGTTCGCCTAGATTGTATATAGCGGTAAAAGTAAATAGTATTCTAAAAGGGTTAGAATTTAACGGATATAGTAGCTAAGGAGTCTGTAAGTTCTTTTAAAGCTACTTAAAAGGCCTAATTAGTTAGTACCTTTAGTATAGTAGATTTTAATATAATTTTAATAGACTAGGATTTAAGTACTCCTAGTTTCTTATTAGAGGAAAGTACTATTAAAGCTACGGGGAGTTTTAGTTCTATTCTAAGCTAAGTGTCCTTAGGTATAAAAATATTTTATTAATTCTAAGTTTTTTATTTAGTTTAAGTTTAGGTTATAGTTATATTACGCGTAATTTATTTACTAGTATCTTTATAATTTAAGTATATTATCTTTTTTACTACTAAGTCTAGTATTTCTATAGTTCGTTTTATATATTAGTAAGGTTTAATACGGGTTCCTATATATTATTTTTATATTTATAGTTTTTTTATTTAATTAAGTACTTAATTTCTATATTATTTTACTAGTTAATATAGTTAATAATCTTTTTAACTTTATAATTTTATTCTAAATTAACTTTAATATAATCTATAGTATATAATTCTTTTAGTACTAGTTTAAAAAGTAAAATATAAAAAACTAAATAATACTTTATAGTATTTAGTAGTATAAGTTTAAAGTTAATTTTTAAGATTTTTTTAATAATTTTAAAGGGTTTAAGTTTTTTAAAGTCTAACTTATTACTTAGTTATTTTATTTTAATATTATATTAAATAAAGTATATACTATCTCCTTTTTTAAAAAATAGTCCCTTTATCCTTAAAGTATTAGTATATTTATATATATATTACTTAATAAATTCTAAATTTTATTAGAGTTTTATATAAATTTCTTTAATTTTATTAATTTAAACTTTAGCCTTTACTATTAAGGGTCCTATTCTTAGTTCTCTATAGGTAGTTAGTATAAATTTATAGTTAAAGTAAAAAAGTAAGTTTTACGTACTTTTTCCTATTATACTATTATAAGTAAATTAAGCTATTAGTAATAGTATAACTTAATTATTTTATTAATAGTTAATATAATATTTTAAGTATATTTCTAGAATTTAGTTAATTCTTTTTATTTATTTATTAGTTTAAGGGTAGAATATAGTAAATAGTTATAGTTTAGATTTAAGCTATAAAATTAAAGATTTTTAAAACTTTAAAGTAAACTACGTTTCTTTATTTAATACTATTTTTAATAGTAAACTATATTAATTAAAAATATACTTATTAAAAACGTAGGCGAGCTTTTTAACTATACTAACTTTAATTTATAAAATAAAGTAAGTATACTTAATAAGTTTATTTATAATAACTAAAATACTATTAAACTTTTTTCTAGTAAGTAGTTCTTTTAATTATAGTAATTTAATAATAAAATTAAAGAAAATAAATTACTATACTTTATTAAGTATAAAAAGTAGTTATAGTTTTCTATATAGTTTATAGTATACTAACTTACTTTTATTATAAATATTGTAGTACTTAATAGCTTTTATAACTTATTCTTTAGTAACCTTATTACTATAGTATTACTTAATTCTTTTCTAGGTCTTAGTAACTCTTTAGTATTTATATACCTTTATACTATAAATTATTTTAATTATTTTATTAATTATCTATCTAAGCGTACTAGTACTAATTTATTTAGTAATTATTAAAAAGTAAATAATTAATACAAAGTTTCTATTTAAATCCTCTTTAAGAATTACTTAAGTCTTGTCTAAAACTATTACTTCTAAGTCTAGTTATTTACTAAAAGTATCTACTCTTTTATTTTCTAATCCTTTTTTATATATAATACAGAAATTAAATTTTAAAAAGAATTCTAACTACTTAATTTATCGTTTATTAAGGTTTTTAAACATAGTAAAGTATATAAAGTTTTTATAATTTATATATACTATAACTTTATAATTAGTTTTTAAAAGGTATAGTTTCTATTTCTTAAATACTTTAATAATTACTATAAGTTTTTTATTATAAATTTAGTAGTTAAGTTTTAGTTTACTAAGTTTTTTTAAGTAAAAGGTATATAGATATAGTTGTTCTTTTTTATTATATTAACTAAGTTATTTACTAATAGTATAGTTTAAAGTATTAGTTTTTACTTTAAATAGTAAATTAGGGTTAAGTATTATAAGTACGGGTTTATTAAGAACTTAGTCTTTAATTTTTTAGAATACGTTTTTTTATTTATTTATTTAAACCTATTTAGCGTCTTTTTTAGTAAAGTTAGTTAAGGCTTTAATATTTTTTAAATATCCTTTAAAAAATTATTAGTAAAAGTTAATAAATCTAAAGAAAAACTAAATATTTTTAACGTTCTAGAGTATTAACTAGTTCTTAACTACAGCGATTTTTTTATTTAATATTTTAATAATTCTAAGTATAATAATAAATTTAAAGTAGTTTATTTTTTATATATAGAATTTACTTTTTTTTAATTTAATAAGGAGTTTAGCTTTTTAAAACTTTTATAGTACCTAGTATACATATTACTTATATTCTTTAAAAGTCTTTAAAAAAATAAAAATATTATTAAAGTATATAATTACAAAAATATTAAGTTTTTCTTATAAAATATAGTTAATTATATTCTAGAATATTATAGGGGCATTAGTAAATCTAAAGGGTATTATAAAGTACTTAAAATATCCTTTATAAAAGCGGAATACAGTTTTTTACTCCTCCCCTTTTTTAATCCTAATTAAGTTATAAACTCTTTTAAAGTCTAAAACTATAAACTAGTTAACTCTATAGAATAGGTCTTATAGTTCTAAAATAAGTAGTAGTAAGTATTAGTTTTTAATAGTAATATTATTAAGTTATTAGTAATTAATATAGAGTTATAGTTTACTATTTTTCTTTAGTACAAATAGAATTAAGTATCCTACTAGTAATATTAATTCTTTAATATAGCCCCTTAGCTAAATATTTATTAATATATTTATTAAGTACTTTTATTTTTTATTAATTTAATTAGTAAACTCTATTAAATACTAGTATTTATCCCTCTTTAATAGGGATTTTATAGTTAAAAGCACTATACTTTAATAAGTCTATTTTTAGTATTAGAGTAAATAGCTTTTTATATACTTTATATTCTTTTAAAATAAATAAAAGTTAATTTTTATTTATAATTAGTTCTTTTTATATTACAATAAAGTCCTTTATATACAACAGCCTAGTAACTACTTCCTTAACTTTTAAATAAGTAATATATTATAATATATATATTATTAGTATTTTATAATAAAGTTTATTTAAAATCAATAGTCAGCTATATCCTTTAGTAACTAAACTCTTTTTATAGTCCTAATAAAAGTAATAATTCTTTTATTTTATTTATAAGTTCTTATTATATAACTATAGTAGTCCTAAAATAACGTCTTAGTATCCTATATCTATAATATTAAAGTAGTAGTATATCTTCCAGTCGTAGTAGCTTAAAGTAAAAGGCATAGTCTCTTTATTAATAATACCTCCACCGTACTATACTCCTTCTCTTTCTACATTACAAAGTATATAGGGGTTTTCTTTTTTATTTTATAGTAGTTATAAGTTATTTATAACTCATAGTAATATAAAGTTACCTTAAGTACTACTATTAATTAAAGCTCTAACCCATATTCCGTTTACTATTAAGTTAAAGTAAAGGTATTTATTATTCTTACTTACCTTTATAACTAAGTTAATAAATTTTATTATAATTACCTATTATAATCCTACTACAGTAAATAAGTTTAGTTTTTTAACTACTTAAGCCTCTATTCTATATATATTCCATTATTATTAAAGTACTTAACTACTCCTCCTTTTTTAAAAGTATCTTTAATATTAAAAATTAGTAATACAAAATTAGTTTCCCTTTTTTTTTAAAACTACTTCCTTCTAAAGGTCTTTACTTTTACAATATAGTAAACTTAGTACTAATTAATATAGTAGTTTTACTAATTTATATTATTATTATATAAGTATTTTATTAAAAAGTTAAAGTTAAATTTAAAAACTACTTTTTTAGTTCCCTTAAATTCTTAAATAATCTATATATAAAGTTCTTTTATAAAATAAACGTTCTTATATAGTACTTCCTTTTTTTATTAAAAAAAGAATCGTAAGTTAAGTTTCTCTATAAAGTATATTTAATATTCGTCCTTAAAGCATTATAACTAAAAAACATCGTAGTACTTCTTATATAATAAGTTTAACTACTCGTAATTTCTTAGTATATACTTAAGTAGCTATCTTTCTATCTTTCTAACAGAGTCGGTCTTATAAAAAATAATACATTATTAATTATCGTTTAAAGGGATATATAGTAAGTATCTTTATACTTTTTTTTATATTAAAAGTTCCTTTTTAAAATCTAAGTTTTAAGTATTAAGTCGGGCCCCCTAAGTAATTTCGTTCTAAGTACGTTATCAAGCAACATCGCAAAGTTCGTCTAAATCATAGAGTATATTAAACTTTTATTTAATTTTCTAGGCCCTAAAATAGGCTATAATCCTTTCTACTCTTTTAGTATTTTTTATATTTAGTTATTTAAATTTAAGTAAATTAATATAAACTAATATTCTTTTATTCTATTAAATAAGTAATATCTAGACATATTTTATATAATCCTCTTTAAGTTCTATATTAATAGTATATTATAGTCCTTTAATTAACTTATTAAACTTTTAAATAATTTACTTATTTTTATACTTAACTTTTTTATTACTAAGTATTATTAAGTTATAGTATACTTATTATAGACTTATACTATTAAGTTATTCTTAAGTCTTTTATTCTAACTTTTAGTAAAGTACTTTATAAGTAACTATAAGTATTTTTTTAAAGAAGTCGGTAATATTATAACTAAAGTAACTAGTATTCTTAAAGTACTATCTAGTATTTTTTTTACTACTTCTATAAATAGTATATTTATTACTATAATATACTATTTATAAAAGTTTAGTATAGTTTTCTTTAAAAATAGTATTAAGTTATTTACTTTTTAGTACTAACTACTATTACTACTTTTTAAGTTAATAGTAGTCTTTAGCTATATATCTTAGTTTATTATAATTATAGTACTTAAAAGTACGTCCCTTATTAGTTTTTTATTATTTAGTAGTACTAAAGTCTATAGGGCCTATAT
This sequence comes from Colletotrichum musae, assembly GCA_027406025.1. Classification (NCBI taxonomy): domain Eukaryota; kingdom Fungi; phylum Ascomycota; class Sordariomycetes; order Glomerellales; family Glomerellaceae; genus Colletotrichum; species Colletotrichum musae. Next base: position 1,125,068 of record JANVYC010000002.1, on the reverse strand, counting down.
AGTATCTATAAATAGTACTTTATTAGTTATTATTTTATTTTTACTAGTTATTCTACTAGGGCTACTATTTTTAGTTATAATACTAGAATTACTAGGGTTACTATTAGTACTTTTTACTAGAGTTAGTATTAAGTTATTATTCTCCTTTTTTATAGTATTTTTTCTAAAAATAGTTATTAATCTTAATTATAAGTTTAGTGTACTAAAGAAAGTCTTTAGGGTAATTAATTTTAATAAGCTCGTTTTTAACTTTATTTTTTAGACTTTAGTAAAATATAAAGATTTTAGATTCCTTAGTAAGGTCTAGTTATGTACTAATACATTAGAATTTAGTAGTATAGTAAGTTATAAACTTAGTTTACTTAAGTATAGTAAAATTATACTTAGTTTATTTTTTTTAGTTAGGGTTTTAAAATAGGGTTTAAAGGGTATATTTAAATCCCTTAAAAGTTAAAAAAATATTCCTAACTTTAAAAGTATAGTTATTTAAGGTTTTAGTTTTAAAGAACTATTTTTAAAAAAGTTTAATTTACTAAAGGGTGTATTTATAAAGGAACGTAGTAGTATAAATAACTTATTTAGTATTATTCTTAAAACTGTTATAGTAAAAACTTTAATAGTTCTTAACTTAAATTAAGAATCCTTTAAGTTATCTAGGGGTTTTATTATAAGTAATAAGTAAGTTTAATTTAAGTTTTTTATAACTATTATAAATAGGTATTTTAATAATATTAGTAGTAGTATAGAGGGTTTTATTTTAATTTTTAACTTTTTAAGTACGTTTATTAACTTATTAAATGGCTTATTAGAGTTCTTTTATAGTATTAGAATTTTCGTTAAATAGCTTCTAGAGCTACTTAATATTATAGTAAGCTTATTTAAACTACTTATTAGTATTATTATTACTAAATTTATTTTTATTATTTTTTATATATTATTCTCTTAGCTTTTAAGTAAAGTTATAAACTTATTTATTAAAGGACTTAAATAAAGTAAAAGTTACTTTAAGTATTCTAACTAAAGATATTATAAAATACTATTTATTAGTATTAAAAGTTAATTTACTAAACAAAAGCTATTAAAATATTATAATTAACTTTTTAATAATAAAGTTTATATTAATAAAAGCTAAAGTTTAATACTAGTAATAGTACTATAGGGTATTAAAGGGATTCTAAGAGTTAAAGTACTTAAGTAATTAGTTTAAGTATTTAATAAAAGGGTTATAGTAGTTACTACTAGAGGGCTAAAAGTATTTAAAGATTAATATAAAGTTAATAACTAAAAAACTATAAAAGGAAGAACTTAAAAGTACTTAAGTCCTATTTATATATAAGTTCTATTCCTTTATCTATACTATAGTAGTAAGCGCGATACTAGTTAAGTAAGTACTTAGTAATTACTAGTAAGTACTTAGTAATTACTACTAAGCGCTTAGTTTTAGCTATAGCTGCTTAGTACTTTATTTTATTTATACATAACCTATATTATAGTTTTTCTTTTCCTAGGGAGTTGTTCTATAGTCTATATTAGTTATATCTTCTATTATTCTTTTAACTACTAATCCCCTATAAGCGGGGTCCACTACTGTTTATAACTAATGGGTTATAACAATATAGTACTATAGTAGGAGCTATAGCTATATAGAGTTATATAACTACGTAGCTCTACTTATAACTTTAATATCTATACTAGTACTTAGGCTACTTTTAACCTATAAATATTATTACTCTTTTATTATATATATTTAACCCTATATAAATTAATTACTAACGTTTTTACTTATAAATAAACTAATAATAGTATTATAGTTAGTACTTTTAACTAAATATTTAAAGGCAACTAACGTGTAATACAAGTAAGTAACAAAACAAGCCCCCTAGATGCCTTTTTTACTTTCCGAGATATACTTAAGGCTAGATATATCTAATAGAGCGGTTAGGTAACAAGACTGTTTGACATGCTGCGAGTTGCCGAAGTAGTGCAACTGCCTAGCTAACTCTAGTAAGAAGATAATTAAACCCTTAAGGCAGAACATACAAAGGATTTAAAGGCAAAGTATAAGATCATTAAGGAGATACAGTTACCAAAAGCGTTAGGAAGTCACGTTTCATTAGGAGACGGGAAAGTTATTATAAAAAAAGATTTTTCAATCTCTTTTTAAGTTATTAGAGTGTACTAATCGTATCCATACATTCCAATAACCATTAAAAATGCCCAGCACTTGATCGAATCATCCGAGCTTCCGGGGCACACAGCGCCTCTCCGTTTTTCGGTCCCGTGAGTTTCTCATGATCGACAAAAGAAATTCCTCCCCCTTCGTGTGGTGTGTGGCATCCGCGCAGGTTTTCACACCCGGCGGATGCGCGAACCATTAAGATTAAACACCTCGAGTGCGTCGCTTAGGCGGTGCTGGCCTCGAAGTCGAGGGCGGTGGAGGGGTTGCCGGCCTCCTCCTTGTCCTGGGCGATGTTGTTGTCGAGCTTCTTCTGCTCGGCGGCCATCTTGTCGGCGACGTCCTCGCCCTGGGCCTGCTGGGCCTGGAGCTTGAGCATGGTGGCGGTGAGCTTGAGGACCTTGTTCTTGATCTTGCCGCGCTGGAGGGCGTCGGCCTCCTCGCCGGTGGCGGCCTCGATGGCCGGGTTGAAGGCCTCCTTCTCGGCGTCGTTGGCGATCTGGTTGACGCTGTTGAGGAAGTCGAGGTCGGCCTTGGAGACGGTGCTCAGGTCCGAGGGCAGGCCGCCGAGCTTCTCGAGGGCCTCCTGCTCGGCGTTGCCGGCGGTGCCTCCGCTGATGGAGAGGTCGTTGAAGGTCTGGGTGGAGAAGACGTTGTTCTGGCGGGCGGCCAAGGGGGCGGCGGCGGCGAAGGCAGCGAAGCCGAGGGTGATGAGAGAGAACTTCATTTTGTTGGTTGGGGGGGAAAGTTGTTGTTGATCTTGAGAAAGAGACTGTCGAAAAAAGGAGGGACACGGACCCGGAAGAAGGAAGAATGAATGATCAAGTGCGTTTGGGAAAAGAGATTGCAAGACAGCACAGCTGTTTGGAGAAGAAGAAAAGAAGAAGCGAGGTTGTAATGATTGTAGAGCGTGATGAGGAAAGAAAAGACGACACTGAGGGAGAAGATCAAGCTGATCTTTATAGATTTGTCTCTTCGGACGATCGGGGAGTGTCTGATCACATTAGTCGAGCCGTGCTAAGGTGCATGGGAAGATGTTTGCCTCCCACTCGTCTCTCTCCCCTTTCTCTCGCTCCCTGTCAGACTCCTTCGTCTCGTTCTCGTGATAGGGTGCCCTGCATGTTGCCTCTCACCCCTGGGCCCGAGCTCGAGATGTCTGCTCGGCATGTCGCACTGGACGCTGCCGTGAACACCACGGACATGGGACGACCGGGATGGGGGCCGCGGTGGTGTTCGGCAGGCGGCTGAGACGTCAGTCAACGTCGCGAACTGCCCTTGCTCAGAGGGCCTCCTCCTCTGGAACCGACTCCATCGACAACAAAAGGGGAGAGGCGCGTGAGGTTCGCGACGCATGGAGTGGGATGAAGCTGCCAAGGCGTTGCGGTTGCGTCTGTCCATGCCTGATCGGGAAGCCAACCTACGACCGGATCTGGGTCGCGCGACAGGGAGGGCCCTGGACGGGCGGCTCCCGCTACACCGTCCGAGGCTCTTGAGGCTCTCCGAGCAGGTCCCATCCGAACAATTATTGATGGGACAGGTGGGAAGACAGGTGGGGAAAAAGACATGGAACCGGAAGGCGGGCCCGGGGTTGAGACGGAGGTGTCGGGGCCGGAGGCTGGTTAAGGGGAGAATGGGCATGGCCACCCGAGCCAAGCCCAGTCGGTCTCTTTTGCCGACATGGTAAAACTAGGGCCCTTCAGACGTCTCCTGCTTTCTTGCCCGGTTGCCAGCGCAGGATTTCGCTTTGCAGGACTCTGGAGTGTGTTGGCTGAGCTGATGATTGCGTTGGCGGAAAGGCTCCGAACAAATGGCCCCCTCCCCACCATGCATCCCCACCACCACCAGGCCAAGGGGGGGGGTTTCACGAACCCCTGCATCATACTGCCAAGCTTAACTTTCAGACGCTGGAGATGGGGAATATTGGAACGGCATCAGCTTCGTCCGTGCCCACTTCCTGTCATGCCCATTTCCCTTCTTTCGTGCACTCAGATGGAGAGATCCGTCGCCCAGGGACGAGACGAGATGACGATGCGAGGGGAATCCGGTACCGTAGCTCGTCGCCTCCTGGATGATGTGATGATGCGAACCGGTCAGCGCAGGCTTCTGTTCGTCTCCTCGATGTGTCGGTGATCCCTTGGAGATCCCAAACACGCCGACCGAGAGACGCCGGACTTTGGGTCCTTGGGGGGCACCCTCTGCTGGGATTCGATGTTCGAGCTTTTTTTTCTTCTCACTCGCCCACAACGACATTTTCATCCCATCTTGTCGTCCGTTGCTGCGTCGTGAAACTTTTTGACGTCAGTTCTGACATGTTGTCAACTGACTCTCGCGTGGCTTGGCTTCGTCTTGGACTCTTTGACATCTGTTGCATGTGGCATGAAGTCAAGGTTGGGTTCAATTGAACTTTGCATTGTTTAGACGGGAACACGTCCTCCCGGGCTTCGGCGGGAAGTTAGAGGCAAAAGGAGGCCACTCTAGACCGCCAGTCACCATCATCAATCGTCAAGAATCGATGGAGAGAGTCGAGGATGACATCCGCAGGGTAGGTAGTACATGACAGAGGGGACTCTCCCCATTAGATTCCGTTGAGCTCCAAACAGACTTCTGAACAAGGTAGAGCCCCTAGATGCTTAGCTGCCGCTAGTAACCCTACCGTTATTAATTGCAATAATCACGACACAACCTTGTTTTCTTCCTTATTTTTCTCTGCTCGCTCCAATTCAATCCCGTTGCCTTGGCTGCTGGCTTTCCCACCTTCTGATGCCTGTCAAAACTCAGGGGGGCTTTGAAACGGCTCAGGGCGTTTGTGTACGCGCTGCGGGGGAGGTGGGCGGTATTTTTGGGGCGCGACCCCATGCCGGATTATCATATGTGTGTCATTATTGTTTGAATCGCGCAAATCCCTGATGTTATTGTTGTCGGCGTGTGTTGGCCCTGGTGTTTGTGGACGCTCATGGGCATAGATACATACTCTCGTGCTAATATTACCGAGAAAAAAAAAAGACTCTTGCATTCTCGAGTCTCGACCGCGCGTTGCCAGCCGGCCGAACAAAAGTGTGGTTCGTCGTACTCGCTTGTCGCGACCTCGAGGAACAGCACACATATCCATGCGCCGTTATAGCCTATAACGCCCGTCCCGAATCGTGGCACGACGCAACGTGAACCGGACGAATCCCCCCTAAAGAAGCGACGAACTCGTGACCCCGTCGCTCGTGGACGGAAATGATCAGGAACCCACGAGAGAGTCCGTCCGTCAATAGCAACGCGTTGCTATTCCCAAGGGGCCTTGCCAATCTGTCCTCCGTTCCTCCTCAACAGTCGCTCAATTCGTTTTTCTCTCTGGGTCATTCTCATTTCTCATGACTGCGCAGTCATTTCCCATAGTCTTTTTCACTTTCTTCAATCTCGTCAATTGCCCAAGTCGTGTTCTCTCACAAGAAGATCGTAAAAGTCGTGCCAACCAAGGCCGCGACGCCCGCAAACGCAAGAGGCAGCATTTCATACCCGCCGGTCGCGCCGGAACAGCCGTCGACGCCGTCGCCCTTGGGCTTCGACACGCCGCCGCTGCTCCCGCTGTCGCCTCCTCCTCCTCCTCCTCCCTTGGGCACGGCGCGCTTGCAGACACCGCCCGCCGAAGACGTCGCCGCTGCCGCGGGCGTTGTCGAGGTCGAGGACGACGTGAGACGTCCCTTGGCGGCGGCGAGCTTGTCGTGGCCGTCGATGATGGTGATGGCCCTGAACCACGATGACGACTCGGAGCCGGAGACCAGTTGCGGGGCCTGTGACGACGCGGAGGCCAGGCCGCGGCTTGTCACGGCGCACGTCGCTGTTGAGCCGCGCTTGCAGTCGATGGTCTCATCGCTTGAAAGAATCAGTTAGTGTGCCGTGTAATAGACGCGAAGAGTTGATGGACAGAGGGAGGCCCTACCCGGATCCGATCTTCATCGTGCCGTCGCCGTACGTCAGCGTCAGGCCGCTGTATCCGGAGCACACCGACGCGGCGCGCCAGACGGACGTGCAGGCCAGCAGGAACTCGGTCGACGACGGGGCCGCCGTGATGACGGACGCGTAAATGTTGCTCTCGCTAGCGCGCGTGGACCGCGGCGGGAGCCACACGGTGGACTTCTCCGTCTTGGTCGGCGACTGCTGGGCCGCGACCGGGGCCGGGCCGAGGATGGCGGCGGCCGCGAGGAGCAGAAATGTGGCGTAGAGCATCTTTAGTGTCGCTTCTGTTCTTCCGCTCGTGAGGCTGGCAGGGACTGGAGCAGAGAGGACGCGCGGCCCTTTTGCGCCGTTTATAACTCGCGTTTGAATCTCTTCACAGCGTAGCTTCACTTCTCACTTGGGAAGTTCATCAACATGTCCGCCCTTCCTCCCGTGTGCCGTCGTTCTCCACCCCCGGGCGACGCGGAGGCCTCGTGCTCCGCCACGTTCTGCCTGGAGGGAGACGGCGGTGATTGGCGAGAGAACGCTAATCGCGGTGAGATGTAGCGTGAGCGGGAAGATGCGGTGCGCCATCTGGCTGTGATTTGCATGGGCTGTGTTACCGCCCGAGTGAGGGGAGCGACCCCCGGGTATCTACCGCGTCTGCCCACCTCGTCGATGATTGCGGTGAGGTCTATTCTACATATTGGGAGGAAACGTTCGTCGTTTGCTGCAGCTATCTGCTCTCCGCAATCTCGCCAAAGGCTGCGCCACTGTGCTTTATTGGACGGGGGGTTGGGCAATGCCTTTAGCCGTCGAATGGTGGAGGACCTGTGCCGCACGTCTGCGTGAGGCGGGTGACATCCCGGTTGGCAATAGCGTGCAAGATGCGGTTCTTGTCACGGTGGACGTGGGTTTCCCGTCATCTCACCGGGCGTTGATGGGAGCAGACCGAGACCGGTTCGCCGGGGCCCCATCTCGGTCCGGACGTTGGACAATAAGCACGTACGGCGGTCTCCCGAAAAGTTGCAGCCAACAAAGGGGAGTAGATACTAGTTTGAGGGGCAACATGTCAAGTCTGCAGTGAGTGAAACAACGACCGAGACCAAAGCTGGGCCGACCTAGCAGCCGCAGGGAGCGCGATAGAGGAAAAATGCAATGAGCCGGAGTGTATGTAATACGGGTATTCTGCGACTAATCAGGTCTGCAAAAATGGAAAAATGAAAGGGACGAGACTCGAACTCGCGCGGGTTGCCCCACCAGGAAACACATGTTAAGCTGACCTTAACCTGGCGCCATAACCAACTCGGCCACCCTTCCGTGTGATGATCCTCGGAAGTCCTCGGATTGGATGGCGGTGTGGTGGCGTGAAAGGTGCCATATTGGACCGAGGGGAAAGATCAATGTGTGTGTGGGGTGGGTGGGTGAGAACTTGACGATGTTGACTCGCGGGCGGGCTTGAAGCCCTAACGCCGATGTTTTGGCGGGCCCCGATGGTGAGGGAGGTCCAGCTATCTGTTAAGTGATGCAGATTGCGTATGAGTGACATTGTGTTGCAGAATTGTTGGCTTTGGAAGGAAAAGTGTTTCTTCTTGGCTGAAGTGCTCAAGCGGTGTTGCATCCAGAACCCCAACTCTCCAATTTTCACTCTGCATGTGCGAGATGTCTCACATTACAGCAGTTCCGTCCTCCAAGTCCCTGGGTGCACGGAGAAATGGCCTTCGAGTTTACTAATTTAGGACAGGTTGCTCACCTGGTTGAGGAAGAACAGAAGTAACCCGAAATTCCCCCGGGACCGACCGTGATCGGGACCGGAGCGGAGTGTCGGGACTCGGGGTGCCAAAGTGGATCCCCGGACCGGACCGGACTTAACATTAGTGGGTCCTCACTGCCGGTCTTCAGGGCCTTAACTCCAGTGCCTTGAGACCGCCTCAGCCGTAGTCGGGCATGGCGCCTCGCGTCTCTTTCACGCTGCCACTCGAAACCAGATGACGTCAAACGGGTACATGGACTGTCGTGGATGAGCTTTAGCGCTTACTCGATGCCGAACTACCGGCCGACACAGAGCTGGTCTGTTGCGTAGGGCGGATCATGCCGGTGATAAGAGGCAATAGCCCGGATCATTACTTACATAAGTCGGCGAGCTTAAAGGCACAAAGAGACGTCTAGTCTGATCACGAGAAGAGGCGCGTATTTATTTACTGCCAATACTCCCAACCTCAATCGGTACGGCCATCGCAGCGTACTTCATCTGTGAATCGTACAACCAACTGTAGCCATCATGACTTCAACAAAAGGCCTCGTCCTCGTCACCGGCGCCAACGGCTTCATCGGAGCCAGAACAGTCGAAGCCCTCCTCAACGCCGGCTACTCCGTCCGCGCCGCCACCCGCTCCCCCTCCTCAGCCGCAACCCTCCTCGACGCCCTCCCGGAGCACACCAAATCCGGCCAGCTATCTAGCACTCTCGTCGAAGACATCGCCGTCCCAGGTGCCTTCGACGAAGCAGTCAAGGGAGCAACCGCGGTAGCCCACATCGCAAGCTCCGTCGACTTCTCCGTCACCGACGCCGAGTACGTCATCGGCTCCGCCGTGAAAGGCACGACCGGCATCCTGCGCTCGGCGCTGAAGGAGCCCGGGATCAAGTCCTTCGTGTACATGTCCTCCATCGTCGCCGTGGGTGCTGGAGGGGGCGTCGCTGTCTGCGGACTCGCACGTGAGGAGGGAGCTCGGGGGCGGAGGGCCGGTTGTTCGGGTTGCTAGGTCGGACGTCAGCGGGAGGGTGAGGATAGTTGTCTGTAATGAGGGAGTATGATGTTCCTTGTGAAGTCATCTAGGTCATGTTTCACTGCACCACGACCGCATTTCAACGTTTCTAACATTTGGAGAGGCAGATATGGGCTTGAAGTGAAGTATGTTGAGTTAGAAGTATCTCTCGTATGCCTTTGCGGCGTCTAGTATCATCTTATCAAACGGTATCCAGCCCTTCCCAGTCAACTTGACGGCCTTTGAGGCGTCCACCTTCCTCGTATCCGCAGGCTCGCTGTAGTCCGGCATATATCCCTCCCCAGGAGTGCCCTCCCTGATGACATTCTTCCTGCCGGGGTACGCCTTTCGGAGGATATCGCAGTACGCCTGAACATTCGCAAAGTTTCCATTCCCGCCGGCGATAAAGCGCTGCCCGTCTACGGCATCCACATTCTCAACAGCAAACGCGACAAGCCGAGCGACGTCCCGAACATCCACGTGCGTGCCGTTCCCCGGCCCGGCGGGCGGCACCTCCTCCCCAGCCATGACGCGGTACGGCACCCCCGCCGTCTCGCTCAGCCGCGCCGGGTCCCGCGGCAGGATCAGCGGCGGCCCGGCGACCCACACCGGATTCACAGCCGCCATGGCAAAGCCCACTTCACCGGCGTGCTCCTCGCGGAACGCCCAGAACGCGCGCTCCGCCCGGACTTTGCTCACGGCGTAGATGGCGTGCCCCGTCGCCGCGGCCCCGAGCTCCGCGAGCGTGTCCTCGGCCTGGTCGTTCCAGTCCGCCTCCATCGCGCTGCGGCCCTGCCACTTCGGCCCCTGCCCGCGGACGCCGTCTCGTCCGACACGACCTGCGCCACGCTCTGCCAGTAGTTCCCCTGGCTGGAGTACCGACACCGCGCGGCGAACGCCAGCAGTGCGGCAACCCCACACCCCGCGTGCGCCGCAACGACGCCGAGAACGCCGACCAGGCCCCGCATTCGGCGCGGCACCGGAACGTCCACAGATGCCGTCAGAACCGCGTTCCCGCGTACGTCAAATTGCGGCAGCCCCTCGTTAATCGCCGACCCGGCCAGAACCGTTAGGACAGCCTGCATCGCGTCACCGGGTCGTCCCGTTGAGGCGAGCGCGTCCGCAAAAACGGCTTGGTACTCCACGTGCGGCTTGACGTGGGATATCCCGCTTGCCAGGGGGTCTAAGAAGATAGAGACGTTGGGACGTGGCGAGTTATAGAGGTCGTTGATGAGCTTATTTGTTAGAAACTGCGTCGCGTCGAGGCGTGTTGGGTTCCGCAGCGCGTCGACTGAGAAGATCCCCCGGTTTCTCGTGGTGTTGGCTGCGACGGTGCCCAGCATCTCCTGCACCTCGCTCGTGTCCCATCTCCTGGCCTGGGCATCCCACGACACCCGCGGCTCTTCCAGGTCCCGGTCGCTGGAGAGTTTGACGTCGGCCATGTTGAGCGCGAGCTGCTGGAAGCACGCCGTCACGTCCAGCCTCATCACGCCGTTCTCAACTCTGTCCCCTTGAGGGTTGCGTCCCCCGATACTACGCTCGTACGTGACCCACTCCCCGTTGGTAGACATAGTCTCGAGCGGAAACCTGCCGCTGAGTACTGTGTCCCCCGGTCCCCGCCAGAGGTCATGAGTGCCGTTGCTCCTAAAGAACAGAAACGCCTGCGAGTACGCAGAAAGAGGCTCGTCAGAGATGGTAAAGTTTCGCGCGCTCGACCTCGAGTTCCTCCCGTCGGGAAGACACAAGCTGCTCGCAAGACCTTGAGTCGCCTGCGCCTCGGCGTGCTGGAACTGCGGCAGCGAGCAGTTGAACGACGACGGGAAGCAGCTGCCGGCCTCGCAGTTCGCCGGCAGCGGCAGTCCCGCCTCCTGGAACGTCGACTCCCACGAGATGTTCCCCGAGGCGAACAGATAGAACGGCAAAGTGTCTGTATTCGGAGGTGGGATGATGGTGGATAGGGTCGCGGAGATGGAGGGACGCAGGCAGACGAAGCGTGACTCGAAGGTGTACGCCTTGCCCTCGTATCCTCGTAGCGTCGCCAGCTCCGCCGTGGGAAGCGGGAGGAAGACCCTCCTCAGGACTCCCGTATCTGCGACGCCCAGCGCGCTCGGTGTTGAGTTGCTCCTTTCCGACGGCCCTTCTCCAAAGGGCACGTAGGCTGTAGGTCGCGGGACCCAGTTGTTCATCTGGCGGTTCAGCGAGATCACATCGCGGCTCATGTGCAGGCTCACGGACTCAGTCGACGGGTCGTCCACCAGCGGCGCGAGCTCGAGGTCGGAGACCAGCAGAGTCGAGGAGAACTGCACGGCGACAGTGGCAGCGAGGAGAGCCACCGCCAGCGCCGCTTGAGCAGCAGACCTCCGGATTGAGGTCAGCAGGAGCCAGGACAAACGAAGCGGGCCATCGTTGGCGCAGCGGATGACGGACACCTCGGCGGCGCGGTGCAAAGGGACACCGTTGCCCTCGAGAACGAGGCCGGCAACGAGACTCGTGTAGACGGATGCCTGAGCGGTGACAGCCATTCGGAGAAGGACAGTCGAGAGAGTGACGGCTTGGGTCGTGTGTTGGTTCAGCATGATCCATCGCCAGGCCTTCGAGGCGTGTCTGCCGTCTTCGGGGCCCTCGCCCGACCAGAGGAAGACTAGAAATCCGAGGACGGCGAGGATGACGGCTGTTCCTCCGCCGATGATGGAGAGACCCCACAGCCCGAGGCCGTGTTGGAGACGATGCGAGTAGCTCTGGGTGTGGGCGGTGATCTCGTCTACCTCGGGGTTGAACTTAGACTTTGGAGACTTGACGAATGTCATCGTGAATAGTTGAGAGTCGATACTCCCAGACCCATATCAGAGCCAGCTGAAGGACAGGATGGGACACTCAAACGACTTGCGATGAGGCAGGCCCACCTGATCGGCCTCAAAGTTAAGGACTGGACCTCCATGGAGCTTTAACATCGAACCAGAGCTATAACCGGTCTGATAACTCGACCTTAACTGGGCGGGGGAGAAGATCTGAGGCCTTGTCTTGTCTTGCCATTTCTCGGGATGAGAAAACCTGCATATTCCAAAACCGACAGCTCTGCAGACGACAGGGCGGCGTTCTTAACAAATCTGCCTTGCCGCCTCGATGAGAGCTGCCATGCTACTGGAATCCAAGCCGATGTCACCGTTGGCCGCCAAAATTTGAGTTGTTTGCTATGCGAAATCCTACCCGCCGCACCTTATTTGCGCCCTGCGCCATCGATCAAACGTCAGGTGGGAACCATCCCGCCCGTCGCGCGGACGTGCGTTGGGTGACGGGCAGGGGTATCTCCGGCACACGACGTCGCAGAGGGGCACGGCGAAGCTCGTGATGCTGGCGTCGATCCTACGCGGACGGGGGGGCTTTGGTGCATCTACACTACTATGCAGCGAGTGAGGGGTTGACGGCTTGATGCCACGACTTGGTGGGACGCGCTGATGGCGGCTTGATGGCCATGCATCGGGGTGATGGCGCTTGAGGGCGTTCGTGACGGTTTAACTCCACCTGAGGCTGTGGTAAGCCAAGCGTTCTTGTGTGTTTGATCTAGAACATCGAATCGGCATGCATGTAATTAATGTTGGTTCATGTGGTGTTTGCCGACGTCCAAGGTCAAGAACCGAACTCTAACTTCCCAAGAACCATAGGCGCAGCATCTTAAGCACCGGATAACAGGGAAACCTAGTTAAGACGGAGCGAGGCCAAGCAAGATGAGATGAGGGATAAGAACGCATATAGCTTTTTAGACTTTTTAGATCGTGCCCCAACGACGCGGGGTAACAAGATTGGAGAAAAAAAACCCTCACTTCAAAGAGCAGATTATTCGCATCAGAACACCGCGCGATGCAAGCTAACAGGATTGACGAAAATGCAAAAAGATAAGGTCGAGCCCGGGTTCGAACCGGGGTTGCCGGAAACTTTTCAGACGATCAAAATCCGGAGTGATAACCACTACACTACACAACCGAGGCTGGGTAATCCGAACAGGCGGAGATCCTGTTCCGGTGATTGGCCGAAGCCACCAAGCGGCTTATGAAGCCTTGGTGCAGCGTTCGCGCGCACGCGTGTGGAGCCAAGCAAGCCCCTCCCGAGCCGTTGCAGCGAGATGATCGGACTCTATTCCCGAAAAAGCTGTCCAACCTCCGAGAGACATCGGCCCAAGAGAGAAACTCAAAAAGCTGCAGCGTTCCAGAATGCAACTTCACCCTGCAACCGGATCCTTCAACAGCTCTTTAAGCGGCCGCTCGCAGCGTCGCGTCATTTGGAGTCTGACAACCTTCATTCCTTCTCTTGGCAACCATCTCGACGGGCACTGGTGCAATTGTTATTTTCCCCCCTTGCCTTGCTGACAGAGTCGAGCATAATCTGCAGCGCCGTGAAAAGGTTACCAGAGCTGCCGGAAGAGGCAAATTGAAAACGCGCGCATAGTCTCGCCATTTAATCTGTTTGGTGCGAATTTCCACCCCATCTCAGGCACACGATGCCATTCCGCAATATCGCTCAGGGGGATGGTCGGTCTTGGCGCTCTGCAATGTCCCAGAGGTGGCAGTGCGCCGACGGGATTTCATGGATACTCGACCTTTGGCTACGGACATTGTGTCCACAACCGCCGGGCAGAGCCTCCATGAACCGCCGTTCTAAAGTTGCGTTTGTGGTCGAGTAGGCAAGGATAGACGCGCAAACGACGCAGAACTACCGGTGGGAAATGACTCGGGCGTCTCCATCCACGGACTTTTAGAGACGCCCGCCAGCTCGGAACAACCCTGGCTGCTGCCGAACTCTATCGCCGTAGTCTCCATCGTAACCGGGAAACAATCAAAGAGAGTTTCTGCATCTTGATTGGGGGGGTTGGATTGCCTTTTTGCTTCCCCCTTTCCCTCGGGCTCTGCTACAACTTAACGTGAAGCTAAGCCAAGCTTCCAAGTACAATGTGATTGATGTATCCTATACTGGTAGTTCATCCAGTTTCCGGCGGTGCCGGTCTTACTGTCCGAACGAAAAACTTAGCCCCGGATGCCTCCGCCTCGGTGCAAATCTACCAGTGGGAGTTGCTACTTGCCATTGCCAAGACGCCGTTGATGCTGAAGTTGATGACGGGAACAGTCAAGGGGTTATATCAGATGTTATAAAGGGCAGCTCACATCGCTCTCGATATTCCCGATTTTCCTCTCACCCAGACAGCGGTTTCCAACTTGACGGCATTCCAACTCCAGTCTCTCTTTCCAAACACTTCTGCCATCATCATGGTCCGTCTCTCCAACCTCGTCGCCTTTGCCGCGGCGTCCCTGGCTCCCTTCGCGGCCGCCCAGGACCTCGAGACCTGCCTCGAGACGGCCGGCCTCATCACCTCCTTCCCCGAGACCAACGCCTCGTTCCCCAACGACGTGCGCTCCTGGCAGCGCCGCATCACCCCGACCCCGGCCGGCGTCGCCTGGCCCCGGACCACCCCGGAGGTCGCCGCGGCCCTCGCCTGCGCTCGCGATGCCAAGGTCCTCGTCGCCGCCCGCGACGGCGGCCACTGCTACGGCTCCTACAGTCTCCCCGAGGGCGGCCTCACCCTCAACATGACCAACTTCCAGAACGTCAGCTACGACGCCGCCACGGGCCTGCTCACCTACGGCGGCGGCGCGCTCGTCAGCCCCGTCGTCAGCTGGCTGTGGAAGGAGCACGGCGCCCGCTTCCCCCACGTCCGCGCCAACATGGTCGGCCTCGTCGGTTCCTCCATCGGCGGCGGCTTCGGCTCGCTCTCCCGCATCCTCGGCACCCCAATGGACTACCTCGAGGGCGCCACCTACATGCTCTACAACGGCACCATCGTCGAGTGCTCCCGCGACAAGAACCCGGACCTCTTCTGGGCCCTCCAGGGCGCGGGCAGCTCCTACGGCGTCATCCTCAGCCTGACCACCAAGACCTGGAAGCCCACGCACCCCAAGGCCATCGACTACACCATCACCCTCAGCGACACGTCCCTCGCCGCCGGCGTCGACGCCCTCCTCGCCATCCAGGACCACGTCCTGACGGGCGCCTGGCCCGACGAGCTCACCCTCCGCTGGTCCCTCACCGCCCCGCCGTTCACCGGCTCCGGCTTCTATTGGGGCAACCCGGACGACTTTGACGCGCTCATGGCGCCGCTGATGGCCAAGCTGCCCGCCGGCACCAACCTCACCCGCAACATCAACGACTTCTGGGCCGTCGAGAACGTCGCCACCCCCTCGGTCGACATCCCCGTCGACACCTTCCCCCCGCGCAGCTTCTACCTCCAGGCCCTCGTCCTCCGCGCCGGGCAGCCCTTCACCAAGGCCTCCGCCACCGCGCTCTACGAGCACACCACCTTCGCCTTCAACCGCACCGACATGACAAAGTTCGGCTTCATCGACCTCTGGGGCGGCGCGCCCACCCGCGCCCTCAAGGACGAGGACACGTCCTTCGCCCACGCCGACAGCCTCTGGCTGGTCCGCTGGGAGGGCCGCCTCGCGGCGGGGCTCACGCAGTTCCCCGCCGACGGGCTCAAGTACATGCAGGACGGCTTCGAGCCGTTCCGCCAGCAGCTCCGCGACGAGGGCGTGCCGCTGCGCGGCTTCGTCAACTACCGCGACACGGCGCTGTCCGTCGACCAGTGGAGCGAGCGGCTGTACGCCGGCAACTACGCCAAGCTGCAGCAGCTCAAGACCGTGTACGACCCGGAGGGCATGTTCACCGCGCACCCGCAGAGCATCCCCCTGCCCGGTCAGCAGCCCCCCGCCGCCGTCAACTGAGATGGTCTCTTCTTGACATTTTCATAAAGACGGATATGTATATACCTTTGAGAGGTTGGGGACTACTTTGAGTCTCTCCCTAGAACATAGCGTTGGCTCTGGATGAGCTATCCTTATGGAATTGAATATATGTGATAAGACACCGTCGTCCTTAACCCGTGATGAATGTGCTCCATCAACATCAAGCTGCCAACCGTCCTCCGCCCAAGATCCTCCCAGCCGCCTCCTTAACCGCATTCATCGCAACCAAGTACAAACTCGGACCAACACTAATCCTCGCCACGCCCATCTCGCCGAGCTCCCCCGTGGACAGCGAATCGGCCCGGTCTCCAAGCTTGACCGCAACCCGGCCACCCAGCTCCCGGACAAGGACCTCAACCTCCTCCGTCCTCAGCCCGCGCCCGGCCCCGCCCCAGTAAAACACCGTCGTGGCGCCGGCATCGAGGTACATCCTCCCCCGCGCCACCGCCTCCGCCAGAGCCGCCGGATCGCTCCCGGCGCAGTACGGCTCCAGCCGGAACACGTCGCACCGCGCGTTGAGGACAAAATCTGGACACCCTGCCTCTTTCGCGGCGGCGAGAGCCCTGCGCAGCCGGGCCGTTTGTGTCTCTGCGTCGTATAGGGACCCCGCGATCCCGCGCCCGAAACCGGCCGAGGGGATGCTGTCCTCGATGTTCGCCCCGACGGCGCCCAGAGCAATGACTTGTTTGACGATGTCCTCGATCCTCTCACCGTAGCCGTCTTGGATGTCGACTGTGAGCGGCAGGCCCGCCGCGACGACGGCCGGGCTGATCTGAGCGATGGCCGCGAGGTTCTGCTCCGCGGTCAGGTCCTCATCCTTGATGCCCAGCGTCGCAGCGATGGCCCAGGAAGCAGTCGCTATGGCCTTGACCGGTTTGTTTTTGGAGGTGTTGAGAGAGAGCAAGGTGTACAAGGAGGCGAGGTCCCAGACGTTGGCGAGAATGAGCGGAGACGAGGGGGCGTGGAGCTGCTTCAGCTCAAGGGCTAGGCTTTTGGACATGTTCGGCGAGTGACGGGTGGTGTGCTTCTGCAGACTTGTGCTTTTGAAAACCAAGATGTGGTCGCGAGCTCGAACTTGCAGGTTGCTCGGATTATATTCGGGAAGCCAAGCGGGATTCGCCAAGAGTGTGACTCTTCTCGGAGACCGGACCGAGGCGCTAGTGTGAAAGAGAGGTAAGGATGCATTCAACCGACGCAAGCCGGCCAATTCAGCTCACAACCGACGACTTTGGAGTTGGGAAACACTCTCCGATATCGCAACGCAGTGTAGGCAGGCGTGGGATTTCCTTCGAAGGCGACGTAATCGGAACAGTGCGACTCTATTGCTGGTGTAGAGATGAAGGTGCAGATGCGGAATATTTTGAATGATTTGTCTGACAACCTAGTTTGTAGAGTCACATGTCGCATTCAGTTAGTGCCTCCTGGCAACTTCAACTTAAGAGGTAATGTGCGAGCGTGGCTTGTAAGTATCTAAGCACCTCCGTTTCTTTTGGTAAACTACCTGTTGAGAGATGAGCTACGGAAATAAGAGAACTGAAACATGCTTCTGGACAAGATCAGCTCGCAAATCAAGCTTCCAAAATTTGATTTCCCCAAAATAAGTCAATGTTTCCTGCCAGAAAGACTAAACCCACCGGACGAACTTACGCGTCTAGCGTTGGAGGGCAATTATCTTCCAGAGTTGCCATTATTGGACTCGGGCATCACCATAGTCGTTTCACGGAGCGCAGGAGCTGAGCTCTCTCTTGATATGTGCATAGCGAGATCGAAAAGGTGACTCGTTGTCGTTGTTGAAAGTGGCTCGCTGGATGTACCATGAGGTGAAGTTGCAACGGAAGAGGTGAAAAGATGTTCTCATCATGGCAAACGATGCACTCAGCCTGATCGTGCTGCATTGTTGGGCGACCGGCATAGAGGAGCAACAGAGCTTGGCTTCAGCAGAGAAGATGGCGTAAGAAAGGTGGCGAGAATCTCTGAGTTGACGTTGCGAAATAAAGTCTCGAGATGGAAGTCAAGTACAAGTACCTTGGCATCTTGGTAACTACCTAATTAGGTACCCACACTGTCAACCGACGGTTGCTTGGCAGGCTTCAACCATTCCCCAACAACCGAGACAAAACGGCAGGTACGACCTACCGGATGTTGGCTTATCCTTCCGTATCGAGTCTAGATGAGCGCACGAGGTGGCTAGTGAGAGTCGCCTCAGACAGCCACACGCTCCTCGAACCAATGGCAAAAGACGAAGCCCTGACCGAGCTCCAAGGCGAGGTACCGAGGTACCGTTCCAGATCGGAAACTGCGACCAGAGCATAGTTTGAGGCATTTTGCATCACTGAAAATCATCCCCTGATTTTTTTATCATCTTTCATTGTTGTTGCTTCGAATCTTCGTGGCTTCTGTGCCCCCCCTCTTGCTCCCCTTTATGTTTGCGCCCTGCAGGCTCTCCATACGGCACCTTCCTCCCCCTGGGGCATAGAGGGGCGTCATCAAACTGGCAGGAGCACGCTCCGACGGCCTCCTATTGGTCGGAGGTCTCGCCGCAGCCAATAGGAGCATCGCTCCGACAGCCCCACGTGGATGGTTTGGCAGGGGTCCCACCTGGCTGGAGATCGAGATCGAGCAACGATTGGGTCGCTCTGAAGGCCTTCACGAATCACTCACCAACCTTCGATCCAAAGTTCCCCCCAACCACTCCGCCGTCGTCCAAGGAAGCCCGAGCCCCAAGCCCAAGCCCAGGGAAAAGGCCACGCTCTGTCCCGTCGCTCGCTGTCACATATGTCTCTCCCTCCGAAGCGTCGCCGTGTCATCTTGCCGGCCCCGGGTGCTGCGACGCCTATCCCCGGCTTTCAGAGCCAGAATCAGAATACCCCCGGTCATGGAGCACCAGATTCCCCGACCGACAGCAGCCCGGGAAAGGATACCGACACTGCGAGCAGGAGCCAGAGCGCTGACTCGTCCGGGGAGGCCAAGCCGCGTGCCGCTTCGAAGCGGCAGGTCATTGCCGTCGCTTGTGACAACTGCAGGAGGAGAAAAGCAAAGGTAGGAGCCCTCCCCATGGTTCACCAGACCGTACAAAACGGATGTTGGCTGACCTTCCCCCAGTGTGACGGAAGCAGGCCGAAGTGCCAGCACTGCGCCAAGCGCGGCGTTGACTGCCATTACGAGGCCAATCAGGGTGAGACGGTGAGCCTCGCCCTCAAGCGCAAGGCGAATGTCCTCGAGAACGAGAACGCCCAGTACCGCGACCTGTTCCGCATGGTTTGCAGCAAGACAGAAGACGAGGCACAGGAGATCTTCCGCCGGATCAGAGTCTCCGGCGACCCCCTCAAGGTCCTGGAGTCGATCCGTCAGGCCGAGATCCTGCTGCCCTCGCCGGCCGCGAGCGACCGCGTCCATGATTCAAGGTTAGCCAAGCTCAACGACAAGGCAATGGAACATAGTCTGATCCGCGTCCCCGCGAAGCCGTGGACAGCCATTGCAGACGACGGGTTGGTATCCGAGCTCATTACCGACTTCTTCAGCTGGGAGAATGCCAGCGCTTTCCCCGCCATCGAGCCCGAACTATTCCTCGCCGACATGAGGGCCGCCGACGTCAAGAGCGCAAAGTGGTG
Source organism: Colletotrichum musae (assembly GCA_027406025.1). Lineage (NCBI taxonomy): Eukaryota > Fungi > Ascomycota > Sordariomycetes > Glomerellales > Glomerellaceae > Colletotrichum > Colletotrichum musae. Next base: position 1,105,802 of record JANVYC010000002.1, on the reverse strand, counting down.
TTCGCCCATCCTCGTCAACGCCATCTGCGCACTCAGGGCTGTGAGTCTCCTCCCCTTCCTTGTGTCGAATCTTCCTCGCGCCTATTCCTTTGTTCCGTGTTCTTTGTGGCTGATCGGGCCCGATGCAAGCCGTTTGTCGATCGTGCCAAGCAATTTGGCTCCATCACTGGCCAGGACTTGGCGAAGCGCTTCAGAGAAGAGGTCATGCAGCTGGTCGAGAAGAGCCAGGGTCGCGCGACGCTGCCCACGGTCATCGCCCTGATCATCATGGACATGTCGGCGAGCATCGGCGGAGACGAGCACAGCGCAAAGATGTACCGGTACATGGCTTGGGAGCGCTACAAACGCCTCAAGCCCGAAAAGAAGTTTGCCCTCCTCAAGGAAGACAACCCAGAGGATGCTACGGAGCGGTTGTCGCTCTCTCGCGCCATCTGGGCCATCTTCCTGATTGAGAGGTGGGTTCTCGCCGAGTTATTGCTTTCAGCAAGTCATGACGCTGGATGCTGACCCTTTGCCCAGCCGCATCTCGTATTTCTATTTCCAGGTCTCGAATATTCCGCCGCCAACAATACCCAAGTTGTTCGACGATAAAGAGAGAGACGTCTTGAGCCTCAAGGGCAACGAAGACGTGCTTGGCCGGCCGTTCGTCGACTTAAAAACCCAGATGCCTCTAGTCCCCGGGATAGCAACAGTCAACTGCAACCTCGCCACTTTGCAATACGAAATCATGCAGTATCTCACTTCGGGGACTAATATCAAAGGCACCCCCGAGGACATCAAGGAGAGAAAGCGGCTGTACTGCAAGCTGCAACAGTTCAGGGCGGATCTTCCCAGAAGGTTCAAGGTTGAGTACAACCTCACTCCGCCCACTGCTTTCCTGAGGTGAGACTCATCCGGACATACACTTGTTCAAGCTTGATCATCCCTTATTAACCCCTCTCAGGATGCATGAGAACGAAATCGCCTACTCGCTGCTTCAATCATTACACCCCTCAACGCTATTCGACACGCCGTTCACCGACACCACGACAACAGTAAAACCTCTCATCCTCCAGCACTGCATATCAGATACCACCCTCACCGAATCATATCTCAAGGGGTACCGCATCAACTCGTACATCACCCGCCAGCTCTTCGTCACGATGCAGAACCTCATCCCCTTCCTCAACGACGGCCACGCCGCCACGCACGACCTCTTCACCCGCCTCTGCATGATGAGCGGCCTCTGCGCGCGCGTAGTCAAGATGTCCGTCTACCTGCTGCAGGCCGCCCAGGCCATGGCGTGGGCGATGAAGCAGGACATACCCGCCGCCGCGAGGCCGTACCTCGACCCCTGGGTCAAGCTCGCCGTCGAGGAGAGCGAGACGAAGCCGCCCAGCTACGCCGTGCCCGATCGGGAGGAGATCAAGGCGCTGCTCCTGGAGGACGACAAGAGCGTCACGGGGCCGAGTGAGAACAGCGGGGCAGAACTTTGGGCGCTGGTCGAGAAGTGGGCCGTCAGCGGCGGCGCGGGCCCGCGGTGAGGTCTTTGGGCGGTCATTTGACGTACATATTTCCTCTCCGGCATCTATCTCATGAGCGAGCATTTAAAGGGGAGTCGTCTGAATTTTAGATGGAGTCACTGTAAAGTGCATACCCGTAGCGATCTACAGTTATCAAATTCGAGTACCTGTTTTGTGGCGTTGTCATTGGAACGAATTATCTGAGTAACTTCTCAAGGCCTCTATACTTTTCCGTGTCGTCGAGTGAACGGTTGCTGGCAGGCCAATTTAGGATTCAAGTGGCAGCAACAGCAGAAGGAATGGCAAGAAGACTGCCGACTCTAGTGGGAAAGAGATGAACGTTCCCGGCCAGACAAGGTTGGGCTGGCGAGGTCTTGAGAGAAACCCAATTTCTCTGCGTGAAGTTTTAGCTGGGACGATGGTCGGATTCAGGCACCTCGCGCCCAAGAAACAGATGTCGTTGAGAACGAAATGACAAAACTCCTAATTCCTAGATACAGTAATTACCTATGTACGAAAGCTGTGACCGTGCTACCGCCTTCCAACTACAGCGGCAAGAGTCAAAAACAAGCACTCCCACTCACCGAACTACTGCTCCCTCTTCTTCAAGTAGCAGTTAAGCCCCTTCTGCCTCGGGAACCAGCTGCCGGTGACCTCCCACTCCCTGTCGGCGTCCACGAGGGAGATCTCGTACCTGCGGACCAGCGTCGGCACGATCTTGTACGTCTCGAGCAGCGCGACGTTGCGCCCGATGCACACGCGCGACCCGCCGCCGAACGTCAGGTCCGATGCATTGTACAGCCGCAGCCGCTCCCTGTAGGCCTCGTCCGGCTCGCCGGCGTCCCGGAGCCAGCGCTCCGGGCGGAACGTGTCGGCGTCGTCGCCCCAGACGGTCTTGTTGCGGCCGTTGACGTAGGGGTTGACGCCGACGGCGGTGCCGGCGGGGACGAGGCTGCCGTCCGGGAGCGGGAGGCCGCCGTCGGGGACGTAGCGCTCGAGGAGCATGCAGACGCCCGGGTGCATGCGGGTGGCCTCGCGGACGACGGCTTCGAGGTCTGGGTCGCAAGATTCAGTTATGAAAATCATTGAAGTAGGGGTGCTTCAACCCGGAAGGGGGGCGGGGGTTTCTTACAGGGAAGCGCACGAGCCGAGCTAAAGGACGCAATCTCCGCCAGGTCCGCGGCCAGGATCTCCTCCTCCAGCTTCTTGTACACGCGCGGGCTGTGCAGGGCGTACCAGAAGATGGCGCGGATCGTGATGGCGGTGGTGTCGGCGCCGGCGAGGAGGTTGACGAGCAGGTAGCCCATGATGACGCCGTCGTCCACGAGCTCCGGGTGCGTCTCCTTGGACTCGACGAAGTGCTGCAGGAAGTCGGGCACGTTGGGGTCGTAGTTGGGGTCCTTGCCCTGCAGGCGGGCGACGAGGTGCTCGAGCGAGATGCGCGTGATGTTGGCCAGGTTCGGGGGCCCGATGCGCATGATCGGGTTCTTGTCGAGGAGGAAGTCGAGGAAGGGCATCTGGCCGACGGCGGCGAAGCTGGGAGACGAGGTTAGTAGAGGGATTCGGGGTGAAGGGGACGATGGGGTGCTTACTAGTCGAGAGCCTTGTCGGCGATCGCGATGGTGCCATCGTAGTCGTGGCCCTTGTCCATGTAGCCGAAACGCTCGCTGAAGGAGGCCGCGCCGTTCGCGTCCCAGGAGTCTGGCCGTCGATTAGCATATTTGGGCAACAGAAGACAACGGAAACGAGATTCTCTTACAGAAGCCGATCCACTCGCCAAAGTCGCACTCGGTGGGCGCGGAGCCGCTCATGAACCTGTTCTCGAGGTGCTCGCAGAAGTCGTTGATGACCGAGTTGAAGAGGGGCTCGATGCCGATGACGCTGCTCTGGGAGTAGTACTTGACGATGGGCCGCTTCATGCGCGCGTGCTCGGCCTGGTCGGTGGTGCTGAAGAGGTGATAGGTGATTTTGCCATTGATGATTGTGCTGTTGGAGACTCGTTAGAAACTGAGATGGAGAAACTGGGAGTTGATGTTGGTTACCTGTTGTTGTGGTAGAACTCGGTCTGAGGTAGTTGACTGTTAGTTGCAGCTCTTATAAGTTGTTGAATGGGATGAAGATATATTGGAGAGAATGCCAAGTCACAGGGGACGTGATGGAACGAAAACACCAAGAGCACGATATTAGATGTCCAAAGAGCAGCAACGACATACCTTCTTCCACTTTCCATCAGTGCCGTACAGGGTCTTGATGAGACCCGGGAGATCGAGGTCCAGAGTGTTGGGCCCAATCCGGACGACGGGCCCGTATTTCTCATGGAGCTCCTTGATCTTGATGTGGTAGCTTCCCGTCCTGACGGCTTGTAGACGCCACAGGTTGGTCCAAGCTATGCGAGTTAGCCCCAAAAGCTGTCCACGCACCGCAGCAGACCACGGCTGGACTTACCCGCAAGAGGCGGCCCCGGATACTTCCTCAGAGGCGAGGCGAGATAGGCGACGACCCACCAGACCGCGATGCTCAGGACCGGGACGAGGACGGCAGTGGCCGAGAGCCTCTTCCAGTCCCAGGTCTGCACAAAGGCAGCCGTGTGCGAGGATATGTCGATGGTGCTCATCGTGGGGGGAGGGGATAAGGGGCGGGCTCTTTTCTCGAGAAACAAGATGCCTGGCACTCTCTCTTCTCTCGGTGGTATCCGGCACGGGGAGGAGAACGAGACCTCCTATTTAAACCACCTTTTGCATGCATGGTACTGGCTACTACGAGAGGCAAGTCCCACGGACCTGGGTCTCAGGCGTGCAGCTTTTGCCTTCTGCGCTGCATGTCTGCGGCGGCTGTGGGCCGTCTTCCGTCGTGCACTCATCCGACGTTATGAACCTCGAATGCTCTTTCGTCTGCTTCTCTGTGGGAACAAAGTCGTCGTCCTCCACTCGCAACCCTTGACATTAGATATCAATCGAGTCGTGGCCCCAGTGGAGTCCATGAAGAGATGCAGGGGGTTATGCATACGATCCTGGCCGATCATGTATCCATCTGTGAAGTACCAACCAACGACACACTCTCTCATCTCGGGAACGACAGAATGTGGGAAATGCAACGCTTGTGTCCGCTTTTATTCTTCTTCGACGGTATGGTGTGCGAAGCCGCCTCCCCCCACCCCTGTGATGATGGACGTATGAGGCCATATTCATGCGGGATTCCCAACTCGGAAACTGCTCTGGGCCTTCTCCAGCTTGGGATCTACACGGTGTTCACAATCTGCATCGCGCGACTTAATCCCGGTACCTGCCGGTTGCGGTATGGGAAGTGGGATCTTTTGTTCCCCGGAGAACGCGTTGCTGATCAACGTTTCAGTCAATCAAACATCGAGTAGTTGCATTATGGTCGAGGTGGCATCAGTGTGGAGGCGCCGCGGAACTCCTCGCCTAGACAAGCTGTGAAACGGATAACGAGAAGTGAGGGAAAACCTTTTTCTCTCTCTCGACCCATCACAGATTCCACCTTTTCGCCCCCTTTCGAGGACAAAACCCACCCCCGAGCCGGCACTTAACTCGTCGCTCTCCCCTGCCAAAGTTCGTTCCGCAGGACACGCGCAGATCGGAGTCAGTAGAGAGGTCTCCCTGATATAAACCGCGCCCCCCTCAATCTCTATCGCGTGTTGCCGCGGGAGGTCCCGCCAACGAGAAAACAATACACGTGCAATCTACCCGCCCGACCCCGCGAGAGAGAGAGAGGGACCGCGACGAAGACAACAATGGCGATAGGGGGAAAAGGGCCGTGGGCCATCGCGGTGATGTGGTCGCTGGCCGCGGTGACGCTCGTCTTCGTCGTCCTGCGGATCTACACGCGCGTGGTCATCGTGAGTTCATACGGAATCGACGACCACGTCTACGTCCTGGCTTTCGTAAGTTTCTTCTTCCGAGAGCGAAAAAAAACAAGCAATCCCGGTTGACCGTAGCCCCTTTGCCTCCAGGCGTTCCTCGTCTTCTACTCCCTCTTCACGACGATATCCGCGCACTACGGCTTCGGCCAGAGCGTGGCCGACATCCCCGACCCGGAAGACGCCGTCCGCGCGGTGCTCTACGAGGCCATCGGCCAGACCTTCGCCGTCGTCGGCATGGCCGTCGCCAAGTGGTCGCTCGGCCTGTTCCTGCTGCGGCTCGTCAACACGCGCTGGCACAAGGTCGCCATCTGGGTGTCCATGGCCTGCCTGATGGGCGCGTCCATCTCGACGTGCTTCGTCTTCTGGCTGCAGTGCACGCCGCCCCGGTACCTGTGGGACCGCCGCGTGCCGGGCGGGTTCTGCAGCATCGACTCGACGCCCGTTTCGATGCTTCTCTGCAGTGAGTTCCTACGGGAATAGGGGCTTCACTTCGAGACGGTGACGCTGACTTGGTTCTAGTCCTGTGCGTCCTCGTTGACTTCTTCTATGCTGTTTTCCCCTGGTTCTTCATCTGGGGCCTGCAGATGAAGAAGAGGGAAAAGATTGTCATCCTGACGAGTCTTTCGTTGGGAGTTTTGTAAGAAGAGCCGCGTCCATTGTCATATCAGTTCTCCGTTAACGTCAACTCAGCGCTGGAGCGTGCGGCATCAAGCGAACCATAGAGGTTCCTCAGCTCTCGAGTTCAGACTATCTCTGTACGTCACCCTCAACCTCTCCCCCCGCGACCATTCACTGACCCTACCAAGATGACACCGTCGGCCTGATCGTCTGGTCCGCCGCCGAGATCGCCGTCACGATGGTCTGCATCGGCATCCCCATCGCCAGGCCGCTCTACAAGCGCTACCTGGACAAGCTGACCTCCCGCGACACCAGCAAGTACCGCCACCGGAGCGAGGGCGCGTCCTACGGCCTGCGGACGTTCGGCGGGTCGACGATGCACCACCCGGGCCCGAACAAGGACGGCGGCGAGACGTCCAACGGCGGGAGCGGCGACCCCGTGTCCAAGAAGCTCGGCCTCGGCGGCTCCTTCACCAAGTCGTACGCCGTCGGCGGGAGGCCGCACGTCAGGGGGGACGACGAGTCGGACGAGAGCATCCTGGGCCCGGACTTCCGGAGGAGCCAGCGGGCGGTGGAGACGCCGGAGAGCGGCATCACGGTCACTTACGAGGTTCACACCTCGCGCGGAGTCTAGACTCTTGGACGAAAAACAAGAAAAACAAAGTTCACGATAGTTTCGACTGTGTTTTCCAACTGTGTTTTCCAACAGTACCGGTCCGGGCACGCCGGAATCGCCATCGGGACTTTCCGCTACCAAAGTCTCTTACTGACCTACCGCGTACTCTAAAAGCACCAGTTGTCGTACCATTTCCGGCGGGAAACAGGTCGATCGTCCATTGCCGTCCATTTTAAATTTGTCTCTTGCGTCTCAGCCGGGCCTTGGCTGGACACATCCCCTCGGCGGCTTTTCTTTTTCGCAGTCAAAAGAGGCAGTCAGGTGGAGGGGGGGCCCAATGGCACGACCCGGATGTCGTTGCATTCCAGGTGCCCCGGGCCCCGGGAAGCTTGGGGCCCTGAAGAAACCGGGGCCCACGACCACGACGGACCAACGCTAGTGCGCCCCGGGGAACCGGGGAGGCCGACACCGGCCCCCCACGAGCGACGAATCACGTCGTTCCGTCGTAATTTGCCCCTACTCCCGTCTTCCGGTCGACGACGTGCACCCCGGACCAGAGTCGGATACTGCACCTAACGGCCCTCCAGAGCAAGTCGGAAAGTGCACCTGTGAATGATTAAGAGCGCCGCAGCCCCCCCTACCGCCGAGAACTGTTCACTGCCGTGCCGTGTCCGCTCTCCTCGAGCTCTGCCAGACTGGGCATCAACCTGATGAAAAGAGAAGTAGATCGACTCAGGTAAAGGGAACCTCCGGGGCTTCATTCGCTTCGGCCCACTCGGCGAGGAAGTAGTATTTGAACTGGACGGATCTCGCCCGTTGTCTCTCCTGCTTTGTCAAGACACCCTCCCAGGCGAGAGATGGGCCGGAGCAGAAGTCGCTAGGCCGTCTTCCCGTTACCCGTTGGGCCGAGCCGCACCTCGCCTAGCATTCCCATCCTTTGTAAGGTCTTCCGTGGCCCCCACTCTCTGCCGGCGACTGTTCCCTTTCTGGTCTAGCTGGCAGGGAACGCTGAGATCATCCCTGGAGGGCTACCGAAACGGTCTGGCTTGGATTGTTGGTTGCTGGGGGACTTTGGTAATTGTGGACTGAGATGAGCAGCAGCCGTTCCGGCATTCGTATGAGCCCCCCTCGGAGGTGCATCTGTCAGGCGATCTTGGCGGGGGCCAATTTTCATAGTACTAGAACCTTGACCAAGTGAGCCTGGAAAGCACTCTACGTAGGGGTCAATTCTCTCGCCTAGCTCGCGCCTTTGCTGGCAAGCGTCACAGTGTTGGAGAAGGATGACATGACGAGAGGAGACAAAACATGCAGAGAGGCAAGGCTAGGGAACTTTCTGTCCTGTAAGAACGGTGGTTGTCGTGCCGCGTGGTAGCGACCGATCTCTGATTTGCTAGCTATTCGTAGACGGTAGGTTGTTGTGCACTCGTCACGAAATGCGGAATGTAGTAATAGTTTGTGCGGTCGACTTCGTCACTGGTAGAGACTCAGTGCCGTCCCAAGCTTCAAGATCTGATTGGCTCGTCAAGTGACCTCACTGACTGACTTTGGCTCCGGTAGGAAATCCCCCTGCCGACCAGCAATATAAGGAGCTTGTGCGCGTAAGAAGAAAAGGAGAACATGGTAGAAACGCTACTTGGATGGCGTTTTTTATCTGTATTGTTTTGCTCTAAAAATTGAGATTCTTTGCTAGTACATGTCAGTCTCTTGGGTCGAAACATAACTCCAGGTCAAGTCACCTGAAGTGATGTCCACAACTCACTCAAACAGCAAGCTCAGCTGTACCCATGACAGGTTCTGGCTTTACATCCGAGATGGCCCTAAGACCCTCCTATGATTGTTCAAAAAGGTCCTCGGTTTGAGCTTGGTTCTTTTCTGGGTTGAAAGTAAATTTGACTGATGGCTCAGGCAAGCTATTTGGAAACAAGCACTGACGACTGCCGCGCTATCGCCAGTTTCCCGCTCGATATCGATACAAGGTTCCCAAGATTGCATGCTAGGCATTAAAACTTTCGTAGTTTCGTTCTCCTACGCGGCAAATCGAGTGCCTTTCTCTGAGTCAAGTTTCACGTTATACCCAGTCAAAACTAGACTATCTCACCTGCGAAGTATCAAGATTATGCGTATATGACCTACATGACTTGGGACTTTCAAAGGAATCTAGAATAGGAAAGAGTCTTTTTCGCTAATACGAAACCAGACTAGATGTCACCCATTAAGGGGCAGTTACCTAGGTAGTTGAATCAGGAGTGGAACCAACCCCTAACTTCCTAAAGACTCTAATCACGTTAGGAGCCGGACCCCGCAGCAGAATTGAGACCTAGCTTCTCATTTCTTCTTGAAACTTGGATTTGTGGTGAAAATCTCACTGGTCCTGATGGCAGCCTCTGGATTTATGCTGTTTCGGTTTTGATAGGGCGGGTTGCATGATTTCATCATGGTGTTTTGTCGCCTTCGTTGCCTGTTTATCTATGTGTTTGAAAAGCACTCGGATTGAGAGAAGTGGAGTGAAAGGCTGTACGGCTTGTGATGAATGACTGGAAGTGCCTCCCAAACAGCCACTGAGATGGATACCTAGGTCTACTAGATAGGTCCCACCGTCAACGTTCGAAACTAAATGTCCAAAGACGTAAAGGTTCATGCCAATATACTGGCAAATCCAAGCTCGAGAGTCAGGCAATGCCAAATTGCTGTTGATTCCCTGCCTAGCTGCGAGACGAGAGCTTTGACTCTTGAGCCATTGAGGCTCCCGTTCTGCGATTGCCTCTAGCTCTTTTGCCCGTCCGAAACTGCACACCTCAAAGGGCAACCGGATCCGCTTCGACGGAGTCCGTCGCTCGATTTATAAGTCCTGCCAGCTTGTGCTAGCGTTCGGAGAACGAGCCGAATCAGCCTCGGAAGAGACTTGGGGTAGGCCGACGGCAACATCCATAGGTCCATCGTGAGTGGTATGCGCGGCCGTCAGCATGACGACGGCGCTGCTGATGCTGGCCAATCAGGCCAATCGTCTCAACCATGTCACCGATGCCAGGTGCCATGCGCGCGGAGTGAACTCATGAGGGGAATAGCTTTACTTTGTTGTAGGCGTAGGCAGTGTGAAATGAGGGACAATGTCGGAAGTTGAGGCGAGAGATAGCCATCACTCGGCAACCAAGCGGTACGGAAACCTGCAGGATAACGAGACGCAGCATGCGATGCCCGGCACTGGCAGATAGGTATACACCAAACCATGGCCGTATTCCTCCGGGCGGCGTAGTTACATACGTGAATTTTCGGGGTCGGCGTTGTGCGCAGCACTAGAAGTCACGAGTATGACAAACCTCCTGCTCGGATACTGGCTGCGCATCCCCGACTACAGTTCTCAACGGCCCGCAGGGATCCCACGATGTAAGAACTTGACCTTGAGTTGAGGACATGGATCCGGGTGCTTGCCAAGCGCTACCAAGCGGTGGGAAATTGACGTTGTGACGTGGGCGGATATACAGCAGGTTGAGCAGACCAGCCCGGGGACAACGGAGACCTATTCTCTCACGAATGTAGCGCGTCGGCCTAGTATTTCTAGCCACCTGAAGGGTATCTAATGCCATCTTTCTCTCCTACTTCCGCAATCCGTGTGCGGGTTGCCTCGACCATTACTCAACTGTGCCCTTCGAGAAGGATAGTACTCAGATATCACAGGCCATCTGATAGCGCCGGATCCGCGAGCCTTCTTTCTAAAGAAAAGCCGGCAAGGAACGTCCTAATGTCGTTACACATTTGCTTTGGTCCGCTCACTTTGAGCAGCCACCAAAAAGTTCTGTCTCTCATTCCCGACGAAGCCAACCTCTTCCCCATCCCTGCTGCACCGTACCATCCTGATTCTCAGGCCCACCGGCCGGAGGCCCCTGTGCGCCGGTCTGGTCATTCGATATCCCCAGCCCCTGGGCCTGCTGCGTCGTGGTCGCGTCCGGGGACAGCGGCGACACGACCGTGTCCAGCGTGTTGCGGTTCGACCCCTCCGGCAGGGGCGACACGTACGCCGGCGGCGGCGACCGGTTCGCGGTCGGGTCGTAGTTGTCCGCGGGCAGCTCGCTCAGCTCCCTCGGCGGGTCGGGATCGAGCTCGGCCACGTTGTTCCGGGGCATCCCCCCGACGGGCGCCGCCGCGACGGCCGCGGACGGGTCGAGCTCGGACATCGGCCGCGGGTCGCCGCTGAGCTCAGACTTGTAGGCGTACACCGAGTTCTCCTGCGGGCCGGCCTTGGTCCGCGCCGCCGCCGCCGCCGCCAACCCGCCTGCGCCGGCTGCTGCCCCGATCGCTGCCGCGGAGTGCATCTGCGGCTCGACGTCGCCGCCCAGCTTGCCGGCGCCCGCGGCGTCGGCGAGCCTGTTGGACCGGTAGCGCTGGAAGAACTTCCAGCAGATGAAGAGGATGAGGACGACGGCGAGGATGATGCCGATGGCGAGCCCGGCCTTGGCCCCGGGGTCCAAGCCGCCGCCGTCGTCCGGGTTCGGCGCGGCGGTGCTGCTCGTGGTAGACGTGCTCGATGCACCCGTCGACGTCCTGCTCGCCGTCGACGAGCCTGTCCCCGCGGCAGTAGTGGTCGCAGCGGCCGTCGGCGTCGCGCTCGCAGTCGTCGGGCCCGCGGGGGTCGGCGAGGGGCCGGTCACGTAGCAGTAACGGATCTGGTCGAAGACGGACGCGTACTGGGTGCAGCTGCGCTCGACCTTTGAGATGTCGTCGAGGTCGTTGCTGTACCACGAGGCCATGCGGCTGCGGAAGGAGGCGTAGTTGGAGGTCAGCTCGGCGCCGGAGAGGGTCGATGTGAAGTCGCAGGCGGTGGCGGGCCAGAGCGAGGTGGTGGGCGCGTCGTCAAGGATGTCCTCGATGTCCTCGAGGCAGTCCTGGTCGCTCTGCTGGCGGCGGCGGAGCTCCTGCGACCGGGCCCGGACGTCGGGCCGGGCGGCGGCGGAGGACGCCAGGAATCCCGCCGAGAGCAGGAGCCCGAGGGCGGAGGCGGATTCGGGACGCATTCGGGTTTTCGCCTTGTCAAGGGGGTGCTCTTTCTGGGTGTTGCTTATGGACCAGATTTTCCGCCTGGGGGTGGGAGGGATTCAAGAATCTCACGCGAGACGGGATTGTGGGAAGAGAGCGGGATCGCTCACATTTGTGGTCGCGGGAAATTGCGCGCGGATAAAGTGACGTTTTGGGAGGGGCGAAGAGGGAGGAGGAGGATAACTAAACCCGCCTTGCGATCGCCAGGGGCCAAGACGAAGCGGAGGACCATGGGGGGAGGGGGGAGCAGCAAGACCACGCGGCCTTGGGCTCTATCTACTAGTACACGACTACGACTCTACGATGCTACCAATCAGTTGCCAACATTGAGGAACGACTTGTTCCGACGTACGTCACGTCAATGAGCCGTCCGTCAAGTCCCGCGATCGTCATCCGCCTCTTCTCCTCCGCTCCGGCCGAGGAAAAGTCTGCGTTATCAAGAGTCTCCACAGAGCGTGACAGAGAGAAACAGAGACTCAAGAGGCACGAGAGCGAAATAAGAGAAAGAGATCCACCACGCGATGGGGCTATCATTGCTGGGCAGGGCTAAATATATAGAGCTGCATCCCGGCCAAGTCCCAGGGCGGAGTCTTGGACCAGGGAACGGACCAACGGCAGCGGTTCGCGCCAGAGGCCAAGCAACCCCGGTCCGGGATCTCAGCCACGGTCGATGGGCTGTGCTTGTGCTGGTGTGTGTGTGTTGCTGTTGCTTACACAAACCAAGTGAGAGTGATCGGCCGCGGGAGATGCCCGTTTCTGCGAGACGCGTCCAATCGGCGGCCGGCCTGGTCTACATGTGAAACAAACACAACGTCAGTCCGCGTTCGCTCGTTGGGAAAGACGGTCGGATTTTGTTGGCCGGGACCGGATATGAGGCGGGGGTTGGAGTGGTTTGTTCATTGATCGACCTGACAGGGGGGGAGGGAAGCGAACGCGCAAGCTTTTAGGCTCTTCTTCACTGGCCTGGCTGCAAAATAACCTGCAATTGCCAGATGGTTACGACGGCTCCTTCACTGTAAGCCTCGTGGTTACGAGGTTCAACCCTGCCGCGACGACGAACCGGCGGGCTGAGCAGCACCTAGAAAGAGGTTTGAGTTGGGAAAGCAGACCACCAGTGGTGTGACTGGGGCTGGGCAGAAAGAAAGAGAACAGGAAATTCAGGACGTGTCTTGGCGTCGTGGGAAAAAAGGCAAAAAAGATTCGAGATGAATATCGGGGTCGCCGCGACTCATGACCGGCAGGTGATCACATCCCCACGACAACCCCCACCCACACACACTCTGACTCTCAGTCTCCTCCGTCTCCTCTCTCTTGACCTTAGTAATAAGTCAGCCTCAACTCCGGAGGGAGAGATCCAGCGGAGGTGGGTCGTTCAGGGGGAGGAGAAAGACGAGTCCGCGACTCTCCACATTATCCGTGGGTGCTAAGTCAGTCGGTCTCCGTTTCCGCTAACGTGGCGGAGAAAGAATCAAGCACTACGAAACACAATTTTAAGCTCAAATTGACTTCCACTGTTTTACGCGGAGAAGCCGTTTTCGGGATCAACTTGTTTCAGTGAGGTCTAGATGGTATCAAATGCTATCGACAACTTTCATGCTCAGAGAATATCGCAAGGACGTCAACCCAGACGGAACCGCATGCAACGCCCATCACGCAACTGTGCGCAACCCCGGTCACTTCGAGCCCCGTTCTTATCGCCTCTGAGCGTCCCTCATGGCCACGTCCTTCTGGCTCAGCCTCCTGCAACACCGCCAACAGCCCATTCCTACTCGTTGATGCGGTGCTGCCAGACCTCCTGCTCCGCCCTCGCGCTGTACGTGCTCGCGCCCAGAATGTCCCTCATCTGCTCGACGCCGGTGAAGAGCGTCTGCCGCGCGACGAACCAGCGGATCCCCTCGTGGCACGGCGGGCTCGTCAGGCTCCCCTGGTACGTCCAGAACTCGTTGAACAGCAGCACGCTGTTCAGCGCCGGCATCAGGTCGATCGCGATCTCCTGCTGCACGCCCGCCTCGTTGAAGCCGATCATGCGCGGCAGCTGGTTGAAGAAGGTGTTGTTCGCGTTCCCCGGGTCGAGCCGGATCGCCAGCACGGCCTTCTCGTGCCCTTCGTCGTCGACGTGCACCAGGTGCAGCTCCGCCTTGGACCGGGCCCCGCCGACCGAGTGGTCCGCGGGCGAGTGGATGTGCCACCCCGTGAGGTACACCGTCATGCCGTCGTAGGTGAAGGACGGGTTCCCCGTGACGACCCCCTCCGGGTGGGTCACGGTGAAGGCCGGGCCGTAGTTCCAGTTGTAGAAGTTGCCGACCGTGCGGTTCGGGTAGTTGAAGCGGATGATGTGGTTCAGCGCGAGGCCGTTGTTGAGGCTCAGCGCGATCGGGGACTGCTGCGTGCCCGTCTGGCAGAGGCTGTAGTCTGCGGGGATGGGGTTAGACCGGTCCGTACGCTTGTGTACGTCGAAAGGAATTGGCTTGCTTACTCGGGTTGATGCGACCCCAGTTGAACGAGGCTTCGTATGCCCAGTCCGCCGGCTTCGGAGGGACCGGAGCGGCCTGCCGCTTCCGCGTGCCCATGGCGTGGTAGTTCTCATGGCCCGGGCAGGCCGACACTCCGGACGCCAGCAGCAGCAGCGCGCCGACGACGAACGATCGGAGGAACATCATCTCTATCGACTGCTTGGCGGGGGTTGATGAAAAACGGCGATGTTCGCCTAAGTGACCCGTTAGAGTTTGCTCAGAACAAGCTCCGGTGTTGCGACAGATACGCTCCTCTCATTCTCGAGGGGATCGGGCGCAAGAGTTATATAGACTTCTTCCGTGGGGAACCATGGGCCGTGGCAATGCTGGGTCGGTATGTTCGCAACGAAGGTTCTTCCATATCCATCTAGCTCCTTCGCAGCGACGCAGCTGCCTGCGCCGTGGATGGACGGACGCATGGCTGAAATAGACGGTCGACCTTTGGAAAAATTCGGCAGGGCCAAGCCCAGCTAGCAAAGTAAGAAAAAGCAAGGGGTGCATGGCCCATCGTGGCATCGTCAGATTGTGAACCCTTGATACCGCGTTTTCCCTGCTCTTGGCGGAGGATTGAGGGATGCCGGACCGGAACATTTGGAATGGGAGGGGAACAAAAGCCTCCTCCTCTTCTCTTCCGTCTCTACGGGCACCGAAGGTAGGTTTCTTTGCGTATCGACTTGCAATTTTACCGCCGTCTCCGCGCGAACCCCTCTTATCAGCCGGTTTATTAACCTTGGTACACCCCTCCAGCGCGGCATTTAGACTTCGCCTGCTTTGGAGCGGGGGAGGGCGCGAGCCAGAGGCCCGGAGCAGTTGAGATGGGACGGGACGAGATGAGAAGGCGTCACATGACAGGATGGCAGCGCCGAGAGAACGGTGTCTCGCCCTCTGCCGACCGCCGGACGCAGGCCCCTTGGGCCTCTTCCCCCTCTCTGGACTCCGTTGGCCGGGTAGCTTTCGCCGTGGCTTGGCTGACGCCTCCGTCGAACAACGTTGAGTTTCCCCCCAAGCCCTGCTCGCGCGGGGAAGTCGGTCCAATTGGGCGTCGCTCCAAGGACAGGCCCTGAGTCAACGGGTAGGGGGGACGACTGCCGGCTGGCCCACGGACGTTCGGGAAGACGGCGCAGCCGCGAGGAACGACGCTAGGTCCGGGTGCACGTGGCTGAGGTCTCGATCCCTCGAGCAAGTCCCTTCCGGACGGAGACATGAGCAAAACCGGTGCGCCTTCGGTCTGGACCTCCGCCGAGCCGCAGACCGCCTGGCGGTGGGCTGCGGTCTGGACGAACGATGAGGGCTTGGGTCAATACCTGATCGCGCGGCTATTCGTGGAGTTGGTGAGTGGTCGAGGAGCTACTGCAAGCCCGGGTGGCGGGATGTAAGACACGAGGTGATCCGAGGACTGAGACACGTAGGGCTCGGCCGGGCTGAGGGAGGTGCGAAATGTTTCGAGTATGATGTTTGCCGAGGATAGGCAACGATGCCTCAGGACAAGACGGATTCTATTGTCGGCGGCGGCTGTTGAATGTATGAAACTTTTGCGGAGGGTGCGCGAATTCCGGGCAGAGAGCATGGCTGTCTCCGGCGTGAAGGACTCATGCTTAAACCACCTTCAAACTTCCGTTAGATTGGCCTCTGTCTATTCACTGCTCAAACGGTTAGTACGCCGAGATGCCAATCGGGTCGTTGGATTCTCACTTTTTCTATTCGCCGTGCCTTGTGGTCGCGACTCACGGCAATATGGACTTTGATTCGGAATAATTTAAGACCAAATTCGAGGCTTTCTGAGCTCGTCTAAGGTCTTGGAAATCCGGGACACCTTGGAGAAACGTACTAATTCAAGAATCAAGCCTTAAGACACATCCAATATTCGCGGCCCCTGCGAGACGGCGCATCTCTCTAGCCATGGCAGACTTAGGTTGGGTGTCTTTTGAAGCCTGCCGGCAAAGATCAACCTCTGGAGACTCAGTTGCGGTATCACGCCTTTACCTATCTACCAGTGTTTTCATTCCCAGTCTACAATGTTCCAATTCACACCATCCGGCCGGGCTTAAAATATGATTTGGGTCCTCCCTAGCGCTTCCAGTGGTTGTTTTTATCCAGTATTGCGCAAAGAACATTTTGGCGATATTTAATTAATGGTGTTCGTGTGTAATGATTGATGTAGTTTCATCCGGGAGGGTGTGGGACTCGTGTCTAGACACCAAAGAGTCTTCGACGTCGAAACTTATGATCCTTCCAATCCTGTTAATCCAAAGGCTATCGTGCTAAAATGTAAGGCTGGTGGCAGTACGGCCGTCAATTACACCTACGTGGCTTCATAAAAAAGCCTGCCACAACGTACCACATTACAGGCTGAACAGCACATGCACCCAGGGGAGCGGTCATCAGGCTGATAACGTCGAAATCCTAGTTAGATGACGGCAGCGCCGGCCTGGTCTTTGTTCGGTTGAGGCATGTTGTTATTCCCAGAAAGTCAGTTAGATGTACCTAGGAACGAGCAATACATGACTATCAGTGTTGGTCCTGAATGCCAATGTACTGAGCTTCCCAGCTGACTTGAACCGCGTGCACTACTATCGGTCTGAAGCAGCGAAGCAAGGCTGTCACCGCCACCCTTGTACTTACTACGCACCGATGCCGTCTCACGAGGCACTCCGTGCAACGCTTCATCCGGTTCGACATTTGAAACATTCAATTCCCGTGGCAATGCAAATACAGGTAGTCAACTACCCATTGCAGCCTGGCGATGGTGCATATGCACATGACTTTGTTTGTATCACGCATAAGTGGCGCGTGTGATACCATGTGCTGGTATTTGAAGCATTTCGGCAGGTAACCGATTTCGGTGTGCGAATGACAAACGATGGCACAGAAGCGTCCCACGTGAATCGCTGTTTGCTC
Organism: Colletotrichum musae; assembly: GCA_027406025.1. Lineage (NCBI taxonomy): Eukaryota > Fungi > Ascomycota > Sordariomycetes > Glomerellales > Glomerellaceae > Colletotrichum > Colletotrichum musae. The sequence continues at coordinate 1,088,744 of JANVYC010000002.1, read as the reverse complement.
CAGAGCTTTACACAGAGTGTAAGCACAGGACCAACATCGGGCAAATCGATGTTGTTAGCATAGTCGAGCGAGGGATTCCGATGAAACCAAGTCCGTTAGTGGCAACCCTGAACCGGGTAGCATGCGCATGTAAGTCCAAGCCTTCCCCCAAGGAGTGGTTGTATTAAGTAAATCTACATGGGACAACAACGGTGATCCGCACCTCCAACGCCGCTGTTGAAGCCAGGCACCAGAACGCTACGGATACACGTACTCATCATCGTCGCTACTGTCCTCCTCCGAAAACCCTCGCTCGACATAAGACACAGCGAATTTGAATTGTTCCAGGTTCAAGTGCTTCAGGCCCCAGGTAGCTGCTTGCACCGCATCTTGTCCTTTCGAGAAAAGTGTCTCGAAATCATTGTGCTGCAGCCTACCAGTTCTCTCGTCCCTCACTTCTCGTAGTAATGGACAGAAGCAGAAGACGTGCTCGACGGTCTGCCTGCGATAGCTGCAGGGACACTGGGGAGACGGTGCAGCCTTGATGTGTAAGTGGTGCATTAGTGAGTAACCAAGCAGCGTGTGTATTCGTCCTGGGGCGGTGACTTACCTTAATCCAATGCAAGAAACCGTTAAGCGCCATGAAGCCAGTTCTGGCCTGCACCATCATCGTCGTATGACACCGGTTGTATTTTTTATAGAACTTCCAGTTGTCTGGGTCCCAGTTCCCTCGAAGGGCAAGAATCGTGTTCTGAAACGCGCCCTCGGGCACGAAGGGACTTGGCCGTGTTTTGTGCGCTTCTTGATATTGATTCCACAGGGTTTTGGACTTGTCGTAGGTTTGAAAGCGCACGTACTGCCTGATATGTGCTTCCGGCCACGTCTTTGGCATCCAGTCATTATACTGAGCTTCGGTTGGATCGACCTGTCCCCGCGTACGCATGTAGAAGAAGCGGCAAGCATCTCTCTTGATCTCACGGGCAAAATAATAGCAAACCTCGTAGGGGTGACGAGAGACATCCGGCGAAAGGCATCTGGGGAAAAATGTTTCATGCCTCATCGAGTAGAGCCTTTCTTCCATCGGACTTCCGTGTCTGGTAGCGCGATGAGTGACAGCACGGCCGTGGAGGTAAAGAGAAATGGGAACGATCCCCAGCTCCTTGTAAAGAACCATGAGCGGTGTCCCTTTGATCGCTCCTGAAATGTGCAGCAAGGCGATGTATTCCAGACGCTCGAGGACTCGTATCAGTGTCTTCTGGAAGTTCCACCGGATATCTGGACCAGGAATGAACCAGACGGGACAGGCATATGACATGAATGAACGGATGGAGGTTTTGTAGAGGTCCACCATTTCTGACAAACCCGGTCCCCAAGTAGGGCCGGAAAAGCGCCGAAAACGTTGTAATCTTTTCATAACTCCTGTGGCGATCTGTGACTTCATGTGAGCTGGGAATAGAGCGAAAGGCAATGACCGAAGGGCACTTACGTGTATGATGTGAGGTTTCCATGAGAGCTCGTCGTCCAATATGACTCCCAGCACACGCTCCTGTCTCTTGAGGCAAGAAGGAGGCATGCTTTCCATTGGAATTAGCGTGCAGCGCCCCTCCGTAGTTCTGGGCAGCCGGAAGTGCATGACGCCGTACTTGCCAGGGTCGAAGTGCAAGCCTTGCGAACCGGCCCAGTCCACAATGGTTCCATGTAACGCAGCTGCAACTCTGCAGTTGGTTTCGTAGCTGGTGGACTGGATGAGAAGATGTACGTCATCAACGAAGGCGAGAGAAACAAAGCCAGCTTCGGGGTCAGTCGATCGAGCAAGCTCCAGGATCTTGGCAGAAGCAAGAATGAACAGAATGGGAGACAGCGGGCTCCCCTGGGGGATGCCCTGATTCAACCAGACGTTGTCTGAAAGATGGCCACGGGTTCGAAGCTTTGCTCGACGGCGGCTGAGGAAGCTGGCTATCCAGTTGATCATCCAGTCTGGAACACCAAGCTTAATGAGTGTGCAAAGAAGCTCCTTGCGATCAACGTGGTCGTACGCCGCCCTGATATCGAGACTGACAAGTGTCGAGTAGATTTTTTTCTTGCCCTTGGTGCACCACGCTTTCCAAACTGGGTTGAGCAAGTACTCCAGAGCATCGGTCGTGTTGCGCCCGCGGAAGGCGAACTGAGTATCGGGCACGTAGTGGTACAATATAGCAAGCTCCACGAGTCGGTCGGTGACGACTCTTTCAATGCATTTGCCAATGGCGCAGAGTAGTGTGATAGGGCGCCAGTTCTTGGCGAGTGTATAGTCGTCTCGTTGGCTCTTCGGCACTACCACTACAATACCCTCGCGAAAGCATTCGGGGTGGTATTCGGTTTTCAGGCTGCCAATTGCCAGGTTGAGAATCCTTGGCTGGAGCTGGTTCCGCATATTGATCAAGACTTCGTTGTAAACGTTGTCTGGGCCAGGTTGTATACGCCGTTTCTTTTCCAGTCTCCTGAAGGCCTCGGATATCTCCGACGCAAGGACATTCTGGGATGAGGCATGCTGCGGTCTTGCCGGGTCCATGTAGGGGAGTTCGAGCGCTGGGCAGTCGTCACCGAGACCGACGTCAGTGCACATCTGATTGACGTAGATCATCAGGCTCTCCAATTCCGTGGATGCTAATGACCCATCTGGTTTCCGTAGTCGGAGCAAATGGGGCGATGAACGGGGCCTGATCCACGCATCCGCGCGCTTTGGGAGGGTGAAGCGACTCTTCTTTGTACTCGCCATGATCTCGGACCATCTAATGAAGTGAACTCGCCGGTATCTGGCTCGAATGTTGCTGGAGATGTTCTTGGAAACACGAAACTGCTCCGACTGCCGTTCCCTAGGGACTCCTGGGTCTGAATCTATAAGACTTTGCCATTCTCGGTCCTCGTTATTTAGAGCTTCCAAGAGCTCCCTGTGAATCTTTTTGTTGCGTCTCCTGACAATGGGGAATGGAATAGCTTTGTGGACGTGTTGCCGAGTGGTCTCGGAGATGGCGTCGACCAGCCGTAGTGCGCATTGCTCAACCTCCTCGGCCGTACAAGAGTCCGTGTTCAGCATATCGACTTTGTCGAGGCGGCCACGAAGATCGCTTCCGAACCTTTCCCAGTCCACCAAACCCCATGATACCCAGCCAGGGCTGTCACGCACTGGTGACACGCAAACCGTCGTTTGAACAGGGTGGTGGTCGGATTCGAAGCCACGAACTTCGAGAACCTTGGACGGCTCGGCCCTGGTCTTGAAGTCTGCGCCGACCCAAACCAGGTCGATGGTAGAAAAGCGTTCCATGTTCTCCATACTGGGGTGGTATGTGGCTGTGCCCATGGGCAATGTCAAAGTCATTTCTGCTGCTTCGGTCGCCGTGTAGAGCCTTTCCGCGCTTGCTTCCGGAGCGATGACGCGCAGACCTCCCCAGCTGGGGTGGTGCAAATTGAAGTCACCCAGAAGGATCGAGTTGGACGAGATGGTCGATGCAGAGAGGAGGGTATTGAAGTTTACAGCAGAATTCCGATTGTAGACATTGTGCAACATTATTGGCCCCATGGCAGTCCTCAAGTGCAAAGTAACGACGTAGCCTGAGTTGTCAACGTCATCTGGCCACCAGTCGCATTCCCAATCTGCCGGATCGATTGATCGGTGTATATAGAAGGCAACAGATTGAAGTGGAATCAGCTCGTCGTCGGGTGCAGCATCGGGATTGTCGAGCAGATGGTCTGAGGCTTTGAAGGCGACGTCGTAGTCAGGAGATGTCCAAATTCCCATCTCCGGGGGGGGATCCTGTATGGCAAAGATGTCCACAACCCTCGTCAAGCTCCTCATGTAGTCCAGAAGGGCTCTCAGCCGTCGACCAGACTGCTTCAAGTTGATCTGAACAATGATGAGGTTGTTATCCGGGGGCGAGCTGGGCCGGCCGGCGTTGGACGTCTTGGGTCGACGAATGGGACGGTTGGTTGGGAGAGTGCAGCGCTAAGGCGAGATAAGTCAGTTTCGGCGTGTTATCTAACTCGCAACAGAGGTAGGAGGGTATTACCGGGGGAGGCGGCTGGCCGCGTCTCCGGGGTACGGGCTTGCTTGACACTGGCGCCATCTTCTCTGGCCAAGGGAGTTGTTCAAAAGGCGGCAGGGCATGTAGATAGAAAAGATGTGTTAGATTACTTCTCAGGCAGAAAAACAGAGCCTCGTGATGAAGACAGGCCAAAGAGACGGCATGCAGAGCAGTCCAAACAAAGCAACTTTTTGCAGAGCACAGAGGTAAGGAAGCGAGAACCCGGTCTCGAGCGGGCCAAATTAATGGAGGCCTGGAGAGGCATTGAAGTCTTGGCCCCCCCCCCGGTTGGCTCAAATGATCTTTTTGCCAAAGCACCTCGCAAAGTGCAGGATATGGCAGAGATCTATGCTAATACCTACCTACTAGCCGAAAGTGCCAACAAGAACAGGCGAATCGTCTTCCGCCGAAGTGCGCGTCGCATAGGAACACCGCCGAATGGAGCTTGCCTCCTGCTTCACTTTCATTTTTCCGAGCAAACTTACCCGCGTCCAAGGGGTCGAATGAACCAGAGCTTTTCTCTCGTCTTCCATTGCACAAAAGTCCCATATACAAATACCCCGCTCGCACGCCAACTAGGTGCATGGGCCCTCGATATTGAGGCTAAATCTGCTGGCCTTGCGATTGGTTTTGGCACACACGAGCTCGCGATCGTGTCGCATATCACACGTACTGGCCTGAATTAGAGCTTCTTCTCTGTCCTTTCAAAAAGCATATCATATGTACCAAGGGTCACATATAATGTTTGCCTTACTTTTCTCTCCACGTAATTATCACGGTATCTGCGTACCAATTCCCGAAGGTTTTCTTCTTCTCCTCACGAACAAGAGCCTGCTTCCCGGTGGGCTAGAAATAAATCAAAAGCTCTGCTGGGTAGCCACCTGAAACACAGATCAGGTTCCCCGCGCCCGACACACGCAGGTCAGACTTTTCGTTTCTTTTATCAGACGTGGAGGAGGTCATTCGGGAAATAGAGGGGTTGTTTCAGTAAGTCTTGTCACACGCAGTCACATAAGTAAGGTTCCGCGTGCACAGTATCGATTTCTCGAACGCACACAGCTTTGGTATGTCGATGCCAAACGGATGGGCAAAGCGTCACGATCGAGGAGGCTACAGTAGTGCTGTTCAAGCTGGCTTCCTGTAAGACTACATGTGATAGGTACACAACTTCAAGGAGCATTAGTCTTGTCCCAATTTTCTTGCCTGCCTCGCAGCATCCCACTCTTATCTGCCTCTTTAATGATGTTGACCCGCTCCCTCCCACTACCTCGGTCCATAACTACCGAACCTCCACCTGCGTGAGGCATCCAGCAACTATCATCCAAGTTGTGGAAGACCGTCGATGATGGATCCGTTAGCTGTATGGGGGGACGAATGATTCTTCGTCGAGGTGCGTTGTTGGACCTCTGAATGTCGGAAATGCCCATGTCGTGCTCGTAATCTATGGCTCTCACGAGCTCGAACCCCCTGTCTGTGCTAGTAGAAAACACCGCCAACTGGGGACCGCTAGGGTCTTGGGGGGCATCAGCCGATCGGGGTCCAGAAGGACCTGCAGGCTGAGGACCGGAAGGACCTGCAGGCTGAGGACCGGCAGGACGTGCAGGCTGAGGACCGGAAGGACCGGAAGGACCTGCAGACTGAGGAGTGTTGCCAGTGGGCCCTGCACTCCTGACCACGATCTCGTGTTCCGCGCTTTCCCGGCGACCTGCAGCCGGCACCAGGGTTCCGGGCGAGGTAGAATTGGGGTCAACCCGCGGTCCCTCAGCAACTGATCTCGTAGATCCGCCAGTTGTAGTAGTGAGTGCCCCTGCGCTGGACGAGGATGAGTCTCGCGAGGCCAGCCTCGCGGGCGGACGAGTCGGTGCAACAAATGTCGTGGCTCCTAATAGTGAAGTGTTGAGAACTGTTTGTCCTCCTCCAATGTTGAAGCTCCCATGCGTGTCGGTTAGTGTGCTGGAATCGGGATGTTTGCGCTTTCGAATAATGGGCGGAGGCGGTCCATCGCGTACTTCCAGTCTAAGTCGCTTTGTTGGAGATGTTGGGCCGTCCGACTGAGGCGGAGAGAGGTCTTCAGACAATAGCGCGAAGGTGTTGACGAAGGTGTCGGCAGTGGCTCGGGGGGGGGATGGCTCGGCGGCTCTGCCAGCCGCCGGAGGGTTTTGAGCGTCAGTTGAGGATTTTGAAGACCGCTCTCGTGATGGGGTTGAAGAACCCTGGGGGATTGACTCTGGCTCTGGTGATGTCTGAGGAGTCAGATTGGACGCCAGAATTGCTTGTAGGATCGAATCTGACTCCGAGTGAGATATGTCGTGGTCGTTATAGCCTTGCGGAGTAGTCGAGAGCTCATCGCGTCCTGGACCCGGCCCTAGCGTGGGCGAAGGCTCGTCGACGTTCATGCGGATATCAGTGACCGGGTTTGCTTCAACACCGCTCGGCGCTTCTAGAGCCTCGGGTCCATTCTTAACCCAGGAGGGTGTCTTTTTGACGTATTTCTTGGCCTGGTCGACTGCGTCGCGGATCACCTGTGCATTACATCTAACTGAAGCAGCTTCATGTGGCCCTCCACAAAGTCGGCACGTCAGAGGCGTTGTCTTTGGGCAATCAGCTGTCGCGTGCACCCCCGTACACCTCCTACATAGAGGCGATGAATCGCACGCTGCTTGGAAGTGTCCGGCTTGAAAGCATTTGTGGCAAATCAGAGGAATGCTCTTAACATCAATGGGCCTGCGAGGAATTGTCAATGACGACTGAGCCTGAGGCAAGCCAGCCAGTATCAGCGCAAGTCTACTCACTCGGCAGTCCCGATACGGCCATCGAGAACCACTTCGGTGTCTCTTAAGAGCTTCTTCGCGTCCTTGGCCTGAGGGATCTTCCAATACATCTGACTCCGAGACATGAATGCGGTTTGAATGGTAACATTGTTATCGGCTGACCACTTTTTCGTCCTCTCGCTCATCTCAGTTATCCATCCGTCCGTGCGAGTGCAACAGGATATCCTGAAGTAGGCGCATTCCTGGTGCCACTCGTGGAGGTGGAAGCGTACAGCATTCTCGCCTCTCGCGTAAATCAACGGTCTTTGCAAGGAGTTGAATTGGTTCCGGGCAGCCCAGGTCTTGAAGTAGATCCGGAAGGTGTTTTTATACAATTCAATAGCCTTCACGTCACTCCAAGATGCATCTTGTTCTTGGATTCTCTCGATCAAGCTTTGGTTACTCTCGATTAGCCTCTGTAAGCGGCTGACAGCATCGTTAGGTGCGACTCTGAACCTCTTGCTGGGAGCGCGCTGCTGAGGTCGGTACAGCTGCATCTGGCCGTGGAATGGCTGCTGGGTGTTATCATCATCGACGAACCACGGGATATACGCAGGATCCCGTTTCAAAGACTTGAGAAGGGCGTATGCTCGTTGGTCCATGGTTATTGACTGACAGAAGGGGAAGAAGGGCGGTGGACTGTGAGTAGAAGTGTATCAGGAGAACAGTTTCCGTAGCGACATACGGCTGCTTGGTTGAACATCTTAAACAAGACTAAACGAGCCGAGTCGTCAAGTTCTTTTACAAAGAGCAAGCACATAGTATGCAGTAGAGTTTTTCGTTTGTTCTTTTAAAAGCGCAAGCAAGGGGTCAGGTCCAGTACAGTTTTCTTGGCCTTCACACGCATAACACACAGATGAAGGCAGACAGGGGGGCATGCTTAGGGTGGATAGTGTGACAGACCCCTCAAATTTCAGAAGCCCCCCAATACGAAGTACCTACGTTACTAACGGCATAACTATGCTTTCTTACATAAGACCTCTCTCTTTCGTTCTCGTATACGGGGAAATTTCCTATCCGTGCCACGCATCTACTTACTGTGGGTTGGGTTTGGAGCACTTATTGCGCGGGGGTGTTTCTGGAACGCAAACCGCGACTGGTAGTAAGTGGGTGTGTGGCAAGAGTACTTCATACATGGCTTCTTGTGACACACACACACAAACACACACACACACACACACACACACACACACACACACACGCAAATACACATGAGTTTAGATTTATGTGCTTAATTCAAGATTTCGTTTTCTCGAGCAAAAGCATGCACACCACACACAAACACAGTGCTTCTTGTTTTCACATACATATTACACATAAAACACTAATCCCACTAATCTTCTAATTCAAGAGCATGTGACGGTGGGAGGTGACGCGATGGTCACAAGATATTTTACCTATCCTATCAGATAAGAAGTACGCAACTAGAACGTAATTCTTTCATAGATGTGGAAAATAACCCAGATAAAAGTTTACACTAGCAGCGCTGTAGTACATCTTGTTCTAAAGATGAACAAGTGAAGATTTCTTCACAATCCCCGATCCTGACTTGCCACTCCCACCGTCATCTTGATTCTTCAAGGGCCAGATGTCAGATATTCCGATGTTGACTGTTGAACTCGGCGGGTGGAGGCAGCAATCCTCTCTCCCAGCCCAAACCATATTCGGCCCTTCGTCTCTTGCATTTGGGTGTCGATAATGGGCGCACTCCACAGAGACATGACGGATCGTTCGTGAGAACAAATGGTGTTAGGCATGGGATGATACGCGGTAATGTCGGCTGGAGGCAAGTTTCTGTAAGTTTAGTCGCAGGTTTCAACAACCTTGAACGCGTGTGCAAAAAAGCAAGGAAAACACCCACTTCATGCGACCCCTCGATCTTTGAACTTTGTAAAATGCAACACCTTCAGGCATCCACCCCCTCAATCCTGAGGTGGAGGCAAAATCGATGTGTGTGGGGATGTATCAGAGGTTTTCCTTTGTATTTACACACAACACTTGATACTTGTAATCTCTCTTAATCTCTTACACATGAGATACAGGAAACAATCATCCGTCAGTTCTCGCCTAGCCACAATAGGTAGATAGGCCGGACATGTATATAAGAGCTTGTTGCGAAAGACGCAGCACTTATGCCATATCTCTTTCTAGCTTCTTCATCATTCTGTTACTCACACTCAAATCATCACCTCTCTCCAACATCTTTCTTCAGTCTTCAAGTTACACCTACAGGCTATTCTACACCTTCCAGATCGATCGCAGCCCAAGATTTACACAGCTGACGCCATGTCTGCGATATTCTCCCCGAGAGGGGCACCCCCAGGATACGGCGGAGCACTGCGACTTGACTGCGTGGCCGTCTGTCGACCCCCCGTATGGCACAACAGCGACAGGCAGATGATCCGGGGGTTCAGAGGGGAGAGTGAGGTCCAGGTCCCTATTCCCGCTCCTCAGTGGCTGCTATCAAATTCACAGTATTGGAAGCTCCGAGGGGCTTTCCAGTTTACGGCTCTTGATAACTTTGACGTGAATATGCAAATCGAGGCTTACGACACTAGCAGGATCCCCGCCAACTGGAACAATCTTTGGCTGCACATCACAGCCATTTGTCACCCGAGCCAACTCACATGGAACAATGTCCAATTTCTTCAAGGAGCATCGGATAATCCCATCGCCGTCGAGGAGTCAGCGGGCGAGGCCACTACGGACGACTATGAGGCGCCAGTCCTCCTCGTTCGAGACGGTCTGTATTCACCGTAAGATTCCCAACTCCCCTGAAGTGTGCTCTGGTCTCTAAATTCCCACCACGGCAGTGCTGTCGTTGAATCAGGGTATCGAGACGATGTCGAGATTGACGTTCAGGCCCTACCGCCTGCAATCATTCCCAAGATACCCACCGTTTCCTTTGACGGGATAGTGGAGGGTTCTGCCGAGACCTTACTCAAGAGGGGCACCTTGAGGCATGACCTCGGGAAGTGCTCCGGATTTGTCAGTTTGTCGACTTTCCTGGACCCAGGCGACCGACAGACCAACTTCGCGCGGGGCAACCACGGATTCTCCATCTTCGTTCTGATCCCCGTCACCGAGTCTCCTTACAAGGAGAGATGGGGCTGGCTGGCGAAGCGAAAGAGGAGCATTTTTGAGCCCCACAGTCGGTTCGTTTGCACGCTGGGGAAGGTGGTTGGAATTCTATGCAAGGAGACCATGCTTCGCCCCCCACATGGACAGCATGACAGGGTGTTGATCGTGGTTCCAGAACAATGGGAGCCTCACCCTGAGCTCATGAACACGGCCGAGTCCCTGGCTTCTGTGACGACGGGCGTCCATGTCCCAGCACATCGTGCTCGAAGTCAGTTCCGGAAGTCGGCCGGCACATCTACTCAAGCTAGCGGTAGCGGGTCTTCAAGCTCTCCCAACTGTAAGCAAGTCGGAGTGGCCCTCACACCCCACCCCCTTAACCATCTCCTTAGTCCGAACATCCATCCCTAACAATGAGGTTCACAGCCCAGTCCGACCCGCGTCTGCCTGTCACGCATAGCCGGTCGGTCGATTCGTTGCCGTCGTCGCAGGACAACCCGATGTCGTCCTCCCCTCTCGACGGATTCGCCCTCTCCCCGGCTACCCAGCCATCCATGGACACAGATCTTTCTATGGATACCGAACTGTGTGGGGACACTGATCCTTCCCTGAACACCCATCCACCCACGGACGCCGACCTGTCCATGGACACCCAACTCCGTAGAGCCGCCGACACTACTGTCGAAGTTCAACCCCTGACGGACACCCAATCGTCCATGGACAGCCAAATGTCCATGGGAAGTCAAGCCTCCATGAACACCCAAGCGTCCATCCAGAGTTTCGAAACCACACCTGCTGCATTGATGCGGACCGGTAGCAACTCTGCGACCGAGCCCGCCGACCTGGAACGGTCTTTCGACAGCGTTGTCACGACTCGCACAGCCGACGGTCTTGGCAACGAGGCTGACACAACAGGCGCGGGTGTCCAGCCCTCCTCCCAACCTACGCCGAGAACCTCCGAGTCCGCTCGCGGCAAGACCCGAAAGCGCGTCGGCGATGCGTTCCCTCAGGGAAGGAAGCGGCGCAAGAAGGCCATCGAAGTGTTCAACGAGCTGGGTGACAAGCGTCGGCGCCCAGTGGCACCTAGGGATCCCGGTCCCGTCGCCCCCAACACCATGCCCAACGGTTGATGGTCACGTCAACGGAGCTTTCACTCGTGCAGTATAGGTTCCTGAGGTTGGTCGAGATGATTTGGGCTCACATTGACCCGCTGTGAACTGGGTGTCGGAGGTCTTGTTTTGTTCGCACACACAAGTCAGACTGGGAAATCGGATGTGTGTTGCATGTTGGTGAGGCTTGGCAGGGGAAGACTGACTGGACGCTATGTGAACCTTGAAGCTGTATGTCGAGACAGATAGTCCTGTAGCACTCAATCAAGCTCGATTTCATCTTACCCTCCGGGGTATTTGCCTCGGGGGAAGGTGTTTCAAAAGGTGTTGCTCAAGATTATTGATGACTAATCCTACAAAGTCTTCCGGGTATGACCGCGTTCTCCTCTGTATTTCACAAATATCCTGAGTCATCTGCTTTCCCTGCTGACCCTTGGAGCAAACAGCCACCGACATTACTCTGTATCCTTCCATGCCCAACACCATTGGGCCTCGTCCAACACACTCATTCGCCACATCTTCGTCTCGTTGTGAGTCTTATAGCTAGTTGAGATGGGGAACACTAAACTAACAGTTACTTAGGATCTCCAACTCGTTCAATATCCATGAGCCTTCCTGGTTGTTTTGTTGAAGTAGGGCCTTGAGCTCATTTTGAAGTCGTTTAATCAATACCTTAGTCGACGTGGGGATGTCTCGACGCTTCCGCAGAATCGAGCAGCCCAGGTGGTTGATTTGTATGTTTGAGTATCTTTGATCTTACGTCTAGATTTAACTGTCTTAGGAATTCGTTGACGTCGGCTCAAACTGTCGTACACTTCCGGCTTACTAGGCCTGTCAAAGCGGATCCTTCTAATCCACTTCCACGACCGACGAGCATGCCGACCTCCTAGTAAAGGAGGCTTGTTTCTTCTCATGGCATTGGTAAGTTAGTTACTAAATAATAACACATTAGTACTCTGTAATTAATAATACACAGAAAATTTCATCATTGATCAACGCGATATGTTGGCTGGTCAACTCGATCTTTTTCGTCTTTTGGGTCATGGTGTAGAATATGCAAGAAGGATGGTTTGATTCACAGTTATGACTCTCGGTATGTTGTTCACTCCTTCTATTCCACTGTCGAACTTACTGACTAGATTGTTCTATCACTCAGGCTCGGCCTTTTTATTCCTTCCACTTAGAGTTTCGATTCAGGAAGGGGTTAGGGCTGTAAGTTGTGTTCTGTCGCATATTGTCTTTCTGTATCCCACTGACATAAGGATCTCACTAGTGACGCAAGAGGCGGAAGTTTCGTAGGGAAGGTTTTCATCGTCAGAGCATAAAAATATCCAAGGGGTTAAATGAAGTAGAGTTTTTCCTATGTTCTTTTACAAAGTAACCCTCGGTGCTGATTGTTCAGTCACCGACTCAGTGGGTTTTCAAGTGGGGTTTTGGAAAAGGGGTTTAGTTCCACGGGTACACATATAGGGGTTCAATAAAGGGGTTCACCAAATATGACCGAGTGCGACGTTGACTAGAATAGTTTCTGCATTTCCCAGTCGTATTCCTGATGGGGTCAATAGACCCTGTTTTGCTGTACAATGATCTGTGCAAAATCATGAAGCGGACTTCCAGGGCTCAGGAAATCGTCATATATTTATGTGGAATGGTCTTTTGAGTAACAAGATCAACGTCCGTCGGTGGCTTCCTCCACAGCCAGACACATCCGAGATACCCGCTCCGTCACCCCTCGTCTCTTTTCTTCTCAGGATCTCAGTTGGGTGTTTCATTGTATTTCTACGCTCCCAGCCGCCCAGGGGCGTATGATTTCATCTCTCACGATGCTGCTCCAGTTCGGCAGCGGCCGCTCAGTTCTCCAGACGGGGGTGTAGTAGTGATGCCATGCGTTTTGCCATGTATCATTGTCCCAATCGCTTCTATCGTCGAGAACCGCGTGAGGGTTGGGCCCTATGAGCCCCGTATTGAAATCGCCACGAATGACAGACGTGCCATCGGCGATACCCCTAATAGCCCGAGGGAAGTTTTCAAAAGAATAGATCTGCCCCCCATGCAGTGCCACGTCTGCGAACGCTGAAAATTCTTCCTCTGGGTTCCCGGAAGTGGCGAAGTAATTGAAGTGGGGTGTTTCGTGGACCAAGTTGGAAAAGACCTCGCCTCTTCTGTCAAACCAAGAAAGCTGAGAGGCAGCCAAGCTTTCCACCCAAGCCTCCTGCCATTCCACATCCCGATTAATGATGGAATAAAAGATTTCGGTTGCCAATTGATTGGCACCATCGCTATCCAGCAACAAAGAGAACGAGTCCGCGGGCATGCCGGCCTCGGCGAGTCTCGAGGCCTCTATGATCCACGGGGCCAAAGTATAGGTCAAACTTTCCGAGAACAGTTCACCTTCCGGAATGTATCCTAAATCTTGGACCCAATCGCGCTCGACATCTCCCTCATATGTGACTCCCTGTAAGAAAACGTTCCTAAATAGCTTGACGCGGCGCTCGACTCGCAGGTGCGGATAGTCCTGACAGAAGGGTATTAAGCCCACGGCATGAGATTCCGGATCGCAAACAGACCTTCTGTCCTCCAAAACAACAAGCTTTCGGAGGTGGCGGCAGGTATGGGGAGACATAGACTTGAGGAAATATATTGCGGCGGCGGCTGCTGAGAAGCGGTACTTGACCTCGGCCTCTGGGCAAATCGGGTTGACGGTATACTTTGTGAGGCGAATGAGCTCGTCCAAGTCGGATGGCGACGGGACCTCCCAAATTTCCGTGCGGTTGTCAATGAAATCGAAGCCGGATCGCAGCTTGCGCCGCTGGTACTCTTCGAGGCCGACCGGAGGCTCGTCATCCCCGCGAAGCCATGAGTTCCACGGCACCACAAAGTCACAGATCGCCAGTGAAGCCTCCGGGTCGTCTGCGGCGAGACGCAGAGTTAAGTCGAGGAATTCGCGGTAGACCGAGGGTGGCTCTCCGTACGGGCCACAGCGCCCGCCCGTAAGTTGCAGCAACTCGTCCCCAGTCACGGGATCTTCGGCCTTCAAGCGACGGAGCAGCGGAGCGAACTGGGGATAACAGCTCTTGAGCTCCGAGACGGACTCTTTCGAGAGGTAGTGGCCCACGGCGTTGAACATGACGCCCTTGACGAACCAGACGCCGTCGAACATCAGCTTCTGGAAAAGCTGGGCGAGGTGGCCGAGCTCCGGCGAGTAGAGGGTGGTGAAGGTGACGGTGTTGAAGCGCAGGGCGATGTTGCCGTTCTCCGTCTCCTGGGCGACGGCTTTGCAGGTGTACACGAGCGCTAGGTCGACGGGCTGGCCAGCCGACGTGGCGAGCGAGCCCTTGAGGAAGGCGTCCGTGTCGCAGAGGTATCCGCCGTCGATGGCGAAGTATTTTTCGTAGATCATGTCTCGCAGCTCGCGAGGCAAGCTCAGGAAGCGGCACGACGACATGGCGGCTGCTTTGGGGGTTGCGAGTGCGACCGCTTCGGGTGGTGATGATGAGACGTGCGTGGTTGGCCTGGACAAGGATCTTTTCATCAGTGGGGGGGCAACGCCGAGGATTTAAAACAGGGCGTGTGCGCTGAGGCCTTTTGAGTTTTGTCCCTTAAGTTTTCTCCCCATCTTTCTCGTCTTCGGAATATTGTTGTGGCGTTCCTGGGGCCTTAGCTGAAGTACAACGAGCCGCAGCTTATCTTCAGTGCACATGAGGTACCCTCTGATGGCCACTGACTGAGGCCAATTTTGCAGGTTCTCCACCAGATGTCAAGACAGGTTGGTATCCGTAATAAACACCAGAAAGGCTGTTCACTACGGATAAATTTTTCGCCCATATGGTCTTTTTTATCTTCTCATCCTATGATTACAAACGTTCGAATTGTACTTTGTGAAGAGCTAATAGGTATCAAATGCTAACAAACAGTCGTCGTGTCTCGTATCCCTCGCAATCCTCCGATCTTAATAATTCCCGCCAGCAGCTACCTCGACCGGTGCTTTGCCTTTAACATCTCCGGCGCCAGCAACCCTCTCGAAGAGCCTCTCCCTCTCCTTCTGCAGCGCCGCCCTCGCCTCCTCGAGATCCCCCTCGCGGCCCCTCATCTCCCTCGACAGCTGCGCGTGCCGGTCCCTCGTCTCGTGCAACATGACGCTCAACGCCTGCGCGCATCTCTCCACGCTCGCGCGGCTCTTCTTGATCTCGTCGTGGAACGCCATGTCCGTGAAGATGTTATCAAACAGCACGTCGCTCATCAGGTTGCCGTGGTTGATGTTCACGGGCGGCAGGTCGCCCACGAACGGCGTCATGCGCTGCGCCCGCATGACCAGCATCCGCGCCTCCTGCGCCGCCGACTCGGCGCGCTGAAGCGCGCTGCGCTCCATCATGTCCGACATGGTGCCGCCGCCGAACATGTCCATCCGGCTGTGGCTCAGCGCATCGTCGATGTTTTTTAAGGATTCGCCCATGCGAGCCATGGCGTCTGTGAGGAGCTTGACCGCGTGCTGCTCCGCCTCGGCGCGGCCGCGGACGTCGTGGTAGGCCGCGAGCGCGTCGTCCTTGCTGCGCTCGCGGTCGTCCTCCTCGGGAAAGCTCGGGGTCGGGCCCGCGAAGATCGAATCGTACAGCGAGTCCAGGTCGCGCTGCGCCTGGTCGTGCCTCCTCGCCTCCTCCTCCAGCGGCTCCTTGGCGTTGTTCGCCTCCGCGAGCTGCGTGCGCAGGTTGCCGTTGATCTCCTTCTCGCGGTGCTCTTCCTGGAGGACGTCGAAGTACTCGCGCTCCTCGCGCGCGGCCTTCTCGTCGAACTTGTCGCGCTTGCCGACGGCCTTGTGCATGAAACGCCGCATGACACTGTCGCGGTACTTCTCGTGGTCTTTCAGTTCTTTCTGGCGGCGCTGTTCCAGGGACTTCACGCTCTTGTCCGAGTCGCGGAGCTGGGCGTCGAGGTCGGCGATGAGGCGGCGCTGCTGGACGAGGTCCGGCACCGCGTGGTCCGTGGAGGCGAGGACGGCGAGGAGGTCGCGGTTGCGGACGGCCGCCTGGCGGATTTTGGACTCTAGGTCGGAGGGCATTGTGGTGTTTTGCGCTGGTGTAGGTGGTGTGTGGTGGTTTGGTGTGGGGTATTTTTGGGGTAAGTGAGGTTATTCCGAGTGTCGGTCAAGGTTGTCAAATGAAGTAGAGTTTTTCCTATGTTCTTTGACAAAGGTCAAGGTTGTCAACCTGGGGTCGATTGACAGAGTTTACGGATGCAGTGCAAGCCCCCAAAACCAAGAGACAGGGGGAATCGGTCTTTATCAAGACTTTTCTAGGCGCCTTTGTGCGGCGATCCTTGGAAGCCAGCAATTTATTCCATCAGCGCCAAGAGGGCGGAAGACACAGAGGGGCGAGACGGCATAACAGCAGTAATTCGGACCATGACATCAGACCCAGGGAACCGTCCGGTTGCCTCTGAGCCCAATGCGGGGGACGGAGAGGGAGGGAGATGCTGACGGGGATCATCGATGCTCGTAGGGCTGCGCCACGGTCCTAGACGGTGGTACGGGATGCTGCGCCACGGGGGGAGGGCGGTCTCTGTGTGGTCCTTAGCATGGTGGATTGTAATCTGTTACTGAAAAGTGGTAAGACCCATGCGAATAGTAACAATGGATCCTCCATCGTGATAATGTACCACACCGCTCTTGGCTCCCTGCCATTTGTCCACTTTGCTCTCAGGCAGACAGGGCGAACCGAGAAAACAAGCAGCCATCGCCGCGGACTAACGATTCACGAAGATGAAGGCAAATGCCAAGGCCGAAGGATTCGCCCGAATAAGCTTCGGAGGCGACCCAAGCCGCTAGCTATGATGCCAACACCGGGCAGGGATCTTCGCAGTAGGGATTGAGTAAATACGTATTTAATAAAAAAAACGACGTACTCGTTTTTTTACCTAAAGACAACGAAAACGAGAACAGAACCACTAGGCCCAATTAGGAAGGCGCTAGCTATTATAGGCTTAGTGGTATTATGTAATCTAGCTCTTTTAAGCCTAGTGTAAGTTAGGATAATATATACCCTAGCCCGAAAAAAAAATCCCCGCCGCTCCGCGGCGGCCTCCACTTTCGTACCCCTGCCGTGTATTTTACTTCAAAAACAACGTTTTTTACGTCAAAAACAAAAAGAAACAGTACGAACGAGAACGGTACTCAATCCCTACTTCGCAGTCTGACGTCCAGAGCAGGGCGCGTGGGTTGAACCGGCGATTGCAGAGACGTGGCTGGTGTTTGCCGCATGCATTGCGATGGGTGAGTTGTCGTCGTTACATTTTGTGTTCGATTGAGATTAATCAATATCAATCGGGCGCGAATAAAAGAACTGTGGGAACTCGAGAGCCTGACGTTATGCGATTGGAGGTATTAGCATGACATGGACCCACTGTTATCGTAGTCATGTATATGAGGCTGAGATGGTAACAGTGGGCCTTATGCTGCACTAACATTTCCACTGAATGTAGAGGTTCAGGAGCAATCAACCCCTCATCGTCAACCTCTCAATTAAAACAGACAAATGCCCAACGACAGCCTCGCTCGACGAGAGACGGCCACGTGGCGGGCGAGTCCTGGGATTCGTGGGATGCCAGCGAGGCTCGCGATATCCACCACCACCGGGTGTCGCAGGGAACAACCTCGCCCAGTCTCATGCTATACACAGCTCGATCCCGCCTTGCTCGCGTCATTGGCAATCAATCTGAGGTCTGCGACCGATGATGATTCCAAGCAAACGACGCCGTCGCCAGCGCACATTGTTTTGATACCGTCTAGTGCCAAGATCCATAACAAACCCAACCCGGTTCTAACACACCCAGTCTATACGGATAGCAAAAACTCCATTCCCATATTGACCAAAAAAGCTCACCCGCAGCAAAACCCACCCCACCCACTCACGGCTCCTCCTCCGCCCCCATCTCCATGCTGCCCCTCTCCCGGCTCTCCAGGTAAATCGCGCCCCGCCTCCTCGGCTCCCTGACGAGCGCCAGCGCCGCCGCCGCCGCGGCCGCCAGCGTCGACACGTAGAACCACGGCAGGCCCGTCCAGACGCCCTTCCTCTCCAGCCCCACGGAGAACGTCCACGCGAGCGCGGGCCCGCCCAGCGGCGACCCCAGCGTGTCGACCATGCTCGTCAGCGCGTACAGCCGCGACGTGTCCCCCGGGTCGACGAACGCGGTGATGACGGCGCGCGACAGCGGGCCCGACGCGGAGCCGAGCGTGCCCACGCCCAGCCCCAGCGCGAAGACGGCGACGTTCCGGCCCAGGCCTTCCACCACGGCGCCCGCCGCCGCGAGGAGGTACGACGCTTTCGCGAGCATGGCGTCCTTGCCGAAGGCGGTGCGGCGGAAGCGGCCCCTGGGGTCGACGATGACGGCCGAGAGACGCGGGAGGATGCCCAGCACGGCGAGGTGCAGCAGGCTCAGAGGCGAGAGGAGGTAGCTCGTCTGCGCGAGGGTCCAGCCGAAGTGCTTGCTGACGTACTGCGACAGCGTGGTGGAGTGGGCGGACATCAGCGCGCCGCCGACGAGGGGCGGGACGAGGCAGAGCAGGACGTTGCGGTCGCGCAGGATGGGGAGGGAGCGGCGCAGCTCGAGGAGGGCGTTGGCGAAGGCGTCGCGGACGGCGGAGGCCAGGGGCACGTCCTGGACGTCCTCGACCTCGGCGTCGGCCTTGGGGCGCAGCGTCTCCGGGAGGAGCACGGCGACCAGCAGCACGAACGGCACGAGGAAGAAGACGAGGCGGATGGGGACCCAGGGCCCGAGGCGCTCCATGAGGAAGCCGGCGGCCAGCGGGCCGGCGAGGGCGCCGACGACGGCGCCGACGGAGAGGAGGACGAAGTTGGAGGCGCGGTCGTGCTCGGTGCTGACGTCGGCGGCCATGGCGTAGACGTTGTTGAACATGACGACGATGCCGCCGCCGACGAGGGTGAAGAGCATGCCGGCGAAGAGGAGGCGGATGTCGGCGGCGGGGAAGAGGGAGAGGAAGAGCGGGCCCCAGCCGAAGGAGAGGACGGTGCCGAGGTAGCCGAGGAGGAGGACGGGCTTGCGTCCGATTCTGGGGTAGTCAGTGACTGTAGAAAGTAGTAGAGGTTGGCAACAGGACTACCTGTCAGACAGCACGCCGTAGGGAAACACGACGACCATGTTGACGACGGCGCCCAGCAGCGACTGCCAGCCGAACAGCCAGGCCATCTCCCTCTGGACCTCGTCGGCCTTGCAGCGCATCTCGGGGATGGGCTCGGCGGGCGGCAGGCGGTAGTGGCGGTGGCAGATGCCGTCCTCGATGAGGCGCAGCATGGGGATCATGAGGAGCATGCCGCTCGTGGTGATGGAGAACTTGAGCAGGGCGAGGAGCAGGACGACGCCGCGGGGGGAGCGGACCTGCAGGCGGAGGAGGGCGGCGTTGACGCGCTGGGCGAAGGCGGGGAGGGAGGATGAGGACCATCGGGACCCGGGCGGCGGCGAGGTGGCGGTGGTCCACTTCGGACGCGTCCACTCAAAGGCGCGGAAGGCGGCCGGGCCGGGATGGTCGGACGACGCGTCGGCGGGGAGGCCGTCCAGGTCCGGGAACTCGGGGCCCATGAGGTGCGCCGCCTCCACCTCGTCCGACAGACGTTGCATTTTTGGCTGCTTGGACGAGGAAAGACAAAGGAAGGGACCTACGACCGGGCCATTGACTGTTGGAAAGAAGAAAGACGGAATGCTTGACTAAAGAAAAGAAAAAGAAGACTCAAGGGAAATAGGTAGTAGGTATGGAAAGGGATGAATGGTGGGAAAGGAAAGACTGTGAAGAGGCGATGACGACGCCCAATTCCCACAGCGGCCAGCTGCAGAAGGAGAAGGGAATTTCCATCGCCAAGACCCAACCTTAGAAGGTACCTAAGGTAGGTACCTAGGTACCCCGTTTCAGCTGCCGCGCTGGAATTGCCCCGAGCTTATCCGGACCGCGGCGGAGCTTAACCCTCGCTCCGGCGACGGGCAGAGAGACCTGAGACCCCCTGACTCGAGATAGGGAGGTACTTGTCGCTGCGCATGAATCGCGGGCGAAGGGCACTGAGTCGAGGTATCTAGATAGCGCGTCGCTTCTCGCTTCTGTAGAGATAATGCACCCCGCTGAAGTACCCCGCCAACACGCGTATTCGCTAGCAGTCTTCCGCGCTGCTGGTCTGTAGGCGGCCCGGCAAGGCAGATTTTGGCCTGCCCCCGGAGTCACGCCTAGTTTCAGCGGCACCCAAATGGGATGTTGTATGACCTACCATAGCTACCTACCTCCCTAGGGGAAAGTAGAAAGTCCCAGTATGCAACAGGATGTCGTTTGAAGAAAACACTGCTACTGCTGATGCGTCAAGACGGCGTCCAGGCCTCATCGGCTGTTGCAACAGCCACTGCGCCGTCGGCCACCGTGGCGGCGCTGTGGCCTGAGCGCCCCACGGCGCTCGGGGGAGCTAGACCTCCGGGGGTTGCGTGCCTCCCTCGGGGTCAGCTCCGATATCTACGCTGGCACGCAACCCGGCCTCCCCCCCCCTCAATCTTAGCAATTTATCGACTTTTGCCCTCAACTCTGAATACCGTACGATTCGATCAATTTCCCTGCGAGTAATTCGACATCGGCATTAAGCACACTGCACCTCGCCGACCCCTCCGCCAGCTTGTCCGCCAGCGGCTACAACGCCCGCAGTGGCGCAGAAGGTATAAGGGTAAAGAAGTGAGGGGGGGAGATGTGAGGGGGGGAGATGTGGACGACGCAGGCGCCCTTTGCCGCAAGAGGGACGTCACGGAGAGAAATAATAAAACAAAACAAAGCCCGCAGTGGCGCCCGTCCGGGCCGTCTGCAAACCCCTGTATACGACCCCGCGGACCGTACCGATATTGGGTCCCGCTCGGGCCCGAGCATCTCCTACGACTGCACTCGGGTCGGGTCCATAATGGCTGTAAGTACCGCAACAACGAGCCTGAACCTTCAAATAAACCCATAAAGCTTCATGTTCAATTCGTCATGCTATGTTGATTATTGCGTCTCGGCCGTTATCATTCGTTCCCTAGTACCTAATACTCCATGTGCTGGTGACGTCCGCGGCGCTCACTAATCCCAACTTCAGTCCGCGAACAATTCAACTACAGTTCACCGAGTGACTTACGGGTTGTACTCGTCCATGTCGCCGTACTGCTCCTGGTACAGGTGCTCCGCCTGCTTCTCGGCGTGCCGCTTGGCCTTCTCGCGGTCGAGGTAGTCGAGCCCCTTGGTCTCGAACAGCTTGTCGACCTCGGCGCCCGCGAGGCCGACGAGCATCTCCTTGGCGAAGGCGTGCTTGACGGGTTCTCCTGGGGTGGGTGTAAGTGTACCGTCGAGAAGGACAGAGAGGGAGAAAGGCCTACCGTTCTTGCGCTGGCGGTCCTCGAATAGCTTCATCGCCTCGAATGCCGCGCCGCCAGCGACAATCTCGTGGCTGAACTTGGCCTCGTGCTGGCCGTAGACGGCGTCGCGGTGCTCCTTGGCTTCTCCTGGTGGTTGTTAGGGGTTGTATCTGTGAGGGAGGACTGACGACATACCGAATCCAAACATTTTGTAGGCTTTGGTGGGGGTGAAAGGGGGTATGTGGTGGTAAGTTGGAGGTAATTGAAATGTTCGAAGTTGAGTGCAATTGAGTTGCCGACATGAGGTGAAGAGGGGGGCAGCTCGAGGGGTTCTTATCCCCCCCTCCTTCGACAAGCTCTCATGTGATCGCCGCGGGAAGCCGGGTAAGCTACGCCGGGCCCGGTCTATTTCGAGACCAAAGAAATGGGACGCCAAACCACTTTCCCCTGATCGCCCTCACCGCATGGAGGGGTTATTCGCTCATCCAACCATCCAGCTCCATCAAGAGGACCCCGCCTTCGCGGCCCGCGTCCTTGGAAGAAACGGACGGGAGGCCTTAGCTGAAGTCTGGAAGAGCCACCAAAAGCCCAGGGCGTGTGTGGCATTTGCCGAGCTAGCCTTGGAGGCGGACGTGGCCTGACGTAAAAGACGCGGGTTTCTGTGGGGAACATCTCGGGACGTCGGCAGGTCTAGCGCAGACCGCCCCCTATCCCTCTTTGGACGCATTGTTGATTCGCGAGATAATCCGACGTTCAGGCTGACGCTGACTGAAGCACATCAGACCGTCAATGCGTTGTTTACGTTGACGTTCTTTTTTCCATCTCGTCAGCAACTAGAAAAGACAAAAAATACAAGACGAACATACAAGCTCTTCAGGAGGTGCAGTCGATTGACGCTGAGAAGCTTGCGTAAATCCGGCCCCGCATCCCGGGCAACTCGGCATCTCTGGTGGCGCGTTAGCCTGGCCACTAAACCCCTGCCGGGCTGACGACCGACAGGGTGCCCGAAAAGCTTGTCACAGAAACGCGGCTAACCGGCAAATAGAGCCCCATTGCGCTTGTTACACACTGACAACCTCGCCTCGGTAGCCTGGCTGCTGTTTCGGTCTGGCCAGGCTCTACACAACGCTAGACCGCGGCATTTGCCGCGACATCTCAGAGGGGAGCCGAGAAGTTGGCAGCTTCTGCGTCGGTCCGAAGTCATTGATGCAATGACGTGTCGCTGCAGCGGTCTGTCTCAAGCACTGGCTAGATGGATCTAGGCCACCCACCTCCCGGAGCTACCCCTCACGATGACTACCTCCTATTAATTCGTCCATGATCACTCACCTTACCCTTTCCCGGCGTCGAACCTCAAGATCAGGCCTGCCCGCGACGGTGACAGCAGGTGGAGTGCGTCATGCCCATTAGTCATCATCCATCCACTCCGTGATCGGCCCAGGACCCTTCATCTTCGATATTCCAACTCCCCTGGTTAAATAGGGGTAGCCATCCACCTATGCATGCACGGAAATCGGCGCATCGTGCTGCAGAACCCCCGCCCGGCTTTAGTGTGATCGGGCTGCCGACCTGTGTGGGGCGATGCACAGTGTACCTGCACTGTGAGGTACTTCGCCCTCCCCCTCCGGTTCCTGCAGACCCTGCCAAGCCGGGAGCGGTGGGGCTGCCCGCGCATGCGAGATGGGGGTCCACACCGCCGCGTGCCAGACTCCAGCGCTGCGCAGCGATGGGGTCTGGTGCTTGATTCGACTTCACGGTCACGTGTGTTTAACACCAACGTCGGTCGTAGTGTCGCGGTGCGTACACTTCTTTTTTACCACCTGGATATTCCCAATGTGACGAAGATACAAGTTCCACCT
The DNA here is from genome assembly GCA_027406025.1 of Colletotrichum musae. NCBI lineage: Eukaryota > Fungi > Ascomycota > Sordariomycetes > Glomerellales > Glomerellaceae > Colletotrichum > Colletotrichum musae. Next base: position 1,065,486 of record JANVYC010000002.1, on the reverse strand, counting down.
TCAAGCCGACCAACGTGGGCTGTACTGAACTGAATAATTCGTACGTAGCATGGCCATAAAGCCTGATGTTGATATACACTGTGCTACCTGCTTCATGAAGGCAGTTGTTCCTTTCACTCTGCTGGTTGTTTGTCGCCTGGAACTGACCTTGGGAAGACCTCCGGAACTCAGTGAGGATGTTTTCAGATTATTGCTGGACCAGTACGTACCCCTCCGAGATAAGGCTGCGCCATCCGACGACCCCCGGCCCCGGGTGCAGTACCCTACCGGCCGGCGCTTATGATGGAAGGATCGGGCGCTTAGCATGGGAAGGATGGTAAGATTAGGCTGGAGCTGAGAACTGAACCGCCCTCCCCTCCTTAGACCAAAGATGAGTTGCTTTTGTCCAGCTTCTCTATATTTCGTTCCGGGAGTCTGATTCCCGCTCTTCTAAATCTCGTTCGACACAATTCGCCAAACCGCGTCCACGAGCAACATGGCAACCACAAAACGGCCCACCCGGCGCCGCGACTTCGAGATCGCCGTCGTCTGCGCCCTGCCCCTCGAGTACGACGCCGCCGCCCTCGCCTTCGACGAGTTCTTCGACGACGACGGCGACGTCTACGGCAGGAGCCCCGGGGACCCGAACGCCTACACGACCGGCCGCGTCGGCAATTACAGCGTCGTGCTGGTCCTGCTCTCGAACATGGGGACAATTAGTTCCGCCGCCGCCACGGCGAGCCTGCGCTCGAGCTACACCGGCCTGCGGCTGGCGCTCCTGACGGGCGTCTGCGGCGGCGTCCCGGGCGCCGGGGTCGTGCTGGGCGACGTGGTGATCGGCAAGACCGTCGTGCAGTACGATCTCGGGAAGCTGTACCCGGGGGGCTTTGTCCGGAAGGATGGCCTGGATGATGAGCTTGGCCGGGCTGCGAGGGATGTTCGCAATTTGGTTGCTGTTGTCGAGACGGACCACGGCGGGGACCGCGTGCGCAGCGGCGCCGCGCGCGTTCTCGCGGAGATCCAGGCGAAAGCGGCTGCGAAGAGACGGCACCGGGCCAAGTACGACCGGCCACCCGCGTCGGAGGACAGGCTCTTCGAGGCGGGCTACGTCCACAGACACCGCGACGCAAACAACTGCGCCTGCGCCGACGGCCCCCTGGCCTGCGGAGAAGCCCTCGAGGCCTCGTGCGAGCAGCTCAGGTGCGATCCGGCACAGCTTGTACCACGAGAGAGGCTCGAGGATGATGGCGACCCGGAGTTTGACATCTTCGTCGGCCGGTTCGGGTCTGGCGACAGCGTCGTGAAATCCGGCAGCGACCGGGATAGGCTGGCCAAGTCCCACGGGCTGATCGCGTTCGAGATGGAGGGCGCGGGGGTCTGGGACGAGCTGCCGTCCATCGTGGTCAAGGGGGTGTGCGAATACGCGGACAGCCACAAGAACAAGAGGTGGCAGGCGTACGCAGCGGCGACGGCCGCGGCCGTGATGAAGGCGCTTCTGGTGCGGTACATCCGGACGGACGGGGTGGATGGTGATGCAGGCGGGGGAAAGGAGCGAGACGGAGGAGGCGCTACGTCGGAGCTGGCTCCGGTGAGCAGTCCCGTGCCAGTTTACAGCGGTCGGGTCAGTGGGAGGAACGTCGTTTTCGGGAACAACATCACGGGCGGGACGACGACGATGAACTTTGGCTGATCTCGGGCTTGTTCCAGCCTCGTTGATGGGTCGGGATCCAAGGAACCTCTGAGCCATCATTTAAACATACAAAACATCCGCAAAAGAACACAGAAGAAATATTAACACCCCTCCTCAAGCAAAAACGAATGACAAAAGCGAAGGACATCCAAATTCTGAAACTACCAACCGAATCCGAGCAGCACCTGCTGCCGACCCCGTTGCCACAAATGAGAAGTGCTCAAAGGAGGAGCAGCCTGTGAGGGACGAGGCGACTAAAAGGGAACAGGCTCAACAGGCTCAACAGGCTCGACAGGATCAACAGGCTCTACAGGCTCTACAGGACCAACAGGCTCATAGATGACTCCAGGGGGAGGGGTGGGTTCTATCAGGCTGAAGGTCTCATCGCCTACACGGGTCTGCATGATGGCTGTCGCAATCGAAGTCGGAGCGTCGATCGGCGCGGCCGTGGGAGCGTAGAAGAAGGTGCTCGAAGTGAAGGTTGCGTATCCCCCGCTAAGGTGGGGTGCCGCGGAAGGGTAGGAGTTATCGTAGCCGTCGTCGTAGCCGTCGTCGTAGCCGTCGTTGAAGCCGTCGTCGAAGCCATCGTCGTAGCTGGAGCCGGAGCCGTCGTCGTACCCGTCACCAGAGCCATCGTAGCCGCCGTCGGAGTCCTCGTCGTACCCGTCTTGCCTTGGGTACAGGTCGTACTTGAGGTACCAACAAGCCACAGAGTTCTCGTTGGGGTGCACGAAACATCTTGCGTCCCTCTTCCCGTACACGTTCTGGTAATCCTTGTGCGGCAAAATAAAGTAGCTCACGGTGTAGAGCCCTGTGTTCGCGTCAAAGAGAACAGCCCTTCCTTCACTCGTGATCCAGGTCGTGGCATCCCATTTCTAAGAAGAAAAGAAAAGAAAAGAGCAGTTAGCGTCTCTTCAAAGCCTCGCGTAGAGTTTCACCTGTCGGTACTGGGATAGGGGCAACAACTTACGGCTAGTACGAATTCCCCTTCTTCAAGCGCAGCCCGAGGCACAACGCCAGCTTGAGGACGACGAGGAGGGCGCGGCGGCGGAGCAGGCACCGCATTCGCCGGCTTCTTGCCCGACGTCCACTGCGGGCACGTCAATCCAACCAGAGATCCCGGTCGGAAACACTTCTCTAGGCAAAGGAGTTGCGTCAGATTGATGTTGTTTTCGCAGAGACAGTTCCAAAAGTTTGGGTCGTTGTCGGGGCAGGCCTGGATGACCCCCTTCATGACGCAGTCGCTGCATTGATAGTAGTCGCTTCCGGCCAGGATGATCTGTCGGGCGGTCGTGCACAGCTTGGCGCCCTGCGTGTGCAATGCCCAGTAGGTCGCGTCGCCCTTGTTCGGAACGGTGTCCTGGGTGCCCGTCCTGGCAGAGCTTGGCGTCCATCTTGGCGCGGTTGATCTTGACGCAGCCGACGAGGTCGTTGAACGTGTTCTTCTTGATGAGGCATTGGTATCTGTCCTTCCAGGTCCTTGCCGGGCATTCTTTTAGGTATCCATCCGGACTACAAGTAGCGGCAGCGAGCGGAGCAGCGGGAAGGAGTGGAGCGGGGGGGACGAATGAAGCAGCAGGAACGAGTGGAAGCTGGTTGACAGAGAGTACGATGACGAGAGATGTTCGGAGAAGCGAATGAGCACCCATGTTTTTGAATGCCTGGGATGAAAAGCACGGTGGTTAGAGGTAAAAAGAGAGAAGACGTTGGTCGGTCGAGAAAGAAAGTGTGGGTTGGTCAAGTAAAGACTGAGATGAGAAGAAAGATAAAAGAAGGTAAGCGCGCAATAGCCGATGTCTGCTCAGGAACTTCGAGACGAGATCCGAGGGATCGCTGGTATTAAATAACCGCATCGCAGTACTTTTCGAGCGAAAGACAAGCGCCGGAAGCGAAACAGACCGCTCTCCCAGGAGGTCCGCCAAAATCGCAACAGGTTCATCGTAAATGCACTCCAAAGGCAAACTCGTCGCAGCCGCGCGCCAGAAACATAACACATTCAGTCCGATAACATGTTATCTGCTGAATTATATTAAGGAACTGCCGCGCAACAGAAGGGTGCCCCGGTAACGACGACAATTCGTCCCCGCAAACCCACGACCGCGGTTGAGAAACGTGCCAGGGCGGTTTGGGGGCTGAGCTGTTGTCGCAGCCTGCCTTGCCAATGCTCTTAGCCGATCGCAAAAGGTGCGTCGTAAAAGCAGCCGGGGTGTGTATGTACGTCCTCGGCTAAAGTGTCAGCCTGCCGCGGGTGGTGGTGTGGTGCCTTGCTTAAGCGCCATGGATCGCCAAGAGTTGGGTCAGCATCCAATCCAGAGCCTGATCGTTCCGAGGGCTTGGTATCGACTGGAATTTGCCGACGTTTCCGTGGACTTCCCGGAGCCTTGCGTATGAATCTACTGTTGCAGTTCAACTCTAGCTTGTCCCTCGGAATTAATGCAAAGACCGTTCGAATTCACAAAACTTCATGGGAGATCTTATTCCTCACTCCTCAAGTATCTAACACCCCCTCCAGCCACAAATACGTGGCAAGACGTCCCTAACTGAAGGGCTACATAGGCTTATTGTTGTCTGTCGTCCGTCATATAGTAGAGGGAGAGGGAGGTGACGATTAGAAAGCTAGCCACATAGATTCTTGGATACTTGAGGAGGGGGTGATAAATAAGATCTCCCTTGACCAGATCTGCACTGCCAGTCGAGGGGTCCCTCGTACGCCTTATGCCCCTGAGAGCGTTCTTCCGAGCTTTATCTAGTTATCAAGCCCTACGAGGTAGTAAACAAGACTGTTATTACTACAGAGGGCGATCTGGTGACACAAGGCAATGCGTGACAGAAACGGCTGAGGGCGATTGGGTCATGTATTGTCGTTTCCTACCTATAATTCAAACTCCTCCAGCATCTCAATCAGCCCATCCATCTTCTCCCACATCGGTCCTCCGTCGTAATCTTCCTCTAGGTCCTGCTCCTGCTCAACCATCCTGGCCAGCTCCGCCGGCGTGTGCCCGTTGACGTCGCGCGCCTCCAGCAGACCAACCCCCCTCGGCGCAAACTCCAAGATCGTGTCGAGGATCCTCTTCCTGTCCGAGACCGGCCGTCCGCAGGCCATGACGAAGTGGATCGCGGTCCAGCCCGAGTTCTCCCGGGGCATCTTCAGCAAATCCTCAACTTCCTCTTCATCGTCGAGCGATCCCAGAAGCATCTCGACGATCCGGGTGTACCCCTTCGCAATGGCCGCGTGCAGCGGATACTCGTACAGCCGCAGCGACGGCAAGGCAGCATCGGCCCCGCGCCTCAACAGGAACGCGACAATCTCCTCGTGGTTGAAGTAGCACGCCTGGTACAGCAGCGTCCGTCCGTCGGGAGAGCGCGCGTTGACGTCCCCGTCGCAGTGCGCGTCGAGCAGCAGCCGGGCCGCGTCGGTCCGCTTCGCGATGAGGGCGTTGCTCAGCGCCGACCCGAAGACGTCCTTCCTGCCGTCGTACCTGTCGCACGCGTCCCTGCAGACGGGGCAGGTGTCCAGGTGGCGCCGGAGGAGCGCCGTGCAGCCCATGGTGGCGAGCAGGACCAGCATCGGGCTCTCGTCCTCGAGGAGGAGGGCCTCCTTCGTCTGGGACTGCTTCAGGCGGGTGATCTGGTGGGTCAAGATGCGCTGCCACTTCTTGGAGCGGCATTTCTGCATGAAGGTGGGCAGTTTCGCGGAGTCTAGCAAGAGATCGCCGGCCTCCCGCGCGTGCACCGGCCAGAACTCGTAGGCGTAGTCGAGAAACTTGACGCTGTCCTCTCCCTTAAGGCTGCAGGCGTCGAAGGCGCGGATGCAGCACTCGAACAGGAGCCGGTGGGCGTGCTGCTCCGTCTTTCCGGGCTCGGAGCGTCCGGAGCCCAGGCCTCTTGGGCCTCGGAGGAACGGTGCCACAGAGCCGTGGATGAAGCGGACCTGCTCTTCGGCGTCTGGCTCGGGATCCGGTCCATTCTGGCGAGACGTAGAATTCCCCAGCGTGGCTATTTCGATGAGACCCCGGGACTGGCGGTGTATCCTCTTCTCGAACTTCGGTCCCTGAGGCAGCCCCTCGTCCGAGTTCTCCCACTTCTCGATGCTGTCGTGCCTGAACTCCTTAACAAAAGCCAGCGCGTGGCGGAGCTCATCCGCCGTCATCGGCCTGCGGGCACACAATACCAACTGAAAGATCTGCAGCGCCTCGGAACTCCTCGTCGAATGGACGTGGCCCAGCGCCTTCTCGTACATGTCGTCGAAGTCGGACGGCAGCCCCTCCGCCAGGCCGTACAGCTCCTTCGTCGTCGCCCAGTCCGCGGCCTCCTGTATCTGGTTGGTCACGACCGTCGCCCAGAGGAAGCCGTCGCTGCTGCGGTCGATCAGTTGCTGGAGGAGGCCGAGCTGGAGCTCCGGGTCGTCGAGCTCCCTGAGCTGGCGCTCGATGTACCGCTGCACCGCGCCCCTGGAATGCTTCGCCAGTTCGATCTGCTGGGCCCTCGGTTCTCGAGCGCCGAAATCCGGGAGGTGGCGCCTGGAGACGAACGCGCCAATGTCGACTCCGTTTTCGACTCCCGTCCTTAGTAAGTAGGCGAGGAAGCGCAGTATGATGAGTGGCCCGTCTGGCTCAGCCCTCTGAGGGCTGCCGTGGGGGGAGTTGGAACACTCGTCGAGGGCGTCTATGAAGATCCGACAGCGGAAAGACTGATGCTCAAATGCGTTGTCCCCGATGAACTTCTTTATGGTCTTCTGAAGCTCGTTATCCGTCCAAAAGGCCAAGTCGCGCTCCTCCGAAAGCGAGCCGTTCCACTTGTTGATCTCATCTATCGGCTTGGCCGGAACCTGTCTAAGAATCGGGCCCAGCAGGGACCGAAGGCAGGCGTTGCTGGATTTCCTCCACAGGTCGATGTCCCCGTTTTCGTGGGGGTTGTCGAAGAAGTGATGCAACGTGACGATCGAGGCATCCTGCGTACTGGAGAGCACCGCCCCTTTCATCAGCACCGACTTTCCAGTCCCGGGTTTCGCTCTGAACATCAGGAGCGCGGCGCCGGCGCTCGCAGGTGGGGAGGCGAGCCAGGCGGTGTAGGCATCGTGCTTGGTGAGCCATTGCGACGTGTCGAAGGTCAGGACTTCGCGGAAACGGGCGGTCGCCCTTGGGGGGCAGAGCTCCTTCGCACATACTGCCATGGACAAGGTCAGTCATCATTTGACCAAGCGGTGTTGACATGCGACGAACTTTCGAGATTCTCTTCGTCGGTCAGCGATGGCGCCTGCAGCCATTAAGTGAGTACGTGGTCTGCCTCGGAGGGGTGGTTTTGCAGCGATGGGTTTACCTCTAAAGGGGATATTGTTAGCAACGACGTCTATGACTTTGGAGATCTTGCTTCTCCGGAAAGCTGGCTCAGTCCAGGCCTACCTTTCGATTCGGCGAAGTTGAAGGTCACGTTGGCGTCCCCGCTGAAGTGGTTTCCCACTATAGCGTTGCGAGCTCGGATGGACTCAATCTCTGGACGTGAGCCCATGTTTCCTTCGCTTGATGGTGCTCGTGGCTGTCAAGTACGGGAAGCGTGTGCGAATCTTCGTAGGATACTCGGACAGATCCAAGGAAGCAGGCTGACCGGTCCCTGATGTATCTCTCCATCAGACGGGCTACGATAGTGCTCTTCTTTACCCCGGTCATCTTCTTATCACATTCCACCATCAGATATCACTGACAAGCCGCCCGACCCCCCCTGATCTTGGCTCATGACAAGGCGACCAATCCGATTCAGAGGGCTGCCGCGGGCAATGCTGATCGTTGAAGGAACCGGCGGTTGGCGAACCCCTGGAGTTGATCAGCCCTGATTGGCTTGCCAACGAACCAGTCAGCAGTCTGCTACAAACGACGCGCATAGTCCACGAATAGAAGCAATGGCAACATCTCACACTTCGCTTCTCGTTGACTTCCTGTTCGGCATCTAGCCGGATGCTTGGCTGGAGGTGACGGGTTGACCAAGAGCCTCACGGTCCGAGTTGACAACCGAACGAGGAAAGGGGGATCAAGCTGCCTACTAATTAGAAGAACCCTCACAGCATGGATGGCAATTTCTCATCACGGTAAAAGTCTCCATTCCCCTTTTATTGTCCGAAGAAAACGCCCTTCAGGATATCGTGGATTGCCTGCTGCTATGAGATGCCACACGATCAAAAACAAATGACCCCTTTTGCTTGAAGAAAACAAGATCAAAAGCCAACCAGCCCCCTGAAAAAAGACGTCTAGGCCTTTCCAGCACCGAACTTGGCCTGCCACTCCTCGTGCGCCTTCTTCTGCCTCTGCCACTCCTTCTGCAGCTTCTTGAGCTGGCTCTTGGGCACGTCGCCGCCGTCCTTGAGCTTCGTCGGCAGGCCGTCGGCGTCCCACTCGGCGTACTTGTCGTCCGATTTGAACATCTCCGTGTGCGGGAGCTTGGCCTTCTCCCACTTCTCCTTCTCCGCCTGCTCACGCGCGCGCTTGGCCTCCTCCTTGGCGCGGGCCTTCTCGGCCTCGCGGGCCAGCTTCTCGTTCCGCGCGGCGATGAGCTCGCTCGCGGGCACGAACTTGATGAGCGACGACTTGCCGTCCGGCCGGTCGTCGAGGGAGACGCCCAGGACCGTCAGGTCCTCGTCGCGGATGCGGTCGGTGAGGGCGAGGATGGCCTTCTTGGCGTCGGGCGACGCCGTCGACACCAGGCGACGCAGCTCATCTCTCAGCTTGGAAGTGGCGCGGAGGTAGGGCATGGCCAGCTGCTCGGGGTCGCGGACGCCCTCGCCGGCGACGGAGGCGAACTCGGCTTCGGGGTCCTGGGCGAGGAGGGCGGAGAGAGGCTCCGAGGACAGCTTGAGGGCCTCGACGTCAGACTTGACCTTGGCGAAGACGGCGGCGTACGGCTGCACCACGGCCTTGGGGTCGACGTCCGCCTTCGCGGCGGGAGGGGCCCAGCCGAGGCCGTCGTACGGCGCCTTGGCGTTCTCGTCGAGGCCGAAGATGCCCAGGATCTTGGTGATCCAGCGGCCGATGGCCACAAGCTCGGGCAGCCTCGCCTCGGCGTCCTGCGTCACGATGACCTTGTTGGCCTCGCTGACCAGCTCCTGGATCACGCGCATCGCCTGGGGGGTATCAAAAGAGTTGGTGAGGGCGGTGTGCAGGTCGGTCTTGGCCTTCTCGAGCTCGGCCAGCAGGCCCTCGGCGGGCTTGTCGGCGATCGAGAGCGACTCGATGCCGGCTCCTGATGCGTTCACGTCGGCAACGAGCGCCTTGACGTTGGAGAAGTAGTTCTGTGGGATGTCAGTGCTAAGCTCTCACTACAGATTGCATCCTACTCACGTTGACGGTCGCCTCCCAACTTGAGGCCTGGGCTCTCATGTCGGGAGAAATCTCGACGCCGTCGTTCCACTTGCCCATGAGGAACACGGTACGCATGCCTCTGGAAGAGTAGGTCGTCGCAAGAGCGTCCTGGATGGTCTGGAAGTTCTTGAGGGACTTGGACATCTTGGATCCAGAGATGGACAGGTGGCCCATGTGCAGGAAGTTGTTGACCCAGGTGTGCTCGCCCTTCTCCTTCTCGCAGAAGAAGGCCTCGCTCTGCGCCAGCTCGTTGTCGTGGTGAGGGAACGCCAGGTCGATACCACCCGAGTGGATGTCCATCTGCGCGCCGAGGATGTCGGAGGCCATCACGGAGCACTCGATGTGCCAGCCCGGACGGCCCTGACCCCATCTGCTCGGCCAGTAGGGCTCTCCCTTCTTCGACTTCTTCCACAGCGCAAAGTCGCCCTCGTTGCGCTTCTCGCCGAGGTTCTTCGACAGAGCTCCCTCGCCGTCCTCCTGCAGCGACTTATCATTCCTGTTACCGGGGCGCAAGCGCGCGTAGGTGTTGCCCGCCTTCTCGAATGCCGCAATGTCAAAGTAGACGGATCCGTCCGACTCGTACGCGAAGCCCTTGTCGACGATGCGCTCGACGAAGGTTGCGATCTGGGGAACGTACTCGGTGACTCTCGTGATGAAGTCGGGGCGCAGGCAGTTGAGCGCATCCATGTCGTCGAAGAACAGCTTCTCCATGCTCTGGGTCAGGTCGGTGAAGATGGTCTGGTCGCTGGTGTCGATGGTCTCCTTGTAGAGCGAGTCGAGGTACGGCAGAAGGATCTCATCGACTCCGGGGTAGTAGTTCTTGTCCTTGATCGCGAACGCGGCGGCGTCCATGTTGCTGATGTGCATCTTCGTCTTCGCCTCGTCGTCGCCCGGCTTGCCCTCTCCGGTCAGCGTGCCGCCCGCCAGCACCTTGCCGTAGGCCTTATCCCTCCGCTCGGGGTAGTTGTTCTCGTCCAGCGTGGAGCCATCCGATCCCTTGAGCAGGGGCAGGCTCTTCTCGGCGTATTCGCGGAATGCAGTAAGGGCGAGGTTGTGGAGCTCCTCGTCCGAGTACTTCTTGTTTTTCTCGAGTTCGAGGAGGCGTTGTCTGCGGGCCTTGATGATGATCTGGGGGAAAGAGTGTCAGAAGCCTTGTATAAAATAGTCAACTGCCGGGGTCAGGGGTCCTCCAACCTTGTCGTCAACATCAGTGATGTTCATGACAAACTTCACATCGGCACCAAAGTAGTGCATCATGATGCGCCGGATAATATCGGTGGAGACATAGTTGCGCGCATGGCCCAAGTGACTCTTGTCGTAGACGGTAGGTCCGCAGGCGTACCATGAAACCTTCCCTTGCTCAATGGGGGTGAAAGGCACCGGCTGGCCGGGCTTCAAGGAGTTGTGCACCTTCAACGACTCCATTGTTGCGATGGTAGCGCAGGACCTTGAGAAACGAAGGTTGGGTATCTGAAGAGTGGAGATGCGAAAAGAAACTCTGGTGAGTCTAAAGAAGCGATTCATCCAGGACTAGAGAAGGGGGGCGGAGGGAGGGGCATGGGAGGAAGGCGGTCGAGGATCGGGGCGAGTTGGGGTTGAGTCACTTCCAGAGGGAGGGGCATGGAGTAAGAAAGCCAAGTCGCCTTATCGAAAAATAATAGTGTGACACCATCTTCAGCCTTGCAGGAGTGGATGTAGCCGCTAGCTCTACCATTGGGCAAAGCTCGGAGCGCCACATCATCCCCGCGCTCAGCCACAGTTGACTTTTTTTTTATTTCTTTTGTCGAATTGCCTTTTTTCGTCAGCCTTGCGTCGAGTTTTTTCCTGGCCGCATTCCCTTCCTGCAATCCTGGTGTTCTTTTTCCCCCAGGACAGGTTAAACATCATCACCTTTGTCGCCCAAGAAATCCTCATCGCGACAACACCATTCACCATGGCGAAGCCATCACCATTTCTCCAGCCCGGCCCCCGGACGACGGCCAATTCCCTCGCGATCGTCCAGCTGTCCCGCGACAATCTCGTCCCCCTCATCCTCCAAGACTCTACAGGCGCCGTCGACGGCTACGCCGAGGGCGCGGTCCTCAACACACGATTCGGCTCCTTCCCCCACTCGACGCTCATCAACGTCCCCTGGGGCTCCCAGATCCGCGCGTCGAACGTCGACACCGGCTCGCGCGGCCGCAAGCGCAAGAGGATAGGAGAAGAGACGGAGGACGCGTCGACGCCGGCCGGCGAGGACGCCGACGCGGACTCGGCCGCCCCCGTCAAGAAGGCCGTCGCCGCCGCCACCGGCTTCGTCCACATCCTCCAGCCCTCCGCCGAGCTCTGGACGGCGGGCCTGCCGCACCGAACGCAGGTCGTCTACACCCCCGACTACAGCTTCATCCTCCAGCGCATACGGGCCCGCCCCGGCGTGCGGCTGATCGAGGCCGGCGCCGGCAGCGGCAGCTTCTCGCACGCCTCCGCGCGTGCGGTGTACAACGGATACCCCGAGAACGAGTCGCAGCGCAGGGGCAAGGTGTACAGCTTCGAGTTCAACAGGGACAGATACGAGAAGATGCAGGAGGAGATCAAGGAGCACAGCCTCGAGGGCATCGTGCAGCTGACGCACCGCGACGTGTACAACGGCGGGTTCCTGGTCGACGGCAAAAGCCCCGAGGCCGAGTCCGTGTTCCTTGACCTGCCCGCGCCGTGGGAGGCGCTCCCGCACCTGTCGCGGCGGAGGCCCGCGAAGGCCAAGGAGGGCGAGGAGTGGGTGTCGCCGCTGAACCCCAAGAAGTCCGTCTACATCTGCACGTTCTCGCCGTGCATCGAGCAGGTCCAGAAGACCATCGAGACCATGAGGACGCTGGGCTGGGTGGACATCGATATGATCGACATCTCCCACAAGAAGTTCAACGTCGTCCGCGACCGCGCGGGCCTGGGCCGCCCCGAGAAGGGCATCCCGCCCACCGCGAGGGACGTCAGCGAGGCAGTCGGCAAGCTGAGGGAGATCGAGAAGCGGACCAGGGAATATCACAACTCGGCCGCGGCGTCTCCCTCGGGCAACGCCATGGACGTCGACCAGGCGGCGGCGGCGGCGGCGGCGAACGCCAACGGAGCCGAGGACAGGAGCTCGGAGGAGGCGGCCAGCGACGTCAAGCCCTGGCTGCAGGGCCGCGTGATCCACCGCGCGGAGCCGGAGCTTAAGACGCACACGTCGTACCTCGTCTTCGCCGTCCTGCCGCGCGAGTGGAGCGAGGAGGACGAGGCCGCGGCGGCGGCGAAGTGGCCCTGCGGCTCGGAGAAGGGTGTCATCGGGGCCAAGGACAAGGAGACGCGAAAGCAGGAGAAGCGCGAGCTGCTCCAGAGCAAGGGCAAGAGGAGGAAGAACAAGGCCTGAGGTTGGAGCGGACAGACGCGCGGCACTTCGGACTCGGCTCAGAAGTCATGATGGGAATGGTAGATACCCTAGCATCATTGTCAGGATTAGGTACGTTTAGGAGTATGGCGATAATCGACATTCGGACGGCATGAGTAGAGCATTTCAAGACCAGATTCTTCACATGTGATGGATTAGAATTTGTTCAGGTGGCCGCCGGGGTCCTTCGTCTGTTCATTCGCACATTAGTCCCTCGCCACCATGGCCTCGGGCTGCCTTCCCTTGCCCTCGACCAGCACGCCAGCCTTCCGCAGAATATCGACGCAGTTGTCCACGACCTCGGGCTTGACCCCCTCCACGCCGTCTGTGAACTTGACCGTCTTGAGCCACTCCCGGGCGTCCGCCTCGGAGTAATCGAGGTTCGTGCTGATCCACCTGACGGCCTCGTCCTGGTTCTCGTTGAAGTGCTTCACGCCCTTGTCCAGCTTCGCGAACAGGTCCTTGACGCGCGGGTCCAGCTTGCCGCCCTCGGGGGCCAGGGCCGTCGAGGCGACAATCTTCCAGCTGCTCCAGGGCGTGTAGATCTCGCCGACGCGGCGGATCTCGCCTGAGTCGTAGTAGCGCTTGGAGGTGAAGTGCTCCCACATGAAGTAGTCGGCGGCGCCCGAGTTGACGGCGTCGCGCAGGTTCGCGAAGGTGTTGAGGATGACGGTGTCGGAGAAGGCCGGGGTGCTGCCGGGGGCGAGCCAGCCGCGCTGGTCGGCGAGGACGAAGCCCATGATCTGGCTGCCGGAGCCGATGCGGGAGACGCCGATCTTGCCGCCCTTCAGGGAGTCCACCGAGGTGATCTCGGGGCGCTTGGCGCCGGTGGAGATGGCCCAGCCTGGGAGAAGGTTAGTCTTGGGTTTTAGATGTGGTAAGTGTGAGTGAGATGAGGACATACAGAGAGGGGTGTCGACGTAGGTGCCGACGAGACGGTAGCCGCCGTCGCCGGGGGCGTCCTCCTTGCCGAGGCCGGCGATCCAGCCCTCAGTCAGGCCGATGCCGACGTCGATCTCGCCGGCGCGGAGGGCGGTGATCATGTGGCCGGTGCCGGAGGGGAAGGGGACCAGGGTGGCGTCGAGGCCGAAGTGGTCCTTGGCGAAATGGAGGGGGGTGGAGAAGTGCTCCGGCACGAAGCCGATTCTGAGGCCGGATGATGCCATTTTTGGGGGGTGAAGTGTATTTGATGATTACAAGACCGGGCGATATGCAAGGGGTGGACTGGTGGCACGAAGAAGACGAGAAAGTCTGCAGCTGCGGGCGCTATATTGGACGGCGGCCGGTGAAGAAGGGGCGGTGCACGGAGCAGGGCGGACGAGGGGGAGTTTGACGATGACGATAGAGTGCGGGGTATTTTTTTCGGGCGTGTGGTGTTTCTGTTCCAGCGCTCTGCACGTCAGTGTCACCGGTGCATTGGGCCAGTGTCTAGTGGGGCCGGGCGGGCGGGGGCTCCCGTTGCCGCCCTCCCGCATTCTCCGACCGGATCGGCGGTAATATCAATGGCCGAAACCCTGGAACTCCGCGGACTGCTGGCCGCCCAGAAGACGGACTGTCCCCAGTGATGACTTGACAGCACGAAAGTCCTTTCGCTTTTTTAATTGTTGCCTAGGAGCGAGATATGATCGGCCGCTGGAGTTGCAAATCCAATCCCAAAGGAAGCTGACGGGTAACCTCGGATTACTTGGATGATGTCACAAATCGTCAGTTCACCTCCTTCAACCAGTATCTCGACGACGGCTCAACCCCAACACCAGGCAACCGCCAATCTACCTACCTCTGAGAACGGTATCCTGCTTACAAATTTCTCGCGGCACTCCTCGAGGAAGCAACTCTCTTAGACGAGCGGGAATGAAGGTGAAAACCACCCTTGTTACCAAAGTCCCCTTTTCGCAACCAACAGACGGGTCGCGAGCCCAGTGTAGTAAGCGCTGGCTACGCACCCCTGCTTGATGGGATTCGCTTCGGTGTGGGTGCCCGCGAAACGCCCAACACACCCGCCCAAGTGCCAAACCCGACGGCTTGGGTCGACGAGATAGCGCCCGTGGCAGGGGGCGATTGATTAACTGTTGCCTTGCGTGTTCTTTGAATTCTTCCCTGTTCCCCGGCTAGTGGCAGGAAGCTGGAGAATTAGACCTTGGAAACTGACGGCAGCTGGTCTTCGTTGGGATTCCAGTTACTTCGTGATACACCAGGCTTCATCTTGGTTGAATGGATGGAACAACACGCAGTACGGATACCATATCCAAAACGCGCCTTCAACGGTTTGTTTAACCAAGGTCCAACACACACAACATGTATGCATGATATGACACGTCCACTCCCCGCAAGCCCACCCCCCTCCGCTCCTGCATACCCCCCCCCCCCCCCCCCCCCCCCCATCGGCTGATGCGGTGAGCAAGCAGCCCGATCCTTCGGTCTTTGACGCGGGCATGCCTCTCATTTCGGGCCTCGACCGCCCTGTCGCAACCACCCACCCGCCGACGATCCAGACAGGGCGGCCCTTCTGGACCGGGGCCTCGATTGGTTAGCCCCGGGCGGTCAACGGGCTCGATTGCAGGGGGCGGACCTACGACCGCGGCCGCAGTCACAGCCTACAGGAGGACCACCCCGATCATGAAATGCGTCAGAGGTCACACAGCCCTCCACTTGAGATTCTCACAGAGGCAGATAATCTGCTGCTGGCACCCATACCCGCACCGCCCGTTGGTTGGGATTTTAGGCGTCGGGAACGCTCCCCTATAAGAAACACACCACGGCCGCCGCTTTTTTTCTGCCGGCTAGCCTAGAGATCAACCGGTTTGTTTGTCTTTGGCGTTGTTTTGGCGAGACGTGTGAACTTTCAACTACCGGCCTCTTCCGCGGCGTAATCAATTCATACCGCGATACCGCGAATACCCGCCAGCGCTTCCAGATCGGCAACATGCTCGAGCCGTCAAGAAGCCGATCCGGGTCCGGGGCCTTGAGTTCCGCTGTGGGTAGCGACCAGCCCCCACCGCTCGAGACGGACTGGGAGGTAGGTAGTTGCGATGATTCACACCCCGTATTCATGGGGCTAAACGTTGACGTTTTGACAGATGGACGATGACGTCGCGTCGATTGATGAGCAAATGTACGCAACTCGCGCGACCTATCTTGCGGTGTTCGAGTTTTGATGGATCGTCTCAGTTCAAATTACTCCAAGTCGCTCACATCAAGCGTCGTCAACTACCCCGTGGAATACGGCCGCCAATACCATGCATTCAGGCCAGGCAGTAAGTCAACCTTGGTTGCGCGTAAACCGCCCATGTTCAACGGGCAATCTTATTGACAGGTGATCGTATCTAGCATATAAGTTTCCAAACGATGAGGTGCGTGCAGCCCCTTCCCAGCCCACACACAACTCCGTCTTGTAAACCAGAAACACACAACACGTCGCACATGCACCTTGGCTGATCTCCGTAGTTAGAGTTGAACCGGCTAGACCTCGCGCACGCGATGATGGTCATGGCCACGGGGCACAAGCTGTACTGCGCGCCACTGCAGCCGGAGAGGGTCCACAACATCCTCGACATCGGGACGGGAACAGGAATATGTGAGTTCGTTGATAAGACACTCAAAATTGTAAGATGCGGAGAGCTGACTCATTTCTAGGGGCAATAGAGATGGGCGACAATTTCGAGCACGCAGAGGTAGGCTCCGGAATATTGCCGCGGAATTACAGTAGCCTTGTCTAACAAAATGATATGGTCTAGATCACTGGTATTGATCTCAGTGCGAATCAGACTCGATGGTATGTTGGAGTTCACGAGCGCAAGCCCTTTCCCAGTCATTCAAGGCTGTCATAACGAGTCTAACTTTCCGACTTTAGGGTCCCGTCAAACGTAAAGTTCATGGTCGACGACATCGAGAGCCCCTGGATCGACAACAGGAAATACGACTTCATCATGTGCCGGTACATGGGCGCCTCGATAAAGGACTGGCCCAACCTGATGAGAAACATCTACGAGTAAGCCGTCAACCCCCTCCCCCTCGCCCTTTCTCCAAGCGCCCCCAATCTTCTAACGAGAGCAACAGCCACCTAAACCCAGGCGGTTGGGCCGAGTTCCAAGACGTCAACACGAAGTTCTACTCCCACGACTCCTCCTACACCGATTCCCACGCCACGGCCCGCTGGATGTCCGCCTTCATGGCCGCCTGCGCCTCCACCGGCCGCGACCCCAGCGTGGGGCCCAAGCTCGAGGGCTGGCTGAGGGAAGCCGCCGGCGGCGGCTTCGCCAACATCTCGTCCCACGTGCTGAAAGTCCCGCTGGGCCCCTGGGCGAGGCACCAGTACTACAAGGACCTGGGCATGATGAACCTCATGCTCACGCTCGACGGGCTCGAGGCGCTGTCGCTGAAGCTGTTCGCCGAGATGCTGGGGTGGACCGAGGAGAGGATAGCGGCGGAGCTCGAGGCCGTGAGGGAGGAGCTCAAGAGCGGCGCTTTTCATGCGCTGTTTGACATGTGAGTTCTTCTCTCTCTTTCTACCTTTTTTGTGTCTTTCTATTCCCGTTCTCTCTCTCTCTCTCTCTCTCTCTCTCTCTCTCTCTCTCTCTCTCTCTCTCTCTCTCTCTCTCTCTCTCTCTCTCTCTCTCTCTCTCTCTCTCTCTCTCTCTCTCTCTCTCTCTCTCTCTCTCTCTCTCGGGGCGATTCCTCGGTGTTGACATGAGAACTTGTAGTCACGTTGTTTACGGGCAGAAACCACCACACGGTTGAGGTTGGAATTGTATCTGGTGTATTTCAGGGGGCTGGCCTACATCTCTAGAAAAGGTCGCAAGTGGCGACAAGAGAGTCCGATTCATGAAATCTCTGGTAGCTGAAGAATGGACATTCTTCCCTCTCTCGTATCGGCGAAAAGAAAAAGAAGTGGATTTGAGGATATTCACATTCCTCGGCAAGGCCATGCTTTCGTCAAAGATTGACATGTAGCCTCTGAAGTTTAGCATTTGACGATAGGTGTGGTCTGATTTCTCCTTCTGACCGCAATTCCAATGACGAACCGGGGTGATGCCATCCTTGAGAGTTTTGCTCCTGGGTCCTTGTTAAGTAGCTATTCGACTAGTAGCGGCAAGTGGCCTGGCGACGGTATACTCTGGAATAGTGATCCTATTAATCAGGGCCGAATTACCCTGATGGGTAAGGGAAGGCCCACAAAGCCACTCACCAAGGCCTCAGTAGCAAAACTCACCTTGCAATGTTACTGTTCAATCCGTGGCTTCCTCAAACATCCGCCGTACACCGCCCTCCTCGAAACCCTCCCGTGACTGCAGCCCACAACTAGTGCTTCCTCGGAATAGACGTGAAGAACGATCTATTTTGTTCCAACACTGAACTATGGACCTCTTGCGTGAGAGTGTAAAAGAGAAGTCGCTCGGACAATCAGGGCACGACAGGAGAAATTCTCGTTCTCTCCCGTCGTAACATTCATCTGATACTTCTACTGGTGGCCTTTCAGGCAGCAGCGTCTCATCTCCGTAATAGGTCTTAGAGAGGTCCATGTCGAAAAGGCCGGTTGCGAGCAGGGCTTTCTGCCACCGCCGCGAGCGGTAGTTGGTGTGCGGGCAGTAGCACCGATTGATAAGCCGGTATACGTCCATCTTCGCCCCCTCGGAGCGATACTCCCATTCTCTCTTGAGGAGGAAAAGTCCGGCGACGATCTTTGGCGTTGCTCTGTACTGGCAGTCCCGGAGGTTCCCACCCTGGCGGTGCTCAGAAGGGCAGAACCACGGGAAGATCTCGTCCTGGCGGAGCGAGAACGGCGACATTAGCTTCCGGAGATAACCAGCGTTGGGCCCGCCCATGCGGGTGAGCTTCAGAGCCATCTCGACGTGCGCATCTCGGAGACTAAATCCCTGCAGACTGGGCAATATCTCTCCTCTGTACTGACAATAGGAGACTTCTGACCATCCTAGGTATGATCGGGGAAGGTCGGCCTGGTCAAGCCGATGAAGTTTGCAGCAGGCGCGGCACATCCAGTGGTTTGGCATCTGCCACGAGAGGCCTGACAGGAAGCTTTTACGCTGTTCCTTGTCGAGCAGAGAGAACTCGTGGTCCCAATCTTGTTTCGCCAGCAGGCGGAATACCTTGCAGGTTTGTGACAGCCAGAATCTGTCGTGGAGATCAAGCAGGTCAATGATGGGGAGTAGTGCGTGGGCTGTGAATACGTGGAGAATGTTCCTTTTGGGCTGTTGGGCTGTGTATGTGATCCGCCGATGCTTCTCGGGGTCGTCCGCATGTCGGATTGTCTTCATGGTGGCGTCTTTGGCTGGCAATCTCAAGTCTGTTACTTGGAGGCCTTGAAAATTGCGTAGGAGGTGAGATAGCGTAAGTTCCAGCAGCTCAGAAAAAGAGAAACGGTCCTTTTTAACGGCATGTTTTAGAGGACCTTTGTGATCAAGTTTTCCACGTGGTCGATTTCGGTACTTGAAGGTTTCTGGGGGCTGAAAAAAGTTCCATCAATACTGTTTTCTGGGTGAATAGACTGGTTGTGGTGCCTAGATAGCTTGTGGCTGACGCCGAGTTGAAAAGACTAAGAAGAAAACTTTGCGTAGGCTTGAGATCTGAACATTTAGACTTTCGGTACAAGACATGATTGCAATCTTATATCGCATCAAGTGATAAAAGCGTGTCAGTTCTGACCCAGGGTAAACATTTCATATACGTGATTTTGGCCCGTTGTGTGTCGTTAGGTACTGCCGCGGAGATGACAATGGTGACATTGAGCAGGAGCTTCAAGGACACTGGAGACGGACTCGGGGGAGTACGGGAAATGAATAATGAAGATTTCCCTGTTCACTAAGGGTTTGTGGTTCCTTGCCGCAGACGAAGCCTTGTCAGCAAGTTGACACGCGCTGGCGAGGTACCAGGAGTGGATGCTGGCAAGAACACGAACACTCTCGGAATGATTATGCATCGACTCCTGCCGCAAAGAGCTCCGGGGCGACGACTCATGGCGGTGCGGAGCCCGTAATGGACCCCATGCCGGCTGACTCCTGGTTGACGGTGATGTGCACAACGACGGCTTCATTTCCACGGACGAACGCCGGTGGCGGCCGTTGGGAGCACGTTTCGCACCGGGCCCGCGCCAGGCCGAGGCTGTCAACCTTAATACGCTTACATGCCCTAGGTAGCTCGTCGCACGCTGGATATGGCGCGTGTCTCACCAGTCGCCATGGTGTAAAATATGAATTCGCGATGAAACGCGGCTGACGGGTAACCAGGGTTGTGAGTGAGGCTGGAACGTCAGTTTACGGCTTACGCGCTCGGCCAAGCGTCAACGGAAATGGAGCTCGAGGGCGTGCCTTACGGCGACTCGAGAGCGGTCATTGGGCCAGGGAGTATCCGTATTGACAAGTGACAGATGTAGTCGGGCAAAAGTTGAGACATCCAAGACGAGCTGAGCTTATATTTCCTGGTGTGGCGTTTCTGTGATTCGTGGAAATTGGGCGTAACTAGGTAGTCTGGACCCTGATCCGCGTCGGCTGAGTGGTGGCTAAGATGAAAAGGGAGGCCTAGGCCTATGAGGATGCGCAGCCGAATATCAACATAGCGCGGGTGGTATTAACCCCTTCCCGCATCGCATCGATGAGGCCGAAGATGGGGTCTCGGGAAGGATACCACAAATGGCGAACGTAGGGTGAAGAAGTCTATGGAGGAATTCGTCGTGCCTGAGAGGATGGCATACGCCAAGAAAGGGCGGATGTTCAGCTGACTGAACATGTCGTTTAGTTGGGATCCGGAGGCAGTTCTCAACTTTCTTCTGGAATGGCTGGTAGAATAGAGTTGGTCGCCTAATACCAACTGCCAGCGCAGGGTTCCATGGCTTGATAAGTTGATTGTAGAGCCCTCAGTGAGCGGCTCCAGAAAGCGACAAATGTTCGCGGGGACTCTGCGGCCTGACAACTGCCTAAGTGACATGCAGCCATGGTTTCGAGGTCCCGTCTTCCCGCCTCGCCTCAAGTTCAGCCCGCGGCAGATTCAACAGGCGTGATTGGAGTTTCCGCCAGAGGTGTGCAGGCGAAGGTTATTACAGCCGTTCCATATCGAGGCTGACAGCCATGACAGCCACGACACACTGGATAGAGCTTGGAGAGTGCAAACGGACGAACTCTGCCCCGTGTGCCCGTACAAGCTGAGGCGGGGTGAATACGAGCAGTGACCGGAATTAATTCCTGCAGCCCGAATGGATGCTGTTTGTCGTTTGGCGAATTCAATCTGGGAAAACCGGCATTCGGATCTCCACTGGTGGTCCATCGCGAGGCAGATCTTCGTACCAGAAATGGCAAAGCGATGAAAAGGCCCATTTGTTGTGAGGCATGCCAAGCGCCCGGTACGGCGTTTCGGTGGGCAAAGCGCAATAGCGCAGCCAGGCAGACCAGTGGGGTTTTGCTTCTTTTCCTGCGACGTCATCGATGGCACACACCTCTAGGGAGACAGAGACAATCAGCGCACCAGTTTAGGGCGGATTAGGCCTCGCGGCAACAGACTCGATAATCCCAGGCCGACAGTGGTCTATGGCCAAATGCTTTTTCTTCGTCCGCGTCATGTCCGAGATCCAATGGCACCTATGTGGTACAGGTGCAGTTCGCCACAGCAGTACTGCCCGAGCTAACGAGATCGATACCTTGGTGGTTGGTGGTGTACGTCAAGTGTGAGACGTCGAGTTGTCGGCCGAGGCGGAAATCGGGAAGCAAACACGCCCGTCGCGGCATCCTACGGGTCCATTTCGAGGAAAGGTGCCAAGACGTCATCAAATTCTCGCTGGCAAACGGACAAGATCAGTTGACGGGGTAGTGCAGGCCGCTCCCCGGCCCGCGACGGCGAGTAAGATCGGCTGACAGACAGGGCCGCGACTCGCTGCTAGAGCGAGCAGTTGAGCGATTCCAAGCCAACCGGCAGCGCGACGGCAAAGAGTCTTGGCCCTCGGCAACGGCCAAGATCAAGTGGAGTGGAAAACGGTCTTGGAGGGGAGCGGGTAGGAAGCAAGCGGCGAAGTGTCGTCGTAATGCTCCCGACGCGCCGTCCAGTGAGGACGAGGCTGGGCGAGACGGCGTGCTGCGTGCCGACCGCACGTGGGTATTCGATGACACGGCTCGTTCGTCTTGCTTGCAGATGCGTTGCGGTGGTGCAGTCTGCAGAGCCTGGTGCAGAGCGCTGGACGAGCTGAACTGACTCCCTCTCGCGTCAGCGGTTGCCGAAGGGGCCGGGTACCGATGACTCGAGGGGCTGTGCACGGCCGTCTGTTCCGGCGCCACGTCTGCGCTGGTGTGTTGGCGGGTTGATCTCTAATCTCGGGCAGCGCAGCGACTCTTTCATCGTCTGCGACGGCGGGGACTCGACAACGAAGGATCGATTTGCAATTGCAGTAATTGTCATGCGTTGTTGGTGTTTTTTCTGTATTTTTCTTTGTCAATGTCAGAACGGTGGCGGAAGGAAGGAAGGAAAAGCTTTGCGGGAACAACCAAGCACTCTCGGCATCGCTCTCTTCAGGAGGGGAAGGGGCGCAGTCGCGGTTGTCTTAGGTACTCTGGTTACACGGGTATTACCTGAGTGGCTCGCTGACAGCCTGGGCACTCAGGTACTGTACTACCTGTACCTAGGTACGTGCCGTAGGCCTCCTGCGCCGTGTGTCCGCAAAAGCAGGTACCCCATAATTCCTCAGCAACGGACCAACGGGTATTCTCATAATTGCTGCCATGACTGGCAGAGATGCATGGGTGAGGCTTGTTTCTAACACCTTCAGTGAAAGTTCGAATGAAGCAAACAGATGGAAGTGACCGAGCCTAAGCTCCTGCTCAGCCTTCGAGGGAGTGCATCGTGAGGTAGAGACCCACGAAGCATTACAGATAGTACAAGCATAGGTACTATGTGCCTGCCTAATGTTCTTGACCATAAGCCATGGCGGCTTCCCAGTTCCGCCTGCCAGGGGGTCGGTGTGTTGGTTGGTGGTCCAGTGTCCTAATTTGTCTCTCTGCGTGGAGCCCTCGGCAGTGAGGTCACTCACACGAATGCTTTCTTTCCCCTTCCGTGTTGCAGCCAGAGCCTGGGAAGGAGCGCCGATAAGGCAGGAAGGAGCCCTTCGCCGCGCGTTGCCCGCTGCAAGGCGCCTACAGGTACAGGTAGGTGCACAGCGGAACTTCGTCTGGTGCCTTGGCCCCTCGCTCCTTCCTGGCATCGTCAGTGGAGGTCCACATCTTTCGTCGTCGCTGGAGACTAATAATCCGCTCTTGCACGCTAAAGTGTACCAGCCTCAGCGGCCACTACGCCAAGAACCACCGCGGTTGCTTAAAACGTATTGCTATTCCACTCTTTTTCCTTGGGCGCCCCCAGTCCCCAGCTCCTTCTTATTTGGGGATCCCCTATTGTCAAGCATAGCGATTTGTACTTTTCTACCTTTCGCATCTTCCCATTTCGCATACAGAGAGCATTTCGTAGCTCTGGTCCTCCTGTCGCATCGTCGCCATCCCTCGTGCGACTTCGATATCGACCGACCGATCGACCGACATCGTTATCGCCTCCTTATAGCCAACCGTCACCTTCAACATGGCTGGTCGCGCGCTGTCCCTTGCTGCGCTCGCCGCCTGCGCAACCGGCCTCTCGGTGCCCCGTGACGAGTCTTCGGGCCAGTCGTCCGGCGTCCTTTCGCTGCCCGTCTACCAGGATATCAGATTGCATCCTTTGGATAAGTTGAGGAGAAGACAAGTCTCGGACACCGATGCTCCCATCTACAACATCACTTCGACTGCCTACCTCATCGAGCGTAAGCTCACCCGGGCCCTCTTCCTGGTCCTCGCGCTGAACTGACCCGTCGCAGTGGATATTGGCACTCCTGGTCAGGACACTAAGGTTGCCCTCGACACTGGATCCTCGGAGCTTTGGGTCAACCCCAACTGCAACACCGCCGGCAATTCTGCGCAGGTTCGGGCTTGCCGCGCCAATGGCCAGTACGACCCCGACAACTCTAGAACCTCCTCGGTCTACCGGGAGACTGGCACCATCACCTACGGTAAGGGCAAGGTTGATCTGCAATACGTCTCCGACAACATTACCCTTCCTGGTAGCGGTATGTCACCATTGCCTCTGCGCTTGTGCGCCTCTCCACTGACAGTCGCTCTAGACATTGCCATTTCGGACGCCATCTTCGGATATGCGACCAACAGTGAGGATCTTGACCGCGGCATTCTCGGTCTCAGCTTCGGCATGAACAAGAACAACACCGGCTACCTGACGATCGTCGAGGAGATGAAGGCCCAGAAGATCATCGAGTCGCTGACCATGGGCATCGCTCTCGGAACCAAGGATGAGAAGACGGGCAGCGGTTTGATTTCTTTCGGCGGTGTCGACACCAAGAAATTCAGCGGAAACCTGCACAGTGCTCCCATCCTCGGCCCTCAGAACCGAGAGAGACTTTGGCGGTAGGCTATTCTGACCTGACGGTAGCTGAGGCAAGCTTGACTAATTCAATAAACAGATACTGGGTCCAGCTTGACAGCATTGGGCTGACCAAGGCCGGAGGATCAAACACGTACTCCAACTCTCGGTTTCCCGTCTTCTTCGACACGGGTGCGACGCTCAGCTACCTGCCCTCGGCCCTTGTTGACTCGCTTGGACGCGATCTTGGCGGCTCCATCGACTCGTCGATCAACATGTACGTTGTCCCGTGCAACCAGCAGGGCACCATCGATTTCACCTTTGGCGATTTCACCTTGAAGGTGCCCTTGACCGAGTTCCTCTGGGAGATCCAGCAAGGCGCCTGCATCCTTGGTGCGGACAAGGCCAGCGATGGCTCTTACCTGTTGGGCGATTCCTTCCTCCGCTCAGCCTATGTCGTTTTCGACCAGGAGACTCCTGCTCTCCATTTTGCCCCGTATGTCAACTGCGGCTCGAATCTGCAAAAGATCCCCACCGGCCAAAATGCAGCGGCGCGCTTCAGTGGTGAGTGCAAGGCTGGTTCTGGTAACAGTGGAAGTGGCAGCAGCAGTGGCGGTGGTGGTGGCAGCAACAACGAGAACGATGCTGGCCGGCCCGCCCCCATTGGCAGTGGCTGGCTGGTTGCCTCGGCACTGGTGGCAGCCCAGATCTTCATGTCCTTCCTTTGAGCATAAATGTACTTGCACGGCCGAATATCGCATGCATACAATGGAGTTGGGGTTGGTTACATGGTCGCATTGGTAGATACCCAGACAACAGACTGGGCCACTTGTACATGGTGGATTTGCTTATACCCTACCCCCTGGTTACAGGGCTACATAGCTAGCAGATAGCTTGACAGACATGAGACGATTTGTCTTTATTGTGTATCACGCTTGCCACTTACCATGCTGCCTGTGATTGTGTGCTTAGTGACATGCCAAAGAAAGAAATAGCAAGAACCCAGTACTGCAGCATTGTTAATAAATCCGGGTAATCAAGATGGTGCAGGTGCATGCCCTGTCGTTCGGCAGTCACCCACTGACTAGGAAGTGATCACTGGGGCTCAATTCCACTGGTTCGTCCGGAGTCGTGAGGGAGGTGTGGGAGGTCGGACATGCATCCCTGCCTTTCCTTGCTCTTTCCTAATTGGGACATTGTGAGAATCAGCATGCTCTTTCCTCCACAGGTGGTTGATGTTGCCTCAAGTGATTGATGCCAGTGAAACCAAACTTCAGCTGCCTTATTTCTTGCTGAGAACCTCTCCATCCTCAAACTCTTCCTGGTGAACAACACACATCCTTCTTTTGCTTCCATCAACTGGACCCTAGAACCGCTTTTCTCATTACATTGAATACCCTCCCTCATCATCGATCTGCAACCTAGATTCAACTCGCCTACCTACTGTACGTCACATCCCCCGAGGAAACAACCCTGCAGGCAACGCCATGCGTGCCCCCATCATCATCACCGGCGTGGCAACTCTGGCTCCCGCCGTCGCCGCTGCCGCCGGGTCCTTGGGCTTTGCTCTCGGTGCGAAGCTGCCGGAAGGTCAGTGTAAATACCAGGCGGACTACGAAGCGGACTTCAGGGCCATCCGTGAGGCCTCGGGAAGCAGCATCGTCCGCGTTTATGCTGCCGACCAGTGTGATACGGCCAAGTACATCCTCCCCGCCGCGAAGAGGGAAAACTTTCAAGTTATCCTCGGTGTCTGGTAAGTCCTTCCATCCATCACCCCGTATGCATCCCTGGCGGAAACCAAATAAACTTTGCGGCATCCACGACTGACTCGGGCCAACAGGGCCGATACGGAAGAGTCGTATGCTGCCGACAAGGCCGCCGTGGTTCGGCACACTCCCGGCTTCGAGCGCCAAGTCTACGCCGTTACAGTTGGCTCCGAGTCTCTCTACCGCGGCAACTCTACCGGCCCTCAGCTCGCTGAGAAGCTCAAGGACATGAAGAGGGCGGTGCCCCACATCAAGGTCGGCACAGCGGACAGCTGGAACAAGTACCAAGACGGGAGTGCCGACGCAATCATCCCGCACGCGGATATCCTTCTCGCCAACGCCTTCTCATACTGGCAGGGCCAAACCCGGAACAACGCTACCGCTTCCTTCTTTGATTCTATCATGCAGGCGTTCGGTCGCATCCAGCGCGTCAGCGGGTCATTCGACAGACCTGAGCTATAGGTTGGCGAGACAGGTGAGCTGACTCTTTCCCTCTGACTCTCTTGTGTCATTTGCTCGCGAACCGTGCATCTATTGATCCCGTGCGTGCCTTCATGGAAGCTGACGACCGAGCGCAGGCTGGCCCAGCGACGGTGCAATGTACGAGCTGGCAGAGCCAGGTTTGACGAACGCCGAGACGTTCTTCAGAGATGGCATCTGCGGCATGGTTTACTGGGGCTTCAAGGTGTTCTTCTTCGAGGCATTTGACGAGCCATGGAAGCCACCTGCCATTGGCGAGAACGGTTTCGAGGCACCCGAGGTGCACTGGGGCGGGATGAAGGCCGATCGCCGCGCCAAGTATTCGCTCAAGTGCGCTGATTGAGGTCATACACACGGCCTGATGAGTCGAGAATAACCTTACAGCAGTGTTGCCACGAGGGCGATGATGCTGGTGGAAGCGCGGCTATCAGATGGCAAGGACGCCGTTTTCTCCGTCGCTGGGGCGCATGACGTTTAGTTTACTAGATAACCTAGAGAAAAAGTTCCGTCTTTTACACTTTGCTACCATTTCGAGCAGTCGATGAAGTGAGCCGAAGTCTCCCTCGTCAAGAGCAGCCAGGAACGGAACAGACGGCTTCTATTTTCCATCAACCTGACGCGTCATCCGGTCTTTTGGGTGGTCTCGGGACCGAGCAGGCACACTCATACACACGTAGGTAAGCAAGACGCGGCCCAAGACCTCGCACCCAGTGAGCGAGACAATCCGAGAGAAGCTCCCTCTTTCACGATCGCACAATGTAAGTCCCCGTGGCCGTGGGCCCGGGCGGACGTGAGCGGTCGTGGTTGGCCGGACTTGTCCCCCGTGGTACCTCAAGGTTATGGAATAGAGTTTTGCGGCTCTCAACGTTACAGTTTCTTTACCGCCGTGCCGTGGTGGGGGAAAGAGTAGAGTCCCGCTCGCTGGAACGCGGGAGCGCCTGTGCCGTCCGACCGCGGCCCCTCCATTCGAGCTTCTGAGGCACGTAGGGCGTCACATCCAAAACATGCTTTTTCATTTCTTGCCCTTTTGGGGGGGGGTGGTGAGCGTTCCCGCACCCCCTTCACGTTTTCTTTGCGGTAGGTACCTGTACGATGGGCGGAGAGGAGGAGCGGAGCGCTTGTCGCGGGGGGTATTACGTAGGCAGGTCCCTGCTATCACCACACCTCAACGCCACCGGGGGGAGGGATTGCGGCGCCCATCAAACGCCGTGGCTGTATGATTCGCGGTCTCGGGTCGTGTCATCGTCTAGCCCCTGGCGTTGAGGGAGGCGTTGGCTGGGCCCCCATCAGGTTTTACTGACGTCTGTCTGTTAGTTTTGACAAACATTCACGAAGCGAGTACCCGAGGAACGCGGGTTGATTTTTCAATATTCATTTCCATTGTTTTTTGGTCGGTGGTCTGAATAGGTAGAAGAAAAAAGTCTAGTTATGTGGTAAAATAAAAAATTGGGGGGAATGGTAGAAGTGAAATTTGGAGTGTTGAATGGGGTTTGGGGGTATGTGAAGATGCCAAGCCCGTGTTCCGCCTCTCAAATATCCGACTCTGCCGGCATCCCAGCGGACATCCGATGGGTGACGACAACAGTGAGAAAGGGTGAGAAAGACGGGAACGAGGAGTTGGATGCAACATTAGATTTCTCAGTGGACCTGGGAAACAACAGGCCACCGGCTTCCGAGAAGAGAAGAAGAATAAAACCGCTTCAAAAAGTTTCCCCCAATGGATGTGTTGGTTGAAAATGCCCGAGATGATAAAAATGACAACCGCTGATGATGTTTTGATGCTAATGCTGTGGTGGTCGTGAACCCGTCACTTTGGAGTTGAATCGAGAGTGATATAGAGAAAAATGGTCGTGGGTCTCTTTCGCTTGCTTTCTTTGGGCCGTGTCGGAGATGTGAAAAGTCATCCGCTGCGTGAGCGTGAAAATTCGAATGGACGTCCCCCTCGGGTGCGATGAGGCGGAGGGCCGAGACGGATCATCGGGATCATCGGCGCGCTTCCTGATGGAATTGACGGTTGGGAGAATGAGTTCCCTGGCGCGCTGACGAGCTCCGGCCTGTCGTGTCCTTCCTGGTCCTCATCGCTGAGCGATGGTAGTTGCTTCGCCTGATCCCGTAGGCTTATGACCTCCGCAGAGGACTATGAATGACTGTTAGTCTCGCATTTCGAGGCTGGAAGAGGTGATGGTTCAACTTACGCGCATCCCTGGGGTGTCGTGACGCCAAAAAAGCAGTCGCCGCTGTTGGCCGGTATCACCTGGTTCGCACGAACCGGTGTAATTACGACGCCAGCGGAAGCGAGAGACGCGCACAGCGTCGTCAAGAGAGCGAGTGAGACCTTCATCTTCGGTTGTGTGGATGAGGGCGTATTTTGCGGTGTGGTGAGAAAGATAAGGCGGCTCAGAATAGCTGCCTTTCGTCGAACTCCGAGGCGAGGTAGGAGCACAGCTCGTCAAATCCCCGTTGAAATTCCCTTCTCTCTTTCTGGTCGAGGTATGTTTCCCCTTTTCGATTCCTTCAAATGAATGTCTTCGTGGTCGTCGTCGTCGTCGTCGAACTAGCGACGAGTCGGGTCGGTTCGTGGAAGTGGCGTACGGAAAACGAAAGGGCGAAAGAGGACGGAAAAAGTATGTACGCAATAAACGTGGATAATATGTATAGAGAATAAGATTCAGACCAGCTGGAAAAAGGACGCAGGTGAGCACGGGGCGGGTGCTCGATGTAAAAGAACGGAGCCCTTGGACGATGAGGTGCAGGCTGCAGGAAGCGTCGGCACTGCGTCTCGATCGCAAACGGGATACGAGACTCGGTAACGAGTTTAGAGTTTGGAAGTTGAGAGGGAGGGAGAGGGAAGTCGAAGATGGTGTGGTGGGATGTCGGTGTGGTTAAAGAGAGAGCGGGAGCCGATGTGCGAGTGCGGTGTTTGAGCGTGCAGATCTCTTGGAGGACGTGCGGTGGTACCGTGCGTTTCGTGATGGTGGTGGTCGTGGTGGTGGAGGTGGAGGCTGTCGTCGTCGTCGTTGGATGGCGTTTTGGCGGTTTTGGTGGCTTGGTGCGGTCGTGAGACGTGGTGAGGCAAAGCGAGGTGTAGCGGCGGTTGTATAGGGCGTGGGAGGGAAGGGGAAGAAGTAGGAAAATCGGACGATGATGGATGGGCTGTGACGAAACTCGTCTCGACAGGGGTCGGTCGTGTTGTGTGCGTGGTGTGTGTGGTGTGTGGGCGTCGGGCGGGGGGGCCAGAATTGAAGTCTCGGAGACGAGCGAAAGGGCTGGATGCTGGATTGGCTCCTCTTTTTTTCCCTGGGCAAGCTGGCTCCTTCCTGGCTGCTGGCCTCGGCCTCGGCTCACTCAGGTACGAGAAATTTTGGCTATCGATGCTAAGCATTCCAGCAACAGGGGAAGACAAGGACATGGGTGTCCTGAGCCAGCGGGCAAGCTGTGAGAGTGTGGCCCAAAGAGGATGGGAGCACCGAGATGAGGTGGTGGAGTTTCAGGGTTGAAACCCATCACCGCGGCGGTGCGATTGCGGTGAGAGTCGACGGCGGCGGCTGTCATTTCTCGTGCCGTTGGGTTCGACGGGTCATTCGGGTCGCTGCAGTTGGCCAAAATGAAGCCAATATCTTGGCCGTACGATGGGCGACTGATGAAAACGCCGAGTGGTGCAGGTCGTACACAACATCACGAGCCTAGGCGCAGATGCAGATGGTGGTGGAGGACGATGAATGCAGTGGAATGGCCCAGCGCCCGACAGCGATCGTCAGAGGACTCCAACGGCCTAAGGATTAAGGTTACTGAGGACGGTACGTAGCGATTGGACCGCGCGGGTTGTCTCGCAGCTTCTCACCAAGGAGTCTTCGCAGCCAATGACGGTCCTCGGTGAGGCCAGACTGGCTCCAGATGTTCTGGAAAGCTGGGAGAGCAGGAGCACAACGGTTGGCGGGCGGCAATTCGGTGCCTGAGCCCCTGACCCTCACTCAGGCTGTGATTGGTCCCTCCGCTGCACCCTAGGGCGGGGCATGCGACACGCCTGGATTGCAAGCCCGCGCCACGACCAGGCGGTTTTCCCACTCTTGTGGGCCGATAGCGGGTCCATCGCAGGTACGGGCGAGATCCTCCCCTCTGGTTGGCTGGAGCTGCCCATCGAGGGGGTGGGAAAGCCCGTCAATTTGTGGGGACGTACCAGGCAAGCAGGCACGCAGGGGAAAGGTGCGACTCAAGGAAGCAAGCAAACTGCGCGCTGGGGGCGGCTGCTGGCCGAGTGGGAGGGACGGGCAGGCAGGTACGAAGGGTACAAACCTCCCGATCCGTTGTGCATCCCGCGGCGGCACCTTCTTTCCTGAATCCTTCCTTCCTTCCTCCGGTACGGAGTATAATGCGAGAAATGCACACCTGTACCTGCGGCAGGCAGGTGCCAACCCAGAAAATGCAAAAAAAGCCACCACCAATGGCAACCACCAGACGCGAAATAACCTGAAGGTAAAATTCGAAGGGGCGGGCAGGTACGCAATTTAGGTTGACAGGCAACGGGATCAGCCTCCACCACCACCAGCGCCTGCCAAGCCTCCCGGCGGGAGCGCCTTTCGCGTCCCGTCAGCAAGGCAAAACCCGGCTACCGCAACACCAACTCACGAGGCGTACCTGACCGAGACAGGGGCTTCGCTGTCAAGCCCGTCAAACTCGACAAAACTCTACGCTGCAAAGTGCCAAAGCCTATGGGATGCGGGCCAGGCAACGCCTGACATGAATCCTTCCTCCCTCAATACCATATGGTAATCCCACTGCAGGCTGCTTAGTACACATACGGTACGTATCTCCCCCTCGTGAGCCTTGGCGGGGCCATCTGACCGAGCCCACTCCATCACCATTGGACTGCATTGACACTCATCAGTCCCAATCACACCCCGTCAAGCGATTCATCGACGCGATCCCTGACGGTGATCTGGTTGAGGGAAGGGGGCAAAGGGGGAAAGATTTCCACTTAACCACTGCCGTGGGGGCCAAGACCGCATTCGCAGGACGGCTTGTCGTTCGTGGATCACTGAGCTGGGCGACGCCGACTTCAGACTGGATGACGCCTGGGCACCGATTGATCTCCCTCTCTCGAACGAAGGGGCTCAGCGCGTACGCGTGGCTGCTCTTGTCTCGTCGAGGAGGATCCTCGTGATCCAAGGGGCTTCGACGGAGCAGTTGAGAACGTGGACGACATCGGCACGACGGCACACGATCATGCCCTTAAACGCATCGTCACGGGTATCGAAACCTCGTTTTGCTACCCACCATACCGTTCTGCTGGCTCCCTTACCCGTCGGGATGAATCAAGAAGAGGGAGGAGAGGGTCAGAGAACAACCCGATAGCCGCAAAACCCTCTGCGCCCTCGAATTCTGTCGCTTCCATCTCCCAATCAGTTCGTCTACGACCCAACTGCCGGCTTCGAAACACCTGGGTCCTGCCCGGCCCTGCCCCTGGCGGCCATGCTTCAGATGCCAGCAACCCTCCATCATGCCCGCTGACACGCGGAAGGAAGGTATTAGGTTATCACGCGAACCCGCCGCTGACTGATGACGAAGCGGCCAACCCGCCGCGAGACGAGAGGGAAACCACTCAGCACGAGCCAAGGCGGGCAATTCTCCACTCGTCTCCAGTTCTTCCATGAGGCTCTGCCGTGCCGTTCCCGTGTCCGGGCCCTTCCCTTCCCCCTCCTCGACGTTCGTTCTCACTTCTGGACCCGCTCCTCGTCGCGCGCTGATCTTTTGATACGCCTCGGGAGCAAACCTCATGTACCTTCCGCGCACTTTTCGTCATGCCGTCTACCTCGCATCCGATCACCTGGGTCTCGCTGGTGATCGTCCGCGGGCGCGCGGAAACGAACATTCCACCTTCCGCCGGGCGTTCGTAGATCGATTGCTGACTAGTATTAGCAACGACGCACCTGCTCGTCGTGAGAACATGTCTCGTGCACCCATCCGTCGTCTTGCCGCCGCCCTTCAGTGTCTCGCCACGGCAGAGTCGCACACAGGTCTCACAGCATCGCGCGCGTGGAAAGGGCCGTTGCGACTCGGAGGAATGCGGCCGAGTCATTGGCCGCGTACGCGCCCTCCGACGGCCCGGTGAGACCGTTGGGTTTCGTCATGCGGAATCGGGGGGGCCGTGCTCTTGATCCTCGACAGGTCTTGGTCGACGTCATAGCAGCGTCTCGATCATGAAGCCTGTCGAGCGGCTATCGGAAGAGAAAACTCGATACGCGCAACCTACCACAAACACACGCCGTTAGCATCCCGTGCTGATAGTGCGTCAGTGCGTGTATTGCCTTTGGGTATGGCAAAGTTGGAAAAATTCGCGAAGCTGTATTACCTCATCGTGAAATGGTCCATTGTCGAATCTCAGTCTTGAATAGCCGTGTACTCCATCTTTTGCCTTCCCGGCTGCATCCCTTGAATCAGGCAGGCCACCAGATCAGTAAGCAATCCGTCTTCATCTGAAGCTCAGTGGCCGATGATCGAGGTTGTTGATCCGGTTATTGTCCCTTGACAGCGTATGAGGGCTGCCTAGCAAAGCAAGCAGATGACAAGAAATACAGGGGCACCAGTGCCATTACGCCGAAATGCTAACAACAATACCTTTCCAGCTACACAAAACTAGCTTGATACAGTTATCTCCACCTAAAATGAAGCTTATGGTTCCTGTCTTTCTGTCATCCACTTGCCTAGGTAGTAGGACCTTTGACGACATTGAGGTCCACAGTGTAGATATCATGCCATACTAACCTTCATCCATAGCGGGAGCCGGCATAAGAAGTTCGGGATGGTGGTGGTAGTAGTTGTAGTAGTTTTTATTAATGCTACGAAGGGCTGTTTCCAATCGCTCGATTACATCGCTCTTCAGGTACCCCAAAGACAGTGAAAGAGAAAAGAAATCAGATACAGCTAGATAACGTTCCCGCGCCTTATCATAGATCATTTGTGGATGTTGAATCCTCATCCTCCTGCGTAGGCGACGTTTGGCCTGCTGACAAGGACCCCGGCCGTGACTGTGCGTCCTCTATCTGATCGCCTTCGCCTCCTTCTCCACTGCTTCGAGTCTGACGATAGTTAGGTGGTGCGTACAGCAGCCTCCTAAGGTGTTTGGAAGAGTGATAGCGACGTCGTCGGTATGCCTTGCCGTGATGGTTTCTTCTCAGCTCCTTCACCCTTCCCGCCCTAATACAGTCCGAAAGATTTACCAGCTCCCAGGCTTGGTACTGTGGTACCCAAGGTCAGCTTCACACTTCTCTTGTTGATGTGATCAAAGATCCCGTGAGCAAACGGTTATACTGACACTTAACATGTTCCCCTTGATGTAGAAAAATTGATCCGTCTCTTTGAACACGACGTACTCCAGCATCATGATGGCCGGATACACGGCCATGTCCTTTCTGACTTCGGTCCACATGTGGCGAGAAACTCCTATTTCTGCAAGGCGGCCGTTTTCTGCCTGCCAGTCATTGACTCTAAAGGGTCTTGACTTGTCCGGGCTGGGGCTCGTGAAGGACTCGCTGGCGCTAATATGCGTCTCCGGACCAGCAGGCCTCATATCTGCACGTGGGTCGTGGTCCGAGTTCTCCTCATTGCTCCCTGCGCCCTGAGGCCTCTTGTCTGCCGGCGCATCGAATTCCTCTGCTTCTTCCCTGTCCAGCTGCTCATGGCTGTCTTGCGTTGATGTGCCACACAATAAGTTGTTTTTGATGGCGGCAAAGGTTCTTTCGACGTCGTCGAATACGGACTTCTCCATGACCTCAGGTTCATAACAGTCCACATAATGTAATAGACCAACAGAAGAGATCCAGGCAGCGTCGCACGTTCGCATTGCATCGACCAAAACCTTTGCTTGGTCGCTTTTCGGATCCTGTTGGGAGAGCATGCTTTGGATATATCGAAGTGTGGCAAGCATCATCTCGCCAATACTGTTTGAAGATGAAGCTGCCTTATCGTCGGCACCATTTGCGTTGGATTCCCTGGAGTTCTCGAAGAATGACTGCTGGTGTGAGCCTTGGTGATGCAGCGCCCTCGAGGCCAAGACACCGAGCGCAGCCTCTAAGCTGGTGGGCCTCGATCCTTCGTCGGACTCCACAAGCTTATAGAGCCGATGAAGCTCGGGGAAGTAGTTCTTTGGAAGATATGGAACAGATTCCTCAACTACACTCACGGCCCCGTTCTCCAGTAGCGCCCTCACGATTCCCCCCTCGAACTTACCGACCATCTGCAGTGGGGTGTAGCCCAAGTCGTTCTTCTGGTTGACGAACACAGAGTCGTTGCAAAGTTCCAGCAAAGTCTCGACAATTCTCGAATGACCAGTCCAAGCGGCCAAGTGTAAGGCGTTGCCGCCCAGACGGTGCGGGATGGATTTAATGTCGGCGCCCCGGCGGATCAGCATTTTCATCACATTCAGGGAGTCGCATTCGATTGCCTCGAGCAAAGGGTTCCAATGGTTGAAATCGTCAGAGAGCACGTGATGGACAGAAGCGCCGCCGTCGAGAAGGATCTCAGCAGCCTCGAAACGGTCTCTCCAAATAGCCCGGTATAAGGGAGTATCCCTGAACTGTTCGTCATCTGCCTCGGCATCCACGCATGCGCCGTGGCTCAGAAGGATGCGTATTATTCGCCCATCGCCAGCCTCGGCCGCATGATGCAGGGCGGCGAGGCCGGACTTCCCACGTGCGTTCGGATCAGCGCCTGCTTTGAGAAGCATTTCCACGGCGAGAAGGTTCTTTCTTGCCGCAGCCAAGATAAGCGGTGTTGCTCCGAAGTCGCTCTTGAACTCGGGATCGGCCCCCAGTTTGAGCAGCGTCTCCAGCGCGAGCAGAGCGTTTGCGTCGACCGCTTCGTAGATTGCAGTCGTCCGCGGGTTCGAATCCATCAGCTCATTCTTTTCAGCTCCCATTTTGACCAAGCCTTCAACGATCTCGTCCCAGTCCATGGATGCGGCCTGCGCCAGCAGATGAACCTGGCAGCAGTCGAGGCATGTAGAAAACGACGCATCTTCGGCGTACACTCCAAGAAGCCACTTGGTCATCTCTCGAGACCCATGTATCAATGCGTAATCGATTGGGAGATAGTTCAATGAGTCGTGCTCGTTTATGGAGAGCTTGAAGCGGGGGTAGGCTTCCGCTATGGCCCTGAGATTGAGTATCGACAAGACGTGCAGAGCAGAGGGCTGGCCAGGATACTGAAAGATGCCTCGAACAAACTCTTTGGATTCCAGAACTTTGATAGAAGTGTCAAGTGCCAAGGGTGTTTCCAGAAAAGTCGTCAACAAAAGACTGAGCCCATCGTTCTTCAGCCCTTTTGCTGCGGAAAAGTGGTCTCCCCAATAGAGTGAGGCGTACTCAAGCAGGGGATATTGCTCCAAGAGATCGACTAACTCGTCAGGATCTTGGACGAATGCGAATCGTTGCTTTTCGAACGTCAAGTACGTCAAACAAACCTCAGCCAGTATTTCATGTGCGTTTCGCTGAAGGTCCGTGTACACAGGTATCGTGTGTTGTTGCCCCATGACGAAATCCCTCAAGGAGGCGTGGAGGAGCTGATACTTCCCGTCCATCTCGACCAGCAAATCGGCGCACTCCGTGCATATGGACAAGCTACGGAAGGGTTTGGAGTTGTTGGTGATTCCCCAGCTACCTGGCTTGACGGAGAGCGCCTCGAGCAACTCGGCTTTGGAAAGCGATGTGTAGGCGTTCGCTGCCCACAGCAGGGCCTTTAGTGCACGATCGCGGACGACCGGAGGCTGGGCGAGAATCTTGCGGAATGCCTGCTGGTACAGGTCATCGAGCCCTTCGGCCGAGTTCTCCAGGTTTTCCCTAATGCCTACTACCGTGCCAATCTGTTCGAAGACTCTGATTTTGAGCTGCACCCACAGGAACATACCATCGGCGTGGCCCAGCATCATGCTTTTGATATCGTTGAGGCCTGACATCTGGTCATCCAAGGGATCGGGTTCGATGTCGTCGAACATCTCGGAGATGTAAACTTCAATGTCGTTGGTATTGGCGCCATTGTCGATCTGGATCTGCGGGAACCAAGACAAAGCTCGCTCGATAACATTGTAATTCGGACGACTGAAGACGATGACTTTAGTGAAAGCTTGCGGTTCGCTCTGCCGAGGGAGAGAAGAAACAAAGTTGCAGAGGTCGGCGAACTGGTTACGTTCGAAGAAGCTGCATTCATCCAAGGCGTCTATGACAATGAAGCACGACCGAAGCTTGGCGATGACTTCCAGGATCCACTCCTTCATCTCGCTCCTCGAGGCACTTTCGTTTCCCATCGAGTTTGCTCTAGTCTCAAGGGACTTCATATCGTGTTCTGGGGAGAGCCTCACGTAAAGCTGAGCCAGAAGCGAGCCGAAGATGTTGTTCAGGTTCAGTTTGTCGGCGAGCTGGGTGGAACTGCAGTAGACATAAGCTAGCGGAGTGCCCCCTCCTTTTTGATTCAAGTCGTGGATAACCCGGGCCGCGAGGTGTGATTTGCCGCTCCCGGGTTTCCCGTGAACCCAAAGAGCGGCTGGTCCGCTGCTTTCTGTCCAGTCTAGGAAGTCGGGGTGCTCCACTAGCCAGTCTCCTGTGCCTTCAACGCGTCTTTCGTAGTTGTCGTCTTGAATCCTTGAAAAGGAAATCGCAGGCAGCCACGTTATTACTCGACGTCTTTTGGTTTCTGCGACAACAGATGTCAGAAAGACGGTCCCATAAAGATTATCACTTGCGAATCATACCGATGGTTTGCTTCATCTCAGCTTCTCTTCGGTTGCTCGCTGCCTGCTTGCGTTCGCTGCGATCCTGTTCAAAAGCACCCCTAAATTCATCTAAATCTCGTCCAATGGATCGTATTTGTTAACGGCTCCCCAAAGCTCGCTACTTTTCGAGCTCGGATAAGTGTTGTTAGAACTGGGTCTTAATATTACTATTAGTTTACTCGTAAGTAAAAACGTTAGTAATTAATCCATATAGGGTTAAATATATATAATAAAAGAGTAATAATATTTATAAGTTAAAAGTGGCCTAAGTGCTAGTATAGATATTAAAGCTATAAGTAAAGTGTTGGTTTGTATAGGGTAAGTAAACGCGACTCTAAAATAGGGTAAAAATAAGGGGCTGTATAGCCGTTAAAACGAGGTTAAATTGACTGTAAAGTGGTGATGTAGATAGATTGTATTGATGTAAGAAGGAGGGCTGCTAGTGTGGGTTAAAAGGGGCCCTTAAAAGTAGGCTCTGTGGGGTTATGTGACTCTACACGTCCCTGAGCCACAGTTGCTGTGGCTAAGGTACTATAGCTGTAGTATAGGGCTGTAATTATATTTTAATACTAGTAGTTTTTACTCTTAAGGCCTGAGGCGTTAGGCCTTAACCTAAGAAATAATTATAATTGTAAAAAGAGTAGTAATTAACGTAGTTTAATAGATTATTACTCTTTAAAATAATAAAAAATCTTAAAACCTCTATAGGTATTAAGTGCTTTATTTTTAATGGGGCTACTATATGTATGGCTATAGTAACGGTTTACTATATATTTAGTGGCTTTATTAAATATTTATTTTATTTATAGTATGCTTTACTAACGTACTGTATTACTTGTAGTTTTAGTTAATTTATGGTTTAATGCTGTTACTATAATATTTAATAATACTAGTAGAGATATAAAGTATGGGATTGCTAGCTATATATCCCCCGGCCCTGTTATTTATCCCTAGTAATACTTTTAGAGATATAGAGTGGTGGGACGTTAGTTATATATTTATTAGTACTACTACTTATCTCTAATAGTACCTTTAGAAATATAGTTAGTTGTATGTCTTTTGGTACTGTTGTAATAAGGGTTAGGGTACTATAGCCTATAATTATTTCTATATTTATCTCTTAGTAGCTTTTTGTTTTTAATAGAATAGTTAGTTATGCTTTTTTTAGTAGCTTTTTGTTTTTTAAAGAATCTTTGTTTATACTTAATTCTTTATGGGGATAGGCTTAAGTAATTAGGGGCTGTGGGGGTATAGAAGGGTTTGTTGTATTAAATAGGGGAGGGATAGTTATAAAGTGCTGTATAGGGGCTTAAGTTAATAGGGGCTTAGAGCTACTAGATTTGTGGATTAGTAAACGGGGCCTTGGGGGCTGTTGGATCTGTAGGTTAATAGTAGGAAGTTGTAGATCCTTAGGCTTAAGTAGGTAAGTAGGGCTTAAGTAGGGGTTTTTAATTTAATAGTCTAAGGCTGTTAGTAAGGCTGGGATTTAGTAAAGAAATAAGGCTAGAAATACTTTAAAGTTATTAATCCTTAGGCTTATTACTATAGAAACGATGTATTAAGGGGTACTTTCTGTATCTGTAAGTAAGTTAGTTTAAGGTCCGGTTAGTTATTAAATAAGTTTTAGTGTATTAAGCTTTATTAATAAGGGGATTAAAAAGTTGTTAATTTAGGCCTTATTAATAAGGGGATTAAAAGGTTATTGTATTAAGGGATGCTTTTAATAATTAAAACGGTTTAATTATTAAGAAGGGGTATACTAAATATTACTTATCCTATTTAATGTTTTAGATGTGTTTGTAATGGTATACTGGATCTATAGGTAAAATTAACTACTATTAGATAGGAGCTTAGTATATTGATGTTATTTGCTGGTGAGTGATTGGTTAACTCTGGGTTAACTACGTTTACGATAATGTTTCTTTTATAACTAAAAAGATTGTAATTATTGTTAATTATGGTGCTGCTATAAATAACGATAATTACTATAGTTACGTATGTATATTAACTATTAATTAGTGTTGGTTTATATAGGGTAAGTAAATGCGACTCTAAAATAGAGTAAAAATAAGGGGCTGTACGGCCGTTAAAATAAGGTTAAATTGACTATAAAGTAGTGATGTGGATGGATTGTATTAATGTAAGAAGGAGGGCTGCTAGTGTGGGTTAAAAGGGGCCCCTAAAAGTGGGCCCTGTGGGGTTATGTGACTCCATACGTCCCTGAGCTACAGCTGCCGTGGCTGAGGCACTATAGCTGTGGCGTAGGGCCGTAATTATATTTTAATATAAAGCTATATAGTTATATAACTCTATATAGTTATAACTCCTACTATAGTACTATATACTATAGGGACTAACTATATAGTAGTTATACTAATACTAGTACTTTTTACTTTATAGTTTAAGATATAAAGTCTTAATAAAAAGAATAATTACTTTTATAAAAAAAGTAGTAATTAATACTATTTAACGGACTATTACTCTTTATAAAATTAAAAAAAAATCTAAAAACCCCTATAGGAGTTAAGCTTTATTTCTAATAAACCTAAAACTTACTAAAGTACCTAGAACTTATTAAAGCTACTTTTAAAGTAATTAAAGCCTATATCTTCTTTTTTATACTACTTATATCTCTTAATTCTTTATATTCCTAGCTCTATATACCTTTTTGTATAACTTATCCTTCTATTTTAATTATTATACTATTACTATTAATAAAACTTTTAAAAGTATAGTTTAAAGAGGTTTTTATAAAAGTATTAACTAAGTTATTACTTTCTACTATTTAGTAAATATTAATAATCTTATATTACTTATAAAACTATTTTAGAACTATAATATTAATTATTAAGTACTTTTTTTTAGTAGTACTAAACTTAATAAGGTATTTATATAGTAAGTATAAATCTATATATACTACTATAGAGATTTTAAAAAACTAAAAATAGTTAATTATAATCTAAAGGGTCTTAGTAATAAAAAGGGCTATATTAATACTAGTTATTATACTATAAATCTTAAATACTAGTATACTATAAGTAACGTACTTACTTTTTATAGAACTATAGTAAACAATATTACTAATAAGCTTAAAAGTATTATTAATAAAGTAGTACTTATTACTAAGAATAATAATAAAGCTAAGCTATAATAAAAAGTTATTATTATTAATAAACAATCTATTTATAAATACAAAAAACTTACTAGTAGTAAAGTTAAAGGAAATATATATTAGCCCTTACTCCTAGTTATTAATCTACTACTATAAACACTTATTTAAAACCCTAATATTATTATTATTAAGTTCTTAGTACTAAATAGTAATTAATAAATTATAGAATACTTCTAGTTAATAGATTATTATAATATAAGTACTATAGACCTACTATTAAATATACTTAACTTTCTAATCTACCCTAAGAGTTATAATAATAAACTTCTTACCTTAGCCCTTTTATTAAAACACTAAGTTACTACCTTTAAAACTTAAAATACTACTATTAAATATAAGGGAATTATTAATAGTTAAAAAAGTTTTTAATTTAACTATAAAGTTTACTTTCTAAAGTTAGTTATCCTTTTAAGTTAAAAAATTAATAGTAAAGAGTCCTAATATATTATTAATTTATATTCTAACTATAGTAAACTCTTTATTATTAATTAATAATATTAAAAAGTATAAATTATATATTAAACTAACTATATTAAGCCTTTTATAGTAGTAGTAGTTATATATCGTCTATTAGTATATCCCTACCTCTACAATACTATAAAACAGTCTTTTAATAACTATAATAGTATTATAAGAGTAATAATACTTAATCTACTTAAAGAGTCTTATAAGGATAGTATAATTAAGCTTTATCTCTAACTATATATATACTTAAGTAATATCTTGTAACTATAGAGTTATACTATTATAAATTAAAAAAAGAACTAAAGTAAAAATTAATTACTATAAAGCTTACTAAATTATTAAAAACTATATAAGGATCTTAGCTTTTTTATTATTAGTATAACTTTAAATTATAAAACGGGACTTTTTATAGGGGCTATCTATAGTCTTTTTCTTAATTTTATTAATAATCCTTAATTTAAATATATAATAACTATTATAAATCTTAGAGTTATAAAAAATAAAGTTAAAAATATTATAATCCTAAAACACTATAATTTCTTACTCTATTAATAACTAAAAGGGTTTACTAAGTATAGTAATTATACTCCTGTTATATAGTTTAATTATAAGGGCAAAATTAGCTTCTTCTTTTACTAAAATATATATTATAGTAGCGTTTTTATAAAAGTAACTAAAACGTTTTTTAAGTAACTAAAAGAGGTTTTTAGTAGTAAAAAAAGAAGTAGAATTAATAATAATTTTATTAAGGATTTCCTTAAGTAGCTTAGCCTTACTAAGGGTATCTCTAAAGCTATTAACTTTATTATTTTTAATTTCTTTAGTATAACTAGAGTTATTTAGTAGTAAAAATCTAAAATTAACTTTATTATTATTATTATAAAAGGGTTTAATAAAAATTAATTTAAATATCTATAAACTCTATAGAAGGACTAGTATATAGAACTTACTATTAATTAAAAATAGTAAATATAGGCCTTACTAACTACCCTTTTTACACTATACCTTAACTTTAAATTAAAGTAAAAAGTTAAAGTTTATAAATATATTAAAACTACTATATACCCTAAAACCTTTTATAACTATTTATTTAGTATAAAAGTAGTAGACCTTATTTATAACTTTATAAATAATAGTAACTCTAACTATAATATTTAGTAATAGTAAAAAAGAGTTATTTATATAGGGGTATACTTTAAATACTAGTAAGGTTAGAATAAAGCTATTTAAGTTAGTAGTATTATTAATAGCTTTAACTATAGCCTAAAGATAAGTATCGCAGCTTATTCTAAAGTTCTTTACTTTAAAAATTTTATAAATCCTATACACTATAGTATAGTATCTCTTAACCTTACTAATTAAGTAGTATACTTTAATAAAAGTATCCTTAAAAGTAATACTAAAGGATTTAGTATTACTATAAAACTTATTAAATTAAAATCTAGTACTTAAATTAATAATAAAGTTATTAAGGGGTCCCTAGTATATATTAATCTAGTTCTTTTAAAATACTTACTATAAATATTTAGTAAAAAGTAATTCTAAAAAGTAAGTAGTATTAAAAGCTATAAATATATTAACTATATATAAAACTAGTTTACTATTAATATATATAATATTAATAATAACTTTATAGTTAAAGTTAAAGTTATTATAAAAATTAAACTTAAAGTAGAATAGTATTAAACTATTAAGTTAGTATTAATAGTATATATAATTAAAAGCCTTAATAATAAAGATTTTAATAGGGTTTTTAGCCCTTTATAAAACGTTATAGAGTTATTAAATAAAAGAGTAGTTAAATTAATAATAGAAATAGTAGAGCTTAATATTAGTTAAGTAGTAGAATACTAGTAACTCTTTAAAGTTAAAAGTAAGTTATTTATACCCCTATTATTAAATAATTAAAACTATAGTAGTACTTTAATAGAACTTGTTATAAATATTATTAAAAATAATACTAAGTTAATCTATATTACTTAAATTAAGTAAAAATAGAGTACTTATAAGTATTATATAAAAAGTAATATTTCTAAATAGAGTAAGGATATTAATAGATCTAAATAAATTAACTAATACTACGTTTCTAAAAGAAATAAAAATCTTACTAGTACTAAAGGTATTTAACTTAAAGTCTAGTAAAAAGCAATTTCACAGTACTATATATTAATTATAACCCATAGTTAAAAACTTTACTACTCTAGTATTAAGTATAATACTATAAAAAATATTAAAAAAATAATAACTATTATATACAAATATTAATATAAGTACTAAGTAAATAAAGGGGTTTATTTATATTAAGTAGTAAACTATAGTATTATTTTTAAGTAGCTTAAGGATACAATAGCCGTTAATAATAACTAAACTATTAATACTTATAGAGGTATAGTAAGCTATTACGTAATAAATAAATCTAATATCCTTCTTAAACTCTAAATCGCCTTTTTTAGAGTTATTAGTAACTAAAAAGTTATTATTATTATTTAAAAAGCCCTTATATTAAAGTAAGAACTAGTAATATCCCTTATAAAAGAGATCCTAAATATAGGATAATAATCTATAGTATTTATATACTTTATTATACTCCTTTTATATATACCTAT
This sequence comes from Colletotrichum musae, assembly GCA_027406025.1. Taxonomy (NCBI): domain Eukaryota; kingdom Fungi; phylum Ascomycota; class Sordariomycetes; order Glomerellales; family Glomerellaceae; genus Colletotrichum; species Colletotrichum musae. The sequence continues at coordinate 1,022,426 of JANVYC010000002.1, read as the reverse complement.
TAAACTAATAGTTAATTTTACTATAAATATAGTACTTCTATATACTATTACTATAAAAGAAAGGTGTATTACTATAGAGATAGTTATAGGTATTATAGCTTTAGTAGTAGCTATTATAATAGCTACTATATTTATAATTAACATAATAAGTATTTATAAAAACGTACTAGTTACTTATAGTATAGCTATTAGTAATACTAATAACTAACTATAGGTTAATAATAGTATTACTAAGTATAAAAAACCCTTTAATAAGAACTAATATAAAGTTTAAAAAGAAGTAATAAGTAGTAAAAAGTTAGTTATATAGGGTATAGTTACTTTAGTACTCCTTAGTAAGTATAAACTAAATTTTTAAAAACTTTATAATTATTTTATTAAAGTACTTAATATAAAACTTACTTTAACTATTTTATATCTCTATAATAAAGTTAAAATATTACTACTTAAAAAAGTACTATTAATGCGTTTAATTAGTTTTAAAGTAGTTATATACTATAACTACTATATTAAAGAGTAATAAAGGAAAAGTAGAGTTACTAAAGTAGTTATAATAAAAAGTCTATACTTAGTTTTATAATATTAGTAGAAAAGTAATATAGACTTAATATTAAGAGATATTTATAAAGTAGTAATTATACTTAAAAATCCTAAGTTTTGTATTAAAAGATTTATACTAATTACTACTATAAATTATACTATCTTTAAGTTTAAAAAAGTTAATAAATATCCTTAGTATAAAAGGGTTAAAAAGTAGTAGTACTAGAGTCGGGGCGTTTTAGGAGAAATCTCTAAAATAGTAAGGGTAGGGTTAGCTCTACGTAGCCTCATAAAGCTAACGGGGCTAGTTGTAGTATTGATCTTTTAAGAAGAATTAAAAGGCAGCTACCCTTTATAGTAGTAAGGTATTTACGTTTTATAATATAGTATTATTATAATATTTAACTAATAGTAAAATAATACTTTTACTTTACTTAATTAACTCTAAGGTACTACGTAACCTATTATTTATAATATATTTAAAAAAGCGGGGCTTTTTAGAGTTAGCTTTAAAGCCCTTATAAAAAGCTATAGTTTTTATAACGTTTTCTTTACTTTAAAAGTTAAATTAAGTAGCTTAAGTAGTATTAAAGAGCTACTAGTTAGTATTTATTTATAAGGGGTTAAACTTAATACTATTAGTATATAACTACTCTTTAGTAATATAACGGACCTTAAGTAAGATTTAGGTAAAGATATTTATTAATTAACTATTAAAGTTAATATTAAAAGTCTTTTAAAGTATATAGTTAGTATAGTCTTTTATTATATATTTATTAAAAGACTATAGTAAGTAAGTCTTAAGTATAACTATAGAGGTTTTATTAGTAAGCTTATTATACTTTAGAGTAGGCCTTTAACTAGTAAAATTTATATTAATTACTAGCTTATAGGTAACTACTATAAAGGAAAGGTCCTTAAAAAGCTTATTTATAGGGGCTATTTATAATATTTTAGTAACTTATATAACTATATAAGGGTCTTTTTAATTAAAATTATAAAATTCGCTAAAAAGTTCTATAACTACTTTATAAAAGGCTAGTAATAGGGAGTAGTTATTAGGTTATAAATAATTAGTAATAGTTTTAGATTTTATTATTACTATATAAAAAGAATAGAATTAAAGTAATAGATAAGGGGAATAATAGATAGGGATAAAGGAGGGATTATAAGGATTTATAAAGGGTCTTATTATTATTAACTTTAAAAGACTTAGTAATATTTCTTATATTTAGCTTAAAGATATAGATCTTTTAGAGTCTACTAAAATATACTTAAATAAGTTATAGAAAAAAAAAGAGAAGCTATAGATCTATAAAGTTTAATATATAGGTTTTTAAGTAACGGAATTAGTAGATAAATAGTAATTTAAATAGCTAGTAGATATTAGTAATAAAATTTTTATTAACTTAAGTAATTATAAGGTAATTTATAGTATTCTAAGTAGGTATAGTAGGGGTTTAAAGTAGGGAAGTGAGTTATAATTATAGTTAGTAAAAAGGTTTTTTTATAAAAGTAAATCTTAATCTTTATTAAAAAAAAGGAGAGGTAATATTAAAGAAGTTTATAGTTATAATAAAAGGTAGTAATAGTAGCTTTTTTAAAAGAATTATATTATTAAAAGGTAGGCTATAGTTAGTTTTTTAAAAAAAGGAAGAGTTAAAAAATATAAAAAGTAGGTTAAAAAAAGGAGTTAATAGAAAAGAGAGGTTAGAAAGAAGCTATAGGTAAAAAGAAAAAAGAAAAAGGCTATTATAAAAGGATTTTTTATAGTTTTTTTATAGTACTTTAGTAGTAATATCTTAGTTATTTAGAACTATAATTTTACTAATAGAGGCTTAATAGGATTATAAGTTTATTATATTTTAATACTTTTTTTTTTTTATATTTATTTAAAGTCCCGCTTTTAAAGTTAAAGTTGTTTTTTAAAATTAAAGGGATACTTAGTATAGTAATAGTATTTTAAAGGTTTTATTTTTAAAGTTAGAGTTATAATAGTCTATTATTGTCTTTTTTAAGTAATTCTAATTAATTTATAGTTTATAGTTAAGTAGTAATAAATAAATTAACTACTAATTAGTATTAGTTTATTTATAAGTAAAAACGTTAGTGATTAATTTATATAGAGTTAAATATATATAGTAAAAGAGTAATAATATTTATAGGTTAAAAGTGGCCTAGGTACTAGCGTAGATATTAAAGCTATAGGTAGAGCCACGTAGTCACGTGACTCTATGTGGCTATAGCTCCTACCGTGGCGCCGTACGCCACGGGGGCTGACTGCGCAGCGGCTATGCCAACAATCGCCGAATTTGGCATTAAAGTCTTTCCATTGTGCCTTGAGAACGATCAGAAGGCCGCTCCTCTCCTTGCCGCGGCCATTGAAAAAGATTTTGGCAGCGGTCACGCAGAACTTGAGAATGTCCGTCGTAACTTCGATCTGAGATGCTTGTACTTCCGGATCATCCTGAAAGAGCGACGCCTTCTTGTACTTGTCCAGAACCCTGAGCTCAGACGCCATCGACGCAAGCATATCGACGATTTTGGCCTGGTAGTCGTCGACACGGGCGCTAATGGACAGGATGGAAGTGATGCCACCGAGGATCGCCGAGAAGGGCACCGGGGAGAGCTCGGAGCCTGCGCCGGCGACCGGGCCGAAGTTCTTGACCAGGTCGTAAATGGGTCTGACCTTTTTCACAAAGCCGAAGATCTTGCTGCTGTCTGTCCTGTTCTTGATGGCATGCTGCAAAGTACGCGCGTAGTCGTGGAAGTTTTTTGACTCCGAGCTTCTCTGGAAGAGATTAAGCTGATCTTGCGTGAGTTGATCGACCTCGGAGTTCCAGGACAAAAGAGCAGCCAGTTTTCTGCAGTTCTATTAGTATAGTGCTATCAGTCTGAGGGTGATGTCAAAACCTGGAGTCGCCGGCATTTGATGTTCCTGGATCTCGTTTTGCAGCGCGAGAGGCATGGTAGTCGGGGCCAGCCTGGTCGCCATACGCTTCGAATGTCGAACGACGGCTGAGGTCCTCGAAGTCCGCATCGCTGTAGGCTGTGGAGCGCCTGCTCAGCCCTCTCGGTTCACGAAAGGCGCACATCTCATTGACCGAGTCGTACTATGTTGTATGAGTGAGATTTAGAAGGGCAGCCTTGCCTGACGATTTGTACGGCGTGGATGGACATGGAGTCAGCTGCGATGAGGGGATAGCCGCCCCCACCCTGCATGCAACGAATCGCCAGCGACTGCGCCGTACGGATGCAGGAGTACTATTGGTTGTCAAGTGGTGGTGAATGGACGAAGCTATCCAATAGGATCATTTGACTATCTCTTCGGCATTTCAGCGCCGAGTTTTGTGAATTTCATGTCACTGTGAAATCAAACATGTGCTTCCAATGGTCTCTGGCGGTCTTCGGCGTGGTGGTGTTTCTGGGAGGTGGCCAGGTGCCCTTCCTGCCGCTGGGGTCATGCATCACTTCGCAAACCGAATAGGGTCCTTATGCTCACGTGGACGGTGGCAGTACTAGACTCTGAGGGCAGGTACAGGACCTCGAGCGTAACTTCCCGAGCATAGAAGTGGCGTATTTTGACTTACCTAGCCAGTTCGCGAAGGAACTCGAGCATCCCACTTTCTATTCCCATGACGACTAGGATTCCACCTGCCTCCTTAAATGTTTTCGGGTGAGCAAGATTAGTCGATAGTAGGGTGGCGTACTGCCTAATCCGCGACGCTCAGGGGAAGTTACTTATAGAAGCAGGTGATTTTAGTAGCATGGAGTCCTTGCTTCGTCTGTGACTGGGTCATCATTGCGTTGGAGGACTTGGACGCTGCTGATGTTCATTTGCTTCAGTCCAAGTGGTCTAAGGCATGGAGAGCTGCTTTTGCCCCTATGGAAAGGACAGATTATGATAGGATCTCCCAAAGAAAATGTCACTTTGCCAAGACAGGTTTCAGGTATCTCTCAAGCCTACTCAAGAAAAGAAGACACAAGAGCCTGCGAGAGCAGGTACTTAGTGGTTTGATTGCAACCTTCAACCCGTGAAATATGGACAAATCAGCAGATCCTATGTCATTCGCGACGTAGACGACCAAGGCAACCCTCCTCAACCATCGTGCTAGCATCTACCACGTGAGGTAAAGTAATACCCAGTAGGAAGACAGCGTGGCTCCGTGGTGGTGGTGATGTTGGTGTTACAAAGCCTCCTGTAAGTACCTATAAGAGCATAGGGATGCGTTCCAGTCCTAGATCTGGAAGCTACTCAAACAGAGCCGTAGTTAGAGCGGATGAAGTTGTTACTTGAACATTCCTCCTCACACCTACCTAGTTGGAGCGGATGAAGTGGGGTATCAGAGCCAAACTTCAAACAGTGAATTGCACACCAAAAGCATGCCAGGCAGAGAAGATGGTTCTAGACTGCCTTTGAGAAGTTGTCTCCCCTTTGTATGTGTGCTGTATAACACACCTGTGACTTCTAAAAGGGCCTTGTACCTCGGCAAATGTATCCTCTGAGCTCAGAATCGCATGAGCGTGCTGGGTAAATGAGAAGTAAGTATAAAACGAACCTCACACCACTAAAGATCATTCCACCCTTCACGTGACAGGTGAGACACTTATATATCTCCCAAGGGAACGGGTATATTCGGGTTGAACTCATAAACGTGAAGCTCTCAAGCATGTAGAAAAGCACCTTTGCGTGGGAAAGAAAACTTACGTCATCGTCCGGCGTCCCTAGTGTCTTTGTTGCTGGACGTATTCACACCAATAGATCGTCCAAGTATTCCATTACATCTCTGTTGTATGTCCCTGTCTCCATTACCTTCCCCTTATCACTCTTGTCTCTATTGTCCCTCCGTGTCTCTGTTGTCTTCCCTCGTCTCTGTTGTATTCTCTCCGCTCTGCTGTTTGTCTTCGTCTCTTCTATCGTCCATTGACTATACTGTCATATACCTCTGTAGCCGTCTCTTGTCACTACCGTCGTCCTCGTCTCCATTCTCACTCCCCCCCCATGATCATATTCCCTTTTGTATTCCTTCCGATTCAACTCTATGAGCAAAGCAAGACATCAGCCATCAAAAATCAGGACATAAAACCACCCAGCCTCGAAAAATACGTCACATTCCCCCCCAACACCAGAAAATCAAATCATCAGACGAAGAAAAAATCCATCTCACGGGACATGGTGATGGAACGCAATTCGTCAATGTCATTAGCAAATCAGATGCTAATCGCATTCTCGTCCAGACAGGGATGAACCCCGTCCCCGGCCGCCTGCTGCTGCAAACATCAAAAGCCTCCGTGTATGGCTTCGGGGGATGCGCTGACTGACGGGGGCAGAGCTGCGTGACGCGGCGACGACGTCAGCCTCAGCCATTCTCTCCGTCACACGTTTCCTTACTCTTTGACGACGACGAGAGCTGAATCGTGTGTTATCCGGCCCCCGGCGCGGGTCGAGTCAAAAAAACGAACGGGTCGGAAAAGGGGCCTGGGAAAGGGGGCACGGACATCAGACGGGAAGGACCTGCGGTCCGAAGGGCGACGGTTAAGCTTCACCGAGCGACACACCCCATCCCCTTTCAGACGCAGACGTTGGTCGAGGATCATGAACTAACAAGTCATGAAAAACAGAAAAGGGTCAACACTAGGACTGTCAAGTACGGCGGTGTGACCGAAGAGGTACCAGAACTGTGAAATTCATTATATATGCCGATGTAGATATGCCTTCGTAGAGCAAGACCCCCGACTGCAGAGGGACGTGACCGTGCGGGAACGAGACGATCCCCTGACTAAAAACCTAGAAACGCCGAAAATGCAACCAACGTGATGTACAAGAAACACTCTCTCGCCCGGGAAACCCCCAGGGGAAATGCAGATTATAATGGATGGAATTCTATCCACGCCCATGGGACATGCACCTGGACACGTAACTCATGGATCTCTAAGCACCGCTACGCGAAGACACGGAAGCTGCTGCGAGCTGCCTCACACCTGATCCGACCTCTTGTTCTCGCCGCGCGGGGCGTAGAGGTGGAACTGCGCAAAGATAATAAAGTCCTCAGCCATGGTGCCCAGCGAGCCCAGCAGCCAGGGGAGGGCGTTGAGGAGGTAGTCCTTGTCCTGCTTGAAGGCGACCAAGCTGGCGCCGTACGTGAGGTTTCCGGTGAGCGAGAGGAGGAAGAAGAGCAGCGCGAGACCTGGTAGCGGTTAGCAATAGTTCCGCAATAGTTTCCGGCAACGCAGAGAAGACATACCCTCGCAAGACTTCTCCTGGTAGTTCTTGATGATCTGCGGGATGCGCGCGCAGAGGTAGCACACGGCGCTGAAGTAGCCCAGCACGAGCCCGACCCTCTCAAAGGCGCCCTTGGCCTCCTCCGGCGCGCCAACATCCGCGTCGGGCGAGTCCCATGCGCCGACCTTGTACGAGATGAACCAGCCCGCCGCGCCGACCAGGTAGACAGCAAGGATGCTCAGGGTGTTGTGCAGCCAAGGGTTGCTGTCGGGGGTCTCGTCCTCGCCGGTGACCATCTTGCGCAGCGGGTCGAGAGTGGTCTCGTGGTGCACGGCCTGGCGGCGGTGGGAGCCGGGGAGGCCCGCGGAGGAGGAGCGGCGGCGCGCGAGGAGGGGCTCGTCTTCGGTAGGGGCGGGCGCGCCTGTGGCGGTGACGGCGGCTGAGGAACGGCGGCGGGCGGCGCGGCGGGCATTCTTGGTGTTGTAGTAGACGCACTGGCTGATGAGGACGAGGTCGGCGAAGCAGAAGTAGGTAGCGAGGGCGACTGCTGTCGGGGCAAGGTGGGTGAAGAGGGCGCCTGTTTGGTATATCGAGTCAGCACGCCTGCCAAGGTTTTCACCCCCTCCCCGGCGGTGGTTGGAGAAAATTGCGCGGGCAAGATGGAGCTTCGACGGAGAGATTGTCATGGGAAAGATGGGGAAGTAAGATGTCGCGGAGAGCAGATTCAAGGAAGAAATCGTCGGTGCGACTGTTCCTACGTACCTAGCAGGTTCGTCACGTCGCCAATCAGCCAAACAATGAGGAAGGCCATGGAGAGGCCATCAGCGCTCTGCGCCTTGTAATTGGCGATGAGCTGGGGGAGCTATAGGGAAGTCAGAAAAGAAGAAGCTCAATAACGAAGCTCGGCTACCCCAAGCCCAGGAGACGTACGAGAAGGCATATCCACGCGGTCAAGCTGATGCTGCCAAAGATGCCGGACAGAGCGTCCTCGACTTTGGGATCTTGCGATAAGGCGGCGTAAGCCGTAACCGCGAACGAAGCCATGCTGATTGAAACCTCAAAGGGTGAATTGGCTGGCGAAGAAGAACTGGCAACGTCTGCGAGGAGAGTTGCGAGAAGGAGCAGAGCTGCGAGAGCGTGTGTTTTGCCGACGTGTGTTCTCGCGATCAGGTGGGCTGGGGAGTTGGTCAAGTGGGATGGGCTGGAGAGTCACGCAGCAAGGAATTGATAGGCGGCGGCGCCAGTCATCGGCCGTTATCTCTTATCGGATGCGGTCAGCGATAACGGGACCCTGCATGACATAACCGATGGGTGGAGAAAAACCTTGGCGATGGGTCCTGGAAGTAGCCATGTATGGCAATTAGTGGGGTTGATGCAAGCTGTGACTGGAGCAAAAACCTGAAATGTGGGCTTACGGCCACTTTTCTCTGGTCCTTTTTCCTCGGAGAGACCCGCTCGCAGTCGAGCTGAGTCAGTAGGCCAATGAAAATTGCGTATTTGGTCATCGAGTGCAAGCAGCGCGCGTGGGAGCTTTTGGGGACCTGAACAGGTAGGTAGGTGAAGCTGAAGATCGAAAGACGAAGCTTAAGCTTAGATGTAGCAGCACTGCTGCAACAGCTCCGCGAGAATGGAAGCTTCCCATTCCCCGCGTCCGCATCAAGACGAACCGCTGCTAGATTACCTTGGCAGATTGATTGCCTGAATGCATAGGTATGCCGTGCGCGCCATCATCTGAAGTTTAGTCTGTTGATCCTTTTTTCAGCGACCCAATGGGCGAACCTCACCGAGGGGACGGAATCTGCAGTCACCGGGTCTAATCCTTTTTCCGATGGTGTTTCACGTGGCCATTGAAAGCACCGCCATGATTCGCCCGCATCGTGGCTGATGCACATCGAAGCCACACCCGCCTGGTGATGCAGGTCCGTTCCTCGGCCAACTTACCCCGGGCCTCTCCGAACGGCTCCGTCCAACCAGCAAGCGCCGGTGTCCGCTGTTGACAGAGGGTGGGATGCATCTATGTGCGTCACTAGACCGGTGACCCGACCACGCGTCGGGCTCCCATTTAAGCCCGCGTGCGCCCGTTTGTTTGCGTGTTTGGTTTGCGGCGTTTCCAGATCCATCAACGGACTATCCGTTTCGCGACCGGAAAACTAAACGCCTCACTTAGCTCCAAACCAGCCGTGATTTGAATCGAGCGCCATCATGAAGCTCTCAGGCGCCGTGGCGCTACTCGGCGCATCTCTCCCCGGCGCCCTGGCGTGGGGAAGTAAGTGAACCCATCCGCCACCGACGAGAAACACTGCGAATCAAAGTTGACGCCACGGGCCGTCAGGTCTGGGGCACATCACAACGGCGTACCTGGCAAGCCACTTCGTCGCCAACACGACCGAGGCCTTCTTCCAAGGCCTCCTGCGAAACGAGACCGAGCACTATCTGGCGGGCGTCGCGACCTGGGCCGACACGATCCGGTACACGCGATGGGGCCACTTCACGGGGCCCTTCCACTTCATCGACGCCAAGGACAGCCCCCCGGAGTACTGCGGCGTCGACCTCGAGAGAGACTGCAAAGCGGAGGGCTGCGTCGTGACCGCTCTCGCCAACTACACCGCGCGGTCGCTCGATCCGAAGCTGAACGGATGGGAACGGAACCAGGCCGCGAGGTTCGTCGTGCACTTCATCGGCGACATTCACCAGCCCCTCCACGACGAAAACGTCGCTCGAGGAGGCAACGGCATCCACGTGAAGTGGTACGGCACCGAGTACAACCTCCACCACGTCTGGGACAGCTCCATCGCCGAGAAGTTGATCGGGGGCTACCGCCGGAAGCCGTACGACAACGCGAAGCGTTGGGCGGACGAGCTGGCGACCGAAATCGAGTCGGGCAAGTTCGCGGCGGAAAAGGCTGGCTGGCTCAAGGGTCTCGATTTCGACGACGTGATCGCGACCGGCCTGCAGTGGGCGAGAGAAGGAAACGCCTACGTCTGCACCCACGGTACGTCGATCCCCCGAACGCGGACACCCCACAACCCGCCCTCGCGACGTTGAGACTGACTTAAGCTTGTAGTCTTTCCCGAGGGCCCGCGTGCGATCGCCGGACAGGAGCTCGGCGGTGAGTATTTCGAGAAGGCGGCGCCAGTGATCGAGCTCCAGATTGCTCGCGCGGGAGTGAGGATGGCCGCCTGGTTGGACCTCGTTGCGGCGACCTACCAAGCGAGGGAGAAGGCCGACATGGGCTCGGAAGAATTGTAACATGAGACGCCAAGCAATGTATGTTCCGTCGATTACAATACGCCCTGCCTTCAGTTTCCATAGAAGATCCCCCGTTTCTCCCGCATGGCAAAACGTGTTTTGACGCAGTCCATCCTTGGCTTTTTGGGGGCCGTACTATTTGATTTCATCGTCATCTCCGGGTGACGCTCCTGCTACTCCGGTCGGATGCACCTCATCGTATGGAGATCGGCTTCAAGATCACTTGGATAGGTAGGTTGACAGCTGTCTTGTAGAGAAAGTGGTCAACGGTGGAAAGAGATGCCAAGTTGCGGTCCATAACCGGAAGCCACAGACGGACTCACCTCCGACGTTGCGGAAGAGGAGGATCATGCCCAGCGTGTCATAGTCTTGGCCGAGCACTTCAACGACGGAGCAGAGCGCCTCTGATGACGGCCATGTTTGATTATCATGGAAGAATGTTTCCCTGAGGGGCCAAAGCTACGCCCGGCAAACGTTTCCTGGCCATGGGAAAGTGGCGTGATCTTTTGACGTGCTGCATTGGCTGTGGGGGCGATTTGAAATCGACGGTCGAACGCCTTTCAAGTCTAGCCGTGACGGCGGGGGGTGGAATTTGGGATGATAGGTGACGTCTGACAAGAGAGCGACGATGACAGCCCTTGCCGAGGGTCCGAGTCCAGCAACGAGAACAAAAGACCCAAGGGGATTGGACGGCGATGGAAGCGCATGGCAGGAGGCCGGTCGGGATTGGCACGGCTTCTGGATCCCAACATTGCGACGATGATGGGCGGCCCATGCCCAGGGCCGGGATGAAAGGTCTGCGAGGCGAGGACACGATGTGTAATCTTTAGATGGACCAGTGACCATAGAATGCAGCGGTGGATGGGAAGCGGTCCGCGGTTCTCTGACAGTGATGAGTTTCAACTGGCCGTCCCGAGCTGGGATGACAAGCAGGACGGCGGTCCGGGGTTGGGGGGTGTTGGAGAGCAAATGCCTGCAAGTTGCAACGAATGCGCGAGAAGCGAGGGCGGGTTGGCGACAGGCGACAGACGCAGGCGACGGTACGAGGACGGGCAGAAAGTTGAGGTGAACCTCCATGTTGTGCCTGTTTCACCATCAGCTCTTTTGGCACAGGCTTCAAACTCAGCCTCGTGTCACAGAATGGTGCGCCCCCCTGGCGGATCCCACGTTGAGGCTCGCTACCGTTAGTGTCGTTTGGCAGGGGCTGCCATCCGGACGTGGACGTGGAGTTGCATCGGCCAGAAAACCGGATCCATGGGTCAAGACGACGAGGGACGGGAGTCACTTGAGCAACCAGCCCTTCAATCGATCTCCTGCAGCAATCCGAAGAACCGTCGAGATCCCAAAAAAGGGGGTTAACCTGCTCGTGAGCCGGATGGGACGACGCCGAGAAGGGGGGCGACGAGCAGCGAGCTTGCCGTGATGCCGAGACGTGGACGCTGTTGGTGGGATTCTCTGGTTTCGCGAGACGATCATCTCCATCCTGCCAACCCAAGTAAGATGGAGCTGGCGATGTCGAGTTTGAACTTTTGGAGCCGACGAGCCGTATGCGAGGAGAGGGACGAGGCAGCGAGGCTCTCGCGTTTGGTATGTGTATCTCCGACGGCAGCAACGGCAAAATGACTCTTCGCCAGTAGAGTACGGACCTAGTAATACCTAGCTAGGCCAACGGGTATTGCGGATTGCCATGGTCGGAAATGATTGCCCAGGTGCCCATCCCCGAGAGCCCCAGTAGGCTGTAGCCTAGTGTAGTGTACCGTCTACGACGTCAACGGTGGATGAGCTTAAAGTCGGGGGCCTGTAATAGGAGTCTGTACGCAATTAGCGGATTATGGATCCCCAATTTCCGTAGGGCAATTCCGAGTCTTTCTTTACAGTAATAGGCGAAACTGCCACCCACCCACCAAAACGTCAGCCCGGAATAGGGTGGGCGATCAATAGCATTAGACTCTGGTCGTTTGTGGCTAAAAAAAAAAGAGCCGCGATACTCAAATTTGTCAAAAATGGCAAGTCGTCGAGGCGGCGGCCACGTATTGACACGGCAAAAAGACCAGACGACATGACAATCGAAACCGTCATCTCATGGATAAGGTGTCTTTACCTGGCCGCCCATCCTTCTCGCCTCCGGGGGCCGGCCATGAGGGAAGATCAGATTAACTTTTTCCTCGGACGGTTGGCTCATGCAACTTGCAAGGGGTCTCTCTGGCGGTCCCATGTTGCCCAGTCAGCAGTTTGGCGATAGAATTACTGAGGGTGTTGGGAGAAGAGACGGAAGGAAAGACGAGACGGGGGACAATATGCTGCTTGAGGCAGCAGCAGCAGCAGCAGCAGCAGCAGCAACACTGAGCAGGAGCCCGCCCGGGCAGCTCTTGCCCCGTTGGCCAGGGTTTCCACGCTTCCCCTGCCTGTCCATGGCTTCAAAGGTGGGGCGGGTTTTAGCGGACGGGATGCTAGAGACAACCTTAAAAGCGGTCGAGGAAGGACAAGGGGCGTGGCCATTCCTTTCTGGGACAGAGAGGTGGTCCTGAGTGGGTCTTGGTGGAAGGGGGCCGCTGCAGGTACCAAACTACGAATGCAGGAGTGATCACGATGTTGGTACCTAGGTAGGTACCTAGGCAAGGAATGCACCTACCTGGAAGGGGAAGGGGAGGGAAGAGAAGGTGCGAGATGCTTCCCGTGCTTCCTTCCTGCCTCCTCAGAGGTGGATGGCGAATTGATACTGGAGCCTCCTTATGCTCCTCATGGCTCCCTCCAGCGTCCCGTGACTCCCACATCGGTCTTGGTCTCTTGGGGACTCCCTTGGCTTCCCACCTCGACGCTCCCATGGAACGTTTGGCGGGACGCAAATCACCGCCGACGCTCCAACCACCCCGAAAACCGAGTCCCTGTCCGTCGACCTCCTTTCTCAAACACACAGGCGCAGAAGACCTACCTAGGGAGCGCCGCAGCTTCGCCGTCACATATTCCAAGTGTCCAGGGGCCCGGCGACCATCCGAACTTCCCGAATCAGAGATTAGGTTTGGTTGTTTGAACTCTGATGCCATCACCGGAGAGCGATAATACTCTCTCGCTTCTCCTCGCAGCTCCGCAATCCTGACCAGAGATCTTTGCAAGCGAGCGGATGCTTTTGCTCCTTGGGGATGAGGCGTCTCCTCGGCCCTACAATCGCACCCGTACCGAACGCCCTTCTCGCCAAGCCATACGACGTCGAGGCACACGAAGCACACGAGGCACACGATACCAGAACTGTGGGACGACGGGTCGCGGAGCCCATAGTCGGAAGCTTTTGAGTGGAACGAAATGCGGCGGAGATTTGCAATGGATTGCCAATGATGCCATGCTACCTATGCGTTGCATTGCAAGTCGCAGTCGCAGCTTCGATTCCGGTCCATCTCCCCGCGTGCCGTCTCCCGGACCTTCGCCCGGCGCTTCGCTGTCCATGCAAGCTCGCCGCCCAGCTGGCGGCTGTTATCGTCAGGTGCGGCGAACCGTCGGTCGTACTGACAAAAGATGTCTCACACCGGAGAGTCGCCGTTCAGACGGTCCCGTTGCCAATCATCCCTTTGCCGCTCTGGTCCGGCCAAGCTCGAGACCGCTCTCGTGTCGCAGGTACCTAGGTAGGTACCCGCAAAGTGCCACATAGGAGAGGCGGGAGAACAGAAACAACGCGGCTCAATGATCGCCAGATTGGTAAAACGGCAATCAGAACAACCCATCGCCGACATTGTGAATGGCGTTCAACGGTCGGACTGTGCGCTCTGCGCCTGTGTGTACACCAAACTACCTAGTGCCTACGTCGCCCGCGTGCGTGGCGCCGGCCGCTGGTCAGGGCGTTGGACACAAACCGAGGGGGATCCGGTGTCCGGGAGGTTAATCATGGTCGATCACTCAAGGCTTAGCATGAGCTGCTAAACAAAATCCGCGATTCAGGAACGGCGAGAAGGCCCCCCAGTTGATGAAGCCCAAAAGGAAAGGGAAAGAAAGTTTGGAGTTAACGATGTGTCATTCGTCTCAACGGCGCGTCAACGCCAACCCAAGTGCCTAAAGTAACCGTCAAGCGCCTGAAGGTGACCTGCCGGAGCTGCCAACTGAAGCTTTAACAGTGGAGAGAACAGAGGATTGCACCGGCGGCGTCAGCGCCTTAGCACCTAAAGGGAGGTCGGTGCTCACTGCTCAGCCATTACAAACCACCTAGAGACCTAGGTACCTCCCAAAAATGGACCTGCCCACTCAGACGGCAGGCGGTAGCGAAACCTCAGGTCGTTGACCAAAAGTACCTACCTCGTGCTCCATCTTCTTATGCCCCCGAGGTACCCGTACCCGTACCCGTACCGCGCTTAAACACACGGGGGCAGGTACAAAATGTCGTCCAGTGTCTCGTTTCGCTTCATCGACGCCTCGGGCGAAACGCCATCTGCCTGATGTGCCGGCATCTACGCTCCTCCATTGGTTCGCTAAGCACCGCCGGGGCCATGTGGGGCGTCCATGACCCCATTCTGCGACGAGAGGAGCCGCATCAGACATCGCGACAGCGAGGACGGCAGGCGCTGCACCAGGACGGTTGAACTGCCCCTGCCGCCCTGTTCGACTCAAGTTCTGCTTGCTACCTGCCATCCTGTTGAGTCGGGAACCGTCCGCTATTGACTGCCATCGGCTCGGCAGCGTCTATCCCTGTTTTTTTCTGTCTCCTGTATCCGTACTTTCAATTCTCTCTCCTTTCACCCAAACGGCGCGGTCGCGATGGATGTCCGGCGGCGCAAGTCTGAGAGCGACCTGACGGCGTGAGCCGTCCGCCGCCGTTGCCGCTCTATTCTTTCTCTCTGTATTTTCCTCCGTGTCTCTCTACAGGGCATTCGACCATCTACCAGTTCCCTGTCGGGGCCCAGATAACTGTTCTCGCCGTCGTTTTCGATCACTTCCATTCCCCTGGTCGACCCCCCGCGGAGACGTTCTTCCCTGTCAGTACCTGTCGCAAACAATCCATCTCATCAGTAAGAGCTGGGTAGCTTTTGTGCGTTCGTCGTTCTTCCGCTGACACTCCATCTCTAGTATAGACATGCCTCGAGATAGGTAGCCACCCCGACATGGCGTCCACGCCCCCCGGCTCGTCATCCACTGCGGGTTTGCCAGCCAGTTGCACGGGGATCGGATGCTAAGATTCAAGAAGCGCACCCATGTGCTCACCCCCCCGGTCCGTGGTTTGAGGCTTGCACACTCTGTTGCTCCCTCACCCTCTTCCTACACTATTACTCCGTACTCGACCTCCGCCTCCTCCTGTCAACCCTCGTCAGGCACTGGCACCCGTTCTCCTCCGCCAAACTCGTCCCCTGCGCCGCGTTTTGGACCCGTGGAGACGATTCCTCCTCCCAAGCCCGGCCAAGGGAGGGGTGCCAGTCTCCGTCCCCTCCCTCCCCTCCCCACGTCACCCTGGTCCCCTGGTCCCTTGGCCGTGCCGGCACCAGCCTGCTACCGCAGCCCTGCGCATATAACACTCTATATCTTGGCATTAGGAGACTATTTTGCTGCTGCCCTTCCCTTCTTAACCTGCAGTCATCTCAGCTTCGATCATTCCTTTCGACCCTTCCACCCTTTATTTCCATTCTTCCTGTTGCCTCACGCTGGGAGTGTGTCTTCACATTCATTCATTCATTTCTTTTCATCCGTGCTCCGTATCCAGGTGTCTGTGACCGTTCCTTTCGTCTTCTACTCTTGTTCGCTCTTCGGTCTGGAACCACCCTTTTTCGAACGACAATTTTAGTACTTTATTGGAAGCGACTCGGTCGACAACTCCCTCCGAATCCCCCCCGACAAGAAAACAAACGACAAGATGCAGATCAAAACCCTCGTTGCCGCCCTTGCGGGCGTGGCCGCCGTCGAGGCCTCAGTCACTTTCCTCGACTCGCCTCTCAGCGCCGCCTTGGCGAAGCGCCAGAACCGAGGTGGAAACCGTGGAGGAAACAACAACAACAACAATAACAACAACAACAACAACAACAATGGAGGAAACAATGGCGCCACCTGTTTGCAGCAGAACGCCGTGCAGGATGGTTCCAAGTCGGCCGGTACTCCTGCCGCCCAGCAGGCACAGTCTGCCACGTGAGTATGCGCGTTTCCGAGGCTTTCGAAGCCAAACTGACATGCCCCCCCAGCGACGACGCCAACTTCATCAACTTCTGCTCCGGCTCGACGCTCACCAACGGCGAGCAGAAGACGGGAGGATCCTGCAACGGTATCGTGATGGGCAAGATCCCCTCCAACCAGAGGATGGTTTCCACCGTCATCCAGAACCCCCCTCACAACGGCAACATCGAGGCCAACCAGGACTTCGACGTCGAGCTCAAAATCAACAACCTGGCTGCCGGTTCCTTCACCGATGCTCAGGCCACCTACTATTCGGCTCCTCAGGACCTCAACGGACAAGGCCAGATCATTGGCCACGTCCACGTGACGGTTCAGGATATGGGCAACTCTCTGACGCCCAACCAGCCCCTGGATGCCTCCAAGTTTGTCTTCTTCAAGGGTATCAACGATGCCGGCGATGGAAACGGAAACCTCAAGGCCACCGTCACCGGCGGTCTGCCTGCCGGCAACTACCGTGTCTGCACCATGTCTTCTGCGTCCAACCACCAGCCCGTCCTGATGCCCGTTGCCCAGCGTGGTGCTCAGGATGATTGCAACAAGTTCACTGTTGGCGGAAACGGCAACAACAACAACAACAACAATGGTGGTAACAACAACAACAACAACGGCCAGAACAACAACAACAACAACAACAACGGTCAGAACAACAACAACAACAATGGCCAGAACAACAACAATAACAACAACAACAACAACAACGGCCAGAGTAAGTAGAGCATTTGCCCTCTAGGAGACACGGATACTAATCAAGCTACAGACGGCGGCAACCGAGGAGGTAAGCAGAACGCCGGAAAACGAGGAGGCGGGCGCGCAGCCGCCGGTGCGGGACGAGGTGCAGGTCAAGGTAACGCACAACAAGCAACACCTTAGAACCCCCCTTTCGATTTCGCATCTAGACCAAGTCACGGCATTTTCTTTTCCCCCTCTAACACCCCCTTTCCCTCCTACCTGTGCGCTAACCCCCCACGTCAAGCCCCTTTCCCTCCTCCTGGTGGATTCCCCGGTGGTGGTGGATTCCCTGGCGGTGGTGGATTCCCTGGCGGTGGTGGATTCCCTGGTGGCTTCAACCCTCAGACTGGTGGAGGATTCCCCGGTGGCGGAGGCCAATTCCCTGGATTCGGTAACCCTGGTGCGGCCACAACACAATCCCAGAGCGCAGACCAAGCACAAGGGACACCCGATGCTAACACGTCAGGCCAGGGCGGGGACGCCGCCAGTAATCCCGCGAACCCCTCGGCGACCCCAGCGGCGGGCGGAGGAAACGGTAACGGTAACGGCAACGGAAACGCCAACGCTGGTGGCAGCGGAGGCGCGACGTCGAATGCTATCGGCGGGATCGCGGCCCCGGCGGTCACGGACTCTGGCGATAGCAACCGACCCTTCGCTGTCAACGGCAATACTTTCGTTTCCAAGGCCAACGCCGCGCAGCGTGCCTGCGACATTCAGCGGAACCTTTGTTTCAACGCCATCAATGGTGGACAGGGCAACGGGGCCACGCAGGCCCAATGCGACGCGCAGGTGCAGACGTGCGTCCAGGAGCTCTCATAACCTTGCCCTGTTTGCCTCTCGACGACGCGACGACAACCTCTGAAATTTCGAAGGACAACTGCGACCGCACGGGGACTGGGGACCTACGCCGACAAGCATTTCCTTACGCTCCCTGACGTCACAAAAATGTTCTGATGTTATTTTTCTTGGGTTGTTACTCGACTACGATGGGTACATGGTTACTAGACGAGCTGGCCGGGCGTGGTGGTTTCCTTTTCCTTTTTTTCTCTGACGAAAGAGACCAGCGCTTCGTGCTCCGATACCACAACTCATCCGACGACAAACATTGGCAAAGCCCCTCCCCCTCATATTATTGTTCTAATGTCCCCCTCTCCTAACGTCAATCACCCCCCCACGACGAAACCTCTTTCACGATCCCCCTTTCTGTACATTTAGAGGGAGTTGTCTTTTCCGTTGACAGGATACGCAGCATGGCTTGGAAAGAAATGGAAGACACAATTCCAGTAGAGTGCACATTATTCATGTTGTACTTTTTTCTCAGCATCCTGTTCACTTTCCATTGATTTGAGCGTGACGATGTCTTCCACTCTGTCGAGGTGGTCTAGCAGAGTTTGGCTAGCAGGTTGACAACCTCTACTGACGTGACACCCCCCATCCGGACTTGGGCTGAGCCGAACACCTAACCAAGAATTCTTGGGGTGGCAGGAGTGCATCGAGAGTGGAGAAGGGGGGAGGCAAGGGCCGGTGCCAGGCCCGAAGCTGCGGCGTCTGATCTGCGTCTCTCGACGTTGGGACGTGTCTCGAGGAGGAGTGTGTCGTTCATGCACAGCGAGGACCGGCGGGTGCGTTAGTAATCCGGGCTCTTGCCGGAGGTGATCACTAACAGAGAGGAGGACCAGTAAGTGGTTGCAGCCGGAACCTAAAGATCTTGGCAGGTACATGAAACGGCCTCGTCCTTGGGGGCCCGTGGTGGTTTGTGCACCCCACCCAGCTTCGCTCCCCTGTATGTTAGTTTCAGGGCCCCCCCGTCCGGAGTTAGGACGGAAGAGAGAGGCGGTGCTGCGACGATTCCACTGAGGGATTTCGCGCTGGCTGGCTTATACCACGGATGGGATATGGTCAGGGAAGTGATGTCACGAGCCCGTTATCAATCATGGGTGAGGGAAGGGTGACTGGGGTGCGATGCACCAAGTGGAGAACCGTAATAAGGAGAATTTTCGTTAGTTTCGGGCTGTTTTTGATGCCAGATAAATTGACGCTTAAACCGGTTCCTTATCTCATCCTCCTTCGCATTCTCCCCCCTCTTCCCTGCAAAGAGGCGTGACCCCCTCGATATCCACGCCTAGGTAACGCGCGCGCGAGAAATTTGCTCGCTGGTGCATGTTAGTTTTGGAGCTTATTTCCATGACTCTCTCATCTCTTTCTCCTCAACCTTTCCGCCGTGTTCGTGTTTGCATCTCGGTCTCTTTTTTCCCATATGTGATGCGTTCGTCGCCTGTTCTGCCCTTTCTTGGGGAGGTGGTAAGTGCACGACTACGCAATCTCGGTATTCGGCGATGTTTTCCACGGTTGTGGCCTCCTTCGGTGGCACCCGGTCGGGGTGTTAGGAAAGAGCCGAGTCAAATCCGATGACGAGCTGCGCTTTTCTTTTTTCTTTCGTTACGTACAACCCGTTGCGCGCGTCCCTACAGAGGTTCATGTTCAGACTTCGTGATGAGGAAAAAAGTCGCCGGCTCGGAGGTCCGCCGAACCGGTGGTCCGCCTTCACTTCCCAATCTTGGCATCTGTTGATTCGGGGTCGGCGATGCGCCGCCCTTGGGTAGGGCTGTCATCGATCCGCTGCGAGATTGGCTTTTTCGTTGGGCGAGGCTTGGCTTCCTTGGGTGTTCGTTCGGAAAGTTCCTGGGCGAGTCAGTCAGGATACGGCGGTTTTGGGCGGAGGTGAGGCGGATGTGAGTAAGTTTTCGCGCGTCTGTGAAGATGGTCTTGATGACTTCTTCATCGTGGACAGGCTCTCTTTTCGGCTGGTTTGGTATCCGCCTTCCGGCGTCGTGTTATTCTTGAGACTTGTCCGGGTCCGAGGGAGGATTTTCAGCCCGCCGGCCTGGTGGCCTGTCACATCGTACCTCGCGGTGCGATTGAAACCAAGGGAAAAGGCTTGGTCAACGGCACCTGTTGAGGAGCGTGGTCACGTGGTTACGTGACCCCCTAGGCCTCCTAGGCCTCCTCGAGTCTCCAGGCTCCTGCCAGCAACTTCTTCCTCACACATCACCACTTTCAGCACCTCAATACATTCAGGGCTTCGTCCCCCAACAGCACCAGTCCCAACTGTTCGAGGTTGCGTCTTTCTCAAGTCTGTCCCTTTATGTGTCTTCTTCCGCCTATCGCAACTCGTCTCCAAGGATTAGGGGACGATGGGTCGAGGGTCTGCTTCGTATCCGGGTTGCGACGGTGGCTGGATCAGCCGCAGCCGGTGGTCGCGAGGAGTCTTGCCCCGACATCCTACCTGCATCCACGGGAGTTCCTGTGTTACAATTTTTCCATGGCTACAAGTTGTGGCTGGCTGTAGCAGAGTTGCAAACGCTTCGCGCGGTGGCTTTTGGGTTCCGGCAAGTGCACGATGAACGCATCCGTGTAAGGGATATGGAAGGCCCGGACATTGAGGTCGATAGCAGTTTCATCCATATCGTAAACCTATCCAGGGACGGTATTGGTTGACGAACCTCACTCGGAGTGCCAAGGGTGAAGACCGGCTTGGACAGCCACTTCGTGCCGCTAGGTGCGATGTGTTCGTCGAGGTCAGCGTCGAGCCGTTACCTCATCGGCGAGCACCGGCGAACACAGGTGTCTTCGCAATGGGGGGGGGGGGGGGGGGGGGGGACGAGATTATCGTCATCCGGGTATTGTTGCTGTCTCAACGAGACAATTCAATGTCTCTTTTAAAACGGCCATCTTCCGTGCATTTCATGGTGTTCTCCGTCTTCTCGGTCTTTCCTTTGAGCTCCTCGCTTCCAATGCTCCTCTTCGATGTCAGTATCACTAGGAAAGATTTCCCGAAGCGTTTGTTGAGACGAACGTTGCTGTCGCCAACCGCTGTCTTCTTCTCGCCAGAGTTGGCAGCACTGACCTCTGAGTCTCTGACCTGCAAAGGAAGACTCCCGAGGTTGTCGTCTTCCAGCATCGTAGGAGGCCTAGGGGACGGGGGAGGCGTGACCCGAGCCCCTCTACACCTGGTCTTCCCTTCCGAAGAAGGGGCGCTAGGTACATCGCTCTTGAAGTTCTGTTGGGAATCGGCAGTGTCTGTTTATTACTGCTTCTATTCATATCATATCAAACCGCGGGGGAAGGAGCTGGGCTGGCTCACAACTGGGAAACTTGAACTGCCTCGCAAGGCAACCTCGATGCTTGTTTCCCTGTTTTTCCACCAATCTCTATTGCCTAAGCCACTCTGCACCACGCCACTTGGACGACCTAGGTAGTTTCCCGGGACACTATTCATTGAGTAAATCTACCTACTCTATTCACGCGTGTTGAGGAGGGGAACACGTGACCCCAGCAGGCCTCTTAGGCCTCCAGCGTCCTCTGTCTCCAAGCTCCTGCCAGCATCTTCTCCATCTGACACCACCAGCTTCAGAGTCGTCACATCCAGCACCCTCAATACAGGGCTTCATGCTCCTCATCAGAGGTAGATGTGGAGAAAACTCAACGACCGACAGACGCCTTACCGCTTTTCTTAGGTTTCTCCTCTCAGTTTTTATTTTGATACCATCCCATGAAAGGGAAGTAGGTAAGTAAAACTAAGAATCGCAGTAGCCATAGGGAAAGTCCTGTCTCCAACAAGTTTGACGTTGCCGAGAATTCCAACAAGACTTGTCAAGACAAGTCGTGTGTCGCCGGTGATGGTGGTTCCCATGGTAGGTCGCTGGGTCGAGCTTGGCAACCCACTCCTTCCCCGTACCCGACCAGTGCAGTCGAACTCTCGGTTTGTTCTCTTCAGTGTTCTCCCTTCCGAGGATTTTGCAGCGATCGAATCTCGAGATGGTTATGCTGTCCGACCGGACTCCCCATCGGTAAAGCGAGTCACAGTGGCGGCAGACAAGCTCGTGCAGGAAATCCGTCACCGGCTCTTTTCTGGCTTTCTCCAGCGCCATGAACCTGCCCACCGCCTCCGGACGATCTCGTGCACGGCACGCGCAGCAAGAATGCTTCCTGCAGTAGCGACCGTGCAGGTAGCAGTCGCGGGTGTCGTCGGGCGTCGGGTCCCGGAAGCAGACGCAGCGGTCCCACCCGAACGGATCCATGAGCTTCCAGTCGCGGAACGTCAGGTGCGGGCAGAGAAACTGGTTCCCGAAGCGCGACTCCAGGTCCTCGAGGCCGCGCCGGATGAGGTCCTTCGTGACGATTTGGCCCTCGGCCAGGCGGCACACCTCCATTGTCCAGTCTACCATAAGTACCGGGCGATACTTTGTCTCCCACGCAACGGGGCCGGCGCATCTCTCCCCCCGGTCGGCTCGGAAGAGCAGCTTGCATTCCCCGCAGGGGGGAGGCGCTCCGTTCGGGATCGGCAAATCGAAAGTGTCGCCAACGGCAACTTGGCGATGGGGGCATAAGTCCATCTTGCCCTCCCAGAGGATGCACACCATCTCGTGGCGCATCTTGGCAAGCTGCGTCTCCGAGAAAAACGGCCTGGTGTGCTTTGAGGCGCACTTCAGGCAGGTAAGCTTTGCGCCACGGTCCAGGATGTCGTCCCCGGGACATTGCAGCGAAGGGTCTGCCGCCGCCGGGTGCGCGTCCTGGCAAGACTGGCAGAAGAAGTCCCTCCTGACGAGCCTCGCGATCTCTGACTTCTGCGCGGGGGAGAGCAGGCGGGTGTTGAGCTCCACCATGGGCCGGAAACCGCCTTCGTCGTCCAGCTCGAGCGACGTTCTCGGAAGTCGGTGCCGCCGGTGCATGTCCGAGAACGCGCCGTGCGCGAAGGCTTCTGCGAACAACGTGCAGCTCTGCCGCGCGACGTACATGTCGACGGGGTCTAGATGGGTCATGATCTCCAGGAGCAGCTCGTCGGCCAGCTTATACAGCCGGCTACTTTTCCGATTTTCGTCGCGTCGTCGTTTGAAGTCCGAAGGGGAGCGGCCGGTGCGGTGGGGGTTGCTTTTCGCCAACAATGTCTTATGGTACAATTCGAGGGCGTTGCGGCGTATTCGGTCGATGGCACGTGAAACGGATAGCAAGGGAGCTGGTAGAGAAGAGTTGCCATCTGGTTCTTCCAACTCTTCTCTACCAGCTTCCTCGCTATTCGTTTCACTTGCCATCAAGGCATAGTAATCCGCCATTGGTGTAGTTGATGTCAAGGGAGGTTGGGCGATATAAGCCGATGATTCTGTGGTTGTTTGTTCTTTGGTGACGAAAAGAGAAGGTCGAGCGATTTGGTCATTAATACAAAAGTCCCAGAATAATATATACCATAATTTCTACTGAATTCATCAAGGTTGAACGCGATGATAGAAGGCGTGACTGTGGCTGAAGTTGACTTTTCGTTGACGACCTTGATGGCAGGTGTTTGGGCTGGCCACGCCCTCTGGCGACGACTCCAACCCAATGTTCAGGACCAAGAGTGGGAAGAAATTGTCAGACAAATCTACGGTCTCATATTGAATACGGCTGCAAATGACCGTAGAGACCTTGCGAGTGCTGTTGGCGGCCGTCGCGGCGTCCGCCATCAGACAGCTCCTTAGCACGGAGGACCCAGCTGCCTTTACTCAGGTTATGATGGCTTTGCCCGACTGACAACGCAATGGTGACCCAAATCCGAGCTAGTTTGGGTTCTTCGGTGAACCGAAAGTCTCCGCTCACATGTCCAGGCATGCGTTCTCGATCATGAGCCTCAAATTGATGCCCCGGGCCCAGACCCGCCGGCGGTCAAAGGAATGTCCGGAACGTCGGAGTGGGGCTGGTCCGCCCCGGCTTCGGCTCGGCTAAGACGATGCGAAGGCCCCTTCGTCTCAATAGAACCCGTATTCCCTCCTTCTCAGCGTGCGATCTTCCTCTCAAACCGTTGTTTCTTTTGGACATCGATTCCGTACACCAGTCTCCAAGATGCCCATCCACCACAAAGGTTCGACCCCAGCCACTTACCCCCAGCCAGCTCAATCCTCAACCACTAACTTCCCAAAACCCAGTGCTCTTCAAACTCAAGCCCGGCGTCTCGCAGGACCAGATCGCCGAGATGCGCGCCGCCGGCGACGCCATGGTCGGGCGCGGTCCCGGGGCTCAGGTCGTTCGACCTCGGCCCGCCGCTCGCGAGCACGGCGCACCGCGCGCGCGGGTTCGACATGGCGCTGGTGGCGGTCCTGGACACGGAGGAGCAGGTGCTGGGCTACGCCGGGCACCCTGCTCACCAGAAGTGCGTGCTGCAAGCTTTCTCGGGATTGTGTATGTGTGGATGCAGAGAGGCTGACGTTCTGGGTGGATTTAGGCTTCATGGGCTGAGGGAGGCTGTTTGCACGGAGACTTTGGCGTATGACTTGGTTGTGTCGTGAGTGTTGTCTGCGCTGTAATACAGGGCGGCGCGGGGTAGTCGGACTTGCTCCGTTGGAGGGGCTCCGGTCGTCACTGGGAGGATTGCTTCATAGACTGCGCTGGGAAGGATGTCTCGATCTCATATTCTCATGGCTTTGAGTATTCTGTGCTTCTGTTCAATTGAGATCGTCTTCACCATGCTCATTCTCCATCCTCGAGCGAGCCTGAATGCCAGTTACCGGGGGGCAGCATTATCTTAGTTGGCCTCCGCAACCTGGGTGAGCACCCATCTTTCACTCACTCTGGGCAGCCATCAATGACGAAAGGTCTCCTGCTCAGGCTTGGATCGGACTTGGCCATCTATTCTGCCTCGAACTCACTCACTCCAGCGCCTTTAATATGACCAGGCTAAGAGGGAGAGATAGATATTGCCGTGAGGCGTACTCAAGTGACCTGAGCCCCTCTGCACTGCCCTGAAAACCGACAGGGGGTTTCACACAGCCAACCCTCTGAAGCGGCGATTCTTCAGTGAGACAGACAAGCGCTGACACTCAAACGCCAATCACAACCGCAACATGAGGGGGCCAAGTCTCTCATATTTCCAGTTGGATGAAAGCGTTCGTCGTGGCTTATGTGATGCGGCGAAAATGACACACCGAAAAACATCCTGAAAGGGCAGAGGAACGTGATCGAGAGACCATCTTAAGAACCCACTCACTCGCCTATCCCACTTGCGAACCCCGATCTCAGCAACACCAAGAAAAACAAACCCACGATGCTCAAAACAACATCAATAGAGCCCCCCTTCGCCGAGCAAGACCAGCTCTGCACCGACCTAGATGGCCCCACCAACCCCGCCGCCCGCCCCGTGGGCCGGCGCGGGCCCCGCCTCCCGGGCTACCCCCGCGTCTCCCTCGCCCGCGACGCAGACGTCCTCGCATTCCTCGAGGCGGAGCACTGCTCCCCGGACCTCGACCGCGCCGCCCCGCGGCTGTGGTGGCTGTCCACCCAGGACAGCGGCAACATCTCCCCCTTGCACCGGCAGCGCGTCAAGGGCCGCGACGTCGTCGTCACGGAGGAGGCGCGGCTGCACCTCGTCTGGCTCCGGGATAGGATCTTCGTGAAGCCGCTGTCGGGGTATCTCGCCTCGCACGTCTTTTGGCGGCGGTACCTGTCCGGCGGCGGCGACAGCGGCGGTGATGTGACGGATCCCGAGCGCCGCGACCGGGTCCGCAGGGCGGCGCTGGGGTTCCTTAGGACGTATATGCACCTCATCCGCTACGAGTCGGACTTTCACATCGCGCAGGATCTGCGCCTGGTGCCGCAGGCCTGGACGTGGGAGGCCTTCGCCGACTTCACGGAGGCGCTGGCGAGGGTGTCCGACGGGGAGGTGTCTGCGCGGTACGCGTACGGCGAGCTGCGGCTGGCGAGGCTCAACCTGTACGCGCCGCTGCTCCTGGGGAGGGCGAGGTTCCAGCGGGTCGAGCACCACCGCGACGCGGCGGCGTACGTGGCGCGGTTCTACGGGCCGATCTTGTTCGTTATCGGCGTCGCGTCCGTGGTGCTGAGCGGGTTGCAGGTTGCTGTTGCAGTGGAGGGGGCTGTCGCGCTGCAGGCGGCGGCGCTGTGGTTCAGCGTGCTGGTGATGCTGGGGTCTTGCGTCGTGGTGGCGGTGCTTGTGGCGATGGTCGCGTGGAAGGTTGGGATGGAGTGGAAGTATGCTCTGCGGAATCACGAGAGGAGGCCCGAGGAGGGGCGGCCGCGGGCTGGGGCGAGCAAGACGTAGCACATTCAAGTTCGTTGCTGTTAATTGTGACTTGAGTTTCCGTTTGATATAGATGGTTAAATGGATTCTACATCTTTAGAATAGTTGCATGTAAGGAAATCGCTCCAACCCCAAAGTTCGGTGAGCTTCCACAGATGAGTAAACCTCTTCCTGAATCGAACATCGTTTGCTCCTCCTCTTCAACTCCACATCGTCTACGAGACGGCTCAGGAAACTTGCAAGTCAAGACCCTCACGCACGGCCCGTCGGCCTTCCTCCCCTGCGTCCACCTCGCCTGCCTCCTCCGAACCCACCGGCAGGCCTCGTCCGGTTCTGACCGGCGCCAGGAGCCGCGCCACCAGGAACCGCGCCGCTAGGGGCCGCGGGTGCGGCGGTGGAGGGAACAGCATTGTCTGGGGCAGGACTGGAGGCGGCGGCATTGTCGGGAGCGGCACTGGAGGTGGGGGTCGCTTCGGAGGCAATACTGGGAGCAGCAGCACCGCCGGCGCCGTTGTTACCACCATTGTTGCCTCCGTTGCTGCCTCCGTTGTTGCCTCCGTTGTTGCCTCCGTTGTTGCCTCCGTTGTTGCCTCCGTTGTTGCCTCCGTTGTTGCCTCCGTTGTTGCCTCCGTTGTTGCCTCCGTTGTTGCCTCCGTTGTTGCCTCCGTTGTTGCCTCCGTTGTTGCCTCCGTTGTTACCAGCGTTACCGCCGTTGTTGCCAGCGTTGCCGCCGCCGTTGTTGTTGCCTCCGTTGCCGGCATTGCCTCCATTACCAGCTTTGCCGCCGTTACCAGCATTGCCCCCGTTGCCTCCGTTTCCGCCAGCCTCGCCGCCCTCAGTGACCTCAAACTTGGTACAGTCGTCCTGGGCGCCGCGCTGAGCGACGGGCATGTTGACGGGCTGGTGGTTCTGCGCGGCGTTCATGGTGCACACGCGGTACACGCCGGCGGGCAGCCCGCCGGTGACGACGGCCTGCAGCAGGCCCCGGCCGTTGCCGGCGTCGTCGATGCCCTTGAAGAAGGCAAAGCGGGACGGGTCGGGCGGAGTGTTGGAGTCGAGGGAGCCGATGTCCTGGATGGTGACGTGGCAGTGGCCGATGATCTTGCCGCTGCCATCGAGGTCCTGCGGGGCCGTGTAGTAGTTGGTCGTGGGGTTGACGAAGTTGCCCGCGGCGAGGCCGACCGTCTGCACCGAGACGTTGAAGGTGGTGCCGGCGGCGAGCTTCTGGCCGGGCTTGGGGTTGGTGATCATGGCGGACACCATGTTCGCGGTGGAGGGGAGGCGGCCCATGGGGATGCCGTTGCAGGAGCCGGCGGTGATCTGCTTGCCGTTGGTGATGGTCTGGCCCTGGCAGAAGTTGATGAAGTTGTCCGGGTCGCTTGGGGGTGTGTTAGCCGGCCCCTTTCTGAAGAGGGTTGGAAGCTGGGTTGACTTACACTGCCGACTCGGCCTGGCCCGCCTTGATGCCCTCGGTGCCGGGCTCCTGGCCCGTCTTGTCGCTTGCGCTCTGGATGAGGTTGGTGTTCAGGCACTTGGCCGAGTTCTGCTGACGCGAGAGGAGGACCGAGTTGAACTCGTCGGCGGGCGATGCGGCGCCCCCCTTCACGGCAGCGGCCGCGAGGAGGGTGGCCAAGAGAGTCGAGTAAATCATGATGAAGAAGCTGGTACAGTCGTGCTAAGTATTAACAATAAGAAGTTTCGAACGAAGTTGCTGCAAACCAGTGCGCGATATCGGAAAGTTTGGGGGGTAAAGAAAGGAATGAATGGAAGCGAACGAAAGAGTGAACTGGAGTGGGAGAAGCGAGCGATCGTGGCAGTCGACATGGGAAGACTTGGCAGCGCCTTTATAGATGACGACTTGAGAAGGGGTCGACATCTAGGCTTCCAGCTGACGGGCGACTCCCGCTCGTCGCACCTTCGTCCTGATACTGGTGGCTGTCGACCCGATCACGGACCCCGTCACCCGCCTGTCATTTGTCGTTGGCGGGAGGCGAAGGCAAGCCCTCAATCCGCCATCCTTGGTAGGGCAGTGGTGTAGTGCTGGCGCTGGCACTGGCGCTGCCATCTGATGTCGCGGCTAACTCTGCCGGCGGGCGGTGCGCGTTCAGGGTTGGGACGAGACGCGCGAGGGGAAATTGATTCCATCTGAAGTGTGTGACGATGCCGAAAGAGGAAATCGTGATCTCCTCATCTTGCGGGGTCGCCAAGGACGGGGGAGGATGCAATGGGGGAATTGAGAGAAGAAAAAAAGGGAAAAAAGCAGGGGTTGCGGATGACGGCTGGTATGAGTTTCGGTAGTGGTGGCGCCCTGATCCGAAACCTTGACGCGACCCCTGGGTCGATCACGTCGCAGGATTCCGTACTCCTGGGTTTTGTCGCGCTGTTCTTCGCATATACGGAGGGCATTCACTTGCCGCGACACCCGATCTTGTGTTTCGCCAAAAGCTGATCGCTCATCACCCCTTTCGAGGTTCCCCCGAGCGAAAGTTGAGTAATATTGGGAAGCTGGACTTTCTTGATGATCAGGGATGGCGCCGTCTGGTTTTGGGTGTGGCTGCAGCCACGCCAGCCGCAAGCCTAGACCTCCGGGCCGTGTGGCCGTGTCTTTTCGGAGATGTGGGGCCGCATGTGGAAACCCAAAGACCGATTTTTGCGGCGAAGTCCGGCGTATCTCTCGGACCCTTTGGACTTCAACGCGTTGTTGCAAGAATGATCCAACTTCTTTGAATCATATTCTTCGAAATTCCACTGCAACAAGGCGACTTGGTGAAAGGTGAAAGGTGCCTGCCTCCAAGGTGCACTTTTTTGCTGGCGAGTTGCTGGGCCGATGTCAATGCCTGGCGCCAGGCAACTGAGGGACTGAGAAGTAAACAGCACAGGTCTTCAGGCTTATTGAGAACTTTCCAATGAGAAGCGCTTCTGAAAAGACCGCTGGTAAGGCCCACCAGTGATTATAACCCTCGTCCACGATGTCATGTGGTTGGCCAGGCGGGAACTGCCAGCCTTGACCACCCGTAACGGACACAACCTCTTCTGGACCCGGGTCCTGGTCTTCAAATCCCCATGGCCGGCTATTTGTTTCTGTTTATGTTTTTCTCATCCTCCTGGTTCTTTCCTGATCCTTCTTCCCAGTCACATCTTCCCCCTCCTTGCCTCGACCCCTCCTAGGCCATCCCCTCCCTTCAACCTCGTTTTGTTTTATCAACGCATCGACATCCCATCAAGACTTGCTGAATATCCATCCTGATCATCATCATACCAGCTGCAGAAGATGCCCGAGAACTGGCTTTCCGCAGCCGCCGTGGCAGCGGTCCCCGAGGACCACCGCTGGTGCATCCGTTGCCTGGGATGGTACGTCGGCAGGAACAAGACCACCCACGGAGTCATTTGCACCGATCCGGACTTCAGATGCGATCATGATAAGCCCGGTACGTGGAAGAAACTCTCTTCTCGTCCCGCGAGACGCTGGAAATGATGGCTGACCTTCAACCAAGTCGAAGCCGGCGAGGCCGTCCGTTGCGCCCGCTGCCGAAGCTCTACCGCTCGCCACCCGTGCCTGATGGTGACTATGACACCTCCCCACAGCTCGTATCAAGTACCATGACTGACCGATCTAAAGATCATTGACTCCCACTGGAACCTCGCTAGAGAGATCATTGCCCGCCGCCGAACCATGATAGAGTTCGAGAAGGTTAACCCGAACGGAGGAATTACCGCAGCCGTAAGTCACCAGCCTCGAGTATCGCCTAGGACCATCAGCTTACGATCCCTTCTCTTCAAGGACCGCACTGCTCTGAATGACAGATACAATGAGGTCTACAAAGCCACCCAGAAGCACTACAAGCTTCTGGAAGAGACGAAGAAGGCAGGCACCGAGAGCGTGGGCAGCAATGAGCCGTTCGAGAACCAGGAGTATACGGACCTGGGCCGCCCCAAACGCAAGGCTGCGAAGGACCATCACTGGGACTGGTCGCTCAACCTCGACGACGACGAGGATTATCAGCCGGGCCCGGCACACGAGAGCGGCAAGCGGAAGAAAACGCAAGCTGAGGACATCAACAAGACCAACGACGACCTCCCAAACCCGTTTGAACCCAAAGAGTTCCCGGCCTATAGCCAGCAATCCGCCCCGTTCCCTCAGCCTGGCCCCTCCCACTGTATGACTCCCGTTCCCGTTCCCCTCCCCGTTCCCGTTCCCAACGTCGGCTTCACTGCGGTCAACCAGAATGGCACCCTGCCCAGCCAGAATATGCCGTTTCCCACCAACACCTTCGCTGCGGTCAACCAGGAGCGCGTCGGCCCCTCGGCCGCGACCAGCGCTTCGTCCGTCCCCGGAAAGCAGACGTCGTCTCGCTTCATGGAATACTACAACAGCATGTTCCCCCAGTTCGCGGTTGGCGGTCTGGGACAAAACAACGCCAACGACTCCGAGATCGACGACTTGTTGGATTCGGTCCTCGAGCAGCCCCCCAACGGTGGCGATAAAGTCAACGGCCAAAACGTTCCTTCTGCCACTCCGGCTCCGCGCGGACGTTGTGGTCTAGGTCGAGGTGGTGGCGTTTACACGCTGCCCAAGTCGGGTCTCCCCAAGTCGGGTCTCGAGACTCAGAACGAGGCGCAAGGTTCCTTCGTCGCTCCCGTCGCCGACATGGGCCGAGACCGAACCCCCCGTCGCAATACCGCGGTTGCTCCCGTTGCCGAGATGGGCAGAGTCAACACTCCCGTTCGCAACACGGCCTTTCCCGACGTCTTCGCGACCCCCGCAATCCCCGCGACTCCACGTCCCGCCGTCCCCGCCCTTGCGGCCGGAGTTTTGACCAACATCACGAAGCTCGCCGAGGAGGTCGCAAGACAGACTGCGGCCCGCGAGGATGCTGTTCGCCAGCTGGGCGAGGCGGTGTTCGAAGCGATCGCGACCCGAGGACCTGGTGGCGTTCGCCTTCAGGACAGTGAGGTTGTCGACATGCTTCAGTTACTCCGACAGGCCAACCAGCAGTAGGGAGATGGAAATCGATCTCGACGGGACGGGTGACACATTTGGGGTTGATGGAGAGAATTGGGCTTGTTGAGCTCTGGGGTTTTGGCTGTACACCCCCGGAGAAGCGCTAGCAGGTTCAGGGGCCCATTGTTACTACGCACTACTAAGTGATATGGCGATGGTAACAGATGGCCCCTGCGGTGCTCATACCACAGATGATAGTGATTAGATAATACACTGTATGGATAGGTATTCCTCGTGCTTTCCAGTGGTTGTAGTGTTATAGGTACCCTAGGAGCACCTGTAATGGTACCTGCTATGTACCCGGAAGAGGTGCCCGTAGAGGAGGCAGGCACAGCGGTTGCCTTCACGATACAATGGTTCTATGCACCTAAGTACTGTGAATGTCTTGATTCTCTGCTGTTACGCAAAATTCGAAAGCTGAAGAAGACCTACATACAGCTTGCATCAGAAATCTGGATGAAATTCCAAGGAAATTGAGGACCGGGACTTTCCCAGGGAGGGCACGCCACGAGCGCCGCCACAGAATCCCCCTCCATCAATCACATGCGGGAACTTGTCTCACCCCCCAGCCACGGTCGACGTCATAGAGCCATCACTAGCTGCCACGCCAGGGAGCTCTAGCTCCGGTAGCTCACCTGAGGCAGGAGCTACGCAACTGTCGGATCACGATCGTCAGGTTCGAATAAAAGCTGGCCGCCGGCCTTGGCTCGCTCTGCGCCCCGACAGCTTTCGTCCCAGCTTTCCCCGCGTTTTCTCAACAACAAAGCCAGCCACATCGCGAACCATACCGCATCGCATCCTACCACACAGCCAGACAGACACATCACAGCCATGGCCGACGAGCAAACTGTCGCCGAGGGACGGGCCTCTGACTCCGGTAACAGAAACAGAGTCGCCAACTCGGTGCAGGCCAGAGCGCAGGAGGTCCTGTACGTTCCACTTGCGACACCTTTTCAGTAGCTCACCGGCATGGACTGACCATCGTGCAACAGGCAAGAAGATTACGACAAAGCGAGAGGCCTCGTCGCCGACGCCGCCAAGAGCAAGTCGTACCTGTATCCCATCAAGGGCATCGTCTACTTTGCGACCCACAAGGCTCTATGGAAGCCCCTGCTCTCCCGCATCGGCGCCTACGCCCTCCTGTCCGCCGGTGTCGTGACTGGCATGTTCGTCTTCACCTACGTGCCGCAGTTCGCCATACTCGTCTTCGTCAACGGGCCTCTGGCCGTATTCACGACCGTCCTTCTGATCCTGAACGAGAGCTCCACCATCATCAACTTCGTCTCGCGGTCCTACCTGCTCCAGGAGGCACTGCTGGACACTTTCGATGGTACCCTGCTCTCCAAGGGTGAGGATGGCATCGTGAAGGAGGGCAGACAGGTGGGCCCGGGCTCGGACCCAATGCAGAAACTGGGCAAGATCCTCAAGAACCCCTTCGAGAGATTCGGCCCCAAGGCTCTCGTGCGTTATCTTGTCTACCTGCCGTTGAACTTCATTCCCATCGTGGGAACTGCCATCTTCATTCTCCTCCAAGGTACCTAGACCAGCAACAAGCCCCCGCGCCCACTCCAACTAACAGTTTCGCAGCCCGGAGCCGAGGTCAAGGCGTTCACGGACGCGTGAGTATCCTCCCGTCGATGAAGCGACTGCTGTCTGACTTTGCTATCTAGTACTTCCAACTCAAGGACTGGTCGTCCTCCCGAAGATCCGACTGGCTCAAGAGGCACACCGGACCTTACACAGCGTACGTTTGGCTCGCTCCGTGCACTTTGGACAGACACCCGACTTACTCGACCCAGGTTCGGCCTCGTTGCCACAGTTCTCGAGATGATTCCTTTCGTCGGCATTTTCTTCACCTTCACCAACACTGGTAAGTTTTCTAAGCTTCTCTTGGCACCTCAACTACTGACAATTGCTCTAGTCGGCGCAGCTCTGTGGGCTGCCGATATCGAAGCTAAGAACACGTCCATGACCGACGGCACGGCACCGACCCTTCGCGAGACGGCAAAGAAGGCCGAGTAGACGAGGACACACAGTTTTGCGGAGCCGTGCTTGGCGTCTGCGGCACACGGAACCCCTCTTCTAGTCGGGTACTGGTGTCACGGCATGTTGACAGCCATGCATCTCGTACAACTTGATTGAAGGCTTGCTCCGCGGATCTTTCGCGGCGGAAGCGCACGAGAATGATACGTGGTGAATGAATACCACGTTGTCGGGAAGTGATTCGGCGGTGGCGTTTCCCGATGGTTCACTTTCAGAGCGCATGGAAGATTGGAGGGGACTGCATACGACGCCAAGTAATTTCTTAATGAAACCTACAGAAGACAGGCATTAATGAAACCAGTTCAGATACCAAATACCTCTGGCGTACAGTGTCTCGGCGTCGACTCGCGTGTAGTCCAGCTGAGTAGTTTCTCGTGATTGATGGAGAGAGTTGCCTCTTGTTTCCCAAGTGTCATGAAAAGGATTCGAGGTGTCTATCCCAGCCCGGAGCGAGCAAACTTGAGGTTATGCCGAGTCTCTTGACAGCTGTTCTGACCCCGACGACGTAGGACAAGACATCGCGAGCCCCCGCACAGAACATCTCAGATGCGTGTGCCACATTCTTCAGGAACAGGCAATCTTGTTTCGAAGCACACGGTTGCGTACATACAGCGCGATACTCGGCCGAGAGCCGACATCCAGGCTGTCCTCCCGATTCGGTATGCTCGTATGAGACATGGCCCGGAGGGGCAAACCCCTGACGTGCCCGCTTGGGTGACGAGCCATGAGCACCCTCCAGCTCTATTGGCCTGTTGCGTTATCAATCTGCTGTCGCAAGTGCGACTCCACGGTATATGAAGCCGTTTTGTGAGTGTTATCATATCACGCTGTGCGTGGTGACTTCACGATGCGTTCAACCCGAACAGGACGGCGTCCAGGGGACACCGACACCTCGACATCCCGCCCATGTCACGGTCTCAGCACGTAATGCCGCATTGGCAGGCGATATCCGAACAGAGGTTCCTCCGAGCAAACGGCCTTTCGATTTTGGTGATGTTGCCTCCCTTTGCTATGAACCCGTTAGGCCCGAACCACGGTGGTGATCTGCGGTATCTCAAGCGAGAGGCCATGCCGGAACGACCTGAGATCCCGCGCCGAGTGTGCTGGAACGAGTCACGACAACGGTCAACCGAGCCATCCCCCCCGTTTCGTTGACGACGGCCTTCTGCCAATGCGCATCTGGTCGTGGATCATCGGCAACATCAGCGGAAGCAGATCCGGCAAACATGGCTCAGTGCTGCATCACCTTTCTTGCCCTCTATCGGAGCACCTTGATGTTGCCTACCCGGTACCCACCTGCCTGAGGTACTCCTTCCATGCAGTCGAAAAGCCATTGCACCTGCCTCGTCTTCTCCAGGTGCGTGTATCGGATAGAAGGCAGGTGCATTCAGGGTGCAAGACCCGTCAAGCACGTGTCAGAGACGGGAGGAAGGAGCTCGCGATGGTGGTTACAGTACCTGATACCTGCAGTACGCGACCAAGACGCGAAAGTTTGGTGGTGACGAAGGTACCGTGACCTTTCAGGAAGTCGAGACCCCCTCCAAGGCAGGAGGTAGGTATATCTGCTCTTGCCCTCTTTCCCTTCACAACCGAAACGGCGTCCTCTCCCAACTCCCCTCCTCCCTCCCACTTCCGTCCTTCTTTTCTCTTTCCTCTTCACTCTCCTCCCACCAAGTCAGCTCGGCGTCGACAGGCCATCACTCGTT
Source organism: Colletotrichum musae (assembly GCA_027406025.1). Lineage (NCBI taxonomy): Eukaryota > Fungi > Ascomycota > Sordariomycetes > Glomerellales > Glomerellaceae > Colletotrichum > Colletotrichum musae. The sequence continues at coordinate 987,729 of JANVYC010000002.1, read as the reverse complement.
GTTCCCTTCAAGCGGAGGCTTACATTCGTTTTGCGAGCATTGCCAGATCGACTTACACGCCAAGGTTAGTCTCCTCCTACCTGCTTCATCCGTATGTGCTGGGGCGTTCTTGACTAAGATCTCCATCCTTGTGCGAAGCCTTCTCATCATGAGGGTCTCGACTCTCGCAGCCGGCCTTGCGTCGGTTGCTGCCCTGCTTTCCATCTCGGTCGGCGCCGCAGCAGCCAACGTCGCGGGCCATGACCGACAGGACAAGCCTCATGCGCCTGCTCTCGAGGTCAAGCACCAGGCCCGAAGCCCTCAGGACCCCAACGTGTTCGTCAGCTACGATTATGGATACTCTTATCCCCCTCCGCCGCCTGCCACTACTTACGGAGACACGGAGTCGACCTCCACCACTGGTGATGGTTCGTGCCCCAACCTTGGGATTCTCGTCTCGGTTCAGACACCTTACTGATACTGTGCAGTCTACCCCACTGGAGCCAGTTCGAGCATCACCAGCACCTCGGACTCGGCGTCTGCTACTGCTACTGCCTCTTCTGATGCGAGTGCCACTCTTTCTGATCCTGCCACTACCTACCCGCCTACCTCGGACACCGAGAGTTCTTCCACCTCGACTGGCCTGTCTGGTAACTGGTCGTCTCCGACTACCAGCTCGTCCACCGCAGTTACTACCGGAACTTCGCCGTCGTCCGTGTCTGAGAGTACTCTTTGGCCTACCGTAACCAGTACGTCTGCGACAGATGCCTCAATCACAGGCTCAGTCCTTCTGAGTAGTGGCATCTCAACGGGCAATGCCTCCGCTACACCGTCTTCCCTGGTGTCTGGGTCCTCGTCCACAAGTTCCCTCCCGACTACCGGGACCTGGATGACAAACAGCTCAGCGGTCCCGACGAGCTCCGTTACCTCCAGTGATCCTGTTTCGAGCGGTGAGACTGGTACCGGCACCACGGTAACCTCCACATCCTCATTCTGGACGCTCACTTCCAGTTCCAATGTCACGTTCACGAGTCACACTGGTGGCGTTCCTTCAAGTGTTGGCTCCACAACGCTGCCTGTCAACTCAAGCATCACATTCACTTCAACCGTCGAGACTGAGTCCGGTACCCTTGCAACCATTACAGAGACGTCTGCCACGCCTAGTTCCTCCGGAGCCTCGTGGAACACAACCTCTCAGTCTCAATCTCAACCCGCTAGCTCAACGATGGATCCCACGATTCCATCGGCGAGTTCTCCCTCATCCACTGCACAGACTGGCACTGCCGTCTCTCTAACGCCGGCCCCGAGCTCTGCATCTGTCACTCTGGTGCCGCCATTCACGTTGTTCAACTCGTCCGCATCGACAGGGGCTGGGACTTCTCCCACAACGCCTTCCAGTCCTCTCTCCACTGATTTACTTTCGAACACTACCGCTCCCCCATCGTTGACACAGCCTGTTGAAACGCCCTGGTCGACGTGGAACTCATCCGATATCACCTCCCCAACGTCATCCGGAACTCCACAGCCCACCGTCTCAGGCAATTTGACCACCGTTTCTGACATTCCCATTCCACCCGTATGGACATCTGGCCGGACAAGCTCTTCAAAGTTGGTGAACTCGACGGGTACACCGGCGACTCTGACGAGCACTCCCTCATCTCTCAGTCCGTCAACTGTGGTTATCACTTCCAGTAACACAACTTTTACGGTAGTTCAGTCTGGAACCATACCACCTACGGGAAGCGTCACCCAAGTCCCTTCAAACTCTACACTGAGCTGGGTCTCGACCTCTCCAACTCTGACTTCGACGTCTGCTCCGGTCACTTCAACCAACACGACGCCAGTGACGGCAGTACCGTCAGTCGTCATCATCAGCACCAATGAGACGATCTTCGTGTCTACCGTGTCTCAGACGCGGCCCATTACCTCTGGATGGAACAGCACAGCTTCAACAAGTACGACCGGACCGTCTTCCTCTGTTTCAGAGACGCTTGCTCCATTCCCGTTGCCCAACTCAACAGTCAGCGTCTCGCATGACGGAACGATCTTTGTATCGACCCATGTCGACACAATAACACTTCCGCCGAGCGCGACTGGAACCCTCACTCTACACTGGTCAACATGGAATGCCACCTCGACCACCGTTATCATTCCTGTAATTGTGCCGACGAGTTCAAGCACCCCTGTTTCCACCACCAATTCAATCGGGAACTTGACGTCGGCGATGACTACACCTACTTCGCACACGTCTCCGATTGTCATCTCAGGAACTGGGCAATCCACCGCAACAAGCATCAATGCCACTGCCGTGCCTCCTTTCCCCGTCAACTCGACAGCTTGGCCCAGCGGGACGATTGGGTCCGTCACTGAGGCATCCTCAACGTTCCTGTCACAAACAGGTCCTTCGACCTCAGCTGCCAACACCTCCACGGTCGCAGTGCCATTCCCCACGGCCAACACAACTTTGATCTCGTCGACTGGACTTTCAAGCAGCTTTTTGTCTGGCGTTCCACGTCCAACTCCGAGTACAGGCATCACAGCTCCTTGGAACTCAACCTTGACGCCTACATGGATTGGTCTTCCAACGGATCCATCTACTGCAAGTAGTGTCTTGGTCACTTCAGTATGGAACAGCACCGTAACTCTGTCACCCACGGTCTCGACACCGATCGCAACTTCCCAGTCCCTCAACTTTACTGCAACGGCCAGCGTTAATGCCACTTGGTCTGCAAGCAGTCAGTCGGCAGACCCCGCAACTTCAACAGCTGCATCTACGGGCGTGCCCTCATGGCCAATCTCCAACTCAACCACCTCAACTGTGGCAACAGGCACGGTGACACTTCCACTGACGACCGGCCCCTTGACCTCAACGTCGGGGTCTCTGGTGCCGACAGCGCCTTGGCCTACATTCAACTCGAGTGCACCGTCAATCTCGGGTACGATTTCCATTCCAGTCATCACCACGCCCATCTCTGCCACAGACCTGACCACCTCGTCTGGCTCGAGGTCGTTCACGTGGTCGAACTTGACCGCGCCGAGTCTGCCCACTGGGACTGGCATCGGCACAGTGGTTACAATGACTGGAAGATCTACAATCACCCTGCTGCCGTCCGGAACCGTCACCAACGCAACATGGACATCCCAGCAGAGTACAGCTGCCCCGACAAACGGAACGATCTTGCAGACATCGACGGTCAATGCGACGCAAACTCCAACGTCCCCTGGGACTTCAGCAACCGCGGTGCCTCCGTTCCCATCAGGAAACTCCACGTTGGTCCCGTTCCCGACCGGAGGAAACGCATCCACTGTGCTGTCCACCATACGATCAGGAACCGGTCTTCCACCTGTCAGCACCTTGACCGTGTCTTCTGCAACGGATCAGGCGCCATTCCCTACGGCCAACTCGACTTCACCTGTCACCACTGCAAACGCTACCGTGACGACCATTTCGGGCACTGGCGTTATCATCATCTCTACGCTGACTGGAGTTCCAACGAGTCTTTCAAGTTCAAGGCCTGCACCTCCTTTCCCGTCCATGAACTCGACAACCCTACCAATCAGTACTGGCAATGCGAGTGTCATCACGCTTTCCGGCACTGGTTTCACCGTGATTTCGACCTTGACCCAGGGTACTCCCCCGGGAACCATCACAGAAATGCCGTCGTCTACGTTGCCGCCTTTCCCAGCAGGCAATGATACGGCAACAACGGGCCCAACGGGCTCAGGGACAGTGTTCTTTTCCTCGGAATCAGAAGAGACGCCGACAGCCACTTTGCCGCCGTTCCCAGCAGGAAACACGACTGTGATTCCAGGACCGACTGGCAACATGACCGTCACCTTGATCTCTAGCGTCCCCTCGGGCGCTGTCGCCTCAACTCTGACGATTACCAGAGCCAACGGTCGCATCACTCAGACGCTGACATTCTTGCGTTCTTCGATTGTCACCGCGCCGTTCCCTACTTCCAACAGAACGACTTTCCCGACCGCTACTGGAACGTTCACCGGCACGGGGATCACGCTCACGCCGTCAGATACTGGCGCACCGTCTATCTCAGGCTGGCCCAACGCAACGTCTTCGACTCTCGTTGGCACCGGCCTATCGCCCTCAGCCAGCAGACCCGCCACGACCTCGTCGAACGCAACGGTCTCGAGTGTCTTGTCTGGCGCCACATCAACTCAATCAGCGCTGAACAGCACTGGATCGGGAGCACCCACTGCCACAACAAGCACGGAGGTCGGCACGCTGATTTCGATTCCGCCTTCAGGCTCCGCGACGGTCTTGCCTCCGTTTGGCAACTCTACCACCGTCTCCGGAGCAGTTTCGACAACACATATCTCCTGGACCATCTCGGGAAGTGTATTCTCTTCTCTGTCCATATTACCTGTACCTACTTTGCCACTTTCGAACTCATCTATTCCCGTTCAAACACCATCTGGAACCGCGCCGACCGGTAGCTCAAGCCCGCTGCCTACGTCTGTCTCGGGCTCATTACCCGGCGCCACCAGCTTGTCCACCACACCTCCACCACCAGCGTCGGGATCACTCACGCTGACGATCTCCAACTCCACTGGAACCTCCACTCCCTGCCACACTGTCACCGTGACCAACGGCACCGTCACTCAAGTCATCACCCAAAGCATCTTGGTTTCTACAGTCACTCAAAGTGCCGAGCCGACGGAAGTCTACAAGCCACCGACCTCAAATCACACGGCTTATCCGCCAAAGACAAGCTGCACGTCCAAGTGGCAGAATACTACGTCGACTTTCTCATCGTTCGGCTCTTCCAGGACTTGGACATCGCTCGTGATCATCAACCGTAAGTCTCTAGGACCGTTGCCATTAGACCCAGCTGACCCGCCTTAGGAACTTCATCTGCCACAACACTCCTCACATCAACAATAAGCGGCACAGCGTCGCTCGAGAACGACGACAGCGCGTTCGAAACCCCAGAAGCTGGAGTGCCGACCACTACCTACAGCGCCGCCCCTCTCCCGTCCAACAAGGCATACCCTTGGGGAGGCGTCGGCCCCCTCTTCCGGCATCCTGACATGACCGCCGCGGGGAACGATAGATCGGCTGACCACCCGGTGGCTCAAGAGGCGAACGGCGCGTGGTGGTCCCGGTGGAAGGCGCACGTCGACCGCCTCCTGTCAGACGTGGACGAGGACGACGCAGACGCATCTCGGGAGACGTAAGCCTCGGTCAATGTCTTTCATATCTCGCTTGTCATTTCGAAAGTTGCTTGAGAACGATTTGTTCTGAACTTGGGATGGATTCCACTTTGCTTCAAAATGTTTCACCGGACCGGGGTGGAACGCGTCATATCATGGTCTCCTTTGTTGTACGCAATCTCAGGCGTGACGGAGTTCTAGCTAGAGTAATGGAACGAGACGATGCCATGTAATCCTCTTCCGTGATGTCTACCAGTGAGCTTATTTCCCAAACCCTGAAGATCACGTTTCGAGTTGGTTAAGCGGTCACCTGCACAGCCTGCGGCGAGCTCTAGAACTTTCTTCGGCCCTATTCGGTACGGCCGGTAGTGGATGGCAGCTACATGTCTCGCGGCGAGATATTCTAGCAACGCCGAGAGACCCAGCCAGTCGCCGGCCGGTCTGGAGCGAGCGAAGTCGGACGTCCCCGTCGCGTCACGTCTCGTCTCCTTTGGGTTCCAGCGACGCACCTCGTTGGGCTGAAATGGGTCGGGGCGATTGTCATCCCTGGCCTTGACGGGAACAAAGAAAGTTCCCTTGTGTAACGGTCATGGGTTTGGGGTTGGGATTGGAAGCAGAATCATTAGCGAGCTTCGTTGCTTTTTTTCTTTGGCCTTAGCTCGAAATGGAGATGAAGGACGGGGTATTCGTTTTTTTTTTCTTTCGAGCTGTGTCTCTTGCTCGCCTCGCCCGATTCTTCCGTTGATATTCGTCATCCGGCGGTCAGCCATGGAACCGATGTGCGCGACTTGGGATCTGCTGCTGCTGGTTCTTTTGCCAGCGGCTTTCGGCCGGGAAGGAGTCGGCCGAAGGCGGCCAGCGGACAGGGCTGGGGAAGGGGGGGTAAAAAAAAAAAAAAGATATCGTCATGATGGGGCAAGTTGAGGCTCGAAGATGAGCTGATTTCGATGCACGTCGTCGCGCGGTACCCCGTAGGAGGCGCGCGAAGCGGACGGGCGATGACGGCGACGGCGGTGATCATGACGGGGGTTTTCCATCTTCTCTATCAGGCCGTTGGCTGGTTGGCTGGGTACCGTTGGTGTCTGTTCGGCGGGTTTTGGGATGACGGACAAGCGGCCGAGGCTTCGTTCTCTCCATTATCTATTTTGGTTCTTCTTCGGTATGGGGGCCGTAATCTCGCATTTCGTCGGCGGTTACTCTCGTTGATGTCTTTTGACGTTTCTGCAGCCCAGGCGGCAGGATGTCCGGTATATCGTCCCCGGTCCTGGGCCTGGCGGGTGGGCGGGCTTCCCGCGGCCTCCCCCTCCCTCCGCCCGAAACGAGAGATTACGATGCAGGATGATGTTTAATGAAGTCGCAAAGCGGGGCCCGGGAAGACACGTTATGTACATATGAGCTGGCGATGCGTGCATGGACGCAACGATGCATGCATGTCGTGCCTCGCGGAGCTAGGCCGTCCACGTGGTCGTTGCTTTTCTGGAAACCTTCTTGACCGGGGTGATTCGGGTGGCGGGGGTCGGTCAGGACCGGCCGGTGGGGGCGGGTGGGAAGGCCGGCATCCCTTCCCGTCTTATTAGTCTGCGTTTCTTCTTTCTTTCTTCATTTTACAATTTCAACAGACTTTTTCTCTTCGTGTAACCAAGGACGAGAGATTGAGAGAAACGATACGAATGAAGAAAACATGCAGCCTTGTACGGCGGAAAAGGAAGACGGCCATTGCAAGCTGAATTTGCGACCTGCAAGCCCGGAGATCTTCTCCCGGAGCGGATGCCGGGGCAAACCGGGGGTGGGGTCATGTCGTCTGATGTCGCGAGGCCTTGTCTGTGTTTGATCTCCCGCAAAGTCCGTCCGATCTTGGGATGCATCTATCGCCCGCGGTCGGACGGTCCTCATGCAAGGTTGGTAGCTATTGCCGCCGCATTGCTGGTAGTCCCGACGATAGGCGCTATGAGAGGTTCCCGAGCAAAAGGGTGTCGATGCGTTTGATCTGCGAAAGCTGACCACATCATCTGTGCGGCAGAGTCATCTCTCCCCTCAAAATCTGAATCAATTCTTCGCCCTTGCTTCTCCGGTCGTCAAATTTCTGCGTCAGGGTTCCTGTTCGGGCTGCTGCAGAACGTCGGGCTGAGGTTGCGACTCATACTACGACGCATCCCCGGGGGCGTGTGTTGATGAGTGAGTGAACCCTCTCATGCATGATGCGAAGCCATGTCGCCGCCACGTCGCGCGTCCAAATCTCCGTCTCGCGCATGTGCCCATCGAACAGTTGACCGATCTGGCATCTCGTACTTCTGCCAGGCCGGCGCCCGTGTCCGTTTCCCCGACCACGAGGGCCGCAGGGCAGACGGCGATCCGATCGCGAGGAACTTCCGAACAACGTAGCCGTCCCCGCCCCCGGGAGGTGGGTGGCCGCAGACAACTGGCGGAGCCGATCCGATCTAGCTCCCATCCCGTCGAGGTTGCCAGCGGTGAAGATCGTGAGATTGCGACCTGCGACCGCGAGATGCGAAGTGACAAGATGAGACTCCACGCACAGACGTGGGCAGAACCGATCTGGTCAGTAACCCGGGCTCGCAGGCTCGATCCTCCTCGTGTTTTTGACAGGGATCCGACGTCAGGGAGACCGCCTCCGCGAGATGGATGGTGATGGCGAAGCAGGGGTTTTCCGATCCTTGGAATACACCACAGGCGGCGGTACCTTGGAAAGTGTGTGTATAATTGCTTTTTCCGATACCTTTTCGCCCAGGTGGGTTACGGTTGCATGCGCCCTTTCTCTCTGCGGTCTCCCTTGGGAGTTTTTCTTGGTCCTCTCTTGAAGATCTTTAGCTTTGGTCTGCGCAGCACCATCTCACATGCTAAGGTAGGGAGAGGATTTGATCTCTGTTGTCTTGCTCACACATGTTTCCCGTCCCGTGATCTCAGCCCCCGCGCTCTCGGCCGTCGATCCGTCCGACTCTATCGAGAAGGCTATTCGAGACTTCGTCTTCACTGAGACATGACGGAAAATGTCTCTAGCCGGCAGCTGGCGTGGGAGGTAAGGGATGGACGATGAGGCTCAGGTTGCGGGGAGGAGGGTAGACGTTGGGCAGACGGCAGGACAAAAAGGGATTCCGGGGGCCGCGCGCGCGTGTCAATGTCTGAGGCTGGACATGGCAGGAGCGGCGAGAGCTTATGGCTCCGGGCTCCTGCCTCCTGCTCGGGGAGGTGGGCTGCCTACGTCGCACCTGCCCGATATGCTGCCTGCCTCCGCGCACCTTCCTTTACTATGCCTACACGCACCTGCCCAACCTGCCTGCCTAGCTAGCTAGGAGACCAAGGGGTTATAGGGAGGGTCAACGTCTCTTTCTTCCACAACCAGCCGCTCTGGTAAAACCGTGGTCGAGTAAGGAACTGTAGGGCTTAAAATGCCCCTGAACATCGTGCCACGTCAATTAGCCACGGCTGGAGGTCGCAGGTTCAATTCCTGCGGCCAACCCTTTTTCCCTTTTTCTTTCGTCTTTTTTTTCCCTGCCATCCGTTTTGCCAACACCGCACGCCCACTCAATCTGCATGCCACTTGTCGGTACTACGTGGGAATTTCGAAGGGACACGAAGGGATGACGCCGAGATAAGAAGGGGAGCATCGCAAGGATCGGGCAACCGTTGCGAGAAGAAAGCAGATGGCGGTGACAGCTATGGGAGAGAAACTAGTCACGGGACGGGTAGGCTAGGCTAGGTGCCGTCGGCGCGACGAGGATTCCCTCTCGAAACAATGTCATAGTTGCGGTGGGAAACCGGGCAGGGCACGCTACATCACCGAGGTGCAGCGGTTCGCGCAGTCGAAGCCGGGACGGGCCCTCCGGTTGATCTCGTTCATGCCATTGAGAGGCCCGGATAGATGAGAAGCGAAGAAGAAACAAAGCCGCTCGAGAATTCCAAGTGGAGGCGATGGAGGGTCTTCGAAATGGAGAGCTTCTCCTTGGTGGAAGAAGACCGTTGGATGCGTGGCCTTGAAACCCCTCTGGCGCGGAGGAACCGCTCTTCGGGGAGTGGGTTTTGAAGAATGATTAGAGTACTACCCATGCCCCGAACCCCCCCGTCCCGGCTCGATCCCCCCCTCATCCGCGGACGAAGAACGAGAGCATCGAGATCTCGGCTGACGTTGACGCAGCCCGGGGTGGTTCTGGTGTCAGGGACAGGGGCGGCCGGGGAAGAGACGCGGAACAAGGGGGCGTGTGTAAGATGGGGGAGTTCGATTCCGACACGGGCGAACTGTCGTGAGAACCGACGTTGCAGCGACCGATCAGGGCACGTCCTCCCTTGCCCTGCTTCTGCAGAGGGAAATCTCGTTGCTACTGTTGCTGTAGGGGTAATGGGGGATTGGGATGCATCATGGGATCTCCGGGGGAGTATGGGCCCCTTGCTTCCGGTCGAGATCCCATGCACGTCCGCCTTGGCGGGGGCAGACCCATCACTGCCACCTTCCTGACCCTGAGATAGATACGTGATCTCAATCCACGTTGCACGCGGCAGTCGGGATCCGGATCGCAGTTGCGATCGTGCAAAGATTCGCACGGTGGTTGCAGCCGTTGGGAAAGGAGCGAACTCGTGTGTCACCCGGGGACGCGGGAAAGCCGCATGGACGGGAGGCGGCAGATGAGGTAGGCGAGATGGACGCACCCGTTTCGCCCGTCCTCCCGGTCTTCGTTGGCGGCAGTCACCACGAACGTGTTTTCCTGTTCTGGAGTGCGCATACGAGCGAGCATCAAGCGCACCAGAGATTGTAGAAACCAACCAACATTACATCGACCATTACTACCAACTTGCTACCTAAGACCTATCTAAGAGCTAGCTACGGACCCGAAACTACCCCGAAGAACCCAGATCCTCTCAATCCCGCCAACCGGGGATGCGCAGCCTCGCCTCCTTTCTCCTGGCGCGATGCGACCATCCGGCGAACCCGTCCAACCGTCTTCTGCACCGCTACACCACGCCCACCCTCCTGACACTTTTCTCGCGCTCAGAGGAACGGTTTCGTCAACGACGAGTCCGGCAAACTGAGAAGAGGGGGGCGTGGAAGCAAACCAAGCAAGTCACCGCTTCTTCCCCAGTCAACGCATTACATCCCTCCTCTTCCTCCCCATCCTCCCCGTCTCCCACTTTCCCGCAGACAGTGCAAAAAACACAAGCCTAAGCGCACGACGAAGCCCTCCTCCGCATCCCGTCAGGCCGGTGCGTCTTCACGCACCCCTCGCACCCGGGGCTCACCACCTCCGGCGCCCACCCCTCGAACAGCTCCGCCCTGTACACGTACCACTCGCGGTACGACTTCCACTCCTCCAGGAACTCGACCCAGTACGCGAGCTGCTCGACGAGCCAGCTGTCGCGCAGCCTGTCTTTCACAACCTCGTCGGGGAGCGGGAGCTGCTGCTCCTCCTCGTCACTGCCACCGACACTGCCGCGGCGGCGGTGGTAGTACGTCGCCAGCACCTCCGGCCGGACGTCCTCGACCCGCTCGGCCGTGTAGTACGCGAACTCGGCGCGGCGGCCCCGCGCCGTGAAGTACGGCACCGAGCCCCACTCCACCACGGCCCGCGTCGGCGTCAGCGACACCACGCGCACCGTGCAGCAGATGCACCTGGCCTGCGCGAGGAAGTCGCGGAGCACCGTCGACGGCTTGGGCGTGCTGGTGCGCGGGTGCATGGCGGCGCTTGCTGGGCTAGCTATGATTTGCCGTGAGTGCTGGTGGTCGTAGTGGGAGGTTTCGTCCCGTGTCTGGCGTCATTAACACTGGCGGTGTGTGTTATTCCCCTGGCGCTGGATTCTTTTTGGGTAGCTGTAGCTTGTCCTCCAGGGGTCCCTTTTTTCTTCTATTCTCTCCTCTCCTGGTCTTCCCGGCCGAAGGGGCAAGGGGGGAGTGGGCGCAGAGAGTCCGCAAGGGTCCTGATGCCCCGTCGCAGGGTTTTCCGTCAATATTCCAAAGGGCTAGGCGCGTAAGGCAAACAACCACGCGCCGGCTCGCAGCGGGACGGAAGACGGGTCGACAGCGGCAAGCGGGAGAGATGGGCCGCGCCCTTGGCGAGGATGCGAGATCGCGAGAGCTGAGAGATTGGCCTCCCGACAAGGGGCCCTTCGTCTACCGTTCTCTGGTCCGGATTCCCTCCCAAGGGATGAGAGAGAAGGCGGGAAAAGAAAGACAGTGCGCGCGCGCGCGAGGGGAGCGAGAGAGAAATTGGGAAGCACAAGAGACGCGAAAGGAAGCAGAAGGACGAAGAAGAAATGGGGCAGGGGTGTAGATCCATCTCTCACTCTACGATGAAAGGGCGGGCGGGATATTAAACGAATTCGTTCATAAAGAATAGCTCCCCTTACTCCGTGTGCTTTCCCCCCCCCGTCGTTGCTTCTTTCTCCCTGCCTCGTCGTCAAGAAGAGGTTTCTCCCGTTACCCCAGCTCTGGCTTTCTGCGTGCCTGTCTGCATCATTGTTGCCCCCGGACACAGAGGCGTGTCTCACCCGCATCGGCAGACACCCACGCAGAGAGAGAGAGAGGCCAGGTTTCGGCGACGGGGAAAAAGAGAGCACCTAGTTAGACCCGTTTCCCACGAGGCTTGAACCCACCGTCATGGTGATGAAGACTTCCGTCATCGTTGAGGGCGGCCGTAGGCGGGCTCGGTCAGTCTGGAAGGTTGGTTTCCCCGAGACTTATGTGTGGGCGGGACAGCCTCGTCGAATACCGAACGTAGAGCAAGAAAAAAAAAAAGAAAAAAGAACGAAAAAGCCCGTAATCAAAGTGCGAGGCATGCAGCCTAGCGTGGGTAGCAACAGCATTGTGTGTGTGTCTTTCCCTCGCTTCCTGCTATTGTTGCTACGGGGGCCTTCTTTTCTTTTTCTCTTCTGGACAGCGCTCTCCCATTACTGTCCATGCCCCCATTCAATCGAGAGGGGGAAAAAAGGTCGGCACAGATACGCGCACTCTTATACAAATATGAACTGCACAGCAAAAATACGCGGCGCAAAGAGAGTAGAGAGGTGTTGGTAAAGCGAAAGTGAGAGTGAGAGAGCGAGAGGCTTCGCAACTCCCGGCTTCTCAGAGATTCGGGGGGTTGACGACTTCGTGGGGTGGATTAAACCCGGGCGATCGGCCCAATCGCGCGGAACCGTCCCCTCCCCTAACTAATATCTATCACTTCTCACAATTATCGACGCATGACAGTGCCACACCCCCAAGGATTTTTTCCCGCCGGGGTTTCGCAAAAGACCTGCGATGTAATGTTGCAGAGAGAGAGAGAGAGAGAGAGAGATGACTGACTGAGGGTGAGTGAGAGTGAGAGTCCGAGTGAGATTGAGGGTGAGAGTGAGAGGGTGAGTGAGATCCGGACTTCGAATCAGCCTTCCTCTACCCCACCCTGCCCCTGCCTTGTCATCTCGCTGCCGAATCCTCTTGAAGCTCACACAGCGGGCTTTGCTTTTGGCCCGGCGATATCCCAAGGCCGATGAGAAACGAGGACAGCGGCTGGTCAGCTGAGCTCTCTCTGGACACTTCGGCCGAATTCGACTCTGATTGGTTTCGCCGCTTGGCCAAACACATCGCCGGAGCGTCACTCGGGAGGGGGCTCTTCCTTGATACTCGCCCAACACATCGCCCGAGCGGCGGCTGCGGCGGCGGGCCCACGAGGAGGGCTTCATTGGAGCCAACAAGGCACTTCCTCACAGAGGCGAGGCTACTTGCCTGGTGCCTGGGTTGACCGGGCCCCCGAAGCCCATTCCGAAGGGGTGAGCTCGTGAGCATGAAATTCTTTCTTTTTCTTTTCTTTTTCTCCCCCTCCCCTGCCAACGCCACTTAGCGAAGGGGGAGGGGTCCCATGGTCGTCTGTCTGGGGCCCCCGAAAGTAGTTTTGGGTTTTGGGTTCCAAATATGACTCGAACTTTGCTTCATTCCAATCCATGTTCCTCGGTGACAGCAGTTGGGGGGAGGGGGGTCTGGCTCCTCCCACCATAGAACCAAAGACATGGCCGGGCCCGCGTTGAGTGAGGTAATAACCGGCCGGATTTCTTTTGCCAGAGAAAGAAAAAGACCCTTCCCACTGGGATTCGATGTCGCTCATCGCCGAGTTCCCGCCCTCTCGATCGTTCCTTTTGGTCAGAGTCAGGGAATGACAACAAGGAAGAGAACCCACCTCAGTGCCCTTCATAATGCGGTCATGGCCAGGCCAAAAATCTCTGTTCCTCTGGGAAAAGAAACGAAACAGCCATATTCCGAAGAGTTCCAGCCCGGGTACGCGCACACATGGACACACCCCTCCCCGGGAGCTGAGTGCAGGCGCCCGCCAAGGTGTTTCCTAAAAAGAGGGGGGGACTGAGGAGGGGGCGGCCATCGAGGGATGAGATCTCTCACATACCTATCTCGCAAGCAACCGCGCACCCACACCTCCTTCGGGACCATTCCCCCTTTGGCTCCCGTAGCTCGCAGTGGCTTAAGATCTTACATATACCCGCACGCGAACCAGCACCTTGGGACGTCGTCTGACAGGCTCCTCTTGCTCACCGGTGTCTGTCGGCCCTTGCAACTTTCCTGACCGACTTGTCATGCCAAGTCCACTCTCCTCAGTCTAAATCGACTTCACAACTGTAAGTCTGACGGATCGCGTTTCTGTTTGACGGGCTAGCCCGTGCCGTGCTGTGCCGTGTGCTGACCCGAAGTTGCAGCTTCTCTTGTCCGAGCAATACAAAAGGACCTTCAGGGCCTCTTCTCTCCTGCCCCCGACCACCATGTGCGAGTGGTACCGACGCAACTACGCCTGCGGGCACCACTTCACGGGCGCCTCCGAGTGGTGCTACCGGTACAGCCAGACGCAGAAGCGTTGCAAGGTCGTCGTGACGCAGGTCGACTACGACTCGTCTCTGTGCAAGAGCTGCATGAAGAAGGGCTCCAAGACGGAGGTCCCATGGGAGCACCTCATCGACCGGACCAAGTTCGACCCCAACCGAGACGAGTGAGGGTACGACGACGACGACCACAACCGCAACGGCGGATTTGGACACAACCAAACGATTTCCAACATCTTCTTTTCCTTGAACGGTTTCGTTCGTAATTGGGACGCCCTCGGCGGCGTAGGCTATCATGTTCACCGTGGCGAGACGGAATCTCTCCCACGCGGCGTTTCGGATTCAAAAGACCGGGGGATCTGGGGGAGGCGTGTGGCAGTTGGCTTACTAGAGCCCCATGGGACTGGCGCACCTTATACCCATTTGATTTTGCATCATTTATCGGCGAACTTGTTATTTTCAACCCTGCGGGTGTGGCGGACGGGGGCTTCAACCTGGGGACGGGGGAATCTGGAGTATCGGAAGCATGAAAGCTTTGACGACAACGACAACGACGACAAAAAGTGTGTTTGCCGCGCTTTTGCTTTTTGAGGGACGTATTGTACTATCTGTGTGTTAGAAGTCAGTCGGCTGAGTCGACGTAATCAAGTCAGTTATACTGTCTTGCAACGCTTAACGTCCCGGTCCTGGTGGTTGAGATGATGGCGATGCTCATGCTCGAGTGGTGTCCTGCAGATCCACAACGGCTGGTGTTGTTCCTGCGTCTCGCGGGACGGGTGATTTCCACGATCCGGTGGAGGAATGCGAGGTCTCAGATCTGGGGAAGCTCAGCTTCGGGGCGCAGGACTGGAGCTGTAACAGGCAAGATGCGGGCTGCTAGATGGAGGATCCGGGGGGCCGCATGACGAGCTGGCATTCCCCGGCGGCAGGGTCTTGCTGCGTTGCGTTCCATCCGGGCCAGGACGAGCAGCCGAAGCTACCCCCGCCGATCGTCGCCGCAGTCTAGAGACCTCGACGAACTACTCGGTAGGCGGGGAATGCTCACGATGCCGGTTCATCTGCGGGCGAGCTAACGGTGAGACAGATTGGCACGAGCCGCGATGCAAGATGCATTGTGGTCGACGGCGGCAGCAGCACCAAGACAAGACGAGCTAGGCGGAACAAAGCTGAAGCGGGCGAGGCTGGCGATTCGGTGTGAAAGCTGAGAGCTGCCAGGGGCAACGTCGGTCTCGATACTGCCAGGCTGCGTAGGGAGACGGGAGGATCGCCGGTGGCTTGCGTTTCCGCGTCCGCTGAGGCGTGTGGTGGCGTTGTCATTTCTGGAACAGATCTCATCTAGGCGGCCGAGATGCATGCATTGCAGCAAGGGACAGGTTGACGATGAATCGGTACGTCGGTGGTCGTCATGATGATTGGAGATGGTTGGTGGTTGGGTACCTAAGTGGACGCCATGATGGACGGAAGTCGCGGTGATGGTGTCGGAGCTTCCCTAGAGGCTAGAGGTAGGTCAGTGTAAGAGACTCCAATGGACCTGCCCGACACGGAGATTCGCTTCCGGACCGGGACCCACCCGTTGGCAGCATTACCTAAGCGATTCTCGGTGCATCTCAACGTGCTTCCTAGGTACCTAGGTACTTTACTTCTCGGGACAACAAGAATTCTCCAATTCAGAGAGGCTCCTCAACCTCGGAAAACAAGCATTAGATAAATGCCTCTGTTGGAAGCTTCTCCGGCTCATGTCCGTCTTCCCTCGTTCGAATTCCAATCAGGCAAAGTCCTCCGAACCTGGACCGGGGTCAGCCCGTAGAAACGGCGCGATTCCCCAACGTCGCTCCCTCCACACCGCACCTGTCACATTTTGGCAGCCATCACGGCCGACAGCGGCCACCAACGGCCACAGCTACTCGATGCGCTTCGAGCTGCCCCCACGCGCGATCATGACCACTCCACTCTTTTAGCTGACCATTAACAAATCAAGGATGGCCGTGGTCGACGCCCGTCAAATCACAAGCTTCTCCCGAAGCCTGGCTGTCCTCGTCTCGGTGCAATTCGTATCGCCTTTGGTGGTGCTAAAGTAATCGCCCAGAGTCTACTCGCAAGGATCTTTTTTTTTTCTTTGGCCTTTTTTTCGCATTTCCGCCTGCGAGCGCAACAAATCTCGCTCACGCCACAAGCCGAGCTTAAATACTACATAGCAGTACTTTCTTTTTTTCGTTTCTTTTCTTCAACAAAGTACAACCACCAATCTTCTCCCAAACTCGTCATTTGTGACACCTTCCCCTTCAGATCTTGCAGAATCTCGGCGGCAGCAACAGCAACAGCAGCGCTTTTCGCAACCGACGACCACCATGGGACAGCCTTCGTTCGCGGCATCTAATGCCATCATCTACGTCACATATGGACTCTTCCTGTACGAATCTCGCGCGACATGCTCTCAACCTCGCATTTTCTTCCCCGTCCGCCATTCACCAGACCGCGATGGCTAATCTGTTCGTCGCAGGATCATGGGAACTGGCATTGCGTGGAAGTTCCGCAACCAGTCCAAGGGAGAGTTCCTCTCTGGAAACAGGACTCAGACGGGTCAGAATTCCCCTCGCTCACCAAGAGAGCTGCGCCGCCAGTCTCTCCGCTTCTCATGCAACCCCTGCGTCCCGCGCATCACCAGAACTAACGCACCTACCCGCAGCCTTCCCCCTGGCCCTCAACTTCATCGCCTCTGGTGAGTGAAGAAGACGCAGCCCGCGCTTCTCTGGCCCCCAAACGGCACCTTTTCTCTTGTTAGAGAAAGAGCGGCAGAACGGCACAGCCAGCAGACAGCAGCCGAACCAAAGTACCGACGCAACGCACACAACGACGCAAACTTGAGCACGAGAGGGTGGGACGAGAACCTCGCCTCCCCTCTCGTGTCCCGCCAGAGTATCAAATGAGACGAGATCAGGGGTGCCACATCCGACGAAACTGATAGGCAGGTTCGTAACCCAACGATCAAGAAAACAGTCCTCGCCCCTTTTCCGCCCGCCCGGGGCACTGTCTACTCGTGGCAGCTACCACTCCTGAACCCGTGGAGAACGGGTGCGACATGAGATAACATCTCCAGGCGGTCCGGAAAGGGGACCCCGAGGATGCGGCTCACTACGGGCGCGGATTTGAAGCGGTCGGCGCGCATCCACCCTTCCCCCGGTCACCCCGGGGGCGAGGAGATGCCGTCGCCGTGGATATGAAGCTGAGATTGCACCGTAATTACTCGATCAAGTTAATGCTTGCGTGGGAAACGTGCTGCCGCTCCAATATCTCTCCCCCTCCTCCCTCCCCTTCTGTGTTGTGGATTGACCATACTGACCACCGCAGCCCTCGGTTCCGGCATCCTGTTCTCCTACCCGGAGCTCGCCACCATCACCGGCCTCCAGGGCGTTCTCGTCTACGCCCTGTCGTCCTCGCTCCCGCTCCTCATCTTCGCCGTCCTCGGACCCATCATCCGCCGCAAGACGCCTGAGGGCTTCGTGCTGACGGCATGGACGCGCCAGCGCTACGGCACCGTCGCCATGCTGTACCTCAGCTTCATGACTCTCGTGACCTTGTTCCTATACATGGTGGCTGAGCTGTCGGCCATCGGACAGGTCGTCAACGCCCTGACGAACCTGGACGGCCTCCCCGTCATGATTGTCCAGTGCATCATTACAACCATCTACACCTGTGCGTTTGCCCCCTGATTCCAAGCCGTACTGCACCAGGAACTAACACGTCACAGCCCTCGGCGGTTTCCGCATCTCCTTCTTGACCGACAACGTCCAGGGCGCCATGGTGGTCTGCCTGATCATCATCGTCGCCATCACGATGGGCGTCAAGACGGACATCGACACCTCCCTGATCGAGACGTCGGGCCTGCTCAAGCCCACCCTCCTCGGCTGGCAGCTGCTCTACATCCTCCCCATCTGCATCCTCACCAACGACTTCTTCCTCTCCGGCTTCTGGCTGCGCACCTTCGCCTCCAAGACGGACCGCGACCTGCGCATCGGCGTCTCCGTCGCCGTCGTCATCATCCTCTGCGTCCTGACCATGGTCGGCGTCACGGGTCTGGTCGCCGCCTGGTCCGGCGCCCTGCCCCTCGACGAGGTCGCCGAGAGCGGCTCCATCGCCTTCTTCCTCCTCCTCCAGCGCATGCCCGCCTGGGTCGTCGGCATCGTCCTCGTCATGGTCTGCACCCTCAGCACCGCCGCCTTCGACACCCTGCAGTCCGCCATGGTCTCGTCCGCCTCCAACGACCTGTTCCGCAACCGCCTCAACATCTGGTGGATCCGCCTCGGCGTCGTCCTGCTCATCATCCCCACCGTCGTCATCGCCCTCAAGGCGCCCTCCATCCTGCAGATCTACCTCATCTCCGACCTCATCTCCGCCTCCGTCATCCCCGTGCTCGTCTTCGGCCTGATGGACCGCTTCTACTGGTGGCGCGGCTTCGAGGTCGTCGCCGGCGGCCTCGGCGGCATCGTCACCGTCTTCCTCTTCGGCCTCGTCTACTACGGCGGCGACGCCCAGCGCGCCGGCAACCTGCTCATCATCTCCGAGGGCCTGTACGCCAACGACTGGTCCGTCTTCGGCGCCTTCGTCGCCGCCCCCGTCGGCAGCTTCCTGTGGGGCTTCGCCGCCCTGGGCTGCCGCCTCGGGTTCCAGTACGTCATGGCCCGCAAGAGCGGCCGCCGCTTCGACGCGCTGGACCGCCCCTTCGGGCCGGGCTTCGGCCCCGAGGCGGACGGCGTGTCCAACGTCGTGGACCGGGACAACGCCGACGTCTCCTCCGACGTCGAGATTGTCAAGCCCGCCGGCAAGTTTTTCTAGACCCGGAAACGGGGGATAGACATTCGCTTCGTAGAGTATCGCCGCCCTCCGGTGGCTAGTCTCTCGTAGCAACCAACCATAAAAGCACGGGGAGAGGAGAGTTGGCAGCAGCAGTAGTAGTAGTAGTAGCAGTAGCAGTGTGGAAGAGAGATCTTTTTCTGAAATCTACACTTTTGGGGGGCTTGGAGAGTTCATCTCGTCCTATGTTAAAAGCCCCTCCCAGGCTCCCGGGTCTCCGGACAGCCAGGATAATCAAACACGTATAATACAGAATTCATTACATGTTTCTACTACCTCCCTCCTCGTACACCAACAGCGCAACGTCCCTCACTGCTTGCCCGAGCTCCTGTTCGACAGCTCGTGCTGCTCCATCAGCTTCAGGCTCCTCTCCTCCTGGGCCCACTCCGCGGCCGTCGTCGGGTTGATGCTGCCCCAGATCAGCCAGTCGCCGGGCCGGTACGTCTCCTTGTCCAGCTCGCGCGTGAGGACCAGGTACTCGGTCAGCCGGCGCAGCGTCGTGCCGCCCTCGACGGGCTCGCCCGTCCTCCGGTCCGTCTTGCCCAGCTTCTGCGTGCTCGTGATGCGCACGACGGCCTGCTGCACGAACGGCCCCTTGCCGACGGGCGGCATCATGGCCAGCTTGTGGCTGACGACCTGGGGCGCCCTGGAGTCGACGAGCTCCCAGGTGACGGCCTCGGAGGCCTTGCGGCGCGACACGACGGCGCTGAGCGTCTCGGCCAGGCGCGGCGTGCAGATGCGGCGGAGCACGTCGCCGTCGGCGGCCGCCATGGCCTGGTTGAGCTGGATGTGCAGCGCCTTGGCCGTGGGCGCGACCTGGCGGTACCCGAGCTGCAGGCGCGGCCGCTCGCGCCAGGCGGGCATGGACATCCACTTGGCGCCGACGACGGCGGCGAGGTCCTTGCCGCGCTGCCAGAGCTGGGCGTAGAGGTAGGAGACGAGGGCGCGGAGGGCCTGGCGGGAGTCCTTGTCGTGGTCGGCGAAGGGGATGGGGACGAAGGTTCCTGCGGGAGGGGGTGAGAGGCGCGTCAGCTTTCTTTCGTTTTCTGTGTAGACTAGTAGTCCTCGGGCGAGGGGGGGGAGGATGCTAACCCGGGAGGAGGATGTACGACATGGCCTTCTGGTTGGCCTTCTCAATGTCGCTGGCCCTGTACCCTTGGTCGGCCTTCTTGTTGATCTTGATGTTCGCCCTCTGCGCGCCACGGATGTCGGCCTTGTTGATCTTGACCGCGTAGCCCCTCGACGTCGAAAGCGACGGGGCGGCCGCTATCCTGAAGCTGCTGCCGGCGGCTGAGGGGAAGACGACGGTCCGGGCGGGCCGCAGGGCTGGCCTGGCCAGGCCGAGGAGCGGCCTCGCGGAGCGGTACATGGTCTCGGTTTCGGGGGCTCGCTGGAGTGAGGAGGAGTGGGAGTGTCGGCTGCTGTTCGCGGGTTTCTCGAGGAGGTGGGGTTGAACGCGAGGGAGGTCTGCCGTCGTCGCCGTATGGCCTGATTGTAAAGTCCCCCGGATACTCCTTCCTCGCTGTCACCAAAAAACCCAGAATAAAAAAAAAAAACGAATTGGAAAAAACGGGTTGGTCCAAGCTTTCCGGAGGGAACGTACCTACATGGACCCACTTTCCAGTTGTCGAGGCCGGCCCGGGCTCGGAGGGCTGAGGAGCTTGGGCCGCATGTGTGGCGGGTGGTGTGGCTGGCGTGGGCCTCGGCCAATGACGATGGCGTCAATCGTCAGTCGACCGCGGAGTGGGTTATCTCGTATCAGTTGAAAACACAGACGGGAGAGAGGAGGATGACGACTGTGGGTTGCGGGCTGGGGCCCGCAGACGAACGTAAGGGGTCTCGGGGCGGGCCTTGGACCCTGCGGCCGCGTCAACTAAAGTGTGTTAGCAATGGGACGCAGTTTGACGTGATGTTCTTCGTGATTGAAGGCATCAGCCTTCCTCAATATACAGAGTGAATCATGTATCTAATTCCAGACCCAAAGCACACTCGGTCGGGAGAGAAGCTAGCGAGATTCAGCCTCTCGGATCCCATTGCCGAGATACATCGCAAACCCCCTGACCCAGGCACAGAGTCCGCTATGTGTGCATGCTCAGTCAGTCGGTGAGTCGTACCTTTGGGCTGTACGCCGCGGCTCCAGGCACGCAGAACCGGGGGTTGGTTGGTTGATGGTTTAGGTTGGGCACTCATGCGGATGGACACGCCTGTTCTGCGCCGTGTCTTTCGGAGTAGGGATCCGCCAATATTACCAGAGGCAAGATAGGAGTTTAAACACACAAGTCATATTGTGCCGCAGCCAAATCCAGAAGGTAAGACTGACAATCCAGGCGTCAAGCAAGCGAAGATGAATCCAAAAGAAAGGCGAACGGAGGAAGGCGCAATATCAATTAGGGTGGCGCGCCCCTCACTTCCCTTATTGTCCGCAAGAAATGCCCCGTGGTATGCGTGCCCATGATTTATAGAAGGTGGGAGACAGAGAGAGGAAAGATCGAACTACCTAGTCTACTACCTACCTGCCTAATACCATTACCAAGCCATTGATGCCGCCGACAAGGCAATGATTATCGAATCAGGGTGGAAAAAGAGCGCAATCCATCCATCCATCCATCCATCCATCAATCCATCCCACGCCCGCACATTTCTCGACTGAAACTCAGGACGCAATTAATACGGGCACGCGACCCCCATCCCCGTCCAGGGTTCATCAGCGCCAGTACCAGCACCAGCGCCAGCAGAAACCAGAAAGAGGATTCCCCCCTCCTTGATTTACCCCGAAAAAAAACAAGATCAACACCAACCGCCGAGCCGGCACCATTTTATCGACCACTAGCTCTCGACCGAAGTTCGTGGGTGCGTCTGTATCTGTCCCGGGCGGCCTATTGTTTCTTACCTTGCTTCTTCCGCCCAACCCCCCGGGACCTTACTCACGGCCACCAACCCGGCGACACCCATCATCCATAAACAACAACCCGTCCCCTCCTCCCCTCCGCATCCCCCTCACTCTTCTCTCTCTCCAATGGCCACATAAAAATACCACAGCAACCTGACCGAATCGCCCCCGACCAGCGCTCACCTCGATGGCCGGTCCCCCGCGCCGCCGCCCCTCCCACGCGGCGGCCGAGCGCGACCACAACGACGATTGCTCCGACACCGAACAAGACCTCCCGCCCCCCTACCCGGATCGGGACCTCGTCGCCTCCTCAATCTTCCAGCCCCGCATCGCCGTCGTCCTGAAGGTCCCCGAGCGCTGGCACGCATGGCTCTTCTTTGGCCGCCTCCTCTCCATCTTCCCCGCCATCTTCTACGCCATCCAGCCCCTCCTGACGCTGGCTGTCCAGATCATCCCCCTCGCCGTACCGGGGGGCATGAAAGCTGCTGATGCCGCCGCCGCTGCTGCTGCCGGCGGTAACGGCGGAGGGACGTCGTCGGAAGGCGCTGCGGGTGGCTCGTACGCCGACGCCGCTGCCGCTGCTTTCAGCGGCGCGCTGGTCGGTGTCGCGGCGTGCCCGCCTAGTAGCTGGCCGCCCGGGCACCCAGAAATACCGTTTCCGTGGACCGAGATGTCGCTGGGGCTCATGTGGGTATGGAATACGCATCAAATACTCTCGATAAGGACAGAGGAGGGACATTTCCGCTGACGAAAAGGCCTGGTGTAGTGCGGATGCTCGGCATATCTTGCCTTCTTCTTCATCGATTGCCTCATGTCACGATGGTGCGTCGAGCCCCCTCTTCCCTCGTCATTGATAGCTCTAGGAGTACGCGCGTGCAAGGAAGAGGGCGAAATCGCTGACCTCCCAACGAATAGGCTCATAAACTACACCCCGCAGGCCACCTTAATCCGGCTGGTGACGATAGCAGCGATCAACGCCTTTTTGACAGAGCGCCTACTTAAGTTCTCGGGCGGCTTCGAGGATCCCAGGCTACTCCTCCCGGCATGGGTCACAATCGCCACCGTCAGTCTTCCTTCTCCATCTCCATCTTCACCCAGGCGCTCATGGTGCTACTGCTCAATTCCCCCAATCCTACAGACAACAGCTGACATATTCCCCCCCGGCAGACCCTCACGATAGCGTACCACATAACCCAGCGCAAGATCAACATCAAAAAAGAAACCTCCACCTCCATCAACATATTCTCCATCGCCAGCTTCCTCAGCATGGTCGCCCTCCTCGCCCAGATGCACTACTCGGGCTCCGACTACCCCTCCAAGCCGTTCGAGCCGCTCCTGAAGCCCGTGTACGAGCACCTCATGCGCGCCGTGTGCGAGAACGTCAGCACGCCGGCGTCGTCCGACTCGCCGCCCCCGTCGTCGTCACATCCCGAGCTGTAAGACGCGGATGGGCGGGGAGCAGCGCAGGTCCTGGAATGTGTACGGAGTTGCTTTTTAAGAAATTAGAAAACATGAGATACCCCTTACGGAATGATTACATGGCACTATTGGCATCAGTCGAGCTTGGCTACTTGATTAAGCTTGGCTGCTTGAATTCTACAAAGTTGTTCGTCACTTTGACCACCCTTGCATACAAATTCTGTGAAGCTGCTCCTGTACGTCACAAAGACTGGCGAAATTAGATTTTCCTCGGAGTTACCTCTGTCATGCGCACGCAGGAAGTGTTGCCCAAACCTTGACCGTTCTGGAATCATGCAGCCGGCGGCGGCGGCTGCGGCGCAACTGTGTCATCGCTGTAGCGGGGCAGCATCAACATCATCACGCGGAACACGAGAAAAAATAGTGGTGACTAAGATGTCCATTTCTAACTACCAATGCTCGGACCGCCCGACCATCAAAGAAAGTGCGGCGCGTCCTCGACAAATCTGATTATCTGATCATCTCATCATGCGCGTCAGGCAGACGCAAGTCGCCCTAAACCTCGCACCGATAACCTCTTCCGTCGGCGGGAGGTATACCGTCCTACTACGTCGAATCGGGTGCCTACACTGAGCGGCATGGGAGGGTGACGGGGGCTTGCTACGCCGCCTCGTCTCCGTCCTCGTATCCCGGACGTCAACCCCGACAGCGTGGTCGGGGCTAAGCAGGAACGGCGGCGACCTGCGGCGGGCTTAGAATCCGTGGACCTTGATGGTCTTGGAGTCAAGTCCGAGGCCTTCCTTCTTGTCGATGAGGAATTCCTGGACGACCTTGCGCTGGTCACCCTGGAGCTGGATGACCTCACCCATCTCGCTGTCTGCTACGATGGTGCCATTGCAAGCTGCGCGTGGGTTAGTACTTGTGGTGGTAGTAGTGGTGGGCGACAAGTGCGGGGTAGCTTACCGAATTGCTTCTTGATGACCTTGAGAATCTTCTTCTGGTCGAATTTCTTTGGAAGACCCTGAACGGTGGTCAGAGTCTTACGTCCATTGCGTTCTGTGATACGGCAAGTCAGTATAATGCATCGGTGGTGTGGTTGCGACCGCGCGGGCGTGCTACACCGCAAAGCGAGCGTCGGCACGTGCGGCATTTGTGCATCGCGAGCGAGACGGCGGTCTGGAGGGGCAGTCGTGACGTACGTTGAATCCGAATATGGATATAATGAGCCTGTTTGGTCTCTCCGGTATCTTCGTCGGCTTCGGCGAAGGGGTCTATCGAGGGGGCGCAGGAATGTTAGCGTGAAGATTCCGAGAGACATGGCGGTCAGGGGACCGAGAGGCAACGTGTCCGGCCGTGACGTGACCAACAGCCGCGACAACGCGCCCGCTGCGTCCCACACGACGAGGATGATGGGGGAGATGGCAGACATACCGTAGGTCTTGAGATTTTCAATTGACATAAACTCGTCTGTTCGGGGGTGACCTTGGGAAATGGGTTTTGGGGGTTAAACCGGGAAATCAGCGACAGACGGCTTTGCGGAAAGCGGTCTCGCTGCGACGGGCGTGTGTGACTGGGGGGTAGTTTTGTTGTGGGTAGAGAGAGGAGAGTTGTTGTTGGTTGCTGGACTAAAAGGCGAGCACGAAAGGAAGCTTGAGGTTGATATACGTGACAAAAGGGTGGCAAAGACGGGGCAGGGCGAGGTTTGGCGAAGTCGGCTGGGTTTTGTACGTCGGAAGATTTATGGGGGGTGGGTTAGGTGGTCTGCAGATCGATGACTGATGTTGTGGTCTGTGGAAGTTGGGAGAAATGACGGACTCGGTCGGGTGAGTTCAGCGCTCGAGGGGGTGTGCTGTGTGTGGGGCGTGGCTCACTGTGCACCTAATCAGCGGGAAGGAGAAGGGGGTGTACCAGTGAGAGGCAGGTGCTGGATCACTGCACTACCTAGGTACCTAGGTAACCTCCAGCCATGGTACCTACTGCCTGCGCTGCGCTGGAAGGACTCATCACCCAAGAGGACGTGGAGGGGGGCGCAGGTGGGAGGCACGGGTGACGAGGGGCCTGGGCGCACGGGCCCGCTTATCCCCCCATTCAGCGCCAGCCTGAAGCGCAAGCCTACCAAGGTACCTACCTAGAGCCTGAGCCTAAGCCTGAGCCCTCTGAGCCTGCTGGCAACACTGGAAGGCGCTATGGGCTGCGCGAGGTGATTGGCAGGATAAGGCGAGGCCGACCTGAGGTCTTCGATACGTACCTAGATACCTCGATACCTACCCGCTATTAGGCATTGGGTGCTAGGTAGGCGGTCGGCACTGCCCTAGGTGCGGTCATCCACTGACCAACCCGCTGGGAGGTAGCCCGGCGGCAGTCTCCACCGAACCCACCATCACGACCACCACGTCCACCACTCCCATTCACCTCCATGTCACCTCCCTCTCTTCACCGCAGCACTCATCAGTGCACTCCCGTCTCGCTCAGTCACAGTTCAGTCGATATCAGTCACGTCGGATGTCGTCCCAAAGTTTCCCGGTTCCGTTCACCCCGAGAAGATGGGTCATACTGAGCTGAGATAAGGTAACCCAACCTACCCACGATGCAACGCACCGCACAGAACACTGAAGACTGAACAGTCACACCAGCACGGGCCCCACCCAGTTGTGGCTGGACTGCCGACTGCGAAGTTGGCTATTTGCGGCTTAGTGCCCTGGAGAAAGCAAGCAGAAGCAAGCAAGCAAGCAAAAGCTGGCAAGCAGCGTCGATGGAGCTGGCTGCCAAATCGTTCCCCAGGTTCGTATCTCGGGGTCTTGGACTACCCGCCAACGAGGTACAGCCACCCGAGGCCCCCGCCGAAAAACCCCGCGCCATCGGGGCGTCGCCATACCCTCCGCGGAGGTCACCCGTCGACTCCCTGCTACCTCCGAACCTCCTCTGTCGTTCGTGGACTTGCCCGAGACATTTGGAAATCATCTGACGGGGGGAGGAAACATGGCATGGCATTGTGCCTGCCTCTAGCCCGCGACGCTGCTTATTGTTCGTCTGCAAGGGAGAGGACGCCACGCGCGCTGCTCCGTTTCGTAACACGAGCGAACGGCGCCCCTTACGTCCATTCCCTCCCAGCTGGGCCCATCTGCAGCCAGCCGGTCTGGACCGTCCGACCGCTCGGTGTCGCCGCATCCAGGTCGCCCAGCCCTACGACTTGACTCCCCGGATCCGGGGCCTCCCAACTTGGACTGGACCCCCCGATAAACTTCAACCCGATCTGTTCGAGAATGGCAACGGAATGACATAGCTAACGACTTTGTCCCATTGCAGAAACCCGAATCCACCCCACACACGCATCATCAGTCCAGCTCCGGCACGGGGAGGTGGTCTACGAGCTTCAAGTGCGTCAGACCCAGCTTCCCGAGTGCCTCGACCGCGTTCCGGTCCCGCAGGTCCTCCGTCTCCTTCTCCGTCACGAGCACGAAGTCGTGCTTCAGCAGCCAGCTGCCCTCCTCGACCCCGTACTCGCCCGCCGTCGCCTTGTCCACCTTTTCGAGGTCCACCACCAGGCTGCCCTTGACTCCGAACACAGCGTCCGACTTTTCGTACGGATCGCCCCGGATGTACAGCGCGCTGCGGTCGTTCGTCAGTCACCAGGCAATTCCGAGTCGAGCAAGAGAGAAGGAGAGAACTCACGTAATCAAGTGATCCCACCCGGCCTTCTCAAACATGAAGTGCAGGTGCGCCGGCCTCCAGCAGTGCCGCCCGAGCAGCTGCAGCAGCTTCCCGACGGGCCCGTCGTGCGGAATCGGGTAGCTCACCGGCCTGATGGCCCGGAACCAAAACCGGCCCTCCTCGTCCGAGACCATGACGCACCGCTCGCTCGCCCCCGTCCGCCCCTCGTGCTGCACGTCGTAGTGCCCGCTGCTGTCCGTCTCCCAGATGTCGATCTTGACCCCGGGAACGGGCTTGCCGTCCCGGTCCTTCACCGTGCAGACCACCAGCAGCGGCTCGCCCTCCGGGTCGCCCGACATGTTGGCGCCGTTGTCCAGCGTCGGCGCGTCGTGCGTGTGGAAGGGGCCCAGGACGGAGCCCTCGGTCGAGCCGGGCGGTTTGGGGTGGTTAATGCTGTCGACCAGCAGGGAGAGGCCTAGGACGTCGGAGAGGAGGATGAATTCCTGCAGCCGTCAGTACCCAGGAGGACGTAGAAGAAGAGGAGGAGGAGGTATCTCACATGCCGCACGTCGCTGCTAATCTGGCCGCACCCGACGAGGAAGTCGAGCGCCTTCATCCACTCGTCGGTGCTCAGCCGCGTCTCGCGCGCAAAGTCGTGCAGGTGCGTGACGAGCCGCTCCATCAGGTACTTGAGCCGCGCGTCGCCGCCCTGCGAGTTGATGCGCACCGTGTTGGCCGTGATGTTGTCGATGGTGAGGTCGAGGAGCTCCGGGGCTCCCTTTTCGCCGGCCATGTTTGCGGTTGTGCTTGTCTGCTGATGCTTCCCTTTTCTCTCGAGTACACTCCTTCTTTAGAGCTTGCGTCTCTGTGAATATGTCCTCTCTCTCCGGCTTCTTTTGTAAGTCACCTCCGCTAGAGGCTCCCTTCGGAGGGTGGGCCCTCTTTTTATGTAATGCTCGGTAATCGCTGACCTCCGGGTGGGCTGCTTGTCGTCGTGTACCTGCGTCTCGCTCGTGCGTTCCCCCGCGCCTGGCGATCCCCGGCGATCAGTCGTGAGTGCCGGTTCGGCTTTTGATTCCTTTTTATCTTGCCCGCAAATTTGGCGTATTTGCACCTTCTACTTTTCATACGGAAATCTTCTGCCAGTGACAATAACGAAGAGTGCCAGACAGGTACCTATAGCTACAGTGAGCTACGTCAGCGGGGTTTCAAAACTATGGCAGCGTCCGGCAGCAGTGGCCTGCCCGCCAGTGCGGGGTGTTGTTTTAGCGTGTTCAGTTGTTCTTGCCCCGCCCCCGCGTTGGCGCCGGGCCCGAGCGCCCACCGCCCGGGACGTGGTTTCGGGACTTGCGATGCCTGAGCTACCTAAATATGTAAGCGGCGAGAATGGGTTTCTATACGGGCCGGTGGCTGTGATGAAGTTATTCTAGGGTTATGGTAAGTAGTACAAGGTGGTCGAGATGTGCGTCGTTCTGGATCGTTCTCTGCGGTTCTATGGGAGTCTAGTTTCCTGGTTGACCGCCTGGAAGACGGGAGCAAACGAGAGCTTTGGTGGTGCATGTCAATCTGTCAACAATGAAGAAGAATACCTGATTGCCTCAGAAAGAACGTATATACTCATTCTCATGTCCATTGTAAGAGATGGGTATGTACCGGCCAATTCGGGCCTTCCGTTGGGATAGTCTCGAGGCCACCACAACAGCATGCGCAACGCCGATAAAAGAACCACCACATGCTCCCAAAGTATCAAACTCCATCCCCACCAAATGACAAGTTTGCCGCCAACCTACCTACTCGATCCCCGTCGGCGCGGGCGATCCAACGGCTGACGTGCTGAGCGCCGGCGTGCCCTTGCCCTTGGGCTTCCGTCCGTAAACGACGTATCTACGCCAGAACCCGTCAGCAAGCCCTACTTCGACATCACTCGTGGCAGACTCACATGGGCAGGTAAGCATGCGTTCTCAAGTCCTTCAACGCAACCCGCACCTCGGCGCAGAAGGCCAGCGTCTCCTCGCTGCTCCACCCCAGGAACCGCGTAAAGAGCGCGAGCGTCAGGCCCTCGAGCCCCGTGTCCAGGTTCGCGTGCGTCCACGCCCCGAGCTCCTTATGGTGCGGGTCGCGCGGCCACCGGTTGACGGGCCACCGGCCCTGCCACTCGGTCACGGCCTCGAAGCCGGCCTCGCGCATGAGGCCCGCGTACGTCGGCGCCAGGTCCATGCGCCGGCCCGCCAGGGCGGTGCCCTCGCGGAAGAGGCTCGAGAGCCGGTGCAGCGGGTTCGTCTCCGGGAGGGTGCCGTCGTCGCAGCGGTAGGGGAGTGCGAAGTCCTGCATCTCGAGGTAGCCACCCGGCTCGAGGTTTCTGCGTGCGGTAGGAATGGTTAGTAGGACGAAAGGCAAATGCAGGTGCGAGTTGTGGGAACGCACTCGAAGGCCTTGGATATAAAGTCTTCGTAATTGCTGATGCTCCCCGCCAAGACGCGGCCGAAGATGAAGTCAAAGGGCTTGGACCAGGTCCAGTCCTTCTCGAGGTCGTCCAGTTCAAATGACAGATTCGGGGGGACCCTAAACAATAGTCAGCGAGAGCGGCGGCAGGCGGTCATTGGAGGTCGTCACCATGACGGCTGCATCGGGCTCAGGTCGACGCCGATGACCTACGTGGTTGTTAGCCGGCGCTCGACTGCGTGGGTGTGCGATGTTGCACCTGTGCCTCAGGATGGGCATCCGCTGCAAGTCCGTCAGTACCCCCCATTATGATAACGCAACCCGAGCCCGGGGCCGCTCACCATAGTCTATCGCCCAGATGCCCGTACCGGTGCCGCAGTCCAGTACGCGCTTGGCGGGCTCGTCCTGCTTCGGGCACAGGCACAGCTTGCCGTGCAGTGTCAGCAGCCACATGTGGTGCTGGAGATCTACGCGTGGGAGTCAGTCGCGTGTCCACCTTTCTCTCCTGGGCCACGAGGGGCTTGATCATACCGAGCCGGTCTGCTTCTCTTTCGTCGTTGGGGAACGAGTATTCTGAAGCGCATGTAAGTCGGCGCCGGTCGTGATGGGCGGGACGCACTTACTCCCCGAACTCATGGAGTGATAGGTGCGGCCATTTTCCACTTGGAACCTCAGCACGCTCGATCTTATCGATTCGAGACTCCCCGGCGGCTTTGGGTACTGCGGTCAGCTGCCACGTGCGCATCACAAACGGAAGGGCAGTAGCGGTGATGCGGCTCCTCACCTCCGAGAAGACTGAATCCGAATCAAAGTCGTCAGCCGCCTGTTCCGCACGTCAGCCATGTGCTCCGAGGCTCGCAACAACGATGGAACGAAGAGATAGGCGCCTCACAAGGGGCTGTTCGGGCTCCGGCTCCGGCGAAGCCATCGAGGTCTGCTTCTACGACGAAGTGGCCGTAGGTTCCGAAGAGAGAGTTGTGTCTAGTGGCATTCTGGGACAGAGGGAGCAAAGCCGGAAGGTTTTGGCTAGGGTGGAGAGGCCAGGGACCGAGGACAGTGGAAACACTCAAACGGAGGGAGGGACGGTGGAGGTGTGCGGAGGGCCAGTGCCAAAGCGGAGCTTCAACCGCATCACTTTGTAAAAGAACATAAGAAAAACTCTACTTCTATGTTCAACCGCATCACAATGTGACCCTGCAAACACATCAATCAGATCGCCATCTTCCGCGAGATGGAGGGGAGCTGCGAGACAACACAGACAGAAAAAGGAATGAGCAGAGATGGGATTCCCTTGCGATGGGAGCTCTTTCCAACCCCCGCAGAAACGCGTTTCCGCCATTCGGCTGGCCGAATTGCACAGGGCTGACCGCTCTCAGGCGAGTTTCCCCGGTTGGCCAAACAGGAAGAAGGGCAGTGGATGGAAAGCTCGGACTTTGCTGTTGAGATTGGGGCCGGGAAAGAGAGACGGATATGCAGGGTCCCGAAAGCTCCTTGACTGGCATATCAAAGCCCATGGGCAATTCTTTGGACGAGAGCTGGGAATGATCAAAGTCTCGTAATTTGTCACCCGTGGGAGAAGAGTGCGACGCTGCCATGGAGGCCAAGCAGGGGTATCGTGGGAGGAGAATGGCCGTGCTCAAATCTGAATGTCCCGCGGCTCTATGACTCAAGATTCGGAAACGTCAAAATCTGGGCTCATTGGTTCGTTTGATGCCGCACCTTTTGGGTCTCCCGGTGCTGCCGGACTTTGAGCCCGAAGACCCACTCATTCGGAAGCATTGGTACCGGAGATAAATGTGGGCCTGCCGGGCTGATCGGCAGGAGGCAAAAGGCCCTACGTACGTATTTGTCGGTCCCCAGTCAACCCACTTTTGAAAGGAACCTACTCTCTGATATTACTATGTTTTGCAGGAGGGACGACGGAGACGACGGAGATGACACACGACAGCGACGACAGAGACGACGGAGATAAGTGGGGGAGAAGGGCTCGGCTCAGCAGACCGAGGAATGGGAGACCCCATCCTTTTGCACAAACTTGACAACAGCTTCTCGAAGACTCTATGTCCAAAGGAGATACTAATAGACCTTAACTACGACAATGACGTGGCTGATCTGGACAATCCTGCGACATAATCTCGGCTTCCTGCATGGCTAAGAGTTCATCATTGCAGCACCGGCCCAGTTAGTTTCAAGCGACACTACTGGTAGAGCCTCAGAGAAAAGTTCTTGATGAACCGTTGGTTCTGTGAGCGCCTCATATCTCCTCTAGCCTCTGACTTGAATGACAAACTCCTTGGATAGTTTAGTGTTTTCCCGGCATGAATTCTCGATTCTCGAATTACAAATCCTCGAGGCCCGCCAACACATCCTGGGCATCGCCTTCGATCGCCACGACACCGCCGGAAGTCGCCGGTGTGGTGGGATACACGACAATCTACCGGGTTCAGGTTATCATTTGGTGGGTGGACGTGAGACGGGTGGGCCCGAACTTACCCAGATATTGCCTGCACTACCGCTTGACCAGGAGGACTCACTGCCCTCGCAACGGGCCGGCCCAGCACAGACGCCCGTCTTCCAGGTGTTCTTCTTGGGCGTGATGCGAACCGTGTCGGAGCCAACCCACTGGGTCGTCATCTGGCCGCTGTAGGTGCCCGAGAAGACGACCTCCCAGAAGCTACGGTCCGTCGCGCAGGTGTCCCAGTCTGAGCTTGAGGCCTTGCTTTCAACGTAGAAATCGTTCTCTTGGATGCATGAGAGGCCCTTCTTCGTCGTGCTGAACGAAAGGACTTGGTCATGAGTGCAGTACATGCAGTGACTGCCCGAGGTGCAGGTCTGCCAGTTGATGTTGACCGGTGTGAGGGGCTCCGTGTCGAGCCAGATGCAGAGGTGCACATTTGCGCCTTCATAAGTCTCTGGTCAGCTGTTTTGACTTGCACAGTATCGGGGAACGTACCTGCGCCTGCCATAACACCCTTGAGCAGCCAGGCCACGATACAGGCTAGAGGGGCAAGAGAGGCCATAGAGGATCGCATGATGGTTTTTCTTGTCTGGTTCTTGAATGTTGAGTACAATGCTGTTTGATTCGGTTGTAGAAGTTGGCAGATGAAGGGGAGAGCGCAACGCGGCGTCGCATTTAAATACTCGTACCTGCTTGCGCTCATCTGGTCCGACATGACAAACAACAGAAAGACATCCCCGTGGTCGATTCTCCATGCGACAGAAGCGACCTTGAATGCCGGATGGGTCTAGTGAGTTCAGCTGAACAGCCAACTCGAACGAGCGCTCTTTCAGGCTGTGATGTTCTCGTTGCTGTTTGCCAGAAATTGAAAATCAGAGGTACCACGGCAGTTGGCAGCCAGGTCATTGTTGCGCTGGAGCACAGCCAGAGATGTCGCTTCTGCGATAGAAACGACATACAGTCACCAAATTGGCACTGGAATGCCCGATTTGGAAACGCTGGACAGTCAGAAGAATCATGATAGGTAGGTATTGTAACGATCTTCCTGGATGCAGTGTGCTTCAGATAGGGTGACATTGCATAACAAGGATATCATTGGCCGCCACGAATGCTCTGTGGCTGGCGGGCCTCCATATTCGGCGAAGTCATGCACGCCGAGTAAGGATTGATTTTCAAATATTGGCATGGGCATCGAGAAGATCGACAAGTGTGCTCTCCGGACGTCGCTTTTGCCCTCAGCCATGACCCCATACAGACACACGAGCGTGGCACTACCGGTTCTGATCCAGCTGAATGTCACTAGCCTTGGCCTTGGCCCAACCCACTTGCTCACAGCCAACGGTTTGTTTCGGGAACTACCCATAGCGACGAAACGGGCTCGCAACGGCCCGTCTCGGCCTTCGTGGCTGGCTGAGCTGCCGACGCCAGGTCATGGCCTTCTTCAACAAATGCACGCGGGAGCCGAGTCCATATTACACGTCGCCGACTGTAGTGACGATTCAGGCGGGAGGAAAGTCTCCGGGGCACAAGAGCTTCGTCTGCAGAGTGCATTTCGCCAAGACAGAGTTGCAATCTCTCCATGTTGCGGCAGTTGTAGCTCTCTCTCATGGAGATTTCCGGCTTTTAACTCAACATCCATGCAGAAACGTCTTGATGCAGAGTAAGTGGGCTCGGAAACATCATGTCGGGTGGTCCATGTGATGGCTAGTACACCTCCTTGGCGATGATAAGGGGCTCTTGATTTTGGGTGTGTGCCGTTACTGACGCCTTCGTTTCTCAAATCGAAATATGGCGTGACTTTTACTCCTCATGCCCGAGATGAGGAACATATGGCTATAAACGTCGACTCGAACCGGCCTGATAAGTACGATCATCCTGCTGCTCTCCAAGACCAGTCTCGCACCTCATTCCTGTTCCCGGCCCGAACCCAACAGAACACTTTGCCTTCCCATTGAACACTTTGCCAATCAGCCATGTCGTCAGGAACTGAGTCTTCCGGTCAGTACCAGGGCTCCCAGGCCTTCTCCCATATTGTGCCTGGACGAGATGAGTCCGTGAACAACAACACCGGTTCCCTGCACTTCTCCAAGTCCATCGTCCGGCTGCGAGGTGTCCGAAGCAGCATAGATCTGGATCTCTCCATCAGCTACTCCAACGGCCTTGCTGGCACTTTTGGGCTGCCGGTCAGCTGGACTCTCGGCCTGCCCTATGTCGTGCCTCAGAAGAGCATCACCTTCATGGGCCGCACGTATTCCATCGATGCCAACTGGGCCGATGCCAGCGGCTACCAGTCCGGGCTTAGATACATGAACAACCAGGGCATCAAGTTCTCCGTCGTTGTTCCCCCCCAGGATCTACCCAATGGGAAGCCCGGCCAGTACGAATTCATGCTGCGGCTGCATGATGGCTCGACAGACTACTTTGACGGCCTTGGTCGGCCCGTGCTACACCAGGATCTTTTCGGAAACAGCCTGCACTACGTCTATCTCAGCGACTCCGGGGCTGTGACCGACAAAAGACCATGTCTTGACTCCATCACCGACTCGTGGGGCCAAGTGGTCAAGTTCGGCTATCAGCCCGGGGAATCCATGCGGATCACGGGCCCCGGCGGCGCGAAAACGACTGTCAGCTTCGGGACCGCGGGCGTGACAGCCATTCGGGATCCCGAGGGCTACGATACCCGACTGGATTATACGTCAGTGGCCAATCAAATGGTGCTTTCGGAGATATCGTATGCGACGGGCCTCGTATCGAGGTTCGAGTACACAGATCTCCCGTACCTGGACACCCAGAGACACACTGCGACATTGCCCGTCATTTCCAAGCATCTTCATATGGGCCCAAACAACCAGATCTTGAGTCAAACAAGCTATGTATTTGGCTCAAACACGGGAGGAAACACATTCACCGGGCTGGCGCTCGGCGTGACACTCGGCGGACCCCAGGACAATGTGATGGACAGCGGCAACGTGAACTATCGGTAAGCAACATCACCCCTTGGTCGCACCTCCCCCATGAAACTTCCCCAACTCTGACCACGGGCTGGTGAAGGTACGATTTGGTTCGTAGCGACCTCGACGAGGCAGGCAACATCATCACGGCGACTGTCGTGTGGTTCAATTACCTGCACCTACCCATGACGGAAATCAAGTACACTGGCGACCAGGGAAATCGAGTGGCGGCTTACAAGTCCGAGTACACGTATTCCATCGACCCGGACAAGCATGCCCGGACGCCCAACTACATGCAGCCTCATGTTGTAGAGCACTTTCAGAACACCATACGCTCCCCGGACACCCAACCTATCTGGCAAGGTCTTCAGCGGTCCACCAATGAGTACAACAGCTTCTGCCAACCAACCTCCCAGGTTGATGAGGTGTTTAACAACCCGGGGGGAGGGTATTTCAAGACGAAGACGACAGAGAGGGACTATTTTCCTGCCAACTTTGGGGTCCAGCTGCTCAACACGGAGACGGTCAGTGATCATCTCGACAACAGCAATCGCGTCGTGCAGAATACCAGATCAGAGAGCCAAAAGACCATTGGACAGTCTGTGGTGTCTTTCCGAGGCGCATCTGACAAAGACGAAGGAGGCCCGAAGCCCTGGAAGACGCTCACCAGGGAATACGACGAGAAGGGAAGGGTGACCAAGGATACGACCGCCTGGTCCAGAGACGAAGATGTGCCCGAGGGGAGCGACAAGAGCTTCTCAACGTCGACGTCATACGAATACTCCGGAGGGCTTCTCAAGGAGACTATTCAAGACTCCTCCATGGGAAGCCGCTCGAGTCAGATCCACTTCAACATGCAGGTCGCCGGCGGCCCGATGGTCACCAAGATCTTGCCCATGGGCCAGCAGGAGACGTGCGAGTACGACAAGCTCGGCCGTCTCGTCAAGCACGTCGACACTCTAAAAGCCGTCACCACCAGGGCTTATTCTGCCGGGGTAACTCTGAATGCCGAGACGGTCACACATCCTCAGGGGTACGTCTACCGGACAACGTTCGACGCCCTAGGGCGTGTCATTGAAGAGTCGGACAACTTCGACCCAAGCGAAGTTGTTGGTGAGAAGCATGACGGCGCAGATGCACCCACGCGGGTTCTGAAGCGAAAGGGATACGATGTAGCGGGACGCGTGATCTCAACCACTGACTCCTTGGGCCTCGTCACGTCCTTCAAGTTCGACGCCTTTGGCCGTGAAGTCGAGACAACCGACCCATCCGGCAACGTTACCAGAACATCCTACAATGATGCGTCTCTGGTGGTCCAGAAGCACGTCAACGGGGCCCTCTGTGAAGAGGCCCAGGTGAACGGCCTGGGCCAGATCGTGTGGCAAAAGGTGTTTCCCAGCGCGACCGATAGCTCCATGGACTACTGCTTGCTGCAGGAGTACACGTACAACAGCGCCGGCAAGAAGACGAGGGACAGCACATCGCGGGCGTCGCTTTCTGGCACGAATACCATGTCGTTCATGACTCTGCGTATGTCCTACGACGCTGGCTCCCGGCTCGACACCCACGTCTCTTCGGGAAGGGGAGATGACGGCGCATCGGGCGAAGACCTCGTCACCCGTACGTACAGATACGACATTGCCGGAAACGCGTACACGTGGGAAAAGGTGACGCTGTACGGCGACGGTCGGCAATTCACCGACCACGGACCCGTTACCATCTTCGACATGCACGGGAGACTGCGCCTTGTGCGAGACCAGCTCAGTCACGAAGAGAAGAAAGAGTACGACGACAACGGCTGGCTCACCAGCGTCGAGCGACCCGGTGACATCACCATCCAATACGAAAATGATGATGCTGGGCAGCCGTTGAAGATAAAATCGGCATCGGGCAAGCTAAACGTTGCCTTGGCATACAATGCCCGCGGTGACAAGACGTTCATGGAGTACAACGGGCAGACTACAACACTCGACTACTTCAGGGACGGATCGATACATTCGATCAGATACGGGACCACGGCGGACGCCCCTGCCCAGACGTACATTCGCGACAACTTCGGCCGGGTCACAAGCGAGGTCGACGTGTTCGGCACGGAGAAGAAGACGGCGTATGATACGGTCGGCCGTACCTCGAGCATCGCCACCAGGGACGACAAGGTCACTTATCGATATGGACGGGTGAACGACCGGGAGGGCGTGCTCGTCGGCGTCAAGATGGAGTCGCCCGAGATGCCGTATGAGCAGCAAATCTCGCACAACGGCTTCTACCAGAGGTCCGAGGTCACGACGCGGAGACCGGACCAGAGCATCGTGCTCAAGACGTCGTACACCATGGACGAGCGGCAGCGGCTCAAGTCGGTCAAGACCTCGGCCGCTTTGCGCCCGGAGCTGAACCAAAACCACAGCTGGCGCTACGACGGCATTGGCCAGCTCATATCCGAGACGGTCACCACCGACTCGGGCGCGAAGACCGGGCACGACTTCGTATACGATGGCAACTCCAACATCCTCTCCTCCACCGTCACGCGGTGGGAGAGCGGTGAGAGTAGCACCGTTCAGACCACCAAGATGGAGTACAACGAGCTCGGGCAGCGCACGAACGACGCCCGGTTCGAGTACGACGCCGCTGGCCGCCTTCTCCGCGACGACACGGGTTCCCAGTACACATTCGACGAGCAGGACCGCCTGGTGTCCCTGAAGACGCACGATGAGGCCCAATGCCAGATCGAGTACCATGGCGACAACTCCCTCGCAGCGATCGTCCGGCCCACGGGGAAGACCGAGTTCTTCTATACGCCAGACAAGCACGTGAGCGCCGTCGGCCACATGACGGATGGGCCGGAGGAGCACAGGCACTCGCTGCTAAGAGACGGCGAAAACGTCCTGGCGTCCCACTCGGCGGCGGCGGCATCGGCATCGGCGGCAGCTCCTCCGACCTACTTCTTCGAGCGGCACGGATCCACGGCGCTCCAGATCAGCGGCAAGGATGCCACGGCCATCGACTACGAGGCGTACGGGTCGTCGACCTCGACGGCGCCGCTGGCGCCGCAGAGCTGCTTCACCTTTGGCCAGGAGCTGGCCGACCCGTCCAGCGGCCTGATGTACCTCCGCTCGCGCTTCTACCAGCCCAAGACGCGATCGTTCATCTCCAAGGACTCGCACCTCGTGGAAAACCGCTACGCGTACTGCGAGGGCGACCCGGTCAACAAGGCGGACCCGTCCGGCCACCGGGCCGAGTGGATCGCGGCGGTCGCCGCCGTCGTCGGCGTCGGCGTCGGTGCGCTCACCAGCTTTGGCGCGGCCTTTCTATGGGCGCTGGCGTTTGGGGCTGCCGAGACCATCGGCGCCAGCATAGTCGCCGGGGCGGTGGTCGGGGCCGCCAGTAACGTCGTGGGCTCCCTCGCGGCGGAGACGACGTCGTACGCCCTCGGGGGAGGGTTCGAGTACGACGGCCTCCATTTCGCCAAGGACGTCCTTCTCGGGGCGTTGGGCGGCGGCGTGGCCGGAAGGATCGGCTTCGGTAAGGAGAGCTTATGGTGGAATGCGCTGGCCGGCGTCGCGGACGCAGGGGCACAGATCGGGGCTGAGGCCGCGTATTATGGGTACCAGGCCAAGCTCGGGGAAATGTTTGACGTTCAGTTTGCCGTGGAAACCCCCCTGGGTCTCGTCGTCGGCCTGGCGACGGGCAAGATGGGGTCCAAGGTTACGGCAAGGGCAGTGGTATTGAGGAACCGTCGGTTGATGAAGAGGACCGCCCCGGCAGGCGTGACACAGCCGACGACGACGACGGTGACGAGCACGGAAAAGAAGGCAAGCCCCGCGCCTATCAAGGAGAAGCTCATCGAACTGACCTAGCGGTGGGGGATTTATGGATATTGGGAGGGAAGAACGTAGTTGGTACCAGTTTGGACCGCAGCGGCGGTGGACATCGTGAACGTCGTGGGTTCTAGGTCCAGATGACGAGAAGTCTCAGTATAATACACGAGGAGTTCAGGAGCTCTGAAAGGGAGATCTTATTCATCACCCCCTCTAGCTATCACTACGTAGCTAGGCGTCCCCAAGTACTTCCCCTTAGAGTAATATTAGGTACTAGACCTTGGACGCTGAAGGGGTGTTAGGTGTTAGTAGAGAAGGAGGTGGCGAATAAGATCTCCCCTCTGAAATTGAAATGGATATCACAAAGTTCCTTGCCTGAGTGATTGCTGCTCGTCATCAAACTAAAGCCTGAGCTTACTAAGGTGGGAGCCACCCCGCAGCCGACTTTAAGTTCAATTAGCGTGCCAATTGCCAACAGCTGCCGGCAATCCTTAGATCAGGCCAGGGACAGCCCGCCCATCCAAGCTTCAGCATCATGTCGCCATCCGGGGACCAGGAGAACGAACACCGTACTTGGACGACTTGGGATCAGGGAATCAGCACATACGACCATACCCACTGGAGAACTCGGGATCCCGTCCGCTCTCCCATAGATAAGCCAGTGAGGGCCGGATTAGTAGTTGGGTCGGTGACGACCAGCGAATAACTGGTGTTGTATGTCTTTTGATTTTGTTTTTGCTGTGCTTTTTGATATTCCATGATAGATCACCCACCATACCAAGCAAGCGATGTTTGGTTTGTTGTTCCCCACAGTGGGATCTTGTTTCCCCACTGCCGAACGAACTGGTGTCTCGGCCGGGGCCTTGTGTGACAGAGATTCTAGCCATCAAATCGTAGAAGACGCACACGTTGGTAACTAGCCCTGGGCGTGCGTATAAGAGACAACAGCCCTCCCAGCCATCTCGCCTCTCGTCAGTCGTGAGACCACGTCCTGAACCTGCGAGAGGTGGAAGCGCTCGACGGATGCGCGAATCCGCCCCTTGGCCGCCTCCTCCAGCAACTCCGTCATCTCGGCCTCCGTGCCGACCATGGCGCCCTTGATGGTCAGAGCTAAATAGATACGGATTAGCATGAAGGGCCAGGCCAAATAGTTAGGGGTCACTCAGCAGGATTACCTCTCGCAGCGCACTGGGTAACGGAGATCGGAATCTGGAAGTCATTATGAGGCAGCCCCACGCACACGATCACTCCCATCGACCGGACCAGCCTCGGCGCGACCCGGTACGCCTCCTCCGACTCGGGTACCACGATCACGGCATGCGCGCCCTCGCCCGTGACCTGCTTCACCGCCCCCTCCACGTCCTCCGTAAGGTAGTCCACGAACACCTCCGCCCCCAACGCCCTGCAGAACGCGGCGTTCCTCCCGGCGTCCACGGCGATCACCCGGTACCCACGCAGCCCCGCCGCGATCTGCACCCCGAGGTGTCCCAGCCCGCCCGCCGCGCCCTGAATGACGACCCAGCCGCCCCTCTCCACCCCGCCCTCCAGCTTCGACACGGCGCCCATCATCGTCAGCCCCGCGCACAGCAGCGGCGCCGCCTGCTCGTCGGGCACGCCGTCCGGGATCAGCGTCAGCTGCGCCGCGTCCGCGACGACGTAGCGCTGCAGCGTGCCGGGCCGGTGCCGGCCCGTGTTGAGCTGCCGCGGGCAGTTGTTTGCGTGGCCCCCCGCGCAGGCTGCGCACGCGCCGCACGAGCTGTAGAGCCACTTGACTCCCGCCCTGCGGCCGTGGATGGCGGCGTCGACGCCCGCGCCCAGCTTGACGACGGTTCCGACTCCCTCGTGGCCCACGACGGGGTCGTACGAGCCCCAGCCGCGGAGGGCGCGCAGCTCTGACCCGCTGGTTCCTGCGTCAGCATGGGAGTGGACGGTGTCAGATAGGGAGAGTGGCTCACCATATTCCCGTGCAGGTGAGCTTGATGAGGACTTCGCCCGGGCCGGGATTCGCGACGGGTAGGTCGTGGCGGATGACGAATGCTCCGTCGGGCCCGGGGCTTTCGATGACGGCGGCCGTTTGCAGCTGAGGTATATCCTCTTCCTTCATTTTTCCTGGTGTATTTAGGTTCTTCTTAAAAGAACAGAGCTGGAAACGACGACAAGCGACGGAGGTTCAGTGTTGGTGCAAGTGGAGGATGGTGGAGAAGGAGGGGGACGTACCCCGCGCCGGATCGCAGGTTCGGCAGCGGCCCCCGGGACCAGGGAAGATGGACGTGCTGGCTGAAGTGATGGTGGAACTGGAAATTACGAACCATCAAACTCGCCAATCTGATGAACATTGCAAAGCACGTCGAAAGACAAAACCTGGAATACCTGATCCTTGGACCCTGCCTTGGCAAATAACTCTATTGCACTATTCGAAGCTCGGCGAAGACGCTGGTCAGTTCACCATCTCCCATTCCAACTCTCTGTCTAATGACCAAGTTTTCCGACTTGCCAGATTCAACTTGTCTTGGATTCAGTTGGCCGGGTTATCCTGCATCTCGCTCTCCACACTCACGGCTTCGATTTCGCTCTCAGTCCATCCAGGCTCTGTCGAGTACTCATCCGAGTTCAGAGGACCGAAACAACGCAGAAGCCAGTCGACCAAAAACTCCTTTTTTGTAGCCCATGCCGCAGGAACCCAGCCGACTAGACTTCGAATGTCATGCGAGTGAATCACGTTGACCGGGTGAGGCGGGTTGGGGAAATCGTCGCCACCGTAGAGATTCAGGGGTCTCTTGCACAGCGGGTCGACCACCGAGTGGCGATAGTTGAGGAGGACGACGCGATATCCTCCTTCCTTCCGCGGTCGAATGAGAATGTTATCGGGGTGGAGGTTGCCTTGCTCAACACCGTAGAAAATTTGTCTGGAGTAACCATCGAAGAGAATCTCCAGGATCAGCGCACGGTTATCGTCCACTGTCGGATCGATACGCTTTTTCAGGTCTTCGTCGGTGAAGGCCTTGGGCACCAAGACGTCTCCGAGCATGTGACACAAGTCTGAAATGGTATCGCCCTTGAAGTACTCCATGATAACGACGCCGACACGTCGTTTCTTATCCTTGAAATGTTCGTGCTTGTTCGTCGTGGTGAGAGCGGCAGTCCAGGCGCCAAAGTAGCGCGGGGCAAGATGAGGATCACCGTGTAGTCCCTTCGCTTTCAGCTGGTCGTAGGCTCCGGCCTCACGACTGAAGGCAATATCGGCGTAAACAGTGTCTTTCCAAGGCCCTTCATAGTCAGGAGTGTGCCAGGGGAAGAACAGGGGATCGAAAATCTTGGCGACGACTCTCCTCCTCATGCCTTCTGGGCGCTGCGTTGGACTGGAGGTGCATAAGAGCACCTGAGGACCTGAGAGGAGCCCGCCGGAAAGAGACTTGGAGACTGTAAGCTCAAGGACCTGATGCTCCGTCTCCTCATCCAGAGGCTTGTCCTTGCCATCGCCCTCGTAGGGAGTAGGACTGTAGTCAAAGACCGCCTGAGTCCGCGGAACTTTGAGGTCCTCCCGGGTGTAGCTGAGATCCTTGCCCTTCATGCCAGGAGGGAATGAGTAATCCGAAGTGCCATAAGGATTGCACGGCTTGTGGCGGGTAAGCGCAAGCTTCTGTCCCGGACCATACAGTGCTGTGAAGTCGGCCGAAATACCTTTGTCGTCGATGCCCTCGATAGGGACTGTGTGGGAATCGAGCTTGTCGTCGAGATCCTCTTGAACGTCCTCATCTTGATCGACTTCCTCGTCCTGATTGGCGTCTTGATTATGCTCGGCGTCTTGCTTCTGTTCAACGTCTTGATTTTGCTCGACGTCTTGATTCTGCTCGACATCCAGACGTTGAGAACGTCTTGTTCTCTGCGGTAACATCATCTTGACTGTGTCGCCTGGACGTGCGGTTCTGATAGTACGTTAGCTTCGTGTCCACAGGCCAGGAGAGATGCCAAACACAGACCTTTTGCCGAGGACGAAAAGAGGAGGAAAACATGGAGGCGAGTTACGCGGAGGCGAGGTGAGGAACGTGAGATGAGAGTCGCAGCGTCGGTCACGAACGAGATTTCCGTGTGGCTTCCGCCGAGAACCCAATGGAGGAAATCGGTGAGCGAGAGAAAGGAGGGCAGCAACGAGAGGAGATGGGCGAGAAGAGCTGAAATACAACCGGACCTGTCCGCGGGGGAAAGAACGACTGGTTGCGATGGTCTATGGTGCGGAGGAGGTTCGACAGCCGGCGCAGTGGTCAGACGCAGCTTTGAGGGAGGGTTGTCGACGAGAAGAAGGTGATATGGGCTTGGAGTCTGCGCTCTTTCAACTGCCTAGGGCATTCGAGAAAGAGCCACAATGGGGCAGACGCGCGCTGTTGACAGGAGAACATTGGAAAGAAAAGAGTAAAGTGGTAGAGGAAGGAACACTTTCTTTGGTGGTGTGACTAGGCCACTTGAGTTGGAGGTCACATATGGTGAGTTTGAACCGACCTGAGATGGCTGATGGGAGG
The DNA here is from genome assembly GCA_027406025.1 of Colletotrichum musae. Taxonomy (NCBI): domain Eukaryota; kingdom Fungi; phylum Ascomycota; class Sordariomycetes; order Glomerellales; family Glomerellaceae; genus Colletotrichum; species Colletotrichum musae. Next base: position 944,779 of record JANVYC010000002.1, on the reverse strand, counting down.
CACCATGAGAGCCAGGCTGCCGGTGCTGTGTGTGGTGTCCTGTAAGTACCTGTGTACCTACACTGGGTGAGCCCTGGAGATGTAATATGCACGCAACTACCTAATACTGCCAGGCGCCACCCGAGGTTCGGTATTAATACAGTGTACTCTACCGCCTGCAATTATCATTCTTGGGAATCTAGGTAACTAGGTGATGCAGTTTGCCATTAGTTCACCTGGCCCACGTCTGCTCAGCTCTCGAATATCTCATCACTGGCACATTGTAAGAGCTCAGAGCCACCTGGACGACGTCACTGTAGGAAGGAACAACTTCAATATATGTACCAAATTACTTGACCTACCTACCTAGGCACCTACCTAGGCAGGCACCTCAGAGTTTTAGGCACCTTCCAAACTACCTACTGATAACCTAGGTAGTGCCCTGTACACGTGCCTTCCTAGGTAGGTAGGTACCGTAAGTAGTATGTCCTGGAGGGAAAACGCCTTCCATCTCCATCTAAGCATCTACCCGGATTGCCTTCAAAAAGCCCACCGTCTGTTGAAGATGCCATACCAAGCACCCGCGACCCTTGCAAGCAAACGCGCACACATGTCCATCCTCTGTGCCGCAGTCCCCGCAACAACGTCTCAACGCTTCCAGTGTCCCGTACGGAGACAAGGCTGCACTATGTATGTACGGGTATCTTCACATAGGTTGAATCGTTGTCGAAGGAAGGTTTCAGCAAGACACCCGGCAGCGACAGAGCCGAAGGAGGGCGACAGAGCAGGGCGACGGCATACCGCAGAAAAGCAGTCCCATCAAACAGGACCTAAGAAGCCTGATAAGCAAGGGAAGGCGCCAATAGGTAGGTAGGTAGTGTTGCTGATTTCGTGCTCGTGGATGTTACGTCTAGCACCAACAACAAATGGAGGTCGCCTCATCGACCATCATCTCCCCGATCGCCAAGCTTTCGTTCCGTCGTCACCTACAGCCCAGACCTCAAATAACGAGCAAACAGCAAGGCCAGCGAATAGAACCGCCGACCTTTATCCATTTCCAACTCAGAACAACACGCCAGACCATCATTCACCCCTCAAGGCACATCATCACAACCTGTGGACGGCCAGATGCCTCCTCACCCGGACATGCTGGCTGGAGCCTAATGGAGACGGAGGTGGTGTTTTAATGTAATGGCTTCTGCTTTTCTCGGTCGTATCATGCACACAACTGTACACCACTAAGCTGAGTGATGCATTCACAAGCGTGAACCTGTTGTCCAGGGTGCATATCGCCCCGGGAGACCATATCTGGTATTCCATCATCGTAGTCGGGCGAGAGGACGAGAAAAGAACGCCAGTCAAGCTGATTAAACCAAGGAAATCCCAATCCCGTGTCGACCTAGCGATATCCGCAGCCCGGAGACAGCCCAGACCTCCATCACCAACCCCAATGCCCACGCACTCAGCGTGCACCTCCAATGTTAGCGGCCAAGACAGGCCCTCGTTCTACGAACACCCCCCGAGACCAACGTGTTCCTCTCGCCGACGTTTCGGCTCCAAATCAGGATCACCGCCAGACCTTCCGAAAACCCTTGAAGCACGCGAGCGAGCCGCCCGCTTCCCGTGCTTTCTCTCCCATGCCAGCCTTGGCGTCGTATTGGGGCGTCTCCGTGATGATCTGGCCCTCAAGTTCGACTGTGTATCTGGCGCTGTTGACATCGTTTCCAAACACTGACCTAAGCCATTGGTCCATGCCTTCTGGGTGTGCAAGCCAAGCAGTGGGAAACCATCCGGCTAGGTGCTCTAGCTTACGAGGTCCAAACCGGGTGAACGGATGAGGCGGGTGATGCCATCCCTTGTAAAGGTTCCGCGGCTTTTCCCTTTTGTCATCGACCACAGAGGCGGTGTAATCAAGGAGGGTAACACGGGGGGTCTCGTCTCTAGTGTTCTTGGATATGAGGATGTGTCGAGGTTCGATATAGCACTGCTCAACTCCGTGGTACAGCTGCTTGACGTAGCCGTCGAGCAGGACTTCCAGGACCTTCAGGCGGAACTCCTCCGTGAGGTCCAGCTCTTTGTTGGATTTCGGGAACAAGTTATCTTCTATATCAATATGGCAGAGATCTGATATGCGATCACCTTCGACGTATTCTAGAAGGATGGCGCCGACATGTCGTATCCTCTTCTCGGCCTCAACTTCAGGGTTAAACATCTTGACCTGGACGGTGTAGGCGCCGAGGTACTCCGGGGCAAGGTGCAACCCGCCGCACAGTCCCTCCTCCCGGAGCTTCTCATAAGCTGCAGCCTCGCGGGTGTAGTCCACGTCTGCTACTGTAGTCTCGATCCAGGGGGGTCCGAAAGGGTCGTATTCCCAAGGATAGAAAAGGGGATCATATATCTTAACCACCACAACAAGCTCCGGTGTGAAGAGGTTAGACGCGTGAGGCGACAATGAGCGAGTCTTGCATAAGAGTACTTGCGGACCCTTGTCATCGCCGCCGGAGAGAGATTTGAGGACAGTGACCGTGACGGGAGAGTTCCTTTTGTGCTGGCTGGAGACGTAGCCGGTAAGCCTGTGATCTCTGGTGGGCCTGTAGTCGCGGACTCGTTCGGTGCGCGATTTCTTGGCACTCTCGCCGTCGAAACCGAGCTCTTCGACGTCCATGCCCTTTGGGTATCCGCCATAGAACGCCGGTCCGTAAGGAGGATGTGGTGTGTGCGGATGGAGAGTCAGTTGCTGTTTCGGCCCGTATTGTTCGAAATCCGTCTCGATGAAGTCGTCATAGACCCTGGGCGTGTCTTTAGAACCTTCGGAGGCCATCTTGTCCGTGTCGTAGGATGCTTGGTTCTATCAGCATGTTAGATTCGTCTGCAAAAGAAAGAGCGAGCATCCTACGTCAACTCTTCGCCAAGGAAGGAAAATATCAAGATGAGTTTGAGGGCGATGCGCGATGCCGAGGATCGACGAGACACGCGGTGAGGTGAAGTTGCTGATGCAGACCACCCCAGAGAGATGAAGCGTTGACTCGGGCGAGATGCAGAGAGGTGGAGAAATAGAGATGAGAGAGGCGTCTTGCGCGAACGTGAGTGAAGGATCGGAGATGGGGGTCGCTGCCTCGTTCACGGAGGAGATTTTCACGCGGCTTCGGTCACGAGGTGGTGAGAAAATCTGAGCGGAACTCGAGCAGGGAAAGAAGATCGACGCGAATCGGGCCACAGACAGATGAGCCCGCAGGGTAGGTAGAGAGGCAGAAGTTGAAAGCCTCTGTGGTGCGGGCAAAAGGTTTTGAAGCTGACGTGACGCACCGAGGTGTCGATGAGAGGAAGGCGGTCTTTGCCTTGCGCCCATACACCGACCCAGTCGCAATGAGGAAGGCTTGCCAGCCACGAGAAATTAAGTAAAGTTGAAACGATTTTTCAAGTCTTGTCTATGTGGCTGATTACCTTGGTTGCCTACTAGGCAGGCAGGCGAAGAAAGTTCACATAACTCCGCTGAAAGTGAGTTTGGAGTTGGGCTGGTGATGTGCATATGTGGCGTTCCTCCATCGTCCTGCGGTGTATTGGGCGAACGCCATACCAGGAATCAACGCTAAGGAGAGCATCCGCAAATTCTCCATGGTACGTTCCATTCTAGGAGGCAACGCCCATGGAAGCCATTTCTCGTGGTCCTCCGTGGCCATAAGCGCAGGAGGGTGAATGATGACAAGAGAGTCGGGGATTAAGGGGAACGAGGAGCGAGTGGCGAAGCTCCAAGTTGATGACTGCCTCAGGACTCGGGCGGGTCGACAGTGTACGAGTCGCTGTTCTCAACCGGTCCGAACTCGCGCTCCAGCCAGTCGTCCATCTTCTCCTCCGCCCCTAGCCATTCGACGGGGAACCAGCCGGTCAGGTAGGACAGCTTCTCGGGGCTGAACTTCTCGAACGGGTGAGGTGGGTGAGGCCACCCCTCGTAGAGCCGCAGCGGCTTCTCGCAGGTCTCGTCGACGACCGACCGGCCGTAGCTGAGAAGGGTGACGTGAAGCCCGTCGCCTCTCTGGGAGATGAGGACGTTCTCGGGACGGATGAAGCGCTGCTCGACCCCGGCGTGGAGCTGCACGACGTAGCCGTGAAGAAGCATCCTGAGGACTCTCATGCGGAGCTCCGAGCCCGCGGCGACCGGAGGGTAGGACTTCGGTATCAGGGTGTCCCATTCGTCGATGTAGCAAAGGTCTGACATGAGGTAGCCCGGAACGTACTCCATGAGGACGAGGCCGACCATCCGGACTCGTTGATGCTCCGGGACGTTGACGTTCTTCGTGGTACGCGGGACGACGAACGTGCCCCAGAAGCGCGGGGCGATGTGCGGATAGCCGTGTTTCCCTTCCTTCCTGAGCTTCTCGTACGCCGCAGCCTCGCGACTGAAGGCCATGTCGGCAAAGGTGCACTCGTTCCAGGGGCCCTGGAGGGGATCGTCTACCCAAGGGTAGAACATGGGGTCGAATATCTTTGCGACAACGCGTTCTCCGGTCCTAGGAAAGGTGGTACCGGGCTCGGACGACCCGAACTGCGCGCTCGTGCGGCACAGGAGTACCTGAGGGCCTGCCTTAGCGCCGCCGGCGAGGATCTTCTCGATGGCGAGGACGCCACCGCCCGGCCCCGCCTTCTGAGCCGTGAAGCCGGGCCTGTAATTGCACGCACGCTTGGTGCGGCAGAGGTCACCGTTCTTGCCGGAGAAGCCGAACTCTGCGACGGGGATGTCGCCTGGGAAGGGACCAAAGTACGGGGGACCGTAGGGAAGGGCCGCAGAATGCGGGGTGAGTTGCAGATTTTGGCCGATGCCGTATTCCTCGAAGTCCTGATCTATACCAGATACCCGAACTCTAGCGGCGAGTACTGGAGTAGAGAGAGTAGAGTGCCTATAATATATATAAGTTAATTATATAAGTAAAGAGGTAGATTAGTAGTGGTCCTATAGAAATAATAGATAAGTAGTAATTATTAGTTTAGTTGTATTTTATTTAGACTAGTGAAATTTCTAGGGAGTTTCTCCCTAGACCCCCCGGTTTTACTATACTTAAAGTCCTAGATATAAAAGTAACTCTAACTACTCTATTAAATTCTAACTACCCTAACTTTACTCTAAATACTCTAATTTTAGTAATTTTAACTTATTTTAACTTATTTTAACTACTTTAACTACTTTAACTTATCTTAACTTTTTTAATTACTTAACTACTTTAACTTATTTTAACTATTTTAATTTACTTTAATTACTTTAACTTACTTTAACTATTTTAACTAAACTTAATTCTTTTAATTTACTAATTTAACTTTAATCCTTAACTATACTTTAACTATACTTTAACTTATATTAAAATAATTTATAGTTTATTTATTATTTAGTTTTAAAAGTATTATTTAGATTATATTTATAGTAATAGTTATTAGTAAATTTATAATAGTTATTATAAAAAAGTAAGAAAAGAAGTAAAGTAAGTAGATATAGTTTAAATAAAGTAAATAAAATAAAAAAAAAATAAAAAAAATAGCCTTAGTTCTTTTAAAAGAGGAATAAAGCCTAGTTAGTAAACTCTTTTTTAGTTTTAGTAAAATCCTTTTAGTACTAGTGCTACTACTAGTGCTCTTTATAGGTATATAGTACTAAAAGTACTTTTTTATATATATTAATTTTAGTCTTAGTACTAGTATACTAAGGTTTATTTATAACTATGTATTTATAAATATACTATTTAAGGTTTATTAGTATAGATTTTAGTAGGGCTAGAGGAGAAGTTAAAGGGGGGGTGGTAGGGGGGGTAGTAAGGGGTATTAAAAAAGAGGCCTAGGGTGGGTTTTTAGTTTCTAAAATAATATTAAAACTAAGCTATAAAGGGTAATTACTATACTAATAATAGAAGTATTTACTACCTTAGGAGTTATAATAGTAGTTAGTATAAAACTTAGAAGTTAAGTATTAAAACTATAGTAGTAGTATAATATACTTTTTTTATATACTTTATTTTAAAGTATAGTAACTATACTTTTTAGAAGTGTTATTATTAATAGCCTAAAGTATTATAGCTAGTAGATTCTACTTTTTATTTTTAAAAAAAGTATTATAAGTATTACTATTAAAAATAAATTTATAGTAGATAGAGAGAAGGAAAAAGTCTATAATAGTACTAATACTAATAGACTAGTAAAAGCTAGGTTTAATAGTACGGGTAATATACTTTTAAGTAATTAGTTTATTTTTATTAGTACTAAATTTAGGATATAGTTTAGGGGTAATTATTACTTATTTTTATTTTTTAAAAAAGTAGAGGAAGAAGGAAAAGTAAAAGGGAGTAAGGCTGAGTAAGGGGGAAGTAATATAGGGAAAAGAGAAGTATTACTTATAATAGTATTATTATTTTTATTATAAAAGGGGGGATAGGTATATAAAGTATAGTAGTATAGGACTTAATTAATAGTTATAAAAAATAAATATTAATAAATAGTTATTAAAAATAATATAAAAAAATATTAAATATTACTAGTAGTAGAGTTAGGGTTTTTAATAATATTATTAATATTATAGGGGTCCTAAGAGGCTATAATAATAGTATTAAAGTTAATAAGTAGGTAGGTAATAGTAGTTATAGTAAAAAAAAAAAGAAATTAAAAAAGTATAAAATAAAGAGACTCTAGGTACTAATAAGTAGGTAGTAAATAATTAAAAATTTTATACGTAATATATAAAAAAAAGGTATAGAAATAACTATAAATTATTTTTTTTAAAAGTAAAAATATAGTAGTAAAGTTTTAAAGTATAAACTATTCTTTATAGTAATTACCCTTTTAAATAGTTTTAAAAATATAAGTATAATACTTTTATAGTCCTTATAATTATATTCTATTTTTTTAATACTTAACTTAAGTTAAAGTTAATAACTAAACCTAAAATCTCCTTTACTCTCTATATAATATACTAGGGGCGTTTATATTTAGTATTTTTAATATACTTTTAAAAGACCTTAGTATTATATTTACTAAAAGTATTAAAATTTAAGTTACTCTTTAATATAATACTTTTAAAGGAGTGGGCCCTTAAGATAGTAATATAAATTATACCTAGCTAGAACTTATAATAACTAAGGTTTAATATAACTCTATTTAATATTATACTTTATAATTTATAAATAGTAATAGTATAAGTAACTATAAAAAGAAACTAAGTATAAGAGTAAGTATAGTGTTTTTTATAAAACTTATAAGAGTTATAAAAAATAGGAATAGTATAGTTATCTAAAAAGGCCTTACTAGTAATATAGGTATTACTAATATAGTTATTAAAGTTAATAAAGATAGTAAGGGGTAGCTTAGTTCTTTAGTTAGTACTAGTCTACTAAATAATATCTTTAACTATACTTAATATACTATTATAAAAACTAACTTTAGTTTAAGTATTTTTTATTAGTATAATATAAGTACTAATAGTAAAGTAGAGCTTTTTATAAAAGTTACTAATGTCTTAAAACTCGGCTTTATTAGCTTTAGAGTTAGTATTATTAGTTTTAATAATAATAGTAGGGTTAGGGAGGTTAGTAAAATACTAAGAATTATACTTATTAACCTTACTATTAGTAAAGAAAAAATAAAAAGTATTATTAAAAAAAGTAACTTTATACTTAAAGAAGTATATATAAAAATAAGTAATAAGTAGTTTCTATATTAGTTTACTTATAGGTAAAAGAAGGTAGTGATTAATCCGTATAGAGTTAAATATTTATTATAAAGAGTAATAATATTTATAGGTTAGAAGTGGCCTAGGTACTAGTATAGATATTAGAGCTATAGGTAGAGCTATATAGTTACGTAACTCTATATAGCTATAGCTCCTACTATAGCACTATACACTATAGAGACTAACTATATAGTAGCTATACTAATACTAGTACTTTTTACTTTATAGTTTAAAGTATAAGGCCTTAATAAAAAAAATAATTACTTTTATAAAAAGGGTAGTAATTAATACTATTTAATAAACTATTACTTTTTATAAAATTAAAAGAAAATTTAAAAAACCCCTATAGGGGTTAAGTCTTATTTCTAATAGGCCCGGGGCTTACTAAAGTACCTAGGGCTTACTAGGGCTACCTCTAGAGCAACTAGAGCCTATATCTTTCTCTTTATACTACCTATATCCCTTAATCCTTTACGTTCCTAGCTTTATATACCTTTTTATATAATTTATCTTTTTATTTTAATTATTATACTATTACTATTAATAAAGCTTTTAAGAGTATAGTTTAGGGAGGTTTTTATAAAGGTATTAACTAAGTTATTACTTCCTACTATTTAGTAGATATTAGTAATTTTATATTACTTATAAAACTATTTTAAAGCTATAATATTAATTATTAAGTACTTTTCTTTAGTAGTACTAAGTTTAATAAAGTATTTATATAGTAAGTATAAATCTATATATACTACTATAGGGATTTTAAAAAGCTAAAGATAGTTAGTTATAATTTAAAGGGTTTTAGTAATAGTAAAGGCTATATTAGTACTAGCTATTATACTATAGATCTTAAATACTAGTATACTATAAGTAATATACTTACTTTTTATAAAGCTATAGTAAATAATATTACTAATAAGTTTAAAGGTATTATTAGTAAAGTAGTATTTATTATTAAGAATAATAATAAAGCTAAGCTATAATAAGAGGTTATTATTATTAGTAAATAATTTATTTATAAATATAAAAAGCTTATTAGTAGTAAAGTTAAAGGGGACGTATATTAGCCCTTACTCTTAGTTATTAATCTACTACTATAAATACTTATTTAAAGTCTTAATATTATTATTATTAAGCTCTTAGTACTAAGTAGTAACTAATAAGTTATAGAATACCTTTAGTTAATAGATTGTTATAATATAAGTACTGCGGGCCTACTATTAAACGTACTTAGCCTTTTAATCTACCCCAGGAGTTATAATAGTAAGCTTTTTACCCTAGCCCTTTTATTAAAATACTAAGTTACTACCTTTAAAACTTAAAATACTACTATTAAATATAAGGGGATTATTAGTAGTTAAAAAGGTCTTTAGCTTAGTTATAAAGTTTGCTTTTTAAAGCTAGTCTTCTTCTTAAGCTAAAAAATTAATAGTAAAGAGCCTTAACGTATTGTTAATTTATATTCTAACTATAATAAACTCTTTATTATTAATTAATAATATTAAAAAGTATAAATTATATATTAAACTAACTATATTAAACCTCTTACAGTAATAGCAGTTATACATTACTTACTAATACGTCCCTACTTTTATAATACTATAGAGTAGTCTCTTAATAACTATAATAGTATTATAAAAGTAATAATACTTAATTTACTTAAGGAGTTTTATAAAAATAGTATAATTAAGCTTTATCTTTAACTATATATATACTTAAGTAATATTTTATAACTATAGAGTTATACTATTATAAATTAAAAAAAGAATTAAAATAAAGATTAGTTACTATAAGGCTTATTAAATTATTAAAAACTATATAAGGATCTTAGCTTTTTTGTTATTAGTATAGCTTTAAATTATAAACTAAGACTTTTTATAAAAGCTATTTATAGTCTTTTTTTTTAATTTTATTAATAATCTTTAATTTAAATATACAGTAGTTATTATAAATTTTAGAGTTATAAAGAATAAAATTAAAGATATTATAATTTTAAAGTACTATAATTTCTTACTCTATTAATAATTAAAAGGGTTTACTAAGTATAGTAATTATACCCTTATTACGTAGCTTAATTATAAAAGTAAAATTAACTTCCTTTTTTACTAAAATATATTTTATTATAGTGTTTTTATAAAAGCGGCTGGGACGTTTTTTAAGTAGCTAAAGGAGGTTTTTAGTAGTAGGGGAAAAAGCGGAATTAATAATAATTTTATTAAGGATTTCCTTAAGTAACTTAGCTTTACTAGGGGTATTTCTAGGGCTATTAGTCTTATTGTTTTTAGTTTTTTTAGTATAACTAGGGTTATTTAATAGTAAAGATTTAAAATTAGCTTTATTATTATTATTATAAAAGGGTTTAATAAAAGTTAATTTAAATATCTATAGGCCCTATAGAAGGGCTAGTATATAGAACTTACTATTAATTAAAAGTAATAAATATAAACCTTATTAACTACCCTTTTTATACTATACCTTAACTTTAAATTAAAGTAAAAGGTTAAAACTTATAAATATATTAGAACTACTATATACTCTAAAGCCTTTTATAACTATTTATTTAATATAAAAATAATAAACTTTATTTATAGCTTTATAAATAATAGTAACTTTAGTTATAATATTTAGTAATAATAAAGAAGAGTTATTTATATAAAGGTATACTCTAAATACTAGTAAAGTTAAAATAAAGCTATTTAGGCTAGTAGTATTATTAATAACTTTAACTATAGCTTAAAAATAGGTATTATAACTTATTCTAGGGTTCTTTACTTTAAAAATCTTATAAATCCTATATACTATAGTATAGTATCTTTTAACTTTATTAATTAAATAGTATACTTTAATAAAAGTATTTTTAAAAGTAATACTAAAGGATTTAGTATTACTATAAAAGTTACTAAACTAAAATTTAGTACTTAGATTAATAATAAAGTTATTAAGGGGTCCTTAGTATATATTAATTTAGTTTTTTAAAAATACTTATTATAAATATTTAGTAAAAAGTAATTCTAAAAAGTAAATAGTATTAAAAACTATAAATATATTAATATTAGTTTACTTATAGGTAAAAACGTTAGTAATTAATCCGTATAGGGTTAAATATACGTAGTAAAAGAGTGATAATATTTATAAGTTAGAAGTGGTCTAGGTGCTAGTATAGATATTAGAGCTATAGGTAGAGCTACGTAGTTACGTGACTCTATATAACTATAGCTCCTACTATAGTACTGTATACTATAGGGGCTAACTATATAGCGGCTATACTAATACTAGTACTTTTTACTTTAGGGCCTAAGGTATAAGGCTTTAATAAAAAGAATAATTACTTTTGTAAAAAGAGTAGTAATTAATACTATTTAACGGGCTACTACTCCTTATAAAATTAAAAGAAAATCTAAAAACCCCTATAGGGATTAAGCCTTATTTTTAATAGGCCTAGGGTTTACTAGAGTACCTAGGACTTACTAAAGCTACTTTTAAAATAACTAAAGCCTATATTTTCCTCTTTATACTACTTATATCCCTTAATCCTCTACGTTCTTAGTTCTATACGCCTTCTTATATAACCTATTCTTTTATTTTAATTATTATACTATTACTATTAATAAAGCTTTTAAAAGTATAGTTTAGGGAGGTTTTTATAAAGGTATTAACTAGGTTATTACTTTCTATTATTTAGTAGATATTAGTGATTTTGTGTTATTTATAGAATTATTTTAGGGCTATAATATTAATTATTAGGCGCTTCTTTTTAGTAGTACTAAGCTTAATAAAGTATTTATATAGTAAGTATAAATCCGTATATACTACTATAGGGATTTTAAGAAGTTAAAAATAGTTAGTTATAATTTAAAGGGTCTTAGTAATAGAAAGAGCTATATTAGTACTAGTTATTATACTATAAATCTTAAATACTAGTATACTATAGGTAATATACTTACTTTTTATAGAGTTATAGTAGATAATATTACTAGTAAACTTAAAGGTATTATTAGTAAAGTAGTACTTATTACTAAAGATAATAATAAAGCTAAGTTGTAATAAGAGGTTGTTGTTATTAGTAAATAATTTATTTATAAATATAAAAAGCTTATTAGTAGTAAGGTTAAGGGAGATATATATTAGTCCTTATTCTTAGTTATTAATTTATTACTATAAATATTTATTTAGAGTCTTAATATTATTATTATTAGGCTCCTAGTACTAAGTAGCAATTAATAAATTATAAAATACCTTTAGTTAATAAATTATTATAATATAAGTACTATAGGCCTACTATTAAATATACTTAACCTTTTAATTTACTCTAAGGGTTATAATAGTAAACTTCTTATTCTAGCTTTTTTATTAAAATACTAAGTTACTATTTTTAAGGCTTAGAATACTGCTATTAAATATAAGGGGATTATTAGTAGTTAAAAAGATCTTTAGTTTAGTTATAAAGTTTACTTTTTAAAGTTAGTTATTCTTTTAGGTTAAAAAATTAATAGTAGAGAGTCTTAATGTATTATTAGTTTGTATTTTAACTATAGTAAACTCTTTATTATTAATTAATAATATTAAAAGGTATAAATTATATATTAAATTAACTATATTAAGCTTTTTATAGTAGTGGTGGTTATACGTTGCCTACTAGTATATTTCTACTTTTATAATACTATAAAGTAGTCTTTTAATAACTATAATAGTATTATAAGGGTAATAATACTTAATTTACTTAAAGAGTCTTATAAGAATAGTATAATTAAGCTTTATTTTTAACTATATATATACTTAAGTAATATTTTATAGCTATAGGGTTATACTATTATAAATTAAAGAAGGAGTTAAAGTAAGGATTAGTTACTATAAAGTTTATTAAATTATTAAAAACTATATAAGGATTTTAGTTTTTTTATTATTAGTATAGCTTTAGATTATAAAATAGGACTTTTTATAGGGACTATTTATAGTTTTTTTTTTAATTTTATTAATAATTCTTAATTTAAATATATAGTAGCTATTATAGATTTTAGGGTTATAAGGGATAAAGTTAAAGACGTTATGATTTTAAAGTACTATAATCTTTTATTCCGTTAATAGTTAAAAGAGTTTACTAGGTATAGTAATTATGCTTTTATTATATAGTTTAATTATAAAGGTAAAATTAGCTTCTTTTTTTACTAAAATATACGTTATAGTAGCGTTTTTATAAGAGCGGCTAGGACGTTTTCTAAGTAGTTAAAAGAGGTTTTTAGTAGTAGGGGAAGGAGTAGGATTAATAATAATTTTATTAAGAATTTCCTTAAGTAGTTTAGTTTTATTAAGGGCATTTCTGGAGCTATTAGCTTTATTATTTTTAGTTTCTTTAGTATAACTAGGGTTGTTTAGTAGTAAAAATTTAAAGTTAGTTTTATTATTATTATTATAAAAGGGTTTAATAGAGGTTAATTTAAATATCTATAGGCTCTATAGGAGGGCTAGTATATAGAACTTACTATTAATTAAAAGTAGTAAGTATAGGCTTTATTAACTACCCTTTTTATACTATACCCTAACTTTAAATTAAAATAAAAAGTTAAAGTTTATAAATATATTAAAGCTACTATATACCCTAAGGCCTTTTATAACTATTTATTTAGTATAAAAGTAGTAGACTTTATTTATAGCTTTATAAATAGTAGTAGCTTTAGTTATAATATTTAGTAATAGTAAAGAGGAGTTATTTATATAGGGGTATACTTTAAATACTAGTAAGGTTAGAATAAGGCTATTTAGGCTAGTAGTATTATTAATAACTTTAACTATAGTTTAAAGATGGGTATTATAACTTATTCTAGGGTTTTTTATTTTAAAGATTTTATAAATCCTATATATTATAGTATAGTATTTCTTAACCTTACTAATTAAGTAGTACACTTTAATAAAAGTATCTTTAAGGGTAATACTAAAGGATTTAGTATTACTATAGAACTTATTAGACTAAAATTTAGTACTTAGATTAGTAATAAGGTTATTAGAGGGTCCTTAGTATATATTAATTTAGTTTTTTTAAAACGCTTATTATAGATATTTAGTAGAGAGTAATTTTAAAAAGTAAGTAGTATTAAAGGCTATAAATATATTAACTATATATAGAACTAACTTATTATTAATATATATAATATTAATAATAACTTTATAGTTAAAGTTAAAGTTATTATAGAAGTTAAACTTAAAGTAGAATAGTACTAAACTATTAAGTTAGTATTAATAGTATATATAATTAAGGGCCTTAATAATAGAAATTTTAATAAGGTTTTTAGTCCTTTATAAAACGTTATAAAGTTATTAAATAAAAGGGTAGCTAAATTAATAATAAAAATAGTAAAACTTAATATTAATTAAGTAGTAGAATACTAGTAATTCTTTAGAGTTAAAAGTAAACTATTTATACCCCTATTATTAAATAATTAAAACTATAGTAGTACTCTAATAGAGCTTATTATAAATATTATTAAAAATAATACTAAGTTAATCTATATTACTTAAGTTAAGTAAAAATAAAGTACTTATAGGTATTATATAAAAAGTAATATTTTTAAATAGAGTAGGGACATTAATAGATCTAAGTAAGTTAACTAGTACTATATCTCTAAAAGAAATAGAAATTTTACTAGTACTAGAGGTATTTAGTTTAAGGTTTAGTAAAAAGTAATTTTATAATACTACGTATTAATTATAGTTTATAGTTAAAAACTTTACTATTTTAATATTAAGTATAATACTATAAAAAATATTAAAGGAGTAGTAACTATTATATATAAATATTAATATAAGTACTAGGTAGATAAAGGGGTTTATTTGTGTTAAATAGTAAGCTATAGTATTATTTCTAAGTAGCTTAAGGATATAGTAGCTATTAATAGCAGCTAGGCTATTAATACTCGTAGAGGTATAGTAGGCTATTACGTAATAGATAAATTTAATATTCTTTTTAGGCTCTAAATTACTTTTTTTAAAGCTATTAGTAACTAAAAGGTTATTATTATTATTTAAAGAGCCTTTATATTAAAATAGAAACTAATAATATTCTTTATAAAAGGGATTCTAAATATAGAATAATAATCTATAGTACTTATATACTTTATTATACTCCTTTTATATATACTTATTAAACTAATAGCTAATTTTACTATAAATATAGTACTTTTATATACTATTACTATAAAAAAAAGGTATATTACTATAGGGATAGTTATAAGTATTATAGCTTTAGTAGTAGCTATTATAGTAACTACTATATTTATAATTAATATAATAAGTATTTATAAAAATATACTAGTTATTTATAGTATAGCTATTAGTAATACTAGTAGTTAACTATAGGTTAGTAATAGTACTATTAAGTATAAGAGATCTTTTAATAAGAGTTAATATAAGGTCTAAAAAAGAGTAGTAAGTAGTAAAAAGTTAGCTATATAGGGTATAGTTACTTTAGTACTTCTTAGTAAGTATAAACTAAATTTTTAAAAACTTTATAATTATTTTATTAAAGTACTTAATATAAAACTTACTTTAGCTATTTTATATTTTTATAGTAAGGTTAAAACGTTACTACTTAAAAAGGTACTACTAATATATCTAGTTAGTTTTAAAGTAGTTATATACTATAATTACTATATTAAGGAGTAATAAAGGAGAGATAGAGTTACTAAAGTAGTTATAATAAAAGGTTTATACTTAACTTTATAGTATTAATAAAAAAGTAATATAGGTTTAATATTAAAAAATACTTATAAAGTAGTAATTATACTTAAAAATCCTAAACTTTATATTAAAAGATTTATATTAATTACTACTATAGGTTATACTATTTTTAAGTTTAAAGAGGTTAGTAAGTATTTTTAGTATAAGAGGGTTAAAGAGTAATAGTACTAGAGTTAGGGTATTTTAAAAGAAATCTTTAAAATAATAAGGGTAGGGTTAGCTTTATATAGCCTTATAAAACTAATAGAACTAGTTATAGTATTAAGTTTTTAAAAAGGATTAAGAAGTAGCTATTCTTTATAGTAATAAAGTATTTATATTTGTTGGATTTGTAGTATTTAGTAAAGCAGTAATTAGGCCTTGTAGGGGTTTAATTGTAGTAGTTAAAGATAGATTAGATTTGTGTAAGTCTAGCTAGGTCGCCGGCATTGATGTTGAGATTGGTGCTGGGGGCGGTTATGTGACTAAGCACGTAACTAGACTATCTATTAATCCGGGCCGGTGCTGGGGCCTGAGGCCCAGCGCGGCCACGCAGGCCGTGGCCGCCGTAGGTACTGCTACTGTATTACCTATACTTATAATCTTTACTTTTATGGCCACGGATCCTAGCTAGCTAATTTATCGATCTAAATGCCTCTTTTTTAACGTTGTAAGTAGTGCTTTTTAATTACTCTTTTAAGTACCGTTTTTGGTTTTTTTATTTATACCCTAACCCTCTGCGTTGTAGGCTTTTAATCTTTTGTGCTAGTTACGGTCCCTGGGATGCTTTCTAGCGCTGTGAATCCCTTTTTTTAAGTTACTTATCCCTTTATATGTATTTTTACTGTATTGCTGTTAATAAAGTGCTTGAGTGTGTAATTTAGGGTTTTTTTTGTGAAGGCGTTTATAAGGTTATTGTTTTTATAGATTTAATAGATTTTATAGAGCTTTTAGTATTTATACGACTATTGTAAGGCTATAATATTAATTATAAGCTTTTTTTCTTTTGTAGTACTTAGCTTAATAAAGTATTTATATAAAGAGTATAAGTCTATATATACTACTGTTGGGATTGTTAAAAGACTTAGTTTTTTAGTGACTAGGAGGATTATAGAGTTAAGTATATATACTATATTAATACTAGAGACTATTCTATAGATTTTTAATGTTAATACGCTTTTTGTTACTTATTTACTTTTAGTAAAGCTATAGTAAATAATATTTCTGTTAATTTAAAAGGTGTTTTTTATAGTTTAGAGGTTTTTGTTAATAATAATAATGTATTTAAGCTGGGACGATATATTAGTATTGTTAGTAAAGGAGCTATTTATAAAGATAAAGATTTTTGTAATGCTTAAGTTTAAAGGGATAAAGTTAATACTATAGTTAAGGTTATTTATTTGTTACTTGATATGGTGGTTTAATATAGTAATAGTATTAATTATTGGTTTTTGATGTTGGGTGGTAACTAATAGATTATATGCGGCTTTTGGTTGGTAAATTAAAACTATATATGCTTTGTGGGCTTGTTGTTTAGTATACTACTTTATGTTATTTTTTTCTATTAGTTTAAGCTTTTTTTTTTAGCCCTTTTAGTATATTATTAGGTAGTTTTTTTTTAAAAAAAGAATACTGTTGTTAAATATTAGTGGCTTGCTTTTGGTAAGAAGTTACTTTAGTTTTGTAGTAAGGGAAGCTTTTTTAAGCTCTTTTTCTTTTATATTAAAGAAAGACGGTGTTGATAAGTTTAAAGTATTGTTAGTTTATATACTAATAATTATAAAGTTATTACGGTCTTTTATAGTAATTAATAGGTATGGGTTAAATGTTAAGGTTGTTATATTAAGGCGCTTTTTATAGTATTTACTGTATGTTGCCTACTAATAGGTACTAGTTTTTATAATACTATATAAGGGCCTTTTAATAATTATAATTAACTTTAGTAGGTACTAATTTTTAATTTGGATTAGTAGTTAGGTAAGGATAAGTTGATTTAATAGAGTCTTAGATTAGATATATACTTATATAATATTCTTTAACTATAGTAATATTTTAAGTTTTATTAGGGATAGGGTTAATATAAGGATTAAATACTAGTTTGTTTGTTGTATAGTTAGCGACTGTATTAAGATTATACTTTTTTTATTATTTCTATACCCTTAGATTATAAGTTTTAACTTTTTATATAGTGTATTTCCCGCCTTTTACTTAACTTTATTAATAATTCTGGATTTAAATATTTTAACTTTAGTATAGGCCTTTGGGTTATATAGAATAATATTAAATACGTTTTAGGATTGTAGAGTAGCGATCTTTAGTATAGTTAATTCTTTAAATAGGCTACTAGGGGCTGTAATAGTACCTTTTACTTATAGTTTAATAGCGAAGTTTATAGTTACTTTTTTTTTAGTACTTAAGTAGGTATAGGCTATAGGGTTTTTGTATAGGTAGCTTTAGTTTTTTTTTAGTTGTGTTAGTGTTTTATTAATAATAATAGGGTATTTATATAAATAGCTAGGTTCCCTTTTTAGTAGAAGTACTTTTACTAGTGGCTTTAGTGGTTTTAGAAGGCTACTACTAGTATTACTAGGGATAGGGGCGTTAGCTTTATTATTTTTTAAAATTAAGATTAGTAAAGTTAGTTTATTAGCTTTATTTTTAAAGTATAGTTTAACTACTATAGATTAGAAGGTTTATAAACTATAGGAAGTCTTAACTATATAGTTTTTATTATTTTTTAAAATTAACTTTAATAGTCTGTATTACTTTTTTTTTTTTTTTTATACTTTAATTATTAATTAAATAAAGAGGTTTAGGGTTATAAAAGTGTTAGGGCTGTTGTGTATATTAAGGGTATTATTAACTTTGTGTTTAGTATAGAGTTTTTAGACTTTTTTTGTTATTTAGTAGATGGTATTTATATGTGCGATAATACTAGGGGATAGAGTGGATTTAGTAGTAGTTTAGGGGTAGGTATTAAATACTAGTAGTATTAGTACTAGGCTGTTTAGTTTAGTTGTGTTATTAATTGTTTTAAATATAGTTTAAAGTAAAGCCTTTTTTAATGTATTAGGGTCTTTATATTAGTATATTTTAAATACCCTTTTGACTATAGTATAGTATTTTTTACTTTTACTAATACTATAGTAAGCTTTAATTAGTATAACTTTAATTTAAATACTTATAGTGAGAGTTGTACTTTTAAATATTATTAATTAAAAGGTAGTTTTAGAGTTTATTATAATAAAATTAAGTAGACTTAAAAGTACGTTAATTTATTACTTTTATACTTTTTTTTAAATAGTATAAACTAAGATATTTAGTAAAAAGTATTTTATATTAAATACTATTACTATATTAATTATATAAAGTACTAGTTTATTATTAAGGTATATAATATTAATAATAACTTTATAGTTAAATTTATAGTTATTATAGAGGG
Organism: Colletotrichum musae; assembly: GCA_027406025.1. Taxonomy (NCBI): domain Eukaryota; kingdom Fungi; phylum Ascomycota; class Sordariomycetes; order Glomerellales; family Glomerellaceae; genus Colletotrichum; species Colletotrichum musae. Next base: position 925,946 of record JANVYC010000002.1, on the reverse strand, counting down.
TAAATTAGAAGTATTATAGGGCTTTAGTATAGAACTAGTAGTAGTAGTAGACTTTTATTAATTTTTTAATAGCTTTAGTATTAATATTATAGTTAATTTACTAGAGTATATTATATAAGTATTAAATTAATAAATACTTAAATTAATAATAGAGATAGTAAAGTTTAGTTTTAGTTAAAAGGTAGTAAACTAGGGCCTATTTTTTATTAAAGAGTATTTATAAATAGCTTTATTTTTAGACTATAAGTATAATAGTTTTATTTTATTAAAGTTTATTTATTAAGTTATTAAATATAACTTCCTTTTTATTTATATTTATAAGGTAGAATAAAAAAGGTATGTTTATTAAAAGAATGTAGAACTTAATTAGTTTAAATACTATAGGTATAACTATAGAACTAAAAAATTTAATTAATATACTATCTCTAAAGCTAATTTCTATATAACTAGTTTAGTTAATATTAATTTAGAGGTTTAGAAAAATAGTCTACTAAAAAGTAAAGAATTATAGATATCCACTAGTTAAAAACTTTAACGCTTTAGTATTAGGAATAATACTTTAAAAGATAGTATTTAAATACTTATTATTATAAATAAAGACGTTTATTATTTTAAGCTAGTTAATTAGGTTTTATTTTATTATAGTGTGCTTAGTAGCTTAGTTATTAAGTATATTAATAACTTTTTTTTTATTAATATACTAGCCTTTTAAAGTAAAGTATAAAACTATAATAGGTTTATCCTTATTTTTATAGTTATTAGTTGTATTGATATTAATGTTGTTTTAATTATTGTTAATATTAAGTATTTAGAAATATTAGTTAAGTAAGTTATTACTATTTCTTTTTATTGTGTCTTTCTTTCTTTTATACTAAGTAAAGAACTAGTTATATACTTTTTTTAATATATTATTAGTTATAGTATAGTAGGTTAATTTATATTTTTTATATTTTTATTAATGTTTTTTTTAAGGATACTTTAATAATTAGTACTTTATTTTATTATATATTTAGTACTGTTTTAGGCTTTAGGGAAATTTTTTAAATAGTTAAGAGGATTAGCTTTAGAACGGGGACTAGTAACTACTTTAATTAGGTTATTAGTTATTTTATAGTTTATTAAATTAATAGTTAGTTATGTATGTTATATTAAAAGGTGTTGGTATAGGGTTTGTGGGGTTGAATTTAGCGAGGTATTGGTTATAGTGCTATTATATTACTATTTAATTACTGATAGTGGATTGAAGTTAGTTGTAAACTCCTTTATATGTATTTAAGGGGTTAAATAGGTATATACTATATTTAGGTATTTTTTAGTAAGTAGTAAGGAGGGTATTTTAAAAAGATACGTCTTTTTGGTAAGTATTTAAAAGTCCTTTTTGGATTATAGTTATTTTAGAGATAAGTATTTTAAAGACTTTGTTTTTTTTTTTATTAGGGTTATTTTAAAGGATAGTTATAAATAATATGTTTTTTTATTTTATAAAGTATAGCTAGGATACTTTATTAGTTTTAAAGTAGTGTTTTATTTGTATTAGTATTTCTTTTTATGTGTAATTTTAATTATTATAAAAGGTATTAAAGTAGTATTATAGAGTACGATTTTTTAGTATAAAAGAAAAAGTGAATTTATACTAACTAAGTAGGATTTTAGTTTTAGTATAGTTGTTTTTAAAAATAGAGAGTTTATTATTAAAGAAGTTATATTTACTTTTTTTATACTTTATTTTATTAGTATATAGCTTTATAAGGTTTATTAAACTTTAAGGGGATAGGGGTAAGTTGAGATAGATATTTTAATATTATTATAGTAGTAGTATTAATTATTATTATTATAAGAATATTAGTATAGGTAGTATTTAGTGATTTATTTAGAAGTTTATAGGGTTATTAAATATTTAGTTTTGTGGTTAGAAGTTTAGTTTATATAGTTATTAAAATCTAGGACGGGGTTTTAATTCCTCTATTTAATAGAACGGGGACTAGTTTATTAGTTGTATAGTTAGTTTTTTAGTTTTTTATTAAACTAAAGGTTATAGTACTAGTAGTAGATTTTTTAGGGTAAATTTTAAATAGTTTTTAGTATTAGTTATTGTTTTTTTAATTTTAAGGTTATTAACTGGGGTAATTAGTAATATTGTGTTTTTTTTTAGTAGAGAGTGTTTTGAATATATTTGTTATTATAGTTTTTTAATTAATAGTATAACTAGATTTTTTAAGAAACTTAAGTAAAGTTTTAGGTTATTAAGTAATATTCCTTTAAATTAATTAAATATCTTTACTATATAATTAATATATTGGTTTATTTATAAAGGAAACTCTTTAGTTTTGGTGATATTATAGAGTATTTTTATATTATTTATTTTATTATATATTACTTTATAGTAGGTAAAGTAGTTATTTATAAAGTAAAGTATATTTTTTAAGGCTTTATTAAATAGTAATTTTGTTTATTCTTTAAAGTATTATTTAAATAGTATAAAAAAGTTTTATTTTTTAGGTTTTAGTTTTATATACTAGTATAAGTAATATATTATTTAAGTGTTAATATAGATAGGAGATATTGGTTTATTAGAATTAAGTTTAATAGGTTTTTTTTAGTACTTAAGGTTTATTTGTATTGTAGCTTTATATAGTAAGATTTTTGATTGTGCTTTTTTAAATGTTAAGTTAAGTAGAGAGAAATTTAAAAGTGTTTTAGATATATTTATTAGTTTTATTAGGGCTGGAAAAGGGGACGGAACTAGGTTTAAGGGTAGTACTAGCTTTTTGTTTTTTTTTTTTAATATTAATACTTTTTAAAATATAGGGAATACTTAATTTTATTATAGGAGGTTTAAAAAGGTATTCTTTATTATTTATTAATAGATTTTTTTTTAATAAGTACTCTTTTTATATAGTTTAGGGACTATAAATTTTAGTAATTAACTTTAGGAATAGTTTAGTATTTATAGAATAATGTTATTAAGTATTAATATTAATAGTTTATTCTATAGATATTAATATTATATTAAATATATGTATAGTAATAGATAGTAATAATAAATGAGGGTTAGATATAGAGTGATAAGTTAATACTTTATAGGGTCTTTTTATAGTTTTGTTAATTTAAGTTTTTTTTTAATATTAATATTAGGTGGTTATTTGTTTTAGTAGAGAGATACTAAAAAGTTATAAAGTATGCTTTATTAGAATAAATTTTAGAATTAGTATTAATAGGTTTTTTTTATATTTTACTTAAAGGACTAAAACTAGGCCCTTTATAAGTACCTATACTTATAGACTTAAACTTATAATAGTATAAAAACTACTAGGGACTTATTTTTTAGAATAAATATAACTATACTATATAGTTATATATGGTTTTTTTTAGTAAGTTTAAGGGTACGTTAAAAAGTAATTTTAAGTAGGGATTTCCTTTAAGAGTATAAGGGGAAGAGTTATAATAGCTTTAAGAGTCTTTATTTATTATTTATTATTATTTATAGGGAATATTTTAGGGATAGTAATAAATAAAGAAGGGGTTTATAAATAAATTAAAAGAAACGTTTTAAACTTTAAAGTTAGTAGTGATTTTTATAATACTTAATACTCTTTAACTTAAAGCTGTTTTAGGAGTTTAAAACTATTTTAGGAGTTTAATTTTACTATAGAGAAAATAAAAAAGAAGTTTAAGTATTATAATAGTTATTTAAATAAGTACTAAAGTGTATTACGATATTAATACTAAGAGGAGCTTTTTGTTAGTATAGTAACGGCTGTTTATTACTATAGTAATATAAGTAAATAGAAGAATTTTTTTTGTAGTTTTGTAAGAAAACTTTTTACTACTAAAAAAAGGAGAAGGGCTGTTAATTATTAGAATTAATTAACTTATAAATTTACTTATTTTATAAGGGTAGTAAATATACTTTATAGGGAAGTAGTGTGTTTTTTTTTTAAACTACTAGTAAAGATAGTAAGGAGGTAAGGCTTTAAGATTTTAAAGGAAGAAAGATTCTAAATTTAGAGAGGGGCTTATAATACTCTTTTTTTAGTAGTAAATATAGTAAGGTTAATTTATAATAGAGGTAAGGGACGATACTATAAGGTTTTAGGGTTAATATTATTATTATATTATAAAGTTAGAATTAATTTATATATTTTTGTTAATTTATAGTTTAGTAAAGTAATTAACTATGTTGTTAATTACTAATTAGTATTAGATTTATAGTATTTAGTAGAGTAGTAATTAGGCCTTATAGGGGTTTAATTATAGTAGTTAAAAATAGATTAGATTTATATAAGTTTAGTTAGGTTATTAGTATTAATGTTAAAATTAGTGCTAGGGGTAGTTATATAACTAAGTACGTAACTAAACTATTTATTAATTTAGGCTAGTGCTAGGGCCTAAGGCCTAGTGTGGCTACGTAGGTTGTAGTTACTATAGGTACTACTACTGTATTACTTATATATTAGATTTATAGTATTTAGTAAAGTAGTAATTAGGCTTTATAGGGGTTTAATTATAGTAGTTAAAGATAGATTAGATTTGTGTAAGTTTAGTTAGGTTGTTGGTATTAATGTTGAGATTGGTATTAGGGGTAGTTATGTAACTAAGTATGTAACTAGACTATTTATTAATCTAGGCTAGTGCTAGGGCCTAAGGCCTAGTACAGCCACATAGACCGTAGCTGCTATAAGTACTACTACTGTATTACTTATACTTGTAATTTTTATTTTTATAGCTATGGATTTTAGTTAGTTAATTTATTAATTTAAATACTTTTTTTTTAATGTTATAAGTAGTGTTTTTTAATTACTCTTTTAAGTACTGTTTTTAGTTCTTTTATTTATACTCTAACCCTTTGTATTATAGGCTTTTAATCTTTTATGCTGGTTATAGTTCCTAGGACGCCCTTTAGTACTATAAATCCCTTTTTTTAAGTTACCTATTCCTTTATATATATCTCTACTATATTACTATTAATAAAGTACTTAAGTATATAATTTAGGGTCTTTTTTGTGAAGGTGTTTATAAAGTTGTTGTTTTTATAGATTTAATAGATTTTATAAAGCTTTTAGTATTTATATAACTATTATAAAGCTATAATATTGATTATGAGCCTTTTTTTTTTTATAGTACTTAGTTTAATAAGGTATTTATATAAAGAGTATAAGTTTATATATACTATTATTAGGATCGCTAGAAGACTTAGTTTTTTAGTAACTAGGAGGATTATGGAGTTAAGTATATATACTATATTAATACTAGAGACTATTCTATAGATTGTTAATACTAATACGCTTTTTATTACTTACTTATTTTTGGTGGAGTTGTAGTAGATGATATTTCTGTTAATTTAGAAGGTGTTTTTTGTGGTCTAGAGGTCTTTGTTAATAATAATGATGTATTTAAGTTAGAATAATATATTAGTATTATTAGTAAAGAAGTTATTTATAAAGACGAAGATCTTTGTAATATTTAAGTTTAGAGGGATAAAGTTAATACTATAGTTAAGGTTATTTATTTATTACTTAATATAGTGGTTTAATGTGGTAATAGTATTAACTATTAGTTTTTAATATTAGGTGGTAACTAATAGATTATATACGGCTTTTGGTTAGTAAATTAAAGTTATATATGCTTTGTAGGCTTACTATTTAGTGTACTGCTTTATATTGTTTTTTTTTACTAGTTTAAGTTTTTTTTTTTAGTTTTTTTAGTGTATTATTAGGTAGTTTTTTTTTAAAGAAAGAATACTATTGTTAAATATTAGTGGCTTGTTTTTAGTAAGAAGCTACTTTAGTTTTATAGTAAGAGAAGCTTTTTTAAGCTTTTTTTTTTTTATATTAGAAAAAAATAGTATTAATAAGTTTAAAGTATTATTGGTTTATATACTAATAATTATAAAGTTATTATAGCCTTTTATAGTAATTAATAAGTATAGGTTAAATATTAAGGTTGTTATACTAAGGTGCTTTTTGTGGTATTTGTTATATATTATTTACTAATAGGTACTAGTTTTTGTAATACTGTATAAGGGCTTTTTGATAATTATAATTGACTTTGGTAGGTACTAATTTTTAATTTAGATTAGTAGTTAGGTAAGAATAAGTTAATTTAACGGAGTTTTAGATTAAATATATACTTATATAATATTCTTTAACTATAGTAATATTTTAAGTTTTATTAGGGATAGGGCTAATACAAGGATTAGATACTAGTTTATTTATTATATAGTTAGTAATTATATTAAAATTATACTTTTTTTATTATTTTTATATTTTTAAATTATAAGTTTTAACTTTTTATATAGTGTATTTTTTGCTTTTTATTTAACTTTATTAACAATTTTGGATTTAAATATTTTAACTCTAGTATAGGCCTTTAAATTATATAGGACGATATTAAATATATTTTAAGATTATAGAGTGGCGATTTTTAGTATAGTTAATTTTTTAAATAAGCTATTAAGGGCTATAATAGTACTTTTTGTTTGTAGTTTAATAGTGAGGTTTATAGTTACTTTTTTTTTAGTACTTAAGTAGGTGTGGGTTGTAGGGTCTTTGTATAGGTGGCTTTAGTCTTTTTTTAGCTATGTTAGTGTTTTATTAATAATAATAGAGTATTTACGTAGATAGCTAGGTCCCTTTTTTAGTAGAAGTACTTTTACTAGTAGCTTTAGTGGTTCTAAAAGGTTATTACTAGTATTACTAAAGATAGGGGTATTAACTTTATTATTTTTTAGGATTAAAATTAGTAGAGTTAGTTTATTAGTTTTATTTTTAAAGTATAGTTTAACTACTATAAATTAAAAGGTTTATAAACTATAAGAAGTTTTAACTATATAGTTTTTACTATTTTTTAAAATTAACTTTAATAGTCTGTACTACCCTTTTTTTTTTTTTTATACCCTAACTATTAATTAAATAGGGAAGTTTAGAGTTATAAGGGTATTAGGACTATTATATATATTAAGGGTATTATTAACTTTATACTTAGTATAGAGTTTTTAGACTTTTTTTATTACTTAGTAGATAGTATTTATATGTATGATAATACTAGGGGATAGAGTAGACTTAGTAGTGGTTTAGGGGTAGGTACTAAATACTAGTAGTATTAGTACTAAGCTATTTAGTTTAGCTGTGTTATTGATTGCTTTAAATATAGTTTAAAGTAAAGCCTTTTTTAATACGTTAGGGTCTTTGTGTTAGTATATTTTAAATACTTTTTTAATTATAGTATAGTATTTTTTACCCTTGTTGATACTATAATAAGTTTTAATTAGTATAACTTTAATTTAAATACTTATAGTAAAAGCTGTGCTTTTAAATATTACTAATTAAAAGGTAGTTTTAGAGTTTATTATAATAAAATTAGGCAGACTTAAGAATATATTAATCTATTACTTTTATACTTTCTTTTAAATAGTATAAATTAAGATATTTAATAAAAAGTATTTTATATTAAATACTGTTACTATATTAACTATATAAAGTACTAGTTTACTATTAAGGTATATAATATTAATAATAACTTTATAGTTAAATTTATAGTTATTATAGAGGGTAAACTAAAAGCGTTATAGGGCTTTAGTATAAAGCTAGTAGTAGTAGTAAACTTTTATTAATTCTTTAATAGCCTTAGTATTAATATTATAGCTAGTTTATTAGAGTATATTGTATAAGTATTAAACTAATAAATACTTAAATTAATAATAAAGATAATAAAGTTTAGTTTTAGTTAAAAGGTAGTAAGCTAGGGCCTACTTTTTATTAAAGAGTATTTATAAATAGCCCTATTTTTAAACTATAAGTATAATAGTTTTACTTTATTAAAGTTTATTTATTAAGTTATTAAATATAACTCTTTTTTTATTTATATTTATAAAGTAGAATAAAAAAGGTGTGTTTATTAAAAGAATGTGGAACTTAATTAGTCTAAATACTATGGGTATAGCTATAGAACTAAAGGATTTAATTAGTATACTATTTTTAAAGTTAATCCCTATACAACTAGCTTAGTTAATATTAATCTAAAAGTCTAAAAAAATAGTCTACTAAAGAGTAAGGAATTGTAGATATCTATTAGTTAAAAACTTTGATACTTTAGTATTAGGGATAATACTTTAAAAGACAGTATTTAAATACTTATTATTATAAATAAAAATATCTACTATTTTAGGCTAGTTAATTAGGTTTTATTTTGTTATAGTATACTTAGTAGTTTAGTTATTAAGTATGTTAATAACTTTTTTTTTGTTAATGTACTGGCTTTTTGAGGTGAAGTATAAAACTATAATAGGTTTATTTTTATTTTTATAGTTATTAGTTGTGTTAATATTAATATTATTTTAATTATTATTAATATTAAGTATTTAGAAATATTAGTTAAGTAAGTTATTATTATTTCTTTTTATTATGTTTTTCTTTTTTTTATACTAAGTAAAGAACTAGTTATATGCTTTTTTTGATGTATTGTTAGTTATGGTGTGGTAGGTTAATTTGTATTTTTTATATTTTTATTAACGTTTTTTTTAAGAATACTTTAATAACTAGTACTTTATTTTGTTATATATTTAGTACTGTTTTAAGTTTTAGAGAAATTTTTTAAATAGCTAGGAGAATTAGCCCTAGAATAGGAGCTAGTAACTACTTTAATTAAGTTATTAGTTATTTTATAGTTTATTAAACTAATAGTTAGTTATATATATTATATTAAAAAGTACTAGTATAGGGTTTATAGGGTTAAATTTAGTAAAGTATTAGTTATAGTGCTGTTGTATTGCTATTTAATTATTAATAGTAGATTAAAGTTAGTTATAAACCCCTTTGTATATATTTAAAGAGTTAAATAGGTATATACTATATTTAAGTATTTTTTAGTAAATAGTAAAAAGGGTATTTTAAAAAAATACGTTTTTTTAATAAGTACTTAAAAGTCCTTTTTAGATTATAGCTATTTTAGAGATAAGTATTTTAAAGACTTTGTTTTTTTTTTATTAGAGTTATTTTAAAGGATAGTTATAAATAATATGTTTTTTTATTTTATAAAGTATAGTTAGGATGCTTTGTTAGTTTTAAAGTAGTGTTTTATTTATATTAGTATTTTTTTTTATATATAATTTTAACTATTATAAAAAGTATTAAAGTAGTATTATAGGGTACGATTTTTTAGTATAAGGGAAAAAGTGAACTTATACTAGTTAGGTAGAATTTTAGTTTTAGTATAGTTGTTTTTAAAAATAGAGAGTTTATTATTAAAAAAGTTGTATTTATTTTTTTTATACTTTATTTTATTAGTATATAGTTTTATAAGGTTTATTAAACTTTAAGGGAATAGGGGTAAGTTAAGATAGATATTTTAATACTATTATAGTAGTAGTATTAATTGTTATTATTATAAGAATATTAGTATAGGTAGTATTTAGTAATTTATTTAGAAGTTTATAGGGTTATTAAATATTTAGTTTTATAGTTAGAAGTTTAGTTTGTGTAGTTGTTAAAATCTAGGATAGAGTTTTAATTCCTTTATTTAATAAAATAGGAACTAGCTTGTTAGTTGTATAGTTAGTTTTTTAGTTTTTTATTAAGTTAGAGGTTATAGTATTAGTGGTAGATCCTTTAGGGTAAATTCTAAATAGTCTTTAGTGCTAGTTATTGCTTTTTTAACTCTGGGGTTATTAATTAGGGTAATTAGTGATATTGTGTTTTTTTTTAGTAGAGAGTGTTTTAAATATGTTTGTTGTTATAGTTTTTTAATTAATAGTATAACTGGATTTTTTAAGAGATTTAAGTAAAGTTTTAAGTTGTTAAGTAATATTCTTTTAAATTAGTTAGATATTTTTACTATATAATTAATATATTAGTTTGTTTATAAAAGAAACTCTTTAATTTTAGTGATATTATAAAGTGTCTTTATATTGTTTATTTTATTATATATTACTCTATAGTAAGTAAGGTAGTTATTTATAAAGTAAAGTATATTTTTTAAGGTTTTATTAAATAGTGATTTTATTTATTTTTTAAAGTATTATTTAAATAGTATAAAGAGGTTTTATTTTTTAGGTTTTAGTTTTATATACTAGTATAGGTAATATACTATTTAAGTATTAATATAGATAGGAGATATTAGTTTATTAGAATTAAGCTTAATAGGTTTTTTTTAGTACTTAAGGTCTATTTATATTACGGCTTTGTATAGTAAGATTTTTAATTATGCCTTTTTAAATATTAAGTTAGGTAGGGAGAAACTTAGAAGTGTTTTAGATATATTTATTAGCTTTGTTAGGGCTGGGAAAGGGGACGGAGTTGGGTCTAGGGGTGGTACTGGCTTTTTATTTTTCCTTTTTAATATTAATGCTTTTTAAAATATAGGGAATACTTAATTTTGTTATAGAAGGTTTAAAAAGGCGTTTTTTATTATTTATTAATAGATTTTTTTTTAGTAAGTACTTTTTTTATATAGCTTAGGGATTATAAATTTTAGTAGTTAACTTTAGGAATAGTTTAGTATTTATAGAATAATATTATTAAGTGTTGATATTAATAGTTTATTCTATAGATATTAATGTTGTGTTAAATATGTGTATAGTAATAGATAGTAATAATAGATAAGGGTTAGATATAGAGTAATAAGTTAATACTTTATAGGGTTTTTTTGTAGTTTTGCTAATTTAGGTTTTTTTTTAATATTAATGTTAGGTAGTTATTTATTTTAGTAGAGAGATACTAAAAGGCTATAAAGTGTGTTTTATTAAAATAAATTTTAGGATTAGTATTAATAGGTCTTTTTTATACTTTATTTAAAGGACTAAAATTAGGCTTTTTATAGGTACTTATATTTATAGGCTTAAATTTATAGTGGTATAAAAACTACTAGGGATCTATTTTTTAGAGTAAATATAACTGTACTGTATAGTTATGTGTGGTTTTTTTTAGTAAGTTTAAGAGTGTATTAAAAAGTGATTTTAGGTAGGGATTTCCTTTAAGGGTATAAGGGGAAGAGTTATAATAGTTTTAAAAGTTTTTATTTATTATTTATTACTATTTATAGGGAATATTTTAGGGATAGTGATAAATAAGGGAGGGGTTTATAGATAGACTAAAAGAAATGTTTTGAACTTTGAAGTTGGTAGTGATTTTTATAATACTTAATACCCTTTAATTTAAAGCTATTTTAAAAGCTTAAAGTTATTTTAAGAGTTTAATTTTACTATAGAGAAAATAAAAAAGAAGTTTAAGTGCTATAATAGTTATTTAAATAGGTATTAAGGTGTACTATAATATTAATACTAAGAGGAGCTTTTTATTAGTGTGGTGATGGCTATTTATTATTGTAGTAATATAAGTAAATAGAAGAATCTTTTTTGTAGTTTTGTAAAAAAACTTTTTACTACTAAGAAGAAGGGAAGGGTTATTAATTATTAAAATTAATTAACTTATGAATTTATTTATTTTATAAGGCTAGTAGATGTACTTTATAGGGAAGTAGTATGTTTTTTTTTTAAACTACTGGTGAAGATAGTGAGGAGGTAAGGTTCTGAGATTTTAGAGGGGGAAAGATTCTAGATTCGGGGAGGGGCCTGCGATACCCTTTCTTTAGTAGTAAATATAGTAAGGTTAATTTATAATAGAGGTAAGGGACGATGCTGCGAGGTTTTAGAGTTAATATTGTTATTATATTGTAAAGTTAAAATTGATTTATATATTTTTACTAATTTATAGTTTAGTAGAGTAATTAACTGTGTTATTAATTACTAATTAGTATTAGATTTATAGTATTTAGTAGAGTAGTAATTAGGCTTTATAGGGGTTTAATTATAGTAGTTAAAAATAAATTGGATTTGTATAAGTTTAGTTAGGTTACTAGTATTGATGTTAAGATTAGTGCTAGGGGTAGTTATATGACTAAGTACGTGACTAGACTATTTATTAATCTAAGCTAGTGCTAGGGCCTAAGGCCTAGTGCGGCTATATAGGCTGTAGCTACTATAGGTGCTACTGCTATATTATCTATAATATTTTATAATATAGTATTATTATAATATTTAATTAATAGTAAAATAATACTTTTATTTTATTTAATTAACTTTAAAATACTATATAACCTATTATTTATAATATATTTAAAAAAGTAAAGCTTTTTAGAGTTAGTTTTAAAGCTTTTATAAAGAGTTATAGTTTTTATAATATCTTTTTTACTTTAAAAGTTAAATTAAGTAGTTTAAGTAGTATTAAAAAGTTATTAGTTAGTATTTATTTATAAAGAGTTAAACTTAATACTATTAGTATATAACTACTTTTTAGTAATATAATAAACTTTAAATAAAACTTAAGTAAAAGTATTTATTAATTAACTATTAAAGTTAATATTAAAAGTTTTTTAAAGTATATAGTTAATATAGCTTTTTATTATATATTTATTAAAAGACTATAGTAAGTAGGTTTTAAGTATAGTTATAAAGGTTTTATTAGTAGGCTTATTATACTTTAGAATAGACCTTTAGTTAGTAAAATCTATATTAATTACTAGTTTATAAATAGCTACTATAAGGGGGAGGTTCTTAAAAGGCTTATTTATAAGGGCTATTTATAATATTTTAATAACCTATATAACTATATAAAGGTCCTTTTAGTTAAAATTATAAGATTTACTAAAAAGCTCTATAACTACTTTATAAAAAACTAGTAATAAAGAGTAGTTATTAAGTTATAAATAATTAGTAATAACTCTAGATTTTATTATTACTATATAAAAGAAATAGAGTTAGAGTAATAAATAAGGGGAATAATAAATAGGGATAAAGAAAGGATTATAAGGATCTATAAGGGGTTTTATTATTATTAACTTTAAAAGACTTAGTAATATCCCTTATATTTAGTCTAAAAATATAAATCTTTTAAAGTTTATTAAAATATACTTAGGTAAGTTATAAAAGAAAAGGAAAGAGGCTATAGATTTATAGAGCCTAATATATAAATTCTTAAGTAATAGGATTAATAGGTAAATAGTAGTTTAAATAGTTAGTAAATATTAGTAATAAAATTTTTATTAACTTAGGTAATTATAAGGTAATTTATAGTATTTTAAGTAAGTATAGTAGGGGTTTAAAGTAAAAGAGTAAGTTATAATTATAGTTAATAAAAAGGTTTTTTTATAAAAGTAAATTTTAACTTTTATTAAAAAAAGGGGAGGTAATATTAAAAAAGTTTATAGTTATAATAAGGAGTAGTAATAGTAGTTTTTTTAAAAGGATTATATTATTAAAAAGTAGGCTATAGTTAGCTTTTTAAAAGAAGAAGGAGTTAGAAAATATAGAAGGTAGGTTAAAGAGAGGAGTTAATAAAAAAAAGAAGTTAAAAAGAAGTTATAAGTAAAAAAAAAAAAAAAAAGAAACTATTATAAAAGAATTTTTTACAGTCTCTTTATAGTACTTTAATAGTAATATCCTAACTATTTAAAACTATAATTTTATTAATAAAAGCTTAATAGAATTATAGGTTTATTACGTCTTAATACTTCTTTCTTTTTATATTTATTAAAGGTTCTACTTTTAAAGTTAGGGTTACCTTTTAAGATTAAAGGGATATTTAGTATAGTAATAGTATTTTAAAGGTTCTACCCTTAAAGTTAGAGTTATAATAGTTTATTATTATTTCTTTTAAGTAATTTTAACTAATTTATAGCTTATAGTTAAATAATAACGGGTAGGTTAACTACTAATTAGTATTAGTTTACTTATAAGTAAAAACGTTAGTAATTAATTTATATAGAGTTAAATATATATAATAAAAAAGTAATAATATTTATAGGTTAAAAGTGGCCTAGGTGCTAGTATAGATATTAGAGTTATAGGTAGAGCTACGTAGTTACGTGACTCTATGTAGCTATAGCTCCTACTGTGGTGCTATATACTATAGGGGCTAACTGCGCAGTAGCTATACTAACAATTAACTATATATAAAACTAGTTTACTATTAATATATATAATATTAATAATAACTTTATAGTTAAAGTTAAAGTTATTATAAAGGTTAAACTTAAAGTAAAATAGTACTAAATTATTAAACTAGTATTAATAGTATATATAATTAAGGGCCTTAATAATAAAGATTTTAATAAAGTTCTTAGTCCTTTATAAAACGTTATAGAGTTATTAAATAAAAAAGTAGTTAAATTAATAATAAAAATAGTAGAGTTTAATATTAATTAAGTAGTAGAATACTAGTAACTCTTTAAAGTTAAAAGTAAGTTATTTATACCCCTATTATTAAATAATTAAAACTATAATAGTACTTTAATAAAACTTATTATAAATATTATTAAAAACAATACTAAGTTAATTTATATTACTTAAATTAAATAAAAATAGAGTATTTATAAGTATTATATAAAAGGTAATATTTTTAAATAGAATAAGGACGTTAATAAATTTAAATAAATTAACTAGTACTATGTTTTTAAAAAAAATAAAAATTTTACTAGTACTAGAGGTATTAAGCTTAAGGTCTAGTAAAAAGTAATTTTATAGTACTATATATTAATTATAGTCTATAATTAAAAACTTTACTACTCTAGTATTAAGTATAATACTATAAAAAATATTAAAGGAGTAGTAACTATTATATATAAATATTAATATAAATACTAAGTAGATAAAGGGGTTTATTTATATTAAGTAGTAAACTATAGTATTATTTTTAAGTAACTTAAGGATATAATAACTATTAATAGTAACTGGACTATTAATACTTATAGAGGTATAATAAGCTATTATATAATAAATAAATCTAATATCCTTTTTAAGCTTTAAATTACTTTTTTTAGAGTTATTAGTAATTAAAAAGTTATTATTATTATTTAAAAAGCCCTTATATTAAAGTAAAAACTAGTAATATCCCTTATAAAAGGGATCCTAAATATAAAACAATAATCTATAGTATTTATATACTTTATTATACTCCTTTTATATATACTTATTAAACTAATAATTAATTTTACTATAAATATAGTACTTTAGCAAACTACTACTATAGAAAAAAGGTATATTACTATAAAAATAGTTATAAGTATTATAGTTCTAGTAGTAACTATTATAATTACTACTATATTTATAATTAATATAGTAAGTATTTATAAAAATATATTAGTTACTTAAAGTATAGCTATTAGTAATACTAGTAACTAACTATAAGTTAGTAATATTACTACTAAATATAAAAGTCCTTTTAATAAAAACTAATATAAAGTTTAAAAAAGAGTAGTAAGTAGTAAGAAGTTAGTTATATAAAGTATAGTTGCTTTAGTACTCCTTACTAAGTATAAACTAAATTTTTAAAAACTTTGTAATTATTTTATTAAAGTACTTAATATAAAACTTACTTTAGTTATTTTATATCTTTATAGTAAAGTTAAGATATTACTACTTAAAGAGGTACTACTAATATATTTAGTTAGTTTTAAAGTAGTTATATACTATAACTACTATATTAAAGAGTAATAAAAAAAAAGTAGAGTTACTAAAGTAGTTATAGTAAAAAGTTTATACTTAACTTTATAGTATTAGTAAAAAGGTAATATAGACTTAATATTAAAAAATACTTATAAAATAGTAATTATACTTAAAAATCCTAAGCTTTATATTAAAAAATTTATACTAGTTACTACTATAAGTTATACTATCCTTAAACTTAAAAAAGTTAGTAAGTATCTTTAGTATAAAAGGGTTAAAGAGTAGTAGTACTAAAGTTAAGGTATTTTAGGAGAAATCTCTAAAATAGTAAGGGTAGGGTTAACTCTATATAGCCTTATAAAGCTAATAAAGCTAGCTATAGTATTAATTTTTTAAAAAGGATTAAAAAGTAGCTACTCTTTATAGTAGTAAAGTATTTATGTTTTATAATGTAGTATTATTATAATATTTAACTAATAGTAAAACAATACTTTTACTCTACTTAATTAACTCTAAAATACTATATAACCTACTATTTATAATACGTTTAAAAAAGCGGAGCTTTTTAGAGTTAACTCTAAAGGCCTTATAGAGGCCTATAACCCTTATAACGTCTTCCTTACTCTAAAAGTTAAACTAAAGAGCCTAAGTAACTTTAAAAAACTATTAGTTAATATTCTTTTATAAGGAACTAAACTTAATACTATTAAAATATAAAAAATCTTTAGTAATATAATAAACTTTAAGTAAGACTCGGGTAAAGGCATTTATAAACTAGTTACTAAAGTTAATATTAAATATTTCTTATAGTATATAGCCTATAAAGCCCTTTATAGTATACTTATTAAAAAACCACAATAAGTAGGTTTTAAGTATAGCTATAGAGGTCTTATTAGTAGGCTTATTATACTCTAGAGTAGGCCTTTAACTAGTAAAATCTACGTTAATTACTAGCCTATAGGTAGTTACTATAAAGGGGAGGTCCTTAAAAGGCTTACTTATAGGGGCTACTTATAATATTTTAGTAACTTATATAGCTACATAAGGGTCCTTTTAGTTAGGATTGTAAAATTTATTAAAAAGCTTTATAACTACTTTATAAAAGGCTAGTAATAGAGAGTGGTTATTAAGTTATAAATAATTAGTAATAGCTTTAAATTTTATTATTACTATATAGGAAAATAGGGTTAGAGTAATAAATAATAGGGATAATAAATAGGGATAGAGGAGGAATTATAAGGATCTATAAATAGTTTTATTATTATTAGTTTTAAAAAACTTAGTAGAAAATCCTTATTAATAAAGAAACTAAAGCTAAATAGGCTACTTACTTAAAAAGTAAGAGTATACAGTTATAGGGAAGGAAACTTTAGATCCGCGGATCTGTAGGGCCTAATATAGATTCTTAAGTAATAGAATTAGTAGGTAAATAGTAATTTAAATAGTTAGTAAATACTAGTAACGAAATTTCTATTAACTTAAGTAATTATAAAGTAATTTATAGTGTTTTAAGTAGGTATAGTAGGGGTTTAAAGTAAAAAAGTAAGTTATAATTATAGTTAATAAAGAGGTCTTTTTTGTAGAAGTAAATCTTAACCCTTATTAAAAAGAGGGAAGGTAATATTAAAAAAGTTTATAGTTACAGTAAGAGGCAGTAATAGCGGCTTTTTTAAAGGGGTTGTATTATTAAAAAGTAGGCTATAGCTACTTTTTTAAAAAGAGGAGGAGTTAAAAAAAGTAGGAGGTAAGTTAAAAAGAGGAATTAATAGAAAAAGTAAGTCAGAAAGAAGCTATAGGTAGAGAGAAAAAGAAAAGAAGCTATTACAAAGGAATCTTTTATAGTCTCTTTATAGTACTCTAGTAGTAATATCTTAACTATTTAAAGCTATAATTTTATTAATAAAGGCTTAACGGAATTATAGGTTTATTATATTTTAACACTTCTTTTTTTTTATATATTTTCTTTAGAATTAAAGGGATACTTAGTATAGCAATAGTATTTTAGTAGTCTCGCGCTTAAAGTCAAGGTCGTAATAGTTCGTTATTGTTTTTTTTAAGTAATCCTAGCTAATCTACAACTTACAGTTAAGTAGTAACGAGTAGGTTAACTACTAATTAGTATTAGTTTACTTATAAGTAAAAAAAAGTAGTAATTAATCTATATAGGGTTAAATATTTATTATAAAGAGTAATAATATTTATAAGTTAAAAGTAGCCTAGGTACTAGTATAGATATTAGAGCTATAGGTAGAGCTATATAGTCACGTGACTCTATATAGCTATAGCTCCTACCGTAGTGCTGTATACTACAGGGGCTAACTACACAGCAGCTATACTAACACTCTAGAACTTATATAAAACCTTAAAATAATATATCTTTTATAGAATATAATAAAATATAGCTTAATCCTCTCCTTTTTAGTAAATAATAATATTTAACTTAACTATCTTATTAAAAAAAGGGTATATAGTTTAAATAATAATTTTATTAATAAATATATAAGTAGAGTAACTATACATAAAAAAAGCCTTTTTATAAATAGGGGGTAATTAGTAAAAGTCACTTATAAGTAACATACTTAAGCTACTAAAGTATTTATTAAAAGTAGTAGAAAAGAACTAATAAAAGTAATTATTAATAAAAGCTAGTATATTTAAGTTAACTATAGACTTCTTATTAATAATAAAGTACTTTTTACTATACTAATTAATTTAAAAGTTAAATAAGTTAATAACTTTAGTAACTTAAACTTAAAAGTATAAATAGGTAATTATAAAAGACTATAAAGAGTTAATCTATAAATACTATTAGTAGTAATACTAGTAGGGATAAAGATTATAATAGAACTTAAGTACTAATTATTATAAATAAAGTAGTTTAAACTATATAAATAAAGTAAATAATATAAGACTTATTAGTACTTTTTTAGCTATTAATATATATAAGGAGTTAATTAGGGTTTTTATTATTAATAAGGAATTAAAAATACTTAAGAATAATATTATAAATATAACACTACTTAAGGTTAAAAAAGTTAATAGTTTTATTAGAAAGTAACTTATTATTACCTTTATTTACTATTTTATTAAACTAGTAGTAATCCTTTTAAATAAGCTAAAAGTTAAAAGTAACTTTATTTAAGTATTATTTAATATACAGCTTTTAAGAGTATTTAAAGTTAATAAAGTAGTTACTTATAATATTAAGTTCTTTTAACTTAAAAGGCTAGTTAAGTACTTTATAAACTAACTCTTTTTAGTCCTTATTATATAAAACTTTATTTATAACTTTATTTTTAAACTTATTAAAGGGTTTAAATAACTTAAAATTAATAAGTATTTTATAGTAGTTAGGCTTATAATTATATACTTAATAATAAATATTATAAGCTTTTTAAAACGTATTATACTCCTTATTCTTAATAGTTAAAAGATTATTATACTTATAAAAGGAATAATAAAGTATTATTTTAACGTAGTAGTAATTTTTAAGTTAGTTCTTTTAATTAAGTTTATAATACGGGAAGTAATTAAAAACGCATAGTTTTATATTTAAAAAAGGGTATATTATAGTATAGGAACTATTAATATACTAAAAGAAATATAAATATATTATATTAATAAAGTCCGTGTTCTTAGGGCGTCTAGTATACTTTTATAAGATTATCCTAATAAGCTAAACGTTATTAACTATAATATAAAATAATAGTATAACTTAATTAGGGTATTAGTAGTTAATAGAAATAGTAATATAGCTACTTTTAAAAAAAAGAAAATTAAAAAGGATATAAGAAATCTTTTAAATAGACTAATTATACTTTAAAAAAAGTTTATTTATTAGCTTTATAGTAAAAGATATAACTAGTTAGTAAGAGTAAATCCTTAGGAAAATAGCTTTAATAAACTTTTTATAAAACTAAGTTTTAGTTTTAGCTTTACTAATATACTTTAAAATATAGTAGATAATAGTAGTAATACTAGTATAAGGGGAGAAGTTTGTATTAGTAAGTTAAGTAAGAGTAGTAATAGAATTATATTAATATAAAGTAGAGTCGTTATAATTAGCTTTAAAAAACTAATACTTAGAGTTAAGATTTTTAGTAATAGTAGTATTTTTATAAAATTTATAAAGAAAGTAAAATTAATATAATTTAATATTAGTACTAGCTTTTTTATATATATAGTAGGTATTATACTTATGTTTTTAAATATAACTAATAATACTAAAAAGGAACTTAAAGGTATTAATAGGTTATTAAATAATAAAGGGATTAGTTTTTTACTAAATATTATAAGTATAGTTAAACTAAGAATAAATAGTAGTAATATAACTACCCTAAAAAGTAGTAAAAATATTATAGGTATATTTATTTAATATATTAAAGTTAACTATACTATTAAACTAATAAATACTATAACTATAAATACTACTACGTTTTTATTATTTATACTAAACCTAAAACTTAGTAAAGTTAAAGACTTTTTTTAAAACTATATTATAAAAAAAAGTATATTAATAATAAAAGTAATAAGTAGTAATATAAGGGTTCTTTTTTACATTACGTCTTAAGATCTATATATAGCAGGACTTATTTCTAACCTACTACTTATTAAAGTTAAGTATATATTAATATAAAAAGGACTAATAATAGTTTATAGTACTAAAAGTAAAGAATATTATTAAGTAGTTAAGGGTATAAATAATAGACTTAAGTTAATATTACTTAGTACCCTAAAAGGAGTAAGTACTAGAAAAGATATTAGTATTTTAAATAATAGAGTTAAAAAAGTAAATAGCTTTAAGAGTATTAAACTTCAAAGTAGCTTTTAAGTTATTAGTAGTAACGTTCTACTATTTAGTTCTTTTAATAAAAAAGCTACTCTATTTATTAACTTTAGTCCGTATTATAATATTAAAAATAATAAAATAAAAGTATAAATAGTTTATAAAGTAACCGTTATACTACTTTAGAGTATACTTAATATACTATAAAAACTTAATAGACTATTAGTATAGTTAAATAAACTCTACTTTACTATAGGGGTATAGAATTAAAAAAGTAAAAAAAAAGGGGGCTTTAAGTAGTTAAGGTTAGTAATAGGAGTGTTTTTAAAAAAAAGTATATTAATATAGTAGTAACTAGGGGCAGTATTACTATACTACCTACCTAGCTCTTTATAAAAAGAGTTAAGTACGTTTTAGTTAGTTATAAAGTTAAAAATAGTATTACCCTTAATATTATTAAATTAGTCCTTTTTAAAAAGGGGGAAAGGGTTATTAATATTTTTTATAAGCTTTATAGTAATATTATTAATAATAGAGTTATTATTTAGTAACTTATTTAAGTTTTTATTACTAATAAAGATATTAGTATATTTAGGGTAGTTATCCTTAAGGAAGTCTAGTTATACTTTAATATACAACTTATAAACCCAAAACTACTTAGTAAACTAATATTAAAAATAAAGTACTTTATTAACGTTAAGAAGTTATAGTATAATAACTTTAAAATCCTAGAAAAAGAGGAAAAGTTATAAATAAACCCTATTAACGTTTTAAAAAAAGCTAAGAATATATCCCTTATACTAGTATTATAAGTCGTAAACTTAGTAAAAATTAATAGATAAGTAGACCCTAGTAATAAGTATCTCCTTAATATAAATAAGGGTAGGTAAAAAGTTAAGAATATTACTAAAGTTAAAGTTATTATTACTAGAAAAAAATAGAACTTTATTTTAGTTACTATTATAATTATAATAAGAAATATAAATACTATTAAAACTAAGTTATATATTAAACTACTTCTCCCTATATTGTAAGTATTCTTATATACTATTCTAGCTAAGAGTATTATAAAAGGCTTAAATAATTATAGTATTAGAATTATATAAGTACTTTACTTTAAAATTATCTCTAAATATAATATTAAGCGCCTAGAAATTATATTAAAGAGGCTAAATAGGGCTAGGGGTAGGAAATTTCTTAAGTAATTTAAGTGATTTCTTAGATAAAGGCCTTATTTAAATAGCTTAAGAAAAAGATTAAAAAAAAGCTTTAAATATAGGGGATATATAGTTAAGAGATTCTTAATATAATAAAGGGGGCGGGAGAGACTATTATTAGTATAATAAAAAAAGAAATTCTTAGTATAATAAAGAAAGTAATCCTTAGTATAATAAAAAACTACTAAACTCTTTTTAATATATATTTTATACCTTTTACTAATAAGCCTTATATTACTTTTAGTATAAAATATAAAACAAACTTTATTTTTTATTAAACCCTTTTTTAAAAAAGTTAATATAAATATCTTTATAAAAATAGCTTTAATACTATTTAAACTTAGTTTTTAAGTTAGTACTAGTAATACTGTTTTTATAGTAGTAGTAATAATTAACTTTATTTATAATTTAATAATAAAAAGCTTATTAAAAGTAATAGACTTTATAAAAAAAGTAGTTTTTATACTTAATAAGACCCTTATAAATAAATTTAAGTTTTAGAGTTAAAACTTAAAGGCTAAGTACTATAGTTAAAAGCTAAGATATAGACGGAGTAAAAGAGTAATTCTCTTTACTTTAATAGACTTTAATATAATAATAATAACTAATAACTATAATTTAGTACTTTACTTTAGCCTCTTTTAGAGTATTATTAAAATTCTAACTATATTAAAAAAACTATATAGAGTAGTTAAGTATATTAAAAATAATGTATTAAAGAAAAGGGGACGAACTATAGAGCTAAGGGTAATTTATAGTTAAATAAAGTAATATAGGGAGATAAAGTAATAGACCTTTATATTTACTATAAAATAGGGGGGTTAGTAAAAAAGGAACTATATAGTAAGTCTTTAGGGGAATAGTACTACTTTACTTAAAAGGGGGTAATAATAAAGGACTTAGTTAAATAAATATATATTAATTAGGATTAAATATAATATAGGGTAACTATAATAACTAAGGTTAGAAAGTTATTAATAGTAGTAAATAATAACTAAGATAACTATTAGTAGTAAAGTTAGTATTATTTATTAAACACTTATATTTAAAAATAAAAAAGCTAAATAGTAATTTAAATAGTAAATTAGTAACTTTAATTAAAGTTTAAATTAATACTTTTAATATAAATTACTATTTTATAAATAAATATTAGCTTAATAGTAATAAATATTAAAATAAAGAGAAAATATACTTATTAAAATTATTTACTATAGTACTTATAGTACTGTATTATACACTTTAAAGGATTATATATACTAATAAAGTAACTATTAAGTAGAATCCTTTTATAAGTTTTATAAAAGTAGAGTAGTAGACTATTAAGTTAATTAATAAAAAAGGGTTAGTAGCTTTTAAAAAAAAAAAGGGGTTCTTTAGGGGATTTAGTAGTAAAAGCTAAAGCTATTATAAAGTTATTTAGTAATAGTTTTACTTTAATATTAATATAACTAAAGTTAAGTAAAAAAATAAAGTTAAGAGGGATTATTATAAAATAGTAAAGGTAAATAAACAATATATAGAGTAAAGTAGGGGCTAATACGTAATAGATTTTAAAGTATTTTAGAGTTATATATAGAAATAAAAATATATTTTAAATACGCGGGTAATTACTAGTAATATTAAAATTCTTTTTTAAATATTTATATTAATTATTTAGTTTTTATATATATTAAAAAATAGTAGTTTATTATTACTTTTAGTGGCTCTTTAGGAGCCCTTTAGGGGCTACTATATAGAGCTTTATTATACTTACTTCTCCTAAGGGGGGGACCCCCCTAGACCCCCCTCTTTACCTTTAGTAGTTTTTTTTTTCCTAGGGGGGGGACCCCTCTAGACCCCCCCCCTTTTGTCTTTAGTAGTAGGAATTATAAAAGTAACTTTTTTTAGTACTAAACTTAGGTATAAACTATAGTAGCTAGTAATTACTATACTAAATTAGTTATTAAGTATAAATAGTCTACTAAGCTACTAATAATAGTTACTTATAATTAATATAACTAATAATAGTTAGTTTAAGGTTTAGTTAATAGTAGTATAGAACCTTTAGATTACTTTTTTATAAGTTCGCTTTACGCCCAAAGTTATTAATAATCCTTCTATATAGTGCTCCACTTAATAATTGTTGTAGACGGAGTCATTGTTATTAACGGAGGACATCTTGACTGTGATGTAGGCTGTGTGTGTGAGAGAAGAAAATAAGAGGCAGCTTGCGTTCTCTGAGAACCAGTAAGTGAAGAAAGTGTCGTCGTGGTTGGGGGTGCGCAAGACAGAATCAAGGAAGGGAAATTTGAGAGCTGCTGAATATATAAGAATGATACGAACCAAAGAGAAAACCCGTTACTTCTGCTTCGATGTGGCTGGCTCGCTTGACTCTCTGCCTGCATACTCCACAGATGAGTTTGACTTGGATCAAAGTGAGGCGCACCTTGAGAGCCTAGGCAGCCTGGGTGGCACTCTCAATGAGCTTCCACATGTGGCGCCCGACTGGAAAAGCTTCCTTACACGCATCCACAGTACCTACATTGCCCGTCATTGCTTTGCAGCTAGCCGTTACCCAAGCTGACTTCGGATAAGAAGAACACATTCAATTCACACTAGCTGTTCCCTCCATCAGCATCACTGTAGACAGCCATGGTGATAGGAAGACGACGGCGAGGAGGGACAGCAGGGAGGATGAAGGACAGCGGGGAGAACCCCGGTGGGATGTGTAGGCAGAACCTCCAGCACTGCCCTTACCTTCTCACCATCTCTCCCCTCGTCCCGTCGTTGCCTCAGCCTATGGCCTGGTTCCCAAAGAACAGGCAACAGGCCAAGCGACGACGCCAACAAGTAGATGCCGCATTGCCCAGCACACCCTGACAATCATGACATCACATCGCGGCAATCGTTGCAAGAAAGGGTAATTATATATGCTAAACGCCCACTTCAAACATTGTCTGTATGCTTTTGCCGCGATGCCACCCCTTCCCAGAAGAACACGCGGACACATGCGGCAGGTAGCCCAGCCCGCCTTTCCCATATACACCAGGCGCATCAGGAAGTGGATATGCAAGGTTGGGGGAGGAACCCCAGCAGTGGTGCGAAATGCAAACGAAAAAGACGCCACCGCCGTCCCCAAAATCCAAAGCGGGCGAAGAAGCACAGACCAAGAGGGACCAACATCGGAACCCCCAAGACGTGGAGTACAAACTTGCCTCATTTAACAAGAGACTTTCTCCCGTGTATCTTCCTCTGCCTCTCTGTTCTCCGTTCTTCTTTTCGGTGAGGCAAATGGCAAAGGCGGGCCTTTCCCGACCAAGATTGTACATATCTGGTCGTCGATGCGAGTTTTGATGTCGTACAAGTACACGGGGAAATTAGGCCTGTGGTGTCGTGGAGGGGCTGCACCAGTTTCCGCTCTTCTCTCGTCATTGTCATCTCTGTCTTTTGCTTTCTTCCGGTTTCGTGGACGTCGTCGCGGTCGACCGCAGGAATCCAGCCCGGTACCGCTCGTATTACATTTGGTTGGGACACGGAGATCCCCTCTCTACATGACGGTGCACTCGCCTTCTTGTTGCTTGCCGATCTTGCTGCGGGAGATGCGCTCGCGCTGCCGCGGCCCGTTCTTACCCGCGCGCTTGAGGTCTTCGAGCCGCTCGCGGGCCTTGGGGAAGTCTTGGGCTGTGTGGACATTGTTAGTCAGCGAGCCCTCCAGCAGCCAGGACCTAAAATTAGGGGGGTTAGATACGTACCAGCTGCTCTCCAGTACCATCGCTTCGCGTCCTCCATGTTGGCCGGCACGCCAATGCCAACTTCAGTAAAGTAACCCATGGCATATTCGGCCTTAGCCAGCCCAGCCATGGCCGCCTTGCGAGCCCAGAGATACGCCTCGGTATCGCTCTGCTGCAACACGTTGTCGCTACCAGTGAGGTACCAGCCACTGAGCGACAGTTCAGACTGGTGCTCCCCCTGTTGCGCCGCACGGGAGTACCACATGATAGACTGCCTCGGGTCGATGGGGCATCCCATGAGGCCGTACTCAAATGCACAGCCGAGACGGTACTGCGAGAACTTGTAGCCCAGGTCCGCCGCCTGTCTAAAGAGCTGGAAGGCGTAAGCCTCGTCCTTGATGATGGCGTCGTTCGGCGCCGCCGACTCGTACAGCAGGCCCAGCTCGTGAAGCGCGTGGGGGTTTTCGGCGTCAGCGCGTTCTGCGGCGCGCTTCAGCCAGCCAACGGCCTCGCGCGGGTTCTTCGGCTGGCCCAACAGTCCCTTGAGCAGAATCATGCCGACCTTGTACATGGCCGGTGTGTCCCCGAGTGTCGCGGCTCGCTTGTACCACTGTATCGCTTTGAGGGGATCCTTTCGCGTGCCACCGCCTTCTTCATGACCGATTTCGCAGCATACTGCCGTCCTGTAGGCAGCTGCCGCGTGACCGAGCTTCGCCGCGGATTGATACAGCGTGAATGCCTCCTTGTTGTCGGGCTCGAGGCCGAAGAGACCGCGTCCGAGACAGTCGGCGTAGAAGAACATGGACTCTGGGTTCTGCGCGCCGGAGAGCTTCTTCAGAATCTTGTTCGCATCCATGAGATACTTTTCACGGGCGCGGGTCCTCATCTTGGGGTCGGCAAGATGGGGTGCTAGGGTGTCGGCAGCTTCTACGAGCCTCTTCGCCAGACGCATCGCCGACTCTTGATCGTTGGGGTTTGTCTTGATAATTTGCCGCAAACGTTCCAATTCATCCTGCGTTACTGGCGTAGAGGCCTCGGTAAATGACGGGGTGCTACCGTTTTGTTGGGGAGCCATCATCTGCTGCTGTGGAGGCGGCGCACCCCCTGGGCCAGCCGGCGGCGTAGGCCCGCCGCCGGGCGTGCCGCTATAGTTGCGGACAGGCGCGGGTTTGTCGTTCATGTTGACCATGGAGTTGGGCATGTGGCCAGGACGGACAGGCGTCGGATGAGACGGCAGGGAATCGGCGCCGCGACTCGCAGACCGCCCATGAGGCTGACCCGGGTGTCCCATCTGCTGCGGGGGGTTTTGTGCTTGGTCCCAGCCGTTCGGCCCATTGCTGTACGCGTCCTGGAAACCTCCATTCATGGGTGGCATCGGCGGGGCATCGCCCGCCATCTCGAAGACGGCCTGCTGCGACTGCCGCAGGTCGGGTTGCGACTTTGTGCGGCTCATCTCCGGCACCCTCTTGGCGCCTGGCTGAGTTTGCTCCGCAATGCCTGGTCTCATGTGCTGGTCGAACGAGCCGCGCGGGGCGTGTGAGGGCTGATGCGCGTCAAAGTCAGGCATGCCACCTTGCCCCCTGTAGTCGTTGCTTGCGTTGCTATGATTGCTCATGCGCGGATGGTAGTAAGCGTCGTAGACGTCGCCAAACGACGCCCTCGTGTCACGATATCCATCTTGACCGGCCTCGTACTCGTCCGGGTACCCATGCTGTTGAGGCGGCGGCGGCGCAGGGTTCGGCGGATACATGCGCTGAGGCGGCGGCCTGTTTCCTTGCGCTGTCGATGGTCTTGGGGGCACTCCACCGCGAGGAGGTCCTTGTGGCCCGCCGTACGTATCCATGCGCTGCGGTGGTCCCCGTCTCTGCATCGGGTCGTTGACAGGCATCGTCATGCTCCTCGGCGGAGGCCCAAAGCCTTCCCTCGGTGGCGGAGGCCCATACCCATCATCTCGGAAATCCGGTCCTCCGTATCCAGGATCTGGGCCACGACGTTGATTCGGGTAGCCCCGTGGCGGAGGCGGCCCTCTGCCATTTGGCGGCCCATGATGGGGCGGCCCTTGTGATCCAATGTCCATACCGGCCATTTTGTTCAATATCGCGGCTTCTTCGTCTAGGTCTGTCTTTCGGTGCTGTCCAGGAAACGCTGGGAAGGCGCCGCCGCCGAAGCCCTGGGTACCAGGAGGGCTTATCGGGCCGCCGTCTTGAGGCCGTGGGCGATTTGCTAGCGATTGATCAGCATACCGTAGGTGTCAACCCCAACGCGCGACATACCGGCGGGTTCTGAGATGGCCGATCGCTCATACGGCGCAGGACGACCTCCGCGTCCCATTGGAGCCCCTCCGCGACCTGCAGGACCGCCGCGACCAGGGGGATAGCCGCCGCGAACGCCATCTGCGGTCGGAGGCCGAGCTATCGGGCCGCCTCTTCCCATCTGTGGAGGGGGACGCCCTCCTCTCGCGGGACCATTGTGACCCGGCCCGGGACCGTAGTAATCTTGCGGCGGGTAGCCCTGGTTTGGAGGCGGTGGCGGGCCTCTGCCGTAGTTCTGGTCTTGGTATTGTCCGCCATAGTCTGGCCCGTAGCCTCCGTCGTCGTAGTAGTCGTAGCCGTAGCCATCTTGCTGGTAGCCGTCGAACTGCTGTTGGGGGGGAGGAGGAGGGCCCCGCGGCGCAGGCGCAGGCCCAGGGCCTGGACGAGGTGCCGGGGGACCACCACCGTACGGGCGCTGTCCCGGATATCCTGCCATCGTGTGCGATGCCGCCGCTTTCTCCGGGTCGAGAAGCGCGTTTGAGGGTTATCGAGTTCGCTGGCGGGGGGGTTGGGAGGGAAATTCGGAGAGCAAAAGCGTCGGTTTTCTGGGCCGAGGTGTTTTGGGATTGGTGTTGTATTGGTATGCGGTGGGCGAGGTCGGAAAAGTGCCGGGCGTCAGAACAGCTTACAGGCGGCTCGGTATCGCATAAAGGGTGCCGGGTGCTCCGTACTGAGAAAAGGAGAAAAATCAGGTGCAGCTCCACAGCTTTCCGGAAGTGGACGGGCTACAGCAGTCGCATAGCTGGACGGTATCGAGGAGGAAGCGCAACGTCGGGCTCAGCGACGGGGGTTTTGCTGGCCGTCTTTTCTGGCGGTGCTGGGATGCAGCGCGTTTCGGCTCAATGTTGATCGACAGTTTCGGCGGGCCAGGCAATGCGGGAAGCGCAGCGCTCGTTCGACTCTGCGGGAAAACAAGAGAGGAAGCTCTCCACAAGACCAGCGAGCACAACCAACGGGTGTGTCAAACAAATAGGGGATATATGGATACAAGCCACACACTCACTCAAGGTGAGAGGGGGCAAATAAAAAGGAGAGAATAAGAAAGCGCAATTTGAGCTGCGCGTTGGGCTGTGCCGGTGGGGGGCGGGAAACAGCAGGTCGTCAATAAAGGCGCCGTTAAGGGTATGACACGGTACGGTACGGTATACTGGAGATCGCGAGTGTTTCCAGAACACGGCGTCTATTGGTGGCGGTAACGGTGGGGATTGTCGAGAGAGGCGAGGACAAGCAAGAGGTGACTCGAGGCTCAACAACCGAGAACCGAGAGCCAAGAGTCGAGACAGACAGTCCAAGGAAGGTCAGGGTCTGGTATCCGGTGAACCGTGGTGTTGCAACTTGCTCCTACCAAGACGATGTGAGGTAGGGAAGGGAAAGAGAGCGGAAGGGTGAGTTTATTTGGGCGTTAAGGAGAGTAGAAGGGGAGATGAGAGACGTAGGACCTGATGCACGCGTCCACGCAACCACCAAGGAGCGAAGTGTGTTGTGTCGAGACTGGGGGGGAAGGAGCAGACAGCGGGCGAGGTAAAAGTAAAGGTCTCGACTTCGTGCGCGCCTTCCAGGTCGTGTTGGGCGGGAGAAGTTACTCTGGGGGCTGTCTTCACTATGAGGTACCTCCTTAGGTACATAGGTAGTGCACGGTGTGCAGTGTACCTTCCCAACTTCCACCACCTGGCGGATGGACATGGGGCGGGGGAGGGTTGGCGTCGCGTCTCCCAGGGCCCCCGGACGGTTGGCGGTGCTGCGGCTGGCCTTTTGGTTGGTATCAGGTCCATCTGCTTGTGGTTTATTCGTAGAAGCAAGTACCTGAAGCAGGTACCTCCTTCCAAGATTGCTTGGGGTGATGGAAATACGTACCAAACTCGACCCATTTCCACAGCGAATAATTACCTAGGTAGGTAGCGAGCGTAAGTAGCCCAGGGAAAGAGGTAATAGGTACTTGCTCATGTGTAGTTCCTCTGTCTACCGATGCAGGCTCGCAACAGAGGCAGAAGAGAGCCAACAACAACACCTAAACGACGAATGCCAAAAATCTCTTGCACGGCAGTCTAGGTTTGTACATCTCGGCCCTTCTTCTTATTCATCTTCTCTCTCGGGGAACTCTGGAGTTTGATCATCTGCTGAACAGTAGGTAGTCCCTTCTTCAAAGTTCTACCGTCCGATGCAACGCTGTCGCGGTACCTGTAGACCAAAGTACAGTGTACTCCAGGTGCCGAGCGGTCAGCTGCAAAAAGTGATGGGAAGGAAGTGACGAACGCCCCTCCCTCAGGCTCTTTAGGCTGGTACCTACCTCACTAAGGCAGGCACGGGATGCAGCGCTCGCACTGCCGCAATTAGCTCCTTCTCCCCCGTGCCCTTCTATTCGTGGAGGCCCCCAGGCACGAGGCGAATCCCACGGGCGCCGGGGGAGCCATTGGTGCACCGGTGGAAGGTACTTGATGTACCTCATGGCAGCCGTAAGGGCAGGAGGCGCATTAACAGATCCAGCAATCACCGCCCTGGATCCTAGCAGCCAGAACCCACCGCATCAGGTACTCTGTGTTAGTGAACAACAAGGTATTAGGCCAGCTCCAGCACCTAAAACACGGGCAGCAACAACAACAACGACGACAGCAGCATTCCATGGCGACGATAATTGACCCCGCCAACTGCCTTTGAGCCTCCCGCTTTTCCCGCCCCTCCGATAGAGATTCGTCGATATTGCCTCCCGCCCGTCACTTCAACCTCCGAACCCTACCAACCCATGATGACGACACCCCTGCCCTGTATGGAACCTGCGGCGACGACTCCAAATGTCTCCATCAACCGACCCGAGGCGGGCAAAGCACGTTCCTGCTAATACCCAAGGGCCAACGCTTCCTTTCCTTTCCTTGCCTGGCCTGGCCTGGGTGCTCTGGCTCTGGAAAGGTTCATCCGAGCGCCATAACGAGGGTCTTCCCGGTGTCTTGACTCCCGCCTGGAACTGAGGTCATGGCTACGGATACTTCGACTCCATGCATTCCATAATGCGTTCTGCGACCCTCATTCCACGTCTCGTTAGTGTGCCCTTCTCCACCCAGAGTCAGTTGTGGTTGATTCTTCAGCAGCTGGAATGCCGCTTCCGGCTTGTCGGCACGAGGCAAATCAGAGACAGATCCCCAGTATTCTCCATTGAAAGTTCTAAACCTCGCCTCGACAGCTCGTCTAGCCGAACAAGAACCTTCCCCTCCGCCACCGTTGAAGGTGCACTAGCAAATGCAGCACCCCGATGGATGGAAGGCCACGACTCTGATCAAGCATGTCGCCTGCTCTCAGCTCCAGGACGGACCTGGGTCGTCTAGGTCGCACAAAAAGTGTCCTATTAAGGCGCAGGGATCAGCAGGAAGGGACGAAGTAATGCGCTCTGGCGGTCCCTTTCCTGCTCCTCCTCAGGTACAACTCCGAGCACTGCTGTATCAGAAACCCCCCGAGTGGCGAATCTGATTGGGTCCTTTTCAACCCCCTTTCACGCTGTCCTCCCAAACACCATCCTCTCTCGTCGCTCCTTTGGGCTCAACCCTTGGTCTACCGTCCGGGTCTCCAGTAATATCACACATGAGCCGTGAGCCGTGAGAAATCAGGGGGTGCCGGCTGGCACTCGGCTTTCTGCTCGACCTGCCACGCTTCTTGTTGCCGTTCGCAAGTTGCAACTCATGTTGCGTTCTATGGGGCCATGTGTCAGAAAGCCAAGGCTTCGGATCCAACGTTGCGAGAGAGATTGTAGAAAAGCAAGAGGAAACAGGTCCAGGCTTTGAACCCTCATTGCTTCATCATCGCCGATACAGGGGCAATTAAGTTTCCAGAGCACCTCTGTGCGCCGAGCCTGTCCTGGCTGCGATATTTCGTCTCATCTCTGCCTTCCACTTCCCGTCGTCCTCCCGCCCGTCCTTTGGGGAAGGGAGGTGCTCGGGGCCGCAGGGTATGCGAACGGATCGCGGGTTTCCCTTCAATGACAGCCCGTTCATGCAGTCAGTCCGAGGCAGCGCCGCTAGTCTCTTCTCTGGGTTGCTGGGCTCTCGTGACTTTGCCCTATTGCCTCTCGACCTGGGAAGGCGAATGGACGGTTGCCTCCCTGCGTTCTTGCCGGTGGTCAAGTTCTCATGACCGGGAGGCCTCGGCCCTGTCGTATCGCTTTACGGCGGGTTTCCGCGTTTCCATCTCTTTTATCCGTACGCTGTACGACATTCTTCGACGCTTAGTCACAGGCACTGGATAGTCGACTTGGCAAAGCGTACTTGTTGCCTCTTAGGCACTCTGCCCCATATGAAACGACATGGGAAGCTGGACGCAGTAGGTAGGTCTGTCTGCCTTGAACAATACGTTTTGTTCTGTCTCGGATAACTACGGCCTTTCGCCGACCGAAACATGGCGGACGTAATCCTCCATCGCTGGCAGGTTCGCTTCTCATCAACCTTAGGTAGGCCAAGGTCTTCTTGAGATGCCAATGGGCGAATGAGGGCACGATCGGACGACCAGTCGATTGAGGGGTGCAACACTTTGTAAAAGAACAAAAGAAAAACTCTGCAACACCCATCTTCCCCAAGACGGGAATGACGGAGGGGGAAACACATGCGCCGCACATAAACAAACTTGGCATGGCTGGCCCAGACTCGAGGAGTAATCGCCTGGCATTGCTACAGCCGAAAGGGCGAACGCTGAAGTTCTCGATCTCACTGAAGGTGCCAACGGGCAGGCAGTGAACCTCTTTTTGACGCAGGCCTGGTGTTTCCGGGTAAGTCGTGCCGCACATTCCAGTAGGGCCGGTGCTTTGCGTCTATTTCATCCCGTCACTGCTGCTGTAGGCGATGTTACAGAGACAGACACAAGCAGAGACAGTCTTCGGCAAGTTTTGCGTTCCTGCGGCTCCCCAGGCAAGGCGGCTGTGTAAGTCAACAAACCAGTTGCCTTTGGAAGGACCACCAGTCGCAACCTTTGTCCGACCAAGCTGCTTTACAACCTGTGGCGCATACAACTCGACGTCGGTGTCATGTTGGCCAACCCAAACGGCGTGTTGCTCTTCCGCCCGCCCGCGCCGCGCACCCGCAGGCCAAATCGCTGCGCAGATGATCGCGCACTGCTGCGAACTGGTCCGTGGGCTTGTCGAGGGACGGGGAGGCGATGATCATCGACAAAGTGGTGTGCTACACCAACAAGAGACGTGATGGAGGCCTCGTGCCACGCCACAATCAACTCCACACGCATTCATGACTGGGGACTGGTTGGGTCAAAAAAAGAGGCGCAAGCAGGAGCTGTATTGTGCTCTATCCTCGCCCTCGCGACTCACGACAGATGTTGGGTGAAGGCCGTGACCCTCCAGGACGAACTTCCCGGTGCGTGGGGGAGGGAGCACAAGCCACACCTACGCCAAGACTGACCCCAATGACCTGCATGGACCTCCGCTGCATCCGAGCGCCTATGAGGACGGGCTTACCTAAGGCGATGCAGCACTGCTGGATTGCTCACCGCCTGCCGCATTCACAAGAGAAAGGCAAAAGTCCAATCAAGTGCATCAGGTTCGTCATCGATTGGCGATCGCCTCGTCGCAGACACGCCCAAGGCCCCCAACTCCAGTCTGCTGCCGACTCCCGCATCCTCGCCTCGAATAACCAGCAGTAAATACGGTCACGATGGCGAAGAAGGCCACCAATTGGAAGTTGTGGGGGAAGATGTTCCTGGGGTACGTCTTTCGCTACCGAACAGAGCAAGCTACGAATGAAGGCAGCTAACATAAGCTCACAGCGGAGCCGCGATCTGTGTCGGCGGACCGGCGTTCACCATGTGGGTGACCCCGACCGAGGAGGAGCTCTTCAAGCGATACAACCCGGAGCTGCAAAAGAGGAGTTTGGAGAACCGCCACAAGACGCAAGCGGAGTTTGACCATTTCGTGACGAAGCTGAAGGAGTACTCCAAGTCTGACAGGCCAAGTATGATGACCCTCCCCCTTGGTATCTTGATACAGAAGTCGGATCTCGGCTAACCAAACAAAACTCCAGTCTGGACGGTGCGCGACGAGGACATCGAGAGACAACGGCTGGCGCAGATCGAAGCGAAGAAGCAAAAGGACGCCGACCTCAAGGCGCAGCAGGAGGCCATGAGGAAAGAGTCGGGTCTGTAGGACGTGGGCTAGAGATTAGTATGTCGCCGAGGGGAATGTATGATATATGTTTGGCTGGATATCCGGCGATATGCCTGCCGCGAGGGGTTGTAAAACACGCAGAAGATACCATGATAACCGAGGGCTGGTCATTGGCGTTCAAGGGACGGAGCATTTGGACGAGCGGTCACAGGATAAGAAGAAAAGCCTGATGTCCGACAAACAGAAAATCATCTCAGCTTAGGTACTTGACGTTCACAGCATGCATTGGTGTACGTGACCTAGCAGGCCCGCTGACTTCACGACAATCGTTTTCACCGAGCTCGGTGTGGGCTGGTAGAGCACCGGTGACGGGTACATATCCAAATCTGTAGATGCGGGCTGGTACAGAGGTACCTCGGCACATACTATTTCCGCAAGCGAACAAATCTTGGCACGCACAAAACAACCATCTCGACCGTCACCGCAAGCTTCACGCGGCTCAGCTCAGCCTTACGACGTCGTCACGGAGAAACACACACGAATTTAACGGGTGAGTAGAAATCATTTCTCCGGTCGGGCGGCCGACTCCGGCGTCGGGTCTTGTGTCCATGGTAGAAGGGCATCTTAAAAAAAAAAAAAAAATCCGGGCTGCTGGGGTCGGACGCCGGTTGCCCGCCCTGGTTTTTCCCCTCTGCAAACCACAACATTTTGCTAATTGCCCTGACCGGTACCCGCGCACAGCTTCCCGCCCATTTCCCTCTCGACTAACCCCCCACCCCAAACGCCCAAAACCACCACCACCACCACCTCCGTCCTCCAAAACAC
This sequence comes from Colletotrichum musae, assembly GCA_027406025.1. Taxonomy (NCBI): domain Eukaryota; kingdom Fungi; phylum Ascomycota; class Sordariomycetes; order Glomerellales; family Glomerellaceae; genus Colletotrichum; species Colletotrichum musae. Next base: position 891,569 of record JANVYC010000002.1, on the reverse strand, counting down.
AAATCCCGTCGATATCTGCCCACCATGTCGGACGTTCAGGAACGCCTCAAGAAGCTCGGTGCCTCCGCGCGTATCGGTATGTGTAGCCCGAATTGATGTTCCTTTTTTTTTTTTTTCCTTGGTCGAATCTCCCCGACCGTAAGGTGATTCGACGACTCGTAGAGCAAGGCTGACCGTTGTGTGAACTGCGCGCAGGGTATGTGTGACGAATCCCGCGAAAATGACCCCTCACCACCCAGAGAGAGAGACCCCCCTTACCTCACCTCACCTTGGCCTGACCGGCTCCCCGAACCGACGATAGCCCATCGCGATGCCTTTATCCCCTCCGTATATTGCTGCCGTGCAGAGTGACTGACGTGCCGGTTCTTCCCCCGACGACAGTGGCAAGGGCACCCCCCGCAGAAAGGTCAAGCGCGCGCCTGCGCGCTCCGCCGCCGACGACAAGAAGCTCCAGGCCGCCCTGAAGAAGCTTAACGTCCAGCCCATCCAGGCTATCGAGGAGGTCAACATGTTCAAGTCCGACGGCAACGTCATCCACTTCGCTGCCCCCAAGGGTATGTACCGCCCCAGCTCGAGCTCCGTCTCGTCTTTGCTTCATAGCATCCAATCCCTTCCCTCTTCCCTCTTCTTCCTCCCTCTCTTCACAAGGCAGTTGTGCTAAGTCGTACCGCCCGTCGCCAGTTCACGCCGCCGTCCCCGCCAACACCTTCGCCATCTACGGCAACGGTGAGGACAAGGAGCTCACCGAGCTCGTCCCCGGCATCCTGAACCAGCTCGGCCCCGACTCGCTCGCCTCCCTGCGCAAGCTCGCCGAGAGCTACCAGAACATGCAGAAGGAGGGCAAGGACGGCGAGGAGGACGACATCCCCGACCTGGTCGAGGGTGAGAACTTCGAGAGCAAGGTCGAGTAAAAGAACAAAATCAACAGACTGGGCATGACAACTTTTTTTTTTTGAAGTGAAATAAAAAAAGATCACACCATCCTGTCTCCCGCCTCTTCTTTTTTTAATCCTCTGGTATCTTATGGGGGGAGGAGTTGATCACGCCGGGTTCCCATGGAAATACAACTTTTTTCAAGCGTTGTGGGTTTAAAGAACTACGAGAGGAATCATGAAAAAAAGAGGGATTCAACAAAAAAGGCAAATGGAACGAAAGACATCCAACTCCCCCAAGATCTCAGCCGTCCCGAATTCCAACCGAAGCGAAGATGTCGACGGGAACATGATCATGGCGCTCTACGAAGAAACACATATACGACTGGGCTTGGTGCAGGGCAGAGGGGACTTCAGGGCGCTCGGGAACAATTGTTCAAGGTTCATGACCCCCGACTCCGACCATGTGAATACGCGAGTCTCCTGCACAATGGAACATTGCAAAGCCTGGAAGGGGGTGTGTGTGACTTGTCTCTGTCGCCAGTGACGTATGCGTATATCTGAAGAAGGGGGAGATGTGCTCTGCCTGTCTAAAGCCCAAACTTCACTCCTTCGAGAGACCAAAGTCGTCGTCCCCGACGTTGGCAACCCATCCAGCCAACGCCTCCCTCCTCGCATCCCTCTTGACCGTCCGCCTCGCCGCAAGCATCTCCCCTTGCTTGACGTCCGCGTACGTCCCGGCCCGCAGGGCATTCAGCAGCGCCTCGTCCCCGACGTCCTCGGCCACGGCGACCGCGAGCTCCCACATCCTCCGCCGGGACATCGCGCTCGCGCCCCGCGGGTCGAACGCCCTGCGCCCCTGCAACACGCCGCCCATCGACCCCTCCTCGACGCCCGAGGCAGTCCACGCGGCCGCGAGGTTGCTCGCCGCGACTTTACCCTCCGCAGCGGCCGCAGCGGCAGCACGCCTGGAGAACTCAAACTCCCTCTCCGTGGTGCGCACCTCGAACGGCACGAACGCGTAGTCGCCCTCCCACGACCGCCCGTCCAGTGACCGCATCCGCCCGCGGGCGGAGAAGGCGCGCTCGCAGCCGGGCACGGAGCGCTGCGACGAGGGCAGGACCACGGTCGAGAGGTACGCGTTGCCCGGGTGCACGAGCAGCGACGCGAGGGAGGTGAGGAGAGAGGTGCACTGCCGCAGGGCGAGCTTGTCGGAGCACGACTTGGACATTGTCGGGGGCGCGTCGCCGCGCGCGGGCTTGCGGCGGACGACGCCTAGCTGGGAGAAGTACGCTCGTCCCGGTAACGTTGTTGCTGCTGCTGTTGGTGATGAGGATGACTCCTCGGGACCGGGAGACAGCGAGGAGGAGGGTACGGCCCACGGGGATGCGTCTTCCTGCGCGGCCATCGTGAGCTCCATGCTCGCGTCGCCGCAGGGTGCTTCGGAGCAGTACATGTGCAGCCTCACGCCGTCACGGATGGCGAAGGGCTGCGGGCCCGAGGGGGTTGAGGAGCGCTCGTCGGGTGAGCGGCGGCGGAGGAGGAGTGGCCTCGACGACGCTTCCTTGGCGCGGAGGCACTCGTCCAGGAGGTGGCGGTTGAAGGCGCGGATGGCAAGGACCTCGGCATGCCAGTCGTGCAGAGCGTTTCCATGGGCCTGCGGGAGCTTGGCGGCGGGGAGGCACTTCATGCCCGTCCTACGTTACGGCACGTGTTAGCCGTTCGTTGAGTTCGATCACGATATTGTGATTTCTCTGTTTTCTCAAGAGCTATTTACATGACCCAACCCTTACTTGCACCCGTAGAAATGCCAATACCGCATAATTAACGCGATGTTTGTCCTGGCCCGACTTACGCAAGTGAGATACAGGTTAAAACACCATCCTCCTCGGCGACGATGGCGCTCAGCGGAACCCATTCGTGGAGGCCATTGTCCCTGACCTGGGGCTTCCTCTTGGCCGGCAGTTCACGGAACCGCCGCAGAACCAGGTCGGCGATGACGTCCGGATCCGCCGTCATTTGCTTGAGCAGTGGTCTCGATGCCCTCAGCCAGATTCTCATATGTACTGCCGCCGTCGTCCGCCTGAGAGAGATGGATGGAATGTCATTGGCCCAAGCTCCCCTTGCCTTCGGGACTGGGCCCGACCCGCGCCTAGATTTGACGAACCATGACTCAGCTCAGCCACAGGGCACACCCGCCACACGGTCCAACTAGCACGTGACGGGCCTTCGCTAAGCGAATGCGCCAAGTGGGTCCCAGGGCACAAACGACTCCCTCCCTCGCTCCCGCCCTGGTCCGGGCAAGAGCCACGCACGAAAATTGAATCTCGAAGAGAGCTCAGCCGCCCGTCGTTCAACGCCGCCCAATTTCCCCCCCTCTTCGACCTCCCATCACCGACAAGTCAGCCAACGTCCGCATTCAATACCGCCAATGTACGTTACAGCCTCCCGGCAAAGCAACCTTACTCCTACGAGGGAGCATCTTCTGCCACGAGATCGAAGCCCCCCCGAGCCGACATTTGAACACGCGCGACCGGTGACGTCTCTTTTGTCGGCCACGGGGTGGTCCGGGTAATCGTGGGAAAAGGAAGATGTCTCCTTCGAGGAGTCGTTGCAAGGATATTTGGAGCTTGGAAGGACTGAAGCTGACGTCTTGAAAAGATGCGCACGTACGACGACAGTTTCTCGGGCCAGAGAATCTACCCCGGAAAGGTACGATGAACCACCGCCGCCGCCGCGTGTCTCTTCTGCCCGTGGCTACGATGTGTCCGGAACCCTACCCGTCGATCGGAGGAAGCTTTTTGGTTGGAGGAAACGCGTCAACACTTTTGTGTGTCGGCGCAAAAGGAAGAGATGGGAATGGGACTCGACTGGAACGACAACGATGACGCGATCGACGGGCACGGGTTTGGGACGGCGCATCTTCCCCCCACGGGCAGAAGAATATGCTATGGCCATGCACACACAAACAGGACAGCACGCTGACGAGAACTCTGAACACAGGGTAAGCTCTACGTCCGTGGTGACAGCAAGATCTTCCGCTTCCAGAACGGAAAGTCCGAGTCCCTCTTCCTCCAGCGCAAGAACCCCCGCCGCATCTCTTGGACCGTCCTGTACCGCCGCCAACACCGTAAGGGTATCTCTGAGGTCAGTATCCCTCTTCCTCTACTGCCATCCTCGGCCCTCGTCCCCCGGATCGCTAACACCCGCCGCAGGAGGTCGCCAAGAAGCGCACCCGCCGCACCGTCAAGGCCCAGCGTGCCATCGTCGGTGCCTCCCTCGATGTGATCAAGGAGAAGCGCTCCATGCGCCCCGAGGCCAGGAGCGCCGCCCGCCTCGCCGCCATCAAGGAGTCCAAGGAGAAGAAGGCCGCCGACGCCTCCGCCAAGAAGGCCGAGAAGGCCAAGAACGCCGCCGCCAACAAGGGCCAGACCGGCCGCATCGTCGGCAAGCAGGGCGCCAAGGGCTCCGCTCCCAAGGTCCAGGCCAAGACCCGCTAAGGAAAGAGTCGAACTGAGCGAATGAGGTCTTTTTCTTAATGAAAGAAGGGGAAAGATTTTGTTTTCGAGGTCAGGACTTTTTTCTGTCGGAGGGGTGTTGGAATGGGAAAAAAAAAGAAAGTAAAATGACAACTCTCTCTCGAGTCCCAACGGGCCTGCCTTCTCGCCCTCCCCCCTCGTGGACTTTTTTTGACGCAGCACCTTCTCTACACGAGAGAGAATCGGAGGGTCGGTAGTGGGACGGAAACAAAGGAAGCTCTCTTCTTTTTTTGTTTCTCAAGAGGGACCGAAACTTTTTACACGCGAGACCAGGTCACACGAATTTGGAGTCGAGGGTTCTTTGTGCTTTGGAACGGCTGGTTCTGCAAACTACACATCATCGCGGTAGCAACGGAATGCATGGATTGTCCCCCCCACGGGATTACCAAGTTAAAAAGAAGACTCTTCCAGGTCTTGTGACTGTGATTTCTCGCGGCGTAGATGGTGATGTTTCACGTTTGAGGCTGCCGATTGCATTGACAGCAGAACCCGAAGCTCAGATCCCGGCATGCCGCCCGCCACCCGGGGACTCCGTGCTCGTAAACGGCGACGGCCGAGTCTCGGCTTCGATAGCCCGGGCAGCCCGCGAGTCGAAAACTCCAATTGAGCGGTACATGGCATGATGCAAGTCTCTTGAAGCTAGATTACCAAGCTTCTGAGACGACTTTGGGATGTCCATACTCTCCTCGACTCGATGACGGCCACGGCCTACAACAGACGAATCGGAGCGCCACCCGTTGGCGTCCTAAGTACGAGCTCACTCAAGACTCCCCCCCTTCCCCCAGGCTTCGGAACGCCTGACAATCCGCCGGCAGCATTTCACCATATGACTCAGATCCAACATGTCTTCATGAAATTTCTTTGCTCTAAATTCTATTGGGTGCAGAGTGGTGAATCCCGTCTAGCAGCTCTATGACTTTTGTCTAAACGCACTCCTCCGTCCTCATTTTTGGTGATATTATCTTCATCGCTTCATAACGCATCTATCCGGTAGAAAAGCCTCACACCTTACAGAGCCTTGAGAACGGGCTCGACGGCAGAGACCTCCTGGCCCTGCAGATCGGGCTCCTTCTCGGCGTAGACGATCTTGCCGTGGTCAACGACGATGGCGTAGCGAGCAGTGCGCTCGCCGTGGTTCCAGCCGATGGAGGTGGAGAACTCAGCGTTGTTGTCGGTGCAGAAGATCTAGAGACAGGCAGGTTAGCTTTCTGCGAGAATATAGTTGCAGTACGGTTGAGTGATGGCGAGGGGAAGGGGATGCCCAGTGAGGCGATGCAGGGCACCTCGTGGTATCATGTTGAAAGGCGTGTTGTCATGGGAGGGGCAAGAGTGGGGGGTGGGGATAATTTTTATCGGAGTCGGTGAGAGGAGCCACGGAAGGAGGGGGAGGGGTAAAAACGGCCGCGGCGATGCAACAAGAAACACCAGAGGAGGGACTCACGATGAAGTCGTCAGTGACGTTGTTGGCCTTGCCCCAGCCGGACATGACGTAGGGGTCGTTGTAGGCGAGGAAGATGACCTGGTCAACGCCCTTGGCCTTGAGCTCGTCGCGCTTCGCGATGTAGCCGGGAAGGTGGGCAGCGGAGCAGGTGGGAGTGAAGGCACCGGGAAGGGCGACGATGACGACCTTCTTGTCCTTGAACTCTGCGAGGAGGTCAGCTTCAGCTGCGGGAGGAGGAATGATTGAGATTGGCGATTCTACTTACCCTTGGCGGTGTCATACTTGATGGGGATACCGCAGACCTTGAAGTCAGAGGTCTCGGCCTGGTAGGGGATGTACTGGAAGTTGACACCCTCGGGGAACTGCTCGCCAGCCTTGATAGGAGCCATTGTGAATGTGCGTTTGGGGTTTGGTGAAGAAAAGGTGAAGTGTTTGGCTTGGTTGAATGTGGTGATGTTGGGAGAGGGAAGAAAGCTCAGAACTGGAGGAGAGAGATGGCAATTAGTATTTAGTACTACCGCTGCGTGGTCTCGTAGCAACCGTGACAGGCAAGAGGGATCGTCGAGTCAGGGTCCCGCGCCGGATTCTGCGAGATTCCAGGGAAGTGGAGCCCGTGATGATTTGTATTTGAGATACCGCGGTGCGCAGGCACCACGACAGGCAGGCGCGGGGCGACCAGTCTTTCCACGTCCCTTCCACCTTGAGTGGGACGGTCTGGAAGGCCCGGTTCTAGCGTCCACTTGGATAGAAAGAAAGTCCCGTCCAATGTCTCCAGTCGCCCGTTGCCTCGCCTCGCCTTCGACTCGCCTCCGTGGCCGCTCCCTTCCCCTCTCTTTGGTGTTTGGGATGCTGGTGGGTGTCCGCAGTTTCTGTGACACAACAAAGTGGGCGACGCGGAATAATACAACGCAGCGCACCCTTTGGGCCGGGCCTCGTCTCGTACCATGCCACCGATGATTCCAGTAAAAACTTCCGAGGCGATAACGCGGAAAGCTAAAAATGTCCTTCAGGCTAATCAGAAGAAGCCCGTTATCTCTGTGCTTCCTGAGCACCTTTGCGGCCCACAGGTCGAATATGACGCAAGACCGGCGCTTTATTCCGCGTCCGTTGAAGCTCCGATCCCCGGCGGCAATCTTTGGTCGTCGGGAGGCTCTCGGCCGTCCGAGCATCCCCTCTGTCGGCGACTCTTCGGAGTTAGCCCGCCAAGGGAATGATTTGTGTTTCGTTTGCGGTTTGTCATCGGGTCGTGGCAAGGCTCGGAATCGGAATGGATACATGGGTAGTAGACCAAGTGCCCGGTGCAAAGCGACAAGTCGTCAATCAGACTTTACCCAGGCGGCATCTCCCCCTATCGGCCGGGGGTGCAACGGTCGGTACCTGGCCCCAACGGCCCGCCTGGTACCTGATTCACGGTGCTGCGCCGTGCATCCAGCCCATCTTGGCTCATGTGCTCCTCCCGGCGTCTGCTCTCAACCACACCTTAGTCACGCTGCTGCTCGATCGCGTAGTTGAAACTATCACGAGGAGTGTTCTTACTCAGCCTCAGACCGTTTCTCTCCAAAGGCTGCAGTAAACATTGCTATTTGCATCTCCGGCGCGCACCGGATCAGAACCCGCGGTGTTTGTGTCAGGGCGCCGTTGACACCTGTCAAATGCCGATGCCCGGGTCGGATCGGCCTGGCTTCTGATTGGCGGCACCGTCCGTTGAGTCCAAATGCCATCGTACGTGCGTCATGTCCTTAAGTCAACTTATAACATGGCATGACCCAGTCACGAATAAGACATTAGACATCGCAACAGCACGCAGCACGCAGCATTCAGTAAAAAACGAAAAGCAAAAGACCTCAGACCAGAAACTCAAGTCATGGCTACCCAAACCGAGTCGAGACCGCCTCTGCCGCCCTTTACCGAGGAGACGGCGAGGATCAAAGTCAAGGCGGCCCAGGATGCCTGGAACACCAGGTCAGTAGCACATCACTTGCTGGGATCAGACAGCGACTAACGAATCCCAGAAACCCCGCCAAAGTCAAGATGGCCTACACGCCAGACACCATCTGGAGGAACAGAGACACCTTTCTCCAGGGTCGAGACGAGATTGAGCAGTGGTTGACCAAGAAGTGGGAGAAGGAGGATGGCTACCGCCTGCGAAAGGAGCTATTTGCTTTCACCGACAACAAGGTGGGACACCTCGCCGTCGCATCCCGACGTGGGCTGCGCTTCGGGACCTCAGCTAATATCACCATCAGATTGCCGTCCAGTTCTGGTATGAGTGGTTTGACGCTTCGGGACAATGGTGGCGGACCTATGGCCTCGAAGATTGGACCTTTGCGGAGAACGGCCTTATGCGCAAGAGGCAAATGAGCGGAAACGATGTCAAGATTGATGAGACGCAGCGATGGTTCAAGGACGGCGTGGATGTCAATACCGTCGACATCTCCGAGCAGCACTGGTAGACAGGCAAATGGAGGCCTCTGTTTGTAGTGTAGGGTTGTGACTCTTGAGCTAAGAAAATGTTTTGGCGCATAGAGCAGTGGACGTCTAATCCTTCCCGTCGACTAGCGCTGCACGGTGATGCGAAGCAATATCAAGATTTGTGTTTCGAAACTATCGAGTCGAGGTAGTTCAAATTTGCGTTGGGTTTTATCGAGGCGTAATGGGAATTGTCCAACCTTGGAGGGATTCCTTGTTGCAGGAGCGTCTTTTCGGATACGCTCAAGTAACTCCGCAACGCACACTAGGCATGAGACATGCACTGGGTTGAAAACAGGCACATTCCTGGCAAACTTCCCCGGCTGCCGATCAGCAAGCCAAACACGAGTTTCCCGCGAGGCCCTCACGAGGTGGGAACGTGTGTCAGGGTATCGGCCTGTGAGCACGCCGGATTCAACAATAGTTCTCAAGGACAACACCCAGCATCCAGGCAAAGGAACTTTTGGCAAAAAGCAGCGTCTGAAGGAATCAAATAGTGGACTCTAGCGCAGAGAAACAGACGCTGATTGGGATGAATAGGTAGATGGTGCTAAACCCAGGTCAGCCACGATCATGACAGGAGCTTGACGCCACAGGTTCAAGACACGGAATGGAGCAGCGGCGCGAGCTGGGTCAAGAGAGCGGCCCTTGCGCAGGAGACCAACTTGAGCCAACGGGTCCGGCGGATCTGAACTGAAAGGTACTCGACTCGGTCCCAACCCGTTGCCGCCCCAGCCAGGACACTCCCATTGTCGGCATCCAGTCCGAGAGGGCAGAAGATTCGCCGACGAGACGCGTTCGGCACGATCTCAAGCACGCTGACAGCCACCTGCAGCGGTAGGTGGGCTAATGCGGGCCGCAGCTGGAAACCACCCAGATGATCCGCCGCTCCTCGGACCGGGAACAGCATCGCAGTCGGGAATGTGACGTAAAGCCCGGGATAAGGGTCCAGTCAGCCTGTCACTTTGTCAGTCAAGCACTCGGGTCAAACTCAGCGCATCTAGTGCATGCCGATGAAGGGTCGCCTTGAAATGATTTGCAATAGGACGTCCTCGGATTCCGTCGACTTGGCGGCTGCAGACCTCTGACACTGCCCAAGCCCCAGATGCCGACGACGTTGAGGGAGCCGTCGTTTCTTCCCCAGGAACTGGCTTAGACGGAGCGACCATTGAAGCCCCGTCCAAGGGGGTTGCCAAGCTAATCGAAGTTGCAAGGACGGGGCGCGATTGGGGACACCCATCGAGCCGGGTGGACCTGTAGGACAAAGGCTGGGTGAGGTCGGCGAGGTCAGTCGGCGAGAGCGGCGAGCCAGGGCCGGGGGAGGCGTTGAACCTGTTCTTTTTGACGATGGGTCACGTAGTCCAGGCGACCTTGGGTAGGCGTAGTTAGCTGAAGCATTGATTGGCCATTCCCGTCAGCAAGGATGGACCGGTCGATCTATGAAGAGACAACATGATCGAGATGCCGTTTCCAAGGGATAAACCAAACACCTAGCGTAGATACCTAGGTAGATGATTAGTTCGCAGACGGTATTGCTTCGCCTGGAAAAAAGCAAGAACGAATGTCTTCATCCTTCAGGTCCCCATGCAGTCAGTGCCTGATGCAAGCTGGGAGGGCGGGGCGTTGATCTCGTCCTGGGTGATCGGCTCCAGCGGCTGAGCCATCCACGTCAGTCGCGGAAAGAGAGGTGGATGAGTACAGTCCCCTTTTCTGCAGTTTGGCAGATAGATACGAGGAGGAGGATGTCGAGAGTTTGAACCGTCTTCGCATGTCACTAGCGGGCGACGAGTGTAGTGTAGGTAGGTAGTTTGAACGAGGCCATGATCGTGGGGGTGCAAGCAGGAAGGAGGACTCCGTGCCCCTGTAGCGTCGTTCCCCTAAGAGAAGGCGCGTCCCTGCCCCGATCGCTGGAAAGTTCGGCTCCCAGGGGCAGGAGGCATTAGGAGGGCCGTGCACGATCTCTAGTGGGTCCGATTTGAAGTGGAAGTTCGGAAGTTGCAGTGGGTGGGTACACAGACGCGACAATGGAGGCAAGTCCAAGCCGGGGGACCCCTTTCCTTGCTCTTTCCCTGCATCGGTGGTGGCCCCTTCGGTCTTGTCCATCTGCTCTCCTCCCCCGACCGCTTGGGACCGATCTCGAAGTCTAGCTTCCTCCTCCTCCTCCTCCACTGTCTGTTCCCAGCCTGGCCTGGCCGCCTCGCCTGCGCTAATGACTACAGCGGCGGTGATGCTAGGAGAGTGGCACTCTCCTGGTCCAAAGTTAGATTGGACGAGATGTCGACAGCCAGGTGCAACAATAGCAACCGCCTGCCCTTGGCCTTTCTTTTGCGGCCGAATATCGAATCTGTTGCTGCTCCTGCCATCGTCACCGGCCAAGAATTCCTTTTTTTCAGAGACACCACGACAATGATAGGCAAGTCTGAATGGCAAGGGATCATACAGAGATCAACTCACCTGACCCACAGAGATAGACAGTCGACGAACCCAGCATTCCACTTCCGAAATGAAGGACCTTCTTTTTTCGACAACAAAGACGAGCTTGCGCGCAACTTTCCCTCGGAACCGGACCTTGCCTCCGTGGTCTATTACCTAGGACCTTGGGACTGGGTGTGGCTGCGCAGAAGACGGGCCCCTGGTGATGCAGTCCAGGCCAGCCCAATCCAGTCGTGAGGGACGCGGCGCCCGGCCTCGTCATGGTGCTGAAGGTTACCGGTAGCTCCCAAGCGGGTGACAGAAAAACAGGCACACTCTGAGCTTAGTTTTACCTAGAGATACCGAGTTTAAGCTAGTTCTAGGTGGCAAAGAAGGTATCTTCTGGTAGTATTTTAGCGCAACAGCATAGGTGTGTTGGTTTTTTTGTCACCCGCTTGGCTCCCTCCCGCCGGGCCCAGCCATTTGGAGAAAAGAGGGAAACGGACGGCTCGCATTACGGGTGAAACTTTGCTCTCGCCCTTTGTCGTTTGCCTCCCACAACCGCCTGAATCGCAGTGACAACCATTGAAGAAACCGGAATTCTTTCTTCGACCGTCTGCCAGTTAATCTTCTGCTCTCTGGTACGCAAGTACGGGACCACACAGCGACTCGAATGCGTGGGATTCCTCTTCAACATGTGCCTGGAAGACAGTGGGGACGCAGCGATTCTGGAGGTTGCGAGGAAGAAGCAAGCGCAGCTGGGCAATGTCTCAGCCGAAGAGGCGCTCTTTACTCGATAGGGAAAGTTCGAGATGCTAGTGCCGGATTGCTTTCCCCAATCACCAACTGCAGCGGTTGATCGACTGCAATTCTACCGTATCGGGATGTTCGTCACTTCTCTTCGTTCCTTCGACCTCGACAGGAAGCAACGACGCACAACCGATATCCAGACACAGCCTGTGATGCTCCGAGCTGGACTGCCTGACTCCCGGAGAGAAAAACGTCAGGCCCGACTTTCTTATTCTTTCTGTCCCTGCGAGAAAGATCACACGCAGCAGCAACTTTTACCGTCGAGATGTTCCCGATGCAAAAGGCTAGCGCAGTCTTCCTTCTCTTCATGGCACCCACACATACTTACAGCCATGTCTCTCACTCTAATACATTGCCTCCGCCTGGACGTGACAACGCTAGTACTTCTGCGTCCGTTTCCATGCCTGCCAAGGTGGCCTTGATATCAGACTCACGCATTTGGGTCCGAGAGGAGCGTATCCTACCCCGGCCTCGTCGTCTCCGCCCATTCTCAGTTCGCCGGCAGACGACAGACTTGTGGACGCCTCCTTCATGGCGGTCCCACCAAGGACTTCTCGGGCATTGACGAAGCTCTCGGGATCTGGATTGGTCTAGCTTCAGCCGTCTCCGTCAACCGAAGTCGGCCAACACCAAAGACTGACAAGGAGGTCTAGCCGATTGGGGTCGGTCGAGTCTAGCAGTCTAGGCCGTCACTTCACCTCTTGGCCATGAGGATGGGTGTGGGTAGCCGCTTCATCTGCATGCTTCGACTCGTGGGTATAACATGCCCTCCTGTTCCTCTTCCACCCCTCCTGCCGCTTTCAAGTCTGGCTGTTCCTTCGCTACTCCAGTACCAACTGCGTCCTACGAGGCGACCACCAGCCTTCAACGTGCAGAAGCTTCAGCTCGCTCCATTACCCCATCTTCAGTGAACACTGTCTTGAGACAGCGTTGGTCAGACCCTCCTTCATTCCAATTCAACCATTCTTGCCAATTACCACCTATCTGCACAAGTTCACGTCAACACACACATCTATTTCTACACCTTAACCACGTTCCAGAACCTACACCCTAAAGCTATCAGTTGTTTCGATTCTTTCACCCTCAGTACAACCATCCTATTTGCCGTATCATCTTTACTTCACCATGGGCCTTCTTTCCCTCTCCTACCGCCGCCCCGTCTACGTCGACGGCTCTGCCTTCCAGCAGAGCTCGTCCGATGTGTCCGAGAGTGGCAACAGCAGCGGTGGCGACGAGAAGGGCAGCAACACCTCGTCGTCCCTTCGCTCGGGTAAATCCGGACCACCTGCGGGAATCCCAGAGTCTCTGGCCTTCGACAAGATCATTAACGGTGGCACATGTCCTGTAGGTGTCATCCCCTCTCTTATCGAGTTCTTTGACTGACTTTATAGCCTTGCACCGTGCGCGACTTCATGAATTACCTCATCTACATTGAGCTGGCTGCCGAGAACCTCCAATTCTTCCTGTGGCACAAGGACTACACCAAGCGGTTCCAGGAAGCTAAGACCTCGGACCTCGCACTCGCTCCGGAATGGACTGCAGCCCAGGAAACTGAGATCCTCCAGCGTCTGTTCAAGGAGAAGTCGGAGCGCATGCGCAAGAAGCCCGGCCAGGAGATCTTCAAAGGTACCGACTTTGAGAAGAAGACCGGCACTGCCACCGCCGTCATCGAGGACGGCAACCCGTTCTCGACCCCGCCGCGCACTCCCAACGACCAGGAGTCGGTCTACACGGGATCAAACGGTGTTTCCAACGCGGAAACGTACCGTTCCCAGGCCAATGATGCCTTTGCCTCCGTCGGTACCAAGCAGCCATGTGAGTTCAGACCAGTCGTAATGGCCTGTGCGATCTTCAGCTGACCTTCTCAGTTACCATTCAGCCGTTCCGCGAAGAGATTGACCGTGTTGTTGCTACGTACATTATGGACGGCGCGCCGCGACAGCTGAATCTCTCTGCCAAGGACCGCGATGCCACCCTCCACGCTCTCGCCGTCACTACGCACCCTTCGGCCTGCCGCATCGCACTCAAGGTCGTCGAAGACTCTCTCCGGAAGCAGGCGCACCCCAACTTCATCAGATGGTCCATCTGCAACGGCAACCCGGCGCGTGTGTTCTTTGCCCGCGCACTTGGTGCCAGCCTCATCGCGATCGCCTTTGTCGTCGCCATCCTGATTACTCTCAGCCACGCGGGCCGCGGTTGGCGCGCTCTGGCAGCCATAGGTTGGGTCTTGGGCATCTCCACGCTCGTCGCGGCATACAAGGGCATGTGCGTTGTCCTCCACGGCATGCACCACCGACACGTGCGCCCCTGGGAGCTCTTCGTGGACGAGGAGAGCGAGGAGGACAGACGCAAGACTTCTTTCGAGTCGTTTGGATCGACAAACAGCTTCGAGTCGGAACCGTGGATCGTCAAGTACGAGAAGCGCAACGTCGTTCGCAAGATCTTCGACCGCGAGGTCTGGATTGAGGAGCCTGCTCTGCGTACCATTCAGGACACCATCTTTGTCCAAGCCATGCTCGCCGCCCTGCTGATCGCTGGTATTTTCACGGCCATCTTCGTCGCCATCCCCAGTCGCGGCTACTTCTAATCGTGTCTCGACTTGAAACTGGAGGCTGGTCCTTACTAATGCGGGTCTGGCCATAGACAGTCTTGACCAGGAAGTGTATGACTGTGGAATGGGGTTTGAATGCAAAATACCAATTTGTTTGGGCAAGGCGTCATTGGGAGGAGAATAGTGGTTTCATTTGTTCATCATTTCCGGTAGTCAACGTAATAGTCTTTCGTTCACGTCACCTAACTTATAAGCTTCGTGGTTCTTACGAGGTTCCAACTTGCATTTTGAGTATTTCACGTCCAGAACCTGTTCGATGTTTGTTTTCTCATGTTTCGCTCAAGCATTCCTTCAGGTCTTAGGATCCATTTGAAGATGCGAGACAGGTTCGAGACCGTCCCTGTTCTCCCTTGCGAACTCGACCGCCTGCGTGGGAAGCCACGAGTCAGATTACGACAAGCGAGACTCGCGGAAGAAAGGAATTATCCAAGACGAGACAAGACCAGCGTGGACTTGGGTCAACAGCGCGTGAGTCGGGCCGGCAAGTGTGTCATTTGCGGACGCACACACACATTCCGGAACCGGAGGCGAGGGCCAGATCACAGTCAGCGCCGATGTAGGGGCCGTGGAATTGCGTCTGGGCAGTTGCTGACTGAGACAGCTTGATTAGTTGGGCAGGCGAGTAAACAAACAAAGGACGTAGGTAGGTGTGAAGCGTTCTTGGGCTTCGGGTCACGGTCGGTCGGCAGGCGGTCCGGCGAGTATGGTGGGGCCGTGGGATGCACGGGGATCTCGCGGGCGGGAGATAGTGCAGTGACAGAAAACCTACATTTCAACACTTGAAATGACGGTATTCTTAATAGGCTTGATCGGCGTCGTGCACGGAGAGGAGCCCTGCCAACATACGTCTTGGCCTCATTTCGACCGCCGTCACGGGACCGCCCCCAGGCGGTGGGGCTCCGCCGGTAAATTTCTCTGAATGACTCGGTGCGGCGGTGCCTTCGGTGGGCCCCCACATTATCCCGGCCAAGCCGGGGACATAGGGTTTCGACTTTTTTGGGGGTGAATAACTACCGCCGCCGTCCGCTTCTCGCGCGGGGTGGTACTGAATAAGCACCGCGATATTTTCGATTGAATCACGCAACCACTGCTTACCTCGTACTTCAAAGACTGAGCGAATCATGGACGCGGAACCAAGGGGGATATAAGCACAGCGCACCCGACGGCTGTCATTGCCAATCGTCCTTCGACAAACACACAGCATCGAACTGCAAGAACGACGTAATACAAGCGCAATCTCAAATACGAGATTATTCGATTACACATCAACCGCGAAAACACAAAGCAAAACATGACCGAAGGTTGCGGCGGTTGGTTCGCGGGCGGCACCGGCGGGATCGACTCCATCGGCCAGGGGACCTCGGGGTCCGTGCCCCGCAACGGGCCCCGACCCGTCTGAGAGGGGCGGGCTCTCGGACGCATGGGACTCGATGACGGGGTTTTTTTTTCTTTTCGGCTTGGGGGAGTGATGGCGTCTTGAGGATGGGGAGTTAAGGTTCTTGCTCAGGGGCGTTTGGGGAGTCTTCAGGTGGAATCATATTTTACAGCGGCGAGGCAGCCTTCAGACGATAGTAATCAACAATGAGTGAACACATACACATCTTAGGCAATCATCCACTCTCGGCAGCCTTTCTTTCTTTCTTTTTTTTTTAAAGAAAACGCAGGCCCTTTTGATTTGGGTCTCAGCCGACCTGAGGTCCACCTCGCAACCCTTCAAAAGGGTCCACGCAATGATGCATCATCGCGGCACTCTTCGCGGCTCTAGGGGGCCTGTGACGTATCTCAGAAAGGGCGATCAATGTCTGGGGATCGGCCAGCGAATACATGAGAAGTGACGGGCAACGAGCATGAAGGAAGGTGAAAGGTGAACCGTGGTCGCGCAGAGTTGATGCTGTATCAGTAATCAATCGACTAACTCATCAGACTTCTGTCCCACGAGACGCCGCAAGCGCAGGTGGTTGACGAGTTGAAGGATTCATGGTTGTCTTGCCTCATATTGGTCGAACGAAATCTTCTGTATTCATAGGTTCGATTTCGGCAGGCTTCATTGGCTTTTTTCTCGGTCGGTCGAGCGGCTGATTTCGGACATTGAGTCCGGTAGGGCCGCGGGCGGTGCGGAGCTGTCAGGTTCGGATGATCGTCCCGCCCGGAAGTGAGGGCCACAGAGTTTCGGTTCCATGACGGGAGGCTTAAAATCTTATGTTTGTTTGTTGGGAAATTGAGACGACCGCATCGAGAAACTTTATTGTTCATCTAATCAAAAAATTCTGTATGCTGTTCTTCAAAAGCCAAGATCGCTTAACATCGCTACTTCGTGAAGCACACATCTCCCTCCCCTCCTGTCCTTGTCCACCCCTGGAAACCTGTGTTTGCCGAACGACCGAAGTTGGTACAGGTCGCATTGTCGGCGGCGGGTGGTGACTCTAGTTGCAGCAGCAGATCTGGTTGCCGCGCCCGGACTTGGAGTCGCTGCAGCACTTGAGGGCGGAGCAGCTCTCGCCCCTGTCGCCGCCCTTGGAGCAGACGCCGGCGGCGGCGCACTGGCGGGTCTCGAGGAGGGAGTTGATGTCGGCCGAGCCGACGGGGCTGCCGGGGGCGGCGGCGGCCAGCGCGGCGAAGAGGGTGAAGAGGACGGCGGAGGCGCGCATGTTGGCTGTGTTATGGAGAGATGGAAAGAAAGATGGCTGGTATGCCTGGGGCTTGGTCTTTTCTGCCGGAGAAAGAACGTAGATGCTTTGAGAAGCTGAATGAAAGGACTTTGCTGATGATGCGTCTAAATGCTGTGATGTGATGGAGAGAGACTGGAACCGAGAGGGGAGAGGAAGAGACGAACGGAACTTAAATAGAAATAGAAGCAGACGGCCATGAGACGGCACCGCCCAGCCGGGTGGCATGCTGGATCGTCGGGGCCCTGATCCAAACGGCTGGGTTGAACCGTCTCGTCTCGCGGTTTCTCGTGGATCGAAACCCTGCAGCTGGGCCAGCCCGCATGATCGAGAAGTGCGAGGTCGTCGCTTCCACCGGGTCATCACCATCGACGCACGACTCGCCTTCCGCAGGGCCAGGCTCGAGCAGGGCAGCACCTGGAGACGGAAAAAGTGTCCGGCTCGACTTGCCAGGCTCGCCTGTATTCGGAAATGATCTCAACCAACGCGTAGCCTTAAAGACGCCCGTAGCACTATGGTGCTGTTTCAACGTTGTGGCCAGGCCGCGAGTCAAGACTCTGTTGCTGGCGGCCTGGGTCTTTGTCAAGGGGGGTGGCCACGTGAGGTGGGCAGAACTCGGCGAAGGTCATCCTGGTTTCTCTTGGGCTGTATTCTCGCCGTCTGATCTTGGAAAACGCGAAAGAAAGCAAGTTTCTGGAACAACATTTTACCCACACACCCACACACCCACACACACACACACACACACACACACAAAAGTTCCGTTCTCTGAGCCGTCGTCAGCTTCTCGGATTATTCCAGAAGGCCTGCATGGAACAGAGGACAGGAACGGGAACCTGGGCAGACCCGTGAAACTGCACGCGACAGAGCGACGTCTTGCAGTTTCGTGCTGGCGCACTGCCATACGTGTGACTTTTGATTTCTTAACGGTTTTGCTTGATCGTTTGGAGTTTTGGGGGAGGACTTCGCCCTGTCTTTCCTTCTTCACCTCTACGAGGCAATCGGGGTTGAACGTAATAGTGCAACAGTCTTTTTTTTGCCTTTTTTTTTTCATGGCACCCCGAGGGCGACCATGGGGGGTTTCAATCGACCAGTAAGACTCCCCGCTCACGCACGATAACTGCCCGATGCGGTAATTCCAACTAGTTGAGCAGGGGTTCGTAGCGGCCGCTCGAGATTCAGAACTCTTGTGACGAGACTTGAAGAAAAAGATGAGCCACACTTGGCAAGCAACTTGGCGGGCTGGATCTTTAATCAGTGTGGTCGATCTGTATCTTTCCTAGAACTTTCTTGAGGGCGTCAAGAATTAAACTGGCGAACACAGTGCCGAGGTAGTTGAGCGTACGGACAGCTGAGCGTGTTTTGGAGAGTCTGCCCTGGCCTTTAGTGGCTGTTGGCCTATCTTGGGTGTTGCGACCACCTAAACACCAGTCAGGGTTGTACGGTAACAGAAACCGAAACTTTATCCAGGAGGTTTTTGTTCGTTTTTACCGGAACCGAGACGGAGGAGAAATGACCCGTAGGAGTAGTCCGTACGGTTTCGCCCTCACCTCACGGGCCAAACGTCGTGCCTTACAGCAGACCTCGGACTTCTGCGTGCAAGGATCAACGATGGCGTTTGGTTGGGGTTTGTCTGAACCTCTGGCGACTTTTTCCCTACCTTCGTTCGGACTTCACACGTAATCAAGAAAGCTTTAGAGTTTTGGAGATACCGTAGTGGTTGAAATGATTGGTGCGTTTTCTCTTTACGCCCTGGTGCACTGCCATATTGTGTCTTGGGCTGTGGTTTCGGTCTTGGGTTGATAGGTATTCCCTACCTTTGTTACTAGTAAGACAGGTGTGCTTCCTCCGATCTTATCGACTCATGTGTGTATCGCTATCAATATGCTGCCTCGGTTTCTCGTGTTTCTCGGGTCTTGAGATCCTTTTGGTATGCAAAGTGGGAGCCACGCGGGCCGCGGAACCCATTCACCACACACCAACACGGCAAACGACACGAGAATGTCCCACAATGCGTAGAAACACGCTCAGGGCTCCCGGACTAGGATAAATTGATCGAGACCGGCATCACTCTATGCAAAGTGAGATCAACAACATCCCGCAGTAGCCCGGAGCCGGAGGAGAGCGACGACCTCGGGTTGCCCCGCCCAGGCCCTGCAACTCTTCGTAACAGGAAGTGTCCGCAGCTGCCTCGGGACGGGTACATAGATGAATCTGGGGTTCCCAAAGGGCACTGCGTCCAGGTGAAACACTGGTAATGTTGAGTCCCAGAATAGCCCCTGGTTACAACACGAGTTGAGCGAGTTCTTGAGTCTTTACACACCTTGGATAGTGCCAGCAACTTCTGCCCGCAACAGACTATCGAAAGCACACCCGACTCAGTCCCACTGCTGCAGGAACCCGCTAGCCTGCACAAAGCTCCTCCTCACGACCTCGGCGTGCGCCTCGCTCCTCGGGACGAAGCGCACCCGGAACTCCTTGAGCGAGTGGATCAGCCCCTCCTCGTACGCACCGTAGCTCGTGTCCAGCTCCGCCCCCTCCCGCTCGATGCGGAACGCCCAGAGCATCTGGGCCGCGACGCGCCACTGGCTCCGCTCGGCGAGGTGGACGCCCGGGCACATGCGCCGCCCGGCGCCGTACGAGTAGTGGTCGCGCTCAGCGTAGGTGGGGGAGTTGGCGAGCTCGGGCGCCAGCTTCGACGCCTGCGGGAGGTGGCGGTCCGGGTTGTAGGCCGAAGGGTCGAAGTCATAGTGGTTGGCGTCGTGGTTGAGGGCGCTCGGGGGTATGAAGACGGTGCTGCCCGCGGGGATGAGCATACCGTCGTACCACGCGTCTTCCTTGGCTGAATGCGGGAGTCCAGTTGGGATTCTGCGGGGTTGTATCAGCATCCGCAAGACTGGCGAGGCAAGCTAAACTCACACAGGCCTGATCCGCAGCCCTTCCTTGACGATGCAATTCACGTACGGCAGGTCGTCAAAGTCGGACCACTCCGGGACCCTCTCGACGCCGCAGAGCGCATCGATCTCGGCGCGCGCCTTCTCCTGGACCTCGGGGTGCTGCGCGAGGAAGAGGATCGTCGTGAGCATCTGCGTCGCCGTCGTGTCCGCCGCGCCCATCTCCACGCCGCCGAGGAAGTTGTTGAACGTCGTGTACGGGAGCAGCGGCGTCTTCTCGCCCCCGTCGAGGAGCCTGTCGATCAGCGACTCTCTCTTGTCGCCCTTGCCGCGCCGGTCCTCGACGCGCTCGCGCGCCTCGTTCCAGATGCCCGTCATGGTGCGGTAGAACGCCTCCCCATCGCGGAGGGGCTTGTTCAGCCAGTTGGGAACGAGCTTGAGGACGGGGAACTGGTCTACTGGGAGATAGGTTCCCGGCTCGAGGACCTTGGATGCCTTTGTTCTGGGTTAGACGGTGCCCCTTGGGAGAACGGGAGAGGATAGGGGGGACCTTACCCCGTCCATCGCGATGTAGACAGCCTAGGATCGTCAGCTCCTCGCCATCGGGCTCAGAAGGCTCTCACGTACATGTCCCCAAAACGACTCGAATCGCGGCGCTCTATGCCCATACAAGAGGATCGTCGCGATCGACGCCGTCGTGCGCTTGACGCTGTTGCGAAAATCGCCCGGCCTCTCGAGCAAGTCGAACATGAGCTGGCTGACTCTGCGACAGGTTAGCAACCACGGTTGCACACATCCGCCCCCCGCGATCCGACGTACTCGGCTTCCTGGACCGGTCTCAAGACGGCGTCGAGGTTCTTCGGCGAGAAGTACTGTCCTATGATCTTCCGCTCCAGCCTCCACTTGGGCCCCTCGTGCATCAGGGCGATGTTCTCGTCCCCCAGCGAGGTGAAGACCTGCCGGTCGCGGGGCCGGTCGTTGAAGAGAGCGCCCTGCTGGTTCAGGAGCTCGTGGACGGCCCTCCTGTCGTTGAGCACGACGATGGTGCTGCGCCCGACCTTGAGCGAGTAGATGGAGCCGTACGCGTCGGACCACTCTTTGAGCCTGGGGGCGGTCAGATGGGCACGAGAGTTGGAGGGGTTGCGTCTCTTACTTGGCATGTAGGCCCCGGGAGGGCATGAGGTGCGCGTTCCCGAGGATCGGGATGGTCGGTGGGCCGGGGGGCAGGAACTGTTCCCTGCGACCGAAGGTGAAAATCCGGTACGCCAGGAAGGCCAACGGAATGATCCAGGCGAGCGGCCACACCGTCGTCGCAAGTGACCACGCCATCGTCGCAATCCACGAATTGATTGAACGAGACAACATGGTCGAGTTTAACAAGGCTTTCGGGTAATCTTAGCCGCAATAGTGAGCTCGCAGCTTGTCTTCTCGTTGGGCTCTTGCCCCCACGGCCAGACGGATGGGCTGCTGGCAACATATATACACCGACCGGATGGCCATGTTACACAGGCCCGCCAGCCTCGAGAATGATCAACATTCCCCGCACGAAAACACTTCCCGTCTTCTTCCTCATGATCGTGGCTGTCTGCCGTCGTACAAGCAATCATGGCCCCGTCACCTGAACTCGTCGCCCGTGTCCATCGCGTCGACGAGGCTGGCACCTCAACGGCTGAGATGTTTCAGACCCTCGCGCCACTCGCAATGTGAGCGGGAAAAAGAAGAAACAATGTCTTGGTTGCATGTATTTCGATACTTTTAGTTACCTAAAGCGGTCGCGGGGGAACTGCGTGTGCGTGCCGTGTCATTGCCGTGTGGGCTATTGGACGTCGAGGGTAGCAGTTGCGACCCTTCGTTTGATGGCACTTTGGGTATTTGTGGGCTGAAAGCAGAATATGTGGCCAAGGGGTTGATAAATCAGATCGCCCTTTCCATTCATCCTTGAGTACTCCGTAACATGAGCTCATCGGGTCCGCCTCACAGTATCTTCATGATCGACCAACCGCCAAGACTCGTCCCAATCTCGAACTTTTACCTCCAGAAGGATTGCCTGGGGACCCCCTGGCATCGACCACTCCAATTCAATCTTAATCGAGTTGAAGGCGAACTTTTATCTGCGTCAATCATCTGAAAGTTCGGAGCTGCAGCAGCACCAAAGGCGGTCGCATCGCGAACTTTTAACGCGGAAGGCCAGCCCTCAGCGACACTACCCAGTATAGTCCCCAATACGTCCTAAGACTGCCACATACGACCATACCCATTGGAAAACTCGGGATCCCGTCCGCTCTCCCATAGATAAGCCAATGAGGGCCGGATTAGTAGTTGGGTCGGTGACGACCAGCGAATACCTGGTGTTGTATGTTTTTGCTCTCGTTCCTTTTTGGTCTCCACCACGCACAGGCTTGTCTGCGGGAGAGTGGAGACAGCACGCCCACGAGTGACCCCTGTTGAGTGTTGGTCAACCCCAGGCTTCTTGAACCGTTTTCCATGCTGTAGCCGTACTGTTAGTATTCCCATTTCTTCTCATTCTACCTAGGGACAAGAGGGACAAATACCAGTACAGAACCACTTGTTCTCGAGGAGCCCCTGACGAAGAAACCACCACATTTACACATGGAAACCCAAATTTTCTGAAATGAACGTCGAGAGGTCCGAGGGGCAAGGTAGCGTCGGTAGTGGGAGAGGACATCCAACGCGACAAACCCCTCAGAAAGAGCAAACGCGTATTCGTAACTGGCCCAGGTTGTATGTAGAGCGAGATACGAGGCGGCCCACTCCGAAAACCCCTACTCCGTACCATCTTGGGATATGAGAAACCTCGTACTGCTGACTTGCAGCCTTTTTTCACTCCTTTCCCCTATAGAAACCTCGCAATGTAGAGGCAAGCACGGCGAGCCCGTGGCGGACGTGCCGATGTTGCTCTCCCAATTGCCTGATTGCCTACCTTGGCGACCTTCTTCTTGAAACGGTTCTCGTATCCACGGGCTTGAACAAGATAACCCTTCTCGGCCCAACAATCTCTCGGTTTCCTTCTTTTTTCTCCTTCTTCTTCTTCGCTATACCCGTCTTCTTTCTTCTCAAGATTTCTCCACGAGAGTATTGATCCTGCTCTGGATGTAGCATCACCCTTCCGACTCGATCAGACCGGAGCACCGCTCCCCTCGTCGAACCGACGCGATGGCCCTCTCCTACCCCTTCGACCCCTCCGTCGTCGCCTCGGGCGTGCTGTCGAGCTACTTCGGCCTCGTGGCCATCCTCCACACCTTCAAAACAGCCCGATCGGGAGCCTGGGACATGATCCCCTTCTGCGTGGGCGCGTGGTGTAAGCAGACCCATCCCCTTCTTCATCTTCCACGTTCCCCACAGACCATTCGTGCCCAGAGAACAAGGAAAGGAGACAGCTGACGAGAGAAGGAACAGCAGAGTCATCCGGCCACATGGCGCGCCTCATCTCCGCCCTCGAGTCCCTCTCCCACGACCCCTCGCTCGTGACGTACCTATTCCAAGCCATCCTGACCCTCGTCGCGCCCGCGCTCTTCGCGACAAGCCTCTACCTGCGCCTCGTCGGTGCCGTCGTCCCGGACCGTGAGACGGGGACGAAACACCAGAGGCGGAGGCAGCGGCGGTGCCTGCTGGTGTTCTGGGTCTGCGGCGAGGCGGTGTCGTCCCTCCTCCAAGCGTGTGGTGAGTGCCTCCGCGTGTATGAAGGTCGATGTGAAATAGCTGACCAAGGCCGCCCACCAGGTGTGTACTTCATGACCGCCGACTCCGAGGCCCCCGTCGGTATCGGGCGGGAACTCGGCGCCCGCGCCCTCGTCGTACAGATCGTCCTCCAGAGCGCCGCCGTGGTGGCCGCCGTGGTGTGCTTCGCCAGGACGTTCCGTGTCCGGTCTCGACACCCAACAGACATCGGGATCCCCGACCGCTGGCAGCTTTTGCTCATCGCATCTTGCCTCGCGGCTCTCCTTTTCCACTCGACGTTGCGCCTCGTCGCGCACGAAGACGACGCCTTCCACAAGAGGGAGTCTCTAAGATACGTGATAGAGGCGTGCCTCATGGTGACGTTGGCGGTGGCGGGTTTCTTCGTGTATCCAAAAGATAGAGCTGCTGGGGTCGTCAAGGACGGCGAAGAGGCGCATTCTATGGTTAATAATGGTCCGGTCTGCTGATGTGGCGAGTACGCCATGGTGCAGATCGATTCTAGTCGATGAAGATGAAGATGTTCATTGAAGCGTATCGAGAGCATGTAATACCGCAAAAGTCCGATCGTGTTGGTAAACGTGATTGATCTAAGTCGTCTAGAATGCATGTAGATGGTATCGTCTAGCAAAACTGGAAGATCTCGTGCAACCATGCTGCGGGATATGCTAACCTGCGTAGAAAAACAGAACCCAAAAGAAACACCGACCGATGCTCTCCCAGAACACCACCCAATGGTGACGAAAAGAGCAGAAAGATGGATCGCTAACCAAATGCACATATGCCTTCCGATGTATGCCAAAATAGAAACGTAAATCTCAGAACTTCTCCATGAGGTTCCTCCTGACGGTCCACATCCGCGCCCTCTTGCCGAACAGGTACATCGGCACCGTGGCCAGCAAGAAAATGAGCTGGATCACGCCCAGCCAGATAAAGACCATCTTCGGCCCGTCGGAGGTGATCCAGTGCGTGACGAACAGGCTGAAGACCAGACCGTGGAAGATGTTCTTGCTAAAGTTGAGTGTGACCAGTGCCTCGCCGGCGTACTGCCGGTAACTATCGACACAAAAGGTGATGGAAGTCGTGGAGCCAAGCGTGCAGCCAAAGGAGATCAGACCGAAGAAAACGGTGGGTACAATCCAGTGATCACGCTCTTCGGCAGACCAACCAAAACCCATGAGTCCGATGACGGTGGTAACAAGAACGGGCGCCGCCATGACGAGACGGAATTCCGGCTCGTAGAGACCGCCGTTGCGACGCGCCATGGCCTTGACGATGATGTCGCTCACCTTGCCAGCTACCGCCGTGCCAAGGATGCCGCCGATAAACGGGGAGAAGTACACCAAGCCCGTCTGCAGGGCGTTGAAATTGTACGACTCGCGGTTGCGGTAGATGAGCGCCACGGATTCCGAGACAACAATGAGCCAACCGACAGACAGAGAGTAGACAGCCGCAGACCAAAGCACGGCCGGGTATGCGAAAAGAACAAAGGGGCGGAGCATGACCTTGAACCACTTGTCGTGGTTAAGACGGCCGTTCCAGGGCTTCAACTGCTCGGCGAAGGAGCGCGCCGGCTGGTGGCGGAGAGTGTGAGTGTACGCCATGGATTTGGGCGGTGAGTTGAGGTTGCCGGGAAGCTTCTCGCTCTCAATGGCAGGGGCCTTGGAGAAGTAATCGGAGCCGGAGGCGGGTGTGCTGGACGCTCCGGAGGTGCGGGCTGGGTCGGGAGTGGTAGATCCCGTGCCGGAAGGCTTTTCGGAGTCGACGTTTGCTGTTGGGGTCGCCTCGGGAGCGAATCCGACGTGGAGGTCCTTGTGCGGATGAGGTGCCGCGGCCGGGGATTGTGGTCTGTGAGAGATATCTTCGGCATCATCTGCGGGGGCCTTCGCCACTTGGGGAACCTCGTGGCGGGAAGAGTGGCGGTGTCTGAAGCTAGGTCTCCTAGACGGCTTTCGCGACTTCGGCACGGGCGACCTGTCCCAAAATGTCTCGGGGACAAACAGGAAGAGGAGAACGCCGCAGAAAGCGACGACCATGGCAACGATCCTGCAGCGAAGATTAGCCAATGACGCCGTAAGCTGCGTGGGATTGGACTCACCAGAACACCCATCGCCAACTCAGTCCTTGGATGATGACGGCGCTGATCAGGGGGATGAGGTTCTTGCCACCTAGAAGGAGCAAGGTATAGATGCCGATACGGAATGCACGCTCGTGCAGGAAAAAAATCTCGGCAATGGTGGCCGAGGGAAGGCACTCGACGGGACTGACGGCAATACCCTGGAAGATCCTTGCAAGGATGAGAGAGACAAAGTTAGGCGACAAGGCTGCCCACACGGAGCTGGCGATGAAGATGATGGCACTAAACAGGTAGACGGGCCTCTTTCCAAACAGGATAGCCGTGGGGGAGAAGATGACGGACCCCAGGCCCATTCCCATCATGTACAGGCCGGTGGTCAGTGCCACTGTCTCGGTGTCGATGTGGTAGTCCTCGGCGACATTTGTGAAGCCGGCGGCAAGAATGGGGGTCATGCCACCGCCGACCATGCAGTAGAATCCAAGAGACAGCAGAGCGCAGTCGCGGCGCCAGGCGGGCCAGTTCAAGGGGTCGTTGGCGGACTCTTCGGGTTGCGGGTTGAGAATGATACCATCCTTGGTCGTCTTTTCGGGTTCAGGTGCGGGTGGGGCCGAGTACGCAGAAGACCGGCGACCGGAGGGCGTTTCGGCCGGCTCCGGAAAACCCGTGGGGATGGAGGAATGCGAGGTCCTCGCGGGGGCATTGCGCAGGCCCAGGGGTTCGTTACGGTCGCTGGCCAGGAGCAGCACAGAACCTGCAGGTGTTAGTGGGGATTGATTTCGCGAAGGTTACAGCGCAAGGGAAGCCTAAGCATACCAGGAACTTCAATCGTCTTGGAGTCGTTGAGAACGCCCATACTCCATTTTGGGGGGCCGGCAGGTTCATCATCCGACCTGTCGCCATTGTCGGGCTTATTTCCGAAGACTCCGCCAAAGCGGCTCTTCCACGTCAGAACGCCCGCCATTGGAACAGCTTCTGCACAGCGTTTATCGCAAAGGCGCAAGAATAGACAGACGTGCGCTCTGAGGTGAGTCGTTGAAGAGAGCGGAGGGAGAGTGCGTCAAGAAGAAGAAAAAAAGGGCGGTTGTGGGCGGAAAGCAAGAGTGCCGGCAAGGCGGTAAGGGGCGATACTCTCAGGCTCGGTCAAGCATAAAGGTGGATTTTGCTCGGCCGTGCGCTGGCGCTAATGTTAAAGTTGCAGAAGCCCGTTGAATGGGACGAAGGCGTGAGAGCACGAATCAGCAGGAAACCGAAAGCTGCACCAGGTGCGAGAACCAAGATGACAGTCAGGCAGATGATAGAGACGCTCGAGACGTGAGGTTGGAGAAGCGAGGTTGCAACGAGGCGGGCGACGGTTGGGGAGATCAACAAGATGGATTTGACAGGATGGCAACAACAGCGACAACAGCAAAGGTGCGGTGGATGGCGTGTACGGCGGCGATGCGCCAGGCGTTCGCGTCCGTGCGGGAGGTATGTCGTCAGACGTAGCAGCAGGCGGTTTGATTGTGATTAAAGTGATTAACTGACGGCTCGGATTAGCGTCTCAAGTAGGAGCAGAAGACCAGGAGATCAAGGATGAACCTCGAGGCTTTTATGGCGTGGCCAAGCGGCGCGGTCCTCCAACGTCGAACTTGGTGTTTATGCCCTGGCAAGACATGGGGTATTGGCGATGGACATGGGACGGAGTAGAGAATCAGCAAGGCGCCGTCAGGATTGGGCGGCGACCGAGTCAAGAGGCTAGAGCAGGCATGCGCAGAGCGGCGCAGAGCAGGGATCGTGTGCGTATCTTGTCGGTCTGGGCGACTTGGGGGAGGTGGAGTAATAGTAGAGGCGCCGCGGTGTCGTGGTGGTGTGCGTGCTTTTGATGCGTCGCGTCGGGCGGGTTCCGTGGGGGTTGCTGCTGCTGCTGATGATGATGATGATGCTGCACGTGTTTGTCCTGTTTGTCCTTTGGAGAGAGTCTCTTGTTTTTGAGTGATGGAGGCGAAAAGGATAGGCAGATGGACAGATAGCAGGTGATGGATGACTGGATATTGGCAATGGAATCTTGTGCTAGGCTAGGCAGGTCGTCGGGTAGTGTCAGGGTTTGTCCACATGCTCGAGTCGACGTTGGGTGTGGATGTGGGTGTGGATGGATGTGGATGTGGGATGTATCTATGGAGGCCACAGATCCTCCACTGGACCCCTATTCGCAGGCGGCAGGTAGTAGATACCTCAAGGGTATACTTCGTACTTTCCCTAGGTACCTTGACTCCCTGCCACCTGCCTCCCAACTCCGTACTTTCTACCTCAAGTAAGACCGAACCCGGGGTCGAGGCGGTACCTTCCTTGTCCGCCAGGAGGAGGCGGTGACGCCAAGCAGGAAGGAGCTCTTTGTGTGCAACCCGGAATTAAGGAAAGCGCAGCTGAAAAAAAGGCCCCTCTGCATCGATTGGGGGGGAACAGACGATGCCAAGACCTAGACCAAGAGCCGCAGTTGCCCTGGGAAAATCAGAAATTGATACGAAAGACACTGGAACAGCAAAAAAGGAGAGAAGATGCGGTACAACTTCCGCTTAGGTCATCAATCGCCGCAACCCCACAACGTCATCGTGCGTTTCCCCACAAAACAAGGCCGCCTTCCCCAATGGGGTCAGCCGCTATTTTTCTGCGTGACCATCCAAGCAGCCGATGATGGGGGAAGCTATTGGATCTCAATCGCGCACACTGAACTTGTTACCGGGCTATTATCTACCTCCCACCTCCAGTGTCCTCCCTCCACTGCCTGGGTAATACTCCGTATCCGTACTCCATACACTAAGACCTATTAAGGGTCCGCCAGCTTGAATATTACCGCCGAGGAATCTTGTCGCATATCACCCTGCACAACTGCATCACGAGGCATCACGAGGCACCACCAGCCATTGCTTCAACGACGTCACCCAGCACAAGGCTGCTTGCGTGTGAGCAGACCAGACACCCCGGACCGCGACGCAACACGACGCTCCCTGCAATGCAACTCTTGAGACACGCAGCCCGCTCCGCTCTTCGGGGCCGCAGCGGGCGTCCTATTGGCGTCTCTAGCCCGCTCCCCAAGCAATCCGTCGCTACCGCCGCCGCCGCCGCCCGCTTCTCCACGTCGCGTACCGCCCCGGCCAAGAATCAGATCTACACATCGTGAGTGGGCCGGCCGTGTTCCCTCGGCACCTCACGACGGGCAGCCTCGTCTACCGTCCGGTGCTACCTCCTACCTTCCCAGCTGCTAACACTCGCCTGTCGCCAGTGTCCGCCGTCCCGACGATTTCCACACCTACCAACTGCTGTCCTCCTCGTCCAAGACGCCTCTGATAACCCTGTGGACGGCCTCGTGGTGCGGCACCTGCCGGGTCGTCTCCCCGCTGATACGTTCCATCATCGAGTCGGGCGTCGGCGAGGCGGAGGGCGGTGTGAGCTACTGCACCGTCGAGTTCGACGCTCCCGACATGATGAGTGCCGGCATGGGAATGAACTACATGATCACCTCCATTCCCACTCTCCTCAGCTTCGACAACCAGGAAGCCCAGATCACCACCAAGGTCCACGACGCGAAGAAGCTGGCCGACCGCGCCTTCCTCGAGGAGTGGATCCGGACCGAGGCTCGGCGCCACGGCCAGCGCGGGGGCGGCGGGGGAGCCGGCGGTGTCTTTGGCGGTCTGTTTGGGGGTCTCAAATGATTTCGGAAACGGCCACCGGCCACCGCTCATCATCGACTGTCGATCATCGGTCACCAGTCACCGGTCATCGGTCACACAAAACACCACGCGGGCATCCGAAAGCCTGGGCGTGTCTTCTCCTCTACCAGCGAACACGAACCAATGGATGTCATCAAAAAAGCGGGTGTGCTGTCATTCGGTTCGTCGCTGACTTTAAAACAAGAAACAAAATGCAAATACAACTCGTTGCCTCCATCCTGCTCAAGGCGTGTAGAACACCTCCTCGACGGGCTTCCACCATCCGGGCTCGCCGGCCTCGCTGCTCACGGCGCCGGGGACGAGGGACTCTTGCCAGCCGTCGGTCATGGCCCACCACTCGCGGACCTTGGGGTTCTCGGCCATCTTCTCCATGTCTCCGGCGTAGTCGTAGCCGACGTACTTGAACGAGGCGAACAGGATGCGCGACTCGGGGTCGTGGAAGATGCTGTCTGCACGGGGGAGTCAGCCACGTCAAACCTGCCAGAATACGGGTTTTGAGGCACGTACAGTCGACAATGTTGCACTCCTTGATCTGCTTGAGGACCTCGGGCCAGACCTTGGCGTGGACCTCCTTGTACTTGTCGATGTACTCGGGCTTGAGCTTCACGATCTGGGCGAAGCGGCGGCCGGGGTTCTTCTGCCTGCTGGAGATGGGCGAGGGAGCCTCGGCCTCGACCGGGCTGCTACCGTCGGCGGGGGGAGATGCGCGCTTGCTGGACCACATTGTGACTTGTGTGTTGATGTGTCGTGAGATGTAGGTTCTTGGAGACGTAGAAGAGTTGCGAGGAGACGAAAAATGATTTTTGGTCTCTGCGAGAAAAGTGCTCGGCGGTGGGCTGGGCCAAAAGTTGTGCGTGTCTCGTGGTCCTTCGGACGTCGGGCCTGGGGGGTCGAGGCTGGACCGTCTGCTTAGAGCCGATCAGCGGGGGGTTCGCGCCAGCGGCGGGGACTCGCCTCGGCCTGGTCGGGGGAAGAATGCCGCGAGGGCGGGGGCCGACACGATGCGGGGATTGGGGGGATTTGTTTCCACCGAGAGAGCCTCTCCCCATACAGACAACAAACAAGTCACGGGGGACAAAAATTCACCTGTAGAGAGTTCCTGGAGATATCGTCGAGGTCAAGCAGAAGAGCTTCACGCGACACAGCAACTCAGGTCTCAAAGACGATGGGTGCGGGGTCCCTTATAATGCCTGCTCTCCAAGGTTTTCCGTCGGGAATACGCTGCAGCTGCGCGCCGTTGCTGGATTTTACCCCACGAGTTGCCGCCGAGGAGCCCGGTTTAACCGCCCCTCCCTAGATCCTCGCCAATGGCAGTGGTGCGATGCGTCGTGCGGTGCGCGCGCGGGAATCGGGAGCTTCGGGCGGGGATGCGTCTACTGCAGAATGGCGACGATGTACAATTGGGGTAGGTGGTCAACCGGAGATACCAAGGTGAGGAAGAGGGGAAGGGTGTCTCCTGGCGGGCCGGATCGTTGGTTTTATAATCATCCCGCCTCTTCTCTTCCCTTCTTCACTTCCGAACAGCTCTCACAAGCTCCGGCTCTCTATTTTTGCACAGAGGCACGGCATGCATGTCCGGGGGGTTTTCCCTCCCCTTCTGGGGTCCGCGTAGGAAGTGTCACACGGTCTGCGCAGCAAACTCCGTCTGAACTCGTCCCACACCCCCGAAGCAAACGATCCGAGCGTTCTCTCCGGTCGTCGGGGGTTTGTGGTTGTTTGCCATCTGTTGGAGATCAACCCGAGCTTTTAGAGCTCGTTTAGGGGCCTCTCCCCCGGAGACCGCTGCACGTTGGAACGGTGTAGGATAAAATTAGACACAGACAATCACCGACGACCGACCTATCTACTTAGTGCAAAGGGGAAAAGGCTTGGCCGGCGCTTGAGAGAGAGTTCACGTCGGTCACGAGATGCCCGGTCCGTCTCTCCGCAAGGTCCGATCGGGGTTCCGGTCTTCTTGGAAACTCTGTTTTTTGCTGTGTGTTGTTGTTGTTCTTTTTTGACAGCTGTTGGAGAGGGGGGGAAGAAAACCCCCCACACTCCGCCCGAAATTCCCGCTTTTAGCGTCAGATGGACGGTCAACCTAACCCCCCTTCTGGGATCTTTCTTCAGTTTCTCCCACACTTTTGATTTCTGATCGTTTGATGCGGACCTCGGTTTCCTGGTTGAGTTGACTGATCATTCTGGGGAACACGACGGAAGCTGTGAGGAATGTTTGGGAACCGGCGCCGCTGCCGTGTGTTGTTTTGGACCCTTGGTTTTCGGACCCGAGGATCTGGTTCCCCGTGGCTGTAGGGGTTCACCTTAAGACACCGCGTACGTATATATACATAAGCATCCGGGGCCCTCCCAAGATCAAGACACAACTGCAGGCAGATAGGTCAAATTCATACCGTCTCTGCATCGATGTCGAAAGGAACGCGAATCAACCGTAAGCAGGACCTGAGATCGATCAAATTCGCCCAGAAAGTAGTCTCGTCCAACTCGCTCGCAGTCTTCGGGACCACGGCAAGGGAGCCAGCTTTTCGTCAGCGGAAGTAATGCAATCACGACCAGGATCGCGGTGCGCCGATGGGGATAAGGCACCAGACTATGTAGGTAATCGCGGTCAAGATCAGGCTTCAAGTTCGACCCTGCAGCCTTCTGTTGGCGATGTTCTTCCAGCCTCACATACCTACCAAGGTACCTGGGGATCCCGCAGACGAGCACGGGCCATTTGCCGTCCTCGACCTTCTAAGCCTACCTCAGGCTCCCTCCGCTGTCGGCACTTTTCTCTTCCACCTACACACACAGCAACTTCAATGCATGCAATCATGTGCCACTACTATGCCCTGCCAGTATTCGGTGAAAGGCTGCCCAATCAACTATTCGGCCTCTCATGCAGTGAGCGTGACGACTTGAGGCGGCGCCTCAGCTGCTTCCCATTCGGGATCGTTGCCTCGAGCCGAGCTCCTCCCCCGGCAGCACCGCCGCAGCCTGACAATCCTTCGTTAAAACGTTAAAAGCCGGCCGGGGGCCTTGGGTTGGGACTATTTATTGACAAAGCCTTGAAGATTCTATCGAACGCTACTGTTCAACATGGAGACAAGCGTCAGCTTGGACGAGTACCTTTTCGAGGAGACTATCAACACCTGCCAGGTTGTTGAGGAGCAAACCCATTGTTTGGAGATACTCAATTACTCTGTACGTTCCACTTCTGAGAGCTCTTTTGCGCGAAACAATTAATCTAAGGCCTGTCTCTCTCGTCAGGACCCATTTTACAACACGAATGAGATACAACCCCTAACCATGGATGAGTTTGGAAACTTCCTGCACAGACGGGTGAGCGACGCGTCTGCTCGAGCCGTTGCGTTCGGGAGGAATGCACCCCCGGAGGCTTATTGTGAAATTCGAAAATAAACAGGGCGCTTTCGAATCGCCGAGATTGCCAGAACCAACGCACCTGGTCTCTGGGTTGCGGTTGATGTACGTCGTCTGAAGCTCGAAAAAGCCGCTGAAGGAAGGGCACACGGAGCGAGCGCATGGCTGATCCCCGCCCAGCCTGCAGAAGAATGCCGACGACAAGGACACCTTCACGCCGGGAACCATCAGCCTACCGCGCAGCATGTACGCGTCGATGGTAAAGACTATGAACTTGCCTCGCACGGCCATCGAAACTTCCACCGTTGTCGGGCTGTTTTTCTGGTGCGAGATGGATCAAGATGAGGACGGCCAGAACTACTTGCGTCAGCCCTTCATGCTTCCCAAAGTCTTTGGCGTCCACATTCTGATTGGCAGGCGCAGATATCGTGTTTCGCAAGAGCGATGTTGAGAAGCGCGGCAAAACCAGGGGATGGGAACTGATCCTGAGCTACGACTTCAGCACCGGCATCACCAGCGGGTATTGCAAGGGAACTCCTACATCCCACATCGTGAGCTCTATCTACCACCTTCAAGCGTGCGCGCCGGACGTCGAGCACCCGATGCTACTGCCGCTCCTTGTTTTTATCCACAATTCCTCAGCCCTGTCGGACCTGAGACATCGCAACGCGCGGGGCTGGCTGAGGTCGCTCGAGGCCATGATCAATATGCGCGAAGAGTTGGACGATGAGGACGTGAACTCTGGCAGCTACAGAATCGACATGGAGGCGGCGAACAAACAACTCGTAGATTGCGAAAGGTGGGTGCTCTGGCAATCACCAACCAGCTACGTTTCCGTCACGGAATCCATGGAGGAGGCCGCGCGGCTCTTCGTGCAGGCGGTGCCCGAACAGAGGAGAAGCCCTGGCATGCACCGCTTCCAGAGACGGATGCTCTCAAGGCTGCATCTGCACAGGGAGCGGTGGCGCCGCCTCGACTCGTATGCCAACACCACCATTCAGAGGCTGCACATCCAACGCGACGCCGTACGCTGTTCTCTTCTTTCTCTTTTCTCCTGGTCGCCTTGCATTTTTGGGCCGTCACTGACTAGCCATTCACAGCTTCGCAACTTCATTGCCGACAGAGACAGCAGGCTCAACTTGCAGATTGCGTCCGACCAAAAGAAAATCGCATACTTGAGCAAACGAGATTCGGAGGCCATGAAGGGCATATCGCTCCTCGGCGCCATCTTCCTCCCGGGGACGTTCCTAGCCGTAAGAACATCAACTCCCCCTTGGGCTGTTACGATCTCTCTCCCGGGTGAGCTAACCGACGCTAGTCGATATTCTCAACGACCTTCTTCGACTTCAAGGACGCCCCCGACATGGCCTCCGTCGTATCCCCGAGGTTTTGGGTCTACTGGGCAGTCACCGTTCCTTTTACTTTGGCTGTTGTCATCCTCTACTTCCTCTGGGAGAGACGGCGGAAGTTTCTCTACAGAAAGGACGAGGAAAGCCTGGAGCGGGAGATAGAGTCGTTGGAAAAGGCAATTGAAGGCGCTGGAGAGCGGACCGCAAACAAGGACGAAATCGAGGCTGGTGTCTGAGCGGCGGCGCGGACAACAGTTGCCACTGTGTCTTCGAATGCGGTGTCGATGCGGCCGGGGTAGGTTTATCGTGGTGATGGCTTCGGGTCTGGTCTATTCAGCGGTCCAGAAAAGCCACGCCATCGGTAATGGTGGCTATATCGGTTAAGAATCCGCGTGGTATGGTCAATGATCCATGTGTTCCAGCGATGCTTAAAGATTTCATGACGTCCCCATGCATACACCTAGGCAACTCAAGATGGAAGGAAACTCTCTGGTATATTATATGAACATAGATTGGCCATCGCTCTCGGCATCCAAAACGCCCAGTGCTCTTTCAGCAACTGAAGAACACCATTGCGAGGCCTCGCAGTCATCTGATGTTCCGGCTTAAACCTAACCCGGCAGGAACGCAAAATCCAACAGTCCAGACGCTTCTGAAATCGACATTTCCCTTAAACAACACCACAAATCTCACGCAGACAGGCATGTATCCTCCCACGGCCGCATCTCGGGGTACCTGAACGCCCTCCACTGCCTCTCCCACTCCCACGGCCACTTGCTCGACATGGTCGTCCAGAAGTGCACGAGCTCCGCGCAGCTGACCTTCATCACCCTGAAGTCCGGATCGTCCTGCTCCTCCGCGGTGCGCTCGCCCTCGTCTTTTTCGCTCTCCACGATGAAGACGTCCGGCTGCGGGGAGACGAGCCCGCCGGCCCCGTCCAGCTTCACGGTGGTCTTGACCTTCCTACGGGACGGGTTCGTCCGCTCGGCGTTGAGGGCCTTGACGAAGACCTTGCGGGGCCCCAGCTCGAGGTACCCCGGTTCGAGCTCTTCGTGCTCGCGCAGCGACTCGAGGCACTCCTTATCGGCGAGCAGGGGGTAGTCGAGGAGCAGCTCGCTGCGGGCGCCCGGGCCGACGGGGCGGCCCTCGTCGTCGTCGAAGGGGACGTTGCCGTCGCGCCAGTCGGCGTAGACGCGCCTGCACTCGTCGGGGGACTTGCCGTCCATGGCGTCGCCCTCCATGCTCACGATGCGGAAGTTGCGGCGGATGTGGCCGTTGGCGCGCTGGCCCTCGACGACCTCCTGCGCGTGCTTGGCGATGTAGTCGAGGTAGCGCCGCCAGAGGTCGTCGTCGCCGTATTGTGTCCGGCAGAGGTA
Organism: Colletotrichum musae; assembly: GCA_027406025.1. Lineage (NCBI taxonomy): Eukaryota > Fungi > Ascomycota > Sordariomycetes > Glomerellales > Glomerellaceae > Colletotrichum > Colletotrichum musae. The sequence continues at coordinate 856,293 of JANVYC010000002.1, read as the reverse complement.
GAAGCCCCACTCGTTGGCGTTGAAGTCGCCCTCCTCGAGGGCGTCTTCGACCCTCCGGACCATCCGGTACCGTGGGCGTGCCTGCGTTTCCCTCCGGAAGAAGCGGCACGCTTGCTGGAAGTACCCGTACATTGTTGCGGAGGTCCTGCTGTTGGCGGGGTGGACGAATGACGGGTGAGGGTGTATGTACGAAGTGACGGGGGTGATAGTAAGGGGACGGTAGTGATGGACGATGGCGAGGGATGATCTGGAAAGTTGACGGTAACGAGGTAATGATGGCGAAGGCAGTTATCTCGTAAAGTAGAAGATCTGAAAGGGTATAATCGCTGACAGGTAGTAAATGACAAGAAAGCTGTTATATATTCAAAAACAATCGAACCAACAACCCTGATGAATACGATGGGAGGAAGACCTCGTGAGCTACAGAGGTTCTCTTAAGAAAGACATGGTTCGTTACTCCATCTGCGGGCAGTCACTCCCATGCCTCTTTCCAGATAACTTTGGTCGGTGGGACAAAATTTTACTCACTAAGCAAGCCCCTTGAAAATTTGTACAGCCTTGACTAGGTAGCTGCCTGAAAACCTGCTCATATATCAATGTAACGATCACATCACTGGTGGGAAGGCTCACTCCTGGAGAGGGGCGGGGGCTGGTACCGTGATGGCTTCACATCCCGAGATACCATCTCGGAGAAGCTTTCACCACCCAGACTCTGTGCAAACAGACTTTCTTCCGTATCAGCCACCCGGCCAAGATATTTCCACGCTTTTTGACTTGCAGAACCTTGCCACATGGGCTTTCAAAGGGCGGCCAGTTCCCAGCCGAGCACCCTCTCGGGCGCAGATGACAAGACCCTGATATCCCTCTCTAGGTACTCTGATCTATAGCAGGCAGCCCTGCCATGAGCGCCTCAGCCCCCAAGCGAAGCCTCGGACGCCATCGCTCGAAACCTTATTTTTCTCTCCTTTTGTTTTCTTTTCATTCTTCCTCGTTCCTGCTGCGCGCCGTCTCCGTTGCGCAACTGCTCCTCCTTGCCCACACCACCACTTGCCGAGCTCCCAGCCGCAAACTCCTTCCTCACAAGCCGTGATAACTGAGCCCTCCACCCTGCCCGCTACTGTCAACTCAGTTTTATGCGAGCTGGATCGCACTTACGCGCAACATGCACGAAGAGTTTCTTGTCGCCTGCCTGACGCCGCAGGTCGCCGCGCCACATGGACGATGCGGGCCCAGCCCGCTGGAATTAGGCAGAGGTGGCAATCAGGGTCCAGATTGTACATAAGACTTGCACCAAGGTGAATGAATACCATTTGTGAAAGGTCGTATTCAGATTCTCAAGTCATGCCGTTTGACACTCTGTTGCGGTCAAACTTAACAGCCAATTAGGAAACGGAAAAAAAGAATCAAAAAATTCGGCCACGACCCCGAAAGACTCAAAACATGACAAAAAGCACGCAAATATATTACCTCGACTTCAACTATCAGGATCCATCCGATTTTGAGGCCAGGAGATCGTCTAGCTGAATGGCATGCTCACACTTGGTGTGTTGTAGGTAGTCACTCTCGATCTTCAGGCTCACCAAACGCCGACTTGACTCAGTTCACGGCATACTCATCAGACGACATCAAACTGCACCACACAAGCCAAATGAAAAGCCGACACAGAGGACGCCGACACTGGCGTGAGTGGTTGGTCGCCTCAGTCTCGCCGGCCTGCCGCGGGTCCGACATCAGACGTCGTCGGAGCCCCGCCGATCCCTGCCGGGCCCCGGCGCCGAGCCCGGGGCCACAGCCCTAAATGCCTCACCCAACATAAGCGAACCCCTGGCACGACTCAGCATCGTTCATCACGATTCAGCATCATGCGCCGATGGTTTAGTGGTAAAATTCTCCGTTGCCATCCAGCAGCGTCGGGGAGCCGGGGGTTCGATTCCCCCTCGGCGCAGTTCTTTTGCTTTTGGTGGTGTTTTGTGCTTGGGCGGGTTGGTTGTGTACTTGGGTTTCTGTTTTTGAGTGTTTTGAGTCTTGGGGAGTTGTGTGTCACTTATTTAGAGTCTTCGACCCCACGCGTTGTTCCCTAGCCTGGAATGCTTGAAGGGCGATGGAGTCACTCCGGCGTCTTGTGCTTGGCCTTTCGGTCTCGCTCTCTTCCTACGCGCAGTTCCTTCTGGCTCTGCGCATTGAAGAACCCAGCTTGCACCGTCGCGTTGCAGGACGCATTCTACGGGAAGACGAGAACCCATTTTCAGCCTATGCGACCGGAGCCTACACCGGAGCCCGCGCCGAGGCATACAGCCACTCCGGCCGACGCAACACTCCCAGGTATCTCTCTGGGCTTCCCCAGTAGCGTCTTCGAAGTCAGGTAGGAAATTGTAGCATCCAAGACTGCAGTGCTTCGAGGTACTCATCATCTTCATTCACCTTTCCACAGGCTCCGTCCCCACAGCCCCGTTTGCAACCAGCGCGTTCCCACATCTCATGCTGTCCCCGCCCGCCCACGATGAGCCCTCGCTTCAAGTTCGCACCACACGCCGGTCACATCACAATCCCACAGTCTCTGTGGCTCAGTTGGAAGAGCGTTGGTCTCATATTCTGTCATGTATATGACTCTGGAACAAATTCCGGAGACATCCAAAGGTCGCAAGTTCGAGCCTTGCCAGGGACAATTCCTTTTGCTGATTGGCCGTAATGACAGCACAAGTTTGCTTTCCTTTTTGTCGCCGCCTACGCAGGCAAGTGAAAGAGAGCTATTGGGTTACTAGAACGCAAGTCTTCCGGAGAGATCCAGTATTGCCAGGCAGAGCTGGAACATGAAGTTATTCCAGAAAGTGAAGAGAGTTCCTGCATGTCAATTTAGGTGCCAGTAGAGCAAGTACAACGGTTCGGACGAGTCTCGTCAGGGTTCAAAATTTCGCAGGTTAGCCTGGAATCCCGCCCACCCCGACGTCAGTAGAGTGCCCCGCACCACACTGACCGTCCACAGTACCTACCCCACCATCACAACCACCGCCAGCGCAAAAAGCACATCGCACCCGAGCAAGTCGAGATCTCACTTACAAGAGCATCACTCACTACCTGCATACGCACCGCCAGGTCTTTTTTAGCCTCAACACACCCTATCAGCCATGGCAACAAGGATACCGCACGTGCTGGAGAGCTACCTCGCCCTCCCGCCTGAGTGCGCCCAGATCCTCCTCACCAGCGTCCTCGGCGCGACCACCAACTGGCTCGTCCTGCGGTACCTCTACTCCTACCTCCGGAAGCCCAACCCGGGGAGCGCGGAGGAGGAGGCCCCGGCCGACGACGTCAGGGTCGTCCTGGTCAGCTTCATGAGGGACTTTGCCTTCTGGAAGGAGGGTGCCGGCAGGCTGGTAAGTAAAGAAAAACTCACCTTCTCTCTGTCTATGAGATACGTTCAGATGACTGACCATCAACACAGGGCCTGGACCTCGAAGGGCTGGGACGAGGCGGCAAGTTCGTCTTCGTCGACGGCCTGACGGGCCTGTTCACGGGCGCCGCGCCCCCGGCGTCCAGGGGCCGCAGGTTCCTCCGCGGCGCGGCGCTGCCGGCGGTCCAGCGCGAGATCGAGGCCGCCGTCGCCGACGTGCGCGCCGACGGCGCCAAGACGGTGCTGGTGCTCGACCAGCCCGACCTCCTCCTCGCGGCGACGGGCGACGACGTCACGGGGCTGGCGCTGAGGAACATGCTCCTCGATCTGCAGGAGGTGCGTACCTATCTCGCTGCTACCTAAACCCTTGATGTGAGTGAGTCACGCTGACGAGCTTGATAGAAAGTACACGCCTCGGTGGTCACGGCCGCGGCCGACGAGCCGCTCGTGGCGTCGCAGGCGACGACGCTGGAGAAGGAGCACGCGGGCCTGGTGCTCTCGCTGGCGCACGCCGCGGAGACGGTCATCAGCCTGCGGCTGCTGGACACGGGGAACGCGAGCGACGTGAGCGGCGTGCTGAGGATCACGGCCGGCGGGGACGGCGGCGGGGAGAGGGCGGTCGAGGAGACGGAGCTGCTGTACTTTGTGGGCGGCGACGGGAGCGTCAAGGTGTTTGGGCGTGGGCAGTGAGGAGGCTCCGGTCTCGGGGTAGGCAGGGAACAGCCCGCCACACGAGAATAGAATCACGAGATGGTCAACATATACATAACCAAACGTGTAGAATGTTGGATGGACTCGGCCCAAATACCGGCATGCGGCCTGCCATCGCTCAACCATCGTGATCATGGACAGGCACGACTTCACTACTAACGGAGAGACACACGAGGTTAATAATGCATCAATGGAATTGGAATGACGACATGATCAGAAAAGCAAAGATTCGTTCATTGCGACGACCCTGCCGTTTTTCCCGTGTACCAAAAAACCCCATGTACTGAGCAACAGAGGTGTCACTAACGCATGATATGCCGCGTCGTACCAGACACGCCAAATGCTTTCTTCGTTTCTGGGTTTGACGTTTTTGAATTTTGGGGGGCTTCCTCTCTTTTTTGTTTGGTGAGTGCTCGCTTTCCGTTTCTTCAAGTCAAGCGGAAGGGGAAAAAAACAAGAGGAGTTTAATTCGTGTAAATCGTTTCCCGGAATTGTCCACGCCTTCCCTTTTCTCTTTCCCCCCTCCAGAAAGGATGCCCGAATGCACTTGATTGAAAGAAACCTGTCCCTTGACCTCCCAATCCGAACACTTTTTACGTCGTGTGTGGCGTGGCAGTCGCGACAACCGTTTTTACGATTCCCACATCATCGAGTCGACCGAAAGAATTGACGAGAGTTAAACGCTTCATGCGGTGGCGGGGCCGGCAGAGCCCTTGGGGACACCGGTCTGGAAGCCGTTCTTGAAGCGGCGGGAGACGTCCTTGAGGTAGCGCATGCGGCCGGAGCCGGTGGTCTTTCTCCGCTTGGCCTTCTCGGACCAGTTGTCTGTCATCGGGAACCTGCGTCAGCATCTCTGACCCTTTCTTCTGAGGTGTGTGTGTCATGTGGTGGGAGGGGGGTGGTCTTGGTATCAAGACAGGACGGGAGTGGGATTTCGAGGTGGCGGCGTTCGAGCCTTCGTCTTCGTCGTCGGGGTGTCAGGGAGCAAACGTACACTTGCGGGTCTTGGCCGCGGGGTAGCCGCAGGAAGCGCAGGTGTGCTTCTGGACGTGAAGCGAGCGGCGACCTAATCATTCCATGTTCCATCAGCGTCTGGGTCCCTCCGGGTGTGTCTAGTCTTCGTCGTCGTCGAAATTGTGCGTCTCGCGATTCGCGTCGTCGTCGATTCGACTCGTGGGAGTTTGGCAGGACTTACCGCAACGACGGCACAGAACGTGCGTCTTGTTGTGTCTCTTACCAAACGAGGAAGTACCCTTCGCTGCGAGAAACGGTCAGCAAACTCCGGCACAACCTCAAAAGTCGGCCCAGGGTCGGGTTTTTTCGTCTTTTCAACGACGAAAAGAACCCCCCAGGCGACGGCGGCAACAACGTACTCATCTTGTCGGTATTCGGTGGTCGACGATAGTGGTGCTGTGGTTGACTGGTCGGTTAGTTGGTATGGCGGAGGAATCACGTTGGAAAGGACGATCGAGTAAATTTCCTGCCCTAACTGGCGAGTGTGCGCAAAATTCCAGTGTGGAGACGCGGGCTTGCTCTGGACCAATCAGTAGGTTGCGAGCGAGATCACGTGGTAATCGGGCTGGAGGACGTGGAGGCCAATCAGTATTGTGGAAGGCGCAGGGGCCAATGCATTTTGGCATGGTCGACGGGGCCATGCCGACGGCCCGCTAATGCAGCAAATCAACTGCGCGCAGTCACTCACGGTGCAGTTACAGTGGGCGGTGGACAGGTCCGTGGATATTGTCACTATCCAGTCGTCTTGCCATTTTCTTGAAGATGGATATGGATGCATGCGCGCATCGTGTTGTTCTCATTGCCCAAGCCAAAACGCCTCCGTGCCAGATACCTAAACATTCCAGAATGCCTCACGCGGGTATACAAAATTCATCACATCGTCCACTATTCTCCTTCTCCCAGACCGCAGGGATGTGATGCTCATCCCTGGATATCCAACATCTGCTTGAGCGTCGCCTCGCTGGCCCTCAGCCACCTGCCCCGCTCTTCGAGGTCATCCTCGTCGCCGCCAGCACCGTCCTTGCGACGCCTGGCCTCCTTGGCCGCTGCCTTGCTATTCTGCCTCTTGACCTCGAGCGGCTGCAACTCAGCCTGTAGCCTCTCCAGCTCTTTTCTTTTGCGCGGCACGCGGGCTTCGAGCTGCTCCAGCTCGCGGTCCAACTGCTGTTGCTGCCTCTTCTTCTCGTCCACGAGCTCCAGCGTCCTAGCGAGGGGCAGGTTCATCTGCGGGTTCAGCCCGGGCGCCTGCGACTCTCTGAGCATCGCGACGCGCTCCTCCAGCTCGAGGATCTTGTCCGGGAGATCCCTCAGCTTTGCTGTGTCGAGCTGCACGCTCTCGTAGCGCTTCGCGAGCTCCCTGCCCTTGGCCTCCAGCCGCGTCACCATGTCCGCCACCTCGACCTTGAGGGCTTTCAGTTCCGCCTTGGCCGCGAGGTTGTCCTTCTCCAGCTCGATGTTCTCCTGCGGCGTGACGATGACGGGCGGGTCGCCGACGATGGCGCGAATGAACTTCTCCTTGGTGACCTGCTCGACGTAGGAGAAGCGCAGCTTGGCGAAGAGCTCCTTGTAGTGCTCCAGGTCGGCCTCGAGGCTCGACGGCGTCGTCGCGTCTTGGGATGCATTGGAGGCGTCGGAAGTCCGTTGACGGGACTCCTGCGCCGCTGCGCTCGAGATGGGCTCGCTTAGCCTGACGATTGAGATTTCGTTGTTTTCATTAAGGTCCTCGATCTTGCGCAGGACCTGCGCCGCTTCCGCCACGTCCATTATGCTCGTGAGGTTGTAGCTGATAGATATGTGACTCGAAAAAGATTGTAGGGAACGCGTATGCGGCGCGATTGTTGTGGCTTTTCTTTCCCTTTTTTGTCGACAAAGTGGTCTTCTTTTGCCTCTAAAGTTCAGGGTCTGGTGACGTTTGTTTACTTGGGTCCAGAATGGGAAACACTGGCACAGACACAAGGGTGACTTATCGTTATCAGTCTCTTTATCGGCACCACCCCAGTGTCCCTGCCCCCCTATCAGAGATTCATTTCTCAGTCGTCCCCTCCAGCGGTCTTCTTTTTGTCGATCAATCTCCTCCACCACAGTTTGCGACAACACCAGTGCTTCCTATCTTGGCTATTCTCCCACAACCCCGCACCTGCTCCTAATAGCCTTCTTCACAGGCACTCACGACGGACTTTTTTGCCAGCATCACTGCAAAATTTGAGGCTCTTAGCCGCATCATTCGCGCCTTCCTTGGCCGTTTGCTTGGACCCTTGCCAGCCTCACGTCATCAGCACTGGATGTGGTCGGTCTGGATCTGAACCGCGCCTGCCTAGTGCTGGAAGGGTCGCACCCATTCCTACTCTCTTTTGGATTAAAACTTGACACACCAAACTTTGGCCTCCGAAATGTCGAACCACGAACTCCTCACTGACGACTACGTCGCTGGGCTCCTCGCCAAGGAAGCAGACGATTGCTCGCTGAAGTACTCAAGCATGGGAATGGAGGCTTTCCGCTCCGACAAGAAGTACGTCTATTCCGCGGCCCCCTCACATATAATGGCGTTCGTTTCTAACCTGTTTGCAATCGAACAGACCGGCGAACATGCCGAAGCCGAACACGCGATTCCTGCGGCACATCATCAAGGATACGAACACGCACAACAAGAACCTGCTCGCCAAGGAGGCAGCAGAATCCCAGGCACGGCTGAAGACTCTCGAGCACGCCGAGGAGAAGGAGCGGAGGAAGCGCGCTGGGCCGCAGGACATTCGCAAGAGGCAGATGGGGGACATCAAGGCCATCCTCGGCGGGCGCACGGAGAAGCCCAAGCGGTCAAGCGAGAAGTCACATAAGAACGACGACGCGCCGTCGCGCAGCAGGCATCACAGAGACAGAAGGAGCGAATCGCCGGAGCGGAGGAGGCACCACAGGAGCTGGAGAGACGATTCGGACTCTGAGCGCGACGACCGGCGGAGGCATAAGAGCGACCGGCGGAGATCGCGCTCGCCTGGGGACTCGTCCCGGAGACACCGCCACAGGTCGCCGCTTGGCGGCAAGGATCTGACATCTAGATCTCGCTCAGAGCGCGGCAGGGAAGAGGACCGTGAAGACTTGACGTCCCGGTTTAGTCGGACAAGGAGGGAGAGGGACGGTTTCTCCATCAAGGGCAGCAGCGGCAGACGCGCGCAGGAGGCGGAATCCCCCGCAGCAGCGTCCGACTCGGATCCCCTTGACGACATCATCGGCCCCGCGCCGCCGCCGGCCGTGCGCTCCCGGGGCCGCGGCGCGGCGTCCAGCGCATCGGGGATCGACAAGCGGTTCGAGGCGGACTACGACCCGAAGCTGGACGTGGAGATGGAGGACGGCGCTGGCGCCGGCGAGAACTGGGACGACGCCGTCGAGACCTTTAGGGACAGGCAGAAGTGGCGGCAGCACCAGGAGCAGCGCATGCGGGCGGCCGGGTTCGGCGAGGAGGAGCTCAAGAAGTGGCGGAACGGCGACCAGAAGGACGAGCAGGACGTCCGGTGGTCCAAGGCCGGGGAGAAGCGGGAGTGGGACCGGGGCAAGGAGGGACTCAGCGGGTTGTTTTCCGAGTTTAACTGATTCCGGACGGACGGCTCGCGGAGCTTGGGGCTTTTGGACTTTCTTGGAGCTTCACTTTTCAGGCGTTGGGTGAGCATGGCATGGCGGAGGCATCATGGTCGTTTTGGTTTTTTCGGGCATAGCATTGCTTCTTCGATACCTCGGACAGTCCCGGGGTTCCCCATGGCGGCAACGACCAGACGATAAAGGTGCATTTTGAATTTTAACGATTGGATAAACCGGGCGTCCGTCGCTTGCGGAACAGTTGAGACACTGGCATACTAGCATTCGGAGATGCTTTTCTGGATTATCCCAACAACCCAACTACAGGGTATATACTAAGGAGCAGCATCTTCTGAGGTAACTCTTGTCCCAGATTATCGTTTCCCATCGTGCTTGGGAATTCTGTGCTGCATTCGCCCCGGAAGATCAGGACCATCTGAATGTGCCCTCTCAGAAGGTCGTCGGTCAACTTCGTGGCCGAATAATCCTGTCGTCCGGTACTGGCTTGCTCGTATCACTGCCCACATTCTTGTCTAAGACTATCTTCCCTCGTCCGACTGTGAGTCCATTGAGGTGGTATGCATTGAAAATGCTAGTTGAGGCTTGAAGATGAGATGAGGCTGGGTGCAGGGAGGCGAAGCAACATGCCCCCCCCTCATCGTCCAATACATCTCATTCCTTTGCTGCTTCAGCCTCACTCAGGCGACGGGAGCTTTTTTGCCTTTTCCCCGCCTTCTCGGACTGGTGCGACGAGAGAGAGTCGATGACTCGGCCGTGGGCGAAGGGAATGTCACTCGTCCCGTACGGTTGCAGGGGCGGGATGATGCTTGCAGAATGGGGTTTCACAACATATCCGAAATGTCAACGTCAAAAAAAGAAGAGAGGTTCCAGCGTCACAGCTTCTCCACACCTGTCCGGCGAGTGAAACATGAGGGGGGATACTTTCCTTATGTCCCCTTTGTCTGGTTTAGTTTCTCCTTTCTTTTAAGATCGGATTTGGGTAAAGGCCAGGGGTTCGACGACGCTATATCTCCCGCTAGACATTTGCCCCTTTTGGGCTTTTCAGGTACACGATATGGAGATGTGGCGTGGCTGGTTGCGGCATTCCGAACGGTTGGAAAGTTGGCGGGGAGCAGAGACAAACACTGCCACGACGTAGGCTGTCGCTGATTTACGAGGTTAGAGGCGGGATGCTGCGGCAGATCAGGGCCCGGTGGGCCAGCATCCGATCCGGGCGGGACCGGGCAGAAAGTGTCTGGGACCGGAGGGGCGTGTAGGTGATTGATGAAGTGGACGTCAACGTCATGGGCTCTGGTGTCTTGTATGCTTGAATCTCTCTCTCGTCAGCCCGGCAGTCGCATAGAGCGAGACAACGATGATGCTGATCCCGCTGGGAGCGCGCGGGGCAGTTGTTCCGGGGTTGCGACGAAGCTCATACTATGGTGACGGGAGCCGGGGAGGGGTCTTGTGGGAGGTCCCATCGTTGGAGGGGAACAGGAAACACTTAGGCACTTTGAGCGGTGTGGTTTGGTTGTGTTTCCTGCGACCCTGGGGTTGAATTGAGTTCACGACATGGTGCGCTGCGTCTGTTTGTTTGGGGCTAACGTCGCGTGCGGTATCATTTTGGACAGTAGACGAGGTCGAGCTCTGGGCACGTGATGATTCCAATAGGCAGGCTGGCGCGAAGAAGCTTATCTGAAGGATACGTCGAGCGACTCATGCAGGCACTCTAGACCCGGCGGGCGGGATGTTGCGGGCGGTGCTGGGGTTCATGGAGTGCGTGGAAGATGGCGCGTGGTGTTTGTGCGAGTGGTTCAGGTGATCGCAACAAATGCACCTCGGCACCATCTACACTAGACGTACCTACGTGAGGATGGCCTCTTGGCTTCTGGATGGGTTGGGGTTGTAGATGGACGGCTGCATCGGACAAGTCTATTGATGCCAAGCTTGCGCGTGAAAGGGAGAGGGACAGATTCGACGCATCTGGACCGTGTTCCTGATTGCTTTGTCCTGACGGGCGGCGAGGGGAGGGCGAGTGAAACTTTTGGGGTCACGAGGGGTTTCCATGCGCGTGAGGTCATTGATGGTGGTGTGAGAGAACCCGTGGTGAGATAAGAGGTGAGATGGAGGTTGAATACCTGCATTCCTCACTTCCAGCCTTCGGACAAGCAAGTGCTGCAGCAGTCGCCTTCTATAAGGTACCTCGCTTGGAGCTGAGCTGTCGCGATGCGAACAGCAGGAGCTCACTCAAGCCTCGCAAGTCGCCTTGGGTACGAGAAGCTTCGTCATCGCAATTTCCCATGCTCTGTCGGATGCCCCTATTATTCGTATTGACGAGAGTTACCCATATCGTAAGCAGCGTATTTGCGGCCAGAAGAGTCGGGTCGGATCTCGTCAGCACCGGCGCTTGCGGAAACGGACGGCTTCTCGTCCAGTGGGTTCTTCGGATAGGTTCTCCACGATGCGGCGGACTGTGTCGGCGTCTGGTGCAATGAGTCCTGAAGCGTCTGATAAAGTGGGGGGCGCGTGGTGCATCTCCCGCGGAGCTCCAGTCCCAGTGTCTCGCTCCAGTGTGGTGTCGCCGACGTGATGCGATGCGATGCGGCCCCAAGATGTGGGCCGGGTACCGAGACGGCGCCGGGGCACGCTTAGCTTTTAGTGAACCTTGGAGAGGGCAACAATGGTTCACTTCAGAGACAGAAGAAAAAAAAAAAGGTGCCGCCCAAGCCGGTCGGTATCCAGCCCAGCCCCTGTTCGGCCTGACACTGCCCTTCATTGGTTCGGCGAACTACCCACGACTGGGATTGCGATGGGCAAGAGTCGAGACGCGGATGGGGAGGGAGGGGTGGTCGGTGAAAACTCGTCAGGTCTTGCGGTCAACGATGAATTGTGAAGGATGTATTCGGTCATGAATAAATGTTTTGTATGCTGTTTCCTGCTGGCAAGGTGGATGAGTCTTGGTCGACCGAGTCGTGAGGCCATTGCCCACTCTGTATGAGTGAGCCAATCCGTGGCCTGCCCAAGGCACCGTTTCGCGTCGAGTCGTCGGTCAATGATAGATAATGGTGCCATAGAACACCGGCCATTTCGATGTGAGAGAACCATAAGGTGGATGAGGCAAGGTAAGGAACGCTACCTAATAATACCGGTAGTGTATCTTGATAGTCAGACTTTTCCATAGGTCAAGGCACCTCAGTTGCTGAGATACCGACTATTACCCCGTCAGTGCTAGAAGGAAGGCACATGCACTTGCACTTGCACGTTCATTGCTCCTGCACTTTCATCAATTTCAATCTGCAGTCCATTGCACCTTCCTTCAGCCGGACAGGGTCCCTGAGAACTGAACCCCCCGACACTGGACGGCGAAAGACCCCACACGCCCCCGCCGAGGTGCCGCCACTGCCCTTTCCTCACTGGTCAGCGCGCAATCATCGTCACAGTCGTAGTCTTGGGCAGTGACACTGACACTCGGGTCGCCTGCTCCCCCCCCTGTAAGGCCAGCGCACTCAGGCGGCACCACAGCACAGCAGCCCAAGCAGCGAGGCTCGTGTCACCACCCTACCTAGGTACCCAGTACCCCCCATAACAAATTGGAGTTGGAGCGCAACACCGCCTGCGCCCCTCCTCGCTCGCCCTTCTGCCCTGCTGCACCTGCACTCACCACCTAAACCTGCACTCTGCATTGCATGGCGCCGCTACCAACCTGGTGCCTCTGGCTAAATAACCTGACCTGATCGACAACATCGTCATTACTTGACCTTCTTTGCTTCTCGCCCCCAAATTTTTTACTTCTCTTCCTCTTCCTCCGACTTTGCTTAAACCGACCGATCCCTTCTAGACCCCCAAGGGAGGCTCTGTCTGTTCACCTCCGTCGCCCCCGCCTGATCGAGCAACCACTCTCTCCTATCGTCTCCAGCCTCGCCGTCGTACCCGTGACAACCGCCAAAAAGAACGACGGTCGCTTCCTTTCCTCCGCATGATTCTGCGCATGATAGACGCCTTTCCGGACCGCCGCTGAGCCACTGCCGGCTGCTGGTCGACTACCGACCGATTCTCGACGCCTCCTGTCCCGGTGACCTTGTCGCCATTCTCGACCAACTGACCAATCGACCGGTCGCCGAGTCGTGCCGTGCCGTGCGCCGAGGCCCCTCTCCTCTTGTTATCTCGACCGACGACACAGAACCTCGACTTCTGATTTCCTCTTCTCCTTTTGTAACGACCGTCACGATACAAACATGCGTACTCCAAGAATCGCCATTCTCGTCCTCTTCTGCGTCGCCGCCCTCTTCCTCTTCTGCCGATCCGTCGCCTCGGTCGCACGCTCCAGTGCTGTCATCGCCCCGGCTGCCGTTCCGCAATCGCGCTTCACTTCCTTCTTCTCATTTACCGCCCCTTTCTCCATTTTTACGCCAAATGCCGCCATCAGCTTGACCGACGACAACAGCACCTCCTTCGTCGCTCGTCCCGCCGCCTTCGGACCCAACCTGCCCGTCAAGGGCCTCAGCGGCCAGCTATGGATCGGCAGCGGCTTTGCTGATGATAACCTCCAGGAGGGCGAGGGCGAAGGCGAGCTCGGCTGCAGCGACATCCCCGGCTGGGAGGACGGCAAGCCCAACCCCATACTCAAGTCCGCCTCCAAGGCCATGACCAAGTCCGACGCCAAGGCTGCCACTGCTGCTGGCAAGCCAGGCCATCACAAGCGGGACAAGTCCGACAAGGACGCCGTCCCCGAACCCGCCGTCGCTCCTGGAGCGCGCTTGAAGTCCAAGATCCGCCCCCTCGACGACGGCACCGACGACTACCTCCACCAGGGCCTTGCCAGGAAGCCCATGCCGAACCACGACAGCGCACTGTCCACCGAGTCGACCCACGCCGATATCCAGTCGATACAAGAGGCGGCGGAGATCGCCGGGAAGATCGTGCTGCTAAGCCGTGGTGGCTGCGGTTTCCTCGAGAAGGTCAAGTGGGCGCAGCGGCGTGGCGCTATCGCCCTCATCGTAGGCGACAACCAGAAGGGTGGTCCCCTGATCCAGATGTTCGCCAGGGGCGACACCTCCAACGTGTCCATTCCCTCTGTCTTCACTGCGCGGACCACGGCCCACCTGCTGTCGTCTCTGACGCAGCCGGGAAGCTTCATCGAGGACACCATCGACGAGCACGGCCGGCCTGCGCTCAAGGTTCTCCAGTCCGACGGCACCAACCGGAAGAACAGGAAGAACAAGCAGAAGGCCGCCGCTACCACCCCGACCCCGACGCCCAGGCCGACGGCCACCCCCAAGGCCAAGGCCCCGAAGAAGGAAAAGCCCGCAAAGGCCGAGGAGGAGACGAAGCCCCGTGTGGGCTGGTTCAGGTGGTTCTTCTCGTGGGGCCGCAGCTCCGCATCTGGCGATGGCAGCATCCAGCCCCCAAGCAGCGGCCGCCATAACTGGGTTTTGGTCGACGAATGGAGCGAGGAAAATGACAGAAGCATCCGCGACGGTATCGGAAAAGCCGCCAAGAGGGGCAAAGACAAGTCCGCCGCGGCTCGCAAGACCGAGGACAACTTCCAGATTGGCGTGCAGGATTGGCGGGACCCGGATTTGGTGGATGCGCCGCGCAAGGAGAGCGAGGACGCTACGTCCAAGGAGCAGGCCGGAAAGACGGGCAGCAACGCAAAGAATGGAAAGGACGTCACTGGACCCAAGGGCGGGAGCATCACCCCCGGCAGCGGCGAGTACAACCCTGACCTGCGGCCAGTCGATAGCAAGGGGTCCGCAGCAGGCAAGGACTCTTCCTCGCATGGCGGCCTCATGTCCAAGATCTTCGGAGACGACGACGGCGCCGATTTCTCCAAGGAGGAAAAGACCAAGGAGCCTCCCAAGCTGGATGAGCCTATTCCCGACGACGACGACGATGAGCCCATCGGCCACGAAGGCCTTTGGGTCACGATTACTCCCTCGAGCAGCTCTAGCCCGTTCTTCGACACGTTGCTGGTGCTTGTCATCAGCCCGCTGATCACGCTCAGCGTCGTCTACGCGCTCCTGATCCTCCGCGCACGCATCCGCAGGAGGCGCTGGAGGGCACCCAAGTCGGTGGTAGAGCGTTTGCCGGTGCGGACCTACCACACCGTGGCCGCCTCGCCAGTTCCCTCGCCCAGGATACCGTCGCCGACCACGCCGACCCCCACCACGCCCCTGCTGCAGCAGACCCCGACTCGGCCTCGCCCCCGTTCTAGGACGACGACGGGAATCCCCGAGTCGGAAAGCCTACTGTCGGTGAACTCTGCCCTGCAAATGCCGAGATCTCCATCACGGGCCGAGCACGAGAAGGCCAACGGAAGCTACTCGAGCGAATGGAAGAAGTACATGGGCCGCCAGGTTGAGTGTGTTGTCTGTTTGGAGGAGTACGTCGACGGCGTCAGCCGCGTCATGAGCCTGCCCTGCGGTCACGAGTTCCACGCCGAGTGCATGTAAGTTTTCTCTGTTTTCTATCTTGCAGTTCCATGCTAACGTACGCAGCACCCCCTGGTTGACGACACGGCGCCGAACATGTCCCATCTGCAAGGGCGACGTCGTCCGATCTCTGGCCCGCGGGTCTCCATCCAGCCCCCGCTACGAAGCGTACCACGACGACTCTGACGACGAGGTGGAAGCCGAGGGCTCCGGCTCGCAGGAGCGAGACGAGGACCCCGAGCAGGGTATCCTTTCAACCGCCTCGCGCGGGCGTCAGAACCGGCCAGACGGCTGGCTGGGCATGTTCTCTGGCAGCTTTGGCGGGTCGACCCGCCCGAGCCGGCCGCAAGAGGACCGCAACAGGTGATGACCTGCGTGGATTTCGCGATTTGTTCTTTTGGCTCTTTCGGCGGTTATAGTTTTGAAAGCATGGACCGACACCCGCGGAACGGGGGGTATCGGGTGGAAACACGGCGTAATACGGGGTTCTGGGAAATGGGACATGGGCTGCATGGCCGGGAACCGAACCGGCCCCCTTCTTTGAATGGTATGGGAACCTCACTACACTCGCTTTATTGCCTCTTTTTGCTTGCTGTTGTTTCCGTGGTGCGTCCGAGGCGGCTCTGGCCCCTGTCGTGGCTGCTGGTGATGGGTTAGATGTGGGATAGTAAGGATAGGCCCGGTGGAGTGGCTATTATACCCGTTTGTCCGCCGTCGGGGGACACCTTTTTGGAATACACGTTCCATGTCACGACTGTTGGTTTCTCAGGCGTGAACGTCTAGGTCTGCGTATGAACAAGCATCTGCCCTCCGTGATGTAGTACATCGCCACCTCCCAACACCGTGTTCCAAGAAGTGGGAATTAAGATGTCTTTAAATAATTAAGTGATTAGGTAGAATTGGTGCCAAGGGTCGTATTCAAATGTCGTTGTAGAAGATCATGCGCGGCATGTCGCGGTCGCTGACGGCGCACACCCACGCCGCGCCGGGGTGGTACGACGAGGCGACGGAGCCGGACTCGGAGGGGGGCCGGGGCGCGTCCCCGCGGGCGGGTTCCGGGACGGAGTCCGGCCCGCAGCGGGCGAGGAGCTCATCTCGTGACGGACCTTTTGGGAATGCTCTTTTATTTGGTCCTCAGCCTCGGGGGTTCTTTTCTCGTCTTCTTTCACGATGACATCACGAACGAAAAGGGAGGGAGAGACTTACAGCGTCATGCCGAGGACGCCGTCCCACAGGCTCATCGGCGCCTGGTCCGCGCTGCGGGATAGGTGCTCCCTCGCCCGGGCCAGGCAGGCGTCGATCTCGTCGTGCAGAGAGGGGAAGAACGGCCTCAGCGAGAGCAGCGATACAACCAACCCCGCGGCGCCGGAGGCGAAGCCCGGGCCCGCGTCGTCGGAGGGCCAGTTTCCCGACGGTTGCTGCTGGCGGAGCAGATCCGCCAGCTTCTCCGCCAGGCGCGGCGCCAGGGGCGGCGTGGTCAGGACGAGCTGCGTCAGGGTCCCGAGCTCGCCGTCGGCTGCCGAGAAAGAAGAAGAGGAAGAAGGGGAGGGACAGGTCCAGGGGCGGGAGAGCAGGTGCTCCGAGATGTGGACTATGGACCGCGAGACCAGCGGCGCTGACGAGGGCACCCAGTGGCGGATCAGGCGGAGGAGGTAGAGCGTGCCCGCGAGGCCGTGGAGGAGGCACGATGGTGAGTCCGCGGGGAGGGAGAGCGCGGGGGCGAGGAGGGAGAGGAAGGCGCGGACGTGGGAGAGGTCGGATGATATCGCGGCGCGGACGGCGACGGCGGCGAGGGCGTCGCTGAGGCCGAGGAGGGATTCCGGAGGAGGGGCCGGGGAGGGGGAGGGGATGTTTGTGATGTAGGCGACGGCCCAGTGGCGGGCTGGGTAGGAGTGGATCTGGAGCTTGGGGTGGAGGGAGGAGGTTGCGAGGAAGAGGTAGGAGGTGCCGGTGTGGGAGGTCAGGGGGGAGGAGAGGGCGTGGTGGGTTGATTGAGGGGGGGAGAGGGCGAGGGTCCGAGAGAGGTGTGTTTCGAGAGCCATTTTTGGAGGTGTTCGTGATGTTTTGAGTGAGTGTGAGAGTGAGGTTGAGTGTGGTGTTTTGGTAGGTATGTACAGGTATGGCCCGGGCCCCGGTGGTGCGAGGGGAGTGCGGGGTCGGAGAGGGGAGGGGCACCGGGGGGTTGATGTATTTCTGGACGAGGTCGCTAGGTCGTTTTGGCGGGGAAGTGGAGACGGGCGATCGGAGTTGAGTGCGGGATCGGGGGCGTGGAGTCCGGGCTGGTGCATGGATGGCGGGGTGGACGTGACATTGCAAGGGGGAACGACATGGGGTGGGAGAGATCTGAGGCTCGTTGAGAAAAAGTCCCGATGCCGTTCCGGGGATTTGGACGACATGACGCCTCTTCAGATTTGTTTTGCTACGCCGTCAATGTGGTGTGTAGGTGTGTTGTGTGTGTGCTAGAGCCAGCTTTCATTATAAATGCCTACCTAATATACCTATATACCCTTACGCAACGGCGCGCCTAGACTCTCCCAAATCTCGCCGTCTTTATTTTCGAGAAGTCCCGTGCAAAACCCGATAAGAGCAGCCTTCTTCTCTGCATCACAAGGCGACGTTTCGCCAAATTCGTTCTTTAGATGCTCCGTCTCGGCATTATGGAGCTTTTGCATGAGGAATGCTCGTCTTATTCGACCTGTATGTATACTACGGGAATGACGGACGCCGGCGAAACGCACAACCCTTGTCCTCGTGGACTCACGAATCTGTCCCTGACGTACGTAAAGGCCATCCATCCATCGCACGGTGGAAATCGCCAGAAGAGGATTTCCAACTTGCTCGCACTTCCTGCACGATGTTGGCGAGGAAGAAAATCCCGTTGCTCAACCCCGTGTCCTTTATATACGTCACTCCGATCCGGGCTGGAGGTGGGGCCAAGGCTGGACCGGCAATGTGGGTGGGACGTCCGGTGCGGCCGTCGGTGAGAGAGGTATCTATTCAGGCGCCTTGCTTTCTACACCCAAGGTTGGGAGGGGATTGCCGTTTCTCTCAGGACGTCTAAATGATCTTGGCAACTGTTGGTGTAACGTGCGTCCGATGGCTTCGATTGGCTGAGATGTCGGCATCACCCACATTAACTTGACAGTTGCCTGGCCTATATATTTATGTAGGGAACTTGCAGGGGCACAGAAAGCTCAATTGTCACAGCCCACTAGGCTCATCCTGCGCATGATCTTTGGCCAACTCCAAGATGACTCCTCTATGGTCGTGTGATTGGGAGGATTGCCGGTCACCAGCCGTCCAACGGGCCGGGGATTGTTTGCTCTGCGACAGGCATCTTTGCCGGACTCACCTGCGGGATGAGTGGCATAAGTGCCCAAAGCCAAGGGTAACTGAATCCAGCACCTAGGTCCCTGAACTTATCCGTAAACCTATTGCTGATCATCGCAATCAGACGAACTGGGGCGAATACAGCGCCCGGTACGTGGCAGCAGAGTCCCGGCGGCGGGAAGCTATGCGCTCACGCGTCCCAGGTGCGCAGCGACGCCAGCGTGCCTTGCCAGATCGACCTCTCCCCGAAGAAGCTCTCTGCCATGATGGGCGGTCAGAACTGCCACGCCGAGGTCGTCTTCGCCGACGGCGTGACATGGCTCGCGCGGTTCCGGCTGTCCGGCCCCGTGTCGCCACCGCCCGAGGTGCGCGACTACGTGCTCCGGAGCGAGGCCACCACCATGGAGTTCCTTCAGCGGACGCGCGTGCCCTCGCCGCGCGTGTTCGACTGGGCCTGCGAGTCCGACCCGGCGAACGAGGTGGGCGTCGGGTACATCCTTATGGAGAAGATGGGCGGCAGACCGCTGGACTGGCAGGGCGCGACGGCCGCGCAAAGGGAGAAGGTCGTGAGGCAGCTTGCGGATATTATGCTCGAGATTGAGAGATACCCTTTCGACAGGCTCGGATCGCTCGTGGCGACGACGCCGACAGCAGAGCCTCAGATACAGGTGCAGGGCCTGGCGCAACATTCTACGTTCCGGTCAGGCGAGGGTGATGGGCCGCCAGGGCCATTTCGCTCGTCGCAGGAGGCCTCGCGTGCCATCGTGGAGGCCCATCTCAGAATGATCGCCGGCGGCGAGATCGGGACGGCCGAGAACGCGGTGGACGTGTTCCTAGCCCACCGGTTCCGGCTCGACGTCCTGGACCGCGCCTGGAAATCAGCTGAAGACGAAGGCGAGAAGTTCTTCCTCAAGCACGCGGACGACAAGGGCGACCACATCCTGGTCAACGACGACTTTGACATCGTGGGCGTCATCGACTGGGAGTGGTGCGCCACCGCCTCGCGGGAGGAGGCCTTCTCGTCGCCGTGCATGATGTGGCCGGTCGCGGTCTTCTACGACGGCTCGAACGAGCTGGCGGACGAGGAGGTGCTCCTGGCAAGCGTGTTCCGCGAGAAGGGCCGGGAGGACCTCGCGCGCTGCGTGCTCGACGGGCGGAGGGTGCAGCGGTTTCTGTTCGCGCTCGGTCCTGGCGGGGCGTCGCACGAGGACAGGAGGACTTTTGTACGTCTCTTCATGGGGCTTAAGAGGGCACTTGATCCGGGGCATGTTGGCGAGCAGGAGGAGCGAGGGAAAGAGGATGAAGAGTGGGAGGCGTGGAGAGCTAGAGCACTTGTGGAGTGGGAACACGAGGGTTTGTTGCAAGCCGTGTTGAGGAGTAGATGATGAGAAACGCG
Organism: Colletotrichum musae; assembly: GCA_027406025.1. Lineage (NCBI taxonomy): Eukaryota > Fungi > Ascomycota > Sordariomycetes > Glomerellales > Glomerellaceae > Colletotrichum > Colletotrichum musae. Next base: position 836,456 of record JANVYC010000002.1, on the reverse strand, counting down.
ATATTTATGTCTAGTGGAAGATATAATACAGACGATGAAAAGAAGATATTGTCCGCCTGCTGTTGGGGACATCAGTAAGCCTGGGCCAGTGTTGACGAGAAGGTCCACTCCGGCCCGGAGACCGGAGCCGGGGCCGCACTGCCAATATTGTAGATAGGAGTGTCAGACCATTACCTTCTATCCGAGGTAAGCTATTCAGGGCGTTCATTATGCCTTCCAGATACCAGGCTGCGTGAGAGGTGGCGCCAATTTGTGGACAAGGCAGTACCCGAAGTCACAGCTAGCTCATGGTTTTTCCACCTTGCGTTGGATGTACGTCCGTTCCGTCGACAAGGCTCAGCAGGGAAGCAGCGGAGGAGAAGGGAAGGAGACGTTTGAGATAACAAGAAGCTGGCAGCAAAGCAGTGCCTTCCAGGTAAGCCATAAGATACAGCACCGGATCCAAGGTGATTTTTCAATTCCACTTCATCTGCCCAAGCCGATCTTGCGGGGAAAATGCTTTCGAGGCCACGAGTTTCCATATCCCGGCGTATTTGTCTCTTGAAAGATAGGATGCAAGAGGAGAGTGAAAGTCAGACGTGTTCTCGGCAAGCCAGTCAGTCTGATCCGGGGTCGCGAAGCTTGAGACCGAGTAAGAGATCACCAAGGAGCGCTGATGTATGTGAAATCGAGACCGAGTCAGGCTCTCATCTCTTCAGAGTCTGGTCCAGGCTGTGAGTCGCATCCCGCGTCGCGAGTCAGAGTCTTTCACGTTTGATGGGCGAGCTGTTGACGCTTTCTGTATGGTTGTGGCATTCGATAGCGGCACATACTGTACAGGAACCACAAGCGACTTCTCGCATTCGCGGCGAGGCCGCTCCTCTACGCGCGGTTCTACGGCCCTAATCCTCAGCCCTCGAAGATTCGACGTTGAAAATAAATATAAGTTCTAGACACCAGATCCGAGAACCGCTGCGCGAACGGGGGCGCCGCAGAAAGCGTGTTCGCCCCCGGCTCGTTCGTGGCGGGTCTCCTGCCTCCTCTTCATATTACCGGAACAGGGCGACAGCAGACGGGGTCGGCTCGGGTTCCCCCGCCCGGTTCTCGCGACGCCCTTCCCCACTCTCTACTCTGCGGCATTTCGGCGCGCTTAGGACGAGACGGCCTCCTTCGCGGCGTCCTTGGCGTCCTCCTTGACCTCCGAGATCAGCTCGCCGGCGCTTTTCTTCTGGGAAGACTGCCACATGAGGATACGGGTGCACTGGACGACACCGACGACACCGAGGAAGAAGTTGACGGCGGCGAGGCTGTTTGGACGGGTCAGCGCGGCTGCTCAGGCAGTGGGGGCAACAGCTGCCGTGGGACGTACAGGTAGTTCTTGGGCTTGATGATCAAGCACCAGCGGGTCCAGATGATGCCGGTGGCCGTCAGGGCACCGTTCTGGGTGAGGGAGAGCTTCTCGGCGGGGCGGGCGAGGTCGGCAATACCGGCGAGGACGAGGGCCCACTGTAGATTCGAAGAAGCAGCGGTTAGCAATCCATCTCGTGCTTTTGTGTTCCAGGTGCGCGGGCACTCGTGCGCCGGCTCTGCGACGTCTCGCGAGGACATGCTGACTGTGTCGGGCAAAGCCGCATATCGAGCTCCGACATCGCGGCCGGGCACGGCGGGCAAGGGAGGGCCTGGAATACTCAGATCGCGGCGAATCGTACCTTCATAACGGGGGCCCTGCGCAAGCACACTCGGTCAGCAATCTGTCGCACGCGACCATCTTCCGGAAGGAGGGGGAGGAAAGAGACTCACCAGAAGTGCACCGTCTTGAGACCGACGGGGCTGTCCCACATGCGCTTGAACCAGCTCTGCTGGACGCCCTCGGCGGCGGCGCTGGAGCTCTGCCACCTCTTGGAGCTCTCGCGGAACTGGACGCGGAACTGGGAGGTGCGGAAGGCGTTGCGGACCTGGGCGCCGGCGAAGACCTGCTGGCGGAGGACGGGGCGCGCGGCCTTGAAGAAGTTGTTTGCGGGAGCCATCTCTGCGGATTTTTTTTCTTCGAGCGGAGCTTCGGAGGGGGAGGGCGAGGAGAGGAAGTTCGTTCGGTCGGGGGGATCTCGTGGGCGAATTGAAAATGCCTCGGTCGCGATCGCGGGGTGGTGAGGGAGGGGAGATGGCTTCCTTTAGGGACGGACTCGGAGGGAGAGAAGGATGGAGGTTGAGTCAAGGTTGAGATACCCGGGGAAAGACGTTGAGATTGGGACTTCCGGGACGCAAGCCCGCTTCCTCCTAGCGGGACTGAGCTTTTTTTTCGTAGGTAGCACAGGCACGGATACAGCAGGGAGGAACCGTTGCACAGAGCACCCTAAGCGCCCCGGCGCTAAGAAGCTCCAGAGCCTACAGGTACCGCTGTACCTGTACCGACAACGGCAGTGGATGACAGCCCGCCAACCGGAGATAAGCGGAGACAAGGTCGAGAAAAAATAAGTCCTGGAAATACGCACCGGCCAAACAGCGGCTTATCGGGGAGGAGGTTTGCTCATTTATGCACATGCATAAACGTGATCTTTCCCAGGAGCACCTGCACAAACTCGGCCCCGGAGGCTTTATGCAAACAGACCCACCCGCGGCGCATCTCGTCAACTTCAATCCTCCAGTTTAGAGAGCTCTCCCCAATCAAATCGACCCCAATTGATCTTACCACCCAAAACCCGTCCCGTCCCGTCCGCAACGCACGCCAGCGCCGCAAACATGTCGACCAAGTACGCGTTCACCAAGGCCCTCAAGGAGGTGCGCTTCCTCTTCTGCCAGACCGGCGAGCACAGCGCCGCGACCCGGTAAGTTTCGCACCGCCCGCGGCCGAGAGCCTGCACCGAAAGCTCTCCCCCCCGCCTCCTCGTCCTATTGCCGCATCAATCGCTGACGTACCGCCCCTCGATAGCTCGTTCCTGACGAGGACGTACCCGACGATGAAGAAGCACAACCCCCAGACCCCGATCCTCCTCCGCGAGGCCGCCGGCACGCTACCCAAGATCTACGCGAGATACGGTTAGGACAACCCACCCCCACCATCCACCGGACGAGAAGGAACCGAGGGGAGGAGAGAGATAGGGAGAGACGCGACGAGAGGAACGAATGCTGACCAAGTACTCGTCACAACAGAGTTCGGTGTCGAGAAGAGCCATTCGCTGGAAGGTGAGAGAATCCCCCGAGTTCCCTTGCTCTACAACAACCACCCGGAGCAGACGACCAGGCACGAAGCACGAGGAAAGCTGACGCCGCTCGAACAGGCCTGTCGGACAAGCAGATCGAGGAGACCGTCACCAACCTGGTCAAGAGCGACGCATGAACGGACGGATAACGAACACGGCTGGAAGGGTAAGGGGTTGATTTGCACGTATCTTGGAGGAAGACCAAAAAAAGAGGGAACCTGTACCATCACCTTGTTGGGGAAATGACGAAAGCATTCTCGACGCTTGGCAAAAGTCCGATTCGGCGCTTGCATCGAGCGGGGTCCCTGTCCGTCGCGAGTGATGTCTGCGATACCCGCGATCGACCCGGTGGCTCTGCCGACACCCCAAGAAGGAAATGTAGCTGTTGTTGACTGTTCGACAACAAGTGTGACGGGCAATTGGTCCTGCCGGGGGGTGCCAAATGGAATTTCTCCAAGTCGCCATCTACACGGTATCGTCCGTCCACCGCCCGTCCCTCTCCGCTCATTTGAGCACGGCAGTGGTCACTGCAATTCGATGAGGGCCGGGTTCGCAAAAAAGAATGATTAGTTGGACTGTGACCGAAGCTGATGCCAGCGTGTATCTGCCCTGGCTCTGCCATCTGATACCCCAAGTCGCACATGCGACATGTGAAATAGCATGCGAATCACATATTCACACCAAGCCCGTATTCCTCGCATCTGTCTGATTCCGCTTTCCTCTGATTCTTGCGCTGGCTATGGGTAATATGGGCGCTACCGAAACGATGGAATCTCCCAAAACGCTTCTCAAAACCACCACAATCCGCATCACCGTTCGCGCCTTCTCTCCAATTACACACCAAGCCAATACCAGATCTGATCCCCTCAGCCCCGTGCCTCTGAAGCACACTCTCACAGAACATCAAAACTGCTTTGTGCATAAGTTTCCCCCGTCCGGCCAACAACACGCTACTTCTTGCTTTTGTCGTCTTCGTGCGAACCTCCAGATGCATTGTCCTTCGTCGGAATGGTAGAGGCTCCAGAGCCAGTTGGATCAGCCGTAGTTGCAGATCGTGCCTTACCCCATACACTACTCGGCGGCAGACCAGACTGCTTGTTCGTGTCGCCGATATCGAAGGGTCGGCTACTGGAAGTCGAAGCCTGACGAGACTCGAGATGATCTTGGCCCTGTGCCTTTTTCTTCTTGGGTGACCGGCGTTTCTTAGGTTCCTGCTTGCCGGCGGGCGGTTGATGCTGCGGCTGGTTCATACCCTTAGGCTGGCCGGCCTCGCTAACGGACCTCTTCGAACAGTCCACTTGCCAGTTCCCGTTGTCGGTGTCCTCTTGGTCAGCGTGGTCGCCCTCGCTCGAAGACGCAGGCGTTTTCTGTCCTGAGTCCGTGCTCTCTGCTGTTGAAGACACAGGCGTCTTCTGCCCCGGTTCTGTACCAACTGCTGTGTCAACCACCATCGTCTCATTCTCTCGAGTCTTTACTTCCGCGTTCGTTATCGTGGGCGAATCGCTTGGTGAACCTGCACATGACATAGTTCGGGAAGAGCAACAACTGTTCTTATGGTGCTGCTTAGGGACCAGAGGGATTGGTGCGAGTTTCCGCTTGATGGTCGATTTCTCTGACGGGGCCTGCTCAACATAAGAGGTGCTCTCCTGGCTTCGAGGCTTGATGGTCTTATCAGCGCCTGGCAGCTCAGGTGTCGCCACGCAGACAGTTGCACGTTCCGGGTCTTCGGGTTCGCTCGTCTGTGTGCTATGAAGTGGTTCGGATTGTGCAACTGCAACAGAGGGCTGGGCTGATTGCGTTTCCTGAGGCAACTGCTGAGATCCACCGACCTCCTTCGGAGAGGCCGACTCTGCCAGTCCATCGTCCATCTCTGGAATAGGCTCAAGTGACGGGATCTGCTTAGGTTCTGTGCTGGAAGTCTCCGTGGCGTGGTCCGTGAGGTGGGTGATGGGCATGGCGGATTTCCCCTCCTGTTTCTCGGATGGTGTCATTGAAGGCTCTTCGGTAGGACGTTGAGAGTCGCTTGGTTCTGTTGCTTGTGGCTTAGCTGCTTGTTTCTTCTTGTTTTTGCCGCCCTTCTTGTTCTTCTTCTTTTTCTTGGGAGCATCTGCCACTGTCTGAAGAGCGTTCTGCATGTCGCCTGAGCCCGAAGACTGCTGAGCCAGGCTATTGCTGATCAAATTGTCGAAGGCATTTTTCGCAGCTTGTCCGTTAGACTCGCCACCGGTCGAGGCCATCAGAATGATTGGCTGTGAACGGGCAGACATGGAGTTGGGACGGGCATAAAGATCAAGACGCTCTCCCGTTTCTTCAGTGAAGACCTGCCTATAGCTTCCCTTGCCATACTTGGGGCTCTCAGTGCTAGGTTCCGTAGGACCTTCTGCTGTGGCCTTCCCCGACTCATTACGCCGGCAGCTGTTCGTCACAGTATTCGGAGACGTCGGAGACCTTTCCGGCTGCTGCTTTTTGGTCGGAGTGACGGGTAAGTTGACCCTGATCGACTTGCCTTTGCCATTCGTGCAAGGAGACTCGTCGCCGCGCAGACGCTGGCTCTCTTCAAGTGTCTCGGGAAGAGCCTCTTCGGCCGGAGGCTTTGACTGCGATTCGGTTTCGGCTGGCGGGACAACGAACTTTCCGTCTGCATTTTCTTGAGGCCCGGAAACAGAAGACATATCCTCCCTTGAAGTGGCGGCAGTAGCACCACGTGCGGTCGGGGTGGTTACTGGATCAGCCTGAACAGCCATGGCTTCGAAGGTGACAGCTGAATCATTCGAGCCTCTTGACCCAGGGCTTCTGTTATCAGTTCCTGCGACCTTGGAAAACTTCTGTTCCTTCACTGGCGATCTACGCCAGAGAGGCCCGTTCGCTGTCTCGCCGACCTTTTCCCAGCGTTCTGGCGCGCTTGGCTGGGGGCAGGGAATGGAGGGGCTCTCCTGTCCTTTGCGTGGCCCATCCTGCGCTTGTTGGCCTGGATCGAAGCGCGAGGGAGACTCTCTTCTGGAAGCTTGCATGTGGTCTTCATAATTCGACAGTGGCCCAGTCGTCATCTGTGAGCTGTGTCTGCGTCCCCCTCCAAGCGCTTCATAATTGGACAGTGGTCCGGTTGTCATCTGCGAGCTGTGCCTGCGTCCCCCTCCAAGTGCCGTGGCCGAAGGAATATCGTTAGAGGATGAAGCAAAAGGCGGGCCATGCATAGAAGGCGGCATGGTGAAGGTCTGGCTAGTGACGGGTCCATGCGAGGGTTGCGTCCAACGACCGGGTTCAGGACCCGTGGTGAACGGCGTGTTCGAGGGTCGACCGAACGAGCCCATGGCAGCGTTGCAAGATGGATCAAAGTTACCCCCGAGCTCACCCTTCTGATTCTGCGGAGGGCTTGGACGTGACCGTGACCGTGACTTTTCGACTGGCCTGCTGCGGCCATCGACAACCAAAGGAGTTTGCTTCGCAACCCCAGGCTTGGTCGGAGATTCGGGAATGCTTTCTAGAACCCTGTTTTCCTGCGAGCTGACGGGATGATCCAGGCCACTAGGTGTGTCTGGACAGGGGTGACCCGCTGTTGATGTGTTAGTTATGTGTAAACGAGAAGGATGGGTCCAAGTACTTACCAAGCCAGTTCTGAAAACTGCTTTGTTCGAATTGAGCAGCCGCAGTGTTGCCAGGATAGGCGGGGGGCGGCGAGTTGAACTGATCGACGAGTTGGTTCTGTCGATGAATGAGAGCCGTTCTCAAGATGTCTTGGCTAAAACGATCCAACTGCCGAATCTCCTTGACTTCGGCAGTGTCGAAAAGATCCAGGACATTGCCCCAGTCTCTGAAATCCCGGAGCCTCGCGTTGTTGTGGCCCCTGGCGAGCCACTCATCGCACCAGATGCCGACTTGGAAACAAAGCTCGTGATGAAGAGAGTCGCGGAGCATCTTATTCTCGTGAAAGAGGTGGCAGACAAGGTTCCATAGGTTGAGAGCACCATGGTGAAAGAGATCGACGCAGTCGAAGTAGTCATACAAGTCCTCCCAGCAGATGGGTTCCGGCATAGACTTCATCAGGTACCAATGCTTCTTACGAACAGAGTTCGCGCGGTGCTGGATCTCTTCGGCGCTCCAGAGCTTCACCTGACGGCCTGTAGTCGCGTCGGTCGTGTCTGGCAAGCTCCGGACCGAGTGCGCACCGTTGTTAGTGCTGAAAACAGCTCTCACCTCTTTGGCCGGTCGGAGGTAGAACTCCATCGGAAGGCTGTCTATGTAATATCTAGGGATGCTTCCATCGCTCGGTTGAACCATGTTGTAGTCACCGGGAAGCTGGGAAGGGTAGAGATGCAGATATTCGTCGAGCCTAGCGTCGGGCCTGGGCGCTGTGAAGGATGTCATGGTGATGTTGCGGGGTTCCGACCGGCGCTGATAGCCGATCGTAGCATAGGGGTTGTTGAAGGACTGATGAGTCTGGTGGGCGAAATGGCCTCGGGCGGAACGATCGTTATAAGTATGGAAACGCCGGTTCTGAGGGGAGCCGCCGCCTCCTGCTCGATGCGGGTACGAGGGAGCCATGCTGAAGAGTCGAGAATCCGTGATCCAAAGCTGGAAAGTGTGATGAGAGGGAAGGATGGATGAGAAGAGGCAATTGAGATGACGGAGATGCAGCAACGTGCGGAAGGTGAGAGGGTGAGGGGTTGTCGAGTTGAGATGGAGAAGTCACCCCGTCGGCGAGAGGGATGAAGACTGAGAGACAAGAGTCGAGAGTAGAGAGACGAAAAACAGTCAGAGGTCAGTCGGTGGAGATGGAAGGACCTAAGGAGGCAGGAATTTGGGAAGGAACTGTGGCAACAGCTGAACCAGAGAAGAGGAAGGTGCGACCCAAGTAATAATCCGGACCTTCCCTCTCGTCGACTATGGGAGGAAATCAAACCAAAGAGGGCAAAAGAAAAATCGCGACTGCCTCATACAACTTGACTGACGTGCCTTAGGAAAGGAACAAAAATCCCCAGAGCTTTCTAGGAGACATTCAGGAAGAAAAGACAGCATGAAAGCAGTCAATCCACTGAGAAATGTCCCAAGAACAAAAGGTTCAGTGCATTTTCCTGCAACCCAACACGGTTGCCTTGGGCGGGACTGGACCACAGACAGCAGGGTACCCTTCCATGACTGCAAAAGCTGTCACCATCAAGGTTCGAAGACAGATGCGATGCTCTACTGCACAGCCTGGCTGGCTTCCTTTCGCTTCTGCACCCACCATGAATGAGGAAAGAGTGGTGATAGACCCCATCCTGCCTGTTGTTGCTGCCTCAAGACCACAACACACCAAACGCCATCGATACTCAAGACCCAACGGATAGTTACATGTACTGGGGAGTCAGAGGTGTACAGGTAGTAGTCCAGAACCAGACATCTTGAGAGACAAGTTCACCTCGACCCGCAACTACAGCCTCTTGGGCCCGGCCCTGGACCAGACACCGTAGGCAATGTCCAGGAATACAAACGCGATTAAAGTCATGCAACAAGTAGAATAGATACTGTACTGAAGAGGGATTATTTTCATCATTCAACTAATGTGCCAGTTTCAAGGAGAGAGCAGTGGTATTTCATTATACAAGGGTAGTAAAAGAGGCGCTGCCATTGCACTTCAAAGAGCACTTGTCTCTCAGTTCTTGCTGTTGTTCAGGGCGTTGAGCATCTTGAGGATCTCAGATTCGTTGTCGCCAGCGACAGCCTTGCCATTGTTCCAGTCGACAATCTGCATGTCCCAGTCAGCTGGCTTTGTTCACACAGACAAGTCCCCCACCCGCCCAAAAGATCCGGTCCAGACTAAGGCAACAGCACAAGGAAAACGACGGGACACATACCACAGGTCTGAGAAAGTTGTCGGAGTTCTGTTGGAACTTCTTGAGAGCCTCCTGCTCGTTGGAGGCGCCCTTGATGATGGACGAGGCCCTGCTCTTCCCGACGTACTCCAGGATGGTCTTGACCTGGTCGGCGGTGGGAGGGTCCTCGGTGATGTTGAGCTCGAACTCGGCGCGCGACTTCTGGGGGTTTGTCTGAACGCTGTGGTCGCTGGCCTGGTCCTCTGTCGCGCCGGCCGTCGCGTTGGCAGACACCTGCTTGAGGATGGTGGCGGCCCTCACGGAGGCGGGCGAGCCGGCCTTGTGGAACAGGGTGACGATGTCGAGGGTCTTGTGCTGTGGGAAAATGTTAGCGATATGCGATTCGCATCAATCAACCGGGGCATTGGGTGCCTTACGAAGCGGAACATGTTGGCGGTGGTGGCGTGGTTTGTTTGCAGTGAACGGAGAGCTGATGCGGGCGTGCAGCGTGATGCGATGAAGTCGACGGTGGAGCTCGGGGAGCTTCAGGGATTTACGTCATCCTAGCCGGGCCGCTCAGCTCCAGGCGCCAATGTCGAATTGGCGCAGGGGTGAGGGGCTGGTCGCTGGACCCCTGGCGGACCTGGGCCTGCACGGTAGCTGTCTGGGGTACGAATACCATCATCGGTACTTCGAACCTACCACAGGGCTACTTAACCTCAGATAGGTACTTAACCTTTGGATGGACCTCTCAACCTCTAAGTGGGTATGTCCAGCTTCATACCTCGGTAGCCTAGGTCTGCATTTTGGTTCCTCAAGGTAAAAATTACCTAGGTTCCTACCCAGGAGCCCACATACCTGGGTACCAACATAGGTGCAAAGGCAAGAAAATAGGTGCCGCTATCTAGCTCCCGCAAAGTGAAGCTCGGGGGTTCCCTTCCTTGCCCCTCCATCGCCTACCTAGCTTGATGGATTGTTCCCGCGCCGTCTGCGACAGGAGGTTGGTGGTTCCTGATATCAATGCAGTGATGGGTCAGAGCTTCGAGCAGATGCTTTCTGGTGCTGCAAGGACTCACGCGCCTAATTACACTACGTATTCGTGCGCGAGAGCCACAGGGGACCGGCATTAGGTCTTTGGGTGCCAGGTGACAGGCCTGGGGCCTGAACCAGCCTCAACTCGCGAAAAGCCATGGCTATGAGCCGCAAGTTCAAGCTTTGTGACCGCCTCCTCCCATTCGTCGCAACAGTACAAGGATGCTAGCACGCGCGGCACGCGAGAACACGCCTGCTCTCCCAAAAGGTGCACCGCACCGTGCCTAGGTAATGTAGGGCTGAAGAACGACAATTCAGGGCTTTCAACTTCCCAACTAAACATCTCGCCGCCCTAGCGCATCGTCGATTTTAGCACTCTAATCATGCAGGTACCTACTGCGAGTAGGTAGTTAGGGCAGTCTTGGGTATCTGTCAAGGCTTTTTGCGGAGAATATGACAACTGTATGACGTCGGCGGGAGCTTTGCTCCTGTCCGAGGTGTGAATCGGCGCTGGAGACGTCATGACGTACCTACCTAGGTAGAATGCAGTGAAGTAATCGGCGGGGGCTACTGCGCAGGAATGCGCCAGTGCGACTGGTACCTACCTCATATATAGAAAGAGCGATCTGCTCCTGGGTTTCGTTCGGTCCTTCGAATCTACCTAATCAGAACAACCTACTGCATCTTTCTCTTCGTCTTCATCCAAGAAACTCCTCGCGAGACCATATCCCACCCACCGTATCCAAACTCTCACTAAAACAACCCGACAAAATGGCCGGAGACTCCAAGGTCGGTACCAGCGGCGTCTACGAGGCTGGTGACCAGAGGAACGCCAAGAACGAGGAGCTCCAGGAGCACGACCGCTTCCACGAGGGCCAGGACAACTCCCACCAGGCCACTGACTCCAGTACGTTCAGCCTCTTGCTCGGTCGCGGCCACTCACTTGCAGAATCTAACCTTCTCGCAGAGGATCAGAGATCCATTGCCAACAGGCTCGCGGCTGAAGAGAAGAGGAACAAGGAGGAGCACGACAACAACGCCAAGATCGACCCCACGCTGCCTGTATGTTTATCCGTTCTGCCCCAAGTCTGAACAGTACTGACGTTGAGCAGGCCAAGATGCACGGCAACGAACCTTCGTCAGGCGCCAAGATCGATGCTGAGTTGCAAGCAGAGGACGAGCAGCGTCTGAAGGAGAAGGCCGGAAAATAAGTTTTAGACGGGATATTAATGATTGGCGTTAGTCAGGCAGCATGAGCATAGATGACTTAGTAGCCACAATCAATGCTTTGGTGGTTTTTCAACATCACAACTTGCAAGTTGAACAGAGTGACAACACATGCATCGGGTAGGTGCACACAAGCAAACACATGGGACATGAAACGATTGGGAAAGATGAACTTGATGGTATTGACGCTATCATGCTACAGAACTGTTGAAATACCTGATGCCGAGTTAGCAACGAGTCCCTCATGCATGTCCAGAAAGCAAAGACAGGATTTGGGTTGGAGGTCAGAATATGTAAGAAATGAATATCATGTATTCAAACGATATAGCCGCTCCGGCGAAAGAGGGCCACCGAGAGAAATCAATCGCAAATTGTTCTCATCATTCCAAAGGAGAAGGTTGTCGGGGAAAGAGAGGAAGCTAAAACATACCTTTTGTGATGCGGTTGCATCGCATGGAGCTTGATTACTTTGCAGCTTGAAGCTGGTGGCAGAGATTGAAGAGAAGACAGAGCCGTCTCGCGCTTTTATGGTGAGGAAAAAATGTTTGTCTCCGGTGGAGCCCAGGCAGAGAGCCACAGCTCGGTTGGCTACGGCGCTAGTACTTTTTGGGCTCGGTGAGCGAGGGGTCGGCAAAACTCAGATCCGCTCCGCGCGGCGCCTTCCAATCGCTCTGAATTGGACCCAGCCCTAACATTTTCGTCAATCAAAAAAAAAGTGTGAAGTGCGTCTCGGCAACCCTCACAACGACTCCATCACTAACCACAGCAGCACATCTTCGACGTCTGGTAAGTTGACGCGCCTGCCCCCTCCCCCCCAGAGTCAACAAATACCATTCGCATATTCGCGTACCATCTCGATCGCATCCGGCCGTTTTTCTGACATCGACCCCCGAACTTCTAGACCGACCAGCAAAATGGGTGACGCTACCATCGAGGGTTCTAAGTGGCGACTGGTCGAGGTCGGCCGTGTTGTCCTGATCCAGGGCAACGGCCCCTACGCCGGCCGCCTGGCGACTATCGTCGAGATCATCGACCACAAGCGCGTACGTTCAGACCCTTCCCCGCGAGAAAGGAACACATTCGACTGGTTCCCCGAAATTCGAGATTTGGAGGACGCAGATACGCCCTTGGAAATGTGCAAAGCGCAGGCAGGACAGAACAGAATATTGACTTTCGGATGATACAGGCTCTGGTCGACGGTCCCTCCGCAGACCCCAAGCTCGCCGTTCCCCGCCAACCCATCTCCCTCTCCAACACCCTCCTCTCCTCTCTCGTCGTTGAGAACCTTCCCCGCGGTGCCCGCACTGGCACCGTCAAGAAGTTCTGGGAGAAGTCCGAGATCGACAAGAAGTGGAAGGAGACCAACTGGTTCAAGCGCAGCACCCAGATCGAGCGGAGAAAGAACCTGACCGACTTCGACCGCTTCAAGGTCCTCCGCCTCAAGAAGCAGCGTCGCTTCGAGCAGCACAAGGCCCTGGCCAAGGTCAAGGCCAGCGCGTAAATGGGGAACGACTCGGAAGAATTCACACCTTTGCGGCGAACGACGATTTGGGGACATCATTCGGTCGGACATTGGAAGGGTTGACTTTGAAGATTACGGGGCTGGTTCAGAGCGTGACAGCATGGGAAATCCGGTTTGGACCGCATCTCCACCACGCAGCATTGGGTTGCTGCACTTCTCTATTGCTCCGTAACTGGAAGGGCTGTATGTCACATTCATCATCAACCACATGATGACCGGCGTCAAACACGGAAATTCAGAGACAACAAAAAATGAATTCATGGCACAATCAAGACAATACCAAAATAGACTGGTTGGCCTGTGATGGGGACACGGAGTAAAAAGTTGCTTTTCGGGGGTTTACTGCGAGCTGTGTAAATCATCACCACCACATGAACATTTCTGAGCCCACCCGTCCGCCTCGCCGTGCCTCCAGTGTCCCTCTGGCGATGTGACACCCGTGATGTGATGCTCCTGGCAGTAGTAAACAAACAAACAAGCCATGCGTCGTTATCTCCGATATGTCAGCCTTGCGCAATCGACCGACGACAACCAGCCGGCCGGCATGAATGTCATCCTTCCCGTATCCGTATGCGTAATAGGTAACATAGGCACCTCTTTTGCCCGGGCCTGCCTGATGAGTGGGCATCTGGGGACGCTGTCTGGACGGGGGCATGCTTACATAATCCACTTTGGTGGCCCGGCGGTGCAGGTGCTCGGCTAACCCTAGAATTTCACTACGATCTTCCTGCAAACCACAACGACACCGTCGAAATTCCCCCACGTTGCGCTGAGGATCCCTCGTTCTGAACTTTGGTGAGTGCTGTCGTCCCCCTGCCGAATTTTCCCAGACAGAATCCCGTCCCGGACGAGCCGCGGCAGTCATGCGCACAAATTTTGTGCGGGAGGCGCAATTTCTCCCACAAGAAGGCGCTCGAGCTCGCCAAACAGAAGAAGCTCCTGGTTCCGCGCGATCCTAGCTCCCACCACCACCACCGCCCGCCGCGACCAAAAACAGAACCCCGCAGCTAACAATTTTTCTCTGCCCCCCCGCGAATAGTCGACAAAATGGCCAACCCCCGCGTTGAAGAGCTTCCTGATGACGAGACCAAGAAGGTCTCCGTCGAGGAGCACGAGGACGAGAGCTCCGACTCCGAGGTTGAGGACGCCGAGGGCCTTCCCTCCGGCTCCACCGCCGTCATCCACTCCCGCAACGAGAAGAAGGCCCGCAAGGCCCTCGAGAAGCTGCACCTGACGAGAGTGCAGGGCATCACCCGCGTTACCCTGCGCCGCCCTAAGAACGTGAGTCGAGGCTGAGAGGAGGGGAGAGAGGTGGTGCGAGATGGAGGGGTAGCAAGGCTGACCCACGTCCAGATCCTCTTCGTCATCAACAGCCCTGAGGTTTACAAGTCCCCCAACAGCAACACCTACATGTAAGCCGCGCAACGTCCCTACACCCGGATTCGAACAGGATAGCTAACCAACGCGACTGCAGTGTCTTCGGTGAGGCTAAGATCGAGGACCTCAACGCCTCCGCCCAGCAGGCCGCTGCCCAGCAGCTCGCCGCTGCCGGTGGTGAGCACGACCACGCCGGCCACAGCCACGCTGAGCCCAGCAAGGCCGCCGACGCCGAGGCCAAGAAGGAGGAGGAGGAGGAGGACACCGAGGAGGTTGACGCCGAGGGCATCGAGGACAAGGACATCGAGCTTGTCATGACCCAGGCCAACGTCAGCCGGAACAAGGCCATCAAGGCTCTCAAGGAGAACGACAACGATATCGTCAACTCGATTATGGCATTGAGTATCTAGCGACCGGATCCTAGCGGGTTCACATCTTGTCTTTCGCAAAAATAACTAAAAACGAATCGCATTCTCGACGCGGCAACACGCTCAATCAAAAAAGGACAAATACTGGACGGATTGGCATGTATAATTCGCTGGGGGGGTTCGACACCGAACAGGTAGTCTCGTGCGCAGCAATGAGAGGTCATGACAATTGACGATGCCCCACGCAATTTTGTTCCCTGTGATATTGTCTGTGTTTGCATCCAGCGCAGTCAATTGGCCTGTATTTTGGGCATCGTGATACCCGTAAAATGTTTCGTCGTTGGTTATTAAGTAATCCAACCTCCCTTTGGGCAACTCTACTACCCCTCGGTGATCCTACGCCGGTTTTCATGGCTCAGACCGAGTTCGCAGAAGCTCTGCCCCACCACCACCCGTTCGATTCCGCCCAACCAACTGCGTCAGCCGTGCGCTTCGTCACGTGACTAAGCGTGTGACCCAGTTCATCCCGGCTCTTTCTCTGCTCTTGTTCGGCAAAGTCAATCAACATCCTCACGTCGACGCAACTCCCTCTCCACTCCCCCGAACCCTCAGCACATCCTCCAAAATGGCCGCAGTACGTATTCCCTGTCGAAACCGATACTCTCCTCGATGGCCGATTGATGCATTGCCCCGCGATGGCGCCAATTGACCCGCGCACACCCGCCTCCGGGCTCCCTTGGAGCTCGTACAAGTTCTTGAGCTAATTTCTCCTCTTTTCCCCCAACCGCAGCGAAGCGCAGCTCTCAAGCTCGACTGGGCCAAGGTCACCACCTCGCTCGGCCTGCGCGGCCAGACGGTCGCCTCCCTCCAGGCCTTCAAGCAGCGCAACGAGAACGCCCGCCGCAAGGTCCAGACCCTCTCGGAGCTCCCCACCGACGTCGACTTCGCCCACTACCGCTCCATCCTCAAGAACCAGGCCGTCGTCAACGAGATCGAGAAGCGCTTCTCCGCCTTCAAGCCCACCACCTACGACGTCACCCGCCAGATCAAGGCCATCGAGGCCTTCGAGGTCGAGGCCGTCAAGAACGCCGAGGCTACCAAGGACAAGGTCGACCTCGAGCTCAAGGACCTCGAGAAGACCCTGACCAACATCGAGACCGCCCGCCCCTTCGAGGACCTCACCGTCGTACGTGCCGGCCGCCGTGGTGGTGTGTGGAAGAGAGAGTGGGACGCTGATGACCGCAGGACGAAGTTTCCGCCGCCGAGCCCTCCATCGACGAGAAGACCTCCCAGCTCGTCTCCAAGGGCCGCTGGTCCGTTCCCGGATACAAGGTACGATCACCCAGGGCGCTCTGGGATTGCTGCAGCGCTAACCCCCTCCGCAGGAGAAGTTCGGCGACCTCTCGGTGCTATAGACGCGTTCGCCCCTCGATTCCCTTTGTGTACTCTAGCATTGTAGATAGGCGATCGGTCCCGGGGGATGGAATCAACCTGGGGGACACTAATATCGACCTTCTGTACCAAGTCGCATCCTGCGTCGCCCGGCGGCACCTGTGTCGTGTTGGCGTGTTTTTCCAGTGCATGGCTGGTTTGCGGCTAAATTTTTCCGTTCGGAGTTTGCAGAGCCGCTCGGCGGTAAGACCAACCACCGGCTGGCCGAGTGGATTGCAGCCGTTGCTGTGTTCTTGAGCTCTTGAACACCTCGGAAACTTCGTTTGATGAGATTTAGCGACATGCTGACTGCCTTTCAACTGGCTTCATGATGCACCGCCCCGAGGCTGGAAACGTCCGTCCGAACCTGGCATCCCGGCACGCCGGATAAACGGGATCTCGCCGCGACATCAACAGCCCGGAATCACCGACCGTCTCCACCCGCGACGACCGTCGTCAATTCATAAGATGCCGCATCGCCGTCGAATCGCAAGTGCCAAGCCCTCTTTCTTTGCGTATCATTCACTCCCTTGTTCACTTGCGCCTTGTTCTCGCTCAACCTGAATCATGGGCTCTTTACCCCACCTCATCCTCTCCCGCCCGCCCCCTCTAGACCCCGCGTGGCTCCAGCACGAAGACGAAGCGAACCTCAAAGCGCCCAAGAAGACGTACGCCTCCCCGCTCGACCGCCAGCCCGTCTACGCCGAGGAGTGCAGGCGCCGGAACGCGGCCATGCTGGCCCCCGAAGGGCCGTACCACCGCCTCTCCGCCGTCTCGGCGCAGGAGCTCGCCGCCGCGTCCAAGCTGGACGGCTTTCCCATCCCTGTCCTCCGCTTCTTCGACCCGAGACAGGAGGAGAAAGTTGCGGTTGTGTATTTCCACGGCGGGGGCTTGTACGTCGGCGAGGCGGATAGCGAGGAGCTGTGCTGCCGGCGGATCGTCGCGGATGTGCCTGGGGCGGTGGTGTATTCGGTCGGGTACAGGCTTATGCCTGCCTGGCCGGCGTCGACGTGTCTCGCGGACGCGATGGATGCGTTTGAGTTTGTTCGTGAACGGTGTGAGGGGAAGAAGGTGGTTATCGTGGGCTCTTCGAGCGGGGGGCAGCTTGCTGCTGCAGTGTCGCTGGCCGTTGCGGCTGACGGCGTCGTCCTGCGGTGCCCCGTCACCAGCGACGGCGGGAGTTCGTTGGACTTCGTGCCGGAACGCTTGCGCGGGGCGTATACCTCCGCGACGGAGGCGTTCGAGACGAGTCTGCTGGGCGTGTTCCGCCGGGCGGTCCCGCGGGACGGTCTGGAGAAGATGCCGCTGGAGGCAACTACCCAGGAGATGGCGGGGCTGCCGCGGACGTGGGTGCAGGTTTGCACGAACGACACGCTGTACTCGGACGGGGTCTGCTACGCGATGGCGCTGAGAGAGGCGGGGGTCGAGGTCGAGGTCGAGGTGTTGGAGGGATGGCCGCATACGTTCTGGTTGAAGGCCCCCGGGCTGGAGATGGCGGAGGAGGCGGAGAGGGGGTTCGTGAGGGGGGTGAAGTGGGTTTTGGGTGTGAGCTGATGGGTTTGTCGGTTGGTTCTTTTGGTTTGAGGGTGTCGTTGGGATGGAGTGCTGCGGTGGAGGTTAGATGAATCTGAAAGTCCGGGTGAGAAGATCGGGAGGTACTGTCCAGCATTAAGTTAGATCCTTGCCTTGAAGAACAGCGACTTCGCCAACTGGATTTCCTTGCCGTCGAATACGGAGTCTTTCATCTATTGGTGCCCCGAACTGGTATCGTCCCGTGTTGCCTCACGTTTCAACTCGATTCTGCGAGGACTTGCTGAGCGGCATTCGGGCCTTGATGGAAGACTTGGCAGTTGGAGCCGAGGCCCAGCCTGTTGCTGCCGCGGCCGGCGGGCAAGCAAGAAGTTTCGCAACACGAACTCAGCGTCCCCGGGTATCTTCAGTGTTAATTCTCCTTGCTTCTTCTTGGGTCGTGTAGCGCAGCCGGCCTGGTTGAATTCGCGATGATTTTCGTGGGCGTATCGTCCGCCCTTCGTCTTGGATCCGTTCGGCATCGAGCTGCTCGTAACTTTCACCTGTGATCTTTGACAACTGTTTCCGATTTTCCTTTTTTCCCGGATTCCCTTCTCAATTCCCACGGTACTTGCTGTTTTGGACGAGAGAAAGCCAGCGCACGGCTTTAAGAGATGTGGCCAAAAGATGGCCAAAAGAAGACCAGCAGCCTCAGCCCATCCGCACCGCATGGATTCAAGTCAACCCGCCATTCGCGTATGTGCTGGCTTACTTTACCAAGCAGCGTCACTGGCTGCTGGCTGCCTTTTGAGCGCAGACAGTTGTGTAACTGGGGGGATTGGGTCCGTTGTTGAGTGATGTCATTGCTGTGTTCGAGCAACTAACGAAGAGGAGTTCCGAACTGGCCATACAACGAGCATGGATTGTGTATGAGAGCTAGGAAAGTATTTGGGAAGACATCGTGTGTTCTTTTCCGGGTATACTGTGAATTCTCTGACGTAGCAGTCCAGGGTTAAATCTTCAAGTTGGGAACAAAGCCATTGTGTATCCCCACACGAATGCCAGATATTAATACCGCAGATTATTTTCCATCTTATCAGGGTATTCCCATCTGGACAATATTCCCAGACTCAATCTATGACTACCTACCCCAAAGCTTCGCGTGGATCTGAGCATAACAAGCTCAGAACAGGCATTCAAAGTTGAATGCGTCTGCATGGATGAGCAAATCATCTCCCAAACGATATTGGTATTGCTTGCTGCCTTGTGCTGAAAGAATATTACTGTGATTCAACTACTCTATCACCAAGGGAGTGAGGAACAAGATTGATGTATTCCCAGCAAGTATCATAGAATAGATAAACTCAGAAAGAGCCGGGTCAAGGCCAGTGAAGGACCCCAGTGAGCCAGAACAATAACTCATTACCTAAATCATAAATGCCCAAGTTCTAGGTCATCAGGCCAGTTGCTCCTTCCTTCCCTGATTGACAACTGAACATAGACACTTAGAGGTATGCCCCCACCCACATCACCTTGTTTATTTTGCTCCTTCCCTAACTGGTTTCTATCAACTGGCCACTCCTTCCTGGTTGTATTCAAAAGAACAACCCAGCTGCTCCTTCCTCAATATGTTCAGCAAAGTAAACCAGCCCTGCTGCTGTTGTCCGTTACTGATTGTGAGCCCACAACCAAAGGTATAAAAGGATTTATTCTACTGCAGTCAACGAATACTCTCTCACAACAACCACACAACCTACCAACCCTTTCTTCCTCAACCCACATTCCAAAACAGACAAACCAACAACACCACCCGACTCTCACCTCACACAATCCCATTCACATCATGTCTTCGTTTGGATATCACGGTGACGCGCGCATGAAGGGTGGTTCGTACTCTACCAACCCCAACACCATGCGTACTCGAGCCTATAACGCATCGCTTTCTCCCGAGCGATCCGCCCAGCGTAAGGCTCGATTCTCCCAGTACCGCGCCCTCCGCGCCGTCTGTATCCGCGTCGCCAACACGGATGAGTACAAGAAGGAGCATAACCGCGACGCCAAGATTGCGATTCTTCGCATTGCAGTTGACGACATCATCGCTCGCCGGTAAGTCTCACCTTCTCATCTTTCTTGACTTCAATCCCCTCTTCTTTCCTCAAGATGGCTTCATCTCAAAAGTCATCTCATCACTGCCTGTTTCCTGATTAGCTTTTTCTTGTTTCGCCCCGCCTGCGATCCCAAGGCATGAGCTGACTTCTTCATCACCAGTGCCGGCCAAAACAAGCCCGTCATCGACGTCGACTTCGACGACTACGTCCAGCGATTCCACGACAACCAGTGGGCCAAGCGCCAGCGAGCCGCCGCCAAGGCCGGTGCCACCCGCCTCAACAGCAAGGCGGCCGAGGCCCTCCTCGATGACTCCAAGACCGTCACTGCCGAAATCTACAAGATCCAGGCGACTCTCAGCCAGCAAGGTCTCAACATCGCCCAGGTAGTCCACGAGAACCCTGGCATGATCAAGAAGATCCACCTCCTCACCAACCACGTCCACCAGGTGGCCGGAATCGTCAAGTCGATCTCCGGCGAAATCAACGCCTCCAAGTCCAGCGCTGAGGCCGGAGGTTCCGCCTCCGACATTACTGACGCCCTGAACAACTGCTCTGTCTAAAGGTGTCGAACGAAGGAGGAACATTGGCACTCATGGTCGTGCGACAATCATCTTTGCTTTGTTGGCATTGGTTCTTGATCTTGGCAGCTCGGAAACGGTTTGGGGAAGATACTTGCACAGCGCCAGGTCAGGATAGATGGATTAGATGGCCATAGACTAGAGCCACAAGGAACAAATACACGCTCATCTCACAGAACGAAGTTCCATGGTGATTGGATCATCGCGATGTGTCCGACGGCTCGACCAATACAAGAGCCTGGCCCGTGAGCCGACCTTCGTTAGGTACCTAGCCTTGCGTGCCATGATTTCGAAATGTGCGTTGCTGTTGACGCTGTGAGATGAAGTGCATCATGCGTCGTCACCTGCGCTCATCCCGGACCATGCCGTACTTCAGACTACGCGCCGAGAGGCGATGGAAATGAGACGTGCGAGAAACGAGGTTGAATCTGCGCGCCGGCAGGCCAAGATGAGTGGCAGAGTCAACTCAAGGCCGCGTGTAATCAACCAAACACCCAGCGGACGCAGGAGCCGAACACTTGAAGTCAGATTAAACCTGCGCGACCCGGGCTACGGGGGTCTTAGGCGCCACCCGAGTGGAACATCCATCCACCCACAACGTCGCACAGGCACCTTTGCTTATGTACCCATGTGCCTACACCCCCAGTAGCTGTCAGGGTTCAGGGTGCAAACACAGGCGCCCAGACGCCGCTAATTTTCCCGCCCACCACACACACCCACAAAAACAACAGAAATTCCCTCACATTCACCCTCGTT
Organism: Colletotrichum musae; assembly: GCA_027406025.1. Lineage (NCBI taxonomy): Eukaryota > Fungi > Ascomycota > Sordariomycetes > Glomerellales > Glomerellaceae > Colletotrichum > Colletotrichum musae. The sequence goes on along the minus strand of JANVYC010000002.1, from coordinate 815,577 downwards.
TTCACCCCCTTGCTCAATGCTTCGCAACATATTCCGCTCACCGCCGGCAAGAAGTCAACAATCTCGCTCGAGATCCACCAAGCGCCGATGGTTTAGTGGTAAAATTCTCCGTTGCCATCCAGCAGCGTCGGGGAGCCGGGGGTTCGATTCCCCCTCGGCGCATTCTCTTTTGTCCGTGGTGCTTGCCTGCTGGCAACCGGCTTTTGGGTGTGTTGTGTTTTGCTTTTTTCTCCCTCTTCCCTCAATTGAAAGTATGTCGCCTGTGTTCTTGGACTGGCTGTGCTTTTATCTGTGTCTGGTCCTGCAGGCTGTTCTGTGTTCTTTGATCGGCATCGCTGGCTTGCGCCTCAACTCAAACCCATGCCTGGATGGCCGGCCCCCCTATGATTCTGTCTAGGTACTTGGGACATCTTATTCGTCGTCCCCTCCTCTAGTTTTAAACACCCTTTCCTACAACTATATCAAAGGATCTATATATAGACTTATAGTCATTGTCGTCGTCGTCCTTCGTTGTCATCGCCGTCGTCATCCATTGTTGTCGTCGTCGTTGTCGGTATTGTCATGGGTTGGAGGTCACAGAATGCCAGAGGCCAGGAGGCCATGGGGAAGGACACGAAATGCATCGCTTACTTTTCTCGTTATAGTCTAATCATAATCGCTACGCTGTCTTCATTCATCCACCTGGTTGCTCTCACTTCCCGAGGCCCCCAAAGCAGTCCCCTCGGTGGGATCGTCCAACTCATCGTCGCTGTTAGAGTCCATGCTACCTGGATCGTGGTGTCTGATGGCGGCACCGCGACCGTACATGTAATCGTCATAATCCTCTTCGTCGATGCTTTCTCCGTCAAAGAGCGAGTCAACTATTTCGCACATCGCGTTGAGGCATCGGGGATTCTCCCTGAACTCGTTGAAAAGCCTCGCATCCGCATTCGTCCGGAGCACGAAAACCCACAGCTCGTGCTCCTCCACCACGGGTCCTCCCACTCTTGGATTCGGGAGCACGGCGCGGATGCGGTCCCAAATTGAGCAACGCGAGTTGCGGGCACCTTTTGCCATGTACTTCGGCTGCGACATTTCTCTCTCGATCTTCTCTCTGAGGCCGTCGGGGAAAAGCACATGGCCGTCGGCGCCGTCCATCCCGAAGATCAGATTCATGTAGCCAATGTAGTCCCACTCTTCTTTCATTTCATCTAGCCAAGTAATCGCCTTGCCTCCACCTCCCGGGAGCCCGGGCGTATTCCGGCTGTTTTCGCTGGAAACGACGGCCACTGCTTCCTGAGGCTTGGAGAACACCTTGTCATCGTCATCGCCGTGCTTCCAGTATTCTGAATCTGATTCATTCTGACCATCACTTGTCGACGGCCTAGCGACGGGCCCAGAGACCGCCTCATTCCCGTTCCCGCCGGACATCGTGCGTTGGCTAACCATGCGTTGCTGATGCGCTTCAAACTCATCATCACTCGTCGAGGGTTCAGAGATCGTCTCATCGGTATCCCCGCTGGACATATCGACATCCGCTTCGGCTTGATCGTCGCTGGTCGAGGGCTCGGGGACCACTTCATGATCGTCCTCGTCGGAGGTGCTTGGCTACAGTCCACCAAAGCCGCCAAGGCCGCTTTGCTCAAGCAAATTGGCGAAGAAGTTCTGAACATAATCCATTATTCCGGAGATGAAGAACCGTCCTGGTTGACTCTGGCCATCGTCTGTCGGGGGCTCGGAGGCCGCGTCGCTGCCGTTCCCGCCTGGGGTGTTCGGACGTGGTCCATCAATGCTGTTGGGCACGAGCACACGGTACCAGTCAACTGGATTGGCGCGGTCGAAGGTCCTGTTATCAGACATGTTGCTGGTGGACGGGGAGAGACGAGCGTAAAACGATGAAAGAAACTGTTTGATGGATGTTCTCTGACAATGTTTACCGGGTATCCAGATGCTGGCCTACTTGTGTGGTGTTGTTTTCGGGGAGGCAGAGAGGAAGTACGTCGAGGCGGGAGGTTGACCACGGGGGAGAGCTTCTTGCCTGTCTCAAAGCGAGTAACCAGGTAATACGCCACTGATCTTTCCTTCCGAGCAGCCGCGGCTTGATGCAAAACAGCGGCAGCGGAAAGAGCTTTGGTTCTGAGAAGGAACTATGGTAGAACATGGAGCGACTGCCGCGGCGTGATCAATGGCGAGCACCAAAGTAACTATCGCCAGGTGGTAGGATCTTGACGGCATGGCCTCTCGACCTGGAAAACTACACGAGGTTAGGCAGCTAAGTCGAAGGATTAGCTGAACAACACGGAGTGCGAATGATTGGGATGTAAGCCGGCCCCCACGTCCGGGGTCCCTGTACCTCCCCATAATTCAGGGCGTCCGTCTCTGTTCTTATTGTCGTCGTCCGTCCCTTTTGTTGTCGTTGTCGTCCGTCCCTCTCGTTTTTATCCTTGTCAAGCGTCGAAATTCTTCCGCGCCGCGCCTACGCAGCCATATATCAACAACCCCCGCCCCCTCCCGTGAAATATTTCTATATCTCAGGCTACTAACCTCGTAGCACCATCCTCGCCTTACAACACTATCATTAACAGCCTGCCTCCCGGACCAAAGATGGCATCTCAAGTCTACGAAGCCCTCCCGCCGCCCAAGCCAAACAACCACCCCTTCCGCTTGTTAGACATCCTCCCGGCCACCAGCAAAGACGACCCGGTGAAGGCACGTCTAAGAACCGTCCGCATCGAGGATAACCTCGACTACGAGTGCCTGTCCTACTGCTGGGGCGCCGCGCCCGAAGACTGCGTGATCACGATCCTTCCCCCGGAGGACGACGAAAGCCATGCCGCCAAACAGGAGGATGGAACGCCTTTCAAGCTACGCGAGAGCCTCCACGACGCCCTCATCGCCCTCCGCAACCCCTCGACCCCGCGCACGATCTGGGTCGACGCCGTCTGCATCAACCAATCCGACGACGCCGAGCGCAGCTCCCAGGTCGCCTCCATGGGCTCCATATACTGGAAGGCCGCCGGCGTCGCCATCTGGCTGGGCCGCGACCCAGACGGCCACGCAAGCCCCGCCTTCGCCGCCCTGGCGCCGCTGTCCCGCGACTTCTGGGCCGGGAAGTTCAAGCTGACCCGCGCGGACGTCGACGCCCTCGACCCGGCGCCCTGGCGCGGCGTCGCCGCGCTGTACGCGAACCCCTGGTTCCGCCGCGCCTGGGTGCAGCAGGAGCTCGGCCTCGCGAGGAGCGCGTCCTTCTACTGGGGCGAGGCGGGGCCGTTCGGCGTGCACGACCTGTTCGGCTTCGACATCGGGACGGACTTCCACGACGGCGGCGACCGCGTGAAAGAGCTATACATCGAGGACGCGACCGCCGTCAAGGTCACGCGGAGCCTGTGGCTGCACTACGGCCAGGCGACGCGGCCCGCATGGATGAGCGGGGACAAGTTCCACGCCTTCATCCGCGACACGCCGCTGCTCGTGCTGTTCTCCTCCGCCATGCCGTGCGTCGCGACGGACCCCCGGGACCACGTGTACGCCTTCCTAGGCCACCCGAGCGCCCGGAAGAAAGAGGCGTACGGCACCGTCGAGAGCGAGGACTACATGACCACGTGCGGCGACGCCGCGGCCAACCCGCCGCTGGTCGCGCCGGACTACACCAGGAGCGTTGATGATGTGTTCCACGAGACGGCGCGGGCCCTGCTGCTCCAGCACGCGGACCTGAGGCCGCTGGGCGCCGTGTGCCACACCGCGGAGTCCCTCGAGTCGGCGGCCATGCCGAGCTGGGTCCCGCGGTGGGGGAACGCGAGCCCGCACTTCCGCCCGATCGGGACCTGGACGAGCCAGTGGAAGGACAAGGCCAAGGCAAAGACCGCGGGGCTCGGTCCCATGAGGGTCGGGTGGCAGGAGCTGCTGGTCGATGGGCTCGTCGTGGGGACGGTGGCCGAGTGCCTCGACTGGACGCCGCAGCTCGTGCGCCGGACCGCGAGGGACTTCAAGGCCAGAGGCGGATGGTGCAAGGAGGAGAACCGCGCGCAGCGGATCGTGTGCGCCACAGAGTGCGGGATGGAGTGTCTTGTTCCGGACGTCACGCTGCCGGGGGACCTGGTGGCCATTCTGATCGGTGGCTTCTCGCCGTTCGTGCTGCGCCGGGCAGCTGAAGGTTTAGCGTTCCGGCTCGTCGGGGCGTGTATCGTGCGTGGCTGGGTGGACGAAACGCCCTCTAGCGTAGCGGAGAAGCGTCGTGGTGAGATAACGCAGATGATCTTGGTGTAGACGGGCAACCATGGACAGCCGGCTGAATGACAGAAGACTTCATAATGCCTAATCTATTGACTGACAAGAGGATCTTATAAGGTCTATTCGTAACAAGTGTATATCCAAAAGATTTCTCTCCCCACTCCTTCACGACCTCTCCTTGTGCTCTCCAAACGCCATCTCCTCGTCCGACCCGCCCTTGGCAAGCTTCTCCCGTGCGCCGCGGCGGCGGAGCATATCTTCGGTGTCGTGGCCGCCGTCCCTCTCCGCAACCAGCATCTCCTCGCGGGCGACGTACTTTGCAGGACGCGTCGAGGCCGTGGCGTCCGGGTCGCGGAAGACGAACACATCGCCGTTGTCGGCGAAGAAGCGGTCGACGTCCTCGAGAGTGCGGCCGGCGGTCTCTGGGTAGAACAGGTACACGATGGGGACGAAGGAGAGGTTGAAGACCGTCCAGATGACGTAGAAGCGCCAGCCGAGCGAGGCGATGCCGGGAGGGGTGATCTCGACGACGGCGAAGTTGACGATCCAGTTTGTGGCTGTGCCGAGGGCGGCGCCCTGTGTACGCATCGACAGACTGTTGATTTCGGTGGGATAGAGCCATGGGACACCTGGGGTGGTTGTCAGTATGGTGCTCTGATATGAGGGGAAGAGGGGGCTTACCCTGCCAGCCGATACCGAAGAAGACATAGTACAGGAAGAAGAAGGCGATGGAGGCCTTGGCCCACTGTGACTGCGTCTCAGAGGACAGGCCGGGGTACTCGGTGTAGCGGATGCAGATGGTGATGACAGCGTAGCAAACGAACTGGCCAAATGCAGCATCTGTGTTTTTCTTGTTAGCTTCTAGCTCAGAGCGTCCGTCATGGGAGACAACAGGACAGAGAACTCACACATCATCATCTTCCTCCGACCCCACTTCTCAACGTTGGGGATGCCGATGAGACTGAACAAGAAGTAGCTGACCGAGTTGCAGGCGGCCAACAGCCTGGCAGTGCGGTTGTCGAGGCCAACGGAGCTGATGAGTACGGTTGGGAGGTAGTACGACGTGACGTTGATACCCGAGAGCTGCTGCATTGCCTGGGTCCCGATTCCGAGAAAGAGGCGGCGCAGGACAGAGGTGCCGGCGGCAACACGGCCTCGGAGGAGGTCGCTCCACGGCACGGCGTTCTCGCGCTCGTGGACGACGGCCCATTGGATGTCTCGGGACTGGGCCTGGACGCGGGGGTCGTCGACGGGGCTGTCCTCGAGGTCGGCGAGGATCTGCTCGGCCTCGGGGATGCGGCCCTTGGCGATGAGCCAGCTGTGAGGGTGGTGTTAGTCATTTGGTGATTGGGAGTGAGGGGGATCGTGGGGTTCATATCACGTACCGAGGAGATTCGGGTAGCCAGGGGACGGTGGCGTAGAGGATGAAGATGAACAAGAACTGGAACCCGAGGGGAAAGCGCCAGGAGACGGATCCGCCGAGGAATGAGAAGCCAAAGGTCACCCAGTTGCCTTTATTATCGTCAGTGTATGTCTCGATAGAGAGAAAGACAAAGGGGACGTACTCAAAGAGAAGCCAAAGATGTTCATAATCATCTCAATGACAATCAGCTTGCCCCTCCAACTCGCCTTGCTCGTCTCGCCCTGCCACACGGGGGCGGTGGACGTGTTGATGCCGTTCCCGATGCCGGCGACGACGCGGCCGACGAACATCTGCGGCAGGCCGAAGGCGGCGGTCTGCAGGAGGGCGCCGATGGACATGATGGTGGTGCCGACGAGGACGGTGTTCCGGCGGCCGAGGCGCTCGCCGATCCAGATGGTGGAGATGGCGCCGAGGAAGCACCCGATGTCGTAGATGGCCGTCACGGTGCCCTGGAGCTTCTCGTCGCCGACGATGCCCATGGTCTGCAGGAAGTCGTCCGTCACGATGACGCCGCCGAAGACGCCTTGGTCGTAGCTGTGGGGAGGGTTTGGTCAGCGAGGAGATAGGATGAGAGGAAGACGTAGGGAAAACATACCCGAAGAGCGTCATGTCTGTCGCGCAGGCGACGGTCACCCAGAAGGTGAGCCATGCGCCCTTGAGGCCAAAGTACCCCATATTGGCAGTTTGTCGTGAAGCGGTGCTGGTGATGGCGTGAGAGAGAGTGTGGGATTAGATTGCGCTTTGGCAGTATGTGATGCCGCAGATCCCAAAGGTGCCGAGATGTCAAAGGCCCTGGCCGAGTACCTCGAGACACCAAGCCCCCGAAAAGGCGGCACACAGATCTATATAGCCAAGAGATGTGCATCGCCCAGCTTGCCGCCCTCGGCGCCATCCTGTAAGCGTGCCGGGCGGACGGTGCCCGGAAGCGCCGCTCAATCTGTCGCGCATTTCTGGACGGTGTGGAGGGTGGGGGTGGTTCAGGCACGGGCGTGGATGACTGACGATGTCATCGCCATGGTGCGGCGGCGTCGATGGGTTCGAGCGTAGATAGTTGGAAGTGCCCCTCGCCGCTGGTATTGGCGCTCTTTAGGACGGGCCGAATGAGACTCCTGGCTCGGATGGGATCTGGGGTGCAGCAGCCGGGGGTGGTGTCGATGGCGAGATGGACAGGGATGGGGGAAGTTGCAAGAAGGTGAGGTTGTAGTGCTGGGTTACCCCCCGCATGATTGATCGCCGTCTTCCCGTCCCAACGTCCTAGAAACTGACGACAGAGTCAGCGACGGTGAAAATGGCAGTGATACTGCATGGAGATAACTCACTTCTGGGTATTTTCTTGAACAATGCCATGGTCGTTTCTTGGACGTTGTTCAGCGGCAGGAGCACCTATTACCAGTGTTCCTGCCTACCTAGGTGGTTTAGTGCATCGAGGGATGACGTCGTCTTGGCCCCGCCGCGGCTCTGAAACGGGCGCCGGGGCCAAGGCCGTAGTCGAAGCTTGTCCTTTTTTCATTGTACCTAGTGTGGCGAACACCTACAGTGTTCCTGCTTGTCTTAGTCAGTGCCCTTCTTGGTCTTTTCCTCCTAGCAAAGATCTCGCATTGTTCTTGTGGGGGAAGGAGGTCATTTTCGGTGGGTTCCGGGGGGCAGGAGAGAAAGGAAGCAGTCCACCACGCTGATGCAGCGACAGGTCGGTCCGAATAGGAGAGAAAAGGAATGATGCCATGCGGGGACTCCACGTTTCTGCCATCAGTATGATGCACTTCAGACAATCTGGTCATGGAACGGTGTCGTCTTTTCCTGGCGTGCGGCTCTGCGGTGTAGGGAACATGGCTGTCGCCTCGGCGGTTGGCTCGGGGCGTCTCCGGGGCCTCGGACTGTTGGGAGTCGGCGTGCTTGGGGTCTTTGAACACTCGACTTGCTGCAGCTCATCAATTCGATGCCGGATGTGATGCCGGAGAATGCACGCAAAGACAGACCCGGCGGCTATAGGAAGAATTTGTTTCATTGCAACGCAAGTGTTACACAAAGTCTAGAACCATAAGAGAAGAGACTGTACCCGCCAAAAACTCCATGCGCTCGCTATAATCCTCACAATCAATCAACAGAAATCGGCCTCAGGTAGAAAGAAACTCCTCCACAGACTCCGCGGGCCCGATGAAGCCCACGTACCTGTCCGGCCGGACCACCACGAAGCCCGCCCCCTCCTCGAACCCGTACCTCTTGTGAAGCAAGCCGTCCTTGTCCTTGAAGCCTCCCGAGATCGCAGTCGCCTGCGCGCCGTAGACCTTGATGATCTCACGCTCCCTGTACCGCTTGTCGGCGCGAAGCTTCTCCTCCGCGTCCTTGACCTCCTCCTCTCCGTCGCCGTTCAGCCCGGAGAAGAGCACGAACGTGTGCTCCTTGTTGCTGGCGAGCCCGAGCAGCCACTTGCCCTTCTCGCCCCGCTCGTCCGCGACCTCGCCGTCGGGCGCCCTCCACCCGCCCCTGACCGGCCCGTCGAACCCGGCCGCCGTGCCGACGAGGGGGCTGCGGCGGTACTTGATGCCCATCTGCGAGATGAAGTTGAACAGCGACCGCCGGCGGGGCTGGTTCGTCCAGACCCACGGGACCACCCACGGCATCAGCGTGTTGCGCACGAACTGCACGATGAAGTTCTGCGACGACACCATGTTGAATATGCGGTCCGTCCCGCGGAGCAGGTGCTCGCCGACCGGGTGCCGCTCCGCCTGGTACGAGTCGAGGAGCTCGTCGCCCGAGTCCCCGCGCAGCACCGCCGCGAGCTTCCAGCCGAGGTTGATGGCGTCCTGGATGCCCGTGTTCATGCCCTGGCCGCCGGCGGGCGAGTGGATGTGCGCCGCGTCGCCGGCGACGAAGAGCCGCCCGTCGCGGTACGAGTTGACGCCGCGGCAGTTCCACCGGAAGCTGGTCAGCCAGATCGGGTCCGACACCTCCCACGACCCACCCGCGTTCTCCTCCAAGAACTCCTTGATCTCCTGCGCGTCCGGGTCGCCCGTGTTCTTGCTCCGTGCCGACCGCTCGCCGACGACGCGGAGCACGCCGTCCTTGAGCGGGAAGAGGACCATGACGCGGCTGGCGTAGTAGAGCGACACGCGCTCCCTGTCGTAGGGCCCCTTGACCTTGGCGTCGCAGAGGATGAACTGCTGCGGGTACTGCGCGCCGTCGAAGGTGAGGTTCGCGGCCTTGCGGACGACGCTGTGCGCGCCGTCGCAGCCGACGATGTACTTGGCCCGGATCGTCTCCTTCTCCCCGCCGTCCCTGACGAGCGTCGCGCTCGCCGAGTCGGCTTCTTGCGTAATGTCCTCGGCTGCGATGCCGCGTTCGATGACGCCGCCGTAGGCCTCGAGCTGCGCCGTCATGGCCGCCTCGGTGTCGGCCTGGGAGCACCACAGCGGCAGCGGGAAGCGGGTGTCGTCGAAGCCGAGGTCGTCAAAGGTGCCCGTGACGAGGTGGCGCTGGTTGCAGAAGATGTTGACGCCGGGCCCTTGGACGCCGTTGGAGAGCATGCTCTCTGCGACGTTGGGGTGGCGGCTGAGGAGTTCCTGAGTACGGCACTGCACCGCGAGGGCGCGGGACTTGTCCGACGGCGCGGGTAGCTTGTCGATGATGCGGAAGGGGACCTTCTGGACCGAAAGCTCGAGGGCGAGGGTCAGACCCGTTGGGCCTGCGCCGACGATGAGGACGTCTGTTGTTGACGTTGTCATTTTTTGGTTGTGATGTGACTAATGTTTGTCTGCGAATGGTGTTCGTCCTGTCAGTTGACTGATGGATTGATGCTGAGCTCCTCCCATCTCGAGAAACGAGGCGAGGGACCAGGAGCCTAAATACCATCTCCCACAGCTTCCCCTCGTTGTCGGGCGAAGGACCCGATATGCTTCAGAGTTTCCATGCTCAACATCAGCTGGATGAGCTGGTCGGGGCCTCGCCTTCACAAGCTCCGAGCTTCCCACGCGTGCAGGATGGCAGGCGTGCGTCATACATCCTTGGGGCGGCGGCAATCGGAGGATGTTCCCGCGGATGGTGGTGGTGGTGGTATGTAGGAAACGGGCGTGGCCGGGACAGGGGTGGCTGGGCGACCGGCGACGTAGCGAGGTTGACGGACAGCGCAGAGTTCGTGGGGCTGCCACGCGAGCACCTCCACGCCCTTAGCTTGGCAGCTACTGGAGTGCCATTGGGCATTTGACGGCCTCGGCCGGTCTAGAGCCCTGTGGCTGAGTTGACGAAATCATGCTTGAGGGCATTCTCGAAGCTTGGCCCTCGCCCGGCGTGGGTGGAGGAGGATCTGGAGGATCTGGGGGACGGATGGGCGGGCCCGGGCAATTCGCTCAAGGTCACGTGGCCGCCGGTGGTCGGCCCAGTGTCTTCGGTGGTCGGTGACTCTGCGCTCCGACCTCCGACTTTGCCCCTCCATGCATGCCCGCCCAGCACGTAAGACACTGTCCAATTCTCCCCGACAACGTCACCTGGACTAACTTGACGAATTATACTCGGGAGAGTTTGTGTCATTCATGCTACCTGGCGAGGATTTGAGTAAAATACCAGGATATGATTTTAATGGAACGAGAAACGTTTGCTGGTGATGTTTCATCGTGCATTTATCATGCATAGCAGCATAGGCCATAGGTGATAACGGCGTTAGGCGAATGCATCTGATATTCTCGAGTCTCAGTTAGAGTGCTTGTGTTTCTTCAGCGGCAAAACTCCGCACGGAATTCCCCGCAATTCATCGGATCCGACTTGCTTATGCTCCCAGATCGTTTGATGACTAAGTTGCATGCATGCATTGGATCGCCAGTGCCATTGGCTTCCACCCCACAGTCCCGTCTCTCAACGTCGATCGGACGTATGCAGGTCCGCTGCCCGTCAAAGCAGTCATCTCGACCTCTACCGCATGTGATTGGCAGACCCCGTTTTGCGTAACATCGCCTGTCGTGTAACCGCCAAGTCGAAGGCAATGTCTCGACTTGTCTCTCATACGGCCTTGAATGCTTCTTTCAGGAACGCACTTATCAGGTCCGAGCTCTTGGCGTCGTTTGGAGGCATGATGGCGCTGGCGTATAACCCGCCAACACCCCTCTCACGATTGACAAACCAGACCAAGTTCGGAATTCCAGTCATGACCAGTGTACCCCCGGGCAGGACCCGTGTGTCCTTCTTAACGTAGTATGCCCCAGGAACCTGCCCGACCTTCTCAGCGTCGTACGGTCCCCCGTCAGACGGCCGTACATGATCTTGACCAAACCTCATTAGCTTCGTCAAAGACAAGACCTGGAGAAGTGAAACCTACCGCTCCGTAGGCAAGCATCTCTGCCGATGGAGTGCCGGGTGCAAACTGAGGCGTGAACAGCTCATCCACCGACTCGGGCTTCAGAACTTTGGTCGTGGGTTGCAAAAGATCGGTCGTGACCTTGTCGGAGCCTATGCTGCCTGTCCTGCCAAAATACTTCTCAATGAAAGGCTTGCCTTGATAATGGATCGGTCAGTGCAATTCATCGCAGGATGGTAAAGGTAATATCATCGGAAGTCAATAACATTGCGGCACTCACTAGAACGGTCAACTGCTATTGCTGCCAAACCCGTCACCCCATTTGCGTCTGGGTGAGTTTCAGCTGTACAAAGATCTTCAAATGAGCTCGTCATGGTGGACCGTGGGGGAAGTGGCCTCACGGAATGAATATCACGACCAACGAGCGGGATAACTGGCAATACCTATTACTGGCTTCACAGAGGCCCTCTTATGGGCAGCCTACTAGGCGGTGCAGCCCCTCGTCTACGGAGCTTTCGGAATGTGCCTCGTCTACCTGGCCACTCGCTGTCTGACCAAGACATTTTGAACCCCTGTTGACGGGATCAAAGGCTTACCGGCGGTGCGGTCAGTGGCATTTGTGGGTTCCCGTACTGGGGAAAACGCCGGACACCCACCGGAAAGTTTGGTGACAGTTCCGGCCGAAATGCGACAGCCGGCATCCCGCAACAAGGGGTGCTGGACCACACAGCTCACACACAAATCTCCACAATAGAATGACGCGTTTCTCTATTGATGGACTCGGCCAACGCTCTTTCGCAAATCCGACAAGCTTTCCGGCTGGGGAGTAAGGGTGGGTAGGATTGGACACCGGGTCGAACGGGTCACGGACGTACATAGGGAATGATTACCATCATGGGCCGTTTGATACAAGAAGATCAAAAGCGGATATGAGAACCATGTGTTGCTTCAGTCCCAGCTTTTTAGACATACGAAAGTGACACAAATACCGGCCTGGGACAATAGCTTTCGTTCCGATCATCAGTCTCCGCATCGGATGTGGCAACCTCGTGCAGAACTTCACGCTCAACTATTTGCACCATGGAGGCCATCGCCAGCCGCAAACGAATCAACCCGCCAAAAGATGCGACTCCAAACGCCCTGGCCCGTTAAGTGGCCCTCGTGACCGGGTCAACATCCGGCATCGGCGCCGCCATAGCGAGGTAGTTGTCCGCCCGCGGCGCCTCGGTCGTCATCAACTACGGTTGGCCGGAGCTCGAGGAGGCCGCCAACGAGGTCGGCAACAGCCTACCGAGCCCCTGGATCGCCGTCCAGGCCGACATTTCCACCACCGACGGGCCCGCGGCGCTGGTCAAAGCCGCCGTCGAAAGGTTCGGCAAGATCGACATCGTCGTCAATAACGCGGCCAAAGCGACCCTGGCCAAGGTCGAGGAGACCAGCTTCAACCTGTGGGACGCGTCCATGAACACCAACGTCCGCGGCGCGTTCCTCATGTCCCAGGCGGCCCTGCCGCATCTGCCGCCCAAGGCGGAGGGCGGCGGCGGGAGGGTCATAAACATCACCTCGGCCGTCGCGACGGAGACAGAGGTGCTACAGACGGCATACGCGACGAGCAAGGGCGCCATCGCCACCCTCACGCGATGTCTGGCCAAGGAGCTGCCGCCGACGTACGGGTGTACCGTGAACGCCGTGTCTCCTGGGATTGTGAAGACGCCGCAGTTTATCGGCGAGCTTCAGAGAACGGGAGGGGCTTTTCTGACCCAGATTTTCGATGCGCGGACGCCGGTTGACGGATGGATTGGGTTGCCGGAGGACGTCGCTTTTGCGGTCGCGTTCTTGGCGGAGGAGAGGGCGAGCTGGATCAATGGGGCGAGCATCAACGTCTCGGGAGGAATGTTCTTGGACTAATTGGCTTCATCGCCTACGCTGTGTAACAATTCATGCTGATTGGCCTTGAACTATGAGGATGTTCATAAGCGTCCGTGTGTGTAGTGAAGATGTTCGGCATGATGAGTCGTGGTTCGTATCTGTGTTTCTAAATATTTCGGCTGGCAAAAGAGTTTCCTTGCCGAAGTAGTCTCCCGACTGTTCTAGCATAGCTCCGGACATAACTTCATGTAGGCCAGATTCCGTCAATCCACCCAATAGAAGGCAGGTCGAACCCCCCGGGATGAGGTGCGGCCGACGCCGCCAAGGACGTTTTGGAGTACTCTTGGTGGAAGATGCGGGGACCATCAGGGAAACGCTGCGTGGGACTCAGGAAAATCTGGAGACCAACAGGCAGGGAAGGTCGTCAGAGATTGCAGAGGCGCGGAAGGTGATGAGCGAATGGGAATGGGCAATTGCAGTAGAAGTCCTGGGCAGGGACAGATTGGAGCTCGAACCACAGGTCTGTGAAAGCTTTGATGGAGGTTTCTGAGCAAGGCTGATTGATTGGGGACTGTTTGCTACTGCACTTTCGTTCGAGGCATGAACTACCCACGGTCATTCTGGCATTCGGAATTCTTTGTCACGGCTTGATTTCTGTATACCAGAGTCAGACAGATGTTCTTTTACAATGATGACCTCGTTTCTTTTGAATTGTTTCTCCCTTGAAGCTAGGTAGATCCCCCGCAATCGAGCGTTGTACTGTCACAGTGTAGATGTTGGCAACCCCCGTGAAAACAGCTCGCTCTTTCCGGTTTCGACAAGCCAGGAGATCAAGCGACTTGTTCTTTGCTCGAGAACAGCACCTACAGGGCCTGAGACATTGTCGAGAGGGCGAATGAGGAAAGGACCCTCGGCCAATGCCCATTGTCGAGTTCTTTGGCGAAGGCACCGCCGCCAAGGTCTGGATCTCGGGTCCTTGTGCCATACTTGTTGGCTAGGCTCGGCTCAAGGCTGCTGCTCTTCGTCACTTTGGGTGGAAGGAGCTGGAAGATTGGGCTTCTTTCCGCAACATTGTTGTTGAGGAGGTCCCGGGAGAAAACCTTCGTGCGGGAGCCCTCTGTTCAGAAACCAGAAACAACTGTATCTTCACTCGCAGAACAAATGGAAAGAGCACTTGGTCGAGAGGTACCTAGGTATCAAGCTAGAAGCCCAGGTGGATGGCAAGTGCGAGGTTCCCTTGCAGTTGGGTACCTAGGTACCGAGGTAACCTTCTGTGAGGCGAGGCAACAGACCTTGTCTCCCGCTCTTTCCACCCTCGGTGTCTCGTTGTCGGCAACCTCAACGAACGCCAAAGCGGGTCTCCATCGTCATTGATCAGCGGCTCGCGTGACACTGGACGCTTGAATGGGTCGGTGGCTTGCATGAGAAATATGGAGCTCGAAACAGCCTCATTTTTGTGGAGAGAAACTGGAAGGAGACGAGTGGAAAGAGCTCGTTGTACTCATGGAGGCAGGAGTAGAAGTAGCGGGTTCAAGGCCGGCCTGGGCAAGAGCGGTTCTTGTCGACCGAGGCAGGAGATCAAGTGTTGCCGCAGTGCTTGTCAGATGAAGAGATGCAGCAGCAACAGGAGACTTTTTGATGATGGCTTGGATGATTGTTCCTGCCTAAATGCTCTCGTCTGTCTGGAATATGGAGGGGCATTGTGGCACTGTTTTCGCATTTGCCTGCCACCCCGTAGGTAGATCTGCACCCATCAGGACTTACCTCAAGCCATGTCGCGTCATGGCATTGTGAAAGTAGTGGTTTACACGAGACTTTGATTGCTTGCCGTACCACCCTCGCTTGCGAGGGAGGAAACATCTTCTAACATACAGGGGGAGCTTGGGGCGTAGGGCCTTGATGACCACTACGACAATGTCTACAATACTCCCACTCGTTCCAGAATGGTTACCTGCCCGATTTATCCCTTCCAATATTTTGCTACGGGCTGGCCTCGTTAAAAACCCGTGTACTGGAAAAACCCTGTGGGAAAAAATCCAGTACACCGGGAAAAGAGCATCCAGTCACGCACTTGTCAACGCCGCGCGAGCATTGTTTCCGCGTCTTGTCCAGGTGCGTGAAGCCCTCAGCGCGAGGGTCTACCGTCTTCCACGTCTTCCCTTCCTCCAACCTTTTCGAGACTCCTAGCACGTCTTGCCTTCTTGCCTTCTTGCCTTCTTGCCTTCTTGCCTTCTTGCCTTCTTGCCTTCTTGCCTTCTTGCCTTCTTCATGGTCTTGCTCGTCAGGGTACGAACAAGCGATGCGTCCACGCTGGGATCGAACCCGGAGGGACTGCTCCAGATGGTCAGAACGTATGATAACGGAGGGGAAGGAGGCGCTGAGGTTGAGGAGAGAGTCTGAGAGATGGAAGGAGGTACTCTCGCGTGAATGCGCAGACGGCACTCTCAGAGTCCCCTAGAAGCTGAGGGAAGGGCCTGGAAGAACGTACTGGTGAAACTTCTCTTGGGTAAAGACGGCCCAGTTCCTGGAGGGAAGGCCCGCGTTGGCCAGGATTTTCTTCTGTTCTTCGAGCACTTCTTGGTGGCCGGTTCGCCGAGCCTGCGGTGCGCTCCACGGTACTGAAGTTTCTTCTTTTCTTCTGGGGGCGCCTGGTTCGCTGGCCTGGCCTCGCGGTGTCTCTTCTTCGTCTTCTTGGCGTCCTCGCCTGAGTAACCGGCGGCGCGTTCACGCTGTTCAAGATGGCGTGGGGCGATGAACCTGGTGCCAAGAGAATCCAGTCCCCGGTGGGAAGGTCCTCTCCGCGTGCGTTGGCTCCTGTTATCCTAGATTTAGTTCTTCAGTGTTCTCTTCTTGACTTCTTAGTGCCCGGCTCGCCGGTCAGGCAGTGCCTTCCGCGCTGTTCTGCTGTTCGCTTCTTCTGGTTTCTGAGGTCTCGTGAGCGCCTTCCGAACATGAAGAGGGCAAGGGCGATGGGCTCGCGCCGGAAGGAACCACGTCTGTTTTGGGCGGCTCTTCGGCTCTCCTTCCTGCTTTCGCGCCTGCCAACCGGTGAACAGAATTCCACAAGATTCCAAATCGTGCTCTGGACTTTCCCGGGGCTGCATGTACCTCCGTAGAGCTACGTCAGTGTTGCCCTCGTGGCTCCCTCGTCGCGGAAGGATGGTCCTGATGCTCACCTTCCGTGCTGGCCGGTCGTCGCCCTCCGTCCTCCTCCCAGAAGCCTATAAGATCCCCCCCATCTCCCCGTCATCTTGAATTTCTCTTCTTTTCTTCTTCGCGCGTTGCTTGGCCCTCCTTGGACAGCCCCAGTTCAACGAGCCCGCCGTGGGCTGACGCTGTTCACGATAGCGTCAGTTCTCGAACCCGGCAACCCCAGCCCGGTAGGCAAGGTAAGGCGGCACAACTTTTGATTTCTTTTCAGTTCCGCCTGGTATTACACTACCTCCAGGTCGGACGGTCTTCGGACCACCCAACCTTTGGAACCTTTTCAGTTCGGCCTGGTATCACACTACCTCCAGGTCGGACGGTCTTGGAACCACCCTTTTTTTTTCATTGTCTTCACTGGCTTGTCCAGTGGGATGAAGAAGAAAAGTCTTGCGGAGCTGGCGTTGGGAGGGCGGTCTGGAGGTGGATGCCGGTGGTGGGTGAGCTGCGCTGTTGGTTGGAACGTTTGGGGTGTGGTACCGAGCAGACGGGAGATGGGGTGGAGGGGAAAATGGACCACCACGAACCTGTATTCTCAGCTTTGCTCTTTTCCTCTTCGTGACGATGTTTTGGGCGACGGGATTGGGCCTATGTCGAGTGGCTCGGAACGGGCCATAGGGCATAGGAGAATAGAGATGTCTTCTTGGCTTCTTGCATCTGTGTACCCTCAGACTTGACTGGGATTTTGGCTTGATCTTGTGGCGCCTTTCCTGAATTGTCTGCGAACGGCGGGTGAACGGGCTGTTTGCTTCATCTTGTTGCGCCTCCTGGCATCTTGGCATGCCACGAGTAGGCGGTGCGCGCGATTACGCTGTTCAAGAGAGCGTGGGCGTCGAAGGACTGGCCCCCTTGCGGGGGGGGGGGGGTGGGGGGAGGGAGGATTGCCCGTGGGCTCGGTGGTCGGAATGCTTGTGGTGTGAGGGAAAAGAGGATTGATTTGACATCCGGTAGGGGCATGGCGGTCCGGCCTTTTATAATGAGGAAAGATGGAGATGGGATTCCATCAAGGTTGTTTGAAAATTCTTTCGTGGCGCTGGTGATCCTGTGGGCGCGCCTCTCTTCAAAGTTTTCGGTGCTGCCTACTGTCCAGGTTGACGCCTCCAGGCGTTGCGAGGAGCGCGTGGCTGCAGATACCTGACCACGAGGACGGCGAACGAGGGCTGGGACGGCAGGCGATGAGAAATTTGTTTGCGTCTGCGGCCATCACGAATCTCCCCTCTCCACGATCACCATCGCCGCCACCCGAGATCTGCCAGCAAGGACTGCGGATGGCAACCACGACTTCTCTACTGCCTGGCCAGGCATCGATGGCTTCGAAAGTTTTAGCACTGTGCGGCTGGCGGATATCCATCCCTCGCCGCTACTCTCTGCCTGTACTGTGCCACCTACCCAGGTACATCCACCACCTAGGCAGCCGTCATGATGGAACGCAGCCTCACGCCCGTCTCTGGCTACGCCTTCACCCGACAAGCTCTCGCCAGAGACCCCCGCGGCTGACTCGACTTTTCCTACGGACCGAACGGAACGATTTACTACCCTGACGTCGACCTCGAAGGCCCTGAAAAGCACCGAGTTGGTGGCTGAGATTCCAACCGACGTTGGGGAAACCCTGGAAAAACTGCGAGACCGTCCACAAGCAGGCCTTCGGACGCGAATTCGGCAAGGTAGCTCGCCCGCGAGAAACACCCGCAAGAGTACGTCTCCTTGAAGACCCGGATATTGCTGCCGCTGCCAATGCTGATGAATGTGAACCAGAACAGCCGAGCCGACCCTTCTCTCGATCCTACACCGCAGCGAGCCGCCCTACGAGCCGCAAAGATTTGTTCCAAGCCCTTCTCGAACTTTGGATTTGACGGGACCCACGGATGCCAGCCACGTTTGCCTCGTGCGGAAGCCGGTGGCTGCGTGTGGCATTGCTGGCTCCATGGAAACTGGATTCCCGTTGGTCTGCTTCACGGCTTTTTTCATTGAAAGTGCGAGGCGTCAAGGTCTGGTGCTGCCTAACTTGCCATGTCGATTTTTTCTGCAGTTCTGTGCGTCGAGTCACAATGGTAGGTCAACCCTCTTGCCCCTGAACCGCAGCAGATACTGACCTTGGCTTGTGAATCACTAGATCCCCATCTGCGAAGTTTCCTCCCCTGCCTAAACTCCGATTATCGTTCGAACCTCGAGTCCTTCCCGACGCCAAAACCCCGCAGGTATCCGAGCTGCAAGCCCGCCGTTTATCTTCCACCGGAATTTCTCGACAACCCCCAACCCCCACGCCAGACACGCCGACACTGCGTGTTCTCTATGACGTGATTAGCAAGCAAGCTCTGTGCTGTTTGGCTGCCGGGGACGAGAAGACAGTATCACGGCTGAAGGAACGAGCATGCTTGGTGTCGGGCAGGCCTCAGGACCAGGCCGGCCGAGGCGGACCGGATGGACTCGGTGTTGTACATGATACCTACCCATATCAACCACAGTCTTGCCTAGGTACTCATGGCACTAGAAACTAGCGAGGGAGGTCGGAACAAGATGCCGTGCGGGGCTGCGGCGGTGCCGGCGTTGCCGACGTAAGCAATCCCCGCGATCAAGGCCTCGTTTACAGTACGAGACCCCGGCCAACGTTGATTCCCACGCCCCACCGACACAATCGCGCGGCATCTAAGGAAGGAGGGCCATAGGAGTGGCATGCAACCCCACGGGAAACTGGTGAACTTGGATATCGTGGCCTCGTACTCTGTACGAGGTTCTTCTTTTCTTCTTCTTTTCCACAAGAACACCAAACCCCGCCAGAGTAGATAGGTAGATAGACCTTTCCTTACAAATAGCAAACTGTTTCCTCAATAATGTTGTTCGCAGTCTGCATCGATACCTCACCTTCCTTCAAAAAAGCCGTTGCTGTTGCTGTCCTCAACAAGCTCACCCTCGTTTCGACAAACTCTCGATCATTTCAATTGGTCCTCGCTCGTTTCAAAGAAACCCGTACAATGGTTCCTTTCGTTTTTCTTCTGTCTGCACTTTGCACGCTGGCCACATCGGTCTCTGCCGAGTCTGGATGCCGCTGCGGCGACTCCGCCTTCCTGGGCATCCCACGAGTCAACCTCTCGACTCCCGAGCAGCTGAGGCCGTGTGCGCCTTATAGTGAGTACGCATCCCTCCAAGCGACGGTGCCATCTGACCGATCGACATAGAACTCATCGACGCGCGCGGTTCCGGCGAGCCGCAGGGCGTCTCCCTCATGTTCCAAATCGCCGTCGAGCGCATCCTGGCCAACGGCACCGGCGCCGTCAGCCAGTCCGTCGTCTACCCCGCCGGATTCGACCAGAACGTCACGTCGGGTGTGCAGAACGTGGTCGATGTCGTCAGGCTCGGCGTCGAAGACTGCCCGGGGCAGAAGTTCTTCCTGTTCGGCTACTCGCAGGGCGCCACCGTCGTCCTCGAGGCCCTCGGGAAGATGGACGAGATGTCTACTGCGGCTGTCAGCGGCATCGTCATGGTCGGGAACCCATACCGCGTGCCCGGCCGCCGGTCGAACGTCGACCGCGAAGGCCGGCCCGACGGCCGCACTGCGCACGGGTTGTTTGCTACACATGCTCTGCAAGCGAATCAGAGTATTCCGGTGTACAGCGATGAGCTTGACGCCAGCGGCAAGGTCAGCGATATTTGTCTTGATGTGAGTGTTCAGATTCCACCCGGCTGCAGACATTATTCCCGTTGCTGACGATGTGCTGGCAGAACGACATCGTTTGTGCGGCGGACCCGGAGTGCACTTGCCAGCTCGCGAGTGACCACATGTCTTACGGGCTGATGCAGCCCGTCCAGGACCTGATCGTGAGCCACGTCCTCGATCGGATGTAGTCCACGCATGAGACATGCGCGTCCGGTTTCTGGGGTGGGTTGATATTCGCCAGCCAAAACCCTCGATGTCAACCAGCGCGAACCGGTAACAGGGGGTCGAGTCGTCACCCAGACAGAGCCGAGTATTGGGGGCAGAGTGTATGACAGAACCTTCACGATGGGCGCAACATCTTAGCAGAGCCTCAATATGTATGTTGATTAATAGACAGCCGCATAAAACACTTGGTGGTAGACAACTACCGTATACACTCGAGAAATTCGTATGTCGGCCAAACCTAAGTCAGCCTAGATTCTGTGATCTTACTGGATACATTGCTAAAGAATGTTGCTGATCTGTACTGGTACAGGTTTAGTCACTCCCTTAGCCGATATACGAATTTTCTCAGAGCCTACGGTACACTGTTCCTAGCCAGGTGGTCAGTGTTGTTTCGCATTGACTGACTGGGGGCAAAAAGTGCCGGAACAGCCGACTGAATCGGTTGTTGGTCAGGCTCCACTAATATCTGACGAGGACACTTATAACGCGGCCGAAACCGAGGAGGATAAAACCAATCAATCGAGTCGGCCCTACGGGGCACCTCAACGTCGTCAGTGCACTGTCAAGATGAGGCGGCGGGCTCACCACAAGACGAGGAAAGGTTGTCTGACCTGCAAGCGAAGAAGGATCAAAGTTCGTTTCCCCTTCGCCTTTTTCCTTGTTCGTTCCTGAGCTTTGGACTCTCAGTGTTGATGGTCGAGACTTTCGATCTACTCCCGTACTGATCAATGGTTTCCAGTGCGACGAGGCAAAGCCGCGATGCAAGAACTGCGATATTCACAACGCCCCGGAGTGCCAATACGCCGTCTCGAAGCTTCTACCGCTAGGCGACCAGCTTACGGTGCCCCTGCCGACATCCGAGGGCGACTACTACTCCCTCAACCACATGGAGCTGCTGCACCACTTCGCAACCTCGACGGCGCTCACCTTCTCGTCGCACCCTGACCTTCAGACGCTCTGGAGCAGGACGATCCCGCAGCTGGGCATGTCGTACCCCTTCGTCCTGCAGGCCATCCTCGCCCTCTCGTCCATGCACCTCGCCCGGGAACGGCCCTCGGAGCTCCGCGACCGGTGGGCCTGCGGCATCGAGCTGCAGCAGCAGGCCGTCGCGCGCGCTCAGCAGGCCATGGCGAGCGTCTCGGCCGAGAACTGCACCGCCTTGTACCTGTTCTCGGCCCTGACCTGCATCTTCTCGCTTGCGCGGGGCCAGCATGACCGCTCCAGCCTCGGCGCCTGCGCGGACCAGGGCCATGACGTGGGCTGCTTCTTGGAGTGGGTGTCTCTATACCGGGGAACTAGGTACTTCCTCGGTCCGCCGTACGGTGACATCCTCGAGGAAGGGCCCCTGGGACCCATGTTCAAGATTGGGCGTGAGCGGAAGGAGAAGCTGTTGAGCGCGCTGGAGCTCACCAAGACGGAGGAGACCGCGCCGCTGGAGAGATTGCAAGACGCTATTCACCGTCATGTTGTTGATGCGACGCGAGTACAAGTTTACGACTCGGCAATCGGCGATCTCGCGCGATCGTTCCAGGCGGTCCTGTCCCGCCCGGCAGAGGAGGTCGAGAGCATGGAGGTCTTTGCCTGGGTGTTTGCGATATCGGACGACTACGTGGAACTGCTCAAGGAGCGCGATCCGGTCGCCCTGGCGCTGTTTGGCTGCTTCGCGTCGCTCATCCGGGTCTTGCGGCGCAGGTGGTGGGCGGATGGCTGGGGGGAGTGGTGCATTGACTTGATTTCCGCGGAGTTGAAGAACGCCGACCCCTGGATTCTGGATTGCATGTCGGAGGTGACAAGTCGGATACAATAGAACTTGATGTCCATGCCAACGAGTGGAAAGTCGTCTGTTGTTACTCGATATGGGCGATTTGGTCACGGTTCATGGCAGCTCAGCGCTCTTCGAGATGATCCGTGCATCTGACGAATGAATGGCCGGCGCCAAACGCTGCCGTTGTTTTCGGACGATACGACTGTCACGGCTCAACATCACGACCTCCTCCCAGGCATCATTATTGACTTTACGATTCCCAACCAACACATACGACCATACCCACTGGAGAACTCGGGATCCCGTCCGCTCTCCCATAGATAAGCCAGTGAGGGCCGGATTAGTAGTTGGGTCGGTGACGACCAGCGAATACCTGGTGTTGTATGTTTTTTTGCATTTTGCTGACATCTTGTCTTGCATTTTTGTAGCTGTCCGAAGCTAGCGCTCGCCCAGTGGCTTCGGTGACCTGTCAATTACTCCGGAAGGAAAACGGATAATCTATACTAAGGCGCGAGTTGTTCAAGTTGACCGAGCCCGCTCCTGTCTGTAGTAAGGTCCAGTAGCTCTCACTCAGCATCTAATCAAGACAGCATGACCTTATGACAGCCACGAATGAACGGGGAAAGACAGAGCTCTTTGTCTTATTGTCTTAGATATTTTCCAGGTACTGGGTAGCACAGTGCGCCCCGCGGCGTCACCTGAACCTATGTTGTTGGGTGCAGCAAGTATTGTGTAACATTGCCAGTGCCTGCATGGCGAAGTGATTGCACCAATCTTCCACCCAACAAAACATAGTATCATCTTTTCTTCATCATCATCACACCGACACTGCCATGCAACGCGTCCACAGCAGCCCATATCAACACATCACCAAAAGGTTTCTGTCACTTGGAGCGATCGGATGGGTCTATCAAATAGACGACGAGATTGCACTCAAGTATCCAAGGCATTCTCAGTCACACGAGTTTGCTCATGAGAAAACTATTTATGACACATTCGAAAGACATCATCGGCCATGCACGCACGTTGTACAAAGCTTTTACCGCGCAGAACTTTGCCTCTTCATCCAATATATCCCTGGTGGTTCTCTCCTGGATCGTCTTCAGAAAAACCAAACAAGAGAGAAGAATAAGGTCGTTTCAGTCGACCGGCTCGAGGATAGGCGACTGATCGAGCGCTGGACTGCGGAGCTTTGTGCCGCCACCGCCTGGCTGGAGACCCTGGGACTGGTCCATGGAGACCTGCGGCCGGCGAACATGCTGCTCGACAAGCAGGACCACCTGAAGTTGACAGACTTCGACAGCGCTGCGCGCGTTGGCGACAACGCGCTGGGGAGCGCACCG
This sequence comes from Colletotrichum musae, assembly GCA_027406025.1. NCBI lineage: Eukaryota > Fungi > Ascomycota > Sordariomycetes > Glomerellales > Glomerellaceae > Colletotrichum > Colletotrichum musae. The sequence goes on along the minus strand of JANVYC010000002.1, from coordinate 792,600 downwards.
CCGTGGGCGCGACTTCGACCCGAATCGACAACGGGCAGCTTCGGGCTGTACGGCCCGGAGACGGAGCAGTTCGCCATCGGGTCTGTCGTGTACTACATGACGCGGGGTTTCGAGCCGTACGGCGGCCCTGAGCAGAGTGATTGGGCGGCCGGCGCCACCGTTGAACTCTGGAAGATGCAGAAGTTTCCCGATGTCCGGCAAGACGACGCGCTCGAGGGGCTGGCCTTGAGCTGCTGGAGTGGATTGTTCGCGTCGCTTCGTCTCTTGGAAGAGGCTGCCATGACACTACCGGGAGCTGAGGATATAGCGGTTGCAAGTGGTTCAACTGCAGAATACCGTCTTGAGATGAGGGAGAAGTGCAAGGCCCTGCTAGAGAAGGTATCGTAGTCGCAGGAGTGAGATATGAGGATGCGCAGGAGTGAGATATGAGGATGATTCGATCAATCACTAGGCTATTAACTAGTATTTCTTTATCCGTCAATCTAGTCTTGTGCGTCTATTGCTAGAGTTTAGGGAGTGGGCGTTGTACGAGAGGATGTAGATTTGAACAGCACTAACCCTCAAACAAGCCTCCCCTGGTCTTACACGACGTACTTAGGGAGGCAGATCATGTCTTGACCCTGGAAAAAGAAGTTGAAGCCCACGGCGCTACCCTCCCCTCGGGAATGTTGATCCAAGGGGCACTGGCAGTCAACCAAGACTGCGTCACCGAGTGATAGATGGCTGCGGATACATCGGCACTTGGTGTTGGTCTCTATGACGTTCTAAGCAAGCAAACTTTCCCTCAATCACATGGAACTGCCGCACCACTTGTCTACCTTGCTGGCGCTCACACTCTCGTCGCATGGTCTAACTGGGGGGCCGTTGCCCTCTGTAGAAGGCGCAAAAAAGAATCAACAAATACAATAATATTCACGTATACATGCCCTACTCTTCAGCTACCAGACCAAAAGCCCACCCACTGTTCACCCAGCGTTACCATGTAGTAGATTTTGACCAAGTAGGTCTAGTGTTTATCGGCGCTATTTCTTCACGTCCTCCAAGTTAGCATAACTCCATCTTCCCACGAGACACGAAAACGCTCAGAACGAGATACTCACCCAATCCCCGTACTATCATGCCACCTGTTCTTGACTGTCCAGTCATATATCTCATCCCAATTTCTACACTCATGTCGGTATCCCCAGCCCTTGCTTATCTCCTGCGTCGGGTTCGGCATCCACTCCAACGTCGTGTCAGCCGCGCACATGATTGTTTGTCGGAGATAGTCCCAGCAGTGTGAGAGGTGGAGCTCATCCGTGTCTTCGGCCAGTCCATCGCGGAGCCTGAAGTAGGATTCCTTGGTCGACCACAAGCAATGAAGCTGGTGATACACCGAAACCAGTGCGTGCTGCTCAGGCAGGTCTTGGTGGAGCGATGGCATGTCCGGCAAGGCAGTCTGGTTTCTCACAACGACGAAACCACGTCCTGGAGGCATTAGATTGCCCCAGGCCTGGAGGTTCTCCTCGTCTGGCGGACGTCCGAACTTGCGGTCAAAGAAGAGTGTTTTGCTGACGCGGGCTGTTCACATTTAGTAACTGCCGTCCGCGGGGGTGGGATCAGGAACGGGAATGAGGAGAGGTACTGACTCTCGGGGGGAAACCAAGGCGGAACCGATAACGATTCCTTGCATGATTCGCCGATGTTGTGAGGCCTGTGAGATGGCAGACCCGAAATGAGAGAGCAGAAGCCGGCGCCCATAACCATGAAGGAAAAAGCAAAAAGAGCTGCGACTACCACCATGAATGGTCTAGACCAGCGCCTTCTCCTCCTTAATTCGCAGCTTTCTCCCGAACAACGTAGTCTGTGAGTCTCGAGACATATACAAGGATAGAACTGAACCTCATCATGGAGAAGGCGTTGCTGGTCTTGGGCAACCTTCTCATCGGTCGCCGGGAGACCACCCTCCTTCGAGCCGTCCGAGCCGAACATCTCGTCACAATAGCGCTGACGGGACTGAGGGTCTGAGTATCGAAAGGCCGGTAGAGCGGTGTGTCCCCTCACTTGAAAAGGTGAAAGGGCCAGTCAGTGTAGACGTGTAACTCAGGGTGGCAGAGGAGGAGGAGGAAGCAGTTGTGGGGGAGAGATTGCTCTAGAGCTTGCAGTGTATCAAGTCATGGACTTAAGCGAACATACGATATCTGCATATCTATGGTGTGTCTGTGAATGCATGAATCAGAGGAAAGTAATGACTAGCTGAACAACATGCCTGATTTCACTTTCAAGTGAGGTTGAACTCTGAATGCCGAGGTGGGGCAGGTTCGTAGATCAAGTTCGTTACGGGCCGAACAATTAGGCGCCAAACGATCGGCGACTACTTTTCCGAACCGGCAATTGACAACCTGTCCCGTCTAAGTCCGTGCCTAATCTGACAGCTTGGCAAACGCAGGTGGAGCGTTCTTAACAAGAAGTTAAAATTGAGTCATGAATCGTTAGTTGGCATAAGAGACGGAAGCAAGCTGGTGCCCCACATACTGAAGACCGGCTCTGAAAGTTTGAGCAAGATCAAGTGATAGCGTCTCTGCGGGCGGCGGAGTTCCTCCTCTGGAATATCGGCTCTCATCCAAATGAGAAAAGGTTAGTACGGCGGGTTGAGATGGGGGGACTTTTTGAGTTTTAGCCCAGGCAAGTTGAGGATTTCTCCGTGCCGAATTAACCATCACTGACAGCTCCACCGGGGTAATGGAAAGTTTCAACGGGGGAATTGTCCGCAAGCATCGGTCAGTAACTGTCATTGCTAGCGCTGAAGCCTACACACTCTCTGGTTGTGTGCATGGACAACGGATCGTTACCACAGGGGCGGTACTGACATGAACGGCACGTCTCTACTCCAATGGCGTTACCAGAAGGATCAGGCTTGGAATCTCAGCGGAATCTGGACTTTTATTTGTCTTGGTTACTTAACGGGTCAACTACGACGCCCCTTTCAAAATCCATCACAGCTCATATAGTTCTCACGGAGGAGCCCACTCTGAGGGGGGGCTTAACCAGAATATGAGGAAAATAAACCAACACAAAGATAGTGATCTTTTGACCCAATCACTGTGTATAGTAAACTCGCCGCCTCGTGACAATCAAACAACCCAGCGTCGAAGCACGAACAACACAACTTATACAGTGACTCATTGAATTCGTCTCTAAAGGAACCTAAGCTTTAGTTCGGGCAAGATCTCAAAGTAACAAATTCAAGAAATAAGCAAGTGACTTCAATTTAGTCCCTATCCCTAATCTATCTCCCATCCTTTAGCTAATACTACTGGAATCTAATGACTAACTTCTCCATGTTTAGACCTTAGGGTCAACGTCGAAACCACCAACATAGTCTTCAACCGTCTTGGGGTTCTCAGCGCGCTTGTCAGCATCAAAGCCGCCAACGTAGTCCTCGACCGTCTTGGGCTTCTCGGCGCGCTTGTCGACATCGAAGCCGCCAACGTAGTCCTCGACCGTCTTGGGCTTCTCGGCGCGCTTGTCGACATCAAAGCCGCCAACGTAGTCCTCGACCGTCTTGGGGTTCTCGTTCTCAGCGCGCTTGTCGACATCAAAGCCGCCAACGTAGTCCTCGACCGTCTTGGGGTTCTCATTCTCGGCGCGCTTGTCGACATCGAAGCCGCCAACGTAGTCCTCAACTGTCTTGGGATTCTCAGGGGTCTCGGCGCGCTTGTCAACGTCGAAGCCGCCTACATAGTCCTCAACCGTCTGGCCAGGCTTGCTGGCTTTCACGGCAACTGGAGCCTGCGTGTCGTGCCGTTTGTTAGTTTAGATTCTTTCACAGGAGAGAGAAGTAAAAGGCCAGGGGAACGCACGGCGTGATCCACGGCAGCGGGACGAGCGGACACGGCCTCGCCAAAGGCGATGAGGAGAGCAAGAGCCTGTTGGAACTTCATTGTGCGGATAGGGCAATTGTTGAGGCAAACTTGGTTTGATGAGAATTTGATGGGGAATGTGTGTAATCAACTGTTTCTGCTATGAGAATGAAGTCCAGACCAGCGGCGGAGCCCACGCGTATTTGTAGTTCGATTTGACCGCTTTCTCAGATATTGGTCTTGAGCCGAACAGCGTCGCTGACTAGGATAACCAGGAAACATGAATCGTAGAGATACTTCGAAATGCCAGAAAATAGTAGGGCGGAATAGTCCGGTGGTTGCTTCTGCTGATAAACCAAGACTTAGTGTTTCCGGACCGACATATCACTTTCCTAAGTCTGGATTCTTCGAAAGTTTGGGTTTTTTCTTCGGCAGTATGTTCATGCCGGCATGGTGGAGCAACAACAAGTAGCGATTCAGGATCGTAGAGATAATGCAATGTTCGGAACAATATTCCGGTGGGAGCCTTTTTTGAGAAACTAAGACTTGATGTTCTTCGACCGGCATATCAGTTTACTAAGTATGGATTTTTTGAAAGTTTAGGTTTTTCCCTGATTGTATAATCATGCCGGCGGCATGGTGGGGTAATCACAAATGGCGATTCAGGACCCTGGACTAGGCGCAAGTGCGGTCAACTACGCTCGTTCGACCGCGCGTCTAAGGCACTATACGTAGCACAAAACTATAGCACGCAAGAAACAGTAGTGAAATTCTTACCTCGAGCAGCGAAGATGTCCTCGTTCACTAGAACGCCTTAGTAGTGGCTGTTGTAGGAATGTGTTTAAGTTAGAGATCTTATATTTTTAAATTAAATGTTTTGTTTGTGTTAGTTTACTTATAGGTAAAAGAATGTGGCGATTAATCTATACGGGGTTAAATATTTATTATAAAGAGTAAAAATATTTATAGGTTAAAAGTGGCCTAGGTACTAGTATAAATATTAGAGCTATAAGTAAAGCTATATAGTTACGTAACTCTATATAGCTATAGCTCCTACTATAACACTATATACTATAGGAACTAACTATATAGTAACTATACTAATACTAGTACTTTTTACTTTATAGTTTAAAGTATAAGGCCTTAATAAAAAGAATAATTACTTTTATAAAAAAGGTAGTAATTAATACTATTTAATAAACTACTACTTTTTATAAAATTAAAAGAAAATTTAAAAACTCCTATAGGGGTTAAGCTTTATCTTTAACGGGCCTAGGACTTATTAAAGTACCCAGGGCTTATTAAAGCTACTTTTAGAGTAACTAAAGTCTATATTTTCCTTTTTATACTACCTATATCCCTTAATTCTCTATATTCTTAGTTCTATATACCTTTTTATATAACCTATCCTTTTATTTTAATTATTATACTATTACTATTAATAAAGCTTTTAAAAGTATAGTTTAAAAAGGTTTTTATAAAAGTATTAACTAAGTTATTACTTTTTACTATCTAGTAAATATTAGTAATCTTATATTATTTATAGAATTGTTTTAGAGCTATAATATTAATTATTAAGTGCTTTTTTTTAGTAGTACTAAGTTTAACGAGGTATTTATATAGTAAGTATAAGTCCGTATATATTACTATAGGGATCTTAAAAAACTAAAAATAGTTAGTTATAATTTAAAGGGTTTTAGTAATAATAAAAACTATATTAGTACTAACTATTATACTATAAATCTTAAATACTAGTATACTATAAGTAATATACTTACTTTTTATAGAGCTATAGTAAATAATATTACTAATAAGCTTAAAAGTATTATTAGTAAAGGGGTACTTATTACTAAGGATAATAATAAAGCTAAGCTATAATAAGAAGTTATTATTATTAGTAAATAATCTATTTATAAATATAAAAAACTTATTAGTAGTAAAGTTAAAGGGGACGTATATTAGCCCTTATTCCTAGTTATTAATCTACTATTATAAATACTTATTTAAAACTCTAATATTATTATTACTAAGCTCCTAGTACTAAGTAGTAACTAATAAATTATAAAATACCTCTAATTAATAGATTATTATAATATAAGTACTACAGACCTACTATTAAATATACTTAGTCTTTTAATTTACTCTAAAAGTCATAATAGTAAACTTCTTACTCTAGCCCTTTTATTAAAACACTAAGTTATTACCTTTAAAGTTTAAAATACTACTATTAAATATAAGGGGATTATTAGTAGTTAAAAAGGTTTTTAACTTAACTATAAAGTTTACTTTTTAAAGTTAGTTATTCTTTTAAGTTAAAAAATTAATAGTAAAAAGCCCTAATATATTATTAATTTATATTCTAACTATAATAAACTCTTTATTATTAATTAATAATATTAAAAAGTATAGATTATATATTAAATTAATTATATTAAGCCTTTTATAGTAGTAGTAATTATATATTACTTACTAGTACGTCCCTACCTCTATAATACTATAGAGTAGTTTTTTAATAACTATAATAGTATTATAAAGGTAATAATACTTAATTTACTTAAAGAGTCTCACAAAAATAGTATAATTAAACTTTATTTCTAACTATATATATACTTAAGTAATATTTTATAACTATAGAGTTATATTATTACAGATTAAAAAAAAAGCTAAAGTAAGAATTAGTTACTATAAAACTTACTAAATTATTAAAAACTATATAAGGATTTTAGCTTTTTTATTATTAGTATAGTTTTAAATTATAAAATAGAACTTTTTATAAAAGCTATTTATAGTCTTTTTTTTAATTTTATTAATAATCCTTAATTTAAATATACAGTAACTATTATAAATCTTAGAGTTACAAAAAATAAAGTTAAAAATATTATAATCTTAAAGTACTATAATCTCTTACTTTATTAATAACTAAAAGGGTTTACTAAGTATAGTAATTACGCCCTTATTATATAACTTAATTATAAAGGTAAAATTAACTTTTTTATTTACTAAAATATATATTATAGTAGCGTTTTTATAAAAATAACTAAAATATCTTTTAAGTAACTAAAAGAGGTTTTTAGTAGTAGGGAAAGGAGTAAAATTAATAATAATTTTATTTATATTTTTTTAAGTAGTTATCTTATCTAGACATTTCTATAGGTTATTCCAAAAAGAATACACTATAGCTATATATTATTAAATAGTATAATTAAATAAAAGTATCCAATAGAGTATATCCAGTAGCTTTAACCCCCTCTAGCTCTTAACACTTCCACTTACCTGCCCTTCCTACAGTAATAACAACAATACCATCACTAATAAGCAGCGCTAAACATATTAAAACAAACCTTCACTTATACAAACCTTCAGCCGGATCACAGGCGCTGTGACGTACCGTAGGGCCTAACAAGCCCTAGTAGCGTTTATAATCAAAGAAAAAGGCACTACTACTATAAATAAGCCCTTTATTAATTCCTCCCGTTTTCCACATTTATACCTAATAATCCAACAAAATAGCAAAAAACACTATACCTACAAAAGTCCCCTAGCTACTACTAAACACTAAATACTACAACCTAGTTGCTATAGTTAAAAATAATATTAACTAGCTTAGTAATATAACTACACAACTTAGTATTACTACTATTAATACACAGTACAACTAACTAGCTTAACTCTTAAATATAAAAATCTAAATCACTATCTTTAGCCTTTACCTTTTTTAAACTAGTAATAATAGAGTCTAAATAAAAACTATTAAACTAACCCTATTAACTAATTTAATACTAAATTAAATTTTAGACTTACTATTTTTAAAAAATAACTAATACTACTTTAAGTAAGTAATAAAGGTAGTAATAATAACTATAGATCCCCTAGAGTTAAGAAACTAGTACGTTTAATAAGGCCTAGTTAACCTAATATATTGAGACGTTTACTAATAAGTACAGGGAAAAGCGGTCTAATTAGGTTAACTAGCCGTGGCGCAGTAACAGTGCGTCGGTTACAGAGGGATTTAATAGTTAAGGGAAGGGATAGTTTAGTTTAAATTAGATTTAATAGGTTTAGAGGGATGGTCTAGACGGTCGGGCATATAGGAGGCGTATAGAAGGCGTTAGTGGTTTTGGCGGTGTTAACGGTGTAATTAGTAGTTAAAATTAATCAAAAACACCTATTACTTCGAATCCATAGAAGCTACGTTATAGCAAGTAAATTTAAGTACTATAACAAAAAAAATTAACGAGGTAGGTAGCTAGACAGCTATTCCCTAGAGCACGTGGCCCGTGGGCCGTTAGTTACTCTAGAGGGGGTATAATAATTTTATTAAGAATTTCCTTAAGTAGCTTAGCCTTAATAGGAGTATCCCTAGAGCTATTAACTTCATTATTTTTAGTTTTTTTAATATAACTAGAGTTATTTAATAGTAAAAATTTAAAATTAACTTTATTATTATTATTATAAAAGGGTTTAATAAAAGTTAATTTAAATATCTATAAGCTTTATAAAAAAACTAGTATATAAAACTTACTATTAATTAAAAGTAGTAAATATAAACCTTACTAACTACCCTTTTTATACTATACTCTAACTTTAAATTAAAGTAAAAAGTTAAAACTTATAAATATATTAAAACTATTATATACTTTAAGGCCTTTTATAACTATTTATTTAGTATAAAAGTAGTAAACTTTATTTATAGTTTTATAAATAGTAGTAGCTTTAGTTATAATATTTAGTAATAATAAAAAAGAGTTATTTATATAAAAGTATACTTTAAATACTAGTAAAGTTAGGATAAGTCTATTTAAGCTAATAGTATTATTAATAACTTTAACTATAGTTTAAAAACAAGTATTATAACTTATCCTAGGGTTCTCTACTTTAAAAATCTTATAAATTCTATATACTATAGTATAGTATCTCTTAACCTTATTAATTAAATAGTATACTTTAATAGAAGTATTTTTAAGGGTAATACTAAAGGATTTAGTATTACTATAAAACTTATTAAACTAAAATCTAGTACTTAGATTAATAATAAAGTTATTAAGGGGTCTTTGGTATATATTAATTTAGTTTTTTTAAAATATTTACTATAGATATTTAGTAAAAGGTAATTTTAAAAAGTAAGTAGTATTAAAACTTATAAATATATTAACTATATATAAAACTAACTTACTATTAATATATATAATATTAATAATAACTTTATAGTTAAAGTTAAAGTTATTATAAAAGTTAAACTTAAAGTAGAATAGTACTAATATAAGGATCTAGTATAGAGCTAAATAACTAGTGTACCTTTAGTAGAAGTATAGGTAAACGTTAGTAGAACTCTACGTAGTAGACCCCTACTAAGCCCTTAGTAAAAGTATATAAAGGAAGAATAAAACAAAAAAAAAGAAGTTAAGTAAAAGTAACTTAATATACTTAAACTTACTTTTAAAATATTATAATTAAACTTAACCTAGGTATTTAACTTAATACCTTTATACTCTTTTACTTTTACCTTAATATAAAAAGTTAGTAATAAGTATATTATAAAGGATTTTATATAGTACTTATTAAAACATTAATAAATACCTAATAAACCTAGTACTTAACTTAAATTAAAATAAAAATAATAAAAATATAGTTAACTAAATAGTAAGTAAAGTAACTATATAATAAGGCTTTATTAATAACTTAACTAATAACTAGAATTATAAAAATAATAGCTAATATAATTATAACTTAAGAAATTTAATAACTAATATAAGTAATACTAAGGGATTAAGTAACTTAAATAAAAAGCATAACCCTAACTTTTAATAGTAATAACGTACTAAACCCTTATTAACCCTAGGCTAACTAAAGAAACTATTTATATATAGAATAATAGAAATAATCTAAAAGCTATAAGCCTAAAATACTTAGTTATAAGTATAAACCCTACTAAATACTTTACTTTAAATTATAGTATAATAAATTAAAAGTACTAAATAAGTTACTAAGGTAATAAAAACTATTTAATAAACTATTACTTACTATTTAGTAAAGTAATAAGAAAAACTACTTATATATAATATAGTTTATTTAATAAAAAACATAACTAGTTTAGTTTATAAAAACTAGTTTACTATAGTTAAAGTAGCCTATAGCTATAAAAAAGGCACTATAGTAGTATAGTAAATATAATAAGTTATTAGTACTATAGAGTATACTTTTTAAAGTAACTAAAAAAACTACTAATAAGTACTTACTAATAACTATATAAAAAATAGTTTAAACCTAAAACCTACCTAAGTAGAATTTAAAATTTTTATTTATAACTAATATATTACTCCTAAACTATAAAAATAAAACTACTAAAATATACTTTAAAAGTATTATTAAAAAAATAATAAAAAGCCTACTACTTTATTCTACTAATAGAAATTTATTTACTAGACCCTTAGTAAAAATATAAAGGAGAAAAGTAAAGCCTATTAATTCTTTTAGTACTTAAATTAATTAATTTATAAAGAGCTAATATAATAGAATTTTAAGTACTTAGATACTTATAAAATTTTAATTTATATATAATAAATTTAAAAAACCTTTAAAAAACGTAGGACCTTTAAAGAAGGTTTATATAATAAAAGCTATAAAAGGCGTTACTCTAGCTCTTATAAATAAAAAAGATAAATAGCTCTATTATAATTATACCTACTAAAAAAAAGTAGTCTAGATTACTACTAAATAGGTTATAAAGGTAGAAAAAACCGACTATCTTAGGTCTAAGGCTTTATAACTACTCTAAAAAACTTAAATACTAGTTATAAACTAAAAAGGGACTTTAGTAGTATTACTTACTATAACTATTAAAAAACGGAATACTATATAATTAACTATAAAGTACTAAAGTAAAATAATTACTAAAACCCCTATAAACTATTATATAAAAGTATTAATATAATTTAAGTTTAAAAGCTAAGTAGTTTAAAAAATAAATAAATATAAACTAACTACTAACCAAACTTATACTAAAAACTATTTTAGTACTTATAGGAGAAATAGTTAAGGGTTAAGCTATTACTATAGTAAATTATAATAAAGTTAAAGTTATAGTAAATATAAATACCTATATATAAATAAATATTATTAATATTAACTTTATTAAGTAGTTAAAGTTTAAAAAAGTATTTAATATAATACTCTTTAATATTTTAATATTTAATAACTGATTTATTAGTAAGGCTAAAGTATATTAACTAACTTTTTTTTTTATTAATAAGTATAATATATTTTATAAAGTTAAGTATATATTTATAATAATAACTTACTTAAATAGTACTAGAGGTATACTCTTAGCTAATAATACTATAGGTATAAAAAGTATCCTTATTAATATATATATATAAATATAGTAGTATACCCTAGTATTTATTATAGACTTAGAGGCTTTTACTTAAGAAGTAGTAGAGAATAAGTTTAAAGTATTTATAATATATATTACTAGAATATACTTTATAGTAAAGAATAGGGGGATCCTTATTAATAAGCCCCTAAGAGATAGCTATACTATAACTTTAAAAAGCCTTTTTAAAAAACTATACTTTTATATTAATATATTTAATAAAAGAGTAGTAATATAAGTCCCTATACTAATAAATATAAAGTACTTAATTAACTTAGTTAAAGAAAAAAAGCTACTATATAAGCCTATTTATTTAATATTACTAGAATAACTTTAAGTACTCTTTAAGTATATTTAAAATATAACTACTTAAAAGTAAATTAAACTATTTACTAATTTAGTAGAAGTACTAGTAATATTTATACTAAAGAAGAACAGAACTTTATAGTTATATATTAATTATAGGAGTTTAAACGTAATTACTATTAAAAATTAATACTCTCTACTACTTATTAGTAAGCTATTAAATAAACTTATTAAAGTATAATAGACTTTTAAAATTAACCTTAAAAAGGTATACTATAGAATTTATATTAAAAAGTTAAATTAGTAGAAAATAGTATTTTATATATACTATAACTACTTTAAGTATACTATTATACTATTTAAGTTAATAAACGCCCCTACTACTTTTTAAATATATATTTAATAAGTACTTAGTAATATTATAAATGTTTATATTATTATATACTTAAATAATATTTTAATTTACTCCTAGTTATAAAAGAAATATATAAAATACTTTAAAATAGTTCTAAAGTACTTAAGGGATACTAAACTCTTTATAAAGCTTTTTAAATATAAGTTTTATAAATAAAAGGTTAATTTCCTTAAGTTTAAAATTACTTATAATAGTATTATAATAGACTTAGAACGTATTTAAGCTATTACTAAATAACTAATACTAAAAAGCTATTAGAATATTTAAGTTTTCTTTAAGTTTTATAACTTTTACTATAAGTTTATTATAAAATACTCTTATATTATAAAACTACTTAATAAAACTTTAAAAGGAAGTAAAAATAGTATAAAGTTAAGAGCCTTTATTTAAATAAAGGAAATATAGAAAGTATTTAATAAACTCTACTAACGTTTTAATAAAGTACTAATACTAAAGTACTATAACTTAAAACTAAATATACGTATAAAAATAAATATATTAGTCCGTATAGTATTTAGTATAGTATTATAAAAGTATAGAATATAGTAGTACCCTATTACTTTTTAGTTTAAAAAGCTTATAAAAACTAAAATATACTAAACTATAAACTAATAAGAACTTTTTATAATTATAAAAAGCCTAAACTACTAAGCTTAATACTTATAAAAACTCCTTAAGCCGTTTTTAATTTTTATAAACTACTAAGTACTAAAAAGTATTATTAATATACCTACGTAAGATATATATAAAAGACTCGCCTAATAGGTATACTACTTATTAGTATTTAACTTTAAAATTTAATATTAGTCTAGAAAAACAAACTCTACTAATAAATTATTAAAATACTCTAACTATATAAAGAGTAAAATATTAATTAAAAATATTATTTCTATACTCTAAAAAAAACTAGTACTTATAAAAAAGGTCCTAAAAAATATTTAAAAATATATTACTAATATTAAAACTAAACTAAGTATAGTAACGTATACGTACGTTTAAGCTATTTAAGTTAATATATAACTCTAGACCTAGTTAGCTAGTTCTATAAAGGGAGGATCCTTACTTTTATACTAGTATACGCTCTATAAAAATACTAAAAATTAGAACTATAACTATACTATAGTAGTTAAAGCTATTATCTGTACTATATACTAGAACAAAAACTTAATAAATACTTAGTAAAAAACTAGTTATAACTAAAAAGACTTAATTAAAACTAGAGTTACTAATTTAAAATAGTATATTCTATATACTATAATAAAGGAGTTTATTTAAAGTAAAATAGTATTTAAATTATAACTATTATTAAACTTTAAAAAAATAGTTAAAAAACTATAAACTAAAAACTAATTTTATAAAAATACTATAGATACAGTTTAAGTTTATACTAAAACCTATATAGAATATTACTTAGATAAAAGGAGTACTTTATAGTTTTATAAGTAGTTAGTCCTTTTTAATAAGGGCTTACTATAAAAAAAAACTATTTAAGCTTACTATAATAACTTAAAAACTAGCTATATAAGTACTAATAAAATAACTAAATTAATATTAAAAAAGTTCTATTAAAGATACTTAATAAAAAACGTTTATAAGTATATTACTAAATACCTATAGTACTAAAAAGTATAAGTACTCTACTATAAACTATATAGACTACTATAATTACTTTTTATACTATTATATCCTTTTTAAAAAATTAGTTTAAACTTTATTACTAGGCTCCTACTAAGTACTCGGAATAATAGCTATATTTATAACTTAATCTTAGTAATTATATATTAAATAATAAAAATCGTATACTTTATTATAATATAAAAAACCCTTAATACAGCACAGTTAGTATAAATCTTTTATAAAGAAATAAAATACTATTTTAGGACCCTAAAAGGAATAATAAAAAATAGGGATAAGCTATTTACTAGCTATTTCTAAAAGAAATTTACTAAAGTAAGGGTAATAGCCCACTACTTCTTAATAGTATAGTACCCGTAAATAAATAGTACTATAGAGTAAGTATACTAGTCCCTAAAAGTGTACTTCTATAAGTATACTAAAGCTATACTAAAATAATAAGTAACTTAGTTACTAAAAGTAGAGTTTTTATATAATAATAGTAAATACATAACTATTAAAGTTAGTCCTTTTTAAGTATTAATAGTATACTACCCCTAAGTAGTAAAATATATCCTATTATAAAAAAAAAACATACCTAAAGGTATTTAAAAATAAATTACTTATACAGTAAAAGTCTACTAATATATAGTTAAATATTAGTAATATATAATAAAAATATAAACTAAAAATTATAATAAAAGACGCTTTTTAAAGAAGTATATAGTTAAAAAAGTAGTTAGTTTTTTAATAAGAAATTTCTCCTTCTATAAGGGTAAAAAAAAGCTAGTACTAAAATATATTAAAGTCCCTATTACTAAAAAAGTTAAAAATAGTACTTACTACGTCTAGCTTCTAAAGAAGTACTAGCGGTTATATAATATATTTTATATTAACTTTATAGAACTTTAAACAAATAAAGTAACTATAAAATAAAACCTTTTAAATATAAAGGACCTTTAAAAAGAATAAGAAGTTAAGGATATTATATTTAATTATAAAGATAGTAAAGATATACTATTCTTTATTAAGTAAAAAGAGTAATTTATAAAGTATAATACATAGAAATCTATAGAATACTTAGTAAATACTTAATAAGTACTTAAAAAATACTATACTTAAACTAAAAAGTTTTATAAAAAATAAAACAATAAGTAAAAATTCTATAATAAAAGGGAAATATATTATAATAAAAAAAAAGTCCCTATAAACTAAACTAAAAAAGCTACTTAAACTAACTAAAACCCTATAAAACTATAAGTAAACCTTAAGCAAAACTATCCTAAAAACTTCTACTAAAAAAAACAAACTAAAAAAAAAACACTATCTACTACTACTACTACTACTACTACTATTATAATTACTTCTATTACTACTACTACTACTACTACTATTACCCCTACTATTAATATCTATATAGTTCTTTAATATAGCCTTTAATAAAGCCCCGTACTTCTATATTATATAAACTTTTCTTCTCTATATTTTTTATTAACTATAGTACTTTAAAAAACCCTATTCTATAAAGAACTTAGTAAAAAAGGGTATACTAAAAAGTCTACTATTTATTAAATCTATAAACAACTTATATAAGTTATTCTTACTAAATATAATAAAGTATAAGAACTTAATAAAACCTTCCTTTTTAGTAACGGTTTAGTAAAAGGGGTTAGGATTAATAAAGTAGTAAAAGAGATTTTAAAACTTAAAAAGAGTAGTAAAGTTATACTAGTAGAGTAAAAAAGTTATAAAAAAAATAAACTTAGTACTTTTTTTATATAAAGTATTACTATCCCTATAGTAAACTTAAAAAAAAATAAGTACTAGAAAAAAGCCTTAAAAAAAAAAAAACTAATATTAAGGTATATAATAGTACTAGTAGTTTTATAAAGGGCCTACTACTCCTAAAAACTAAACTTATAAAAAGTACAATTAACCTTACTAACTTTACTTACTAGAATTACAGTAATAGAATTCTAAAACTACTTAATAAGTATATAAAAAATACTACTAATATACTAAATAAAGTACTAAAAATACTAATTAGTATAACTAAAAATAGGCCTATTTTTAATAAAATAAGTATAGTAATACTTAACACAGTTTTAATACACTTAAGTAATACTATCTAAAGTAATAGGGACCTATAAATAATTAATAAATATCTACTAAAAAAAAGGAAGGCGCAACCTACATAATAATACTTTTACTTTACCATAGAGTATACAGTATATATATTAGGTTATTCCTATAAAGCTATATAAACTATATAGTAGTTCTTACTTAATAGTAAAATATAATAAGTATATAGTATAGTAAAGCCTAGTTAATTAAAAAATCTAACTTTAGTATTAACTATAAACTTAGTAAAGTAAATAAAGTAAGTAAGAGTAAATATAGTACTAAAGAAGAAAGTTAAGTATTAAAAATACTAAAAAGTAATAGTAAATAAAAATATATAAAGTTTAACTAATAAAAAAAAAGAAGTTAAAAAATTATAAATTATTAAAAAAAAAAAAGATTTAAAGCTAATAAGTTAAGAACTACTATTATATAAACTCTTTATATAGAATATATAACTTAAATATAGTAAACTATAGAAAAGCTATTTAAAAAAAGTATAAAAAAAAAAAAAAAAGCGCGACTCCCCTAAGTCTATAGTATAAAAGGTATAAAAGGTATAATTAATATATATAACTATAGACTAATAAACTTTAAAAAAACCCGTTTTAAAGAGTAAAAAGGTTAAGAGCTACTCTATAGTAATAATAAATAAATAATATTATAAAGGGTACTTATTAATAAAGCTATAAATACTTATTAAATAAAGGATAAAAGAACTATAAAGAAGTAATTAAAACGAATTATAACTAAAAAAGAAAATAAAAAGAATAAGTAAAAAATAAAGTACTTAACTACTTTATATATATAATAAAAGTAAAAAAAAGAGGGACTTAATTAAAATAAATATAGTAACTCTTTAGTATAACGTTATTAAAATAATATACTATAATAAATATAAATATACTAACTCTTATACTAATAGCACTAATATAATAACCCCTATAGTAATAGTATTAGTATAAAAAGTAATAGTATAAAGTACTACTAAAGACTAGTAAACTAAGAGGGGGGATAGTATAAGGATCTAGTATAGAGCTAAATAACTAGTATACCTTTAGTAGAAGTATAGGTAAACGTTAATAGAACTCTATATAGTAGACCCCTACTAAGCCTTTAGTAAAGGCGTATAAAGGGAAAATAAAAAAAGAAAAAAAGAAGTTAAATAAAAGTAACTTAATATACCTAGACTTACTTTTAAAATATTATAATTAAACTTAACCTAGGTATTTAGCTTAATACTTTTATAACTAAACTATTAAACTAGTATTAATAGTATATATAATTAAAGGCTTTAATAATAAAAATTTTAATAGAGTTTTTAGTTTTTTATAAAACGTTATAGAGTTATTAAATAAAAGAATAGTTACATTAATAATAAAAATAGTAAAACTTAATATTAGTTAAGTAGTAGAATACTAGTAACTCTTTAAAGTTAAAAATAAACTATTTATATTTTTATTATTAAATAATTAAAACTATAGTAGTACTTTAATAGAGTTTATTATAAATATTATTAAAAATAATACTAAGTTAATTTATATTACTTAAATTAAGTAAAAATATAATACTTATAAGTATTATATAAAAGATAATATTTTTAAATAGGGTAGGGACGTTAATAAATTTAAGTAAGTTAACTAGTACTATATATTTAAAAAAGATAAAGATTTTACTAGTACTAAAGGTATTAAGCTTAAGGTTTAGTAAAAAGTAATTTTATAGTACTATATATTAATTATAGCCTATAGTTAAAAACTTTACTACTTTAGTATTAAGTATAATACTATAAAAAATATTAAAGGAGTAGTAACTATTATATATAAACGTTAATATAAGTACTAAATAAATAAAGGGGTTTATTTATATTAAGTAGTAGGCTATAGTATTATTTTTAAGTAGTTTAAGGATATAGTAGTTATTAATAATAGCTAGGCTATTAATACTTATAAAGGTATAGTAGGCTGTTGTATAATAAGTAAATCTAATATCCTTTTTAAACTCTAAATTACTTCTTTTAAAGTTATTAGTAATTAAAAGGTTATTATTACTATTTAAAGAGCCCTTATATTAAAGTAGAAACTAGTAATATCCTTTATAAAAGGGATTTTAAATATAGAATAATAATTTATAGTATTTATATACTTTATTAAACTTTTTTTATATATATTTATTAAACTAGTAGCTGATTTTACTATAAATATAGTATTTTAGTAAGCTACTACTATAGAAAGAAAGTACGTTACTATAGAGATAGTTATAAGTATTATAGCTTTAGTAGTAGTTATTATAATTACTACTATATTTATAGTTAATATAGTAGG
Source organism: Colletotrichum musae (assembly GCA_027406025.1). NCBI lineage: Eukaryota > Fungi > Ascomycota > Sordariomycetes > Glomerellales > Glomerellaceae > Colletotrichum > Colletotrichum musae. Next base: position 774,606 of record JANVYC010000002.1, on the reverse strand, counting down.
TATTTATAGAGATATATTAGTTACTTATAGTATAGTTATTAGTAATACTAGTGGTTAATTATAAGTTAGTAATAGTGCTACTAAGTATAGGAGTCCCTTTAATAAAAGTTAATATAAAGTTTAAAAAAGAGTAGTAAATAGTAAAAGGTTAACTATATAGAGTATAGTTACTTTAGTACTCTTTACTAAATATAAACTAAATCTTTAAAAACTTTATAATTATTTTATTAAAGTACTTAATATAAAACTTACTTTAACTATTTTATATTTTTATAGTAAGGTTAAAATATTACTACTTAAAGAGGTACTATTAATGCGTTTAGTTAGTTTTAAAGTAGTTATATACTATAACTACTATATTAGGGAGTAATAAAGGAGAAGTAGAGTTATTAAAGTAGTTATAATAAAAAGTTTATACTTAGCTTTATAGTATTAGTAAAAAGGTAATATAAGCTTAATATTAAGAGATACTTATAAAGTAGTAATTATACTTAAAGATCCTAAGCTTTATATTAAGAGATTTATACTAATTACTATAAGTATAGGTATAAGGGTATTAAAGTTAGTATTGAAGTAGTTAAATACTTCTATAGTAATATTAGACTTAATAGAGTTAGTAAAAGTATAGGTTTAGTGTATAATATATAAGTAAAAGAGGTAAAAGTATTATAGTAGTAGTAATAGTACTATATTACTATATTACTATACTTATTTACTTACTAAGAAAGTAGAAGTTTAGACCCCTATAAGCTAGGGGGAGCCCTGCCTTTTATAAATCTAGTACCTCGCTTTATTAGCCTAGCTCCTAAGACACTAGTCCTTTTAGGGTTTAGTCTGTTACGTATAGCTTAGATAAGTAGCTCTAGGCCCTATGTATAGTTAACTATAGCTACTATAGTTAGCTATAGGTACTATAGTTAGCTATAGGTACTATAATTAACTATAAAAGCTGTAGTTAGCTATAAGCACCCTAAAGAGGTTAATAAGAGACATTTAGAGTAGTTTTTACTACTAAAGGTAGTTTACTTAGTAGCTTAGAGTCTAGTTTATTAAAGCTAAAGGCTATAAGTTTAATTCTCTCTTTTATTTTTTTAGTTTTTCTTTTTAGTTTTTTTATATAAACTAATATCCTCCTTTAAAATATATATTATTTTAAATTTATTATAGATCTTAGTGTTTTAAGGTTTAATTAAAGGACTTTTTATTAGTATTAAAAACTTCTTAAAAAACTCTATAAAAAACCTTTTTTTTTAAGTAAAAATATTTAGAGTAAAAATAAAAGAAAAATTTTTTAAGTTTAAAGAAAACCTTTTTTTTTAATATAATAAGTTGTTTATTTCTAACTTATCTTTTATTAAATTTATATTCTTTTTAGTTTTATTTTAAAAAAAAGATAAAAAACCTTTATAATCTACTATACTTAAAGTAGTTAAATAATTATTAAATATTATTTTACCTATAGGCTTAGTTAAAATATTAGTTAGATTATCTTTAGTAAATATATAGTATAGTAAAGCTTTATTATTAATAATTGCATTTTTTATAAAGTAATATTTAATATTAATATACTTAACTCTTTTATAAAATTTAGGATTTTTAACTAGCCTTTAAGCTACTTTATTATTTATAAGAATCTTTAGTTTATTAAGCCCTTTAAGGTCTAAAAATTTAAATATATAATTATAAAGGTTATATAAATATATAGCTTTTTTAATAACTTTAGTTAAAGTTATATATTTAACTTTATAAGTAAATAAAGCTACTATTTTTTATTTTATAGTATTTTAACTAATTATATTATAAAATCCTAAACAAAATAAGTAGCTAGTAGTAGATGTTTTATTATTAAAATCTCTAGTCTAATTAAAGTCTAAAAATCCTATTATTTCAAATTTAGTAAAGTAGTTGTATAAAATCCCTAAATTAGGGAATTTATTTAAATATCCCTATAACTAATTTAAAGTAATAAAATACTCTTTAAAAGGATTACTTATATAACGAGCTACTAATATAACTATAAAGGCTATATTTAACTTAGTTTTTAAAGTAGAATATATTAAAGAGCCTATTTTTTATTAGAATTTTTTTTTTTTTTTAGTAGCTTTTTCTATATTTTTTACTATTTTTATATTATTATTTATAAGCGTTAAATACCTATATAAATAGGTTTTATTATACTTAGTAAGTAGTTTTTTAATATATTTAATTTAATATAGAAATAGTATCTTTTTAAACTTATTTATATTTACTTTAATACTTAAAAAGGTTTTAGGTACTCCTAGTAGTTTTATATTTATTTTTTTAGAAATATTATTAATTATATTATTAGTAATTTTAGAGTTAGGAGTAATAACTAAAAAGTTATTTATATAATAAGCTATAATAGCTTTAACTCCTTTTTTATTTAGTATAAAAATAGCCTTATTATAAGGCGATATATTAAAGCCTTTCTTTTTAAGTATTTCTTTTAAATACTTATACTATAGTCTAGAACTTTATTTTAAACTATATAGGGCTTTATTAAGTTTATAGACTAATCCTTTATTAAATTCTTTATAATTCTTATTAAAAACTAGTTTATTATTATTATTAAAAAACCTAATAAGTAATTATACGTATATATCTTTATTAATATTAGTGTATATAAATACACTAGTAATGTTATATTATTTAATATCTTAATTATTTTATATAACTATTAAAAATAATAGCCTATAGGATTTAGGCCTATAAGTAGTACTAAAGGTTTTTAAGTAATTTATACCTATATATTAATTATAACCTTAAACTACTTAATAGGCTTTATATTTAATAGGTTTTTTAATTTTAGTATTAATATTATTATTAGCTTTAGTTCTATAAACCTATCTACCCCCTAAAGGCCTTATAAATTATAGTTTTTTAATTATACTCTAAGTATTTATTTTAGTTAATATTTTTAATTTCTTATATATAGCTTAAATCTAGTTTTATAAATCGTTAAATTCTAAAACTTATTTATATAATAGGTTTATTTAAACTATTAATACTTAATATATAAAAGATTTTATTCTTTAAGCTATTTATAGTAGATATTATATTTAAAGATAGGTAATCTTTTATTATAAATAGTATACTTTCTTAATTTTTAACCTATATATAGCTTTCCCGGATCTCTTTATCTATATAGGGGATTTCTATAGTTAATTTAGAGTTTATATTATTATTATTAATATTATTATTATTATTATTAAAATCTAAGTCTACTTTAAAAAAACTATCACTTTAAAGTTCTTTTCTACTTTTTTTTATACTAAATTATAAATAATTTATTTTATTTAGTATAAATAGTTTTTAATTATTATTTATTATATCTTTTATAAAGATATTTTTAAATATTTTAATATTACAAAACCATATAGCTTTATTTTCTTTTAAATCCTAGATTCTATAGGTATTATTACTATAGTTTAGTATTATACTCTTTTTAACTTTATTATTTAGTTTTTTAAAATTAAAGTTTTTATTTTTATAGTAGTAAATACTCCCCTAGACCCTTATATAGTCTAAAGAGGGTTTTATATTATTCTTTACTTTATATAGCGTTTTATTACCTATTAACTTATATAGAGTTTTATTATATAGATATATAGCTACTAAAAGAGCTTCTCTCTATAGTTTAAAGTTAATATTAGTATTAATTAGTATAGCTTTTACTTTATTTACTAAAGTATATATTATTCTTTTAATAATACTATTAAGCTTATATATATAAAGTAGTTTTATATTATAAGTTATACTATTTTTAATATATATAGTTTTAATCCTTTTATTATTAAACTCTTTACTACTATTTATATTAAATTAATTAATTTTATACTTATTTTTATTATTTTTAATTAAGGATTTAAATTCCTTAAAAGTATTAAAAACCTTTTTAAATTCCTTTATTTTTAGTAATTTACCCTATATAAAGTGGGTCTTTTTATTTATAAATAGTATAAACTATTTATAATTATTATAGGTTTTAAGTATAATAAACCTATATAAGTTTAAAGTAATTTTATATAAATAAAGATAGTTCTTTTTATAATTATTAAACTATTTATTTACTTTATTTATAAATTTTCCTTTTAAGTAAGCCTTATAGAGTAGTTTATAAAATGCCTTTATAGTAGCCCTTTTATATATAATTTTAGTTTAATTTAAACTAATAAGTAAAGATTATTAATTTATATAGCTTAATTAGTTATACTATAGTTTTATTATATTAATTTTAGAGTTTAGGGTTTAATTTTAACTTTAGAACTTTTTTAAAGATTCTTTTATTAAATTAATAACTTCTTTATTTATATTAAAGTTAAAAAAGTAGAGGTTATTCCTCTTTATTTCTATTAAAAGAACTTTATCCTTAATTATATTATAAAGTATTAGCTTATTATAGTATATTAAGGCTATACTAATTTTAGTAAGTTTAACTTAACTTAAAAGATTAATACTTAGTTTAGGTATATAGTAAATATTTTTAATTATATATAGTATATTATTAATAATAGTAGTTAAATTACCCTTTTTATAAGTAAATAATTAGTTTACTTTACTTTAATTAACTTTAGTTTTAATTATTTTAATATTATTAAATAGAAATAGGTTATTAGTTATATAGATTATTATAGTAAAGTTTAAATAAAATAGTTATTTTCTTTTATAAGTAGAAGAATTTAAAAGTTCTTTATTTAACTATTTAATTAAATTACTTAGTAATGTTTTATTAGTTTTAAAATTTATTTTAATAGGGGTTTTAAAGGTTATAATTATATTTTTAAATTTAATATTTAAATTAAAGTCTTTTTTAGTTACTAAGTTAATATTTATTAAGTTTAAAGTAACTATAACTTTTTTAAATAAATTAAAAGAGTTAAAACTATTATTAATAATAGTATTAACTAATTATTTATATAAATTTTATTTTTTAATTCTTTTTTTTTCTTTTTTATTTATAGTAGGGTTATTTTTTAATATTTTTTTAAACTAATTAAGAGCTTTATTTAGATATAAAAATCTATAAATATTCTTTATATAGCTAGTTTTTTTATAGTAGTTATAATAACGACCCTTTATTTATTTTTAGGGTTTTAAAGTTTTTTTAGACTTAATTTAAAACTTAAAGAATTATATAAAGTTATTACTATTCTTTTTTTTAAATTTATTTAATAAATTAATAAATAAAGACTTAATAGTATAGGCGTTTAAGTCTTTTTTTAAAGATTAAGTAATATTAATTATAAACTCTTTATAAGAATTATTTAAGCTATTTAAAACCTAAACTATAATTACTTATTTAAGTAGAGTTAAATTGTTTAAAGCTAAATTATTTATAAGTTTTTTAACTTTATTAAAGTATTTCTTAAGAGTTTTAAAGTTGTTTAAAGTAGTATTAAAAAACTCTTTATAAATAAGAAACTTATTAATAAACCCTTTAAGTTAATATAGTTTTTTTAAGCTTTTTTAAGTTTTAAGTACTATTTTAGAGTTTTTTATAACTTATAAAGGGCTGTTTTTATAAAAAAGTTATATATAACTTAATACTTTATTATTAGGGTTTTTATTCTACTTATTTAGTAGTTTAGTAAAATTTATTACTAAATCTTTATTAAATAAAACTATATTAAATTATAGAAACTAAACTTAATAATTTAATTACCCTTTTAACTTAAGAATAGTAATTTTATTTATTTTTTATAAATTTAAAGTCTTTTTTATTTAAATAACTAAAACTAAATAAACTTCTAAAAACTTAAAAGTTAATTTATTAAAATAATAGAAGTAAACTACTTATTATATAGTTAACTAAGTAGTTTAAAGAAGTAATTAAAACTATAAAACTCTACTATATCTTTTTTAACTCTTTTAATTAATTTATTATAGTTAATAAACTTAAAGTCTATAACTTTAAAATAGTTAATATTAGTTTATAAAAGCTTCTACTAGTTAAACTAAATAGTTAAAACTATAATAATTTTAGTTTTTATATAAGTAGTATTAATTAAATATTATTTAAAAATTTATTTATTATAGTAGACATATATAAGGATTTATTAAGGATTTATTAAAGAAAGTTTAATAGTTTAAGGAATATTTAAAAACTAGGTTTCTTAGTTATTTAGAGAGTTAAATCATAGATAAACTAAGAGTATTAGTTATATAGTTAGGTCTTTTATAGTTAAAATAAAGTTAGTTATTAAATAAGTAGGTCTAAATAAACTTTTATAATTAACTAAAAAAGTAGAGTTAATTATAGAACTAGGTTTATAACTTATAAGTATAAATATAAGGGTATTAAGGTTAGTATTAAAGTAGCTAAATACTTTTATAGTAATATTAAACTTAATAGAATTAGTAAAAGTATAGATTTAGTATATAATATATAAGTAAAAGAGGTAGAAGTATTATAGTAGTAGTAATAGTACTATATTACTATATTACTATACTTATTTACTTATTAAAAAAGTAAAAGTCTAGACCCCTATAGACTAAAAGGAGCCTTACCTTTTATAAACCTAGTACTTTACTCTATTAGCCTAGCTTCTAAAGTACTAGTTTTTTTAGGGTTTAGTTTGTTATATATAGTTTAGTTAAGTGGCTTTAGGCTCTGTATATAGTTAGCTATAGCTACTATGGTTAGCTATGGGCACTGTGGTTAGCCACGGGTGCTGTAGTCGGCCACGAGAGCTATAGTTAGCTACGAGCACCCTAGAGGGGTTAATAAGAGATATTTAAAGTAGTTTTTGCTACTAAAAGTAGTTTACCTAGTAGCTTAGAGTCTAGTTTATTAAAGCTAGAGGCTATAGGTTTAATTCTCCCTTTTGTCTTTTTAGTTTTTTCTTTTTAGTTCTTTTATATAGACTAATAGTTACTACTATAAGTTATACTATTTTTAAGTTTAAAAAAGTTAATAAGTATTTTTAGTATAAGAGGGTTAAAGAGTAGTAGTACTAGAGTTAGGTTATTTTAAGAGAACTTTCTAAAATAATAAGGGTAGGGTTAACTCTATATAGCTTTATAAAACTAATAAAGCTAGTTATAGTATTAATCTTCTAAAAAGGATTAAAAAGCAGCTACCCTTTATAGTAGTAAAGTATTTATATTTTATAATATAGTATTATTATAATATTTAACTAATAGTAAAATAATACTTTTATTCTACTTAATTAACTTTAAAGTACTATATAACTTACTAGTTATAATATATTTAAAGAAGTTAGGCTTTTTAGAATTAACTTTAAAGTCCTTATAAAGGGCTATTACTTTTATAATATCCTCTTTACTTTAAAAGTTAAATTAACTTACTTAAGTAATATTAAAAAGTTACTTATTAATATCCTTTTATAAAAGAGTAAATTTAATACTATTAAAGTAGAGGTAGTTTTTAATAATATAGTAAACTTTAAGTAAGACTTAAGTAAAAGTAGTTATAGACTAATTATTAAAATTAATATTAAAGGTCTTTTAGAGTTTATAACTAATAAGGCTTTTTATAGTATACTTATTAAGGAACTATAGTAAGTAGGTTTTAAGGGTAGCTATTAGGGTATTTTTTATAGGTTTGTTATAATTAAAAATAAGCTACTATATAGTAAAATCTACGTTAATTATAAGTCTTTAAGTAGCTACTATAAAGGAGAGGTCCTTAAAAGGTTTACTTATAGGGGCTACTTATAATATTTTAATAACCCGTATAACTATATAAAATTCTTTTTAATTAAGATTATAAGATTTACTAAAAAGTTCTATAACTACTTTATAAAAGGCTAGTAATAGGGAGTAGTTATTAGGTTATAAATAATTAGTAATAGCTTTAGATTTTATTATTACTATATAAAAAGAATAGAATTAAAGTAATAAATAAGGGGGATAATAAATAGGAATAAAGAGGGAATTATAAGGATCTATATAGAGTCTTATTATTATTAACTTTAAAAGACTTAGTAATATTCCTTATATTTAATTTAAAAATATAAATCTTTTAAAGTCTATTAAAGTATACTTAAGTAAGTTATAAAAAAAAGAGGGTAGTTATAAATCTATAGAGCTTAATATATAAGTTTTTAAGTAATAAAATTAGTAAGTAAATAGTAGTTTAAATAGTTAGTAAATACTAGTAACAAAATTTTTATTAATTTAAGTAATTGTAAAGTAATTTATAGTGTTTTAAGTAAGTATAGTAGGGATTTAAAGTAAAGAAGTAAATTATAATTATAGTTAATAAAGGGGTTTTTTTATAGAAGTAGACCTTAACCTTTATTAAAAAAAGGGGAGGTAATATTAAAAAAGTTTATAGTTATAGTAAGAGGTAGTAATAGTAGCTTTTTTAAAGGGGTTGTGTTATTAAAAGGCGGACTATAACTAGCTTTTTAAAAAGAAGAGGAGTTAAATAAAGTAAAAAGTAAGTTAAAGAAAGGAGTTAATAGAAGAAGTAGGTTAAAAAGAAGCTATAAGTAAAGAAAAAAAAAAGCTATTATAAGGGGATTTTTTATAGTTTCTTTATAGTACTTTAATAGTAATATTCTAGCTATTTAAAGCTATAATTTTATTAATAAAGGCTTAATAAAATTATAGATTTATTACGTTTTAATACTTTTTTTTTTTTATACTTTTAAAAGTTTACTTATAAAGTTAGGGTCCTTTTTTAAAATTAAAGGGATACTTAGTATATTAAAGGTATTTTAAGAGTTTTATTTTTAAAGTTAGGGTTATAATAGTTTATTATTGTTTTTTTTAAGTAATTCTAATTAATTTATAGTTTATAGTTAAGTAGTAATAAATAGATTAACTACTAATTAGTATTAATTTACTTATAAGTAAAAGAATATAGTAATTAATTTATATAAAGTTAAATATTTATTATAAAGAGTAATAATATTTATAGGTTAAAAGTAGTCTAAGTGCTAGTATAGATATTGGAGTTATAGGTAGAGCTACGTAGTTACGTAACTCTGTGTGGCCATAGCTTCTACTGTGGCGCCGTACGCTACGGGGGCTGACTGCGCAGCGGCTATGCCAACAGTTCGTCTTAGTTGCATCTTTTGCAACACGGTCTATATTCGGATTCTTTCACGAATACCTGTAACAAAGCATAGCGCCCTCAGTACTCATCACCTCCTTCACCTTCACATCTGGAAGCAACCCTCCCGAGACCAACTCATCCTCAGTCGTGCTCGGCCCTGTCGAGTTGAACATATGTCTCAACCGGCTTCCACCATACTGATATAACCTGCCCGCCGGGTCCTCCCGCTGCCATCGCCACCAGAGGCGGTCAACCTGAGCATGATGAAGAAAGAAAATGGGATCATTCGCCGCCGTCAGGGCCTTGAAATCACCCCCAATGACTTCGTGCAAACCATTGTGCAGCGTGAACTCGACCCGCTTCTCAAAACCCGCGTACGTAGTGTTGCGCATGATAGCGCCGATGGACTCTGGACTGAGGGCCTGCACCGGCTGTCTCATCGTGTCGTTGAAGCCGCGGCTGAGACAGTGCTCGAAATACGTGTGGTTGTAAAGCTTTGGTCTAAGATTCCGGAAAGGCCCGTCCGTAACGCAGCTGCCTCCACCAACGGTGGTCTGCTCGTCGCGGGTACCATCGCCGCCAAAACCCGTCTCGGCGTCCCAGATCGACGACGAAGCTAGGTTTTGCCAGTCCAGTGTCCAGTCCCAGTACGGTATTGGGCTTTGAAAGTCGCAAGACTCTTTCAGAGTCTTCTCCCACATGAAGAGCGTGTATCGGTGCCAAGGTAGGAAGGACGCAGAACGGTGCGACCAGGATCCGATGCCTCCATGTAGATGAGCCCAATCATCGTAGAGAGTTCCGTTGGAGAGCCAGTTGCCTGGAAGGTTGCTCATGCATTGGAAGGCATCGATAAATTCCTTTCGCTCTGAAGTTGTGAGTGAGCGCCACTCGCGCCGATTAACAGGTTTGCTGCAAAGTGATGTGGGTTGAGGACAAGATTCATCGTCATGTCCGTGTTCGCGGTCATGCTGATCCTGTTGTTCAAGACTGTGACTGTCATGTTGAGGGGAATCCGGTGACAGCACGCTAATTGTCGCAGTGATAAACATCGCGGTGGCCACGATTAGAAGTAGAATGCCTGCGAAAGAAGAAGACTGGCGATACGACGGTGATTGCGACCTGTGACTCTGGAATGACTCCTCGTCCCTATCGTGAGGGAGCAGGCGAGCATGGTGCTCGTCAGTTTCTCGATTTGCCATGTTTGAGGAAGAATGTGCTTTCTCGCGCCCTTTCTTGCTTGCCTCTTCTCTCCTAAACAACATCAAGTTGAGACCGGAGCCGGTATACCCCAAGAGGTCCACCGGCTAGAAACCAGCAGAGGTTACGGTCCCTGTAGTGTAGTACGAGTCATACATACTCCTCACCAACTGAAAATGTTTAGATCAATAATTGATTCATGAACCTAGGGAAAGTTATGTATATGGTGAAGCTTATGCAGGTGGTAAGTTTCCAAGCACCCATAATTGACTCATACTACTGACTGACTCAAAATGACCTTTTCAACAATTTACGGACTCGGCAAGGTTGTCCAGATCGTGAAGCTTAAGCAGATTTGCGTCGACATCATCAGCTGCCGGTGGGACGCGTAATGAACTTGGAAAGGTTGTGCAAATCGTGAAGGTTAATTGGTTGTGCTATCAATCAGCTGCGGGAGCCGTATTCCGGATGCCAGCAAGCATGGGTTTCTCCGGAAGATACCGCGAGGAGTATTGTTTACGACCCGCTCTCGCAAACCCGTTGAAGGCATTCAATGTGATTGACAGCCAACGCAAGACGAAGTCAGAACGAACGAAGTGTCAGATGCAATATGTCGAAAGTAACCAACACTTGGGAGAGCAAGCCTCTGATGGGCGAGGAGATAGAGAGCAATGTTTCTTGGGGGGCTAGTTCCGTAAAGCTGGGAGAGGAAAGCCTGCCGAGTGACGAAAGACGTGGACTTTGGCTTCAGCTACGGTGAGTGACCACTCTGCCACCGAATTCTGTCTTTGTTCTGACGACCTTGCAGACGACCGCGAGCATCGAGGATTCTCGTCATTGTTCTTGCCGCCGTGGCAACCCTTACTGGTGTCGGATTCATGGCGGCCGTCTTCATGTCTGGCCACTCCATCATGTCTTCCGGGACACAGCGGTGCAACAACCCAACGTTACGCCGCGAATGGCGTCAATTATCTCGACCTGAGCAGCAAGCATACCTCTCAGCAGTCCAGTGTCTCGGGAGACTTCCCTCAATCCTCGGCCCAAGCCACAGTGAGAATTCATCACGCTATGACGACTTCGTTCTCGCACATGGCCTCGCCGGAGACGTAGCACACTACGCAGCCGCCTTCCTGCCTTGGCACCGTATGTTTGTGCACGTCTACGAAACCAAGCTCCGGTCCGAGTGCGGGTACCAAGGTGCTCAGCCCTACTGGGACTGGACACTCGACTCGGCCAACCTATCTGCAGCACCGGTCTGGGACGCCGTCAACGGCTTCGGAGGCGACGGCGGGGCCGGGCTCCCCAACACGCCGCGCATCATCCACGGTCGCTGTGTCGTAGACGGGCCGTTCGCGGGCACGACGAGGGCCTGGCGCGTCGACAGTCTGGGCGACAAGAGACGAACCGTCCGAGATGTGCACTGTCTCAGCCGCGGCTTTGCTTCGGCTGACAACGACGTGGACCCGGCCATGCTCGAGCGCATGCACTCGTACGTGTCAACTGCGCACGTGGAGGCGACGCTCGCACAGACGGACTTTGAGGGATTCCTCCGCGCGTTCGAGAACGGGGCGCATAATGCCATTCCGCAGTTTGTTCGAGGCGATTGGATGACCTTCTCGGCGCCCAACGATCCGGTCTTCTTTCTGCACCACACCCAGGTTGATCGGCTGTGGTGGATGTGGCAGATGAGAGACCCAGAGACGCGCTTTGGGGACTATCATGGGCCCACAGAAGACTTTCGGCATCATCATCAGAGGAGAAGTGCTGGAGGGGCCAGTGATTTGGATGTGCTGCCTATGGGTGGCTTGGTCGGTGATGGACGGGTGAGAGAGTATTTAGACACGAGGCAGGGTAGTCTTTGTTACGTTTACTAAGGAGTTGTATCCGTGTATTCCTACCGAGGCATCACATCAACTGTGGCTTGGTGCCAAGGACTACGTTCACAAGAATACGCAATATTTCCCTTAAAGCTTGGAGTTTTCAGCCTTATGATGATCGGCCAGAACAAAACTCTAGTGTACTAGTAGGGTAATCACTGACAAGTGATACTCCGCACAGAGGTTTTCTTGCCAAGTCGCAGTTAATGGGATGAGACAAACACTTTAAACCCACTATGTTCGTCCTTCAACTCCAACCTAGTGTATCATATGCTAAGCACCGCAGAGTGTACTTATAAGATGGAATATCTTATTCGTCACCCCCTCCCATGGTATCCGACACCCCCATCCAGCCAAACTTATGTGGCTAGGCGTCACTAAGTCAAAATTTTATCATTATTGTCGTCGTCGTCCGTCATCGTCGTCGTCGTCGTCGTCGTCCATCATCGTCGTATAGAGTAGATGGGGCCTAAGGGAGGCCGATAATTAGAGAGCCAAGCCACATAGAGGGGTGTTGAATACTAGAAGAGGGGGTGATGAATAAGGTCTCCCTATAAGATGAACACTTCAGCTTCCACCACATTCCTCCTTCAGCCGTCAGTATCATGGGAAGACGGGCGCGAAGTCAAGGTCGAAGCGAACTCACCACGTAATCCAGTACGTGAAAGACATGAAGGCCGGCCGTGTAACCGCCCCAAACCTGACTAACGTACTTAGTCTTCCTCTCTCCCCGTGCGCGCTCTCCTTCGATCTCACTGCCTAAGCGAACAGTAGCGATTGCCGATGAGCCTGTCCCAGTTTTCGTCAATGTCCGTGAGTCATGTATCCAACCGGCGTTCTGTCTATCCACGCCAGTCTTTTCCCAAGGCTCTTCCAGTTGCGCCCCTGTGAAGGGTGGGGCCCTGTGTATGGTAACGAAGGGGTGCCTTGAGATTGAGAATGGGAGATCTTATTCATCACCCCCTCTTCTAGTATTCAATACTCCCCTATGTAGCTTGGCTCTTTTGGCCTCCCTTGGGCCTCCTCTACTATATAACAATAATGGACAACAATGACGGACGACAATAACGACAACGACGACGACGACAACAACAACGATAATAATAATAATAATAATAATAATTAAGAATTGACTTGGCGATGCCTAGCTACATAATTGTGGCGGGAGGGGGTGTCGGATACTAGAGGAGGGGGTGACGAATAAGATATCCCTTGAGAATCTAAGCTAAAGAGGAGAAAGGAAGAGATTTACAAAAGCGGGTTAACTACGGAGGGATATCCCCCGTAGAGCGGTCAGTACGGCAGAATAGCGTAGCCGTAGTATCCATAATGTGGCTCTAGCCCGTAACAGTCTCAGTGTAAAGTGGGTGCTGTACTTGTTCAACTCGGCGGGTCAGTGATTTAGTGCTAAATCCTAAGCAGGTCAATGACTTACTGCTAAGGTCTAGCGGCTCGATGTGGAATTCCGAGTAGCTCAGCGACTTGATATTCTAGTCCAAAGTCTATGTAGGTAAGTGAGTCAGTTCCAACCTCTGCGTTGTAACCACAACCATGTACTTGGAGAATGACACGGACACAGTTCTCCGCGGGTTCCATGGCTTGTGCTCCGGAACTATGGACATCTCGCGGACACGCTCGATTGTGGACATGGTGCCGCGCGTCCAACAGTTAGAGTTTCGTGTCGGCAATTTTCAGACAGTTGAACCTCTTGTACTGCGCACTCAAGTTACTTACCTCTATGGCCCCAGTGAATGGTAGCAACGAGTCAGTTGAGCGGCTTCGCTTCGTAGCATATCCGGCAGTTGAATATGGAGATGGGGATATGAAGTAGAGTTTTTCTTATGTTCTTTTACAACTTAAGATGGGGATCTCCCGAGGGGCCGAATTCTAAGAGCCGATTCGTGCAGTGCATGGATGTATTACGAACTTGATGAGAGCTATGCGGGAAAACATACAAAATCAGGGTTAATTCAATTGAAGAGGGTCCGAAATTCCGATCAACTAAACTCAAAAGACGACAAGGAGGCTCTTGCAGCGTAAGGAGCATTGGCATCCTTCGGCGCCTACTTCTATTCTCGGGAAAGAGAGTAAATGCTGAACGTCAACCCGAACATCTTTCAATCCTAAGTGAGAATCTGCATTGCTCGCAGCACACATCCAAAATGCCCTACTTGCCTAAGAATCTGAAGCTTCCGGGAGAGGAGCCTGCCTACCATCGAATTCCCATTGACGAGGCGGGGCTTCCACGGAAGGCTCCGCGAGCGGACTGGCTGACGCTCACGGCTGTCAGTTCAGCAGCATTTCTTCTCGGCGGGCTCATGGTTGGGGTGGTGCTCCATGTCAACGGATTGCTCCGTGTCCATGAGTGCAACCAAGTCATGCCAGAGGGAACGTTGGAGGGAGGCTTCCACACGGATTTTGGTGAGCAACCGCGTGCATGATCTGCATAATTAGTGTGACCTGCGACTGACCAGGTGTGAATTGGCACAAGGCCCTGCCAAGCAATACATCGAGCTGCAGGAAGTCAACTTCACCGGGACGCCGCGCGTCACTGACGACGGCCATTTCTTCATACCCCCCGAGGAATTGAAGTATGTGGGAGAACCGACAGACGAGATGGACGACGCGTGGGTAGAACTGATCAGAGGTGAGTGCACAAACCTTGATACCGCGACATTCACTTCTCCGCTGACTCTTAACGACTGAAGATCGCGGCATCCTGCTGTCTCATCAAGAGGCATATGAAGCCTGGGGCCCCCAACATGAGCAGTTCTGGAATCAGCGTTCTGGCGGGTACTATGCGGGCATAGAGATGCTGCATATGCTGCACTGCGTCAACCAGATCCGGAAGCTGTTCTACCCGGAGCGATATCCAAGGGTGCAGACCACCCAGCTGCGTGTTCACCGGGACCATTGCCTCAACTCGATCCGGGAGCACATAATGTGCAAGGCGGATATGACGCCGCTGCCAACCAGGTGGACGCAGGGCATTCAAAACTACTACATCGAGGTGAACCGGCCTCATACTTGCCGAAACTTCCAGAAGCTGAGGGACTTTGTGACGGATCGAGCGAAGGGGCCGCTGGCGGTCAAACCGGACTTTGAACAGAAGAAGGGGTTGTTTCCTGGAAGTTAGATTGTACATCATCGTGGGACAAACCACATCATGCTACCCAAATACTACACCGTGAAGTGCTCCCTCAGACCTCTGCATTTGCAGATTATCTCGTTATTTGGGGGTTTTTAGACAAGCGTTCCCTTCCCTATCTTGAATCTATAAAAGCGTTACCCAGCGGGTAATCATCATTTCGCACAGGCTATTCGCACAGAAAAATCGTTCCCAGTGAAGTCTTCAGGCCGCCCGCTAGGGTTCTGAGGTCATATGCCCACGTATCCCCCTGGTTTGTCTCGTTTTGAACAATTGAGGCGGAGCGGCGTCATCTCGAGTGACAACCTGCAACCCACCACTGTCCATCATCCTCGGGAGCCGTGTATACGCATCGGTATATCCTAAGGTTGTTGGACGAGGTGTTGACTACATGGCTGATTGGCATAGGTTCATTCAGCCTTTTCTGGAACGTATGTCACGTCAGCGGCTCCTGCGGCTGCCGTCTTGACGACGGTTGGAAAAGTATAGAGGCGGAATTGCCTCTGCATGTTGAGATTTCAAGGGACTTTGACACTATTAATATTTATTGATCACTATTAACTGCCGTAATTGCGGTTTCTAGGACTTCTGCTCACAGTGCAATAACGACCTCCGGCTGGCAAGGAGAAACATCCAAGTGATACCGAACACAAATGTGTGGTGTAAGTTGTAACGCTGGTTCCGAACAATCGAAGGCCGATTTCATGCCTCCCCGGTCAACGGATGGATGCCCCACAGGTCCAATTTATAAGGGCCATAATCGATGAAATACTTTTTTTAGCTCTTCAGTTTACTGTACAGAATATTCCCAGTCCATGCCAACTCCAGGTCCTCCCAAGTCGTGACGCGTGACGTAACAACATAATCTACAATCCGGCAGCAAGGGTATATCCTCCGTCGACAGCCAAAGTCTGGCCGTTCAGGTACTGGTTGCAGGCAAAGAAGAGCACGGTGGCGGCCATGTCCTCGTCCTTGCCGGGGCGGCGGGCGGGGACCTTGTCGGCATACTTCTCCTTGGGGATCTCGCTCTTTTGCTGGTCGTCCGAGGGCTCCTTGGCGGTCATCTCGCTGGGGAAGACGCCGGGGGCGATGCTGTTGATGCGGATCTTAAGGCCGTTGGAGGCGACCTCATCGGCGAGCATGCGGTTGACGTGGATGCAGGCGGCCTTGGAGGCGTTGTAGGAGAAGTGGTGCTGGGACTTCTTGATCATGCCGCTGATGCTGCTGATGTTGATGATGGTCGAGGACCAGCCGGGGTGGATCTCGGTGCTCTTCTGAAGGAGGGGCAGGAAGCTGGCGGCGGTGTAGTAGACGGCGGCGACGTTGGTCTTGTAGACGTCGGTCCAGTCCTCGAAGTCAGCCTTCTCCGAGTTGAAGAGGCTCTCCTTCATGTCGTGGGCGTCGTCGCTCTCGACCTCGACGGGGGAGCTGGAGACTCCGGCGTTGTTGATGAGGATGTCGAGGCTCTTCTCGCGGGATGAAATCTCGTCGACGAGCTTCTGGATGTCGTCCTTCTTGGTGACGTCGGCCTGCATGGGAATGATCTCGCCGGGGATGTTCTTGCCGTACGTCTCGACGGCGTTGGAGAGCTTCTCGCGGTTGCGGGAAGTGATGTAGACCTTGGCGCCGTTGGCAGCGAGGGCCTGGGTGGCCATAAGGCCGATGCCGGTGCCGCCGCCCGTGACGAGGGCGACTTTGCCCGAGACGTCAAAGAGGTGGTTGCGGGTGAAGAGGGCGTTGCCCTCGGGGCCGGCGGTCTTTTGGGAGGACATTCTGGTTTGTATCTGAGTGTGGACGTTGAAGTTGAGTGTGGTTTTCTTCAAAGAGATTGCTGCTGCTCTTGTCGACAGGAATCTGGGAGATTGGACGTGATGTTTGGTGATGTGTTGGAGAGGAAATCTGGAGGTGGAGTGCAGGCGGGCGAGGTTGTTATACCTCCCCCCCAGACGGAAGACGGCAGGTGCAGCTGATGATCTCATAGCAGTCAGTCTTATGGGGCCTAGAACACACACGCCAATTGAGGCAAGTGGACATGCAGCACAGGGAAGGAAAAGTGCTACCTACCAGCCGTGCTTCTGCATCAGGAAGCGAAGCCCAAGCGGTACTTATGGGCCATCTTTGGATCGGGGGTTCCAGGGCGAATCGCAGCGTGCGTGCGAGGAGGTGATGTGAGCAGCACGAAGGAATGAGGTCAGTCGGGGCTTCATGACGACACCCTTCCGCCATCCCTGCTGCGGGCTACCGCGGAGGGAAACATCCGCCGTGGTGGGGCCCCTGGTAGCTGGTGGCTCCCTGTCCCCGCCAATAGGGCTGTCGCGGCAAATGCACGTCACCCCGCCCCGCCCGACCGGTTCGCCCGCGCGGGAGCGCGCCTAACTTGAGCCGCCGAGTACGTACCATAGAGAGCAACAACAAAAACACCATCAACACATCAATTGCAATCATCACGGCTTGCGCGTGCTGCGCAGGACGGGAGAACAGTCAATTGATTTCAATACAACACCACAACAACAAAAAATGAAATAGAGGCAAAAAGTCAAAAGAGTTCAGCTCCCCGGTGGGAGCCTACATCTCTGGTGCACTTGCCGGGAAAATCGAATTTTTTGTCGTCGAACCCTCGATCCACAAGCCCATCCTGAAATCCAAGACCTCATACCATGAACCACCACACCAAATACACAGTTTGACCTGAACTCCCACGCCCGGGAGTCGCCTGCTGTGCTGGTGACAGTTTCGAGGTCAATTGGATCTAAGTATTACCCCCGGCCGTTGGGCTGGCATGGTTGACGGTTGCCTGGGTGGTGTGAGGTTGTGCCTTCCTTCTATGTTGAGTGGTGACGGGACTGGGAGTTGGGAATCTGGACGGCCACCCAGCCTGACCCACCGGTCACAACCCGTCTGGGTCTTCCCGCCCAAGACTCTCCCTTGTGCCTAAGGAAAGACGTGCTCGGGGACACATCGTCCATGTTCAAGTCCCTAAAAAGATGTTGTTTTCCACGAAACGGTTGCGTGATGCTTTTGGGATCAACATGGCCGCGGCATCACCGTGTCGAATCACCCTCTCTGTGTAAACACGACCCCCTGTGACGCGCCCTCCCGATGTTGGCGCATCCCAAATATTTCCGCGTGATTAATTCATTTTTCCTCTGTGTCTAAGATACCGGCAGCATCTTGCTGAAGGCTCAGGAGCTGGCAAGAGTCCATCTCGAGAGGCCCCGGAGAGGTTCCCAACCACCGGCGCTGGCCTGGCAAACGTGTATCCCCAACGGGGTTTGGGAAGGCCCGACGTTTTACAGAGGCAAATGTCTGCAGGAAATCCGCCGCAAGGCTTGGAAACTCCCAGCAGCCTCCACCTGGGAATTGGCTCGGAGTGATAACATCGACACATGATTGATGTGCTTCCTTCCTAGGTACTTGTGGCAACGAGCCTACTTGTTGCGATTCACAGTCAGAAACCCACTGGCCGTGATGCCAGCAACTTGTATGCAGTTTCTTCCTGATTACATAAAGCCCACTTCTCTGCAACACGTGCTTCACATGTTTATTGCCCATGGTGTGAAACTTCCTCTCGGTGGAGCCAGCGACTTAAGCTGTTTGTTTGTTTCTCACGTGTGGGAAGGAACCCACAGGCGGTGAAGCCAGCTACACAGGCTTCCTGTCTGTTGCTGACACATCGCACAAGACGCACTGGCCCCAAATCATCTGCTATGCCAGTCTCATCTGGGATCTTGTGATGGGCCAAGCCAGGAGACTTAAACATAGGTGTATCACGGTCATTCTGCTACGTTTCTATCAATGATACCCACCGACTGAAAGTATGATCTTGGCTTTGTCATCAATGCCCGTCCTTCAGACTCAACACAGGTTGAGTGTCTGACAATGTAACTAAGTCGGAATGAATGGGATTTGTGTAACGAATAACCAAGGGTTCTGCCACCAATCCCAAAACTGTGCAGTTTTCAGCCGCAGACAGGAACTATCTACATCGGGTTCACAAAGGAGATTATAAGCCCGACTGACAAAGACATGAAATACAGAATCACATACAAGCCTAAGATATGCTAGCAGCCAACTGCCCTAATACTATTATTCTCCCACCCTTAAAAATATCTCCACTGGATGTGACAAAGATCACATCCTTAAGCAATTATTCACCCAGATGTAGTTCTCAGTAGGGTTCGTTGGGATCACTCCCTCTTGAAGGAAGTAAATTCAGTCTGTTCCGTGTCACAGCAGCACATATGAATCTGAGACATTACCAGCACTTTGCATCATGCTGCATTTTGCGTCGTCCAGCATCTCACGCTTGCACGTATCTATAATGGGATACGTACCGGATAGAAAAGGGGGGCAGACGTGCTAATTACTCATACATACAACTGCAGAGGGAACTGCCTGCTTTCCAGGGCATTGTTTTGGAACGCGATAGTCAGACGTCGGTTTTCCATTCACACATCTGTGCTTTGTGTTTCTCAGTCCAAGTAGGCGCAAAGCAGGCTGTAAGGGCTATTTTCATACTTTATAGCAGCAGAGCTGGCCCCAAACTGTCATTCTTTGCGGATACGTCCTTCCAGAGAGTGGTATCGCTAGCGAAGCCCAAGGTCAGCAGTGTTGCGAAGAGTTCCCTCGGGCAATCGCTGAATCGACGGCTGTTGTACCTGATGAGTCCGTCATTGCCCTGCCACGACCGATGGCCCGTCGACATGGTTTCGTGGCAAATAACCCCCACGCAGGTGTTGAAGCGACGTCGCATGCCTCCTTATCATCCCTCATTTCTGGTATTTAAGCATTTCGTTGCTGAATATCTACCAGACAGAGCCGGAAAGAGCCGAGCGACGAGAACAGAAATTCAACATCCAGAGCCCATTCAAGTCCCCCTCCAGCCTTCTCCAGACAGAGACACTCCAGAGTCAGACTTCGCCATCTTGGGAATTCAATGACCACACAAGTACTAATCTGCTGCGTGGGCTCGTTTCACCGCGCTCCAAGATCCCGTCATGGCCGCGATTTATACTGCAACCCGGTGCATCCGCGGTACGGCTGGACAGACAACTCATCACTAAAACATTGCGCGGAATATAAAACCATACATCAGCAGCGGCTTGAGTTTCTCTGGGACACAGACACGATGTGGTAGACGCTTGCTGGTTGAGACCAAGGCTGAACCTTAGGCAGGATGTGCTCGAAACGACAAAACGACGTGGCAGCATCATCCGACAGATGATGAGCCGTACTATGAGGCCGTCCCGTATCGTCGCTATCCTTGACCCGGCGATGGTTCACAGTCAAATACACCCCCGAACACATGAGACTCAGGGGACGGGCGGCTGGTACCTAACGTCACATGCGCCGCAAACCGCCAGTCGACTGGCCCTACACAACGCAGCAAACAAGGCAGGCCAACTGATGCCCTTGGATGTTGGCTGACAAGAAAGCCGGGAGGAAACCCAATTCATGATGGGGTATTTATTCGTACACTAAACAGACACACAAACGTTATCACCTAACCGTAATATGCTGGATGGCATTCTTCCACTTTTGCTCGTCGGTCCTGCGCGCGGGTTGTTAGCATCAAGTTTCAATCAGATAGAAACGGAACCCACTTACTTGTCAAACTTCAAAATCCGCCCCAGGACGGGCACCAGCTGCTCCCGCAACTTGTTGTCCTTCTGCTCGAGGAACTGCAGCAGGATGGTCTTGAGATAGAGGCTGTCCGCCGAGCCCGGCGCGGGCGACGCCCCGTTCAGCCCGCCGGACCGGCTCGACTCCACCGAGCTCCGGCCGGACGTCACGCTCGCCCCGAGCTTGGCCTGCGCCGCGCGGTGCTCCTTGCTGAGCTTGTCGTACTTCTGCTTCGCCTCCTCGAGCAGCCGCCTCAGGTCCGACTTCTGCCTCTCCGCGTCGCGGACCTGCTGCTCCGACGCGTCGAGCGTCGACTGCAGGTCCGACACGGCCGTCCGCATCGCGCCGACCTCGGCCTCGGCCTTCTCCTCGACGGCCTCGAGCTCCTCGCGGCGCTTGCGCCACTCGCGCTCCTTGCGCTCCAGCTCCTCCTTCTCCGCCGACAGCGCCTTGACGTCGCGCTCGAGGTCGCGCATCTTCTGCTTGAGCTCCTCCGTCTCGCGCGTCTTGCGCCGCGCGAGCGTGCTCGACTCGTCCTCGATGCGGTCGCGCTCCTCGATGGCCGCCTCCATGCGCGCCCGCATCTCGCGCACCTTGGCGTCCGCGCGCTCGTCCACGTCGGCGAGGAGGCCGCGCATGCGCTCCGCCTCGCGGGTGCGCTCCTGGAGGTGCTTCTGGATCTCCGCGAGCTCCTCCTCGAGCGACTCCGACTGCGACCGCGCCTCCTTGAGCTGGATCGTGAGCTCCGCCGTCTGGTCGCGCATGCTGCCGAGCAGGCCCTGCGCGTTGGCGTACTGCTGCGTCTTGAGGTCCGCCTCGTCCTTCAGGTTGCGCTTCTCCTTCTGCAGCTTCTCCACCTCCTCCTCGAGCTCCTTGACTCTCGGGCGGAGCTTGTTGGCCTCCTCCTGCACCTTTTCCAGCTCCCGCGCGGCCTTCTCGTGCTTGGCGCTGAGTTCGACTTTTTCGGCCTCCGAACGGCGGAGGTCGCGGCCGGAAACCCTCTGGGCGTCCTCCAGGCGGAGGCGGTTGTTGGTCTCGTTGGTGAGCTTCTCGCGCAGCGACTTAATCTCCGTCTCGCGATCCGACGCTAGGCGCTGCGCGCGGGCGACGTCCGACTTGAGGTCCTTCTCCTTCTTCTCCAGGCCGCGGAGCTCCGTGTTCTTCGCGGCCAGCTCCTCCTTGGCCGCCTTGAGGGCGACGGAGTCCTGGCGCAGGCTCTTCATCTCCGGCTGTGCCTTCTGCAACACCTCGCGCAGGTCCGTAAGGTCCTTGAACCGGGTCTGCGCCAGCTGCTGGGCCGCGCCCAGGTCGGACTGCAGGGTCGAGGACTTGCTCTTGAGGTCGTCGTACTCGCGCTGCAGCGTGTCGAATTCGCTCTGAAGCTTCTCGGTCGCCTTGGCGTCGTTGGCGGACGACCCGAGCTCCTTCTCCAGCTCCTCAATCCTCGACTGGAGAGCTTTCTTCTCGATCTCGAGGTTCTTGATCTTCTCCTTCGACTCGACGTGGTCCTGGCCGATATCGGTCAGCTCCCCGCGCAAGGTGTCAATCTCCTCCCTCAGGTCCTCCTCCGTCTTGCGCTGCTTCGTCAGCCTGTCAATCTGGGAGTCCTTGGTCGAGACTTCCTCCTTCAGCCGGGTGATCTCAGCCTCCAACGCCTCGGTGTCGGATTCCTTGGTCTCCTCGGCTGCGGGTGCCGGTTCGGCTGCGCCAGTCGCGGGCGCAGCGGCAGGGGTGGCAGCAGCACCGCCCTTCTTCTTCTTCTTGTTCTTTTTGTTGTTCTTGGAGGCGCCGCCAGCACCAGCCGCGGGAGCTTCCGCTGGAGTAGCAGTGGTCGGGGTGGGAGGGACGGATTCGCTTTGCTTCGCCAATTGCGCGGTGAGCTCCTCAATCTTCTTCTCGTTTTCGGCCTTCTCGTTCTTGACGGTTTCGATCTGCTTGTTCAGGGTCTCAATCTTCTTGTCGACTTCCGCCTTGGAGGCCTGGAGCTCCTTGACGCGAGCCTCCTCCTTGTCGGCCCGGACATTCGACTCCTTGAGCTTCGACTGGGCCTCCTTGGCATTCTTGTTGGCCGTTTCGAGTTCACCCTTGAGCTTGGCCTCGACCTCCTTGAGCTGCTTCTGCGAGGCTTCCAGTCGGTCGGTGAGCGTCTTGATCTCGGTGTTCCTGGCTTCGAGCTGCGTCTCGAGAGAGGTCTTGACCGCAGCGGAGTCGCGCAGCTCGCTGGCCTCCTTGGTCGCCTTCTCGAGACTCTCGGTCAGGTCGGCGCTGGACTCCTTGGCGGACGCGAGCTCCGTCTTGAGGGAGTCGACCTCGGACTTGAGCTTGTCAATCTCCTCCTGCTTGGCGGCCACCTCGGTCTCGTTTTTGGAGGCCTCCTCGTCGTAGGAGAAGAAGTCGCCAGACTCCTCGGGCTTGTCCGCGTCGGGCTCCTGAGCCTTCTGCTTGGGCGAGAAGATGCCCAGCGCCTGCTGCAGGGGAGACTTGCTGGCGGAGGGGTCGTCCTTGGTGTCCGTGGCGGCGTCGACCTGCTCGGCGGTCTCGGTCTTCTCGGCAGGCTCGGGCTTCGCGGCCTTGAGGTCCTCCACCTCCTTCTTGAGCGTCTCCACCTCCTTCTCGGCTGCCTCGAACTTTTTCTTGAACTCGTCCTTCTCCACAGAGACCCGCTTGTACTCGTCCATGATCATCTGCTCCTTCTGCTTGAGGGAGTCGAGGTACTCGATCAGGGCTTCGGGCTCGCGGATCGAGCCGACACTAGTGTGCTCCTTGAGCACGCGCTCGAAGGGTTCGATGGAGGTGGCGCGGCCGTGGGCGATTCGGTAGGATCGGAGCAGTTCTAGCTAGCAGTCAGCATGCGACCAGAGTCACGCCTCTTGGAGAATACCCACCAGGGTAAGTCTTCTCAAGCTTCTCCAGCTTGCGAAGCTTCGTGCGGACCTCAGGCGACAGCTCTGACGCAGCAGCAGGCGGCGGCGGCGCACCCGCAGCACCCTTGGTCTCCTCGCCTTCCTTCCCATTGTCACCGTTCTGTCCATCGTCCGCCTTGTCCTTCGCCTTCTCCTCAGGCTTGTCCTCCATCTTGTCGGCGGCGGGCTTCGGTGTCCCCGCCCTGCTGGGCTCCTCGTTGTCGTCGATCACGAAGGCGGCCTCGAAGACGGCCGGGTCCGGGTTCGAAGGGCTGTCGCCGCCGTCCTTGGCGTCGCTGGCCGTCTTCTTGGGTCGCGGGCGGCGGGCGGGCGACTGGGCGCTCCTCGATGTCGACTCCGACCTGCGCGGCGTCCCCGAGTCCGGGCTGAGGGTCTTCTGTCGAGCCGATTCCTGCCGTGCCTGTTCCTCCGCGATTGTCCGGTCGATGGCGCCCTTGAGCCTCTGTTGGAGCATCGTTAGCGTCGTCGGCGGCCCGCGGTCAACAGCTTTGCCGGGGACGGGCTGGAGGATGTAATATGTGTGTGTAGGCAGGCTTGCACGTGTGTGCGTGCGAGCGCAGGTCCACCGCGGGTTGTTGACAAGTATGCCCGAAAAGAGGGTTTTCGCTGGAGACGTACCTGGAACATGTTTGCCGATCAAAGGGATGGATGGGATTACCCTGTGACCATGGATTCGTCGTTTACTATTCTGCGGTAGGGAGCAAATGTTGAGAGGGAGAGAGCTATGGGTAGCCGGTGGGACGGCGCAGCATTATCGGTGGGTAGTGGCGGTCGATGGAATTCTCCTCCTGGTCTACGAGGGAGAGAGTTGGAGAATCGGCGCCGTCGATGGGAATCGCAGGGGTTGAAAAAGAGCAGAGTGCAGAGTGTTTGATGTTCCGTGTGTTTGGGCTGTGCGAAGCATCCAGAGGGGGACCCTACGTACAGCGACGGCAGCTAACGGCAGCAGTTCACAGGTGTCCTCAGCCTCTAGCTGTTCCAGGTCATCGCTGAGAGAGGTGCGTTAGTGGGCCAGCACGGACAGTGTGGGGACCTCACCTCGGGCAGTTCCAAGCCCGACCGGGGAGTGGACGCGTTAGCCTCCAGCCTCGACACCAGCCACACGACAGGGTAGGGTAACTCAATTCACGAGCACCTGTGGCAGTTATTCGCAAACGCTCCAAGAATTCAGTGGATACGTTGCGCAGGGTCACAGATGAGGATGTGCGAGAGACGCGAGGCGCAGAAAATAACGATGGACATGTGCTCTTCTTTTCGTGATTGCTGTAATTATGTTAAGAAATATCGCTGTAGTTAGCTACCGGCGCACTCGCCGCAGACACTTCCCGTCCTTTACTTTCCGCCCTTGCCCTTGCGCTTCTTCGTTCCCGATGCGCCCTGTCTGCCAGTCGACTTTGCGCCAGAGAGCTGGACCTCGTCGTCCTCTTCCTCCTTGATCGAAACGCTCGAGGCGTTCGAGTCCGAGTCCTTGAACTCCTCGCCCGTTGGCACGACGTTGTTGTCGCCCCGTCCCTGAGAGCCGAGGACCTCCTGCAGGATGCGCTTTCCCTCGTCCATCTCGCCGTTCTTCGCGCCGCAGCCCATGCAGCGCCAGGTGCCCAGCTCCGACAGCGCCTTAGTACCGGGCGGGGCCTGGCCGTTGACCAGTCGGCAATGCGCGCAGATGAGCACGATCCTGTTCTTGGATGCCGTCTCGTCCTCGCCGAGGAGGAGGTCCATGATGCGGTCATACCAGTGCGACGAGCCGAGACCATCGGCCTGCGCAAAGTGCTGCAGCTGCTGCGGCTGCGGCGGAGGAGGGAGCGGCTGGCCCGCAGGATAGGCGTTGGGCGCAAACTCCTCCGTCGGCTCGAGGCCGTTGGACTGCTGCGGACGCTGCGGCAGCTGGTGGGGACCCGGAGAGGGCGCTCCGGGGCGCTGGATGTTCGCCGTGGGCGGAGGCGGCATGTTCGTGCGACCGCCGGGATGGTGTGGTCTGTCGGCCTGCTGCCGGGGCTTCTTCTCCTCGTCGCCCGCGCCCTGCTTCTTGTTCTTGCCCTTGTTCTCGCCGCCGCCGTATTTTTCGAGGAGTTCGAGGGTGGAGTCGTACTTGGTGGCGTCCTTGAGCTTCTGGATCGTCTTCGCACGCTCGGTCTGCTGCTCCTTGAGGCGGACGGACAGCGAGTCGATCCGGTAGTTGAAGAAAGTCGTGACGATGGTTCGGGTGAGGTAGATCCTGTGCGGCAGTTAGCTTCACATGCGGCGCAAACGAAGGGCGATGGGAACGCACACGACGGGGCCCCCTGCGACGCCGGTCCACTCCCACATGCCCATGTTGTTCATGCCGACGACGAGAAAGATGACGATCGAGTAGACGAGGTACGCGAATGCGAGGTACAGCGACCAGAGCACCCGGATGCGGCGGGAGGTAGCCCGCGCGCCATCGAGCCGCGCCTGGGTGTCGGTGATCTTGGCCGAGAGGGCGGAGAGGGTCTTTTCGAAGGAGGCGGGGGAGGAGTCTTCGCCCTGTGATGTCCGTCAGTCAGCATTGTCGCATTGCCATCCAGCGCAACGCAAACGCCAGGCGAGCGAAGAGAATGGACGGAAGAAGCGGAACGTACCCTCCACGGCCAGAAGGACACCATGACGAAGAATAATGCGACCACGTGCCTGGTCAAAGAGGCATTTCCTCAGCTGCGAAGCCGGTGCGAACGGGGTTGGAAAGGTAGAAAATCCGAACAAATAGAAAGGGAAAAAAGAGTTTGCGGGAAGAATTCGAATGTGATTTGGAAGGAGAGTTCAGACGAGTAGAGCCGGCCACGTTGGCTCTGTGGCAGCGTTGGGATGTTGAAAGGAGTGAGAGGCTGAGGTGGCCTGGGGGGTGTGACAGGTGGGTGGGAGCTTCTGGAATACGGAGGCAGAGAAAATGCTCGTTGGCTACCAGCTGGAGCCTGCCAGGCTGTTCCGTCCGTATGACGCACCTGGAACTAGTAACGACTCCCAGGGAAGGTGCAGTGGGTCCAAGCTTCTTCAGCTGCACTTACTCCGTCTGGCCTATACCTAAGTACATTGCTGGAAGTACCGCCTTAGCCCTGAAGCTGCCCGTTTTAGCGTGGCCACCTGCAACGTATTGGCGGGCTGCTCACCGTTCTCACCTTTGGGGCCAAGGTGAGGGAGGATCCTCACCGAGCTCAACTTCAACTACATCACCATGTCTATTGAGAGGCATCTCGCAGCAAACCCTGGCGCTTCCTCTCCAGTTCACTCGTTTAATCCTCAAATATCAGTTTTTCTACCTTTTCCCAATACTTTCCAACATAATTTTGAGAATTCGCATCCTACAGGTGGGTAGCGCAACCCCCGATGCGGTAATGCTTGTCCCTCCACGTTGCTCAATCCATTAGTTTCGCAATCATCACAAGTGCACAAGAACTATGCATACTTCTCAGGATTACATCATGTGTTCCAATATAGAGTGAAGGGTGTATATGAAGCATTATTACGGTAGCCAGGAGCCTGGAGTTGAAGCCAGACAAACTGTTTATGGCATCGTAAACACGCCATTCGGAAGGGTCAAAGTGAGTTCCAATCTATACTACTGTTTGACGACCTACTTTCATGAATTTGGCCTTCATACTGGCTCATCTAAGGTCTTTATGCCGCTTCGCCAGAGGGCAAGTGGTCAGAAGGTGGTAAATCCATGTCTCCTTGCATTAACAACATACTGCGCACGTCTCAAGCCCCCTGGGCAAAGAAAAACTATTTGCACGAACGCGGTCCCTCTGAGAAGTAGTTTGATGGCCCTGAGGCCGTTTTCAAATAGCAATCCAGAGGTTCCGGCATCCGGATGTTATCAGGAAAGTGCCGTCCTTCTCAATCTCGACTTTCCGTCGGCGAGAACGTCTCGGATGAAACTAGAGAAGAGAGGCTAGATACACGTAAGATTCTTGAGAGAATACAAAAGAACATCCGGACCGAATCAACTTCTTCTCATGCCCCCGACTACTGCCGGGCCGAGAATAAACCATCGAGTCGAACCAGATCAGCTCATGGCCCGAAAACTAGTCGGGGTTAACTCTTGCCAACTTCCTACGGCTGCAATGTCACTCGGAGAACGGTGCAATAATTCGTTGGTGTACGATCTCGACACTCATTAACTATACTCACGAGCAGGACGTGAGTTACATCCCCCACGTTGACGTCACGTTCACGGCGGCTCCAACAGCAGCCTGGGAGGCGTTGATTTTGACCGAGAACCTCATGGCAACGGGCAAAGATGTATGTCCACCTCGCCCACAGGAGAGCCAGAGATGGCAACAGCCCATGTCGCTTCCTGCCGGTGGCTTGATTCTCAAGACACCCGAATCAGTATTCACTCGTATTCTGTCTCTAGGCATCAGACCGGCCCCAGCATCCATATAAAAAGGACCAGACGAACGCATCATTATGAACTAGACCAGGCAGGGGCATGATGAAAACACCCATCAGAGGCCAGAATCAGCGGTACCCTGGTCCTCGAACGGCTTGAGGCGTGCTGCGTCGCCCTTCTCGAACACAGGTGTCTGCGTTTCGCGAACGCTGCTCAACGCTCGATACCGTGACGTGATATCGTCGTCCATCATCTCCGCCCTGAAGCTATTACCCACGTGAATATACACAAGATTCAATACTGACTTTCTGCCCCACGTGCTTGGATGGTGGAACGGCGGGCTGGGTAGATGTACCAACGAGAACCTAAAAGCTTGGTCGAACATGAAGTACCGGCTGTTTCGGTGCGGTGTCCATTTCCAAGCTTCAGCCGCACGTCGTGGAGCTTTTATACGCGCCCGATGCTTTCAAACACACCGCGAAGCTGGTGAAGACCCAGTCGCTCTTGCCCGTTCCTAGGTTGTTTTAAGCTTGAGCAACTGGACTGAAGTAACAGCAGGATGACATGCGCCTGAGTACCTCGATGATGGACGAGGACGAAGAGCGGGAGCACCAACATTGTTCACAGACTTGGAACAAAGGGACAAAAGGACGAGGGAGCAGCATAACTGAACTAAGTTGTATCTACTACTGGCCTACTTACTCAACTAACAAGGTATCTACTATCTAGGCACTCGCCCGTCACTCCCACTCATCCAGGTTTCCCACCAGAGTCCACGACTGCGTCCTCAGCTCCAGGTCGACCAAGGACACAACCCGCCGCAGCAGGGCGAGCATCTCGTCGGTGCAAAACACCCTGACCCTCGCCTCGTCGCTCATCCTCACCAGCCGCTCCCGCACGGCGATGATGGCGTCCGTCTCGCCCTCGACGGGTGCTCCAACAGCGCTTCTCAGCGCGTGGTCGATCCTCTCCCGTACCGCTCGCTCCGCCTCCTCCCCAATGGTCGCGAGCACCTGGGCCGTCACCTCGGCCGCGAACCTTCCGCGCTCAAATTCGAAGTTGTCGTGGACGCCCTGTACCACGGCGGCGTGGATATCCTCGCGCATCTGCAGGCGCGCGAGCTCTGCGCCAGAAAAAGCTGCATTGATCATGCGAACGTCGCCCTCCGTGTCGACGCTGCGCACGCTGCGCCGCGAGCGCGGCGACGACGAGGTGGACGAAGTCTCGACCTCCACGACGTGAAGCTTCGTCACCGTGCGCTCGCTCTCTGGCGTCCTGTAGCCTGTCGGGGATGCTGACGATGACGACGACGACGACGACGGGCGAGAGGCCGGGATCGGCGTCGCTGGGCGCGGCGGCGTGCGAGGTGCGCTGGCAACGGGCCCCTCGCCGGCGGTCAGGGTCTCGGAGGAGGGGCGGGAGCGGGCACCGCGGATGTGAAGGGCGTGCAGGACGCGGCGCATGCCGACCCTCTCGTCGGGGAAGGTGCCCGCGTCGATGATCGTCATGGGGGACGTTGAGGCGGGGTCGTGATCGACCGGGCGGCGTTCCGGGGAGGGCTTGGATGTCGACATTGCGGGTCTGTTGGCTGGTATGGTCTGTTAGTGTTGGAATTCTCGCTGTAATTGCTAGACTTTGTGTCTGGTATTCGAGTGTCTGTAACTGCTGCGGTTGCGGTCTGTCAGTGTCTGGGTCCGATGTATAGCAATGCCGCTCTTGCGACCGAGATATATGCTCCGGCTTGATGCTCCCAAGGCTCAAGCTCCAGAGGTCTTGACTCTGATATATTCATCGTGAGTCTGTCCATCGTGAGTAGACATTCTTGTGAGTTCACCATGATTGCCAGTCACCGACAAGCAGCACCAGCCTCAGCTCTGCTCACAGGTCAGTCAACGACAAGCAAAGCCAAGAATCCGCTCCGGTCCTACAAGGTTCCCGGGCCAAACAGCGGATGTCAGGCTCAGTAGACGCCACGTCATTCTCAATCCATCAGAGCTGCACGGAGTAGATCAGTGAGTAATTCTGCCGGCCTGCGAGTCCGATTCGCTCGGACACAGTCGTAGACCTCATTTGCGCAAGCAGGCGCAGCTCGCAGCTGGCAGTGCTCTCCCGATTCTCGCAGGGCTCGGAAGACCACGACGAGGGCGGAAAGTGCCCGCCTCCACTCGTCCAGCAGAAGTTCGTTCTCCACTGGCCATGGTGGCGAGCGAACAGGGAAAGCGATTCCGTTGACAGCTCGGTTAAGCAAACAACCGCCCGCCACCGGTGAGTGACGGCTGCGCAAGACCAATAGGGTATATCGTACCGACGGTATTCGGCCTTCCTTTTCTTTCCCCTTGCCCGTGCCCGGTAACCGACATCCGAGGTGTCGACAAAAGGCAATAAGCAACGGACCCTTTCACTTCAACACTCATCTGACTGAATGGCCACGAGAGGGGCAACAGAGGAAAAGGAAACGTGCGCAATTTGGACGATGACACGGCTCTATCGTAGCCGGCTGCTGCAGGGTCTATTAGTCCCTGCCTGCACAGATCCGGCCGGTGAGATGCTGCAGGTAGGTAAGTGTAGGCGACGAGAGAAAAAAAAAAAAAGCTAAGCCCCACATTGCCGAGCGTGGAATCCCACGTTGTGAGTGGAATATGCACAACTGGCGGCGGGCGAGACGTATGTCGGCAGCGTGTATTTTTGTGGTTTTTGGGTAATCCGTTCGTGTTCTGAAGCACCGGCAGCTTGCCTAGACGCCTGGACGGCCCATTTCGGCGATCACGGAGGTAGGCTGGCAGGCTGGGCCTGGGCTGGGGGAGGTGGTCGGGAGCGCCGGGCTCTGGACCCCTTTTTTGATCTGGCGAGATGGACATGCTTGGGCGAGAGACGCACTCGGCCGACAAGACGAAGGGCGAGTTGCTGGACGGGGCGGGGAAAATCTGCATGTTTCTCCGCCGAGTTGTAGTATTCCCAGCGCCTCCTTTCCCATTTGAACCTTTTCGTCTGTCGGCGCATCTCGTTCTCGTTTCTTTCTCGGAAGACTCTCGGGCACCCAATGCTCTCCGCGTACGTAGTGTACGCCCGCGCATGTATTGTTTGTTGTAATTGGAAGGAAGCTTCTTGTCTGTCACAATTTCGATCAACGTAATCTCCTACTCGAAGCGGCAGGCAGACAGGCAGCAAGTCAGCAGCCCCCAATGCCTCGGCTGCGGTCCAGCGGGCGACGAGGTCTATGTCTGCGACAAAACTGCTGCTCGGTGATGTCGTTGGCAAGGTGAAATATGATATGTTGGTCTCTCTCTTGCGCGTTTGGGCGGGGTCAAGGGCTGCTGGCTGGAACCAAAGCAGGCGGCCGAGACCATGGGCGGGCACGCTTAGAACAAGGGGTGGACGTGAATAGTCGCAGCGGTAGCTGTTGGGATTTGCAAATTCGCAGCCGGGCACTGGCTGGGTAGAGTTACTTTTTAGCTGGGAGCTGCGACTGGAGGACGAGGGATGAGCATGAGGATGAATGATGAGGGGGGGAAACAAGGATCAGGGAACAAGACCCGCGGTCATCCGTCGTCGATCACCACTCGGAGCGGCAGGCGAGAGGTAACCGAGGAGCAAGACAGCAGCGGCCGGGTAGAACATCCGGCGGGCGCGGTCCTTGTGTGCGTCGGCGATCATCTTTGGTGATGTGTGATGTGTTGTGTGTAGTGTGTAGGAGCGAAGATTGGCGGTGGTGGTGATGTTTACTGGCGATGGTGGTAGTGGAGGCGGTAGTGGTGACATTCAGTGACAGTCAGTGAGACAACATAGCGGGAGAGCTACACTGGAGTCAGGGCACCTTTAGCGGAGCTTAGCATGTGAAGGACCCTCCCAGGTCTCTTTCCCTTGTAAGTTGTACGTACCTTCCCTCCTAGGACAGCTTCCCTCCCGTCCAATTCAGTACTAGCGGCCATAGGTAACCGTCGAGATTAAAATGCCGTCCCCCAAAAACAGCACGTTGGGCCCTAGCGGAGACGATAGCGGAAGAGCGAAATGAGAAAAGACAGAAAAAAAAAAGAATGGAGATGTCGACGATGATGCGAATATGGATCGGAAATGGATCGAGAAACACGGCCACCTGGAAAACTGTGAAGGAGCACGGGAACAGTCGGGGGTGACTCTTGAGGGAGATCCCGGATTACTCTCGTAAGGTACCTCTTCACGCAAGATTGGCAGGGACGATACATGAAGCACCAAAGGTACCAGGTTCCTGCAGCAGGGTGTGAGCTCATTGGGTCGGGTGGGGCCCTGGGCCTCGTTCGATTCCCGCTTTTTCTGGGCTGTTGGTCTTGACGTTCGACACTGCAGAGAAATCAGGCCATTTTGGCTGTTTCTCGCACCAAAAATCTTCGCCTAGTCAACGCTCCTCCGTCAGCCT
This sequence comes from Colletotrichum musae, assembly GCA_027406025.1. Classification (NCBI taxonomy): domain Eukaryota; kingdom Fungi; phylum Ascomycota; class Sordariomycetes; order Glomerellales; family Glomerellaceae; genus Colletotrichum; species Colletotrichum musae. The sequence goes on along the minus strand of JANVYC010000002.1, from coordinate 742,051 downwards.
CCAGTTCTCCAACCAACAATCTTCCAGAGTGTCACTTCGAAGACTTCGATCCGATCGAATCAATCAAATCAATCAATCAAGCACTGACGCTGGCGTATCCGTACCGGGAACAGCTACGGGTTACGAAAAGAAAGGAAGAAAATTCACGCTCGAGTCCTCGCTAAGCAACCAAAATCAAGGCTCAAGCAAGCAGCCCAACCGGGGGGCCATCTGACCTGAAGAAAATGCAATGCGATTACGGATACCTCGCTCCATCTCCATCTCCGTCTCCAGCTCCATCTCCGTTGTCATCGCCCGGCGACCATCTATCTGAAGCTGATGGCTGAGTTACCAACACTGTTGCCGTGGTACTTTTTTCGATGGAGATGCGATGCCTTCTCGTCTGAACCGGAGCTTCTGCACCGGATCATCCCCTGCACCGGGAGAGCATCCCGCGTATCCTATTCCTGACTCTTCCGTTCCATAGACACAGCACCATTCAAGTAACAGCTCCATCCGAGAGCCTTCGGCTCCGTGGTTCGGCCTCCGTCGGGGACTCGCAGTATAGTGGACGTCCGTCCCTCCCTCGCGGGAGTCGGAACCATGCACGAGGACACAAGAAGACACGCCCACACGCCAGTGACCAGCTGCTCGGGACGCCAGCCTAGCACCTCCAGCAGCCCAGCTCCCTACAGCGCAAATCACTGCCCGCCTACGACATCACTCATGCCCTCTACGGTATGGCTTGCCGCAGGACGCTTCGAGAACTTGGTCTCGTCGTTGCCCGTGCCAGGGAACCAAGTGCCCGACTTGGAGATGGAGCGACGGGGGACCCTGGAGATCTCGATCCCGTACCCTCTGCTGCCGGGCCACCCACCTGTCAAACGCCTGGCGTACAGCGATTTGCAGAGTCAAGACTTGAGTCGCGGCAGAGGGACCAGCTAACCCAACCAGCCCCCGCGAGGCCATCAACAGGAAACAAACATCTTCAGAAAACCAAGGCACGACCGCATCGCATCACGTCCCATCCCATCCCAAAGGACCCAAAGCACCCACGCGCGGCGCTGACCCCGCCGAACATGACAGCTCCATCACATCTGCACGTCAAGTCAAGGCCATCGACCCCTTGCCAGCCATCGTCCGTCATGATCCTTTCTTCGCAGCTGTGGTGGGCGCTTCTGCCACACCGGCCCCAGTCCAGCATTACCTAAATCTTGACACCTCACTTTTTTTGACGCCGTCACGAAATCACACGCTCCTCAATCTCGGTCCACGTCGACGAGATCTTGGTTTTGACGTCTTGGAATCGCACTACGGACCCTCCTGCGTCGGTCCCTTTCGGGGTCCTTGGAGTCCTAGAATGGAAATGCGCGGGATGGAATAGGATTCGGGCCCTTCCCCTGTCTTCCCGTGCATGCCCATCGCACGAGATTGAAGGGCATGGCCGGCACCGCGTCCAAGGCCTGCGTCGTTTATACTTCCAAGGTTCCAGGAATCACTACAATCTGAGGGCATCACGACCCGAGTAATGCTTCAATTCAAGTCCATCGTCAGATCCCATGCAAGATGATGACGGCGGTTATGTAGGGTCCGCCATAGCGTCCACCCCTGCGAAGAAGCGCTCGCTTCCGATGGCGCTCGGCCGGCATGGCCTCATATACGCCCATCTCGCAATTTGCACCCTGCTGGCGCTGACCAACACCCAAACTTGGCTAAACGGCTCTTCTATTCCCGCCAAGATCCCGAGAGGCCCCTCTATCGTTCTATTCTCTTTCCATCTCGTCGTGTCCCGTCCCGGGATTTGACCATTGGACCCCTGCCCCTGCTCTCTTTGGGGTCGGGTCTCTGCGGGAGCGTGTCAATTGGCCAGAGTTGCTCTTGATTTTATTTTTACAATTTGTGCGGGAGGTGAGTCCGTCTCCTCCAGGTATCCGTACTCCGTCCAGAGTACAGCATTTTCAACTGCTTGACCGTCCGAACCACAGAGCTAACCAAGAGAATTCATCCAGATTGCCTACCTAAACCCAAAAGATACATTGCAATTGCCCTTCCACAACACATCGTATCCGTTGAAGAGAAGAAAAGAAACACGACAGAGCCTACATACATACCTACCAAGTAATACAGAGTACCTACATGCCGATTATGCAGCCATACCTCCAAAACACACCATGGATACCCACCGCTGCACAGCACAGCACAGAACAGCGCAGCTTAGATGGCCATCCGGTGGCCCTGTGACACCCCTGACCCATGGGCGAAGGCTTCGCATCCCTACGGTCCCGGCCAGGTACGCCGCACTCTGTAGACTGCCCGTACTGGGAGACTCGCAGGACTGCGTATGGACCGCTTGGTCTTCGCTCTCGTAGCCGAGTCGGGATCCTCTCTCTTGCAGGTGTCAAAGGGACTCCCCACAGCACATCTTATGTCAATCATCAGTCTTTGGGCGTCGGATCCGTCCGCCCGCACCACCAGGGCGCCCACACTCAGCAGTCTCTGGGCTGTCAGTCTGCCTGTACGTACTCCCTCCCCTACCGTCAGATCCCGGTCCGGTGCGGTACTCATTCTCTCTGTTGACCTTGGTGTGCGCAGTTCCTCTCTTCTCGCCGCCCCCGGCCGGCCCTGCCCATGTCCATCATCAGATCAGCCCTCCGGAGGCCGTTGTTCAATGTTATTCCTCGTAACTTTTTCTGTCACGTTTCCACACTGGGCACGCCCCCCTCTGCCGTGCCCAAGGGCTCTGTCGTATGACGAGCCCGTCCATCGCCAGTTGTCTCGCCGTTCCAACCCGCACCCGCCTTACCATCACCCCCCTCCCCCCCAAATTCTCGCGACGGGGTCCACCCTACCCGCGGAGCTCTACCTTGACCCCCCTGGTAACCACAGCTGCTGGCCTGGTCGTCGCCCTCGCGGTGTCTTGGCCGCCGTTGGGAATCCCGATGCCTTGTGCCGGTATGAGTATATAGCTTTTCCTCCCCTTCATGTGTCTCCCCACCTGTCCACACTCGAACCATCAGCCTCAAGACAGTAACATCATACCTCCCTCTCGCCATCGGCATTTGCAAACACACACAAGCACACACACACTCACACATATCTGATCCCGCCCCCTCCTTCCGAGTAACACCACCGGATCATCTTCAATCAACTCAACCCACCAACGAAAAACAGTCCACCACTCTTACACACCCCGGCCTCTTGCATACCCCTCCATGAATCGCACAATGGCCCAACAACAGACCTTCGACTACTATCAGATGCCTCAACCGGGGGTCTCAATGGTGCGTACTTTATTCCCGTTTACCTCTGAATAGCCTCGTCGGCTCAAACACCGCGCCGACTTGCTTTCTTTCTCTGAACACCACTAACACAACGCAGAGCCCTCCCGAGCTCTCCCCTCTCTCCTTCTACGACCCCCAGGGCGACTTCAGCGCCGACTCGGCCCCGTCCCGCGGCTCTCCCGTCTCCCCCGTCTTCCCCGCCTCCTCGTTCCCCCTGCCCACCGGCAACGAGTGGCCCGCCTACTTCGAGAAGCCCACCCTCTCCCCGGACCTTGACGTCTTCTACGGCGAATTCGGCTCCCCCATGTCCTTCCTCTCCTCCCAGAACCTCGCCCTCAGCCCCACCGCCAACCCGGCCGACCTCATGTCCGACTCCGTCGCTTTCGGCCGCGAGGGTCTCAACGACACCCAGCCCCTGTTCCAGAGCCTCGACGCCCCCGCGCCACGGGCCCAACCCCAGCTCCCGACCAAGTCTCCCCGCGTGGCCGCCCCGGCTCCGATCCCGGCTCCGGCCCCCGTCGCCGCCCCGCGGCCGTCGATCCAGCGCACCTCCCCGCGCACCAGCTCCAACGATCTCAAGCGCAAGTCCTCGGCCTCCTCGGCCTCGTCGCGCTCCGCATCACCCGAGCCCCCGACCCGCCGCACCAAGCACTCCGAGCCCTCCAAGAACCCCCACAACATGATCGAGAAGCGGTATCGCGTCAACATCAACGAGAAGATCATCGCCCTCCGCGACGCCGTGCCCTCGCTGCGCTGCGTCGTCCAGCAGACGGAGAACCCGCCCGCCGAGGGCGACGAGGCCTTTGACGTCGTCGAGGAGCTCGGCGGCCTGATGCCCGCGCGCAAGCTCAACAAGGCCACGATCCTCAGCAAGGCGACCGAGTACATCTCGCACCTCGAGAAGAAGAACGGCCAGCTGTGGAAGGAGAACCAGGAGCTCGAGAAGAGGCTCGCCGAGGTGCAGCGCTGGCAGAGGAGCCAGGCCGAGGCCGGCCCCTACTGGTCATGATCGTCAGTCAAACAGCATGAGAAGTTAATGTTTTCTTGTAACATTGGGATGGGCGATTTTGATTCCAAAAAGGCGCGGGATGGGTTGATTTGCGACATGACGGCGTTCTGTACAGCGGGGCGAAAAACTCTATACCACGACGGAAGAGAGAGAGAGAGCGAAGAGTTGGGAGGCATTTGTCGATTGACGACACATCATCAGAAAGCGGCGTTTTTGGTGTTTTTATTGAATGGGCAAAAAAGGAAGCTACACTCATCATGATGACTTGGCTTTTTGGGATATACTTTTACTACTACTTGGGTTCTGGGTTTACCGAGTAGGCCTGCGAAGCAACCCCCCCTCTCTACCACTTTTGACATTTTCATGTCGACCGCATCATCTCAGAGAGATGCGAGTAATGAAGAATCATTTACATATTCACTGATTGTGTGCCATTTTGAAGTCATTGTGAGTGAATTGCCTGGTTTTCCCATTGTCTTGAGCCTTCTACGCGGAAGCTGCTACCAGAGCGCTATGTTATCAAGAAAGAAAACCCAAGATGCTTTGTTCCGTGCCACCATGTCCATGCTTTCCCATATCTCATCCATCGTGATCATGACATTCGTGAAGTTCGTGACGTCATCTCTCATCTCTGTGAACCAAATCCTCAGAAGCCGCGCGCAGAGGAGACTCCGTAGTCAGGGACACGTCTCTGCTGAGGGGCGGGGCGGTGCTGGTGGTCCTCCTCGCGCTCAGGCTCCGCGTCGAAGTACTCATCAGAGTCAGCATACTCAAGCTCATCGTCATCGCTGACGTAGCTGTTGTCCGGGACCTCGGGGAAGGAGCCAACACTCTCATCATCACCGCCGTAGTATCCCTGGCCGACGAAGGTGAAGGCAGGGCGGCGCTCGTCGAGGGTGCGCTGGCGGCCGAGCTGCGGCTCGAAGCCCATGGAACCTCTGGGGACGCGGCGCTGCTGGCGGCGGCGGGGCTGGGCGTAGATGCCGCTCGGGACGAGCGAGGCGCAGGTCACGTTGGTAGACGGGCCGGCGGAGGGCTGGACGAGGACGGGGGGCAGGGTGTAGTGGTCCGGGGCGAAGATGGCGGCGCAGGTGTCCTCGCCCGGGTTGCGGTCGTGGACGACGCGGCGGGCGTGGGCGGCGACGTAGGTGTTGAAGTTGAGGATGTTGTTGTTGCCGGAGATGTTGACGCCGGAGTTGGACGAGTTGTGGGAGTCGGACACGTTGTGGGAGGAGAACGTGTTGCGCGAGTTGGCCATGTTGCGGCTGCCGTTCTGGAGGGGGACGGAGGACCACTCGCCGGTGGGGAGGCGGAAGTACTGGCGCCTGTTGGTGCGGTGGACGGCAGCTCCGCCGTTGGCGAGCATGGTTTGGGGGATGCTGCTGCGGGTTTTGGGGTTAGATGAGATCTCGAGAGATGGATCGGCGGGATGGAAGGGGAAGGAGACGTACGAGTTGCGCGAAGCCATTGTTGCGGTTCGACGGAGGTGGAAGTTTGTTGATGTTGTGAGGGTGGAAGGTTGTTGATGTGTTTTTGTTTTTTATCTTCTCTGAAGATTTGAGTTGGTAGTGTTGTCTGAAGAAGAGAAGGGAAAGTTTTCTGAGATGAGAGCGGGGAAGGAGGGGGGTATTTATGCGATTCTTGGGCGGGCGAGTATTCCGAGCTGATTGTGTGTATTGCGTAGAATTTCCTCCGGAAGGGAAGGAGTGAGAGAAGGGGTGGGAGAAAGGTGAGGCGAAGAAACCTCACCTTTGGACGGTGGTGGTGAATGGGCTCGTCTCAAGGTGAGGTTTGGCCGTCGGTGGAGCCCCGTCTCAGCTCACCCGAGGTCTGAAGTCAACGCTCAGCTGAGAGAAATTGGCCGGTGGCTCTCAAAGATGGAAGGAGCTCCTTGGGTTGACGAATATTCGCTGACCGCCTTTGATATTGGCTGAACAGCTTCAGTCAGGATGTCTTCAGACATGCTTCAGTTTATAACCAGACCAACCGAGCCAGGCGCGACTTTTTAGAAACAAGAAAAAACAAGACGCCCAGTTGTTATCCTATGAAGACTTGTACCTTCGCGAGGTTTCTACTTTCCCCTGATATTTCCCGAGTAGCGGTTGTTGACAAAAAGCAAAAAGGATTCCTACCAATACGGCAATTAACCCTCCAATAGCATTTCATAAAATTCTCTCAACCTCCACCTCACCCGAACGATGCGGACGTTCCGCCACTGAGCGGGCTCCCGCGGGCCAGGCCGCCCCCAGACCCTGTCGTACACGACCGCAGCGACTAGCGCGAACGGCAAGAACCCGACGAACGCGACGAGGGCCATGGGGATCAGAATGACGGCGTACGAAACCAGGGCCAAGATGACGACGAGAAGCCAGATATCAAGCAGCCAGGCCGTGACCCCGTCCCGCTCGATGATGACGATAAGAAACGCGGCTCCGAGGGAGGCCGGGGGCAATAGGTAGGTCGCCGCGTGGTAGTCTGGGTACTGCGACGGCAGGATCGGGAGGACGCCGGTCCAGGCGAGGACGGCGAGGAGGCCGGTTGCCACGACGACGTCGATGACTCTTTCGATGGCTTTCTTGAGGGTTACCTGGATGATTTTGTCAGGGACTGCGTCAATGATTCTTGCGATTATGTGGAAGACCATGTTGATGATTTTGTCGCAGACGAAGTCGATGACTTCGTCGACTATGATGGACGATGATGAACAGCGATGGATGACAGGTTTTGTTCTCGTCTTTTGCGAGCCTTTTGTGACTGGTTCCGCGTGTTGCTGGTGGGTGTCGACTGAGCTGGATCTGGCGAGGTTTATCCTGCCCTTTCTTGAACGGGTTGGCCTTGTTATGGAGAAGCTGATTGTCCAACTTTCCCTTGGGCCACGAAACCACCGAAAAAATCATTTTTCGAACATGCTTTTTTCAACGCGAAAGAGTTTTTCAACCTGGCGAAGTGGCGCCCCAGCCATCAACGTCTTGATCGAGTCTTTGTGGCTTGGCCGAAAACTTAAAAGGGGAAGAGGGCGCCCGCGGTGGGTTCGAGGACTCGTAGGTATTCAGGGCACATGAAGTTTCTGGAAACAAAACAGTCCGTAAATCCAGAGGGGGAGGGGGCGCTGAACATGTCGGTCGAGGTCGACTTGTGAGATTTGTGACTATGCGCTTCTGACAAGGAGACAATACTGACGTGTGGAGTTACAGATTGACAAGCTTCGACACTGGATGGGCACTTGAGTAAACTTTGGCTTCCGCTTCTCATCAAGTCGAGACTACAAGATCGTCACGTAGCTTGCCAGTATGTGCAGGTTCAAGTACTTCGTCAATGATTGCAACTCTCGTCGTCAACCGCAGGTGACATTCAGTTAGACACAACCTGGGCAGCGTTTGAATATTCTTTTGATGTACCTATCCTTCTTCGCTATAAGCTAAGGTGAAGTACGACGGCATGGTCGCTACAACAACCTGAAGGGACTATAAGTCATGGAGTTTCGCAACGCGAGTCTCAGAAACTGTCACTAAACACCATCGAGACTGTACCAGTCAGTAAATGTCTTTCGGAGCAATCTGAGGGCCGACTTACATTTCTCTCCTCACGAGACTTCGGGAGGCAGTCGGGTCATACGCCGGCTCGACGACGATGTAATCCCGCACAACCGCCGTACCGTTGCGCAGCGCCGCAACCTGTTCGTCGGTACACGTGCCGATACTAAGAATGTAGCAATAGTCCTCGTACTGCGGCGGCATCTCGCTCCTTATGTCGAGCGTATCCGGCGGGCCCTCGGTGCGGTACGTCGCGTTCGCAGCCGTGTCCACCTTGCCGGTGGCAATATCTCGGTTCGCCAGCGCGCGGTTGAAGATGCGGTACGCCGTCTCGGGCTGGTACGACGGCACGGCGTGGCCCGCCTGGAACACGCGTACGTACGACAAGTTTCCGTACTGCCTGACCATACCGCCTTCGTACGTGTCGTTGGTCACCAGGGCCTGGTACCCTGCCGCAGCGAAGCTCTCCTTACCCTCCCAGGGAATTGCGCGTGATGCAGCCTCGCCGCCGATCCAGTTGCAGGCAAAGTCGCGGTCGCCGTACATCAGCGACACCTTGACGCCGGTGCGGAGCAGGTACGCGAGGTCCTCGAGCCATCCGGGGCGCGGGTAGTCTCCTATGCCGCGGAACGCGGACGACGAGGCGGAAGAGCTGCCGGTCCAGTTGAGCGGGACGCCGAGCGCGGACTGCACCCAGCCCTGGTTGAGGAAGCCCGGGGTGTAGGGCCAGGGGAAGGGCGTTGGGTTGAGCTGCGTCACGTCGTAGTAGTCGCGGCCGGAGAGGGAGAGGTACGGGTCGCGGACGTGGTTGGTGCAGAAGGTCTCGGCCTGCTGGCAGAGCGTGTTGACCGTGGCGTTGATGCCGAGGTTCTCTGGGTCGTCCCGGGCTGCGGCCACGCGGCAGGCGTCGATCTGGTCGCGGCAGCCGCCCGTGCGGTTATACGCGTCGAGCATGCCCTCGTAGACCGTCTTGTTGACCGTCTCGATACCGTAGGTGTTGTTGAAGGCCATCTCCGGGTACGACGGCCACTGGACCTGCCGGTCGATGCAGCCATTCACGATGAGCAGGGTGTCGAGGTTGAGGAGGTACGCCTCGCTATCCGTACCGTTGCGGATCCGGTCGTTGCGCTCCTGGAAGTACGCGGCGAAGGCCGGGCCGTAGCGGCCGCCGTACGACTGGGTCGCGATGCTGATGCGGTCGTCGCCCGGGCGGTAGCCGGGGAACTCGCGGAACCAGACCTGAGAGAAGTGCCAGAGCGCGACGGCTGCGTTGCGGCTGCCCCAGCTCGTGGAGTTGCGGTCGCCCGAGGGGAGGGTGCCCGTGGCGAAGGTGACGTTCTGCTCGGGGACGGGGGAGGACGCGTTGAGGGAGCGGACGCTGTCGCCCAGGAGGTCGCGCGTCACGTTGCGCAGGGAGTCGTAGGAGAAGCCGACCTGGACGGGCTGGTCGATGTACAGCATGTTTACTGTGGTGCGTGAGCGACGGTGGGGAATGGTTCTTGGGGGGTTCTTTACCTTCATTGTTCCACGACCAATCGCTCAGACGCGTCGAGTTGGAGTCGCTGTTGATGTAGCAGGGCCCGTTCTCGTTGAATAGGCCTGGCATCGACGAGCTGCCTGGGCCGCCGTTCATCCAGATGGAGAGGGGCGCATTCTGGGGGTCTTTCTTGGCTTCGAAGAACCAGAAGAACGTGTTGATCTCGTAGTCCTGTTCTTGGCCCACGCCCTCGAGGGTTCCGGGGGGCAGGCTGATGTAGCCGGCGTAGGACTTGACGCCTTTGGTGGTTTCGCAAATTCCCGGCTGTGGTTGTCAGCTTGTGTGTCAGGAGGATTTATCAGTTTTGCATATGGTACCTCTTTGTAGCTGATCTTGATGTTCTCGTTGAGCTTGGAACTGAGGACCGTCACCCCTTCGGGAGTTGGAGGGAACTGGGCCAGAGAGGGGGAGATGAGAGATGCCACGACGGCGAGGACCGACAAAGAGGACCGCATTGTTCCTCCTCAGCAACAGAAGATGAACAACAGCGAGCTTGACTGCGAAAGAACGAGAACCCTGTGCCCGGAGACACAAGAGCTTTGTACGGCATTCCCTTTATCTCCTCGACTGGTCTCCGCTTCGTTCGACCCTGACCTTCCTACTTAGGAGGTTGCCTCGTCGAGTGTCACCATAGATGCGCGTTCATGTAGAACCGTTACACCGCCAAGGTCATGGCATCATGAGCCGACCCAGCGAGCGAGTTGCTGATGGTGAGGTGCGGGGGTATAAGCGGTGCGGGGTCGTTGCGAGAGCCGGAGGAGGCCAAGACCCGGGTGCGGGACCGAGCGGTCATCGTCTGGGACGTGGTGAGGCATTGGCCAATGGGACTGGATGTTGCCTTCCTCGGTTCCCGCTTTGGATGGACGGCTGCGAGGTGTCTTGCGAGTTCTTACCAAAGACTGCTGTTCATCCTGTTGTATGCGTTGTGATCTGCGCTTGCGTCATGTCCGTACCACTGATACATGCGAATGGTGCCCTTGGCCGACGACAAACGCTTGGAAGCCGGAAGGTGGGGACCTCAGAATCGCTGTTCAGAACTCCATTATTCCTTGGAGGGTTCGACTTTACCTGGAGCCAAGAGATCGTCAGCCGGTCAATTTCCAGCTTGGAAGGTTTCCCATGTGTGGAGATAGATTTTCTGCGGAACATATCGCTTAAAATAAGGTTGTAACCGTTTCAACCCGAATCACCGGCATTGGCCCGAGTGGAGATTCCCGACCCGGGCCGCAGTGGGTACCCGTCGGATCCGGGTGTTGCGGTGCGGCCGGTGTCCGGAATGGGCAGAGGGCCCCCGACAGCCGAGCTCATCTTGTGCGCTATTGGAACCAAGAAGGCATCAGAGAAGGTTATCGACTGGTTCAACTGGATTGTAGATTGATTAACGATACCTAGTATGCAGCAACCTGTAATGGCCCCGACCTAGACAACTGGTTGCCCGGAACTCATCCCAACTTTGGCGGTCGGATGACAACGACGCGACACCAACACCGTACTCAAACCATACATAACGTCTAATGTTCTCAAGCTCATAACTACGACCTGAGGACTATTCCATCCTCGGATTTTCACTCTAGGCCTTGGCATGAATCCCATCGTCCTGCCTGCTGATCCACCGGCCCCTCATCCCATCGACCCCGCGCAGCGGACTTGCCCGCAGATATTCCCCCAATCAAAGACTTTTCCACACTATGGGGTAACTTGGCTCTCAAGAGCCTGCGAGCAATTAACCCGAAGAATCTAGCCATGAAGACGCGCGGGTCTGCGCTTGGGAACTCCTATAAGACCGTGACAAAAGTTGGTGTACCGTGTCTCATGTTGCCCGCCTGCTGGTACCCCACGCCGAAAGACGCTCACGATGCATCCCTATGGTCTCACGCAGCTGATTGCTGCCATCAGCGCATTGGGAGCAGCTCCCCTCGCAGCAGGAGCACCGCCGCCCCCTGGCAACCTCTGGCGCGTGTGGCCCCCAATCGACTACAGCGACGTCCTCTATGCCGGGTGGGAGCAGATCTCCGTCGAGAAGGAGGTCCAGATCTACGATGGCGTTGCCGAGAACCGCACCTATGCCCACCACCCGGAGCTTTTCGCCATAGGGGACAGAGTGTTCCTCATCCACTCGTCCGCCGCCGTTGACGAGGACAGCATGGGGCAGGACGTCTGGATCTCGGCGTCGGCTGACGGCGGGGCGACCTGGAGTCCTAGTAAGAGCCTCATGCCGGCTGCGATGCTGCCCAACCAGACGGAGGAGTATGACTGGAAGTACTGGTGCGACCGCGGGATTGCCCAGCGCGCGTGGCAGGCGCTGGCGTTCGTCCACCTCGGCGGCGACGGAGAGGAGGAGCAGCTGTATGCCATCGGACAGTCTGGGAGTCGGTGGTGTCCCGGGCGCTGGGCGACGGCAGGACGCATCGCGCGGAAGATCTCGATGGAGGGCGAGCCCCTCGAGGACCCGTGCTGGCTCGAGAAGAATGAGTTTACCGAGTCGCAGCTGTACGCGGAGACCGTCTACGGAACCGAGTACGGCATGAAGGACTGCGAGAAGGCAGGCGAGATCAACGCCGCTCTCGTTAAGCCGGGCGAGGCGCCGGCATGGTCGCCGTGGCTGTACAACAACGGCCTCGTGGCGGCGGACGGGACGCACCAGATGGAGGAGCAGACGTTTGCGGTCTGGCACGATGACGAGGACTCGCCGACGGGAGGGTACTGGCAAAGACACTGGCGGGACATCTCCCCCGAGCGGGAGAACACGCACTCGGTCTGGGTCGAGTACAATGAGGACCCGGAGGGAGACGGGTGGTACCCCGTGGTGAAGAATAAGACGGGCAACGAGATTTACAAGACCAACATCCCGGACGCCAAGACGAAACAGTTCCTCGGCCAGCTCGGAGGCGGCGGCTGCGGCAAACCCCGGGCCGGGGCCGGGGACCGGTATCTCCTGTCGAATCCGAGGTACAACGCGGCCGACCCGCAGCGGCAGCCCCTTACGTTGGCGATGTCGCGGGGCAAAGACCAGCGGTACACGGCCGTCGGGGTGCTACGGACCGGGGCGCGGAAGGAGATTGTGCCGGACACGCGGGGCGGGATTAAGAACCGCGCGCACGGGTTCAGCTACCCGACGGCGGTGCAGGTCGGCGATCGGCTGATCGTTGCGTACAGCGAGAACAAGGAGAACATCTGGGTCAGCATCGTGGACGTCGCCGCCCTGCCCAAGGAGGGGGTTGCCTGCAAATGATTCAGTGGCTCTAATGACTTGATGTGGTTTAGATATCGCGCTGTCTTTGAGACAGAATTGAGTGGCTTGTTACCTTGTGTGTGAGGCACCTAGGTAGATGGAGGTGTTCTATCCCAGATGCAATGACTACGATTACTCAACACCATCACGAACAATAAGCTTGTGAGAGTTTGGCATTCCCTGACTCCACAAGTTAAGCTTAATTAATGTGGCTGACAACGGTTGTTCTGCGGAATACAAATTCCGGTGTTCCCTGAATCCAATTGGTAATCCGGTGGCGGTATGGCCCAATAACAGCTAACTAGTGTCGCGATATAAACGTCATCCGATGCTAGAGACCTTGAAGATGCGGAGACGATGCATCCCGTACTTGCGTCTTAACTTGAACTACGATTTAAACCTCACCACTACAATCAACTCAATTGAATAGCCGCATCTGTCTCGAAAATGCCAGGCAGACTCTTGTTTACGGGTGCGACCGGCTTCATGTATGTTACTCAAGCAGGCACCGCCAGCTTTGTGTGGGAGGTTGCTGACATGAGAAAAGTGGAGGCACGGTCCTCTCGCAGCTTCTCAACTCCTCCATTCCAGGGATCAAAGATGTCTCCATCACCGTTCTGGTGCGGAAGCAGGAGCAAGCAGACATCTTGAGGGAGAAGGGGCTTAACGCCGTGCTCTTCAACGGTCTCGACGACTCGGATCAGCTGAGGGCGGCCGCGAGTGAGCACGACTACGTCATCCACACTCCGACCGGCTTCCACACCGGCTCGGCCGTCGCGCTGATCGAGGGGCTTGGGGAGCGAAAAAAGCAGACCGGAAACGACGTCCACTTCATTCATGTAGGTTGCATGTCGCTGCCAAATTACTTCGGGTAGGGATTGACTCTCGAGCAGACCTCGGGCACTTCCAACCTCGCCCAGAGGACCATTACCAAGCAGTCGGGCGAGGTTCACCAGTGGTCTGACAAAGACGACGACGTCTTCGCGTTTGAGGAGAAGAAGGAGGCGGAAGAGGCCTACGGTCAGCGCACGACCGACATCGCAGTGATCAAAGCCGCGGAGCGCACCGGCGTGAAGTCGTACATCATGATGCCGCCCACCGTCTACGGCCGCGGGACGGGCCACTTCAACAGGGGCTCGATGCAGATCCCCAGCGTCATCCGCGGCGCGATCAAGTCCGGACAGGCCGAGTACGTCGCCGACGGGACGGCGCGGCTTGGGCACGTGCACGTCACCGACCTCGCGCTGCTGTACGAGCTCGTCTTTGGAAAGATCCTCGCCGGAGAGGAGCTACGCTCCGGAATGCGGGGGATCTACTTCTCCAACACGGGGAGCCACAGCTGGCGCGAGCTCGCGACGGAGGTCGGCAAGGCTGGGGTGAAGCTCGGAGCGTTGAAGACGGCGGAGCCGAGGTCTGTTTCGCTGGAGGAGGCGGGCGAGAAGTGGTTGAAGGCGACTCCTCAGGTTGCTGAGATGAATTATGCTGCGAAGTGAGTCTTGCTATTCGTCCATGCTGACCCGGAACAAGCTGACATGTTGAAGCTCCGCGACCAAACCCATGCTGGCTACTGAGCTCGGCTGGAAGCCGAAGAAGACGGAGAAAGACTGGCAGGAGTCTTTCCTCGAGGCCTTCCAGATGGTACTTGAGGAGCAGAAGAAGTAGGGGCATGATGTGTAATAGAATGTAATGGCATTTGCCGAGTGGGAAAATCTATGTCTAGATGTAGTGATGGGTGTATCAAGTCTCCATCGCGTCTTGTCCCAATGTCTTCCTCTACCTCTGACCTACTTCCCTGTTGGCCAGGGGGGGTCTTCCACCCCGCTGAATACATTCTCCCGTAATCATCATAAAGGCCGTAAATTACATATAGCAACCCCAAGTCCGTCTAGTACACGTACAAGTTGGTAATGCCGCCGTTCGATTCGGCGAGCATCTTGCGGTTCTGCCTCTGCAGCGCGATCCTCATCACCCAGGCGCAAGCAATCACACCAATGGAAAACCCGATGCTCGCAAGCATCGCCTTGAGGTACCGCGGCTCGTCGGAGTCGGGCCAGAGGTACGGCGTGTAGACACTGGCCAGGTTGCCAAAGGTGTTGGCCATGGCGATGGCGACGGCCTTCTTCTCGTCGGTCTGTCCCAGCACGGAGGAAGTCCAGCCGAGGATGATGTTGTTCACGCCGTACGTCGCACCCACGAAGATCATGATGCCGACGTAGCGGACTGTCGTGTTTAGCGTGGCGACAGCCATGGCGAATCCAGCACAGGCGACGAGCTTGCTGATGGTCGTGTGCCAGGTGCGCTCGTTGAAGCGACCCGAGGAGTGCGAAACGACGATGGACATGATGCCGGCCAGGATGTAAGGGGGGCACGTCAGCACCAGCGTGATAGTGGTGTTGTAGTTGAGCGTCTTAACAACGGACGGCAGGAAGTTCTTGAAGCCGTTGGCCGAGAGATGCATGTTGTCCATGAGGCAGAAGACCCAGGTGCGCCAGTCGGTGCAGGCCTCGCGCAGGCCCTTCCAGACGCTGGTGCCGCCCTCGCGGCGGTCCGTAGTGTCGTCGAAGATGCGCTTGTGAGCCATCTGGCGTTGCTCCTCGTTGAGCCAGCGAGTCTGGAGCGGCGCGTTGGGGAGCAGGTAGAAGGCGGCAAAGGCGACGCCGATGGAGACGGCTCCCTGGATGATGAAGAGCCTTTGAAAAGGTCAGAGATATGACTTCTGATGAGGACAGTGATTATGTTCTTACCATTGCCATCCGGCGAGACCGTGCTTTCCGTCCAGACCGGCGAAGACAGCGGCGGCGATGAGGCCGGAGAAGGCGCTGGCGAGCATGTTGCCCGTGTAGAAGATGGCCATGCGGGTGGCGATCTCCTTACGGGTGTAGAACATACTCAGCATATAGAGCGCTCCAGGGTAGAACTGTAATGTCACCAAATCAGCCATGCCGTCCTATCGGATCAACTCATCCACATGCATCAGGTAGGGGACAAACTCACGGGAGCTTCCGTAATGCCAAGCAGGAACCGACAGACAAGCATCGTCTTGTAGTCGTGTGCCAGGTACGTGAGGAGAGAGATGATGGACCAAGCCATCATGAACCCTGTTCAACCACACCCTCTCGTTAGCAACCAGTACACACCCCTTTTCGCATCTCCAACGGAACGGGGGTGCTCTTGGCGTACATACCAGCCATGTACCAGGAAGGTCGCACTCGGTTGAGGATCATGTTGGAGGGCACCTGGCCGCACAGGTATCTAGCCGTGTATTAGTCTCGTGCGGGGGAGAGAATAGGATGCGACGAGGGATTCTCCAACTCACCCGACGAATAGGATGGAAACGCAGGTGTTGTACTGGGTGCCCTCGAGTTTGAGGTCCTTGGCAAGCGAGTTGAGCTTGCCGTTGATCATGGCATTGCGGTCGAGGAAGTTCAGGCTGCAAAGAAGTGCTCGTCAGCAGCCGTTCAAGTCAAGTCATATTGTCTTCTGTTTCGAAGAAGGGAGCAACTCACAAGTACATGACCCAGAGGATGGGCTTCATCGCGGAAGAGACTCAAGTCAGCTTTTCGTCCACACACCACAGACGACTGACACAGGGCAGGTCAGGATAGGGGAAGAGGGCTCTCTGCGCCAAGACTCACCAAGATGTACAAGTCAATCTTCTTGACCAGGGCGATCTCCTTGGGGTCGGTCTTGGTGTGCGCTCCAAACTCGTCGACTTTGGCGTTCTGGTCGGGCTTGTCGGCGTCGCCAAGAGAGGCGGTGGTCATGACGCGCTCCATTTGGCTGACGTCCGGCTTGCCCTCCTCTGATTTCCTTGGCGCCGACATCGTGTGTGTCCGTATTTGGGTTGTGGTTGGGGTCGTGTGTGTGCGAATGTTGTGTGTTGCGACTCCAAAACCAAACGAGATGAAAGAAACGCGTTCGTCTGTCGTTCTGCGTCGTTTGAACAACCGGGGAAAGGTCGAGACCTTTAAAACACTGGATGAACGGAGAGAAAGAAAACCTTGCCGAGCTCAGACGTCAATGTTCAAAGGGGAGAACGCGTTCGTCCCACGATATATACCGAAGCCGAGGAGGAACCACGGTCCACCAAGGTTAAAGCTGACGAGGAAAGGGAGCCCTTCCCCCGCGTCTCCTCCCCGTAGTCTCCGCCTGGAGTCGTGATAAGGAGCCCACTTCTGCGTGGAGTCCCCCATGGGGGAGGAGATGATGGGGGAGGGCAGAAGATGGGGCCGCGCCCAGCTTTTCCGTTCGTGCGGGGTTTTTTGGTGGGAACGAGGACGCGAGGAGTAAGACGAGGGGGGTTTAATTCAGACCCTGCACTAGTACCAACGAGGATGCCATCCCCTGATACCCATGACGGTCGAGTTGCAGGGGTTGGAGGGTAGGATTGTCGTATCGGAAAACCGCCTTTGAACAAGGAGCCCTGCGAGGTGTGTGTTTGTGTGTGACTAAAGCCTAGGTTGAAGGGGGCAGGTCCATGTTTTTGGCACTTTTCCGTGTGTCCGGTCGGCCGGTGGCCAAACTCGACTGCGAGATGACGACTCGCCCTCGCCCTCACCGCAACCGCAAACCCCCAGACGGAAAAGGGGACACATCACCTTCCTCCATCCTTCAATGGCGGCATGTGGGGGTGTTGAGAGGCTGGGGGAGCAAATCAGACCAGACCGCCGGTGATTTATAATGGCGAGTGTGGGCTCCTTCTTTCATCTATTTTTCCTGTCCACCTGGGGATGTCTTGAGAGAAAGCCGACCTTGCCGTGGAAAAGCGAGCGCCTCCGCATTCGGCCAGTCACTCCGACGAGACGCAATCTAGTCATCGACTGCAGCCCAGCCGCATCGCCGCCAACCAAACCACGTGTCTCCAAGGAGCCGTCTCAACGCGCCGAAGCTAAGGCACTCTTGGCCGAGCCGGATAGCCTCCCGAGATGTCTCGACAACTCTGTCAGCCCTAGCGCGGCGTTGAGAGCTGATAGGAAAAGGAGCAGGGCCCAGGCAGCCTACCCACATCTGTGCTTGCAACTTCGCCTCTATCATCATGTGCGCCGGTGTGATGGCGAATCCACAACGCGGAAAAGCACACCAATCCACTTTTTTCTCACGAACGCGAGGCCTGGGACCCGGAGTTTACGGGGTTGAAGGAAAAGTGCAACCTTAATCAGAGTTCATCTCGTCCACATTATATCCGCGTCCGAGCGTCGAGGCTCTATAGAAACGGTGTGTGCCCCAATATTGGCTTCAGTATCGAGTCACTCTATGCATGGTCAGTTGTGCTGCCGCAGGCCGACGACGGAGGTCTTGAGCCGAAGTGATAGCCCGTCTCGGCGCATTTCTCGCGAAGACAAAGCCATTTCTGACGCCGAAGACCCTCCTATTCAATAGCGGAATACTCCAACCACGCTGCATGGCAATGAGCAAAAGCCTCCTGTGACGGAGGTTGAGGTCGTTGCGGTGAAGCTTGAGTTGCACCTGTGATAAGATTATCCACAACTTGGAACAACGAGCGATGACAACAGCAACTTGTTGAGACACGAGCAATCGAGGCTGAGAAGCTCAATCACAATGTCGACTTCATTGTCAGGCACTAATGATCTGCCTGAATGTTGCCTCCTCGTCGTAGTCTTTGTTGTTATCAACGGCCGTCGAAGTCGAGGGTAACCAATCTGTTCATTGCAATGTCTTCATTATAACCCTCAAGCCTTCTCCTGCCGCACGAAACGTACTAGACTGTTCTCCAAAGGACCCTGCAAGACATAGTCGCCATGTATGACGTACCCATTAGGAGCCGCAATCTCGGCAGCGATTCCAGCAGGCAATGTCGCCGTTACCAAGACCTCGCCACCCTCCTCGGCCACGTTGACCGCCACCTCGACCCTCCCAGCCGGCGTCTCGTTCCCATAGGTTGCAGACTCAATCCCGCAAAGCACCGGCGCGATCCGCAGCCTCTTCCAGCCCGGCTCGAGTGGCTTCACGCCGACGACGTACTGCGGGAGCAGGAACACCGGCCACGACGACCACGCGTGCATCAGCGACGTGTCGTGCCCGAACGGCCTCCCGTCCGCCGTCATCGCCTCCCAGTGGCCGCCCGAATAATTCGGGCCGGAGGTGTCGGCCATCGGGCCCCAGACGGACCGCACCAGGTCCACGGCGTCTCGGCCGCTTCCGCGTGCGAAGAGGGCCTCGGCTGCGAAGCCGGTGGCGTATGGGCTGATGACGCCTGACTTGTCCCAATGGCCAAGGCCTTTGAAGGCTATGGGCTTGGAGCCGGGGGCACATGTCAGGTGGGACGACGTCTTTTCTGGCTCGGGGACGATGTCGAGGGCAAGAGCGTAGCCGTTCGTGTCCTGGGAGATGCCATAGGGCGACAGGGTCATGCCCATCTTGATGCTGCTCGTTTCCGGGTTCCAGAGATGCGTCAGGATGTTCTGTTTGAGAGCTTCTGCTTTTGCTGCGAGTTCTGCCTTGCGTTCTGGTTTTGATGTCATGGCTGCGACGGCGTTGAGGGCATCGTAGTACGCGAGATTCGTGGTTCCTGCGGCTCCGAATACGGGTCCTCCTAGGGGATACCAGTGCACTGGAGTCATCTTAGCCCAACCTCCGAGATCATGTCAAGGCGAGAACTTACTCGACATCCCGGGATGTACTTCGATCAGGCCAGACGCGTTGGTGTGCGCTTCCGCAAACTCCAACATCCTTTCGGCCCGAGGGACGAAGCGCCGGACCAGCTCACCATCTCCCGAGTGCAACCAGTAGTCCCTGACAGCAACAACCAACAGGAAGGCGTACGTGACCGAGTAGAACGCGTACGTCGGCGGCGGCTCGTTCCCGTCGTGTACGGGAGCCTGGATCGGGCAGAGGTTCCCAAGGTAACCGTCCGCGGCCTGATGGCTGGACATCAGTTCGATGCTTCCCGCGACGGCTGTAATATCTAACCCGGCATAAGCTACGCCGCGGCCCGAGACGAAGAGGTCGCCACCGAAAGTGGACCGGTCTCGCTTTGCGCCGTCGACCATGCAGGCGACCTCGTTGGTCCCGATCTGGAAGTCCGCGAGGGTTCTGGCTTTGTTAGGGAGTTGCATGTCGTTCTCGTACAGCACGTTTCCTTCGGCGCCTTTGACGACAAGGTTACGGTAGAGCGACTGCCAGTTCTCGGGACCGCCGAAAGCTACCGAGCCTGTGTTAATACCAGAGCCTCCGAGGAGGGGGCGAACTTGGACGCCAGAAATGGTTGCGACTTCGCGACCGTTGATCGTTACCGTGATACGGTCCCCGCTTGTAACTGTGCAAACGCTGATCCATTCTCCCTCCTTCACAATACCGTGAACCGACCAGCTCCCGAAGCTCTTGATGGGGAACACGGATGACTGATGGGCCAAGCCCTCGCAAGCGCGGAGTTCTTCGGCGTCCACATCTAGGCAGAAGATGACACCGTTGGCGACCATGTGGACGCCCCAGCTGGCCCCGGACCGCTCGACTAGGGCATCAAAGGAGACCTCCTTGTCACCCCACCGGGTTCCTTGTCGGCAAGGCGCCCAGTGCTGGCCGGGTACCCGGGTGCCGTTGGCCGTCACGTCCCAGCTCGGCGAGGTCTCGCCCGCGAGAACGGTGCACGTGTCGAGAGTCTGGACGCCGTCGGCCCAGATCCGGTTGAGCGTCTCGTCAGAGCAGCGGAAGGACGCGCTGGGATTCAGCGGCGGACGGACCTCCTCCATGCCGACCCTGCCGATGACCACGGAGGCGTCGGGCGGGAGGAGGACTAGCTTGAGGTACCGCTGCGACCTTTGCGCCAGCCTTGCTTTGACGATCTGCTGGGAGTCTGATGGGTCGACGGTGATTGAGACGCTACGGTAGCTGTCCATTGCACTGGAGAACAGGAAGAATGGGCCATCACCTGCGCTTGAGTCAGAATGAGCTGCGCGAATGGGCGGCTATGGCTTCACTTACCGGTTTCGCAGTCGATCCCCTCATTCGTCTCGCTGTACACGATCCTCAGCTTGATCGTATCATTTCCCTGAGCACTGTCGAAAACAACGACGGGCAATCCGCCAACGCAGCGGCCGTAGTCGAAGACGATGCTCGCCTGCGACACGGGCTCTGAGGCCGGGCCATTGGTGAGCGTAAATGGGCCCGAGTCAGACGCTCGCTGCGCGCCGTCTGAAGCAGAGAGGACTTTCTTCGGTGAAATCATCTTGGAAGTTGGATCATTCTCCCTGTTTGATGAAGACGGCGAGAGCTGTTTACTTCCTAAAGCGACTTTTTGACGCGGCCTGCAGTCAGACTTGTAAGTGAGATCAGGCCGGCACATCCGGAGGGCCGCTCCCCACGTTTCGGGAAATCCGAGATCTGGGGCAAACGATTATTCCCGGTGTGGGGGGTTAGCTCGCCCGGAGCATTTGAGGACGACGCATGACAGGAGTTGGGAACCATGACTATCTTTTCGCTCTAGACGATGCCTTCAGCTTTAAAACCATTATTGGGAGTTGTCCAGAATTGTAATTTTCTTATCGAACTGCGTTTCATTTCAATCCCCAGTTAAGACATGTCGCGTTCGAAGCACAAGCAAGCAGACAGGGAGCTCCCAAGAGAACAATCGGTTATTGTTCTTTTGTTGAGACAACAACGTAGTAAATGAATGACTAGGTTAAGTAACAACAGCACAACAGACCTCCTTTAACCACAATTGTAGGCCAAGCCCAACTTCTTCCCAGGCAACCCGTCGAACGAATGACTACCAACAACAACGATGACAGATGACAACGACCATACCATCTTCCAAGCGCAGCTAACCACCACACAACTCTCCCAAAAGAAGACTTATCCACCGCATTCGCAAAAGCCAAAAGCCCCGCGCGCGTCCTGATCTACTTGCACCGCCAGAACGAGACGCAAGTAGGACCGCCCGAGCAGACGGTAGTGTCGTACTTGCAGCTGCACGAGTTGCAGTTCTGGGACCCGCTGATGCTCGAGTTGCAGATCTGTCCGCAAGTGGCCTGGCGCGCCTCGAGGCTCCGGCCTCCCTTGCCCCTGTTTGCATCGGGGGAGGAGGAGGAGGAACGGGCGTCGATGCCTCCGGGGTACCTGCTTCCATCCGGCGAAGAGGAGGTGGAACGGGCGTCAACGCTCCCCCCTTTGCTCCGGCCTCCATCAGGAGAGGAGGAAGAGGACCGGGCATCGAGGCCTCCGGGGTACCTGCTGCCATCCGGAGAAGAAGAAGACAGAGAGTCGACGCTCCGGCCGCAGTTGCCCCGGACCCCATCAGGGGAGGATAGGTCCCGACCGCAGTTGCCCCCACCCCCCCGGACCCCATCAGGGGAGGAGGAGGACCGGGCGTCGATGCTTCCACCTTTGCCCCGGCTTCCATCAGGAGAGGAGGAGGATCGGGCGTCAAGGCCTCCGGGGTACCTGCTTCCATCCGGCGAGGAAGAGGACACGGAGCTGAGGTCCCGGCCATCAGGGAACCTGCTGCCATCCGGCGAGGAGGAGGACACGGAGCTAAGGTCGCGACCATTAGGGCCCCTGTTAGCGTCCGGCGAGGACGACAAAAAGTACAAGCCAGTTGCCTCGGAGGCCTTCGCGGCGCTGACGACGAAGGCGTACATCTCAGGGTGGTCCTGAGAAAAGACGCTGCCGGCCGAGGCGTCGACGTAGACGCACTGGTTGTCGGCCGTCGTGGCGTAGAGGCCGTCGGGCCCGAGGGACGGGATGGCGTCCGTCTTGACGGAGAGGAGGGTGTCGTAGGAGACGGGGGTGCAGCCGTCCCAGCCAGCGGCGGCCTGGGAGGCGAGGGCGAGCGCGGCGAGGGCGATGAGGTTGGCCATTTTGGTTTTGTGAGGGGATTTGATGATAAGAGGCTTGAGGGCTTGTAAGGTTGTGTTGTGATGGTTCGACTTGAACATAGTTGCCGTGGCAGACGGCACTACTTATACTTTACGACTTCAACGCGTGCGTTCTCAATCTCTATTCAGGTCAGTCAACACTACGGCTCTGAATCCTCCAACCTTTCTGATCAACCATCTTCCAGCCGTGGAGACCGTGACTCTGACTGATGCTACCACAAGATCCTCGGTCTACGTTCGCGACAATTTCACACCTTCCTCATTCAACCAAGAAGCGTAACTCGAATGGTTCAACAGAACCAAACTTCAACCCGACAGAGACCCACGATCATTGCCCTGATTGGACAAAGCGACCAGAACCGAGTTGCAACACCAGTGACAGTATCGTCAGATCTGCCTCAATGAAGACGGGGCGAGAAGGATCCACGGGCTACCCAGAATCTCATTTGCGTGGTCGGGACTCTGGGCGCGAAAACCTCGCATTCTAAACCGTCCAAACCGCACACACCAATCGCATTGTCAGGTTTCGATTCCGAGCGAAGGTGGCCCCCGGGTTCCGCAGCTCGCTTCCGAGTCCGACTAGTGCTGAGAGGATTCAATGGGTTGATCGTGGCTAAATCACACATCGTCCTGAATTGTCTGGATATGCCCAAACTTTGTACGAGAGTGCGGTACGACGAAACGCTGGCTTGCCTGAGAGTTGTAGGGCTTCGAATCCTCTTGCGAAGTCAAGTCTTGACAGTCGATCAAGTGTCCATTTCATTGTTCCTGCCGTATTTCCATGATTCTGTTATGTGTTTACAAGGGAATGAACGGGGACACACAACCTTTCAATTCGAGCCCTTGGGCACTGGAATGGAACGGTTCTTAGCCAGCATCAGCTTGACAACTTCGATTGGCACGTTCTGTGACCATGCCTCTGAAGAACAAAGGCGAGCGCCTAAGCAACGTCTTGGGTATTGTAAAACCCAGCAAATGAAGATGTAGCTGTAACCACCCCATACATAGTAATCAAGCTTCCCCAAGGTCGAGTCTAGGCCCTACAACATCTCGGACCTACATCTCGGACCTACACCTCGGAAGGGGCCGCATATACACACTAGACTGGACTAGCAACCTGCCCCTCAATCCCTCCATGCGGGGTTCCGAAGCAGTGCATGAACACAGGCTCCAATAGACGCCTGGACGTGACTTTGGTGAAGGGCCAT
Source organism: Colletotrichum musae (assembly GCA_027406025.1). NCBI lineage: Eukaryota > Fungi > Ascomycota > Sordariomycetes > Glomerellales > Glomerellaceae > Colletotrichum > Colletotrichum musae. The sequence goes on along the minus strand of JANVYC010000002.1, from coordinate 718,439 downwards.
ATCCGGCTAAACTCCCCTATCTGATGTAAGACGCGGCAGCCTTGCCAGGCCTCCTGCCCACTGTCGGGCGAAGGCAGGTTTTATGGGTGCCGGAGACAAGGCAAAACCGACTCGCGAGAGCGAGATTATCTTGTAATGTCCGCCTGGAGACATCACACCACTAGCTTAGCATAATCTCCCTCAGCTTCGAGCTGTGGAAGGCCTCTTTAAACACCTTCCCAACACCCACGCGCTCCCACCGCTCCTCCTTGCGCTCGACCAGCAGGACGTAGAACAGGTCCCACTCGCTCTGCTCCCGCTCCTTGGGGATGTAGTACGTCCACTCGGGGCACTCGGCGAGCGTGAAGGCCTTCGCCTCGGAGATGGCGATGAACTCTTGCCTCTCGCCGGCCAGGGCCGCCCACTCGGTGTCCAGCACGATCGAGCCGCACCAGTCCCCGACGTCGTCGGCGATGTGGTACCTCGCCAGTCCCGTGCTGTTGTTGTTGCCGCCGGCGTTCATGGTTAGGATCTTGCGGTCTTGGACCTGCTGCCGAGGGGGCTTGCTCTGCTTGATGTGGAGCCAGGTGTGCCAGGTGCGGAACTGCAGGATCGGGAGGAGGGGGAACTCGGACGTCTCGGGCTTTGGGTCGAAGGGCGCCTTGACCACGCGGTAGGGGTAGTCCCTCAGGGTGATGTTGAACTCCTGCTCGTCGTCTTCGAAGAACATGTCGTAGAAGGCGGCGTCGTGGGTCGGATGCAGTGGTGGTGGTGCTGCCTCAACCGACTCATCCGAAGAATGCTCGTTGTAGATTCTATTCTGGATAATCACAGGCCGCTCCTCAACGAGGGGAGCCCGAGATGGTGCATACACCATGTGACTGGTACTTTTGTAAGCGGGATGCAGCAGACAATTCGAGAGCAGTATGTCTTACGTTTCGTTTTTACGGGAAGCACCCAAAAGCGCTGCCGGTGCCCAATATGCACCGTCCCCAGGAGTCACTTTGTACGCGCTTCGGTGCTTCGGCCTAAATCCTGCTGCCCGTCTTCCGCTCTCCGGAGCCTCTTTCTCGAGACGGTCGCGGAGGGCTCTGGATCTACTCCTGGATCTGCTCCTGGATCGGCTTCTGGATCGAGTCCTTGACCGACTCCTGTAGGGATGGGTCCTTCGGCCGCCAGCATCGCGACGACGTCCGGTTCGAATGTCAAGGTCATCGGCTTCAGAAGAATAGTACGACTCTCCCCTGGGTGCTTCGCTGCTTGCGTGGTCAGTTTGAGCACATGACGGCGGCACGGTTCATCTACTTACTTGGCGCGTTCGCGGTAGCGGGCGCCGTGAGGGCGAGATGGACCATCCCCAGAACCTGAACGGCGTTGAACATCAGGCGGTGGGACTTTCATGTGCGTCAGCAGTGCTCTCTTCTAGTTGACATGCGTCATGGACCAACCTCTTCCTCTCCCCCTTCTTTGGGTATAGCCTCTCCAGTTGGTGTCTGAGCTGAGATCCTCCCTGGACCTGCGACCGTCCCAGAGGGGTCGGAGATCTCCATGCCCATCTCGTACCCACCACTGGATCCAGGTGCGGGTGTCGAGCCACTGCGAGACGTTGTCGAGAATGCCGCCCACGAGGTCGTCGTGGTACTTCGTCTCGCCAACCCATCCCGTCCAAGACCAGCTCGGGAAGTCGGGGATGAGATGATCGCCCGTCTGGTCGGGGGTCCTCCTCCGCGTCATCGACTTAGCCGGCTCCCAAAGCAGAGCGAGGTCGAAGTGAGAGCTGGGCAAGCCGTGGACGAAGGGTGCGGCCATGCGCTCCTCCATCATATTGGCCATGCCGCTGAAGGCGGCCTGGATGTCCTTGGCCTGGGTGAGCTTCCTCTCCGTGTACAGCTCGACCGACTTCATGTAGACCCAGAAGGCGCGGTTCTCGAGCTGCCTGAACATCTGCAGCGGCGCGTCGACGAGGTCGAGCGACCAGCCGGCGCCCTTCTGGTCCCCGAAGATGTCCTCGGACATGCCGGTGGACCGACACTGGAAGTAGACCCTGCCGTTGGTGAAGATCAGGCAGCGGCGGGAGAGGAGGCGTTCCTGGAACGTCCAGGCCCGTTCGTTCCACGCAGAGGCTCGGATGTATATCTCGGGCGGCCGGGTGACCATCACCTCCAGCCCGGGCGCAACGGTCCGCTTGTACTGCTTGGTGTTTCGCGACTGCGGCCGCATGGCCCTCAGGCCGACAGTGGCGTCGCCGTCGGCGGCGCAGATGGTGAGGGCGGCGTTGCCGTAGATGAGGTCCATGTTGTATGCGTTCAGCTTCCACGACCGCGAGCTGTTCTGCACGATGCAGAGCCGGTCGATCCACATGTACCTATATCCGAGCCTCCGGACGAGGTCGATGGCGTCCTGGATGGCTTTTGGTAGGCGGAGGAGAACGTCCTCGAGCCCGCCGTGCATGCGGTGAAGCATCACGTTCTCCGTCAGAGTCGTGTACGCCTTCTCATCTCCCCAGACGTAACTCAACGCAACGTACGGCTCTGGATTCCCCTTGCGCCCGGACCGGCGGGCATCCCGGTTATCCCTCCTTCCTGGGGTCGTCGCGTCGCACGGCAGCTGGGTGAGCTGCATGTTCTGCACGTCAATGACGCCAAAGTACGAGTGGGAGACCATCTCGACGAAGCGGTCAACGTGCTCCTCGTTCCTCTGGCGGCACGGGCCCTTGTGGGACTTCTCGCAGAGGTCCAGCCAGGACCGGATCAGGGCCTGGTTCTCGACGTCCTGGGTGATGTTCCTCCCGAGGAACATCGAGTCCTTGGCCCACACCCGGTTGGCGTCCGAGGCCGTCCGGGCGGACTTGTCGGGGGCCACGTAGACCAGGTAGGCGTCCGACAGGCGCGGGCTGTCCCAGCGGATGTGCATCCTTCTGGTGATCCCGCGCACCAGGTTCGCGGGGTTGTGGCCGGAGCGTTTGGCGGGGGCCTCGCGTCCGTCGATCTCCCAGCTGATAGAGCACGTGGCTTTTTCCATTTCAGGGCCTGACATGGCGCTGAAGTCGTCGGCGGGGGGGACGCGGGAGCCCTCCTCCTCGACCGAGTCGATGATTAATGCGCACATTTCGCATTCTGGCGCCCGTTTGCGGATCTCGTCGAGGCTGCCCAGCTGGTGCGATGAAGTGTAGGATCGTAGCGAGGGTGTTGCCGAGTCCCCGGATGCTTTCTTCGTCGGCTGGACTTTGAAGCATTGGATGCTCAGGTCAAGGACCCTGCATTCTTCACAGAGTTGCGCCTTTTGGCGCAGCTGCAGCTGGCGGCTTGCAGTTGACGATCGACTGCTGCCGATTCCGGAGTCGGACGGTTCTGGAGCGTCAGCCCTATCCATCATTGCTATTGCCGCCTCTGTCCGTGGATCAGTCTCAGCAGCGAATAATCACTTGGCTAACCCTTCTCCATCGTGAAGCTGACAACTCAGCTGAAAGTGCAGCTGACGAAGTCATTGAGGGAGGTTGGGAAATTGGCGCTCTTGATTGGCTGCTTTTGTGTAAGAGCTTACACAGTGTGATATTAGTGTGGAAACTGTATAGCCTGTGATCCTCAGCGGTGTTGGACAGGCTCGGGACCACAATACATTATCCGTCATCGTTGTCCGTCATCGTTGTCCGTCATCGTTGTCCGTCATCGTTGTCCGTCATCGTTGTCCGTCGTCGTTGTCTATCATCGTTGTCCATCATCGTTGTCCGTCATTATCGCCCGTCGTCCGTCGTTATTGTGTGGTAGAGGGGAGGTCATCAATTCTTGACAACTATAGAAAAGGTAGACAGACAAAATCTATAAGAATACACCTAGTTTTTACAGTCCTAGTCATACCTAGGTAGTCTCTATACCGGCCGGGTTCAAGGTTGATTACTCCCCGTCCGTCCCTACTGTCCATGCCTACTATTTATCCATTCTTACAACCCGTCTGCTAATTAAATTACCACCTAGATATCATGCCCGGAGGATGGCGGGCTAATTCTTCGGCGTACACCTCTGTGAAACTGCAGCCTACCCGCTCAACCCTCCTACATTCAACCTCGGTCTGGAAAGGCTCAACGAAGCGTTCGCAGTGACGCGCCCACTGCCACAACTCATTGGGGGTCGGACCTTTGATTTCGTCTGCATTACCGCCGCCGTCGTCACCAACACAGCCGCCGTCGTGCACGTGTGCAGCACCACCGCCGCCGTCTTCATCACTGGCCTCGTCTTCATCACTTCCCTCGTCCTCAGCATCGACGCCGTGTTCTTTTTCTGCCTTCACGTCGAGGATTCCATGCCACTTCAAAAACACGTTGACTCCAGCCCCCGGGGAGTTACGGTATCCCAGCATCTTGCGCCGGAATGCTGTGTCAGAGGACATGGTCAAGCAGCGCCATTTGGGCTCGTCTGGATCCTGGCAGGAGCCCAAATTGTGATAGGTGGTGAGGTTTAGGCTCCAGTGGTCGTCGCCGTCTCCGTTTTCCACCTTCAAGAAATAGTCGGTGAAGCAGGTCTTGCAAGCGCCGTCCCCAGAGGCCGCGTGTGTGTACACCTCTTCCGTACCGGGTTGTTTTCGTGTTGCTGCCAGCCACATATCGAGAAGTTCGGGAATAGATCCATTCGTATTCCACAGGAAAGCAGTCAAGCGAAGGTATGGCCTTCGAGCAGCAGCATACAGATGGCCACAAACTGGGAGCTCGAGGGCATCGATGACTCGTAGAAACTCCAACAAGGAGCACCGCGGCCCTGATACCCGGTGGGAACGAGAAATAAGAAGCTCGTCATCGATAATTTGGGCCGAGTATTCGTGGACAAAGTTCCAGCGAGTCCTTTCCACGTCGACGTGATGTTGAAGAGGGAAATGGCCATGTGCTACCGACGAGCTAGCCGTTGAAATAGTGCGCCCGAATTCAAAAGTTCGTTCCAGGGATTCGATCGGCAAGCCAGTCTGGTCTCCGAAGAAGTGTCTGTTCATGACCTGCTGTGCTTGTGAAAACTCGATCTCTGGCCACTTTCCATTGGGATTGGGGCCTTCCATAGGACTTCGACCTTGCGGTTGCCAATACGCTGGATGGGGCTTCCAGACGAAGCGATTGAGGTTTACAACGGTGGAAGGCAGAGCTCTGATCGTGAGGCCATAGTGATGGGGTAATGAATGCCAGTCAGTTCCCTCTTTCTCGGGGCCGCAATAAGAATGAGGCAGCTTGCCGGAGCGGATCACGCCTTTTGGGTCGAAATGTCGAAGGCGACGGCAACCGAAACACAGGTAAACATCGCGGAGATCTCTCTGAAGAATGTTAAGGAGAGACGTAGTGTGTGACTCGGAGAGTGGCAGTAGACGGCCATTCGCGTTGAGGGCGGTGTATAAGTGCTTGCAGGCGAGTGATAGGGCGACCCGCGCGTGATCCGGCAGTTGATCTTGAATGACGAAAAGAACCTCTCGAGGCACACCAAGTAAGCACAGCGACGAAGACGGTCGAATGATTTCTTCCGACCATCTTTGCCATCTGCTCAGGCCCGGGTCCGCCATGCTGTAGTGTCAGGGTCGAGAGGGCTGAGCACAAGATCGAAGAAAAAGTGAGGTCTTTGGGGGCTCTTCGAGGACAGAAATCTCCAGTAGAACAAAAGGGTAAAGGTCCCCTCACTTTGTTTTTGGGAAGTTGGCTGACTTGGAATGGCGCAGGAGAAATTCAGTAGGAATAAGCCTCGCCTCAACATATACGATTTACCTTTATGGTAAGAGGTACTTATTACTCCCGCTTGCCTGTAATACCTTGAAGGCTGCCTGATTAGTAGGTGCCACCATGTACCTGCTGCCTAGCGCGTTGGTTGGCAACTTCACAGTCTTAGGCACCTAAGTGGACAAGTGGGTGTCAAAATAAATGTCCGCCTATACCATACAAATTGGCGGGCGTGGGCGGACATTCTTTTTGACACCCACTTGGTGGAGTAGTTATCTACCTAGGTACATGGAAGCCCAGATGATGCCTCTGTCCACGTGACTGCCATGCGACTTAGTTCCTCCATGTCAACGGGAGGACCTTCTACTTTTCCTACCTAGGTACTCGATATTTCACCACCCCTTCCCCGTCTCTAACTAGGTAGTATACAACACTCCCTCTAGCCAAAACTGTGTGGTGTCGTCGTCGTCGTCGTCGTCGTTGTTGTCCATCGTTGTCCATCGTTGTCCATCGTTGTCCATCGTTGTCCATCGTTGTCGTCGTCGTCGTCGTTGTCGTCCATCGTCTTCGTCGTCGTTGCACGTCATTCGTCGTTACTGTCGTTCTCCGTCTTGTTGTAGAGGGGGAGGGAGGCCGACGACTGGAAAGCCAGGCCATATAGGGGTGTTGAATACTAGAGGATGGGGGTGATCATTAAGATTTCCCTCTTTCAATCCGGTCACATCATCAATACCTGATTGGGAGATAATAAAATTCCGCGCTCCTAACGTCAACTGTTGCGGGTTTTGCCTGTCTCCTTTATACTCTAGTCGCAGATCGACGTTCTAACTTTCTCTTTTGCTATCTGCCCTGTCCGGATTGATGTCGTACCCATCTTCGTTTCCTACGACCCAAGGCCAGTGTGCTATCCCATCACGAATTGGCTCCTTCTGGCGCGTCTTCTGATGAACCCCTTTGCCGCCGGGTCCAGGTACAATTTCTTGACCTCCTGATCTTTAAGGTCATCTGCTCTAAGCAGAACGTCGACCGTTTCAGGAGATATGATCTGAGCAACAGACTGCCAGTTGTTGCCCAACAACGTCGCCCTCGTCCGGCTGAGAAAGAGCGCGACGACCACGGCCATGACGACGTGCTGAACGGCAACGAGCACGACGATGGCTAGGAGACCGGCCCTCCCCGCGGGTATCGAGACTTCACGGGACATGATGTACGACGCGGGCTGCTCGGCCGTCCAGGTCGTGCTCCTGTCGAAGGCCTGCATGTGGTTGAGGATCGTGGACAGGGCCTGGACCGCCTTTGCTGGGTTGTTTGTCGCGTCTAGGATGTGCAGGAAGATGGCTACGTGGAACTCGTGCGGGACTGTCAAGGTGTCGGAGCTGCCGGGGGAGAAGACGACGTCGAAGACGACTGGTCTCCCTTCGCTGACGCTGGACAGGCCGGCTTCGATGCTTGATGAGTACTTGTAGGGCTCGACTGGGCGGTCGAAGACGTCCTCGGCGGTTAGCAAAGATGCCTGCGGGTCTAGAGATAGAAGACCACGGCCATCGGTAGTGGAAGAGTCGGGCGTGACGCCCAGCTGGCGCCGGATCTCCAGCGTGTCCAGCGACCCCCTAATCTCGTCTTGCGGTGTCTCGAGCCATGTCATGACCGGCTCGCTGGGTGCGGGCGGCCCGGACATGCTCACGTTCGAGTTGAAGAGCAGGTCGTCCGCGATACAAGAGCTGAAGGAAAGCGTTTCCCGGCCATTCGAGTCAAACGCCGTCATCCAGGGGCCTTCTGGTCTGAACGTCCAATCCGCGTCTGCCCCACCGATGCGGATCAACGGATTCGCGTCGTCTGGCCACACAGACGGCGATGAAGCGTGAATGAGATTCGACTTGATGACCATTTTCGATTTCTTCTCTGACGCCAGGAATCGAAGCGGGGTTTCTGTGGTGAAGAGGGAGTTCGTACCGCATATCAGTGCGCCTGTGAAGGGCTTGAAGGTGCAGTTGATGGAGCACTTCTCGTCTAGAGACTCGACCACCGGGTGCTGGTCGTGGCATGCAAAGTCACCCCGGACCGTGTACGTAGACGGTCGTTCCATGACCAGCGTCAGGTTCGTAAAGTCAGGCCTGAAGCAGGTAGCTCGGGCGTCCCATAGCCGAGACGCTCCTTTGTAGTACCTGAGCCCCAGTCTATCGCCCGTGTCGACCCAGGGAGCGGCAGCCCGTAGGGTAGGACCTGTGTCGACAAACGCTTCATTTGGATGTACTTCTTGTAACTGCGCGGGGTCATGCCATTCCGCAAATCGAGGGAAGAAAGGCGGCGACGCTCCGAAGTAGTTGGTGTACGCTCTTACGTACTCTCCGTAAGAGGTCATGGTCTTGATGACTGCCGAGGTGTTTGGACCGGCTATGCCGAGGTCGGCAAAGTCTGACAAGAGGATACTCGAGGTGAATTGGCTCACAGCCCAGAAGCTGCTTGTCACTAGGAGCAGAACCCAATACACGATGCCGAGAGACGGTCGCCTGTCGAAGAGGTTGAGACCGAGTAAGCTGATGGGAGTCGGACTAACCGCTCTGGCGACGGACAGCGCCGGCAATTGACGTAGTTCCGTCCCTGAAGACTCGAGAAACAGTGCCGCTATCATGGCCGTGAGGACAGCATGGGCCGCGGCCACGGTGCGCAGGAAAGCGGCTGCGATGGTGATAGCCCTCGTGGTCCAGCCGGCGAAGACGATGGCTCGCCAGCGCTCGCCGGGGTCACGGCCGGCGGCGGCCTTGTCGGCCCGCGTCCAGAGGAAGAGCAGGAAGCCGAGGGAACCGAGGAGGACTATAGATCCGCCGACGAGGACGAAGAGAGCCCACTTCCCTGTCCTGTCCCAGAATCTTCGGACACGAGGAACCAGGGGATGCGACTCGTTGGAAGAGATTGAGGCGTGCTTGCGAAACAACGCGAAATCTTCGGAGTACTGGCTTGTTTCCTCTGGACATTGAAAGGGGCGTTGAATTCGCTCTTGAGTTGGTTGGAGAGACATCTCGCTCGGCGTGAGGCTCCAATCTCTAAAATAGGTTGATTTCGGGGACGGTTGTGGAGGGCGTTGGTACATTGTCAGAAAGAAACATGGATAACGTAGCTGGACACCGGCTATGGGCTTTTGTAATATTGTAGAGGGAAACCAGGCAATGATTTCCTGGTTCTTTTTTCATACGAAGGATTTTGGAGGTCTGCAGATCAAGGTCGTTTCTAGGCTGATGATGTAGCAGTGTCTCAGTGATGTCAGCTTCCAGGCACGGTAAGCACCTGCTATTTATACATTTACCAACATCTTTCACAACATGTACGGGGTAGGCAGATTGGTGTTTCTTCGGCGGTGAAGATCTGTACCAATCGGAAGTAAGTTGAAGTGCCTGGCCTGCTGTTACCCGACATATCATGGATTATGTAATTTCAGCCAAGATTCGGCTCTTCCAAGGGATGAAACGAAACAAAACTCCCTCGTTTGAACAGCCTTCACTCCCTCACCGCAGACATATGTTCAGATGCCCGCACAACCGGAGCTCTCACTGGTATCGCAACGCATCTGAGTACCTCCGAAGGCGGCTTCAGGCCGTACGCGCTCCCAGGAATGAGGTCGCCCAGTGAGATTCCCGACGCAGGCAGGGCGGCGGCACGCGACACGGTGCTTCGCATGATAGCTCTCTTGCGTTTTCCAGAGGACCGCTTCCCCGTGGCCCTGGACGACTGGAATCAGTACTGGCCCCACACGAACCGCGAACAGTGCATGCTGGCGTTCATGGAAGAGGTCACGATGGAAGAGAACTGGGCGGCCAAGGTCTTTGACGAGGCATCCATCAAACGCTGGAAGGCAGCAGTAATGGGCCGGGATTGGCGGGGACAGTTCAAGATCCGGCATGGGGACTTTTCCGAAATCATGTTTACCTGTGTTCGTTTGCCCCAGCTACTTATCCCAATCGTTTGAATCTCAGATTGGCTGACTTTAGGTTCCCAAAGTGCATCGAGGAGTTGCAGGAAAAGGCCAGGCTGTATCAAGACACTGGGATAGTCCCCATTCTTGATGTGGAGGCTCGTCTCGCAAGGTCGGACACCGGCATCCCAGTCGAATTGAAGACCGCGTTCCAACGCGCAGCTGTCTCCATTGAGCGGACTTCAGCACACCAAACAGACTGGAGACCGATCAACGAGAGGAAATCCCCACGAAATTCGACGGGCTCAACCTCAAACTCGGCAAATCTCGTCGTGAACCTCATCGACCCAGCCATGTACCCTCTGATCAACGGCCGCACCAGGGTTCTACTGGACAATTCGATCAGGTTTGAGGACTGTCTCAGCCACATCACCAAAGGCTTCACGGCTCCACGCGGGGGCTTTTCAGACGAGCTGTTCCAACCACGGCCCCGACTCTCTTTTGTTCCGCGGTGCAAGGTTTCACAATGGCTTCCCTGCGAGGTTCGATTCCCAGACGGCCAGCACGCGAAGATCATGAGCTACGTGAACAATCTCCACCCCAAAGACCACGCGGACGTCTACCCCCTGCTGGAGAGGATCATAACCAAGGCCATGCCGCTGTGGAACCTCGTATACTGCACGATATACAAGGACACGATGCGCTGCGACATGCGCATCGTGTGCGACGAAATTTGCCGAAAGCTTTCCGACCAGGCCCCGGATGGCTTGCTGAACATGTACGAGGACGTGATGAACGGTCTCGTAGATGACGTCGATGACGACGACGACCACGAAGACGAAGGCGAGTGGATCGACGAGGACGAGTGGCAAGAACGGATTCGACCGGAGCAGGAAAGGATGAGGCGGCGGCTAGAAGCTCAAAAAGTCGTCATAAGGCCCGAGCCTGGAACAGGAGTAGACCGATATCGCAGCCAGGACGACGAGCTGCCAACTGCCGAGGCGGTGGCAGATTTCACGACCATGCTCGGCGGCGCTGAGTCAATCCAAGTCATCGTCAAGCTGAGGGCGATGTACCCGACCCCGGAACACCCCGTCTGCGACATGGGGAGCTACTTCGCCTTGGACGGCGCCTGGAACGACCACATCGCCGCGACCGCGGTGTACTTCTTCGACGACGAGAACGTGACCGACGCGAATATATCCTTCCAGGCCAAGTTCAACTTCAAGGACTTCGGGTCGGCCTTCATATGGTCAGAAGACTCCAAAAATGCCCAGCTCGACGAGGTCTTCGGGTTCAAGCGGGGCCAGCCTCCGCTGCAGAACATCGGGTCGGCCACGATGCGAGAGGGTCTCCTGCTGGCGTACCCCAACGTGCTGCTGCACAAGGAGTCGTCCTTCCGGCTGAAGGACCCGACGAGGCCGGGCCACAGGAAGGTCCTGACGCTGCACTTGGTCGACCCGCGCGTCAGGGTCTTGTCGACGGCCAACGTGCCGCCGCAGCAGGCCGACTGGTGGGCGAGGGAGTTCACGACCGGCGGAGGTCAGCTCAAGGGCCTGCCGAAGGAGGTCGTCGACATGATCGTGGACAATGTGACGGGCTTTCCCATCCGCAGAGACGAGGCTCTGCGTCTGCGAGAGGAACGGGTGCTCGCCAGTCGATCCAAAGTGGACACTGTGGTCCGGGCCTTGATGAATTATGGGCAGATTGTTCGCCTGGAAGATTGATCCGGAATGGGCTTCGCACTCGAAGATGTTACTCAGACGAGCAGGAGCTGATAACCCAGGGTCGATGACTACCTGTAGCACCGCGCCTGACATACTCATCGTTTGCTTAGATTCCTAGAAACCTCACCAAATACACAGCACCTGGAACAGCAAACATGAAAAACACCCAAAAGAAACCTGAAAATTTTCCCAACGACTTCAAGTCCAACCCCCTCTGCGAGTCCACGACGGCCAGTCCCATCCGTCCGGCTCCAGCGCCCCTCTGTCGACGAACTTCTGCCTCTCGTGCCTCCACTCCACCAATCCCTCTTCCGCCTCTTCGAGTATCCAGCCCAGTCCGTATGCTTCGGGCTCGCGGCAGATCTTGCATGTCCCGCCGAGGGGTCCTGGTCTGTCCGTAGTCTTCCTGGTCTTCCACGGCGTCGGAGTATCTGTCGCAGTCGTCGTCGTCGTACCAGATGTCGCCGTCGTCGTCCATATCGACGCTGAAGCCGGCGAGGTGATAGGCGTGGTAGAGCGCCGTCGTCAGTGGGTATCGCGACAATTGTCGCCGGCCTTTCTTGGTGGAGATGATGGATTCGAACAGCGTAGGCGTCGTTTGTGCATGTGGTATGGTGTGTTCCGATTCTCCAACATCATCCGACTCTTTACCGCTATCCGCTCCTTCCTCGCCATTAACCTCTTCGTCGTTGTTCAACATCTCTGCTTGGAGGCCTTCGTCTTCGTCCGGCTCTTCGCTCTCTGCTTTTTGATCGTCGTCTGACTCCTCATATTTACCTACCCAGTCACCTTCACCCGATGCTTCATCAAATGGAAATATCTTGCCGTCAGAAGTCCACCAGGCCGACTGCTTGTGGGCAGCCTCATCATCAAATTTTACTCGCCGTAGAGGTAAGTTGCGGTCCCATGCTTGAGCTATTTCTTGAGCAGTGACGATGGCCGTTTTGAAAAGGTTTCTTCTGTCTGTGAATTCATCTCAAAATTGAGGGTCTGGTGATTCCTTGTGTAGCAGAAGATGCTGCAGTGCCGTGACTATTTCTTGAAAGTGCCAACTTGTCCGCCAAACCTCAAAGATGAAGCTGGCCAAAACAGAACTCCAGAGGCTGCCAGGGACGATATGTTGTATGGATTCTGAGAATGAAATAGACTTGTAGAAGCCTGAAGAGGCTGCAATGCGATCCTTATCAGCGAAAAGAAACCAGTGGGCCATGCATGCCCTGGCAGGAAACATCCAGTGTGTGGGTCTCCCAGTCCTTTCGACAACCCATTTTGGCGTCAATCCGTATTCTTGAATAGTGGATGCGATGCTCATCTGTTCTTCGTGCGCGACTTGAGACAGAAGCCAGTCGGCATCTTCCCAGCCAACATGCAATGTTTCTCGGATGTAGATGATGTCGGGAATGCTTCTGACACCGACGGCTTGACCAAGTAGACGGCCGTGAATAGCGCCTTTTTCAATGAGTCCCAGAGAAGACAAAAGCGAAAGCTGTTCGCGAAAGTCGGACTTGCTGGTATCGCAGATGTACTTCGTTGGGGTACGGGAGTAGGCGTCAAACAAGTCGAATGTGCAGCCGCTCTGTAGCATCAGCCTTACAGTGCCCGTTTGGCCGGTGGAGAGAGCTTCGAAGATCGCAGGGTACCTTACGTCTGGTTAGAAATTATGCATGCTTGACTGTCTCGTCCTTATCCACACCTACATTACCCTGCCGTCCTCGGTTCTCCAGCTTGTATTAGCAGTCGGCATGCAGCCTCGATGAATCAAATAGCGCTGGAGTTTGGCCTTTTCTAATGTCTCGCCATGGGGCTCAAAAAGATTAGAACCTCCTATAGCATGCTTGCTTTGCCGGTTAGACCTCTTACTATGTTCAAGGTGTGTCATGTAACCTACGTCGAGAAGACCAGCGCCAAAGTCGTTCACATCGCAGATACTGGCTCGGCCATCCTCCAGCATGCGCTTCACCCCTTCAAAGTCTGATTGCTGGCAAAGCTCAAATATGAGCGATTTCCTTGGTACAACATTTGTTACCCGAATTCGGAAGTCGGATAGGGAAACGCTAGTCCACCCATGTGTGAATTGTTGGAGGCCAAGTTCGAAGCGGAGAATTCTCTCGTTGAGTAGAAAGAAGCGTAGTTTAAAGGAGGCGCGGAAGTCCCTGCGATATTGACTGAGTTTCACCGAGAATTGCGCTTCGTAACGGGGGTCTCGATTCGCTGAAGCGGTGTCTTCGCTGCGGTTCCCTACGAAGGTCCACTCCGATTGGCGGACGGGAGTGGTAGTTCCGAAGTCTGAGAGACTGAGAAGATAATCCACATCCGAATAGTCAGATTCAGACCGTAAGCCAGCGCGGCTTTCGCGGTGTGTCGAGATAAGGTGTTTGTCAGTCCGGGAACCCAAGCGTTGTCCCGGCCTTGTCAGCACTGTGTCCTGGTCATGTTGATATCCAGATGAGGCTGGCCCATAGTCGCCATGTTGGACAAACTCCTGACACTGCGATTAGCCATGTGTCTTACCAGCCATTGTCTCCAACACTTACGGTTCTGGTGTCCTCCCAACGAATAACCTCCCTCCCAGAAGCAGTTCCAATGGTCGCCTTAATCTCTTGCATGTGCACCTCCAAGGCTGGGAGAAGAGCTGCGTTTGAGATTCTCAGAGCCGCGAGGGAGCTTTGCTGGACGGTGGCCAAGCGACTAGTTACCCCAGGGAGTCAGGTCAAGAAGTCTTGAAGAATACTGAGAACTCCTAAGTATGGAAGGTACTTACACAGAGATGATGCTCAGAATCTGATCCAATATCTGCTGGATACTCGCAACATCCTCCATGATGCGATTCGTCTTCTTCTTGTCGATCAAGGCCCATTGAAGCTTCGATCCTTTGGTAGGTGCGTCGTCGCCAGCGGCCACGCCCCGGATGCCTTGCAGAAACTCGTAATGCAGCTGCAGCTGTTCAGTCAGAACCTCCCGATGGATCTCGGGAAGAAGATCGTCCATTTCTATGTCCGACAAGCCGCCAGCGATTTTCTGGATCTGCTCGATGTGATACTTGAGTATTTCCACCTTCATGGCAAGCTGTTTGATCTCTTTTGGTGCATCTCGGTACGAGCGAACGATTTGTGCTGTCTTCCGACTGCACTTGGCGCAGAGCTCGGCCAGCTGGAGGACCGAGGCGGTCGCCCCAAGGGCCTCCAGTCCAGACATGTCGGGTCGAGGGGAGTCTGCACCCAAAGTCAAGAGAGCATGATTTCGCAACGTCAACGCAACGGCGACGATGGCGGAGAAGAAACGTTGAGCGATGAAGAACGCGAGCAGGCGGCGCAGAAGTAGAGTTTCGCTCGCTTACTCTCCTGCACTGCGTTGCTGGGCATGTATCTCCTACACAGCCTGATTGTCGCCCTCAATTGCTGGAGTTGTGGAGGTTCCGGGGGCAACGTGAGTGGCCAGACTTCTGCCCAGGCAATTGGGTCGTCGGGGTCTGCGTCAATCCGGCGGTGGCTAAGGCCGCACATGCATGTTCAGGTGGTCGCTGGCAGATTGCTAGGCGCTTCTGTGAGGCGAGCCAATGGCATGCAGGCTGTTGTCTGGCAATATCGCCTCCACCGATGGATGTCAATCGACAATGGATCATGGTGAGGCTTTGACCCCGAAGAGCCCATGGTTGGGGTATCATGTTTTTATTTCGCTTCGATCAATTCGTGGTCTTCAACTTGGCGCCTGTTTCTCCGACTCCTCAACTTTCCTCTTTTCGGTGCTGCTTTCGGGTTCCTCCTTTTCCTGAGCAACCTCGGTGCTCTCCTTGAAATCTTCGGTATTTTCAGTTGGGAGCTCTTCAGACTTCGGTCGCCAATAAAGGCAAGTACTCGAAAACGTCGTGTTGGTCCCGTCCTGGGGGAAATCGAACTGCTTGTGTGAGTCATGCATGTCGCTCATGCACCTGAACTCGCCATCTTTCAGCGTTCCAACCCTGCGATGCGTCAGCAATCGTCCACAGAGCTGCAAACAGCAACCTACCCGTCCCAGACATCCCACCCCGTCCCCACGAACATGGCCGGCAGGGCCTTCTCCAGTGCCGCCTCGTAGATTGGTCGGTACATGTGTATCGCAAACACCAGGGTATCTTCGTCGACGGCCTCGAAGGCCCGGGGCGACTCGACGACCTCGTGGCCCAGGTTCGACAGGAACTCGGCGTCGTTGGGCGTGAACCGGGGTTCTTGGAACGAGCAGGGTATGGATTCGCTGTAGATCTCGGCTGCGTTGACAGTAAGCCACTTGTCATGCTTCTCGCCAGTCTTGGAATGCAGGTTCCGTATTAATGTTGTACATACACAGGACCTCCACGACGGTCAGGAAGCCGTCCAGCTGGATGTGGCTCCGCCTCTTCGCGTCCCACCCGCCGTCCTCCGGGTCGAACGTGCCGACGCCGAGGCACACGGCCCGCCGCACCCGCCGGTGCGCGTCCGCATTCTGCCTCACCAGGTCTCTGATCCTGGCGTGGCACGGGGTCTCGCGCCAGCGGGTCTTGAACGTCTCGTACTCGGCCGTGATGTCGGCGGTGGACTTGTAGGTGCGGGGTTCATCGGTCTTCGAGGCGGTTGTCGTCGGAGGTAGGGGCACCTTGGAGGGTTTCCTGCGGAAGCGCGACTTGGACTTGACGAAGGTCCATTCTTCCTGCTTCGGGGCGTCGGTTTCGGTCTGTACTGCCGCGGTCATGGTGGGCGTGCGCGATCGAGGAGGGGAAGTTGCGCGCGGGATGTCACTTTGGTGGGATGAACTTTTTGGCAGGCAGAATGCAGACCGCCTTCCGTGGGGGGGCAAGAGTTCAGGCGGTCAACGGAGTCGGGTCCCTGAGGTACTTCGCACAGGTACCTAAGCCTAGGTACCTACACACCTACTCCGGCATCTGAAATGTTAGCGCGACAGGAGTCCCACTGTTACTGCCCTATGGACTTCTAGATGTTCCTGGTAACAGTGGGACCCTTGCCGCGATGATCCCTCACTACCGGCATCGTCGTGGATTTTCTGTCTAACGCGGACTGCCATTCCAAAATACATCTTTCAGATCTTTTCTCATCGATGCTGGGGACCTTTCCCATTCACGAAGATCACGCCGATTTCCTTATCGGCTCCATCGCGAAGGTGCCTATAACCAGGGTACGCACCTAAATGCTTCATTTACCGAGACACCTACCTGGTTACCTAGGTAGGTATGCGGATCGTGCTCATTTCGCATTCCATTTCGAGCTAACCTCGGTAGATACAGGAACAGAAACCCCTTTTAAGGTCGTCTCTATTTACACAACAGGCCTGGTCGCCGCCGCCTGTGTCGAGGCTTGACTTCAGCATCTGAACCGCTCACCAGCCCTTCGCCTCTGCGTCTTCCGCTGCAATGGCAACTTTCACCAAGCTGCCGCCCGAGCTTCTGCTCAAGATAGCACGCTATCTGAGGTCACACGATTCCGTCACAGGCCGTGCCGAGAAGTTTGCACCCGCAGCCAGCGACATCTACTATGATGAGGATGACTTGTGGGAGAGGGAAAAGGAGATGTTTGAAATGGTCGCGTCTTTCAGAAAGGAGATACGCTTTGAACAAGCGTCACTACTGAGTTTATCGGCCACCTGCAAGAGATTCAGGTCGCTGCTCGGACCGGAGGTATACTACTTCATCAGCAACTTGTCTATGAAGTCTGAAGAAGGAGTGGAACAGCTGGAAGCGCTGCTGACTCTGCTCGAATCAAGGTCCGACATTCGTGGCCAGGTCAAGCAATTGCACCTGTTTATGGATGATCATACCTTCGTTGTCGATTGCGATCCTACCGGTCTCCACAGATATCACCGGCCCTTTTGGGGGCGAATCGAGGCCAAGTGCACCGCTTCTGATCGCGAGCTTAACGAGTTTCAAGGACTTAGAGATTACCTCGACCATGAGCACTCCTTAGATGTGGACATTGTGCACTACACCGCCTTCCTCCTCGTCATGCTGCTTCCGTCTTTAAGCAACGTTCGAGGGCTCTCCATTTTTACACATGAAGGAGTCCTGGCCATGGTCGACCACCTCTTTTGCCAGTATCAGGCTCTTCGGATTCCCGAATGGAATGACGACAGCGTACCGAAGGAAGCAAATGAGGCAGGGGAGATGCTGCCGAACCTTGAATCTTTCGCGCTGTCGAAACCTCCTCGACACGATCCATATCGGGCTGGCGCAATTTCGTACCTATTGCCATACCAGCATGCGGTACACGACCCTCTCCAGCCCATACCACTTCCCACGCGTATCCCTGGGCTTTCTGAGCTGTGGGTGGCCGGCTCCGAGACGGGTATCCCGTCATTCCCAATCTACGGCTACGATTACGGCAACGTCACCTCAATCACCCTAAGAGACATCGTTGCAGAAGAAAAGGAGGTCGCGGCCTTCGTGAAACGTTTCCAGGGCTTGCGCGTCTTCCGGTACTTTGGGGTCGAGCACTGGTCGCCAGAAGAGGCCACAGATCGAACCTTCCTTTTGTCGGCAACCAGCGTAATGAAAGCCCTCAAGCCACACGCCAAGACCTTGAAGACTCTTTGCTACGATACCGAGCAGTTTGACAGCGTGCACCGGGACGCATTTGAAGAATTCATCAATATCGAGAATCTGTGGATCAATGCAGAGAGTTTTACCGGCAACCTGGAAGAGGACGAAGTCCTGGAAGACGACGCCCTGGAAAGGCTGCCGAGGTCTCTAAAGCGGCTCCATATCGCCTATAACGAGAGTGCGATGCTCGGGGCACTCAGGGCTCTCGCTTCGCGTTGTAAAACCGGCATGATGCCAAATCTCGAGGAGGTGGCGATTGATAACCTTCTCTACTTTGAAGAGTACGGCTTTTCGAAATCATATCCGGACAGCGTCGCTGAGATCATAGCCGCGTTCAACGAAGCTGGGGTGCGGGCTTCGGATCAAGTGGACAAAATACCGGGCTCATGGAGATAGGTACCTCATGTCCGGCAGAGCAAGAGATCGATTCGGGACGATAGTTCGGAGCATTTTAGAGTACTCGAAAAGAGTAAATGCCGACACGATTCATGTATCTTGCTAGGGGAATGTCTGCCTGCCTCGCGATAGGTCGTTGATAGGTGGTATCGAGATGTGTGGTCACATCAGCCACGTGACCTTCGGCAGCTAACTGTCCTTCGGTGACTCCCGTCCATAGGTAGACCCGACAGACCCAAGGTCGGCCCGACCGGACCTTTTGATCGACAGACGCAGTCCATCGGATCCAGAGCCTGGAGGCCAGCGTGGGTGTCACGTTCAGAGGTGTCATGGTCAGCTTACCTCCATCGTCCTTCGGTCCACGTCGGCAATCGCCTCCGCTGTGTTCCCGGGAAGGGGATTCGTGGACGGTAGTGACGACTGCAGGAAGTTGCCTCCTCCACTCGGGCGCTTGTTTGACAGGAGAACAGGCGATCCGGACATGTCATCACATCGCCATCTGGACCAGAGGACGCCTCAACACGCACCCGGACTCCCGAGTCACCAACGGGATGGAATCATCAACGTCGCAAATCGGACGACGCAGGAAATCAAATCGTTGGAAACTTCCGGGGCAGGATCGAGTGCTACCACGAGGAATCCTCCCGCCGTCCATCCATCCACGGCTGCGGCCCCCAAAAATAGGGCCTGGCCTGCGGTGCTATCTATCACTGCGGTGCCTGCTTCTTGGTTGGCCCTGTTCTCTGCAGACAAACAGCTTACTTCAACCCTTGGCCCGCAGGTGAGATGGAAAGATGGACAGGGAACGACAACCTCCCATTGGAGAAAATGGCACAACTGGATACCTCCCGCAGTTTGCAACTGTTGGATGGACTGCGAGCGGTGGTGGTGTTGCATCGGTGGGCGGTCCCCCCCATCCTGCAGCACCCGGCGCTTACACGCCGCCGAATCCCTGTCGATCCCAACCACTCACCACGGCCCAGCACCTCTCCCGCCGGTGTGATGCGCCGTCCCATTGGCCCCTCACCCCCGGCATACAGCGCCCTGTGGCCCCTCCCCTGTCCCCCCCCGTAGCGTCCCGCAGCGACTCGCTGGGCGCTTCCCGCCTGCCATTGGCCCCTCCCCCTCCGCCCCCCGAAAGAAGCAGTCGCGAAGGTGAACAGCTGCACATCTCGTTCCCCACTGCCTCTTTCCCTCCCGGCGGCTGGCCGTGTGCTGGTGCTGCTTTCTCCTCTCCCCATCGCCGGTGTGCGTCCCCCCAACATCCGCGTGCTTCCACACCACACGCACGCTTTTCCAAGCTTTCACGGACGACAAACCTGGGATTCTGGGCTTCGATTGGACGGCTGCAGAGTGCGCGCAGATGGCAAAAAG
Source organism: Colletotrichum musae (assembly GCA_027406025.1). Lineage (NCBI taxonomy): Eukaryota > Fungi > Ascomycota > Sordariomycetes > Glomerellales > Glomerellaceae > Colletotrichum > Colletotrichum musae. The sequence continues at coordinate 698,805 of JANVYC010000002.1, read as the reverse complement.
GATGCAGACCCCCCCATGCAACGTTGGTAGGGCGGCTGGACCGGTCCTGTGTGAGGTAGTCGTAGCTGCAAAGGCCGCACCGTAGCCGGCCCCAAATATCACCCATGGTCCAGCCGTTTCCCTGTGGCCTCTCTTATTCCCTCTTTTTCTTGTCCAGCAGTTTGAAATCTCTCGTTTCGACATTTACAAAGATACCCTCTCCCCTTCGTCGAGTTCTCCAAGGCCAGTGGTTCTTGGGATAATCAGCTGGGGTTACTCGGGGAAAAGAAGAAAGACGACGACGACCAACCACCCGGGATAGAAAGAGGCGGGGTCGGCAAAAGACAGGCAAACTTGGCGGAACGCGCAAAGGAAGAAAGGCACCCATACAAGAGGGGATCGGACGGGTCTTGACGACGACGACGACGACGACGACAAGGACGAAGACCACAAGGCAACCTGCCAACAACACCACACACAAACACCAGACAAGATGCTCTCCTCAACACTATCAGCCCTCGTCCTCGCGGCGACGGCCTCGGCGCACATCGTCATCTCCTACCCGGGATGGCGCGGCAACAACCTCATCACGAACGAGACCTTCCCCTACGGCATGCAATGGACCTACCCATGTTCGTTCCTCCCCAATCTCCCCCTCTCTTCCGCAGCATCACTAACAAGACCTCAAAGGCGGCGGCATGGGCGTGACCACGAACCGCACCTACTGGCCCACCACCGGCGGCGCCATCGCCTTCCAGCCCGGCTGGTTCCAGGGCCACGCCACGGCCTTCATGTACATCAACATGGGCTTCGGCACCGACGGCCCCGACGGCGGGCCCTTCAACATGTCCCACCCCATGGTCCCCGTCATGCAGATCCTCGGCCCCAGCAAGAACCCCTACCCGGGCACCGTCTGCCTGCCCCAGGTCCCGCTGCCCGTCAACACCTCCGTCAAGGCCGGCGACCACGCCACCATCCAGATCGTCGAGCTGGCCGTCCACGGAGCCTCTCTGTTCTCGGTGCGTTCCCTTCTGTCAATATTCCTCCCGCCCAACGGTTTGCTAACATCCCAAAACAGTGCGTCGACATTGAGTTCGCAGAGCCCGGCGACCCCAAGATCGAAAAGGTCAACGAGACCAACTGCTTCAACTCCCAGGACATCGGCTTCGCCGACGTCTACACCATCACCGTCCGCGAGTCCGGCCAGGGCAACGTCGCCGAGGCCGCCACCTCGGGCGCCGAGCCCTCGACCGTCACCTTCTGGTACCTCGGCAAGCGCCCGCAGTCCTCGTGGGCGGCGCTCAGCTGGGTGCCCCTGGTCGTCGGCGGGCTGTGGATGATGCTGTGATGAGAAGACGAGACGAAATTTGCGATGATTAATTGGGATGGGGACCGTGCTGGCTTCTGCGAATCATACCTCGGGGCGAAACTTATTTGGTGCTTGTATATTTGATGGGTACCATGGAAGGCATCAAGATGGCGTTTTTGGAGGGATCTTTCTTTGACAATATGGGCGAGAAAAGCCTGAATATTTTATTACCATCTTACGTCCTAGCTACCGTCGGGCTCTCAAACCTTTCGGACAGACTTGACGAGCATGTTCGCTTGACGAACTGAATCTACACTTTCAATATTCACCTTTGCTACCACTGTGGGGTCAATGACTGCAACTCTTAATAATCATGGAGCGGTTTCATTACGCTCAATCGCGTTCTAAGCTAGCTATTCTCGATTACGGTACTGCTTCGATAAACGTCGCACCTCGCCCATCCCTCAGAATTCAATGTTTCGTCGTGGCCTCAGCAAGCGCGGGCACCCGGCCCATCACACGGCCATCACTCCAGATGCCGTGAGGCTTGTTCCATCAGCTCGGAATCCTATCACGCTGCACGCTCAAATCATCACAGCTGCTGCAAAGCTTCCGAGCCCACCTCCTTCACACGCACCTCCGACACCTTGTCGACGGCAGACTTGATCCACTTCTCGCCGCCGAGAGACTTGATGTCCGCCTTGCTGGTGGACGCAAAGGTTCCCAGTCCGACAAGCGCCCGGTAGATGACTTCCGAGTCCGTCTGCTCCGACAGGATCTTTCCGAGCGCGGGGATGAAACGCTTCGACTGGGGCAGGCTGCGCTCCTTGTGCGAGAAGACGGCGTAGTTGATCAGCGTCGTCGTGGCGGCGATGAGAATGTTGCGGTTGAACTGGCCGATGGCGGCGCCGCCCGAGATGCCGAGCACCCGCTCGATGAGGGATGCCGCCGTGTCGGCTTCCTTGGCTGCGAGTGCCTGTCCCTTGGGTGAGGCAAAGATGTTGGCAAACGTGCGCAAAGCCATCATCACAGAGTTCTCGTTTGGCGTCGCGCCATCTGGGGCATCCAGGGCGCTGGAAACGGCAACCTGCAGGAACGAACCATCGCCCGCCGACACGTCAGCGGCATCGGGCGAAGTGGCTACGCATCTCAGCAGGTCAAGTCCCGCGAGACGATCAGAGTAGGGCCACTGGGTAGCGATCTTGAGGGCGAGGTCAACGCCCGTCTGGTCCACGGGCTTCGATCCTTCAATGGCCTCCTTCACGTTCTTCAGGGTCGCCTGCTCTGTGGGGTTGAGGGCCGCGTCCTTGCGACCAGATGAAATCATGTTGGCATTGATGTTGAGAATCTTGTTAACCATCGCGTCGTACTTGCCGGCTGTGATGCTGAGATAATCGGCTTGTGGCAGCACCTTGGGTCTCAGCTCCGACTCGCCAGGTCGGTATCTTGATTCGGTTCCGTAGGGGTCGGAGGTGGCTGGTGCCGACTGGCCGAGGGTTGCACCCTGGGTGTTCTGTGTAATGAAGTTGGCCACGTTGTCCAGGTAGCTGATGGGAAGCTCGTTGTCGTTCAAGAACTTGGTCGCCGCATCGTAGGGGTTCTGGGAGAGGTTGTACGGCAGCTTCAGCGGCGGCTTGCCGTCTTCAATGTCCACGTCGAACACGTAGTCGTATGACTTGCCGTTGTATTCTGTCTTCTTGCCACTGCTTCCTGCCGAGTCGACGACGGTGCCGATATTGATCCATTGCTGTTGGCCTAAGTGATGTTAGCATGCGGGCGTAGGTGCTGCAAGAGAAGAGACGTACTCGCTGACCACTGGTGGGCGGTAATGTTGCCATTGCCCTGGTTGATCATCTGCACCTGGCCCTCCTTGGTTCCCGACTTAGTCTGCAGAAACTCGGGGCCGGGCAGCTTCTCCTTGTTGATGGAGGGCAACTGCTGCTGAGGGATTGACGACGCCTTCACCGACTCCTCAAAGTCCGCGATGGCTTGTGGGTGGGCTTGCCGCTCGATGCTGCGGCTGAACACACGTGCGACACCGTCGCTGGCTCCCGTGACGATGTCTCCAGTCTCGGTGTTCGCTGCAACCGCCCACACTGAGATGGCCGGATGTGTAATGGTCTGGACGCACTCGTTGCCCTTCCATATCCTCACGGTACGGTCCTCGCCGGAGCTGACCAGCTCGCCAGAAGGCAGGCTGGTCAAGGCGTAGATGAAGCTCTCGTGACCAAACAGCTCGCCGACCTGCTGACCATTGAGCTTCCATAGGCGGATGATTCCATCGTTGCTAGCACTGGCGATCTCGGCTCCGCTGGGGTGGCCCTTGGGAACCTTGCAGAGGGCGCGAACGACCTCGGGTGTGTAGATGGTTGAGCGGGGTTCGGCCTCGCCGGCGACGGCGGATTGGAGGTTGTATATGCGGATGCTCGTGTCGGCACAGCCGGTGACGACAGTCTCTTCGTCGAGAGCCAGTACGGCCCAAACGCTCTTCTCGTGGCCGGTCAGGCGAATCTCGCTCTCCCATTTGCTCGTGCTCCAAACAAGCGCTTGGTTGTCCCAGCCACCCGAAACGATGTATGTGCCTTTGGGCGAGACGTCCAGACTGCAGACGTTCTGAGAGTGGCCGATCAACAACCTCTCGGCGTTGTCGGTCGGGCCCGCTTGTGGTTGTCTGACTTCGACGATGGTATCCTTTCCGCCGGAAGCGATGAGGCCATCAGGGTAGGCCTGGAGGGGAGGAAGGTATGTGACGGAGTTCACGAATTCTGAGGTCTGGCTGGAGACAGAGGCTTCGAAGGACGGCGGGGAGTCAGAGGTCTGACGCCATACACGCACGCTGCCATCGCGTGATGCGGAGAGGATGGTATGGGAAGCTGGAAAGCTGACGGCTTTGACCTGTGCATGACAAACGTGTTAGCATCGAAGTGGCGGGAGATGGCTGCGTGAACCCACGTCAGAGTCGTGGCCAGACAGCTGAGCTGAGAGCTTGAAGTCGGCCATAGCTGCTGAATGAGATGATTGAGGGGAGAATATGTCGAAAAAGACCACGCGTAGCAGCTCACACCTCGGTTGACGATGGACGGTGTTTGCGGACAAAGATCGGGCGGTTGTGGTGGTGCTGATGCCAACAGTGGCTGCTGCGGGCAGAGCGGCAGGTGCTAGACAGGTAGCTAGGCGATGACGATACCAGCGGGAACGCTGAAGCTCCACTGCGCCACAAGGGGAGGGGGCCAGGCGGGGAAGGGCCATTCGGGGGCCAGCGCAGGTGCGTCCCCAGGGCAATCACAGCTCCATCCCTGCCGCGCCTTCCTGCTTCCATTGACTTCCTTCCTACCACTGGGTGCTCTATAGGGAAGGCGGTAAGGTATCAGCCACAGTTGGAGACGTGCTTATCAAAGCACGTGGGGTCCTTCCCAAGATAGCCAATCGGGTCATCCATATCAACCCCACCAACCCCTTTCGAGCCACAGCGGTGCGGTACGGTACACCTAGCGCGGGGTCATTTCTAGGTGTCCTTTTCAGATGTTTGGCAGGAACAACGCGGTTTCAGGGGTCTCGTCGACCGGAAACTCTACCTCAGGTACCTACAGCGGTGCGCTCCTCCCCCAAAAACCCCCACTATTTGATCCATCCAGGTTGCTCTCCTTTGCTTCGATTCGCCCGCTGGTCTCGTCTCGACTCGCAGCTCTACACCCAAACCCCGATTTTTCTGCTTTTGCTTCTTAACCTTTGCTCCTCTGCTCTGCATCCTGCATCTGCATCTGCTGCGCTACTCCAGGCGCTCTGTCACGGCCCATCGCGGTCCTCCACGAATATTCACGACGTTACGGCTGTATTGACTCTCTCCTTTCTTCCAGTCTCCGACTCCTCGACTTCCCCGAATCATTCACACGCATCGAGTACCATCCCGCCTCCGCTACCGCATCCGTTTGATACCCCTCTCCGGCGCAACACGTTGCGACTGTAAACATCGCGAAAACAACAAAAACACCTCTTTACCTCACACAACGCCGCCGTAATGGCCACCGCCCCCGTCTCTCCCGCTGCTGGTGCAGAGGCCTCTCGCCAATATGTTCCCCTGACCTGCCACGGTCACTCCCGACCCGTTCCTCATGTCTGCTTCTCTTCGCTGGAGAAGGCAGACCAATATAACATGATATCTGCCTGCAAAGGTAAGCTAGCGACGACGATGCTGGCGCTACGGCCAAGGCTCTGGCTAACCCTGTCGTAGATGGAAACCCCATGCTGCGCGACGGCGTAACTGGCGATTGGTACGTTTTCGCATTGCGGCCATCTCTGTTGCTGCGAGTTGCTGTTTGAGACTTGGAAACTGACTTGTCGCGACAGGATCGGCACCTTCATTGGTCACAAGGGTGCCGTATGGCAGGCCAGACTGAGTCCTGACAGCACCAAAGCTGCCACCGCCTCCGCCGACTTCACTGCGTGAGTCTTGTCTCATGTATTGCCCAGGACCGCAGAATCACAGCTAACGACAGGTTGTAGCAAGGTCTGGGACACTCACAGCGGCGAGGTTCTCTACACCATCCAGCACAACCACATCGTCCGCGCCGTGGCCTACCCGACCGACAACTCCGACCTTATCGCGACTGGCGGAATGGAAAAGAAGCTCCGCGTTTTCGACCTCTCCGACTTCGCTGCCGACCCGAATGCTGCTGAGGGCTCCCCGATCACCATACAGGCCTCCGAGGCTGGCTTCGAGATTGGCGAGGGCACCCACACCGGTTCGATTAAGTTTATCGTTTGGACCAAGGATGCAAACACGATTGTCACGGCCTCTGACAAGACCCTGAACTGGTTCGATCTGCCGACCCGCAAGGTCATCCACCAGGAAGTCCTCGGCGGTGAGATCAAGTCCTGCGAGCTGGTTTCTCTGGCGCCCGAGTACACCTCCCCTGGAGATATTGGTGGAGGTCTCCCCGTTCTGGCCGTGGCCGCGGGCAAGGGGGTTTACTTCTGGGGAGGTCCCCAGGCGAGGGACGAGCTCAAGCGCATCGAGCTGAAGCACGGTGTTGCCAGTGTAGGCCTCGACGTCAAGGGACGCAAGATCGTGGTCGGCGAGGACCCTGGTACCTGGGGTCACGTCTACCGATGGGACGATGTTGTCGAAATTGGTGGGTGTCATCTTTCCCGTTTCCCGAGACGCAAGTCGCTGACGTTGATTAGAAACCCTCAAGGGCCACCACGGCCCCATCTGGTCCGTCGCCTTCTCCCCCGACGGGAAGCTGTACGCAACCAGCTCCGAAGACGGAACCATCAAGCTTTGGAAGAACTGTGACGGCTTTTACGGCCTCTGGCGCGGCGGCGCCTCCCACCCGGAACGTAATGTGGACTAGAAGCCCCCTACTCTCAGCGTGGCGTCACGGACCGACACACGGGGCGAATCCAGTGGATCATCATCATACAGTACCTCGAGCAGCCGTGTCTCGTCTGGCTCGCACTTTGATGGATACTCCCGTCTGAGCAACAATTCCATCTTGGAAACACCGGCGATTGCTCATCAGCAGATGGGACTCTTCCTCGCGTCCGCAGCCTGTGGCCCCAACTAGGAGACAGCAACTGTTTCGCAGGGTACAGACAACTATGCTCAGACAGAACAGTTGGCTGAGCCGTGGGCTATAGACAACCGTGTCATGCCAGTTGGCATGCCTCTTAGATTGCCTCCTGGACTACCCCTACCCCAACGTCGGCACCCAAGCTCTGAGCTTTATGTGTAGAATTTGAGTTTTCTTCCAGAAGGCCGTTCAGACAAGGTAGCTCGGCTAGAAGGTTTGCCATCAATGGCAGTTGTTATTGGAATCAGCATCATCGTTACCAACCAAACCAGCGGACTGGATCTTCCCAGTATGCCTCCTTGGAGATGTGCTGGGATTGTGTAGAGAAATAATACATTTCTATGGCGTCAATTACCATGGTTCAGTTCTGGATTAGTGCAGGCTAACACGTGACATCACAGCCAGCTGCCAGCCTTGCGCGAGTTTCCTTTGTTATATGTCACATCCGTGCTGTCTAGTTGCAAGAGGCTGTGACCATTAGCTCCCCATTTCTTTCACCCATCTTGCTCTCTCTACTGAGTGTTGCGTACCAGCTGAATTCCATTGTGGCAGGTTCTATGTATCCCAGCCTCATGATGAATGGTGTATTATCCACCCCTGGGTGGTCTGGTCTATACAATGAAGCTGGAGTTTTTTCTCATGGACTTTGCTGTCTTAATTTGATTTTCCACCTCTCTTTTTCTTTTCTACTGATTTGTGGGTATGGGTCCTTCAACCAAGGCCAAGAAACAACTGAGTGCTTTTGTAACTGAGGTTAATGTGGTGGCAAACATACAATCTAAACTAAACTCACCGAGGTTAAGCTTTGCCATTGATAGCCCCCCATACAGGTATCATGACTATCAGGACCTCCAGCCGGGTCGAGGCCAAGGGCATAACTTAGCCGAGGGAAGCGACGCAAGACACGAGAGCATACCCAGGCGAACAGAGTTGAAATATTTTAACATGTTTATTAAATGTTTTATGAAATTTACGATGTTTTTGTTCTTCTAGATTTTCCTTCCCTTCACCACTCTAACCTGTTGTCGCAGACCAGCTCGACGTCGGCGCGCTCGTTGCCCTTCCACACCTCGCTCCCCGAGTTGGCGGCGGCGACGACGGCCCTCAGGTCCGAGATCATGGCGCCCGGCCCGCTGGCGAACACGGCGGTGCGGCCGCGGACGTTGTCCGCCAGGAACGCGGGCACGACCTCGGCCATGCTGGGGTGGCCGCCGACCTCGACGGAGCCGGCGCGGCTGCTGCGGCTGGACGTGCTCCGCGCGCTGACGTCCATCTCCTTGGCCTCCTCCGCGGAGTGGCCGCAGCAGGAGGAGGAGGTGGTGGTGACGGGCAGCGAGGCCTCGCGGGTGACGTGGATGGTGACGCTGATGCCGTGGGCCTTTGCGGCCGCCGCCGTGAGGGCGTCGAGCTCGGCGCGGACCCATTCGATGTCCTGGCGCAGGCGGACGGCCCAGACGAGGGCGATGCGGCGGCTGCGGCTGACGGGCTGGGTGATGAGCCAGTGCAGCGTGGGGAGGACGTAGGTGATTCCTGTGCCGCCGGCGACGCAGAGGACGTTGACGTCCGGGGTGAGGTGGAGGGTGTGGTCCTCGCCGTAGGGGCCCTGGAGGATGACGGGCGTGGTGGCGGGGCCGTCGGCGGCGGCGGCCATCTGGGCGATCTTGCGGGTCTCGCCGCCCTTGGCGCGGAAGATGTAGGCGTGCTCGACGGTGCCCTTGCGCTCGACGGGGAGGTTGAGGGGGGTGAAGGGGTGGGACTGCCAGACGCTCGCCTTGGCGAAGCAGAGGTAGAAGTGCTGGCCGGGCTTCCAGGGCCCGTGGGGCTGGGCGAAGTCGAGGCGGACGACGTCGCCGTGTTCCGGGTCGGGCATGAGGACCATGTCGGCGGGGGCGGTCTGGAAGCCCATGGAGCCGTCGGGGAGGTACTGGTAGTGGATGAGGAATGTGCGGACGAGGCGGGCGAGACGGTCGACGAGCCAGATTGCGAGGCCAGGGACCACTGCGAGATGGTTAGTATCTGCCTTTGCTTGAAGGTATCATGATGGGGACTTACTGAAGACCTTGAGGGGTTGCCAGTGGCCCCAGCAGGCGCCAATGTAGATCATGGCCAGCACGTAGTGGCTCTTGCGGAAGAACTCGTAGCCCGTCAGGCGGATACCCCACGGCGTGGCCAGGATGACAATGAGGAACAAGATGATGCTGGCGACGCAGCCCCAGATCATGTACAGTTGCTTGATCCACTTGTCAGCGACCTTGGGCTGCGGCTGGTAGAAGACGGCCTCGATGATGGTCCAGCCGATGGTGTGGGCGAGGGCCTGGACGGCGATGATCCAGCCAAGCCAGCGGTGCAGGAAGTTGAAGCTCTGGTAGGGCACGCCGGTGAGCAGCGAGAGGATGGACTCGCGCGAGGCGAGCATGACGGAGAAGGGCGTCAGGGCATAGGCGAGGGTGCCGACGCGGTCGGACCACGAGCCCAGCCAGGAGCGGCGCTGGTAGAGGTTGTCGTAGCCCTTGACGGGGGTGATCCAGTCCTTGTACCAGATGCCGATAAATGAGAAGATGGCGAGGTAGATGGTCAGCATGGCGAGGATGATGACCTGCAGACGGGTGGTGCGGCCGAAGACGGGGCGGAGGGACTCGGGGAGGGTGCGGCGTCGGCAGGCGGCTGCGGCTGCGGCGCCTAGACGGCGGAGGCCGCGGGGTTTCACCGCCGGCCTTTCGTCGTCGGACTTCTTCTCGGCGTCGGCGATCATGGCCTCAACGACGGCTTCGCCGGAGCGCTGCGGGGCCCAGCAGTGGCGGCCGATGGCCCAGACGAACAGAATGCCACCGAGGGTGGCCCAGATGATGCCCGTGTAGAGCATGCCTCGCTCATGGCCGCCGTAGACGGACTCGAAGTACTCGCAGGTGCCCGGGTCGTTTGTGCATGGGACGACGCGGGCGGCGTAGCCCCAGTAGTCGACGAGGCCGGCGTTTGTGAGGTTCTGGGACTGGTAGCCCTGCCGACGGAAGATGCGCGGCAGCAGCGAAGCTGCCTTCGTCTCTACTGTGTCTCCGTCCATTGCGACTGGTGGACGGTTGATGTGTGGTTGGGGAGTTGAGGAGGGTGTGGTAGACTGGAGTTCCTGCTCTGCTAGTCGTAATGGTCGGAAGGGGGGGGCAGTCAACGGGTGATATACATGTCCCTTCTCTCGGCGTTGCTCCTCTCAGTTTGTCGTACTCATCCCTTTGAGAAGGTTATTAGGTAGGTAGGTAGCTTTCCGGTGAGGGTCAGCTGATAAGGAAAGAGAGCAAATATTCGTGTGTTCGGGCCATAGATGAACCACGGCCATTGTGACTAAAAGGAAAAGAGGAAACAGGCGAGGGAGTTCGCCTTGCGGGCCATGATTGATTAGCCAAGGCCCTTGGAAGGACCGGCGGAGAGCGGAGGACGGAGCCGCGTGTGTGTCGTGGGAAGGTCCAAGTGGGTTTGAATATTGAGCAAGTTGTTTCCGCGAAACACGACAAGAATGTGGCAAGTGACGAGGGTCGAGAGAAGGAAAGAGGCGAAAAAAACGGGGTCGTTTCGTTTTTGGGTGAGCAAGTTTGCGCAAGTTTACCGCAAGTTACTCGCTCACACTGCTACGCTGTGCGGCTACTTCAGGTACCTACCCCCCCTGTCGCAGGTTCCATTAAGGCCGGTTTGCGGAAAGTGGGTCGGGCGGGGACGTGGGGCCGCTCTTCCTTATTCGGGGGAATTTCACATTGGCAGTCACGTCCGGCACCCACCCGCTCTGCGAGTTTGCAACACACTCGGCCGGATCTCGATACCTAGTCTATAGAGTATAGACCCCCCCTAACCCAATCCCGTTGGGAACAAACCGGCTGATGAGCACGTTTTTAATAATTCTCTCTTGGTGTTAATTAGCTCTCCGGCTCCCAAGACCCCGGGTTGTCTCTGGCGGGTGGCGCCGTTGACGCAACATGTTCCGTGTGGTGGTAAGACGGTCAGAAGGGTGTCTGTTGGTTGGCCCGTTTGAACGGCTCCGAGACGGAGCGATATTACTCGGAGTTGGCAGGGGGCTTGGGAGTTGTCTTTCCTTTATTACTACACAAGAAGAAACCATCCCGTGTCTCTTGGCTGCCAAACACTGTCTCTCGGTCTCCCTTCCCCCGTCCCTTACCGCTGTGCTGGTATCTCTGATCCCCCTTCTGTCTTGAAGTATTCTCTTTTGCTTTCGTTCTTTGATACTGTCAGAAGTTGAAGAACAATCCATCAAATCATCGAAAACCACCACATACACTCCATCACGGTTCGGATCACCAAACAACCGTCGCCATGGATCACGGAAGCGCCGAAATGGCAGACTGCAAAGTCTCGGTACGTCCCCTTCCGCGCCAAATCTCTCTTCATCACGCTTTTAGCCCCGGAAATACTAACGTCTGCCTCTTACAGATGCTTTGGAACTGGTACACAATCGACGCCTGCTTCCTCTCGACATCATGGCAGATCCGCAACCGCGGCATGATGGCCGCCTCCTGCATCGGCGTCGTCCTCCTCGTCGTCGCCCTCGAGGTCCTGCGCGTCATGGGCAAGAAGTACGACGACCTCATCCTCTCCCAGATGCGCCGCCGCGGCACCTCCCTCCTCGCCGCCGCCGGCATCGACGAGAACTCGAAGGCGCCCTGCATACGTCCCCCCGCCGCCCAGCAGCGGAAGCTCGTCATGCGCGTGTCGCCCCTGCAGCAGGTGCTGCGCTCCATCATTCACGCCATCACCTTCGGCGTTGCGTACGTCGTCATGCTGCTCGCTATGTACTTTAACGGATACATCATCATCTCTATCATCATCGGTGCTGGGCTGGGCAAGTTTCTCACGGACTGGCTTTCTTGCACTGTCACCATCGACGATGACGGCACCAAGGCGGCTGGGATCGAGGATACGACGGTGTGCTGTCAATAGGGATGCTTTGTTAGAGAGGGAGAAGGGGGAAATGATACCACGATACCTATTCATCATATACCATTTGGTCTTCACGCGTTGGCTAGCCGTACCTACAATCCGGGTTCAACAAAGTGAACGTCGACCAAAACATGCTGCATGTTCTAAAAACAGAAACTTCCTCGACGCATGCTTTCCACCAACCCACGTCTCCAGTTCCCTAACAGAAGTCCAGCCTCGAAGTACAGCTGAATCCCTTGTTAGAGAATCCCTTCATCTAGAACCACTGCTCCCGCCTCGCCCATGTGTTCTCGGGAGATCTTCTTCATTACCCCCTTCTCTGGTATCCAACACCCCCTCCAGCCCTAACTACGTGGCTACCTAGGCGTCTCTAAGTCAAGGGCTACATAGGCTTATTATCGTCTCTCGTTATCGTCATCGTCGTTGTTGTCCGTCGTTATTGTCGTCATTGTTGTCCGTCGTCGTCGTCCATCTTATAGTAGAAGGGAGAGGGAGACAGACAATTAGAAAGCCAAGCCACATAGGGGTGTTAGATACTATAAGAGGGGGTGACAGATAAGATTGCGAAGACTTGAAAAGTACCGCTGAAGAATCAATACGTCCAAGTGGACGACTCCAGCTCGTGAGTCGTGGGTCGTTGAGGGAAGTTCCCTTCGCCTCCAGCGGAGGCCAAGGTGTTGAGGTCGGCGTTGTTCGGGATGCAGAGGGCACCTGCAACGGTGGTGTTATACTGGGTCGGGGGGCCTGATGGGCCGAACTGTGACTTTGCCGCTGCGGCAGAAGTCGTCGTCCCCGTAGGACATGTTCTGCGCCGTTACTGACATTGGTTTCACGAGGGTCGTCAAGCAGAATGTAGCGATTGCTCTTCCAGCGATGGTCGTGGTGGGAACGGTGTAAGCAGAGCGAATGGATGTGAAGTGATGGTGAGATGAAACTAACATCACTCTCAAGCAGCACGTCTTTGCCCTTCTTGTATTGCTACAAGAGACGTCGTCTTACTCACGAGCAGCTAGGCTTATGTGCCTTGGACCAAGCAAAAAGGAGGCCGCCTGTTGCCAATCCGGTGCGGCGAGAGGTCACTAATATGTCAAGATACACGATTCGTAATCCAAGATTGCATCAGGGACGATTTTGCGCAAAGCAGCACGTTCTCATCAAGCCGTATGGGTCTTCTACATGTCTACATAGCTCTATGCCATCCCACCATTCGGATCGGCTTTACATTAGAGTCGTGGAATAAAGAGCTCGAAAGTTATCAGGTTGCATTGTTGCTGGGGGCTAACTCAGGCGCAGCCATTATCTTCCGATCTTGCCTCGGTCGCAAACTGGTGATGAAGCGCATCTTTCAAGACCTCGTGTATGAGGCAGCAGGTATTGTTCCCGTGAGCTCTTCGGACTCCGTAGTACGCGCAAGCTTCCATCACGTGAGCATACCGGAGAGTACAATGGTTGACTGTAGCATTGTTTGGTGTCGAAGGCGCGTATTAACCAACTGTCGACGCCGCGCAAGCTCGGAAGCCCTGTGTTCCTTTCCCAGACAAAGACATCGCCGCGTAGTTTACAAATTAATTATGCCACAAAAGTAAGATTGTCACAAGACCGACTATGTTAAACTCGAGTTTGCTACTAGGGTCTTCCTCTGCTTACAGCCTATCTGGTAATAGTAGGATATAGAACCTAGTAACGACAACAGAGCCCAGCGGCAACACCAGAGACAAAAGATAACAACAGAGCCCAATGACAATAAGAGAGCCTAACTGGTGATGAAACTAGAGCCTAGTAAGCCCAGGAAGTAGGGAAGAGCCTCGATAGGAAAACTCTAAAGCTCATTTGGACAACTGTTCCCCAGGTTAAGGTCAGTTTTCATCGTCAGAGCAAACTTGTTTCCAAAGCGTTGTATGAAGTAGAGTTTTTATTATGTTCTTTTATAAAGCGACTTCCTTTTCATTCCTCCCCGTAAGGCTGCAGTTCAGAGCGGAACTCAATGCCCTTACCCTCAAACAGCTCACGAGCCGTCTTCTCTGCATCCACGTCTACGGCCAAATTGTGAAACCAAATGGATTCCAAGCGGGGAAACTCCTCCTTGCAAACCCTTCCCAGCATCAAAATTGCAGGCACAAGCGGTCGTACGCCGCCACCCCCAACCATTCCGATCCTCACCGTCCGGATTGAGGCCGGCAACAGGTCCACCAACACCTCTGGTTCCAGGAAACCTGCGTTGGACGGATTCTGCACCATCGTTACGGGATACAGGAGCTCTTCATCAAGCTCCAATTTCTCTAGACGTTTCAGGCGTTTGAGTGATCTCAATGTGTCCTCCTCTGTGACCTCTAACAAGTCCAAGACGCCGTCGCTGACCCCAAGCGTCAGAGACTTCAGCCCAGGGGAAGTATGTGAAATCACATCCTGCACCTCGCGGGCCGTTGGCCACCCTTCGTCGGTCACGCACGCGTCGCCGATGTGGTATCTGAGCCGTTCGAGCTTCGGACAGTGCTCCAGCAGTGTCCTCAACTCGTCTGGCCCCAGCACGGTGTTCCAGAGGTAAAGTTCCTTCATGTTCGGCATGTTCATCCTGCCCGGCTGAATGCGGTCCATGTTGTGCACGAACAAAGAAGTGATGTTGGGCGCCGCCTCGAACAGGTCCTTCAGTGGCGATAAGTCGAACCCCCCCTCCGTATCCCAGTGCGAGACCATCAGCCTTTTGAGCTTGGGAAGGGATCCCGGAGCGGAAAAGGGGACGGGACTTCGCTCGTCGGAGTGGGCGAGTATGCACAACTCCTCCATGTTGGTGCACCTGCCCGCCATCAGGGCCAGGAAGTAGGGCGTCGAGCCACGGTCGACATCGTAGACGGCCTCGAGTTTCCCGGCCACCTTTTCAATCAGCTCGCTCGCTTCTGCAGACAGAAGTGGCTCGTCGAAGTCGGACTGGACAAGGTGCACGGATTTCACATGCTGTGCAAGCTCGGGTCGTGCGTCCAATATTGTCTTGGCCACCTTTTGCTGGGTCTTCAGCCGGTAGCCGTAGAACGGAGTGTGGTATAGCAGCGGCGTGGCGATGTAGTTGAGCAGTTTGTTGGTACGGCAAAGACTCGCCAGCGCGGCCTGGCTTTCGTGGTCGTTGGGCCTGTTGGGACAGGCATCGCGGCAGTACTGGCCCCAGCAACTGGGCGGGTCCCGTCGACTTCGTGGTGCGGGGTAACAGTGCGGGCAGAGAAACTTGACGATATCCTCCACGATCGGGAGTGGGAAGTCGAGAAGGGAAGACATTGTGGCGGCCGTCGTTGGAAGGGTCGACTGAGTGAGAGGCGCGCGAAACGAGAAGAAAGTTGGTGGTGAGTTGAGGTTTTATAGTGATTGATGGCTTCAGGCACCAGTCCAGGGGTTAGCCGGATTGGGAATCTGAGGAAGAGCTAAGCGATTTCTGGTGTAAAACTGTGAGTGCTTCTTTGAGCTGTCGTTTCTGTTGGTGCTGGGGTTGGTAAAGGGCGTCACTTACGGGCGGGTCAACGTCTTCATCTTCAGGCCTCCGCGATGTGCTCGCGTGGATGGTTAGACCGGAGTCCGCTGTTCTGTGAGAGTTCGAGCCTGGCGTTGATCACTCACTAAGGTCTCGGGGAAGTTCTGAGACGGGATGTTACCCCCGGTCGGGTCCGGAGCTGCAGCCGAGAGAAGTGGGTCTCGTTCCCGCAACGGAAGCGGACGCCGTACTCCAGGTGTTCCACGCGGAAGCCGCAGTGGCGGACCCCGAGGCCAGCTCCAGACCGTTCAAGAAGGGAGATCTTAATCGTCACCCCCTCCTCTAGTGTTCAACACCCCCTCTGGCTGCTACAGCTATATTAAAGGCTCTATGGCCTTACAGTTATTACCGTCGTCCGTCATCTTCGTCCCAGCCGTCATCGTCGCCCGTCATCGTCGTTACTATCGTCCATTATCGTCGTTATTTTCGTCCGTCGTCCTCGTTATCGTCGTCCTTCGTTATCACTGTTGTTGTCCGTCATCGTCGTCGTTGTTGTTATGGGAGAGCGAGCTAAGCCGCGGCACTTAAGGGGGTTGGATACAAGAGGAGGGTGTGACGAAGGAGATCTCCCTTCAAAAAATCAGTACAAGCTCTTCCACGCCTCCTTCGCGCTACTTTTCTATGCCGGTTCCCAGATCGGCATCGCCAGCTTCTTCATCAACTTCTCCACCGAGATGCGCCCCGACACGCCCAGCGCTGAGCGCGCTGGGTTCCCAGTTCTTCGCCGGCGTGCACTGTGCCTTCGCTCTAGGCAGTTTCGTCGGCGTGGCACTCATGAGCTACGTCAAGCTATACTGGATCTCCTTCTGCTTTATAACGTGCTATATTACGCTCTATACCCTACTACTTAGGGTATATAGGAGTATAAGTATTATAATCCTTTACTATATTTTTTCCTTTTAGTTTATCAAGTTCTTTACGTTTGTTACACTTAGTATAATAGGCCTCGGCCGACATCTATTGCACGGGAGTGGTCTGCTCATTGCCCGTGTCAGCGGCGTGCCTACGTGCCTCCCTTGACCGGGGCTGTCGCTGACCGCCTGGGAACGGGAAAGGCGATGTTGGTGCCCTTGATATCTGTCGCTATTGGGTGGACGTACACGGCGGCTGTGAACTTTGTGCCTAGCTATAAAAGGGTCGTTGACGCATTCCACCACTATCGACGTACGTATATGACCTTCCTAAAGACGAGGGAATGTGACTAAGGTGCTTGGGAACGATGAAAAGGATACAGGGGTTGCTAAAGAGAGGGAGAATATCGTTTGAACGTAAGGTAGGTAACTCAAATTGCGGATCACACTACCTAGTGGCTGCGAGGTGAGCAGTGAAGTAGTTTCCTTTTACGGGACGGGCCGCATTGTGTTAAGGTGGACTGTATGCGCCGAGAGCTGCTAAGATAAAGTTGATTCGCTATCTCACTGCCACGATAATACGACTTTAAGGTATTGTTGGTTGGCTATACCTGCCCCTACGAAGTTATAAGGTTTTTTATACCGTGATACTGTATGTACAGACTCTTAAAGCGTTCCTTTATCCTAAATTTGGTTATAAGTGTATACTACCGCCGGCTGTAATATACTACTAGCCCTATATTACAGCAGGCTAAATTTAACTAAGTAAATAAAACTTATAAGGTGAGTACTTATTATAATATAGTAGATTAATTAGGTTTATACTTAATAATTAAAAAACCTCTTAAGTAGTATACCTAATACTTATATATTATAGCTAGCCTTTTAATAGTAAGGTTTATATTAATAAAAGCTAAGGCTTAATACTAATAATAGTACTATAGTTACTAAAGGGATCCTAAGGGTTTTAAAGTATAGAGGTAATTAGTTTTAGTATTTAATAAAAGAGTTATAGTAGTTACTACTAAAGAACTAAAAGTATTTAAAAATTAATATAAAGTTAATAACTAAAGAACTATAAAGGATAGGACTTAAAAGTACTTAAGTCCTATTTATATACTAGTTATTATAGTTAGTCTTTTGATAATAAGGGTTTATATTAATAGAAGTTAAGGTTTAATATTAGTAATAGTATTATAGTTATAGAAGGGATTTTAAGGGTTTAAGGTACTTAAGTAATTAGTTTAAGTATTTAATAAAAGGGTTATAGTATTTACTACTAAAGGGCTAAAAGTATTTAAAGATTAATACAAAGTTAATAGCTAAAGAACTATAAAAAAAGGACTTAAAAGTACTGAAGTTTTATTTATATATAAGTTTTATTTTTTATAAATATACCCCTTTATCTTTAGGACTAATATTAAGTATATTAGTTTATTACTATAAACTACTCTTAGTGTTATTAGTTTTATTCTAGGATTGTTTATTGTGTATTAGTTTTTTTTATTATTATATAACTTATATTTTAGTTTTTTTACTTTATAGGGTTGTTACGTTAGTATAGACTAATGTGCTTATTTAACTACTAAGCCCCCTATAGGGTTATTATTAAAGGTTTATTAATTAATAAGTTATAATATTAGTTTTTTTTTAAAAGGTTTTATTTTTAAGACTTTATTATAAATAGGTTGTTAGTTTTAAGTTAGGGATCTATAATTTTGCTTTTTTGTTTTTTATAATACTAATACTATATTAAGTTATATTTAGAAGTTAAAGTTATATTTAATTATAATTAAAAATTATAGAAAAACTATACTTATTAATTATATTAAATTTTATTTAATTAATAGTAATATACTTTATACTTATTACTTTTATATAAAGGTTTTTTGTTATTTTAATAAAAAGTTTATTTATTATTAAACTTATATTATAGTAAAGAAGCTTTATAATAGTATTTTAGTAGTGTTTATTTATAAGTGTTTTTAGTTTATTTATTGTATAGAATTAATTTATATATAGTATAAAGGTTAAATTTTTAATAAAAAGAGTAGGATAAAAAAGAAGAAAAAGTAAGTAAAGAGTTTTTTATACTTTATTATAAGTTTATATACTTATAATTTTAAATAGTAGAAGTAGTAAGTTATTTAAGTTGTATTTATACGATTTAAAAGAAAGTTTATAAAAAGTAAATGAAGGCTTTTAAGTAGGGTATATAGAAGGTAGATTAGAAAGATAGAGTTTTTTTAAATAGTAATTTATTATTAGTATTAGATACTTATAAGGGGTTTATAGTAAGTAATTTTTAAGTAGTAGGTTTAGAAAATAAGTTACTTTAATTAGTATTTAGCTTTAGTAATAACTTTATTAATTTAGGTTTATTAGTTACTAGTATATTAAGAAAGGGTTTTTAGTTTTATTTTAAGTTAGGTATTCTTAAATAAAGAAATGTTTGTTTTATTTTAGGTTCTTTAATTAGTTAAAACTTAGGCTAAGGCTAAATAATACGTAACTTATTTATTAGTGTTTTTATAACTTAAGTATATTGTTTTTTTACTATTAGGTTTAGTATTTCTATAGTTTATTTTGTATATTAGTAAGGTTTAAAGTAGGTTTTTATATATTATTTTTATATTTATAGTTTTTTTATTTAATTAAGTACTTAATTTTAGTATTATTCTATTAATTAATATAGTTAATAATTTATTTAATTTTATAGTTTTATTTAGAATTAATTTTAATATAGTTAATAGTATATAATTTTTATAGTATAGGTTTAAAAAGTAAAATATAAAAGACTAGGTGATACTTTATAGTATTTAGTAGTATAAGTTTAAAGTTAACTTTTAAGATTTTTTTAATAATTTTAAAGGGTTTAAGTTTTTTAAAGTTTAATTTATTATTTAGTTATTTTATTCTAATATTATATTAAATAAAGTACGCGCTATTTTCTTTTTTAAAGAATAGTCCTTTTATTTTTAAGGTATTAGTATATTTATATATACGTTATTTAATAAATTCTAAATTTTATTAGAGTTTTTTATAGATTTTTTTAATTTTATTAATTTAGGCTTTAGTTTTTACTATTAATAGTTTTGTTTTTAGTTTTTTATAAGTAGTTAGTTTAAATTTATAGTTAAAGTAAAAAGGGGAGTTTTATATATTTTTTTTTACTATACTATTATAAGTAAATTAAGTTATAGGTAATAGTATAACTTAATTAGTTTATTAGTAGTTAATATAATATTTTAAGTATATTTTTAGAATTTAGTTAATTTGTTTTATTTATTTATTAGTTTAAGGGTAAAAAGTAGTAAATAGTTATAGTTTAAATTTAAGTTATAAAATTAGGGATTTTTAAAACTTTAAAGTAAATTGTATTTTTTTATTAAATATAATATTTTTAAGTAAACTATACTAGTTAAGAATATACTTATTAAAGATATAAGTAAGTTTTTTTATAGTACTTATTTTAATTTATAGTATAAAGTATATATACTTAGTAAGTTTATTTATAATAACTAAAATATTATTAAACTATTTTTTAGTAAGTAGTTCCTTTAACTATAGTAGTTTAATAATAAAATTAAAAAAGATTAATTATTATACTTTATTAAGTACTAAAAAAAGTTAGAGTTTTTTATATAGTTTATAGTGTATTAGTTTATTTTTATTATATATATTATAGTATTTAATAGTTCTAGATACTTATTTTTTAGTAACTTTATTACTATAATATTACTTAATTTATTTTTAGGTTTTAGTGATTGTTTAGTATTTATATACTTTAGTACTATAAATTATTTTAATTATTTTATTAGTTATTTATTTAAGTATATTAATACTAATTTATTTAGTAACTATAAAGAGACGAATAGCTAGTACTAGGTTTATATTAGAATTTATTTTAAGGATTATTTAAGTTTTATTTAAAACTATTACTTTTAGGTTTAATTATTTATTAAAAGCGTCTACCCTTCTGTTTTTTTTTTATAAATAATATAGAAGTTAAATTTTAAAAGGAATTTTAACTATTTAATTTATTATTTATTAAGGTTTTTAGATATAGTAAAGTATATAAGGTTTTTATAGTTTATATATACTATAACTTTATAGTTAGTTTTTAAGAGGTATAGTTTTTATTTTTTAAATACTTTAATAATTACTATAAGTTCTTTATTATAGATTTAGTAGTTAAGTTTAGGTCTTTATAACTCTTTTAAGTAAAAAGTATATAAGTATAGTTATTCTTTATTATTTTATTATTTAAGTTATTTATTAATAGTATAGTTTAAGGTATTAGTTTTAACTTTAAATAGTAGGTTTAGGTTAGGTATTATAAGTATAGCTTTATTAAAAACTTATTTTTTAATTTTTCAAAATATAGTTTTTTATTTATTTATTTAATTCTATTTAGTATTTCTTTTTATAAAGTTAATTAAAGCTTTAATATTTTTAAAGTAGTTTTTAAGGAATTATTAGTAAAAGCTTATAAATCTAAAGAATAATTAAATATTTTTAATATTTTATAGTATTAACTAGTTCTTAACTATAGTGATTCTTTTATTTAATATCTTAATAATTCCTAGTATAATAGTAAATTTAAAGTAGTTTACTTTTTAAGTATAAAACTTACTTTTTTTTAGTTTAATAAAGAGTTTAGCTTTTTAAAGCTTTTATAGTACTTAGTATATATATTACTTATATTTTTTAAGGGTTTTTAAAAAAATAAAAATATTATTAAAGTATATAATTATAAAAATATTAAGTTTTTTTTATAGAATATAGTTAATTATATTTTAGAATATTATAGGTATATTAGTAAGTTTAAAAGGTATTATAAAATACTTAAAATGTCTTTTATAAGAATAGAATCTAGTTTTTTACTTTTTTTTTTAATTCTAATTAAGTTATAAGCTCCTTTAAAGTTAAAAGTTATAAATTAATTAATTTTATAAAGTAAGTTTTATAGTTTTAAAATAAGTAATAGTAGATATTAGTTTTTAATAGTAATATTATTAAGTTATTTATAGTTAATATAAAGTTATAGTTTATTATTTTTTTTAATATAAATAGAATTAAGTATTTTATAAGTATTATTAATTCTTTAATATAGCTTTTAGTTAAGTATTTATTAATATATTTATTAAGTATTTTTATTTTTTATTAGTTTAGTTAGTAAACTTTATTAAATATTAATATTTGTTCTTTTTTAATAGGGATTTTATAATTAAAGGTACTATACTTTAGTAAGTCTGTTTTTAGTATTAGAGTAAATAGTTTTTTATATACTTTATACTTTTTTAGAATAAATAAAAGTTAATTTTTATTATTAATTAAGTTTTATTATATTATAGTAAAGTCTTTTTTTTATAATAGTTTAGTGATTACTTTTTAACTTTTAAGTAAGTAATAAATTATAATATATATATTATTAGTTTTTTTAAATAAGGTTTATTTAAAGTTAGTAGTTAATTATGTTTTTTAGTAATTAAATATCTTTTGTAGTTTTAATAGAGGTAGTTAGTTTTTTAATTTATTTATAGGTTTTCTTTTATAGTTATAGTATTTTTAGGATAATATATTATTATTTTATATTTATAATATTAAAGTAGTAGTATATTTTTTAATTATAGTAGTTTAAAGTAAGGGGCGTAGTTTTACTATTAATAATACTTCTACTATACTATACTCTTTTTTTTTATATTATTAAGTAAATAAGGATTTTTTTTTATTCTATAGTATTTATAAGTTATTTACTACTTATAGTAATATAAAGTTACTTTAAGTACTACTATTAATAAGGACTTTAATTTATATTTTATTTACTATAATATTAAAGTAAAGGTATTTTTTATTTAAGTTTGTATTTATAGTTAAGTAAATAGATTTTATTATTTTTACTTATTATAATTCTTTATTAGTAGGTAAGTTTAGTTTTTTAACTATTTTAGTTTTAATTTTATATATATTTTATTTTTATTAAAGTACTTAACTGTTTTTTTTTTAAAGGTACTTTTAATATTAAGGATAGGTAGTATAAAATTAGTTTTTTTCTTTTTTAGAGTTACTTTTTTTTTAGTATCTATACTTTAGTAATATAGTAGACTTAGTATTAGTTAATATAGTACTTTTATTAGTTTATTTCTTTTTTATATAAGTATTATATTAAGAAGTTTAGGTTAAGTTTAAAAATTATTTTTTTAAGTTTTTTAAATCTTTAAATACTTTATATATAGAATTTTTAAGTAAAGTAGATATTTTTGTATAGTACTTTTTTTTTAAAAGAAGAATTACAAATTAAGTTTCTTTATAAAGTATAGTTAGTATTTATTTTTAAAGTATTATACTTAAAATACGTTTTAGTATTATTTATATAGTGTATTTAACTATTTATAGTTTTTTAATATAGTTTTAAGTAGCTATTTTTTTGTTTATTTTATAGAGTTTGCTTTATAGAATAAAATTTATTTATAAATAGAGTTTATAACTATTTATAACTAACGGGTTATAATATTAAGTCTTCCTTTTAAGGTTTTATTCTTAAGACTTAATATAAGTAAGTTATAGTCCCTAAGTTAAAGAACCTATAAACTTATATTCTATTTTACCAATACTAATATTATATTAAGTAGTACTTAGAAATTCTATAATATATTTAAGAATACGATTTATACTTATAGGTTTATTAGC
This sequence comes from Colletotrichum musae, assembly GCA_027406025.1. Taxonomy (NCBI): domain Eukaryota; kingdom Fungi; phylum Ascomycota; class Sordariomycetes; order Glomerellales; family Glomerellaceae; genus Colletotrichum; species Colletotrichum musae. The sequence goes on along the minus strand of JANVYC010000002.1, from coordinate 675,942 downwards.
TCCCTATTTAGTTTCTTAATTAACTTTTTTAGTAGTTAAGTGTTTTATAATAAAGTCTTATTATTTAAATAATAAAAAAAGGTATTTAAAAAGTTATTTTTAAAAAAAATAAAAGCTTTAAAAAAAGCTTAGAATAATATAAATAAAGTTTTAGTGTACTTAAATATAGTAGTAAAAGTAAATAGTATTTTAAAAGGATTAAAATTTAATAGAGGTAGTAGTTAATAAGTCTATAACTTTTTCTAAAGCTATTTAGAAAGTATAATTTATTAGTACTTTTAAAGTAGTTAATTTAAATATAGTACTAGTAAATTAGAATCTAAGTATTTTTAACTTTTTACTAAAAAAGAGTAGTTGTACTAGTATAGGGGGTTCTTAATTATTTTAAGTTAGGTATTTTTAAGTAAAAAAAGGTTTTCCTTATTCTAGTTTTTTTAACTAGTTAGATTTTAGGTTATAGTATTATAACGCGTAATTTATTTATTAGTTTCTATATAAGTAAAATATACTATTATACTTACTATTATATTTAATACTCTTAAAACTCGTCTTATATATTAATAAAGTTTAATATAAGTTTCTATATATTATTTTTATAACTATAATTTTTTTATTTAATTAAGTATTTAATTTCTATATTATTCTATTAGTTAATATAATTAATAATCTATTTAATCTTATAGTTTTATTCTAAATTAACTTTAATATAATTTATAATATAGAATCCTTATAGTACTAGTTTAAAGAGTAAAATATAAAAGACTAAGTAATATTTTATAGTATCTAGTAGTATAAGTTTAAAATTAACTTCTAAGATTTTTTTAACTATTTTAAAGGGTCTAAGTTTTTTAAAGTTTAACTTATTACTTAGTTACTTAGTTTTAATATTATATTAAATAAAGTATATACTATTTCTTTTTTTAAAAAATAGTCCCTTTATCCTTAAAGTATTAGTATATTTATATATATATTATTTAATAAACTTAAAGTTAAGTTAGAGTTATTTATAAATTTCCTTAATTTTCTTAACTTAGACCTTAACTTTAATAACTAAGGGTCTAGCTTTTAGTTTTTTATAAGTAGTTAGTTTAAATCTATAGTTAAAATAAAAAAGTAAGTTCTATATACTTTTTTTTATTATACTATTATAAATAAATTAAGCTATTAATAATAATATTACTTAATTCTTTTATTAATAGTTTATATAGTATTTTAAGTATATTTTTAAAATCTAGTTAATTTATTTTATTTATTTATTAGTCTATAAGTAAAAGGTAGTAAATAGTTATAGTTTAAATTTAAGTTATAAAATTAGGAGTTTTTAAAACTTTAATATAAACTATATTCCTCTATTTAATACTATTTTTAGTAATAAACTATATTAGTTAAAATATACTTATTAAAAATATAAATAAGTTCTTCTACTATACTTACTTTAATTTATAAAATAAAGTATATATACTTAGTAAGTTTATTTATAATAACTAAAATACTATTAAAATATTTTTTAGTAAGTAGTTCTTTTAATTATAGTAATTTTATAATAAAATTAAAGGAAATTAATTACTATACTTTTTCTAAAATTAAAAAAAGTTATAATTCTCTATATACTTTATATTATACTAGTTTAGTTTTATTATAAATATTATAATACTTAATAGTATTAAATACTTATTTTTTAGTAACCTTATTACTATAGTATTACTTAATTCTTTTTTAAATTTTAGTAATTCTTTAGTATTTATATACTTTTATACTATAAATTATTTTAATTATTTTATTAGTTATTTATCTAAGTATACTAGTATTAATTCGTTTAGTAATTATTAAGAGGTATATAGTTAATATAAAGTTTTTATTAAAATCCTTTTTAAGGATTACTTAAGTTTTATTTAAAACTATTACTTCAAAATTTAATTATTTACTAAGGGTATTTATTTTTTTGTTTTTTAATTCTTTTTTATAAATAATATAAAAGTTAAATTCTAAAAGGAATTTTAACTATTTAATTTATTACTTATTAAAGTTATTAAATATAATAAAGTATATAAATTCTTATGGATTATATATACTATAACTTTATAGTTTATTTTTTAAAAATATAGTTTCTATTTTTAAAAAACTTTAATAATAGTTATAAGTTTTTTATTATAAATTTAGTAGTTAAGTTTAGATTTTTATAGTTTTTTTAAGTAAAAGGTATAGGGGTATAGGTGTTTTTTTTTATTATATTAATTAAGTTATTTATTAATAGTATAGTTAAATATATTAGTTTTAACTTTAAATAGTAAATTTACGTTAAGTATTATAAGTATAGATTTATTAAAAACTTAGTTTTTAATTTTTTTAAATACTCTTTATTATTTATTTACTTATATTTATTTAGTATTTTTTTTATAAAGTTAATTAGAGTACTAATATTTTTTAAATATCTTTTAAAGAAGTATTAATTAAAATTAATAAATTTAAGGAATAATTAAATATTTTTTATATTTTAGGGTATTAGTTAGTCCTTAATTATAGTAATCTTTTTATTTAATATTTTAATAATACTAAGTATAATTATAAATCTAAAGTAGTTTACTTTTTAGGTATAGAACTTACTTCTTTTTAGTTTTATAAAGAGCTTAGCTTTTTAAAGCTTTTAAAGTACTTAATATATATATTATTTATATTTTTTAAAAGTCTTTAAAAAATAAAGATAATATTAAAGTATATAATTATAAAGATATTAAGTTTCTTTTATAGGATATAGTTAATTATCTTTTAAAACGTTATAGAAGTATTAGTAAGTTTAAAAAGTATAATAAAGTACTTAAAATATCTTTAGTAAAAGTAAAATATAGTTTTTTACTTCTTCCCTTTTTTAATTTTAATTAAGTTATAAACCTTTTTAAAATTAAAAACTATAAACTAATTAACTCTATAGAGTAGGTTTTATAGTTTTAAAATAAGTAGTAATAAATATTAGTTTTTAATAGTAATATTATTAAGTTATTTATAATTAATATAGAGTTATAGTTTATTGTTTTTTTTTAGTATAAATAAAATAGAGTATTCTACTAGTAATATTAATTTTTTAATATAACTTTTAACTAAGTATTTATTAATATATTTATTAAGTACTTTTACTTTTTACTAGTTTAATTAATAAACTCTATTAAATACTAGTATTTTTTCTTTTAATAGGGATTTTATAATTAAAGGCGCTATACTTTAGTAGGCCTATTTTTAATATTAAAATAAATAGCTTTTTATATACTTTATATTCTTCTAGAATAAATAAAAGTTAATTTTTATTTATAATTAAATCTTTTTATATTATAGTAAGGTCTTTTTTTTATAATAGTTTAGTAACTACTTTTTTCAACTTTTAAATAAGTAATAAATTATAATATATATACTATAGACTTTTTTTAGTAAAGTCTATTTAAAGCTAGTAGTTAACTATATTTTTTAGTAATTAAACTCTTTTTATAGTTTTAATAGAAGTAGTAAGTTTTTTAAATTATTTATAGGTTTTTATTATATAGTTATAGTATTTTTAGAATAATATTTTATTATTTTATATTTATAATATTAAAGTAGTAATAAATCTTTTAGTTATAGTAGTTTAAAGTAAGGGGTATAGTTTTACTATTAATAATACCTTTACTATACTATACTCTTTTTCCTTTTATATTATTAAATAAGTAAGGGTTCTATTTTTATTCTATAGTAGTTATAAGTTATTTATAACTTATAGTAATATAAAGTTACTTTAAGTACCATTATTAATTAGGGCTTTTATTTATATTCTATTTACTATTAAATTTAAGTAAACATGTTTTTTATTTTTATTTACTTTTATAGTTAAGTTAATAAATCTTATTATAATTACTTATTATAATCCTTTTATAGTAAGTAAGTTTAGTTTTTTAACTATTAGAGCTTTTATTTTATATATATTTTGTTATTATTAAAGTACTTAATTACTCTTTTTTTTAAGGGTATTTTTAATATTAATAACTAGTAATAGAAATTTAGTTTCTTTTTTTTTAGAGTTACTTTTTTTAAGAGTTCTTACTTTAATAATATAGTAGATTTAATATTAGTTAATATAGTAGCTTTATTAGTTTATTTTATTATTATATAGGTATTATTTTAAAAAGTTAGGGTTTAGTTTATAAACTACTTCTTTAGGTCCTTTATATTCCTAAATAATTTATATATTAAGTTTTTTTATAAAGTAGATGTTTTTATATAGTGCTTTTTTTTTAGTAAAGAAAAATTATAAGTTAAGTTTTTTATAAAGTATATTTAATATTTATTCTTAAAGTATTATAACTAAAAAACGTTATAGTGTTTTTTATATAGTATATTTAATTATTTATAGTCTTTTAGTATGTTTTTAAGTAGTTATTTTTTTATGTTTTTAATATAGTTAGTTTTATAAAAAATAATGCGTTATTAGTTATTATTTAGAGGAATATATAGTAAGTATTTTTGTGTTTTTTTTTGTATTAGAGGTTTGTTTTTAGAATTTAAGTTTTAAGTATTAAGTTAAGTCCCTTAAGTGATTTTATTTTAAGTATATTATTAAGTAATATTACGAGGTTTATTTAAGTTATAGAGTGTATTAGACTTTTATTTAACTTTCTAGGCTATAGGGTAGGCTATAACTTCTTTTGTTTTTTTAGTGTTTTTTATATTAAGTTATTTAAGTTTAAGTAAGTTAGTACGTACTACTATTCTTTTATTTCTTTAGGTAAGTAGTATTTAAGTGTGTTTTATATAGTTTTTATTAGGCTTTATATTAGTAGTATACTATAATCCTTTAATTAGCTTATTAAGTTTTTAAATAATTTATTTATTTTTATACTTAACTTTTTTATTACTAAGTATTATTAAGTTATAGTATATTTATTATAAACTTATACTATTAAGTTGTTTTTATACTTTCTAAACTAGCTTTTAGTAAGTAGCTTTATAAGTAATAGTAAGTGTTTTACTTTTAAAATACGTTATATTATAGCCTAATTAGCTTATATCCTTTAAATACTATCTTATATTTTCCTTACTACTTTTATCAATAGTATATTTATTACTATAGTATACTATTTAAAAGAGTTTAGTATAGTTCTTTTTAAAAATAGTATTGTGTTATTTACTTTTTAGTATAAGTTATTATTACTATTTTTTAAGTTAGTAGTAGTTTTTAGTTATATATTTTAGTTTATTATAGTTATAATACTTAAAGGTTTATATTTTATTAGGTTTTTATTATTTAGTAGTACTAAAGTTTATAAGGCCTATATAGTATTTATAAGTAGTACTTTATAAGTAGTTATTTTATCCTTACTAGTTATTCTACTAAGACTATTATTTTTAACTATAGTACTAGAATTATTAGAGTTACTACTAGTATTATTTACTTAAGTTAGTATTTAGTTATTATTCTTTTTTTTATAGTATTATTTTTATAAATAGTTACTAATTTTAATTATAAGTTTAGTATACTAAAAAAAGTTTTTAAAATAGTTAGTTTTAATATATTTATTTTTAACTTTATTCTTTAAGCTTTAGTAGAATATAAAGATTTTAGATTCTTTAGTAAAATTTAATTATATACTAATATATTAGAATTTAGTAGTATAGTAAATAACTAATTTAGTTTATTTAAGTATTATAAAGTTATACTTAACTTATTATTTCTAATTAGGGTTTTAAAAAAGAGTTTAAAGTATACTTTTAAATTTAGTAAAAGTTAAAAAGATATTTTTAACTTTATTAGTATAGTAGTTAATAGTTTTACTATTTAGGAATTAGTTTTAAGAAGGTTTAATTTATTAAAGGGCTTATTTATAAAGGAATATAGTAGTATAAATAATTTTTTTAGTTTTGTTTTTAAAATTAGTATAATAGAAGTTTTAGTAGTTTTTAACTTAAATTAAAAATTCTTTAAGTTATTTAGGGGGCTTATTATTAGTAATAGGTAAGTTAAGTTTAAGTTTTTTATATTTATTTTAAATAGGGGTACTAATTATATTAGTAGTAGTATAGAGGGTTTTATTTTACTATTTTACTTTAGTAGTATACTAGTTAGTATTTTAAATAGCTTTTTAGAGTTTTTTTATAGTTTTTATATTATTATTAAATAGACTCTAAAGCTATTTAATATTGTAATTAGTGTACTTAATTTATTTATTAGTTTTATTATTACTAAATTCTTCTTTATTATTTTTTATATATTATTCTTTAAGTTTTTAAGTAAAATTATAAGTTTATTTATTAGAGGATTTAAATAAGTTAGGAGTAGTTTTAGGTGTTTTAGAGGAAGATATTATAGGATACTATTTATTTAGTATTAAGGGTTAATTTATTAAATAAAAGTTATTAAAATATTATAGCTAGCTTTTTAATAGTAAGGTTTATATTAATAAAAGTTAAGGTTTAATATTAATAATAGTATTATAGTTATTAAAGGGATTTTAAGGGTTTAAAGTATAGAAGTAATTAGTTTTTATATTTAATAAAAGGGTTATAGTAGTTACTACTAAAGGACTAAAAGTATTTAAAGATTAGTATAAGATTAATAGTTAAAGAACTATAGAAGGTAGAACTTAAGGATACTTAAGTCTTATTTATATATAAGTTTTATTACTTATAAATATATTTTTTTAGTTTTTAAAACTAATATTAGGTATATTAGTTTATTACTATAAACTACTTTTAGTATTATTAGTTTTGTTTTAGGACTATTTATTATATATTAGTTCTACTTATTATTATATAATTTGTATTTTAGTTTTTTTATTCTATATTAGTATAGTACTAATATAGGTTAATATGCCCCTTTTAACTACTAAGCCCTCTATAGGGTTGTTATTAGAGGTTTATTAACTAATAGGTTATAATAACTAGTAGTTATAGTAGTAAGTCTTTTACTTTAGCCTTTTTAGTAGAATACTAAGTTAGGCCCTTTAAGGAATAAAATACTACTATTAAATATAAAGGGATTATTAGTAGTTAAAAAGGACTTTAGTTTAGTTATAAGGTTTACTTTTAAGAACTATTTATCCTTTTAAGTTAAAAGATTAATAGTTAAAAGCCTTAATATATTATTAGTTTATATTCTAACTATAGTAAATTTATTATTTTTAATTAATAAAATTAAGAAGTATAGGTTATATATAAATATAACTATTTTAAATTTATTTTAATAGTAGTAATAGTATATTACTTATTAGTAGGTACTAGCCTTTATAATTCTATAGAGTGGTTTTTTAATAACTATAATAGTATTATTAGGGTACTAATACTTAATTTCTTTAGGTAGTTTAGTAAGGATTATATAGTTAAGTATAGTTTTTAACTATATATAAGCTTATATAATATTTTATAGTTAAAGGGTTATTCTATTATAGATTAGGGATAGAGTAAGGGTAAGGATAAGTTATTAACTTACTTATTAAATAGTTAGGAACTAAGTAAGGATTTTAGTTTTACTAGTGTTAGTATAGCCTTAAATAACTATTTATAACTTTTTATAGGGTTTATTTATTATTTTATTCTTAACTTTATTAATAATTTAGAACTTAAACTATTATAGTTTACTATATACTTTAGGGTTAAAGGGGATGATATTAAAAACGTTATAATTTTAAAATACTAAAATCTCTTACTCTATTAATAGCTAAAATAACTCTTTTAAAGTAGTAATTAGTTTATTATTTTAAAGCTTAATTATAAAAGCTAAATTAGTCTCTTTTTTAGTTAAAATATATACTATAATAGAATACTTATAGGGACGGCTAGGATGTTTCTTTAGTTACTTAGAGTAGTTCTTTACTAGGGGTAGAGGAGTAGTATTAATAATAATTTTATTAAGGGCCTTTTTAGGGGTATTAGTTTTGTTATAGATTTTAATAAAGCTATTAGCTTTACTACCCTTAGGAGTATTTAAGAGTAGGGGAATAATAAAATTAGCTTTTTTAATATTATTATAAAATAGTTTAATACTTATTAACCTAAAGGAGTATAGGCCTTATAGAAGCTAAAGTATATAAGTTTTACTATTAACTAAAATAAGTTAGTAAGGACTTTATTAATTACCTTTCTTATACTATATATAAACTATAAGTTAAAGTAAGAGGTTAATAGTAAACGTAGAGTTAGGGCTATTATATACTCTAAGGGTATTTTAGACTTATTAATTTATATAGTAATAGTAGACTTTTTTAGTTACTTTATAAATTATAGTAGCTTTCCTTAAAAGCTCTAGTAAAAGTATAGAGTTATTATTTATTTTTAAGTATACTCTCAATACAAAGAGGGTTAGTATAAAGCTATTAGGACTAGTAGTATTATTTATTACTTTAATAGTTACTTAAAGGTATACCTTATTACTTATATTAGGGTTTTTACTATAAATAATAAAGAAGATTCTGTATAGTATAGTATAGTACTACTTAACTTTATTAATTAAGTAGTAGGCTTTAATTAGGGTATTAATAAGAGTAATACTAAAGGCTTAAGTATTACTATAAAACTCTATAGACTTAAAGCTAGTATTTAGATTTATAATAAAGTTATTTAGGGGTGTTTAGTATATATTAATTTAGTTCTTTTTAAAACCTTTCTATATATCCTTAGTAAAAATACTTTTTAAAAAGTAAATAGTATTAAATACCGTTATAGTATTAACTATATAAAGTATAAGTGCTTGTTAATATATATAATATTAATAATAACTTTATAATTAAAGTTATAGTTATTATAAAGGGTAAACTTAAAGTAAAAAGGAGCTGGACTGTTAAGCTAATATTAGTAGTAAATTTAGTTAAGGGTCTTAATTATAGAAATCTTAATAGAGTATCTAGCCTTCTATAGTATATTATAAAGCTTTTAAATAAAAGGGTAGCTAAACTAATAATATAGGTGTTAAAGTTTTATATTTATTAAGTAGTAGTAAGTAAGGAACTCTTTATTATTAAAAAAAAGCTATAAATAGCTTTATTATTAAATAATAGGAACAATAGTAGTACTTTAATATAGCTTATTACGGACATTATTAAAAATAACACTAAGTTAATTTATATTATAAAGACAAAAAAGAAATAGAGTATTTATAGGTATAACGTAAAAGATAATTATACTAAACGGTATAAGTATATTAACTAATTCTAATAAAGTAATTAGATCCCCGTTTCTTAATATAATAAAGACCTTTCTAGTAATTAATATCTTAACTTTAAAATCTAAAAGAAAATTATTCTTAAGGGTAAGGTATTAATTATAGCCTTTTATTAAAAAACAGACTACTCTAGAGTTTAGTATAATACCCTAAAAGATAGTTATAGAGTAGTAGCTATTATAAATAAACGTTATTTTAGGGATATATAACTTAAAGGAGTTAACTACTATTAAGTAGTAAGTAGTAGTACTCTTTATAAAAAAGTTAATAATATAGTAGCTGTTAGCTTACTTAATTATCGCGCTAGTAGTAGTAGCTTTAGTATTAAATACTATTATATAGTACATATAGTTAATACTACTATCTTTTTACTTAAATATCTCTTCTTTACTTTTAAGGAATATTTTAATTTTAAAAAGAGCGTTATAGTACTTAAGAAAGGGGTCGGTACCTTTATATTAAACTAGAAACTAAAAATATCCTTCTCTTAAAGCATCCTAAACGTACTTAAATACCCTATATTACTTATAAGCCTTATTACACTCTTCTTACTTATAGTTAGTAGACTAGTAACCTATCCTACTAGACGTAGTACTTTATAGAGCCCTTATAGTAGGGTATAGAGCAACTATTAGTACTATAGTGTTAATTTTAGGTATAATAGTTAAATTTACTACTTTAAAAGCAGCTATTAGTACAGCTACTACTATATTAGCGATTAATAGAGAAGGCCTTAAAAGGCTCTATAGACTTTATAATAAACTAGTTAGTACTAGAGTTACTATTAGTAATACTTATAGTAGAGTAAAGGTTAGTAATAGTACTATTAATAAATTCCTTAAGCTTAAGGAGGGTATTAGTAATGTCTGGAGTATTATAGTAAGTAGTAAGTAGTTAAGTATAAAGAGCTTAATTACTTTAGAGGTACGTATTAAGTATAGGTTAGATCTTTATTAACTTAAAAATTAATAAATTAAAGTACTTAATATAGGTCTTAGTATAGTTCTTTTAAATTTTATTACTAAATATCAAGCTTTACTATTTAAAAAGATACTACTAATAAAATTAAAGGGTCTTAAAATAATTCCGTACTCACTTAACTAAGTTAATAAAAGAAAGATAAGTAGTAGAGTAGAGATACTTATAATAGTAAGCTTAGGTGCGATCTTTTAGTATAAGGGGAAAGGCTATATAGACTTAACTCTTATTAATACTAATAAACTTATAGTAATATTCAAAAATATAAAGTTTTATATTAATTAGATTATACTAGTTACTACTTTACTTTATACTCTTATTACTAAGCTTAATAAGGTTAGTTAGTATTTTTAGTATAGGGGGTCTATAGAGTATACTAAATAGTTATTAATAAAGGCTAGTAAATAGGTTTTAGTATAGGGGAGGAGTTATTAATTTAGTAGTAAGTAGTAATAGTTAAGGACTTTAGTTATTAAGTAGTTTATAGTAGTGTTTTTTTATAGTATTATAACTACTTAAAACTCTTTATACTATTTATTAATAAGGGGTAGTATATTATTATTAGTAAGGACTGTGAGTATAGTATTATAGTAGTTATTAGTGATTTATCTAATAAACCTAGGTTTATTATAGTTATTTTTAAATCCCTAGTATATCTATTTTTTTTATAACATTATTAAATATTTAAAAGGAGTAGTACAGTTTATTAATAACTCTATAAAGCTTAGTATTTATACTAGTATTAGAAAGGTTAATTAGGATACTATTTTTATAAAAGAAGTTTTTAATAAAGTAGTAAACCTTTAAATTAACCTAACTAAAAACTCTAAAGAGCTATATATTAAAGTTATAGTAAAAGGCCTTCTATAGTCCCTATTCTATAAAGCCTTTTATAATATACTAGTTAATACTAAAGATTAGTATTATATTTAACTTTACTTAAAGAATAGTATTATTTAGGACTTTAAAACTAGAAGGGCTCTATAGGAACATATTAATATTTACTATAAAGTATTTTAAAATTATAAAGGATACTTAAAGAAAATAAGGAGTTTTAGTATTATTAAGTTACTTATTTAAAGAGCTAATAATAAATTAGTAGTCTTTACTAAACTACTTATAGGAGGGAGTAAGCTATTAAGTTACTAAGAGAGTTTATAACTCTCCTTACTAGCTCTTAAGTAGCTTATTAAACTAGTTAGTTTTATAAAAGTAACTTAAGCTATTTATAGTACTTTAAAGAGGGGATTTTTTATTAATTATTATAGTTATATTTTATAGTTAAGTTGTTATTATAGGGATATAAGTATAATAATAAATAATAGTAGTAATAAATAGTAAAAAAGAGGTTTTTAAAGGAATTATAGATTAAGAAATAGACCTTTTTTTAGTAAATAGACCCTTTCTAAACTAGACTCTAGGTTATAGTAGATATTTATTACAACTAGCCTTTTAATAGTAAAGTTTATATTAATAAAAGCTAAGGTTTAATACTGATAATAGTACTTATAAGTACTAAAGGGATCCTAAGGGTTAAAGTACTTAAGTAATTAGTTTAAGTATCTAATAAAAGGGTTGTAGTAGTTACTACTAAAGGGCTAAAAGTATTTAAAAATTAATATAAAGTTAATAACTAAAAAACTATAAAAGAAAAGACTTAAAAGTACTTAAGTTCTATTTATATATAAGTTCTATCCCTTTATTCTTACTATAGTAGTAAGTATAATACTAGTTAAGTAAACACTTAGTAATTACTAATAAGCACTTAGTAATCACTAATAAGTACTTAATAATTACTACTAAGTACTTAGTCTTAGCTACAGCTACTTAGTACTTTATTTTATTTATACATAATTTATATTATAGTTCTTTTTTTTTTAAAAAACTATTCTATATTCTATATTAATTATATTTTCTATTATCTTTTTAACTACTAATCCCCTATAAGTAGAGTTTACTACTATTTATAACTAACGGATTATAATATTAAGTCTTTTTTTAAAAGTTTTATCCTTAAAACCTAATATAAGTAGGTCGTAGTCCCTAAGTTAAGGGACCTATAACTTATATTTTAATTATTTTAATACTAATATTATATTAGGTTGCGCGTAAAAGCAAAAAGCGTCTTCTTCTTTATACTGTTATCGTTATTTCTTAGAAATTACTAAAAAAAGTTTTAAAGTTATACTTTATTTCTATTACTATACTAAGGGGTTTTATTATAAAATATTACTAAGTTCTTTAATTTATAGTAAATACGTCACTATTAGTAGTATACAAAAGTTTTATAATATATCTAAAGATATAATCTATACTTATAAGTCTAGTATTTCTTTTTTTTATTATTTAAGTTTTAATAGTTCTTAATTAAGCATCTCATAACAGAGTCGCATTGTCTTAATAATAAAAAAAAGAAATCTAAAGAATTATTTAAAAAGTAAATAAAGGCTTTAAAAAAAACTTAAAATAATATAAATAAAGTTTTAGCTTACTTAGATTGTATATAATAGTAAAAGCAAATAGTATTCTAAAAGGGTTAGAATTTAATAAATATAGTAACTAAAGAGCCTATAAGTTCTTCTAAAGCTACTTAAAAGGCTTAATTAATTAGTACCTTTAGTATAGTAAATTTTAATATAATTTTAGTAAACTAGAATTTAAGTACTTTTAGTTTTTTATTAAAAAAAAGTACTATTAAAGCTATGGGGGTTTTTAAATTTATTTTAAATTAAGTATTTCTAAGTATAAAAATATTTTACTAGTTCTAGGTTTTTTAACTAGTTTAAGTTTAAGTTATAGTTATATTACGCGTGATTTACTTACTAGTATTTTTATAATTTAAGTATATTATCTTTTTTACTACTAAGTTTAGTATTCCTATAGTTCGTTTTATATATTAGTAAAGTTTAATATAGGTTCCTATATATTATCTTTATACCTATAGTTTTTTTATTTAATTAGGTACTTAATTTCTATATTATTTTACTAATTAATATAGTTAATAATTTATTTAATCTTATAGTCTTATTTTAAATTAATTTTAATATAGTTTATAGTACGTAATTCTTATAGTACTAGTTTAAGTAGTAATATATAAAAAACTAAGTAATATTTTATAGTATTTAGTAGTATAAGTTTAAAGTTAACTTTTAAAATTTTTTTAATAATTTTAAAGGGTCTAAGTTTTTTAAAGTCTAACTTATTACTTAGTTATTTTATTTTAATATTATATTAAATAAAGTATACACTATTTCCTTCTTTAAAAAATAGTCCCTTTATCCTTAAAGTATTAGTATATTTATATATACATTATTTAATAAATTCTAAATCTTATTAGAGTTTTATATAGATCTTTTTAATTTTATTAATTTAAACTTTTACTTTTACTACTAAAGGTCCTATTTTTAGTTCTTTATAGGTAGTTAGTATAAATCTATAGTTAAAGTAAAAAAGTAAGTTTTATATACTTTTTTTTATTATACTATTATAAGTAAATTAAGCTATTAGTAATAGTATAACTTAATTATTTTATTAATAGTTAATATAATATCTTAAGTATATTTCTAGAATTTAGTTAATTTTTTTTATTTATCTATTAGTTTAAAAGTAGAATATAGTAAATAGTTATAGTTTAGATTTAAACTATAAAATTAAAAATTTCTAAAACTTTAAAGTAAACTACGTTCCTCTATTTAACACTATTTCTAATAGTAAACTGTATTAGTTAAAAATATACTTATTAAAGATATAAGTAAGCTTTTTAACTATACTAACTTTAATTTATAAAATAAAGTAAGTATACTTAGTAAGTTTATTTATAATAACTAAAATACTATTAAACCTTTTTTTAGTAAGTAGTTCTTTTAATTATAGTAATTTAATAATAAAATTAAGGAAAATAAATTACTATACTTTATTAAGTACTAGGAGTAGTTAGAGTTTTTTATATAGTTTATAGTATGCTAGTTTACTTTTATTATAAATATTATAGTATTTAATAATTTATACTACTTATTCCTTAGTAACTTTATTACTATAGTATTACTTAATTCTTTTTTAGGTCTTTATAACTCCTTAATATTTATATACTTTAGTACTATAAATTATTTTAATTATTTTATTAGTTATTTATTTAGGTGTATTAGTACTAGTTTGTTTAGTAATTATTAAAAGGTAAATAACTAGTATAAAGTTTCTGTTTAAATCCTCTTTAAAGATTACTTAAGTTTTATTTAAAATTATTACTTTTAAATTTAATTATTTATTAAAAGTATCTACTCTTTTATTTTTTAATCCTTTTTTATAAATAATATAAAATTTAAATTCTAAAAGGAATTTTAACTATTTAATTTATTATTTATTAAGGTTTTTAAATATAGTAAAATATATAAGGTTTTTATAATTTATATATACTATAACTTTATAGTTAATTTTTAAAAAGTATAGTTTTTATTCTTTAAATACTTTAATAATTACTATAAGTTTTTTATTATAAATTTAGTAGTTAAGTTTTAGTCTACTAAGTTTCTTTAAGTAGAAGGTGTATAGATATAGTTGTTCTTTTTTATTATATTAATTAAGTTATTTATTAATAGTATAGTTTAAAGTATTAGTTTTTACTTTAAATAGTAAGTTAGGGTTAAGTATTATAAGTATAAGTTTACTAAGGACCTAGTTTTTAATTTTTTAAAATACAGTTTTTTATTTATTTATTTAAACTTATTTAGTATTTTTTTTAGTAAAGTTAGTTAAAGCTTTAATATTTTTTAAATATTCTTTAAAGAATTATTAATAAAAGTTAATAAATTTAAAAAAAAACTAAATATTTTTAATATTTTAAAGCGTTAACTAGTCCTTAACTATAGTAATTTTTTTATTTAATATTTTAATAATTTTAAGTATAATAATAAATCTAAAGTAGTTTACTTTTTAAGTATAGAACTTACTTTTTTTTAGTTTAATAAAGAGTTTAACTTTTTAAAGCTTTTAAAGTACTTAATATATATATTACTTATATTCTTTAAGAGTCTTTAAAAAAATAAGGATATTATTAAAGTATATAATTATAAAGATATTAAGTTTCTTTTATAAAATATAGTTAATTATATTCTAAAATATTATAGGGGCGTTAATAAAACTAAAGGGTATTATAAAGTACTTAAAATGTTTTTTATAAAAGTAGAATATAGTTTTTTACTCTTTTCTTTTTTTAATTCTAATTAAGTTATAAGTTCTTTTAAAGTCTAGGGCTATAAATTAATTAACTTTATAGAGTAGGTTTTATAGTTTTAAAATAAGTAGTAGTAAGTATTAGTTTTTAATAGTAATATTATTAAGTTATTAATAATTAATATAGAATTATAGTTTACTATTCTTCTTTAGTATAAATAGAATTAAGTATTTTATTAGTAATATTAATTCTTTAATATAGCCCTTAGTTAAATATTCGTTAATATATTTATCTAGTACTTTTATTTTTTATTAGTTTAGCTAGTAAACTCTATTAAATACTAGTATTTATCCCTTTTTAATAGGGATTTTATAGTTAAAAGTACTATACTCTAATAAGCCTGTTTTTAATATCGAAGCAAACAACTTTTTATATACTCTATATTCTTTTAAAATAAACAAAAACTAATATTTATCTATAATTAGTTCTTTTTATATTATAGTAAAGTCCTTTATATATAATAGCTTAGTAACTACTTTTTTAACTTTTAAGTAAATAATATATTATAATATATATATTATTAGTGTTTTATAGTAAAGTTTATTTAAAGTTAGTAGTTAACTATATCCTTTAGTAACTAAACTCTTTTTATAGTTTTAATAAAAGTAATAATCCTTTTATTTTATTTATAAATTTTTATTATATAGCTATAGTAGTTTTAGAATAATGTTCTAGTATTCTATATTTATAATATTAAAGTAGTAGTATATTTTTTAGTTATAGTAGCTTAAAGTAAGAAGCGTAATTTCTTTATTAATAATACCTTTACTATACTATACTCCTTTTCTTTTTATATTATAAAGTATATAGGGGTTCTTTTTTTATTTTATAGTAGTTATAAGTTATTTATAACTTATAGTAATATAAAGTTACTTTAAGTACTACTATTAATTAAAACTTAAACCCGTATTTTATTTATTATTAAATTAAAGTAAAAGTATTTATTATTTTTACTTACTTTTATAACTAAATTAATAAATCTTATTATAATTACCTATCATAATTCTACTATAGTAAGTAAGTTTAGTTTTTTAACTACTTAAGTCTCTATTCTATATATATTCTATTATTATTAAAGTACTTAACTACTCTTTTTTTTTAAAAAATATCCTTAATATTAAAAACTAGTAGTACAAAGCTAGTTTCCTTTTTTTTTTAGAGTTACTTCTTTTTAAGGGTTCTTACTTTTATAATATAATAAACCTAGTACTAGTTAATATAGTAGTTTTATTAATTTATATTATTATTATATAAGTATTCTATTAAAAAATTAAAATTAAATTTAAAAACCGCTTCTTTAGTTCCCTTAAACTCTTAAATAATCTATATATAAAGTTTTTTTATAAAGTAAATACTCTTACGTAGTACTTCTTTTTTTTAGTAAAAAAAGAATCGTAAGTTAAGTTTTTTTATAAAGTATATTTAATATTTATTTTTAAAGTATTATAACTAAAAAACTTTATAGTATTTCGTATATAATATATTTAACTATTTATAGTCTTTTAGTATATACTTAAGTAACTATTTTTCTATCCTCTTAATAAAGTTAGTTTTATAAAAAATAATATATTATTAGTTATTATTTAAGAAAATATATAATAAGTATTTTTATACTTTCTTTTATATTAAAAGTTCCTTTTTAAAATCTAAGTCCTAAGTATTAAATTAAGCCCCCTAAATAATCTCGTTTTAAGTATATTATTAAGTAACATTATAAAGTTTATTTAAGTTATAAAGTATATTAAACTTTTATTTAATTTTTTAAACCCTAAAATAAACTATAATCCTTTTTATTTTTTTAGTATTTTTTATATTTAGTTATTTAAATTTAAGTAAATTAGTATAAACTAATATTCTTTTATTCTATTAAGTAAGTAATATTTAAATATATTCTATATAATCCTCTTTAAGTTTTATATTAATAGTATATTATAGTTCTTTAATTAACTTATTAAACTTTTAAATAATTTACTTATTTTTATACTTAACTTTTTTATTACTAAGTATTATTAAGTTATAGTATACTTATTATAAACTTATATTATTAAGTTATTCTTAAGCCTTTTATTCTAGTTTCTAATAAAGTACTTTATAAGTAACTATAAGCGTTTTTTTAAAAAAGTTAGTAATATTATAACTAAAGTAGCTAGTATCTTTAAAGTACTATTTAGTATTCTCTTTACTACTTCTATAAATAGTATATTTATTACTATAATATACTATTTATAAGAGTTTAGTATAGTTTTTTTTAAAAATAGTATTAAGTTATTTACTTTTTAGTACTAGTTACTATTACTACTTTTTAAGTTAGTAATAGTTTTTAACTATATATCTTAGTTTATTATAATTATAGTACTTAAAAGTATACCCTTTACTAGTTTTTTATTATTTAATAGTACTAAGATTTATAGGGTCTATATAGTATTTATAAATAATACTCTACTAGTTATTATTTTATTCTTACTAATTATTCTACTAAAACTACTATCTTTAATTATAGTACTAGAATTATTAAAGTTACTATTAATACTTCTTACTAAAGTTAGTATTAAGTTATTATTCTTCTTTTTTATAACATTTTTCTTAAAAATAGTTATTAATTTTAATTATAAATTTAGTATACTAAAAAAAGTCCTTAGAGTAGTTAATTTTAATAAATTTATCCTTAACTTTATTCTTTAAGCTTTAATAAAATATAAAGATTCTAAATTCCTTAATAAAATTTAGTTAAGTACTAATATATTAAAATTTAGTAGTATAGTAAGTTATAAACTTAATTTACTAGAGTATAGTAAAATCGCGTTCTACTTATTACTTCTAGTTAAAGTTTTAAAATAAAGTTTAAAAAGTATATTTAAATCCTTTAAAAGTTAAAAAAATATCCCTAACTTTTAAAGTATAGTTATTTAAGGTTTTAACTTTAAAAAATTATTTTTAAAAAGGTTTAATCTACTAAAAGGCACGCCCTTAAAAGAACATAGTAGTATAAATAACTTATTTAGTATTATTTTTAAAACTATTATAATAAAAGCTTTAATAGTTTTTAACCTAAATTAAAAATCCTTTAAATTATTTAGGGGTTTTATTATAAGTAATAAGTAAGTTTAACTTAAGTTTCTTATAACTATTATAAATAAGTATTTTAATAATATTAGTAGTAGTATAAAGGGTTTTATTCTAGTTTTTAACCTTTTAAGTATATTTATTAATTTATTAAATAACTTATTAAAGTTCTTTTATAGTACTAGAATTTTTATTAAATAGCTTTTAAAGCTACTTAATATTATAGTAAGCCTATTTAAACTACTTATTAGTATTATTATTACTAAATTTATTTTTATTATTTTTTATACATTATTCTCCTAGTTTCTAAGTAAAGTTATAAACTTACTTATTAAAGGACTTAAATAAAGTAGGAGTTACTTTAAGTATTTTAACTAAAGATATTATAAAATACTATTTAATTAGTATTAAAGGTTAACTTACTAAATAAAAGCTATTAAAATATTATAGTTAGTTTTTTAATAGTAAGGTTTATATTAATAGAAGCTAAGGTTTAACGCTAATAATAGTACTTATAGGTACTAAAGGAATTTTAAGGGTTAAAGTACTTAAGTAATTAATTTAAGTATTTAATAAAGGGGTTATAGTAGTTACTACTAAAGGGCTAAAAGTATTTAAAAATTAATATAAAGTTAATAACTAAAGAACTATAAAAGGGAGGATTTAAAAGTACTTAAGTCCTATTTATATATAAGTCCTATCCCTTTGTCCCTACTATAGTAGTAAGTATAATACTAGTTAAGTAAGTACTTAGTAATTACTAGTAAGCGCTTAGTAATTACTAGTAAGTGCTTAGTAATTACTACTAAGTGCTTAGTCTTAGCTATAGCTACTTAGTACTTTATTTTATTTATATATAACCTATATTATAATTCTTTTTTTCCTAGAGAGCTGTCCTGTATTCTGTATTAGTTACGTCTCTTATTATCCTTTTAACTACTAATCCCCTATAAGTGGGGTCTACTACTATTCATAACCAACGGGTCGTAATAATATTCTACTATTAAGAGTAGAAAATAGAATAATACTATATAAAAAAAAGGAAAAAGATAGACTCTATAGGTTTATATTTATACTAGTTTTTAATATAAAAACTAGTAAGTAGTTAGTTATATAGAATAGTAGTATAAGCTATTATTAAGCTTAATCTTTAACTATAACTATTCTTTTTAACTCTTTTTAAAACTTTATAGTTTAAAAGTAGGGTTTAAAACTATAGGAATAAAGCTAGGCTTAAAATAAAGGGATTTTAAAACTAAAGGATATAATAATATAAATATTATATTATTAAGCTTTAGTAGAATAGGTTAAATAAAGTAGGAGTAATAAATAAAAATAGTAAATAGTAAAATAAAGCTTTTTAATTATTATTAATAAATTAAAAGAAATAGTAGTTTTTTAAAAAAAAGGTATTAAGGCTAACTTTTTAACTACTACTAAAAAAATATTACTAATAACTATATATTCAAAGAGTAAAAAAAAGTAGTATTTTATTGTTTTTAGTAGTAATTTTATATAGGAATACTAAATACTAAATACCTTATTAGGGGAGCTAGAGTAATATTTAATTAATAAACTAACTATACTTTAAATATAAGTATTTCCCCTTAACTATAGCCTTAGGGGTATATATACTTAAATAACGTTTTACTATTAGTAATTTAGTTAACTTACTAAGCCTTTTTAAAGTTATATAAAAACTATATTACTAAGTTAATAAAATATTATATCTTACTAGTAAATATAAGTAAGGTTTATAAAGAAGAAAAATAGTAAAAAAGGGAAGTTTTATAAAAAGGTTTTATAGCTATAGGTTAGGTAAAGTATACTTATAGTAACTACTCCGTTATACTAATTTATATAAAAATAGTAGCTATATATTATTTATTATAGTAAAATATATTATTTATATTTATTAAGGATAGCAGGTTAGAGTTAGTAATAATAAGTTATTATAAAGTAGTTAGAGTTATAATAGTAAAGGGATTATATAGTAAGTGCTCCTATTAGTTAGGGAAGGTAAGAAGGATATTAAAAAGGGACCTAAGTACTACTTTAAAGTACCTTAAAAAGAAAGTTATGATAGGTTTACTTAAGGGCTTTTATAGTAGTGTTCTTATATTATAGAGTATAGTAAAAATGTTTTTTATATTAAATAATTTTAATAGGGCTTTAGATAGTCTCTTAGGGCGTTTTAATACTTCTTTTAATATTTATACTTAATTAGGGGTCTATTCTTAAAGTTAGATCGTTTTTTAAGGTTAAAGAGATTTTAGTATATTAATTAGGGTCTAGAGAGCTACTTTTATAGTTAGAATTATACTACTTTTTATATTTTTTCTTTTAAGTAATTCTTAGTTAATTTATAGTTTATAATTAAGTAGTAATAAAAAGGTTAACTATTAATTAGTATTAAATTACTTATAGAGTAATTAATTAGTTTATATATATAGAGTTAAAATAAAAGTAAAAAAGTTAATAACTAGCTAAGGTTAGAGATACTTAGGCGCTAGTGTAGATATTAGAGCTGACCCTAGTGGGTACGTGACCCACGGAGGATTAGCTCCACCGAGCGCTATGGGGCGCTCAGGCCACAGTGCCGCCACGGTGGCTGACGGCGCAGTAGCTGTTGCAACACCAACAAAAGCCAAAGATTCCTCAACCGGACCAGTCCTTCATCGCTTTCGAAAAGCCTGACCGTCCAATTACCACCAAGTCATGTCCAAATCGAGGGCTCTCTTTCTCCGCAGCTGCTGGCTGTTCGCACTTCTCATCATCCTCCCAGGCCACGCCATAGCGAGCTTTCTCGAAGACGGGGACGACTTCTCCAACAACCTTGCTTCTGATATCGCACCGTACATTGCTCTACACACTCCCTACGTCGCCCTGCTACTCCGAACTCCCACTAATACTAGGGCAGTCTGTTGGCCCTCTTCGGCGAGAGCGTCACAACGCAGTTCATAAGCCAGTCCACGGGATGGGCAGACTGCATCATGCTCGCCATGGCCCCGATCGGGGTCATCACCATCATCGTCAGCGCGATACGGGTGGGCGGCTACAACTGGCTCAAGGCCGTCGTAGGACGTGCGCGTGAGAATATCGTCGCCGCCGAGCTCGAAGTCATGTCGTCCCCGTCGAAAGAAGCCTGCGAGCTCTGGAATGGACGAAACGTCGTGAGATGCCCCGGCGCCGCGGACATCTGCGAGTTTATCTGCCTTTATCCGACGGGGGCCAACCGCGAAGATATAACATCCGCGCGTATCATGGATATTGAGCAGGCGACCTCGCAGAACGAAGCACAGGCGAATGAGTTCGATCCAGTTCTCCACATCCGTCCCAAGAAACGAGGTAGGTGGAAGTTCGGCTCCGCGGTCTTCGGCCCTGCTAATAACATGCTCACTCCACA
Source organism: Colletotrichum musae (assembly GCA_027406025.1). Classification (NCBI taxonomy): domain Eukaryota; kingdom Fungi; phylum Ascomycota; class Sordariomycetes; order Glomerellales; family Glomerellaceae; genus Colletotrichum; species Colletotrichum musae. The sequence continues at coordinate 654,090 of JANVYC010000002.1, read as the reverse complement.
GACCTCTATTTTCCTCGTTTGTCTGCCAATTTTCGCAGCGTCAGAAGATGTATTCTACTCTTCGGGCATGATAGGAAGGGAATAGAAAGGTCCGATACGAGCGACGATGGGGATATCGAATCTGGTCTATCCAGTGGCCCCCAACAGAAGAGCCCTACAACGTCATTGCGAGACAACCTATCAAAGGTCAACATCGCCCAACAGGACAACATCACCAAGCAGGACAACAACTCATCGCCGAGCGGCACAGCGTCAAAAACACCATCGGAGAACGAGATAGTCATCATCCGCAACCGCACACATGCTGCGCCAAACATTTCGTTGAACTGTCAAGCAGATGGGCACAGATGGCCGCTCTGGCCCTGTGCGGCCGCTACCGTTGTCCTCCAAGTTGGTGCCTTGCTCTATTTCGGCTTCGTAACCGAGTGCCACACCTTGAAATTCGAAAAGGAGGGCGAGCCGGTGCAAGACTATACCATGCCGCTTGCAGTCACGGGCACTGTATGTCTGGTGCTTGGCACGCTCATTTGCGCTCATGTCGTCAACAAGGCCAGCAGGGAGACAACGTGGGAGTTGACCGAGAAGAAGAAACGTTCGATTGCCATGGTTTGGCTGCAGAAACGAAAGCTAGTCAGCGATCAGCAGTTCGAGTCAAAAGCAATCTATCCCGAGATGAAACGCAACCAAATTGTTACCTCAGCGCGAGCCATTGGACTAGATCCAGAGGACGCTGGCAAACGCGGCCAGACTGTGATGAGAGATCAATCACGTCATGCTAAAGACGAAGAAGCAGAACAGAAGCGAAAGGAAGAAGAAAAAGTTCTTGTCCGGTGGCTTCAAATATTATCCTTCGTCGGAGTGTTCATCAGCCTGGGAGGTTCCGTGTGCCAGTTCACCGGCCTCAGAGGCATGCATTGGACAGCCTCGATCGCGCAATTAGGCGCGGTCGTGCTGGCGACGTTTCTTAGAGCCGTTGTTCGACGAGCCCTGACTCATAACATCAAGCAAGAAAACCTCATGTCTGGTTATGAGCTTGACTGGTTTGTCATGTCTCTATCGAACATTCAAAAAGCATTATGGCTCCCAGGAGTTAAGATGAGTGCCTGTCAGAGGCTTCGCTTCAAATCAAGATCCGGCTTTGACTGGTTTTGCTCCAAAACTGGATCTGCATTTGGCTGGGTTTGCTCGAAACTCAAGTTCCTGTTTACAAAGTCAGATTCAGCCAAGGGGAAAAGCGAGGAAATCCCGAAAACGGCTCATTCGGACGATAAGAACGAGGGAAGCGAGAAGATTTTGGCTGAATCCGGAACTCGGGTTTGGACAATAGAGACAGGGCTGTCCAAAGGTGAACCGGCGACATACGCCGAAAACCAGCAGCCTCCACCGCCAAATGCTCAATTTCATCAAGTACAGAGTCTCGGCACAGCACAGGGAACTCTGGATCTCCGAAGGTACCTGGGAGAACTCGGCAACTGGAAAAGCCCAGTTTTTGCGGAAGCCCTCGCCCTTTCCAAAGCCATTGAGGTCACCATGGGCCACTTCGAGCCTCATTTGAAAAGATCCCCGAAAGATGGAAAGCTTCAGCCATTTACCTGGACATTGCAGGTTAAATTCGGTCATCTCAACGACGCCAGCCTCGACAAAAGCCACATCAAGGTCGGGCCCGTCAAATTCCTCGTCGACAAAACCGAAGACGGGTGGAAAGCCCGCGTCGATGAGCTGGATGCGGCACTTTCACTGTGGCTATATTCCACGGGTATCCGAGAAGAGGACAAGCAAGCTGCATTTCCTTCGGTTAATGATGACTGGATACGCGGGAAGAGAATACAGGAGAAGTGCCTTCAGATCATCGGGCCATCCACGTTTCGTGTTGTCCAAGATCTTGAGTGGTGGGTACCCGACGGCCTCGAAGGGATCATGGCATCTGGGATGCCGAAGCGAGACGAAGAAGCCAATACGAACTCCGTCCTCCACGATGTACGAATTGAGAGGATTGGTCGCGCCGGACTGAGATCGCCCGAGACTGGGGACTTTCAAATCTCCAAGAGGCATAGCAATACGGTGGATGGGAATATCACACGTTGGAATTGGAAACCCACCCGGGTGTGGGACCCCAGCCAAGAGAGGACCGAGGAAGAGCTGGAAAATTGGCATTTGATTGTCGATTCCCAGAACTCGCTGGCGGTGATATACGCGAAGCTTCGTCTGGGCCCTGACCAATCAGCTAGAGCCCTCGTCGGTCGGAATGGATGTAAAAGCATCAATTCAGCCAAAGAATACCAGAGATCGGGAGGACTGGAAAACCTTCAAGTTGAGAAGTCCGTGGTTATCTCGCCTAGTGCAGAGGGTTGTGGAAATAGGCCCTTGGACTGAACGAGAGGCATACTTGAGCCTCATCCCCCCCCTGAGCACCTCGGACAACCTTCCGGGACTCGACGCCGTCGTTGATCTCGCCTTGGAAGTTGCTGCCGCGGAGGAGAAAGCGCAGAAATACTCAGAAGCGGTAGAAGCACATCTCTGGCTTCACGACACTGCCAAAACATTTCCACCGACGAGTTACATTTATTGGAAGTCTGTTGCCGGTCTCATGCGATTCAGAGCCCGGTTGAGCGGACCCAAAGTCCCATTGTCGGCATCCCAATTGAACTACTGGAACTGGGGAGCCTCCGACACATCGGCAGCGTGGGATTCAGCGAGTAGCACATTGGACAATATCGAATTTCTAATGCTGCAAGAGAAATTGCAGAAGGTCTTCGACGTCTACAATGCCTTGGCCGAGCACGCATCAGAGATTATTCCTCCTGAATGGGAGTTGCATTACAACACAGGAGAGTCTTTCCTTCTTAGAGGCACGCAGAGCCCCAAAGTCAGCTGGGACATCTTTAATCGCACCGGACTTCACCACGCCGCACGGAGCACCTCCGTTTACGACGGCCTTCCCTCCAACAAAATTCACAAACTATTGAACCGATCGCGATATTCCGATGACATAATTTTGCAGATTTGCAAGCCGCAGTCCAATTCTGACGAGTGGGCCAAAATACTTTCACGGCATTATCATGAACTGCCCCGCGGGTGGAATCCAATCGCTTGGCAGGAGGACTTCCTATCGGCACTGATCGCACCTACGACGTGGCTTGGGAAGGCTTTACACCAGACAAACCCAACCGCACAAGATTTGGACCATTGGACGCCGCTGCACTATGCCTGCTACACAGTCTTGGCCGGGGATGGTGCGCCCAACAAGACTGTTGAACAGACCCTCAAAGACTTTTATCGTCAGCGGGCAAGAGTTTGGGCCCAGATTCTCATCCGATCGAAAGTAAATGTCAATGCTCAAGGGCTTGACGGAATGACTCCTTTGCATTGCGCAGCAATGAGCGGGAACTCAGAGCTCGTCGATCTCCTTATTGAGAACAACGCCGATGTGGCAACGGAAGACACTCGCGGCCTCAGGCCACTACATTACGCAGTAATGTGGGACGAACCGGCATTGTTCAAACGACTCTCTAGATCGCCTGACCTGTGGGACGATAAAGATGACAGAAATCGGACTTTGTTGCACTTTGCCGCCCTCGGCGATGCTACGAATTCAATTCATCACCTATATGAGCTCAAAGCAGACCTACTAGAAGCTCGAGATAACCGTCATTTAACCCCACTACACCTGGCTGCGATATCAGGTGCCACGAAATCAGTTCATCTACTACAGCATCTTGGAGCAACAGCAGAGGCAAGGGATCACAGTGACCGAACTCCGCTACACTTCGCTGCCATGTCAAATGTTAGGGAATCAATCCGGCAGTTATGTCTGCATAGAGTACCGGTCGACACCAAGGACAACAGAGGTCAAACTCCACTCCATCTTGCTGCCGAGCAACATGCTACAAAAGCCATCGTTGAACTTCGTAGCCTGGGAGCAGTGATAGACACTGAAGATAGCTTTGGTGGGACCCCACTGGCCAATGTTATCAGTTGGGGGAGTTCAAACAAAGAGATCCAGCAGGAGACAGCACTGGAGTTAATCGAACTGGGGGCCAACGTGGATGTTGTAGTCCCACACAGTAAAAAGCCCCTTTTCCACTACGCGGTGAAGCATGGGTTCATAGAGCTTGCAAAAGTTCTCGTCAAGAAGTCTCAAAACCTGAGAAAGATGCTTCCCAAGGATGACTACGATCGGTCGTCTCTTTGGCAATTGGTAGATACAGATGAAATGGAGGAGTTTCTGCATAAGACTCTGCAGCAACACGAGGAAAACAAGGAAGCTGGTGAGAGCGATGGCAATGCCGCCCTCCGCGATCTATAAGAGGCGATGGAGTGAATCTCCTCGGAAAACAAGCTTGATTGGACTTTGTTTCTGAATCCTGGGGCTCGGAGAAAAGAATCTTTACCTTGGGATACTGCAAAGCTCCGGGCAGGCAAGGGGTCTAATAGCGGAGCGAACGTTGCCAATCCCGACGGCGATATAGACCTTGGGTAGATTGTGATGGATGGTCACATAAGTGAGAGTTTCTCTTTAAGAGTATATCGGATGTTTCAATCGAGGCTCATTTCGTTGAATACAGATCATGTAGCTAGCCAGCGCATCAAGACCACACAGAATCCAGGCTGGGGTTTAGCAAAACGTAAAAAGAGGCAGTTCGTAAGATCACTCCGAGTCGTATTAGAATGTATTGCGATGCTCAAATGAATCTGTCGCGCCTTTAGGAAGATCAAATTACCGACATTTGAATGGATTTTCCCAACTTTGCACATTGCTGTGTGCTGTTGAAGGGATCGGGCTACGGGTGAAATGGATCTAGTGGGGGCAGGTGCGTGCTTCTTCAAATAAAGAGCATCCAATATGGCAATGCGAGTACTCTCCGATTACCTCAAACCTGAATCACCAAACGCCTCGACCATGGATCGCAGACACGCCATCTAATTGACACAGTCCAGCTCTCAAAATTCCCCGAGTCTCCGGCTAACCTTGAGGCAAGGCCAACCGAAGTGCTGCTCCGCCCCCGACGAGATGTTGTATAACCGTCTGGTCTCGCGCGGATCGCTGAACAGCTCACCGCTCAGCGCAATCGCCAGCCCGGCCGTGGTCAGAGCCGGCCAGTACTCGGGATTCGACTCGGAGACGCCGCATATTATCCGCACCGCGTCCCGGATCTCGTTGTCGCGCTTCCGCTGGAAGTCGGCGCAGCCCAGCCCGAGCACCGGCGATCGGGGCTCGTACGCCAGCAGGAGCAGGTGGCAGAGCTGCCAGTGCTGCAGGGCCGCCACGGAGCAGTCCGAGAAGCAGTAGATGCGCGGCAGGACGTAGGCCTCGTCTGGGTCCGCAGAATTCGGCGGCGAGGACGAACAGCAGATGGGCTGGAAGCTGTTCGGCTTGTGCAGATCCCAGTCGATGAGGTACTGCCACAGGCTATCTCAAAGCACAACGTCTTTGGGACTGCCTTGATAGACGAAGTTGGTGACCGGCGCTGCGTGGGCAATGATTCTGTGGCACCAGACGACATCCGAGGCTTGGTGCACGGATTGATCAGTGTTGCAGTGTCTTTCAGCGGACTCGATTGGACGCTGCGTCATGTTGGCGACGAAAATATCCTGTCGAAGAGCCACAGTCAACCAGATTTCACTGAATGGCGACAAGAGTCCTTCCCTCTTGATTTCGAGCAGAATTGAGGCGGAGACCGAGTGTGTGCTGATTTATTGTCCCGGTGTGGGCACTGTCATATCTGAGTCTGGGCGGACTGCGGGAGCATCTGGAGGCAAAACATACCAGTCATCTCTTGCAGAATCCTCAGAAGCATCGCGGAGGCGAGCATGCCGTCATGCAAGGTTTCTTTGTTGTTCAAGGAGAGGATCAAAACAGCCAAGCAGCGTTGCTCGTAGTCGTCAGACAAGCATTTCTCAGCAACGTGAGTGACTCCCTGGTGTTTAGCGGCGACGGCCAGGACTTTGTAGAGAACAGCAGTGTCGTTGCAGACGTTTGACTGAAGGAACTGCTTGAAGTGCGTTTGAGGGTCGCAGTAGTCAAACTTGCGCGTGCTGGCTCAGCAAATGTGCTCCGGGACGTGGGGCGTGACGTTATCTTACCCAGGAGACCATGACCGTCAAGAAGTACTTGACTAATCGTGCTTCTCGCTCCCCCAAAGGCCAGAGCCCGGTCGAGTTTTTATTGTGCTGGTTGTAGCGTGCTATAAATACAATCGTGTTATTGTTATAAGGTATTTATGTGTTTATTTATTTGTTATTATTAACGCTATTAAAGGGCCTATTTAACTATAAATAGCTATAAAAGCTCGCCTTAAAACACTCCTAGGGGTATATAGTATATAAAGGATCCCTTATAATAAGGGAACTATAGTATTTAATAAACTATTTTATACTATTTTTAGTACTAAGTTATTATAACCCGTTAGTTATAAACAGTAGCAGACCCTACTTATAGGAGATTAATAGTTAAAAGGATAATAAGAAACGTAACTAATATAGAATATAAAATAACTCTTTAAAAAAGAAAAAACTATAATATAGGTTATATATAAATAAAATAAAGTACTAAGTAACTATAGTTAAAACTAAGTATTTAGTAGTAATTACTAAGTATTTACTAGTAATTACTAAGTATTTACTAGTAATTACTAAGTATTTACTTAATTAGTACTATACTTATTACTATAGTATAAATAAAAAATAGGACTTATATATAAATAAAACTTAAGTACTTTTAAGTCCTTTTTTTTATAGTTTTTTAGTTATTAACTTTATATTAATTTTTAAATACTTTTAGCTTCTTAGTAGTAAATACTATAATCCTTTTATTAAATACTTAAACTAATTACTTAAATACTTTAAACTATAGAATTTTATTAGTACTATATAGTACTATTTATAGTATTAAATTTTAGCTTTTATTAATATAAACTTTATTATTAAAAGGCTAGCTATAATATTTTAATAGTTTCTATTTAATAAGTTAACTTTTAATACTAATAAATAGTATTTTATAATATTTTTTATTAAAATACCTAAAGTTACTCCTACTTTATTTAAATCCTTTAGTAAATAAATTTAAAACCTTACTTAAGAACTAAAAAAATAACATATAAAAATAATAAAAATAAGTCTAGTAATAATAATACTAATAAATAACTAAAATAAACTTACTATAATATTAAGTAGCTTTAAAAGCTATTTAATAAAAACTTTAGTATAATAAAGGAACTTTAGTAAACTATTTAATAAGTTAATAAGTGCACTTAAGAGGTTAAGAACTAGAATAAAACCCTTTATACTACTACTAATATTATTAAAATACTTATTTATAATAGATATAAGAAACTTAAGCTTAACTTATTTATTATTTATAAAAAACTCTTAAATAACTTAAAGAATTCTTAATTTAAGTTAAGAACTATTAAAACTTCTATTATAGTAACTTTAAAAATAATACTAAATAAGTTATTTATACTACTATATTTCTTTATAAATAGGCCCTTTAGTAAATTAAACCCTTTTAAAAATAGTTCTTTAAAACTAAAACTCTAAATAGTTATATTACTAAAGTTAGGGATATCTTTTTAACCTTTAATAAGTTTAAATACACCCTTTAAACTTTATTTTAAAACTTTAATCAAAAATAATAAACTAAGTATAACTTTACTATACTTAAATAAACTAAGTCTATAACTTATTATACTACTAAATTCTAATATATTAGTATATAACTAAACTTTATTAAAGAATTTAGAATTTTTATATTTTACTAAAGTTTAAAAAATAAAATTAAAAATAAACTTATTAAAATTAACTATTTTAAAAACTTTTTTTAATATACTAAACTTATAATTAAAATTAATAATTATTTATAAAAAAACACTATAAAAAAAAAATAACAACTTAATACTAACTTTAGTAAAAAGTACTAATAGTAACTATAATAATTTTAGTACTATAGTTAAGAGTAATAACTTTAGTAAAATAACTAGTAGAACTAGAACTATAACTAGTAAAGTACTATTTATAAATACTATATAGGCCCTATAAACCTTAGTACTATTAAATAATATAAACTTAATAAAGAATGTACTTTTAAGTACTATAACTATAATAAACTAAAATATATAGTTAAAGATTACTACTAACTTAAGAAATAATAATAGTAGTTAGTACTAAAAAGTAAGTAACTTAATACTATTTTTAAAGAAAAAGACTATATTAAACTTTTATAAATAGTATACTATAGTAATAAATATATAATTTATAAAAGTAGTAAAAAAAACGCTAAATAGTATCTTAAAAATACTAACTACTTTAACTATAATATTACTAATATCCCTAAAAAAACACTTACTATTACCTATAAAGTACTTTACTAAAAGCTAGCCTAAAAGGTATAAAACAACTTAATAATATAAACCTATAATAAGTAAGCTATAATCTAGTAACACTTAGTAATAAGGAAATTAAATATAATAATAAATAGATTATTTAAAAATTTAATAAGATAATTATAAACCTTTAATATACTATTAATATAGAACTTAATAAGAACTATATAAAATATACTTAAATATTACTTATAAAGAAAAATAAAAAAATAATAGTATATACTAATTTATTTATACTTAAATAATGATATACTAATAATATTAAAATATTAAAAAGAATTATAGTATATTCTAAAGTTTATAAAATACTATATAAGTTAAATATACTTTATAACTTAAAGGAACTTTATAATATTACTTAATAATATACTTAAAACAAAACTACTTAAGGGACCCTATTTAATACCTAGAACTTAAACTTTAAAAAGAAACTTTTAATATAAAAAAAAAACAGAAGTATTTATTATATATCCCTTTAAATAATAACTAATAATAAATTTTATTTTATAAAATAAACTCTATTAAAAGAATAAAAAGATAGTTATTTAAAGTTATATTAAAAAACTAAAAATAGTTAAATATACTATATAAATAATACTAAAACGTTTTTTAGGTATAGTACTTTAAAAATAAATACTAACTATACTTTATAGAGAAACTAGATTTATAATTCTTTTTTTAAAAAAAGAAAGAAGTACTATATAAAAATATCTACTTTATTTACAAACTCTATATATAGAGTATTTAAGAATTTAAGGGACTTAAGGAAGTAGTCTTTAAACCTAACTTAAACTTCCTAATATAATACTTATATAAAGAAGGTATAAACTAGTAAAAGTGCTATATTAACTAGTACTAGGTTTATTATATTACTAAAGTATAAATACTTAAAAAAAAGTAACTCTAAAAAGAAAAAGGAACTAGTTTTATACTACTTATTTTTAATATTAAAAGTACTTTTAAAAAAAAAGGAATAGTTAAGTACTTTAATAAAAATAGAATATATATAAAATAAAGGCTTAAATAATTAAAAAACTAAACTTATTTATTAATAAAGGATTATAATAAATAAAAATAATAAAGTCTATTTACTTAATTATAAATATAAGCTTAAATAAAAGATACTTTTACTTTAATATTATAGTAAATAGAATATAAATTAAAACTTTAATTAATAATAGTACTTAAAGTAACTTTATATTACTATAAGTAGTAAATAATTTATAAATACTATAAAATAAAAAAAAGAATTTTTATTTATTTAATAATATAAAAGGAAAAAGAGTATAGTATAGTAGAGGTATTATTAATAGTAAAACTATACTCCTTACTTTAAACTACTATAACTAAAAGATATACTATTACTTTAATATTATAAATATAAAATAATAAAATATTATTTTAAGAATACTATAACTATAAAAAGAAAACCTATAGATAAATTAAAAGATTAGTTACTTTTATTAAGACTATAAAAGAAGTTTAATTACTAAAAGATATAACTAACTACTAACTTTAAATAAACCCTACTAAAAAAAGCTAATAATATATATATTATAATTTATTACTTTTTTAAAAGTTAAAGAGGTAGTTATTAGGCTGTTATAGAAAAAGGACTTTACTATAATATAAAAAGACTTAATTAATAATAAAAATTAACTTTTATTTATTTTAAAAAAATATAAAGTATATAAAAAGTTATTTACTTTATTACTAAAAATAGACTTACTAAAGTATAGTACTTTTAACTATAAGATTTTTATTAAAAAGGGATAAATACTAGTATTTAATAGAGTTTATTAATTAAACTAGTAAAAAATAAAAGTACTTAACGAGTATATTAATAAATATTTAACTAAGGGCTATATTAAAGAATTAACTTTATTAGTAGGATACTTAATTCTATTTATACTAAAAAAAAATAGTAAATTATAACTTTATATTAATTATAAAAAGCTTAATAATATTACTATTAAGAATTACTACTTATTACTACTTATTTTAAAACTATAAAACCTATTCTATAAAGTTAATTAGTTTATAGCCCTTAACTTTAAAGGGGCCTATAACTTAATTAAAATTAAAAAAGGGGAAAAATAAAAAACCGTATTTTATTCTTATAAAGAACATTTTAAGTACTTTATAATACCTTTTAGACTTACTAATACTCCTATAATATTTTAAAATATAATTAACTATATTCTATAATAAAAACTTAATATTTTTATAATTATATATTTTAATAATATTTTTATTTTTTTAAAAACTCTTAAAGAATATAAATAATATATATATTAAGTACTATAGAAGCTTTAAGAAGCTAAACTCCTTATTAAACTAAAAAAAAGTAAATTCTATACTTAAAAAATAAACTACTTTAGATTTACTATTATACTAGAAATTATTAAGATATTAAATAAAAAGATTACTATAGTTAAAGACTAACTAATACTATAAAATATTAAAAAAATTTAGTTATTCCTTAGATTTATTAACTTTTACTAATAATTCCTTAAGGACTATTTAAGAAATATTAAAGCCCTAACTAACTTTATAAAGAAAGATATTAAATAAAACTAAATAAATAAATAAACAATAATATTTTAAAAAATTAAAAACTAAGTCCTTAGTAAACCTATACTTATAATACTTAACTTAAACTTACTATTTAAAGTTAAAACTAACACTTTAAACTATACTATTAGTAAATAACTTAAATAATAAAATAAAAAAGGATAACTATACCTATATACCTTTTACTTAAAAAAACTATAAAGACTTAAATTTAACTACTAAATTTATAATAAAAAACTTATAATAATTATTAAAGTATTTAAAGAATAGAAACTATATTTTTTAAAAACTAACTATAAAGTTATAGTTTATATAAATTATAAAAACCTTATATATTTTACTATATCTAAAGACCTTAATAAATAATAAATTAAATAGTTAGAATTCCTTTTAGAATTTAACTTTTATATTATTTATAAAAAAGAATTAAAAAATAAAAAAATAAATACTTTTAGTAAATAATTAAACTTAAAAATAATAGTTTTAAATAAGACTTAAGTAATTCTAAAAAAGGATTTAAATAAAAACCTTATACTAACTATATACTTCTTAATAATTACTAAATAAATTAATACTAGTATACTTAAATAAATAACTAAAGAAATAATTAAAAAGATTTATAGTACTAAAGTATATAGATACTAAAAAGTTATTAAAACTTAAAAATAAATTAAATAATATTATAGTAATAAAGTTACTAAAGAATAAGTATTTAGAGCTATTAAGTACTATAATATATATAATAAAAGTAAACTAATATACTATAAGCTATATAAAAAACTATAACCTTTTTTAGTACTTAATAAAGTATAGTAGTTAATTTCCCTTAATTTTATTATTAAATTACTATAATTAAAAAAACTACTTATTAAAAAATAGTTTAATAGTATTTTAGTTATTATAAATAAACTTACTAAGTACGTATACTTTATACTATAAATTAAAGTAAATACTATAAAAAAACTTACTTATATTTTTAATAAGTATATTCTTAGTTAATACAGTTTATTTAAAGATATTATATCTAATAAAAAAATATAGTTTACTTTAAAGTTTTAAGAATTCCTAATTTTATAGCTTAAATCTAAATTATAACTATTTACTACTTTTTACCCTTAAACTAATAAATAAATAAAAAGAATTAACTAAATTCTAAAAATATACTTAAAATATTATATTAACTACTAATAAAATAATTAAATTATACTATTACCTATAGTTTAATTTACTTATAATAGTATAGTAGGAAAAAGTATATAAAACTCCCCTTTTTACTTTAACTATAAATTTAAACTAACTACCTATAAAGAGCTAAAAATAGAACTATTAGTAGTAAAAGTTAAAGTTTAAGTTAATAAAATTAAAGAAATTTATAATAAACTTGAATAAAACCTTAAATTTATTAAATAATATATATGTAAATATATTAATACTTTAAAGATAAAGGGACTATTCTTTAAAAAGGGAAATAGTATGTACTTTATTTAATATAATATTAAAATAAAATAACTAAATAACAAATTAAACTTTAAAAAACTTAACCCCTTTAAAATTATTAAAAAAATCTTAAAAGTTAATTTTAAACTTATACTACTAGATACTATAAAATATCACTTAGTTTTTTATATTTTACTACTTAAACTAATACTATAAGAATTATATATATCTAACTATATTAAAGTTAATTTAGAATAAAACTATAAAATTAAAAGAATTATTAACTATATTAACTAATAAAATAATATAGAAATTAAGTACTTAATTAAATAAAAAGACTATAGTTATAAAAACAATATATAAAAACCTATATTAAACTTTACTAATATATAAAATAAACTATAAAAATACTAAACCTAGTAGTAAAAATAATAATCTACTTAAGTTATAAAAAGAGTAATAAATAAACTATGTATTATACAACTCTAACTTAAACTTTAATTAGTTAAGACTTTAAGAATAAATTAAATATTTCTTTACTTAAAAACGCTTAGTTTAGAATAAAAATTAAAAACCCTCTATAGCTTTAATAGTACTATTCTTGAATAAAAAACTTAAAGTACTTAGATTTTAATTTACTAAAACCGTATTAAAATTAACTATACTAAAAGTACTAATAAATTAAGCTTTTTAAGTAGCCTTAAAAGAACTTATAAACTCCTTAACTACTATATTTATTAAGTTCTAACTCTTTTAAAACACTATTTACTTTTACTACTATATATAATTTAAGTAAGTTAAAACTTTATTTATATTATTTTAAGCCTTTTTTAAAGCCTTTATTTACTTCTTAAATAACTCTTTAAATTCTTTTTCTTTAGTATTAAAATAACGTAACTCTATTATAAAGTACTTAATTAAAAAACTATTAAAAACTAAATACTAAAAAAAAAAAAACTAAACCTATAAGTATAGATTATATCCTTAGATATATTATAAGACTTTTATATACTACTAATAGTAATATATTTACTATAAATTAAGGAACTTAGTAATATTTTATAATAAAACCCTTTAGTATAATAATAAAAATAAAGTATAACTTTAAAACCTTTTTTAGTAATTTTTAAGAAATAATAATAATAGTATAAAGAAGAAGATATTCTTTACTTTTATATATAACTTAATATAATATTAGTATTAAAATAATTAAAATATAAGTTTATAGGTCCTTTAACTTAAAAACTATAACCTACTTATATTAGGTCTTAAGGATAAGACTTTTAAAGGGAGACTTAATATTATAATTTATTAATTATAAATAGTAGTAGACCCTACTTATAGGGGATTAGTAGTTAAAAGGATAATAAAAAATATAACTAATATAGAATATAGAATAACTCTTTAAAAAAAAAAGAACTATAATATAAGTTATATAAAAATAAAATAAAGTACTAAGTAGCTATAATTAAAACTAAGTACTTAGTAGTAATTACTAAGTACTTATTAGTAATTACTAAGTACTTACTTAACTAGTACTATACTTACTACTAAAGTATAAATAAAGGAACGGGACTTATATATAAATAGAACTTAAGTACTCTTAAGTCCTTTTTTTTATAGTTCTTTAGTTATTAGCTTTATATTAATTTTTAAATACTTTTAGCCCTTTAGTAATAAATACTATAACCCTTTTATTAAATACTTAAACTAATTACCTAAGTACTTTAAACTATAAAATCCCGTTAGTACTATATAGTACTACTTATAGTATTAAACCTTAGCTTTTATTAACACAAACCTTACTATTAAAAGGCTGGCCGTAATATAAGTTAAACTATATTTAATACTACTTTAATATTTAAACTTATAAAGCTATATAGGTTTATTCTAAAGTCTATAAAGGGCCTTTAAATACCTAGGGGCTAGTACTTTATTAAAAATTCTATTTTTTAAGTTATATAAACTTATAAGTTAATTATTTTATTTTTTTTAGTAAATTAATTTTTTAAGAAATAAAATATTTTAAGAAAATCCGAATCTATGTATTTAAAGATAAAATAGGGCTAGGAGCTTTATAATGAAAGTACTTAATAAGTTAAGTAGGTATAAACTCTTTTATAGTAGTTAGTATTTAAATAAAACTACTTAAAGGTAATAGAGTCTTTTAATAAAGCTTTTTAATAAATTAATAGTTTAGTTAGTTTTAATAGGCCTAGTTTACTATTAATTATTAGGATAGGTTATTACTATTGTATTTTATAATTTAATTTATAATATATTAAATAATTTAAGAACTTTTTATATTTATAAAGGTAGAGATAAGTACTTAAGTAATAAAACTTATTATAATAACTATAAAAACTCCTATACTTTAATTTAATTACTAATAAGTAGTATAGAGTTAAGTATAGTAGTAGAAGTTCTTTAGGGTATTATTTTAATATACTAAAGCGGCTTAAAAAATAGGGGCGCTTTTTTAAGTTATATACTTACTACTAATAAAGATAGTTTTAATTGTGTTTTTAAGTAAGTTTTTTTAAACTTAAAATTATTAATAGGGGGTTTAGTATAGATAGAGGTAGTTTAAAACCCTTTTTAGTAAATTTATTTATTAATTTATTTTTAAAAATATTATAATAGTTTAGGACTTAGTATATAAAGATATATTAAGAGAGTTAGGTATTTTAGACTTTTAGTATTACTACTTATAAGTTAAAGGGGGTTTAACTAAAGCTCTAAAGGAACTAAACTATAAAAGTATTATTAAAGTAAAGATATATAGTTTTTACTAAGGGATAAAAGGAGAGGGTAGTATAAAGAGTACTAATAGTACTTTTAACTTTTATATTAAAGACTTTTATAAGGCTAAGTTAGTTTTAGTTTTACTTAATAGTTTGTTTATTATAAGTAAGTATAAAGTTATACTTAATAGAGTTAGATTTAGATATTAAGTTATTAAAGTAAGTAATAACTTTAGTAAAGGAGTATTTTTTTAACTACTTTATAAAGGCTTTTATAGCTTTTTTTTTATTAAAAAGGGAAGGGCTTAAGAGTAAAGAAGGAACTAGTACTAGATATAGGTACTAGGGGAAAAGGTAGTAGGTTTTTTAAAGTTAAGTTTAATAGGCCTTTTAAGTTAATAGTAGTATATATAGTTAATAAACTAAGGAGTAATTAGTATTAAAGTAGTAAAGGTATATAGAAAAATAAAAGTAGGTGGTATTTAAAAGGATAGAAATAGGGGGGATTCTTACTTTATAATAGAATAAGTTATTTAGTATAGTATATTAAGTAAAAAGTATTACTTTTATAGCTACTTATAATACTTAATTAATAGCTTTAATATACTAGGCTTATTTAGTATAAACTATTAGGGCTTTAGGAGTAGTATTTAGTTTTAGATACTTTAGTAGTACTACTAGTTTTATAGGGCTAGTATACTAAGTTTTAATATTAGTTAAAGTAAATAGAATAATATATATAATAACGGCTTTATAAGTTAAGTATAAGGAAAGGCTATAGTAAATACTACTAAGCTTTTAAAGGAAGTTAGCTACTCTTTAGGTCTTTTAAACCCTTATATTAATATATTAATAAAAAGTTAAATAGTAATTAAAGAAAATACTAAGTTATTATATAGTGTTTTTAAAGGGACTAGGGTAATAGTAAGCCTTAGAGTAATAATTTAGGGCTATTAGTTTAAATTAAGTTTATTTTTAGTATATTTTTAAGTAAAGTAAATAGTTTTATACTTAGTAGAATTAAATTAAATATAGTTATTTACTCTTTATTAAAAAACAGTTTATACTTTTTTACTAAGGACTTATATATATTTTTTTAGAGTAAGTAAAGTAGTAAGGATACTTATATTATTTATATAACTAAATTAAGTTTTAGAGTTATTATAAAGGAGTTTAGTAAAGTAAAAGAAGTAGAGTACTAGGGAGGTAGGGGAGTTTTAAAAAAGGCTATAGTATAGTAGGAAGGTTTTAGTAAAGTAGCTTTTTAATTATACTTTAGTATATTAACTACTTATAAAAAATAGTATAAACTTCACTATAAACTCTAATTAACTTTATTATTTTAGTTTAATATATAAGTAGTTTTATAGTATAGTATTAAAAGTTTCTTTAGTATCAAGAGTAATTAAAGTTACTATAAGTTTAGTTTTTAGTATTACTTTAATATTATATATAGTATAGGTAGTAAAGTTAAAAGTACTTTATTTTAAAAGGGTACTATACTATTACGGGTTAAGGACTTTATAAAGAACTATATTATATATTATATAGTATATAAAGAGTTTTTTAAGGCCTTTTTTTAAATATAAAAAGAGGGAAATAGAGTAGTAGGACTCTACTTCTTTAGGGTTTTACTTCCCCCTAACTTTTTTAAAAAAAATAACTTTAGTTTTTTTAAATAGAGTAGAGTAATACTTATAGGATAAATAAATCTTATAAAGGAACTTAACTACTTTTATAATAGTAAGTTATATAATAGTGAGTAACTAAATAGTAAAGCTATTTACTTTAAAGGTTATATTTTTTATAAGTATAATTACTTTTATTTAGTTTAGGGAGATAAAAGTATTTTAGGGGATAAAAGGGCTAGGAATAATTAGAATAGTACTTAGGTTAGGGAAGTTATTATTTACTAAGAATTACTTTAGTAGTACTTTATAGAGGATATAGGCCTTTTTTGGAGTATTTTTTATTAATGTTTTATTTACTTTAAGTAGTAGTATATAAGTAGAGAGTATTTTATTTTATTAGTAAATTATTTTGTATAGTTTAGTAAGTATAGTAGTACTATTAATATAGAGGTTTTAGTAGGCCTTTTTAGTTTATTTAGTAGTATTATATAGGTTTTTTTTTACTTTTTTAAAAGTAATATAGTAGTTATAGTTTTTATAAAAGAGTATTAAATATTAAAGGACTTATTATTAGTAGGTACTATAGTATTTAATTTTTATATTAGTATATTCTTTTATTTACTATAAAGCGCTTTTATACTAGCTTTTTTTATATAAAGGGAATTATATTACTTTAATAGTACTTATAAAGTAGTTATAAAGTACTATAGTAGTAGACTTAAGTTATAAAGTAGTAGCTTTTTAGGGAGTAGTAAAAAGTAGTGTATTTATAACTAGTAAGGTAAAATACTTAAAAGTATAGTTAAAGACTTAAGTATAAGTAGTTAGTATTTTAATTAGTACTTTATTAAAGGGGATAGTAATAAAAATAGAGTTATAGTTAAACTTAAAGTATAGGTTATAGTATATTATTACTATTACTAAAAGGATATTTAAAAATATAAAGTTTAAAATGTGTTTTAATTTATAAATAAGAGTTTTAGTATTTTTTAAGTACTAAATATTATAGTTTTTAGTTTATTTAGTAATAGTTCCCCTACTATTACTAGGACTTATTTTAAGTTTCTAGAGGGGGTACTATATATTAAAGCTACTAGCTACTATATAGTAGGAAAAAGGGATATAGTTTATAAGTGTTATTATAGTATTTAAAATTACTTTATTATTTTTATAAATATTAATAAATATAGTATTTAGTACTTATAGTTAAAGGATATTTTAAGTAAGTATTAAGTGTAATTACTAAATTATAAGTTTAACCTATATATAAGTAAGTACCCAGGGCTTTATATCCTAGTTATATTAAGTATTTACTAGAATAAAGACTTTATATTATAAATAGGTATATACTATTAGGCTATTTATTTAAGAAGTTTAGGGTTTTTAAATTAATATAATATTTATATTTACTTTTAAATATATTTATAGTATATTTATAACTTTAGTATTTAACTTAATAAAGTTGTATTATAGTACTATAATAAGTTATTTTTTAGTAATAAGTTATTTTTTAGTATTATAGTTCTACTAGTAGGGGCGTTTATTCTATAGTATTAAAGGCGTTAATATACTTAAATGTATTTATTAAGTTATAGTTAGGTTTTTATATACCCTAGTAAGTACTATATCTTTAGTTTAGGGTTTTATTATTTAAAAGCTTTTACTTTTTAAGTAATTATAAAGCTACTTTATACTAAATAACTAGGTCTATTACTCTTACTTTATAGCTAAGAGGAGAGTGGGATAGGGGAGGGCTAGGCCCTTTTGTGTTTTTATTAGCTTTTAAAACACTACTTATTTTATTATTTTAGGGGTTTATAGTACTATAAGAGTTACTTTAGCTTTTTTTTTCCTTTAAAGCTGGGTTAAATAGGGTTATAGTTACTATAATAGTTTTACTTATAAGGGGTTTTAGTGTTTAAAAATAGGGGGAGTTAGGCTTTTTAAACCCTTTATAGAGGTATTATAACTAGTAGTAAGTAGAGATACTATACTTTTTATTCTTTTTAATAGGGTAAGTAGAGTAGTTATTATTATTAATTAAGTATAGTTTATAGTAGTTAGTATACTTTATAGCTTTAGTATAGCTAGAGTTATTTTTATAGTTAGTTAAGTTATAGTAAATATAGTAGTTTTTATAGAGGTAGTTAGGGCTAGTATAGTAACTCTAATAGTTAGAGTTATAGTATAAAGGCTTTTAAGACTTAAGTTTAAGGATTTAAGTAGTACTAAAGCTTTTAAATAAATAGAAGTTAGTTAGTACGGCTTAGGTAAAGTAAATAATATAAGTAACTATATACTTACTAGACTCTTTTTTTTAATAGTATAGTAGTAAGTTAGTATATAGTTAGTTTATAAAAAGATTTTATTCTTAGTAAATTTTATACTATTATACGTTTTACTATTAATAGTAGTAACTTTAGTAGGGTAGTTAGGGACGATTATTTACTATTAAATAAAGGGCTTATTATTTCTTTTATTATTAAAAAAGTATAAGAGTTTTTTAAACTTTTTAAAAAGGATTAAGTATATTTTAGTATTATATAGAGTAATAAAGAACCTAGTAGTAGTATTTTTAAGGCCTATAATTTTACTAAGTAGGATACTAGTTTTTATAACTATTACTTAGTAAAGAGTAAAGGTATTTAGTTAGTAAAAGGGCCTAAAGTACTTAGGGTATAGTTATATAAGTAAGTAGTAGTTTAGTTATACTTTAGGGGCCTTTAAGGCCTATAGAGTAGTTATAGTTTTATAGTATAAAGCTAGGGTAAGAGTAAATAGAGTATATTTAAGTAAGTTAGTATAGGTTAATATAGTTCTAGGCCTACTTTAAGTAAAAAAATTTTTAAAGTAAATAAAAAAGTTTATAATAAGGGTTTTAGTAAGGTTTTAAAGTTTAAAGTAGTAGTTAGTAATAGTAGAGTTAATTATAGTTATAAAAAAAAGGACTTTATTTTAATTATTTATAGTAGCTTTTATAGTCTATAGGGCTTTAGTAGTAATAACTATAGTAGTAAGGGGTGTACTTTTTATAGAGTATAGTAGGAGTAAGGGGTAAGAATAAAGGGAATTAGTACTATTTAGTAGTACTAGGGGTACTAAAGGAAGTATTAAAGATAAGTATAGCGATACTATAAGACCCTAAGGGGCCTATATAGGTATTATTATTTTTATATTAGTACTACTTATAGTAGGTTATGAGGCTATTATGGGTATTATTTAGCTTTATAAGCCGGTAAAGTAGGGTATTAAGAATACTATATATGCCCGGGTACTATACTAATAGTAGGTATAGTTTAGAAATATATAGGAGGGAAGTTAATTATTATAAGGTATCCGGTAGAAGGAGTCCTGGACTAACGCTGAATAGGTCGTAAGCGAAGCTGCGTTGTAACTTAGCGAGGGGTTGATTAAGGGGGTTTCAGGCCAGGGGGGACGGTCATCCAAGGCCGGTTTCACTTCTATCGGTTCGTTCGTCATTGGACATGATTCGAGTGGCTGTGTATGGCTGGTACTTGGACCTGACTGGCAGCCGGGGGAAGGCAGAGAGTGGGTTAACGGACTGTCTCTTGGGACCGCGTCTTAGTGTTCCAGATTCAATGAAGCACTCTCACGGGACTGGGTAACAGCAGAAGTTGCGTCGAATGAGTCAATTTACTGTTGCTCGTTCCAGCCAGGCCAGCTCGCTTGCGGACTTTGGGCGGACATGACAGCCTGAGCCGGGCTGGTGGCTTCGGCCGAGCTGAGAGTTTGAGATTCACCGACGGCCGGGGATGAAATTCGCGGCGGTGCGCGGCCCCTTTTCCGGCGCGTGGGCTTTTTGTTCTCCTGGCCGACCTTGCTGAAGCGGATGAGAAGGCTCGCCGGGCCCTTGAAGCTGCAGCGAAGATTGGCGTCCCTGCAATTGGAGCAGACGTTGGGTCCAGCGGAGTTGTCACCTATCCAGTTGGTCAGCTGCCAGATTCACATGCGAGAAGACAGTCAACGGAGACTGACACTTCTGTTGTCTTGAGCGACATCGCTCACTGGCAGGCGTGTAAGCGGAATGGGACCAGAAAGAGACAGGAGAGTGCAATCAATACCAGGCTCGGCGATCGCGATCATTGCCACGGTTGTGCCGGGTTCTTGATGTGTTCACCTGGTCGTCCGCAACGGACTGCATGGTAGGAGCAGTGAGAGTTGGAAAAAAAGAGGAGCAGTAAAAGACGGAGACAGTCAGGAGCTGTAAGAGTTGCAAACAGGAACATCCACACGGGCTGGCGACCAGACGATCGGCGTCTATTATTAGTTTTCCTCTTACTCCGCATCGAGTGGACCCCGATACAGGCGGAAAGTGGGGTCATTTCGGGGACGACGGAGTGGGGCAAGCGGCTAGATCACGGTGCATCAGCCCGGGCACGCCTGGTATCACACACACCAAAAAAGTAAATCAGTCTTGTAGATATCTGGAGCACGTTCTAACAGCTAGATCACCTAAGTACCGCCAAGTTAACCCCAGACATCCTCCTGCCACTGCCCGGTTCGGCTCTGCTTCTGCTAAAAATCCGCGAGTTCCGCCAAGGACCATCCTCTAGCGTCGCGGAGCAGCGCTCCAACCACGGCTCTGACCTGTTTGGCCATCAACGTTGAGCCGCAGACGTATCCTCACGTTATGCTCGGCTACCAAGGCCACGACATCGTCCCTACGTTGTCTAATCAAGTCCTGCACGTAGCACCTGGCTGCCGTCGCCCGCGAGTACGCCATGACAACTTCCAGGTTGGCACTGCCCAAAGATTGCTCCATCTTGACGAGTTCTTCCCTATACAGATGCTCGCTGGCATCGCGATACCCGAAAAAGAGCATCACCTTCCCCACCTGCTTGCCCATCTTGTGGAGCCTGACGCGGTGCTAGAAAAAGGCAAGAATGCAATAGCGAGTTAGAAGTCGGGGTTAGCGAAGAACGACCAGGCAGATTTCAGCTGCGAGCATCGAGTCGCAAGAAGGACCACACTTTTCAATTCGATACACCGACTACAGCAGCAAATACGATGTTGACGTGTTTCTCTGCAGTTTCTATACTATAATAACAAACAAACAAGAAAGTGTACTACCTCGTTTAGTTAGCATAGGAACTCCATTGACGTAACTTGAGGCAAAAGTATGAAGCACACCCATGTAACTAAGCTACCTACCGGACGAGACGTTTGCACCAGCGGTAGAGCAATACCCGAATAATCCAGCAGTGCTCTAAGCTTAAATACTACTTCAAGAGAAGCTGTAGGTTAAATGTCCTTGCATTGTTGGTTAGAACCGTTGAAAAAGCAAACAAACAAGTTAGAGAATGGAGATGAACACGAAAGAGAAAGTAGACACTGAACGTGGAAAGGCATACTACACGCCTACTTGGCCACGTCATTCACGTCGTCCCAGCCGTAGCGTGCGGCTGATTTCCATTCATCCACAGCTTTCCCGGCTGTTTCAACTGCCTGTGCTTCACCACCATCCTGTCCATGACTAGATCGGCCAACTGAAGGAGGCTGATGCTGGTGTTGGCCTCCATGGTCGAGAGCTGGACGCCGAAATGCTGCTGGATCCAGGCCGTAAGCTCGACGGCGGCGAAGGAGTCCAGGCCCAGTGAGTTGATGTTCCTCGTCAGCGACAACTGCTCCAGCGGCGTGATCAGCACTTGTTGGACGGCCCTGCCGAGGCAGGATGCCAGCGACTCCCGTCGGGTGTCGGTGACGAGCCCGACAGGCGAGTTCTTTGCCCAGGAGATGATTTCCTGCGTCTCTCGGTTAATTGCGTCGGCGGCACTCGCGCCGCGTTGTTGAACGCCCTCATCAGGCACCGATCCCGGGGCCTTAGCCATACGGGGGTCGCGACTCCATACGGCGGCCCGGTTTGCGGTCTCAGCGTGCGAATCTCGCGCCAGACCCACGACGAGCTGCGGCGGGGCGGAGGGGTCGACGGCGACGCCCACAGCCTGCAGGACGTCTTCCTCTCCCAGGAACACGTAGCCGGCCTTGCGGAACTGTGCCGCCAGCGCCTCGTTGCGGGCCACCGCGCCTACATCGCCAACGATGCCGAGGTCTAGAACGCTGGCCGGGAGGCCGAGGCCGCGGCGGTACAGCGCGAAGGCGTCGAGAAAGACGTTGGCTGCGTTGTAGTTGGCCTGGCCGCGCTGACCAACGACGCCGCTGACAGAGCTGAAGAGCACGAAGAAGTCAAGGGGTCCTCCTCGCCGGCGGCACTGCAAGACGTTGTGCAGGTTCCAGGCACCGCGCACCTTGGGGTCGAAGACGGCGGCCCAGTCGTCCCAAGTCATGTCCGTCAGCGGCCGGTCGCGGAGAACCATGGGCATGTGGAGGACGCCGGCAACCCCGCGAGGAGCAGCGAGATCGCCTGCCGCGACGGCGCGCTCGACGGCCGAGAGATGCTCTGCGCACCCACTCACGCGAACGGCGGCACAGCCCATGGAGGACAGCTCGTCCATCAAGGTGATCGTGGCCGCCTCGGGCTCGGCGGCGGAGCGAGAAAGCAGGACGAGATGGCGGGCCCCACGTGCGGCCATCCAGCGGCAGACGGACCTCCCGAGCCCACCGAGGCCGCCGACCAGCACGTAGCTGGCGTCCTCGCGGAACGACGGAATTCTCGGGCTTTCGCCATTTCGGTCCGCGTTATCTGTATCTGCTTTCACAGAGGCGGCGGCGTCACCGAGAGATGACCATCTCATACGGGGAATCAGCACAGTCCCATCCGGCATGACGCCGAGTTCGCAGTCCGCGTGCGGCCTGTCATGTTGTACAGTTTCCGCCTCAGGCTCGATGCCGACCTGGGTCAGCCTCTCGATAATGCGGACGACGGCGCCGGCCATGATCCGAACGGGCGTGTTGACGATGTCAAGCTCGATCGTGGTAAGATCCAGTGCCGGGTTCTCGGTGCGTGCGGTGCGCGCGAGGCCGATCAGCCACGCTGGTTCGGGCCTATAACACAGCGATGCCGGCCCTGTACTCCCGAGCTGGAGAGGCGGGAGAAGCCAGACGCGGGGTTGCCGGGCTGCGAGGAGACGGTCCACGTAGCCCCTGAAGGACTTCGCAGTGAATGCTTCGTCTGCAGGCGACTGCTCCAAGTACAGCATTGATACAATGACGGCCTGTTCGTCGTCATCGTCATCAACGGGTTGTGGCTGCCCCTCGGAGTGGAAGACGCGAATCTCAGAGCGTATCCCAGTCTCTTCCAAGGCCCTCTGGAGTGACCGGGCCAGCTCGTCGAGTGCGGGTGTTGCAAGTATGACAACACGTCGCTGTATCGAGCCGGTGCGTTCCCAATGACTAGGAAGTAAAGCTCTCGCCGCGTGAATTCCCTTGTTGGTAATAGCATCGGAGACGGGGAAACGCCGACCCATAAGTGTAAAGCCGAGTTGCTCCAGCTTCCTATCGGTCTCGGCCTCGGACTTGGCTTCGCCACTGGACCGGTCGATCAGGACCCATCCACCGGGACTGACGGGTAAAGCACTTTCGTGCGACGCCGAGAAGGAGCACAGCCTGTCCCGAGCGGAGGGTCCGTCGACGAGAACAAGATCAAAACCACCATGACCTTCAAGCTGGGCCGAGACGTCTCGGGATATATCCAGCCATGCGGGAACGGGCCGTACGTGATGTTGCTGTTCGCCCTCGAGCAGAGAAAGCCGAGCCAGAGCCAGCTCTGCCGCTGTAGCGGCTGCGTACGTCAGAGACGTCAACACGTTGCCATCGGACGTGGCCTGGGTCTCAAGGACTCGCGTGACGGCGGAGACCAGGGCTGCGTCGCCGTCGCGAGCGAAGATGCAGACACGGATGCGCGGGTTCTTGAAGGCGAGAAGCCGGGTCATTTCAACGACTGAATCGACCATGTTCGGCGCAACTAGTTCGGCGTCCGGGGCCCATTCGAAAACGGACGCAAGATGGGGTTGGTTGGTCTTGGTCATCGGGGCGTGCCGGAGCGTGTGCTGGCGCCTCATCGGCGGTTTAGCCATGAACGTGACGTTTCGCATGGAAAAGCGGCTACGAAGATGTTGAGTGGGAGAGTTGTTGTCGTCGCCGTCGGCGGCGGCGGTGGCGATGACGGCCCCTTGAAGGCTTCTGCCCTCCCGCACCCAACTGACCTCAGCGCGCATCTCCAGTCTACCGTTCGGAGCCGGGGTTCCGCTTCCGCTTTCCGGCAGCAGATGAACGGGATCTGCTTCCACGGAAAGCTCCTCAATGTAGGTTGGCAGCAAGAGCAAGTTGCACATTTCGCCGACGCCCTGGCACATGGCGACCAGGTTCAACTGGAGCCCCATGTCCATGACGGCTGGATGCAGCGCATACCCTGCCTCGCCTTCGTCTTCGCCTTCGCCGGCCTCGTGATAGTCGTAGACCGTGGCCGACGCCGACAGCCGTGTGGTGGACGCTGTGATGTTTTCGAGACCCTGCAGCGAGGGGCCGTACGACAGGCCGACCGAGTCCGCAATGGAGTACCACTCGGCGGAGTCAACGGTCCGTGCGTCGCCGTCGCCGTCGCCGTCGCCAGTGGGGCCGGAAGCGGGGCCGATACACCGAACCGTGTCGCCGCCACGACACGGCTTGCCACTGGAGGGTGCGTTCTGCGTATCACGAGCGATCACCAACCCACGGCAGTGACTGGTCCATCTGTCACCATCACGGTCTGGCACCAAGGCCATGATATGAAAGTCATACCACGTTCCGTCCAAACAACTGTACTCGATGGTGGCGTCGTTTGCGGTTCGGCCTTGACCTTCCTTTTGAGACTGCGAGAGCCTTATAAAGAGCTCAAATGTTGACCCGGGTGGAACTACTAGCGGTGCGCTGAACGAAACGTTGCGAACAACGTAGCTCTTGTCGGCAGGATGGCCGGGCCTGAGCCGATTGATAGCCTCGCCCGCCATGGCGACGAAGCCGGCGGCGGGAAATACTATCTGGCCGTCGACAACGTGGTGGTCCAGCCACGCGGGCTGATCGTCAGGCTCAAGAATGCAGCGCCAGCACGGCTCGATGTCGGTGGCGTCCGGAACCCGGGAGCCAAGCAGCTCGTGGGGGAGACGTCGCGCGCTCTTGTAAACGCTGGCCACGCGGGGCGGATCTAGGTACTGCGTTCCGTGGTGCCACGCATAAGGAGGGAGGTCGGTGAGACAGCGCGGAGGAGTGTGGGCAGACTCGTCTGGTCTGAATATGGATACCGTGCTCGTCTCCGTGAGAGCTCCGCGCACGAACAACTCCCCCACTGATCGTAGCAGGGCCTCGTCGGACTTCTCGCCCCGGCGCAGGGTCGCAACGTGTACAGCCTGCGGCTCGTATGATGAGGATGATGACGCCTCCAGTGCTTTTAAGGTCTCTGCGACTGGCTTCCTGAGTGCGGGATGGGGTCCGATTTCGAGAAGGACGAGTGGGCTGTTAGTGTATGTATCTGCCGGGTTGCTGGACGATTGCTCGCAACTGACCAGCTGTTCCAGAGCGTGCCGGAATAACCTGAATTCGGGGTCAGTCTGTAATATTTCATGAATAGTCGCATGGAAATCCAACAATCAAGAGGCATGTGGCAGAGGTGTGGCTTACACGGGCTTCTCGAGGCTGTCCCTCCAGTATCGCGCGCTCCCCACCAGCATCTCGGCGTCTTCTTCAAGAGACCCCGTAACACTGCTGTACAGCGGACACGAAGACGAGTACCTGCCGCCGGTCTCTACTCGGTCGAGGAACGGTCTCAGCAGCTCCTCAAACCTCAGTGCGCTTGGCTCGACGTGGGGGGAGTGGAATGCCGTTCGGACCCGGAGCGCGTGGCACCGAACCTGCGGGTCCGCCTCGGAAACCTTTCGCAGCGTTTCCTGTACCGCGTCCGCATCGCCAGAAATAGTCGTGTTGCTCCGACTGTTGTGGCAGGCAACGACGGCGCCGGGACTGAGAAAGCTTTCAGCCTGCTCGGCCCCCAAGCCGATCGTGGCCATCATGCCCGGCTGCTGCGGTCGCCCTTTGCCGCTCTCATCCAGCACCTCCGCCTCTAGCACCATCCCGCGCAGATAGGCGGCGATGATGGCCTTCCGGGCCGACAGAACGCCAGCCGCATAGGCCGAGGCGATTTCGCCACTCGAATGGCCGACGACGGCCGTGGGCAACACATCCCAGGCGCGAAACATGTTGACGAGACCGATCTGCACGGCGGTACAGCAGGGCAATGAGTACCTCGTCTCCTCTATGAGGCTATCCGAGGCTGGTTTGGACAGCTCGTCTGTAAAGTCGAGTAAGCGACGATCTCATTGTAGTTTGGTTCAGAAACATAGACCTGCAGATACGAAACTAATCCCTGCGACAGCAAATGCTGACTCCGTCATGTCCCGAATAATTCTTGAATAAAAAAAGAACAAGGAAAAAAAACACAGAAACCAACAGCAGGGTGGAGACATACCAAAGAGCGTCCATTGAGGTGCCAAAGTATCTGGTAAGGTTTTCATGCACTCGTCTAGGTAACGGATGGTGTCGGCAAACACAATGTTATCGCGGAGCAGCTCGTAGCCCATACGAGCTGACTGAGCGCCCTGGCCCGTGAAGACAAAAGCAACGCGGGGCGGCAGCGTCTTATCTTGAACGTGTCCGGGATGGCCGGCGTCCCCGAAACTCGGCAGACCGCTCTCTCCTGCAGCTTTCTCATGCTCGTTCTCATCCTCAGGCTCTTGTTGCACGCGAACCACAGTGTACGTCCGCAGCGGAAAGTGATGACGCCGGCAACCGAGTGTGTAAGCCAGATCACGGAGAATGTTGCCCATATCGTCATGCGAGGCGGCCAGGCGTTCTTGAACGTAGTTGCGATGGTTCAGAACCTGCTTCTGCAGCGACCACGGATGGGTGGCACTGAAAAGCAGCAGGACGGAGGCCGCCTTGGTGGAAGTCCGTGACGCCGAAGATTTGGACGTTCTGCCGCCTTCGACGATGACGTGGGCATTGGAGCCGCCCACGCCGAAGGAGTTGACGCTGACCCGTCTCTTGCGGCCCTCGGGCCATGGAGTAGGGTCGACTGGGACTCTGAGCTTGGCAGCTCTCCAGGGGACTATGGACAAGGTAAGCCAAGTGGTTTGAAATTTGTCGAGAGAGTAAGTATCAAAGCCAGAGTGCAAGGGAGACTGAGAATAAAAAGGAGAACATACTAAGAGGGTTGGGCGTGTTGAAAAAGATGTTGGGCGGTATTACGCCGTGTTCCAGCGACAGCACCGCCTTGATCAGGCCTGACAAGCCGGCCGCGCCCTCCGAGTGGCCGACGTTGGGTTTGACGCTGCCAACGAGAATGCCGTCGCGGCCAAAGACGTTGGCAACGGACCGCATTTCGATAGGGTCGCCGACGGCGGTGCCTGTACCGTGACACTCGATCCACGCCGTGTCCCCAAACTGGGACTCCGGGATGCCCGCCAACGCGTACGTCTTGCGGATCAACAGCTCCTGCGCCGCGGCATCCGGCTTGAGCTGTCCGACCTTGCGGCCGTCGTGGCCCGTGGCGCTGGCTCGCACCACCGCCCGGATGGGATCGCCGGCTCGCTCGGCGTCTGAGAGGCGGCGCAGGAAGACGGCGTTGACGGCCTCGCCGCGGCCGTAACCGTTGGCGGACGCGTCAAAGGTTCTACAGCAGCCCGAGGGGCTCAAGAGGCCCTGCGCCGTGTACAGCAGCGTCATGAGGGGCGAGGTGATCAGGTTGACACCCAGCACAACGGCGGCAGAGCACTCGCCCGCGCGCAGGCTGTGGCAGGCCATGTCGAGCGCTACGAGGCTGGCCGAACAGCCAGTCTTGATGACCATGCTGGGTCCTTGCCAGTCCATGGCGAAGCTGACGCGGTTCGCCTGTAGGAAGTCGAGGAAGCCCGTTCCACGGTACAGGCCAGCCAGCTGGCTGTCCATGACGTTCTCCTGGAGCCAGTCCTCGCCGAAGACGCCGACAAACACGCCGACGTCCTTGCGTGAGGCAAAGTCTGAGGCCGCTTCTTTCGTGCTGCCGCCGGTGGCGGTGGCGGTGGCGGTGGTGGAGGTGCTGATGTTGCCGCCAAATAAGTTCCGGGCGGCACCGGCGTTCTCGGAGCACTCATAGGCGACCTCGAGGAGCTGCCGCTGCATCGGGTCCATGCGGGAAGCCTCCTTGGCACCGACAGGGAAGAAGCTGGGATCGAAGTCGCCCATCGACACATGGTTGAGCAGATACGCCTGCGGTGCCTGGAGCGTGTTCTTGGCGGGCGTGTCGCTCTGGAAGCCGGCGGCATCGAACCGCCCCGTGGCCGCGGGAGACTTCTCCTTTTCGCTAGTGCTACTGCTGGTTCGCGGCCAATCGACCAGCCCGTTGCGCTTGGCCATCAGCATATCCCAGAACTCGGCCGGCGTTCGCACCTCGCCGGGCAGACGGGCGGCCATGCCGCAGACGGCGATGGGTTGCGGAGTGATGGTGGGCGCCATGGTCTCGCTTGAGGGAAAGAAGGGGTGAGTAGTTCGATTGGTGTTTGAAGTTGACAGAGGGTTTTTGGAAGGCAGTGAATTGATGGAATATTGATGCTAGACAGTATCCTGTAGCGGGGCCGGGAGAACGATTTGAACAGGAGTATGTGTGGTGTGTAGTGTCGGTAAGCGTGGATGCGATTTTCTAAATTGATCCTTTTATGTTTTGTTATGATATCAAATGTGGTGTTTGGAGTGGCGTATTCCGAACTGGTACGGAAGTTAGCTATTCCGCTACCTGTTACGTGTATTATTCTATGCTAAAACAAACAACGCGGAAATTCAAACCTGACATTGTGTTGCAATCAGACTCACACCTCCGAATCAACAATCCGCCGCTGGTTCCTGTCAAACGGCCCCTAAACATATTGGGTTTGCCATGTATGCTTTTCCCGCCGCTCATACTCCGGCAGACCGGAAGTTTCTTACAAATAACCTCTGGGGTGCCATTGTCCGTCTATACTGAGACCAAACCGGGACTGGGAACCTTGGAAAGTTACACACGGAGATCGTGCTCGTGTGAATATGGTTTGGGTTGCAAACCCATCGAGCTAATATCACATAATTCCTCTGCTCTAACCAGGAAGTCGTACTTGCCCCTCATGAGTGCCGTTTTTAGTTGCGGCTTATTGTGTGACGTGTCTAGCCTCGTTCTTCCAGGCAGTTAGTGGCTTCTTGCACCGTTCTCAGCAACCCTCTGGTTCCATTGCGGCCTTATTCCCATAATCTCAAGTTGTCTGGTATTCTCGGGACCTACGAAGATTAGTCGGTAGAAGTCCCATATGGCATAGCATAGTGGCGAGACAGGTCGGGTGAGGCCGGGAATCACATGAAGCCCGTTTTTATGCGTTTCTGACCTTGGGTACTGGGCTTGCACGTAGGTGATTGCGAAGAAAGGCCCCTACAAAAGAAAATGGCATGCGGGCCGATAAATTCAGCTTACTGGAACCGATAGACATGCAGTAGGCGTGCTCTCATCGTATCCTGACAATCGGTTTGCAGCCCAGCCACAATCCATCCAATCCCTCATGGCAGAGTCTGGTCATCAATCGACAGGTGGAAAAAGTGCCACATGGGAAAACGTCTCAGGGCAAAACAGTACGCCACAACCTGCCGAATGCCCCCTTGAGCGAAGCGCCTCCTCGGGCCGCGTCCACGCTGCGCTCCTCGTCCGTAGCCCACGCCCGGACGGCCTCCCAATCACGGCACCACGCCTGCTGTCCGTCCGTGAGGTGTCCGGATCCGAAGCCGTTGACGAAAGACAGCGGCGTCACGTCCGCGGTGCACTGCACGGCATCCGCCAAGACGTTGAGGCAGTAGGCCACGTGCTCGCGCGGCCAGTGCCAGACGTTTTGGTCGTCGTCGGGTTCCCCCCTTTTGTTTGCGTTGACCTTGGCCTTGTGAGCGGCGTCTGTGATATTTGTCTGGCGGTGGGAGCTCGTCCCGTAGGCTTCCAGTAGGACAATCTGCCACGGTAAAAGGTCAGAGGAAGCAGCATACAAACACAAGAGACTGGCTTACTATGCACCGCATCTGATACAGACCCCGTATGAAGTAGACCTGGTCTTCACCCATGCTGGGGGGTGTGAAAGTCGCCTGCAAATTGGATATGCTGCCGTCGTCATGGACCCAGCGGGCGTGATGGCCGTTGGTGCGGACCGCCGAAGCTGTGTATCATTTGATTAGAGCCTCTTTCCATCATTGTCGGACGGGTTTGGGAACGTCCGTCACTTACAGTGCATTTGTATCAGCCGCTCGACGGTCTCTCTCGTCCTAACCTCGTTTGAAAACACGTCATCCGGTATGTAGTACGGGTTGCTTTCGTTGCGCACAAATGTCCTCCACTGCGGCGGCGCGCCCACTGACGCTGGGACGAAGCCGTTTGGATCGTTCCCCAAGGGGGTCGCGAGCCAAGGGTTGGCCTGGGCCATTACCAACAATAGGATTGTCACAACCAGAGAATAGACACACAGCACGGCGAACGAGAGGTGCCAGAACCGGGCTCTAAGACCGTTCTTCGGCCTCATGCTGTAGCTGTCCCACGATTCGTCGGCCGCTTCAGAGGAAGGCGACGTGGCAAGACTCGCATAGGCGCCGATACGCCGACGATCGCGACCCCAGAGCCTCATGGTTCCGAAGTTCTGATGTGCCGCACCAGATACGTCAACTACAGATCTGGCATGGGCGGACGCGAGAGATACGCTGACTATCCAGTCTTACGCAAAATTCCCAAGACTGAAGAAAGTATTCATTCCCGGAGTAACTCCTGTGACCAGACATTCCATGCCAGCTACGTTTTCGAAAAAAAAAGAAAAAACCATAGTAGCCACAAGATTCATACACACTACCAATGCGGTTAACAAGGTTCTTTGACTCGGATACCCGATCTCGACCAGCAGCAAGCTTTCCGGCCGGCTCCGGAGCCTACTTCAACAGCCCTCCCTTACGGAAACTCAACTTAATTATTAGCCCGCAAGACTTCATAGCTGAAACGTGTGGTTTAAGTGCCGCGATATGTATTATGTAATGCAGTAATCGTTTCGTCTCCCCACAACGCCAGGGGAGCAAATGCTGGAAGGAACAGTTGTGCAGTTTTCTAAGCTAGGGAGTAGCAGTCGGTTGAAATAACGGAGGAACTATCAGTAGAGTACTTGGGTTGTTTGTTTGCCTGGATATCGTAAGCACAACTTCTTCATCATGCGTTGGCGATGGCAACAAGATGATCTCGGTCGCTACACATCCTCGGCTCTACCTGTCGAGACCATAGCACGCGGCGGCCGTCCGAGGCGTCTCATCTTCAACACGACTTTTATCTGCGTCTTCTTGGTGCTAGTCGGGGCCTCGGCATGGCTTTACAACAGGCTGCGCCACACAATACTCCGAAGGGGTTTCTTTCCGAGTTGCGACAGCTGCTGTCCCCAACCCGACATGTCCGGGTACTTGTGCGCCCCAAATGGGGCCAGAGTAGAGGTCGCACATGAACGTGGGTGCGCGTGGGATCCCATCAGCTTCCACTGGTACCGGCGCGAGCTGGTCGAGGACCCGGACAACCAGGACTTGATCCGCGGGTTTATCGAGGCGGGGCCGTGGCACCGGTTCTACGATGCCGAGGGAACTGTCGAAGTCGACCCGGAAAACCGTGTACTAACGACTCTATGGCTGACGAAGCGCGAACATGTCGTCCACTGTATGTACACGCTCCGCCAGACGCACCTCTGGCTAGCCAAGGGCTTCGATCCGCCCTTCAACTACAGTCACACCATCCACTGCACAGCGTACCTAGTCAATATCATCCTAGAGAGCCCAGTGCCTGAAATGGACAAGCTGACCGTCCATGCTGTGCCGTATCCTGCAGAGTGGCAGCTGGTGAGTACCCTTTTCGCTTCCGAATATACACAGAGCTGAAGATGAATACAACCATAGGTCAAACCAAAATACCCCTGCGACGAGGAAGGTCTCAGTTGTGTATCTTGGTGAAGAAGAACTGGGGGAAGAGGGGGAACCGAGCCTCAATCTATGTTGGTCTAAATGATAGCCTGATTTCACACGTAGCACAAATATGAGAATCCAACTGCAAACGTATCATGTACTCGACCGGTTGGGGCAGGCGTTTACCACGTATATTAAGCATGGCGTATTTAACAGCCAATTACAGTAAAGGAGTAGGCTCAGACTCTTTCTATACAAGACATACACCAGATATAGGCGACAATTCTTCATTCATCAGAGACTTATTTACTGGTAAGGAAGTGGTCCCAAACCCGGTTCTCTTCCACCTCTCTCAACATAGTAGGGCAGCAATGATGGCAGTGACAACCGCAGGAGCAAAAAGAAACGCCGTCGTGCTCCGATCTTCCATGCCCATTTGCTCGATCAAGAGGCTGATGAGGCCGCCCGTCAAAACAGCCAGGGCCTGGCCCACCGTGATGGCCATCTCGTGGAGAGAAAAGAGGGTGGCCGACGATCGATGGCTCGACGGATCTCCGTCCTTCTCTTTCTCGACCACGGCGGTCTCGTATGAGATGATGGTGAAGGGCACCCAAACGCTCAGGGGCGAGATGGTCATGATGCTGGCGGCGCAGATGGGCGCCGCCGGAAACGAAGATCGGAACACGACCGCGGCCACTGTCGACACGCCCAGAGCCGCCAAAGCCAGAGCCCACACGCGTCGCAGGGCCACCATGTCCTCGTCCATGAACCGTCGGAGGGAACTCGATGACCCCGATGATGCGTCCCACAGGCGGACGACCGTCATCTGCAGCAGGACGGCGCCGACCTCGGCGATCAGGAGGACGCGGATGCTAGCACGCGCGCCTACGTCCGGCGCGGAAGCTTCGAAGCCTTTCCCTCTACTAGCAAGATCTGAATTCGTCGTGGTCAGCCCCAAGTCATGAAGGAGCAAAGAGCAGCAGGCATGACATGGTGACTTGGAGCCAGATATGAGCTTGCTTACTTGCTTGCTTTCTTGGGTAGATAAGGACGATGGTAGGCAACATACGACTGTCTTGGAGGTATTTGTTCAAATAGTGAGAGACGGGGAACCACGCATACTGGGATAGGATCTGGGTCTTGCATGTGCGGTGAATTCCTGGGGGAAGATGCCGCGCCGCATCCCACACCGCCCGGGGCACCGACAAGAGGGCCGACAGCGCCCCGAAGCTGCGGCTTTCCCTCCGAACGATGGGCTGACGACGTTCGGTGAGCGACTTGCAGACCGCCCACACTGGAAAGATGCTGAGTGTGATGAGGATGGCGCATGTGACGGTGATGGCCTTGAAGGACGGCCTCACGAGGCCAATAACTAGCGTGATAATGGCCCCAAAGGCGGACATGAGGCCGCTCGCTAGGTTGAAGACTGGCTGCTGCCGGGGTGGAATGTTGTCGATGGCCATGGTGCGGTAGCCGACGGTGGAGGCGCGCACGCCGATGCAGCCCATGTAGATGGCGGCAGCGCTCAGCAACTTTGTAGCAACCGGATTGCCGGCGACGAGCTCGCGGGACCATGCCAGGACGATCTGGCAAGCGGCCATGGCGACGCAGCCGATCGTGAAAAGACTGAGGCGGCGGCCAGAGCGGTCGCTCAGGACGCCCATGATGGGTCCCACCATCAGGCCCGACAAAGGCCCGGCCATCAGGACCAACGAGACCTGGGAGAGGGCGAAACCAAGGTCTGATGTGAGATATGGCTGGGATGGAATGCGTTGCACGTCAGCCTGCGGTATTGTCGTTTTGGAAGTCCGACAGGCAGGAAGGCGTCCCGTTTTGCTCCAATCTACTTACTACAAGAAAGACGGTAAACATGGTGAAGAAGGCTTGAATACTGTACACATGTTTAGCTACTTGTTGCACATCTCAAAACGCCCACAGATTGTAGCGGTGGTGTTACTGACGGCATCGAGGGCGCGGCATAGGCCGTGATACCCCAAAGGCTCGTGTGAGGCTGCTCGTTAGCCGGCTTCTCGGCCGATACATCAGCGGATGTGCCTGTGTTAGCGACAACAGCGGGGCTCTCGAAGGCAAAGTTAGTTGATTCGATACTGTTCATATTGGCAACAGCGATGTGCTGGAAAGGGACAGGTGGGCTGGCAGTCTCGCGATCTCAGTCTTCAATTGTGTGCGTGCAACTGTTAGTCCACGGGCGAGTCTGTCTAATTGCTTTTGATAGGAATGGGCTGACCAAGGTTCCGCAAAAGGGGTTTCAGTTCCGAAGCTAAATGAGATCTAACACCTCTCGTTCGGTTAGCTGAACTCTGATTGTGGTTGATGAGCTAAGGGAAGGAATTTGGATTTTACAACCAAGTCCGCCGCACATGTCACCCATATCTCATTTCCGTTTACCAGCCACTTATTCGGACTGTACGAATAAGCAAAAATCTTACGTACTTTGGAAAAAGAGAAGGCAAAGCATTAGCCATATGCAATCGGGCTTTGTATAGTTCATCGTCAAAATTCTTTCAGTGACGCAGGCAGTCCGGATTGGGTAGCCGATGGTGTTTTGGCAAACCACGACAACTACAGACTTCTATTTGCAACATCGGAAGGCGAACGAAAGAAGTTAACAATGGCACACTTCGTACAGAAGTATGTACTGGTACGCCCGTCTGCGTCTTGGCATTCGCCGCTACCAAATCACAAAAGGTCAACTGACAATCATCTGAACCGGTTTACAGAAGGGAGCGGCGAGTGGGGATGCTCCTTTGTATTACCGCCGGCTGGGCAACGACGAGGATGGCGACGGAAATCTGTTCAGCAAGGAGGAACTCAGGCGCGTGTCTACAAACAAGTCGGTGGCGATGAAGCTGAGCTTTTTTATGGTGGGATTCCTCGTGGCCATGACGATCAGCGCTATTATTGCGTTTCTCGTACCCATCGGTATTGATGGTGACCTACATTGCCCAGAACCCACCCTCCAGTGTATATGAATGAGTTTGGCGAGAACATTGTACGCACGTGCTTTAAGCAGGAGTTACTTCAACTGCAATCGTGGACGGACGGCGAACGAAGGAAGTCTTTTGCACACGAACTGGGTGATGGTCAAGGGAGACGAAACATTGATACATACATACATACGTCGTGCTCGCATCTAGAGCTGCCGCCTCTTTATCACTCTCCGTCTCTGCTCCACGTGCCAGTCACGACAGATCAAGAATCGGATACCTGAACCAGGAGCTTACCCATGATCTTGCCGCAGCGGAAAAGGTCCCCAAACGCCTCCGCCGCATTTTCCAGCCCGCGAACTACGTGCAACGGCGCGATCCTCGGGAGCCCGCCGTCCCTCTCTATGCCCTCATTCATTTGCTGCTGGAAGCTGGCCAGGTACTTGCCGGACAGGTCGGCGACGACGAACCCGCTGATCTTCAGCCTCTTGTGGACGACGGGCTGCCAGAGCCATTGCGCAACCGGTACCGAAGGGCAGACGGACTCGTCGCCAGCGTCTCCCATGCCGCCGCCATACTCGTCGACTGCATCGCACACGACGATCCGGCCGTGGACCTTCATGCAAGCTGCCGCCGCGCGCATCTGAGCACCGCCGACGATGGCGAAGTGAATGTCCAACCCTTCCGGGGCGACGCGGCGCAACGATGACTCACCCGTGCCGTGGCTGTCTCGGCGGTCGAAGACAAAAGTCTCGTCGAATAGGCCGGTTTGCCGAAGCCAGCCGGCCTTCTCGACCGTGCTGGCGGATCCCACCACGCGAAGTCCGTCACGCTTGCTGAAGTAGGCCACCGTCAGGCCGACTGTGCCTGCGGCTGAGCTGATGAAGATGGTCTCGCCGGGCTCGGGTCGGCCGCACTCGTAGAGGCCGACGAAGCCCGTCAGTCCGGGCTGGATATCGAGAGCACCACAGGTTAGCGTGTCGTTCTTCTCAGCCGGGAACTCGCTGATGTGTATGTGTATTCAAGAACTTGTCAGGCGCTGGCGACAGAAGACATGGGAAAGGGACTATGCGCGTGGAGGCAGGGAGGGCAAATGTTTGGAGGCCATATTGACAGCGTGGTATTACATACAACACCAAGAACACCCAGCCAATGACCCGGGTCGAGGTTGTAATTCTTCACATGTTGCCCGATAGGAACCACCATGCGCCGGTTTGCGACCATCGACGCATCGAGTAGTACATATCGAGCCAAGGGGGCCCTGCCGAGCAGCACAGTCTCGCCGACGGAGAGGACATTGACGGCGTCGGACCGCACGACTGTTCCGACGGCGCTGGTAAACAGAGGCTCACCAATTGTGAACGCGGGAGCGTAAGTCCAGGCGGCGGAGGAGTCCCTGAGCTGCGAGCGTAGATAGGGGTCAAGGGAGGCCAGCTGCAGCTGGATCAACACGCCCTCGCAGTCGGGCAGGGGTAGCCTTTTTACCACGAGGTCCTTCCCCGGCTGAGGAATGCACCCGGTCGGCACGGAGGCGAAGATGAGGGTCGGGTTAGACATATTGAAGACGTCGTGGCAATGCAGGGCTTGCACTTGACTTGAGCTGAGTCGTGTTTGGAAATGCGAGTCGGAATGAGTTAACACGACGCGCCGCCGAACGGAGTCTGCTGCCTGATTAATTGTTGTCCAAGAAACTTACATGGACTCCCGCCAGATGTCAGAGGAAGGTTAAGCACTTGATTTGATGCGAGCTGTCGTACCTGAAGCCGCGTAGGTCCAAGCTACGGTACGCGCCAAACTGGATGGTCGTAGGTTAGACTCTGTCGGTTCCGGTGTTCTTAAACCTTGCTACCAAATCTGCCATGTCAGTTACTCATAAAACGCGCTGCAGAGTAATCTCCGTGCATGTTCAGTATGAAGCATCGAAGACAAGATTCTCTGTGATCGAATTCCGCGATGTCTCCCTCGGTCAAGGCTTCGTACCATCCTCTGCATGTCGCAAGACGTGGCGACAAGACTGCCAGCGATACCTACGTTGACAGCGAAGATGAGCGTGACGGCGGATGCGGTTGCAGTTGTTGGTGCCATGAACGAAGACGGATGCTGGAAAGAGCCATCTCCGTCTGCGCCATATTCTGCTGCGTCCTCGCTGTCTGCACATTGGCCGTTTCCGCCCTCGCCCTCGTTATTAAATCCCATCTGAGGCTTTCACAGCCGGTGATCCCATTGGGTGCTGACCCATGGGGCCTCGTTCCCCAGGGTATCTACAGATCCTGACGAGTCCAGCACACCACTATCCCGTACAGGATGTATACAGCTAACCTGAAGTAGATGTGGGCCAGCCGGCTTCCTGGCGGTCATTCTATAACGACTCCCGGGACCCTTACTGGTTGGACGAAGATACATTTGACGATGTGGACAAACTGAAGCGCGCCGTGAGACGCCTCAAATGGCTGCAGAACTGTAAGCAAGCACGCCGTCCCTTCTCTTGTATGGCTATCGTTGTTACAATTCATTGGCCGCTCATCCAGCTAACATCTACCTCTCCCACTTCCCAATAAACAGCAACAAATATTCGTGCCAACGGGCAACAGACCAGATACCGGGACTGGGACGGCAGGGAGGGCGTGCTGATGCCCTATCACGGATCCAGGCCCACCGAAGTGTTCGCCATCCGATCCTTCCATCAAATGCACTGCATTGTTCGTTCTTCCTACTGATCGATATGAACGTCAACATAGCGTAAAAGAAGCTGGCTGACTCCTTGTCTTCCGGCTTGTGCTTAGATTGTCATGGTCGAGGACTACGGCCTTCGCCTGCACGGCGAACGGTCGCAGTGGACCCCAGATCACGTCATGCACTGCATGAACACGATGCGGCAGCTCACGCAGTGCATGGCTGACGCGACCCCTTTCGCGCGCCTTCAAGCTACGGATAAACACCTCGGCGATGGCCAGCAGATGTGGTGTCGCGACTTTGACGGCCTACGCCGCTGGGCCAACGCCCCGGAGCGCGGCCTCCGGTATACCATTGTCTCCCCTCCGGGCGCGAACGACGTGTATGATGAGATTTGGCCCTATCCGGAAGATTTGGAACCGCCGGCGGAGTTGTTGTTGTAAACCATAGGGAGGACGTTCTGTGTACATCTTTTCCGCCTCTTCGTTCTTCTCCAGTGCTAGCAAGGGCTAAGAAACACGATCCTGGGAACGTTCACTCTCTCCGAGTCGTTTGTGATGAATACACATGTTAGGATGAACAGACTGGGCAGCATTATCTGTAGTGTCCGCAATAAAGCAAGCAACGGAGAGAGGTTGAATAGAGCCATTGACTGTGAAATTCAAAAACTTTTCCCTGGCACGTATACAAACTGTGATGCAGATGATCTGTTATGAAACAGTCTCTTCCATCAAACACTACATAACTTTCATTTGCAGACATGCTTTTAAATCCCCGTGAATCAACAATTGGACCAGAATCAGACATAGTTTTAATCATCCGTAAATCAACAACTGAATCAGAAAAGAGTCGGAAATGCGTTACCATCAATTGAGCCCTTCCCAGCCCTTTCCATTGCGGCACTTGGTCAAGTCACATCCCCCCAGCAACCTGGACCCAACCGTGACGTTGAGACCCGAATCATAGTTAAAGGGCAGGGCGCGTTCCGGATCCTCGGCCCATCGCA
This sequence comes from Colletotrichum musae, assembly GCA_027406025.1. Taxonomy (NCBI): domain Eukaryota; kingdom Fungi; phylum Ascomycota; class Sordariomycetes; order Glomerellales; family Glomerellaceae; genus Colletotrichum; species Colletotrichum musae. The sequence continues at coordinate 614,787 of JANVYC010000002.1, read as the reverse complement.
CAAGCGCACGAAAGTCGCGGCACCGCGGCACGCTGCTGGCCCAGCTAGCGCGGCGAACCTCGCTCATGGGCACGCTGCCAAATGGTTCCTTGTAGCCCTCGGCCGTACTGTCGGCGGAGCAGGCGATGGACCTGTACCACTTGTTGAAGCAATGAATGACGTGGTGGTCGTTCCACAGCGGGCGGAAACCGTTGACAAGCAGCCCGTAGTCGCGCAGCGTCTCCATCATGCAGTGCATCTGGTGCAAGCCCGATATAACGTAGGCCTCGGTGTCGTTGATGGTGAGCTTCGGGTGAAGGAACTGTTGCCTGCCCGAATCGTCAATGTAGACGCCGTATCGAGAGTTGGCCTTAACGCCTGTGCCGACGTTGGCGAACTCTAGGTCTGCTAGTCGCTGCTCCAGCAGCGCAACGCTGCTGAAGATGTCGTAGGGGATCGGTTCGGGCACGTAATAGCCGTAATTCAGCGGCTCTTGGGCGGCCGTCACATAGTCTGGGATCAGAGGCTCGATGGTTGACTGGGTCCGAGCCTTCGCGAGCATCGCCGCCGATCTGTCGAGACATGCCTTCCGCTGCACCGCCACAACGTAAACGCTTATAGTAAGGCAAAAGATTATGACCCACTGGATACAAAATATGAAACTGGCAGAACCGATTGTCGAGATTTTCTGGTAGTGCTTCCGTGATTGAGTGCTCATGTCGAGAGAGTTCCTGCAGCCAGTGCATTGTTGATCTTGGCAGTGATAATGGCTGAAGAGGGCTTCCCTCTCGTGCAAAGCGGCTTCGGCCTTGTCTGCGTCTTCCTTTAACGACACGTTGTGAAAGAAGCCATCACGGCTATTGTCAGCCATGGCTACAAGTCGCCTTCCAGCAGTGTGAGGGCTCGCTTGAGGGAATCGGTTGTGGAGAGTATCTGCAAAAGGCCAATGCCTCGACTTCAGCGCAGTCCAACGTTATCGGGTCCTGACCGAGTCCCGAATAGACCCGAGAAGTGGAATACGGCACGAAAAAAGACAGTAACTGTAAGCACAGAGACGTACGTTCTCGTCAGAAAACAGGGCGTAGTGGTGTCCCGGCGTGTCGATAACGCTGGTGACAAGCGCTGGCTGCGTCTCGCTCCATCCAAGATCAGGTTGATGGCGCTGTGCATCTAGCCTGCAAGGACCAGAGTTTTGGTCTCCGGAACGTTCTGTCTGGCCCGAGATCGGATCCGCGGCCTTCACAAGCACTGCCCGTGGAACCCGCAGGCAGGCCCACGAGGGTGGTGACCAGGTGGAGCAGAGCATGTGGGCGCGCACTAGCGAAGCCAGGATTTCGTCACGGGTGTTGGGCGATACGTTGGCGGGCATTGACGGTGCAAGGTTATAGTTTCGATCGGAGCCGAGACAGCGGGCCGGCGGAACGTAAATGGTGTCGATCAGAACCAGGCCTGAGCACTTGAGACCCCGGCCCTCGTCGGCGAGCATGTGGGCCATCTGAATGGCGACGATGCCCCCGAACGACCACCCTGGTAATTATTCAGATTGTGTGTTTTGGTTATGAAGCTTTGACAAGTGATCACAAACTCCGCAGACCATGTGTGCGGGAGCGGACGAGAGACTTGGGTGAAAGCCTGGATGTGCGAACGGGAGCTGCGGGTAGCATTGCACGGCTCACCTCCTAGGAGAATGTTTCCTCTTAGAATGACCTTCTTGACGACTTTGATGTAGCGCCGCGCCATTTCGTCGACACTCAGCCAGGCACCGCCTTCGTGCCCGAAGTGAGGATCGCTGATGCCATACACCTTGCGAGCGCCACCAAGAAATCCCAGCTTGAGGTAGCTGAAGATGTTACCGCTGGCGTCGTGGATGAGAAAAAGAGGAGCCGCGGGTGGTCTGGCGCTGTCGTAGCCTCGACCTGCAGTCGCGTCTTGGATCAGAAAGGGGTTTTTGCTTGCCGACATTGACACAAAAACGAGAATAGATGTTGCTAAAGTCGGTAAGTGATCGTAGAGATAGTGAAGTTTCAATAAGTCGGCCAGTATTTTTACACACAAGACCAAACCTCAGCCAAATACAAATGTTATCGGTGCGAAAGAAGTACGTCATTCGGTATTTGGTTCCCAAGAGCCTCCTTAAGCGTTCCCGGAGCGTCAGGGTTAGATCCATGGCAATCATGCAAAAGGAAGGTGCTTGTTTCCGGCAGACTGGCAGCACATGTCTAAACCTTGCTCGGAACTTTCGAGCTGGGTCCCGAAGTCGCCCCCTGCCTTGGCTGGCCTTGAATGGTCGAAAGGGATATCTGCATGCAGTCACCAGAATAACGGGCGGCTGAGATATGCGGCGGACACGTATTTTCTCTAGTGGAACATCGATTTCACGGAATACTAGTTTCTCAACATAGTAAAGGATATTAAGAAACGGTTTAAAGTGCCTTCAATAACCGGAGTATATTGAAACCTTGGTATTGCTGTTTTTCTTATGTCAACGAATATTGTGTGGTGGCGATCTGCCAGATCAGTATGGCGGGACAAGGCGCAGGTAAACCAGTTGCGTTCGAGTAACTAAAAACTCCGATAAATCTCGGGTTACCAATAAGAAACCTGGTTCTCTCTTATTGCGATCTACCTACTAAGCACATGCTGCTGGTCGGCGTACATTTGGTGCTCGGCGGCGCCCCTCGCGAATGATATCTCGCGTCGCCTCGTAGACCTTGTCCGTGACGGCATGTAATGCCTCGACCGTAATAGGTTCACGTGGCCTCGTCCGTCTGAGTTCGACTGATAAGAACTCTTTCTCTGCAATTTATCTTCCGGGTTAGCCTTGCCCAAAGTGACAGAAGTAGTAATACGATGAACGAGAATGAAAGTAGAGGGGAAGAAGAGCCGATAAAGAGATCTTTACCGAGGAAGTAAGTGAGCCAAGTGCGATTCACCGTGCCAGCGACCCGGTCCCCCAGGGTCAGGTAAAACCCGGCGAGCTCCCCAACTCCACGATAGTTGTCTTCCAGCCGTATCTCGAAGTCAACGTCTGTGCCTGCTGAGGTACGGATCCGACCGAGTCGCGCAGGGACGCCTTGCCTTACGGTAACGATAGGGTCTGGCCAGTACTGGAGTCAATGTTTCCTCAAACACTCCGGGGTCGAATACACTCGGATCGTCGAAGCTGTTGTCCGGTCGGCTCCAGCGAAGCGGTTAAAATGTCAGTTACCTCGCAAAGAAGTCTGCTGAAACTTCCATGTGTATCAGCGACGTGCCCGCCGGACCTGGGAAGGGGGCTGGAAGCTCACGTCAAGCTTGCGTCGTGCTCTATTATGCCGTGGCGGTTCAGATGGTCGAGGTCAAAAGTTGCTGCGTTAGGGTCAGGGTTCGTTTTGATAGCTTGGTCAAAGAGCAGCTTGGACACGTAGGGGTCCACGTTGATGCCGTCCCTCAAGGCGTGTCACCGCAAAAACAGACATCTGTAATTGCAGCTCCAGCAATGACGCCTATACACGCTCGTATGCCACGTGGCAAGGCACGAGTCGTGATCTCCAGCGATATGCCTCTGCCATTCGTTGCTAGAAAATCGTGGTTTGCCAACGCATTACGCAGGGGACAAGGGCAGCAAACTGTCACACAGGATACGTATTAGCTATTCCATCTACGTTGGCAGAAAGGAGTACAGAGCCATACCGTCTCCAGGGCCTAGGGGATGCGACCGATCAAAATGAGCTATTGTGGCCGGCGACAACCACCAGGCACAAGACCGAAAGGAGAAGCAGGAACTAGGACACAGACATTGTGTTGTTAAGGGTGTTTATCAACAGGACAAGGTAAATAGGTGGGTTGAAGATGGTAGCTTGACAGAGGCGCGAGCTTTGCTATCTAGGCACGCGTTTAACGACTTGAAATGTCCCGTGCTGTGGTGGCTCTGTTAGTATGACTGACGAGCCAGAGATCGGCTATCCTTGTGGTTGGTCCAAGTGGGATGAGAATGACCAGTTCTATATAGCGCCCGAAATCTTGGACAGTTGGGAGAACATACAAAAAGTCGGCAGCCCGTCTGCGAGCCGTCCACAGCGGTATGGGAATCCGATCCCGCTCGGCATTACTCTCTAACAAGCGGCAGACGTCTCTGAACTCCTACGGCCAGAAAGCAACGTATCTTGGGTCCGATGATGTGCGCAAGGAGAGGCCCCCGAGGCTAACCAGTTCGGCCTCGAGCTGTATGGCATCCAGGCCTTCCATCAGATTCACTGCGTGGTACGTTCAACAGACCGTTGGCTGATCTCATGTTTCTTGTGATTTGATATTCCGTACTTCGTCTTTGCCACTCCCACAAGCCTGGATGAGTGAGAAACTGACTGTGCCGTTCTTTGATTACAATAGTACGTCCTTCTCGAATCCGTCGGCTGGGCACGGCACAATTGACCCCATGGCCGCAGTGGGACGGCGACGACAATCGCCCACTGCCTCAACACCCTGACGCGAGCGGCAACTTGCCTCGCGGACTCGCGCCCGTTCGCCTACATTGTACCGGGCGGTCATCGCACCGATCGCCGTCAGAACTGGTACCGCGACTTCGGAGCTATGGTGGATTGGGTCAACGACCCGGTGTGCGACCACAACTTCCACTACGAGCTGGATTCGAACGATACGGACCAATCCATGCCTATTTACCGCAATGGGGCCATTGCGGGTAAGTCGGTCGACAAGAAAGCCTCCTGATCTGAGTGAAATGAAGCATCCGGCAACCGAGTTGAAACGGGAGGCTTTCCTACGATGATTCGATATTGAGACTAGATGGTGGACGACTCTGGTTTACGTTGACTTTTGAGACATTAATGTTAGGGCAAAGCATGAAGGAAAACCCAAAAAGGGGGAAACCATGTCTATCTCTTCCACTTCGTGACGGAAACGTACCTGTGTTGTATGGAAAGATATCTGTGAAGTACTCGTCAGAGTGGAAATCTATAAAAGTACACAGTTGGGAACCATATACCTGTCCAGGTTTGTAACCAAGCAAGACGTGTGCGAAGTGCTCGGGAAAATTCGAATCTACAAAACTAAAGAGGATAGAGTTCGAATCTGTTCAATTTTGTGGTAATGGTGTACGCGCGTAGAACGAGTGCTACTTCTCAGAATGGCGATCTAGGTGAGAATTACCAAGCTTCTTCTCCTTCCAGTGGCTTCTAACCCTACAAACCGACCAAGCATCGAACTGGGTCATTAGGGGGATAGATGTGTGTGATGTTAGGACTGTTGATCTCCCATACTCTCGGCCTTCCATTCCAGAAAATGCAGTGTAAGGTGTGCGGCTCGCTCCGACAGTGTGAATCAAGAACGAGTGGCTCCCCGGTGGCAATGGCACGCATGTATGCGCGGTGCTGGTGTTCCCAGACGTAAGTGCAGTGCAGATGATGGAACCCGCCGTCGGTCCATAGCCCCGAGCCAGGATGACGACCACTCAGGGCGACGGTCCATGGGACGGGATTCTTCTGCTGCCGGTCCAAGTAGAAAGTGCTGTTAACCTCGGACACGTACTGGTGGAAGAGCTCTGCATCGTGACAGGGCGGGGGCACCCAGGCACTCATTATCAGGTCGTACACGCATCCGGCCGCCTCTGCCTGCGCCCACGACGGGCCGCATTGCGGTCCGACTGGGTGAGGGCCTTGTTTTGTCTTGAATAGGGGCCCATTGGTTGCAGTCAAAGGTCGGAGCAGGTAGAAGACGGCCGCAAGTGTACAAACTGAGCCGACGGCGGCTACTGTCTCCCAGCTGAAAAGGCCTTGTAGCCAGCGCCGGCTTTTCTTCTTACGGCCGCCAAAGGAGTCCAATAGATCGACATCCAAATCTGCAAGCTCGTTCATCATGTATGTATGTATTGGCTTGAGCGAGCAAGTTCCAAGAAGTTAGTCTTGGTAAGCAAATGGGGCTAGTTGTTACAACTTACAACGGTAGAGTTGTGCTGGACGAACAGTGTAACTGAGCAGCGGTGAAGGAAGCGACGTGGGGTCAGAGGTGCAGGTAGATCTTCTGATGCTACAATCATAGGCACAACGCGTACATAAGTGAGAACAACTACCGCAAGCCTGGGGTTCCTTTCCGCCTCTGCGTGTGTGGCTGACGGCCCTGCCCTGTCTTTCGTATCCGATAGCAAGGTTTAAATAAACTTTGTATAGCCTTTTTCTTCACAGGAACTCAAGTGATAAGCTCCCGAGAGGGATCAGCGTGATTCGGTGGGCTGGGAGAGAGCTTCGGGGTCGCGGGTGCTGATTACAGACGAGAGGGGTCATTTGCCATGGGTAGCTCTTCCAAGTAACTAACCACACATATTCGCCCTGTGTCCTCCATCTCTGCTGTGAATGGTTAAGAGACTTCGATCTAAGCATTTCCCGTGAATCCAAGCAAAATCAATCTCCTCGCTACCTCTGTTGCTACTCCGTGAACCAAAGTGGAAACCATGGCTCAGACTACCGCCATCTCCGTCGACGAAGGCTCGTCATGGAAGACGATGCCGCACAAAGACCAGCTTCTGGTGCTATGCCTCTCTCGCTTGGCGGAACCAATCACACGGACAAGCTACAGTGTTTGTGGCACCCCCTTTCCTTGAACGAGTAAGAATACTGAGCATCTCCCTACTCCGGTAGACATACATATACTATCAGCTTCAATCTTTTGATCCCTCCCTCTCATCGGCCGAGATTGTGCGTCAGGCCACACTGATGCAGACAGCCTTGACAGCTATGGTGGCGCTTGTCAGCTTGCCTACGAGTCGGGTCGCCGACTCTTCAAGAGTCGGCCGCAAGGGCGTCCTGCTGGTTAGCATGGCCGTCCTCGGTACGAGCACCCTCTGCTTCGGCTTTATAAGCAGCTTCGCGCAGGCCATGGTGCTCCGCATCATCGAAGGACTCTTCAGCGGCGGGACGCTCGTTGTACGGACAATGATTCCGGAGATCGTCCCCGGCAAACGACATCGCGTCAAGGCATTCCTGCTGCTGCCTCTGGCCTTCAACTTTGGAGCGCTAGCCGGGCCTCCGGTTGCTGGTCTTTTGGTGGCGTACGCTCAAAGCCAAGCCTCCAGGGATGATTTCTTGCGCCGGTGGACGTACGCACCGCCCATGCTGATGGCGAGTGGACTAATATACGCAGCCTTTTTAGCCGTCTTCTTTCTGTTGGAAGAGGTAACTACTGTTCCTTTCTGCCTTGCCATCATACTGCTACTAGCTTTGCCCGTGCCAAATCCGTTCCAGTTGTATAACCTGCTAACCGGATTGTGCTCGGGTTATGAAGACGTTGCCTGCCCGAAGAGCCCAACCTGATATCGGAATTCGCATCAAGAAGGCTGTCGTGGGGCTTTGGCAGCGATACAGATCTCGCGGAGATGCCAAGTTCGGCTACGAGCCCGTCAACACGAAAGACTTCGAGGATCCCCAGGACGTGGATCCACTTTTGTCGCCAGAAGCCGATGATGAGGCCCAACGCAGCAAACCGATTTCTACACCGGCCCCAACGAATGACACGATGCCTCTCAGGAAAGCTCTCACAGCCAACGTTCTCCTCGCGACCAGTTGCCAGGCGATGCTTGACGGCCTCACCGCTAGTTACAACACCCTCTGGCCCTTGTTTCTCAGTGACCCCCCGGCGCCCGCGCACGCAGTCCTGGTGCGAGGAGAGGAGAAGCCCTCGTCCCCACTGAGGTTCTCCGGCGGTGCCGGCCTCCAACCCTACCAGATCGCTCTGACACTTACGATCCTGGCCGTTGCCGCGCTTCCGCTGCAGATCTTCGTTTACCCGCGTGTTAGTTACAAACTGAAGCCAATAGGGACTCTGCGGTGCTTCCTGTGGTGCTCGGCCCTGGCCTTCGCCCTAGCTCCGCTCATCGCCGTTACGGTCAAGACCCCTGTTCTCATGTGGCTTATCATCGCCGTTGTGCAGCTGTTTATGGTCTTGACCGCGGCCATGGTTGTACCTTCGGCGACCTTGATGACCAACAAGTTGAGTCCCTCGCCGGCCTCCTATTTTACGTGTCTTCTGCTCAGGACACTATGTTAATTCAACCTGTCACTCAGCTCTGCCCCAAGCCCGGCCGCCCTCGCCACGACCCACGGATTAGCCCTGACCTTGTCTGCAGTAGCGCGAACAGTAGGTCCATTTGCAGTCGGTAATATCTACGCAGCTAGCCAAGCCAGTCGGAACGGGGGCTTGGCGTGGTGGCTTATGGCCAGCACAGCCATTTGTATCTGTGTTATAAGCTGGTTCGTAAAGGACGGGAGCGAGGAGAATGCTACAGCCAGTATGCCGGCGCGGGAGGAGACCGCCGCGCATGGCTCGGGTGTGAGCCCCGTTGCATGAGCAATGGGTTCATGCGTTGGAATAAAAGAATATTTTGTGACTGGGGGTTCACAAGGACCCCTACCTCGGTTTGACCGATTTCCCGTGCTGCTGTTGCCGGAACTTCACATCTGGCGGACTGTTACTTAGATTGCATCCTCGGTTAGAGGCATGTCCTGAGATTATTTAACGCTATTGGTGAGGTTCACCATACTTTTCACATCCGATGTGGCGATCACAACATGTCCCTGGCTGCATGGATGATTTTGTACTCAACATCTGGGCTATAAAATCGACTCCGCCCTCCAAATTCGTAACTCAACAAACCATCTATTGCATTTCACCTAGAAGCACTTCCTGCTGTGCTTTTCTCGACTAAGCTAAAGGTTGCAAAGGTAACCCTGTAGTGTTTCGGGTGGCTTTCTAATACCATTTCCAGACTTTCCCGCTGAAGCTTGTGTTCTTTCACAAAGGATAATAACCTGGAGGGTTTACCAAGAATTCGCTGCCCGACTAAGAAAGCCAATCGAAGTTCGTATCTTCAAGTTTGTAACTGCGGTCAAGGTGTGTGCACAGCGGAGGTTTCCAGCGGAAGTTCCTACGAGGTTGGCGAACTGTATCGCTTACTGGTGTACCTAACTTTCCCCTGTCTCGCTCGTGCGGGGCCGAGCCTGGAGCTTGTTTGATTAAGTTGGCCCACGTATTATCGGTATCTCGGGCCGCGCTCAAGATGGTTAATTTAGTTTTCCGTAAGTCCAAATCATGAAGTTCAAGTAGCAAGAGGTAATTCAACTGCCAGAGTTTGCGCTGGACCACTTACATAGTTCATGGTGCCATCCCGTCACTAACGAACCTGATTACGCCTTGCTTTCCACAAAGGCTAATTACCTCTCCCGCTTGTCTCAAGTATGCGATGGCGATGCCCTTACTCATGACAGTGCGTCGGGCATTGAGATACGGGCGGCTCAACGATTCATGTTGATTTTTCTCGTTTATGGCGTACCCGTGCTGCAGAGTTCAATCGTAAAACATAAATCGTCCTACAGCGGTATGTTCGGCCACGACCGGTCAAACCTTGGGGCGTGATCGATGACTTCGGTCCGGTACGATTTTCAGCTTACTTTCTGGTTAACAGTGTAATCTTCCCTTTTTGGAATTGAAAAAAGTGGGCAGTACAGGGCGATCCACTCTGTACCGGACTAGTGAATGTACTTCTCTAAATTTCCCCAAAAGCATTAGCTAGATTGGTTATCTTTATTTTTGTCCTATACAAATTTACTGCTAAAAGTCCGGTACTATAAAACCTCCTTAGGAGGTGGTTTTACGGTACTGGACTGCTATATGCAGCCCGTACAGGCCCTTTCCTAAGTACTGCTAACCTGAAAATCGTACCGGACCCGAAGTCATCGATCACGCCCCAAATTTCACCTAGCCTATAGCTCCTTGGACTCCGCCTGGCAAAGGATGTTAGGTTCGGGCCTTGGTAATCATCATGGGTAGTTCTGGCTTAAGGGGAACATGTGCTTGCATGAGCCACGCAACGGCATCTGGAGCAAGGAAAGAAACAAGAACTGTACATAGCGCCTGCTGATCATAGGTAAGGGATGAACATTAACCACTACGTTCACGTCGCTCCAGCCCCGGCAGCCGTGCTGGTTAACGCTTTTACTTTCCCCTGAACCCAACATCAGTAGTCTCGCAGCACATGAGGTAGGATTTCGTATTATGTGGTGTCAGAGTGCCACCACGACTAGATGCGAGGAGAAATTACCGAGGACATGATGTTGGCATCATAAACGCTCACATCTCAAACCAAACCATTGCCAATTCAGTGTCCTGTCTCCTCCCCATTCTCGACACTGCTCCTCCACATTTCACGTTTTTGGACGTCGGATGCGTACATACAGTGACTGTCACGATATTTTCCTTGTGTCGATATTGCCAGGCGTCATCCTCAGCAACCGTCCTCGCCATTGACGGCAGCCCGGTGATAATCAGCCACGCCCGGGACGCCGCCCAGAAAGCCAACGTTGACAACATTCCTTTCGCTGCTGGAGATGCCCTAGACCTAGCCGAAACAGCCGCGCAGCCCGGTTTCGAAATGATCAAGGGAGGATGCGATGTTGGTAAATGCAACAGAGAGTAAACACTGGCAAAAAGGAAGAAGACCGCGACTGTAACGCCGAAGCCCGTGCCCGCATGGAAACCGTAGTTCGTTGCATCGGACATGAGATCAATGTCGAAGAGCTTTACAAGGGATAGAGAGATTGGGTAGAACTTGATGCGGCATATGCCTCCAAAGTGACACCTACAAGGTCTGTAGGAAGCAGTAGAGTCTAATGCGACTCATTCTCAGGTGCTTGTGGCTTCCAGTGGGAATCCTCCATCGGAGACGAACTATTGAAAGACCATGCAGCGAGAACTGAAAATAAAATCACCGACACCACAGACTGTATTCTGACTTCTGTCCTAACACGTGGATATTCACAGACAGCGTCAACTACGCCCCCCCCCCCCCCCCCCCCATCTTATGTACACGGGCAATCTGCTAAACGCATGACATGACATCTGCAACGGTTTCGCAAGTCCCCGATGCAATCGTGTGTAAGATGCCAGTAGACGTGTCAGCCATTGCTTGCACGCTTTCCTGAGTAAACCAGAGTCTCGTAAACCTGAAGTTCGCTATTAAGTATTCCCCATCAGCCTCGGCCACAAGGCCCAGCGAGATGAACAACTAGATCGCAGAAACGCACGTCTCTCACGGGGAGCACACCATCAAGATCGCTGGCTGATTCATCGTAGCCAAGGCCACGGGCACATCCTTTGCGCGGTAAATCAGGTGTGCCCTGTGGTCCTGGATGCCTTTTTTGTCTGATTCGGCGGTTTTGGGGGGGGTTCGGCTTCCGCTCATTTTGATTGATGTCGCGATTCTGCCGATTGTCGACTCGAGGAGTGAATCGACGGTTGAGTTTGAAAGGCCAGACAGACGACAGCGCCGAGAAACCCTCATAGCACTGAACGAGCCGCCTCCCAGAGAAAGAAAGTCGTCATCTAGTCCGATGGCAGCTGGATGGAATCATAATTAGCCTGCCAGAGAGGTATCAAACACATGGCTCACCCGAAGGAATGCCCAACTTCACACTCCAGAGTCTTTTCATCATGGTTTCCACTTTTCATCGACACCAAAGAAAATTTACTGTCATAGACAAGAAAAGAAACGCAGGCATACGCTTCCAATATTACTGTCATAGCATACCCTCAGAAACCCCGCAGGTGGGGTACCTGGATCGAGGAGCACAGCTTGGTGCCGAAGGACAGGAACTGCAAACTGAACTTGGTTAACGTTTTTGTATGGAGCGCCAATGACGTCGCTCATTCACATATGAGATTGCAGAAAAGGCATCTTCGCAACACTTTCAGCTTAAATTGACTGGCAAACGAATAACCTGTCTAAACGACCTTGGGATTCTTCTAGTGCGTGCCTGCCCTCCCAATTTCCACACCTGCGTAACCAAAATCTCCTTTTCCTTCACCACTGTGACCTAACATACAGTGCAAGCCCCCCGGCACTTGAAGACGAGAGGATCACTTTGCGTTACAAGTAAGAGTTGCCAGCTTGTGGCAATGTATAAGTGCCGCCTAGGTTGACCAGATACGCAAGGCTGTTGAACTCGGTGTCTATGGTCTTGATGGCCCACCCTCTCATGGGACCGCCTTTCTCAACGGTAAGGATCTGGATGCCCCTGACAGGCAAGATCGCCTCGCCAAAGGCAGCCAGCCGTCCATTGGAGCACGGTTGTGTACGTGACAACGTCGACGGCCCGCAGCGTGACGGAAGCTGGATGCCCACTTCGCCGCTCCAGAGCTGCCTTTAGTTCGTCCCGGTCGCGGAACCTATGTTGGCTGGCCCAGCGACTTACCAGCCAGTAAACTCATGCCATCGCAATGGGCCATGACGTTGGGAGCCACGAGGCGATCCGCGATCGGCTGCCTCGGCTGAGTAATTGCGGATCAGGGCCTGGAACTCGGTCGCCAATCGCCAATCACCACCCATCCTCCAGGCGCAGGCAGTGGTCAGTTCAGAGTGGGAGAGGCGGGGGTTGTCATGGATGTTGTTGCCAAGAGATTTCTTGCCGAGTGAGACAGACGGCAAATACTGTGGCAATTGAGAGCAGCATAATGAAGAACGGTCGGTGGTATATTGGATATGATCGGGCGGCTGCAGTGCTCAGTTATCCGTTCCGATAGGGGCACTGGTTGATCGACAAACAAAAGGTCCTCTCCTGGCTCCGTAATCGTTTGAGTTACGAAGATGGCAACCCAATGCCAGGGCGCCAAGGTAAGTTTTGCCAGGAACGACGACGTCTTCAAAGATTCCATCGTGAGCCTAAAACAAGTTTCGTTTGCCTTCGAACCTTTTGCCTTTTGTACAGGGAACCATACCTATCTGTTACTTAGGCGAGCAAGAAGAGGGTTTTCGTGCCTTCCACTTAAAGTTTCGATACAGTCGGGACCATGGCTTAGTTAGTGACTCGAGATGGTAGGGAACGACTCAATTTTTCGGAGCGAAACTCCGTCCAAGGATAAGTGAGGAAGAAAAGCTTCAACTTTTATCTTCAACCCCCCGCTCCCCAAATTTCTCTTTGGGGACGGAGTGCAGCGGACTCCTTGGAAGGAGATAACCTCTAGATTTGCCACACGCTTGGCGAGTAGCTACAACTGAACTTGTGTGCTTTGATTGTTACAAAGCTCTAGCTCTAAATAGACACACGTGCAGGATGAGCAGGTAAGCTTCTTTTAAGCCGGGGGAGGGGTAGAAGAGTAGGCTTCTCGTACCTGAAAAGTCTGTCGGTATTTACCCAAATCAGGCACCATTACCAAAACAGTAGCTTTGTAGCTGGGAGGCGCTCAGCAACTTGAACTCGACATGAGGTAGTGTTCGGAGTGGACATATGGATATAGTGACGTCCTGTGCCCGAGCGGGGGACGGCCGGACATGTTCTTCTGCCTCGTCAAAGTCCAGCGAACTGCGAAATGGGCATACCTTTATCCTGAATCCCATCCTTCCTACTGCAACCGAAGCTTGACCTAGAGGCGACCTCACATGGACCCGCATACTTCCAAAGACGAGGATGCTTGAGCAAAGACGACGCCGTGGCGCCTGTTTTTTGTGCCGCGAGAAGAAGACACGATGTCAGTCCTTAGATACTTGTTCGTATGTATGTTTGGACCAAATGCTAATATCGCAATGCGTGGATCCACGGTTCAGGCGACAAGAAACACCCCTGTGAGACCTGCCTAGTGAGTATTTTATTTCTGCCATTCTCGCCTCTTAACATGAAGAGCTGATCTCTTGGGCCTGTCCCTATCCAGCGAAATGGGCAACAGTGTTTCTATCCGGATTACGCGCAACGCTCACGTCAGAGACTCACGTCTCTGCGGACAGACTTCTTCATGAGCGGTCCCAGCTCCGGTTGCCTCGACGTCGGATACGGGCCGCCGATCGGAGCTGGCCCCGACTACCGTGCTTTTCTCACGACTCATCCCCAGCTGTTGCTCCCCCACCCGCTTCCCGGGGGCATTCCCGGTCCCAGGTCTGAGATGCTGCATTGCGACCGCTATGTCCACGGGCTGGAGCAGGGCTACTACCCGGGCGAGCTGCTGGACGGGTCCGACTACCAGTTCACGTTGCCCTTCTCGGTCGACGAAGCCAACGCGGCCAATGCGCCGGAGTCGAGTGACACGCCACTCGACGCCATTCAGGAGGGACGGGCCAGTCCACGGAGCACCCCTAAGCCACCCGACTGGGCCGCTTCCGCCGTCAGCTCCGCTGACTCGTTTGAAGACGGCATGGAATGGGCGGTCGACATGGGCTGGACAACATCCGAAGTCGGAAGCCCGTCTCAGTTCCTCGAGCCATCCGGCACGGTCGCCCTCGACGACCCGGCCAGGCCGATTACCTGCGAGGCGGACCCTCCAATGGTTTCCCCAGCGAATAAGCAACACCCGATCGACGTGATTCTCGCCGGCGACACAACAAAGTCTGAGTCCAGCACACGCGTCAGCGCATCACTTCCACCGTCTCCCCCGGGAAAGACTGGAAGAAGCCCATCTTCGAAATCGTTTTACGGTTTGCGCGACGCTGTCTACCGCTCGCTCGGCAGCAACCGACAGGAGCTTGCTCGAGCTCTGGCCGTCACTGAGAATAATACGCCGGACGCTGGCAGGACTGCTAACCTAGTGCCGACTGGCGAGTCGGATTCTTACGATGGCTCTTGGTGGATGCACGAGAGCGATGCGTCATTGCAGGCGTACGTTGCAGGTCAGTTGCTATGTTTCCAAAGGCGGAAGCAAGGAGAGAGAAGATGTGAAAGGCCCCCGTGGGCCACGCTTCTTTTCGACGGTATTTGACATCCAGTCCTAACGCTTACACGTGACACATCACAGCCTTTAGCGACCACTTCTACGGGTTCGTCCGATTTCCGTCGTTGTTGTATCGCGGCAACGCGTTTCACCACTCGACACGTGCGCTGACGGTCAAGGTTCCCAGTTTCATCCCCAAGGCCAGCATCGAAGCCCGGCTCGGGGAGGCCCGTCTCCCGGACGCAAGCAATCTCGTCCGTGGATTTGCAAGCGCCGTCACAGCCCTGGGCGCAAACTACCACCGACAGCATAGATACGGCGTTTTCTCTGATTGTAGTGTCCAGAAGCAGAAAAAGAAACATTCTGCTTGCTCGCACAACGCCGTTGACGGACAGGTCGAAGATGCCAAGGCGTCGCGACGGCTACGCGCCGCCCTTTCTTTCCGCTGGTGTGTGCGTGGGCTGCCTAGTCAGCTGCTGAAACTCCAGGTTGGTCTCAGTCTGTATGCTCTTTGAAGCGATGGAAAGCGAATTAAGTGTTGGTGTAAAAGATGTGACGTGTTAGTAAGTCCTGGACACCTAAGCTGATGTCTTGTTCTATGCACCTCAACTCTAGGTGGCATTGCTGGTGGTTAGTTGAACTCGGCCGTACCCTTTTCTGCACACGTTTCTCGGGCACAGTTTGTCTCCCTTGCTAACAGTTTCTCGCGACCTTTAGGCCTCTGTCGCTAGCGAGTGCGACATCCCGTCTCTCGTCACCGAGAATGTGGCAATCGCCGTCATGCACGTCCGCGAACTGGACTCGGCACAGATTGATGCTGATGGTGAGGAACTTGTGCTCAGCTCTGCTTATTCATACCTGCTAGATGTGTCTCACGCTCTCGACCGAGGAGTGCCTCCGGTAAGACAGTTCTTTTCGGACCCCCAACCCCAACAGTCTCGTTCAGAAGAACGAAGGTCATATTTTCACGTGCGTTAAACGCATCGATTTTGTCCCAGGAGTTGGACCGTCACAGATCAATTTTTGGGCCTTGTTGACGTCTTTTCAGATGCTCGACTGTGACTGGATGGACGGCTCGGGCCCTTGGAGACGCAGGACTGAACCGGACTTGCTATGCATACGTTCCCTGGCGGCTGTAATGCACCGTGGTGTGCGGGGACAGTTCAGTCTCAGGGCATCTTATACTCACTCTTCGGCGGCGATGATCTCTGGCGGCGACGACAGAAGACAGAACCATTCGAAGTCCCAGGAACAGCTGCATTACTGGGTCGAGCAATTCCCCGACCTCAACTTGCGGATCAGGCCAGGATATGACGGCCGTCCGCGAAATAGCACCGAACGCATGGCCTTCTGCATGTATCACCGCGCTGTCTTTCTTACACATTGTCCATGGATCGTTGCCTCTGCTGGGATTGACTCCGAGCTCGAGCGCGAGCGGGGCGGAGTAGGTGATCACGATGCGGTTGGAAGTGGGTGCTGCATTCGGGCGTGCCTGGAATCGGCCCAGCAGGTTATTGATGCCATGCCATGCTTGTTTTCCCACTTGTCATCTGGCATAAAGCTCGAGAGGTAGGCGAAGAAACCAAAGTCCATCGACCTTCCCAGAGGATGAGCTGACGCGATGTTTGATTTCAAAGGCAGATAGTGGAAAACCTGGTGTTTGTTAGCCTCTTCCTCATCATGTATTGCAAGATTGATGGAGACATCCCTGGCGAGTACAGACGGAAGGCGATTGCACTGGCTGGGCTATGCCACGGATCCCTGGCTCGTATAAGTCTTGACGAGAGCGATGCAGATAGAGATGGCGATGGCCACGACCACACCAATCACCACGAGACTCTTGAGCGGATTAATATGCTGGTGTCGGTCGCCGATCGTTTGAATCCAGCATAGATTGCAGGGAAATATATCATGGATTTAAACACAGCTGACCAATTGAGTTGGTACCGTGGTGTTTCCCGCACTTTTGACGTTGCCGCTGCTTCTGAGAGCAAAAAGGCAATAAAGCGAAGTGATGGGGACATAGGTAAAACGAGCAAGACTGCGAGCGTGATGGTGAATCGAATTTATATTAGCTCTTCCTTCTCCCAGCGCCCAGGCGCATACGGTCCGCTACAATACGGCCCGTTCCGCCACGGGAAACTGTTTTTCTTCTGAATGAACTACTCCATGTCCTGCATCGTGTCTTGATCGCCTCTCTCGAGCGGATTGACGAATACTGGCGTCAGATTTCGTTAGGCTTTTACTTGTGTCGCGGTCTACATCTCTCTCTCTCGGCTACAGAGGGCCGGCCCATCACTGGCATGCTGGCGATGAGATTGCTGGTCTTCTCTCTCTCGCCGTCTGCCCCTGGGCTATCCCCTATATGAAATGGGCGTCAACAAAGGCAAGGCGGTTGAAGCATGTCTCTTAACTACCGTGATGACCAATAAATGGAAAGCCAAAATCCTAAAAGTTAAGGAGTAAAAACGCGCACTGTTGTCAGCCAGTTGTCGTCCTGGGATGCCTGGTGAAACTATCGTAGGTTTGCATTATCAACCGCAAATGCTTTTCTGTCTGCCACATACGACCATACCCATTGGAAAACTCGGGATCCCGTCCGCTCTCCCATAGATAAGCCAATGAGGGCCGGATTAGTAGTTGGGTCGGTGACGACCAGCGAATACCTGGTGTTGTATGTTATTTTGTGGCGAATTTCTTTTTTTGCTCCTTCATTCTCCACCGCGCTGGCTTGTTAAGACAAGGGAGTTGTGAATGGCATTCTAGCTGACTAATCGGAACGGACGAAACTTCAACCGCGTCGACGTCGCCCGACCACCAGCTGGAACGCAATCACTGAAGGGATCAGTCCTGACTCGTCCCGACGCGTCGACAAACCTTTTCTGAGACCAAATAGGCAACAAAGCGTTGACGACATGGGGAAAAAAGGCAAAAGCAAGGCTGCGCGTGACGCAATTGCTAACCCCGGAATCCTGCCAGGCTGGGCCATCCAGGAGTCAATCAACCACCTCGCCACGAATCGCGACCGGTTGAATTTCGACGACCGGCCAGCCAGGAAATACTACGTCATCTACGCGCTGCGCGGACCGGAGGCCTCCGACAGAAAGTGCGGCATCTACACTCAGTGGGACGGCGACGGTGGCGCAGAGGACCAGTTGAACGGTTGCGAGAACAGGTGTAAGTTTTCAAGTGATGGCGCGCGTCCGTGATACCGGGGTTGACGTCCGCCACTCAACGCAGTTACTACAGCCTCTACTTTTCAGATAGCTGTAAGTGACCTCCCTCCACATTGTGGTCGTCGACCGATCGCGAAGAAGTCTAATCAAAACCAGCAAGACCTCCTCTTCCAAGGGCTCGCCATGGAGTTCCGAGACGGACATTTGCCCCGCGTTGTCTCTGAGCCTCAGAGCACCGCCTCTTCGTGTCAAGATTCTGCCCGGCGCTCTAGGCAAGTAGAAGACGGGGCTGAAGATGAAGACACGTCGAGGAAACGCCCTCGCTTTGAGGTGCAGCCCGGGAGCAACGAAAGCATTCAAGACAGTGGCTCACAATCCAATGCCGCGCTGGATTACTCTCACGACTTTATAGCATTCAATGAAGCGGAACAGCAAGGAATCGAACCCTCTGCCCCAGAGTTTCCCCTCTGCGCGGAACAGCAACACGCTCTGGATCTTGCACTCAAAGGCCACAACCTTTTCATCACTGGGTATGTACCCCCAAATGTGATGCCTAGTGCGCGCAAGTTGACTGACAGACGATTCTACAGATCGGGCGGTTGCGGAAAATCTGTTCTGGTCAAGGCCCTCTACAGCAACTTGAGGGCTCTCAAGAAGACTGTTCACTTACTCGCGCCCACGGGTCAAGCGGCTACCAACATAGGAGGAAGAACGACCTATTCTTACGCTGGGTGGTTGCCTAGCTCCCTGGAGAACACCGATAGAACTCTTATCAAACAGGCACGACGAAATCGCTCTTGGGATCGGCTTTATCACACTAACGTGCTCATTATCGATGAGATCAGCATGGTCGACAGGCAATTCTTCGAAAGGCTGAGTACTATTCTCATCGCGATTCGTGAGGACACCCGCCCCTTCGGGGGTGTCCAGGTCATCGCTGTGGGTGACTTCTGTCAACTTCCCCCAGTGAAGCCATTCAAGTTTTGTTACGAGGAGATTCAATATCGCTCCGAAGGCAGTGTTTCCGTTGCGTGTGGCCCCATGAAAATGATCGCTGGCAAGTACACTTGCCAGACGGACGGCCACACCAGGTTTGAGGACAGTGAAAAGTGGGCTTTCAAATCTCCGGTTTGGCAGCAGTGCAATTTCAGGTGTGCCCCCTTCCGTTACCTCAATTTCAGTATCGTACGCCAGAGTTGGCACTGACAGTGCCGTGAAATAGGTACATACACCTGACAAAAATACATCGCCAGAAAGACGAGGCGTTTGTGGGGATGCTCCAGAATATTCGCATGGGCCTTTCCGTTGACAAGGAACTCGGAATCCTGTTGAAGGAGCGTAATGTGGACGACGGCATCTTCTTGTTCGCCGACAAGAAGGCTGTCAAGGCGCACAACGACAGGGAGCTCGAAAGGCTGAGCCACCCAGAGCAGGTGTACACCTGTGTCGATAGCGGGCAGTCAAAAGGCGACGACCAACGATTTGAGGAAAGCCTGGCCCTCAAGTGTACCATGCCTGTCGTGTTGCTGGCAAATGTATTTCCTTCCCCCCCTGGCACCAGACTTGGCTCAGGCTACCCCGAAGGCCTGAGGTGTTGACGTATACCTGCTAACTGAAGCCATAGCTTGATGTTGAGGGAGGCCTTTGTAACGGCAGTCAGGGCAAGATCGTCGCTTTCGTATCATCGAAGGAGGCGGAGTCAAACGAGCCTAAGAAAAAGAACTACAAGGGTGACGATCTCGCCTATGACATCGCAATGGTGAAGTTCCGCCAGGTCAATGCCTTCAAGGGAAAACATGGCATGCGTAAGTACTACAAATGTCTTGGCCGCGGCTGCCACCACCTTGGAACATTTACTAAACCGTCCTCAGACCCCGAAGTCCAGTTCTCGGACGGCCAAACATGCGTCATCCGCCCCGAATGCAGCGTGTTCAATATCGAGACCAAGGTCGTGCCGAATGCCTCCGGGGGAACCACCACGGTCTTGGCCTCGTGCTCGACGCGGACGCAGATCCCGCTCGCGCCGGGATGGGCCATGACCATCCACAAGAGCCAGAGCCTCTCGCTCGACCGCCTCACCGTCGATCTGAGGAACGTGTGGGACGGGAGGCAGACGTACGTGGCTCTTAGCCGGGCCCGCTCCCTCGAGGGCCTCAAGGTGGTGGGGAATATGAGGCAGCTCAAGAATAAGCTAAAGCTCGACCCGGTGGTCAGGGCGTTCATGGAGGAGGTCGCGGCCCAGGCGCGGGCGAATGCGAGCGAGTGATCGATCGAGGTTCTTTTCTATGGCTGCGTTGCTGCCGTGAAGCTCTGGCTTTGGGAGATTGGTTTGGGAATGTGGCAAACTATGTGTCTCTATTCGTCTCTTTCTAAAGTCAGCCGTAGTCTCACCGCTCATCCAGTAGATGGAATATAAGGTGCTTGCCTTAGATGTGAGGTAATGGGCAAAACCGACTGGCGACGACGGCAGGAACAACGTTACTAGTTACCGAACCCTCATTTTGCTCTACTTATCATTCATTCATTCCCTCATGTTTACCCGCTTGTAAAGTTTAGTTAACTCAGCCCCGCAGCCGACCTGGCGGCTTGTACTGTTTGCATGTATCGTAAGAGGTCTTGCGACATAATTAGTTTTTCATTTTTTCGTTTACCTAGGTAAGGAGGTAGGCAAAAGACAGCTGAAATTCACCGATCACTACATAACACTAAGATGTGAATAATAAAGACATTACAACCAGTGACAACTACAGAACATCAACAACTATTCCCCAACTACATCCTTCTTATCTCGTAAGAAAGAATCTGGGACTGGTCGAAACAGCGACATCCAGAATCGAAACATTCCATGCAAAGCCGAAATTGCCCGCCGACGCAGTCTGAACAAACGTAGTACCCGCAGTCATCTGAGGCAGTGAAGACGCAAATATCGCAATATTCATCCAGTTGCTCGTCAATCGGAATGGGCTCTGGGTTTTCTTCGTGTGTCAGTGGAATATTGTTTCGTCGGCCGTGTTCCAGTAAAAGCTGTTCAATCTCACTGTAGCCGCCCCTCCGTGCCCACCAGAGGGGTGTTCGACCCCGATAATCTGGCGATAGGTCGATAGTATCGGTAGACAAGAGGACCTTCACTACTTCGATGTGCCCCATTCCTGTCGCGGCCGAAAGTGGAGTTGCACCGTACAAGTCTGGTTGACTGGCTGGCGACCCTCGGGTAAGCAAGGCGTTGACAATGACGTCGTGACCTTCATTTGCCGCCCAGAACAGTGCCGTGCGGCCGAATGTGTCGGCTGAGCTAAAATCTATGCGGGAGTCTGAGTTTGGTAGCTCCGCAACAGGTTCATGTTCGTAATCTTCAGCTACTGATAGGGCGGTCTCGCCGTGTTTCGGAATTAGTTGACTCGCGTTAGGATTGCTTCTAGAGAGAAGCAGGAAGACGGCGTCAACATAACCTCTGGAACATGCCATTATCAAAGGGGTCCATCCGCCTGATGTGGACTTTGAGATATCAGCACCCTTATCAAGGAGCAACTCCATAATTTCGACTTGATTCTCCGAAGCTGCTGCAACCAAGGGTGTCCATCTTCCTTCATATGTGGCGTTGACATCTCCTACCCCTCTTTCGAGTAAGAGCTTGGCTACGTCGTGATGACCATCCGACATTGCCAGGCATAGAGGGAATCTGTTGTCCGGGAATGAACGCCCGGTTTCGAATCTCTGTCGAAGAAGCCACAGAGCAATATTCCGAAGACCACTATAGGAGGCAACAAAGTCGTTGTTCGCTGCTCCCCCTTCAATCATTTTGTGCCTTGACCGAACCAGCGCGAGTAGGGGCGGCATGGTCAACTTGAAAGTGATACACAACTTTGAGTCATACCTGCCACCGTTGTCGATCGTTGCACCCAATTTGACCAAAACTTCAACGGGGTATTCGTCGTCTGACACGCATTGAATTGCATGTCTGCAGGAAGAGGAGGCTGCCGTTTGGAGGAGGATGTCAAACTCACTGCCAAGTGACTTCGCATCTGCGTACAAGTCCAGCAGAGTCTCAACGCCCACTATGTCGCCCATTCCGGAACACTCGTTGAGTCTTGATTCATAGTCGTCAACAAGAGAGCTTAAATCAGCACCGTGTCCGACCAGAAGATTGAAGAGTTCACGGTTGTCCTTGAGAAGTACTGTCTTCAGAAGTGAAAAGGTGTCGTCCTTGACATCAGCTCCGTGATCGAGCAACAGTTTTGCAATTTTCCCATCGCCACGATCGACAGCCACGCGCAGAGGGGCAGTACCGTACTTCTTATGTCGTTTGTTGACATCAGCACCAGCACTAAGCAGCATTTTGACGATGTTCTCGTGGCGCCTGTCGCACGCAGCCCAGAGAGCACTGCTATATGCGTCTGTCGCATTGTTAGCCATGGGAACGTAAAATATGACGCTGCGTAAAGAAGTTTCTACTTGCCATTATCAAGTGCGGGCTGCAATGAAGTTTCGGTGTCGTATCCTCGTAAAGTTACATCTTCGCGCCTTTCAAGAAGCAACTGCACAACTTGTGCATGTCCCTCGGCAGATGCGAACAGCAAGGCGTTAGCATAGCTAGCTGTCTTTGTGTTGAATCTCGCTCCTCTTTCCAGTAGCAATTTTGCAACGCTCTGATGCCCGTTTTTGCATGCAGAGTGGAGTGGACTGAATGATGGCGACGGCCCTTGTGGATTGACATCCGCACCCTCATCGAGAAGTATCTTGACAATACCAAGATGACCCCACTTGGCGGCCGAGTTGAGAGGACTGCCACGATCGGACCCTTTCGAGTTAACATCTGCATGGCGTTCCAGTAGAAGCCGTACAATATTAACATGGCCTTCACCAGAGGCGGCCTCAAGTGCGTTTCCCAAACCAACATCACATTCTAAGTTGACGTCGGCGTGGTTGTCGAGCAAGAGCTGTACAATATCGAGATAACCATTTGCAGATGCGATCGAAAGTGCGTTTACACCGACAGCAGAATTGAGGTTGACATCTGCGCCCTTATCTAAAAGCAGGTGTACGGTATCGAGGTGGCCGTGGTGAGCGGCTGCAGTGAGTGCGGACCCGTAATAAGGATCTTGCACATTAAGGTCGGCTCCGTTTTGGATCATCAATCTGGCTACCGTACTCAGTCCGGCTTTGCTGGCGTAGTGAAAACCCGGCCCCCTAGGTAGATCTTGATACGAACCCCATTGTTCCGGAGAATCATCAACGAGGAACTTGAACTTATTGAAGAAGTTCTTTTTCCACAACAAATCAGCCATTTCCGAGGAAACTTTCGCCGACGACCCTGCGCCTTTGGCAAAGGTCAATGAGGCCTGGGAAGCATAACTTGCGAGAGGAAATTCGTGATGAAGGTGATATGGATTACCTCTGATATCCCTTATATAGGCAAGAACGGTTCTTGTTATTGCAATGCAAGCCCTTTCATACTCAAAATTGCTTTGAAGCAGAAGATACTCCTTGACTGAAAAGTGCGCGAGATGCAGCTCTTTCCTCCCAAGGAATTTGAATGGGTATTCGGCTTCGATCACAGATATTAGACTGGGGCAATGTCGTATGATGTCGGTATTATTGAAAAGTCTGCTGTCGATACTGAAGCGTGGTGGTTCTTCGTCGAAGTCTGTAGCAACCACATCAACTGCTTGCTCGAGGGTCAATGGCTGCTTGGAATAGACGAGAAACTGCAAGAGGCGTATTGCTTTCTCTTTGAACTCCTGTGGTATGCTTTGCATGATCCGTTCGTATGTTTCAGTTAGATCACGCGGTAGCATATTGAGATGATTTTGTAGCGCTCTTGGACTTGGGCATCCCGCAAGGCTGTCGATTTGGCAAGCTGCCCACCTAAACCTGGAGAATACTTAGAAACTCGTTTGAGACTTTCACACCATGATATCCACTGCAGAGAGCTTACATTCCGTTGGCCCCGTTGCCAACCTTGTCACCTATTTTCTTAACAAGATCTTTGGAGAGACTCTTGTCCGTGAAACGGGTGTCAGATTGAATGGTTGTCGTTACGTAGGAGCGTATGTCGGCATCGATCATCTCTCGGTCCATGCTGAGGCAGCATTCTGCCCCTATCAGATCAGGGAGACGCTGTACAAAGTCTGCCTCTTCCCGGCTTGTGTAAACTATCTGGACATGACCCAGATCTGAGGCGCAAAATGTTTCACGAATCCATGAGAGAACGCGGTTCCTCGTCGTGGATTCATCCAAGGCATCGATGACAATAGTAGCCTTTTCATGGACGGCAAGTACACTGCGGACCAAGTCTTGGAGCGTTTCTGCAGTGGGCTGATTCTTTCCATCCTGGTGTGCTCGGAATTTGCTTTCAATCAGGGCTAGGGAGTCAAAACCGCCTTGATACAGTTGGGAGGCAAAAGACCGTAGCATACCATCCGTTGTTTGTTTTCCCGGCTCATTGAAATCGAAGAAGAAGCTTAGGGTGATCTGGCCATTGTCATGAGAGAGGTGATCCAGCAGCACCGTGCTGATGACCGTTTTGCCGCATCCGGGAATGCCGCGCAACCACAAGTGTCTGTGCAATCCTAACTTCCAGTCTTGGAATATTGAATTCTTCAAAATCCAGGACCCTGTACCCTCGTGCCGGAGATTCCTCGCGTGGTTGACATTGGTAGACGGGTCAGGGGCGTCTAGCCACTTGAGGACCTCTTTACGAAGAGATTCACGCTCCAGGGACTCCACAGTTGCTTTCAACCCAATCGAAGTCTGGTGTGTGTTCTCTATCTTCTCCTCGACTACATCTTGTTAGCTCATGTTTTGCATACAAGTCCCTATGGTGTCCCAGCCCTCTGCGGGCGGACACCTGAGATCCACCACAACCTGAGCCCAGAGTGACAACTAACCAGACTTGAGTATCTCCATGACCCGCCTTGTTTCCTGGACTTCCGAGGCAGGTACGTATTCGAGGAGCTCCTTGGCGTACGCGGCGGCCGTAGCGGAGGCGTAACGTTGCCAACGATCGTTTTTGTGGGAATCCGCATAATCGCAAATGCCCCTGATGACAAGACAGGGGAAGTGATTCATGAGGCCCGCTGCTTCCATTTCGAAGCAGATGCAGTCTTCTCCTACGTCAGCGACGATCCGATCCCGGGTGATGCCATCCTTGACCAGAGTGTTGCCAGATGCGATGATCCCGTAGTGGATCTCTGGATCCATGGAGTCTCGTGGGTCGCGCTGGACCTCTTCGTCTGCCTCGCAGCTGCCGCAATCGTTGCCGGAAACGTGTTCGTATGATGATTGGAAAAGGCGGTCGTTGTCGGTCCCTTGATGGACATAGCCAGGAGACTGCTTCGACCGCTTGGTCATCTTAGGGTTTGCCTGGAGCATGTCTTGCAAGATGTCGGGAATCTTAGAGTCATAGATCTCATGGTCTGCCTGAATACTCGCGAGGGCCTTGAGTAGGACGGTTGGAGGCATTGCGAGGAAGCCCTTGCGTTCGCGGCGGTCGCCGGGCTGAGCCTTCACTAAATCGTATTGGCAGACGCCACCTGTGGTCCCGTCAGGCTGGCTCACGACAACGTCACCGAGACGTATATCGCGGTCATCATCTGGCCGAGGAATCGCGCCTCCTATACCAACCAAGAGCCCGATGCGAATCGAGGGAAGCGAGGCTGACAGGCTCGAAGCAGTGGTAGCGGCCGACGTCAGACCATAAATGCCGGCGGCGAGAGAGGCGATTACGACGTTGTGATCTCCGATACGGCCCCAGGTGTAGGCATTGGTATCGCTCGGATGTCTTACGAGACCTTTCGGTTCCGCGTGCTCCTCGTCGAGAATTGCCTTAGCAGCGGCTCGCTCAATAGGTAAGGCAGCGATCCAGCCCACGGTGTAGGAGTCCGGGCTTTCCAGCGACTCCAAGCTTTTGTGTGCCATTATTTCGTGATGTATAGAGAAACTTGAACAATGATCTGCTTGTGTATAGGTTCAAATAATGGTCTAGCTAGACCGAGTCGGTCCTGGGACAAGGTTGGGTTCAACGTTATCACGCGAAAACACACGACTTTGCCCCTCATTGCGGGGAAAGATGAACAGAGCAGCGGAATGAGAATAAATGACGTAGTAATAATACTTGAGAACAACTGATCTGTTGCCGACAGGGGCAGGGCAGCAGGTTGTGGTCTGACATGCATTCTGCCCCCCCTCCCCTTCCCCCACCTTGCTGCTGCGCCTCTGGGGCCAGGAGGTTGTCATTGGCGCAATCTCCCCAAGCCTGTGTGCTGACGGGTCAAAGTCTGGCCGCGTGCTTTGGGCTGAAATATGAGTCTTATGAAAACCCGACACGCCAGTATTGGGGGCATGTAGTTGACACCATCGAGTTCTGACAGTCATTATCAACAGAAAGTCGTCAACTAAGGAGTCTTAGTAACTGACGTAACATGATTCGAGGGCGCCTGGCTCCGAATTATGTCTTATTCAACCCGGCTAACATCATCATCGATAGCCTTTAAAGATCTCATGATCATTGGGCATTATAATAAGCGTTCGTTAGAGTCAATCGGTCTTAGGCCAATGCTGGCCAAGAGAAAACGGAACCAGGAGGCCAATGCACTGACTGCTTCAAAGAAACCCGGAGAACTAGTCGCCGCTGGAAGGGGAGGCTGGCCAAGCTGCAAATGTACATGTCCAGGGCGATAGAAGGCCAGTTGTTACGCTAAAAATGAAATCCCGGCTGACGACTATGTGAACGAATTAGAAAAGCTGGACTGGCTCTGGATAAGTGAAGAAGGTCTGCATACGGTATATAGAAGACGAGAGTGAGACTTGACTGTCGTCACCATTGTCGTCGTTGGAGCATTCAACGCCACCGAGCCGCCTATGGAGCTCCTATGGAGCCTTATGGAGGCAAAAGCTGACTGTCGTCTGACAACCTGACCCAGAGTTCGCCCAAGAACGAGTACTGGAAACATACTCCGGCATCGTGGAAAGCCCCTCATGTCCTCAGTATTTTGACATGACATAATTTTAAAAGCTCTTTATCCGTACACTCGGCCTGAATTGGCACGACGCTCAATGTCTGGTGACCGGCGGAGACCAGTGAAATGCAGAAGTGAAATTAGAGTCACCGCACCCTGATCTACCTAGCCCCTGTCAGTGAGAGAACGCGGAGTTAGATACGGGGCCAACCGAAGACTAGCGGTGGGTTGCGCCCATTGCCAGGGTCTTGCGATAAACTGGCGCGATCCAGATCCATGCGCAGGTACCCATGGGCAGGCAGCAATACTGGGGTCGCTTGTCTTCCAACCGGGCGACGCTGTCCCTTTGAGGATTTCAATTGCAACCGAGTCATCCGCCGCCAAGTTGAAGCAACCCTGCTTCCCGTGCGTCGCGTTCTCTGCCACAGGTATCTGTAGGTATGATTATTAAATATTAAACTTGACCATCGGCCGGCAGCCAGCCAGGCTCACCCTCAATTCACCCCCCTTTGAATCTTTCTACATGATAGCAGCGGGCTCAACCGAGCAGCAATGCGCATTATTCACCCCAGACATGCCAGCGCGGCTTTGCTGCTGCTGCTGTCGCATCTTTTGCTCCTTTGCGCCGCCTCCCCCGCGGATATCGAGGTCGACCTGGTGTTCCCGAAGGCCAACGAGACGTACAAGCTCATCTGGCCTTTTCCGATAATCTTCGCGATCCGCAACGCCTCCCAGCTCTGGCAGGACGAGGACGAGGCCACGTCCTTCTCAGTCTCCTGGGACGTTGCGGGATTCCCACGCCAAGACAGCGTTTGGACCGGCCAACGGCATCTCCAGGCCGGAGGAGGGTTTTGGTCGACTCTCCGCGACCTCCGTCCTCCCCGCCCAGACGATGGCGTGCATATGTTCTTCGACACCCTCAACACCAACATCATCAACAGCACCGAGCGGATGTTTCGGCTGGATTACAGCTCATCGCTGTACTTCTCTTGCCCCCCAAACATCACTGTGGCTCGGAAGGCGGTCACCACCTGGGAACAGATTGTTTTCTATCTGGACCCCGAGTCGTCTCAGTTGCCCAACTTCGCCAATGTGGCCTCCTCTTGCTCCGTTCCGGTCACCAACTTCGAGTACACAAATCTCAACTTTACCAGCCTTGGCGAGCGGTGCTTGGATATGGCCCCTACGCGACAGGCGGATCCTTGCGGGTTGAAGCTGGATGCAGAAGACCTGGCGAACCGCACGCGGACGGCTATGCTTGAGTTCGCGGCTTGTCCCAAAGGAACATGGCCTGACCTGGAAGGCAGGCTGGGCCCGCGGTTCTGCAATGCACCTGAGAGCTCGTCAAGTGCTAGGGAGTTTAGTCGCAAGGTGTTGGTCTTTTCAGTTCTCGCGGGCATCATCGCCATGTTCAACATGTGATGGGCTTGAGATTATAGTCCCGGGGCTATTCTCATGTCAGCACCAGCGCGATCCCGCGTATGCCTTGAGCTGAGCACCGGGAAATCCAAAGAAGTCACGAGAATATGAAGCTGGTATCCGTACATGAGTACGATAAATCGTTGGGTGGTGACTTGTGTGTGAGAGGGCCGGATAATGCAGCAAATATCGGTCCACACCTAGTGAGTCAGGGCGGTTCAAGCAGCTGTTGTTGTGGCCTGTCATTTTTGTTTTCTTCTTTGCTACGGCTCGCTTCGGTTGGTTCATCCCAGCTTTGTCTTGGCCTTCAGTCTTCTTCTAGTGCAGTTCCTAGGCTCGCCGCTCTATCCCCCAATCCCCACCTGGAGCACCTGAAAAGCTCTGGGGCCCCAGGACAACCAGGTCAGGCACGGGGAACGCGGAGGAGAGAAAGTTCAATCTGGGCAGATCGGATGGCGCCGCTTCCAATAAGGCATGCTTGGACAATTTCAGCTTAACACACACAAGCAAATTGTGCCAGTACTCAGACATGGGAAGTCCGCTTTTCCGCCGTACTTGATGCCGCTCTGGAGAGTCCTTAGACGATTCGTCCCTGGACGATGTGACAATGCGTGGCACCTTGTCAATGGAAGAGGCTTCGGTTTTACCATTCTCTTCGCCTAGGAGGTCCAATAGGCGGACCGTTCGCGCGCACATGGTCAAAAGTAATTTGGCTCGGGCAACAGAGCCGTTTCCAACGATAGCGTGGGGCAAGTAATCCCCGTGAATGCATACCAAGCATCGCTTATGCTTGTTACACTAGCCATATTCAGGTCCTGGTTCCAACGGAAACAGGGGTTGGCTCTCAGTGTGGCCGACCGCTCCTGAGTTTTCCCGCAAATGCACGTTCAAGTAGAGCGGTTCGCGCTGGATAGCATTCAGCAGGAATCTGTTGGAACATTGCGCGACACCCCGACCTAGCTGGCATCCATTACGATGTTCATCCCACTGCTCAAAGTGGCCACCTCGGTGGTTGCCATCGCCTCACTTTCACTGGCACCCTTTTGTTCCGCTCAAGAAAAGATCGTTTCCAATGGGCGAGGCCTCGATGTTGGTGGGGTCTCTGGCAGGGCCGTCGAGGGCGAAGATTGGAGAAAAATGAGTTGCAATCACCCGGCCGTAGCGAATAGAACCCAGCCTGCGAAGGCGCGCTGGGAACCCATCGGCGCCGACACGGCGTGGAAAGAACTTGTAAGTTCCATCCTTGGATTCCTGCAATTTGGCTCTGAAACTACACGTAGCCTTTGTCTCCTGTTCCTTGCGTTACTAGCTTGCAAACGAGCAAAATCTGTGTCCGGATTGCTGACTTTGCATAATACCACAGGTTGAAGCCTGGGAGCAGGGAGAGTCGAGGCTGGATTTCATGCGGTTCGTGGTGGAGTTCTTCAACATGGAGGAGGAGAACAACTGCCATTTGATTCAAAACGTGGCCAACTGCAACACTTATATGTGTCACCGCTTTGAGAACAAAGAGAGAACGGGACCTGCGGCTTTCATGGTCGGAAACGCACTGGTGCAACTGGGTAGGGTGAGCAAACCATCGACTCCCAACTATAACTTTTGCATCGCTGACAATTTGGACAGTTCATGGGCAACAACGATTATGCTGTAAAGTCGGCCAAAATCCATGAGTACCCAGACAATTTGGCGTCAACCTTCGCCGAGGGCAAAACCAATAGCACTCTTGCCATGTCTATCCTTACCAATCTACTCTCTGTTGGCTTCACATCCGGTCTGGCACCCATGTTCAACAGCAGTAAGTCATATTTTCTGCTGTATCTTGGACATTTGTCACAACTTACAAAGCTGTGTTATTGTAGTCTTGAAACATGTACCAACAACGACCAAGTACAATGCGAAGGACGTTTCTCACGCAGCCATCACCCTCGGTGCCTCGACAGCGAGAGATTTCATAGGGTAAGCATTGCCTGAGAGATGACATCGGATTACCCACGACCAAAGGCACGTCGCTAATGACATTGGTGTATCTGGACAGGCCCCTATCGTCTGATGAAAACGGAAACCATGCCTCGGCGATAATCGAGGCATTTTACGACCAGGCGGCTCTCAGAATCACCGAAACCTCCAAACTCATGTTCAACGGCGATCCAGAGAGCATTAGGTTTCTTTACAGCCTAATCAGCGAGGGCAAGATGACGGAGGGATGCGAGAAGGACGCAAAAGTGTGCGGCGGTGGTGGAGTTCTTTCGGCCCCCGAAATGAGGCACACGTGGCAGACGGCGATATACGGCTACCTGATCCCGCAGATGTGGAAGCTGGCGGACGTGAATCCTGTCGTGATCATCACGGATGCCAAGTGCGACGATGTCGGCGTCGGTACCGGACCCAACGGCTATATCCGAGCCGACGACGCCGAGTGGGCTCGCGGATGCTTGGACAACAAGCTCTTGTACCTTCTGAGCCCGCCAAAGAACGGTAATGGCATCTGGTCCCCACCGCCTGGTCTCAAAAGCATCAAGAATGGCAACTGGCAGGGAGTTACAGTCGAGGACATAATCGTGAGGTACAGTTCATCAAACCGCTCCATTTCTTCTTCCCAGCCCTGCTTCCCTCACCCGAGCTGACTTTTACATGTGTCTCAGCGCTGCCAAATGGACGCTTCAAAATGGCAATCGGAAAGAGGCCATCAATGACCCGGCCTACGCGAGCAAGACTAATTATGAGCTTATGTGGGACGTCATCGGGAATGATGAGAGCGTGGTCCGGACGCCAGGGCTGGTTGATATCCCGGCATGCACCGAGAAAGAGGCGAGAAGCAACTGGTCATCGACGAAGAACCAGCGCTGGTACTCTTGGCCTTGCAATGAGTAGCGCTCTGGTGATTCCAATTGGCCGGGCGTGGACGAGAGCATGGCTGTCAAGTCGCTGCTCTGCTTTGAGAGGGTTTGCTTACTCGGCGTTTCTTTGACTTCTTCAGGGTCATGCCTACTATGTTAGATAAGTCTGGGGCGAGAAACAATCACGAACATCCTTTTGGCTAGCTTGCCCAGACTGCGGTCTTTAAAAGAGAAGAAAGCGGTGCCATCCATGCTGCACCATTGTATCTCGAAGCAGCATGAGGATGCTCGTAGTCATCGTTCGGGCAGATGGCCCTGTCCAACACTTCCACTTCATCCCCCGGTCTGGAACTGACGTTTTTGAACAGCAATAGAATTACAACAAGGTGGCTAGCGGTGAACCTTCCGTCTGCAGAAAGGGCATGACGCAAGACTGCTTCGACCTCAGAAGCTGGTCCTGTCTGGGTAGATGGACAGGAGAGACGGGGGGGAGGGCTGCAGAAGGAGTACAAGAAGTTGACACTGCTGGCCGGCGGGGTATCTCGTAGACGTTATACAGGCTCGGGAGTTTAAGCTCTCATAGAATTTGCGACTATTGAAAACTGCTGAAGACTACCATAAGACCTTAAGCACAAGGTAGAGCTGCTCCCAAACGTCCCTCTCGAGGAGGATTAACGTTAGACACATTAATGGACTTCCGGGTTGCTGGTAAACAATAATATGAAGACTGGATAAAAAAGAAGTTACCTATGGCTGCACCAAAACTGACTATCAAAACAGTAAAAAGTGATAGATTTGTGCCAGAAAATCAAAGAGTTACGTACAGGAAGGTCGTATCCGCAATATATGGAAAAGGATATCAACGGCTTCCTCTTAACGCCGATAGTCTTCCTCGGGACAGGCAATCAGAGATTTGAGAGCACGGAGGACGGCGATTACCATCGCCCCGTCTCGCGATGCTGGCGTAATAGGCTCACGGACATAGGAACATAAAAATCCGCTCGCCGACGGCATGGATGCGCTCGCGGTGTTGCAGCCCGGCACCTACACAGGGCGAGCGTGTGTTCCCTCGGCGTCTCGGGCTTTGGCTGAGGGGCCAGACCCCCGTTTAACTCTACATCACCCACTTTCAAAAGCCGCCAGGCCCTACCCGCAACCTTGTTCGACGCGGTTGTTAAACACTCTTTTGAAGGAGCTTCAATTTCAGCTGAAAGCATGTTATCGGGATTTGGGAACAGTCAATGGGATCGGGGCTAGGGCCGCCACATCGCCCCCAGGTGCACCCCCATTGTGACCCCGGGTCCGGAGATAGACCGCACTCGCGTCTCGGACATTCCAGTGGTTGCGTGTGTTGCCTCGAGTGACAAGTGGCTTTGGGTCAATTCGATTTGGAGGTATAAGACCTCGGAGGACGTCCGTGGCTCAGACGAAACCAGCAACAACCAACAACGCGACCCTTCTCTCAGCACCCAAGTCTCCATCCGAACAAGCAAAATGCCCGACATCAACCTGGACCCCAATGACCTCTCCAGGTACGCCAACCTGGAGATCTTCGAGACGACATACAAGACGGTCTCCGGTCACCCCATCACGACAGCTGTGCTCATCCCCAGGAGCCTCCTGACCGATGGCGCCTCCGCCTCCGCCCCGTCGCCCGTGATCCTGCGATACCACGGCGGCGGCTTCGTGTGCGCTTCGAACCTGTTCCCAGGCTTCTTCCAGCCATGGCACTTCGAGCTCGCGGAGCGCCATGGTGCGGTTCTCGTCAGCCCCAACTTCCGCCTTGTGCCCGAGGCGAGCATGGACGACGTCCTGGCCGACATCGAGGACCACTGGACCTGGGTCCGCTCGGAGCTCGCCGGGTTCGTGAGCGGCGAGACGAACGGCCGCGTGAGCGTTGACGCGGAGCGGGTGCTGGTCACCGGCGACAGCGCGGGCGGGTATCTGAGTCTCATGACGGGGCTCATGCACAGCGACGAGGTCCGGGCCTGCGTCGCGGCGTACCCCGGCGTCGACCTCAAGCACCCGCACTTCACGGAGGTGACCGGAGGCAAGCCCACGCTCGGCGTCGCACCGCTGCCGGCGGCCATCGCGGAGGAGCACGTCCGGAAGGTGCGGGCGGGGGAGCTGCCGGGGATCGTGTCGGCGGACGCGAAGTTCGAGAGGGCGGGGCTGATGTCCTCGCCGGTGCACCGCGGGTGGATGAAGGACCTCTTTCCTCCCGAGAAGCGGCACCTGTTCCCGCTGGACCTCCTCGAGGACGGGGCGCGGTTCCCGAGGGGTGGGGCCTTTGTGTTCCACGGCCGTGACGATACGGTTGTGCCGGTTGAGGGCTGCTTCAAGTTGGAGGCGAAGGTCGCGGAGGTGGACCCCGGGTCGGGTTTCCAGCTTTGCGTGAGGCCTGGGGAGCACGGGTTCGACCACGACGCGAAGCTCGACGAGGAGTGGCTTACGGGTGGTCTCGAGAAGTTGGTGAGGGCGTGGTTGAAGTAGGCTGGCATTGAGGAGGGAGCACTTGGTGATTCTTTGATAATGGTATTCTTACTTCGCTGTGATGAATTGCAGCCGAGTTGTGTTAGCTGACAACTTCCCGTACATACTGCGTCGGCCATTGGGTGTCCTTTGCTTTGAGTTTTGCTATTAAATCCTACACTGACTGATTAGTTAAAAGAAGACGGGTTTGCCTATGTAGCCAAAAGGGGGTCGTAGTTGATAATTATGAAGATAGTATATGTATCCATGGCATTATCGTTACTACCTTGTGGTCTTTCTAGCTCCATCGCAAATATCCCCCGCAAAAAAGCCACTACTTGTACTCATCCTCCAAATCTTCGACCTCTCCTTTAAACAGCTTCACATCCTTCTCATCCTCCGAGATCGCCAAAGAAAGAGACGATATACTGTTCACCCCAACAGTAAGATCATCGTTTGAGTAGAACTCAGTGAACATTCCCGGCTGGAATCTGTATTCCCAAAAAATACTTCTCAGACCCTCCCGATACTTCGGCAACGTTTTCCTCGAATACGCTTCAAAAGCCCTCTTCGAGAACCGAGGGACCAGGTTGTTGACCGCGCCATGAACAGCTTTCTTGCGCGACCTTTCAATCTCGACACCGTCTTCCATGATCTTGACTTTACTCTTCGAGTATCCGGCAGCGATGGCTCTGATGTTCTCGTTAGTGACCCCTTTGCCGTACTGACCGAAAGCCTGGTCCAGGATGAGGATCAGGTCACAGGCGCACTTGAGAATCATCCGTACCGCCGCCGGAGCTTCGAGAAGAGGAGCTCCGAAGGCAATTGGGAGGCCCCCGACCACTGTGGTACAGGTGAGACAAAGAGCACCACCCCATATGATCACGGTTGAGCTAAGACTCGTCGCCATGAACGGTGCAAGGTTTCTCCAGACGACGGCAGACAGCACATCATTCATGCTATCGACTGTTGCGTCCGGTATGCCGAAGGATCCGTGCGCAATCTCTCGACAGAGCATCTTTGAAATCGTCGGTGTGGTCATGGTCGAGATGATACCAGTGCCGAGACCGATTCCTGCAGCAGCCACGGTTGCTCTGAGAAGCTTGAGTGTTTTTTCTATGGCTTGATCCACCTTTGCGTCGATATCCGGGACCTGAGCAGCTACCATTGCCTCGGATACGACCGGGCTGCTGAAGCTTTCCATTGTCATTTGAATCAATGCTTTGATGGAGTCTTGGTCATCTGTGGCACAGTAAGCCAACCGGTTGATACCAAACAGTGACATGCTTTTGGTGTACATACCTTTGGAGACGAATGCAAATTGAGCCTTGAGTACCGGCCAAAATGGGGAAGTCTCGGGCTCCTCGGAAAACTTCTGTCTAAACAAGGCTTCCCTGGCCGAAAGCAACTCCGTTTCATTCATTTGGCCCCGATTGAAGAGAAGATACTTGTCTTTCTTGGTACCAACGACCACAACTGGCGTCAAAGGACAGATCTCGGTGACTTCTTGCAACACATTCGCCAGCGCTGATTGGACTGGACGGTCTGTGTCTGTATCGATGCATAGCCTGGGAGACGTTGATTAGATAAAACAGTCGGCAAGCAGCGGGGGAATTCATTCACCATATCGCATGAAGATTTTGTGCGATGTCCGGACTACCGGATCTCGTTTTGAGGAACTTCTTGAATGCCGAAATCTCCTTGCTGTTACCTGCCTGGAAACCCTCTGAATCGTGAATGATGATGCCTGGGTGTAGATCCGACTCAAAGGCTTCCTCAATGTCATGCGCCCCTCGCTGGTTTGAATTCTCCTGGGTCTAGCATTCGTCTTAGCACTGGGGCGATGTTGATGAACTCCACGAATCTACTCACCATCGCAATTCCAAACACACGGTTCAGAAGCGTAGACTTCCCGACACCAGTGTTGCCGCAGATTAAAATCCTGCAACTCGTGGATATCAATAAGTCCCGATGCCAAGGATCAAAGCTCGCCTCCACCTTTTCAGAGAGGTACCGCAAGCTGCTGCGGAACGACTCCAAGTGATCCATTAAGCCATCGAGAGCTTTGGGTATTCCGAGAGTAGGATAGCAGTCCACCAGGAAGTAGACGGACGGGTGGATCACCGTTCCGTTTGTAGCTATGCGAGCAAGTTAGTGTGGTCTAGCAAAACGTATTGAGGGATGAGATAACTTACAAACGCCACTGTATCCCTTCAGAAGCCCGTGTGTCTGAGTCTCGAAGATATGCCGATTTCCAAGTCCGAAGCCCCATAACCCTTTGTTTACGAGCACCTCATGAGTGGACCGAATCTTTAGTTCCCCGCTCGACGCGACACGCTTCTGGAGTCTCCGTCGTGGAATCTGCTGCAAGTTCCCGTGATTATGCGATTGTCGGAGATCGTACATAGTGATCTCAGTGCCACTCGAGTATCTGAATGTCCACGGTTCGGCCTTGAGGAGACTCTCAGGAACATCGGCCTCCGATACTCTGTCTCCAAAGTCAGCAAGCTTTGGGGGCTTGGGGAAAGCAAGGTCCATCGGACTCTCAATCAGCCCCTTGATAGAGTCAGGAGGGTCATAATCAAGGACTAGACCGTCAGCCATACTCTCTATCATCATCCACTGAAGAGGGTACAGTGACAGCCCGTCGTGGTCAGCGCCTCCACCCATATCTGCGTGTGCGCCGACAAACCATGCCTGAATACAGCGATGGCTATCCTGCTTAACTTCTGAATTCTCGATCGGAAGGATTGGAAGGAGGGGGAAGGTTTTTCGCTGCTCATTCAACGCTAGGGCGTGTCGAATGTTGTTGGCGAAGCTGAGATCGGAAATATCGACGGTATCTTTGCCCAAAGTCATCTTGACGGTGTCGAATAGACCTAGAAATCTGATCTTAGGGGGATCTCGCGTGTTTTCTCGGCTGATTATCTTTGTCAGGATACAGCTGGGCGAAACGGAAACAAGCGATGCTACTGACCGCCACCGGAACTCCTGCCCGGCTTGTCCAGTCCTCCGACGCCTGACTCCGAAAGTTTTGATTGACTTCCACATTGAAGTATCCTTCACATTCAGAGCTTCGTGGACTGTAATGCTGTTAAGAAGCACGGATACTGCTCGCACGACATCTGCATGCCCATCAGTTCAACTCGTTTCCTCATGAACACACCTCCTTACATGCTCCACGGCTGAACCCAAACAGCCACACTTCGTCGTCCCTGGATGTGATCTCTCGGCAGCAGTACTAGCTCTCTTCAGCGAGTGTCTTTCCATTGATTGCGCATCATGATATCGGGCGACTTACTGAATAGACCTCTTGGATTTGTTCTTCACAGCCTTTCCCGGTAATTCCGTCGTTGTATTTGTTCAGCGGCATCTTGTTGGTACCAATTCCCGAGAAATACTTTGCAATCTGTGAAGAGTCAGCGATAAATACTTCACTGCCAGCGTAGAAGCCATACCTGTTCAACTTCATTCCCATCTCCATCTTTCGTTTTCCCGACTTTTACCGACGCGTAGATACGGAATACGTTGCTGTTGTTGCCATGGCCGTGGCCTGAT
This sequence comes from Colletotrichum musae, assembly GCA_027406025.1. Lineage (NCBI taxonomy): Eukaryota > Fungi > Ascomycota > Sordariomycetes > Glomerellales > Glomerellaceae > Colletotrichum > Colletotrichum musae. Next base: position 577,713 of record JANVYC010000002.1, on the reverse strand, counting down.
ATGATTTAGCTTCGTTCCCTAACCTGCACTACTGGCTCTTACCTTCCTGTCCGTCCTCGTTGAACCAAGTACCGTCCACGCAGACGACAATCCTCTTGTAGCTGAATGACCGACCCATCTTTCCCGTAGCGAAAGGAGGGATTTGGGCTGAGGGAGTAATAAGAAGCAAGAGGGCAAGTCCTAACGACAAACTTCAAGGCTGGAAGAAGCCGACCAAGTAGTACCTTTATTGTTAAAAATTGACGAGCCCGCCCTCCTCCCACGTCTGTACACCTAATCAGCCGAACCATGGAGTTGCTTCTTGGCATGACAATACTTAAGGCAGGCTACGATGAGGCTGCCCCATCATGCGGCATCCGTTCCAAGCAAACCAATGCCCAGCGTAAGATATTCCATCAGCTGAACCATCCACCAAAAGTGGCGAGGGTCTCCATTGGCGAAGAGAGGGCGTTGGTGTGAGGAGAGTCGTGGAGCATCCAATCAGATGCTTACATTGTATCACTCCAGGCGTCATTCGGGCGTCTTGCGGCTGGTCTGGATGGAGTAGGCGCAGTGTAATTGGCGGACAATAATGGCCGCCGCCTACGGGCATCCTCTCACAGAAATGTGTTACGGTCAACGTAATGCTTCGGCCATTGGGTGTCCTTTGCTTTGAGTCTTGCTATTACAGCATACACTGGCTGATTAATTCAAAGAAGTAGGTTCACCCGGATAGCCAAGAGGAGGGTCTTCCCAGGTAGCGGCCCGTTTGCCTTGGTCAAAACTATCGCCCACGACTGAGAGAAACAGGAACAAAATGAAAACAACTTGTCGAAATGGGCAAAAACATACAACACCAGGTATTCGCTGGTCGTCACCGACCCAACTACTAATCCGGCCCTCACTGGCTTATCTATGGGAGAGCGGACGGGATCCCGAGTTCTCCAGTGGGTATGGTCGTATGTGACAGTCCCTGAGGCTCAGGTTCCTCGAGTAGGGCTTTGGCGCGCACGGCAGTACCTAGGGGACACACCTCCAGCCCTGATGGGGCCAGCCCGTAACACCTTGGCTGTCACCCTGACCTGCGTTTATGGGTAGATGTACAAACAGAGCAAGTCTCATACGGATAACAAGTGGGACAGTTAGTAAGGAAAATTACATGACTATTAAGTTGACACTACAGGAGTATAACTGCATTATCCTAATATGATCTTCTTAAGTTTTGCTATTAGGGCGGATACTTTTAGCTATTAGGGCGGATATCTATAACTATCAGCTATCGTTAGTCGTAACAACTTAATTATTATCAGTTACAAGGGCTTAATTACATAGTCGTAATAGCTTAATTATCATAAGTTATAAAGGCTTAATTCTAATAGTTATAAGGCCTTAAATATAAGTCCGCCTATTTTAACTGGGTGCCCGGGCTAGATTAACTAGGTTCTCTATATCTCTATAATCCCTAGGCCCCTATTAATTAAATTTTAATACAAACCTTCTATTAATTCCTCTTTTACAGTTGCACCCCAATCCTTACTTTTTATATCTATATACACTTACAATACCTCCTTAATTACACCCTTTTATAGTAATTTAATAGTAGGCGCTTTAACTATAGGATTACAGCTTTAGCCTTAAGAGTAGCACAAATCCGAACTAAATACAACCAGAGAGGCCGGCGACAAGGCTAGTAACAAAACTAGCAATAAGACTAGTAACGAGACCGGGGACGAGGCTGGGGATGCAGCCGGGGATACGGCCGGGGAGGCGGCCAGGGACGCAACTATAGAAGAAGACGTAGTAGTACTATTTAAGGAACACAGTAAAAAATTATAAGTAGGATTACTATAGTAAAGGCTTTAAGAGATCTAGGTAGTAGTATAATATAGTATAAAGCTATAGTTATAGCCGTTTTCGCTATTGTTATAGCTGCTTAAGATAGATCAATTACTACCCTCTTTACGATTTAAATTAAAAGTATAAATAGTGGCAAGGGGTGGCAGTATTTAGCCAATAGGGGCACGGGGATCTATTAGAAATGTGGAGAACCCAGTTAATCTAGCCCGGGTACCTAGTCAAAATAGGCGGGCTCTTAAATATAGTACCTAGATTACTATAGTAATTGTAGTGTAATTAATGTACTTGGATTTCGTGGGTTGCTGCTGATAGAGAGAGGTAGAGTTGGATATCCGCCCCAATAGCTAAAAGCATCCGCCCCAATAGCAAAACTCATCTTCTTTCTCAGCTGACAAGTCAAATTCCATGCATCAGCGTGCATCAGTCCAACACCCACCCGCTCCGCAATCTCTCCCTTCCACTGGATGAGGAGGATGTTAAGGGCCCACCATCTCTTGTACTCGAAAACTTTGGCCTCGAAGACTTCCTCGTAGTATTCCTCAGCTGAGAAGTATTCCGGAGGCAATCGGTCTCGATGACTGTCAATATCTGCTTGGGTGACCTCATCTTGGTCACTGCGCGAGAGTAACACGAAGTCATACGACACATTGGCGCTTGGGCACCACGACCTGAGCCCTTCTATGGTTCCACAATGATGTCCTGCGTCGTTATAGATCCAGAGCTGGCCACGCAGGGCATTCTTAAATTGATACGACGCTGGCCGGGACAATGCCCAGGAAGACTCCGGTAGTGGTTCTGATAGTGTGTATCCGCTGACTGGTAGGCTGTTGGCTTCGAATACCAGTGTATTCGGAGGGAGGGCTTGATTATGAGATATTCTCTCCACGAAGTTGATTAGCTGAGACGATGTGGCATCGTCGGTCTCTCCTTTCTTGCGGCAGCTCTCTCCTCGGGCGAGTCTGCGGAGCCCAGTTTTGTCTTTGACAAAGTATTCCGCAACCTGAGAATCGACATTGATATCTTTGCCAACGTAAGAATCAAGACGCCACGCATCCCAATGGACGAAACCCGTCCACGCTGTCCAGCACCAAGTCGGCAAGTAGCAAGTCGCCAGCTCAGACTCTGCCGTTGGTGGTTCGAGTTTCCGCCTAGAGCCCCCCATGGTACGCCAGAGGATAGCCAGGTCGAAAACATCCGCAGGGAGAGCGCTCGCAAACTCCCACCCGAACGACTTTTCCATGGCCGATAGAACCCCGCAAAATGCGTTGAGCGAATCGGATGGGAATGTCAGCCGTCTGTCGTTGTACATCTTGCCCAACGCTTGGTAGCTAAAGAACTGCAGCCTCGGATCGTTGCCGGTGTCTCGATCGAGCGGACTGAGGCTACCGCGAGCTATTCGGCCGTCTGGTATTTCCCCGGTGGTGCCTTCTGTGCAGTATGCCGAGGCACATTGCCAATACATCTGGTGGTCCCAGAAGTACAGACGTCTCTTGGAGAGCATGCCTTCTTGGAACGTCCAGGCTCGACTGTTCCAGGTGGACGAATGCTCGACGTTAGACAAGCTTGGCAATCCGGCAAGCAACTTGAAGGGACCGAGCTGCACTGGCGAGTGCGGCGGTTTGCGGGACCCGGCAGCGACACCAGGAAGTGGGCTGTTGGCATCGTTCCCGGATAGGGCGACCATGGTTAACAGTGCCTGACCATAAATGCTATCCATTCTGGAAATGTATGTTCCTTTGGATTCCACATCGTCTTGAACGATACATAGAGTATCAACCCACAAGTACGACTCTCCAAGGGCCGCGACGAATTTGATGGCGTCGTTGATGACTCTTGGCAGCTCTGCCCGTATTTGGAGCAAGGAACCGTCCTCTAGACCGTCCTTGAAGTTGCTTAGCAAGGTTTGGTACTGTTTGACGCGCCCCCAAACGTAGCTCAATGCCACGTACCGGGTACCCCAGTCGCACTCGGCCAGCCTCATCCTCTTGACGTCGATGAGGAGCAGTGGCAAGAAATCGTTGCTGATGCAAGGCCCCAAAGTAGGTGCACTACACTTTGGGTGATTTTCGCAATCCTTCATCCACCTCTTCACTACCGAGAGGCTTGCACATTCTCCGACCATCCGACAAACCGGCTGGTAGCTTCTGGCAGCTTCGCTGTGATGCGGCACAACTCCTAGGAGTTGGATCTCTCCGAGGGTGGTGCTGTGGCCAGAGATCCCATCAGGGAGTGTCTCCGTGGTCAAGTTAAACCATACCTGCAGCTTCGGTTGGGCTGGGGCGGCCTTACTGTCTCCGTATCTGCCAAGACGGCACATTTCACGAGGGTACACCCCAGGCTCCCAGTATTTGGAGGCCCCGAAGCTCAGCGCCTGGATAACGAGCTTGCACAGCGAACAGTGTTCGTTCCTGAGGATGTCCTGGAAGTAGCCGAGCTCGATGTTGCTGGGGCTGGCTTCGCTGAGTAAGTATGCGCCCAGGTCGATCATTTGGCAGCGAGCACATAGCTCTGGGGGTGGGACAACATCGTCCATTGCCAAAGTTTCCATAACGAGAGGCCGAGTCGAGGGGGCGGGGGAATGAAGTTGGGAAGAGATGTCCAGGTGGGGGAAAGTATTTTCGGGCGACGTATGGGGTTTTGTGTACGGCGGCAGAAGGGACAGGCGCGCCCAACGGGGATGAGAGGCGAAGGAGGGACTTAAGCGCGCGACAAGTTGGAAGCCTCAAGTTGGCCAAGTAGGGCGTTGGAGGAAGGGCGCATGTGATTCGCTCGGCCTCGATCAGTTCAGCCGCCGTCCTGTCAGCCTTCGTTGGACAGAAATGAAGTCCTTCTGAAAGATTTCGTTCAGTTCGATTTGGTCCTCAATTTGGAACGCTCTGAGTTTATTCAATCCTACATGTACCACTGGCTGTCTATTAGTCTAGTCGTCTATCGGCAACACCACCCGCACGCCTTCGGCTATTTGTCCTACAGATCTAGTCAGTCTCAAGGAATTCCAAGTCGAACTGGACTGTATGTACTCACTGTCTAGATACTTCATCATCTGGCTGTAGTCCTTGCACACTGGAGAAGAACACTTCCGTTAGAAACTACAATCCAGACGGACACCCGAAAGACTCACCGTGCTGGCCGTTCCAGCTCCCGTCGCCGGGCCCGTTGTCGTCCGAGTCGGTGATGACGTGGGGCTCCATGGCCATGTCGCCGGAACACATGACGGCCTGGCGGAGGTAGTCGATGCAGTGGAAGAAGTGCGTGACGTGGTCGTGGGGGAGGCGCTCGCTGGTGTTGGTCGTGATGGCGGAGTAGATCTCGCCTATCATGAACTGGTATTGCTGTCAGAGGTGCACACGAAGTGGTTTGAGAAGTAATGTTGTCTCACGATGCAGTGCAGTTGGTGCGTCATCGAAGTGGTAAAGAAGGGGTCGTCGTTGGCGGGCTTCCAACCGGCGCCGACTGATTCTCGTCAGCATCATCTGTTGTGTTTGTCGTGTCTGTGGAACGCACCTGGCAAGATGGATCGCCACTGGCTCAGCGTCGCATTCGACAGAAATTCCGTCGCGTTGGGCGGCACAAAGGCATAATCCGCAGCAAACTCGACGATCTTGGTCGGGACTGCAGGCCACCACTCGTCAGCAAAGGCCCATCAACCATCATCCACTTCGTTCTCCGTGACTCACACAGGGGCCCCGAGGCAGTATAGTCGCCACCGACCTGGCGCACGCTCCGCGGGAACTTTGCGTCCTCGAACTGGTAGTACAGCAGCAGCGAGAGGCCGAGCGACAAGCCGATGTTGGTGAGCAGCAGCAGGGTGTCGATGAGCCAGCGGTACCGCCTTAGCAGGGTCTTGGTGCGCTTCCACCACGTCTTGCTGTTTGCCTTGGGATCGGCGTTGAGGTCGATCGAGTGCCAGCGCTTCTCGTCTTCAATGAGGGCCTCCTCCATGTCGGTGCTGGGCCGGTCGTGGCCGTGGTCGTCTGAGAGAGAGACGCTCTCGTAGCGGGAACCCTTGGGCGGCGGCATGTTTGCTTTTGTTTGTCTCGGTACGATATAGCGAAAAAGGTTCGAGGAAAGAATGCTTGCTTATTGGACAATTGGAACAGATGACAGAAGGAAATCTCGCGGGAGCTGTCAGTCACACACACAATCACACACACACAGGGAAGAGAGACAGGACTCGGACGAGTGGACGGCGGCTTCATTAGTTTTGTTCAGCGACCAGCACGGGAAAGAACCCCGGGAGCTTTTCATCCCCCCGACATCAGATCAATGAGCCGTCCCATCCACCCCTCGGCTGCACCAGCCGTTTTGAAAGTGGGCGAACCAACGGGGTGTAGGGGTGCCGTTGGTGATGTTCACGATATCGGAAAATAGATCGCGTTGACGAGGTCCCTTTACACCTACCGAATGCGGAAAGAGTACACCGGCCGAGAAGGACCATCGTCCCTGCCATCCCGTCTCTTCCTTCCCTCCCTTGCTCCCCCTCAGCGAAGCAAAAGTTTTGATACGTCTGTAGTCGGGCGTTGACGTGTTTCATGTGACCCTAGCGCTTGAAACCATGCAAAGGGGGCGCCCATTTGAAACAGACGAGTGGAGGGGGAAGGAGCCTCAACTCTGAGCTTGTAATTATTTTTGCAGAGGCAAGTCAGCAACACGACATAATCGGCTGTACTGAGGAAGTCAATTGCGGAAGAGGCATGAAAAACTCTGTGCATATGCGAGAGCAATTTCGCCAAGCTCGCTCTCGTATTCTCTTGTCAGAAGCGAGAGATTCGGCATCATTCTTGTTGCAACTACCGTATGTTCTGAGAAAATTCAGACGTCGACTAAAGCAACAACTAAACCCCTCTTGGTGCTGATCAACAACGTTCTTCAGTAATTTAGTAGTGACTCTCATACAAAAACTGTGGTTTTAGCGTGCCCCTAGCCCAGGTCGGGTTTGGCCGACGTCTGAATATTTCGAGTGTATACGGTATAAGTCCTTCAAGGACATGAAGCGGAGTTGCGCTCGGTGGACGCTGGTTTGAGCCAGGGGGGGAGGAAAGCTCTGCAACGCTTTAAATGCGTCTCAAGACGCTGGACCCTTGCCGACTGAACCGGCCGGCCCACCGGCCTTTCGGCCCCATCTTCGGTCGTCATCCGGTCGTGTAAGATCGTCGGTTTTCAAGTTACCGAGACTCGCCCTGCCCTGAGATCTCCCCGAAGGCATCTGTTCCCGATGGATATGTTATCCGTGGATGGCAGTTGATGGTCCATCTCGGGTTGTGCTCCATAACATTATACGCCCTACAACACCCTACAACGTTGCTTGGGAAGCGCCGGTGAAGTTCATAAACTCTCCAACTCGCCTCGACATTCCCTCGCTGAATCTTTTCACTTGTTTTTAACTCTGAACTCAGTTTCCTTCGTCATCGGGAGCGAACGTCCTTTGTGCTTCCGTGCGGACCGCACGCGCCAGCGCGGCAGGGGTCCAACCTGGACTTTGCCCGAACGGAAAAAACTCAGTGGAAACGCTTCCGTTGCCGGTGGCACGAAAAGCCACGAGGAAGCTGTGCAAAAGGCCAAAGGTTGGCCTGTAGGGTGCGGCACCGGGGGAGTTGACTTCCGTTCTCGGCTTGTTTCGTGGCGGGTCTGGAGTTCACCGCTAGCTCTCCCGCCACGGAGAAGCATTGGGACGGGGGCACTGGTCGGGAGGATGACCTCAAGTGGACCTGAACTTGCGATGCCACCTTCGCGGGAGGAGCTACATGCATGATCTGTCCCATGCTTTTCGTTCTCTACAGATGGTGATGGCCGGCTTCGACCGGCCGTTCTCCTAGAGCATCCCGCTGCCGTGAGTTCAGGCTCGCAACTTTACGACTCGAGTCGTATCGTTGGCGGTGATGGACTCGCTTTGACGACGAGTCATTGTGGCGTTTTCGACTGTACTCGGCATGTGACTCGCATCTCCTCGGTGAGTGGCTGGCTCGCCGATGGTTTGGCCATCTCTACGGCTTCATCTAGGCTCAACTCGGTTGCGTGGTTAGACGCTGGAACGGAGTACTTGAATTAACTTACTCCTGGCCTTGACGGATATTTTCTATAACTCTCACATCATACAACTTTCTCCAACATTTTAAACCGGTCCTCACTTGACCACATGCTAGTACAACCCAGGCAAGCCGGACATCATCAGAAAGAAATCCAAGGTCTCTCTACCCATACTGACGAGACTACATATACCTCACCACTCAGCTATTACTGCTGAATTCAAGGTATTAAGTGCATCCATGGCCAGTTCCGAACATCCAAGTTGGTTGTCTCTCGTCAGCCTGCTCGTATACCAAAACAAATCACACGCGAGACCGAGATGAAAGACCACGACGCCACGTCTTGTAGAGTCTGTTAGACATACGACTAACAGTAAGTCTAAATATTTTTCACAACCAGACTGGAGTACACATACAGAGGAAGCGAGAAAGCATTGATAAGATGCAAGTACTAGACTCATACTAACGGAACTTTTATACTTAGTGGGCGTAACTTAAGAGACAAGGTGATCCACCATGCACAATCTATTTACCTGGACTAGAGGGGAAGCAGGTTCTGGGCACCACGTTAAGTGATGTCTCTGAGAATCTGTTATGTCTGTCCATGTGACTAAGAAGGAAGGAAATCAAACGTCTGTGTCCCCCATATAATGAACCAGCGCATGTCAACATGACATAGCATAGTGCTCTGGAAACTAAGAGAGGCAAAGACAGGGAAAGCATTGCACCGCAGCAAACCAACCAAGGGATCGCCTTGGATACTGACCATGTTGACTGAGGAGGTTGTTCACAATGACAGGTTAAAATATGGAGTTCAACAGACCTGAAGCTTCTTTGTCTGGCTGACAGCATCAACTCAGCTTTGACCTGTAGCCCACAGCAACTATTTACTATCCAGTGTTGGCACCTATGAAGGCATCAAACACAACACGAACCACCTGATCAACCACTAGGTTGTGTCTGTTGCGAGGAATATGCCACGCTGAAGAATTCCAAGGACATAGTCTCGAGTCGAGAGAGCTTGGGTCGGACTGGAACATGACCTTGTGATGCGATGGCACCCAGCAACTTGAAGAACACAGATGGAATGCTTCTGTCTCTCGGCCCGAGCCCCAGGAATGCCGACGAAACGAAGAATCGCTCTCGCCTCTCCGGAGTTCGATCTGCTGGAGCCTCGTGAACTCTTCATGCAAACGAACTTCAGCCGCAGCGTGTTCGACGTCTTCGTATCTAGTGCAAGCCAACATCTCTTCCCCTGAAAAAAGGCTGCGAAATTGAAATGTCTTGGCGGCTGGAACTCTGCCCCGCGGCAAAGATGCACGCCTCATCGACAGATGAAGAAAGGAGTCGCCGAGCTGCAGCCGGTCCAAGAAACCATCGCCAGCTCCTCGTTCAGCCCGAAGCCACGGCGCAGACTGGGCTTGGATGGTGTCTGCTGTCAGTTGGTGACAGGCGTAAGTCAGTCGTGGATGGAAGCCTCCGCTGTCCCCGGGTCATTTACGGGTCGTCTACCCCGACAAAAAAGACCACCAACCGCAGTGGAGGCCGAGTTTGCTAGCACAGCCTTCATTTGAAGCTTGTTTGCGACCTTGTTTCTTCCCCTTACCATGGTAGCGCGTGTACTTTACGACACTGTAAATGGACCACTGGATGTCTGTTCGTAATCAAGGGCGGCCCAACCTTGTTCGGGGCCGAGGACGCGGGAGAGGGGAAAGTGGGTGGTGCTATTTCTGGCGCAGAGGCCACCATCTCACTCCGAGGATTTTCAATGGATTGTTCAGTTGCTCCCTCCGTCCGTCTGACTCGCCGATACGAAGTTGCAGCGCGCTGCAGAACCTCTCTACGCGTCAGCCGTAAGTGCTTACACATCGGACCTTTCGAGAACCGCCCGAACAGCTCGTCGCACAGGGGCCCGGGGTGCATGCGTACATACGCGTCTCGGGCCAACCATGTGGTCGTGACAGGGACGGTGCGTCGGGGCTGCCTGGCAGTGGACGACGGGCTTGTCTAGGTGTTTGCTAAGGCAAGGTGAAGGTGGTACAGTGGCAGTAGGCAGTGTTGAGACAAGCAATGTGGCTTGATTCTTGTCTTTCCTTTTTTCGATGCGCAGACTACAGTTCACGTGCGGATATGGGGATGGGCATTTCGACAAAATGCTGCATTTGCGAAATGCGCGATTCGTGAGTGTGGTATTTGCGGACGGAGACAAAACGGCGATACAATGCGAGGTGGGAGGCAAAAGGTGGGAACATCCTGTTTGGAGCGAGGCTGGTGATGTCATGCGGGCAGGCCGGTTGCAAGGGGAACGATAGGCGAGGGAGGAGAGATAGAGGGCCTGGTGCTTCAGTCTGCTTCAGGTTTTGAGGCGGCGGCGGCTGCTGAGGGAGGGAGACCCCGGGCGGCAGGTTGCTTTATCTGCTTTACCTGCGGTAGGAGGGTTTGATGTTTATGGGGATCATCGGATGGCAGTTTGGTGTTGTGGTTGCAGTGTGTTTTTGTCTGGTGTTGTTGTACTTCGGTCCAATCTCATTCTTCTGTTCTTGGATGAATTGTTTTCGGTGCAGAAATTTGAATCGCTGCATTGTTCGCTCCGCACAGCGCATTCCAGTGCATCGGCCCCCTCTGCCTGGCCAACGAGCCGTGTTGCCGGGTGCGATGCCGTCTGTTCCCCTCCGCTGTGGCCCGCGGGGACCGTCGAGCGGTGGGATATGGCCCATGGGAAGTGCCATTGCCAGTGTCAGTGCCAGATCTTCAGGGGGCCCTGCCCTGTGGCCGGAGAGACACGGCAGCAAATAGAAACGGTCGAGGGCGCTGGAGGTTTCGATGGAATTGCGGCGCAGTTGCATTTAAAGAAGGACGGCGTCGCTTGGCCAACCACGGCCGGTCCAGACGGCTCCATATCGGATCCACAATCAGGGTACTTTTGGTCCGTACCTTTTTACGGGTACGTACTCTATCGGCCAGAGGAGGCGCGGAGGACAGGGAAGGCGCTTACTGGGTGTGCCTGACCCTGGCACCAACGCTCCTGCTCCCCGCCGTGTTCAGGGCCCTCACTCTCAGCTCATCGCAGAAACATCCCCCAGACAGCGCGACACTCTCACCTTTTTTTTTTTTCTCCCTCCTGTAATAATTGTGGGCAATAGGCAATATATTGCCACGGATGCGTCGTGCGAGTGACTGCGTCGGATTGCAAGAGGCATGGGTTGTTGCGACATCCGAGACGGGACTCAGGCGACCTACGGCATGGACCTGGAGTTCTTCGGGCCTTTTTGTTCTGCAGTCCAGCAGTTGCGTCCGTACGGATGCTGCATCTGCGTAGCCCTGAAATCGCGGTTTTTGTCGCTGTTGAGCAGTTTCCCTTGACTCTGTGACGTGGGTAGATGTCGAGGCCCTGTATCCTGTTGAAAGGTCCCTTGGCTCGTCTGCCTTGCTTTTTTCTGCGCCTCTTCTTTTCCCCTTCACTTTCACCCCTCTCTGCCGGGCGGGTCCTGTCCCTCTTTAAGCTGTGAGGGATAATAACGCCCTGTATCCGTACGCTGTCCGGGTAGCGCTTGCTTTGCGGGTCTCCGACGGCACTCGGCAGGCCGGGCAGGCCTGGCCAGCCTCTCTGGACCAACACTGGCCAGGGCAGAGACAAGGTTAGGTATCTGCTGCCCCAGATTCTGGTGTGGAGGTACTTGGCTGGGCTGTCATCATCGACCTAGGTACCTACCTATTTGGTTTGGTAACTGTTCCCAGGGCAGGTTTCCCACCAGCTTCAAGTTCTGGTGATGGACGGACGAAGATTTTGCGCAAGGCACCACCTGCCCGCAAAGTAAAATAAGAGGGAAGGAAGAAAGCAGGAACACCGTGGAGTGACTTCCTTGCGCGACGAGGTAGATGTGGGATGAAGCGACGAATGGAAGGAGGCACCGCGACCGTCCCTCGTCCCTGCCTCCTTTTTTTGTCGTCCAGTGATGGTGATGGTGACATGGCGGCATCCACCCACACCAACCGTCCGCACTGTGACCTTGCACCTGTGCGGCGTGCCTGCCCTCCGAGCCATGGGAACCTGAAAGTGGAAGGGATGAGGGGGGCAATGGCACTGATGGGAAACAGCCTACTCCCTTCTTGCTTCTTGCCGTTTTTGCTGCTTTTTGCTCCTGCTTCCCGCCTGCGGTCTGTCTATCCGACGACGGGATCCTCCAATTTGTCTCACACACACACAAACGTAGTACTCCGTACATCGTCACTTCTGCTGGCCACTATTCCATCCTATTTTTGCTGTGCACGACACGACGCAGCCGGTGGGAAGTGCATCGCATTGCATCGTATCGTGCATTCAGATTCGACCATCCTGTCTCTCTCTCTCTCCCCTCCCCTCACTCCACTTGCGACCAGCCGACGCAGCAGATCTTTCCCCACGACCCACGACCTGCCACCGAGACCAGGGCCAAGAACCACCAAGACCCAGAAAGAACCCAAGCAACCCAAGCCACCTTCTAACGTGCAGCTTTGCTGCATCCCCATCCTGTCCCGGGCCTGTCCTCATCCCACGCCGAGCAGTGACACCACCACCCACCGCTGCCACACCTCATTTCTGCTTTCCCTCTTTTTCCCTCTCTCTTCCGTCGCCCTGCTGTTCGCAATTTCGAATTCCCGTTCTTCCTTTCTCCATTTCCTTGGTCCATCTCGAGGCGTTCCTCCACGCGAATACCAAGGACCAAAACGGTCCCTTCGTCCCCGGTCCCGCATTTCCCAACGCCCTCCTCCAGTCTCCTCCTCTTCCTGCTCAATCCGTGGACGAACCCAAATCTTGGTTCTCGACAGACGCCCTGCCGCCGCGGATACGAGCTAGCCAACCAGCACAACGCCAAACCAGCGAGCCGCACGGAGAACACTCGACAAATACGAAGTCCTGGCCTGACCTGCTGCAACGCCGCCACACGGGCGAAGCGCCCGAGTAGTGTACGTAGCCCTGCGCTCGATCTTGCCCTAGTTACGCATACTTGCGCCTGGACTCTCCCCGTGGCTTACGCTCATCTTCCTCGTCCAGTACTTGTCGCCTGCATTCTGTTTGACCTGCGCCTCCACGGTTTGGGGTCTATCGTAATAGGGGCCAAGACACGACATTACTGTCCAAGGCCCTGGCCCGTCTGCTGCGTGCTGCTGTCACTGCTGCACCATCTTTCACCCGATCTGTCGCGGCCTTCTTCGACACGAGTCTTGCGTCTCGCGTGCGGCGCCGACACCTCGCGACAGACTGTCTGAACCACTCGACTCGGTACGACCGCTGTCCAAACTCACCACTGGGACTCCTGCTTGGCTGAGGCGGCTACACTAGCTTGTGTGCGTCGTTTGCCTCGCCCTTCCGCCCGGAACTCACCCCAGGCGACCTGGTGCACGGAGGTTAGTAAGCTTGGTTTCCTATTCTTCCTGCCCTTCCTCTGGCATCCTTCCGTCGCTCTCACGCACGGCTGCGTCCTTTCTGGAATGGCCAGATAATATTATCAAAATACACCGTTTGCAGCGAGAACTGCGCTCACAATTAAACCAGCACTCGCTCCGAGACTTGCAAGATTGCTTCCGCATTCCCCGCTGTCCCACACAGCCACCCACCCCGTATAGCTGACCTCCGTCTCTCTCCAAACGCCTGTCGTCTGCCCACTTCGATCGAGAATCGACGAAAAAAAGAAGCAGCAAAGGTCTTGGCTGTTGGTCAGTGAACTACCCGACGACCCACGAGGTCACGCAAAGTCGCCGTATCTTCCTTCATTCCCTGAAACATGTCCCGATACGACTACGACGACGGCCGCGCCGAGCGCCAACCTCTCGACGACGGCTACCGCTCGCCATACCCCCCAGAACACTACCAGGACAACTCCCAGCAACAGTACTATAACGCGTCACCCCCAAGTCATCCTCCGCAAGACGCAAGGCGGCCACAACACCCCGGCGGCCACCCCGATACGAACTTTGGACACGGGCGAGACGAGCGAAGGAACCAGGGTGTACCTCAAGCTGCAGTTGGAGCAGTCGGCGGTGCTGCTGTTGGTGGTGGTGCTGCAGCTTACGCCGCCTATCAACCTGGCTCAAACATGGCTTCTCCCAGGCCCCCGCCTCATCGCGACTGGGCACCCGCACCCGATCGCTACTCTCCACCCCAGCAGAGTAATCTGAACCCGAACATCACCCCCGGTGCCGACAACTTCAGTGAATCGGCCTCGGGAGGGATGGCTGGCATTGCTTACACTGTCGCCGAGCGCAACGCGAGGGAAAGCGGAGTCGACGCCATGAGAAACGTCGGTCAAGCGCCACCTCGCGGCCAATTTCAGCAACCCAATCTCCCCCCGCAAGCATATAACCAGCGCGGCGACGCCTACGAAATGAGCAACACTCCCCGCCCCTACGCCGCCAGCTATTCCGACCGCAACTCCCACTCCAGCCTCACTGCTCTCGGCGGTGCTGCTGCCTCCCCTTCCAGGCTATCATCCTCGGCCTCGCCCTACGGCTACAGCGACTACGACCTCAACAACCCATACTACCAAAGGAACGCCGACCACCTCAGCGTCGTCGACCCCAACTCGATAGCAGACGACGGCGACGACGGTCTCGAGTACGGCAGGAAAAGCACACGCAACTCGATGCTCAGCCTCTCCAACCACAGCGACCGCACAGGTCAGAGCCGAGCCGGTGCTGCGGCCGCGGCGGGCGCCGGTGCAGGTGCCGCTACCGCTCTGATGGCAGACGGACGCACAGGGGCCGGTTACTACGACCCCGCCAAGGGCGCCGCCGCAGGGAGCAACATCGATTTGAGTCAACCGCAGGAGAAGGTCTCCGACTGGAGGAGAGAGGAGGATGGCAAGAGGAAGAAGTGGAAGTGGTGTATCATCATTGCCGTCATCCTGATCATCGCCGCCGCGGTGGCCGGTGCCCTGGCCGGCGGGCTGGCGAACAGGGCCGCCGGTAGCGGCGGCGACAAGAGCGGCAGCAATAGTGGCAAGGGTGGAGGCCAGTCGGCAGATGATGACACGAGCTCGAACGGCGACCTGAATGCGAACAGCAAGGAGATCAAGGAGCTCATGAACAACAAGGACCTGCACAAGGTTTTCCCCGGAATGGACTACACGCCCATCAACACCCAATACCCCGAGTGTATCCACGATCCCCCTTCGCAGAACAACATCACCCGCGACCTCGCGGTTCTCAGCCAACTCACCAACACGGTCCGACTGTACGGCACCGACTGCAACCAGACGCAGATGCTCATCCACTCGATCCAACAACTGAAGCTCGAGGGCAAAGTCAAGATCTGGATGGGTGTGTGGCAGGACAAGAACGAGACGACGAACGCGCGACAGCTTCAGCAGATGTGGGACATCCTCGATGTGTACGGTGACAAGCACTTTGAGGGCCTCATCGTTGCGAACGAGATTCTGTTCAGACAAGAGATGACAGAGACCGCACTAGGCTCGCTGCTACAGGAGGTGCGGACCAACCTGACAGCCAAGGGCCTCTCGCTACCGGTCGCGACGTCCGACCTGGGCGACAAGTGGACCTCGTCGCTCGCGTCAAAGACGGACTACATTATGGCCAACATCCATCCCTTCTTTGGCGGAGTCAACGCCAAGAACGCCTCGACATGGACAAACGAGTTCTGGCAGAACAAGGCCGGCAGCTTTTTCAAGTCGGACGCGAAGAAGAACGTCATTGCCGAGATTGGATGGCCCACCAAAGGCGGCATGAACTGCGGCGATGGCACATCTTCGGACTGTCCCAACCGATCAGTTGCCGGCGTCGACGAGCTGAACGAGCTCCTGAACGATTGGGTGTGCTCGGAACTAGCGAAAGGCACCAACTACTTTTGGTTCTCGGCGTTTGACGAGCCGTGGAAGGTCCGCTTCAACGAAAAGGGCAAGGAGTGGGAGGACCAGTGGGGCCTGATGGACGTCAACCGCAACATAAAGAAGGGCGTCACGATCCCTGACTGCGGCGGCAAGACGATCTAGCCTGGGGAGAGACGATGACGAAGTTTTGATATACGGACGGACGAGACAAGCGCAGCTCTCTCGTCTGCTGCTTGGCGCTACGAAGCGGTGTACATGACGGAAGTAATACTTTTGGAGTTTGGGTGTTACAAGACTGCCTACGAGGCCAAGGCCGACGGCAACAGCATGTGTATGATGTTTGATACCGTATATATAGTCATGTGCCGGTAATGGGCTTTACTGTTTTGCTTTTACCGACCGATCAATAGAGCTCTTAGGTCACTTGGCTTGGTGTATCTTCCCGTGGCCTCGGTCTGGGTGCACGTGGGTTCTCGGCCTGTGTCATTGGTGGGGCTCTCGGACAGCCCGGGCGCGGGGTCAACGTCGTCCCGTCAAACCGCTCCGCCGCCTCCGGGATTCTCCCAACAACCTCACCCCACGTTTTCAACCATGAAGTTCCTTCCCACGTTTCTTCAATTCCTCACTACGTCAGCCATGTCGCCTCCAAACATCTCCCGCCCGCACCCGGCCGTCCCGCTGACCCCGCCTCCGCTCCCGCCCCCCGGCCCTGCGTCCAACGGCCCAGAGATCATCAGGCAGCTACTCAGTCTCTCGCGCAGCAACATCGGCTCGAAGCTCAAACTCGTGCAGAAGATTCCCCTCGAAGGAGAGGTCTGGGAACCGGAAGGCATCGTCAGACTCGCGGGCAATTCGCCCGAAGAAGAACGCTTCTGGATCTCGGCGGGGGAGTACACCGAGCCTACTGTCAAGTTCCCCGGCGGCGAGTGGAGGGATGGTACGGACCGGGCGAACGGGGCTGGTTTTGCGCACTTTTTGGTCTTTGATGGCACGGGGAAGAGAGTGGGGGATTGGGTTGTTAGCGAGAAGGGGGATGGGGAGTACCACAACGGCGGGATCGAGTTTGATGGGCGGTGGATCTGGGCTTGCTTATCGGAGTATCGGCCGGGCAGTACGGGGAGTGTTGTGAGGGTTGACTTGGAGAGGTTGGAGGTTGAACGGGTGTTTAGGGTGGGGGATCATCAGGGCGGTGTTGTTTGCGATAAGGAGAAGGGGGAGTTGGTGACGTTGAACTGGGGGGGTCGGAAGGGGAGGGTCTGGGATCTGAAGAAGGCGACGAAAAGGGACGGGAGGCAGGTCGTCATGGCTGACGGGTTTGACGTGCCGGAGGAGGAGGTTGTCAACCCCTCGCACTGGATCGATTACCAGGACTGCAAGTTCCTCGGGGAGTATCAGGGACGGTCTGTCATGCTGTGCTCTGGGATCGCGACGATTGCGGACGGGGTCGAGGTTGGTGGGCTTGCGATCGTTGATACGAAGAGTTTGGTGCCGGTTTGGGAGGTTCCGGTTATGCTGCAGACGGAGGGGGGGAAGGGGGTGTTGATGACGAAGAACCCTATGGATGTTGGGGTTGTTGATGGGAGGGTTAGGTTGTGGTTTGCGCCGGAGGAGGGGAGGGGTGCTATATATGTCTTTGAGATTGGGGAGTGAAAAGGGGAGAGGGGGCTTGGAGATGAGGATTGGGTTGGGAAGCGGGTTGGAAGCATGTCTTGTATCTAGAGACTACGCATTTACTCTCAAGTCAATTCACATTAAAAGAGTAACAATGACGGGAGACAAGAAGATCAACGTCTATTTATAGTTCAGTTTATTTAATTTTAATGTTGCAACTACTTGTACTAATAAAAATAGTTGAGACTTGCACATTAGATCATTCCCAGTAGAATATAACCAACATGGTTTGGTTTATCTGGTGTTATTGTGTCTTCTCCGGCTTTGAAGGCACTTGGAACCTCACTGAAACACGTGAAACCTGCGGTGAAGTAGTGTTCAAGTGCATTCGCATGTCACCCCATTCTTCTCATCTTGTCTTTATTATCTACCTATGTTTGTATGTGTGCCCTTTTTGCCTGCTTTCATTCCGCTTGTCTTCGTATCGCCTTGTAGAATCGTCAAGGGATGACGCATGAAGACGAACAGTCGGGGGACAGAATTGGTAGGTGTACTGATGTAGACCTCAACCAGCCGTTGATGCAGTTGAGACTTTTGGAGATGGAAACTCCAATTGCCAAGTCTTCCTCTGCCTCATTCCTTTCCTTTCAATAGAATTCAGCATAGCGTGTCAACAACAACTAAAACGATTAGATATGTATTCGCTGCTAATACATGAAAACAACAAAACATTGTCATCAGTGTGAGGACTCGTCGTCAGTTTCTTCGACATAATGTGCCGCTTGCAGTTGATGCAGAGGATCCATACAATGGCCACCCCTTCTAACACACTTCCCACAGATTACTGCGTGAAATGCCTCAGAACCGCATGTGCATTGTCGACATGGATACAGAGCTTCATCAATGTTTGGGAAAGGGATGAGACAAATGTCACAGAAACCCTCTGAAATAGTGTTGAACGGTGTACTTTTTTCTTGCTGCTCCTGCAGGACAAGATCATTGCTCGTCGAGTTTTCAGGTGGCCATGAGAGAAGCCGCTTGACTGCGTTGTGTTTGTGTGCCCCGGCCCACCACAGAGCCGACTTACCAATGCAGTCTTGGGACTCTGTGTCCACAAGCCCGCTTGCGACCAAAACTCGAACGGCGCCCTCATTCCCCCTCCTCGCGGCTGCGGAGAGGGGACTTATTCCGAAGTCATCCTTTTTGTCGACGAACCCAGTGTCATGTCGTAGAAGGATCTCAAGAATAGGGACATTTCCGTGAGCTGCCGTGTACCACAATGCACTTCGACCCCAGTCGTCATCTGACATAGTGGACAAAGGGGAAAGCTTCGGAAGCCTCTCGGATGCGTAATGGACATGCAGGCTCTCATGGTCTCCTTTTCCGCTCTGGCAAGTGTCGATAAGGAGCTTGGCTACCTCGAAAAACCCACCCTCGCAAGCCAAGGCCAGACAGGACCGCCCGCTTTGAGCTTCGGCGGAGATATCAGGCCCCTGATGTAGAAGGAGCTCTAGAGCCCTGTAGTGGCCGTATTTGGAAGCAATGGCCGTTGGTGACCACCCCAACTGAGTTCTGATGTTGATATCCGCGCCTTCGCGGAGGAGTATGTCCACGATTTCGTGTTGCCCCGTTCGGGAGGCCAAGAGCAACGGAGACCAACCGCCAAAGAATCTGGCGTGAAGGTTCGCACCTGCTCGAATGAGAAGCATTGCTACCTCACAGTGCCCCGCTCTAGATGCCAAAGCCAACGGTGTTAGTTGGTTTGCACCGGCGAAATTCGGATCGGCACCTCTCCGTAGCAGTAGGTCCACCAGGCGGTAGTCCCCGTCTTCTGATGCTGCTGCAAGCACCGTGTTTCCGGCGTAAATCATGGTAGTGATTCCAGGCTCTATGTCGAGAAGGCGCTCAAGCAGAGGCGTGCGAAGTTGATGATAGTTTCCAACAGCTGTCAAAGCAACCATGGGTGTAATCTTGATACTGCTTGCAGCGTACTTGACAAGGCAATTTAGCATGTCCACACAAAAGGGCCCGTTGGTAACAGCTGCGCAGAGAGTCTCTTCGGTGATGTTAGAATGTCCGTGGCGCAACAAGACCCGAAGGACCTCCGGCCCGAACTGGTTTGCGGCAGCCGCGGTCATGACTTCCGATGGGATCGAAATGTCCTCAAGCCCCTCTTCAAAAACTGACTCCAGCATCGCTTCTCCCTCTTCGGATTCGGCAGCGGCACACAAGACTTCGGGAGTCATCTTAATGTTTCCACCATAGGATTCCCACAAAAGGCGAAAGACGCCCGAGGTCTCATACGAGGCCGCTGCGATCATGGCCTCAGAAGTAACACATGACTTGGGACCTTGCTGCCGGGACAGAAACTCTAGGGTCTCGTGCCCATTTTGAACTTTCGCCGCGGTCACCATTATCTCAGCGGTGATTTGAATTTCGTGTTTTCGTTTGCGAAAGAGCAGCTGCAGAATATCGAGTCCCTGCGAAGGATTTCTGATTGCTGCTTTGAGGACCGGTTCGTTTATATGTATTTCGTGATCTCTTTCGTTGAAGAGAACCTCGAAAACGGCATGTCCTTGCGGTAAGCCAGCAGCGACGACCAGCATTATCTGGGTCACTTCAATCTTCGCCTCGGATCGATTCAAGAGGAATCTGAGAGTTCCTTTGTGTGGCGGGTTGTAGAGGGCTTGTTCTAGCAGATCTGCCGTGATCTCGATCCTCTCATTTACCATGTCGAACACAGTTTTCAACGTGGCTTCGGTGCTGTATCGCACCACAGCAGCGAGAATCTCCGGAGTTATCTCTATGTCGCTCCTGCGTTCGCTTAAAAGAAGTGTGATCATCGAGTCGTCATGAGATGCCCAGTTAGAAGCAGCAAAAGCTACCATGCGTGACGTGAAATTGACTTCATCACCTCGATACTCGAGAAGAAGCTTCAGCGTATCAACGCTGTGGAATTGGCAAATTGCCTCGACCACCTGGCGAGATAGTGGCACCTCTTCTTTCTCCTTGTGGAGCAGCAGAGCCTGCAGGACCGAGGTGCTGCCTTGGGCGGCTTTGAAAACGAAGTCCGGGGTAATTTGGATTGATGGACCGTCAATTTGTCTTTCCAGAAGAATCGTAGTAAGCCATCCAATGTCGTATCCTACTGCTATGGTACTGGCGCTTCTGGTAAGTTTACGACGAGATAGACCGCGTGAGAACAGGTCATGCCTTCTGGAGGAATCCTTGCTATCGGAACTTGCTGATAGGAGGTATGTGAGTACATCCCTCAAAGCCGTGTGAGCATAGATCTCGGCCGCGGAATTCACATGCCGATACCAATAGGCGAAAGCGTATCGAAACAACGGAAAAGATTGAACAGGTCTGTCCTCGTGTTCAAGGCAAAGATACCTCATGAGGACGTATGCCGGATAGACATGGGGGCTGATGCTGATGGGCAAGGAAAGGGACTCCCAGTTGTGTTCAATGAAGTCTTTCAGAGATTGGTGGATAACCAAAACCCAGCCGTCGACAACGTCCAAGAGTGTCCCGAGAGTTTGCGTGACGTTCCTCTCATTAAGGTGCGCCACGCCCTGCACGAAGTCTCGATAGCTTTGCTTGTCTGAGATGGGTGTGACATCAGTAGCTGCTGCATGTTCGAGCTCGTCACATCGGAGAGGTCGCTTTGCGAAAGCAACCATGACCAATATCTGGACAAGCCTCTTGCTTCTCGTTGCTGCTCGTTTGATTAAGTAGCGGTACAAGTCGTCTAGATCGCGGGAGCTACTCTCGATTTCTTGGTTCACTTCAGTTGGCGTTGGGAGCTCTAGATCCTGGATTCTTCTGATGACAACGTCAAGCCACAAGAAGGATTGCTCAGATCTAGAAAGAAGTTGCGTCCTGATTGAACTTTTGAGATCATCATTGAAGGCTGGGCCAAGGCGATGTACTCTTTGCTCGATGAATGTCGTGATATCTGCGCGGTTGCAACGAAGTTTGCAATATTCGGACGGGCCCCAGACATCCAAGAGCTGTCGCGTGGGTCTTGAGGTGCAGAAAAGGAATGCATTCGTCCTCGATTCTGTCTTGGATTTCCAGATCTTTCTCAGACCGTCCACGAGATCAATCATCTCAGGGTCCTCGTAGACATCTAAACCATCGATGACGCAGTAAACTCGGGCGAGTTGTCTATGATGTAACAACTTTCCGAACAAATGCAACAATCTAGACAGCCCCGCACCTCTGAAGCTGGCCTTCTTTTCTGTCCAGTCAAAAGGAAGCATTCGAAACATTGCTGCGTTTTCTTCGCATAGTTGAAGTATCAGAGATCGTAGGACGGATTTGGCATCGGGAGCTGTCTCGTCTGCTCGAATGCTACAGAAGTAGTAGATCACCTTGGTCCCACTAGGTGCTTCTGCTTCGAGGTGATGCAATATGAAGTTGGACAAGACTGATTTTCCGGAGCCTGGGGGTGCTGTGACCAAAAGCGATCTAGATTCTGAAGCGTCCCTCCAACGAAGGAACATGTCTGGCCCCAAGATACTCTCATCTTGATTTTCGGGTACAGACATGAAGTAAATAGGGCTGTCTTGACTTTCGAGACTGTCATCCTGACGTAGGAGCCATTCAAGAGTGCCCTTCTCAGGTTTCGGTAACTTCGCCGAATTTCGAAAGGCCGAGTAAGGGGGATCGTTCAGATTGGTCCAGATTCTCTGGTCTTCTTCTGAAAGATCTAGAAAGATCGGTCAGTAAACACCTCAAGTAGAACAACCTCGCGAGCACGCACCGTTTGAGATCCGCTGCCTCAGCTGGTCTCTCGCACCGGCTACTAGGCGCCTGAGTCGCTCCAAGACGACAATGTAAAGCTCATGGCTTCTGGAATGGAACTTGACCAAGCCACAGTGGTCAACATTGAAAGGAATGGCCGGTTCCATGGCCTCCCCGACCGAGTTCGTTGCAGAGTGTGTTGTCACCATAGAAACGCTAGGGCCAGACTTCTCCAAGGTCCCATTAGGCAAAATCTGATTCAGTCAGTTGCACAGCCTCTGGACGCCAGTTGGGATCTTCTTACCTGCACGGTCGGACTCAAGCGGGTCTCGTAAAAGCACACAACGGGGCTATGGCTGCCGTATCTTTCCGAGAAATCCGAAGAAATTCTCTTGAGAAACATTGAAGACTCCAGATTGTTGTCGAGAATCAACTCTCTGATGAGCGACTCGTTGGCTTGGTTTTGCACAACGCGGAAGAGTTGATCATTGTTCAGACCATGATTCGGGACACCAAACAGAAGTAAACCACAGCAGGCCTGGTAAACAGCATGATGCGAGGAGTAGTTCTGGCGTTTCATAGCCTGTAGAAGACACTGCCGTTACGACGTTAGCAAGAGTATATCGGATGGGCAGTGGTCCCACCCACCTCCTTGACTAGAAGCCCTCCAAGACTATGACCTATGAAAATAATAGGCCGACGTTGAGACTGGGTTGCAGTTAGTCATTGCTTTTGTCCTTTGTTGTGTTGTGTTCATGCCTGTTCGTCTGCTCGGACAGATGCCACGAGGTTCAGAAGCATGATGCCCATGTCCTCGATGGTTTGCCTTGAATCACTTCGAATGAGTTTCGTATCGTAGCCATAAAGCATTATTCGAGCGTTGGGAATGTCGCGAGGGAGGAAGTCTCGGAGCCAGACATTATTGTTGCCTGGCTGCGAAGACTTCCACGATCCGATCGGATGGCTCGCGAGCCCCGGTACCGCAATGATGCTGCAAGAGCGACGATTAGCGGGCGTCTCCATGAGCCATGGTCTTTGCCAACTTACTCCACGGCGTCATCGCCATTGGCGTCGGTCAAGGGCGTGATGCCCATGAAGTCGCAATCAAAGACATAGGGGAGGCCTGCCTCTTTTCTTGCCTGATCAAGCCTCTTTAGGAGCTCAGGCTGCGAGAGAAAGGTGGGAAATATTGCCGTAGCACAAGCGTCGCCATTGTTGATTCGCGCCAGTGTCAATCCATCGATGCCTTTGCCGGTTACTTCGAGTCGTGGATCTCTTATGGCGAATGATTCTAGGTCGCATTTGAGCTCAACAAGCGATTTCCCAGGTGGGATTTCCTGGATGCGGACAACTGTGTTCCTGGGTTTCTCGGGTTTGCGCTCGGGTTCGGGGGCGGGCCAACGGCGACGAGGAAGCCAACGGGAAAGAAACAAATGACTGAACCAGATAGCCGCGAGCCCAAAGATGAATAGCAGGAGAAAAACATGCAGATACATATCGTCTCCGGAAAGAAGGAGGCTCGAAGGAAACCCCATTCCGCAATAGCAGGTTCAGCCCAGTTGATGCGTTCGACGTGATTATTGATCCCTTCATGTATCGCGACGCGGAGTTGCCAGTGTTGACGCGCTTCGAAATGTTCGGAGTCCAAGGGACGATCGGAAAGGAACAACCATTGAACGATCTTGTGCCGTGTTCATCGAAATTACGTGCAGCTCATGTGAGACAGGTTCCCCCTTCGGCCTTGGCTCGCGTGCAGATGTTTGCCAATGCACCTGGGTAGGTACCTAGGCAAGCGAGAAAAGAAAGTGATACCTACTCAGAACCTATGTAACACATACAAATCGAGAACGCTACACTGGCAATGTGTGGAGTCCTTCTTGCGTGTTCGGTTAGGTATCTACATCACATGTATGTAACAGAAATCATGCACATCAAGGAGTTGGCATAAATCCAGTAGAACATTTCCTGGTCACCACCTTGGCTGGTTATGTGTCGATCAGGCAAGGGAGACCTCTGGGAGACCGAGTATCTCGGCTAACCTCGAGAAGATACTGAGCCACGTTCCGAACAAGGAAATACGTCGATTACCTACCGGTAAATGGTGAGGAAGCTATAACATTCTACTCATAGTGGTCGTTGGCTCCGAACGTGACTGGAAGTGTTCTCCTGATATGAATCTATGGTAAATATTTGTTTTATTTCTATTCATATAGTAAACACTCGACAGCGAACCCTGACTGGAAGGACATGGCGTTTTGCTTGAAAAGGTTTTGAATTTCCTCCGCTTCCCCAAGGGGAGTGGGGGGTTGGGGGTTCTATCTATTGGCATAACAGTGTCCGACGAGGGTTTCTCATGGTACCTAAGTTATGGACTTGAAGGAGTGTTTTGCAACCGCTTGAGAAATCAGCAGCAGAGCTAAGTCCAACTTCTTATCTAGGCCGATTACCATTTGATTCGGTTGAGTCTACGAAGTCCACGTCATCGGTAGTTCCGTAGATATCCCTAGTTCTTCATCACGGCCCACTCTGCGCCCTGCCTCTGTGGAAGAAACTTCGTATTCGTCACCCCTCCACAAAATTACCACATGATACAATGCCCCCCGAGATCAACTGGCAATCAAGTAATTGTATCTCGGAGATGTCTTTACTTTGGCTCACTTTAACCAAACGGCGATCCCAGGCACTGAAAGATCGGAAACTGGTTTCCGACGCCAGCGGCGGTCGACACCCAGGTGCTCACAGCAGAATTATCGCAAGCTTACCCATGCCGTACATGATGTCAATCTCTTACGCTGCTGCCTGGCGTTCTGGTATCCCACCGGCTCAGCACGAGTGACAGTAAACGCAATGTTAACTTCGAAAGGAAAGGCTCGAACATCCGCAGCTGGAGGAAAATAGGTACAACGCATGGGTAGCCAAGGCTCTCTCGGGCTTTTGAACTTTTCGATAGCCTATGGGTAAGTAACTCATCCGAAAAGCTCCGCGATGCAAGGAACTTGACGTCGAGATGTTGAGCCTTGGAAGACGATGATTGGGGCGTGAAGATTACCTACTGTCCATTGATCATCCCTCTCAAGCCTTACTTTGTTAGGAATCATCCCCGATGCAATGAACATGTCTACTCGTAATTACGAGTTACAGGCGGTTAGAACTCCAGTATTGCAGACACCCTCGCCAACAAGCCGGGGACCCAGCCCGTGAAAAGCCTCTGGCATTGTGCACAGGCAGTAGTGGCTGAGAAACGTGCTTCGGAAAGTTCGAGGCTGTTTTGAAAGGTGCGCGTTACCTTCGTGTCGACCTCAAGTTGAATGCTTCAAATGCTCAGTCGTTCCTGGTTTCATGGGACAGCTGTCAAGAAGGCTCGGACGACAGTCTAGCGACGTTTAACGTCTCTCATTCTCGAGATCACAAAGACGCGGACACGCCTACCTGCTCCTCGGCTCGGAAAGACGTTACGAGTGCTGGCGAATCTGAACTGTCGAGTCAAGTCCTGAAGACCAGGGTACGTTTTGGATCGCCATTCGCAGTAACAAAACACCGATAATGGAGACGGAATCAAAGTAGTCACCGCCCACAGGATTGCGACAGCTTCTAACTGATGGAGAGGACGTGTCTTGTACAACACGAGCTCGGCACCCGGATAAGCCAATGCGGGCTTGAATGACATGATCTCGACAGCCAATCAAACAGACTCGCCAAGTACGTCGGGCCCTTTCAGCTGCAATCTAACATGGTTTAGTCTGAATCTAGTAGTCTCTCGTATTGCCAATTGGCGACCCTTCCTTTTTGCGACCTTCTCGGGTGCAGGGAAGAGCCACGTACACGGCGAGACTCGGGTCCACACCATGGCGCAGTTGGACGCGGAAAGGGACAAGTAGAGACGGAGGGTGGGTAAGAAAACTCCCCGGTTGACTGGTTTATTTACAGCGACATCTCTTCCCACCATCCAAGGTCGCTCACACGGATATTCATTGTCCGTCAATCCATCTAGGTATGTGCTGGTGGAAACCGACTTCCTTACTTCTGTTTTCGTCCGTCGGCTGACTGCAGGGCGAAAACACGCAAATGAGCGCGACTCCGAGACTGTTTGGTTCGAGAAAGAGTGCTTGCCAGCAAGGAGGCGTTCAAAAGTTGGCCATTTTGCCCTGCAGCCTGATATTAGCGGTGGTTTTGTGTCACCCAAAGACATGTCTCTGACGGGATTGCCTTCCCCCGCCGATCCATGATCACCAGAGTACAGACGGCGTCGTAGTTGCAAGGGAGCACACGAGCTTGGCCGCTCCCAGGAAACCAGAAGCCGGCAGGACAGGGTTGCGAGAACCAGATCCACGGTGCTTCGCTCCGCGACTATGAACCCTAAATAAACCCCCCGTTCTGCCATCCCATCCCATCCAATCCCACCGAGTGCCGTATTTCCAAGCTCGGGGCACTGGGCCGAAAGTGAGGGGTCATCCCAGCGCCCGAGGGGGGTGGCACGGAAGCTTACGTGCCTTGCCCTACCCAAATTGACAAGTCTGTCGAATGTCTCCGGCCTGACCGTTGTCTCATTGAGGGATATGGGGTGCCGCAGGGCTGCGTACGAAGAACCGACGGACTGAACCCCCTCTTGGCTGATCCTTGCCCAGGCGTCGAGGACAATTTCAGCCGCTGCCTGTTTGCAGCGACTTGTTCTGGCCGGCTCCACGTGGGCTTCTATCTGTCGTTTGGTATTTACGAGGTCCTCGGGCGCCCACACTAATATCATGGAATCTCTGCCGTACAAGCCGCCTGCGGGCGAAGCTGACGGGCCATTCCCTGCGGAATGCGCCGTCCCTTCTTCCGGTCTAGCCTTGAGCCGCCCTTCGATCAGTGACAAAGCCTCCTCAGCTCCGCCCACCGTCCCTTGCTTCTGCTGTGCGATTGTGCGATGGGATCTGTATTAAACCCTTTCGGTGCGCCCTCCCCCTTCTTCGCCGCACGTTCGTCCAGTCTCTGGTCCTCCGGGCTTTCTTCCCGTGTCATACTTGAGACGACGACGACAATGCACATGATGATCAAGCCCGAGCCGGTAGGCGCAAGCTCCTTCCGGGAGAAGGCTTTACACCACCTCTCTCGGCTCCGGTACCGAACATGCGCTATGACCGGCCTCCTACTCATCCTGATCTCGACGTTCTGGCTGTTTGGCAACACGGCCAGGAAGCACGGTTTCCACCTACCCCTTAGGACCGACCTCTTCTCGCACAGGGATCACTACGGATGGACGACAGACAACTCCACGAGGTCTGACTGGGTCAAGCCGAAGCCGGGACACCTCATCCCGCCTAAGATCTGGCAGATCATGCTGCCCAAGAACTGGAAGGAGAACAACCCTATCAACGACCCGAACAAGTTAGAGGAGACGGCGACATGGCTGGCCATGAATACCGACTACACCTAGTAAGCTAGCCTCTCTTTCTCTTAGATTCATCTTCGACGATGCCGCGCATTTGAATGCCTGGACGTCATGGACTCACAGACTCGAGCTAACTCAGCGCAGCACGCTAGTCGGCGGCAAAGGCGGCAAGGAGTTCGTCGAGCGCCGCTTCGGAAACGACTCGGACATCCTTCATGTATACAACAATCTTCCCAACGTTGGGATGAAGTCCGACCTCCTTCGATACCTCCTTCTCGATGTTGAGGGCGGCGTCTATACCGATACCGATACCATCGCCCTTCGACCCATCGATACATGGGTGCCTATCCATCTGCGAAATGAGAGCCGCTTGATTGTCGGAATCGAATTTGATCAGCGAGATGGCGTCGCATGGGCGGATATCCCGCACCCGTTACAATTTTGCCAATGGACCATTGCCGCGGCGCCAGGGCATCCCGTGTTCAAGAAGATGGCGGCGCGGGTGGTCGCTTCGGTGCGCGACCTCGTGATGCAGCACGGCGTGCAGGAGAACAAGCTCAAGCCTACGAGCTTCGAGGTGATGAACTCCACGGGGCCGGCGGCATGGACGGACGTGGTGTTTGAGCACCTCCAGACAATCGATCCTAGCCTTACCGATATCCGCAACTTGTCTTACATGGAGGAACCGACGCTATATGGAGACGTGCTGGTCCTACCTATCGATGGGTTCGGCATGGGGCAACAACACTCCGACAGCACCAACGACGGATCTATACCAGAGGATGCGTTGGTGAAGCATCTTTTCGGCGGCTCCTGGAGGGGCAACAAGCGTAGGCATCTGGACACCGGAGCAGACGCGGAGTCCAGGGCGTGATAAATGGAAAGGGGTGGCGTTGATCGATCAGGTCAAAATCTTCTTGTGTCTCATTGTAATGTTTATTGTAAGATAGACTTATCGATACCCTCAATATTCAAGTTGGTCGTATATACATCCCCTGCAGCATCTGCAAAGCTTGTCTCATGGCCGCCGAGATTAGCCGCCCAAGGGCTCAGTTGGTCTACCGCAGTGCCGATTGCCGAGTTCCTGGATCTTGGCCCCCAACCTGCCAACGGCGGATCCCATTGTGTTGGTTCAAAGCCTCTCGACTTTCGGAACAGACAAATAGGATCCGGCATTGTCCAAATTAAGCAGATCAGATCCACATCTCCTCTACTGCGGCAAAGTGCAGTAAACAACCCTCTTTACCTCGGGCGGGAATCAATAAGATCGCCAGGGTTGGTCTGAATTGATGAAGAATGAAGCTATTGGGTAACAGGTTTCTGACCCCGTCTCATGCACCTTGAAATCACCTATTAGATGACCACTGAGAAGGGCGTATGACTTCAAGGGCTTTGGCAGGCGCGGTGATAGCCAATCATAGATGCTCATGTGCTCACGATCATCGCAGCTCCGTGGCCGCGATTGGTGAGCCACCGGGATCGACCAAACTCCGGACCACGGCCACTGCCGTTCATCAACACTCACACCAATGACGCAGAGCAGGCGGCTGCCCCGAGTCAGCGTGGCAGTGCACTTCAGCCTTGTGGCTCACAAGGCAGGATATTGACGATCTCGAGTCGAGAGGACGTGAGAAGTCAGGGGGTCAAAGGTCGCACAGCAGGACCTTAAACATTACTGTACTATTCGCAACTGGTGAGGGAACAGAGGTCGCTTTTCGCCGGGAACTCGAATGTAGGAGAAAGAAAGCAAGGTGCCTGGCAAAGAAGTAGGTAATCTCATTTTAGCGATAACTACTATGTTCGTAGTTGTTGATTAGTCTCTAAACTATAAGTCCTCATCTTTTCTTGAATCTTCAACAAATAAACAGGTATGAGCTTATACTTATTCAGAAGAGGCTGCAGACATTGTCGGAACTGAAGCTTATGCTCCCCGTTCCAGGTTTTTAGGCCTCCCGTGCTCATATCACCCACTAAACCCTCCACCCTCAGTGACAATTCCAAGGGGAACTTTCAATGTACAGCACTAACGCGCCCTGCACCACAGGTACATACACTGTAGTGTAGTTGTTAGAGGCAAGATGCTCGGATCGTCCTGCACTAGCCATACTGGGAAATGTATTGTATCTCCCACCACGGCACTGCCGACGTGAGATGACGGAAGTCCTAACTAATATCATATGGATGGTTGTGACCTGAGAGTTGCTACATATGCAGGCTGCAAGCATGCGTATATGAGCCAGCAGGCTTCCGTGGTGGAGGTGACTGGCGCTTGATGTATTTTCTAATTAGGCATCCAAATTGAAGTGAGTCTAGAGGTGCCTCCGTGTATATAATATGACTAGCCTTGAATAAATGACTTATTCACTCCAACATGTTGCAGATTGCGAAAGATAGGCACGTCTTATCACTTCCTCTTCTATTCAGTCTTATTCAGTCTCGTAGAACACCGGGCTCTCCTAATATCTTCAGATTCGTGTCTTCAAAGTGACGATGAGTTCGAAATACCATAGCGAACAATTCGAGCTGAGACGGCGGAACACCATCTCTCTATCAGATGTCAATACTGCTCGCCCGGAAACTCAGTCGACTCCAACATTTGTTCTTTATCCTCCAAATGAACCAGAGCAGGTCTATTCACGACCATCATCGCTGACACCCGACGTCCCCGGAGCCGACAGCTGCCCTACCTGGCCTCTGCTCTCCAGCCGATCCCAGAGTCCGAGTGAGCCTCGTCGGTCTTTTGACGACCACGACACTCGTAATGACAGGGCTTCTGAAGAAACAGAAAGATATTCGACATCTTCCGCAGAAATCAAAGATCACGGCTGGCCAGATGGTTCCGGATATCGGGGACAACCGAAGCCCATCACCCGCAACGGCTGGCTGAATTTTTTCAGTGGCTGGTTCGTCCACTTCCCGGCTCTTCTGGCAACCATGGCGGTTGTGGCTTCCAGCCAGAAAAAGGTATACTGGTATTCCGAAGAAGACATTCGGGGGTCTGGAAACGACCCCCAGGTCAAGATTAGTGCCGACACCATGGACAATGCCCTCCAACTCCCGGCAAAGATTCACGAGCTGCTGATAGTCGCCTCGCTCTCGTCCAATGCGCTGGCCATGTTCTGAAGACGCCTGATAACCGACGGGGTTCGTCTCGGCTTTCTTACCGGCGGATATCGAGTGGGAGACCTGGAGTATCTCTGCTCGATGGCGTTCTGGCGCCAAGGGGTCGATCTCCACCGGCACTGGGAGATCCTGCTTGCTGGATTTGTCGTGTTCGCAACGATTCTCACTATCGTCGTCGGTCCAACTTCGGCTGCGTTGCTTCTGCCCACCCTTGACTGGTATCCCCTCGAACACGAAAAGACTTTCAGCGAGGTTCAGCTGCCATTACTATACAGCCTGAATCGAGAGTATCTCTGGCCAAAGACCTTGGCGGATTACCAGTTCCCTTTCAACAACATTACGCTTTGTAAAGACTTCCGTGCAACGAACCATCCTTGGTGCCCTGCTGGCGGGTTCTCCGAGCTCTATTCCTGGGCCCACAGCTTCCGGGCGAGCGACTTGGCAGACAACATCAGGTTCCAATTCCCACCGACAAAGTTGCGCCGCGAGCTCGTGTTTACGCCTTCGGACCCCTCAGTAGCCAACTCAACGACCCTTTGCATTACACCATCGCATTTCATCATGACCAGTCTGGGCCTTTTCTGGGACTACATCGACGACAAGCACGCACGTCTTGGTGACATATCGAACAACACCCTTTACCGGTTTTGGGCCAATCAATCCACCAGCAAAGAGAAAGAAGACATACTGCATCCATTTGTGCAGTCTAAATGTCGATTTGCAGACCCGTCCGAGCATCCTAGTTACCAGCGGCGTGAAGATACCATCCGAAACCCGATAACATATCCTGCCGAACATATCAACTGCTACGGCGACAAAGGTTGCCTGGGTTCCAGAAAGAGCCCCAGGTTGTCAACGATTACACCACTCCATGGCTGACAGATGATAAATGGAAGCATCAGTCAGTCACTAGTGGATTTTCCACAATCGACAAGCAATCATCTGTTCTTACCCTGGTCGGCCAACTCCCCGAGAAAGGAAACAACTCAGTCTACGTATGCAACTTCCTCGCTAGCTGGGTAAACTCAACGTTCACCGTCGACCCCAAGGAAAGCTATATTTTGAATTCAACGCTCAGTGAAGAGGGTGCCATGCGGGACACTTTCAATGGAAACAGTTCTTTCAGCAAGCCTGAAGTCATACAATTCAACAAGACATTTATCGATTATCTCATGCCTTCATTTGCGCCTCAGCCCGCGCAAGGAACAAAGAAGGGGAGGCCGACGACTCCCCTCGACCAAGTTGCCAACCTCTTTGCTGAACGTTGCGACCAGGACTCGTCCGTCACTCTCCAAGCCGCACGTGCGCACGTATGCCTGGAGCCGACCATGAACACGGACCCAGTAGAAATAGAAGCCTTTCTGTCGAAGATCTTTGGAGCCTATCTGACTAAATTTATCGCTCGCACAGCTGTGTCGTACCGCACGTTTTCGAGCCTGGAAGAGACAGACAGAGAGCTCAAGTATCTGGAGCTTAACAGCCAGTACGGCAGGAACTCCGGCCGGCAAAAGGTGCAGTTTTTCAACGACTCGCACTCATACAACCCGAATACAGACCAGTGTGTCGTGATCTCGAAGAAATTGCTCGACAGGGCATTGCCCATCGATTTCGAAGTCGAACGATACGGCTATGGGTCGGGCGAGGGACCGACGGTGAAATCCGCGCTGGCGATCATGTCCATATATCTTGCTGTCGTTGTCGTCTACGCCACGGCTGTGGGGGTACGACATGTGCTGGAGTTCTTCCACTTCAGCCGGCCGCGGAGGCCGGTGCGTCTGTTGAGCGTCATCCCGTGGTCGGATCTCCAGGACTTGATCGTTCTCGCGCTCAAGACTCCGCCGCCCAGCAACCCCAGCCTTATGGACCCCGGTGCAGGCATCAGCTCGGATAGGGCGTGGGAGACTGTTGTCAGAGCCAGAACGGACGATGAGCTTAACGTGCAGCTGGTTTTAGATGATCGAAAGCGCACAAACACTCTAGATTATACTGTGGGTGTAAAATCTCCGTTAACTGAAAACTCAATAGCTGTGTTGATGAGATCGACCTCAGCAGGAGATGGAGATCTCCCGTTGCAAGATGAAATTCAACAAAGTTGAAATAATAGTCCGGCTGTATCTATGATGGTTGATTGTTCATGGTATAGTGCAGCAAAGATCGTTTTTAGCCCGAGCGAGGACTGATCGACGCTCAACTCCATCTTCTCCAGCCGACAGGGACGTTGGAGGTACATTGGACTCGGGAGTGCCTAACCCCTAACTCCACGCCGCCTCGGCCGGAGGGGCCGTGGTCTGAAAACAAGCTTGGTTAGGTAGTTGTGTAGCAGGGACCATACCGCGGCCCGTCGACGGGACTTTCGACCCATACATACGCCAGGGGGCTTCTAATTCCTTCGTAGCTTTCTCCTTCGCCTTACAAACATTTTCGCCATGCGGACTCGACGTTCTCACACCAAATCTCGCAACGGCTGCTCAGAATGCAAAAGAAGAAAAGTCAAGGTGAGAAACAGAGCATATCATTCATGGAACGATCGGAGACACAATCTCACGGTTTCGACTAGTGCGATGAAGGCAGGCCCTGCTTCAACTGTTCTCGTTATGGAACGAGATGTTCCTTGGTGGAAACCGTGGGAGCGTCGCCACAGTCCATGAACTCAACCACTGGCTTCATGACGCTGAGCATACTCGACGCATGCAGCGCGAGCCCAGGCTCGCAGCTCCAAGCAGCCGCGTCACCATTCGACGCGGACGAGCAGTTTCCGCTCCGCGGCAGCGAGGAGCTGGAGCTCATGCACCAGTACTCGACGAACACGGCGAACACCATGGCCCAGCGTGAAGACATGCGCTACGTCTGGCGGGTCCTCGTTCCGCAGCAGGGTTTCGCGCACCACTTCGTCCTCCGCGGTGTCCTCAGTCTTGCCGCGATCCACATGGCACACCTCGTGCCGGCGCGTCGCAGGCACTTCCTCGACCTGGCCGCGGAGCACCAGACCATTGGGCTGACGAGGTTCCGAGAGATGCTCGCGTCCGTTTACGAGGTGGACGAGGGCGCCTCCCGGGACGCGCTGCTGGATCACCTGTGGCAGCCCCTTTTTTGCTTTGCGAATTTGACGATTGGCTATGTCTGCGCCTTGCCCGCTCGCTCGGCGGGACAACGGGGACTGCCAGAACCGCTGAAGAGCACGATGGAGCTGTTTGATTTCGTCCGCGGGATCAAAGTCATCATGGGCTCTTTTCTTCAACGGGTCGGGAAGTCGGAATTCGCCTCCCTAGGGATGGGCGTCTGGTTTGACCCTCAGAAATTCGACAAGATCGACGGAGTACTCTATAGGTCGATACTGCCGCTGAATACTCTTGACGCCCTGGATAACATTCAGGTGTGGTTTAAAGCATTCGCGGAGGAGAATCCAGATCTCAACACGGAGCTGAACGCTCTCTATTTGTCGACACTGGAAGCGCTGCGAACAGGCGTGAAGCAGCTCGCGCTGGCGGGGCAGAACCCGGAGATCGGGGTTATTATGATCTGGGCCTACCTCGTACCGCGAGAGATCACGGCCGAGATGAGAGCTTCATCGCCACGGGCGCTGGTTCTGCTTGCTCACTGGGCTGTACTATTTTCACTCATGGATTCCAGGTATTGGTGGGTCGCGGGATGGGGAGGCGCTTTGTTGTCGCAGATTGAGGCGGAGCTGCCGACTTTGTATCAATACCAGCTGGCCTGGCCGAGGGCAAATATTGTCAGGAAGGTTCAATGAAATAACGTTGAGAATGCTTCATAGAAATGGTGCGTTCAGATGTGATTGGTGCTTTGGGATGTACAACAGCTTGGAATACGGGGAAGCAGGGGGCGTATACGAGTATTCGAAACCTTAGCGGGCGGAATACGAGTATCCTGCTACCAGTCGCTACAAGGATACGCGGGCATGGTTCATGTCCATTGTTTGAACTGAGGTCTTCTAGTGAATGCGGTTCATTTACCGGCACACAGTGCTCGGATCATGAGCGTTCACGATAGTTGCAGGTCCTACGCTCCCTCACAGCTACCTATCGCATTGACACTTACCACAGGTATCAGCAACCAGTTGCGAACCGTGAAGTGAGCGAGTTCGGGGATATACTACATGTATCAATCCTTCAGGCGGTTGACTTGAAACCAGTTAGAAATATCTATCAATGAAGGCGTCGAAATGAGGGTCTCTTCCGAAGTTACAACAGTTAAGCTTTAACTGCAGTGATAGAAGTGCCTGGGTTTGGCGCTTCACCATCTACTGTCATGGCTTAAGCCACCATCTTCCCATCGTCTTCAACGACAGTTGAAACCCTTCGCAAGTAATAGAAAGAGGGCTTTCGAAGTACCGATTGTCCGAATGACCTTCTTGTTTTGATCCCGTTCCTGTGCCAAAGACGCGAAGCTTATTTGTCGCTTTCGGTCTCGGTCACGGTTCGGAAGTCAGCACGGCTAATCTCATGACTCAGTCGGCCGAGGGTGTTCGACAAAACTCTGACAGAGCAAGATCCAAAATAACAGTGGCTTCTAAAGTACCTATACGAGGAGTCCTGTGAAGTCATGGTGCGTAATGGTCCCTGTGCCTCCGGCCCTCCCTTTTGTAAAGGCGTTCCTGTTCGCGTAAAGTTGTAATCTAACAAGCATGACCTAGTCAATAAGTATCTACACGACCACTCCCTTGGGCTCTTTTGCTTTAGATGATGCCGCGAAGACTTCCGCCAGCTGGCCAAAAAAAACGGGAACCAAGTAGATACGACTGTGGACTGCTTCGATTCCGATTTAGATGTTCTAGCTAAGGGGCCGCTGGGGCTCAACAGGCCATGGGATGAACTGAAGCCACGCTCAACAAGGACACAGCCACTTCGCCACTACACCGGCGTTTCTTGGCTGCGTTTGGCTGTTGTCAAGACGCTGAGCCCTTCTAATAGTCCATCTTTCTCATGGCCATAGCTTACGTGTGCAAATTACAGTGCAACCTCTTGGGTAGGCACTTCGTTTAAGTTTTCGTTTAGGCTCACGCTCAGACCAGGCGCTTCGTTTAACTCTTCGTTTAGGCTCCCACTTAGACCGAGCCCTTCGTTTACGTCTTCGTTTGGGCTCCTTGCTGGACTTAGACCGCTGGTTGCACCAGTGACCTGCTCAGTAATCTACTCTTGTTTGGCGATGATCTCAACGGGTCCCATGAATACTCATTCACGATGCCCCTATTCCGATGACAATATGGCCCTTACTCTCCGAAATGGAGCATCTTTTTGTGGTCTTCGGAGTAAATCACTAATCAGACAACGGCGTCTCCATGGCGTCGCAACGACTTATAAAGCCTTCGACGATGTCGAGACGGCATTTTCATGTCAGCCACTACTGAGTACCAACTACACATTATCTCTTTATCTCTCTGATCAGAATCATGAAGGCCACAACTCTCGCCGCCGCTCTCGCACTTTTCCTTGCTACCGAGGCAACCAACGCCTCGACAGGCACTGGAACCACCACTCTGAGGGAGGAGGGAGCCAAGAAGAACCTTCTCATCGGGTCCGGGGCCATCAATCCGACCTACCTCGATGACCCCAAGTTCGCGGCCATTCTTGCCCAGCAGTTCAACAGCCTTTCTCCTGAGAACGAGTTGAAGTGGGTATTCATGAACCCGGCAGAAGGGGAGTACAACTGGGAAGCCATCGACCGCCTCGTCACTTTCGCAAAGGATAACGACATGGTGGTCAAGGGCCACGGGCTCATTTCTGGCTGCTGCAACCCCGATTACGTGGTCAACATCACCGACCCGGCAGCGATGCGTGCCTCTATGACGGCTCACTTCGAGGCAGTAATGCATCGGTACGACGGCAAGGTCGATCGATGGGACGTCGTCAGCGAGGCTCTCGTGTCGCTGGGCGGGGGCTTGCAAGAGGACAACCTTTTCTACAAGACACTCGGACCTGGTTTCGTCGGAGATGCCTTCCGTATCGCTCGGGCAGCAGACCCGGATGCCAGGCTCTTCTTGAACGAGAACAACGTCGAGTCGTATCCTGGAAAGCGTCAGGAGCTCTACGACCTGGTCTCTGGACTCGTGGCGGACGGCGTCCCGATCGACGGGATCGCTTTGCAGATGCACGTCACCATTGCACCCCCGCCGCCTGGCGTGATCACGGAGATGACGAACTTCTTCTCAGCACTCGGGCTGGAGACCACCATCGCTGAATTGGATGTGCACACGCTCAACGCCACCCTTTAGACAGAGATCTACGGCGCCGTCATGGACGAGGCTCTCAAGGCGGGCATCACCGATATCAGTTTCTGGGGCTTCACGGACAAGCACCTCTACACCTGGCTGCCGGGTGCGAAGCCCTTGATGTTCGACGAGGACTACAACGC
This sequence comes from Colletotrichum musae, assembly GCA_027406025.1. Lineage (NCBI taxonomy): Eukaryota > Fungi > Ascomycota > Sordariomycetes > Glomerellales > Glomerellaceae > Colletotrichum > Colletotrichum musae. The sequence continues at coordinate 540,799 of JANVYC010000002.1, read as the reverse complement.
CAAGGGTGCATTCTACGCCACTCACACTGCTCTGGCGGACTTTGTCAGCTCGTCCTAGGGAATTCGAGCACCACACAAGCCAGCAGGAATTGCCTGTTAGACAACTTGGATCCTGGGCAGAAGCTCAGCTGCACTTCTACAGAACATGAGGCTAGTGACTCGGGAACCCAGCCGCAATAGATTATAGATGTACATATAGAACAGTTGAACCACCTTGACTTTACACACCTTGTTTTTGTTCCGTTGTCTTTCTGATCCTTTCCTCCGACAACACAACGACGGAGGCAAAGACATAGGTTCAAATGGGATTCTAGCCATACTGTCAGTGTGTACTAAACACTGTTAATACACATTCAAGAATACGAAACCTCACGACTCATCAAATCAATTTGGCACAGAGATCAACGTCACAAAATGCAGAGCCTTCAGGTGATGCAACCTGCATAAGCAATCCGGATCAGATTCCTGCCGGTTACCGGTGTTTTAGCCAATATCAGCTCGATAATTATGAAGAGCATAACCGTTGGTGTTGATTCATCTAAGCGTGTTCTTTGCCCCTCACATATTTATCTAACCGCACCAATCGCCCTCGGGGTCCTGTCTTCCGCCCGTTTGCACAAAGTGGCCCCATAACAGACGGACTATCGGTGGACAAACTCTCCGTCCCGGCTTGAACATTTTGTGCATTTTGTGGAATGGTGGTCAGCCCCCGATGTAACCGCCAAGCATGGCTCACGATGATTCATCCGCGCTAGCAAGGGACTGATGTGGGCTTTAACTGAAAACGGCTGGGATCATCCCACCATTGGCACCCGCCTTCCACCCGCTCCTCTGGGCTTTGTGATTGGGGAGTTTGTGTCGGCGAGCTTTCGGTGTTGGCTAAGTTGGTGGTACGTGAGCCATCTATCGTCACTCTGAGCCAGCGATAACAGATATCGTGGGGGTCTTTCGACACTTGACGATCCTGAAGGAGCTCAACTGCCTCTTTAGGGGTTCTCGTAGGCGGGGGGAAATGATGGAAAACAGCTAGCATCTTGAATGAGCCATTTCCCGTCATGATGAACCACCGAGAAACGAAGGCTGCGTATATAGTCAAGACATACTCAGGGGCCTGAATGAAGTCTGGTCAAGTCTTCGATACCACCGAAGCATCGGGCACGACGCATTTTAGCACACGAGAAAGCAAGACTGAGGCAAGTTGACGTGATTGACCAATCATTCCATTCATTAGCTGCTATATCATGAAACCACCACAAGATGACTGAACATTAAACTCTCCACACCTCACTAGGTGCGATTCCTTAGGCCCATTCCAATATGTTCCAGCAATGACGCCCATCCACGAGGCTGACTCCGACAGTGAGCCGCCTAGCTAAGTTCCCTTGCGCATGACGCTCTTGAGGGCCTCGGTCTCGGCCTCCTGACGCGCGAGACGGAGTCGAAGGTCGTCGCGCTCGCGCGTCATCTCCTCCAGCATCTTCTCGAGGTCCGCGATGCGATCGAATTTCTTCTGACGGTACTTGCGCGCGGCGATGGTATTGCGCTGGCGGCGCAGGAGCTTGTCGGCGCCGGGAGTCGAGACCTCCGGGCCAGGGCCGTCGGAGGTCGGCGACGAGCGGTGAGATGGAGGGGCCCCTGGCGCGGCGATGTACGCTGACATGTCCAGGGGAGGAGGCTGGTTGGGGCTGTTGGAGTTGGAGCTGTCGCTGGAGCCGAAGAGGGGGTCCAGGGGGTTGGCTGTGAGGAAGTTGTCGGGGAAGGTGTCGAAGAGCGTGGGTGGTGATGTGTCGATGTAGGGGAAGGCTGCATTTATGTTTAGACAAGGCGACAATTGAGTCATCGGTTGAGTCAAGTACTTACGTTGGTCAATCGAGTTGTCGAGGGGACTGGCACTGACGTGAGTCGTCGCCGCCGTCGGAGCGGCGGTCGCGGACGACCACGGCAGAGTGTCCCAAGGTGTCGGATCGAGAAAAGACGAGAGGCTTGGGTCGGCGTGGACGGACTCAGGGCCGAACAGCCCAAAATCCGCACCCGGGAGGCCAGCGGCCGACAACTGAGGTTCGAGTTGTTGATACTGGAGATCGTTGATGAAGCTGGCCTCACCGAGGAGACTTGAATTATGCGGAGCCCATGGCAGTGAGTTGGTTAGGCTGCCACCACCATCTGATGATCTGGCGGCATGCGGCCGATGCTGATGATGCGGCGGCCGGCATTGTTGCAGAGTGTAGCGGCCCCGTTACCTAGGGGCCAGTAATTGGCGTTTTGAGTCGGGGGGGAACGTGAGGTTTCTCGACTTGCGAGAAGGATTGATTGCCTAAGGAGGAGAAAGGAAACTCAGGAGCGATGGGAGCGGAGATGGGGAAATATAAATGGCATTTGGACATCGTGTCAAGGCGTGATAAGAGGCGGGGAAGCCGTCAGCACCAAAGTCTATATGGTCCATGCATGCAGGTTTACGACGGCCGCAGAGGGTCTGACGACGCTAGACTCAAGCCGGGCAACAGTCTCACATGGCGCAGTGATTTGTGGCAGGGAAATATGCAAACGTTATGCACGAGCATCAAGGAATGTTCCTTACCCCCTGTTGAGTCAGACGGTTCTGAATTGCAACTATCGGAGTTGTTCAGTGGTGGAACCATTAGCCGAGAGTAACTTTGCACAAACTATGCATCAAGACCCCTCCAACACCCAAGCCGGGATAACATCTGCCCCCGCGTGATCTGATCGAAAGCCTTTAGTGTTGTGGACTTGAGTTCTCCGAAGAGTGCGTGTGCCTGCTGTTCCTGTGAAGTTGATGACAAACGCGTCTGCTCTCTCACTTCTCGAGTTGCCTCATTGTCAGCGGCGCTTCCGTCAAGAAACAAGGCGGCCCTTTTGATATCTCGAAACCCACTGCTCGGCAAATCTCTCTCAAACAACCTCAGATCACCCCACGCAAGTCTGCAGAGCCCGTAAAACCGCCCTACACTAGACGGGACTTCTGACGTAGCTCCCCTCTTCGTTGGGCCCCTTGCCAAGTGCTTCTCACCTGCGGCTCCCAGCTGTGCATGGGTCGGGCCCTCGCGCGGAGCTCATAGCGACCGACCGGCGGGAAATCTTTCCCATCCCTTCTCATTTGAGTTACCCTCGGACAATCCCACCATCAGATGGATCCAGCGCATCTTGCAGATACGGCGTCGACATCGCCGGGGACCGCTCCCAGCCAGGCGGGATCCCTCGAAAGCGATAGCAGCCGCTTTTCAGTCTCTCACCGCCCAAGACATACCCGTACGAGCACGCCCAAGGTGAGAACAGGCTGTGTGACCTGTGAGTGCCCCCGCCCCTCTCAGTGACTCTTGGACTCGGCTTACCCTTCCGGCAGGCAAGTAAGTAAAGATATATACGCCCATGGGGTGTGATGTTGTCGTCAAGTCGTCCACCCGCAACTAACGATACCAGAAAACGCCACATCAAATGCGACGAGGCCAAGCCTCATTGCATGAACTGCCTGAAGACTCGTGGCGTCTGCGATGGCTACGTCGTCAAGCCCCGAAAGACCAGAAGCAGGCCAGTACGCGAGCAACAACGGCTGAACCCAGAGGCACCATGTCGCGCCAACCAGCGCGTTCTCCTAAGGGAGCCCGACATGAACTCGCTTGACTTCGCCAACGACATGCAGAGCGTCTACTTTGACGACTGGAACGAGCTCGTCCGCGTCTCCCTCGGCGGCGCCCCCTTCTCCCGCACGAAACTCTGGACGACGATGATGCCGCAACTAAGCCGGCAGAACCCCGCGCTGCGGCACGCGGCTATCAGCATCGGGGCCATGAGCAGGGCTCTCTCGCAGCATAGCTACATCCTCGCCCGCAACTTTGGCAACATCGCCACCCTGCTCCAGAGCCAGCACTATCAGAGCGCCGTCGTGCATTACTGCCAGGCCCTCCGGCTACAGGGCCAAGCCGATTTCCAGACGGCGAACATCCAGGAGGCCGTGTTGCTATCTATCCTCTTCGTCGCCTTTGAAGCCCTTCGCGGGAACAGGCACTCGGCGTTACAGCACGTCAAATACGGCTTCGTCCTGCTCCAGGAACTGCTCACCAGCGAAGACGCAGAAGCCCGCATCTGGAACCTAGCACCCGACCCAAGGCAACTCATCACCGAGGTCCTGGACCTGTACAATCACCTTGACGTGCAGAGCCGGACGGTCCTCAGCGGAGACTTCAAGTCGAGCCGGTCGCCGGCGTACGAGCTCATCAAGGGCCTCAAGGCCCGTGGCCACACCATCGAGACGTACAACATGCAGATCCAGCGGTATACCGACCCCGGCGAGGGCCGGACGGCCATGCCCGAGGTGTTTCACGACGCCGAGGAGGCGTACACGTGGTGGCAGGTCTGCCAGCGGCGCATCGCGAAGCTCGGCCCGCTACTGCTGACGGTCATCGACGATCTCAAGGTCGACGAGGTCAACGACGAGCAGGGGATCGACCAGGTCCTCAACGCGATGCAGGAGCAGCCGGAGCTGCTGGCGTACTGCCAGCAGTCCATGGGCCACCTGCAGCGGTGGCGGTCGTCGTTCGAGCCGCTGTACAACCGGACGCTGTCCGACTCCTCGGTGGACCGAAGGGAATACTTCCGCATCCTGCACCTGCGCATGCACTACCTCATCATGTTCATCTACAGCTTCTTCCCCAAGTACGCCGACGAGACGACAATCTCGGACATGACTCCCTACTGCCGCGAGATGAACGAGGTAATTGAGATACTGCTGTGCGAGCAAGATAAGGATCTTACTTCGCCGGCGCACTCCTTCTCGATGGAGTTCGGGATTGCGTGGCAACTTACCATCGTCTCTATGACATGTCGTGACCCGCTCGTGAGGGAAAACTCGATGCGTATCCTCGAGAAACACCCACGGAGGGAGGGCCTGTGGGATAGCCAGGCGTTCCTGGCGGTGCTGCGCCGGAACCGCGACCTGGAGCGGGACAACTCGAAGGAGGGAACGCCCGCGGAGCAGTGGAGGCGGCTATGCCGGCGCGAGTTCATCTTCGAGAATGCTGGGGAGACCATCATCTTCCGGTCGATGAGGAAGTGCGCCACCGGGGATGGATGGGAGCTCGTCGAGGAGACGGCGGACTTCTGCGGCGACGTCGATGGTATCGTCTGGCGGGAGAGGCCGGTGACCTCGCAGGGGTTCATGGTGACTGGTATGAGCTAAGGGGCCGCCGAGCGGTTGGTGCCGGCGAGCACCGTGGCGAGGGGTTTACTAATGGGTGCGTGTTCAGAAATGAAAGATCCGTCCTCACTCCACTAGGCCATTTCACTCTACTGGGACTCTATTCTGATGTCAATCAAGAGACCAAACCTGTTCGGATTTGATTGATACCACCGACGAAGCAGCGGTCTGTCGGTACACTACCCAGGCGCGAGATTCTTGGCAGCACGTCGGAAGACACATGTGAGTTTACGTTCCTCTGCTTGTATATCCCCCTGATTTAGTAATGGAAACCAAGAGACCAAACTGATGTGCTTGACGGCCAAGAGTTGTATGCTATTGAAGCGACATACGGACTACAGGCATCGGACACCAGTATTTGCCCGCATCAACCCGTCTGTCTATCCCTACCCATCAACCACAACAACATCCCGTCTCAGTTCTGCTTCCATTCTCGGTCCAACGTCCAAAAGTACGACCTATTGCCCCTCCGTCCGAATCGTCTCGCCAAAGAGAAAGATGGGTTTCTTGTTGGAGAACTTGGGCACGTCTTCCATGAGCTCTTTGGCTTCGGGCCCCGCGAAGGCGGTGGCGATCTGGTCCTCGCTCTCCCAAGTAACGGTCGAGCTGAAGCTGTACTCGGGAGCAGAGCCGTCGGCGCCTCTGGTGTACTCGGTGACCGACCAGCCTGTGACGCCGTACTTGCCCCAGAGGGACTGGACCATGGCCATGTGTTTGTTGACGTAATAGTCGACGTCGTACTTGGCGTCTGGCTCGTTGCGGAAGAGAACGGTCATGGCGACGGACATTGTGGGCGTACTAAGCAGTTGCAGGTTCGACATCTAAGGGGTTCAGTGGGGCTTTTTCAGGCTCAGAAGGACTGGATGAGTGGAATTGAGACGAGATTGATGGCAGTGCCGAGAATAAAGATCCAATGTAGCGCACCTCTAGGCTGGCCACGTTTATATACTTCTCGCGAAACCATCCGTCCATCGGGCGTATGCCAGATCACGCTCGCGCGATTCAGGTCCATGGATTTGCAACAAATGGAATCTCGAAACCGGTTTGCATGTAAATTGAGTGTCCATAAGCTAACCGAGGCGTTGTTGGTAAGCAGTATTCTAAGATTTGAAGTCGCGAAGTTTACAGCCCGTGTCTATGTCTAAGCGTGAAGACGATGACGATTTCTAACGAGCCTCGAGTCACGGACCCCTGGACCTCGCCATACACCCACAGAATGAAGTTCAGAGAAACGTAACGCTAGCCATTTTGGGTCATCGGTAAGCGCTGGAGGACTTTAACCCCAGAATGGATGGATTTAAGTGTCAGTCGACTAACGTCTTCCGCGTCCGCAAGGAATCTTCTCGGATGACGATCATACCTAGGCCAGGTCACATAGCCGATAGGCAATCTTGTCCGAGTTGCCCTCAGTTAGGTTTCAAGCACTGCAGTCTTGACACAACGAAGCCCTCTTTGCCTACTTTCTGGGCAGTTCAGTTTCGACTGAGCCAACGAAATGGTGAACCACGGAAGAGTGTCGTTGGCCTGCTTTCCTTGCAGGACCAGGAAGCTTAGAGTAACGTTCCCATCGATCAACGGGCCACGGCCGCAGATTCGAGGCCGCGGGCCGTTCAAAGTGCATACTTGCTGACCCATTATCGAATTCATAGTGTGACCTCCACGCGGGAACCTGCGGGCAATGCCGCAGAGCCAGAATGACCTGCCACGGCTACCGGAACCCAGATGCCTTACAGTTCCGGGACGAGTCCCAGTCAGTGGAGCGGAAGAGTATCGCGAGACGCGGCGGACTTGTCTATCCAGGGAGCCATCCGACCACTTTGGAACTTGGATGGAACGCCCGCGCCCGCTACGCCTTCTTCTCGACCTACATTGAGGGCTTCACCCACAGCATGGGCGAGGTTGCACACCACTACCGCACGTCTGGGGCCTTCGATCACCTCTCAGCGAGCGTGGAGGCCGCCAGTCTCGCTTTCATGGCAGTCCAGCTCAGCAGCTCACACCTCATGCGACTGGCGAGCGCCAGCTACTTGACCGCTATCCAACGGCTCAGCCGCGGGCTGTCCCAACTGGACTCGGATCAGGTTGAGGGGGCCCTGCAGTCAGTCCTTCTCCTCGACATGTACGAGAAGATGGCGCATCGCGATCCTCGGACCTCGCAGTCGTGGATGAGCCACGCTCGGGGTGGGCTGTCGCTCCTGAGCGCCCAGACAACCAGTATTCTGTCGAGCCCGACTGGCTGCCACCTCGCGGCAAGGCTCGTCACCGCCGTGACTGTAAGCTGCGCCACCGTCGGGGTTAACACGCCCTGGGAGCTTAATTTGCTCCGCCGCGACATCGGGTATCGCGTCAGCGGTCCCAAGTGGGGTTTTCTCGGCGTGTTGGGCCGCATTTTGGACCTCCAGCTGGACATGGAGAAGGGGGGGATCTACCAGGCTGAATTTGTCGTAAGGGCGAAGGCTCTCGACAACCAGCTAGAGTCCCTCATCGATAAGCTGCCACCGGAGTGGCTCTCTCGAAGGTTCACAGTCGTCGGCGACGATCTCGATGTTCTCGACGGCTGCTACGACGTTTACCCGGATCATTATACAGCCCAGGTGTCTAATGCTCTTCGGACGATGCGGCTTCTCATTCACCGACTTTTTATCCAGCACGTTCCGGGCCACGACTATTTGGGTGAAGAAAGGCTTCGCCATGCCATTCGCGAGTCTACGTATCGCATCTGTGCGTCGGTGCCGCAGTTCATGCCCCCGGGTGCGTTACCGGAAAACTCGCTGCCGTTCTCACCGGTGCAACTACTCCGTTGCAGCACGTTTCTCACGCCGCTGTACTTAGTCAACCAGGTCACTGAGAACACCGCCGCACGGCAATGGGTTGCCCGGTGCTTCAGGTTCATGTGGGAATCGGGAGGGCTCAGGGCGGCGAAGGACATTGCGGAGGTTATGGAAAGAGAGCCAAACCTGGACTACTGGACAGTGTTTGCCATGACGGGAAGTTATGCATTCGCGGCTTGATCGTATCTATCTATCCTCTGGAACTTATCGTGCTGTCAAAATCTTCAAACTGTCGTGCCTATTCTTGCAATCCCTGCAGGGACTTGACGGAATCCACCACCGTCTTCTCGTACGGCATAAAGCTCATGCCTAAGATGCTCTCCGCCCTGGACGTGTCGTAGCCGAAAGACTGCAGCCTGGGGTTCGGCGCTCCGCCCATGTTGTCGGGGCGCGGCAGCTTCGCGCGGAGCTCTGGGAAGTTGTCCCACACGATCTTGCCCATCTCTGCGTTGCTGTGAAGGCCGCCGATGATCAAGAACCGCTTGCCCGCGGCCTCCTCGGTCTCCATGGCCTTCACGTGTGCTAGTGCGACGTCGCGGACGTCCGTCCACAGGGGCAGCATTGTCGGCGGGAGGCCATCGTTGTGCTTACCGAGAATGATCTCCGCGAGCAGCTGGTTCGACGTGTTCACTGCCGCCAAGGATGTGACCTGGTATCGAACGGGGCCGCAGACCATGGGTGGGTTCAGGGTGGAGACAGAGAAGCCGGGCTCTCGGACGAGACGAAGTCCCAGACCGCCTTCTCTGCGAGGATCTTGGAGACGATGTAAGCGTTGGCAGCGCTGGCGAGGCCGTCTTCGAGGGTGAGCGGGTTCCAGTCCTGCTCCGAATACCTCTTGGCGGCACCGGAACCTGCGATATGGGGGTTAATGACGGCTGCGAATGAGGACGCGACAACGACGCGCTTGACGCCGGGGCAGGACTCTTTGATGGCCTTGAGAACGCCGGTCGTGCCGAGGACGGCGGGGTCTATGAGGTCCTTCTTCGGGTCTGTGACGTTGTAGTGGAACTGAAGCACGTTAGTAAATCCTGCTGAGAGTATTCGAAGTTAGGGTCTACGAGCACACGGGACTGGCGACATGGATCACGGCTTCAAGGCCGTGGGAGCCTAGTGCGGCGAAGGCTCCGTCGGCCGCGATGTCAGGCACGATGAGGGTGTCGAGCTTGCTTCTGGGAACATCCTGGAAGCATGATAGAACCCTTTTGGCCTTGTCTTGGGAACGGACAGTGGTGATGACTGTGTGGCCGCGTTCAAGAAGAGTATCTATAACGTGGCCGGCTAGGAAGCCGGTTCCTCCTACGTTTTGCAACGTCCCGTTAGAAAGCTGAGGGGTCTTCAAGGAATTCCGCGGTCCCTACCTGTCACAAGAACTTTGGTCATTTTGAGCGCCAGGGGGTTGCAAAACAATAAATGCGGGCAGCAGCGGAATGGAAAGTGACGAGGTTGTGTGACGTGAATAGACACTGAACCAGCAGCCCGATGAGGCGATCCACCTGCTTTTAAAAGTATGTCGATTGCATCAGAGGTTATATTTCCTGATCTCGGACAACGTTGACAGGCTTATGTCCGTCTATTGGCCGACGGAGCTCAGATCCCAAGTCCCATCAACTGAGGAATGGGTGATTTACGAGGTGAACCCTTGGAAGCTTTGGCGAAGTATTTCTGGATATGATCCTCCATGGGTTCACATCGGTTCCTGAATCGTTCTGCGCCGGATGTCTGCTATTGGGTCCGTGAGCCGATATCGCAGCTGCGATCGCGATGAAACATGAGAGGCGTCCTCAAAGTAGAGTTTTTTTCTCTGTCAAACACACACACACAAGTCCGTGAGCCGATGCAGAACGGAAAGCTAGCCCCTTCCATCTTTTCAAGGACAGATGTGGAACCCGACCGAAGGACCCTGGTTGTGTACCAGACGATAGCCCTGCAACCGGATTACATGCCACTCGGAAATCAAGAGTTTAACTCCTAGTGCCGAACAAGACGCCGTTGAGGGGTCGATTTCGAGGCGAGCAATGTGATTAGAAAGCGAGGCTAGACGGCAGTAAAGAAGCGCAGCTTAGATGACGGAGTATATGCGCATGGTGCACAATGAGGATCCAAGGTCGAGGTATATAAGCTCTGGACTACCCAGGTTTTGTTTTATATTCTCTTCATTTCTATTCACTTTTGAAATTTGCCTCTTGCTCTAAACTGAAACTACCATGTCCTACCGCTTTGAAAGAGATGCCGCTGAGGGGTTCACCAACTCCGTCAAGAACGTTGCCATCGTTGGTGTAGGTCTAACATCACCTTCTTGCACAGGAGGAGCCTCGGTCACTGATGAACACAGGCCGGAGGTCACGTTGGAAAGGCCATCGCAGAACATCTTATCAAGACCGGACGGCACACAGTAACCGCCATTACAAGAGCGAACAGCAACAGCTCTCTGCCGGACGGCCTTGAAAAAGCCGTCGTTGACTATCAGAATGAGAGTCCCTCATCTCTGCACTGACAGGCCAAGACTTCCTCGTCATAACTCTGTCCATAAATGCGGCGCCAGGCACTCACACTGTCCTCGTCAAGGCGGCCTCCAAGGCGGGCGTCCGCTACGTGATGCCCAACGTCTACAGCATGAACCTGGCCACAAGCGAAGAGCTCAGGAAGGATCTCCCTTTCGGCGAGAGAGTGCTGGCCAACATCGCCGAAGTTGAGGAGTTTGGCGTGCTTTCAGTCTCGCTGATGTGTGGTTTTTGGTACGAGTACAGCCTCGCGTTCGGCCCCGACACCTTTGGATTCGACTTCGACAACCGGACCGTCACGATCTATGATGACGGCAAGAAGCCCATCAATACGTCTACTTGGGCCCAATGCGGTCGTGCAGTGGCCTCGCTTCTTAGCCACAAGATACTCCCCAAGGACGAGGGCGACAAATCGGCAACGATTTCCGACTTCCACAACAAGATCCTGTACGTGTCGAGCTTCAAGATCAGTCAGATGGACATGTTCGACAGCGTGAAGAGGGTTACGGGGACCACTGACCGGGACTGGAAGATCTCGCACGTGGAGACTGGGGCCCGGTACAGGGATGCCATGGAGGAGATAAAGCAAGGGAAGCCGGAGGGGTTCTATAGGGCGATGTATGCGCGCGTGTTCTTCCCCAGCGGTGATGCGGACTTTGAGCCCAATAACAACGTTCTTGGACTTCCAGTGGAGGATTTGGATAAGAGCACGGCCTCTGGTATTGCGCTGAGGGGCTCACTCTAAACAAGACCAGTCGGGCGCGTGGGAATTCTGGCGATTCCTTCATTCAATTTGCCGAGTAGCTAAAAACATCAATGGGGAAGCCTTTTTTGAACTCCGACTGGTGCCAGGAGAAAGAGATTGACAAAAAACACCCTATGCAGATCCGTCTACGGGATTCCTGCGATGTCTTCCGGCGTGAGCATGCCCTCGAGCTGCTTCACTCCCTCCACTGGAGCCAACCAGCTCGCCCTCATCCCGACAAACTGCTCAACCTGAGGCTTCAACTTGTTTTCTACCAGCTTGAAGTCATCAACAGTACCGAGGCGCAGGATGCTCATCCCGGGAAACCCGCTACTGACGCGGTACAGCAGGGTGCCGCACGTCCCGCAGAAGTGGTTGGTCATGGTGTTGCCCGTGGCGATGGTGGTCGACTGGCCGAAGGACTTGAGATTCTCCCGGCCGCGGAGATGTCGCAGATGAGTGTCGAGAACGCTGAAGTTGGAGCAGAACATGGAGGAGCTGATCTTGCGGCAGTCGGAGCAGTGGCAGACAAATCTGCTCACGAGGCCAGGGCCGTGAGTGGGCTGATATGGCTTGTTAGCATCCGTGATAGGTGCGTGGGAGTCCCAGTAGAGGCTTGGCTCACGAATGCGAGTTGGACAGCACCGCAAAGGCATGTGGCTGTTGCCTCTCCGTCTTTGGACCACCCATCGGTGGCGACGCCGGCGAGGGGGAAGAAGGAGTCAGATGAAGACATGGCTGAAAGGAGTTGTGAGATTTCCAGTTATCGTGATGTCTGGTGATGTCTGGTGATGTTTGGTGATGCAATTGATTGCTGATGATGTCGAGGTTCGACGTTGATTCGAGATGGAATCGTCTGTTGTCTTTATAGACATTGCCATCTGATCGACACCACATGCTTAATACCTACTACCAGAACCCCTCCCGCTGTCATTTTGGTTTGATGTCGGCTCTGGTCGGATATCGGAGGCTTTCGGTGAATGCCTCAACACAACCCATGCCCGTGCTTTGAGGGGCTGACGTCTGCTTACATACCCAAAAATGAGCCGATGCTACATGTATGCTGGGGATTCTTGAAGTCAATTCAGACTTTCCGGGGTGCTTGGTAAAGTCGGTCAGACTGTTGTCCGTCCCATCGAACGATGGGGGACTAATGAGTGCGGGGCTGATGGTATCTTGAAACCGGCATTTGTCAGCTGTCTTTCGACGAATGTCTCCCAAATCTGAAGGTTCTGACTGCTGTACCAGCTGGCAGCGGTCATCGCCGCCGAAGCAACACAGACAAGGGTGGGAGGGACCAACGGGGTCACGCTGGATTGTCAAAATATTGAACGTATGAAGTCACTCCGCCGTGACTATAATGAAATTCGATCTGAAATTGCATTCGCTGGGTATCTGTCTGAATCCAATACACTTCTTTCGCTCAGCGCCTCTCTCAGAGATCCTTCACGAGATCGTCCTCCTTTGCCTTTGCCGCCTTCTGCGCATCGAGAGTCTCTCGCCAAGTCATCTTCGACACCCGTGGGGGAGGCTCTCGCTGGCCTTTAGAGGACAAGGGGACATTCGATGAGACGCCGTCTACCGACCCGCTGTGGGAGGGTGCGCCCACGGCTGGACAATGATTAGGATCTCGTCGCAGACGAACCAAGGGTTGGGGGCATAGTGCATACCGGTGGCGTTGACCATGGACATGGCCAATTTGTCGGCCGCATTCCCGATTTTTTGAATCTAAGTTTCCGTCAGTTTGGCCGTCATAGACGCCATGAACTCGGAATTGTCTCACGAAACCCATGTTTGTCGCGGTGATGTATTGCTTCACAATATGTTCTTTGATGGTTCGAAATGTTCTAGAACGTTTGGAGACTGAACTGAGAGGTATTGAAGAGTCAAGAGAATCACGTCGCTTTAAGCTTTCCTGCCATGAACTTGGCCCGCGACTGTCAGGGTCGAGACTGCCTCGCCATGAGGCTAAGCAATCGGGCAACGCAATGCGACGCACCACCACATGATGCATCGCCGACTAACGCTAGTTGGTGCCAAGATAGTTTTGCCGCCAATCCAACGATGGGTGTCCGGGGTTGTTTGCGGCACAAGCACCAACCTTGACCGTTTCGAAGCTGGCTGATGCTTCTGAGCCACTGCCCGACGATTGCAAGGTAGTAAAAGGGTGGTAAAGATGCGGGAAGACCGCGCGGCCTGGTGTGGGAGACAGCAAAATTGGGGCAGAGGGGCAGATCGATCTTTTGTTGGTGACACGACCTGCATTCCTGCCGGCGTCTAGGTCATAGTGCTTCCTGGGAATAAGTGATTAGAGGTACGCTGGACGACCAGATGTCGTTGGGACCTTGCAGGGCTGAGGACTCATAGTTCTTCCTCCAACTCCCTGGTTAACGCTGGCATTGGCGGCATCATATAACGTGAGACCAACGCACAAGCTACGTTCTAGACAACCTAACCCATCTGCAGTTAAGGTACCTGAGCTCAATGTATCGATTTCCGGTTGGGGTCATCTCAAGTAACCGTTGCGTTATCTGCAGCCTCTTTTCCCATCAACTCGGAGAGTGGAAGCCAAATGGCTTTTTAGGTTCCCGGCTATGAACAATGTACATTCATCTCGAGTCGAGAGATGATGGTAAGAAACGGTTGAAACTCAGACAGACAACCATCAGAGACAGCCGAGTTCCCGGCCCAGAGACATCTTGATTTCGAACATTCCCGATACCTGTTTCTCATAGCACTGTTGGGGCTGGAGATGAGTGACTGAGATCCTTTTCTTATCAACCTGTAAATATCTGTCCTCTTCTCGAGTTTCGAGATGACTCTGCTGCCCCTGTGTCCCCCTTGAATCATCTTTCGATCTATCCGGCCTACCGACTGTCAGCCAGCCACTCGCTTCTAACTTTACGTTGAATTCGCCCAGGTTAGGTCCAATTGAAGGCCCAGTATCCCTCCCACGACCCGTCCCGACGGGACCTAGATGCTTCTCGCGTCCCCCGTGGATCGACCGTAAATAAAATGGGCCTGGTGAAGGAGACAGCAATTCTGTTCGCGGTGATAGGCGCCGTGGCGGCTCAAAAGCCGCTGATCGCCTCAGCTGATTTCGAATTCATACTGGGAATCGTTGCCGGGACAGCACCAAGCAGTGTCGTTTCCGTCGCATCGTCCAGCCCCCCGACGCCATTGTCTACCTTCCTCACCACCAGCGTCAACTCTCTCTCAACCAACACCCCAACCCCTTCTCCGACGAGCTCATTCCAATTTCGAACACGACGTCGAGCCGCAGTAGTGTCACGCTTTCTTCTGCTCCCAGTGGTATCAGCAGCTCGTCCAGCATTAATCTGCTACAAACCGCAGCATCGACCGCGACTGGTTCCAGTTCATCGGGGACAAGCTCTTTAGCAAGACCGTCGACGACCACCTCCGGCGTCTCATCGAGTAGTTCCATGTCTTCAGATAACACATCTTCCACCAGAACGCCTTCAGCAAGCACCGCTTCAACGAGTTTCTCAACGATTACTTCGTCCGTTTCAAACAGTCAAAGCACCACAAGTCCATTTACTACTACGACTAGTTCGACACAGCCTTTTAGCACTTCTCTATCTAGGACGACTAGTAGCAGTTCAAGATCTTCAACTGCATCCACCAGTTCGACTAGTAGCGCTGCTATAACATCCAGCAGTTCTTCCAGCAGCAGTTCCAGCTCTTCGTCCTAGACGTCCTCCGCGGAAAGTACGGCTTCGAGAACTTCATCGAGCAGCAACTCTTCGTCGGTCACACCCCTCAGCACTACTATTGCTACTACTTCGAGCTCTTCGACGGGGATCTCCAGCTCTACGTCAGACACGTCCAGCAGTGAAAGCAGCTCTACCGTGAGACCAGTCCCATCCAACCAGGAGAAAAGAATAATGCTAAAGCTCCGTTGCTTCTTGGCAACGAAAAGATTACCTCTATCTCTAGTAGCCCAAGCAGCACAGGAGCACCTACCACATCGACCGGCGGAACAAGCGCCTTCTCGATCCCATGCTCCGAGTTCACCTTCCCGTTCTTCTTGCATGCTTTAAGTGAGGGTCACCCCGCAGACTTCATTTCTCGCTCGGGGCCCTGACTACGGCTCAGGCTTCACAGTTGCATTCACTGCCAACGATCCATTGTCCGCCCTCCCCATCACGCTCCAGTCAGACTGCAGACTTACCGTCGCGGACGGCAGATTCGCCATGATAGGCGGCCGGGCGCAACCGGGAAGCGCACACGCCATTTACTTCTTCTTGTCCACCCAGGACGCAACTAACGCAGTCGGCTTGTCTGCATTTGAAGCCAGCGTGTGCTCGCCGAGGCTCGATGGAACTGGAACTCTCTATTGCGTGGCCAAGGGGGACAAGGAAGTTTACCATGTGGATGCAAACTCTGAGCTGCTTTTGAGTGACTCCACCTTTTCCGATACGGCGTTCCCCAGAGTTACGGTGCGACTTGGTGCCCTACCTGTACCACCCGGTTAGAAGGCCCAAGCCACCCACAATATAGCTGTGATAAACGCGATAGTCTTGGGCCGGACTGTACGTTGAACATGCCGTCACCAGCTTCTACGTTTGAAAACACGGCTGGTTTTGAAAAAGTTAAAGGGTTCATCAATCGTTTGGCACTCGCTGCGTGGTGATTGAATACTGGCATCTATGAACGGCGCCGGAGGGTCATTGAAATCAGGTCGGCAAGGATTGTACTTACGGATCGATTCAACGTGAAAACCCCTGTGTCTGGATTAAGCTTCAACAGAGAAGAAATTTCACTTGACTTGGTGTCTCACTTATGATCCCGTTTAACGTATCACTTCTATATTGCTTCAGTATGCAGAAATGATATAAAGTTCAAAAACAGTTGCCCAGTGACTTTGAGTACACATTTAGTAATAGACGAAAAGCCGCGTGGTAGCGAAACGCTTGTTTGAGGGAAGGTTGAACGTTGCGTTTTATGACGTTCACATTCTACCCAGCCTACCATGCTATCATAACAAAGAAAACCAGTTGCCCACGCTCATCATCTTGGCGTGCTATCAAATTTTTCCAGAGTCCTTTACCGCGCCCCAAGCTCCTTCTTAACCAACACGCACATGGCCTCCATGCAGTCGATGCTCGCGATCTCATGGGAGATGGAGTACTTGGAAGGGCCCACAGGATCGAGCTTGGCATTGGCGGCCGGGACACTCATGATGTCGTCCAAGATCTCGAAAATGACGCGAATGAAGGTGCGCTTGGTGGTGTCCTCCCTGGACGGGTCGCCGCCCCACTGGGTGAGGTAGCTCGTGTGGATGTCCTCGATGACGTAGATACCACCGGGGCGGACGTACTGCCAGAGCTGGAGCAGACTGACCTCCTGCTGGTTCATGCTGTGGCCACCGTCATCGATGAGAATGTCAAGCAGGCGGTCGGCCGTGACCGCGTGGCCGACCTCGTGGAGGAAAGGAGGGTCGGACTGGTCGCCGTAGAAGACGTTCGCGGCGGGGTGCGTGCTCGCCCACTCGGTGCCACAAGCTTCGTTGAACTCGATGATGTTCATCTCGACCTGGGGGAAGTATTTGATCCAAGTCTCGAATGAGGCACCGGGACCGTAGTACTACGGAGACACCAGGTCAGAGGCTGGCGATGATACACGTGTGGCTGGGACGAGAAACTGCACTTACCATGCCGCAGCCGAGACCAATCTCGAGCATCTTCACGTGGCTGTCACGGAAGGCCGGGAGGTACTTGTCGTACAGGACAGCGTAGTTGTGGTCGGTAACCTTGTCAGTGCCGGAGTGGAGGGCCAAGTCGGCGAAGGTAGGGCGGTTGTCCTGCTTGCCGCCGTACGTGTGCACGTGTCCTGGCTTAGGAGCCTGAGCCGGCGCGCTCGATGCACCTCCGTTGCTGGCGCTGCAGGCGAAATGTCAGTTGATATCTACCGGATGTAAAAATGCAAAGACCAAGATGGGAACGTACTACTTCCATCCTGTTGATGACTTGATGACCTCCGGGACGCCCTCGGTGGAGATGTGGACCGTAGCAAGAAGAAGCAGGATGGTGGCAACGATGAAGAAGATGGAGAGGTATCTCCTGTTGGTGGAAATGTTCGAGATCGGAGTCTGTATCATGATGGCGATGTGACGTCGATGCCTGCTATTGCAAAGTCGGACCGAATGATCGATGGGAACCGGAGGAGTGTCGAGGAGAACAAGAACGATGGAAGGATAGCGACTATCCCAGACTTTTAATACCTCATTTACTGGTCGTAAGTTCGCTGGGCTGGCAGCTCTATTGGCGGATGAAAGGGCGCGCAGGCTGAACTAGCATTCGAGGACTCTCCGCGAACGGTATTCAACGACGGCACGAGGTGTCTTGCCCTTTCCTCTCCGAGCCACAGCCGTCGAAGCGGCTGGCCCTAAGGGGCCGTTCTTGTTAGCCGTTTGGTCAATCATTCCCTGATCCCTTGCGTGTCTCAGACGTGGCGATAAAATTTCGAGGCCCAGGGGGGAGGAAAACATTTCGCCTATGCCCTGAGTGCCCAAGAATGCATATCTGATTCTTTCGCGACCCCTTAAATCGCGTCCCATCCCTTCGGACTTCCCTTGCGTTGGACCGAGCATGTGAAGTCTTATAACCATGGACATCCCGCCAGGGGCTCGGAGAATGGGTTCAAGCCACAGCCAGCCACATCGCCGCACTCATCAACTCCCTTGTCTCCCCTAAAAAGCACCGAACAGAGGTAGGGGCGGGGTCCTAAGCTGCTATCAACCCATCAGACTGAAAATACATAAAGTTGTTAAGAAGCTCAAGTTGGAAATGAGCACACGTACCGATCTTGGATTCAATCTTTTACTTCGAAAATTTCTGACATTCTCTTTCCAGCTCTGGGAATGCCGACGTGTGCTTTTGAGTGCAATGCTGTTCCTTCTACTGTGTCGTGCCTACCTCTGCTCTGATGGCAGGTTGTCTGATGTTGTCGTCAACGTTTACAAACTGACGAGTGCTAGGCAATTGCCTCAGTCCAAAAAATGACGATTTATGCGCATTGGCAGACTTGCGTTGTGATGAGCTGTGGAGTTCGAGGGTTGAGTCTCCAATGGTCGAAGGGGCATTCGCGGTGGCTATTTTGCTCTCATATGTTGCCTGGACGTCTATCAACCCATCAGAAGTTTTTGAGTATTCACCTCATGGATTGAAGGACGGGGATTTGATTTGTCTGTAATTGCTTCCTCCTACTGGTATTACTTGCAGGGAGGGTCTGTCAAACGGCATCACCCTCACCATTGGCACAGCTGTAGATGACTAATCCGTCGAAGCACCATAACCAGGCTCACGACTGTTCCAACGCCCCCACATTGCCAACCTCATTCTTCAATCACCAGCTTGTAGCTTTCTGCGACGAACTTTTTGTGGCAAGAAATCGACCGTAGTGACTTCGAGATGGAATCAATGCTCACTAACCTTGTTCATGAGCTTGAGAGCCAGATCTCAGAGTGCAGAGCTTCTCAGGGGGTCCAGGCTGATGATTTCGCTGTTCCAGCACCCGGGGTGATCACCATCAGAACTGATTGCGACGACTACGTACGCGATCTGAAAGGTCTTCGACATGTCATTCTGAGTAGAAAAGCCTTTTGTCAATTGCTCTCAATTACCAACCTCTGACAACTCTTTCCAGACCCTGCTCGCTCCGGCGCAGCCTCCGAAACTGAGGGGTCTGTTCCGCCGTTACCAGCTCAGCCTCTTTTGTGGAAAGTCCTGACCTTCTGTCGGCACTTTTCTCGTTTCATTGACCCTCGCCACCTCCGCGAGCGGCTGCAAGCCTTCCTAAAGGTCAGCGGCGGAGCGAACCCCTCTGCGGACAGCGGCAGCTGGACCCAGGATATCTGGGAATCCCCGGTCATCGAGCGATGGGTATCTTCGGATCAGCCGTTGACGGTCTTCGTGGAAGCCTTGCACACAGCGGCTCCAAGAGCGCGTTATTTCGCATTAGAGCTGATCAGTCACTTGGAGAAGCATCACCCGGTGGCTTGCATGCTCGGCGGTCTGCCCCCGTCGGTCACTAATGAGCTGCTTCCCGATCTGACGCCAGAGGTTGTTCTCGAACAGTTGACCGGCCAGTTGCTTCGCTCTTTCACGTTGTCCAGGCCCTTATCCTTTATCCTCGACAATATTCGGACATTCAGGGAAGCTAGTGACTGCAAAGACTGGTTCGAGCTGCTGCAGAAGGTTTGTGAGAAGATTCCCCAAGTCTCGATCGTCCTCGATCTGGCCTTGATACCGCTCGACTCCCAGGACGCCATCAGAAGCTGGCCCGCCGAGCTCCATCGAATTTCAAAGGAACTTTCACAGAACTCGCCACCGACCTTGCTCAATGTGTTGCTTGTTGGACCACGCCGGCTGTTCGCGGGTCATCATGTCATAGGGCTAGCCGTATCAGTCGGTGATACTCCAGATCCGGGACTTTCATTTACGCCCATGGGGCTTCGCAAGGGGGATAGGCCATGCCCTCCGGACGTCCCAAGGGTTCTAACGCGGCGTCAGACATCCTGGTTACCTGATATCCCTGACAGGTAGGTATTTAAGTTTCTATTCGCCGTCTCGACAGATAGAACTGACCTTTACTTCCCAGCATCCAGAGCCCAGGGGGAGCCAGAGACGTCATTGGCCTGCCGCCTTCCCAGGATGAAACTCATGGCGACCTAATGGCAGCGCCAATACACACACCAAGACAACCAGGTCCGTCTGCTGCATCACATTCTGATACCAGAGATGTAAATCTGTGTACATCACATCCGGCATCAACTTCTACGAGACCTTTTGAGCAGACAACCTCAAAAAAGCGACCCCCAGACTCTCCAGACCTCTGTGCCGTGTCTGAAGGCCCCCAGAGAAGCCGGTACGACATCAGGATCGCTCTCGTATGTGCCCTTCCCTTGGAAGCCGATCCTGTTCGAACGCTCTTCGACGAACGCTGGCGAATCGAGGGCTCCATGCGGGGCAAGATGCGATCCCAAGGTGACATTAACGCCTACTCCTTTGGCGTCATCGGCGGACACCCAGCCGTTCTCGTCCACATGCCAGGCATGGGCAAGGGCCACGGCGCGATGGTGGCAACCAACTGCCGCAACAGCTTCCCAAATCTCAAGCTCGCGCTTGTCGTCGGCATCTGCGGCGGTGTTCCATTCTACGACGGGGGCAAGCGCGAGATTGTGCTCGGCGATGTCATCGTCAGCGAGGGTCTCAAGCAGGTCGACTTTGGCAGGCAATACCCTGGGCAGTTCATGATGCGCGAGTCGGTGGGCGACGTCTTTGGGAGGCCCCCGCCCGAGATCCGAGGACTGATAAGCAAACTGAAGAGCCGGTACGATCGCCAGATTTTGCGGGAGAGGATGGTTAAACATCTGCAGACGCTGCGAGCTGTTCTTGGGAAAGAGGTCCAGTACCCTGGCGCCGCTGAGGACCAGGTCTTTGAGGGAGCATACACACACCGGCATAATGCCACAGACATCTGTGCCACATGCTCGAAGACTGATGTTAGAGGTTTCCACGAGGTTTGTGATCAGGCAAGAGGCTCATCCTGCGAGGATCTCCAATGCGACAGAGCTAACCTTGTGCCTCGAAAGCGACTCGAGGCTATCGTCACAGGCGCTGATGAGGCTGATACCTTCCCGGCCGTCCACTTTGGCTACATCGCGTGTGCGGACCACGTCATGAAGTCCGGAGAGGATCGGGATAACATTGCAAACAACACTGGCGTCATTGCTTTCGAGATGGAGGGCGCGGGAGTCTGGGATATGTTTCCTTGCCTCGTAATTAAAGCTGTCTGTGACTATGCTGACAGTCACAAGAACAAGAAATGGCAGAGCTACGCGGCGGCAACGGCCGCTGCCTGTGCGAAGGCGTTTCTAGAAGAGTGGTACATGTAGTTTGAGATATTCTTCGTATCTTTTGAATACTCCTTCAGTTATGAGGAAACCAGTCCCCCTTGCTTTCGTTCATTGGCTTGTTTACTCGTATCTTGCGGAGTTGCTTCAGGTGTGTTTGGGGACTGGTGCCATACGAATGCAGTAGAACAATGAACAACATAGAAAAAAATAAGAAAAATGGCCGTTGTCGTCTTCACTTCGTGAAATTGATGCGTTTTCTGATAGAATGCAGTTGATGGTTTGGCAAACTAGATTCAAGGTCATGGGTGCTCTCAGAAGTCACGCTAGCATCTGGAACGGGGACCACAGAACCGCCCACTGACAGTGATCTATTGAGGACTCCGCGAGCCGGAGCAGAAGCCCAACATCAAACTGTATTCAGAGAATCTGTATCATCAGTACGAACCTGTGCGGGTGATTTCTCTAATCCGACCAATCCTCGTAGTTTCGAGACCTCCTCACCACGGCCGAGGGCGGGGGATCGAGGGAAGGAGGGGCAATATCCTGCTGTTGGCTCCGATGCTCATGTTGTCGAGACGCTCTTAGCCTCTGACCGAAAGCAGCTAGCAAAGAAGATTTCCTCTCGTCCTCCCCTCCTGTGCGATCCTTGGAGATAGTCGGGTGAACTGGTAGGCGGGAGTCTGATGGACGAGAGTCGAGTAGGCGGCTTAGCCGATCCCCCGATCGAAACCTCGGAGCTTGACTTGTTTGTGGCTTTCCGGGAGCTTTTGACACCCGATACGTGGACTTTGACGAGATATTAAGCCTTGTGTCATGACCCTGTCGTGTCTCTGCTTCGGTCCGGGGAGGCGGTGGTGGGAGAACCGAACCAAGCCTTGTACCTTGACCCGGCCGTGTCCCTAATTCGATCGGAGGAGGTGGTGGGAGGAACCTTCGCTTCTCTGCGGACGGCTTTCTGGGCGGCGTATTATGGATATGCCGCCGAGTATCTGTGCCTGGCCCCAAGTAATCAGACTTATTGTCAACCCCAAAGTTACTCAGGGAGAGGGTGTCTTACGGAGATGGACAGGCCTGCCCGGGAGGCCGTTTCGCAGTGTCGGAAGGCCGGCCGTACGCTTGGCGGAATTGCTTCCAGTGGCGGATGCTGACAGACTGGGGTAAGACGCATGATGCTGTAGCGAAGACCTGAACCTTTCACTCGGTCGAGTATTCGAGACCCTTAATCCGTGGGTCATTGCCGCGACGCAAGACTCCTTGTGAGCCAGCAAAAGTCAGACTGTCTTGTACTCCGAGCGGAAGAGCTTCAATCGATACCGCGACCAGGCTTCAGACCATGCGGGGTGAGTGGCGCAGGCGGCTAAACGCCGGCGTCATTGCCCAATCATCCTATGGTAACTTGGAGTCTGATCCTCGTGATACGGCGTATACTTAGGTACGGCTGGGGCTAACATGCAGGAAGAAGTGCAAATCAACCAGTAGCAAAGATATCTTATCCCAAGCACTCTTTGCAGTTACGAATTCAACGGTATTAATGTAATTATTGTGCCATCTGTGATGAAACTTGTCTATGCCACATCACGTCTTCCATCACGCTCGGTTCTCAGGTGAACATCCCCATAGCTCGGACTCCAATAATTCAGTGAAAAACGAGGTTTGTTTCCGTAACAGGATCTCCAGATTCAAGATCAAAGATCGCATCACACAACCAAAACTTTCCTAAGACAAAACTATCGTACTCCCTGTCCATGGCTAATGTCATCCGCAGAGTACCCCTGTTTCAACTCCTTCAGGTACTCGTCAAACTTCTTCGCCTCACCAATGACAGATGTGATGTGTTCGTAACCCAAGGGCTGCGCGCGGTAGACTGCCAGCTGTCGAGCTGTCGAGATGGCGTTACGAATCTCTCGCCCGTTGAGGTTCGTCTGCGCAAGCTCCGGTATGTGGCGGCGTATTTCGTCCGCATTAATACCGAGATCCTGCCGCCCCCCGCCGATGTTTACAGGGCTGGCTCCAGCGACGCGCAGCCTGTCTAGCTTTTCAATGCGGTCGATGAAGTTCTTCCAGATCTGCAATCGCTGGTTCTCGCTGAGGTTCTTATACCGGAGATTGAGCTGTATGCGGGACTTGAAAGCCTCGTCGAATGTCCCGACTCTGTTGCTCGTAAGAATCAGAATACCTGCAATAAGACAACTCTTTAGCTTAAAACCCTTCTGTATCACGATTTTAGACTACTTACCGTCGTAGTATTCAAGAACCCGGAGAAACACTACGTGATTAGTTAGTCTCAGTTGCTGAATCCTCAGACGCCTTCCCTACCAGATACCAACGCATTCCGCTCGAGGTTCTTGAGCGTTCGTTCCTCCAGAAAGACGTCGGCTTCGTCAAGGAGAACCACTGGCCTCCCGTATTAGCGACACCGAGTGCTGTCTATTTTCGTCATGATCAATCTTACCGCAACCCCATGTTTTCCCGAGCAGAAGGACGGTATCGAGATACTGCCAGTGGGGTCAACAAGTGTCTTTGCCAGGACTTCGGTGTCGTCGGTTACCTTCTCAACCTCTTCGGCCTTGGTCCCAATGTCACCACAAGTAACTCTGTAAAGAGGCTTTCGGGCGATTTCAGCCACGCTGGTAGAGTCAGTTAAGAGCTACTAAACGGCGGGGTTGCCGAACGCGTACCTCTCGGCTGTCAAAGTCTTTCCTGTGCCTGGGCCGCTGCAAAGCTATCAGCAACGCTGAGGAACCAAATAGACTACGGCAAACCTACCCATGCAACAGGATAAACAAGCCGTTGCCTTTGCCATGTATCAGATCGGCATTTTCTTCTGCTCGTAGTTGAGTTGTCACAACTGCCTTCACCAGCTCCTTCGTTTCGGCATCGATGACCAAATGCTCAAAGGCCTGGTCATTCCATTCGACGTCTTCAAGGAAAGCAACCTCGAGCTTGACTGTGTGAACTCAGATGTAAGATGTAACGCTCAAACGAGGTCTCCTTCATGAAACTTACCCCACTCCTTCTTCTGCATGTTGAAGCCTTGGATCGAAGTTGGGAGGCACATAAAGAACTCATCACCCAGGTCTGGCTCATCCTGAGCCAAGATCACAGGCACAAGGTCATCGTCGGGTGCGTTATCATTGCGTTCGTGCATCTGTGTATACGTGCCATAGTCGACCATGAATCGGGAGTCGGACTGATTGTTCATGGTCAGCAAGCTGTCGAAGATCATGAATTGGGCCGAGTATACCGAAGCTTGGATACCGTCGTCTGAGAACCGAGACGACGAGACATAATTGCGGTGCCGACACTTCCAGAACATCTGACCCCGCTTGCGCAACGCCTCGACAATATCGTTGCTTGCATACTCCATTGGGTACACGACGAGGTCTTGGATGAGGAAAGACCCATCTAACCCTACTTCTGGAAGCTGATCAATAGAAATGATCTGGTCTGTCTTCTGAAAGGTGCCCGAAAACTCCCAGGTAGTTGCATCAATATGTGCAGAAAATTCCGATTCTGTTGGAGATTCGATCTTGATCCAGTCGGTGACTGTTGAGCCGGTCAATTGATGGGTCTTTGTCCCCTCTATTTTAGATATGAGGATAGTGTTTGGGACCTGCAGGATGAGTTAGAGCTGTTTGGCCATAGGTGCAGAGGAGGTCAAGCATGCGAATAGATATCGAATGTACTCAGCAGTAATTCGGCCTTCTCCAAGGAGGATGTCCACTAAGCTCCATTCTTTTGCCAACCGTCCTCGTACATAGTCTCTGAAGACAGAGACGTGCTTCTGTGATGTCGCGCCGAGTGCTTCGATGGCAGATTCGACTTCATCCCTCCGGTGGAACCACCACAGATAAGGATATGAGATCTCGTCGTGAGGCTTGTCGAACCCAGGGTGCGGTATGTCGGCCAAGGCGATGTACGCTAGCTCTTGCAATCCGCCAGACAGCTCCTCCGATATGATGTGCACGTATTCGGTTTTCAGGAAGCTTGAAGCGTCCGATTCGAGCGAGTTCGCCACGCGGCCGTGGTATGTGAACGTCTTGGGGGGCGATTCCCCGCAACACTCGAAGTTGCGGTACACGATGAAGGCGATATCCTTGTTTCGCTCCAAGTGCAGTTCCAAGTGCGGGATTGCCCTACTGCCCCTCAGGTGGGCATCGTATGGGCCGCTCTCGACCACCCAAGGCGGGTCGAGGAAGAGGTTTTCTGTCCTCGACTCTTGACAGTAGATCCTGTGAATGATTTCGCACTTCGGTGGTCCCCTCGTCTGCGACGCTGAGCTCTTCAGCCTGGCGGCTTCCTTCAGAGTGTCGATTGCAGACTCCTTGGTCTTGATCAAATCGCTGTCGGCTATATTGGGGTCGACGTCCAGGAGGTCGCACAACTCTGACCGCCAGTCGATGGTCACGATGGGACGGTACTTGGGTGGCTTCTCGTGATGTTCAGACTCTGTAGTTGGCGTTTAATGTCTGTATTTGAATATGATCTGGGAGACAATCGAACTGTTCTAACCTTGGCTCGAAACTTGCGGGCTTGACTCTCTGCTTGACGATGAGGCTCGCGATCGGTGATGATGTACCGACTGTTGAGCAGCCTGGCGCGAATCACGCTCGTTGTCGCGAACATATCTGCGTCGCTTGGATCGCGATGAGGAGCTTTGCCTTTGGGTTGGATAAGATGGCCGAGGCCTCTTCGCATCGCGATCTTTACCGGTCATCGCAAATCAGGCTGCAATTCAATGAGATAGATGGCTGGGGACGAGAACCAGCACAACAATGCTCAGAGATGAAGCATGGGGCTGACTTAATACCTGCGCAACAGGGCGCAGTTGGCTGGCTGCATGAGATCTCTTTCTACCCCGGTCGTTTTCGACCTCTCTCATAGGACACCTTACCGAGGTACAACTTGTAGACATGGCAGTATTTCGAGTTGCTAGCTTCCCTATGAGGCAAACTCGTCTGGCATTGATCTTCTGACTGCAGCCCGCTTGATTCTCTCAAACGAAACGGACAAGTCAATGCACTGGATACTTAAGTTTTTTTTTACTCGCAGTCATGAATAGTCTGGCCAGCTCTCGTAGTGACCTAATAAGCCACGAAATAGCACGGCGATTACCCTCGCTATCAGTTGATCTTCATGTCAGTAAGACAGGCGCAAGTCACCCTACCTACCCAATTGGCGTTGGGCACAGATGCTT
This sequence comes from Colletotrichum musae, assembly GCA_027406025.1. Classification (NCBI taxonomy): domain Eukaryota; kingdom Fungi; phylum Ascomycota; class Sordariomycetes; order Glomerellales; family Glomerellaceae; genus Colletotrichum; species Colletotrichum musae. The sequence goes on along the minus strand of JANVYC010000002.1, from coordinate 514,433 downwards.
CGCCGCGTCGCCAGAGCCTTACTGAAGTCATACCCCTGAGTCAACCAACAACAACCGGCATTACAACCTGCTTGGGCCAAGAATACTCAAATTTTATGTGCTGCTCAAGAGGTTTGAATCAGCGACAAAAACATCCATACTGGCGTCATCTCAGACGGTCCGCGCGGACAACATTCGACACCAGCTTTCTCTGCCTCACCCCAGCCCGTAGCCGCCAGCTACGCGCCAAAACGACCGTCACCAACGGCGCACATTTGATGACCCCAAGAGACAACCTGGCAAGTCCTTTTGGAACGACATGCTACAGCGCGCCGAGCCCAGCGTTGCCCCGGAATCGCGACGTCGTAAAGCCGCTCGTGGATTCAGCCGTGTGTCAATCCTCCAGCCGGGCCCGACACCATCAGCGAAGACGGATAGCCACTTCGCAAAGACGAAAAAAGCTCGTTTATCCCAGTATCCCGCACCAAAGTGCCTGGGTATAAGGGGTCTGGGCTTTCAAAGAATGAGGGCAGGCGACGGTGATGGTGTGCGATGGTCGACCATATCGAAAGATTGCACAAGGGGCGCTAAGGCAAGGGAATTTGAACTCCTGAGAGGTTTTGGAAAGCGGCTAGAAACATCTGCTAGCCCACGGTCAACGTCACAACTATGGTCATATCACAAAGAATGGGAAGAGAAAACCTCAGAGTTGTTAAATGAGCTTTCACGGTCCATTCAATTATCTAAACTGGCTTTGGACAAATTCATGCAAGAGAACATTGGGTTAGGCTTCGAATACAAAGAAGAAACATAAGTATAAGCTACTATCAGTATGTATTGTATAATTCTTATTCTGTACGGGAACACGATTGATAGGAATCTTATCACGTAGCATACAAGCGTGTATAGGCGTAATTGCTGGAGCCGCAATTATAGATGTCTATTTTTACGGTAACAAATCTCCTGACCTACTTTGCATTCTATGAAACGATAGATAGATTATTAAGATTACTTGTATCAATACCTTAGATTAGTTATAAGATATATATTAAATAGGTTTAAGTACTAGAGTAATTACTTATCCTTATACTAAATACCTAGCTATTAGGTATATAATCTAATACACTCCTTTAATAGGTAAGGTATTTAGTATAATAAAGAATATATTTAACTAAGACTAATAGTAGTATACTACTGCTCTAAAATAGCTCTAGAAAGTGCTTTTATACCTATATCTACTAAGTTCTTTTCTCTAAGTATCTATTTTACTTTTATAATTCTTTCTTTTTATAGTTCCTTAATTTTATAATATCTTATATATATATACTTTATCTTTTTATAGTATTTAGTGTTTTTTAAAATTAAAACTAACCTATTATTATTATAGTATATTTAAGTAGACTAAGTATTAAATATAATTAGTTTATAGTAACTAATCTCCTTTAGTAGTAACTTTAAATATATAGCTTTAAGGCTACTAAAGAAGAGTAATATATACTTTAACTCTATACTTACAATAGTTACGCTTCTTTACTTACAACTCTTTTAGCTAATAGCGCCCCCTATAAGAGTAAATATATAACTTTTAATAAATTTACTATTACTTAAGTCTTTAGTATATTTAGTATTTATAAATTTAATAAGTTTTTATAAGTTTATTTTATTATATAAAAAAGTAAATAATATTATAACTTTAATATACTTTAGTACTTTTTTTATAGCTTTTAGATATATATTTCAAAGAGCTATTAAGAACTTACTTAACTTTACTACTAAGTAAATAAGGTCTAAGTAAGTATTAATTATTATATATATTAGTAACTCTATAATAAACTAAAATAACTTTTATATAACCCTTTTTAATATATACCCCTTATATTATAGCTAGCCTTCTAATAGTAAGGTTTATATTAATAAAAGCTAAGATTTAATACTAGGAGTAGTATTATAGTTACTTAAAGGGATCCTGGAGTTAAAGTAAAAGGGTAATTAGTTTAAGTATTTAATAAAAGGGTTATAGTAGTTACTACTAAAGGGCTAAAAGTATTTAAAAATTAATATAAAGTTAATAGCTAAAGAACTATAAGAAAAAGAACTTAAAAGTACTTAAGTTCTATTTATATATAAGTTCTATTTTCTATAAATATATCCTTTTATCCCTAGGACTAATATTAAGTATATTAGTTTATTACTATAAACTACCCTTAGTATTATTAGTCCTACTTTAGGACTACTTATTATATACTAGTTTTACTTATTATTACGTAACTTATATCCTAGTTTTTTTACTTTATAGGGCTATTATACTAATATAGACTAATATACCTATTTAACTACTAAGCGTTTTATAGGGTTATTATTAAAGGTTTATTAACTAACGGGTTATAATACTTTAAATATAAATTAAAGTTATTTTTTAGTATTTATTAAAGTTTACTAGGGTTTATAAATAAATATCTTAAACTACTTAAGTACCTTTTTAAAGTAGGTACTTTAATATTATAACTAGCCTTTTAATAGTAAGGGTTTGTATTAGTAGAAGCTAAGGTTTAATACTAGGAATAGTATAGTAGTTACTAGAGGGATCCTAGGGGTTTAAAGCACTTAAGTAATTAGTCTAGGTATTTAATAAAAGGGTTATAGTAGTTACTACTAAAGGGCTAAAAGTATCTAAAAATTAATATAAGGTTAATAGCTAAAGAACTATAAAAGAGGGGACTTAAGGGTACTTAAGTCCTATTTATATATAAGTCCTACTTTTTTATTTTTAATTATAAATAAGTATAATTACTAGTTAAATAAGTACTTAGTAATTACTAATAAGTACTTAGTAATTACTACTAAGTGCTTAGTCTAGGCTATAGCTACTTAATACCTTATCTTATTTATATATAACTTATATTATAGTTCTTTTTTTTTTAAGGAGTTACTCTATATTTTATATTAGTTATATTTTCTATTAACTTTTTAACTACTAATTCCCTATAAGTAGAGTTTACTACTATTTATAACTAATAAGTTATAATATTAAGTCTCTCTTTAAAAGGTCTTATTCTTAAAACTTAATATAAATAAGTTATAGTCCCTAAGTTAAGGGACTTATAAACTTACGTCTTAATTATTTAATATTAATATTATATCAAGTTATATACAAAAGCAAAGGGCGTTTTTTTTTTTATACAATTATTATTATTTCTTAAAAATTACTAAAAAAGGTTTTAAAGTTATACTTTATTCCTACTATTATATAAAGGGGTTTTATTATAAAATATTACTAAGTTCTTTAATTTATAGTAAATATATTGTTATTAGTAGTATATAAAAGTTTTATAATATATCTAAAGATATAATCTATACTTATAGGTCTAGTATTCCTTTTTTTTATTATTTAGGTTTTAATAGTTCTTAGTTAAGTACTTTATAATAAAGTTATATTATCTTAATAATAAAAAAAAAAAATCTAAAGAGTTATTTAAAAAGTAAATAAAGGCTTTAAAAAAAGCTTAAAATAATATAAATAAAGTTTTAGCTTACTTAAATTATATATAGTAGTAAAAGTAAATAGTATTTTAAAAGGGTTAGAATTTAATAGATATAGTAGCTAAGAAGTCTATAAGTTCTTCTAAAGTTATTTAAAAGGCCTAATTAATTAGTGCCTTTAGTATAGTAAATTTTAATATAATTTTAGTAGACTAGAATCTAAGTACTCTTAGTTTTTTATTAAAAAAGAGTACTACTAAAGCTATAGGGTATTCTAGGTCTATTCTAAGCTAAGTGTTCTTAAGTATAAAAATACTTTATTAGTTCTAGGTCTTTTAACTAACCTAAGTTTAGATTATAGTTATATTATATATAACTTACTTACTAGTGTTTTTATAATTTAAGTATATTATCTTTTTTACTACTAGGTCTAGTATTCTTATAATTTATTTTATATATTAGTAAAGTTTAATACAAGTTTCTATATATTATCTTTATATCTATAGCTTTTTTATTTAATTAAGTACTTAATTTTAGTATTATTTTATTAATTAATATAGTTAATAATTTATTTAATTTTATAGTTTTATTTAGGATTAACTTTAATATAATTTATTATTTATAATTCTTATAGTACTAGTTTAAGTAGTAAAATATAAAAGACTAAGTAATATTTTATAGTATCTAGTAGTATAAGTTTAAAGTTAACTTCTAAGATTTTCTTAACAATTTTAAAGAATTTAAGTTTTTTAAAGTTTAACTTATTACTTAGTTACTTTATTTTAATATTATATTAAATAAAGTACGTACTATTTCTCTTTTTAAAGGATAGTCCCTTTATTTTTAAAGTATTAATATATTTATATATACGTTATTTAATAAATTCTAAATCTTATTAGAGTTTTATATAAATTTCTTTAATTTTATTAACTTAAGCCTTAACCTTTACTACTAATAGTTTTATTTTTAGTTTTTTATAAATAGTTAATTTAAATTTATAATTAAAGTAAAAAAGTAAGTTTTATATACTTTTTTTTATTATACTATTATAGGTAAATTAAACTATTAGTAATAGTATAACTTAATTATTCTATTAGTAGTTAATATAATATTTTAAATATATTTTTAGGATCTAGTTAATTCTTATTATTTATCTATTAGTTTAAGAGTAAAAGGTAGTAAATAATTATAGTTTAGATTTAAGTTATAAAATTAGAAATTTTTAAAACTTTAAAGTAAACTATATTCCTCTATTAAATATAATATTTTTAAGTAAACTATATTAATTAAAAATGTATTTATTAAAGATATAAGTAAGTTCTTTTATAGTACTTACTTTAATTTATAGTATAAAATATATATACTTAGTAAGTCTATTTACAATAACTAAAATACTATTAAACTATTTTTTAGTAAATAGTTTCTTTAATTATAGTAATTTAATAATAAAATTAAAGGAAATTAATTACTATACTTTATTAAGTATAAAAAGTAGTTATAGTTTTTTATATAGTTTATATTATACTAGCTTACTTTTATTATAGATATTATAGTACTTAATAGTATTAGATACTTACTCTTTAGTGACTTTATTACTATAGTATTACTTGATTTTTTTTTAAATTTTAATAACTCTTTAATATTTATATACTTTAGTACTATAAATTATTTTAATTATTTTATTAGTTATTTTTCTAAGTATATTAGTACTAATCCGTTTAGTAATTATAAAGAGGTAAATAACTAGTATAAAGTTTTTATTTAAGTCTTTTTTAAGAATTACTTAAGTTTTATTTAGGACCTTTACTTTTAAGTTTAATTATTTACTTAAAGTATTTACTCTTTTATTTTTTAATTCTTTTTTATAAATAATTCAAAAATTATATTTTAAGAGGAATTCTAACTATTTAATTTATTGTTTATTAAGGTTTTTAGATATAGTAAAATATGCGAGATTTTTATGATCTATATATACTATAACTTTATAGTTAGTTTTTAAAAAGTGTAGTTTTTATTCTTTAAATACTTTAATAATTACTATAAGTTCTTTATTATAGATTTAGTAGTTTAGTTTTAGTCTATTAAGTTTCTTTAAATAAAAGGTATATAGATATAGTTATTCTTTTTTATTATATTAATTAAGTTATTTACTAATAGTATAGTTTAAAGTATTAGTTTTCACTTTAAATAGTAGATTTAGGTTAGGTATAGTAAGTATAGGTTTACTAAAGACTTAGTCCTTAATTTTTTAAAATACTATTTTTTACTTATTTATTTAGTTCTATTTAGTGTTTTTTTTTATAAAATTAGTTAGAGTTTTAATATTTTTAGAGTAACTTTTTAGGAATTATTAATAAAAGTTAATAAATTTAAGGAATAATTAAATATTCTTAATATTCTATAGTATTAGCTAGTCCTTAACTACGGCGATTTTTTTATTTAATATTTTAATAATTCTAAGTGTGATAGTAAATTTAAGGTAGTTTACTTTTTAGGTATAGAACTTACTTTTTTTGGGTTTAACGAGGAGTTTAGTTTTTTAAAGTTTTTAAAGTACTTAGTATATATATTATTTATATTCTTTAAGGGTCTTTAAAAAGATAAGAATATTATTAAAATATATAATTATAAAGATATTAAGCTTTTTTTATAGAATATAGTTAATTATATTTTAGAATGTTATAGGGGTGTTAGTGAGTCTAAAGGGTATTATAAAGTATTTAAAATGTCTTTTATAAAAGTAAAATATAGTTTTTTTTTTTTTTTTTTTTTTAATTAAGTTATAGACTCTTTTAAGGTTAAGAACTATAAACTAGTTAGCTTTATAGAGTAGGTTTTATAGTTCTAAAATAAGTAGTAGTAGGTATTAGTTTTTAATAGTAATATTATTAAGTTATTAGTAATTAATATAAAGTTTTAGTTTATTATTCTTTTTTAGTATAAATAGAATTAGATATTCTATTAGTAATATTAATTCTTTAATATAGCTTTTAGTTAAGTATTTATTAATATATTTATTAAGTACTTTTATTTCTTATTAGTTTAGTTAGTAAACTTTATTAAATACTAGTATTTATTCTTCTTTAATAGGGATTTTATAGTTAAAAGTGCTATACTTTAGTAGGTTTATTTTTAGTATTAGAGTAAATAGCTTTGTGTATACTTTATATTCTTTTAGGATAGATATAAGTTAATTTTTATTATTAATTAAGTTTTTTTATATTATAGTAAGGTTCTTTTTTTATAATAGCTTAGTAACTACTTTTTTAACCTTTAAGTAAGTAATATATTATAATAGGTGTATTATTAGTATATTATAGTAAGGTTTATTTAAAGCTGGTAGTTAACTATATTCTTTAGTAACTAAACTCTTTTTATAGTTTTAATAGAAGTAATTAGCTTTTTAATTTATTTATAGGTTCTTTTTTTATAGCTATAGTATTCCTAAGATAATATTTTATTATTTTATATTTATAATATTAAGGCGATAGTATATTTTTTAGTTATAGTAACTTAAAAAAAGAGGTATAGTTTTTTATTAATAATATCTTTACTATACTATACTCCTTCTCCTTCTACGTTATTAAGTAAATATAGATTTTTTTTTTTACTCTATAGTAGTTATAAGTTATTTATAACTCTTAGTAATATAAAGTTACTTTAGGCGTTACTATTAATTAGGGTTTTAACTTATATTTTGTTTACTATAATATTAAGGTAAAGGTGTTTTTTATTTAAGTTTGTATTTATTACTAAGTATATAAATTTTATTATAGTTACTTATTATAATCCTTTATTAATAAGTAAGTTTAGTTTTTTAACTATTTAAGTTTTTATTCTATATATATCCTATTCCTATTAGGGTACTTAATTATTCCTTCTTTTTTAAGGGTGTTTTTAATATTAAAGATAAGTAGGGTAAAACTAGTTCCTTTTTCTTTTTAAAGTCGTTTTTTTTAGAGCCTATACTTTTTTAATATAGTATACTTAGTATTAATTTATATGACATTCTTACTATCCTATATTATTATTGTATAGATATTATATAGGAAAGTTTGAGTTAAGTTTAAATCCTAAGTATTAAGTAGAGCCCCCTGAGTGATTTTGTTCTAAGTATATTATTAGGTAACGTTATAAGGTTTATTTAAGTTATAGAGTATATTTAATTTATATAACACTTCTTAAGTTTTAGAATAAGCTATAATTCTTTTTAATCTTTTAGTATTATTAGTATATAACTATCTAAGTACGGGTAAGTTAGTATATACTACTATCCTTTTATTTCTTCTTATAAGTAATATTTAAATATACTCTATATAGTCCTTATTAGGTTCTATATTAGTAGTGTAATAGAGGCCTTTAATTATAGTATTAAGTTTTTTAATAATCTATTTATTATTATATTTAACTTTTTTATTACTAGGTGTTGTTAAGTTATGGTTTGTTTATTATAGGTTTATATTATTAAGTTATTCTACAGCCTTTTAAGCTAGTTTTTAGTAAAGTACTTAATAAACTACTATAAGTTTTTTTTTTAAAGATATTAGTAGTATTATAACTAGAACGTCTAGTATCTTTAGGGTACTATTTAGCGTTTTCTTTATTACTTTTATAAATTATATATTTGTTACTATAGTATACTATTTATAAGAGTTTAGTATAATTTTTTTTAAAGGTAGTATTTAGTTATTTACCTTCTAGAACTAGTTACTATTACTATTTCTTAAGTTAGTAGTAATTCTTAGTTATGTATTCTAGTTTATTATAATTATAGTATTTAAAAGTATATCCTTTACTAGTTTTTTATTATTTAGTAGCACTAAAGTCTATAGGGCCTATATAGTATCTATAAGTAGGACTTTATTAATTATTATTTTAGTTATATTAATTATTTTATTAAAGCTATTATTTCTAGCTTTAGTACTAAAGTTATTTAAGTTACTATTAGTATTTCTTATTAAAGTTAGTATTAAGTTATTATTCTCCTTTCTTATAGTATCTTTTTTAAAAATAGTTATTAATTTTAATTATAAGTTTAGTATACTAAAAAAAGTCTTTAGGATAGTTAGTTTTAACAAGTTTATCCTTAACTTTATCCTTTAAACTTTAGTAAAATATAAAAATTCTAAATTCCTTAATAAAATCTAGTTAAGTACTAATATATTAGAATTTAGTAGCGTAATAAGTAATAGATTTAGTTTATTAGAGTATAGTAAAGTTATACTTAGTTTACTATTTTTAATTAGGGTCTTAAAATAGTATTTAAAGGGTGTATTTAAACTCGTTAAAAGTAGTAAAGATATTTTTAACTTTAAAGGTATAGTAGTTTAAGGTTTTAACTTTAAAAAACTATTCTTAGAATAGTTTAATTTACTAAAGGACTTATTTATAGAAAAATATAGTAGTATAAATAACTTACTTAGTATTATTCTTAAAGTTACTATAGTAAAAGCTTTAATAGGTCTTAACTTAAATTAAAAACCCTTTAAGTTATCTAGGGGTTCTATTATAAGTAATAAATAAGTTAAACTTAAGTTTTTTATATTTATTAGTAATAAGTATTTTAATAATATTAGTAGTAGTATAAAGGGTTTTATTTTAATTTTTTACTTTCTAAGTATATTTATTAGTTTATTAAACTACTTACTAGAGTTTTTTTATAGTACTAGAATTTTTATTAAATAGTTTTTAAAGTTATTTAATATTATAGTAGGTCTATATTACAACCCGTTAGTTATAAATAGTAGCGGACCCCGCTTGTAGGGGATCAGCGGTTAAAAGGATAATAGGAGACGTAACTAATACAGAATATAGAACGACTCCCTAGGAAAGAAAGAACTATAATATAGGTTACGTATAAATAAGATAAAGTACTAAGCGGCTATAGTTAAGACTAAGTACTTAGTAGTAATTACTAAGTACTTACTAGTAATTACTAAGTACTTACCTAACTAGTATCGCGCTTACTACTATAGTATAAATAAAGGAATAGGACTTATATATAGATAGAACTTAAGTACTTTTAAGTTTTACCTTTTATAGTTTTTTAGTTATTAACTTTATATTAATCTTTAAATACTTTTAGCCCTTTAGTAGTAACTACTATAACCCTTTTATTAAATACTTAAACTAATTACTTAAGTACCTTAAGTCTAAAATCCCTTTAATAATTATAGTACTACTCCTAGTATTAAACCTTAGTTTCTATTAATATAAACCTTACTATTAAAAGGCTAGTTATAATATTTTAATAGCTTTTATTTAGTAAATTAACTTTTAATACTAATAAATAATATTCTATAATATCTTCTACTAAAATACTTAAAGTTACTTTTACTTTGTTTAAGTCCTTTAGTAAGTAAGTTTATAACTTTACTTAAGAACTAGGGGAGTAATATATAAAAGACGATAAAGATAAATTTAGTAATAATAATATTAATAAGTAGTTAGAATAGGTATACTGCGATATTAAATAACTTTAGAAGATATTTAATAAATACTTTAGTTAAATAGAGGAGCTTTAGAATGCTGTTTAATAAGTTAATTAATACACGTAAGAGGTTAAGACCTAAAACAAAACCCTCTATACTACTACTAATATTATTACTACTCCTATTTAGAATAGACATAAGAAACTTAAGTTTAACTTACCCATTACTTATAATAGAACCCCTAAATAACTTAAAGGATTCTTAATTTAAGTTAAAAACTACTAAGACTTTTACTAAAATAACTTCTAAAATAATACTAAACGAGTTATTTATACTGCTACTTTTTTCTGTAAATGCGCCCTTTAGTAGATTAAACCCTTTTAGGAATAGTTCTTTAAAGTAAAAACCCTAGATAACTATACTACTAAAGTTAAGGATATTTTTTTAACTTTTAAGGGATTTAAATATACTTTAAAGACCCTATTCTAAGACTCTAACCTAAAGCAATAAACTAAGTAAGATCTTACTATACTTAGATAGACTAAGTCTATAACTTACTATACTACTAAATTCTAATATATTAGTGCATAACTAGACCTTACTAAGGAATCTAGAATCTTTATATTCTACTAAGGCCTAAAGGATAAAGTTAAAAATAAGCTTATTAAAATTAATTATCCTAAGGACTTTTTTTAGTATACTAAATTTATAATTAAAATTAATAACTATTTTTAAAAAAGACACTATAAAAAAGAAGAATAATAACCTAATACTAACTTTAGTAAAAAGTACTAATAGTAACTTAAATAATTCTAGTACTATAACTAAAAATAGTAGCTCTAGTAGAATAACTAGTAAGGACGAAATAATAACTAGTAAAGTACTATTTATAGATACTATATAGGCCCTATAGACTTTAGTGCTACTAAACGATAAAAAACTAATAAGGAATGTACTTTTAAATACTATAATTACAATAAACTAGGATATATAGCTAAAAACTACTATTAACTTAAAAAGTAGTAATAGTAACTAGTACTAAAAGGTAAATAACTTAATACTATTTTTAAAAAAGACTATACTAAATTCTTATAAATAGTATATTATAGTAATAAATATATTATTTATAAAAGTAATAAAGAGAACACTAGATAGTACCTTAAGGATATTAGCTACTCTAGCTACAATATTACTAACTTCTTTAAAAAAATACTTATAGTTATATATAAAATACTTTATTAAAAGTTAAACTAAAAGGCTTAAGAACAACTTAATAGTATAAGTTTATAATAAGTATACTATAACTTAATAATATTTAGTAATAAAGAAGTTAAGTATAAAAACAAGCGAATTATTTAAAAGCTTAATAAGTTAATTAAAGGACTATAATATACTACTAATATAGAACCTAATAAGGACTATATAAAGTATATTTAGATATTACTTACTCAACGGAACGAGAGAATATTAATATGTGCTAACTTATCCGAACTTAGACAACTTAATGCGGAAAACGCTAAAAGAGTAGAAAGAATTATAGCCTATTCTATAGCTTAGGAAACTAAATAAGAGTCTAATATACCCTACGACTTAAATAAACCTTATAACGTTACTTAACAATATATTTAAAACGAAATTACTTAGGGGGCCCGACTTAATACTTAGGACTTAAATTCTAAAAAAGAACCTTTAATATAAAAAAAAGTATAAAGATACTTACTATATATCCCCCTAAATAATAACTAATAACGTATTATTTTTTATAGAACCAACCCTATTAGGAAAATAAAAAGATAACTGCTCAAATATATACTAAGAAACTACGAATAGCTAAATATACTATATAAAAAACACTATAACGTTTTTTAGTTATAATACCTTAAAAATAAATATTAAATATACTTTATAAAAAAACTTAATTTATAGTTTTTTTTTTATAAAAAGGAAGAAGTACTATATAAAAACGTTTACTTTATAAAAGAACTCTATATATAGATTATTTGAGAATTTAAGGGAACTAAAAAAGCGGTTTTTAGACCTAACCCTAACTTTTTAATAAAATACTTATATAACAATAATATAGATTAGTAAAACTACTATATTAACTAGTGCTAGGTCTACTATATTGTAAAGGTAAAGACCCTTAAAAGGAAGTAGCTTTAAAAAAAAAAGGGAACTAGCTTTATACTACTAATTCTTAATATTAAAAATACTCTTAAAAAAAGAAAAGTAGTTAAGTACCCTAACAATAACGGAATATATATAAAATAAAGGCTTAAGTAGTTAAAAAACTAAACTTACTTACTATAGTAGAATTATAATAAGTAATTATAATAAAATTTATTAACTTAACTATAAAAGTAAGTAAAAACAATAAATACTTTTACTTTAACTTAATAGTAAATAAAATACGGGTTAGAGCTTTAATTAATAGTAGTACTTAAGGTAACTTTATATTACTATAAGTTATAAATAACTTATAACTACTATAGAATAAAAAAAAAAACCCCTATACGCTTTATAATATAAAAGAAAAAGGAGTATAGTATAGTAGAGGTATTATTAATAAAAAAACTACGCCTTTTACTTTAAACTACTATAACTAAAAAATATACTACTACTTTAATATTATAGATATAGAATACTAAAACGTTATTCTAAAACTACTATAGCTATATAATAAAAACCTATAGATAAAATAAAAGGATTGCTACTTTTATTAGGACTATAAAAAGAGTTTAGTTACTAAAGGATATAGCTAACTACTAGCTTTAAACGAACTTTAATAAAAAAAGCTAATAATATACGTATTATAATATATTACTTATTTAAAAGTTAAGGAAGTAGTTACTAAACTATTATAAAAAAAAAACTTTACTATAATATAAAAAAACTTAATTAACAACAACAATTAACTTTTATTTATTTTAGAAAAATATAAAGTATATAAGAAGTTATTTACTTTAATACTAAAAATAGACTTATTAGAATATAGTACTTTTAATTATAAAATCCCTATTAAAGAAGGATAGATACTAGTATTTAATAGAGTTTATTAGTTAAATTAATAAAAAATAAAAGTACTTAATAAATATATTAATAAATACTTAGCTAAGGACTATATTAAAGAATTAATATTACTTATAGAATACTCAATTCTATTTGTACTAAAAAAGAATAGTAAACTATAACTTTATATTAACTATAAAAAACTTAATAATATTACTATTAAAAACTAATACTTACTACTACTTATTTTAAAACTATAAAACCTATTCTATAGAGTTAACTAGTTTATAGTCCTTAACTTTAAAGGAGCTTATAACTTAATTAGGATTAAAAAAGGAGAGGAGTAGAAGACTATATTCTGCTTTTATAAAGGATATTTTAAGTACTTTATAATACCTTTTAGACTTATTAATACCCCTGTGATATTTTAGAATATAATTAACTACGTTTTATAAAAAAAACTTAATATTTTTGTAATTATATATCTTAATAATATTTTTATTTTTTTAAAGACTTTTAAAGAATATAAGTAATATATATATTAAGTACTTTAAAAACTCTAAGAAGTTAAGTTTTTTGTTAAAATAAAGAAAAGTAAATTCTATATTTAAAAAGTAAACTATTTTAGATTTACTATTATACTTAGAATTATTAAGATATTAAATAAGAAAATTACTATAGTTAAGGATTAGTTGATACTCTAGAACGTTAAGGATATTTAATTTTTTTTTAGATTTATTAACTTTTATTAATAATTTTTTAAAGGATATTTAAGAAATATTAAAGCTCTAATTAACTTTACTAAAAAAGATACTAAATAGGTTTAAATAAATAAATAAGAAAATGTATTTTAAAAAATTAAGGACTAAGTTCTTAGTAAACCCGTACTTATAATACTTAATCCTAATTTACTATTTAAAATAAAAACTAACGCCTTAGACTACGCTATTAGTAAATAACTTAGTTAACGTAATAAAAAAGGATAACTATATTTATGTACTTTTTATTTAAAAAGACTTAGTAGACTAAAACTTAACTACTAAATCTATAATAAAGAACTTATAGTAATTATTAAAGTATTTAAGGAATAGAGACTATACTTTTTAAGAATTAACTATAAAGTTATAGTATATATAAATTATAAGAATTTTATATATTTTACTACGTTTAAAGACTTTAATAAATAATAAATTAAATAGTTAGAATTCTTTTTAGAATTTAACTTTTATATTATATATAAAAAAGGATTAAAAAACAGAAGAGTAGACACTCTTAGTAGATAATTAGACTTAAAAGTAACGGTTCTAGACAAAACTTAAGTAATCCTTAAAAAGGATTTAGATAGTAACTTTGTACTAGCTATTTACTTCTTTATAATTACTAAACGGATTAGTACTAGTATACTTAAATAAATAATTAATAAAATAATTAAAATAATTTATAGTGTAAAAGTATATAAATATTAAAGAGTTATTAAGACTTAAAAAAGAATTAGGTAATATTATAGTAATAAAGTTATTAGGGAATAAGTTATAAAAGTTATTAAGTATTATAATATTTATAATAAAAGTAAACTAGTACGCTATAAGCTATATAAAGAACTATAACTACTCTTTATACTTAATAAAGTATAGTAATTAATTTTCCTTAATTTTATTATTAAACTACTATAATTAAAGGAACTACTTACTAAAAAATAGTTTAATAGTATTTTAGTAATTATAGATAGACTTACTAAGTATATCTACTTTATCCTATGGATTAAAGTTAGTATAGTTAAAGAGCTTGTTTATGTTTTTAATAAGTATATTTTTAGTTAATACAGTTTACTATTAGAAATAGTATTAAATAGAGGAATATAGTTTACTTTAAAGTTTTAGAAATTTTTAATTTTACAGCTTAAATTAGAACTATAACTATTTACTATATTTTATCCTTAAACTAATAGATAAATAAAAAGGATTAACTAAATTCTTAAAATATACCTAAAAAGCTATATCAACTACTAGTAGAACGATTGGGTTTTATTGCTACTAATAGCCTAATTCGTATATAATAGTATAATAGAAGAAAGTATATAAAATTTACCTTTTTACCTTAACTACGGATTTAAACCTACTACTTATAAAAAACTAAAAGTTAAACCTTTAGTTATTAAAGCTAAAGTCCATATTAATAAAATTAAAAAAATTTATAAATAACTCTAACTTAACCTTAAGTTCGTTAAATAATGTATACACAAATACGCTAATACCTTAAAGATAAAGGAACTATCCTTTAAGGAAAGAAATAGTACGTACCTAATCTAACGCAATATTAAAACAAAATAACTAAGTAATAAGTTAGACTTTAAAAAACTCGGACCCTTTAAGATTATTAAAAAAATCTCAGAAGTTAACTTTAAACTCGCACTACTAAATACTATAAAATATTACTTAGTTTTTTATATTTTACTTTTTAAACTAGTACTAAAAGGATTATATACTATAGATTATATTAAAGTCAATCTAAAATAAAACTATAAAGTTAAAAAAATTATTAACTATATTAACTAGTAAAACAACACTAAAATTAAGTACTTAGTTAAATAAAAAGACTATAGATATAAAAATAATATATAGGAACCCGTATTAAACCTTACTAATACATAAAGTAAACTATAAGAATACTGGACCTAGTAGTAAAAAAAACAACGTACTTAGGTTATAAAAACGCTAGTAAATAAATTACGTATTATATAACTATAACCTAAACTTAAACTAAATAAAAAACCTAGAACTAACAAAATATTTCTATACCTAGAGATACTTAACTTAAAATAAATCTAAAACCCCCCGTAGCTTTAATAATACTCTCTTCTAATAAGAAACTAGGAGTACTCGGATCCTAGTCCGCCAAAATCGTGTCAAAATCTACTATACTAAAAGCACTAACTAATTAAGCCTCTTAGGCAGCCTTAAAAAAACTCACAGGCTCCTTAACCACTACGTCTATTAAATTTTAACCCTTCTAGAATACTATTTATTTTTACTACCATACGCAATCTAAGCGAACTAAAACTTTATTAATATTATCTTAAGCTTTTTTTAAAGCCTTTATTCACTTCCTAAACAACTCTTTAGATTCCTCCTTCTTATTATTAAAATAACGTGACTCCGTTATAAAACGCTTAACTAAGAATCGTTAAAACCTAAATAATAGAAAAGTAAAACGCTAAACCTATAAGTATAAATTATATTCTTAAACGCATTATAAGACTTTTGTATACCACTAATAGCAACGTATTTACTATAAATTAAGAAACCTAGTAATATTTTATAACAAAACCCCTTTATATAATAACGGGAATAAGGTATAACTTTAAAACCTTTTTTAGTAATTTCTAAAAAACGATAATAATAGTATAAAAAGGAAGACGCCCTTTACTTTTACGCACAACTTAACATAATATTAGTATTAAACAATTAGGACATAAGTTTATAAGTCCCCTAACTTAGGAACTGCGACCTATTTATATTAGGTCTTAAGGATAAAACTTTTAAGAAGAGACTTAATATTACGACTTGTTAGTTATAAATAGTAGTAGACCCCGCTTATAGGGGATTAGTAGTTAAAAGGATAATAGAAGACGTAATTAATACAGAATACGGAACGATTCCCTAGAAAAGGAAGAACTATAATATAGGTTATGTATAAATAAAATAAAGCACTAAGCGGCTATAGCTAAAACTAAGTACTTAGTAGTAATTACTAAGCACTTACTAGTAATTACTAAGTACTTACTTAATTAGTATCGCACTTACTACTATAATATAGATAAAGAAATAGAACTTATATATAAATAGGACTTAAGTACTCTTAAGTCCTACTTTCTATAGTTCTTTAGCTATCAACCTTGTATTAATTTTTAGATACTTTTAGCCCTTTAGTAGTAACTACTACGACCCTTTTATTAAATACTTAAACTAATTACTTAAGTACTTTAAGCCTAGGATCCCTTTAATAACTATAGTACTACTCCTAGTATTAAACCTTAGCTTTTATTAATACAAACCTTACTATTAGAAGGCTAGCTGTAATAGTTTATTTAAGCTGCTTATTAGTATTATTATTACTAAACTCGTCTTTATTATTTTTTATACATTATTTTCCTAATTCCTAAATAAGGTTTTAGGCTTATTTATTAAAGGACTTAGACGAAGTAGAAGTAACTTTAGGTGTTTTAACTAAAGATATTATAGAATACTATTTATTAGTATTAAAAGTTAACTTACTAAATAAAAGTTATTAAAATATTATAGTTAGCTTTTTAATAGTAAGGGTTTATATTAGTAGAAGTTAAGGTTTAATACTAAAAATAGTATAGTAGTTATTAAAGGGATTTTAGGGGTTTAAGGTACTTAAGTAATTAGTTTAAGTATTTAATAAAAAGGTTATAATAGTTACTACTAAAGGGCTAAAAGTATTTAAAGATTAATATAAGGTTAATAGCTAAAGAACTATAAGAGGGGGGACTTAAGGGTACTTAAGTCCTATTTATATATAAGTTCTACTTCTTTATCCTTAATTACGGATAAGTATAATTACTAGTTAGGTAAGTACTTAGTAATTACTAGTAAGTACTTAGTAATTACTACTAAGTACTTAGTTTAAACTATAGTTACTTAGTACTTTATTTTATTTATATGTAACTTATATTATAGTTCTTCTTTTTTTAGGGAGTTACTCTATATTCTATATTAATTACGTCTCCTACTAGTCCTTTAACTACTAATCCCCTACGAATAGGGTCTACTACTATTTATAACTAATAGGTTATAATATTTAACTAAACTAAATTTTCTTTTTTACTCTATTATATTTAATTTATATACTTAAAAAAAACTAGTATAGTTTAAAGTTAGTTATCTTAAAGTACTCTTTAAACTAAGTTTTTAGCTATATAATATGTTTTTTATTTATACTAAAGATAAAGATATTATTAATGTATACTATTAGAATAGTATTTAAGGAGTAGAAAACAGCCTTATCCTACTATAATTATTATAGCCTAAGCTTTATTAGTGCCCTTTTTAGAGTTCTAAACTATACATTTAGGACTTATTTTAGCCTATAAAGTACTTTTAAAAGCTTATAAAGCTTTTTTAGTTATTTATAGTTTAGAAGTAGTTTTATTAAAACTATTTCCTTAATAGGCCTATATAAAAAAGCTATTTTAATATCTATTTACTTAATTTCTTAGTTATAAATTACTATAAGGGTAAAAAGGGTTCTATATATCTTCTACTTAACTATAAAGACAAAGGTTTTATAGTAGTTAATACTATATTCTTACTTAAAGCTTCTTACTACTTAGTGTGCTTTATAGTACTAAACTATACTATTACTACTTTATTTAGTTTTAAATACCTATTTTTTAATAAGTATATTAGAGTTTAGTAAAAGTAAAGTCTTATTTACTAGCTTTTAAGTATTATTCTTTTAGAGAGTATAGTATTTGTTTTATATTATACGCTTTTATTTTTATACTAATAGATAGTTAATTACTTATTTATAGGTAGAAGGATTACAATTAAGGAACTCTTTTACTTCCTTTAGTACTATAAAGTATACTAAAAGGGTAATATTAACTCTAGTTTCTTTTTTTATATACTATTTTAGTTTTTTAAAAAAGGCTTATTTTTATAGTATAGGCTTTAGTTTAGAGTTTAATTATAGGTATTTAGGTAATATTATAGTAAAGATAGTAGGAATAGTTAGTATAGTTTTAAGTAGTACTAAAGTAGGTTATTCTTTTTTTAGTATTGCCTCTATAATATATAAAGTAGTTAGTTACTTTAAAATATCTTTTTATACTATAGGAACCTACTAAAACTTATTTAGTTCTTACTATAATAGTATATCCTTAGTATAAAGTAGTATAACTTTTTTAGTACTTATAGTTAGTAGTATATATTACTCTTATAGGTTAAAGTATATATTCTTATTAAAAATAACGTACTTTATATACTTAACTACTCCTATAATAGAATTCTATAGCCTATAAATTATCTTTACTTTATACCTAATAAGTATATAGGTTTAAGTCCTACTATTAAGTTTTTTAGGGTAAAGGGCTTTTAGTATAAACTTATATACCCTATATCCTAAGTGCCTAAAGTATTTAACCTTTAGCTTTTACTTAGTTTAGGCCTTATAGGGTATTATACTATTAAAACTAAAGTATAAAAAGTAAACTATTATTTTAACTACTAATAAAAGGATTTCTCCTTAGAGCTAGCTAGGGAGGTAAGCCTTAATTATAATAACTTTAACTTTCCTCTAAAGGGTATAGTATAGGTACTTAACTATAGTATTTTACTTAACTTAGTATAGTACTATAAACCTAAGCTAGATTCCTTTATGTTAGTAATAAGTAATAAAGGTACTATTTCTAAATTTCTTACTATTATTAAAGTAAATAAACTAAATCTATAGGTCTATTTTAATTTTAATTTACTCTATATTTTAGTAAATAAATACCTTTACTTAGTCTTTACTTTAAAGTAAGTAGGTCTATAGTATTTTTATAAAGTTATTTATAATAAATAAGTAGTAGTATTTATTAGTAGGCGTTAATAGTAAATTAGAGCTACTAAAATTTATAAACTATTACTAGGTTTAGTATAGGGTATATAGAACTATAGTTAATTTTACTCTAACTACTTCCTTACCCTATATATAGTATTATAACCCGTTAGTTATAAATAATAGCAAACCCCACTTATAGGGAATTAGTAGTTAAAAGGATAATAAAAAACGTAATTAATACAAAACACAAAGTAACTCCTTAAAAAAGGAAGAACTATAATATAGGTTATATATAAATAGAATAAAGCACTAAGTAGCTATAACTAAAACTAAGTACTTAGTAGTAATTACTAAGTACTTAGTAGTAATTACTAAGTACTTATTAGTAATTACTAAGTATTTACTTAACTAGTATTATACTTACTACTATAGTATAAATAAAGAAATAGAACTTATATATAAATAAGACTTAAGTACTTTTAAATCCTCCCTTTTATAGTTTTTTAACTATTAACTTTATATTAATTTTTAAATACTTTTAGCCCTTTAATAGTAAATACTATAACTCTTTTATTAAATACTTAAACTAATTACTTAAGTACTTTAAACCTAGAATCCCTTTAATAACTATAGTACTATTCCTAGTATTTAACTTTAGCTTTTATTAATATAAACTTTATTATTAAAAAGTTAACTATAATATTTTAATAGCTTTTATTTAATAAGTTAAGCTTTAATATTAACTAAATAGTATTCTATAATATTTTTAGTTATAATACTTAAAGTAACTTCTACTTTATTTAAGTCCTTTAGTAAATAAGCTTATAACTTTACTTAAAACCTAAAAAAATAATATATAAAAAATAATAAAAATAAGTCTAGTAGTAATAATACTAATAAGTAGTTTAAATAGACTTACTATAATATTAAGTAGTTTTAAAAGCTATTTAATAAAAATTCTAGTACTATAAAAGAACTCTAATAAGTTATTTAATAAGTTAATAAATATACTTAAAAAGTTAAAAATTAAAATAAAACCCTTTATACTACTACTAATATTATTAAAATACCTATTTATAATAAATATAAAAAACTTAAACTAAACTTACTTTTTATTTATAATAAAACCCTTAAATAACTTAAAGAATTTTTAATTTAAGTTAAGAACTATTAAAGCTTTTACTATAATAACTTTAAAAACAATACTAAATAAGTTATTTATACTACTAAGTTCCTTTATAAATATACTTTTTAATAAATTAAACCTTTTTAAAAATAGTTCTTTAAAGTTAAAACTTTAAATAACTATACTTTTAAAGTTAAGGACATTTTTTTTACTTTTAAAAAGTTTAAATATACTTTTAAACTTTATTTTAAAACCTTAATTAAAAGTAATAAACTAAGTATAACTTTACTATACTTTAATAAATTAAGTCTATAACTTATTATACTACTAAATTCTAATATATTAATATATAACTTAACTTTACTAAAGAATTTAAGATTTTTATATTTTACTAAAGTTTAAAAAATAAAGTTAAGAATAAACTTATTAAAATTAACTACTCTAAAAAGTTCCTTTAGTATACTAAACTTATAATTAAAATTAATAACTATTTTTTAAAAAAATACTATAAAAAAGGGAAATAATAACTTAATACTAACTTTAGTAAAAAGTAGTAATAGTAATTATAATAATTTTAGTACTATAACTAGGGATAGTAACTTTAATAAAATAATTAATTAAACTAAAATAATAACTAATATAGTACTACTTATAAATACTATACTAGCCCTATAGACTTTAGTACTTTTGTGTTTTTTTTAAGTAGTTATTTTGTTTAGATATTTTTATAAGTTGTTCTAAAAAGAATATACTATAGTTATATATTATTAAATAGTATAATTAAATAGAAGTATTTAATAAAGTATATTTAGTAGCTTTAACCCCCTTTAGCTTAAGTAGTTTTAAGTAGAGCTTAGTAGGATATACGTACTTTAACGCTTTTACTTACCTGCCCTTCCTATAGCAATAACAATAATACTATCACTAATAAGCAGTAATGTTAAAACAAACCTTTGCTTATATAAACCTTTAGCTGGATTATAGGCGCTGTAACGTACTATAGGGCCTAATAAGCTTTAGTAGCGTTTACTATTAAAGAAAAAGGCACTACTACTATAAGTAAGGCCTTTATTAATTCTTCCTGTTTTCTACACACACATAATAATAACCTAAAAGTACCCTATTAAGTAAACTACTTACTATAATATTTAACAAAAGGTTACCTACTAGTTTCCCCTATAACTAGGATAAATACTATTCTATTACTATATAAATTAAAATAAACTATAATAAAGACTATAACTACCTCTTTAGCCTAAGTATAGGCCCTAATACTAATTTAATACTTAACTAAAACAACTTTTTAAATAACGTAAAAGTATCCTTTACTATATTTAGCACTCTAAACTATTAAACTACTAAAAATTAACTTAAAGTAAATATAATAATACATAGATTATAAAATAAAACTACTATAAATTTCCTATAGTCTAAAGATAATTATAAATACTTTAACTAGCTAAAGGACGTAGTTATTAGTATTATAAAGCCCTAAAGGGCTAATATTAGTATATTTAGTAAGGTAATATCAAGATAGATATTAATAATAGTGGGGAGTAGCTAAACTAGCTATAGCTATGCGGTCTATAATAACAGTGCGTTGGTTATAGAGGGATATAACGGCTAAGGGAAGTAATAAAACGGTTTAGATTAGATTTAATAGGTTCGGAGGGACAGTTTACTAAAGAGGTGTATAAAAGGCGTTAGTGGTTTCGGCGGCGTTAACGGTGTAATTAGTAGTTTATAAAATTAATTTAAAATACTTATTACTTTAAATCTATAGAAGCTACGTTATAGTAAGTAAATTTAAGTACTATTTATTGTAATAATAAAGAAGATTGATAAGGTGGGTAGCTAGATAGCTATTCCCTAGAGTATATAGCCCGTAGGCCGTTAGTCACTCTAGAGGGGGTATAAACCTTAGTACTACTAAATAATAAAACCTTAATAAGGGATGTACTTTTAAGTACTATAACTATAATAAACTAAAATATATAATTAAAAACTATTACTAACTTAAAAAATAGTAATAATAACTTATACTAAAAAATAAATAATTAAATACTATTTTTAAAAAAGATTATACTAAACTATTATAAACTATATACTATAGTAATAAATATACTATTTACTAAAATAGTAAGGAAAATACTAAGTAGTACTTAAGAGATATTAATTAATTTAACTATAATACTACTAGTATCCCTAAAAAAACACTTTCTATTACTTATTAAGTACTTAATTAAAAACTAATTAAAAAAGCTATAAAGTAACTTAATAATATAAACCTATAATAAATAAACTATAACTTAATAATACTTAGTAATAAAGAAGTTAAATATAATAATAAATAAATTATTAAAAAGTTAATACTATAATTAAAGACCTATATTATACTACTAATATAGAACTTAATAAGGACTATAAAAAATATATTTAAATATTACTTATAAAAAGAAATAAAAGAATAGTAGTATATACTAATTTACTTATACTTAAATAGTTATATATTAATAATACCAAAAGATTAAAAAACATTATAGCCTATTCTAAAACTTAAAAAATACTATACAAATTAAATATACCCTATAATTTAAATAAACTTTATAATATTACTTAATAATATACTTAAAATAAAATTACTTAAGAGGCCCTACTTAATACTTAGAACTTAAACTTTAAAAAGGAACTTTTAATATAAAAAAAAAATAAAAGTATCTATTATACATCCCCCTAAATAATAACTAATAATAAATTTTATTTTATAGAATAAACCCTACTAAAAGAATAAAAAAGTAGCTATTTAAAGCTATAATAAAAAACTATAAATAGTTAAATATATTATATAAATAATACTAAAACGTCTTTTAAACTTAGTACTTTAAAAATAAATACTAACTATACTTTATAAAAAAACTTAACTTATAATTCTTTTTTTAAAGAAAAAAAAAAGCACTATATAAAAATATCTACTTTACTTAAAAACTCTATATATAAAGTATTTAAGAATTTAAGGGACCTAAAAAAGTAGTTTTTAGACTTAACTTAAACTTCTTAATATAATACCTATATAAAAAAAGTATAAACTAGTAAAAATACTATATTAACTAGTACTAAGTCTACTATATTACTAAAGTATAGATACTTAAAAAAAAACAACTCTAAAAAGAAAAAGGAACTAGTTTTATACTACCTATTTTTAATATTAAAAGTACCCTTAAAAAAAGAAAAATAAATAAGTGCTTTAATAAGAATAAAACGTATATAAAATAAAGACTTAAAACACCCCCTTTAGAGTAACTAACGGCCTACGGGCCACGTGCTTTAAGGAATAGCCGTCTAGCTACTTACTTTATTAATTTTTTTTATTACAGTACTTAAATTTACTTACTATAATACAGCTTTTACGGATTTAAAGTAATAGGTATTTTTAATTAATTTTATAGACTACTAATTACACTATTAACGCTACTAAAACTACTAATACCTTTTATACACCTTTTATACACCTAACCATTTAGTAGACCATCCCTTTAAACTCGTTAAATTTAAATTAAACTATCCCATTACTTCCCTTAGCTATATAGCTATAACTAGTTTAGCCACTCCCTACTATTATTAGTATCTGTTTTAATATTATTATATACAGGCCTTACTAAATATACTAATATTAGCCCGTTAGGGCTTTATAATACTAATAACTGTATCTTTTAATTAGTTAAAGTATTTATAGTTATTTTTAAACTATAGGAAATTTATAGTAGTTTTATTTTATAATTTATATATTATTGTATTTACTTTAAGTTAATTTCTAGTAGTTTAATAGCTTAGGGTACTAAATATAGTAAAGGATACTTTTATATTATTTAGAAGGTTATTTTAGTTAAGTATTAAATTAGTATTAAAGTCTATATTTAAGCTAAAAAGGTAGTTACAGCCTTTATTATAGTCCGTTTTAATCTATATAGCAATAGAATAGTATTTATTTTAACTATAGAGGGAGTTAGTAAGTAACCTTTTGTTAAATATTATAGTAAGTAGTTTATTTAATAAGGTACTTTTAGTTTTAAGAGTTATTATTATATATATATAAAAGATAGGAGGAATCAACAAAGGCCTTACTTCTAGTAGTGCCTTTTTCTTTAATAATAAACACTACTAGGGCTTATTAGGCCCTATACATAGTGTGATTTAGTTAAAGGTTTATATAAGTAAAGGTTTGTTTTAATATGTTTAGTGCTGCTTATTAGTGATGGTATTGTTGTTATTACTAAAAGGGTAAGTAAGTAGAAGTGTTAAGGTATATATGCCCTACTAAGCTCTACTTAAGACTATTTAATAGAGCTAGAGGGGGTTAAAGCTACTAAATATACTCTATTAAATACTTTTATTTAATTATACTATTTAATAATATATAGCTATTGTATATTCTTTTTAGAATAACTTAAAGAAATGTCTAGACAAAATAACTACTTAAAAAAAACACAAATAAAGACTTAAATAATTAAAAAACCAAACTTACTTATTAATAAAGGATTATAATAAATAAAAATAATAAAATTTATTTACTTAACTATAAATATAAGTTTAAATAAAAAATACTTTTACTTTAATATTATAGTAAATAAAATATAAATTAAAGCCTTTATTAATAATAGTACTTAAAGTAACTTTATATTACTATAAATAGTAAATAACTTATAAATACTATAAAATAAAAAAGAGGATCTTTATTTATTTAATAATATAAAAGAAAAAGGAGTATAATATAGTATAGATATTATTAATAGTAAAACTATACTCCTTACTTTAAACTACTATAACTAAGAAATATACTACTACTTTAATATTATAAATATAGAATAATATAATATTATTTTAAAAATACTATAGCTATAAAAAAGAACTTATAAATAAATTAAAAAACTAACTACCTTTATTAAAACTATAAAAAGAATTTAGTTACTAAAGAATATAATTAACTACTAGTTTTAAATAAACTTTACTATAAAAAACTAATAATATATATATTATAATTTATTATTTATTTAAAGGTTAAAAAAGTAATTACTAAGCTATTATAAAAAAAGAACTTTACTATAATATAATAAAACTTAATTTATAATACAAATTAACTTTTTTTTATTTTAAAAGAATATAAAGTATATAAAAAGCTATTTACTTTAATACTAAAAATAGACTTACTAAAGTATAGCGCCTTTAATTATAAAATCCCTATTAAAGAAAAATAAATACTAGTATTTAACTAAGTTTATTAATTAAACTAATAAAAAATAAAAGTACTTAATAAATATATTAATAAATACTTAATTAAAAGCTATATTAAAAAATTAATATTACTTATAAAATACTTAATTCTATTTATACCAAAAAAAATAATAAATTATAACTTTATATTAATTATAAATAACTTAATAATATTACTATTAAAAATTACTATTTACTAATACTTATTTTAAAACTATAAAACCTACTTTATAAAACTAATTAGTTTATAGCTTTTAACTTTAAAAAAACCTATAACTTAATTAAAATTAAAAAAGAAAAAAAGTAAAAAACTATATTTTACTTCTATAAAGGATATTTTAAGTATTTTATAATACTCTTTAAACTTACTAATATATTTATAATATTTTAAAATATAATTAACTATATTTTATAAAAAAAACTTAATATTCTTATAATTATATACTTTAATAATATTTTTATTTTTTTAAAGACCCTTAAAAAATATACTAAATAAAATTAAATAAATAAATAAAAGTCTGTATTTTAAAAGATTAAAAACTAAGTTTTTAATAAACCTATACTTATAATACTTAACTTAAACCTACTATTTAAAGTTAAAACTAATATATTAAACTATACTATTAATAAATAACTTAAATAATAAAATAATAAAGAATAATTATACTTATATACCTTTTACTTAAAAAAGTTATAAGGGCCTAAACTTAACTACTAAATTTATAATAAAAAACTTATAGTAATTATTAAAGTATTTAAAAAATAAAAACTATACGTTTTAAAAACTAACTATAAAGTTATAGTATATATAAACTATAAAAACCTTATATACTTTACTATATTTAAAGACCTTAATAAGTAATAAATTAAATAGTTAAAACTCCTTTTAAAATTTAACTTTTATATTATATATAAAAAAAAATTAAAAAAAAAATACTCTTAATAAATAATTAAACTTAAAAGTAATAGTTTTAAATAAAACTTAAGTAATTCTTAAAATAGATTTAAATAAAAACCTAGTACTAGCTATTTATCTCTTTATAATTACTAAATAAATTAGTACTAGTATACTTAAATAAATAACTAATAAAATAATTAAAATAATTTATAGTACTAAAGTATATAAATACTAAAAAGTTATTAAAACCTAAAAATAAATTAAATAATATTATAGTAATAAAGTTACTAAAGAATAAGTATTTAAAGTAATTAAGTACTATAATATATATAATAAAAGTAAACTAGTATACTATAAGTTATATAAAGAACTATAACTTTTTTTAGTACTTAATAAAGTATAATAGTTAATTTCCTTTAATTTTATTATTAAATTACTATAATTAAAAAAACTACTTACTAAAAAATAGTTTAATAGTATTTTAGTTATTATAAATAAACTTATTAAGTATATATACTTTATACTATAAATTAAAATAAGTACTATAAAAGAACTTTTTTATATTTTTAATAAGTATATTCTTAACTAATATAGTTTATTTAAAAATATTATATTTAATAAAAAAACGTAGTTTACTTTAAAGTTTTAAAAATTCTTAATTTTATAACTTAAATCTAAACTATAACTATTTATTACTTTTTACCCTTAAACTAATAAATAAATAAAAAGAATTAACTAAATTCTAAAAATATACTTAAAATACTATATTAACTACTAATAAAATAATTAAGTTATACTATTACTAATAGCTTAATTTACTTATAATAGTATAGTAAGAAAAAGTATATAAAACTTACCCTTTTACTTAAACTATAAATATAAACTAACTACTTATAAAAAACTAAAAGTAGAACTATTAGTAATAAAAGCTAAAGCTTAAGTTAATAAAATTAAAGAAATTTATATAAAACTCTAATAAAATTTAAAATTTATTAAATAATATATATATAAATATACTAATACCTTAAAAATAAAGAAACTATTTTTTAAAAAAGAAGATAGTATATACTTTATTTAATATAATATTAAAATAAAATAACTAAATAATAAATTAAACTTTAAAAAACTTAAATCCTTTAAAATTATTAAAAAAGTCTTAAAAGTTAACTTTAAATTCATACTACTAAATACTATAAAATATTACCTAGTCTTTTATATTTTACTACTTAAACTAGTACTATAAGGATTATAAACTATAAATTATATTAAAGTTAACTTAGAATAAAACTATAAAATTAAATAAGTTATTAACTATATTAATTAATAAAATAACACTAAAATTAAGTACTTAATTAAATAAAAAAACTATAAATATAAAAATAATATATAAAAACCCGTTTTAAACCTTACTAATATACAAAATAAACTATAAGATTATTAAACCTAGTAGTAAAAAAAACAACGTACTTAAGCTATAAAGATACTAATAAGTAAATTATATATTATTTAGCCTTAACTTAAGTTCTAACTAGTTAAGGGACCTAGGATAAATAAAATATTCTTATATTTAAAAATACTTAACTTAAAATAAGTTTAAAACTATTTATAGTTTTAATAATACTCTTCTTTAATAAAAAACTAAAAGTACTTAAATCTTAGTTTACTAAAATTATATTAAAATCTACTATACTAAAGGTACTAACTAATTAAGCTTTTTAAGTAGCCTTAAAAGAACTTATAAGTTCCTTAACTACTATATCTATTAAATTTTAACCCTTTTAAAACACTATTTACTTCTACTACTATATATACTCTAAATAAGCTAAAACTTTATTTATATTATTTTAAACTTTTTTTAAAGCCTCTATTTACTTTTTAAATAACTCTTTAAATTCCTCTTCTTTATTATTAAAATAATATAACTCTATTATAAAGTACTTAATTAAAAAAAAAACTATTAAAAACTAAAATCCTAAAAAAAAAAGAATACTAAATTTATAAATATAAATTATATCTTTAAATATATTATAGGACTTTTATATACTACTAATAGTAATAAATTTATTATAAATTAAAAAACTTAGTAATACTTTATAATAAAACCCTTTAGTATAATAACAAAAATAAAGTATAACTTTAAAACCTTTTTTAATAATTTCTAAAAAATAATAATAATAGTATAAAGAAAAAGACGCTCTTTACTTTTATATATAACTTAATATAATATTAGTATTAAATAATTAAAACGTAAGTTTATAAACCCCTTAACTTAGAAACTATAACTTACTTATATTAAGTTTTAAAAATAAAACCTTTAAAAAAAAACTTAATATTATAACGTATTAGTTATAAATAGTAGTAGACTCTATTTATAGGGGATTAGTAGTTAAAAGGATAATACAAAACGTAACTAATATAAAATATAGAATAAGTCTTAAAAAAAAAACTATAATATAAGTTATATATAAATAAAATAAAGTACTAAGTAGTTATAGTTAAAACTAAGTACTTAGTAGTAATTACTAAGTACTTATAAGTAATTACTAAGTACTTACTTAACTAGTATTATACTTACTACTATAGTATAAATAAAGGGATAGGGCTTATATATAAATAGAACTTAAGTACTTTAAGTCCTCCCTTTTATAGTTCTTTAGTTATTAACTTTATATTAATTTTAAAATACTTTTAGCCCTTTAGTAGTAACTACTATAACCCTTTTATTAAATACTTAAACTAATTACTTAAGTACTTTAAACCCTAGAATCCCTTCTATAACTTTAGTACTATTATTAATATTAAACTTTAGTTTTTATTAATACAAACCTTACTATTAAAAGGCTAGCTGTAATAATAATACTAAGGTATTTAGTAAAAATACTAATAAAAAGGAGATTAATAAAAAGAAAGGATATATATAGTATATTTTAAAAATAAATAAGTTTTATAGTAGTGTTATATTATAGTATAATAAAGACTATACCTTAGTTAAAGGTATAAGTACCTTAGTTAATACTATTTATATATATATATAAAGAAAACTCTTAATAAAAACTAAAGAAGTAGTATTTAAAAGTAATATAATATTTAGTGCTACTATTTAAAAGTTAGGTATTTCTTTTACTATTAGTAGTACTTAACTTAATATAGGTTTTAACTTATAAGATATTATTAGTTAATAAGGGGTAATAGTATATACTAGTAAACTAGACTTCTAGAGCCTTAGGAAAAACTAGTATAGTATCTAAGTCTAGAGTATTATTACTAAATAATTTAGCTTTATAAGCTACTATAATAGTATTTTACTTAGTAGGACGTAGGTATAGGTTTTAGTAAAAGTACTTAAAATTATTATAATTATTTTTATTACTCTACTAACTATAAATAGTATAAGTTTTTTTATAGGGGTTAGTATAGTTTACTAGTATTTACTTAAGTATAAAGGCCTTCTTTTTTATATAGAGCCTATTAAACTATATTATAGTATACTTATACCTAGGCCTAGAAGTGCTAGTTCTATAGTAGGTTAAGGTAGAGATATAGTACTAAGAGATACAATACTTTATTTATAATTAAACCTATTTATTTTAGGCTTTATTAATAATTTAACTTAGTATAAGTAGTTCGCTCTTTTTAATACCTACGATTTTATAGCCTTAGTATATATTAGCCCTAAAAGATTTAAATTACTTCCCTAGGTTAATAAAGTACTAAATTTAGTATATTTTATTTCAAAGGCTTTAAAAAAGATCTATTTACTTTACTTAGTTAATATACTTAAAAAATATCTTTAAGTAAGTTTTAATATTTTTATAGTAGGGTATATTGTTTTAAATAAAGTTAACTATAATTTTACTAAAAATATTAGCTCCTTTATAAGTACTTTTATCCTTTAGCTTATAGTAAACTTTAAGGGCGTTTTTTATTTTCTATACTTTAGCCCCTATAAAGGGAGTTAAAAAACTATTAATACTAGTAAGTAGGTTACTATTAAGTTTATACTAGTACTAGTATACTATAACATACTTATTCTATTTAGCTACTAGAGTAACTTTTAGTATAAAGTATTTAAGTTTAGTAATAGTACTAGTAAGTAAATAATTAAACTTACTAATAACTATAATTTTTAAAGTATTATTCTATTCTATTTAGTTTTTAAACTCTAGTTAAAAGGGGGGTTTTTCATAGTATAGACCGTTTCTATAAACTTTACTTATTTTAATAATAGTATTAATATTATATAGGTCTAGCTTTATTAAGTTTATAATAATAATAACTTAAATAGTTATAGATTTAAAATAACTATATTAAAGTAGTATAACTTAAATTATAGTATTTAATAAAGTATTAATACCCTAAGAGTTTTAATAAAGTAATATTATAGTATAGGAGAGTTTATTATTAAAACGAGTAAATATAAGAATATTATAACTTATAAAAAAAATATTTTATATTTAGCGGATAGTAATTAAGTAGTTTATAAGTTAATATAGAGTAATAGTATAAATATTATTATAAGTACTTTATATAGTAATAAGTATAATAACTTTTTATTTTACTTTTAACTTTTTTTAAAGTTTAAAAAATAGGGCCTTTATTTACCTTTATTTTATATACTTTAGTTAACTTAATTAAGTCCTTTTAAAGCCTTTAAAGTTCTTTTTTAATAATTTAAACTTTATTAACTTTAAAACTTTTAGTATTATAGTTTTATTAAAAGGGAATATAGGAAGTAGTATTAGGAGTATTAAAGGGGAGCTTTAGGCTAAGTATAGTGTTTAGTAGTTAAAAAGTAGAGTCTTTAGTATTTTAGACTTTATTAGTATTAGAGCTAGTATTAGTTATACTAATATTAATAGTAGTACTAGTTTTAAAAATATCTTAATTAAATGCCTTTAATAGAGTAGTATTCTATTTAGTATTAGATATATTATTCTTTATAATATTAAAGTCTTTATATTTAAAAGTAAAATTATTTTATAATAGTATATTTAAATTAAATTAATTAATCCCTTTAGTAATTAATCTTTAAGTAATTATAGGTTCTATATAAACATAATTTATTTTTAATAAATATATTTAAATAAGTAGTATATAAAGAGTTTTTTTTTTAATAAAGAGTAGCTTTAGAGTAACTTAGCTCTATATTATAGCTAGCCTTCTAATAGTAAAGTTTATATTAATAAAAACTAAGGTTTAATACTAAGAGTAGTACTATAGTTACTAAAGGGATCTTAAATTCTAAGTACTTAAGTAATTAGTTTAAGTATTTAATAAAAGGGTTATAGTATTTACTACTAAAGGGCTAAAAGTATTTAAAAATTAATATAAAATTAATAATTAAAGAACTATAAAAGGGAGGACTTAAGAGTACTTAAGTTTTATTTATATATAAGTCCTGTTTTTTTATTTATACTATAGTAGTAAGTATAAGACTAGTTAAGTAAGTACTTAGTAACTACTAATAAGTACTTAGTTTTAACTATAGCTACTTAGTAATTTATTTTATTTAGTTATAACTTATATTATAGTTCTTCTTTTTTTAAAGAATTACTCTATATTTTATATTAGTTATATCTTTTATTATTCTTTTAATTACTAATTCTCTATAAATAAAGTCTATTACTATGTATAACTAATAGGTTATAATATTAAGTCTCTCTTTAAAGGTTTTATTCTTAAGACTTAATATAAGTACATTATAGTCCTTAGGTTAAGAGACCTATAAACTTACATTTTAATTATTTAATACTAATATTATATTAAGTTATATATAAAAATAAAGGGCGTCTTTTTCTTTATACTATTATTATTATTTTTTAAAAATTACTAAAAAAGGGTTTAAAGTTATACTTTATTTCTTTTATTATATTAAGATGTTTTATTATAAAGTATTACTAAGTTTTTAAATTTATAGTAAATATATTACTATTAGTAGTATATAAAAGTTTTATAATATATTTAAAAATATAATTTATACTTATAGGTTTAGTATTTCTTTTTTTTATTACTTAGGTTTTAATAGTTTTTAGTTAAGTATTTTATAATAGAGTTATATTATTTTAATAATAAAAAAGAGGAATTTAAAAAGTTATTTTAAAACTAAATAAAGACTTTAAAAAAAGCTTAAAATAATATAAATAAAGTTTTAACTTATTTAAATTATATATAGTAGTAGAAGTAAATAGTATTTTAAAAGAGTTAGAACTTAATAGATATAGTAGTTAAAAAGTCTATAAGTTTTTTTAAAGCTACTTAAAAGGCTTAATTAATTAGTACCTTTAGTATAGTAGATTTTAATATAATTTTAGTAAACTAGGATTTAAGTACTTTTAGTTTTTTATTAAAAAAGAGTACTATTAAAGCTATAGGGGGTTCTAGGTCTATTTTACGTTAAGTATTTTTAAGTACAAAAATATTTTATTAGTTTTAGGTTTTTTAATTAGTTTAAGTTTAAGTTATAGTTATATTATATATAATTTACTTACTAGTATTTTTATAATTTAAGTATATTATCTTCTTTATTACTAAGTCTAGTACTTTTATAGTTTATTTTATATATTTATAAAATTTAAAATAGGTTTTTATATATTATTTTTATAACTATAGTCTTTTTATTTAATTAAGTACTTAATTTTTATATTTTTTTATTAATTAATATAATTAATAATTTATTTAATTTTATAGTTTTATTTTAAATTAACTTTAATATAATCTATAATATAGAATCTTTATAGTACTAGTTTAAAAAGTAAGATATAAAAGACTAAATAATATTTTATAGTATTTAGTAGTATAAGTTTAAAGTTAACTTTTAAGATTTTTTTAATAATTTTAAAGCGTTTAAGTTTTTTAAAGTCTAGTTTATTACTTAATTATTTAGTTTTAATATTATATTAAATTAAGTATATACTATTTCTTTTTTTAAAACATTATCCCTTTATTTTTAAAGTATTAGTATATTTATATATATATTATTTAATAAACTTAAGGTTAAGTTAAAGTTATTTATAGATTTCTTAAATATTATTAATATAGGCCTTAGCTTTAACAACTAAAGGTTTAGCTTTTAGTTTTTTATAAGTAGTAAGTTTAAATCTATAGTTAAAGTAAAAAAGTGAATTTTATATACTTTTTCTTATTATACTATGACATATAAATTAAGCTATTAATAGTAATAAAACCTAATTATTTTATTAGTAATTAATATAGCGTTTTAGGTATATTTTAAGAATTTAGTTAATTCTTTTTATTTATTTATTAGTTTAAAAGTAGAATATAGTAAATAGTTATAATTTAGATTTAAACTATAAAATTAAAGATTTCTAAAACTTTAAAATACACTATATTTTTTTATTTAATACTATTTATAATAGTAAACTATATTAACTAAAAATATACTTATTAAAAGTATAAATAAGTTCTTTTATAGTACTTACTTTAATTTATAATATAAAGTATATATACTTAGTAAGTTTATTTATAATAACTAAAATACTATTAAACTATTTTCTAGTAAGTAGTTTTTTAATTATAGTAGTTTAATAATAAAATTAAGAGAAATTAATTATTATACTTTTTTAAGTATAAAAAGTAGTTATAGTTTATTATATAGTTTATAATATACTAGTTTACCTTTATTATAAATATTATAGTACTTAATAGCTTTTATAACTTATTCTTTAGTAACTTTATTACTATAGTATTATTTAATTCTTTTTTAAGTTTTAATAGCTTTTTAGTATTTATATACTTTAGTACTATAAATTATTCTAATTATTTTATTAATTATCTATCTAAGTATACTAGTATTAACTTATTTAGTAATTCTTAAAAAGTAAATAACTAGTACTAAGTTCCTATTTAAATCCTTTTTAAGGATTACTTACGTTTTATCTAAAACTATTACTTTTAAGTTTAATTATTTACTAAAAGTATTTACTCTTTTATTTTTTAATTCTTTTTTATAAATAATATAAAAGTTAAATTCTAAAAGGAATTTTAATTATTTAATTTATTATTTATTAAAGTTTTTAGATATAGTAAAGTATATAAGATTTTTATAATTTATATATACTATAACTTTATAATTAGTTTTTAAAAGGTATAGTTTTTATTCTTTAAATACTTTAATAATTACTATAAGTTCTTTATTATAAATTTAATAATTAAGTTTTAGTTTATTAAACTTTTTTAAATAAAAAGTATATTAATATAGTTATCCTTTTTTATTATATTAACTAAGTTATTTATTAATAGTATAGTTTAAAGTATTAGTTTTTACTTTAAATAGTAAATTAGAGTTAAGTATTATAAATATAGGTTTATTAAAAACTTAGTTTTTAATTTTTTAAAATATAGTTTCTTATTTATTTATTTAAACTTATTTAGTATTTTCTTTAATAAAGTTAATTAAAGCTTTAATATTCTTTAAATATTCTTTAAAGAATTATTAATAAAAGTTAATAAATTTAAAAAAGAATTAAATATCTTTAATATTTTAAAGTATTAATTAGTCTTTAACTATAGTAATTTTCTTATTTAATATTTTAATAATACTTAGTATAATAGTAAATTTAAAGTAGTTTACTTTTTATATATAGAATTTACTTTTTTTAGTTTAATAAGAAGTTTAGGTTTTTAAAGTTTCTATAGTATCTAATATAAATATTACTTATATTCCTTAAGGGTCTTTAAAAAAATAAAAATATTATTAAAGTATATAATTATAAAAATGTTAACCTTTTTTATAAAATATAATTAATTATATTTTAAAATATTATAAAGATATTAATAAGTCTAAAGGGTATTATAAAGTACTTAAAATATCCTTTATAAAAGTAAAATCCTATTTTTTACTCCTCCCCTTTTTTAATTTTAATTAAGTTATAAGCTTTTTTAGAGTCTAGAGCTATAAAATAATTAGTTTTATAAAATAAATTTTATAGTTTTAAAATAAGTAGTAGTAGGTATTAGTTTTTAATAGTAATATTATTAAACTATTAGTAATTAATATAGAGTTATAGTTTACTATTTCTTTTAGTATATATAGAATTAAGTATTTTACTAGTAATATTAATTCTTTAATATAGCCCTTAGTTAAATATTTATTAATATATTTATTAAGTACTTTTATTTTTTATTAGTTTAGCTAGTAAACTCTATTAAATCCTAGTATCTATCTCTTTTTAAAAGGGATTTTATAGTCAAAGATACTATATTCTAATAAGTCTATTTTTAATATTAGTATAAATAGCTTTTTATACAGTTTATATTTTTTTAAAATAAACAAAAGTTAATTATTATTAATAATTAAGTCTTTTTATATTATAGTAAAGTTCTTTTTTTATAATAGTTTAGTAATTACTTTTTTAACCTTTAAATAAATAATATATTATAATAAGTATATTATTAGTATATTATAGTAGGGTTTATTTAAAGCTAATAGTTAACTATATCCTTTAGTAATTAAACTCTTTTTATAGTTTTAATAAAAGTAACTAACCTTTTAATTTATTTATAAGTTTTCCTTTTATAACTATAGTTTTTTTAAAATAATATTTTATTATTCTATATTTATAATATTAAAGTAGTAATATATCTTCTAGTTATAGTAGTTTAAAGTAAGGGGTATAGGTTCTTTATTAATAATACTTTTCCTATACTATACTCTTTTTCCTTTTATATTATTAAGTAAATAAGGATTCTTTTTTTATTTTATAATAGTTATAAGTTATTTATAACTTATAGTAATATAAAGTTACTTTAAGTACTATTATTAATTTAAACTTTAACCTATATTCTATCTACTATAATATTAAAATAAAGGTGTTTTTTATTTAAACTTATATTTATCACTAAGTAAATAGATTTTATTATACTTATTTATTATAATCCTTTATTAATAGGCGAGTTTAGTTTTTTAACTACTTAAGTCTTTTTTTCATATATATCCTATTTCTATTAAAGTACTTAATTATTTTTTAAGGGTATTTTTAATATTAAAAATAAGTAGGGTAAAATTAGTTCCTTTTTTTTAGAGCCGTTTTTTTTTAAAGCTTATACTTTTTTAATATAGTATACTTAGTACTAGTTAGTATAGTATTTTTACTATTTTATATTATTATTATATAGATATTATATAAAGAAGTTTAAGTTAGGTTTAAAAACTACGTCTTTAGGCCCTTTAAATTCTTAAATACTTTATATATAGAGTTTTTAAGTAAAGTAAACGTTTTTATATAGTACTTTTTTTTCCCCTTTAGGGAAGAATTATAAGTTAAGTTTTTTTATAAAGTAGAGTTAGTATTTATTTTTAAAGTATTATAACTAAAAAGTATTTTAGTATTATTTATATAGTATATTTAACTATTTATAGTCTTTTAGTATAGTTTTAAATAACTATTCTTTTATTTTATTTATAAAGTTTATTTTATAAAATAGAATTTATTATTAGTTATTATTTAAAGGGATGTATACCAGGGTTTTTTATTCTTTTTTTTATTATTAAAGGTTCTTTTTTAAAGTTTAAGTTCTAAGTATTAAGTAGAGCCCCTTATTAGATCTTATATTAAGTATATTATTAAGTAGTGTTATAACCCCCTTTAGGGTAACTAACAGCCTATGGGCTATGTACTTTAAGGAATAGCTGTCCAGTTACCTACCTTATTAATCTTTTTTGTTATTAGTTAGTAAACAGCACACAAATTTACCTACTACAACGTAGCTTCTATAGATTTAAAGTAATAAGTGTTTTTAATTAATTTTAACTACTAATTACACTAATAACACTACTAAAACCACTAACGCCTTCTATACGCCTCCTATACGCCCGACTGTCTAGTAGACTATCCCTCTAAACCTATTAAATCTAATCCAAACCGTCCCATTACTTCCCTCATAGGCCGCGCAGCTACAGCTAGTTCAGCCGCTCCCTACTATCGTTAGTATCCGTCTTAACATTCACACAGGCCTTACTAAATATACTAATATTAGCTATTTAGACTAATAAGACTTTAGTAGCTGTGTCCTTTAGTTAGTTAAAGTATTTATAGTTATCCTTATTATTTAGGATTTCTATAGAGTCCTTACCCCTTATATATAAGTTAAGTATTATTACGTCTATATAGGGGCTATTACTAGTAGTTTTATAGTACAGAACTCCTAAAATTATAAGTACTACTTTATTGTTTTTACTTTAGTAGTACTAGTTAGGGCTTATATTAATTGTATAAGTTTCTATAGTATAAAAGTACTTTTTAGTAGTATTAATACTAGTTAATATCTATAGAACTATATCCTTTTATTTATTTTAGGGCTAAGTAAAGCTAGTAGGAATCTTTTTTTTAGATATTATAAGTAGTTATTATATATAAGTATATAGAAAATAAGAAGAATTAATAAAAGCCTTACTTATAGTAGTAGTACTTTTTTCTTTAATTGTAAACGCTACTAGAGCTTATTAGGCCCTATACATAGTATAATTTAGCTAAAGGTTTATAAAAGTAAAAGTTTATTTTAATATATTTAGCGCTACTTATTAGTAATAGTATTATTATTATTACTAAAAGAGTAAGTAAGTAGAAGTATTAAAGTATATACGCCCTACTATTAAGTTATACATAAATAAGTATATATATTAATTAATATATCTATATGCTACCACGCGCGAATTTTGCCCCTATTACGCCCCGCGCTAGCTATTAGGGGCTCGGCTACTAGACCTTCTATTAATCCAGACCGGCCCTTAGCTATTAACTCTTATAAGTAGCTAAAATCCACTTCTATAGTACTTAAAGTAGTAAGCTTAAATCTATGTAATTTAACACACCTCTTTAGTAAGGGCCTCTATAAAGCTTTTACTACTATATTAATAACTAAAAGGCCTTTTAAATATATTATCTTATTTACTCCTTTTAGTATATACTCTATAGCTTAATTACTTCTTTAACTACTCTATAGTTACTTAGTAATTAGTGCCTTTTAAATACCTCTTTAAAGTAGTATTTCTTTACTCTATTTAGCTTTTAAGTAGTTTTGTTACCCTTATTAAACCTCTACCCCTATAGTAAAAAAAGTAGTACTATTTTTAAAGTACTTAAAGCTTATAATCCTTTATTTTATTCCTTATTAGTAAAATTAAGCTCTTTAAACTACTTATTCTTAAGCTTAGCCTTATAAAGTACTTTAAGTTACTTAGTTTAGTTAATAAAATTTAGCTACTTAAAGAACGCCTTAAAGTGGGCGCTAGTAAGTAGCTTTATAAACCTATTAACTATTAGCTTTATTATAGGAGTATACTTAATAATAATATAACCTTCTTAAGCCTTTTAATATAATTAATAGTTATATATATTAATATAGTATAGCTTTATTTATAGTTAAATTGTTTTTTTATTAATAAAGTAGATTATTTATTAATTATTATACTAAATCTATATACTTAGTACCGGAGTAGCTAAAGTAGCTCTAAAGGTCTTTTTTTTAAAATCTATATAAAGGGCCGTTATTAACTAACTTATAAAAATTACTTTTTTTACTACTTATAAAAGTATAAATAGCTTAACTTTTATAGTTAATATAGTAACTATATTCTATTTATTAATTTATTATTTAATTAATCTACTAAAAAGCTTAATTATAAAAGTCTAAAAACTGTTATAATTTATTATATTATTAATAAAGCTTATATTAGTTATAACTATAAGGCCGTTATTAAGTCCTCCTTCTTTATAACTGTATTTAAGGTATAAAGTACACTAGTAAATAAAGTAAGCTATAGCTTATTTAGCCTCCTTAGTATACTCCGGGCTAGGATTATAGTTAAAATAAGCAAAACAGCTGGCTATAAAAGTAATATCGGGCTAGGCTATTATTACTAAGTATATTATAAAACTAACGTTACTTTAATACTAATTAGTCTTAGTATATATTACTATCCCCTTATATAAAAAAAGCTTATTTAATTAAAGTAGTAAAGTATATACTTTTTTTAATTTTATTAAGTATTACTAAAGTTATTTAATAAGTTTATTAATATATATAAATTATAAAAGCTATAAGTACTTTGTAGTATAGTTATAAATAACTTTAATTCTTAAAAACTATTATAAGTTTTAACTACCCTTAAAATAATACTATTTCTAAAAAGCACTAATAAGCTTTATAGCCTTATTATAGTATTTTAAAGAGAAGTAAAGTATATAGTTATTTATATAAAAAAAGAAGATTATACGCCTATATATCTAGTAGTAGTTTTCGCTAGTAACTCACTTAAAATTAAGTACTTATAAACCTACTTTAAAATAGCACTACTAAAGGAGAGGTAAATAATATAATTTATAAAGCACCTTAATAAGCTTAAGGATAGTGCCCTTTTTTTAGTAACTAGGGGGCATTTATATATAAACATCCTTATTAAGCTTAATATAAATAAACGCATTTATAACATTATACTATAAAAGCTTAAAATTAAAGTAGTTAGTAACAACTATTAGTATTTAAAAGGACATACTAGTAAGTATTAAAGTATACATCTCTTAATTATCTTAACACTACTAGTTACTATATATAATAAATTAAGCTTTAATCTTAAAAAGTCTACTATACTTATTTAACTTATATATATATACCTAGTAGTATTTAAGAATCTAAGTACTTTTTATAGTACCTATAAGTACCTCTTTTTATAAGTTTATTTTTAAATAGCTTTTAAAATAAGTTACCTTAACTACTTATATAGTTATAGTATATAAGTAAGTTAATACTTCTATATAAGATATAGGTAGAAGTTAGAGATCTTTTTAAAGAGTACCTAGTACTAGTAAATTACTACGCACTTTATACAGCTTTTTATACCTACTTAATAAAAAGGTCTTATTTCCCTAAGTACCTATATCTTCTCTCTATAGTTAAAAATGACTATTAGAGTATTTAATATCTACTATTTAGAATACCCCTAAAGTATATTAAATACTAAGGATCCCCTTTAATAGTTTATAAGTAGCTAAGGGGCTAGCCTAGAAGTAGTAATACTATAAAGTATTTTAATATAATAATAAGGTTTTTACTAAAAAAGTAGCTTTATAAAAGCTTTACTTTTAATAGAGCCTAGTAGGTACGTTATAATAAGTTTATTTAGGGTCTTTTAAATTATTATAACTTAATACTACTCCTATACACCTCCCTAAATACTCTTTTTTATAAATAAGTACTTAAAAGAAGGTAGTTAGTAAGTTAAGTAGTATTAATATCGGCTTAAAGTAGGCTGTTAAATATAAATATTTACTGGGGGGAACTTACTTTATAGTAGGGTCCTTAGAATTAGGATTTTTAAAAATCTTACTAGGGGCCTCTATAAAAGGTATAACTTTATTATCTTCTTTACTTAGTAAAAAGGGTCTATATAGGGCTTAATAGTTACTCTTGCCTTTATTAATAAAGTAACTATAAACCTATATAGTAATAGTATTAAAGTTAAGGTTTATAGTATCTTTAGTAAGGGCCTCTAGGTTACTATTAAATTATTAGGTCTTATTAAACGTTACGTCTCTTATAGTAATAACCTTCTCTTATAAAAGAATTTAAATTTAGTATTAATTTATTAAAGTATATTTTATAAAAAAGCCTAAAAGCGCGTAACTAGTAAGGCAGTTAAGGCGCTTTTTTTTAAGCTAAGTAGCTACTATAAGGGCATATACTTTATAACTATATACTTATAAGTATACAAAACTTAACTTTATAGTATTATTATTTTTAAGCTACTAATAAAGTACTTTATATAGAGTTTTTTAACTAAAAGTTACTTATAGTATATAGTTATAGAAATATACTATAGACTTATATATATTAAGCTATATCTTATAAAGAAACTTACTACCTTCTTTTATAGTCCTTACCTTAGCTTTAATTACAGTACTAACGCACTTAGTACTACTATTTTAATTTTAAGTATTTAGAGTTAATAGTTTAATAAAACGGCCTTATACTTAAAAAGCAGCTATTAGTCTCTTATACTTAATAAGCTCTTTATTATACTTAAATACTAATATATTTATATTATATTAAAACTTTAGTATAGTAATAAACTTATTAAAGGTCTTAATAAGGGTATTAGTAGAGTAGTTAAAGAGGTAGTAATTCTATAAGTACTGGGTAATATAGTTAGTAAATACTAGTATAGATATAAACCTACTATATCCTTTTATATATAAGTAAAAGTTAAACGCAATATACTCACTAGAACGAATATACGCGTTACTCTTTTATAGCTTATATTATATTATTCTCTTTACTTTACTAATACTATATATATTATAGTAAAAACAAAGGGCCTTATTATTATTAAATCTAAAAGCACCTATAGTAATTTAAATTCCTCTTATAAAGCTTATTAAGTAGTAGAGTAGCTTAGGGCTAGAGTAACTAAGCTACTAATACTACATCTCCTTATTACCTTTAAAAGGCTATTACTAAGTAGAGTTGTACTTATTCTATTAACGCAGCGTATAAGTATACTAAATAACCTATATAAAACCATAGCTACTTTATACTATTTTAAAAGTAAGCTCGTTATACTTAAGTACATACTAGCTATATTTAACTTTAATAATACTAAAGAAGCTATAATTAAATCTACACAGTATTAACTAATACCTAGGGCACTTATCCTACTAGTATTCTTATTTATATAGTTACTAATAAAAAATAAAATTCGTTACTATAAATATATAAAGCGCTATATTATAGAAGCGCATTATAAATCTTCTTTTATTAGCCTATATAACGTTAATACTTATATCTCTATATACCTTAATTATAAGTAGTTTAAAGCCTACCTATAAGTAATTACTTACACTAGCTACTTAAAGTTTTATAAATAGC
The DNA here is from genome assembly GCA_027406025.1 of Colletotrichum musae. Lineage (NCBI taxonomy): Eukaryota > Fungi > Ascomycota > Sordariomycetes > Glomerellales > Glomerellaceae > Colletotrichum > Colletotrichum musae. Next base: position 471,790 of record JANVYC010000002.1, on the reverse strand, counting down.
TACTTATTATAGAATATATAAATTAACGTACTAGAGTTAAAAAGGCAAGAGTCTTTAAAAGAGTAAGCTCACAGGCCCTCGTAAGGAATAGTCTAAAACGCTACTAGTAGCTACTTAAGACTTCTAATATATTAACTATAGAGTTATTTATTATAGAGATCCTTAACGAGTTTAATTAACTAACTATTAGTCTTTAAGTACTTATTAATATACTTCTAATAAACTATATTATAATACTATCCCTTAAATACTCTTTTAAAAAAGATATAATAATATAAATTAAGTAAATAAGTAAAGTTATAAGTAGAGTTAATATTATATTATAAAGAGCCTTAGTAATTACTTTACTTTAAATAAGTACTTTATAAGTAGTCTTTATACTACTTATTTAACTCTAAGTAGTTTACTTAGTTAATAATAAAGGCCCTAAAGATATATTAAAATTTTTTAATTAACTCTAGTAAATTATTAATAGCTTTAATAATTAATAAAATTATCTCTTTAAGTATAGCTATATACTATACTCTTAAGTACTTTAACTTAAAACTCTAAATAAAGCTTTAAATTAGTAAGTACTTAAAAGCTTAGTATATATTAAATAACTAAGATTCGTTCTTTAAAGTAGCCTTAAGTAAAATAACTTATCCCTTATATATCTTAGTAATCTATAAGTTAAACTACTTAGTAGTAGCTACCTTTAAAGTAAGCCACTAGCTATAAAGGATCGCGAAGTAGTCCTAAAGTACTTACTCTATATAGTTATATTAAAAAAACGTAGTTATATAAAAACAGCTCTTAAAACGCAGTAGTTAATTAACTAGTTCCTTATTTATATTATAGTACTAGTACTAAAGCTTAATAAATATAGTTTTCTATATCTATATAACTAAGTCGTTTTTATTCTTTTTATAGTCTTTATAGTAGTAACTAATAACTCTATAAATACTCTAAGTATTAGTATAAAGCTTAAAGTACTTAGTAGAAAAGTCTATAATACTTATAACTTAATAAGAGTTATTAGTACTATATAAAAGAAGAACGTCTTTAAAAATAGTAACTAAGGGGCTAGATCCTATAAGCATTATAAAATAAAGACTTAGTAGCTTAGGTCTATAATAAATAAAGCTCTTTAAATAGTTACTTAAAAGTAACTTTAGTAGTAGTACTATACTACTAATTAATAGCTAAAAGTCTATATCTAAGTTAATAGTGTCCTAGAAATTAAAAAAGACCCTCTAGGTTTAAACAGCGTTTTACTAGGGGATTTAATTTTTAGGGCCTATAAAAAAAATCTTACTAATAGTTAAATTAGTTATTATAGTAATATATTTATTTAAAAAAACTTATAGTAATTAATTAATTAAATATAGTAAAGGGGTCTTAGTATAAAACTCTTAATTATTAAGTTATATATAAATAAGTACGTATATTAATTAATATATTTATATACTACTACGCATAAATTTCGCCCCTATTACACCCCGCGCTAGCTGTTAGGGGCTTAGCTACTAGACCTTTTATTAATCCGGGCCGGCCTTTAGCTATTAGCTCTTACGGGTGGCTGAAATCCGCTCCCACAGCGCTTAGAGTGGTAGGCTTAAATCCACGTAATTTAACACCTACCAAGCTCTACTTAAAACCACTTAAGCTAAAGGGGGTTAAACCTACTAAATACACTCTATTAAATACTTTTATTTACTATACTATTTAATAATATATAGCTATAGTATATTCTTTTTAAAATAACTTATAGAAATATCTATATAAAATACTACTTAAGAAACTATAAATTAAGTAGTATTATAAAGTTTATTTAAGTTATAAAGTATATTTAATTTATAAAATACTTCTTAAACTTTAGAATTAACTATAATTCTTTTTAATTTTTTAGTATTATTAGTATATAACTATTTAATTATAGGTAGATTAGTATATACTACTATTCTTTTATTTCTCTTTATAAGTAATATTTAAATATATTCTATATAGTTTTTATTAAGTTTTATATTAGTAGTATAATAGAGGTTTTTAATTATAGTATTAAGTTTCTTAATAATTTATTTATTATTATATTTAACTTTTTTATTACTAAGTATTATTAAGTTATAGTTTATTTATTATAGGTTTATATTATTAAGTTACTTTATAGCTTTTTAAGCTAGCTTTTAGTAATGCACTTAGTAAGCTACTATAAGTATCCTCTTAGTAATATTAGTAGTATTATAACTAGAATATTTAGTATTTTTAGGGTACTATTTAGTGTTTTCTTTACTACTTCTATAAATAGTATATTTATTACTATAATATATAGTCTATAAGAGTTAAGTATAATTTTCTTTGAAGGTAGTATTTAGTTACTTACTTTTTAAAACTAGCTACTATTATTACTTTTTAGGTTAGTAGTAGCTTTTAACTATATATTTTAGTTTATTATAATTATAGTACTTAAAAGTACGTCCTTTACTAGTTTTTTATTATTTAATAGTACTAAAGTTTATAGAACTAGTATAGTATCTATAGGTAGTACTATATTAGTTATTATTTTAGTTTAACTAGTTATTCTATTAAGGCTACTATCCCTAGTTATAGTACTAGAATTATTATAGTTACTAATAGTACTTTTTACTAGAGTTAGTATTAAGTTATTATTCTTTTTTTATAGTATTTTTTTTAAAAATAGTTATTAATTTTAATTATAAGTTTAGTATACTAAAGAAAGTTTTTAGAGTAGTTAATTTTAATAAGTTTATTCTTAACCTTATTTTTTAAGTCTTAGTAAAATATAAAAATTCTAGATTTTTTAATAAAGTTTAGTTATATACTAAGATATTAAAATTTAGTAGTATAGTAAGTTATAAACTTAGTTTATTAAAGTATAGTAAGATTGTGTTTAAATTATTATTTTTAGTTAGGGTTTTAAAATAGAGTTTAAAGGGTATATTTAAATCCTTTAAAAGTAAAAAAAATATTACTAACTTTAAAAGTATAGTTATTTAAGGTTTTAGTTTTAAAGAACTATTTTTAAAAAGGTTTAATTTACTAAAGGGTGTGTTTATAAAGGAATATAGTAGTATAAATAACTTATTTAGTATTATTTTTAAAGCTATTATAGTAAAAGCTTTAATAGTTTTTAACTTAAATTAAAAATCCTTTAAGTTATTTAGGAGTTTTATTATAGGTAATAAGTACATTTAGTTTAGGTTTTTTATAACTATTATAAATAAGTATTTTAATAATATTAGTAGTAATATAGAGGGTTTTATTTTAACTTTTAACCTTTTAAGTATATTTATTAACTTATTAAATAGTTTATTAAAGTTTTTTTATAGTACTAAAATTTTTATTAAATAGCTTTTAAAGCTGTTTAATATTATAGTAAGTCTATTTAAACTACTTATTAGTATTATTATTACTAAACTTATTTTTATTATTTTTTATAAATTATTCTTTTAGTTTTTAAGTAAAGTTATAGACTTATTTACTAAAAAATTAAAATAAAGTAAAAGTTACTTTAAGTGTTTTAACTAAAGATATTATAGGATACTATTTAGTTAATATTAAAGGTTAACTTATTAAATAGGAACTATTAAAATATTATAACTAGTCTTTTAATAGTAAGGTTTATATTAATAAAAGCTAAGGTTTAATACTAAAAGTAGTACTATAGTTACTAAAGGGATCCTAGATTTTAGGTACTTAAGTAATTAGTTTAAATATTTAATAAAACGGTTATAGTATTTATTACTAAAGGGCTAAAAGTATTTAAAAATTAATAGAAGGTTAATAGTTAAAGAACTATAAAAGAAAGAACTTAAGGGTACTTAAGTTTTATTTATATATAAATTTTGTTTTTTTATCTATACTATAGTAGTAAGTATAATACTAGTTAAGTAAGTACTTAGTAACTACTAGTAAGTACTTAGTTTTAACTATAGCTACTTAGTACTTTATTTTATTTATATATAACCTATATTATAGTTTTTTTATTTTTAAGGAGTTACTTTATATTTTATATTAGTTATATTTTTTATTATTCTTTTAACTACTAATCCCCTATAAGTAGGGTCTACTACTATTTATAACTAACGAGTTATAATACTCTAAAGTTAATTTATTTAGAGTTATTCTTTATATATTAGTATAAGTAATAAAAGTAAAGAATAAAAGGGAAGTACTTATAAAGATCTTATACTTCTAGTTTACTAACTCTAGTAGTATATAGCTACTAAGTTAACTAAAGTAAAGGTTATTTTTATAAAATAAAAAAGAAGGGTACTTATATATAAAAATTAAAAATTAAAGTCTTAGTTCTAGTAGATATATATACATAGCCTTATTTACCCTAAAAATATATTTTTATAGTTTAGGGGATTTAGTATTTACTTAAGTATCTAAATTAGTAAGTACTATACTCTTTAGTATAAAAAAAAATTACTCTTCTTTCCTTTTCCCTTAGCTATATTCTAGGAGTCCTAACTTTTTATTAAAGTGTTAAGTAGTAGTTTTTTTTATATTATCTATATCCTTTTAAGCTACTATTTTAGTAAGAGATTCTATACTAGTCCTTTAGCTATAATACCTTTCATATCTATAAAACGTACTTATAGTTTTTAAAATATACTTATAGTTTTTATAAATATAAAAGTAATAAGTTTAACTTTAATAGTTTTTAAAACTATTACTTCTCTATAAGTATTTAGGTTTAGTATAGTCCTTAGCTTAATAAGCTTTAGTATTATATATTAAGTTTTTTACTCTATCTCTCTAGGGGTTTAAACACTTCTTTAGTTATAATATATAATTTTAAATAAATAAGCTACTTTAACAAAACTATACCTATATCACGTATTATAGTTTAAACGTAATAGATTTTATAAGTAATAATTAACTATTTAAGTTTTAATATAGTATTAACTTATAATACTCTTTATATAGTATTTCTTTATAAGTTTATTAGTTAAGTATTATAACTTATTAGTTATAAATAGTAGTAGACTCTATTTATAGGGGATTAGTAGTTAAAAGGATAATAAGAGACGTAACTAATATAGAATATAGAGTGACTTTTTAGAAAAGGAAGAACTATAATTTAAGTTATATATAAATAAAATAAAGTACTAAGTAGCTATAGCTAAAACTAAGTACTTATTAGTAGTTACTAAGTACTTATTTAACTAGTATTATACTTACTACTATAGTATAAATAAAGAAATAAGACTTATATATAAATAGAACTTAAGTACCCTTAAGTTTTCCTTTTTATAGTTTTTTAATTATTAACTTTATATTAATCTTTAAATACTCTTAGCCTTTTAGTAGTAAATACTATAACCCTTTTATTAAATATTTAAACTAATTACTTAAGTACTTAGAACCTAGGATTCCTCTAGCGACTATAGTACTACTCTTAGTATTAAACTTTAGTTTCTATTAATATAAACCTTACTATTAAAAGGTTAGTTATAATATTAAAGTAAATAAATATATTTATTAGTTTTATTAAAATAAAGTAAAGTGTGTTTTTAAGTACGTCTTTAACTTAATAGGTTTTAGTAGTTTATATTTATTTTATTTATTAAATTTTAAAAAGGAGAAATTTAGTATATAGTGACCTAAGGGTTTTAGTAAAAAGTACTTACTTTAGTTTTTTTATAAACTTAGTCTAAGGGTTTAGTAAAAAGTTAAATATAGAGTATTAGTAACTAATAGTTAATAATAGTAATATATTTAAAGTAATTAAAATTAATTAACTTAATAATTGTTACTCGCGCGTTACTCTATTAATAATAAAATATATAGTTTCTAAGTATTAATTTTAAAAGGCGTACTCCTAGGCTTATAACCTATTAAGATTACTTATATTAATACCTTAAATTAGTCGTAAGATATATATTAAATAGGTCTAAGTACTAGAGTAATTACTTATCCTTGTACTAAATACCTAGCTGTTGGTTATGTAATCCAACATAGATAAGGATATTATGACATCTTCCCTGGGCCTTGGCTGATTGTCTCACACCTGACGGACTCGGTGTTGAGTGACTTAGCTCAGCTCACCGCTTAAGCAGAGGTCTAGCCATATTTGAGAACTTTTCAGCCAGCCCTTGGACCCAACCTGGCCGAGACCAAACCTAGCCGCATGTACCCACTGGCTACAGTCAAGTTTCAACAGCACAACTACAAGGGGTGCTAGCAGCTAGAGGGAGTGTTAAGTTGTTTGCAGTCGCGAGTCAGACGTTGAACGCGTTGACCAACGCCAGTCCCCTCGTGTGGTGGTTCATCTCGCGATTCAAGAGTTAGAGACATGTCGATTGCGGGTAGTTACCCGTCCTTGAGACATCAAATTCGTCGTTTCCACACACCGCTTTCATTCAGGGAGTCCAGACCAACGATGAAGTCAACAAGCTTTCTCAATTTCGTGTTCTTCAAAGTCACCGCCATGTGTTCAGCCTTTCTGAAAGCGGTCCGCGGAACAGCCCACGGTAAAGAATACCATGTTCCGGCCCGCGCCGTGGAGCTTAGTGGTGTTAAGTTTTCCTAGCCAACGTGGCATTTGACCCTTCTTCCGTCATGGACCATGTCTTCGTCCGTAATAACATCCGGCCAGCTAGAGACCGATGAGACATCGCCGAAAGCCGCCATAACTCCAACCTCCAAGTTTACTCTCTTCGAAACACGCCGCTTGTTGGTTCGAGGATTTCTGCTCACTGCCATTCTGTACGGAGTCGGTTCAACCTCCTCGCAGGGCTTGCCAATAGGTTGAATCGATATGCCTTGTCGGTCTCGCGCTCCTAGTATATATAGCATACTATGGCAGCAGCGATCCGGAAAGTTGCTCCAATGATGCCCAGACGCTCTTCTCTTCGCTCAAAACAGAGTTTCATTTTATCACAATCGATCATTTGGATGTCGCCGTAACCTAGCGCGATGTACAGCAATACTGAAAAGAGTCTGTCATCGACTGTCGTTGAAGGGCAAGAGTCCCCGACAGACAGCAAAATGCCAACTATGCCGCCCGATGTCCAAGCCTTCTCCTCTCCAGAAGACTCTGGCCAGACTATCCAGCCTCCCTCGTTCAAGACCAGGCTGAACGACGCCTGGTGGACTTTAGAGCTGGTTTCCATGTTCCTCGCCGTTCTTGCCTTTATCGTGTGGCTCGTGCTTCTGAGCCAGTCACACACGTACGACGTTCTCGCAAGGGAGAGCGTCCTGAAGGGCCCGTTCGCATATCTGCCGTCTTTGGCTGGTTTCCTGATGTCTACCCTTCGAATCACCATGCTTTATCCTGTCAGCGCTGCCATGGGTCAGTTGAAGTGGCAGTACTTCCGGCGCCCTGGGTCCAGACCAGTGACAGATTTGAAGGCATTTGACGACGCGTCGAGAGGACTGTTCGGGTCACTCAAGCTCTTGACTTCTAAGAATGGGGGGTAAGTCCGCCCCTAAGCTAAGATCAAGACGATAGCTGACTCGATGACAGCCACTCACTCTCCGTGGGTTGCTTCCTGATCATCGGCGGCTTTCTCCTGGAGTCCATGGCACAGAACGCTATTCGCCCAGACGCTCGGGAAAGGTGGTATAATGTGACATCAGAAGTGCCTGGTGTAAAGCTATACGACGGGCACGCCCTTCTGCCATACACTGTTCGCTACAACCAATCTATGCGGATCGGCCAACAAGGCTCAACAGACATACTCACTGCGATTCCTTCCATGCAGGCAGCCATCTACACCGCTTGGTCCTACTACGAAAGGATCTCGCAGCGCACCAGCGCTCAAATCAACAGGCTTCCGATCACATGCTCCGAGGATGCCTGTAGGTGGAACAACGTCATCACCTTGGCGGCCAACTATAAGTGTCAAATCGCGCCGGCCGCGGAAGACCCTGACGGAGTCATTTATTCGTCCCAGGCAAATATCACTGGCCAGCAATACTTCACCAGTCTCAACGAATCGGAGTCAGCGGCAGTGTGGCTTGTCCTGAAGTCGAGTCCAAGGATCCCACCGGAGAGCAGCTTTGCAGGCCTCATCGACAACCCTGGTGTGATAATGCACATGGCAAGTGTTGCAGCGGTACTGGAAAACGGAACCCTACATTACGAGGGAATGGAGTGTATCGTTCACTGGGAAGTCAGAATCATCAACCAAACCATGTTCAACACCACGACGGACAAGCTCCAACATTCCTCGGCAACATCAACCCAGCTCGAGGACATGACACTAGACGAGAAGGAAGGCAAAATCACCATCTCCGCACCCTGTATCGACACAAATGATGAGGGGAAATGTCACTATTCCGTCTCGACTGCCGCACATATTGGACTTCAGAACTTCCTGGTTCACAACATCGGGGGTTTCGTGGTGTTCAAAGACGATCAATTCAACGCCGTGCCCGAAACTATGATCATGAGTTTGCTCATGTCAAGCATGTACGCAGTCGAATCTTATCCCCATCTGCAGCCGACTCTGGAGCGTTACCTGAGCAACGTGGTCGATTCCATCTCGGACGAGATTCGGACTGTCTCGGGCCACAAATTCCCTGGCGAGGTCCACGTGGTAGAGCCGTTTTTCGACATCCACTGGAACTTCTCCCTGTACCCAGGATTGATGCTGCTATTTAGTATGTGTTTTGTGTTCGTAACGATGTGGCGGACATGGAGGATGCCCGTTTGGAAGACTTCGCCGCTCCCCATGCTTTACCATGGTTTTGACCGGCCGGTTGGCGGGGGGCAGTACGACCTCACCAACCTGGCATGGATGACGCAGGTCAGCAAGAAGACGCAGGTACGATTGGAGGACCGCGAAGATGGAGTAGGCCTAAAGTTGAGGGTGGCCTAGTGCTCAGAAGTTGCTTCAGGATCTTGTCGTTCGGCTAAAGGTGTTTCCTCCATCGTGGAGTGTTTCTTTGTTCTCGCAGCATGCTAGATATCTGGTCATCCCAGGTGATCAGCAATAGATAACCTTTTGCTTTGGCGTTGTGTCGACATCAATTTTGCCACAACGTCTCATTCGGTAACTCCCATTCCTAGGTTGATGAAGGCACAGACGGCCGAGATTCCGGAAGAGGGGCCACTGTCGCTGTCATCCTGGAGGTCTGGAGAGGTCAGTGACCTGGCAACGATCTTCACCTCGCGATTTATGTAGACTATCAAGGTCATGTGCAACCTTTCAGCCGAGTGACATATACTGTGCGATCAATACCATAACATAGGTATGACCCGGGATCATCTTACCGTTCCTGAGACTCATCGGTTGAGAGCTGGAGGATTACGGGGGTGATTGGAGGTTGGTGGGCCACCTTCTACCCAATGTTGGTGACAATAAGGTGTTTTGATGTCACCCGGTTGCCTACCACTATCACAACAAGCAAAAGGACACCCAGAGGCACACTAGATGAACATGTTGTCCATCAGAATTTCTGAAACTATTTCCCACGCGCTCAATTACTGAGCCAAGATTGACTCCAGTCCATCGGCCTGTGGTTTATGTTCTGGCCTCATACCTCCGAGCGCTAGTCAACGATATCTTTCAACGGCCGGGGAGTTCCAACACCTCAATATTCCCCAAACCGCGGCGTATGTCGGGGCCGTCATCACCAATGTCACCTATCGTGTCACGTAGGGCTCTCTACTTGGCGGGGAAGAGACATTGTGATCTGCAGACTCTCGGCCAACATGTTGACGATCGATGGGGCTTTGCGCCGGCGGGCGCTGTCTTCTTGTCGTTGACTCGTTCGTCTTTTTAAACATGACCATTGACTTATCTAGTTACTGTTACTGGGTAGTTACGTCGCAACTGAAAATGTACTCTCACTACCAGGTGACACTGTGCTTCAACGAGAGGCTTCAACCACCTCCCGAGCTCAAGCCAGAACTTGGCATTTCGCCGTTCATCGGCTATGACGACATACAATCTCACCCGGCGATCTCTCAAAATACCCTTGTCCGGTCCCACGCACCGGGACGTTCGGCCGAGTCATGCAACGACGCGAACGGGGCGGTTTTCACACGTGCTTCAGAGAGATGAAATAACCAGAATTAGAAGCTGCCGATCTCTTCTGCCTATCGTGGGTAATGAATCGTCTTGGGTCGACGTCGCAGCAAGTTCAGCCTTCTGTCAGACAACTCGAGTGGTCTTCCCCGGCCCTGCGGTTCACCGAAACAGCCGCTAGGGTAATTAGTTCGGACGATCCATGCCGCTGGAAACTCAAATTGACGACTTCTGGGGCTGAACCAACTGGTCGGTATCCGCAAGGTGGTATTAATGACTAGTTGCAGCTGCATGCCGGGTTGACCGCTGGTTCGGCGTCTGCGCCGCGTTAGGAGCGGTTACCAGGGCATGGGGCGCGTCCTCGACATGTTCTTTGAATTGGATGCCATCTAGTCGAGAAAGGCTTTATTGGCCGGGCGGGCGATCCCGCGAGGATGCTCGCCCTCGGTACTGGCAAACGAATTCATGAAGTCTGAGCCAAACGATTCGCTCGGCAGTAACATTCGGTAGAGGTTTTGTGGCAACACCATCGCAACCGGTACAATTCAGTCTTTTGACTGACAAAAGACTCAGCTATAGATGGTAAGAGGGTGCCCGAAATGTGTCTATGCCTTTGAGATGACTGTTGAAATAAGATGATACAGATGTGACCTGTGCAGTGAAATGCCATCGATCACGAATCCGGCGGATTTAATACAACACTTCCAAGTTCAAAACCAAGGCTAACTACATGGTATCAAGCATTTACAAACCCCGCTCTCATCTCCCTCCTTGCCTCCCTTCTGTGTTGGCCTTAGTTGGCCTCAGCCCCCTGAGCACCGCACTTCTTCTCGCAGTAGTACGTGAACTCGTCGCCGCCAATGTGCCACGCCTCCGAGTTGCAGCCGAGACCGTCCTTCAAAGCACATGCGAGTTAGTTTCAGCAGGGAAAGAAGATTATTACTCCAAGTCCACTCACAAAGGTACAGTCGGGGCACTTGTCCCACTGGTTGTCGCCCGTGTTGCGGTTCTTGTACATGTCGCAGGCGCACTTGGTCGCGTCCGGAAGGATCTCGTAGTTCTTGACCCAATTGTAGCTGGGGCTGTAGGGCGTGCCGCCGATGGGCGAGCTTGATCGACCGGTCACGCAGACGGCGGTCTTGTGGAGCTTTGCGGTGGCACTGGTGCGGTGGTTAGCAGGGAGGAGACACTTAGTGGATGAGATTATTGGCGCAACGAACCCGGCAGCAAGAACGGTGAGGGCGACGAGTGACGGGATATACATTTTGGCTTGATGTGAGAAGGTGAGAAAAAAGGCAAAGATCTGAGCTATGAGGGTGGAAAGAAGGGATGGAACTGAAAGAGGGTGTCGTAGGTGTATCGTGATTAGAATGTAGATGATCCCCAAAGAATGGCTGGGGAAGGAGTTCAAATACAAATGGGTTCTTTAAAAGCAAACGACGCTGGGATCGTCAAGGCCAACAAAATAGGCTTCAATACAATCACCACTCATCATCTTGATATAGAGCCGGCTTCCCCCTTTGAGTGTAACGGATACATTGCCAACCCACATTGCTCGGGTCATCCTTAAGGCGCGTTGCGATGTGATCCTCGTGTTATGAGGTGCGATCTACAGTTCGGAATACCCGCAGCGTCTGTTTCTTGTCTGTCCGCTCGTCCACCGCGTGATGTTTCTGAATCATGCCCCATGGAGTCGTGGAGACTATCAGCAACCTCGATCAGGAAGCATGCTGTCAATTCAATGGAGAAATACCGGGCTGTGGTCGAGTCGGTGACGGGTCTGAGCGAGATAAGACGGACAGAAGGCTGATCGCTCACCTGATCAGGCAACGAAGAGGAGCATGGTGGATATGGTTATCTGATGATGCGAACGACGTGTGGTTGTTGGCCCAATTAATCTAGGGACAGGACCATGACTCGCAGGGTTGATGCTGACGTCCGATGGAGACGGGGCTGGTCACATCCCAACCCGGCGTTGCGGTCGGACGAACCCCACGTTTGCCGCGGAGTCCGATTGCCTTCCTGGAGAGGTGTAAGTGTCGACTTCACTATCGTCGAGTTACCACGACTCATAGCCAGAGCCTTGGGGAGATATAAAGTCTCGAGAGACTCTCGAAACTTGGCAACTCTTCACCCACCATCGCCATCTGTCACACAATCATTCTCAATCCTTCCGGTCCCTTCTGCCCATTATGGTCTCCGCCACCCTCCTCAGCGTCCTCATGGCCACGGCCGCCAGCGCCGCGCCCTACATCACCGAGCGCAACCTCAACAGCACACAGTGGACGCCCAGCCACAAGCTCGCCTCTGACGAAGTCATCCTCTACGGCAACGGCCGCAGTAAGCCTTCTTCTTGTATCCCCCCTTCATTCCAAGTCCGCGTCTAACCATCCCCAAAGTGGAGGTCGTCCACGAAAGCACCTGGAAAGCCCTCCTCGCGCAGCAGAACATCTCCCCCGAGACGCCCAAGCTCGACATCTCCTGGCTCGAGAACGCCGCCCACCTGTCCGAGACGGCCCCGAGCCTGCACTCGCGCGACTGCGACAGCACCTTCTCCGTCGTGACGGACAAGGAGGAGCGTTTCGTCGACTGGGACGTGCAGATGGCGCCCGTGGTCATCGGCCAGGGAAGCAAGGGCATTGATGTCTCTGTCGCGTCGTCGTACTCGGTCTCCAACACCGTCAGCGCCAGTGCTGGCGTGGATATCGGTGCCATCAAGGACAGGCTTGGTGTTAGCCTAGGGATCGATTACTCCCGCACGTGGACTACGCAGGCTACTGTGACTGTGCGTGGTACTATCGACGACGGCTGGACCGGCACGGTCATTACCAAGCCGTGGAAGAACCGTCGCTACGGTCGCACGTTCCAGGGCTGCCCTGGATCGTTGAAGGAGACTGGCACCTGGATTGCCGACTCGTTCGAGGAGGGTTCGTATGAAGGTGTGAAGTGGGTTGCGGGCGCGATTACTGTTTGCAGCAAGAAGCAAAGCAGCATTCCCCTTTCGCGCTGCAACGGCGACGGCAACTTCAAATAATTGGACATGGAGCTCAGCTGAACCAGTCTGTAGTTTTGGATCTTCGATGGTGCGAAACTGAGTTGTGATTCAATGGGGGGTCTCAGATGGCGGTGGATGTTCTTGTAGGTAGATACTTGCCTGTGCAACACATATACCCAATTGACCGCGCAATGGGTCGTAATAGAGAAGATAGGCTTACCCTGATCATGTATTCCTTCAATTAACCTTACTGTGGTCACTTCACGGTCGAGAGAAGCTGCAGGGGGTTGTGTAGAAATTCCGGTTGGCCCCGTTGGCTCTCGGAACAGCACCGGAGGCAGCGTCGGTGAAGTGGGGCAATGTCCGCCGTGATCGTGTCATGGCCGAATTCGGGGTTCGCCGGGGCGGCGACGAGTCCGTCCCGGCGCGGCCACCGGGAAGGTATGACCACTGCAAGCATCATATGCATGCAGCCATCCCAATCCATCCGAGCTTTCCTCCATCAGGAGGGAAAGAAAGCTCCGGGCTCCCCCAATCCAAGTCATGACGTCACCCAACATCATCATCCAGCGCCTTCGAGTTGGCGTGACGCGACGAACACCTCCAGACGTGTCCGTGACACATATCAAACCTTCCGCCTTCGATCTTGCCATTTGCCTTTCTCTCACCTCCAACAACCGCCCTCATGCACTCCACGACGCGCCACATCGCCAAACAAATTGCAACGCACCCCGAAACCAAGAACCTCGCAAAGCAGGTCCAGCGCAACATGGCCTCCGGCACCCCCTCCGAGACGGCGAAGGCCCAGGCCTCGTCCGACTCCAACGCGCCGACGTTCGAGTCGATCGGCATCAAGAACACCGACATCGTGCAGAAGTCGGGCGTCTCGCTCTCGCAGTCGCAGAAGGTGCTGGTCGGCAGCGTTCTCGATGTAAGGATGACCCCTCCCGCGCATGAACCTTCCGTGCTAAAGCTATCCCAACCTAAAGCTCTTTGAGGGCAACCCGACGCTGAAGCATCTCTCCCTCTGGTCCAAGAACGCGACGTTCCAGGACAACATCACCGTCGCCAGCGGCTTCGACAAGTACGCCGCGCAGTGGTACGGCCTGCCCGCGCTCTTCGACCCGATCCGGATCCAGTCGCACACCGTCACGTCGGCGGGCAACCCGATCGAGCTGAAGCTCAAGAACACCTACACCGTCAAGGGCATCAAGACGGAGCAGACTATGGAGAGCGTCGTCCAGATTGAGGTCGGCGATGACGGCAAGATTGCCAAGGTCAACGACAAGTGGAACAACGAGCTCCCGGACGGAGCATTCTCGCAGGTACGTGAAGCTTTCGGGGTCTCGGTCTCTAAGGCGGCGTGGACGATCGTGGGGCTGCTGAGGCAGGTTGGCGTGGCGGTGTTTTGTCGAGTTTCCTTGTGGCGGCCCTTCTGGGTAGGCGGCGCTTGTCCAACGAGATGAAGCGTAGCTAATGATTACTTGCAGGCCCTCCGGAAGCTCAACGCCGTGAGCGTGCCGGCGTTCGTCAAGGTTCCCAAGAACGAGGAGGAAGATGCCAAGTTGAAGGCTGAGCGCGAGAAGCAGAAGCAGTGATCGATGCGTTACGATACCATTGCCACCTGTAATACTACACGTTCCATGACCCTAGTATTATAATGAGACGCTTTGCATGCATCCTGTCCTCCCTGTTATCTAGGTAGGACAACCTATGCATTCAAGACGCATGATACAATAAGTCTATATCGCTGCACCAGGATTCGCTATGGCCTAACGATAACCTGACCCTGTCCACCATCGTGAATAGGTGCTGTGATCTGCGATCCGATGTCAGCGTACAATTGCCCCCAGGTTGAGTGCTTCAAACCTCGGTGTGTGCTGATGCCCAGCTGGTCTGCAACATTGACGTAGCCTTCGTATGTGGGTGCGCCACCCCTCTTGATATTGGCGACCATATCCTCATCGCCCTGCCAGACGCTGCGACAGAAGGGGCACGTCACCTCACCCCCACCGGGACCATTCCGCTTCGTCGCGGCCCACGTCTCGAAGCACTCTTTATGGATGTTCTGGCCACAAGCAGCGCGGCACCAGACGATGCTCTCCTTGCTGTCGGCCTCGAGCTCGCAGAAGCAGATGGGGCAGTCGTCTTCGATCGGCTTCCGGTTCTTGTCTCGAGAGGAATCAGAGGTAGAGTCGGAGGGGTTGTCGATGGGCGGGGCGTTCGCGAAGATTTCCTTCAGCTCGCTGGTCAGGAGGGCTAGTTGGTAGGTGTGCTCGAACTTGGCTCGAAGGACTCGGGACATGACCTGGACGACGGACGATTAGAGCGAGCTGGGTCGGGGATCAGAAGAGCTGCTTACGTAGAGCCAGTGCTTGCACTGATTGCCGTTGAGGAAATGCGGGCAAGTGCATGATGGGCGCTGCGCGATCTTGACCGTGTAGAGGTTGCCCGTAGGTCCCGTCAATTCGACCTCCTCTGGAACCTCGGCGGTGCCGCCTCGCCGACGCTCAAGAACATAGAACCTGCGCAGGAGTCAACACATGTGGTCCAATTGAGAGGCAGCGGGCGCCAATCACCTCTGCGTCAGCGCCCGGTTATAGATCTCGTGGAAATTCTGGGGCGCCTTGGGGCGGAATCGGCGCAGTCGCTTCTCCCCGCCAGCCTCTTTCCGCGGTTTCTTCTTCGGGGATTCAGCTTGGGATGCATCGTCGGCAGCCCCTGACTTTCTCTTTCGCGACGGTGTTGCCGCCGATGATGATATTGCTTTGCTGGTTGATGCGTTGGGGCTCTGATCGTATCCGTAGGTCGAGCCAGTCGCCGAGGACCCTGTCGCGGAGGCGCTAGCAACCCCCATGGCGACTGCGATTGCGCTAGAGGGGTAATCGATGCGGCGGGGTACCCGAGGGCGTTGATGGCGATGGAGAAGCTCGCAACACTTCAGTCGGTTGAATTGAAATGATTCTGGACGGGTATCTCAATTGATGGAAATATTTGCGAGGAAAAGCTGTGGGAAGAGAATAGGTATTGACTTTGGTGGCTGGAAAGGAAGGTACGCCTTCGCAATCGAGGGTCGCTCCTTCCAGTCGCATCCAGCGCGAAGCGTCATGGCCGAACGCACAGACATTCCGACGCGGAACCGACGCGACCCACGTGACCTCTCCAAGGTGGCCAGTGCCCGCCCGGGGCTGCAGTAATAGGTAGTCGCCGCAATAATAGGTAGGTACCTACTGGTAGGTACGTCTGCCACCTATTGCCAATGCCCAGTGCACTAGGTATCTTCACTGGGGGAGCCTGTCGGAACGGTTGTCCTCTCATCAATCTTCGAACTTTCAAAAGAAGACATCACTTTTTACAGATTTCCCAAGACCGAAGTGGCTTTCAAATTCTTGTCGCCTCCATAACGGAACCGGGTTGCATTTGTTATACCCCTGGGGGCGTGCCCACGTCAATCGTGTTCGAAGGCTTGAGCGTTGCGTATTGAGCCCTGAGCACAGGTATTGCCACGGAGGGACGAGATACCACCCACCAGCATGTCAGAGCTCCAAGGGTTCCCGTGAAAAGTTTAGTCGTGGTTTGGAATATGTTCTGGCTTACTGAAAGTAAACCAGTTCTCTGGAGACATCATATCGCGCTTCCAGGTAAAACAACGAACGCCCCGTTGCTTTCGGACTCAACCTGATGCCTAAGTCACATCCTCCTGTGTCAGGGAAACGGGTTACGGTACTTTGGAGCATAAACGTGCCAACCTTTCATCAAGAAAGTATGAATTCCGCATGAAGACATTATTCCAGTCCTCAACTCAACCTCTGTGAGTCCTCAGGTCGGTCCCCTTGTCGGCAATGCGTCATCCGCCCTCAGAGTCAAGTCATCCCCAGTGAAGGTGGCAGGCTCTCGGCGCCTGCGGTCGACCTTGAACTCAAACACGTCAAGTCGTTGGTATCCCCCAACGACATCGTGATACTGCTTCCCCTCGATGCAGTCCCCGACATCCATGTCCGCATACAGAATGCCCTCCGCCACCTGTAGCATATCCGTCGGCTTGTGCTCCCCAGTGTCATGGTCGACGGTAAAGCCTTGCAGCAATGCTCCCGTCGGATCCAAGAACATGGTCGCGCCGCGTGGCGAATTCACCACCGCTTCCATGAGAACATCGCCCAGGCTCGAGCCATAAGCCACCGTCTCGATCGCGTCCTCGGCCAGGGCTCCCGCGCACAGGACCCCAAAGCACTTGGCCTCGAAGCAGTGCGCGGCGGCCCTCGTCCTGTTGGCGGCGACGTTGTCGTAATTAGCCCCTTGAGCGACACTAGACCCTGAGACCTTCGCTTCGGTCGAGGAACTCTGGGTAGGCTTCGGAACTCTGGTCGGCCAGATGGCCGGCCAGGTGGAGATGTGAATCTGCTCGCCCTGCGCCATGAGCGCGTACCTTGCCAATGGGTTCGTGTTCTCGCCGCAGATGAGATTGCTGATCTTGCCGAACCGCGTCTCTGCGAGCCGTATCCCGTGGCCGTCGCCGAGAGACCAGGTCAGCTTCTCGAAGAAGGTCGGCATGAGTTTCCGGTGGTGCACGACAACCTCCCCGTCGGTGCCGATGATTAGATTTGAGTTGAATAGCGTCGCGCTGCTATCTCGCAGCTTCTCCGATATACCTACGCCGACCATAACATTCAGCTTTTTCGCAGCGGCGCGGATAGCGCCGACTTCCTCGTCGTCGGCGTAAACCGACTCCTGGGTCATACGCTTGAACAGGTCGTGGTTCTCGGTAGGCGGGCGCAGGGCCGACCAGATTGGAAGCGCTGGGATGTACGTCTCGGGCAAGACTACTAGGTTCGCATTGTTACTGGCGGCCTCGTGGGTGAGAGAGATGGCCTTTTCGGTCGTTCGCTTTGCGGAGAGGAAGACGGGCGAGACGTGACAGGCTGCCACTCTGATGGGTTCGGACATGGTGACTCTGAAGGTAGGGCAGATTGCGCGAGGACTCTCATTCAGTCACGAGGAATTATCGAGATGATAGAGTTCAATTGACTTATACCATTTGGACACGGCCTTTGACTACGGGATTGGAGCTTGGTCGGCGGATGATCCGTCCTACTCCAACTGCTGACTGAATGCCTCCCAGGCCTCTCAGCCAACCAGTAGGTAGAAACTCGTTAGGCGGGCAAGCGGTTTTCCGCCGAAGCTTTTTCTGTCTCCGAGCCAAGGGCTTTGTTAGTTGACCAATTGAAATGACACTATTCCTGTGAGCCCTCAATCCCCGGAAGCTCCGAAGCCCTGTCTTGTTCTTGGCACCGATGGAGCTATTATCCGAGCCTATGTATCACCGTTGGATCTCCCACGCCCTCAGACTTTTGAATTTTGTGTATTTGTTACCGTTAGGGTCATGGCATATATTCACCATTTGTATCTGAGTTAGAGGACGTTGAAGCTACTTACAAGAAGGAAGGGCCGAGGGTCCTCTGGTCACGGGAACGCCAACGTTGCGATTATCATGCCGCAGCCATGAGTTCAGTGCAATTCAAGATCAAAGTTAGAGATTCATATATCATGGAAGATCTTGCGCGCTCAAATATTTCACAAGTGCGGCCCAGGCAAGCTCTTTCAGTCTTCGCAAGCATGAGATGTCTGTGTCAACCCTGGTGCAGTATAGAGAGTGCCCACTTCCACGACGTTATCCACCCTAACAACATACTGTCTACAAAATCAAAGCGGCCGCCAGCGTAGAGCAATTCTGGGAGGTCCTCAGGATCTACGTGTACGTTTACTGCCACATATTGCCAAGAGGAACGCCTCTTACGTCTCTCAGCTTATTCAGCTTACCCGTCGTCATAAGAGCATCCAGATTCACGCCGTTCCGCTCGTCCCGGCAAGATGGAGACATGCTTAAAGCACCGTTCCTCGGAATTCCAAGTTGCCTTCCTGTTTCGACCCCTGCGTCTCTCTTGATTATCGCCTGCCGAAGTCATTATATGTGAAACCGACTATCAACCATGTCTCTCGATCTTTCGGCCGAGCGCCAAGTCCGCGATAGTCTCCGGGGCACGCGGTTCGAAGCAGAGCGTCTGAAGAGGATCACCGGCGGATCGGTGAACTGGGTCTTCCTCGCGACGCTGGCGAAGCCTTTGGAAGACGGCACGGCCCAAGTCCTGGTGAAGCACGGCGAGAAGCGCATGGCGTCCAAGCCCGAGTTCGAACTCCCCCTGTTCCGATGTGTGCGTCGTCGTCCGACCTCCCCATAGATCACCAGTAGCCACAACTGATATCATTCTCCCAGGAAATTGAAGCAGAGTCGCTACGTGTGTTGTCAGGAAAGTCACTCGCAGCCCCGGACGCCTCGAAGATCCTCGTCCGCACACCGAAGCTGCTGGGCCTCCACCACCACCAAGACCACATCGACGTAATCCAGGAGTTCCTCCCCAATGGCATCGACATGAAGCAGTACTTCCCCAAGCACTTCTCCGGTGACCCGACGCCCGCCCAGCATACGCAGGCGCGCGAGCTGGGCAGAGCCCTAGGGCGATGGTTTGCGGGCTTCATTGCCTGGAGCTCTACGATGCGGACTGATGGTGGGCACCGGACCGTTGTTGCACAGAGCGCGTTTGGGCAGGAGGTCAAGCACATGGTCAATTTTGCGTGGCTCAAGGACCGCGTCGAGGAATTCCCCGAGGTACTTGGCGGCGTCGCGGACGTACTCGCCGAGATCGAGCAGATGCACGTCCGGGAGAGGATGGATGAAGACGGCAAGTACCAAGTCATCCACGGCGACTTTTGGACGGGAAAGTAAGTACCGTAGACGTCTCTTTGGTGAGAAGTCGAAGAAAGTAATAGCTTACTCTGGTAGCATCATTCTCCCGGACGCCCCTCTCGAAGCTGGCGCCGACGTCCCTGTTTTCGTAGTCGATTGGGAGAGCTCGCAGCTTGGCCTCCCAAGTTCCGACTTTGGCCAGATGCTCGCCGAGATGTATGCGCTCTGGCTGTATAAAGGCGTTGAGGCGGCACGGAGCCTCATCGACGGCTTCGTCGACGCCTACCTCGAAGGTCGCGGCGGCATGGACGACGACTTTGCGTTCCGCAGCCTCATCCAGGCGGGCGCACATATCGTCTGCACAAACACGACGTTCCCGGGATGGGGCACTCGGGAGAAGGTGGAGGAGGTCGCCGGCGTGGGAAGGGATCTTATTTTGCATGCTTGGAAGCGAGACCGCGCGTGGTTCGAGGCAGGAGAACTCAGGGTGCTCTTCCGGTAGGAGAACCGCTGACGAGGAATTTTCTCGGGGTGTGATATGATGATGTTGACTTGGTTGATAGTAGTGGAGCTAAAAATTAGATTGAAATCTGTAAGTGCAACAACTAGCTACTCGCTGAGCCTTCTTCTTCGGTAATACAACATAAACCACGTTACAGTGCGGGTTTTGATTCATGGTCCGCCCATCTCTGTCTCCATCATGACATGCTGGCAGTCTCTTCTGTCGAAGGTTTCGTCCTTTCAGGCAGAGCTTTCTCGTCAGCTTTCTCCTTGTTCGCATCCTCCTTCTTTTTCTCCTCCTTCTCCTCCGTCTCCTCATTTTTCTCCACGTCTTTCTTTTCCGAGTGTTTCTTCTCTGTCTCCTTGTTGTCCAGCTCCTTCTTGGCTGAGTCCTTCTTGCCCTTCTTTTTCTTTTCAGACTTCTTCTTAAACCCTTCGTCGTCCTCAACCGCCGCCTTCCCATCCTCCTCGTCACCGGATCCATCCTCGTTCCAGCCGGGTATTAGGTCATTGTCGGCCTCTCCCTCCTCCTCCGGATCCCAGCCCCTCAGCACCCTCCTCGCCGCCTCTCTCCCGACGACCGGCAACTTCTTCACCCCGTTCTTTCTTGCCTCATCCGGCACCAATTCAGGGTCCAGCAGACCAATCTGTACCAGGACACTAGCCTGGTCCCAGTACACATGCTCGTGATACAGCTTCCCTCCCCTAAGCCCGACGATGCTGACGACGAGTACCTCCACGCGCTTGTTCGTGGCAGGCACGCCGGGCAGGATCCAGGGTACCTCTTGGGTGTGCTTGAAACGCACGTGGACCTCGTCGACGACGCGGTCCGCGCCGATCGTGCGAGAGATCAGGGTCAGCTTCATCGACGGCGGGTTCTCGAAGAACTGCGAGTAGAAGCGCTCCAGCTCCGACGCACCGATGCCGCCCGTCAGTGTCGGGATGTGGGTTACGTGCGGGCTCTTGTGCGTCGTGTATGTTGAGAGCGTCTGATTCAGGTTACGAGTGAAGAATTTGCCTGGATAGGTTAGCTTCACCGATCAACGGTTTCGTCGCTAGGGGTCAGAGATACTCACCCTGTACGTTGTCTTCCAACACGCCCTCGATATCGACGTGGTTGTTAAACGCCTTCCTCGCAGCGGCCAAACTCCGGCTCCAAGCCAGCTCAGCCGGGACGCGGCTGTACTCATTCAAATCGTGCTCGGCGAACCCGGGCTCGGCGTCGTACGCGTACGTCGGGTACGCGAGCCGCAGCGTTCCGCCGGTGCCGATGCCGGACTCGACCTTCTTGCGCGTCGTGCGCCGCTTGCCCTGGATGCCGACCATCTGCGACGCCTTGGTGACGCCGATCTCATCACCCGCGGCGAGGTGGACGAGCGCCGAGATGCTGCTGGGGAAGTGTCCCTTAGGATCCGGGATGGCCGTCGGGTAGTACGCGATGAGGAGGCCGAGCTTGAACTCTGGGTTGTTGTCTAGGACGTGGTAGTGCTCGAGGCAGAACGCCGCGGCGTCGCCGTATGCTGGCAGGGGTGTTAGCTGATCTGTGAATCTCATGGCTTGCGCCACACTTACCGACGATGCCGAAAGTCGTGCAGGGCTCCATCTTCTTCTTGCTCAGCGACCGGATCTTGCGACGGTACTCGTCCACGCTGGGCCCCATGGACAGGTACTCGACGTCGAAGCCCTCGTCGCGCCACTCGGCCAGCGTCGACTGGTCGAACTCATCGCTCTCCGCGGTTATGTACAGCTTCGGTTTCGAGCGGGGGAAGTTTTTGGACAAGAAGTTCTGGTCCCTGTAGTTGCCGCCGGTGAGGTTGTCCGAGACGATGCGCACGTTGCGGTCTTTGGATTCCGGCACGGCCGACTTGACTATTTTCTGGATGTCGACGTTCATGGCGACTGTAGTTTGATGAAATCGATTTTGAATATTCGTTCGTTATTGAAAGCTCAGGGGGAATGCACTTTCTCGAGTGGGAATCTTGTTCTCTTCAATTATATGAGACGAAGGTCTAGGTTCACCTGATGATGACGTCACAACTTGGCTCGGTCTATATCCAAGTTATTCCACACACACACAGACCCAACCCCTCCCCTTCACACGATGCTCGTGGGGTCACAGTGTCGATGATAATTGTTACAGTATAGATTACCGTCGATGTTTGAACGGTCTGTTGCGTTTGGCTTGCTTCAGCTCTTCATTATCTGATGTAGAAACCTAGGTGATCGTGAAGCACCTCGCCACATCAACCGCCCATTACGAGCCAGTCCTGTCGTCTGAGCTTTCTTAACCTCGTTCAATTGGCTGGTTTGCCCATTGGTTCAACATTGATGTGTCTTTATGTGCGTGTATCAATCGGGTACCTGGGATGTGACATGTAACTATTCGCAACAACGGAATTGTCCTGCCTAAGTTGCCAAGCAATGTTGACGACTGCGACTCGCGTCTCAAGAGCCCCAAGGATTAGGATTATACGTGAGATCAAGGCCGTTTATGATACACTGGTTTGCTGGCCGCTAGGATGTGATTGATTTAGTTTCACCGACCACGTCACCTCCACGTCGTACACAATGTCTTGGATTGCTTAGCAAATCCTTCCAGTCTCTGGTCCTGCGGCGGGAGCAAGGAAACACATCAACAGCCGACCACAACAATTGCAATTTACAAAGTAGGTACCTCAGGTAAGAGCAGGCACCTTGGGCTAAGAAAGCAGTGAAGGCTAGCAGTCACAGATTCGGAAATACGGCGGCCTCATCACCACGCGCGACGATGCAGCGTGCCGCGAAAAGCACAGACGAGGAGAAGGAGTGGTATGCGGGATACATGACGACGCCCGACATTAGCAAGGAAGACATCCGCCAGTCGTTCTCGGGAGAATCAAGTATCCCGGAGCGGACGAAGACTGAACTACCCGATTTTACGTCCGAGGTCGAAGTATCTGATGGCTTCTGCTCATCGTGCCGATTTATGTTCGACAACTGGCCGTCCGCACACCCCGAGTCTCTGGGAAGAGAGGCCAGCCAGAAGTCCTCGATCTCGGGATTTGATGGCGTACCTAAACTTGAACCGAAGCTCCTCCGTGGCGCGAAAGGGGAAAGAGGCGTCGCTCTGCCATGGCATGCAGATACAACCAGCCTCGAGTGCGCCACGAGGCAAGGGTGTCGATCCTGCGCCTTCATCCTGCAGTGCATCGTAGGGGAACGCCTCCTTGAGTCGTACAAGGCCATAGAAAGACGATTGAAAGCTATCGGCAAACCGTGGAGACTAACGCTTGTGTCGATGAAGTGGTGGGAAGGCGGGTCGCAGTTCCTTCGTCTGAGCTTTCCAGGCAAGGGCTTCGAGACCCTTCAGGTGACGGGGGAGCATTATATTGAGATTTGCTCTGGATCTGGAAGACCACCCAGTAAGTTTTCTTACCTACCTGGACACATTTGCATGTTCCCTTCTCACAAATGCTAGACCCTATCGAGCTTCGCTACGTGGCGTTTCCCATGTCCAGGGACACCTCCCTCTCCCTCATAGCACACTGGACGTCCGTTTGTCTGGAATCGCACGAGCTCTGCAACCGAAACTGCCCACTCGCATTCCCAACTCGCCTGTTATCAATAGCCACGGAGCCAATCCGGCTGATGAACACAGCTTCCTGGGATGAAAGACCTCGCTATGCTACCCTCAGTCACCGCTGGGGCGGCCGCAAGACTATCAGTCTCACGCACGGGAATATGAGCGCGCTTGTCTCTGGGATTCCGGCAGACGCCCTTACGCAGACTTTCAGGGATGCAGTCACGATAGCTCGTAGGGCAGGGCTCGAGTACCTCTGGATCGACTCCTTATGCATCATCCAGGGGGATGTCGAGGACTGGTCGACCGAGGCCGGGAGGATGTCCTCCGTCTACGGCGGCTCTTCCCTGAACATCTGCGCATCTTCCGCCGATCACGAGAGCGAGGGCTGCTTCCTGCGCCCGGAGTACTTCAGCGGCGGCTTCAGCGCCGATCTCAACGTCGACGGGCGCAGGGAGAGGCACGACTTTGCCCGCTCATCGCTGTACGCCAACAGCGTGACTCTCTCCAAGCTGGCGAGTAGGGGCTGGGTGGTGCAGGAGAAGATCTTATCGCCGCGGACGGTGCACTGCGGCGAAGAGGGGCTATTCTGGGAGTGCAAGACGACGATGGCGTCTGATTTCTTTCCCGGCGGGTTCTGTCACGGGCCGTTCCTCGGGGCTGTGGAGTACCCGCTCGTCCGGCGCAGGCCGAGCTCGGACGTTGGGAGCTGTGGCACGCTGAGGGAGAATTGGGAACGGACGCGGTCATGGTACTCGTCATGTGACCTCACCGTCCCCGGAGACAAGCTGGTGGCCATTGCGGGAGTGGCGCGCGCCACACATGACGAGACTGGGGATGGGTACTATGCGGGCCTATGGGAGTCCGAGATGGAGAACGAGCTGTGCTGGTTCTCCGAGGATCCGAGGGTGCGGCCGTCGTACCGGGCTCCGTCGTGGTCGTGGGCGGCGGTGAACGGGAGGGTTGGGCAGTATCACAAACACGGCGTTCTCGAGAATGTGTATGCGTCGGTTGTGTCCGTCGCCGTCGCTGCGGGTTCGGATCCGTTCGGTGCCGTATCTGGCGGATCTATCTCTCTCCGATGCTCCGGTATGCTCGCGGCTTGTGTCGTGGGTTACGGTGAGGATGCATCTCGGGATGACATGGCCGAAAGCCGAGAGCTTGCCGTTGTTCTGGGCACGGATCACGTGTTCGGGTTCAACCCGGACTGCTTGGAGGAGGGGAATGGGGCGGACGGATCGACTACGGTGTTCTTCCTCCCTGTGCAAGGCGGAGATCACTTTCCGACTAATCGAGACGGTAAAAGGAGGTCGTCAGCTTGCAAGAGTGTGACGGGGCTTGTTCTCCGCGAAACAGGGCTGGAGCGAGGACGATACCGACGGGTCGGCGCTTTCAACATCGATCCTCTCTGGGACGATCGGTCGACCCATGATTCGTTCATGAGGCTGATGGACGGATTTGGGGCGCAAGTGCTAAAAGAGAGATG
The DNA here is from genome assembly GCA_027406025.1 of Colletotrichum musae. Classification (NCBI taxonomy): domain Eukaryota; kingdom Fungi; phylum Ascomycota; class Sordariomycetes; order Glomerellales; family Glomerellaceae; genus Colletotrichum; species Colletotrichum musae. The sequence continues at coordinate 446,521 of JANVYC010000002.1, read as the reverse complement.
TGTAGAAGTTACGGATGGTGAGGGTGATCCGGATAGTGATACGTATCTTATCCATATCGTGTAGACGCATAACAGTGCGAAATGGTGTTCCCTAGAGGCGGACGGTCCGATGAGTGTAGCGGTTCACAGCTACGAAACAGATCGGATACAACACATAAAGCAGTCAGCATGTCGACAGCCCTGATGTCGTGATAGCTGAAGCTATTTGGGGCTGCGTACGTAAGCGACCACTTACTTCCGCAGCTTACCTAAGCGACTTCACTCTATCTCCAGCCCCTATAAAGGGGCCTTTACTTTTACTCCTGTATATTATAGGACTTAAAGATTAAGCTATTACTTTACTTTACTTTAACTACTTATACTTAACTATATAATAGTTATAAACCTAACTTATACTATACTTTTAAACTACTATTTTTAAAGTAAACGTACTTACTAGGAAATATTTATATAAATACTTTTTTATTACTATTTTAATTTTCTTACTACTATTTTAATTTAATAATATTAAGTTTAACTTTAAAGTTGACTTCTTTCCTTTTATCCTTCTGTAAGTTTATAAAGCGTTATAACTACTCCGTGTAGTATAAAAACCTTTAAATTAAAGTAGTTACGTAAGGAGTTTAGCCCTAAATTGACCCTAATAACTTTAAGTTGCTAGATAAGCCTTTAAAAGAGGTATTTTTAATTTTACTTATTTAGTAGCTAAAAAATAAAAACACAGAAGCAGAACGAATCTATTGTATTTGCTTTAGCCTTTAAAAAAAGAATATAACTTAGTATTAACTAAGTACTTTAATTAAAAGTAATAATAATAAAGACCCTTTTTAATAACTTAAAGTATAAATTTGTTTAAAGAGTAAAGTAAAGAGTGTTTAAGCTATAGAAGAGTAATTTAAAAACGCTTTAGAGTTTATTAAGAATAATAAAACTCTTAAGTAAAATATACTTAATAATAATAAGCCTAAATTAATCCTTAACTTACTTTTTACTAAATAGAATAAAGGAGTATTTAAAAAATACTTTAGTTTTATTTTTAATAAAACCTTTAATAATAAAGTTTAAAAGTAAAAAGTTAAGGCCCTTAAAAAGATTTAAATATATATTAATAACTTAGTTTTTAATAATATCTTTAAACCTATTTAAACTAAACTCTTTAAATAAAAAGATATAATACTTTAAAACTTACTTTAAGTCTTTTATACTAAGTACTCTTTAAGTAACGTAAGTCTTTTTACTATAATTTAATAAAAGTACTAAGTAATACTTTAAAAAATAAATACTAGTATTATACTTAGTACTTAACTATAAGAGTTTTAAGTAATCTACTTTTAAGTAACTTAATACAAACTCCTAGATATTATAAAACTACTTATAGTTTAAAACTTCTTTACTACTATTAAGTAAAAAATCGCCTTAAATTAAGTATAAAATAAATATAAATAGGTTATTATAAAAAAAAGGCTTAACTAGACTTAGATTTTAATTAAGAACTATATATCTATACTTAAAGACCTTTTTTATAAGGATTTACTTTTAAAGTCTAAAAGTAAATTATTTAGTATTTTTTTAACTTTTATAAATTACTTTAATACTATAATCTTTAAGGCTTTATAATCCTTTACTATTAAGTTTAAGGGAATTTAGTATATTTATAGTAAAAAGTATAGTTAGCTACTCGTTAAGTATGCGCGTATTTACTTTATAGTTTCTAAGTAAAGTAACTACTCTTATATTAAGGTCTTTACTATAAATACTAAAAAGATTTAAAAAAAACTTAACTTAAAGGAGTACTAGAACCTTTTAATTAAACTTACTTATACTAACTAAATTTAAGTTAATCCCCCCTATTTATAAAACTAGAGTTAATTCCTTAGTTAAAAGAAAAAAAAAAAAAAAAGTAAAAAAGTAAATACCTTAAATACTAAGGCCACTTTTAAACTAAGTCTTTTAAAAATATACTAAGTTATAGTTATAATTAGTAGTTAACTAGTCTAAAAGGCCCTAGGGACTCCTACTTTACTTATATATATTAGTAATGTCTTTTCTACTCTTTTAACTACTCTTTATACTTTAAGTATATATATAGTATTTAATAACTATAACATAATTTATTTTATTAATAACCTTTTTTTTTTTAAAAAAGGCTTTATTAGGCCTTTTAATAAAGAAGTATACGTTAAATTAAGAACTACCTTATACTCTATCCTAGTAGTTAGTATAAGGGTTATAAAAAATATACTTAACAGCTTTAATAGACTAAATACCCTTAACTTTATACTAATAAACATTATATACGTAAAAAACTTCTATATAAATATCGTTTTTAAAGTACTCCTATAAAAGGTAGGTATTTAGTATACTAGTTTTAACGCCTTACTCTGTATAAGTAATAATAAAAAGAGTTTTATAGTTAAAAAGCTAAAGAAGAAAATAAATATTATTTTCTTTAAATACAAAACCGCTTCCTTCTACTCTATATCCCCGCGTATCCCTATTAACTTTACTACTACTATAAATATAGCTATATTAACTATAGTTTTTTAAAAGTCCTACTATTAACTAAAAAACTAGAGTAATAATCCCCTTATATAGTATCTTTAATTTAGTTACTTAAAACCTAAAGTACTTAACTATTTCCTGTATAACACTCGGGGGGTAAGACTTAAAGGCCTAATACACTTTTAGTATAAGTATTACATAATAACCTATACTACTTAAGTAATCTTAAAGTAAACCTCTAAGAGTTACACTATAAAGCTATATAAATGGATTTACTAGAATCTCTTTAACTACTTTAAAGGGTATAATTAAAGCTACTAGCTTATAGTAATTAAAAATAAGTACATTAACTACCTCTTTACTTTCCTCTATATTAATAAGTAACACAAATCCGTCTTCTATATACTAAAAATATTTAAATACTAAGTAGTAAGGTAGCATAATATATCTATTTATAAAATCTGTTAAGATATTGAGTATATAGTAATTATAATATATAGCTATACTAAGTACTAATAATAGACCCTAAAAAAGGAAATTAAAATTAAAATAACTCTATTATATATAAAAGAACTAAATAAAAGGAGTAAGCGTACTAGATAGGAGATAACACTTTAAGTTATTAAAATACTTAAAGTATCTAGCCTCCCCCTTATCTTATAAGTTAAAATAGCTATAGCCGTAGCCTTCCTCTATAATATAAGCCCTTTTAAGTAAAGAGTGTAGCTCTCTCTAATCTAAGTTAAAGAGGCCTAGTTCTGCTAGTACTTTTACTAGTAGGAACCCTTTTACTAGGCCCTTTTAATACATAACCTTTGCTCTTACTAGGGCTAGACGTATATATATAGTTATAAAGTATACTCTTTTAAAAAAAACTATAAAGTAAATTAAAAAAAACGCAACTTTAAAGTAAAAGTAAAAGTGTATATTAAATACTTTATAAGCTATATTCTAAATACCTATAATCTCTATTAAATCTAAGTGCCTTTACTTAAATAAGTTATTATTATACACAACGTAACCTTTAATAAAACAAAGTTTTATTTAAAGTTAAATATAAAGGTAGTAAAGTAAAGTAAAGTAGCCCGCGCTATAGTTAAGGCTATTTAAAAGCCTATCTCCTTCCTTAATACTAAACTCTAAGTCCTAAGTATCTTTAAAATAACTAACACTCTATTAATACATAACAAAAAAGAGCCATCTCTACTAACACTTACCCTAATAGCTAAAAACCTTAGTAAGGGTATTTTAGAGGCCCTACTAAAGCTGTTTAATTAGTGTAAGGGGTAGCTATTAACCCCGGACCCTATACTAGTACCTAAAAAAACTTAAGGCCGCGTGCGGGGAATAGAAAGCCCCGTACCCCTTACTAGTATACGTTAGACTAGTAAACTACTATTATCCCCTAACTTACTTTCTACTCTAAAAGTTAACTCTTTTTATAAAAGGATTAAAAATAAAATTATTATAGTAACTAATACTAAAGCCCTATAAAAACTAAATAAAAAAGCCGAATCTTTTTTACTCTAAAGAAGTAACTTACTTTTTCCCCTAATATAGCTATATATAAATATAGAGGAGTTAAGTAGCTCTTTAAAGGGATTAGAGTAGGTATATAACTATAAAGATTTAAGCTAACCTAAAGTAAAGCTATAGAAATCGCCGCACTTCTATAACTACTTTATATTCCTTAATACTAAACGCAACTAGGATACCTTTTTTAATATATATATACTGGATCGTAACTGTACCCTAAAAGAAGCAACCTAAGAATACTATATATACTACTATATAGTCTTTACTTTAATTAATAAAGTAAAATAAGTTAAGTCTACTATACTAAAGACTAAAATTTATTTAAGCTAGCTTAATAAAGTTTTAACTACTTACTAAAGTATTTATTTACTACTACTAGAACTAAAAAACCACTTCTATAAAGTAGTAAATAATAAAGTATTTAAGCTTAAAAAATAGGGGCGTAGAAGGTTATAGACTCCTATAAAGCTAAAGTAAAGCTAATCCCCCTTAAGTAGGTATTTACGTATAAACTTAATAAAAACGGATACCTCTAGCGCTATAAAGTAAGGCTCTGTATCTATAGGGATCTTTAGGAAAAGTATCCCCTTAAGTAGACCTATATAGCTACACTTATAGCTTATACTTTTAGAGTCACTATAGCCTTTATAGTACAATTTAACCTTAAGGTTAACTAGTTTAATATCGTTAACGTATTCCTAAACACTAAAAGGGGACCAAATAACCCACTAGTCATTTACTACCTTCTAAAAGGCTTTAAGCAGAGCAGCAAGCTTCTTAAGCTTCACTGCGCCCTCTATAGCCTTAGAAATACCCCTCTTCTCTAGTATAAAAAGTTCTCTTTAACCCTTTAAAGCCTTAGGCTCACGCTAACTAATAAAGACCCGTGCCTCTTTTAAAGCTGTAACTACTACATACTCATCCTCTTCTATATTAATAATATTCTTATTATATACTATAGGAACGATACCGCAAAAGCAAAGCGAATCGTTAAAAGTATTAAAGCAAAGTATAAACTTAAAAAGCAGGGAGCTATTAAGTAGTATCTTAGGATCTGGGTTATCCGTAACTATAAAGTAAAAAAGATCTATTTTACCTACGATTAATATATTTAACGCGTCGTAGAGAAGTTTAGTTTCATAGACTCTCGCTACCCTTCAACTCTATTACTACTTATCCCCCTTAAAAAGAATACTAAAGACCCTATTAGTAGTAAAGTAAAGTTATATTAAAAAAAGATTAGTTTAATTCTATATACTGTAATTATAATTTACCCTAATATAGTCTTTGCTTACGCTATTTTTTTAAGATTTTTAATAAACCCTTCCCGCGAATACTAAATCGCTGTAAATTAAGTTATTTATTACCTATATTATACTTACTACCTTTTACTCTACTATAGTAGCTTAGGGGGTAGGGGAGTATAGGTACTTTTAATCGCTAGGGATACTTTATTTATAAATAATAAAGAAACGTAAAGGTCGTTCTAGGGATATATTATCTTGCTTTTTAGTAGCCCTGTTTAGTAGAAGGCCGTAAAGCAAAATACTGTAACAACTTTAATAACTAAGGCTAAGCTTCTTAGTCTTAAGTATACTATAAAAGAGATAATTGCCTTTAAGAGGCTCTTTAGAAACTTTAAACTTAAACTAAGTAATATATAGTAAATTTACTATAATAATTATTAAACTATATACTTTGTAGTAGGGAAAAGGGAACGTATTTTAATGTAACTTTACTACGTTAATATATAAAATATATAACTTTACTAAGAGTATACTAAAAAGTTATTTAACGTTATTTATATACTAACTAATAAAATACTTATTAATAGTTTTACTAAAGTACTTTTTTGTTTAAAGTTTAAATAGTTTAAAGTACTCTTTAACTTTTAAAATATTAAGTTATATATTATAGGGAGTAAAAAGAGTATGTGAGGTAAATACAGCCTTGGGCCTATGTTTATTTAATTCTTTTTAACTTAAGGGCTAAAGAGTATAAAAAGCTTTTATAAAAGAACTACTACTATACTATATTAGGTACTACTACTAAACTAAATACTACTACTACTATTAATACTACTACTAAAGTAAACTTATACTATTATTATTACTACTACTACTAAAGTAGGCTTATACTAAGTTAAAGTTAAGTAATACTACTACTATTAAAGTAAACTTATACTTCTTTATATTTAGCCTATAAAGTATCTTTAAATATATTTAATGCGGACTAGAATAAAGAGGCTGTACTTTAGTTAAGGTTAACTATAACTAGGGTATTAAGGTTCGTTTAAGTAATAGCTAAATACAAGGGCTCTTTATTATAAGTAAAAGAATACTCTTTAATACTTACTTTAATTACCTTTTTAGGGGTCCACAGGGCTATAGTTACTTTAAACGGCTTTAAAGGAGTTATTTTTATAAAGGTCGTTTTAACTCTAAGAGTTAGTATTAGAAAGGCTAAAGCTTTCTCCTTTTCCTTCTCTAAAGGAGTACACCCCTAGTTACTACTTTTACTCTTTAGCATTAATACTAGTAAAAACTAGGCCTTTATATTATTAAGGACTATAAAAATATAACACTTAGCGTCTCTACACTAGGCCGCGGTTTTTATAGTAAAGAACTTATTTTATTAGTACTAAGTAAAGCTATTACTAAAGAAAGGAGTATAAAGCTTTTTTTTATTTTTATAATAACAATACTTTAAGTTATTAGTTAGGGCGTTATATATACTAGGGTCCCTACTAGTTAGTATACTATAAACGTACTAAATGTAAGTAGGAGCCCCGGGCTAGATACCCTTACTATTAAAGACCACTACGCTTTTAACTATACTAGGGCAAAGTTAGTAACTAAACCCAGGAGACACTATAAAATAACTAAACTTACTATAACTACTTAGGAGTAACTTAGGTATTTTAGAAGTAGGGGGAGGCGCGTTATTAAAAGGTCCTAAACCTCCCTTCTTTATAGCCTCCCCTTTAGCTATAGCGGGCTAGTTAGTAGAGGTAACTAAAGTTATCTCTTTAGTATAATATAGAGTTATTTAAATAGTTAGTATAGATTTGTAGTAATAAAAGTAAAGTTAACTTACTCTAAAAGGCTATAAACTCCTTATAGTTAACTAACTAGGTAAAGTATTTCTTTTTTTTAAAATTTATATAAATATAAAGTTAGTTATAGCCTAACTAAAACAGTAACAAATAAACTTACTATTAGGGAGGGCGGAAGTAGTCTTCTACCTAAAAGGCTCTTTAGAGCCTTTCTCGCTACTAGAGTTATTAAGTTAATTTAAATTAAAATACGCGTTAGTATAGGTATTAATAGTATAAAGGGAAGATAACTAAATATACTAATAGTAGCGTTAGTGGCCGCTACTATAGCTACTATAGTAACTGCGGCCTCTTTATTGGCCTTATCCTTTGCGCACTTTGCAGCGCGCGCCGTACGCGCGAGCTTGGTTTGCTTCTTTTTAAAAGCGTTGTTAACTATTGTACTGTATAACTTATTAGAATACTATATCTTAAACTAAGTACTATAAGTACTTTTAAACTATATAAAGTATAGTACTATAGTATTAGGGGTAAAACTAAGAGTATTTATACTTTATAGTAATATTGTTACTAGGGGAAAAAAAGAGAAAAGATCGGGGCCCTTAGAGGATTATTATTTACTTACCTCGAGCTGGGTATTTGTGTAGATCCGGCTAATTAAAGGCGCCTAAGGATATTTATTAATTTTTTTTACTTACCTCCTACTACGTAGATAAAAGTGTAACTACTCTTTAGTAATAGTAATAAAGTATTGTAACGAGGCAAAAGTAGTATTAACAAAGTAAAGGGATTTTTATTTTGTTTATTAGTTTCTTTTATAAAATAAAAACTTTTATTTATACTTTTTTTTATTAAATATTAATATATATATTTTTAGCTACGTATTAAAAGGCCGTAAGTATAGCGTTTTTAGACTTCTTTTGAGTCTAGGGGGTGTATTATAATAACTAAAGCTATTCGGGGCTGTGTACATAAGCGACCGCTTACTTCTACAGCTTACCTAAGTAACTTCGCTCTGTCTCTAGCCCCTATAAAGGGGCCTTTACTTTTGCTCCTGTACATTGTAGGACTTAGAGATTAAGCCGTTACTTTACTTCACTTTAACTACTCGTACTTAGCCGCGTGACACTTAATAAGAAGCTGATGGGAGAAACTCTCTTGGGTCTCACGTCGCAGCGGATGAGCGTATATCTAACCAGTGAAGCTCTGCCAGCTCAGTAATGCATAAGTCTGGAAAGATGATACCTTAAATGTGCTAATGTGCACAAATGTCGCCCCGAGGTTGCCTTACGTTCCAGGGTTCCAGGGTCTCCAAGTCCGGTTGCCTCGAAAAGAGCCTTAGGTAAGCCGGAGAGGATAGTTCGCCAGCACCGAGTACACCGAAGGCGGACCGTACGTCCCCGCCGGGAACCTCCGGACGTGGGGCCGTCGGGCGCGTTGGTGCCCCACATATTCATGCACGGTACTTTTTGGTGATTGGCACCAAGTCTCGGCGCCGCCCCACCAAACGCCGGCTACGATTGGACAACGGCCGACCCCGGTCTGACACTGCAACGCCGCCCCTCCCGAACTTGCACCAATCCGGCAAGACGCACGGGTTTCCGTGCCACACACCGTTGGGAAAAATGGGCGAGTTCTGCTTGCCCCCATGTCTACAGCCGCATCGACTGTGGAAATCTCACTCCCTATTCCCTCATCCCCGCCGCCGCGACCTCTTTTTCTGCTGCCTCTGTCCGTCTCTCTGGGTTTTACTCTGCTGCTTGTTGCTGCTCGGTTCTTTTTTTTTCCCATCGCGACTGCCTAAATCCTGATTGCCCGGCCCCTTGCACGCATTGTGCGTTGCCCTTGCGCCTGTCATCCACCGACTTAGTACGAAAGGAGACTCCAACCAAAAGTCCGAGTGTCCATCCCAACCGAAGTCTCTAACCGAGTATCCGTACTCCAGCTCAGCTCGTGGTCGAGGGGAGCTTGCTGCATTGTCCAAAATAATGCCACCGCCGCCCACGACGGAAGAATGGGAGCGGCATCGTCCCCTCATCTCTGAGATGTACGCCCGGCGGCCGCTGAAGACCGTCCGGGCGCACATGAGGGAGGCATATGGCTTCCACGCCACGTGAGCCCCCTTCGTCTTCTGTTCGTCATGTTTCTGGGCAACCGTGTGCTGATGATGTCGTAGAGACCGCATGTTCAAGGGGAGGTTCAAGCAGTGGGGTGTCGAGAAGAACAGGAGGTTGAAGCACCGAGACTCGAACCCAGATGAGCTGACATCCCCGACCTCACCGCCTGTTGGCCGGCACTTCGAGGCGGATCATCAACAACACATCAACTTCGCACCACCTCCTCCGCGACCCGCCCTATACACGCCCGGCCGATCCTTCACGCCGCCCGATGAGCCCGTCGAGAAAGACGAGCCCATGTCCGATGCCCCCTCCGCTACCGCCTCGCCGGAACCAGCCCACGAACCGACCTTCACGTCCTCACATCCGGGGCCCCTGACGCCGGCAACGACCTTTGGCGAGCTTACGCCCCCCGTCCGGCACGACGACGACAACCTCTCCGCCGACCAGACGCGTGGCGAGATCGTCCGGCTGGTGAGCGAGATCCTCGAGCGGTGGCCCAACGTTACACCGGGGGACGACCACGTCGACATCTACCGCACCCTCAACACGAAGCTGCGCTACGAGGCCCAGCTCCGAAGCTCGCTCGTGAACCAGCAACTCGCCAAAGGCGAGTGCAGAGCCGTGGCGGGCAAGATCGTGGACGACATGCTGCGGTGCTTCCATCATACCGTGCCGATTGGGGTGTTGAGCACGATGAATCAGCTCACGAGCCGGAGCACGACGCAGGAGCTTGTCGATTGTCTCGTGGACTCCTCCAAGAAGACACACGTAACGTCACCCACGACGGCAACCAACACGGGGACGGAGGATGTTGTGGACCTCTTCGGACAGCTTGCTCGGCGGCTGCACCACCTCCTCGACATTACAAACCAGGACGAGTCGCAGGCTGGATTGGAAGACATATGCCGTCGTCTTGAAGACCGCGTCGAGGACGCGCTGGGCCCGAAGAGCACCGTAGGCCTATACCTCGCGCTCCTGCTCAACGCGAAGAAGGCGAAATGCGACCACAAGACCGACAAGAAGCTCCGCGACAAGGCGCTCGCGATGGCGCGGCACGTGCAGCTGCACTACGCCGACGAGCCGCGGCTAGTGCTGGACTTCGACCGGTTCGTCGTGTCATACCTCTCCATCGTCGCCCCGGCCGAGAAGGAGGTGCTGGACATGGCGAACAGCTTCTACGAGCGCGCCGGGCAGTACCACGACGCGCACGTCGACGGGCGCGACGAGGGGGCCTCACAGCATGCGAGGGTCGTGTACGGGCACAGCTGCGCGCTTCTTGCGGACTGTCTGTACGCGAGGGACGAGGGGAAGGACCGCGAGTCAGCGAGGGGGTTGTTGTTCCAGTCCGTGTACTGCTACGCCAACGCGCCGTGGGCGACCATGGCGAATGCGGAGAGGCAGATGACCAAGTTCCGGACCTGGTGCGAGGAGGCTGGGGACGTCGAGAGGTTGGAGTTTCTCGGGAGCATCACCGAGCTGATTGAGAAGAATGAGACGAGGAAGAGGGGGGAGCCGTTGATTGCCAAGTTGTTGACCTAACCCACCGACCGGGAAGGCATCAATCATCAACAACGCCGGCGGATGTTGTCATCGGCACAAGCAGGATGTGCTTGGATGGGGACCCAAAAGTCGCATCGATGTCTGGAGCATCCCCATCGCAAGGCTCGGTCAACTTCCCGAGGATTCGCAGTAAGTGTGGATTATTCCTTGCGTCATTTTGCTCTCCTGAAGCATCTGCTCCGCGTCGGTGAGGGTCGGTGGACCCCGGTGAGCACACCGATGTTCACCGAGAATCGCCGGACGAAAATGTCCGCATCGTCGACCGGGAAGACCCACCCAGGCGATCAGATCTCGACCCCTCAACCACCAAGGAAAACACTGGATCCCGCATCGGGATCTCGATTTCGATACAGTTTCTGGAGTCTCTTTACTCCGTTATTTGTGTATCGGTGGCTTTCTGACATCATTCAGGGTCCTCTGCGCCATCTTTGATCTCATACACTACGGCCCACGGGAGAAAAGTGGGTGGTGTTATCTCATCTTTGCCCATTGTGATGTAATGGTGATGTTCGTCACCAAAACGCAACTCAGCGATGGCTCTTGACGACTTTTCACGACATATTTAAGAGCTCGAACAGTTCTTTGGGAATTTCGTTTCGTTTCTTCACGATCAACAAGCATTGAATTCAACAACAGAGATACCCCCTTCAACCAATTCCCAACCATCACCGACTTTTACATATCCTCACACACACCAAAATGTCTGCCACCCGCAACATCGACTCTGTCAACCCCAAGCAGGGTGAATTCCACCCCAGCGTCCCTCGCTCCGAGCCCATGACCACCAAGGGCGTAAGTCTGCCTCCCACACATGCAGGCTGCAACCTGCTAACATAGCCCCAGCACGCCCCCGGCACCAAGGTCGGCAACGACGCATACCCCGAGTTCCACGCCGAGGCCCACCCGGCCGGCACCGCACCGCCCGAGGCCACCTACAAGCCGAACCCGGTCTCCGAGACTCCCGGCCAGGCGCTCAACCCCGACGCCACCACGCGCACCGGCGCACACGACTTCCCCGGCGCCACGAGCGCCGACGTACACACCGGCTTGGGCAAGCCGATGCAGGGCCAGACCAGCAACGAGAAGCACGGCATGAACGTGCGCGGTCGCAAAAACGAGAGCGCCGGCTTGGAGGGCGTCGGCGCCTCGGGGAAGGACAACTTCCGCGAGAGGAGGCTGGATGTCGACGTGGAGCCCGGTGCGCGTGGGAAGAGCTTGAACGCGGAGAACATCACGCCCGCGGAGAACAAGGTGCCCGTGTCTGCCGAGGAGATTGGCAGCGAGCGCCGCTGAGTTTCTTTCCCATGACGAAAAGCGTTTAATGAAGCGAGATGTATACTACTAGATATGGTCACGACTAGTGTCATGTTACGATCACGGAGCTGGAGCGGAAACAAACCACGCTGTTTTCTAAAATTCGCATTCCCAATGATCTCTATTTCCCGCTACGTGTGACTCCCGTTTGAATACCCCTAAGTCCTGCCGCTCCGCATTCTGAACGCCGCAACGTCAGAACGCATCACGGCACAAGAAAGCCCTTGCACAAAGTAAAATTCCCAGCGCACATCAGAGTAGAATCATAACTCAGATGGTTGACAGGCTGCTGGAGGGAGGGGTCTTCTTCAGCGTCAGCGGGATCTTGGTCTCGGACGCGTCGCCCGTCTCGTTCCACCGCAGGTTGTACACGCCGTCGACGCTGCCGGGCGTGGCGTACCACAGCGACTCCATGCCGGTGCTGCCGCCCTGGACGAAGATGAAGGTGCCGTAGAAGAAGAAGCCGCTGGTCTGGCGGCCGGACGAGGACGTCGAGTTGGAGGACAGGAAGCCGACGCTGTGGTCGCTGGAGCCCGTGGTCGGGATGGAGAAGGTCACGTTGGACCAGCTGGGCAGCGTCGAGTTGCTGTTGAACTCGGTGGTGTTGGGGGCGCCGGTCCAGACGGTCGAGTCGGAGGTGGGGGTAACTTTCGGGAGGAGTCAGCCGGGTTTCAGTGAAGTCGTACTCGAAGTGGAAACTTACAGATGACGGGGGCGGCGTTGGTGTCGTTCATCTTGGTGTAGTCGCCAAAGAAGGCGTCACCTAAATAACGTCAATCATAGTTCCAGAGAAACGGAATCGATCCAGCAGTTGCAAGTTGCTCAAATCAATTCGAAACTTGACAGATCTACGGATACACAGGAATTGGAGGAACGCTTCAGAAGCCTCAAAAACAAAGAAGCAGAACTCGATCATTACCCGACCCACCTCCAGAGGAGAACATGGAGAGACCGCCGATGCCGGCGCCGTAAGCGTAGATCTGGAAGGGGCCAGAATTGTCGACGGCGCGAGGCGCCGCGGCCGCGCAGGCTGCGAGAGAGAGGACGAGGGTTGCGATGGACAGCATTTTGGGTAGTAGAAGGAGTGAACTTGAAAGATGTCTTTCTGGCTAAACGACTGGAAGAGACTGTGACAGACTCGTGTAAACGATGGACTAGGTGAGGCGGGTTGCGTTGACGGGAGTGGTGGGGATCCTCAGAGGGAGTTGGTTAAGGAGAGTGGGAGGGGGTGTTGATTAAATAAAAGGCCCCCAGGGAGGCATCTAGAAAAGTAGACTTGACTGAGTCGCCATGCGTCAAAGCCGTGAGTCTCTGCCGGACTTTGCTTCCGTTGCCGTCAAAGTCTTCCCTTGTCTGCCGCGCGACAGCCAACTTCGGAGCTTGCCGCTTGTTCTTCCCAAATTATGACTACACTAGAAGATCCCTAGCATGAACAAGGAGGGCGAGGGGGGGCGACTCCGAGCAAGTCACGGCGCGCCCTGAGGCTCAAACTCCACCGTCATATCAAGGGGAAGGGGGTTCATATCACGACTCCTTGAAGCATCGGTCATTGCCGGCCGGAAACCTGGCCAAGCTTTTGCACGGATAGAAAGGCAAGAAGAGCCAAGACGATTACTGAACGATTTCGACCAACGACAGCCTACGATCCTGTGTCGTTTATCGCGTCAAGGTCCACCCCGGGAATAGTCAGCACCCGGTCGGCATGTGGGATGAACGGAGCCCCCACCCGCGGCACTTGTCCCGCCCGGGATCTGTGGGTCGATCCCGGAAGCTTGATTATAGGCAGGGATTGTATAGTAATAAAGGCCCAGCACAAGACGAAAGAGGGAAAGTATTCGCGTCAGACACGTAAGGAGGGAGGGATCAGACACGTAAGTGAAGGAGGCTTCGCGCTGAAGAGGGGACGAACACCCTCCTGGGCATCCACTCCATCCCACCTCGACGGATAGAGAGACCGATACCGAACAGCGGAGCCGGATGTTTCTAAATGTAGAGCCTCTAGGCGGGGCATCGGACCTCCGATTACTTACACGCTCACGCATTATCGGTCAGCCCGGCCATCTACGGCTCAGGAAGTAGTTGGCGGCCGACCCCCGAGTCAACCGGCCCCCCCTCCCCTTCGTCTGTCACCCTACGCTATGGGCGGCCCTGTGAGACTACGTCCTAGGGCGGATTCTTTACCCCATGACATATGCATATAGCCTCGCGTCTTCAAACTCATGGGGCTGATTAGGAATAAGCCTCTAGTTGCAACGAGTCAGCCCCAGATGTCGTCCCCTCACACGTACCACCTTACGACCCCGTTCAGCCACGCATGGGTTGCAAAGGGGTTCGTCTCAGGATAAACAAAACTGCGATGGGCATTGACTCTGATATCGTTTGTTCTCCATCACGAACCTGGTCTCTTAAACCCCTTGAGGGTTAAGCGGCCTCTCCTCGCTGAATCTATGCATGATCAGCATTGACTACTGGGTCCAGTCCGAGCTCGTCGAAGACCAAGTCCGGAAGTTCGGCTCGAATGGGCAGAAGAGGAAGGAAAGGGACGATATCGTGATCAACTGGGGTAATAGAGTTTTTAGCATCCGTTGTCGCGCTTGCCGCGAGCCGACTAGAGTCGTCGAGGAGGAGTATATAAGGTGTTTGCGGCCCGTGGGTTATTGAGACTATTCACACACTCCCTCACCACCCAGCACAGTTCGCCTGCGCTTCCATTCGCTATTACTCCTCCTCCCCATCCTCTCTTTAACTTTCCAACTTGTGTCAAACAGTCTCTCTTTACTTAATCCCCTTGGCACACACCACCATCAACATGGTCAAGTCTCTCTTCCTGGCCGGAGCCCTCGCCGGCCTGGCATCCGCCCTTCCCTCCCTGAGCTCCCTCCAGCCGAACCTTTTTCCCCGTGCCGCCTGCAGCGGTAACACGGCCAGCACGAGGACTCAATGGTGTGACTATTCGGTCGACACCGACTACATGAACGAGGTCCCCGAGACGGGCGTCACCCGCGAGTACTGGCTCGAGCTGACCGACGTGACCGTCTCCCCCGATGGTGTCTCCCGCTCCGCCATGGCCGTCAACGGCTCTATCCCAGGACCGACCCTGTTCGCCGACTGGGGTGACACCGTCAAGGTGCATGTCATCAACTCCCTGACGACCTCCAACAACGGCACCTCGATCCACTTCCACGGCATTCGCCAGAACTTCACCAACTCGCAGGACGGCGTGAGCTCTATCACCCAGTGCCCGCTTGCACCCAACAATACCATGACCTACGAGTGGAGGGCCACCCAGTACGGGTCGACCTGGTACCACTCCCACTTCGCCCTCCAGGCGTGGCAGGGCATCTTTGGCGGTATCATCATCAACGGACCTGCTACGTCCAATTACGATGAGGACCTTGGCATGATCTTCCTCAACGACTGGGACCACCAGACCGTCGATGAGCTTTATTCCACCGCCGAGACCAGTGGCCCGCCGACTCTTGACAACGGTCTCATCAACGGCACCAACGTCTACGGCGACGACGGCGATGCCTCGCAGACCGGTTCCCGCTTCAACGTGACTTTCGAGTCCGGCACTTCCTACCGCATGCGCCTCGTCAACGCCGCCGTCGACACGCACTGGAAGTTCTCCATCGACAACCACACCATGCTCGTCATTGCCTCCGACCTCGTGCCCATCGAGCCTTACAACGCCACCGTCCTTGACCTCGGCATGGGCCAGCGCTACGACATCATCGTGACCGCGGACCAGGCCTCCGTCGCGGACAACTTCTGGATGCGCGCTATCCCGCAGGCCGCCTGCTCCGACAACGACTCCACCGACAACATCAAGGGCGTCGTCGCTTACACCAGCACCATTGGAACGCCTACCACGACTGCCTATGAGTACACCGACAGCTGTGACGACGAGACTGACAATCTGGTCCCCTACCTCTCCAAGGCCGTCTCGGACGCCAACTGGAGCGACCTCGAGTCGGCCTCCGTCGGCAAGAACACCGCCGGCCTGTTCAAGTGGTACCTCAACAGCACCAGCATGCTCGTCGACTGGGCCAGCCCCACGCTCGCGCAGATCATCAATGGCACCACTAGCTGGGAGACGGACGACGCCGTCATCGAGCTGAGCGAGTCCGGCCAGTGGGTGTACTTCGTCGTCGAGACCACTCTCGCCGTTCCCCACCCTATTCACCTCCACGGCCACGACTTCTTTGTCCTCGCCCAGGGCACGGGAACGTACTCCAGCTCTGTCACGCTCAACACCGCCAACCCGCCCCGTCGTGACACTGCCATGCTGCCCGCTTCCGGATACCTCGTCATGGCGTGGGAGACTGACAACCCGGGTGCCTGGCTGATGCACTGCCACATCGGCTGGCACACGTCCGAGGGCTTCTCGATGCAGTTTGTCGAGAGGTACAGCGAGATCGCGGGCATTACGACGGCGTCGTATGTCGAGGACGTCTGCACCGACTGGTCGGCGTTCCAGGAGGAGTACGAGATTGAGCAGGAGGACTCTGGTGTCTAAACGGTGTCTTCTTTGCGAATCTTGTGGTATTTTTGGGTGCCGGCGCTGTGGGGGGTTTCCTTGAGTCTGTGGGTATAGATGGCGAATATGGTGTCTTTTGGGGTATTTGTAGACTAAAATCTTATATATCGAGGACTAATTTCCAATGTCTGAAACCCATTGTTCCAGTATGTTGTGCTTGGATCTGAACAGGGACCAGCTTGATGGCTTCGGAGCGAGCCTGTCCAAGACCGGGTCAATGCCTAATATGATGGACTGAGTGTCAACCACTGTGTCAGTGAGAGTAGGAACGCAATTCGCGACTGTGACTGTGTAGTCGCATGCCTCCCCAGAGATTTGAAGGTCTTTCAAGACTAAGAGTCTTGCATCAAGCATATTTCCGTTCTTGGGCCTTGAAGCTTCATACCCACGCCTATGATGCGTGTATTGGACGTGCCCACAGGCTGTCTCTAACCCACAAGACGTCACGTCACGTTGCTAGCTTTAGCCTTTCAACCTTTAACCATGCAGTAGGGGCAATCTTTCCCTGCAAGTTCTTATGATGTCTTGAATTATAATATGGCCTTTCCACCGAATGTTTGCAGAAGAAAAGCACGCCCTTTTCGGCTTCGAAACTTTCAACAGTAGGCGCTGAGAGATCGCCAAAGTACGAGTCAAGCCCGCTCTCGAACTGAACGCTCATCAAACCACTTTCGCAATACCGGGCAATGTTGCGATGAGCATTGCTGATGTTGTCATTGCGTGACTAAAGATCCCGGTTAGGTGTATTTACGACGTGACAAAGGCGACGCGTCTTCCACGTAGCCTGAAAAATGATCAATAACCATGGTGCCTTGTCTGAGTGCGTGTTATTGTCAGGCTTCGTCAGCCTGGCGTAGTCCATCGACGATCTTCATTCCTGTCACACGATGATGAACTCGCGCTCACCAACCTTTGGCATCTATTTCTGTTCAGGTTAGATGACGACGCAAGAGCCAACCCCTCAACTCACGATGCGTTGATACAGTGGTTAATTGATGCTATTCATTCGTGCCGCTCACCCGTTCGTGCAGGATAAACCCATCAACCGCCCACAACTGGCCTCGTCATTCATTCGGTCCAACCAATGGGCGTAGACGACTAGTTCTCGAAAATAGTGAGATCTCCAATAAATGGTAACTCAGCCTCAGAGCTCCACCATGAGAATAACAAACATTGACTTTCGGCAATATAGACAGGGCTGCGTTCTCAAACGGGAAGCAGAACCCACCACAGTGCTAAACTCCGAAAGAGTTGAGCGGGAAATTGCATGCATATTTTCGGAATCTTTTTACCTCTCTAGCCGTCTGCGGCAAAGCACCTCGACAGGACCGCTCAGGCCTCATCCCCGCCAACAAGAGTGTCAACAGGCTTCGTTTGGATAAAATACCACAAGTGCCGGTGTTGTCAGTCCACATCACTCTAGGGGTGACCCTGACGACTTGATAGGAACGTCTTGCGGGAGAGGACGTTGGGGGCTTCGGGTACCCCTGGAAATTACCCCTGAATTGTGGCTCGATGAGGAATCGCCCAGGAATGTGGGGGAATAGGCGTCGGGAGCCGCAAAGCTTGGGCGTGACGCTGGCCAGGGGTATCCCAGCACGTCCGCAATCCAACGCCCGGTCAAGCCCAGAGAGTTGTGGCAGTGGCACTTGGACATCAGCCCGGCAGGGCCAAATAGGGCCAGCTTTTGAGATTGAGCCTCATGCTTGGCTTTCGACCATAAGGTGGACTTGCCGTCCAGCCGTCCAAGGGCCCCTCTTCCTCATGTCTCAAGAGAAGAGTACTGCCCGATGCATCCATCCCTCGCTTGTTACGTATCGATAACAACGTCCGGCTCTGGCTCTCGCTAGAGAACGTCATGCGAATAGCCGGTGTCGGACTTGACCCAGTCTTTCTCAGCCTCAATTTCGAACTTCCAGAAGCTCCGTGCGTCTGATTGACCCTGGGTTGCTGAGCCCTCAGCCTCGCAGATGGCCTCCTGGAGAGGTTTCCTGAGCCTCGTCGCATGAATGATCCGGATGAACCCTTGAAACTTCCTAGGATGCCCTCCCACTTCGCGGAGAATATCCTGCTTCTCGCGATGAGGGTTGCGGATGTCAAGGATTCTGCCGAAACGTCAAACATCAGATGCTGAGTGTTTACTGGGCAAACTCCAGCGATGAGGAGGACGACAACGGTTGCCGCGCATAAGGCCATGACGAAGGCCTCATGGGGAACTATGTGACATCCGGAATGACGATCGCTTTCCCGCCCACCTCTCCCGCAGGGCCGCAGCTTCGAGACGCCTCAGATACGTCGTAAGACTTTCCATCGTGTACTCAGTTGTGTCGATCGTCGGTTGAAGGCCACATAGAACAGGAGACGACCAGCAGGCTCATCTGTACCATAAAAGACGACATTCATCCCTCCGAAATCACGATCTTCTCTTTCCTCACCACCAACAACCAGTTCATTCATCAATCACTTCACAAGCATCTTTCACCCTTCCAACTCGCTCTCTCAGCATCAACCACTTTCGCTTAAGCTCACTCTGCAAACATCTTCTTCAGTCTTCTTTTCAGAAACCACCCAACAAACTTCAAAATGCAATTCACCATCGCCACCATCGTTGCTTTCGCTGCCGCCGCCCAGGCCAGCCCCCTCGCCATCCGTGCCAACATCTGCAACAGCGCCCCCGCAGGCCCCGTCAACGCCGACGTCGCGCCCCGCTCCCAGCCAGCCGCGGCCAACGCTGACGCCTGCCAGAAGCTCTGCGAGGCTGACGCCGGATGCCAGAGCTTCGTCTTCGGCCTGCCTGTCTCTGGCACCACTCCTCTCTGCTTCCTCTACGCCGTCCCCGCCGCCCAGGCCCCTCCCCAGACCAACAGCAACCTGAAGGTCTTTGACAAGGCTTGCACCGGTGTGCCTACTGCCGCCCCTACGCCGACCAACAACAACGGTGCAGACGCCAACAATGGCAACAACAACAACAACGGCCAGAACAACGGTCAGAACGCAAACAACGGAGAGCAGCAGGAGCAGCAGCCCAAGAAGCGCAACGTCTGCGGCGCCGCCCCTGCCGGCCCTGCTACCAGCAACCCCACCCCCCTTCAGAGCCGCCAGGACATCACCACCCAGGATGCCTGCCTCCAGCTCTGCAAGCAGACGACCGGCTGCCAGGCTATCGAGTTCGGCAAGCCCTCCGCCAACGAGCCGGTCCAGTGCCGCCTGTTCAACGTTCCCGCCTCTCAGCTGCCCCCTCCCGCCAACGGCCAGACCTTCGTCGCCTTTGACATCGGCTGCTAAGCGCGCCAAGAGCAACGTACACAGATCCTGTGTTATCTCGCTTCTCCAACAGAGGAGCTGGTGATGCATCGTCACCTTGCCCACGACTGGTCCCAAACTGCTTCTCGACCTGAGCACTCAGCAAAGTTGAACCTGTCTGACACGGTTCTCTAGTTTGGGAGGGTTTTGGACAGCAACAAAGACGCTTGTGATGAATTGATGGTTTCCTTGGTTGGTCTTGGGTAGCACACTCTTTGGTATTGGTACTTTCCTACTATCTTGCAAAGAAAGGTCACTCGT
Source organism: Colletotrichum musae (assembly GCA_027406025.1). Lineage (NCBI taxonomy): Eukaryota > Fungi > Ascomycota > Sordariomycetes > Glomerellales > Glomerellaceae > Colletotrichum > Colletotrichum musae. Next base: position 426,330 of record JANVYC010000002.1, on the reverse strand, counting down.
TTCCGGTTATTGTCAAAAAGGATAAAAAGGAATTGTATAGTACGAAATATATTCCATCAATTTGGGAAGTTTTCCAGTACTTTTTATTGTGACACTAAAGTAAATCTCATGATGACTTCCCTCTACTTTACAGAGAGTCAGTCCTAGAGCGATGCAATCCCGCTCCTTACAGGCCTATCTGCAGCCGGTGGGTGGGTCAAGTGCGGCGCTACTCGGGCCCGAAGGTAAGTGGGGCCGAATGCATTCGGTCGGCAGCCCACAGGTGGCGCCCGGCAGTTGCAGACATCAAGACCGGAGGCGCGGAGAAACAAGATTTTCACTCGTGGGGGTTCGTCTTTTAAGGTTGCCAAGCCATCCCAAGTAATTTCGCAACCGACTTCAATGATCGCTTAATCGTTGGGCAGAGAAGGCGTTTGGGGGCAAGTCAAAGTTGGGGGTGACGGCGGACCCAGTCTGGCGATGTCGCCATCGTCTCCAACATGTCGTGATCACAACTCCCCCCGACTATCGACGCTGGTCGGACCAATCAGACCCAACGCGATTGTTTTTCATCACCCACCGCCGCCGGCGCATTCCATCGCCTGCTGGTAATTTGCAACGGTAGCTAAGATGGAAAGGGAATGAGGTACCGGCAAATGTCATCATGGACCGATGATGCCATAGAGACCTGGAAAAACGGCACTGCAGAGATCTTAATACCGTTGACGCAACTCATGCTTAACCGAGGAGGGGAACAGGACGCCTCCCCCCCGTTCGCCAATCTAACGTCTTGATTGCCCACAAAGATTTGGTCCCAGCCGTCTGGTCTTGGTCTTAACTCCCCCACCACAGCCGTTTGGAAACCGCATTGAAAAGCCGTGCGCGCCACCATAGAGTTTCAACCCAGCACACAACCCGCGTCAAATTCGACCTCATGCGGAATCACGGCTGACTTTGTGATCGAGAAAGAAGGCAGAGACACTCCGGGAGCAAGAAAGTCAGAATTCGTCTGCCTACACGACTCCGCCTTCGATACAAAACATCAACGATGAGCGCGCCGCCCAAGATAGACCTCCCGCCGGAGAAGGGATTGGAGTCCCCCGAAAACGCTTCCAGCAAAGCAGACAGCCCGTCCGAGGCCGAGGCCGAGGTCGAGGTTGGGGAGAGCGTCAACGAGAAGTCGTTGCTGCGGAAGCTGGACGCGAAGCTTCTTCCCGCCGTCGGCATCTTGTACCTGCTGTCATTTCTCGATCGATCCAACGGTGAGACGGTCGCTATTGTCCCCAAAGTCGCAATGCTGATGAACTTACAGTTGGGAATGCAAGAATCGAGGGTCTCACTGACGATTTGCATATGAGTGTGTTTGGGTCCCCCTCTTTCGATGTTACGATGACTGACGACAACTAGGTGGAAATGAATACCTCACCGGTCTCACCCTCTACTTCATCGGTTACGTCCTCTTCGAAGTGAGTACCAATTTCGGGGTTTCCAGTCACCCGAAAACGTCTGTTAACACTGTTAGATCCCATGCAACATCATCCTCAAGCGGACGACACCCCGATTCTGGCTTCCAACCCTGACCATCGCCTGGGGCATCGTAGCTACGCTCATGGGCATTGTCACAAACATGGCCGGTTTCTTCGTCGCCCGCTTCTTCCTGGGCGTGACGGAGTCCGGTCTTTTCCCCGGTGTCGTCTTCTACTTCTCCATGTGGTACAAGCGCCGAGAGCGACAGTACCGCATCTCGCTTTTTTTCAGCGCCGCCTCGCTCGCCGGTGCCTTCGGTGGTATCCTGGCCTACGTGAGTGGCCTTCCAAACCAGAAATCGCTGTTGGTTACTGACAAGTCCAGGGCATCGGACACATGAGAGGCATCGTCTGGGTCAACGGGTGGAGATGGATCTTCATTTTGGTGAGTCGACTTGCAACAACTTAGAACTTCGTGACTGATCGTGAGCAGGAGGGTATTGCCACTGTCGTCATTGCCGTCGCTGCGTACTGGTTCATCCAGAACTACCCCGACACAGCCAAGTTCGTCTCGGACAAGGAGCGCAAGTTCATCAGAGCCAGACTGGCCACCGACAGCGACGCCACTCACAACGAGCGATTCACCTGGGCCAATGTGCTGGATGCGATTAAGGATCCCAAGTGCTGGCTCTATGGTCTGGGCTTTCACACCATGAGCCTGCCTCTCTACACCTTTTCTCTCTTCCTGGTAAGACGCATCGCAAGGTTGATACTAGAACTATGGTGCTAATCAGACCAGCCCACCATCATCAAGAACCTCGGTTATACAGCCGCCATTGCCCAGCTCCTCACGATCCCCCCATATGCCCTCGCCTTCGTTACGACTCTTACCGTGGCGATCTACTCGGAGCGCACTGGTCGCCGTGCCTTCTTCATCATGGGTTCCTCAGCCGTCGCGGCCATCGGCTACATCATCCTCCTTGCCAACTCCGACCCCGCTGGAAGACCCGGGGTGTCCTACCTTGGGACCTTCCTCGCCGCCGGAGGGATCTACCCGGCCACGGCGCTTGTGCTCTCGTGGCCTGCAATCAATGTCTCGGGCCAGACAAAGCGCGCCGTTGGCAACGCCATGCAGATCACCATCGGCAACCTCGGCGCTGTTCTGGGCACGCAGCTTTACCGCGCCAACGACGGCCCAAGGTACATCGTCGGCCACTCGTTCGCGCTGGGATACCTGCTTGCAAACATTGTCGTCTGCTCAATTCTGTACTTTGTTCTGAAGGGGGAGAATAAGCGCCGCGCGGCCATCTCGGAGGAGGTCCAAGCCATTGGGGACCTCGAAGACTGGCCTGGTGATAACGACCCAAGGTGGCGTTTCCAGTACTGATCACGAGTGAGGAGCATATGAGACATTCAAATAAGCTTGAGAGTTCTCAGTTATACAACAACTCACACATGTTTAACATCAAGCACATCCGCTCTGTTACCGCCGCTCGGCTTTGTTGCCGTCTCTGGGCTCTGTTGCCATCGCTGGGCTTTATGCCCGTCGTGCTTTTCACCGTTAGTATAATACACCCTTTTATCACTATTGCAATTGTTTTCCCAGTCTGGTTTAGACAGGTCATACCCTCCTCACGGGCCTAATAGATGTGGAGAGGCCCTTTTAACTGCTTATCAACGCCCTAAAACCAAAGTTTTACAAAGATTTTCTGCGGCACTTGTCTGAAACCTATTCGCTCTGAGCCAAGAAGTCGGCAATAGCATGGTGGCCACCCTTCCTGGCATGGAGCAATGCCGTGTTACCGCTTGGATCCTTCTCGCTGGCCCGAACCCGAGAATCATTCAACAGCATCTGAACGATCTTCATCCTTCCATACCTTGCCGCTTCCATCAGCGGAGTCCTGTGATGCTGCCCCTGGCTGTTCGGCTTCAGGGCTTTGGCCTTGAGAAGCTCAGCAACGACCATGTCGCCGTCCTTCTGGTGTATGGCATGAACCAGGGGAGTTATCTCCCTGCGGTCGCGGTAGTTAACGTTTACTCTCTGGGGGCCAAGCTGAACCAGCGCCTTGACGACGTGCTCATGTCCATTTCCGGCAGCGTATGACAGCGGCGTCCTCTTATTTACGTCCGCAAGATTGGCGTCTATCTGAGGGTGTTCGAGCAACCTTCGGACGACTTTTAGCTTACCCGACTCGCATGCGTGAGAAAGTGCCGTGCGGCCGTATCGGTGTTGGGTATTGACGTCAAGGCTGGCCTCCGACAGAAGAGTTTTTATAATAGCATCCTTGGGCCTTTCCATGCTGATAGCAACTAACAGGGGCGTATGACTTGCGTTGTCTGGTCTGTTGACATCAAAGCGACCCGATCGGAGGAAACGCATCATCAAGGTCGCGTCTCCTTTCTTGATGGCATGTACCAATGCATTTGACCCCTTCGAGTCGAATGACTGAACAAATAACTTCGGTGATCTCAGGACGTCGTCGACAGAGTCAAGTGCGAGGCCATGCCGAAGAGCCTCGAGGAAATTCTGGCCTTTGCCTCCGGCCGTCGCCTCAACGAGCGGGCTCCTTCCAGCTTTGTCCTTTTGGTTGAGGTCGATCCCCTGTATTCCGGAGAGCTGCTCTACAACACGCCAGAGATTCTTTCTCACCGCGGTAGAAAAGGCCGTGGATCCATCTTTGCTACGCTTGTTGATATCGAGCCAGGCGTGGGGTACCTTCAGCAGCTCTTCGACGACCGAAGGGTCGCCAGATCGAACGGCGAGAGTAAGAGGGCTGTAACCTTTCTCATCTGCTTTTCTGTAAGACCTCTTACTCGATGGGGCAAGGATGGCGACTATGTCCGCGCGTTTGTCTTCGACGGCAATGTGCAAAGGCGTGCGATACTTGCCATCTTGTATGCAAATCAGAGTCTGCGGCAAATCGACGAGATGTTTAATGATGTCAAGATCTCCTTTCCTTACAGCGTGGGAAAGTGGCGTAAAGCCTTCATCGTCTCTCAGGTTGCATAGTACCCGGTACTTGCTCCTCCAAACGCCTTCTTTCTCCGGGTTTGGGTCGATTATTGTCTCTGTGAGCAACCTGACGGCGTCCAAGGATCCGCATAAGATGGCCAGCGAAAGAGCGGTCTGCCGTTGGTCGTCCCAGACGTTGGGATCGGCGTTCCGATCTAGAAGATAGCGCACGACTTCAATATTCCCTTTCTGTGCGGCGACCATGAGTGGCGTGCGACTTTCGAACGTGACATCCAGGGCAGAACTGTCCGACTGAATGATCAGTTTTGCGATTTCCGTCAGGTTATCCTCAATGGCGGCGATCAGGGGTGGTCGTCCGAGTGCGTTAAGTGCTCGGAGGTTGACCCGCCCGGTGTCAAGTAGCATTGTGGCAATTGTGTGATTTCTGCGCCGTATCGCCGATTCGAAAGGAGTGCAGCTGGGGATGGCCTCCGAAGTTGATAGATGAACCGGAACCCGATGAGGTGGGCAAGAGGCTCGGATATTTATGTCAACTCTCCGAGTTTCGAGAAGCATCGAAACTATCGTTGTGTGTTGTCTGTTGACGGCATCCCAGAGCGGAGTCCGTCCCGAGTGACATGTCAAGTCTGGCTCGACCGCAGGTTGTTGTAGGAATCTTTGCACCAGCGGGACAAAGGCATGAGAAGCGGCCCAATGAAGCGGTGTTCTCCCATCACCGTCCCTGGCGTTACCATCTAATTCGAACCGTTCAAGAGACCTGATCAAGGCAAGTTCCGACTTGGTATCTTGGGCGACCTTTGACAGCGCCGACCAGAGACCTCCATCAATCTGCGTTTTTGTGCTTCCAACCCTCAGTAGAGTCTCGATCAATGTTGTGTTCTCGCTTTGAAAAGCAACGGCAATGGGCGAGACGCCTTTCCGGTCTTCGCGAGACACGTCGGCATTGGCGTGTCGGAGGATGCGTTTGATAGTCTCGAAGTGACCGTTCTTTGTGGCGTGCCAGAGCCCTGTGCGACCACGGTGATCTTGATAGTTGACATCGATTGGGGCTTCGGAGGCGTTGAGAAGTAACTCGACCATCTCGGTTTTCCCATACTCCGCAGCCTTCAGGAATGCGACGTCTAAGATTGCATTCCGCTTTGTTGTTGGTTTCGAATCCCCGACCGCTACAGGCGGCTTTCTTGACATGAAAAACTCGACAATGTCTTTGTGCCCTCTCATAGCTGCACGGGCGACCGGTGTCAGGTTGTCGCCCTCCCGTTGTTCGAACTTTGCACCGCCCTCCTCCACCAGCAATCTGACAGTGTCTAATTGCCCCTCGGCAGCTGCATGCGAGAGTGCAGTACGGCCTCCAGTATCTTTCGACTCGACATCAACCCTGCGACTTTGAACCAGATCAGACACGAGCTGTGAACCGTCTGCAACAGCGGCAGCGATTGAAAGGGCAGTGCGTCTCTTCGAGTCTCTAGCATCCAGGTCTAAGTTGAGGAGTGGTACAAAGAGTCTTGCAACGTCGAAGTGCTTGTTCTGGACTGCGTTCATGAAGGGTGTGTTGCCAAAGCTGTCGGGAGCGTCTGGGTTCTCCGAATCCTTCAGTAGTAACTCTACAGCGAACTTCAAACCGTATCTGGCTGACAGATGTAGAGCTGTCGTTCTTTTCATTCTTTTGGGTGTCCTGAAGCCCGGAGGGAATCTCGATGCATAGGCTTGAACTGACGCCAGTACATTCGGGTCCTTCTGCAGGAAACGCACAACGCTTGTTTCGATCTCCTTGGCCGCTTGGGTGTATCTAGGATCCTTCGTGTTACGAGTGACCCAGTTCATCGCATGGAACCCCCAGTAACTGCTAGCGTAGATGAAGAAGGGGTTGGCGCTTTTCCTTTCCTTGAACTCCGTCTCAGACTGACAGGGTCCTAATTCGAAAGTCTCAAAGCCAAGATAGGTTGCGCAGGTAATGGGAATCGAGGCAACGTCGGCGGGGTGGATGATATCAGGATGCCCCTGGAGATACAGTTGAGCACTGGAGTGTATGAGCTCAACCTTCTCTGACATATTCGTCCTCTCCTGGTCCGTGAGCTTTGGATTAGCTGGTTTCGGGCTGACCTCGAGTTTCTGCCGATCGCTCTTGTGAACTAGGCCGGCGCAGCTCGAAAGAATACTCCCTAGGTCTATCAGATGTTTCTCATCAAGTGCTGCGATCTCAGGTTTCGTCGACAAAGCATGCTGAAGCTCCAACGTGGTCAGTCGCCTAGGGGCATGTACTATCCAACGGAGAACGGCAAGTGCCAGAGTCTTCTTCTTGGTACTCTGGTTCATTATGCGGCGAAGGGCCGAATCGTAGGCATCTTTTAACTCCATGTGGTTGTATGAAACTTTCTCAATCTCATCTGAAATTTCTTTGGGCGTCAAGACGTCATCGCTGAAGAAGACGCAGAGAAGCCTTGCCAATAGAAACCTGCCCATAATATCAGCAATATGATCCGCCATCTTGATTGGTATTCACGTACATCCCCGAGGAGACCTTTGCTATCTTGTTGACGCAAATCTCTTTCAGGGATGGGTCTCTTTCAAGCGGAGGAGAGGTTAAATTACTCCCGAGGAAACTTCTTATATCCGGTTCGGCAGCGAGAATCTTGATGGATAAGAACTTCATAGCTCTTCTATCCGAGCCTTCAGCCAGACTCTTCCGGAGGAGTTCGTTGGGCCGGGAAGTGACGAGAACGTTGAGTTGGACACTCTTCGAATTTGAAAGATCTAGAATTGCGTTCAGTACGGGTAGCTTGGACAACTCCTCGGCAGAAGACTCGTCCAAGGCGTCAATGATGATGAAAACCCGACCGCAGCTGGATTCAATAGTCTTTTGCAAAGCCGTAACGATTTCCCTAATGGTCGGACGTTCGTTGTTTGTTTGGCGAAACTTCAACATTGTCTCAACCTCGGCCGGCAAGCCGACTTTCTGGATCAGTTGCTTCAGAATACTGAGCAGTACATGCTGCTCCTTTTGATTTGCCTGCTCCTTTTCTTTGTAGAAGATGTATGCGACGCTCTGCGTTTTGTCTCTGTCGTCGACTGGTGCAGATTTCGTCAGCTCCTGGATCACCATCGAGGCCATGGTTGTCTTCCCTGCCCCTGGGATGCCAGGGCAAAACAACACCTGGCCCGGGCTCGAACGCCAGTCGTTGAAGACATTTGACTCCAGAAACCATCGGCACGTTCCTGCCTCGGCCTGGTCATACTGATCGCTCTGCCACTGGCCGTACTCCGGGCCCGAGTGGCTAGATATCCACTGTCGGAACTGATCACCTTCGAGCAACTCGCGAATTTTGACCGCATGTTGTTTAGTCTCTGTCACTTGGGGAACCACATCTGAAAGATAGCACGTCAGATTTGAACGTCTACGTATCGGGTTTGGGACTAGAGGGTCTAACCATCGGAGAGAATCTGCTTAATATCCGAAAGCTTTCGGTCCTTTGCTACCTTCTCGGATGACAGCTTCTCCAGCAAGTCCTTGGCGTACGCGGCGGCGGCCATTGAGGCGTATCCCTGCCAGCCCTTATTCTTGTGTGAGTCCGAGTAGTCGCAGATGCCGCGAACCACCAGGCAGGGACAAGACCTCATCATACCTGCCGCCTCCATCTCGAAGCACAGAACCCCGTCTTCAGTTGCGAGCTTGTCCCTTCTTTCGGCGTCCCTCATGACTCGGTTGCCGGAGGCGATGAGCCCGTAGTGGACCTTCGGCACCTGGCTTCCCTTCAATCGCCCGCCCTGCCGCAGGAGCTTTGTCGTGTCGCACGGACTTGGGCCGTCGCATGCGCCGTCCTGGTCAGTATGGATGTAGTCGGAACGGAAGAGTTGGTCGGTACTCGGGTCCGGCCGGCCAAAGTCATCCTTCAGGTGGTCGTATTTACCGAGAGCCTTCTCGATCTTGCCGGACAGAAGTTTCGGATCGAGGCGTTGTTTGACCCTGACGAGCTGAATCGCGGTGTTGATGGAGCTTGGTGGGAGATCGAGATAGCCGGTGTGCTCGAAGTCCTGTCCTTGACGCTCTTTCCCAAAGTCGTACTGCTTCACGGCTCCGTGCGACCCAGACTTTGTGCTGACAACTACGTCTCCGAGCCGAATGTCGTTCTTAGCCGTCGGAGCGCCGCCGCCGACGCCGACCATCAAAACCACTTTGAGGTTTGTGTATGAGCGGACCATGTCCCTCGTCACCATCGCGGCCGAGTTGGTGCCCGTCTCGTTAATGGGTAGAACGGCCATGACGACATTGTGGTCGCCCATACGCCCGCGGATGTAGGTGTTTCCATCTTTGGGATCGAGGTCGATGGGTTTGTCGTAGGTTTCGTCGAAGAACAGGTGCGATGCAGTCAGTTCAACCTCCAGGGCGCAAATCCACCCGATGTGGTAATCCTCGGCCGAAGGTTCTCCCATCATGCCTATGCAAAGTTTCGACGCTCAGCAAGAGGATGATTGGAAACTCAGCAAGGCCGAAAAGTACAAAAGAACGAAGCGGGCTCGTTCATCGGTTTAAGCGAGGCATTCTCGGGTTAAGTTTCAAGGGCATCCGCTTGCGAATTGAGGCAGTGCTGGTGGTTTCCATCTGCCTCGCGGCGAGCCTTCTCGTCTGAAATCGTATGACGACAAAGCTAGCAGAATGCCGCTGAGAAAGCTGTCGAGCGCTGAGCATTAGAGAAGTGGACAAATCCATCAGTTCTTCCTCTGCGCCGCAGGGCAATGCATGGCAGCATGCACCTGAGGTGCTGTTGGTCAACTACCTATGGTTAGTTGATGTGATGGAATGAGTGGCGTGCATAATATCGAATCAGCCTGCCCGCCGATCCCGCTCACCTACATGTCCAAAACCTCTAGTTAACGATTGACGCCGTAGCCTGCCGAGGGTTGCATTCGAGGAGGCCCATCCCCCCCGACCTTGCAGGTGAGGGAGACTCGCAAGAGAAAAAAACGCCATTTCAATACCTAATTTAGTGGCCTGTATTTCAGCGGAATGGCTATTCTCAACCCACCGAAATGGATAAAGGGCGTGCAGGTGCCGGAAAACCACGAAGTTCGTTTCCCTCCTTACAAACCTGTTACCAACAAACATCAAAACAGACCGACTTGCGTCAACCATCCGCAGCGGAACGGGCGTCGCGCTACTCGAAACCCGAAGTAGGCCTAAATGCCGGAGGTTCGCCCCGCCCGCTTGCGGTGACGCCGATCTTCCAAGATTCATGTATCCTCAGAGAGGATAGACGGCACCCCAAAAAACTTTTTGCAACCCAGCACATCAAACCCAGCACAAAAATGCTCACCCATCTCGGCATCATGGGATCTCCGGCCCGTCGATGCATACGCCTCGCTCCGACACCGGGGCTGATACGTCGTTTCGAGGCGTGAGAAACATCATCGAAAACTCTGCGATGATAAAAAACAACAACCCAGTAAAAAGAAAACAGCCCCTAGGGAGGGCTCGCGGCTTGCTTGTCTTGCCACGACGCTCCCGACCAACACTGGCCAGCAATGGCTACCACATACGTTTCTCTCGCGGATCAGCAACCCGGCGGTTCATTGAGCTGGTAAAATAACGATGGTTATTTTTAAGCGCCCGAGCCACCCACCGACAATATGCCACCAGGGTTCGGCTGAGGAGCTCCTGGCTGGCGACCGTCTCGACTGATTTCTTTGGCAGGGATGTCATCACCGAGACACCGAAATTTAAGGCAATGCTTCTCAACCCCGCAACCCTTAGCTTTGTCAGTGCGGAGAGGATGGGAAAGACGAGAGCCTAGCCTTGGGATTCAATGTACCAGTCACTTCAGCTCGCAGTAAATGAATATACTAAACTTCCGCGCAAATGATGATGTGGGAACTGGTCCTCGAGTTCCCGTCTGGCACTTCTCACGCCCCGGCGGTGATGCAATACCTGCAGAAGGAGCCTGACAGCTCCACACGCACACATTGTGTGCAGCCCCTAGGTCTCGAATCCTTTCGGTATCGCAACCCCAAGCCTTGCTAGAAAGTCCCACCGTGATGGGCTGAATCCCATGAATGCAACTCAACCCCGGCAATACCACTTGACTTTTATCCTCTCTTACGAATCCGTGTATGTCTCCGTGACATGCACGAGAGTCCCGTCTCTGCAAGAACAGAGATTAACTGCCAAGCATGGGATTCGGTTGTGTCAGGCGTTTGCTCCGTCAGTTCCCTCACCGGATCCTCCTCGGCTACCCGAAATGCCTGCATGTGGATGTTGCAGAACCCTGGGTTCCAACAGAGGCGGGGTTCCGACGAATTCTGTGGCTTAGAGGCCACCTTGCCGTCGCCTTGTCGTCGCCTTACGCGCACGGGTCCTCCATCATCTTCTAATTCGTGGCCTTTTTCTTTCTTTCACGACAACTGTGGTACGCTCTTAAACGACCGGCGGTCTGGATCTGCCGACTGTGATGGAAAAGCCCACCCTCATTTTGAACGGGTGCAATGACGTTACTTCTGGGTTGTCCAACCGCAGTGTGATGGAATAGCTTAAGAAACACGAATTTCCCTCTCTCATCAGACACCTCCCTTCACACTTTTTTTTCTTCACTCACACCCGCGCTGTAGTCATGATGAATGAATCCGACCGACTGAGGGGAGCTCTGGGAGCGGGTTAGGCCCCTGGGGCACTCTGGGCATTCGTTTCAACATCCACCCTTCTGTAAATAGCTTTGAATGAACATCGTGAATCTTATCATTGGATTAAATCTCGTCCCCAACTTCGAAACACTGTGAATCGACAAATTGCAAATAAGCACATAACCACACTTGTATTAATCATTAATCATGGGTGATCCTGCTTTGCAAGGCCGAGACTGTTGTCATCAAACCCGGTCTAACGGGTGACAGAAATCGCCTCGATTCATTGCCCATGTGTCATGGGGTAGCCTCGCTAAAAAGCTTCCCAAAGTCGCAAGGGCTCGCCCAAATGACACCCGTTCTCACGGGCGTAGTGCAGTTCCACATTGCAGTGTGGACTGCCGACAAACATGGCCGGATATATCTACGGCCGCTGGCAAGTATCTCATCGATTCGAGATTCTGCCCTCCTATATGCCTTGCTGGCTAAGCAAGCTACCTGCAGCTGGAACTGGCAGTCTCCCCTCGTCAGCAGCAGGCTGCTGGATAGCGTCGAGCAAAACACGAAGCATACACACGATAGTAGACATAATCCGAACTACCGTTATGGGGGACCAAGACGCGACTTGATATAATGTCGGAGAAGGCTGAGGGTTTTGTAGAGATGGAACCAGAAATACAAGCATCTTTGGAGGAGCGTTAGGATGTTGATATGAAGTTTTCAATGGTATCATGGTTGCTGGTCAAAGGTATCTGTGCAGGAAGTGGTTTACTTTGTGACATAAGTATAGTTGAGTTGCTGCCAGAGAAGCTGAAGAGCTGTCTCGAATTTCGGTCTCCTTATATTGTAGGATCAACACAGCATCTGTTTGATCAGTTCGAGTTGAAATAAAGAAGAGCTTGAATTCTGGAAAGTTAAGGTCGAGATTGGAGAGGAGACCTTGGCCTGTAAACGAATAAGCCATGCCAACCTCTTAAGGGCGGCTCCTGGCTGGACAAATAGAACACCAGCTATTAGTTGAAACCCAGCATTTTCAGGAGATATAGATGTTTTTGTTCGCTATTACTAATAATGTAATAAAGTAACTGAAACCTTAGATTCATCACCTGATTATAGATAGCTGGGCAAAATAAGCAACGTTGACCTCGGACTTGTTTACCCCGGTAACCCAGCCGGGATTTAAGAGCCTAGGTTAGCCCCCAACCTTTGGATCTATAGCGCATGTTGCAATATTGCGATCCCAGCCTCCTCACAACTAGGCAACTGAAGGGACGAGGTGGCACGTATGAAATGTTGGCATTTCGTATTCACTCCACCGAAACCTGAGAAGAGTCCCCCAACTCCCAGGGCCACCCGCAGCTACTGCGCATCTGCGCAACTCGGAGCGGGGTTGAAGCATATATGCTGGTCATGCCAAGCTTCCAACTTGGGGCTGTGTTATGGATGGCTGAGAGGTGCTGCCGCGCGTAAGTACGCCGCGCAGCTGCAGGCTGTGGGCTGTATCCGTAGGCTGCACCCGTCTTTCCACGCGACCCTTTCTGCATCAGACGATTAACCTCAATTCCCCCTCTCTTAAGCAATCAGCCAGTTAGAGCTGCTTGATGCCACATGCTTATGCACTGGAAGCAGGTTTTGAGAAGAAGCAACCTTCCCACGTCTTACCCCCTCACCGAGAGGTTGTGACAGTAAGGTCCAGCCCGGTGTAAATGCTAATTACTGTAGCGAGAGCGTCAATGCGGCGAACCAGGCGTACTTTCAGTGAGCCACAAAGCTATATTATATACCACATCCACCCTTTGGGCCAAGTCTCAGAGAATCGTTCCTCTGCTCACCACACTCGATCACTCTACTTCCAAAACAAATCAGTATGCAGCACCATGAGACCTATCAGACGTCCATCGGTGCTCAGCATTTTTGGACCTATCAGCGGTCGATCGGTTCTCGGAACCCAAAAGCTCCCCAGACTAGCTCTGCCGGTGGTTTTACGTTACCCGAGCACCGACTATCGTCAACGCGCACCGCCCGCTCCGGAGACGACGATCGACTAGATACATTGCCCCCAACCACTCGGGGGTAGTCTGATGCGCCAAACTCGCACGTAATCGCCCCGACTCGCCCACAAATTAAGAGACACCAGCCGGGCTCAAGAGCCCCAACACAATCACTCAAGATGGCCTTGTTTGTAATGGGTGTATCCATGTATATGCCCATGCACAAGTCCGTCGGTGGGTAGGAACCTCGAGGAGCCTATCGCCTGAGTGCAACATTGGCCGGGAACGGCTACCCAAACAGACACTCTCAAACAAGAGTCTACACGTATGTCAAGGTTTCCCAAGGCAGCGAAGATTCGAAGCTTTGTCTAACATAAGTTGTTTCAAGCAATGATCGATTTGATAACAAGCTTTCATATTCGAAAGTCTCATTTGCCCATCGAGCCGGTACCAGATCGAATTTCAGCAACACCGTCACCGGAATACATCGAAGACATCGGCTGAAACAAGGAACAAAATAATTCCAGGAGAAATAAGCGTGCCATAGGCGTGAGATTCATTGTGTAAGCTGTTGGGCGTGCGGGATGACGGCGAATAGCCAAATTCGTGGGAGAGTATGTGCATGGAAACAGCCTGTCGGGCAATTCTCTTGAAGGCTAGCCCTTATCGGCAACAAATTATTGTCTTAACTATTTCAACGATTCGCATTACAGAACGGTCATTCCAGAATGGTTTCTTAGGCTTATGGGTGATCAATTCCCGTTGGCTCTGAAACCATGGAATCCCGTGTTCAGTCCATTCTGGGCCTCTTCCTTTTGTGTTTCCCCCCTCTAGGATATTCAGGACGTGTATCACAGCAGAAGTCGGTCGCTCTACTCAATGAACTAGTTGAAATGAATTTGGATACTTTTAAGTGCTTAGGTCGAGCATAAGTGTTGCATTTATTTCGTCATAGCTTTCCGTCTCAGTACTATCTCTTGACGGATGGAGCTAACACTCCCGACTGGTGCTTCGTGCAGTATGACCTTCAGTAATTGACGCGAGAGATCAAAACACGCTCATGGCTTTGACGACAAGATATCCATCTTTCTGTTTTAACTACATGGTTCCAGTACGTAAGATTGGCTCATAATGGTGACATCCGCCGGAGAATGACGCCGTCGAATCGTTCCAGGGTTCCCCGCAATATCGCAACAAAGAGGGGATGACGCCTTCTCCGGTCAGCATGATCACACAGGATAAGCTTCGATTTAGCGGCAAGAGCTGCGGTTCTGGGCCTTTAACTGGTCTAACTCGAGCCAGAAGCATTATATCTTACAAATTCAATCCTTAAACCATTAGTGTGATTGGCCGGTTAGGACCAGAAGGTGCAACTCGGAAGTGCATTTCGTCTGAGCTCATAATTCGACGATCCACACTAAGGAACCTCTGAGTCAACACCTAAGGCGTGATCTCACTGTACGTTGATCCAGCCTGATCTTAGTGACATAAATGGATCGCATGCCCGTTCGTTTGCCTGAGATTTATGTTGCACACAGAAAACAGCATCGAACATCAACTAGTTGCAAACACCAACATGGCCGCCGCAGCAGTCCAAGCCCCCTCACTGCCAGGCCCCCTTGGCCAGCCGGACATTAGCTACACCCCCAATCACGACAACTACCTTGCTCGAGTAAAACGCCGCCAAGAACAGGAGAAGTTGGAAAGTACGCTGCCGGAAGGCTTCCCCCAGAGGCTGGAGTCGAAGCTAGTCTGGGATGGCAATACGTTGGCCGAGAACTATGACTGGAACTATGTTTTGACTGAGGCGGATAAGAGGGAAGTTGACGAGGCACTTCGACATTTCAAGTGTAGGTCATCATGGAACCATTGCCAGAGCAAGAGCTTATCAAGGTTTCTAGCTTTGAACCAGCCCCTCGGTGAAATCAGCCAGGACACATTTCCCCTACCAAATCTCCACAAGGCCCTCCGTGATATTTCGAACGAGGTTCACAACGGCCACGGCTTCAAGGTAGTCCGCGGCGTCCCCGTCACCAAATACACCCGTGAGGAGAACGTCATCATCTACGCCGGAATTTCATCACACGTCGCGCCCATCCGCGGGAGGCAAGACAACCAATTCCAGGGCCAACCTGCTGACGTCGTCCTGGCTCATATCAAAGACCTCACCAAGGTGGTGGACGCTCACCGGATCGGCGCCCCGGCCTACACCACTGAGAAGCAGGTCTTCCACACGGACGTGGGCGACGTGATCGCTCTCTTTGCGCTCGGAGAAGCGGCAGAGGGTGGCCAGAGCTACCTCTCAAGCAGTTGGTTCGTGTACAACGAGCTGGCAAGGACGCGGCCAGACTTGATTCGCACCCTAGCCGAGCCATGGCATGCAGATGAGTGAGTCTCTTCCCAAGGTCCATACCACGATCAGTGTTGACAGGTTCTGCAGGTTTGGCAAGGATGGCAGGTCGTACAGCACAAGACCTTTGCTGCATTTCCAACCGGCTGCTGACGGCAAGCCCGAGCTACTCATCATACAGTACGCCAGGAGGAGTTTCACCGGGTACTGGGGGCTGCCGCGATCGTCGGACATACCTCCGATCACCGAGGCACAGGCCGAGGCTCTTGATGCCCTGCATTTTGCTGCTGAGAAATATGCGGCGTCGCTCGACTTCCACCAAGGAGATATCCAGTATGCCAACAATCTGAGCATCTTCCACGCTCGTGGAGGGTTTGTAGATTCCGACGAGAAGCAGTGAGTTCCCTACTTTCGAGACTCATGTCTCTTTTTAAAAATGCGACTGGCTGATATGCGAACTCAAGGCGTCATTTGATCCGTCTATGGCTGCGTGATCCCGAGCACGCATGGAAGACGCCCGAGTCCTTGCAGGAGAGGTGGGATCGCGTGTACTCTGGCGTGACGGCGGAGAAGTCGGTTTTCCCTCTCGAGCCACAGATTCGTAGCGCCAGCCGTGGCGAGTTCAAGCCGGAGGAGGACAAGGCGGATGCGAAGGCTTGATAAAGCAGTCTCGAGTGGATGTTCTTAGTAAGGATAAAACAATTTGTTTTCATTACGGAAACTGAATGATAACTTGTTCCACCGCTTGGTACTGGACCGCGCGTGATGGCATCGCCAAACTCAATAGCTCCTTGGCCGTTCCTTCTTCTACAGCAAACAGCCGATGGCATCAATCGGCACTTCAGCCCAATGAGTACAGGATACCCGCATGCCGTATCCTTCAGATCTTTGTTCACTTCATGTCGGCACCGAGCAGAGTTCATGACTCGGGTCCTCGTCGACTAAGCGAATGTGAAGCCATTGTACTGGGAGACAGCGCATCAAGCCGTTGGCCTCAGCTAGTGTCTGATTGGACGAGCAACTTGAAAGCCCAGCCATCATCATGGCATCTTACTGGGAGCCGATGGCGTAGTCGCGGCAACGATACAAATCTGGCCTCCTAGCCGCGGCTGACACTAACTCCGTGGATTTAACAAGCGCCAAGAGCATGAATCCAATCTCTCTTGGGATAAATCGGCCAAACCGGGCATGCCCGTCGAACCTTCTCATCCCGCGTCTGAGCAGAACTCCTGGTAAAATGGCCTCTCTCCCCGGGGATGGCGTTATCAGGACACCGGATTACAATATCGCAACCCCCACTAACCGATGCGTCAGGGGCACCAACACTGACTTCGACTATCGGAACTGTTGAGCGTTGCGAAGAAGTGCTTTCTCTCGAGACTTCCGTCCGATTGTTATCTCTGACGAGACTTTTGCCCCCGGATAGATAATGCGCACGAAGAAAGTGACATTGAGGGAGCATCTCGGGGTCTGTGGGTAGAGAGGGGCAAAGCAATGCGTGGGGTGCCACGTTTGGTGCTTAAATACACATCATGGAATCCGGCCGTCCAATGTTTGAAACGCCTTGAGCTCAGCAGTGAGCTCTACCGAATCTTTAAGCTAGATCCTCGCCTTGTTTAAAGGTCCTTGGACACTCAGCCTGAAAGAGTTTCAGCATCTCCACAATCATGTCGTTCTTACGGTGGCCATTTACCCACCGCGATCCCGCCGAGGACGTCGACGATAGATCAGGTAACGAGTCCGACGTGACGGATGGCAGTCTTCACTATGTGGTCGAGAAAGCAGGAAACGGCTCCGGACCGTCGTACCAAGAGGCGACAGGCGCACCGGTCGAAACGAGTTCGCCGCTGGGCTACGCCGTCGGACCTGTCACTATCGTCTTTCTCAACGTCAGCAAGATGATCGGGACTGGCGTCTACTCGACTCGTAAGTTTCTTCTCGAGGCCAATCTTGGTTGCGAGCTCGTTGCTGACAGCCCAGCGTCCGCCATTCTCAAGGGCACCGGTTCTGTGGGACTGAGCATGATCTACTGGGCCTTAGGTTTCCTGATATCTATCGCCTCCTTTTCCGTCTACCTCGAGTTTGCGTCCTACTTTCCCAACAGATCCGGATCAGAAGTCGTCTATCTCGAGCAAGCCTACCCCCGACCGAAGTGGCTGTTTCCGACCGCTTTTGCCTTTCAGTCCGTTGCGCTGTCGTTCAGCAGTGGCAATGCCATTGGTACATCAACCTGCCCATACCCATTAGAGATCAGAGTTGATATGGTGTAGTACTCGCAGAATACCTTTTTCGAGTGGCAGGAACAACCCCGGGACCGTGGCAGTTGAAGGGAGTTGCTGTGGCTGGATTCACAGTCGCAACACTAGGTAGAGCCCTCAATATCGCTATCGATGATGGCGCGAGCTGACCGTTTCAATCAGTTGTCTCACTCAACACCACGTTTGCGTACCGTTTTTCTAACGGGGTCGGCGTCATCAAGCTTCTTACACTCATATTCATCGCCGTCACAGGTCTGGTTGTGCTCGGAGGACATACCAGAGTCCACGAGCCGGCCGCGAACTTTCGAGATCCGTTCGAAGGAAGAGCGACGGCATATGGTCTCACAAATGCTCTTTACAGAGTCGTCTTTTCGTACGCTGGATATGAGAATGCATTCAATGTCGTGAATGAAGTTAAGGTTCGTCCATCCCCTTTTGCTGCGTAACTACTCTTCATCTGACGCCGACCTTTGGTGGAACTCTTCATTGACAATTGACACAGAACCCAGTCAAACAAATCAGAAAATATGGATGGATTGCTTTGGGGATCGTAACTGTTCTCTACATCTTCGCCAATATTGCGTACTTCGCCGCAGGTAAGAACTAGTCTTTGCTCGTGTTTGACTGGACTGGGAAGTTGGACTGACATTGCCTCCGACAGTCCCCAAGGCTGATCTTGCCGCCGCAAAGCAGATTGCCGCCAGCCTGTTTTTCACGAACGTGTTCGGTTCCGGAAGGGCGGTGAGAGGTCTCAACTTCCTGATTGCCCTTAGTTCCTTCGGCAACCTATTGACTGTCCTGATCGGCTCGTCGCGTATGCTTAGAGAGTGTGGAAGGTGAGTGTGCCGAGTCCTTCGAGCGTCGGTCAAGCACGCCGTGCTGATTCCGCGAAACACTAGACAAGGCGTCTTGCCTTACCCCAGATTCTGGGCATCTACAAGGCCATTTGGCACGACACTGGGTCCCTATCTCGTCAAGTTTATCTTGACTGTCGTCATGATTGTTGCGCCACCGGCTGGTGATGCCTTCAACTTCAGTGAGTCTTTGCCTTCTGCTGCCTGACACCCATGACCACCGTTAGGTTTGCTTACTTCTTGCAGTTGCCGATCTTCAGGTTTACCCAAGCGCTTTCTTTGGGTTCGTCATGACGACCGGCCTCGACGTTGTCCGATGGCGCCGGAAGCGCTTGAGCCTGCCTCCTCCGGACTTCAAGGCCTGGGACGTAATCATCATTATCAACCTGGTCAAGGACCTCTACCTACTCGTCATGCCTTGGTACCCTCCCGAGGGCGGTGTCTTCGCGGGCGATGTGAGCTTTTGGTATGCCACATACGTTGTGGCGGGAATTGGAATGTGAGTTTCTCGGATTTTGTCTCGCTGCTGTGATACTAACGGAAACCGTAGTCTCGTTGGCTGCGGCGTTTACTACTGGCTGTGGATATTTGTCGTCCCCAAGGTGCGGGGCTACAGAATCCGACAACAGGTCTTGGAACTCGCCAACGGTGCCCAAAGCCACCAGCTCGTCAAGATTCCTGTCACCCAGCTAGCAGAATGGGACGCGACTCACGACCATGTCGGCAGGTTGGTGAGACAAGTCGCAAGTGGCCCAGGCTCTGGAGAAGAGAAGAAGTAGATGGCGGTGTGATTGAAACCTCGGTTCTTTACCCTCAAGCAGCCCAGTAGAGGTATCATTCTCTTGCGTAGTAGGGTGACCGATATTATTAACATGTACCGTACCAGAAACCCATAACTTAGCCATAAAGATATTACCGACCGTGTTGGGTGTTTTTGCTAGTGCAAAACTCTGAAAATATAGGAGCATAAACATCCCTCCAGTCATCCATCATGAGCCACCTTTTCTTGATCGATAGATCTTGCGGGTAGACAATCTCTATGTCGGCCCCGGCTTGAAGTAGTTGCTCGGTCAGCACAGGGAAGTTCTCCAGCTTCGTCCCTCGCTCCAAAGCGGCGCAAATCATTCCCATCGCAGTTACCCCGTCCTCCCCGGGGTCGTCAACGGGATATCCTTTATCGAGGAACAGAATCACCACGCTCACATTGGCGGCATCAACAGCCCAGTGAAACGGTGTTCGTCCACGGCTGTCTCTTGCCATCATATCTGCACTCAATCTTAACAGGCCGGTGACACACTTGGTGTCGTTGACTGCGATGTGAAGCGGCGTCACGTCGTCTAACCACACCGTATCCTCAGCAAAGTCAATAATCCGGGATAGATTGCTCGTCTTACTGTAGTTTGACAGCCGGAACTTCATTCTGCAATCGGCGCCGCGATCTATTAGCAGTTGAAAGCACTCCGGATTACCCTTGCTGACCGCAACGTGCAGTGCATTCATGTTCTGGCCGACGAACCACTTCCAAGACACCATGGTCGTGCGCGCATCGTTGATTCGTGCTCCATGATCCAGAAGCCTGCCAACCAGATTGGTGTGTCCCTCCTCAACTGCAGCACTGAGGGCCGTGATCCCATCCTGGCCGAGGTAGTTTACATCCGCGCCCTCGGCGACAAGGAAGTCGACCATGGCCTCCTGGGCGGCTGGTCGAGACGGCTTTGCGTGGATGACAGCCATCAGCGCGCCATGACCAAAGTTGGCGTCCGCGTTGATGGGGACGCCGTGGTCTATGAGTTGCGCCGCGAGGTCGACGTTGAGGGCGCCGCAGGCGAAGCAGAGACGGGACCGGTCGTGCTTTGGAGGGCCCGGGATGACGACCCAGGCGGCTGCCTTCAGTGCTTGTGAGATAAAGCTTGATGGTTGATTCCGTCTTTCCTCGGTCACCTTAACGATCTTTGAACGTAGGATCTCGATGTTATCTTGGTTGAAAGGGTGCAATGGTCCGACTGGTGGTGCAGGTGTCAGGGAGGGAATCTCGACGATAGTTGCAGTGTCGTCGTCGCTCGACTGGGCAAGTGTCTGATCGTCATCATCATCATCAATAACTTTGATAAGTTCAGTTCCGTTCGTGCAATTCGTGGTGTCGTCCGCGGTGGACCCTTGAGATGTTGTTACGCGTTTGACGGTCATCGTGAGCTGTTGCAGCGATGCTTCTGAGAATACTTTGCGGGCAGGATGTCACCAGGGGCGGCTTTTAAACCAGTTGTCTCACTCAAGCGCACTTATCTTATTACTTGTCCTTTGAAAAGGAACCGGCGCTAGTTTAGTCTTGAAATAGGCAGAAGTCTTCGGGCTTCTGGACAGCGAGGCTTGATAGGAATGCTCAGCCTCAGCCACGATTTAGTGGCTGATTGGTACCACGATGTCATGTCTACAAGAAGATAGAATAGGCAGTCAAATTAACTTCGAGTTTTATAAATATCAGTTCCCCTTCGTCGTTATAACATTTAAAAATGTTACAGTCCGCTCTACAGCAAAACGCGATCTCTGATCACGACAGACATGTCGTTGCTGGTTGGCAGAAACTCGAAGTTCCGAATGAGCTGGGATTCCGTTAGCAAACGAATGAAAAGAAATGAAGATAGGACGTTGATAAGCAACTCACCGTGACGAAGACCTTGTTAAGCTCCATGAGAGCCACCGCTTTGCCAGCGCACTGCCATCGGCCGGCACCAAAGGCCAACTCAGTCCGCTTCTTCCAATCCTTAACTGTTGGGACATCAGCTTCGAGCCACCTCTCGGGCCGGAATACATCGGCATCCTCTCCGAATAGCTGCTTGTCGTGCGTTACGGACCACGTGTCATGTCCGACCCTGGTGCCTGGAGGAAACAAGGTACCCTCGTAGGAGTCACCTTCAAGGCCGACCTGTTTCATCAGTAGACCGGTGAACGGCGGGTGGACACGAAGCGTCTCGTAAATGACAGCCTGTAATCATATGCGTCAACAAAAGTTCAAAAATCTTGTCGCTTCCGTAAATTCGTGCATGGTATGTACCTGGAGAAAGGGCAATCTCAGAGCCTCTGCGTTCGTGATATCTTCGGATACTGCGCCAGCCGCAACCGCCGTCAGAATTTCCTCCTCGAGAGACTTGTAGGTGGAAGGATTCCAGAAGAGGTATTGCAGCGTCCACTTGATGGCCTTCGCGGCCGTATCCGAGCCAGCAACCATTGGGAACATGATCTCGGACTGCGCTGAGCGTTGATCAACCCCGTGACGGATAAATGATCCCTTTTCAGCACGTAAGCAACTTTGCAATATTTATAAACACTTGGCGATCTTTGCTGCTACTTACAAGTAAGTCTGGCTCGTCTTTGGCATCGGAACCAAAGCGGTTTGCGACGTGTTCCTTAGCAAGTCTGCGAGCGATCCCAGTCAGCATGATTGGATTGGCATCAAAACCAGGAGTCATTTGCGACATAGAGATCCAACTGTGAGTAGCTGTGAGTAGGATGTTTCTTGCGACTTACCCCATAATCTTTCCGAAGCCGCTCGAGTCAGTCGGCTTGGGGCCAAGCAAGCCTAGCACGAGATCCGAAGTGAAGATCTTCTGTAGTGGAGGAATGTCCGTGAAGAACTGCAGTACATCTATTGCCAGATTCGACATCCTGACCAGCCCAAAGACATCGTCATCTTTCTCCAGGAGGCCAAGAGGACGACCGAACGACATCCTAGACCGCGCGTCCATGCCATAGAGATGCGAGAGGCGACCGAAGTCGACAGCTTTCGACTCCGAAGGTCTTGAGATGTACTTCCGGCGAATCAGGTCGATGAGATCCGCGATACCCGCGTCAATGCCGGCTTCCAGTCCGGGGATATCCTTGCCCAGGTATCCCGGCGACAGCTTCATCCTGAGGGCATGGTGAGCGGACTTGTCGAGCACGCTGCCCATCATGTCGTGGTATGGATCCAGTCGGGTCGCCTTGTACCAAGAGCTGCGCTCGTAAGTCGACTTGGCAGCCGACATGCGCCTAATGAGGATCGGATCGGATGTGAGAACCTCATTGGGGCCGATGCGGACGAGCTTGCCGTACCGGTCCGTGAGCTTCGGGTACTCGGAGAAGGCACGGGAACCCCGGCAGCGGACCTTAAACATGGGCCAATACGAGAATTGGGAGAGAAAGGGGCCTGGCAGGTGCCGCAGACGAAGCCATGATTTCAGCGTTGAGATAGCGAGGTACAGCACGACGGACGCGCATAAAAGTCTGCCAACGAGACTCGGGGATAAAGCGTCCGCCAACTGCGACGTGAAAGAAGTCATCTCCAGGCTCGAGTGTTGTTGCACGGTATTGGAGATATAAGGAAGAATGCGCAAGTCTGAGGCTGCTTTCATGTAGTTGGGAAACCCGAAAAATACTACACATCCTCAACACCGAGTCCCACAACTAGATATCGCACAGATATAACCCCGGCCGGGACATGAATCAGACCCAAGTTCATCCCAGCACGCGTCTATCTACAGATCCTTCTCTGGCTCCGTTATTCTGCCGTCCTGACCGCCTCGGCCCTGTCTTGTCCCCATAGACCCTCTAATCGTAGCAAATTCTGCTCTTCAGCTCAAGTCTCACCGTAAAGACGTGCATTGGAAGGATCACAGCCCCGCAACTCGCACCTGAAGCTTACACCATCCATTTTACTTGGTATCCAATGTCATTCGTCCAAGACCCTCCTAGACCAGCCACCTCAAGCACCTAAGTCCCTCCTTTTCAAAGATATGTAAGTTCCTCAAATCGAAATCTCGATTGTCAATAGACTCGTTCGATCATCGAAGCCCTCGCTCACCCAAAAAACCAAAGTTCCTTCTTTCCGAGCACTCGGACTGTCAGCATTCAATAGTCTGCTTCCTCAGACGGGCAGCTTTCATACTTTCTGGATACCCCAGATCCTACGCAAACTTGGCTTCGTCAGCGAGTCAACTTTAGTGTTGCCAGCGTCATATCTGACAAAATTAGCTCCGGCAGTCTGACAAGCTTATCCCCGGCGTTCCGATATCTTCAGCGGAGACCAGCTTACAAACAACCCATAGCCCTGTCAATCCGGCAGAAGCCGGTGTAGCACGCGTGTCCGGCTGCAAGCGAGAGAGTCTTGGGTGTCTTGGTATGAAAGTGGGCGTGCAACGATAAAGGCGGCGTTTTCTGCACGAGTTCCTTGCAACGGTGCAATTGAGCCATACCGACGACGGCAACATGCACATTCAGATGAACGATATTATTGAATCACCACTGGTGGTGCTCCCCACCGAGAAACTCACCTCTGAGAAGCTCGTCGCCGAGGTTCAAGTACTCACTACCGAGATACCCGCCTTCGAGACAACCATCCCCAAGACCCTCACAACTGAGAGCTTACAGGAACGTCTCTCCCATCTGATTCCAGAATTTCTGAAGTGTATCAACTACACCAAACCGACAAAGGTCAATAGCGACGCCCTCAGAGAGGCTCTCCTTGAGAGAGGTCGCCAGGTTGGCTTGTACATTGATCCGGACGATGGCTCCAGGATGAGATTCGAGGCCGGCCTCGCCGTAGCTGCAGTAAGCAAACCTCAGACACTTAGGTACATGACGGTAATTACCTGGCTCTTCAGGCTAACAGTTTACCAAGGACATGTACCCCCTTCACCCCTTCGATATCCAAGTCCACATTGGCCTCTTCACCTGGCTCGGTTTCATCATCGACGACCTGAATGCCGACCTGGGCCCGGATCTGGACTCGTTCCAGTCGCGTTTCTTCGGTGGGGAGACCCAACCGCACGTGGTTCTGCAGTGCTTTGCTGGCGTGCTGCAGGCAACGTCGGACTACTACGATCCCGTCGTCGCTAACCTGATCGTCCTCTCCGCGCTTGCCTTCGTCAACTCCAACGCCATCGAACTCCGCCGCGAGTACCAGACCATCGTGCCGACAACAGACGCCTGCAACTGGCCGTACCACTTCCGCGAGAAGGAGGGACTCCCCGAGGTCTATACGTACTTTTGCTTTTACAGGAAAATGTGCCCGGATATTTCGTGCTTCATGCCTGCGGCGCCGGAGATGGGCCGGTTCATCAACTTGACCAACGATATCTTGTCGTGCGTCTCCCTTCTTTCTTTTGGTACTGCGATCTGACCACCGCGAAACAGGTTCTACAAGGAGGAAAAGGCTGGAGAAGTGAGGAACTACATTCATAAGCAGGCACTCTGTTCGGGCCGAAGTCCCATGCAAGTGCTGGAAGACACCGTAGCGGAGAGCGCGCTTGCGTACACACGAACGCTGGCGATTCTAAAGACCAACTCTCCGTATGACGAGTTGTGGCATGCGTATGCGATGGGATATGTCGCGATGCATTTCAATACCCGTCGGTACTATCTCTCGGAGATACCAATGTCGGAGACGATGAAATGTCCAGCTTGATCACACACTGTGGCACGAGCAGGAAACGATAGCAGCAGAATACCCGATCGTTAGATATCTCAAATTAATAACTAGAGATTCGCTATTGGGGCCTTCTTTCACTTGCGAGCCTAACTATGTTAATACCGGCACTACCTAGGCAGAGTCTCGTACCGAAATACTCTGCCAATAACCAAAGAAACATGATGATCTACGTAAAGGTCAGGTTCCTGACGTGCTCGTTGACGTACATCGGCACAAAGTCCGATGTCGCGTACCACCCCGGCTTCCGCATGGAGTCGCTGACGTGCACCCCGTTAATGGTCAGGTTCTCGAACTGCACAAACTCAATCCCGCTCTCCCGGTCGTAGCCCGTCATGATGGCCGTGTTGGCATTGCTCCCCTTGTACGCCAGGTTCCTGATCGTGACGTTGGAAATCCCTCGTCCCGGCGACGTGTTGTACTTTTGGTTGTACATGACCATCATGGTGATGACCTGCCCCATGCGGAAATCTTCGATGCGGACGTCCTCGATCAGCACGTCGCGGACGAGGTTGCTGTCGCCGGGGTTGATTGCGATGGCGCCTTGGTAGCCCATTTGGTATTCCCGGTGGTCCATGATGTCCACATTCTTGATGGTGATTCCTGACATCGTCTCCGGGTTGGCGGTGTTGCCGTGCGTTCCGATGTTGACCGCGTGCGCTACATCAGCCCAGAGGGCCGAGTCCCGGAGGACAATGTTGGTGCTGTCACCGTACCAGTCGTTGCGGTGGTTGTACACGGCGACGCAGTCGTCCGAGTTGCGCAGAAATGCCCCCTCAATGAGCACGTTGGTGCAGCTGTAGAGGTCTATCCCATCGCCCCACTGCGCTGCGCTAAGGGAACGAAAGTTGCGAACCGTGAGGTCGGTGGTCTCGGCGGCGTTGAGGCTGAAGTGTCCTGGGTTCAGAACCGTGATGGATTCTATGGTGATGGACTTGGATCGCTGGGCTGATATCGCGCCTTTGGGGCTGCGGTAGAGAATACCGTGACCACGGATGGAGGCTGATGCCGCGTCGTCGAGGGATACAGCTGCATTGAGGACGGCGCCTGGGGCAAGGTAAAGGGTTTGGTTGGAGGTGATGTTGAGAGTCGACGTGAGGGTGTGGTAACCTGGGCCAAAGTAGATCGTGTCCGGATCATCTTCCGAGGGGGCGTCCGTGGATATGCGGTTCGTTACCAGATGGAGGACATCAAAGACGGAGCTGGTAGTTTGGATGACGAGGTCCTTGGGCTCGGACAGAGTGAATGTCAGAGTGTTTCCTTCCACCGAAGGCATGAAGCCGTAGGAATCCGGACGAATCCGGGGCGTAACGATGTTGCCCGAGTTGTACGTCACCGAGACTTCGACGGCTCCATCAAAATCGAAGGTGGCCAGGGAGCTGGCATGGACCTTGGCAGAGCCAGTCGTGATATTGATCTCGTGGAGGTTGGCGAGGTATGAGGACACAGTCTTCCACTCCCCAACGTCGCCACGAACCTTGACGGCGTAAGAGGTCGACTGCTTGACCTGCTCGGGGATGGGGTATGTCTGGACTTTGGCGCATGCGACGCCCACCAGGGCTGCCGCCACGGCGAGTGGACGGAGTTGCATCTTTGCGATGCAGAAGAGGTCACAGAGAATGCGGCTGCAGATGATGGAGAAAAATTCTACTTTCTGCTTGAATCATCAGCCACCTCTTATACGATCAGTAATGAGGTCGTTCCAGATCGGCCCCGACATCCCCGCACCTCCGGACGGCTTCCGGCCGCCTTACCCCAGATTCTTACCCCGCAAAAGCTTGCATTTTCCCCGAGAGCTTACCCGTCCCGGTCGGCGTGCGGCCCGGGAGTCTTCCCGCGGCTGAAGGAGGGAACATCCCTTCCCTTTGGAGACACTAACATGACCTGATTCAGAGAAATGGGTTGCACGGAGTTGCAGTCGAGGAAACGAGGCGCAACGCCAAGGTTACTGTGTTCAGGATGTCATATTTCTGTAGCTGCTGCGTCGGACTAAAAGACCGCGCCTTGATCCACCAAATCCGCCCCGGTACCCAAAGTAACTAAACCTAAACATAACGTCGAACGGTATTATAGTCTGTCAAACAGTGACATGCAGTGAGGCCTCTTAGTAAACGTAGACAAAGTTGGGGTTCTCCTTGTCCGTCATGTCGGTGAAGGCCGTGGCGTTGAGCTCGTCGGCGACGTAGTCCCCGCGGGCGCGCATCTCCTCGCGCAGGCGCTCCTTGCGCTTGTTCTCCCAGATGAAGGCGTAGCGGAAGACGAAGAACAGGGCGAGCTCGATGCAGTTGGCGACCAGCAGGGAGCCGATGCCGAGGTGGTACGAGGGCGCCTGGTCGGCCTTGTAGAAGAAGGGGCTGGCGATGTTGCCGATGCAGGCGCCGAACCAGATCATGCCCGAGACGATCATCTTCTTGGACTGGCCGCCGGTGTTGGAGGTGATGAGAGAGAGGGAGATGACGAAGGAGGCTTGGTAGGAGCCGGTGAGGTAGCTGGAGGAGGTCAGTGGGTTGATCTGGGGGGGGAACGGAATGGCGTGGGACTTACAAGCAAATCAGGCGCCCGACGTAGGCATTGGGGGGTGCCAGGAGGAAGCCAAGAGCGCCGCCGATGGTGGGCAGCATAAAGAGCGCGCAGACAAGGGTGCGGCTGTTGTTCGGCATGAACTTGTTCGCCAGAGCGCCGAGACCGATCCAGATGACGACGAGCACGCCCTGCGGGATGCCGAGCAGTGCCGTCTGGAGAGTATCGAAGCCGAGACCCTTGATGACGAGTGTAGAAAAGTTGGAGATGCCGCCGTTGGGAACGTTGGAGACGAAGCCGAGGAGGGTGAAGAGCCAGGTCTTGTAGTCGAGGTAGGCCTCCTTGATCTGCCCCCAGTTGATCTTGCGCTGCTCGATTCCCGTCTGGTTGCGACGCATGCGGGCGATCATGATGAGCTTCTCCTCGTGGGTGAAGCCCCAGATGGTGCGCGGCGAGTTGGGGAGCATGATGACGAGGACGATTGCCCAAGCGGCGCAGAAGGCGCCGACGATGAGGAACTCGTAGCGCCAGGAAGCGAGGGCGCCGTTAATGTTTCCGATGCCGTAGCCTGGTTACTTTGTGGTCAGCGAAATCTTGCTGGGGGATGTTGGTCAGGAGTGATTATCACGCACCAATGAGTCCACCACCGGCAACGCCGATGCCGTTCCAGGCATACCAAGCCGAGATTCTAGAAGGCTGCTCGGATCTGGTGTAGTACATGGAGGTGATGAGCATGAACGCGGGGTCGGCAATAGCTTCAAAGGCACCGGAGGCTGATTAAGAGTCAGTAGGTAACAGTTATTCTGCAGCCATCAAGACGTCCAGGACGTACCGATTCTAAGACCCAGCAGGCCCGCAAAGTTCTTCACGCCGGCCTGGGCCATGAGCAGGGCACCCCACATGAAGATGTTGAACGAGAGGTACCACGCAGGCGGGCTGCGTTGCATGATGAGGTTGGACGGGATGGCCCAGACGAGCCATCCAAAGTAGAAACTGCTGGAGAGCCACGAGTACTCCTCGCCCTTGAGGTTCAGGCCCTCCTTGAGACCGAAGATGGCAGCATAGGATCTGGGAAGAGGCAAGGGTCAGCTGGTGTCTCCGAGGTACGGTTGTCGCGGTCGATCGAAGGCAAGCATGCCTACTTACAGCGTCGTCTTGTCGACGTAGTAGAAAAAGTAGCAGATGCCAAGCAGTGGCAGGATGCGCATGTCGAGCTTGCGGAGCAGGCGCTTCTCGTCAGCCTGGTCGATGGACTCGTCGTTTGGATACCTCGCGAGGGCCTCGAGGTAGATCTCCGGGTGCTGCTGCTGGACGTCCTCGGTCTCGACGTGGGGCTTGTGCAGGTCCTGCTCGACGTGTTCGACGTCGCTCGGGCGGCTCTTGGCATCGGCCGTCGTCGGGGTGGTGTCGGCCATGGTGGTGGTTGTGTGGTGACGAGGCGAGCTGACCTTCTTCCTACGTTCGTCTGGGGGAGGGCGACGCTCTCTTGGCTGGACGCTTCGAAACCGACCGTGAAGAAAGAAGCCAGAACGATCAGAACTGAGGTGGAATTCTTTCGTCTCAAGTACCTTCTACGCATATACACCATGAGGGGAACCATGCGCTTGGGATATCCATAAATGAACGGCGGGTAGGTTCGCATACCGATTCCTTGGTTCTCGGTCAACTCCCGTTCGGAGATCCTCGTGGCGTCGGCTAAGCCAGTCCCTAGCCTGGGCGGGCCCAGGCAAGCTTTCGTGCGGCTCACACCGTCATTCTTTATCTCCGTGATCCAGTCAGGATGACGGTTTTCTGAGTCGCGCGCGCATGGGGTGCGGGGAACGTACGACTATGGCAGGTAAGTCGGCGACTCGGGCGTTATCGTCGGGAATTAAACCGCTAGCAGGCTGTGATGTCGGTTTTGCTAGCGGTCCTGTCGGTACCAACGTCTCGGGAACGTATCAAATTGCTTGACGTCGAACGATACTCATCAATCAGCAGAATAGCAAACGATGGCTTGAAGTCGAGTTTCCCACGGCATCGACTTCATCGCTTCCAACTTCCTGTTATCCGACGTCGAAGTCCTGCTACCCGCAACCGCGAACCAGTCAAGTCCGGTATCGCGGGGTTCCGGCCGCTCCTCAAATTCATCCTCCGGATTACTGCCCGTGGGGAAACGCTGCAGCACTTCGGGGAAGGGCGCGGGGACACTTGGATATGTGGGCGGAAACTCCACCCCGTGGCGGGGAACACAAGGAACCATCCATGACACAGGACATGCCTTTGCGACCTCTGACTGGTGGAACGTAATTTTCCGCTCGGTCTCGTCTCGAGCCATGAACTGAGGCTCAAGGGCGGGGAGCATCGGTCCTTGGCGGGTTGAGAGTGTTTCTCAAAAAGAAGCAGAACGGGTCGTTCTCGCCTAACGTCAGCAGGTTGCAGAGCCGATGTCGCCTGGTGGGCTAAGGTTCTCCGTGAGTCTTGATTACCTGATGACAGGGGTAGCGGTGACAGGCCACAGGAAGACGGAGATACACAGAGAGGGACAGAATTGGACAGAGATGGACAGTGACACGCATGGACAGAGACAGAGATGGACGGAGACAGCGATGGACAGAGAGAGACAAATATGGACAGAGACGGACAACACTATCAATAGTGATAATATCCTCACTAATCGCTATGGTTTACTCGCTAATGCTTAAAACACTGGAATGCATGTTGCTGTTGTGAGTTGCTCGCCAGATCGACTAGTGCCTTTGAATGACTGGCTAATACGGACCGTATACAGTGTTGTCAAAGTGGTGGTGGCAATGAATCAATGCTCCATGGGAGGCAATTCCCAGCTGCTCGGGAGTTTCGAAGTCCAAAATGCGTCTGTTTTCCCCGATGGTAAAGAAGATAGAGAGGGGCACCACATTCATCACACGAGCGTGGTGATTCCTGAGCGACTGAAATGGAGCCCAGCCGTCGAGTAGATAGTAGCGGTCTTTCGGAGCGCTGTCACGTTGATATGGGTCTGGGAAGACAAAGCTTCGATTAGCCGATGTGACGTAGGTAGTTCCTGGATTTTGTGTGGACTTACAAGTCCGGATAGTGACGGCCATCCGTGGCATTCCTTCAACAGACAGGATAGCCCCGTCCCTCATAAAGCGCGGGAACGCCGAGGGTCCGAGCTCTACATATTGATCGCCAACTGCGACGTGGACCCGGAGCCGGTCTGCACCGCTAATGCGGAATGTGGCCCTACATGCCTCGATGAGGGCGCCGAAATCCGTCGGCATCGCAACAGCCACTCGAGACGCACCGCACGATAACATGACTACGGGGTGGGGCTGTTCAACAGGAACTGCATGCTGTGGTCCGGGCGTGAGGGATGTAGAAACTTGAGGACGTGCATCGGTCTCGTGTTGGACATTAGAGCCACTGTCCGCCGAATTCTGGACTGGAGGAGGGTCGTCTGTGGTGGGTAAGCTCGGGCGTGGGGCAGATGTGCCGTTGGCGGTTTGGTTTTGGCCCTGGGGCGTGAAGTCGTTGACTGTTGGATTCAGAGTCTGATTATTCCCAGTAGTGCCGTTGGAGCTAGCATCAACTTCGGGTGCGGAGGAGCCGGGATCAATGCTGGCGGGAGTGCTCATGATGGTTCGATTCGTGATGGTGATGGTGATGCCAATTGATGATGGTCTTGCGTTGGATTGATGGTATTTCACAAAAGAGCGGCCAAAAAAGCGATGGTGTTGTTGTTTGTTGTTGTTCCGGCCAGGTTTGCCATGTCAATCCCGGACACGTCCCTCATTTGCCTTGACCTGCCTAATTAGACACCTATGTTACCTCCTTCCTTCTGTCGGAGAAGGAGGAACGAAGATTCCTCGGTAGTAACGGTTGTCTTGTTCACGAGGCAGGTACAAAGGAGGGAACGAGACGCAGTCCGTCAAGGATCAGGTAGGTAGGTAGGTAGGTAGGTAGGTAGCTGGGTAGTTACCGTCATCAGCCATCTCAGATCGTCACTTCTTTCTCAGATTCGATCAATGGATCACAGAGATTCCGGGAGCTTTCCTCAGGGTCATAGGCTGATCAGGACTAATGGAAAAGAAACCCCAGGGAGGAAGGAGTCGGTTTGACTTTCGTCTTGAGAAAGTAAAATGATACGGGCAAAGGTGATTTCATTATATATATCATCGCAGGTCCGACTATCCCCTCTGGAGGACCCTGCCGAAGTGAACATGCATCTGCATCTGTGCGTCTTTCCTCGTTGCTACTCACTTTTCACTAACTGGAGACGGTGGATGGGGAACGTTACCGACTGGAAGGGCTCGCCTCGCTGGTCTTTCTCTCGGCATCCGATAAAACAACCGACACGTCTGCTGTCTTGTCCTCGAGGACGTGACTGTTGCCGTTGTCCAGACGGGTGAGGGCAGAGCCCAGCCCGGTCGCCTTCCACTCTACAATCCATGTCAGCCGATATTTCCTTACCTTTGATTAAAGGAAAGTAGAAAGGAATAAGAAAGCAACGGGAAACAGAAATTGTAAGGAGCAGTGGGGAAGAGAGACAGAGAAAGAAACAGGAGAGAGACGGCTGACGGGGGCGAGAGACGGGGAAGAGAGACGGGGAAGAGGAGGAAGAAGGACACAAGACAAACTCACCACGCGTCCTCCACGCCGGGACTCTCGCCTCGATCATCTCATCAATCTCCTCGAGCGACCGGTTCGTCATCTCGGGCACATACAGGAAAACCAGCACCAGGAACACCAGCGAGATGCACCCGTACACCAGCCCGACCCTCGCTCCGAGGTTCGCGTAGCCCGGCTGGATCAGGTACGGCAGCGTAAACGTCACGACGAAGTTGCACGCATTGGCCACGCTCCAGTGCACCATGACCGACTTGTCGCGGAGGCTGGTGTGCGGCAGCTCCGACTTGACGACTTGCATCCTGGCAGGTTGGTATCGATTAGCATGTCATTCATCAAGTAAAGATGGAAGAACTCACGTAGACCCGAATCCAATCATGTAAAACACGGGAAACACAATCGTCATGGCGAGCAGGACCTTATCCTGCACATCGTCTCGCCGCTTCATCGTCCCCATCCCGCCCATGATCATCAGCGATGCAATCATCATGCTCCCGACGACGAGACACATGCGCCGCCGCCCGATGCGCTCCACGAACACAACGACGAAGACGCATGCTCCCACGATTAGACCGCGCTTGATCATCGTCGCCGCGAAGGGATCCATAATGTTCAGCTGCTTCAGGAACACGGCGCCGCTGGAGTGCTCGCGTGAGTATTCGGTCGCTGGCATAAACCAATATAATCTGACTTACTAGGTGCTGGCGAACGCCTGGCCGGTGAGTTGCGTCGACGCAGCAGCCATCATGCCCACAAGTGTGCGGCGCTTTCAGACCCTCGTCAGTTGATCCTCCCAGTCTCGGCACGCAGGACGGACTTACCTTGTTGGACCCCTTGAGCATCTCGCTCCACCGCCCCTTGGTCGAAGAAGCCTTGATGTTTTCCATGATCAGCTGCGCCTCCCGTTCCGCTGGGTATCCCTCCTGCGCCCCACGGAGATACACAATGCTGCCGACGGCTTCGTCAAATCGCCCCTTCCGAAGCAGCCAGCGAGGCGACTCGGGAAGCAGCCAGAGCGTCAAACAATACGGTGCCGGGGAATATCCCAATGAGCGCCGTCGGCAGCTGCCAGCTGATATTTCCGTCCATCTTGCTCGTGAAGTTGGTCACCACGGACGCCACGAAAGCAGCGAGGATGTGGCTAAAAGCCCAGGTAGCGACGACTAGCACCTGAACGTCAGCAAAACCACGACAGTGAAGGTAGCTACAAGTTCATACCGGATCCTCGGATGGCGGCAGGCACAATCTCAGCCATGTACATCGGCACCAGGTACGCCTCCATCCCGACGTGGAAGTAGAGCACCAACCGCCCGCCGAGCGCTTGCGGGTACGTCTTTGCGAGGCAGGACAGGACCACGCCGCCGACGCAGATGACGTTCATAATGGCCACGACGATTCGGCGGCCCCATCGCTCGCTTATGATGGACCCGACGACGATGCCCAGGCCGTAGGTGATGAGCGGGAAGGAGTTGAGGTACGCCAGACGCGGGGCCGAGATGAAGAGCTTGCCCGTCTGCGCGTTCCGCTCTCCGAACTGCGTCTCGTAGTCTGGGAATATGACATAGCGTCAGCTACCTAGAAGTTATAATCGGTTACGAACGGATAGAGACGTACGATTCATGGCCTGGACGGTGGCCACCACGGCCGTTTCGAAGCCAAAGGTGAAGACGCTGACCAAGAGCACGAACATGGCGCCGACCAGGTTCGAGGTGACATGCTTCGTCACATGGACGTTGTGGTCCCGCAGATACTTCAGCACCATTTTTGATAGTTCCTTGATGCCTCTGATAAGTCAAGGTCAGGTGTTGTTTTTCTATCTCCTCCGATGCACAGGCATCTTCCTCCAAGGTCATCCGGGACTTTATATAACACGCGTAGCACCAATATCTTGGCCCGGACTAGCCCTTCAACCGGATTACACCATCTTCCCAGCCAAAGACGCGAGCAATAGAAATCTGCTGCACTTCCCCGGATCTAAGCTGCATCTCAGGGTGCAGCGAGGAAAGCGTGGGGAAGACCCCGGAACGGCCATGGCGAGAGCCGCACCGGAGACGCCCCACCTTCTGCGCGAGACCCGAAGCACCAAGACCCATACCGGCTCTCGCGCGTGATCGGCTCTCGCGCAGGCGAGCACGCCATGCACCTTTGGAGCCAATGTACTTGGCTCGCGACGGGTCATAAGAGTCCAGGTCTCTGCCGATGACATGACAACAGTATCGTACTGATTCAGACAGGACTACAGCCACACGAGTCGTGATCATGTCTTCCACCACCGCAACGAAGCGTCCCAACTTCCTCATCGTCATCGCCGACGACCTCGGCTTCAGCGACACCTCCCCTTACGGCGCCGAGATCCACACGCCAGCCCTCCAGAAGCTAGCCGACGATGGCATCCGCATGACCAACTTCCACACAGCCCCGGCCTGCTCCCCGACGCGGTCGATGCTGCTGAGCGGGACAGACCACCACATCGCCGGCCTGGGCCAGCTCGCCGAAGCCATGGCGCGGTACAAAGATCCGAGCTTCTTCAAGGACAAGCCGGGGTATGAGGGATACCTCAACTTTCGCGTGGCCGCGCTGCCGGAAATATTGAAGGCGGGAGGGTACCATACCATCCTGAGTGGCAAGTGGTGAGTCTCAGAGCGTTTCTGGATGTTTGAACAAATCAGAAAGACCTTTGTATAGAGTACTAACAACATGTGCTACAGGCACCTTGGGATGAAAAAGGAACACTCACCTCACGCTCGAGGCTTCGAAAAGGCCTTCGCCTTCATGGCCGGCGCGGGCAACCACTACAACTACGAGCCGCAGTTTGACGACACACGCTACAAGCTCCCCTTCAAGGGCAGCCTGTGGATGGAGGACGACCGCTTCATCGACAGAAAGACGGAGATCCCAGAGGACTTCTACTCCACCACGTACACGACGCAGCGCATGTTGGAGTTCCTCAAGGGCCGGAGCGAGGAAGACAAGGAGAAGCCGTTCTTCGCATACCTCTCATACCTCGCCCCCCACTGGCCCTTGCAGGCACCCAAGGAAAAGTGGCAAAAGTACACGGGCCAGTACGACGACGGACCCGATAAGCTGTCAGAGAAGAGGGTACGGCGCTTGAAGGATCTGGGACTGGTTCCCGAGAACGTCGTGCCGGCGCAGCCCGAGGGCTGGAATATCGACGCCAAGTGGGAAGACCTGACCGACCAGGAACGCGCAGAGTCGGCGCGCAAGATGGAGGTCTACTCGGGCATGGTCGATGCCATGGACGAGGGAATTGGTCAGGTCATCGACCATCTCGAGTCGACGGGAGAGCTCGACAATACTTTTGTGCTCTTCATGTCCGACAACGGAGCAGAGGGTGTCATGCTCGAGGCGCTGCCCGTCATGGGCACCGAGTCGACAATGGCCGACGTTATAAACAACTTCTACGACAACAGCCTCGGCAACATCGGATCCAAGTCGTCCTTTACTTGGTACGGGCCGCGCTGGGCCTCAGCAGCGACGGCCCCGTCTCGAGGCTGGAAAGCCTGGCCGACCGAGGGCGGCATCCGTTGCCCCTGCATCGTGCGTTACTCCGGCTTCCAGAACGCTCCAAGCGCTATCACGCACGCCTTCACAACAGTTATGGACATCCTTCCGACAGTATTGGACCTGGCAGGCGTGCAGCATCCTGGCAAGACGTTTATGGGTCGGGAGGTTGAGGAGGTGCGGGGCAAGTCGTGGGTGTCTCATCTAGGATCCAAGGATTTGGCCTCGTCAGCTGTCCACGACCCCGATGAGCATGTCCACGGCTGGGAACTTGTTGGGCTTCGAGCCATTCGGAAAGGACCCTGGAAGGCTGTTTGGATGCACCCTCCGCGCGGAAGTGGCAAGTGGGATCTGTTCCACGTCGAGAACGACCCCGCAGAGGCAATCGACAAGGCGGATGAGGAGCCCGAGATGCTTGACGAGCTGATTAAGTTGTGGGAGGTGTACCATGCTGAGACCGGAATTCTGAACTATCCATATGAGTTCAACTATGCTAAGGCATGATCGAGCACATAGAAAATCGAGTTTCCGTTTCAATGTCCTCAGATGGTCCCAGAGTCCGGCCAGGAGCCAAGGTCGATGCAATCCCACATGAGAAACTCTGTCAGATCGTCATCGTCGCTACCAGTGATGAGGGCTTCTGGGCCGCCTGCGGAAGATGCTGCCAACGTGTGATGCGAGACTGCCATTCCGTCATCATCTGTGGGTACGAGCGGCACTGGGTCGATGGTTGATATTGGCGGAGGAGGGGGGCGAGTTGGATGCTCCTGACTTGAAGACTCGGCTGGCGTGGTAGTCTGGGACTTGACCGCAAGCACTTCTGATAGTGCTGTTCGGAACGGCGCAATGGTGGATAGGAAGAATGCAGGAGGTGGCTCAATGGAGTCCATGTTCAATCCCGCGTCGGTCGGAGATAAAATGCTGTTTGGCGGTCAGAATCAGGGGGCGGGAGATGTAGCTTGCAATGAACTAACTTGATTTCGAGCTGTTTGTCAAGGTCGCGGGCAATATCGCCGAGATGGAGATGATTCAAGAAATCGAACAAAGTTCGTCGCTGGTTGGTGTTGATTTCCACCTTAGTACGAGCAGAAAACATTTGGATCGGGAGACTTACGTGCAGCAGGTTTGCATCCAGCTCGGTGATACCCATCAGGCGCATGTTGACCTCGAGCATCGACCTCAGCTCCTCCCGGCTAATTTCGGCGTGTTCAAAGACAGCCGTGTAGACGATCTGGACCTTGGATGCCTCAAACGCTGCCATGTGGCAGATCAAGTCGTCAAAGACCTCAGGGGCATGTTGGAAGGCCTGGTTGATGAGCCTAGAGATTTCATCGGCATGGTACCTGCACCGGCGCTGACACTGCGTCGCGAATTCCAGGGGGACGTCTTTGCAGGCCACGGAGAGCGGAAAGGCGAACCCAGGGAGGAAGATGCGAGTCAACCCCACGACGGCAACGTGGTAGGAAACATGCAGTGCGAGAGTGGCGGAAAGCAAGTCCATGTCTTTGAGGGCGTAGATGGTAACAGGCGAGAAGTTTAGCGTCAGGTATTGGGGAAGACTGGCGTGCCACAAGTCGAGCTCCTCGATCAATCGGCTGAAATCCGAACCGGAAGTGTACAAAGCCTCTGCTGGTAAGGTCTGTCTAATGAGGCTGACGTCTCGTTAGTTAAACAGATAGGCACAGGGATGGGTAGAAGTCGTACCTGAGGCAACGCTTGCGCAGATGGGCGATGTAGACAAAGTGGGCGCGGGGGCTCATATCGCGGACATTTGATGTGCCGCCGAGCAAAAGGGTCTCGGCTGGATAGAGATGAGCCGGGGGTGGACGCGCCCGGGCGATGAAGTCGTTGTCCGCGATGGGCATTGTCACTCGCGGCAACTGATGCCAGCACGTATTTTCGGCGACTCCCGAAGCCATGATGCTGTCCAGAGCGTAGGACGACCAAACCATCCGCACGTTTGCCTCTTTCTCGACGACGGCTTCGCCTGACTGCCGGTCTAGTGCCGCTTCTTCGCCGACGTCGAGGCGCAGGAGGCGTACGAGCCTCTCGCTCATCCCGACCAGTTGGAACGCCGTGGCGTGGCTGCCCGAATATAGGAAGTACTGGCATAGGAGTAGAATAGCCATCAAGTTGCCTCTCGTCGGTCTCCTGACATCTGCTAGTACAAGTTCGAGCGATCGATCGGCCCACTGGCTTCCTGGGAGCGCAGCAGTGCTTCGTGGGCGGTTGCCGAGGAGGCTGATGCACCTGGCCCCAAAGGCACATACGACCAAGACGAGTGCCTCTCCGTGATCCTGCACGAGACTTCCACGACGGACCGATTCCATCCAAGCAGGCTTGTAGAGAAACCCCAACGATCGGAGGGGATGGATGCGAGCAAAGTACGTCTCGACCAGGATACGGAGGTGGCCTTTGTCTCCTGGAAGTTCACTTGTATCGGAGATCCTGGGTCGGTTACAAATTAGCGCATGTAGAGGTATCAAGGCTGAGGGCCTTTCCATCTGACTGACCATGAGTGCGGCTGGTCTCTATGTGACTTGCCAGGGCCAGAAGGAGTTTGATGATGCAGGACCTCTCCTTGTCGTGGAGTCGTTGAAGCCAATTGTCTCCCCCCTTCAGGCTGTCGACGGTCGTGCTCGAGTGCAGATTTGCCACCTGAGTAGACGCATTCCACGTCGCGAGCTACGCATCGAGCGCAAGCCGGCAGCGCCTTGGAGCACCTTGACTTGGACCTGGCGCAGGCACGGCATGATCCCGACTCCCGCCTCTCGAGGCCGGCGGCACGGTACACGCGCTCGACGAGCGGTCGAAGCTCTTTGCGTGACACGTTTCCCGACGTCCCGGTCGTGTCGTAGCCGGGACACTGCACTCCGAGCTGGCCACAGGCTTTGCAACTCGGGGTGGCCCCGTCACATCGGATCTTGCGGAATCTACACACGAAACAGGCTATGATGCGGCTGTTAGCAATGGTGGGAGGTATCTCACGGCGACCGGGCGACGGGGTTTACTGACATTGGCTTGGTGCGGTAGCAGACATGAGTCCCGCGGTGCCCATTCGACCTGAGGCGAGCAGGAGGAGGGATAGACGTGGAGGGAGAGTCGAGACGGGATGGGGATGGTGCCCTACTAGTCAGGTAGATGTCCTGGGGGTGCCTTCCAGTGCGATCCCGGGCTGTAGGTGCCTTAGTCATCCACAGCGGTTCTCGGTGAGCGGGCGGTGAGCCCTGGCGTTGACGGTACTCCCATTACAGCAGGAGCATCCCCACGATCCATTCATATGCTCCTGCCAAAGACTGACGACGGTAACAATGGGAAAGAACCTTGAACTCGCTTGCTTAGGTAGGTACTTCCCTACATACGTAAGTAGGTACCGAGGTACTTACCACAGGGGAGTTTTACTACCTACCTACCTACCTACCTAGGTACCTACGGTGTCATTGGGACTTTCTGCGCTTTCAGCTTCAATCCACACCTTCCTATGGTACCTAAGGTAGCTCCTGGTAGATTATAGATTACCTATACCAACGGCAGTGCAAGACAAAAGTAGCAACAGAAAAACAACAGAACTTCATAACAATAACAGCAATAAGCCGCCCAATGAACGATGCATCCTCCCTCCCCGAACGTCAAACTGGAAAGTCCTGAGGCTCCTAAGCTCCCAAAATACGAGCATCGGCGGGCGATCGTGGTATGCAAAAGATGCCACAAGCGCGTATTCTGTCTGTTCTAACTCGATCGAAGCTAACTGAGCAGCGGCCCGGACATCAACGAGGGAAAGAACTAGATCCGCTTTGGTGTTTCTCGCTTCGAACAGATCATGACCGAGTCCGACCAGCGCAGCGGGCAACATCACTTTCAGATCAGCTTCCGGTCCAGTTTTACAGCCCACGGTACGGTGTTGGGGCCTACTAGCGGTGATTATCGTTTCAGCAGACTTGGGTTTTCCGCATGAATTCAAAGCCAATTCTCTCATGTCGCATCTTTTCTCGGGCGACGTGACAGAAGAACCATGTCCTCACGATATTTGCTGCCTGTTTGAATGCCATCACACCCCGCAGTAGGGATCCAGGCCCGTGAAAAGTTGGTCCCAGCCATATTCCGTCGAGCCATTACTGATGATGCCGTCCCAGAGCCCATCCAGTCCGTCAACGGGGTAATCAAGCACCCAGTCTTCCGAATTTGAAGCCCTCTCCTCCTCCGCACCTCTTCCTCCCCGGTTCTCTTCGTCTCCGGAAGCATCCAAAGCAGAGACCTTGTCAGAGTCCAGTCCAGCGACGTCGTCGACCCCCTGGACACTATACCGCCGCAATACACCGACGAGACTTCGCACGAGCCGTGCCGCGATGGCAGACTCTTCTCCAACCACAGCCAGTGCCCTACATGCCTCGGCGACCTCGGCGTGCGTCTCGGCCGTCGCATCGACCGCCGGTCCGATCGTGTCTGCGCCGACGGCCTCACGCCCGGTATCGTGCCCCGCGTTTAGCGCAAGAATGGTGCACGCCATGAACAGATGGCCAACGACGCAACCGAGCCGGCGGCCCATGGCCCTGTCGCTGCGTGCGCGGACTGGTTCCCTCGCCTGCGAGCCACGGAGGATGCGGAGCGCTACGGAAAGCACCGCCCGCGCGGAGGCTAGGCATGTTTCCCTCGAGGACCGGCAGGCCGCTGCGTCCCGATCGCTGCCGTCGCGGAGGAGGAACGGACGATGGAGTCGGGCTCGGCGGGAGTGGAAGCCGAGTAAAACGACATCCCGCTGCAGGGCGAAGTGGCGCGGCGCATCGGGGGGTAGGGGGCCCTCGGGACGGAGGAAGGGGGGGAAGGACGCGAGGGCTTCGGCGAAGAGGACGTCCAGGGCAGCGACCTTGTCGAGGTCTGTTATCTCGGCGTCTGGGCTCTGCGGGTCTCGCGCATCGATTATGCGACGCGCGATGTCGGCGAGCTGGATGCGCCTGATGAAACATGCGGTTGTCGTGAGCGTGTCGGGCGGATGGTCGACGGACTCGTCTGCGAGGCTTGCGTCGTCGTCGTTGATGTTCCGGGGGTGTTTGACGTTCATGTGGTTCGGGTGGGCGGCGTACGTGCCGTCGATCGGGCCTCCCATCAGGCCCAGCATCCTGTCGACTTGGTCAGCTGGGTGACTTGAAGGAGGAGTCTGGTTGTCTATTGGAATACCAGTCTGTGGCCACGATATGCCACCACACACGCCTCTTGATCTCTCTCGTCGGGACGTCGTCGCCTCTCTCTGACGTCGGGCTGTCGATGAGATGTAGAGAGCTCTCCTTGGCGGCAGACAGGGAGCAGAAGTGAAGGAATCGGAAGCGCGCAGAGCAGCCTTCGAAATTGTACATGAGGTATGCGAGGATAGCCCGGGCTTGAACCTCAGCGATGCGGGCCCCGCTGGACGCTGCAGCCGGCTGTGATGGCTCGAGGGCGGCGAGGGCGGAGCGGAACCACGACATGGCGGTCTGCGTTGCGTCGTCGGCGGAGGTGAAGATGGCATGCGCCTCGGAGCCCTCGGCGTAGAAGAAGGCGCTCGTGGCCCCGACGGCTAGGATCAGGGCGGCATGGGCTGGATCTGGGATTGCCGAGTCGTTGGCGAGTGAGGCGTAGAAGGTGTCGATGAGGGCACGGGTGGCGGGAATGTGAATTATGGGAAGGATGTGGAAGAGATTGCTGACGAAGTCGCGGAGGAGGGCCTGGGCTTCGTCGAGGGTCATGAGCCAGGTGATGGTCGGGCGGGCGTCTGCCTCTTCCTGAGGCGTGAGACCTGGTGTTGTTGTGGAAGGCGTCTTGGGGAAATGGGCCACGCGTGCGACGTGATAGTCCATCTTGTCGTGGGGCAGTGTGACCTGTTGATGTTAGCTCTTCTCACTGTTTGCAGCAGAGGGTTTGTGAATACGTTGAGGCCGTGACGGGTAAATGTCGAGTCAAGGAACTTGGCCGTCTGCTGCCGTTCGCTGTCGACGGCCGGCCGCCGAGACGGTCGTCGGGGTGAGTCGTACGTTTTATCTTCCTCGACGGGGTCGCGGCCGGAACGGGCGATGTTGTCCGGACCAGATCCGGATGTTGCTAGGTCTGGATCCGGGTCCGTGGATGCCCCGCTTGGCATGGCTCCGGATCCGAAGACGGCCTGTTCCAACCTCCGAAGCCGGCCGAGGATAGAGTCGTCTGTTCCCTGGACGGGCAGCGGCGTCGCCACTGGGGGCTTGTTCGAAGTTCCAGCACTGCTTTCCGTCAGTCTCAAGTACAACAACCAGGGCAGTGCCCGTGAATAGCTCCATTACCTCTCCTGCACAACAATTCTCTCGGGCGGCGGTTGGCCGGTGCAGGGCAGCCCGCGGACTACGCAGCTGGAACACGGCACCCCCCTGTCACACTTGAGCTTCTTCCGGCGACATGAGTCGCACGAGACCTGCGGCTGCCGGCGTCGCTTCTGGGGTTCTTCGGGGGCGTGAGCGGTACTACGCCTCATGTTGCGGTACTGATTATGCTGGTATATTTGTGGTGATCCTGGGTGTGTTGATGGCGCGTTCAAGAGTCCAGACAAAGAGCTGGATGGGCGTCCGTGGATCATCCGCGGATATTCCCGATCCGGTCCGCGGATGATCCGCGGCGCTAGCTGTAAGTGCTCGGCTTTCACCTTCGGATGTTGTCGCTATGGCTGGACATAGGCAGAGGTGTGGACTACATAAGGGACCTTCGTCGTTCGAGATGTTATGTATGATCACTGGAATATCTGTTATCTCCAATTACTTCACAGCAGCATATCGCTCATAGCTAAGATGCAGCGAAATCAACTGCAACCGCCTCCGGGCTACGATAGGTACGTCTCGGCTTCTCACATTATCAAACGACATGATAAGAGGCTGTCGGAAACGACAACTTTACTGGTATCTTCAGCCTCCGCTCCTGGATCGCAGTTTTTGGAGCCTCGCTGGCTCTCTTTTGCACGGTCGGGTTCCTCAACGCCTTTGGCGTCTTCCAAGAACACTACCAGGCGTACCTCGGAAAGTCCGAGTCGGACATTTCGTGGATCGGCTCCGTGTCCATCTTCGTCCTATATCTCGGGGCACCGGTCTCTGGTATCCTATGCGATCATCTCGGACCTACGGTAAGCATCTCTGCCCAACACGTGCTGCTCCTCATCTGACGACTCTGCTTCTCTTCCGCTTAGATCCTCCTCTGCGTCGGCAGCATCGGACTGCTCTTCGCGCTGTTCATGACGTCTCTCTGCAGGGAGTACTACCAGGTCTTCCTGGCCCAGGGCGTCCTCCTCGGCGCCAGCATGTCGCTCGTCTTCTGCCCCCCGGTTGCCGTCGTGTCCCGCCGCATGCCGCACCGCCGCGGGCTCGCTCTCGGCCTCGTCATTGGTGGGTCGTCTGTCGGTGGTATTGTCTGGCCTGTCGTGCTCGAGCAGCTCCTCGACCGCCGCGGCCTGGGTTTAGGCTGGGCCATGCGGGTTGTTGCGTTTGTGATGATTCCCCTCTTGGCCGTCGCATGTCTCACCGTCGTTGATGCTCCGGCCGTCCCGCCGAGAGACTCCGATGCAGACGCCGGCAATGACGAGGAACTGCGAGTTGAAAGCAAACTGGTGGAATCGTCGCTGCTGAGGGACAAGACCTTTGCCGTCCTGTGCGGCGGGCTCGCGGTTGGATACTTTGGCCTCCTCACGCCGCTCTTCTACGTGTCAGCGTACGGGGTGTCTCGTGGTCTCAGCCCATCGGCGGCGTTTTACCTGCTCTCGGGGCTCAACGCCGCATCGTTCCTCGGGCGGGTGATCCCGGGCGTTCTCGCTGACCGGTATGGACACTTCAACCTCTGCGTCGCGGCGACGCTATGCGCTGGGATCGTGGGGTTCTGCTGGACGGGGGCGTCGGATCTTGCAGGCGTCGTAGTGTGGAGTTTGGCGTACGGGTTTTGTTCCGGTGTGAGTTCTTCTTTGCCCGCGATCGCAGAAACTCAAGCTGTTGTCTTGGACTTGTTCAGAGACTGACGAGTAGGCGGAAGGGCGTGATGAGTCTGCAGGGCGCGTGCGTCGGCAAGGTCGCGCCTCCAGGGCGGCAGGGTATGGCCGTGGGCGTCATGATGGGCTCCATCGCTGTAACGTGAGTGTTTTTGGACCAAGACTGGTTGAGCTGTTTCCTGACGATTCGACAGAGCGCTCGTGGGCCCGCCCATTAGCGGACAGATTCTCGGCCGCTTCGGATACCTCGCCCTCTCGGCTTGGACAGGCGCGACTCTGGTTCTCGGAGCTGCGATTCTCGCGACGGCGAGGTTGCGGCTGGACAGAGGGATCTTTGCGGTTGTATAGGCTCTGGTTGTCGTGGTGTTTTCCAGTTTAGGCGCTGAGAGGCCTAGACATTACCACACTGTATTTGGCTTAGTCATCGACGCTGTGGGCGAGAGTTGAGAGAGAGGCAGGAGCATCACAGCGTGCCTGCCCGACGCCGACGAAGGTGATCTTGATGGAAAGAGCCATTGGCCCGCAAGATTAGGTACCTATGCACAGTGAAAAAAAACCTACAACAAAACCATCTACCTAGTTAAGTAGTTCACTGCCTAATATCTACTACCCAAGTAACGATGTTTGGAAGTACCCAGGTATTAATACCTCCGTACCTCAGTAGGTACGTTCAGTGTTCCTACCTCAATTGGCGCCCCGCTTGCAAAGACGCACCTGCAGTTCACAGGTGCTCTCCGACAGATGTACCTAGGTACCCCCGCCGTCCAGTCCGTTCGTGTCTCTCAGAGCCTCCACGGGTGTCCCGGTCCACTGTGACGTCCCCTTTTTCCAAACATTTTGAGGGCTCGGTACAGAACTTCCATCCTTCCTACCTACCTACCGAGGGCTCTATAAACTGATGGGAACAGTCTCGCCGTCAACCACACTCTTTTTTCTCGAGTCCCAGTAGCGTCAACCGAAGCCGAGGCAGATCTTGAACCTGACAAGGCGAAATGAGCGAGTCCCACCAAACCTCTCCGAACACTCCGAGCGGCGGCGGCGGCCAATCTTCACTGCGAAGTCTCCTCCGATCCCGACGCAACGGTGTCCGCGGAAGCCCCCAGTCCTGTCTTCCGTGTCGGGAGCGCAAGGTTCGATGCGACAAGCAACAGCCGTGTTCGGTGTGCAACAAGAGAGGGCATCCCGACCTTGCTGGGTGCCAACGGGAACCAAGATACGCCTGCCGCGTCCTTCCGCTCCTTGCCAGACGACCAAGAGCTCGTCCGCTTGTTCGAGGTCTACCGCGACCGAGTCCACCCGTTCCAGGGTATCACGTACAACTTGGATCTGATAGAGAAGATAATGTGCATGTTTATGCATTTGAGAACC
Organism: Colletotrichum musae; assembly: GCA_027406025.1. Classification (NCBI taxonomy): domain Eukaryota; kingdom Fungi; phylum Ascomycota; class Sordariomycetes; order Glomerellales; family Glomerellaceae; genus Colletotrichum; species Colletotrichum musae. Next base: position 381,402 of record JANVYC010000002.1, on the reverse strand, counting down.
GAGATCGGAGTCGAATACCTTCCTGTTGGACTTCGAGATTATCAATCACTTGGCCTCTTGCATGCCATCCTGGCCTCTGGGGCTCAGTTCTCTGACCTTCCTGTACAAACGTGCATCTCTCTTTCGCAGAAACATGGTACGCAATTCCGAGATCCGTCGGCCATCTAGAGCACTCTTGATAACAGTTCGATCCAGCCCAGATCGCTTTTGATTTGCTCCGAGCCACCGAATACCTCACGCAGCCTGCCACCTCGACATTACAGACCCTTCTCTTGCTCGGCAACGTACTGCAGAACAATATGAAGCCGCAGGCAGCTTGGGTGCTCGGCGGCACTACGGTTCGTCTCGCCCAGTGCTTAGGTCTTCACAGCAACAACTGCCAACGCCCGCTTCCTGGGGCTGAATCATCCGACGAGGCCAAGAATCTGAGGTTAGATCCCGTCTTCTTGACGATGGAATACACTAACAAGGCATCCAGACGCGCAATAGTTTGGCAGGACGCACTTCTGGCCCTTGCCTTCGACCGTCCTGCCGCAACTCAAGATATGGACTTCGTACAGGACTTGCAGCAGTTACCGGACACGAATTCAGCGAAGCCCCTCACGTACGTCGAAGCCATGGACTGGCTCTGCCACTTTACGCTCGAGAGCCTCCCTGTGCAAAGATGTAGCGTCAGCCAGCTCTTGCAAACCCTAGAAAATATCGATGGCCTTTCCATGAACCATCCTGTCACAGGGAGACATCCTGGTGCCCCTTCCTGCATACGGGAGTTGCACCAAACACTCGCCTTCCGACTGCACAAAGGCTTCGTCATCTCGACTTTCTGCCGACCTCTCGTCTCGAGCAGCAGGTCCAGTCAGCTGACCGAGCAGGACCGTTCGCGGACCTTGGAAAGATTTCAAACAGCACTCTGTCAGAGCGCACAAGGATACATTCGTCTGCGGTCGATCACGGGGCACGCAAGACGGTCTTGGGCTTTCATACACAACGGTTTGACTTCGGTACTCCTCCTCAGTCTGATGGAAGAAACAAGACACTTGCCCGAGACGCGAAAGCTTCAGAACGAGATGATTGCCAGTCGTTCCGACGGAGACAACAGTGAATCTTCTTTCTCCCACGACGGACCAAGTCACATCTCGGAATCCCTTAAGAAAGTCGTGAAAGCCATTAGGACACTCCAGAGTCTGACTAAGACCGATGGCTCACATTGTAACAACTCGGGGCCCGACAAGGACCATCACGCGTCATTTGCCAGCGCCATTGATCCTGTGAACATTGAGGGTTCCACGACATCAGAACAGAACGGGTATTTTCCACCTTTTTGTATATTTTGAACCGACAAAAACTAACCAAGCAGATTTTGGGACATGTACGCAGCCGAAATGTCAATGCCTGCCGACCTCGACCTTTCCCCACTGGGTGCCTTCGACTACATCATGTCCGACTACAATGCTGCTGGTGACGACGTCGCGTCCCTGATGGGTCCTTTCTGAACCACATCCTGGACCGCTCAGAGAATACAGTACCCTTACTCGACTTGCTTTCGGTCCGGAACGCCGAAGATTTGTTCCGACAGTATCGCGTAAAAGGGCCGTCCACGACGTCGCAGTCCTTGACTTTGACGAAGGTCCTGATACGCCTGAGTCGCACGACGGGACGACAGCATCGACGGCATGTGGCTGGAACCACCAGGACAGCTCCTCGCAGGCCGGAATAACGTCTCCGGTTCTAACACCACCCCAACAAACAGAACATAATGTAGAGAATCGGTGTGCTAATCATTTGCTATGCTCTTTCCCATGCCCTCCCACCGCTCAAAGTCCCCAGAGTCTAGATCAAACAAGTCAAGTAGCCTTCCGACCATCTGGTCCAAGATATCCTCAATCCCCGATGGCTTCGTGTAGAACCCGACAACAGGCGGTGCGACCACTGCGCCCGCCCTCGTCACCTCGAGCATGTTCCTGAGATGGATCTCGCTGAACGGCGTCTCCCGTACCGAGAGCACCAGCCTCCTGCGCTCTTTCAGGCACACGTCTGCCGCCCGTGTGATCAGATCGTCGCAGATGCCCGCGTTAATGGCGGCCAGCGTCTTGACGGAGCACGGCGCGACGATCATGCCCTCGACGCGGTACGAGCCGCTCGCGATGGGCGCCGCGAGGTCGTGCGCGCTGTAGGCGCGCTCGGCGAGGGCCTTGACCGCCGACGGGGTGTAGTCCGTCTCGTACTTGATTGTCTCGGCGGCCCACTTGCTGATGATGAGGTGCGTTTCGACGTTGAGCCGCCGAAGGGCCTGGAGGATGTGGATACCGATCTGGGCGCCCGTCGCCCCGGTAATGGCGACGATGATTTTCTTGCGGGGATGGCTCCTCATGGTGAGGCAGTCTGACTGATAAGGTGTGGCTTTGCTTGTAACTCGCGTTGGGAAGTAAGTAAGTCCGGTGAGGAGAGACGAAAGCAGATTGCAACAGTGCAGAGAGATGTTCTCATATGCCTCTTAGATTCAAGAGCCGCAGCTTAGTTATTTATATAACCGTCCTACTGAAATTTACTTGTTCAAAGCACCGAACTGTCCGAGGCCCGCTTGATCACCGTGAAGACAGTGCAGAAATGTGGGTTCGGAGAGTTCGGAGGGCGATCATCTCACATCACATCGTGTTCTCGGTGATTTCGGACCAATGACCCACACACAAGTGCTGGCGTCCGGTCGTTATGCCGGTGTCACAGTAGCTATAAAACGACAATGGGATACTTGGTCGATAGATTCAACTGCCTCTAATATCTTAGAGTGAATACAGTGTCTTCAAGAACCAGTTTACAACATCGGCAACCCAGCATGTCTTCGACCAACCCCCAAAACCTCCCACACATGAACTTTCGCTCCTTTGTCGAGGCCCTCAGGGCCGACGGCGGCCTGGTCGAGATCAAAGAGGAATGCGACCCTAACCTCGAAGTCGGCGCCATCATCCGCAAAGTCGTCGAGAGCGACGAGCGTGCGCCCCTCTTCAACAAGCTCAAGGGCCAAGACGCGGATGGGTTCTGGCGCATCCTCGGCGCGCCGAATTCCCTCAGGGCCGATCCCGCCCAGCGATACGGCCGGCTGGCCCGACACCTCGGTCTCCCTCCGACCGCGGGCATGAAGGAGATTCTCGATAAGATGCTTGCCGCTAAGACCGCGACCCCGATCCCGCCTGTAGTCGTCGAGTCCGGCGCGTGCAAGGAGGTCCGCCTGACGCCGGACCAGTTCGACCTCACGAAGCTGCCGGCCCCGCTGCTACACCAGTCCGACGGCGGGAAGTACATCCAGACGTACGGTATGCACATCGTGCAGTCTCCCGACGGGAAGTGGACGAACTGGTCCATCGCCCGCGCCATGGTGCACGACCGCAACCATCTCGCCGGCCTGATCATCGAGCCGCAGCACATCTGGCAGATCCACCAGATGTGGAAAAAGGAGGGCAAGAACATGTCATGGGCGTTGGCTTTCGGCGTACCGCCTGCGGCTATCATGGCGTCTAGCATGCCGCTGCCGGGCGGGCTGTCGGAGGCCGAGTACGTCGGCGCGCTGGGCGGAGCAGCGCTCGAGGTCGTCAAGTGTGATAACAATGGGCTTTACGTGCCGGCGAACTCTGAGATTGTTATCGAGGGTGTTTGCTCTGCGACTAAGACGGCGCCGGAAGGGCCTTTTGGGGAGATGCACGGGTGAGTTCAGGGGTTGACGAAGGCCGAGCTGCATGTCGCAAAGTACATACTGACGGTGCGATCAGTTACGTGTTTCCGGGCGAGGCCAGGCCCCAGCCAAAGTACAGGGTAGACCTAATCACCCACCGCAAGGACGCGATTCTACCCGTGTCAAACTGCGGTAGGCTCACAGATGAGACAGTAAGCCATCAGACTTCTTGCGTTCTTGGGAACGAGGGCTGATTTCAGCTAGCACACCATGATTGGACCGCTCGCTGCCGCCGAGATTGGCCACCTCCTCAAGTCTAAGGGCGTCCCCATCAAGGAGGCTTTCTCGCCGTTCGAGTCGCAGGTCACATGGGTTGCGTTGCAGGTAGACACCAAGAAGCTGCGGGCCATGGAGACCACTGCCAGAGACTTCTGCCGGACCGTCGGCGATATTGTCTTCAACGACAAGGTCGGCTACACGATTCACCGCCTCCTCATCGTGGGGGAGGACATTGACGTGTACAACTTCAAGGACGTGATCTGGGCCTTTTGCACACGGTGCCGCCCGGGGATGGACGAGTACCACTTTGAAGACGTTCGCGGGTTCCCGCTCATTCCGTGTATGTCGCATGGAAACTGCGACAAGCACATGGGAGTGAAGGTTGTCTCCGACTGCTTGTTGCCTGCCGAGTACACTACTGGAAAGGACTGGGAGGCCGCGGACTTTAGTGAGTCGTTTCCTCTTGATGTGCAAGAAAAGGTGCTGCAGAACTGGGCAGCTCTTGGATTCACGTAGGCGTGGTGAGCTATCTCGGCCCGGTCAGGTTGCTTGGCTCTAAATTCTAATATAGCTGTAAAGGAAAGATGAAACAACGCGGTGGAACTACTATCGAATAACCACTCCTGCATAATTTCTTGGATACGCGGACTTTGAGGCCGCGAATGGGGTTAAGCTTAAAACACGAGAGCATCCGCGTACGGATGTGGGATGCCGTCCCTCCACTTGGGCTGCCGCTGAGCCGACCAGGGGCAATTCAGCGTAGGGATCTGGAGGGGCTCTAGCCAAGATCTTCGTCCGAATATTGCATATGGCTAATCTTATCGTTGTAAATTTTCTTGCTGTTAAGAGGCTGTAGAAGCGATGGGTTTGTCCAATGAATCGCAAGGATCCGGCTAAAAATCTTTTGCATCCACGAACAGTCAGGCTGTTACACCCCGTTTGGCCGGCCAAATCTGTAGGGAGACCTTATTCATTACCCTCCTCTAGCTATAACTACGTTGCTGGTTGTCTATAAATGAAACCTTACTATATAGGATCAATAATATATAGGGCTATATAAGCTTGTTATTACCGTCCGTCGTCGTCGTCTGTCGTCGTGGTTATTGTCGTCGCTACTGCTATTGTTGTTATTGAGCTAGGCCACATAGGGGTGTTGAATAATAGAGGAAGGGGTTATGAATCAGATCACCCAGTCTCTAGCAGCAGTTCTGGCACATGTGAGGTTCCCTAGTGGATTTGGGTTAGGTACTCTTAGCCGATCAATATCATCGCCGGCTCAGACGCAACAAACCTCGAGAACCTTTGTCAATACAGGTTTCCTCGCCCAATCACCCATTTCCAATAGCAAGAGTTCTCCTACCCAAAGGGGAAAAAATAGCCGTGATGGGGACGGACTCAATACGAAGTTACGAGCCAGCACAGAAAACAGATGCTCATGTGGCATCCGGGGGTTCCCTGTCGCCAATCTATCTGGGGCTTCGCTTCGCGCAGGACGCAAGCGCCGCCGTCGCGGTCCAGATGGGGCTTTTCAGGAGGCTCGCTACGCATCGTACGCCATGCTCCAAGGTTTCGAAACGACTGGTTGCGGCGCACATAGTGTAGTATGCGATGGTAGATCATAACACGTCGATTTTTTGAAGATCACGAGAGAGATGGGATGAAGACGAGATTGGCACAACGATCTCATCGGCGAGTGTCTGTCGTAATTGAATTTGCGCTGCACGATCACGCCGTTTCGGACACGCGGGGTGCTCAATGCTGCAGCGAGATTTCCGACTTCAGATACACAAGTGGTTCAGCAGATGGAAGACTTCAGCAACAGGCTTGGCGGGAAGCCGTAAGCCGGCCCTGGTGTTCTCGGCAGTCTTTAACGATGGCGTTAGCAGTCCTTGCTAATTACCTATGGTGACCCTTACCACACCCCCAGGCTGAATATCCCACGTCCCGGAGTCAATACGAGCAAGGGTGGAATGCAGCAACAATATCCGTTTTCAACAACAGGGCCGATGACAGACAACAGTAGTGATGACGGACAGCAGAGATGTTGACGGAGAGAGCGACATGGACAGACGATACCCGACTCTTTAGGACCGAAGATCTTATCTGAATCTATCTATGCTCTACACAACAGCCGCGCACTCAAGTCAGAGCGTCAATCCGAATGATTCAACAGTCGGTCAAGTTGCCATACCTTTACCGGCCAATTGCTGGTCGGTCTTCTGGCCGCTTTCCCCGGCGGCTGCGTCGTCGTGCTCTCAGACTACGCGAAGTGTGCACTGCTCTCCCTACGACCAGTGCGAGGCGAATCCAGCATCGCTAAGCGCTGATGGTCCCGAGTGAGCCGCCTTGGTGTCGTCAAAGAGACAGTCCCGAGCTCCAACAATACTCTAATAGGAACTTTGACCCTGGACAGGCTGCAGGGGGCGACTCACAGAATTGAGACGGCCAGGCTGAAAATGGCATGAAGGGCCCACCACTGAAGAGCAAATAGAGTATAATGTCCGTTCCCGAGGCCTTCTGGGCGGTTCCAGCAAGACAAACGCGGTATCGCTGCTTGTCAGATTGATTAAGGGGGCCAGATCCATGGATAACCTACGCGACACAGCACCGGACGGCCCACACTCGGCCGATGTGTGGTCTTTTTGTTTCCCGGAGCAGTCCGACACGCTCTCTACCTTTTCCCATTGTTTCCCAATCAATTCCGGGCTGCCATCGCATCAATTGTGGTTTGCGCAGGGCAATATTCTCCGCTGCCAGCCCCCACCCAGAATGATCCTCAGCGAGTCCGTTCTCCACGGAAGCGCGAAACTCGGCCGGAGATTAATTAGGGGGAGGGTGGTGGCCATGGTTCTGGCTCAACTCACATATTTTTCTGAGGCAAACATGTACAGGCAATAGCATGAAGGCTCTGATGAGCGGCTACTTAAGGTGAAATCCCGCCAGCATCTGGTCACGATCCTGCTCTCGTCTTTGTCTCTGTTGTTGCTATTCATCATTCCATTCGCTTATTTAGGTTGACCCTTGGCCTCCGTTCTCTCGTTTTCTAATCAACGTTCTTTTCAAACACACACAAACACCAACGACACAGGATGTCTTCTTACGTTCTCCTCGCCGCCGGCCTTCTCGCCGGCGTGGCCCAGGCCTACACCCAGGTCAACGTCGCCTCCCCCTTCATGACCAAGAACATCGACCCCATCGTCTTCCCCGGCCAGTACGACAAGTCCCACCTGCACTCGTTCTTCGGCTCCGACGCCGTGACGGTCAGCACCAAGACGAGCGCCGAGCTCCAGAAGGGCTGCACCAACGCCGAGAACCCCAACGACCTGTCCGTCTACTGGATCCCGACGCCCCTGTACACCACCGACGGCGGCAAGACGTACAAGCCCATGCCCGTCTCGCGCTTCAGCGCCTACTACAACCTCGGCGAGACGCCCGCCGAGGTCGCCATCCCGCAGAACCTGCAGATGGTCGCCGGCGACGCGAACGCCATGACCAAGGACAAGATGCCCGCCGATGCGCAGGCCACCTGGTTCTGTGAGAACGGCGGCGGCGGCGCGCTCGACGAGAACGGATTCCCCAGCGAGACCTGCGGCACGCACCTGCAGCAGCTGCTCTACTTCCCGCAGTGCGTCAACACCGAGACGCTCGAGACGGGCTACAAGGACCGCCGCGGCGGCAAGTGCCCGTCCGGCATGAAGTCGATGCCGCAGCTGCGCTTCAGCATCCGCTACGACCTGCGCAAGGTGCTGCCCAACGGCTGGAAGGGTGGCGCGCCGTTCAAGCTCGCCTGCGGCCCTGCCTGGTGCTCCCACGGCGACTTCATCAACGGCTGGACCGAGGACGCTGCGCAGAACATGATTGCCACGACGAAGGAGAAGCAGAAGTTCTCGGGCGTCAGCGGCAAGCTCGGCGACTACAAGGCCGGCACGACCTGCAAGGCCACCGACGCCGACCCCTCGCGCGGCACCGGGGACTACGCCGAGAGCGTCAAGGCCATGAGCAAGCGCGAGGTTGAGACCTGGGGCTGGCAGTCCAAGTCCCGCTTCGTCTAAGGATGAAGAGGGTTGAGATGGGGAACCGCGGTGGAGAGTATATACTGCAAACGCTGCAAACCACACATAACTTCTTTGTATCATAGTTCGGAGGCGAGCGCTCTATCGGCTTGACTTCAAGCGATGAGTGTCGGCAAGGCGGTCACGATTCAGATCCAGCCGAGCCCACCTACCCAATTGTACATGTAAAACTTCTTTCAAGCACATAGAAAGAACACAATGAAAATCATGTCATTGATCTGACATCATACAAGTCTTCTTTTCCATGGGTGTCAGTGCTGCCTTCAAAAATGTCAAGTCGTGACGGGTTGAAGTTGCAGGTATATGAACACTGCTAGGATCGGGCCAGGGGTCGATACAGAGATAGAGGCCCCAAAAATAGCGGTTAGGGCTGCGCCATATCAGTGTTTGATGTGAGATTAGATTGATGGGACAGTCAATCTGAGAGTGTATCAAATGAGATCGACTTCAGGAAGGGTTCGATAAACTGCAGTTGCAGACAGTTGGATGAGATCATGAGCGTTGATGAGTGCCACCAGGATGATGATGAGGCACGATGATGGTGCTGAAAAGGTGGAAAGGGGCCGCGATCAGTGGAGACAGCAGGAAAATATTCGCCAATTCTCCGACTTGGACGATCGAGCATGGGTCAGGGGCTCGGGCTTTGGTGACCCCCGCTGCCCGGACATCGCCCGGGCTCGGCGGGGGTGACCGGATTATCACGGGCCGAGAACCCCGGTCTCGGGCTTATCTCATCGCCGAACCTCGGAGTGGCTTACACAGATTCCATCAGAAGCGACTGTGGCTTGTGTGTCGTTCCGCGTGTGGCGTCCAAAATTAACGAAAAAAAGCTTTGCTCTCGCAATTGTTTTTACACGCTGGTCTTACGGATGCTGCTGACGACCTGCGCGCCGCGCTGACCCTTTCAACTTCCAACGGACCCCCTTCTTTTCGTGTCATTCGTTTCATCCACAATGCGTTAATTCTCGGTCCTGTCCTTTTCATCCCTTTTCTCTTTGGCTTCCTTAGTCCCGCCCTAGCCTGGGGTCCTTTCCCACCCTACGACATCAGACCATCACCCGCCTGAGCCCCGATCCTCCCTCCGACCCTCGGCACCCCTGCCGGGGGACCTCCGGCCCTTATTCGGACCCGACTGACCTGAGCACCGAAGCTATGTCGCAAGCATTCCACATAGCCGGCGCGAGCCACGCGCTACTAGACCCGTGGTCACACGGCGTCGGCATCGTGAGGGAGGTCTTCTCCCGCTGGTCCGAGCTCGACATCACCCAGATCGGCTCCCTTATCGCCATCGCTGGCACCCTCCCGACGGCATGGCGCTTCCTTCACCGCGCCTGGCACCAGATTGCCGGCTGCGTGCGACGCTTCTTCCTCGCCTCCGTCACCATCCCTGGCGGCGACCCCGTCAACCGCAGCGTCGTGAAATGGGTCCTCGCCCATCGGCCCCGCCACCACCGCTCCTTTACCGGCCGCACCGAGGTCGGCCGAACCGGTCCCGGCGCCGTCCCGGACCGAGCCGCTGCCCTTAAGAAGACCCGCCACGCCATCCAGTACTCCCCCCACTGGGACTCCCGCTGGATCTGGTTCGACGGCGCCTTGCTTGTGGTAGAACGCGCCGTCGCCGACTACTCCTCCGCCCTATCCGACCCGTCCTACGATGGCGTCGGCGGCGAGGAGCTCACTGTCAGCTGTCTCGGCTGGTCCGCCGATCCCGTCCGCCGTTTCATCGATGCCTGCCGCGAGCATGCCGACCGCCAGACCCAGTACTTCGTCATCATCTATGCCCGCGACCGCTACGGCCTCGCCTGGAAGCCCAAGGCCCGGAAACCCCTGCGCCGTCTTGAGACGGTGCACTTCGACGCCGATGCGAAGCGCGAGCTCCTCACCGACATCGCCAACTACCTCGACCCCCAGACGCAGGCCCGTTACCAGAGCCGCAGCATGCCCTACCGTCGAGGGTATCTCTTCTACGGACCGCCGGGAACAGGGAAGTCTTCGCTCTCTGTTGCTATCGCCGGAGAGTTCGGGCTTGACCTGTATGAGGTCAAAATCCCCAGCGTCGCGACGGACGCCGACCTGGAGCAGATGTTCCAGGAGATCCCGCCGCGGTGCGTTGTGCTGCTTGAGGATATCGACGCCGTCTGGGTCGACCGGTCCGCGAGCGCTGCGTCGCCTGGCGGCAGCACCGACGGCCGCGCGCACTCGCACGAGGGGAACCAGGTGCCTAACTGCACCCTATCGGGGCTGCTGAACGTCCTTGACGGTGTTGGTTCACAGGAGGGCCGCATCGTCATCATGACGACCAACAGGCCCGAGCGGCTCGACGCTGCCCTCGTGAGACCCGGCCGCGTCGACATGAAGGTGCTCCTCGGCAACATCAGCCGCGAGTCCGCCGGTGAGATGTTCGTGCGCATGTTCTCACCGGAGCTGGGCGCTGCCTCGGACCTCAGCATTGAAGAGGTTCGGGAGCTCGCTGCGCTGTTTGCGAGCAAGGTGCCGGACAACACGTTTACGCCATCCCTGCTGCAGGGCTTCTTCCAGCTACATCTCGATAGCCCCCGGGACGCCGTCGAGAGCATCGGCGCCTGGGTCGAAAAAGAGCTGACCCGGTCTCCATACAGGGAGTTTGAGTTTCTCGATGTAAACGGGAAGGCATGAGTTGCGCTGCACTGTAATATTTCTGTATACTAGACTTGTTATTTCCTAGCTGTTACATTATGCGGGAGAGATGGGGCAAGTAGAAGCCTCCGGTCTGCAAGTTTCACGACTTTTATATGTATCATAGAATTGCGTTTCTTATTAAATAGCCACAGTTTTCATTGTCATGAGCGATACTGGGCAGTATTTTCCATGCTCCGGCACATGCACCACGTGACTGTCGATTTCGGGGACAACATTGAGGCCTTTTCATCCACCCCAAAAGTAGTTCAGTAAAATTACGGGCATGTTTCGCTGATTGACAGAGGATATGCGCCGAGTATGTCGAGGACCAGGTTTCAACAATGGGCATCAGACGAGTTGTGAAATTGTTATCACAGCAACACCTGGTCATGAGAGAATATGCTAAAGCTAAATGGACGATCGTAGAGCACAAGCCGCACAATGGACAGACTAGAACAGGCGACAGCCTAGACGACAGTAAGGCCTACTCACTCAACTCCGGCGGCGATATCTCGGTTCACGCCGGCGGCATCCGTGATTCTAGACCGGCTCTACCCCGGTTCTGATAAGGGCAGTTGGAGGGTGGGCCGCCGTCTCCGCGCGGTGGGAAGCATCAGATTCGCCCGGCGATCCGTCGCTTAGTTACCGATCGAGGGTCAATGGAAGCTTGAAGTCCGAGGCGACCGCATAGACTCGGCCGAGACGTCGACGCGCACGAGCTGGATGGCGACCTTCCTCGGCTAATGACAACTTCGGCAATCCACAGCCCCTCGAAGGACGAATCAATATGACATTTTAATTTTTCGACCCGTCTCCGAGTTGCTTAAATATTCAGGGAATTTACTTCCAAAAAAAAAAAAAAAAAAGAAATCCATCCTCTGACCCTGAGAGCAAACGGATGCCGGGCTGGATTGGGGTCCGGAGATTCACTCCATGCTTTAGACCTTCGAAACATGGCGGGCGTGCTTCCTCGCTCTCAAACAAGCGGCCTATAAGACCACCGGGGGGTTTCTCCGGATCCGGACCAACAGGCGATGCAGATACGAATGTTCTAGCCGCCCGCAGATCCGGGGGGATAGCGAATGCGGGCTTGCGAAACGCAACGGCGGGATCGGGTGGACATGACGCGCCAAAGTTTCCCTCAAACTGTCTAGCGCTGCCGTCTCATGGCAAGGCACCCCCACGTTGGGACGACGACAAGCACGGTAGGTTCGCCCGTCGTCATCCTCACCCCGCCCTGCCCCGGCAAACGTCTTTCAAGCTCCCGGAGGGGTGCTGGAGCCGATGCGACTTTTGCGTCGACGACTTCGGATGAAATACCCCAAACCAGCTCAATACCGGCAAGACACCACGAAACCTTCTCAATTTCTCTCGAGGTGGTGTTGAAAATAGCACTTCGGACCAACCTTGGGTCGCGTCGACTAGCCCTCCTGCGGCAATCGTTTAACTGGACGCCGTAACATGCTGCGACTCCGAGCACGTTTCCCGTCAAGCCTCTCTATCTATTCAGGCCACGGCAGTGTCGTAGAAAAGCATAACGGCCTCTATCTCGCTCATTCTGAACCCCTCATCCTGGAAACTGGTGCCGGCTTGCCTGTCGTCCACAAACTTCGCCACGAAGATTCGTCCTTGTGACGATTACGCACAAAAGTCTAACTTAGACGGATCAAACGCGATTTGCCTGTACTTCGGGACGAGATGGAGATCATCTTGGCGTCGTTGGTGGAGACATAAAAGCCACACAATTGCCAACACGTTTCTAAATTGTTGTCTTCCGCCGCAATCAACAGTCTACAATATTACAACGGTAGCTTATCACACAACAGTACCCCGGTGGTCAATAATTCCAAACACAATGGTTGCCCTACGACTTCTCATTCTCCTCGTCCCTCTCGCGGCTGCGCTGCCCTCCGACGCTCTCTTCCCGCACCTGGTCGCCCGGCACTGCGAACAACCTACGAACTGCGGTGCCGTCATTCAAGGCACGGCGTGCGACTTCTGCTGCGCTGCCAATACGCAGCCTAGCAGCACGCACTGCAAGTCACGCAATGCAGCGTGCAATAACCCGGCTGGCGGTACGACGTTCAACTGCGATGCCGACTAGACAACCAGTGGAATTGGCAAGCCGTAGGTTCAGCAAGAATCTTTCACGACTTTGGCTGACGAGTTTTACTCCAGGCACTTTACGGTGATCCGAACTCTGTACGTGGGATCCTGGAAGGGGTTGGTACACTGCGCCCTGGTGTTGCCGGACACACACGGGTGGTTGCGGCGAGCTTTTGCTAAAGCTGTCTATGGCCTATGCGAGCGGTGCCGTCTATTTTGAATTCAGAAAAACACTATAACTAAATACCTTCACTTTCTATTGACGTTGCTCTTGTGTGAATGGTGGTTTCGTGCGTACATTGGACTGTCAAGCTCCCATATATGTATTCAAAGTGTCTTCTATAACCGGAGAGATTTTAATAAGCATCCCACCTCACTCGGAAGATACTACCCCCCCTTGGTGGCCTTAACGCCATTGACTTCGCCGTTGTAATACTTGAGCACGAGTTCTATAATAGAGACATTTCCTTTACGACGAGCAAGCTCAATGTCCTCAGATGATAATTGGATGTCAGGTCTTTCCTGCGGGAACAGCGACATCACATCTCTGGCGTCTCCGCCCTCATTTTCTGAACCCAAGCTCAGCAAGGAAGGTCGCGGTGCCATGCATTTGACAAAATGCAATCTTAGCGTCGAAAGCTCTTGTCGAGATAAAGCTGTCTCAGATACGATGTTTCTCGAGCATCTGAATCGTGGGTCATTGAGTAGGAGGAATCTCAAAACCGGGATGCCCGCACCGTCTTGCCCATGCACAGTGACGGTTGAGTCACGGACTGGTTCAGTTGTCGCGTGACATGACAAAACTTCAGCCACTTCAAAATGACCAAGATCAGTAACCAATTCAAGAGCTGTGCCTCTCCCCCGTCTAAGGAGACATTGGGATCCGCCCCATATCGAAGTAGAGTCTTGGCAACACCGACGTGGTTTTCCGCGGTCGCAGAGGAAAGAAGGGTAAAGTAACGGGGAATCCTTTCAATTCCGTTCTCCGCCTTCGCCAAGGTCTCTCTGGAGACCTGATACGGTCCGCCTCTGTCTATTCGTGAGGCAACGTCGGTATCTCGACCCAGGCTCAAGATCTCGTCTACAACAAAATCTACACCCAGGCAGCATGCCATACCTGGCTCACGAAAGTGTTCATGAAGTTCACGAGACGGGCGGCCATTGACGGTCAAGTGGCGCAGAATAAAAATCAGCTGCGGGCCGTGCGAGATGATCTTCACGGCATCTTCGTAATGTATCGACTTATCTTGAAGGTTAAGCGCGTTGTAATGCACTGTCCACTTCAGTGCCGCGTACTCGAACAGTGGTGAGCTGCGCCGTAGATAGTAGTTGGAACTTGCAGAAACGTTTGGTATCCCGAGCGCACGGAAACAAACCGACAGAATTGTCCGATTTGCTTGGGAATACTGGAAACGTCCTTGCCAACCCCCAATGAACTCTTCGTGTATGAGGAACTCCCGAACAGTCTGATGCGAAAACGCAACCGTTGCAGTTGGGTCCCAAACCACGACGTGGGGGGATATGGCAACATTCTTGATCGATGCAATGACGAGAAATCCAGTCAGGTTGCCGAGGGTTTGCTCGAAACTGTCTCCCCACGTCTCTTCTTGAAACGCTCTCATGGATTCAAACTCTGTCTCCCTCAGTGCAATTGTGAGGGCATGGTCAACCGCTTCGATGCAAAGGGGTTCGTCGGCAGCCAGAAGGATCTCAAACAGCAACTCCATTTTTCTCCGATTGTTGGAGTTACAAGCTTTGTTCAGGATTTTCTCATATGCGGCTGAAACCTCCCGTGGGCAAGTCCCTGAGTAAGCTCTCCAGGTCGGAAGGCCTGCTATAGTCGGTCGGGCTGTCCTCGATGATCTGAAAAACGAGACGTAGCCATATGTAAGAGGTATTGTGCATGCCTTTGAGGCGGTTGGAAATCTTCGTTCGGACGTCTTGCGTAGAGCGTCCGATGAGTTGGCGAACCTTTTCATCGATGACGAGGTGAGTTTCTCGACTGATTGCATCGATCTTGTCGCTTCCATGGAAAGGGATATATGCCGAATGATGCTCCAATGTCAGTAGAGCGCGGAATGGGTGCTCGATCTTGTCATAGGGGCGACTCATGATCAGGAACTTGAGATTCGGAATGTTGGCGAAGCGCTTCTCATCCCCGTAGAATCCCTTGAGCAGATCAATGAGGATCCGCCTTTCCTGTTCCTGACATTCATCTGGAGCATCAATCAAGCAGATGATTTCGCCGACTTCAGGAGCTTCCGCGCAATCAAGCAGCAGTTTCCACAACTGCCCAGGCGCCTTCGACATGTTCTTCCCTGCTTGCTGATACGCCGATTTGGCCCGGTCGATCAGACGCCCCGTGGGGTCCTGCGTCAAAAGCTGATGAAGGAGGGCAGCAAGCGCGCTCGCACAGGTCATACGCCCCTTGTCTCCGTCTTTAAAGAAGAAGTAGCACACTGTAGACGTGGCACTGCTCGTGAGGAGTCTGTTTTCGTCGACGAGTGCCCTTGAAAGTACCGATTTGCCGCTGCCTGGCCCAGCCAAAACCATAAGCAGCCGCGAGCCGTCGCTATCACGCCAGTCGAGGAATCGCTTATCCTGGAAGAACCAATCACAGGTACCTTCGACCCTCGGGGGGTTGAGGCTGTTTTTGTAAGTTTCATGGTCGGCGAACAGTTGTTCAAGTATCTCCCGCTCGGTATTGTCGTCGTATTGGCGGCGAGTCTCGTCCAGTATGTCGGAAATGTTCTGGAGAATATCCCGCGATTGCTGGATCTCACGCAGTTGGGCGTCAGCGCAACGCTGAACTTCCTCCCTGTGGGCTTGATCTAAGCATTCTCGGCAGCTTTGATGGATCTTCTCGACCTTTCCGGCTTCTGATTTCCAATCGTTACCACCACCGATAGCGTCCCATGCACAGCGCATTTGTAAGTTTGACAAATGGCAAACAACGCGGGTATGGTACTCGACAATCTTGGAATATAGCGTTACTATGAGGTCCAGAAAGTCTTTCGCCTTATAAATGGTGTTTGAAGATGTCGGATCCTCGTACATCTTCCAGAACAACTGGATGCGATTGATCAATTCCAGACCCTCCAGCATGGCGTCGTTCAAGTCGGTGCTGACTGTCACAAGCTACCACGTTATTAGCCAGAGTAATTCATCAAGGCGGGAGTCGTTTTCTCACCGGAAGCAGTATCGAGACTGCCGACCAAGCCAACGCCGCGTGCGGTTGGGCGCTCACGGCGGTCTTCACAACACCGTCCGACCATACCAGGAACTTTGCCAACTTCTCAACCTGACGTCTGATGTTGACGCTCTTTCCCTGAAGGTTTAATTTCCATTGCCTTCCATCTCGAGAAGCCAATAGGCTCTTTACATTACGCGCGAGTGCTGGACGAGAGGGCGGCGAGATGAGTGGTATAGTCTGAGGCAACCTCGGGCTCGCGCTCTCGGAAATGTCAAAATGCTCGTGCCCACAGGGCTGTCGAGTCTTCGGAAGGGTCTTCGAGGTCTGGCGTTGTTGTCCGCGAAGACGTACCAGACCAAGCGACAAGCGCCGGAGCAAAGCTTTTTGTATCCGCTCTGGGACCCTCTTGAGCGCTCGATGGATCGGTCTGATGAGGCACCGGGACGACGTTGCTGGACTTCGTAGATGCGACGTCTGTTGCGGCTTTGTCTGGCTGGGAGGATGAGAGAGACGGCGGCTTGGCTGTCGCCTGACCGCCATCGTCCCGCCGGAATGTCCGCCTAATTCTGTCTCTCAAACCGCCTGGCGCCATGGTTCACAGATCACAGCTCGGGTGGGGTCTTAGATGCTGGAGTTCGATAGGTAACAGGGTGAAAAGGCCTTAGACACAAATGAGGGGTAAGATATTGATATCTGGCGAGAGACGTTCGAGGGATAAGAAGGCTGACGAATTACGTGCGTTTATGCGCTGCATATTGTGGCCGGGGTCAACGAGACCCCTGCATATTTGGACACGTACATGTATCTACACTGACACAGTTGACGGCGCAAAGCCAACGAGCGAAGCCAAAGACGCGATAGAAAACTGACCGCTGGAACATTGCCGCTGGCGAACTGACATCTTTCTTCCAAATCAATGACCGGGACGCTTTGACCAATTACAACGTTGCTCACCTCCTAAGAGACTGCGCGTAGCCGTCTCATCCCATCGACGTTGCTATCACCTTGCCGGTTCGCAACCTTCAGTTTGAAAAACACCTTACTATTCAACATGATGTTCGGAAAACATCAACCAGCCCCTGACTAATCGCTCTCCGTCGTCTTGCGAAGCTAATAGAACCAGCCTGCCATATCCCAAGTTCGCCCAGACCTCCCTGAGGGATTTGGTATATTTGATTGCGAAGTGAGATCTCCTAATGAGATCCCTCGGCGGCGGCTCTACCAGCCCTTCTACCAAAGACGGCGCCTGATGTCAAACCACTACCACCGGGATAGTTCTGGTAGAACAGGCCACCCATCATCTCGCCAACACAGAACAGTCCGGGTATCGCCTGCCTTGTAGTCGAACTGATAAGTGCCGCTGCCTCTGCATCTACCTTGAGACCGCCGAAGGTGAAGGTCACACCACAGGCTACCTTGACGGCGAGGAAGGGTCCCTTGTCCAGGGGCAACGCCCAGTTCGACTTCGCTAAAGGAAGCTGTTTGGCGGTGGACTGCGTTGAGACACCGTCCAGAATCGAAGGATCCCATTTTGCCGAAGGGTCTTCGCGCTGGAAAGCATATGCAGCATCGTTGTATTCGTTCAGAGTCATGATAAATCTGTCACGGTCGCGGAGACCGTTCGCAGATAGCAGGTCTGCTAGACCCTCGATCGTGTCCGCCGTAAAACGATTTTCTTTGAGACGCTCGGGACGATATTCTTCGGAACGTAACCAATGCGTCGTTCGTGCGTCCCAGACCTGGAAGGCGACGTGGTCAGGCTGCTGGAGAATGGCTCGGCCGAACTTGGCGTAGGTATAGTTCCGCATCGCGACGCCCTCGTCAACGAAACGGTTGCCTTCGACGTTCAGCATCAAGCCAAGTGGGTATCCCGATTTGGTGTACTCGTTGGACGCGTCGCGGTCTCCGACGGAAGGGTCGGCGTTAGCGTCCCAACACGTAGCGTGGCAGCCAGACCAGTTTCCATCGGGGAGAGCGTCGAGATCTCGGATAGCCAGTTCGAGACAGTCGCCCATGTTGTAGGGGGTCCCTCTGACCATGGCCATGTCCCATCCGGGCCCGAGGTACTGGCTGCGAAGCTTCGGATTGGACTCAAAAACCGCCTGCGGCAAAGATGATGGATTTCGCGGAGATGGAGCTCTCTTGCCCGTCGACGAGCACCGTCGCCAAAAATCGGTATCTGCTGCTCTTTTCCTGGCGCTGTACCCGGGTAAGGCCAGTGTTCCACGCCATGAGCACGCCGTTCCTCTTTGCGGCCGCGATGTGGTCCTCGATGAGGCCCTTGCCGCCGTTCTCTGTCTTGAGGCACAGCCCGCCCCAGAATTTGATCTTGCCATCGACCTCGTAGGCCTGTCGCTTGAACGACAGCTGGAAGCGAATGCCGTTATCTTTCAACCATTGGATGGTGGATCCGGAGTCTGATATCAGAACTCGGGCGAGGTCCTTGTCCGAGCGACCCATGCAGACGTTGTCCATGTCCTTTTGAAAATCATCAGACGTGTACGGTGCCAAGTCGATCTTGGTCGCCTGATCGGCGCTGACGTTGTTGACGAGAGGGAGAACATCAGCTAGTCCGTCGTGAGCGGTTCGGTAGGCGCCTGCAGTGAAGTATGAGTTGCCACCGACCCAGTCCTCGGGGCATTTGTCGATGAGGAGGACCGTGGGCCTTTGGTCTCCGACCTTGGTCTCGGCGGCGGAGATGGCGGCAGAAAAGCCTGCGTTGCCGCTGCCAACGACCAAGACGTCGCATTCGGAAATCGGGGGAGCCATGGTAATCTAGCTTGCTGTATGAAACTTAGCCCTGGCACAGCTTATAGAGTAGGCCTCTTAGCGTACAAACAGTAGAACGAGGTCGAGAAAAGAGCGGTGCGGGAACGTCAGGCTCATAGAAGACTTCTGGTAAAGGTTTCCATGCTACGGAGTAATCCGAAAAATTCGGGAAATTCAGGGCTTGTAGTCATGGTTCTGGCCGGTGCCGGGGTTCGGAGCACTCCTCGTGCGGGGAAGCTCGGCGCGAGTCGCCGGCGCCGGTACCGAACTCCGAAGCTGGAGTTGCCGAACCTTCAGACTAGAGTTAACTTAAGATTGAACGAAATTGTAACGGTTAAAGGCTAGTAATACAACAAGTTTCAGCGTTGAAGGCGTTTAGTTCTTGGAAGCACTCATTGAGAATAGTAATTAGACTCGTTGATAACTTGATTTAGTCCAATCCAAATTCGCTAGTCTTCTACAGTGCGGAGTACTTGCCTTAGCGAAGTGTGAGGCATGGCAGATGGCTTTACGGACACGAACACGATGAAGAGCTACTTCGTTATACAGAGGATGTGAAAAGATAAGAGTGCGACTTTGTTCTAGAAGGAGTGGCTTATGTGACAAAACAACTATCAAAACCGAGACGCTCAAACCACTGTGGTCAGTCCGCCTAGTAGGCCTCGGAGCCATCAGCTCCGGCTTGCTTGCAGTAGTAGAGCCACTCGTCTCCGCCAATGTGCGACCCGGCGGAGTTGCAGGCAAGAGAGCAGTACTTCGGGTCCGGGGTGTGTCTCCAGCCCTAAAGATCGGGATGATCAGTAATCGGTCGAGTCATGTCCCCGACGCCGTTTACAACGCCATCAAGAACAGGGTAAAGTCGGGATGGGATGATACCGGGATAAGCTTGAACTTACAATCGTGCAGTCAGGGCACTTGTCCCACTGCTTGTTGCCGGTGTTGCGCTTGCGGTAGGCAGCGCAGGCCTTCTTGGTCGCCTCGGCGTTCTAGGACGGGTGGGGTTAGCTTGAAGCCTAGGAGGTGGACAGAAGCATGCTGGACGGCGATCAGGCCTTACATCGCCATAAGCGCGACCCATGATGCGGCTCCGGGTCAGCTTCACGAGCTCACTGTTATCCGAGGTGTCCCGTTTCTTGGGGCAGAGGTAGGGGTTGCCGATGGGCTGGATATGGCTAGTGCAGAGAGCGTAGGAGTGCAAGTCGGCAATGACGCTGAATAGCCGAGAAAGGCGATTAGAAGAAGTGGTCGCGGGAGGAGTTGGATGGGAATGGGAATGGAACAGTTACCCGGTGGTGCTGGCGAGCAGAACGAGGACAGAAGAGAGCTGCATCTTGTTGAGACAGGAGAGGCCGCCGAAGAACGAACGTAATAGAAGCTGGGTGAAGGGCCAGTTGCAGTGAAGAGCAAGGAATCTCTGGCATCTCAAGGCGTGGATTTTCAGCATCTTATACACGCTGGCGGCAACGCCGACGCTCCATCTGTACGAGTTCACGTCCTGGCCAGCCGATGAAGACCTACCTTCCTCATTCGTTCATGAGATCGGTGAATGCATCCGCTTGAAGCTATGATAAACCAGCCGAGTCTTGACTCAGTCGGATGAGAACAGCAATCTTTCGGAAGGCGTTGCGTCTGGTAATGTGGAGAGTGGATATCTCGTACCGTCAACTCGGAATCTCTTGGCACCCAGGGCCAGGTCGATTTGGTTTCCACTTGTGATACCCTTGGCCATTGCTACGCAGGCCCCGTCCCTCTCTCCTCGCTTTTAATTAGGCGTTACAAAATGGAAGAACTTTTGCCTCCCAATATAGACCCATGCAATGCTACCTTATCCCCCAGTTAGTACAGACACTGGTTAAAGTGACGGAGATGATTCACCACGGGACTAGAATGTCGAGAACATGCAGCGTAATGACTGTTTTATGCGGCTTAGAAATGGAAGTTTGGTCCAAAGTCCTACTGTAATATAAAACTCTTGGGAAGGTTTGATAACAATTTTTACCATCCCAGAGAGGCGTGGGTATTAGAGCGCGGTCGGGAAGCCGGCCACAAGGTAGTTGCACGTGCATCGGCGCAAATAGTGACCTGATTCGGCATAAAGCGACTCGATGCTGATACAACACAACTCAATCTATATCCCCGGAAAAATGTAACGTCTCTACCGGTAGCCCAGCCGCCAAGACAAGTTGACATTTGCTTGTAGAGAGACAAGCTCATTGAGCCCACCTGCCCGGGCGGCACTAGGGACAATCAAACGTCTCTCGGCCCCTGTTGTCGATAAAGCCTGCCCGGAATGGTATCTGCGGCAGGCAATCCGAAATCGAGCTGCTCGAGGCAGGGTAGACCATGTCATCTGTGGCCTTTGGCATGGGCATGAAGCAATATTGGATGGATATTATAGGGACGATTTCTGATTTGCGAAATCGGATGGCAACCTTTTTTTTTTAAGCATGGTAAGCATGGTTATACTACCGTCACATACGCGGACCCCCTATTGGGAACCCGAGCTTCCTCACGTGGGTCGTGTTGCTTCCATCAGCCTGGTTCAGTGGTTCCTGGTCGACGGGGGCGTGGAGTCGCAGATTTGCCTGCTCGTGCACGTGTTCGCGTTGAAAACAGTCGTGGACGAACTACTTTGTATCGTAGGTCTCTAACCGAGTCATGGGGACTCATCAATTCGAGGAAGGACCTCCACAACCTCTCTGGCAGTCGGACTGTTTTTCCGACTTGCCGAATGTTTTTCACCTGCGCCCTCTGCTTATCCTTCTCCCCGGTGTCTTAGAGTGGTCCCTGATTGCTCCTCGCAACATGCTCGGCTGGCCACTCCGAGTCATATGAAATGAGATGGAGCTTCTCATCACGAGTTCGAGGCCGATAACCACATGTCCGGCTCCGCAGGGTTCAATACAAGCCCGACTCACGACTATCGACAAAGAATCATTCGTGGAAGAATACAGGAAGGCAATACGAGAAGCTCAGGCCCCTTGTAGCTGGCCTGGCCGGCATCGCCAGTAATAACATGGCTCAGGGAAGTTAGACGACGTCGTATGCTAACAGGCCATGTCACGGCTTTGGCCGACGGATCAACGTATGGAACTTTTGCTTGGTAACTGTAGATGGAAGCTTCTCATACATTGGCCTCCCAGCATGGGCCGGGGTGAGCAATGTCTTGCCCGAAGATAAAAGGCATCTTCAGAGACACGTCTCTTCACCGACTTCTTTCTGTCATCCTACCATCATTACTTCAGTCTCTCGCTCTTTCACCCAACCCAAACTTCAACATGCACTTCTCCACCTTCCTCGTCGCCGCCGTTGCCTGCGCAACTGGGTAAGCCGTAGACTTTCCCTACGTCGGAATCGGCCATCTTACTGACGATGCGCAGTACTGTTGCCAACCTCCACAACTACGCGTGGTGCGCGGACCGCGTCTTCAAGGGCCTTCAGGAGTCCAACCCTGAGGTATGCGAGCTCTCGACTTCATGATAACCTTCAGCCAACTCTGTTGCTCATACTTGTGGTTTTCCAGAACAACGAGGCCACTGAGCAGGCTTGCCAGAGATACCGGAAGCGCAACACCGGCAACAAGCAGTGGGACAAGTGCCCTGACTGCACGTCGGTAAGTCTTATGCCCCCCCCCCCCCCCCCCCCCCCCCCCGGCACCTCCGAAGCTTGTTCGTGCACTAACTTGGCCGATTCAGAGCTTCCGCGGCGATGTCAGGGTCTGCAATTCGCTCGGATGGCACATTGGCGGAGACGAATGGGATTACTATTGCCGCCAGGTCGGTGCCGACATGGGCAAGGCTTAGAGCTCCCTGACTTGACCCGCTCGGTGGAACGACCGAGGCCCGCGGGGTGCGTCAGCCCCATCAGGTCCAAGGGGAACACATTTGTGTAGATTTATGAAAATAATAAGCTTGGTGGATGCGTTTGATACAAGCACTTCTAATTAGATGTGGCAAGGTTGACTGTCAAGTCTACCTTCGTCTCTCGCTTTGGGCGTTGAACTACCCTAATTTGTATCCGTATCTTTGACAAAGGTGCATGATGCGCAAAGCTGTAACCTGAAGTCGCTTAAAATGAAGACATCAAAAGTGTCTGCCCCGCTTGAGAGAGCCTCACTAGCCCTTTCATCCATGCTGTATGCTCTTGAATAATGTGTCCGTGAATACAATCATCGCCCAGCCCCTTCATACCTGGACTCTTAGGGTCTGGGTCCCACGCCACGAGTCCCCGACCCGTACTTTGAGTAAGCTGTCCCTTCTTCACTCTTCCACATAGCTTCAATGGTCGACAGGCTTGCGTCCATACACGATCGTCCTGTTTTGAGTGGTTAGTCTCTGCGAAATCACCCAATGGTGTCGCGGGGGCATATGTAACTCACGTTTCTACCCAAGCGTAGTTAGACATCTTCCTAATCTCCCTTCGCATCTGTGCGCCGAGAACGGTCGACTCGATCTGATCCCAGCCGAGGATCTGGGTCATAATGAAAGTCCCGAAGCCCTCAAGGCTCTGGTCGAAGGCCATCTGGATAAGCAGTCCCGCGTGCTGCAACCTCTCGTCGCGGGGCCAGCCGTGGATGGGCACCTTGATCTTCTTCTCTGTCACCTCGACGAAGCCGGCGGCCTGCATGTTGTGCTTCATCGTGTGGTCGCGGGCGATGGAGAATGAGCGGCCCATCTTGGCACCGCCTTGGTCGAATATTCGCGTCCACTCGTAGAAGATATGGCCCGGCGGTAGCTCGACGTGGTCGGACTGCACGCGGACGTCGAACTCGAGGTTCTGCACCCACCCGCCCGGCTTTACATGCACGAAAGCCCGCCGGTAGAGGTCGACCCAGTCCGGTATGCTGCCGTAGAGGCACCGCATGTGGACGAAGTCGAAGTGGTTCTCGGGCCAGGTCCAGTCGAGCAGGCAGTCGTCGATGACGAAACGCAGGTTGGCGGGCACCCAAGTGGGCTGTATGGGGCTGATGTCGGTGCCGATAACCTCGGCGTCCGGGTACTGATCGGCGAAGTCGATGGCCCATATACCAGTGCCGGTGCCGACGTCGAGCACGCGGTGGGGGTTGTTACCAATGGGCGCGAGGCAGAGCTGGTCGTCGAGAACCATTAGCAGCGCGTTGTGAATCATGTCGAGGCCGTCGTTCTGCTGCTCGTCGTTGGGGGCCCAGTACTCCGTCGTCTTGCTGTTCTGGTATGTCCGACCGTGGAGACGGCGGTAGTCGAAGACGCTCTCGGTTAGAGACGCCGTGGAGGAGGCGATGCTCGCAGCATCAAAGGCGGAATCGCGGTCATCGTCGTCATCGTCGCCGGCGCCAGCGTCGCCCGGAGAGAGGTTTAGATTCGGGTTGGCCTCGATCAGCGGCTCACCATCGTCATGCCGGAGAGGCGAGCTGGGTGCGGCGGGAGGGGAGGAAGGAGTCGGTCTTGACGGGCCCGTAGCCAGTTCGACAAAAGCAGACGCAGCCATGGCGTTGCACAAGACTCGCCGTCGGACGTAGTAGTTCGCACGGATGGGGATGGATGATGGGAAATTAGATACGTTTGAAGAGAGCCAGAGGCAGAGGGGCAAAACGTGGGGATGTAGAGAAAAGCCGCAGAGTATGGAACGCTGGAGGGAATTCAGTACGGGACTGACGCTATTTTTCGTGTCTGACCGAGACACAGGAAACTCTTTAAAAGAGGAGGGGGTGTCATCGTACAAGAAGTACCGTAATGCTGTGAAACCTCGCGGGCTCTCCCGTTTCGCTATTCGTATGCTGCCCCCTCTTTTAGCTCTTGTCCTCCAGCATTGGAATCACCTCTTTTGCCATTGATTCCAAAGCGTGGGTGCTGGCGAGTGACGTCCCCAGGGATGCGTCCACAAGAGAGACACACCGGTTTTCGACGACGGCACTCCGTCTAGCACAAGGGGGTGGGTGTTCACTTGTCTGTCTCACCCTGCAGCCGACAGTTGAGGCGCTGCCAACGGCCATGCCATGCTGAAGTGACTCTACCCGCAGGACGAAATGGTTCGCTAGAACCGTTTCGTTAACTAATCCCGTGTGAGGGGGACGGAAGAAAAAGCAACGAGCGGGATCAACAAGAGCGCCATACACGTTGGCTCATTGAGATGCAAGCATCATTATTCGCTCCGGGATGCAGCCAACCGAAGCGCTGCTGCAGTTCGTTTCGAAATCGGTTAAGACTCGGATGCCATTCACTTCCTCCATTCCTCCGTGGGACCCCCTCGCCAGCTGAAAGGATACGACCTGCCTGCTTTTTACAAAGGCGACTGGCTTAAATGGCCGGGGAGAGGGGTCGGGTCTTGGTTTAGCGAGCTGAATGCGAACTCGAGGGCCTGTCATCACCCTTACCCGGTCCTTGGGAGACGTCGATTCGGTTGTCAATACGGATATCGACCGCGACCGCGCGAATCTGAGCGGCACTCCCTCGGATGGTGTGGGTGGTGGGGATGGGCTGTCGTACACATGGACCGGGGGTCAGCGGAGTCGAGTATGCAGCTAGATCTGCGTTCCCGCCCCGGGGACATCGTTATGTCCGTTAGTGCGAAGGAACTACGGGCGTAATCAAGCGAAGAAGTGGAAGAAGAGGACTCGTCTGCAGGGGATTTTTGGATCGAACCCGTCGTCACGGCCCGAGACAGCACACCTCGGCGGAGATGACTGGCGCCTGGCGCTGGCGTCTCGCTGACCACTTTTTGAGTCTGGGTAAGAGATCGAGTTCATCACAGATTACAGGGGATTCTTGATTTGTCGAGGGGCATACGCCTGCCCGTGCAGTTGCTGCGGGATCAGGATGATGTGAAATGTCACTGCAGCGTGCATGGACTATTATTCCCGGCTCCCAGGTTCCCGTGCCCCGCGTCCGGTCCTGTGCTCGTAACCCGGTAGACGAGATTTGCCCAGCTCTCTTCTACAGTGCTTGAGCGCGTGCGTGGTGGCATTGGCGCTCTGGTTTGGTGTGGTGTGAACAAAAGAACCTCGTGCCCCCTCGTGCCCAAGCCAAGAATTGCGCGGTGCTTTTCCCATCTTCGTTCTTATTTCTTTTCCCGCGCCACCTGGAAAAAGTTCTGTCCGATCGATGCTGTCCGCCTTTACCGAGCAGCTAAACAGAGCCGAGGCTATCTCCGGTCGACAATGATTGGGCGAGACAGAAGACGGCTTGGAAAACACATTCCGTGGATCTGTGCCGATGCTTGGGGATGGCCAGCAGTCATAATCATTGTGTAGACTTTGAAAGATTGCTGACAGCCTAGCAAGGTGGTATTGTATCGATGCTGTGTGTGGACGAGATGTCGCGCTCCAATCAGTACCAAGCTCAACCCACCGCTGCAAGAGGTGATAGATGTGTACAATTAGGGCAAGTTTCATGCAGTTCACAGGGTGTTGATGTTGATACGATGGAATTGGAGCAAGACATTGATTTTGCAGTCTCGAAATCATTCAGAGCTAGTTAAATTAAGAGGAACGCGGGCCGCACCGCGGAGGAATTGGTCTGAATTAGAGTTCGAACAGACAATTCAACGGCCTCGAAACCTTAACTCTATTTTGCTCGAACTTCAACCGATCAATTCATTTAATATTAACGCATCCTTAATTGACTCAATAAAAAATCGATCATATTATCGAAGAAGCAGTTGCAGTACGAGACATGCACTTGTGGTAGTACGGTTAGGAAGCACTCATAATGCCGCCAGAGTTCAGTACACAAATGCTAGTAAAGAGGTAAATAGCAACCTTGCTGCTGTGCCCCAAGCCTCGTATTGGACCAAATGTCTCTTTAATGCGTTACATGTAGTGTCCACCAACTAGCATCTGTCTCATCCGAGTTGGCCAAAATTGAAGCCATCGCGAGCATGCGATGCTGCCTTTCTGGGTAGTCTCGCTCGACAATCCGGTTGACATGTCACTGCTTCCTCGGCCCCACGGTGATCAAACCGACGTCGACCAAATTCAGGGGTCGACAGGGGCAGCAAGGATCCCCCGCCGTCGCGAGTCAATCCCCCATCTGTCTTTTTTCTGCTCCCATCTCTTTTTTCCTTGTCTTTACCTTTCTTTCTCGCGCTTCTGGATACCGTGTTCATACGTCACCACTCGCTCGCTATCATGTCTCTCAAGGTTCTGGTGCCGCTGCTGGCCCTCGCCGGGGTGAGCTCCGGCTGGAAGCACAAGACCGACGTCGAGGTCCGCGATGCCATTGCGACAAACGAGTACAGCTTGATCGCCTGTAAGTTAAGCTCTCATCCCCCGGGACAATGTCCCCCGACCGAGCTCCGCTGACGTTGGTGTTGGTACAGTTGTCGAGGTAAGCCCCTGACAGACACGTCCACGAGCATCTGAGAACAACCTGACGCTGCCACTCCCCGGGGCTAATACCAACAAGTCTACAAAGTAAGACACCCAACAGGTTTGTGGTGGTCTCGGCTGACATTCGCAGTGCCGCTAGCAATGCCCTCGAGCCGCACTGGGCCGCCGTCGAAGACGGAGTCCCGACCGCCCTCTCCGTCGACTGCAAGGCCTCCGCCTCCGTCTGCGCCGAGCTCGACGTCGCCTCATTCCCTGCGATCCGATTCTACCGCCCCGATGGCACGAAGCGACACTACCGCGGCCCTAGGAAGGGCTCCGAGTACGTCCCCCCCGTCCCCTCCAACCTCCATACATATACATACAGAGGCCGGTCGGTTGCTGAACTCCCTGCAGGATCGGCGCCTTCGTCAACCGCATGCTCCGCCCCGTCCTCACTCCCGTCGACAAGGAGAACACGTCTTCCTTCCGAGGCAGCGACGATGTCGTGATGATCGCGCACTTCACCCCCGAAGAGACCTCTCTGGGTGAGCGCTACGCCGATTTGGCAGAGCGCTTCCACGACCGCCACGCGTTCGGGCTCGCCGTGGCTGACAAGTCGCCGGGTCGCATAGCGTGCTATAACAACGCCATCGGGGCGATGCAGATGTCTTCGGAGCTGGACGAGGTCGACGCCATGGAGAAGCTGCTCAAGAAGTGCGCGGCGCCGCTGGTCCCGCGCCTTACCAGGCGCAACGAGGCTGAGTATCTCAACGTGAGTCGTCGGACACCAAACGCGCTGGAGGGTAGACGTGCTAACTGTGACAACAGGCCGGCAAGTCGCTGGTCTACTTCTTCGCCAGGATGGACGAGTACCTCGACGCGTGGTCGGGCGCCGTCATCCCCCTCGCCAAGAAGTTTCACCAGTACATCACCTTTGTCACGGTCGACCTGAACGATTACCCCGAGATGCCCTCTCACTTCGGGCTTCCCCAGAACATCGATGACGCCGTCGCGCTGCAGAACCCAGGCACTGGTCAGGTGTTCCCCTTCACGGGCGAGATCACCATCGACGCCGTTGAGGAGTTCATCACCGACATCTCCGAGGGCAAGGTCGAGCCGTGGGACGGCGAGACCATTCTCGAATTGGTCGAGGTTGACGACAGTGAGGGTGTTCAGGAGCAGGCCGTGGAGGAACAGCTGGAGGAAGCGAAGCAGGAGGAAGTCCAAAGCGACACGAAGGAGGCCGAAGAGACTAAGGACGAGAAGGTCAAGACTCACGATGAGCTTTGAGAGAGCTTAAGTGTAGGAAGAATGACGACCGACGACCTGGTGTCACTGTTGTAGACGACATCGTCAAAGATATCCTGGGCTTCGAACAAGAATTAGTGCGATAATTCTTTGCTTCTCTGGTCCACCATCTCCTGTATGGAAACGACTGTGACGCCTGCGCTCAAGAACCAGGGAGATTAAGGAACGACGAGAAGCGCATAGGAGCTGCGTGTGCTGAGGACTCTTCTACTGTCCAGGATAGGCCGGGGCGCACCTTGGACTGGGGGCCAAAAAGGGGATCTTCACATGCATTGGAATTGCGTTCCCCAGACAATCCTACCTCGCTTTCCCGGCGACTGCCATCAGAGTACGGTCTGCGCCAAGATTGGCTGGCCCCTTGCATAGTCTTCGCCTTCGCAACTTGCCGGGGCAGTGACGCGGGTAGAGCCGCAAACTTTCTCGACGTCTTACCTTTGTTGATGAATTAGTCTATGCCAGTCAGCTATTCAGTCACCGCCATGGCCCATGAGCTGTCGTCTCCGTGTCTGGGGCAACATGTAGGAGTTGTGCACTTGGCTGAAGACTGAGGGCATATCACCCAAGCACATAACCAGAACATCTCTACCGAACGAACCGTCAGATTCCAACGCCCAAAATGCCCCATTGCGCCAACAGTGTAGAATCGGGAAGTTCGGATCACCTCGACGAACGGTGACGGCAGGGAACCACGACGCCCAGCCACTCAAAAGTCCCACGTAGTGTCTTGGCAAATATGACCAGGCAGTTGAAAACGTGAAAATCACGGCGCAGCCACGTGTTGTACGTGTGAAAGAACTCAGAAGTGCAACGGGGGAGACCCAAAATTGAGACAAGGGCGAGAAAACGTCATCGTCAATCAACATCGCGAATGGCAAAGTTTTCAGCGCCGTCGAGAGATGCCATGCATTCGCTAGGGTGAAATGGGAAGGTCATCTTGGCTTCTTACGTCATTCACACCAGTCAAAGTGGGAAAACGCAATTACACCCGTTTTATCTCTTCTCCCCCCAATTGCGAGCGGTCGTTGAGTTAATGTCAAGCGATGCGACGCTGGCCCATTGGAACGATGCTCTCAGCACGCAATCATCGTGTCATGACCATCAGGCTTGGCGCCGAGTATACTACCATTCAACAAGCATGAAGCTTCGGTGAGCGGGAGACTGGCTGGCTGTGTAACGGGACTCGTATAAAGACTGAGAGTTGCGAACATGATGGACTCAACGGAAGGTCTCTCTACCTCCTCATCTCCAACAATACCGCCCACACCGCCGAGATGAAGCCCGTCCTCGTCACCTCTCTCCTGGCCTCGCTTGCCGCAGGCCTCTCGATCCACAAGAGAGCCCCGGTTTCCTACGACGGCTACCAGGTTCTCCGCGTCAAGACCCTGAGCCAGCTGGCCGCCGTCCAAGAGAAGCTTTCCACCATCCCCCACGAGCAGTGGAACCACGATGTCGAGACTCACATCGACATCGTGATCTCTCCCGACCACGTTGCCAACGTCGAGTCCCTCGGGCTCGACTACCGTGTTCTTCACAAGGACCTCGGCGAGTCCATCTCCGCCGAGTCTCAAGTGAAGAGCACTTACAAGCGCGACGTTGATGACCTCTCGTGGTATGACTCGTACCACCCCTACACGGACCACGTCCAGTATCTCAAGGATCTCCACGAGTCCTTCCCCGACAACTCGGAACTCGTGTACTCTGGCCACTCCTACGAGAACCGAACCATCTCCGGCATCCATCTATTTGGCGATGACGGGGCGGACAAGCCTGCTGTGCTGTACCAGTAAGTCCCATGATCAGTCTTACTGGCCAAGATTCGAGTGCTAACGTGAAACCAGCGGCACTGTCCACGCCCGGGAATGGATCTCGGCACCGGTAAGACTCCAACAACACATGTACGATCTTAACTCAAAAGCAACTGTAAACTAACGCCATCAAGGTCGTCGAGTACATCGCCCTCCAACTTATCAACGCCCACAAGAACGCCACCAACGCCTCGGAGTCGGTTTTGAACCAGTACTCGTTCCACATCTTCCCCGTCGTGAACCCTGATGGCTTCGTCTACTCCCAGGAGGTCGACCGCCTCTGGCGCAAGACGCGCACCCCTCCCCCGCCCCCTCCCCAGAACCAGTCCTGCTACGGCACCGACATCAACCGCAACTGGGAATACGGCTGGGACGCCAACCCGCTTGGCGCCTCCAGGAACGCCTGCGCCCAGGCGTACCGCGGCCAGAAGCCCTCTGACACGGTCGAGAACCAAGGGCTCGACGCCTACGTCCGCAAGCTGCGCGACACAGTCGGCATCAAGCTGTACATTGACTGGCACAGCTACGGCCAGTACATCCTCTCGCCCTTCGGCTCCAAGGAGGAGTGGTACGCCCCCGAGCTCGGCAAGTGGACCAAGACGGCGTCGGTGCTCAGCGAGGTTATCCGCGACAGCTCCGAGCGACGGACGACGTTCACGTTTGGACCCAGCGGCGCCACGCTGTACACGACCACTGGCGCTGCGCCGGACCACGTGTACGCCATCGGTGGCGCCGACTTTTCGTACACGATCGAGCTGCCCGACACGGGCGACTTTGGTTTCGTTTTGCCGCCTGACCGTATTAGGGGCGCTGCCGAGGAGCAGTGGGAGGGACAAAAGGCTCTCTTCCCGCTGTTGGACGAGGTTTTCTTTGACGGACTTGGACCTGCTTGAAGCGCTGACGACCAGTATGATAGAGGATAAGACGTATGATAAAAGGTCGACTAATACTTAATCTGATTCCTGACAGTCCTTCGTATTTCCGCCTCGTGAATGGTCCTTGCCTGACTGTTGTAGTCTACTGCTGTCTGCCTGGATTCTTCATAGACGTTCTCGCTAGTCGCGTGTATCAATTCTCATAACGTGCGCTCCAAACTTTGTCTTTCCTGAGTGAATAAGCAAGGTTAATCTTTCAAAACCAGCAGTTTCCAAGAAGATTCCCTGTCAATTATAGTAAGTCCGCATATAGTTTACTCGGCTTTTCACAGGAGGTGTATCATGGGGTAAGAACGGCAAGCCCCCACTAATGAAGCCACACTTGAAGCGTTTATGTGATGAATTGAAGTGGCCATAATGCTGTAGGGCAGTCTTCCGCAGGACCGACTTTGGCAAGCTACCTAAGAATGACACCTCTCGGAACATTTGCTTGCTTGCTGACTCATTAGTGTAGAGATCATGTAAACAAAGTCTATCAACGGGGGCAATGAGCTGCAAGCCCCTTGACCTTTGTCAACATACCTAACACCCTTGTGAGCAAGCGACTTGAAGAGTGAGTCGGCCAAAATTCAGTACCCGCTCTTAAACGCTATTAAAGATGCTCCTGCCTTTTATTCTCTCTTTCTTCCTGTTTATTGTTTATTCGTTTTCGCACTTCTCCATCTCGAATCCTCGCTGTCTTCAACCTCGAGGTACCGCAATCAAACACCAGTACAAGTAGGTAACTGCAGTAACATGTAGGACATGAACTGACGATCGATCTCTAGCTCTATAGCCAATCGCCAGAGGAAAATCCGAAAATGAAACTATCGATCTGTTATTACATCCATATGGCCATCGAGCCATCTCAAAACTCATGCCAAGATCCCGCAGCGACTCCAGCTGCCAAACCAAGGGAGATCATTTTGGACGACGGAACACCCAACCCGCTCTCTATTTTGCAGAAGCGCAACAGATACACGGACATGAGGAAGATAGGAGGCTATCTAGTCTCCGGCTACAGCACCATCGAAGTGCTGCCTGTCAAGTTGATATGGAACATTGCCGAACGCACCGGCAGGGCACCGCTCACTATACCGTCGAGGATCTCAAGTCAATCGAGGAGTTCCGCGTACACGACACGAGGGTCAATTATACCTTGAGATGCGTCATCGCGAACGGCAAACTCCTTCTCAGAACCGTCTTGGCTCTTTTCCCATGCGAAGGGGGTGCGAAGGAACAGACGGCCTCAGCCCCGTTACTGCTCTCGATCCTGCGCAAACACAAACTGGAGGCCTGCTGCGGACATGTATCCTGGGCGGAGAGCTACCCTACCATATTCCATCCCCAGCCCAATCCCAGGAAGCCGTCAGACGCCGATCCAATGCCGATCACCAACGGACCCTGCGTCTGGAACAGCCGACGAAAGAAGCCCTTGGGAGGCACTTACGCGGCGGATCTCAAACAGTGCCGGGAATGCCGCACGAGCTAGATACACGTTCATAGTCAAGGATATCGACGGCGTCGGCCAGGTGGTCTGCCTCGTTTCCTACAAGGACTTGGGCAGCGGCGAGAGCGTGTTCGACCACCAGTGGAGGTCTCACTTGTGGTACAATAAGCCGGGGGAACACCCCAAGGTGCGCCGCACGGAACACAGCATCAGAAACGATTGAGCCTGGCAGACGTGCTTCATGCCTGGATCGGACGTTCAGGGGCATGACCTTGAGGACTGGTGCTTTGGGTCGCTGGTCGACGGATCTAGGCAAAAGTAGGAGTGTGTTCGTCAGCAACACACTTGAATCGGAGGTCCTTGATGGAAGTGGTGGACGACAGGGACGAATGGCAGTGACGACAGCCATGAAGAACGACGACGACAACAGCGCACAATTTTCAATCATTAGGGGCTGTTTTGAAACATGTGCTACCAAAGCCTGCATTATTCACGTGCCTCAGTGATGGAGCAAAATGAGACATGCTCTAAATGATGGGTTCATGATGTCACCAAGTGAGCCATTCTCAGCCACAATCTGCAGAATGCATGTGAGATGATGACAATACTTAAGGCGGAGCATTCTTGCCTTTTCTCTTGAGATTCTACAGGCCTCCAGAATCATTGCTGAACGAAAAGCCCATTGAAGCCATGGCCGACGATACCTCTCCCCAGTTTGACACCGCCTCAAAGGGGCTCACCGATAGCTATGGACCCACCTTCGCAACGGCAGTGCCCAAATGTCCGATCACCTACCGGCGTCCACCTGCATCAAACGCGGACAAGTTCATCGAGTCGCCCGGAGTGCCGCATGCCAACTTTGCGCCGTCAGTTGACGAGCCCAACGGCAGTGTTGAGTTCTCTGGCGCGTACTCGGATTACGTGAGTTCCCCGTGAAGATAAGAATCCGCTGGCAACAACACGATGGATTCGGCTTTGGTACTGAAAACTCTCTGACGCTTGAATCAGACGGTACTACAACAGCATGTGCTCTTCTGGGATCGCAACAATGACGGCGTGATCACGCCCGTCGATGTGTGGGTTGGCTTCCGCGACCTGGGATTCAACATACCGATTTGTCTGCTGGCGGCTACGGTGATCCCGTTCGCCTTCTCATACGGTACTGTCATGCAGCATTCCTACTTCCCTGACCCCTTCTTTCGACTTTACATCGATGGCATGCACAAGGCAAAGGTGAGCCTCCATCTCAACTGAAATCCGTCACGGGCATTACTGACTACGATGTAGCACGGTTCAGATTCTGGCGTCTACGACAGCGAGGGTCGCTTCGTGCCGCAACGTTTCGAGGACATCTTTGCAAACTGCAGTGCCCGGAGAGACGATACTTTAACTCTGGGCGAGACCTTTGGCCTCATGAGCAGGAATCGATGTGCGGCCGACCCTTTTGGGGTGAGTCAAGCCTATTATGACTTCCGTGGAAAGCTGAGTTTCTCACGTTCCTAACAGTGGGCGGCGGCATTCTTCGAGTGGGTGACGACCTGGCTACTCCTAGCAAAGGACGGCAAGATCCACAAGGAAGACCTGAGGCGGGTATATGACGTAATGAAGCCCCGACCTTGCTCTTCTGCTTGGCCTTCAACTGATAAGTCACAGGGATCACTCTTCTGGGATATCCGTGAGAGACGTCGGAGTGGAAAAGGTTGGCATCAGGGCTGGGGGCTTGGAGGGGACGGTTTTGTCGGATACAAGCAGAAGATCAACCCACACAAAATCATTGCTTAAATCAGAAAGTGATTCATTCTATTTCAACAAATTTTGTTTTCAGTTGTCGCGTAGGCATCACATTATCCAGCCACCAACAACGCCATGAGACATAGTCAACGCGGTCTCCACGTCAGCGTCGTCCATCCTCGCCATCATCTCGGCGGCGATTTTAGGCCCCGCGCTTGCCATCTTACTCTCGGCAATGGTGTCATCGTCGAGGCTTTTCGCTGAGCAGGACTTTTCCGAGCGAAGTCTTCAGCCTACTCGCCAGGGTACTCAGATAATACTTCCACTTGGTATCGAGGTCTGACTCTTCTTTCGCAACACAGGGGGGTATAATATCGAGTTTTGTCACAATCTGAGCACAGCCGAACTCCGCTCAGGAGCTGGTTAAAAAGGTGTTACAAGGCGCGAGGAAATGGACGCCATTGTTGCTTCCAAACTTCTTCCTGGTTCTTCTAACTGTGGTGATGCGAGCAGTCTCTTTGGTTAAGTCGCTGTCCTTGTCGCCATGGATCGAGTAGTACGCATGTGCGACCATCTCCTCTCCACACTTTCCCTCAGTCTGTCCGGTGCCGGGTTCCTTTCGGTCCGAGGTTTTCCATGGCCTGGGCATTTTCCTTTTCCAGGATTTGATTATTTCTTGGCCGTATTTGGCGGTCGTCCTTGTCTCTCGTCCGCCATTCTCGTCGTTGTCTCTCGTCCGTCATCCTCGTCGTTGCTTCTCGTCCATCATCCTCGTCCTTGTCTCTCGTCCGTCATCCTCGTCCTTGTCCTTGGGCTCCGATTGCGTGGGCTACGGCGAGGGCTCCTGCTGCGATCCTGTAGTGCGTGATTGTGGCGTTTGTGGCATACTTAAGCTCAACTAATACGCAAAGGGCGCCTATACAACAAAACGTCCAAACTTTGGTACTTTAATCCCTTGTTAAACTCATCGCGTCGCTCCTTCGCTCCGCTTTGCTTCGCTTGGAGCTTCCGGTCCGGGATAAGTCTTTTCTCTTTCTGCTCTGCGCCATGTTTGAGATAGGAGCCAACATTACACCTGGCCCTCTGGGAATCTGTCTTGAATCTGTAAAAGAACAAAAGAAAAGCTCTACTTTATATAACCCCTTGGAAGTTTATGTGCTCTGACGATAAAAATCTGTCTTGACGTTTCTGTCGCACGCAATTAGCCACGAATTCAGCAAAGCAATACAGGTCATGAGTCAGAAATTGGAAATCGGTCCTGGATCTACTCATCGTATCTATAGTTCAACGAGTCTACTAACTTGATCACTAATCGTTAATTGACTACTTTGGCTATAGATACCGATGTTAAGATAGAGCGTCCGTGGGAACCCAGCCCTCACAGACACGGCATCGCCAGAAAAGGCAGCCCATAGGTGATGACAGCTTAGCGTTTTGTAACGAGTTAATTCTGTCGTCCTCCTAAAAAGGCGAAACCTCATTCACCTACGGTAAATCCCTCTTTGGTGCGGCTTCTCAGCGCACTCACGTGCAGCAACAAGGACGACCCCGCAACAATTGTATCCTGGAGATGATCATAGAGGCTAGCCAAAAAGAGTTCTGCCACCGAGTTATGGGTATAAGAACCGTTGGGCCGAAGGGTGAAGAGCACCGCACTGGAGGGCAGTGTGGCCAGGAAATGGACGCCCACACCCACTACTCTAAATAGGCTCTAAGGAGATGAGACAGGAGGAGGTCTAAGAGGCCTAGGTATGGGGATCACGTGACCCCGCTCCTCAACGCACCTCCCAGGCCGAACCCCTTTGGAGCATAGATCCTGAGAAAGGAGACGGGCAAGGACAAGGACGACGGACAAGGACAAGGATGACGGATACCGGAGCCCTCGCCAGCGCCCTTACTAGAGCCCTCACTGGAGCCCTCGCCGGAGCCCTCGCCGGAGCAAGCGGCCTTCAGGCTCTCTTCCGTTCTGGGTAGCTGTGCTGGAGATTTCCTCATTAACTTGCCCACAGCGTCCACAGTCTTGTATATAAACCTTTGACGGAATCGTCCAATACTATCCTTATGTGCTAACCATTCTCGGGCAAGACATGCGACACTTGGCAAAGCTTAGCTACCACCAAAAACACTACCTACCTACTCACTCCTGCTAAACGAGGACACATACAGGTAGGTAGGCTGTGTTGAAGTAAAGACATGAATCACCAAAAAAGTAGTAGCTCGCATTGGCGTTCAAATTCATACGCAAATGGAAATCAAGCCATGCTGCGGCAATCTTTGGGTCTTGCGCAAAGACAAAGAACGAAGCCACGATAAGTAAGCAAGGGAACCCGAGGTCACTCGCTGGAGGTCCGAGGTGTTCGTATGTTCGTACAATGAGGTGGCTATGATGAAAGCGGCCCCCAATGCATCAATCAACGGTGGCTTTACAAGGTCAAAGCGGGGACAATGCCACACTTCTTCTTGTGCTTATTCTCGGATGCCTTACACCCTCCGAAACAGATCCCTCCTCTCCCCGGGCATACATATCAACTGCCGAGAACACCATATGCAGCCGCGACATCTCGCAGTATTTGACACAGCGGCAATTGACGAGGAAATACCAATACCCCGACAAGTTCCATTTCTGATTCTCCCGCTCGGCAATTGTCTGCGCGGACATGGATGTTTCGACATCGCCTCGGTCACTGCCCAGCGACGCAAAAGGCTCGGCGTGCGAGCAATGTAGAAGGCGAGCTCACCCTACTGCCGCCATATCTACCAACCCAGACCTTTTGCTGACTTGATCTTTCTCCCAGGCGAAAGTCGAAATGTTTGTGTAACCCCTAAGTTCTAACACGACTTGTGACAAGAAGCATCCTTTCTTACTCACATATTGTTGCAACTGCCAGGTAGTAGGGAGAAGCCGTCATGCCGGTCTTGCATTGAGCACAAGCGGGAATGCAGCTATCCCTTCGAGCGCAAGAAACCAGGGCCGAAGAAAGGTTCGAGACAAGCCAACACTGTTGGCGTCTTGTGCCGTCGCTTAGGTATGTCCCACGCCCCAAGCCCCACGCACAGTGAGGCTGATGTTGCGATATGACTTTATGGCAACAGCAAAAGTCGAGGAACTACTAGAAATGCCCCAAAGGTCAAGAGAGTCCTCATCTTCGATCACCAAGCTGCCCACCAGTTACCAAAGACCAGTATCCGAGAGTCGCAGCCCCGACAAGATGCTGCCGTCACCTGCCATATCGGCAATCTCTCCCAGCCTCTTTTCTACCATCGCGTTTTATGAACCGACTTCAGGATCGACAATCCAGCCGATCATTAATGCCATTAAATGGGCAAGCTGGACAGAGTCGTCCAGGACTGCAGTTCACGGTTACACCAGGTTGGCCGCCACTGACTTATCCTGCCTAACTCTAAAGAAGGAATTGAGGTTCCATCTGTAGGATTCATATCCAGGCTCAAACAACCCTGTATCTGGAATCGCGGCTGACACAGCGTTCTAGGATCTCGGTTTACTTCAAGTCTGTCACGACACCCGTTCCACTTTTCTCGCCCGCGCGCTTCTATGCCGAGTATGACGCCGGCCGGGTTCCATCCTTCCTCCTGGACGCCATGTTCTCCCTCTCCTGCCGCTTCGCCACCTCCCCGGAGATCCTGGACCTAGCGAATGGCGACTTGGGCATCCTTGCTCACAGTTTCTATCAGAAGGCGTCCCGCGAGCTGGACCTTCGGGAGAGCATGTGCGTCTCCATCACCCTGCCACAGATCAAAGCCGCCTGTCTCCTAGGGCACTATCATTACTCGTACCTCCCGAACAACAAGGCCGTCTGGCGGTGGTCGCGGGTGGTGAGGTGGGCATACGTGTGCGGTCTGCACCAGGTCGACGGCCCCGGAATTGCACGCGGTCTAGATGATTCTGAAGTAGACGTCGAAGAAATGCGATCCCTTTGGTGGGCGGTCTGGGCGATGGATGTCTTCTGCAGTCAAATGTCCAACCTCCCACCGGGAATCGACGACCAGATCACAACCACGCGCCTCCCCTCCTGTCTACTCTCGAGCGTTGGCACCGGTGTCTTCCCACCCTCGACTGGGAGGACCTTGAATGACTCCCGTGGTCAGAGCTGGTACGACCTACAGGTGGGAGAATCGCCCCAGACTAGGTCTCACCTTGCACAGCTGTCTGCGATGGCGATGGTCAAGGACGCGGCGCGCATCATGCAGATCAAGCAGGCAATGCCCGGGGCCGATATAGACAGTCCAATGGCACAGCTCGAGACCAAGTGGGAGTGCATGATCCGCTCTCTCCCGCCATGGTTCTTCTCTGCCAAATTTTGTGAGGCTGACGGCACCGCCGAAGGGCATCGGATCAGGATCGAGGCGCTCCACGTGGTTTACATGTGAGGACATGCTACGCCTGCACCATGAAGTCCGAGACCACAACTGACAGTCAACAGCGTCGGACTAATGTCCGGCACACCTCCATTGAAGCCTCTAATGCTCCCATCAGACACGCCAAAAGGCTTCCAGCGCCCTTCCGAGACATTTGAGTTTCGATGGAGCAACAGCCTGTTCTTCGCTCTGCGGATCGCAGCGTTGTACCGGCACGGAGACTGGTCTAACGAGCGGTTTCTCGAAGGCGACCCCGTAACGCTCTTCCCCATCCTCTGGACGGCGGCCGCATTCATTTGCCTCGGCCTGATGAGGACTGGACCAGTCGATGCCACGGAGAAACTCGCATTGTTGGATTCGCTAGACGCCGTTATGGTGCAGCTCCGTCTTACATCGCGGTGCTGGGGTGTCACAGGGATGTTATTGTGTGAGTCGTTCTCTCCTAGGTGTCTTAGAGTTCCACCACCAACTAAAGGCTCATTTTCGAAGCCTCGTTGCAGGAGTTGCGAGGCCTAACCTATATGAGACTTGACATCCGAACGATATTCGAAGTTGTTTCCAGACTTTACAGTCCAATGAAACAGGACCCAAAAGACGACGGCAGTCTGAAAAGGCACCCTCAACAAGACAAGACATATTTCGCCCCGGATAGCGCGATGGACCCTTCGGCGACCGAGAGTCTGGACCTGCTACTACCAGCAGCTTCGGTTTGGTCCGGCAGAGAGAATGCCTTGGCTACGGATAAATAGCTCGACGGCGAGCAACATGAACTTGGGACCGGATGGCAAGATACAGCCAGGCTCCCAGATTTGCCCACAAAGCAATGTTGGCTGGATATATGTTAGCCACATGAGGTGGTTTGTAGGAAAGAGGCGTAGATTCATCCCCAGCTCAAAAGCCCTCGTGGGAAGTGACTGATTAACCATCCAATCTGATGTCGTGAAACAACTGCCCGATCATTTTCCGATTGCCCCCCGTTATCATTGGCAAAAGAGGGCCCGAAAAAGAAAAAGCAATGCCAACTTTCAGATGATCTTCGTGACCCCCACGATGACGCGACCAACCCTGGAGATGGCGGCACCCACCCCCTCAAAGTTCCATTTCCAACTCCTCACCGAGACCGGGGAGAACGGGGCATACCAAGAGATATGCTTAAATGAGTAGAGACCCCACAGCGCGGCAATTGTTAGAGACTCCCTCTCTCCCGCCGGACCAAAGCAAGTTGAGCCGCTGTTGCGGCTTTTTTCGTTGCGAGTTTCGCGATGGCATCAACAGGCTGGTAACTGATGCAATAATCGCCAAGCCGGTCGAGGCCTCTCCAATCGTTGGGACCGAGTCCGACAGCGGCCGTTGGCCGACCCGCCGACATCCGGGTTGACTACCTCCGGGGAAACTCCGCGCAACCTAGCCACACGAGAGTCATAACATCGCCCTGACTGGATGAACTTCCGATGGCGTGACCATTCAGTCGTCTCGTGTCATCCCTCTTCGCAGCATGACTCCGACGCCTTATCTCATGTAGAGTATAAGCTAGACGGTAAAAGCGTCTCTACCCGTCTTTCCTACTGGTTAGTCCCGCTCTCTAAGACTAGAAGCGGTTGGCCGATCCTAGCTCCCGGCATGGCTAGCCATGGCATCACGACGACAATCAAGTCGGCATGTGTCCGACGGTCTTCCATTCGTCCAATCTATGCCTACCCCAACCCTCCTTCCGACATCCAGCTTGGCCGAATCCGTGGCCGAGTGTCCCGATCTCCAAGCCGAACTCATCACTTCCTATCATTGTCCAATGGCTGTTGCATCCTGTCAACCGAATACCACTTCTATCGACCGGCCTCTCATAATGACCATGTAGACCAACAGAAATGACAGCTCAGGCCCCGCTTGAAGGGATTGAGGCGGAAAAAGAACCAACGTCTTTATGCTTGACGACTTATCTCCCCTCCATTGCGCCAGAATCCTGCTTGCCACCGTAGTAACCTTCGTGGGGTGGCAATCCCTTGGCGAATAGTTGATCAAAGATATAATGTCTCCACGGGACGTACTGCGGTGATGAGAAAGTCCGCATGCTCGATAGTCCGCCCCGTCACCCCGGAAAACCGGCACTTCTGATCGACTCACCTCGTCGACGAGCACGAATACGGACCGCTCTACGGCTGCGCGAAACGAACGACTCTTGACAGGCCAACTATGCCGGGTTCGATCACGGACGTCCGGCCGGCGGCCGCTGCGGCCGCTGCGGCCGACGACAAGACATCGACGTCGTCTCAGAACAACGAGAAACGGAGCGTGGAGCCGGCCGTCGTCGAGGTCCTTCAGGAGACTCCGAAGAGCACGTGGAAGTCTTATCTCTGGGACACGTTCGACAAGTCACCGGAAGAGCGCCGCTTTCTCTTCAAGCTAGACGCCGTTCTTATGACACTGGCTTCTCTCGGGTACTTCATCAAGTATCTGGATCAGGTACGGGACTGTGGCTCTGCATCTGCTTGCGGCTCAGACTGACGCTTGCGAAGGTTAACATCAACAATGCCTTCGTCTCGGGCATGAAGGAGGACCTCAGCTTGTACGGCAATGAGTTGAACTACATGCAGGTCTGCTGGACTGTCGGCTACGTGGTCGGCGAGATCCCAAGGTGAGTACACCAGCGACCCCGTGTCAACATTAGCAGTCTCAGCTAACGCTCTTCGCAGTAACATGCTGCTTACCCGCATTCGTCCGGCCATTTGGATCCCCACCTGCGAGGTAAGACGCCGTCCTCTACATGCGCCTGCTACTGTCGTGCGCCTGCTGTTGTCGGTGCCGTTCGAAATCTGACTTGATCTTTGACAGGTGATCTGGTCCGTCTTGACGATTCTTCTCGCGAAATGCGAGACCGCCACGCAGATATACGTTCTGCGCTTCTTCATCGGTCTGGCAGAAAGCACCTTCTACCCCGGCATGCAGTACATCATCGGCTCGTGGTACCGCAAGGATGAGCTTGCGAAGCGCTCGTGTCTGTTCCATGCCATGGGAAACGTCGGCTCAATGGTTTCCGGCTACTTGATGGCCGGCGCCCACAACCTAGACGGCGTCCACGGGTACCATGGGTGGCAATGGCTCTTCATCACCAATACGATCGTGTCGCTCCCCATCGCAATTTCGGGCTTCTTCTTCCTACCCGATCTCCCCGAGATTACTAAGGCCTGGTATTTCACGCCCGAGGAGATCGCCATAGCAAAGAAGCGTATGCAGCTGGAAGGCCGGGCTCAGCGATCCCCGTACACCAAGGCCAAGTTCATCAAGATCTTCTCCAGCTGGCATATATGGACGCTCGTCATCCTCTACATTGTCTTCAACAACGGCAACGGCGGTAACTCGCAGCCCGCCTTTCCACTTTGGTTGAAGTCCGAGGGCTACAGCCTCCGAGAGGTCAACATCTACCCCACGATTACAGAGGTCGTCAGCATCATCACGACGCTCATCTACGCCTGGACCTCGGACAGCTTGTTCCGCGGAGCCCGCTGGCCGGCGATCGTCTTTTCGGGCGTCGTCAAGATCATCGCGTATGTCCCGCTGACGATCTGGAACGTCCCCAACAGCCTCAAATGGGCCTGCTTCATTCTGTGCGGCTTCGGCGGGGGCATCAGCGGTCTTACCTTTGCTTGGGCCCACGAAATCTGCAGTGATGACAACGAGGAGAGGGCATTGGTTACTGGCGCTATGAACCAGAT
Organism: Colletotrichum musae; assembly: GCA_027406025.1. Classification (NCBI taxonomy): domain Eukaryota; kingdom Fungi; phylum Ascomycota; class Sordariomycetes; order Glomerellales; family Glomerellaceae; genus Colletotrichum; species Colletotrichum musae. The sequence goes on along the minus strand of JANVYC010000002.1, from coordinate 339,078 downwards.
GGCCTACGTTTTCCAGGCGTGGCTCCCTCTCATCATCTGGCAACAAGTCGAGGCCCCGTCGTACCCCAAGGGCTACCCGAGCATGATCGCATTGTCCGTTGCCTTGATTGCAATCGCCTTTGTCATCCGTTTCCTGCACAAGAGAGAGATTCGCCTCAAGGCATCCAGAGGATTCAGCTCGGCATGAGGTTTGGAAGATGTTGCATGGCGTCAGGAACGTGAACCTGTCTCCGTGATATCTGCGGAGTGCACGAAGTGACTGTAAATCTCAATTATGGTCATCACGGACATTTATCACGATCACATCTGTTGAACCAAATATATGCGCGCGCATCAGTTGCAATCGTGTTCGTCGTGCCAGGCTAAATGCGCAAAATCAAAGAAACTTCCGTCATCCATCGCCCGAAAGAGTATGTACAATGGAAATAGCGGGTTCCAAAACAAATATGTACTTGAATCATACCAAAGTCGCAGGCTTAGCCAAGTGGCTCAACAATGTCCATTCTCACACATTCAGACACTCATCTCTTTCCTCAACAACTCATTCCTCATACACGCTACTTAGGAGTCGTACACGGCAATGTACTCGGCCTGCAGGGTGCCTCCGGAGATTGTGTTTGCAAGCGGCGTGGCGCTTCCAAAGTTGTTGTTGGGGAATGCGCCGCCGATGGCGAGGTTGAGCAGGATGAAGTGCGGGGAGTGGACGGCCTCAGTCCAAACGTCGGCGGGCAGGTCCGTCTCGACAATCTGCCAGAACAGCACGCCGTCGACGAACCACCGCACAGCCTCGAGCTCCTGGGTGCGGTCGACCTCGAGCGTGTAGGTGTGGAAGTTGCCCTGGCAGGGGGAGTTGGGGCACTGCCGGCTACCGGCGAGGCCGTCCGTCTCCTTGCAGGGGCCGCCCGGGTTGACGCCGCAGTGCATTACGCCCCAGACGCGGTCGATGCCGTTGACGTTCTCCATGATATCGAATTCGCCAATTGAGGGCCAGTTCCTGCGGGCAGTGGCGTTAGTCTCTCAAGGTCGGGATAGGTTCACATTCGAACAACAAAGGTATGTGTCCATTGGACCATAGAGGAAAACTTACTGGTAGTTGCCACGGTAGTTGGCTCCCAAGGTCCAGAAGGCAGGCCAGTAGCCGATACCGTTGCTCCCGACGACGGGGAGGTTCAGGCTTGCCTGAATGCGCATGCGGCCGCCGGGGCGGGCGACAAAGTCGGAGCGCTGGGTCTCAATACGGGACGAGGTCCACCGGCCAGCGCCGTCCTTGAGGGCGGTGATCTGCAGGGCGCCGTTACCGTTAAGGCGCAGGTTGTTAACGCTGCTGGTGTACGTCTGGATCTCGTTGGTGCCCCAGTTGGGAGGGCCTCCGGGGTAGCTGGTGCCCGTGTCGATGATCCAGTTGGCCGGGTTGGGGAGGCTGTTGGCAGAGCCGACGAAGTCATCGCTCCAGGTGAGGCTGAAGCCGGGGATGGAGGGGACGGCGGCGTTGACGGCGGGGAGGCCGAGGGCGAGTGCCGTGATGAGCTTGTTGAAGACCATTTCTGGGAGATGTTAGCAGAGGCGAAGGAGCGGCTGGGAGTTGAACTGACTGGCGACCCTGAATGAAGACTGAAGAGCAGAAGTGTAGTAAGGAGTGGACAGCTGAGAGAGCGAAGCTGGATGCTAGTCTTCTTTCTCTTGAACTCTCCGTGGGGAACCTCCCTATCTTAAGTATACAAAGACCGTGAACCAGTTGCGGTCGTTTCAACAGCTGTCCCGAAGCACATGTCGTCGTCCTGGACCTCATTTCAGCAAATTGGGGCTGACTCAATCGGCGAACCCCGTTGGTCGTCTAGTCACATCCGTCGAGAAGTCTACCGCGGCGCGCTACCACGTCGCCAAGGGTAGGGTTCAAAGTGGCCCGGCGAGGCCACGATGGCATCCTTGCCGCGCGTGGTGTTGTCTCCCCTTACTACCCCACACTCTGCAGCCCGACGATGGTAGACTACACGGACCAGAAAACGGCCCTTTTCGGGAAATGGCACCCTCCCAGGGAGAGCCTTGGGACCTTGGGTTCGATGCTTGTGACGAGGTCCGAGGGGATTATCAGATGTCAGATATCGTGCCGGGGCATCAACAGACCGACCGTTCGTCTGATGGTGGCGGACGGGAATGGCGGCAACATTGGGGGTGTCCCCCCCAGGAGCTTCAGTCACGGAGGACCGTTTCAGCGAACCTGTTCCTTCGAGCACGAGTGCGAAGCTTCAACGGATAAAAATAGTGCAAAGCCCTGCGTGTGGGCAACGAGCTGTGATCTGTACTGGGTTGACGAAGAAGCTCGTGTGTCCAAGACGCGGAGAGCCCGAAGGGTAGCTGAAGTATCAGAAGCAGCAATTCATTTATCGCTCGTCGACAGACACCTCCTGATGGTTTGGAACTGGTGTCGAATAGATTCCTCCCCTTAACTTTTCAGAGGGGCGTGGCGAGGCCTGGTTTGGTGTAGAATGTAACCTCGAGTCCTCGACCCTCGGGCTAACCCCCTTTCTCCCTCGGGGAAGTTGGTAGCGAGGGGGGGCGAATGTGGGTGGTCAGATTCTGAATGCCACGCGAGACAGGTCATAAGCCGGACAAACTATAGAGGCATGAACCATCGCAAGCACGTGCATGCGAATGTGAGTTGATATAAACATGGAGGGTGTGCCAGTAAACACCCATTGCGCACAAAGTTGCAGGAGGGAAAGACATACACGCAGCACGCGCATGGGCAATTTTAAGCTTCTTTCTGCTTGTGCCTGACGATCGGTCCATTGTCGGCTCCTCTTTCCCCTCCTCTCCTCATTCTGTCTCCTGGAGGTGGGTTCTCGTTGTTAGTTTAAGCGATGCTTCTCGGTCCACGCGCTCCAGCTTCCTGATCGGGGCGTCTTGGCCGCTTTCATGTTCGGTGCTTCGCCGGCTTGATTTCGAGGGGAGAAGAGAGGGGAGGGGAGGAATCGTGCGCCTGACCAAGCAAGTTCACAGCGTTTTCTCTGCTTCGTTTCTCACTTCTCTCCGCTATTAGCGCTGCTGACACTCCCTGACTCACGCTACCAAAATCACGCGGGCGGCACGCTTTTCGGAGGGGAGAGAGGAAAGACGAAAGAGAGCAGGGCAGGGGATCGCCCCAGCAGCGCAAGCGGAGAGGCTACTCCGAGAGAAGCATCAACCCGGGGCCTTAGGGGGAGTGAACCCTGTTCAAAGCCCCGCAACGGCCCGATTATCAGGGCTTCAGCAATCGGAGTTATAGGCCGCCTTAGAAGGGACGGGTGTGGTCCGGGGAAGGTCGTGAATCGTGATGCCGGTCGTGGGGCCGCGATGTCTTGTTTGCATGAAGGTTTGATGGATTGATGGGGGAGGTGATCCGGGGTTCACAGACTGTCTTCGATGCGCACCTATGATGCCCTTGCTTGGGGACAAGCCTGTAGCCAAGAGGTGCAATCTCCCCGCGGTGGATCGGACCTTTTGATGGTGTAGAAAATGCGTGATGTTATTCCGCATCGGTGACATGATGGTGGAAGGCTGCGTGCCCATGGCTTGGTCCGGAATGAAGCCGACGACCTTGGCTGTAAGGATCGTGCAGGCTGTGAACCTATGATCATGACATGAAAGTAGCAACCGCTCCTCAAAATTAGTTTCCAAAGGCGAGTCGAAAGCCATCGGCAGTTTGGAGACCTCATGCCTGCGCGCCATTGAGCTGACTATAAACAGCGTAGATAAAGAGAGAGGGCCGGGCCCAGATTTCGCGATTGTTACTGTTGGCTGTGGTTGGTAGTTGAGTAGAGGATTGAGCTGTTACGAGGCATCAGCACAACGGCTTCATGCCCGTCGTTTTGCAATGGAACAGGAAAGCTTACGCAAAATCTGAAGTCACGAAGAAATCCTCATTAGAGGATTGAAGTTGATCAAGTTCATTCGTGAACGGTAACAGCAACTCATGTGGTGAGCTGCCATCGGATGACCTACAGAGACTGGTCGGGCGGGCAACTTTTGAATACTTGATTGCGCTGACTGCGATCGACATTCGGTGTCAGCATCCGTGTACCCATCCGCAATTTCCGTAGCGATCGTTTCTGGCAAGCCAATAATCAGGGCATCTTTCGTATCGGTGTGTACGCCAGGAATTTCCTCGGAACGCGCGCGCGTGTGGAGGCGGTTCGGTTCGTCCCGCGGCTGACATGCAGGTGAGCCAACACACGCGTCAATTAGTGTTAGATCCCTCAACGCTCATACATTCAAGATCGGTGGATCGTTTTTGTTGGTTCTGTCCGTCGGGCAGAAGACAACCCAAGTCATATACCCCACGGGCTCGTCAAGGACGGAGTTAAGTAGTGGTGGAACGGAACGCCTTTATATCGGAATACGTTACCATTCGTTCAAAAGGCATATGCCGGCAGACCTGCGGCGTCAAATGTTGCAATCTGCAAGGCACCCGATCCCCCGGCAGTTGACCGAAGCAACAGCGGCAATGGCGGAGCGGACCCGGGCCATAAGACTCCGCTTACGTGCTTGTCTCGGAACGCTTCCTCGGCCCGTGAGGCATCAAATGCCGTTTGTTGGCCAGAGCTTGTTTCATTCTCTTTCAACAATAGACACCGACAAAACACTCTGCTGCGCTTCTTATCCCGCTATTGACGACCGTTTGCCGCGAGTCGATGACTAACCCTGGGCAGTCCGGCGGAAGCGGAGATTGTCCTGGGGTTTCGTAGCTGAAGATCCAAAAAAACCGCAACTCCGCCGGGCTGTCAACTCCGCTGGGCTAATAAATCGGCGAGATTATTCCTCCGACTACCTAACTAACGCTGGTAGTATCGCCTAACATTTGCATATTCCAGGCGAGAAATGCCTCGGCTCCAGCTCTCTCAGGAGCAACACCAGACCCCGCGGGCATGCTATGTAATCGGCTCCGGACTGCGGACCCTCCCCATCGGCCGGTGACGCGATCTGGGACGATGCCAATTGTGTCTTTGTAATCCAACTGATTTTCGGTGTGTTTCTATTACCGGCAGCCGTTCCCGCTTTGTGGAGACTGGCCGTTCGACGGGTGATGAGCAACCCTTGATAAGGAGGCGAGTCAAATTCTGCATCCCATGTCGTTTGATCAGACAGGCACTTCTATTCACCATTTGTAGACTCGTTAAAGAGACGACTAGAAGTTTGAAATCACCCTTCAATCGCCCGACAGAGGTTGTCCCATACACCACCGACTCGACTCACAACGCTTATTCACAAACACAGCGCAAAGTCACTATCAATATGTCCTACGCAGCGATCGCAAAGCCGTTGACGCTGCCATGCGGCCTTACCCTCCCGAACCGCCTCACCAAGGCCGCCATGGCCGAGAGCTGGGCCGACAAGGACGGCCTCCCCACTGACGAAAAGATGTATGACGCCTACAGCGCATGGGCAGACGGTGGTTGGGGCCTCGTCATGACTGGTACGCGCATCATCTCCCCTGAGGGCAAGCATCTCGTTTCACCGCTGACTATGACAAAGGCAACGTCCAGGTCGACATCAGACACCTCGGCCAGCCCCGCGATGTCGCCTACAACGAGGACATTCCCTACGACCGCATGCTCGCGGTCTGGAAGACCTGGGCCGCCGCCTGCAACCGCAACGGCACCAAGACCATCGTCCAGGTCAACCACCCGGGCCGCCAGTCGCCCCTTGGCGCCGGTCGCCGCGGCTTCTTCGACAAGGCTCTCGCCCCGAGCGCCGTCCCGCTGCGCCTAGGTGACGGCTTCATCCCCCGGCTGCTCAACTCCCTTCTCTTCGGCACCCCGCGCGAGATGACGATCGCTGAGATCGAGGATGTTGTGCGCCGCTTTGCTGCGACTGCTAAGCTTGCTGCCGGCGCGGGCTTTGCAGGCATTGAGCTGCACGCCGCCCACGGCTACCTTCTCGCGCAGTTCATGTCGGAGAAGATCAACCGTCGGACGGACGCATACGGCGGCTCGTACGCCGCGCGTGCCAAGATTGTTGTCGACATCGTCCGGGCTGTCCGGGCTGTCGTCCCTAAGGAGTTCTGCGTCGGCATCAAGTTCAACTCGGTCGACCACCAGTCCGAGGCCGAGCTGGCGGGTTGCATCGAGCAGTTGAAACTCATCACTGAAGCGGGCGTTGACTTCTTGGAGGTCAGCGGCGGTAGTTACGAGGATCCCCAGGTGAGTTGCTGGTTCATGTACAAAGAGGTCGTGATTGTTTCCTGTTGCTAACTAGATGTAACAAGATGAGCTACGGTGTCAGCGACGAGAAGAAGTCGGACCGCACCCTGGCCCGCGAGGCCTTCTTCCTTGAGTTCGCCAAGACCATCCGCCGGGACTTCCCCGACGTGCCGCTCATGGTGACTGGCGGCTTCCGCACCCGCCAGGGCATGGAGGCCGCGCTGGCCGGCGGCGGCTGCGACCTCATCGGCCTCGCCCGTCCGGCTGTGCTCAACCCGCTGCTGCCCAATAACACCATTCTCGCCGCTGGTGTCAAGGACGAGGACGCCAAATTGTACACCCGCAAGGTCGCGGAGCCGTGGTTAGCGAAGGCGCTTGGGATGAAGGGCATCGGCGCAGGCGCCGAGTCGGTAAGTCTCTTGTCTCTCTTCTCGTGGATGGGTGTCTCCCTTTTGTTCAGCGCTAATCTTGCCACAGGCTTGGTACGGCGGCCAGATTCGCAGCATGGCGGAGGTTGCAAAGTCTAAGTAACTCAGCGGTCAGTGTTTGAAGGAGAATAGTGCTTGTAATGTGATACCATGTATGTATAGGCTTGATCTTGTGTTTGCGAAATAGAGCTCTTCAACTAGAAGAAACCTTCAGCACCTTTTGAATGCCTCGTCGGCCAAGCACGATTACGGCATTCTCAAATTGTCAAGAAATGATATTCGATTGACCAACTGTAGACCGTGCTCGCAACCAATTCCAACCTCGGCTCATGATTGACAACCAAGATGAAGTAGCGGTGAGCCGAGCCCGGGAAGAACAACTCCACGAAGCAATCACCGAGGCGGGAATCGTGACCCGAAATACGACTCTCTCTATTTGGCTCCCAATCGACCATGCCGAATCCTCAATCTCATCGCCCCTCCGCATCCATCCCCCGCAATTCCCTTTTCCGCAACCCCGGATTCTTTTCCTTCGTTGCAATTCCTTCGTTCATCGGCTTTGCCGAATAGTACGTGAGTTGCCTGCCGAAATGGGATTTGATGCAACCTCATGGTCCCTCTTCAGAGGATCTTCATATCGATTGTCTTGGCAGACCTGGTTCCACCCCCGCTCAAGCATGTTTTACTCATGCCGTATTCGACGCACGTGGCCGAAGGGATCGTAGGATTGCGTTGTTATAAAAGTAGGATAGCGAGCAATGCAACCTGCAAAACGGTCTCAGCCGTATCCGCCTTTCCAAACTCCTGCTCAGCATGAAGACAACATTCGCCCTGACTTCCGTGGCAGCTTTAGCTGGCCTCGCTCACGCCCAGCTCCAAGACTTGTTCAACATAACGACCTTCCCCAACGAGCAAAAGGACAACGTCGCAAAGTGGCTCGCCGAGGCTCGTGTCCTCGCTGGCGCCGACCTCTCTGCCTATTACGCCCACCGCTGCATCCTCGGCCAGGTCTACCCGGTGCTCTCCAACGCCGCGCAGACGCCGGGTTTCGTCGCACCGCGCGAGGTCTTTGACCGGTTCTACTTTGTCGGGCAGAGCGCCGTCTCGGCATGGGCCTACGACACAGGAGACGGGCTGGTCGTCTTCGACGCCCTCAACGACGCAGAGGAAGCTGAGAAGATTCTCGTCCCCGGGCTCGAGGCGCTTGGGTTCTCGGGCGCCGATATCAAGCATCTCGTAATTACGCATGAGCACTTTGACCACTACGGCGGCGCGAAGTACATTCAGGACACGTACAAACCTGCTGTTTACGCCTCTGCACCTGCCTGGGAGACACTCGCGGCCGAGGCAGACGCGCCGGTCCGGGACAAGACGATCGGTGAGGGCGATGAGCTCACTATCGGGAACGTTACCTTCAAGTTCTACGTCACGCCGGGGCACACTCGCGGCACGGTATCGTCCGTGTTCAAGGTATACGACAAGGGAGTCGAGCACACGGCGGGCTTCTACGGCGGCGTGGGAATCCCGAGGACCGCGGCGGACAAGGACACGCAGATTAGCTCGCTGGGTCGGTTCGCGAACCTTGGGAGAGCGGCTGGCGTCGACACGCTGATTGCAAATCACCAGACGCAGGACCGCGCTTTGTATCACTTTGATCTGCTCGAGCACCGCGCGGAGGGGGCTGAACACCCTTTTGTCATCGGCGGTGATGCCGTTGAGAGGTATCTCAAGGTGAACGCGCAGTGTGTGCGCGTCAAGGCTGCGCGTGATGGCCAGTATCTGCAGGTTTAGTCACAAGAAGCGGAAGGACATCCATATCAATCATGTAGACGCTTTTATACCTAGGTTATGGGCATGCTCCGTCGATATGCAACTCTTTCGTATATATGCGCATTGAAAGAAATGAATCTTGCTATTGTGGCATTGTTAAATAATTACCAGGGCCTTCTCTTGCCTACGTCCTTGGATAATCTCAGCAACGAGCCCAGCACCAGCAGCAAGGCCGGCGACGGCGGCAGAGCCTAGCGACGGCAATAGAGCCTAGCGACGGCGACAGAGCCCAGCAAATAACTCTAGAGCAGATTAACAGCAACGAAACCTAGTATTAAGGGCATACCACGGAGAGGGGATCCTATTCACTGGGACTCAATTAGCCTGGTAAGTAAGAGAGGGCCCTAATTGTCACCGGAACAGACCCCAGTAGTAAGACTCAAGGGAATCATCGTATATACACCTATGGTATACTAATAAGCGCTCTTATGCAGACAATGACCCAGTCGTAGACCAGTACACGTTGTAGTTGAAGCCCTGCGCGTCGTAGAATGGCCCAAGACTCACTTCCTTCCCCCCCACCGTCGCAGTGAACGCCAGTCCATCAGTCTCGCTTCTCTTCAAGCTGCTCAAGTCAAGGCTCGGAACAGCGGAGAGCTTCTCACTGCCGTAGTTTCCGCTCAGAATCACGGGACCGAAAGCCAGAGCTGCGATGCTGGGGTCATCGTTGGCAGGGACTGTGTATAGCTTCATCGGCAGCTTCACAATGACTGTGTCGCCATCGGCCCATTCACGGTCGACTGAGGCGTACGTTCCTGCGGTCGCCGTTCCTGCCTCTCCGTTGACGGTCACCTCGGCACTCGATGTCCACTCGGGGATGCGCACGCGGAGGGTCCACTTGCCAGAGCCAGTGATCTTGAGGGTCACCTCGTCGCCGCGGGGGAAGTCGGTCGTCTGCGTGACGGTAACGCCCTTCTCAGTCCAGCGAAGAACCGATGGGACGAACAGATTGACGTACAGCGCCGAGGCATCACGGAAGTAGATCGAGTCAGCCAGCTTCGTGTTCGTCTCGAGCCCAGTTCCCTGGCAGCACCAGAAGGAGTCATAGTCAGTGCTCCACGTGCCGCCGCCCCAGGCCGGACCGACGCCGCGACGCCCGCCGGGGTTGAGTGGCGTGAAGTAAGTGACGTGTCCGTGGTCGTCGGCCGGGTCCTGCTGGCCCAGCAGGTGGTTGAGCAGAGCTCTCTCGTAAAAGTTAAAGTAGCTCGTCGCGCTCGGGTTCGTCAGCCACAGCTCGCGCGCCAACTTAAGCATGTTGTATGTGTTGCACGCCTCGGCTGTGTCCTCGGCCAGGTGCGCTGCGATGGCGTGAGGGGGCCGGAAGTGCTCGGCTTGGCTATTGCCACCGATGGCATACGAGTGTGCGGCAACTGTCATGTTCCACGCGTTGCGGGCGATGTCCTGGTACTTCGCCTCGCCAGTTGCCTTGTACTCACGCGACGCGCCGATCCACTTGGGCACCTGGGTGTTGGCGTGGAGGCCGTTGAGGGCGTCGCGGTTCGCAACGAGGGGGTCGAAGATGGCGGCGTGGTCGAAACGCTGCGCGACGGCGAGCCAGCGGTCGTCGCCCGTCTGGTGGAAGATATCGGCCATGACCTCGTTCATTCCGCCGAACTCGGTGGCCATCATGGCCTGCATCTGATCGTACGTGAGCTTCCCTGTGCGAAGGTCAACCCAGGCTGCCATGGCGAGGAGCACGTCACGGGCATTGTCGTCCCCAACGTGACGCCAGACGTCCAGAAGGCCAGCCATGGTCTTGTGGATGGCGTAGTACGGCACGTTGCCGTTGTTCAGAGTTCGTCGCTCGACGGCGTCGATCTCGGACTCAGGAAAGCCGGAGAGGTATCCAGTGTTGAAGCCAGCATTTTCGTTGTTGGCCTGACACTTGGCCAACTCGGCGGAAAAGTAGACTGCGCGGTCCCGGCACTCCTCGTCGCGGAGCTGGGCCCAGCAGTACGCCCACGCGTTGAGGAAGTGTCCCTGGAAATGCGTGCGGAAGGGGAAGTCGGGGGCATCCCATCCACCGTTTGGCTGAGCGTTGTTTGTGGACAGGCCGTGGTTCTTGCGGAAGTTGTACAACAGGCGCTCGACGTCAACCCACTTGATGTAGTTCACAGTGCGGGCCTGGTTGTCAAAGAGGCGGCCGCTGCTGAGGGAGACCTCGCTCATGTCAAAAGCCCATGCTGAGACACCCTGCTCTTCGTTGACGGGAGGAACGGCCTGCCCTTGGGAGAACGGGAGGCCGAAAGCCAGGATGGCAGCCACCGCTTGGAGATTGAACCGCATTGAGCCGGTTGTCCGATGAGCGCCGGAGAGAATTGATGGCACGAGTTATGGCGGACCGAGGTTGCAGAGCCCGACTATCACAACTCGCGATCAATGGCAAGTTGTCATCTTATACCATTCGACGAGTGTTCCCCATCAAACCCAGCGGTACCCCGTGGGGAAACCTAAGCGCCCTACGACTTCGCCCTGAATACGAACCGCGTGATGACGGGCGATCCACCCGAACCTTTCGGATTTTCCAATTACTGGTGCGCATCGTCGGCAGCGGAGTTGACGTTGCAGTGAATCAACTCATCACCTGTTTACCGTGGGTTCATCCCACGCCGACCAACCCCTGACCGTTATACCCCGCATGTCGGGGTAGACGACCCCAACGACTCGATTGGCGCGGCACTCGCAAGCTTGCGTCGATGTTCCTTGGGGTTTGCCCCGCTTAAGTAGAGTTGCTCTTCTCTTGTGAGGTTGGATGTCCCTGGTTGCTGCACAATATGGCAATCGAGTTACATCGCGCAGACCAGCAACTGTGAGCGGTTGCGGGGAACTGAAGGTATGACCACAACGCCTGCAATCAGATTGCGCAGTTACTCGATCACTAGCCGCATGATCGCACCAGTCGGCTCTTCGGGATGACCTTTCGAACATTGAACGTGGTGTTCCTAGTGTACTCGGCCTGAGCTATTCCTGAAAGAGCTTACGTACACAATATATGCACATTGTAGACCACGCCGTATTGCCACGCGTTTCTTCTGGACAACCAATCAAGACTTAATAGTTTTGAGCTCTTCCAAAATCAGTGGCGAGCAGAACCTTGAGGCCGCCTGGGACCGTGTGACGGTCGAAGTATCCGTACCACTTATCGATATCCTCAAATTTGGCTTCAATGCGAAGGAGCCTCATCAGTAGGTGTAACCACATGCAACTGCTGGTAGACGACAAGACGTACCTTCGTGGGTAAACATCCATGAAGGATCATACTTTCCTTCAAGGACCATGTTCAGAAGAAACGGCTGGTACTGCATTAATGTTAACAACTCGCTCTCGATACTTCTTGGACAAATCATCACCGCACCTTTTGAGCCATCAACTGCCCTCCACGGAGAGTGATGGTCTTCTCCATCAACATGCCGATCGGGAACCGGTTGGTGTAAAAGAAAAAGTCCCCAATCAGGGCTACGTTGCCGCCCTTCCGCGTCGCCTTGATGCAAGCAGCCACCGTATCACTGCTATCGCCCTCCAGACGCAGCGCCCGCATCCCCTTGTGCGCCAAGGACTGCGCGCTTCGGAACCCGCTCGCTTCGATACCACGGTCCAGGCCGAGCTCCTCGAGGGAGAGGATGTGCCCGGCCACGTCCTTGTGTTCCGTCGCGTTGACGGGGACCATGCCGAAGTCTTTCGCTATCTGCAGGCGCTTCGAATCGACGTCCATTGCGTACACAGTCTTGGCTCCCCGGAGCTTCGCGAGCCGCTGGATGGAGAGGCCGACCGCGCCGCAACCCCAGACGCCGACGACGTCTCCCTCACCCACCTGGGCCAGCTCGCAACCGTGCCAGGCGGTAGCCGTGACGTCGGCGAGGCCTAGGAGCTTCTTCGCATCGACGCCGTGCGGGGCCTTGACGCAGGTGATATCCGCGTTCGGCACGCGGCACCACTCCGCCTGGTTCCCCGGGTAGCCCCCCATGAGCTGAGAGTACCCAAAGATACCGGCCAGCCGATGGCCATAGAGCTCCTCCATCTGCTTGGAGGGGTTGGTCGCGTCGCAGAGGGAAAACTCCTTTCGCTGACAGTAGAAGCAGTCCCCGCATGCAATGATCGGGAGGATGATGACGCGGTCGCCAGGTTGAAGATTCTCGACGTCCGGCCCGACCTGTTCGACGATGCCGATTGCTTCGTGGCCCATGATATCGCCCTTCCGAACCGCCTTGTTCATAGCGCCCGAGTACATGTGCAGGTCGGAACCGCAGATGGTGCAGTGAGTGACGCGCACGATTGCATCCCTGGGGGCTGTGATCATCGGCTTGGGCACCTCGTCGACCATGATGGACCGAGTGCCTTGGAAGACAGCGGCCTTCATCATCTCAGTCGGATGAGGTTTGTAAGTCGTGGATCCAATGTGACTGGTTACCCGGCATTAAGGTCTGGTCGTCTTCTCATAGGTATAGGTTCGGACAGAGGCTATGTGGTTTACTTACTTGGGAAGACTGGCCATCTTGATATACAGATACAGAACGTGAATGGAGACGTGAATGCCAACTCTGATTCTGTCGCAAGATTCAAGCACAGGAGACTCGTATTTATAAGCTAGCATCTTGGTCACAAATGTCTCTACTCAAATGGTTGCCGGGATGACTGAGCGGCCAGTGGCTGCCTGCAATCATGATACCGTCACCTGCTGAACTATGTTTCCCTCCACGTCGTTTGTGACCAACGGCTGGCATCTACCGCGGCCGGAACATCTGGTCCGGGCTTTAAGTAAACTTCCGGCCGGAAACACATTACGTCGGCACATCATGATGTACTGACGTGATTGAGACTCGAGAACATACTTCCTCCTCCGAATGCTCCGCGGTACGCGTAATCGCCGCCGTTCAATTGCGGCATCATGAGCTGAACGGGACGCAACTGCGCTACAATCACATGAAACAATGCTATTCTATAATTGAAATGGCGCAAGGCAAATGGAGATGAAGTAGTAGTATTTACACAAGAAAAAGTATGTACGGAGAAAATGCCTTAATCCCCAACAGCTCGCCTACGTCATGTGCTCAAATCGCACCTTGACAAGAGGGCGAGAAACATTAGTGAGCGGTTGGGAGCTGTTCCCGAGCGGTCGCGAAGCGTTGGCAAGGGGATCCGATAAATTGCCAAAGCCCGCGAGAGACGACGTCTTGGGGTTGAGGTGCGGCGCGAGTTCGGTCGGAGGGCCGTGGTCCCCGAACCGGCATCCGTTCATCCAGGCGGCGACGGCCCCGTCCTTTGGCCGGACGGCGATGTAGCTTGCCGAAGGCTTAACCAGCTTGCTGAAACGCTTCATGTACATGGACGCCCACTTCACGAAGGACCCGGACGTCCAGCCGTCGGCGACCTGCCCCTGGGGAAGCCACGCGGGCTGGTTGGGGTAGTTGTTGAGCCAGACGAAGACGGCACCATCGTGGGCTCTAGTCCAGACGTAATCCGCTTTGCCGTCACTAGAGAGGAGATTAGAAGATGCGACGAAGGTCGGGAGATAGTGAAGTGTCTTACCCATTGATGTCGTGGAACGAGATCTCCTCGGGCCGTTGGCTGATTCCCTCGGCGTCGGCATCCGGAAGCGGCTTCCAGACGGGAACCTCGGCGAGATACATGTTCCTGTAGATCTTGGTGCCTCCCTTTTCGTTCAGGTAGATGTAGTCGTCCCACTGCGCGCCCTCTCGTTAGCACTCTCAATGTTGACAAGCCATGCCGCTTGACACAACTACGTCTGAGGGAGACTCACCCCATCGCCGTCAATGTCAGCAATTCTGACATTTTTGCCGGGTCCGAGACCAGACGCGTCGGCGTCGAACCACTGCCATTTCCAACCCTCGGGTGAATCTTCGTCTGGTCCCATGTTCCGCCAAACATCCAGCTTTCCGGTCTTGGGGTCGACGACGATGTAATCGGCCTTGTCGTCACTGAAGAGAAAGTTAGAAACATCGGCATATTGAAAGCTCATAATCAGGCGATCTAGAACGTACCCAATAATTCTTCCAAACTTGACATTAGCTGCAGGAGCAGCCCCCGAGGCGATCGGCTTGGCGCCGTTGAGGGGAATCCAATCATAACCAAGAGGTTCCGATGACTTCTTCGCCATGCCGTCATTGAGGCTGTTTAGTTAGAAAGGCTTCTCTTGGCTTGGGTGAGTGTGTTGATGACTTACTAAACGGTCGGGGCTCCTGTCTTGGGGTCGAGCCAGACGTAGTCGTCTCTGCCATCGCCATCAATGTCGGCAAAGTGCAGACCATCGATCAGCATGCTGGTATCGCCAGTTCCGCGGTTGTGCCACAGCCAGATGGCGCCGTTGTCGTCGATGTAGGCGTAGTCGTCCATGCCATCACTGCAGGCGGTCAGCGATGTTCCAGGAGCAAGAAGCGTCAAGGGGAAGACCTACCCATCCAAGTCGGCGAGGCGGATCGACTCTGGCTTCTGGGAAATCCCGTCGGCGAGAGTCTTTGCGGGGCCTTGGTCGATGTAAAGCGGCACGCCCTCCTTTTGGGTAGGCTGGTTCAGGAAACCAGTGAGGCCAGCGTCATCGTCCCAAATGAGGTAGTCTAGTAACAATCAGCAACGACGGAGTCAACGCAGCGAAACAGATGAGTTTACCATCGCGGCCATCTCCGTTCAACTGTTTGTCCAACACATCAGCATCTTCTCATCAAAAGCCAACTTGGAACAACACTCACATCAGCGAACACCAGCCTGGAGATATCGTTCACCGCACCCGTGGCAATGCCGCCCTGTGCCAGGAACAAGACGTCCTCGCCGCCGACGGATCCCGTGTTGAGGTGGTGCTTCAGGGCGCCGCCTTTGCCGATGTAGACGTAGTCGGCCCTGCCGTCGCCGTTGATGTCGGGGAACCGCAGGGTCTCCCAGTTGGCGTGAGGGACGCCCGAGGCGATTTCGCCGCCCTCGACGAACTTCCACCCGTTGACCCAGCTGTCATCCGGGCCGTAGTTCCACCAGATCTTGACGGCGCCGTTGTTCTTGTTGACGACCATGTAATCTTCGAGCTGCGAGATTGTCAGTCAGGCTCATTTCGGGAAAAGAATATCAGTGTAACTAACGCCGTCGCCGTTCATATCCTTCAACACTGTTAGCTTTTGCGTTGTGAGTTTGGGAGTAGTTTATCAACTCACCGCGAGGAACACGGAATCAGCCGGTCCAGCACCGCTGCCGATGATATCGTCGTTGTTGCCCGCCTTGCTCCAGGGCTCGGGAAGGTTGTTGATCCAGCATCTAATCTCACCAGTGTCGGGGTGAATCCAGACGTAGTCTGGGTCTATGTTAGCTCTACGTGTCTCGGAAATATCTCCTCCGGCGATAGGGATGATGCGAAGACGAGAAAAAAGACCTACCAGCCTTGCCATCGCCATTCATGTCATGCAGTCTAGAGAAGAGTTAGTCGATGTTCCAATGAGTCTTCCCTTCTACACATGCACATACCTGACGTAACGAGGATCACGCCCAAGTCCATCGGCGACCTTGCCGGCCTCGACCCAGTGCTTCTTGAACTTCCAGTCGCCGTTCCGACCGACATTGCCCAGAGCGATTTGGCCGGTGGCATGCCATTGAGGCTTTGCGTTGCAGGTGTACGTCTCGACAGGGCGCGCGTTGATGTATGCGTCACCAACCTTCTCGGGCGTTGTGGGCGTGACCGGATCATTGCCCCAGTCTGGAGGAGGAATGTTTCCGTCAAGGCCGCCGTTGGCGCCGTCGCCATCGTCCTTGGGGTCGTCGCCTACGGGCTTCTTGATCCAGTCCTTCGGGATTTGCGTGATGAAGTCGTACCAATAGCTGCCGAAAAGCTTGTAGCCGTCGTTGGTCGGGTGGATGCAGTCCTGAAGGTGGTCCGTCTCGTACGAGGTGAAATCGGCAGCGAGGATGTGGTGGCCGGCGTCCTTGCGCTTCTTAACGACGCCGGGGATGAGGGCCTGGTACTCCTTGGTGCGCGGCGACTGGTTCGGGTCGCAGGTGTTGATGATCATGCCCACCAGGATGGTCGCATCGGGGCAGGCCTTGATGATCTTGTCGAGCAGCTTTCCAAGGCGATCGGCGGCGCCGGCGGGATCGTTACCCTCCTTTGCAATATTCAGACTTGGGTTCATGTCGTTGGTGCCTGCATGAACAAGCACGATGTTGGGTCGTTGCTTCAACGATTCCTCAACGTGATCGTCGATGTACTTGATTGTCTGGCCTGACCAAGCCGCCTAGAAAAGATGACAATCAGGGCCTTGTTCTGGGATCATCGTGATTGATGAAGAGATACTCACAAATCGGTTGCCGCTCATCGTACCAGACATGGTCTCGGTGCCGGCAAAAACAACCTCATCCTCTGCAAGCATAGTTAGCACCAATAAGTAAGACTCCTGTACAGGTTGGAAAACTTACTTGACAAGTCGTTCTTGAGTTGGCGGCGGTATCCGTTACCGTCTCCACCGTTCCGGTCGCTGAGGAATCCGACGGTGATGGAGTCTCCGACGCCGAGGATGCGCAGCTTCGTGCCCGGCTTCACTTCCTTGCCGCCCTTGGTGCCCTTGTAGCGGAGGGTCGTGGGGTTCGACGGGTCGAACTCGCAGGTGGTCAGCTCCGCGATATCCGGCACTGTTTCGAGACTGTCCTTCTCCAGCTTGACGTTGATCATCTCGAACACGATTCGCTCGGCGATGAGCGCGTGGAGGAGAATCTGCGGGTGGAAGACGCGTCCGTATCTGTACAAGTTCAAGTCAGCTCGAGTCAAGTTGATTAGGGGAACCATGGACGATCTCAGACTTACCCGTCGGGGAGAATGCTGGGCACTTGGATGTCGAAAAAGCCGGCGGTCTTGACCGTGTCGTTGTCCGTGGAGGAGAGCGAAGCCACAGAACCCGCATCGTCCTCGAATCGATCTTGGTGCTCGAACTCGGCTTCTGGATCCACGAGAAGAGTGATCTGGGCGAAGATGTCCTGCTGACCGTCGAAGGTGTGGCTGAGAGAATCGCCGTTGCTCCTCTTCCAGGGCGTGGAGCCGAAAGGGTCCCAGCTGTTGAGCTCGTAGAACATGAGTCCGATCCTTGAAAACGAGTGCTATTAGAATCGATAGAAGTATGATACGAGAACAGGACAAGTGAGAGATATACCTGGTGTTGCTCTCATCAGTCGATTCGTCGACTCCCTCTTCACAGTAGCGACCGCCATGATAGCCGACGTAGTCATCGTAGTCGATAAACCTGACCTTGCTACCGGCACGCTTCACAGCCTCTCCCTGTTGGTGTACTCTTGTCAGAGGTTTCCAGGACTGCAAGGGCAACGACAAGAACGACGACGACAACGACGGACGACGGACGACGACGACGACGGGGGTGTCGGGTAGCGTGATGACTTACCAGCTTCTGGTTGACCCAATCAACGAGTTCGTTCATTTTCCTGCGCCTGCTGATGGTGAGGTACGCCTTTTCCAAGGCGAACTTATTGTACAATTCCTATGGCCAGTCACAATTAGTATATCGTCTATGAGATTCAAAGTTCAAGCCTGCGCAACTCACATTGATCCAAGTCGACCAAGTCACGTCTTCGCACGCCGGCGACAAGTCTTCGGCAAAGAACTTGGCGTATCTAGCCCTGCTGTCAGTTGTCTTTGATACCTGCCCAAGAAGCAAGGCAAACTAACCCTGTCATGTAGACCATGCCACTGGAAACGGTGCACATTAGCCTGGTACAAGACCACCTCGCCCCTATTCGAGTACTTACTCGCTTGACAGCTTCGACTTTGCCGCTTCGATGACCCTGTCGAGGTTCTCGGCAAAGACGGTGCTGTCGATGAGGTCACCGCTCGCGCTGAGCTGCTCCTCGCATCCCATGGACAGCTTGTCCCAGTCGTAATTCTTTGCCCAGTCGAGATTCTCCTTCAGGGCTGCGGCCTTGGCAATGAGGACCTGACTCTCTTGAAGGACTGCCCATTGGAAGATGCATTGGTTCAGGATCTCTAGTAGCTGGACGTCGTTGCCGCCTGAGATAACGAGTTAGGGCAGGTCTTGGGACATAAGGGCTTGCAGAGCAGGGGCTAGATGTACATACCTGCCGACAGAAGAATCGCATCTTGGTTGTCGTCGATGCGGGGGATCTGGTTGTCGACAACGTCGTTGGTGACGGCGCCGGAGCACGACTCGAACTGCCACTTGCGACCCTTGGGATCACCGAGCCGAGGGTCCGAGTCAACCCACATGGGATACGAGTGAGAGTAACGGCTGCAAGCGAAGGCTTTGTGCGCATGTTAGCCAGGCCCTTGTGGGAAGATGCATTAGAGGGGGCCATGGAGCAGAGAACTTACCACTGTGAGGGTCGAGTGCGTTAACGATGCTTCCTAGTCGATTGCCCGCGCCGATACCCGCTGAATACGAGTCTCCGACGGCGGCGAGGCTCTTGATATGCGACAGGTCGTCCGGGTCGTACTCTACTTCTTGTCTTTCTGAAAGAAGCGGCATGGTCGCATTGTTGGACAGGTAGGACGCCGGCAGTGATGCCACTCGACCAACGGCCAAGGTTACGGCAGCAAACCGCCACCACGACAGCAGCATGATGAACCAATACACAAAAGTCCTTGCGTGATAGCTGAACAGAAAGAATGGAAAAAGAATGAACGAGCGATGGTTGAACGAGCAAGATCGAGGGACGAGTTAGAGGAGTCTTCTATGCAAAGAAGAGTGTTCCGAAGACGCGGTAAAAGAGGATAACCCCTTAACTCGACACCGGTGACTCCCGTATCAAATCATGTCGCCACCAGAACGGCTTCGGCGGTGTGTTGGAAATCCCATCATGATCCAAACCGGGAAAAGAACGTCTTGCTAAAATTGGTTTCCCACTTTGCCATGACAGGTCGGCTGTGCCTCTTCCGCCGCTCATCTGCCGACGTCACGCCCGTGGCTCCGTGTATAGGACCGAAAGTCCCTCGAGTTGTTGGCTCAGAGTGGCATTCGTCAGACTGTGCCGCATTATGGACGCTTCTCGAGTCATCCGCAACAGTGGGTTGTCAGCACATGCGGTAATTAGTTGCGGCACAGCAAGCAAACGATGCCTTCGGAGGGACGGGCTCCCGCGTTGGCAGGTCAGAAGTGCCGGCATACTCGTCCCAACGACGTCTTGGCCTGCGGTGTTCCCGCCTTGGCCCGAGGCGCGGGCGATGTCTAAATTGACGCTATTCTCAAAGGAACAGGAGGATAAGAGCATGATCATGAAATCTCTGCAAGTCTTCGGAGACGAGCAGGGCTACGGCAGGGTCTCGGGCAGGGCTGGGTTCCGTCGGCGGCAAGGGCTGAGATGAACACATGCATGCGCCTGGTGAAGAGGAGTTTTCCCGCCCGAAGCCCAGGGACCTCTGATCATTCACGGGCATATTCAGTTGTGTAATTGGGCAGAGAAGGAACTTCCGTCGGGCGTGGATATGGAAATTTGCAAGCCCCTGTTTCCGCGTTGGTTGTCTTGTTGGTTAAACGTTGCAACGGCCATGGATCGGAGTCGTATCTGCAGGGCCGTCAACAAAAGAAGCCCGTTTTTAATTCCCATCTCTTTGGGGGCCGTTTTCTTTAGCTCTGCCGATCTCTCCCGCATGGGAAACCCGATGTCTTGGCTGTTGGCTCCATGTGGATCGCTCACTCTGTGTCTACCTATTCCTCGTAACTTAATCCAAGTTTCCTCCAAGCCTGTGGGAAACTCGTTGCTGTGCCACCTCCGGGCTCATCAGCCGCTACGGGCTGGGAAATGGGCTCATGGCACTTCATGCCGAGTCTCTATTCACACGCATGCTCAAATTGGGACTTTGGTTGCCGAGAGTCCATCGGATGAGTATCGGACTTGGCCATGGCCGTGTAGTTCCTCGCGAGTGTTGTGCTTCCTGATGAACGCAGCTGTCCGTTCAGTCTCTCTCCAAATGTACCATGACTGCCAACTATTCAGCTCCTAGCAATAAGCGAGATACATCAGTACCCGACCTAGACAAACCCAATATAGAGATCACAGAGGTATCTATCTCCTAAGCCCCCTAATCATCTAATTCTTTTGTTTATATAGTTCGTTACCATTTTTAAAATCCATCTTTGCCCGTCACTGCCCTTCCTCGTCCGTCACTGTCCTTCCTCGTCCGTCACTGTCCTCCCTCGTCCGTCACTGTCCTCCCTCGTCTGTCACTGTCCTTCCTCGTCCTTCCTCGTCCGTCCTCGTCCGTCCTCGTCCATCATGCACCTTGCCTGGTTACGCCCACTATGGGTGCTTTTTACCCTTGCTCAGCTTCTCCTGGCATATGACATTGGGAAGGACGTCACGCCAGGCGCCCTAGGCATCCTTCTCGACCTCTCTCTTGCCCGCTCATGGCCGCAAAACTGGCCTAACGATAAGGGCGGTCCTAACAACGTCGCAAAACGGAGCTGGGTGTTCTCTAGCCACCTTATATTCAAGGAGCCCACCGACAGAGACCATATCAGCGATGAGCAGCTTACAAGCATCGCAATCGACGCGTTCAAGGAAATGCAGCTGCTCTGGGGGCCGGATAACTACGACATTCCTGCCAAAGGCCAGCCCACGGTGATGACGGCCTTGGCGTACGGTAACGAGATCATTCTCTCGTCCTCCCAAAGGGGCCACACGTCATTCTCGTACGGCGACCCTAATTGGAGGAAGAATAGAGACACTGCTCACCGCGAGCGCCGCCCTCGAGCGAACCGCGTTCTCGATTATCTCGATCTCTGTGAAAAGTTGTTTATGGATGCCACTATCGACATGGAGAGAACTGGTGCAGAACGGGAACGCCACAGAACGAAAGGCAAGTGTGGCGAGCAGCTTGCTGCCCACGCCTACTATCGAATCCACCAGGACGACGATGCGGACTTAACGGAAGAGTTTGGACGTGTGACGACGGTTCAAGTCCACAGACCAAGAAACGGGGAGGTTGATAGGGGCATTCATGCCATCGACCCGTGTAACACTGTCCCGCCGCCCCTGAATCCCCTAGATCCGAACGGAGACAAAGTAGTAAGCAAACACCCCGCCCGTCTCCCGTCATACCTATCTCCCGTCATCCCTATATCCCGTCATCCCTATATCCCGTCATCCCTATCTCCTGTCGTCTCCTGTGGCTTTGGTACATGATGCTAAATCGACGGTAGTTGGAATGGGGGTGCTCGAACTTTGCGCCTGAGATGAACCTGACGCCTTTGACTCTGGACATAGTGGAAGGGAGTGGAGGCGATGCTTGGTCATATAATCTCGATGAATTGGCAGGAGGTCTCAGGGAAACTAGAAAGATCAACATTTGTCAGTAGGTATTGCGACTTTGTGTAGGTAGAAAGTCAGTCCGTTACCTAGTGACTGGTTGCTCCGTTTCCTTGGCTGGAGACTAGTTCTGGAGTTGTATTCTTTTGTATATAGTTGCCAGTAGTTGTAGGCGAGTGATCATTGGCTTTGACTACTGCTCAGATGTCAAGACAAAACTTGATGAGAACTCTATAACGTGAATGCGTGACTTGGTACTCGGGTTGAGAATGTCCTCAGCAACATGTTCGTAACTCCCTCCAAGTACCTAAACTTCAGCCTCTTGGGTCACACCGAATGCCTACCTACCTAGGGACCTACCTAGGTACCCTACTTACACTGTGTACCGGACCAAATCGGTCATTTAGTGGGGTCCTCCCTGGTGGCACACTGTACCTAGGTAGCAGTTGGGGGCCTAGGCACGTACCCTGTGGCTGTAATAATAGTGGACGAGTGCGCCATGGCTGGGTGGATAGAAGCCCTGCACATCAGTGCGCAGAGGGGACCCATGGATAGATAATGTATATAAAGTCCCATGTCAACGTTTCGATCCGCCATCTTCCAACAACACTACACAGCTTCACATTTCCAACCATGAGCCAGATATTGAATATGAGGACCACGAGGCCGCTGCCGGAGTTTCCGACCGAGATTCTCAACGAGATCTTCGGTCATCTTGTCCGCTCGGACCTCGCCGCTCTCTGCAGAGTCCATCCGGCATTTCGCCACGTCGCAGAGGCGTTGCTTTACACCAGCGTCGAGCTGTCCTGGACCTGGAAAAAGGATCCCCCCGTCGTCCCTCTGCTTCGGAGCATCCTATCTCGTCCGGAACTTGCGTCTCACGTCCGCCATCTCAAGCTGCTTGGCCGGGATATGTACATGTGTCTGTTGCTCGAAAACAAAACACATGCAATCAGGGATCTGCCACACAGTGTTTCGATAAGCCCGGATGAGCAGAATATCTTCACGGATGCCATCGGGAGCCTATCGCTTCCGTATGTCTCGTCGTGGACGGAAGAGCTGCGGAACGGGAGAATGGATGCGCTGGTGGCGCTTCTGTTGAAGACTGTTCCGCACCTCAGGAGCTTTCGTATGGAGAGCAACTTCACAAAGGAAGCCCGGTTTGTGGGCAATCTTTTCCGATCGGCTCTCTGCGATCCATCTTGCACGGATCTCCCCAGCTTCTGTGACCTTCGGCACGTCGTTTTCCACAGCCAGCACGCTCCATACCGATGGCTGTACTTTCCTCACGGCAATACCAACGATGTCCTTCCTCTTATCTACTTACCAGCGGCTCAAAGCCTCGACCTCTTCATCGACACCCCGCCCTCCGGCATCTTGGACTGGCCCGCCAAGCCCCCCGATTTGTCCAACCTTACGTCGCTGAACTTGTTGATGCTCCGCGAGCCATCTCTCGAAAAGGTCCTGTCGGCCACCCCTTGCCTCAAATCCCTGCGATGGGAGTGGTGCTACGGGCCGAGCTACAGTCGTCTGCCATGGGGACAGACAATCAACCTCGACCAGATTGCCTCCGCGCTGGGCCTCGTGAGAGATACACTGGAGAGCCTTCATATAGAGGCTTGGGCAGACTACGGCAATCCCAGCGACATCGAGCACGACCCACTAGAGATCTGTGGCACGCTGCGCCCCGTGGCCAATTTCCCCAAGCTTAAGAATTTAATGGCCCCCTGGACTTTTGTCGTCGGCTTCACCCCGGACACCTCACTCCGGCTCGAAGAGGTCATCCCGAGCTCCGTCGAGAGCCTCGCGCTGGAGGCTTCTCTGATGGACATATACGCTTGGGAGTGGGAAGACCACGAGATGGTCGCGCTATTCCCGTCGTATTTCGAGAGCAGGAGGGTCGCCGGACGGCAGCTTCGAGAGCTGGAGATGTTGGTCCCAGCCAACGGTGCAAGTTCCGAGTGGGGGGGCCCATCTGTTGCGCCACCTAGGCTGGCAGAGATATGCTCGGAGTACAACGTGAAGTTGAAAATTACCTACTCAAAGGAATTGTAGAGCCAGGTGTTGGTCACCAAGTCCTCAACAACTAGTTAGTCAACATAGAAACCAGAGATCCAGGGGATTAGTTGAGAGAGCTCGTTGAACAGTACAACCTCAGGAAGATGTGCAAGTTTCCCCTCTTTTCAATCGCAACAAGAGTTGTCTGGTGTCACTGGTAGGTTCCTCGGGAGGGAGGCAGCACGTTCTGCGTGGATACCCGGGTAAGGGCTCCTCAATAGGGTACGTCACACGAACCGGCGTTTCCCAGCGCAAAGTTCACTCAAGATCTCGTCCTGTGAGCAAGTGGAAATTCTACCCCGGATGGGGGATCGACAATGCATCTACAGCCGCGGGTGCTCGCCCGAGATACCGAACCGAACCGAACCGAGAATCCGGGCCGGGACAACTTCACCACGGGATGTGGACGATTGCACAGTTCAGTGCGGGGCCGACAAACGCTGAGACGAGTGTCAGGAAAGAAGTCCGAAGTTGAGCGCAAAAGTCTGAACCGCATATAATGTTGACTTTGCTCCGTTGAAAACAACTCGAACATCGGTGTACAAATCACTGCACACTCCGTCTCAATTCCCAGCACAAGTCGTAACCATCCACTTCTACAATCATCTACTCACATAACCTGTTGGAGTCCCGTCTTCCTTTAAGCAACATGGCAACCCAGACGCAAACGGTCAGCGAGAACGAGGTCAAAAGGACGTTCGCCGCGCAGTTCGAGACCAAGGACCTCGTCACCTTTGACGCGAACAAGCACTATGGCGACTGGCGGGACGAGTTCCACAAGAACGGCTGCGTCGTCATCAAAAATGTCATCTCCCCCGAGCGCGCCCAGTACTACTGCGACAAGCAGATCAAATGGCTGAAGAAGTTCGACCTCGGCTTTGACGACAAGGACTCCTCGACGTGGACGGCCGACCACCTGCCCGTCAGCTTCAAGGGAGGGTGCGTATCCAGGCTATCCTTGCTCCCATGACTACTGGCTAACACCGGACGACAGTATGTACATGGCCTACGGCGCATCCCATGAGAAGATGGCATGGGAAGCTCGCATGGAGCCAAAGATTGTCGAGATATTTGAGAAGCTCTGGGGCACCAACGAGCTCATCTCCTCGTTCGACGGCATGAACATCTCCCTCCCAAACCGCAAGGACATCACCTGGAGCCCCTGGCCGCACTGCGACCAGAACCCCGAGAGGAAAGGGTGAGGCCATCTCTTTCCGACTTTCCGTCTGGTGACATGGCTAACCCAAGGCAGTATGCAAGCCGTCCAGGGCCTCCTCAACTTCGCCCCCAACGGCCCCAAGGACGGCGGCCTCATGCTGATGCGCGGCTCGGCCAAGCTGTTCGACGAGTTCTTCGCTCACAAGCGCGAGTCGGCGGACCACGAGGACGCGCCGCCCCCGGAGATTAAGTTCATGGATCTGTTCCTCTTCAGCGAGAAGGACGTCAAGTGGTTCGAGAGCAAGGGGTGCGAGCTGTTCAAGGTCAACATGGAGCCCGGCGACTTCGTGCTCTGGGACTCGCGGACGATGCACTACGCGCGGTTCCCCGAGGGCGAGCAGATTCGCCATGTGCAGTACATTTGCATGACACCGCGCCGGTTCGCGACGGACGAGGCGCTGGAGGCGAAGAAGTTCTGCTTCGAGAACTGGATCGGCACGACGCACTGGCCTCACTGGTGAGTTTTGCTTTCTCGATTTCGTGCTTGTTGGGTTTCGTGAGTTGACGCCTTAAATTAGCAACATCCGCCCGACAGAGGACAAGCCCAAGAGGAACGGCGAGATCTGCCCCAAGTACCGGGCGGAGCCGTTCGAGAAGCCCGAGATCACGGATAAGTTGTTGCAGCTGGCCGGAGTCAAGCCTTATTGAGCTGTGTATTTTTCTTGATTGCTGAACAATTGTATTTTGGATTTCAAAGCACCGGCCTGAACTCGACATATTGGAGATTAAATGTTACCAAATCTAAACTGCTGTGAATGGGAACAACGGCAACTTGCCAGAGTGATTGGTGGATTCTCATTTCCCGGCTCCAACATCCGGTTCGGGACCGCGGTCGATTTACCGGCCGATCATCGCCCGATACCCACCGCCCTTGTCCCGAGCCCTTCGCATGAGAGCCGGATTGAGTCTCGCAGACTTCTGATTGATAATTGGAACTGAGCAGGCAGTCGGAACTGTCTAGTAATTGGCCGCAGGTAGGACAGAAGTCCAAGAGGCGGCGAAAGGGGCAGCATTTCCGACATCCGCCTCCGGTTATGGGCCGAGTAAGGATGGGCCGAGTCATCGGAAAATTTTCGAAGATCTTGGCGCGGGGTACATTATCAATAGGACGCTCCCGCGACCTAGGCCTGAATCGCTGTGGGTTGCAACCTCGTCATTGTTCTCGTGGCGACGCTAGGTCGTGTTTTGCTTTCAGTTTGGTACACTGTTCTCCTGTCGCCACAGCCCTTCGCTATTGAGAAGACAACTGTTGTTTGTCCCGTTGTATTTCCTAGAAGGACGCGTTCAATCATGACTGAAAAAGGCCAATCGACCCATCACGGGTCTCATGCGACCACTGCCGCGCCCGTTGCTCCCGGTCAGATGCCCGCTGAGGCCGGACTCCCAGCTGCGACAACCGTGCCTTCCCACAGAAGCATGAGCAGGACCGCGTCTCGGCCGAGCATGATCATTGACACGCCTCCGGATGGCGGTCTCCGGGCATGGATGGTCGGTCAGTATTGCCCCCACTTCTCAACGACCCGTTGAAGCTGACGAAGTCTCGATTAGTACTCAGCACCCATCTCGTCGTCATGAACACCTGGTTTGTGCTCCCTCCCTCGTTTAATAGACTTCCCGCTGATCGCGTCCAGGGGTGTTGCGAATTCATTTGGTGTCTTCCAGCCTTACTTCACAAGTCTTTTCGAAAGGTCGCCGTCGGATATCTCGTGGATTGGATCCTTTGAGGTCTTCCTTCTGTTCTTCGTCGGCACGTTTACAGGGCGCTGGACAGACACGGGCTACTTCAGACCGCTCTTCGTCGTGGGCTTCTTTCTCGTCGTTCTGGGAATGGTGGCTGCCTCGTTCTGTACAACATACTGGCAGTTCTTCCTTGCCCAGGGCATCTGCCTCGGCCTGGGCAACGGGTGTCTCTTCTGCCCGACCATGGCCGTCACATCGACGTACTTTGCGAAGAGGCGGTCCCTTGCTTTTGGACTCACTGCTGCGGGAGCCACCGTTGGTGGACTAGCGTTCCCGAGTATGGTGCGGCAGCTTCTGCCACAGATAGGGCTTGCTTGGACGATTCGGGCGATTGCGCTGATCCAGTTCGTGACGCTTATCGTGGCTGGTCTGCTCATCAAGACGAGGATCCCCCCTCGAACCGCAGCGCCCCTGGTTGAGTGGGCGGCTTTCAAGGAGTCCGAGTATGCCTTCTACGCAGTTGGAGCCTTCATGGTGAGTCCTCTTGGCAACCAGATACTTGACGAAACTAACCGTAAAACAAGTGTTTCTGGGGCGTCTACTTTGCCTTCCACTACATCGCCTCCTTCTCCCGCGACATCCTTGGCCTGTCGTATACCGACTCGCTGGACCTCCTTCTCGTGCTCAACGGCGTGGGGGCCTTCGGCCGCATCATCCCGAGCCAAATCGGCGATATGATCGGCACGATCAACATCTTCGCGCCCATGGCATTCATGACCAGCACCATCATGTTTTGCTGGATGGCCGTCCGCAGCACAACGGGGCTGTATGTTTGGGCCGTCTTCTACGGGTTCTCCGTCGGCGGCATTCAGGCGCTGTTCCCCGCTGTGTTGAGCAGTCTGACGAGCGATCCGCAGAAGCAGGGGACGCGGATGGGCATGGTGTTTACCATTGTTAGTTTTGCGAGTTTGACGGGGTCGCCGATCGCCGGAGCTATCATCGATGCGCATGGCGGGAAGTATGCGGGTGCGCAGGGGTTTGCTGGGACGTCGCTGTTCATTGGCATGTGTTGCGTTCTCACGGCGAGAGTCTGCAAGACCCGTAAGATGGGAGTGGGAGCCTTGGCCAAGGTTAAAGTGTAACATGGAGAGACCTGGGCGAGCACGGGACTCCCACACCGTTCTTGATGTATTGATGTGTAGCATACGTTGGAGTATGCTTGGTAAAGCCCGGTCTAAGTGATACTGAGGTTGGTTCTGGTTACACGGCTGGTGGGATACTATCCTCCACCGGGGTAGCTGTTGTGGTATGGCTGTACTATGTGAGGAGGAAACTGCAGCTGTTCCAACCGTCCAGCAAGTGTAAGACGCGACCACGCCACGTCGTGCCCATGGTTTCACTTGGCGACCATCTCCAGCATCCCCTTGAATTGAGTGTTTAGGTCCGGCCCAGAATTGCAAGGTCAAGAAATCAGAATCTATTTAATCTCAGGAGTATTGATACCTTCCATCATAAGGACTAGGCTGAAGCCAAAATGAATGCGAGGTAAAGAGAGATATTTAGGGATCGTGATAGTAGGAAGGCTTGGAGACAGTAACCTAACAAATAACTACAACAGCCTCAGCCATCACTACGAAGTAGTTAGTCACACTAAGAGAGAAAGGCCTAGTAATGGTCCCACGGATCTTAAGGCTCCAAGATATGAAGT
Organism: Colletotrichum musae; assembly: GCA_027406025.1. Classification (NCBI taxonomy): domain Eukaryota; kingdom Fungi; phylum Ascomycota; class Sordariomycetes; order Glomerellales; family Glomerellaceae; genus Colletotrichum; species Colletotrichum musae. Next base: position 310,717 of record JANVYC010000002.1, on the reverse strand, counting down.
CAAGCAAGTAATTAAGACTAAAGAATAAATCAGAAAGGACCAAACAGTGACCGAAACGGAGAGCGAGCTCATCTGAATGCAATTAAAGAACAGCTGGCTAAACTTACCGACACCTATCTGTTGGTCCTGCAGAATCTCTGTCGGATTTGCTCGATGTCCATGACGAACAAGGCAGGGCCATGAACTGGCCTACATACTCTGTCAACGGGACGATGCCCAAGTTGTCACTCACAACGGAAACCTCTCAGTGGAAGACGACCGGAGGTTTTACGTGGTTAAACATTCGGCGGGGGACGATCAAATCCAATGGGTTGCCGGTGGTAGTCCGTGTGGGGGTGAAGTGGTCTTGAGCTTCCCCATCTCAGACAACGGCTCCCTTAAGAGAAAGCGGCAGAAGCTATACTCATCTCAACAGACTGAAAAAAGGGGCTTTAAGGTGAGTTGCGAGCGCCACTTACTCGTACATGAACGATTGCTAACGGTAGTCAAGTTCTTGATACAAGTCAACTCCGCCGACTTCAGCCTCGAAAAGGGTCGTACTAGACAAACTCCGCCCGCGAGCGCGTCAACTGCCAATCGTGCTATGTTGGACGCTATCGCGGATGCTTTCGCCAAGGCTGCCCGAGAGTTCACGGAAGACCGAGATCTACGATACAACTGGGTCAAATGGCTTCCGACAGAAGACCTGAAGAACAAGAGTGCATTTTACGGGCTTGTGGAAGCCATCAAGACGCGCCTTGCATCGGAAAAGGTTTGGCTGACAGACACGGCGAAGGGTATCGAGAGTTTGGGTTCCCTTTGCTCTTTGCCAGATGACTGGCTCGACGCAAACAAACAGCCCCTGTTTTCGGATGCGAATCCGAAGCGGAAGTTCATCTCCAGCGGCTACTCCAAGTCGAGTATTTCCATACTACGCCATTACGGCCTAAAAGATCTTGGCTGGCGCGGCAGACTATCCCTTTTGGTGAGCGACATGGCCGAGTCGTCATCTGAGTCTCGATGGAAGAATAATTCTAAGACAAGGGACTGGTATCTGCGGGTCGCAAAGGTACTCAAGTCTCTACGGGACGATCCGGAGAGTCGAGACCAAAGCCACGAACAGCTCGAGAGACTGCCAATAATCCCCTTGACCACTGGGTTGTGGATTGATTCTCTCAGTGCTAGGGAAAGGAAAGTAGTCTTCCCCGCTTGCGAGGAAAACTTTCGAATTCCTGGCAACATCGGTCTCTACATCGTGGAGCCGTTTTTCGCCGGGTCTTCGGACCCAGAGGACGTTGCAAAGCTTGATCTCTTCCAGCATCTGGGGGTCTCGTTTGCCAAAAGTGCCTACATTCGGCGTCGAATACTCGAGAAAGAACCGCCGCCTGTCTTGACCCAAGAGCCTTTACTCGAGTATGTTAACTGCTTGAAATACGTTGACCTCACGGATTCATCCGGGCCTGATGGGACCGGTCTGTGGCAAAACATCTTCCTCTACGACCAGAACTTACAACTTCGCCGGCCTGCCAAGTGCAATAACGTCTTCTTACAGACAGAAGATCCATATGGTGCTAGTGAGCTCATGGGAATCGTCATGACTTCAGGGCCTGACACTGACTCCATCCCCTCATTCCTTCATCAAGATTATCTTGATTTCGGCCCTGAGGGACTCGACTTCCCGTCGTCCGACTGGCGAGATTGGCTGGGGAACATTCTGGGCCTGCTCAGCGAGCCGATTCTGTTTGAGATTAAACACCCAGAAACACTCCTAGAGCTCAAACACATCAACAAGAACAGGCCGGAGAGATTCCTCGATGCTGTACGTTATTATTGGAGGGGCTCCAACAACCCACGCTTCCATGAAAGAACGGATCTGCGAAACGAAGGTGCTCTGCGAGGACGGGACGATGCAACCGCTTAAGAAGACCTTCCTGCCGCACTCAAAGTTGAAAAGCATATGTTCACAGTATGGTGACATGGAATCCTTTCCATTCCTGAGCGTCATCGTAGAACGAAGGTTCGGAAGAGGATCTCTGGCATTTCCTCAAGGCAGAGTTTCAACTCTTCGATGAGCCCGACCTCAAATTCTATTTCTGCGTCTTCGAAACACTCCGCCTCAGAACGCTGAACACAACGCCAACGTGGCATGATGAGGACCAGATATTCAGGCTGTACTCTACGATTGACAACCTTCTCGGCAAGCGTTCCAAGAAGCAAAAGTCAAATCTCGAGATGGTCCGGTAAGTGAACTGCTCACCAAACCTAAACTGAAGGGCGAGTATGCATCATCTGACACTTCACATAGACTCCGCTTTCGAGACCCTGAGATTCCTCTTATCTACGCTGGCACTGTTCATGACAATCTTTGGTACACGGCTGACCAGTGCATATGGCACAACGCCGCTAACGCGGGAGGGCGGATTGTGCTGGAGAATATGTCATACAGGTACCGCGAGCTGTATCTCTTCTTCAATTATACCCTTGAGATACAAAACTAGGCTTCCGGAGACGCCGAGCGTTCCTTAGAGATAGCAGTGTTGATGTAGTTCATGTCTATTACAAGTCAAGATTGCAGACAGGATCTTGGAATCAAAAGAAATGAGCTATAGCCCACGCAGAACATAGATATACTCGGGGTCTTTTGCAATTAACACTTATCTTAAGACTCGTTAAGTACCTCGATCAATTCAACCAGATTAGGGATGTTTCTGACAGTTCACTGAGCCAAGCCTTTACCTTCTACTTTTGCATGGGTTGGCTGCCCGAGTCCCGGAGTAGTCTGGACTCCCAATGCGCACCATAGATTGTTGTATTGCTCGCCCGTTAAATATAACGGCGGGTTAGTTCGAGCTCTTCGAGGAATCGATTACGGATCTAAGTTCTCCGGGGCTTTCTGCAGTGTTCTACTGTCAATACACGACACTGGAGGGCAGAGTTAAGAGGTGGAATTGTGAGTGATGCAAGAAACAACTCGTGAACATCTGATCCTGTCGAGGAATGAGACATATTGGATTCGAGTCTGCTCTAGAAGCGGCTTAAATATTCGAAGTTCTATCACAACTGTTCCGCAAACTTTCGCCCTGGCTGATGACAAATATGACGAAACATTCAAGCATATACATCTAAGTTTGACTCAAAAGCGAAGCCATTCATGGCCCTGCTGAGATTCAACCTCAGGTTCGCCGAGGCCGTGCGGAGGAACTGGGCATGAAGAAACTGGGCACTTCTCCACATCGTCAAAGTCGACGAATTTGCCTTCAAATGTCTCAACAGGGCCGTGAAAACTGGCTTGCAAGGAGGAGCTGGCTTTTGACTCCGCACGTGCTGTCGATGCTCTGCATAGTTTGTACCTACGATAGCATCCAGTCAGCTCATCCGTCCCCCCAAAAGTCGTACGTCCGCATGGCTGAAAGAACTTCGGTCGCCCCGGGTCTGGCCGATCAACAAGAGCGTCGGAGCTACTCTGAGTCTCTTGGGCTTAGTCGTGATGGATCGACATGCTTCGCCACGGGGCCCCAGATATACAGATACAGCCGACTTCTCCCTAGCCTGTTGGCAGTTAGCTGTGGATGGAGACTGCCCATTCGAAGGTCTCAGAGAATAATGGGCTTTCAACCCAAGCAACCAAGAGTGTCGAGCAGTCGAGTGTTGACCTTCAGTTCGATGGAGATAAAGCCATCGGCTCTGAAACCGCGATTCAAAACCAACAAGAGTAGTGTAATTATCATTTGGACTTTTGTAGGCGTTCTCCATTCTCAGCTGCCCCTCTGTGGTCCCTGAGTGGGCTGAGCTTGGTTGCCGAGGTTCAGGCTTGCCAGGGGTTTTCCTTGCATTGAATCCAGCGCGGCTGCCCCATTGCAATTACGAAAGATCCAAACCGCCTCCCGCCCAGAGACGCGGGTGCGGCGCGGGTGGTAATACGAAAGGATATTCGTGGCGACATTAGGTACGTGACTTGGTGACGTGTGTGCCCTGATCAGTACATAGAAATGCACAATAGACATAGCGGAAGCGAATAATGATTGACCTCAGGACAACGATCGGTCTCTTTGCCGTGTTTCGCGTTCTGCAGGCTCTGCAGCTAGCCCACATCCCATTACCTCCTCAATCTCGCATCCAGAGTTTCCTGCTGTCACAACTTTCATCCTTCCCTCAAATGTGGGCATTAGCCAGAATTCCTGTCAGCTTGCACATCCTACCGATTACGGCAGGCGAGAGATCCCAAGCCTCATGTCCGGCTGTTTACCTAGGATCGAGTGAAACGGCCAGACTTTGAGCCGACTCGGGAGGTGAAGGAGCAAGAGTCATTCACGTCTAGCAGGCGCTAAACATCCCGGAAGCACTTCGGGCCCGATCAGGAGGAACACAGAGTGCTCGTGGCATCCCCGACGGCGGCTCCGCGCGCTTGCTGAAGGAGGAAAACAGAGTTATTAAGCTTAGAAACAGGGCAAAAGTGCAGACCAGGGGACACGAGTCAACACCGCTGGGCTGCCGGCGTCCTCCGACATCGCCATCAGAGCTGTCACTGTCAGTTTTGCCCAGCACCGAATGCCGATCACTCCCCAGAATTTCCCCCTTTTCCATGTTGTCGCCAAGCCCTATGCGCGGAATCGGCCCCGGCACTAACAACTTGCGAACTCGGTCACGAAACCCTGAAAAGGCAGCTCTCTTGGACAAAGTAACATCGCGCATCTGACACCCCTGCTAGACTAAATGGTGTTCGACGCTTCGTCCCAGCAAGCATGTCCCTGGATCCCGGCATGGAAGTGGTTACCTAATTGTTCACGAATCAGGGGCATACTGGCCACCAACGATAAGTTGATAACAACCAACCGACGATGCGGGTATCGCGAGAGGAGGAAGCGAGTATGTCATTGTCAGGCTGTCAGCTGCTAATAATACGAGTTAAGAGCGGGGCCTCCTTCTTCTTTCAAATCCCACCGACTGTGGGCTCAGGCAACCGTCGTCGACAGATCCATTCCTTTACAGGCCTCTCTTCCTTGCCGTGCCTGTTGGTTCCGCGGCTGCAACGCTGACCCCCCGAGACGAGATGAGGAAATGCCGCGATGGGCCTCCCGAGATGCGACTCTGCGTCACGCCCTTGATCTGGAGGGGCGCCGACACATGCCACTCTCGTACAAATAAGAGGTTTATCCCCCGCTGAGCTTATGACCTCTGTTCTCTCCAGCGGCAGCTCTCAGTCCTTCCTTAGTTCTTCGTCTGTCATTTTCGTCGTGTCGTCGTCCGTCTCCGTCCGTCACAGTCCGTCATCGTCGTCGAATTCAAAATGGTCAACTTCAAGAACATCGCAACCCTGGTTGCCGCATTCGTGCCCTTTGGTGCCGCCCTACCGGCTCCCCAGGGTCAGGCCGAGGCCCCGGCCCCCAACGTTGCCGGCAAGTTTATCGTCACCCTCAAATCGGGTATTTCGTCTCGCGACGTCGATTCCCACCTTAGCTGGGTTGACGCCGTCCACAAGCGCAGCCTAGGCGAGGCCACCGGCGTCGGCAAGAAGTACAACATCGGCAAGTTCAACGGATACTCGGGCCAGTTCGACGAGGCTACCCTCGAGGAGCTGAAGAGCAGCCCCGATGTTGCCAACATCGAGCCTGAGCAGATCTACACCCTCGAGGCCCTGACTACTCAGTCAAGCGCGACCTGGGGCCTCGGCTCCATTTCTAGCCGTACACCCGGCTCCACGACATACAAGTACGACGAGAGCGCTGGGGAAGGCACCTACGCCTACGTCGTCGACAGCGGCATCAACATCAACCACAACGAATTCGAGGGCCGAGCCACGCAGGGATACAACGGCGCAGGAGGCGTCTTTGACGATACCTTCGGCCACGGCACCCACGTCGCCGGCACTATCGGCGGCAAGACTTACGGCGTTGCCAAGAAGACCAACCTGATCGACGTCAAGGTCTTCGTCGGCAAGGAGTCTAGCACGTCCATTATCTTGGATGGATACCAGTGGGCTGTTCAGGATATTGTTGCCAAGGGCCGTCAGAGCCGCGCCGTCATCAACATGTCTCTCGGTGAGTACAAAACTCTGTTTTCCAGCGGCTCTATCGTATTCGTATACTAATCACATGTAGGTGGTCCTGCCTCCGGTGCCTTCAACGCCGCCGTTGCTGCCGCCTACGAGGCCGGCGTTCTGAGCGTCGTGGCTTCCGGCAACGAAAACCTGGTCGCCGCTACCCGCTCGCCTGCTTCAGCCCCCGAGGCCATTACCGTGGGTGCCGTTGACTCTGCCTGGAAGGAGGGAAGTTATTCCAACCACGGCGACGCCGTCGATATTCTCGCCCCTGGAACTGGCGTTCTGTCCGCCTATATCGGGTCTAATTCCGCCACTGCCTCCAGCACCGGTACTTCTATGGCCACTCCCCACGTTGTTGGCCTTGCTCTGTACCTTGCTGCGCTCGAGGACCTCAACACCCCTGCTGCGCTTACTGCTCGTATCCTCGAGCTTGCCACAGAGGGCGCTGCTAGCGGCCTCCGCCCCGGCACTCCCAACCTGGTCGCTTTTAACGGAGCCCAGTAAGGCTAAGGAAAAGTAGAGTTAAGATTAATATAGTTAATATATCCGTCACTGTCCGTCACTTTCTGCCGTCGTCCGTCGTCGTCCGTCACTGTCCGTCACTATCCGTCACTGTCTATTACTGTCCGTCACAACCCTCGCACAAAAACAGCTTGATTTCGCTGCCTGCTAGCTCGAGCGCCCACGGGGACGAAACCTCGTTCCACAACGCTGTGATGACGCTCGGTGGGGACTACGACTCGCGAACTTGGAAGGATGAAGAGAAGCCATTCGAGACCATGTCCATTCTGCGGGCGTGTTTGAAAACAGACATGATTCCAACTTTGTTGTCACTAATGTACCTTTGTCGTCTGTGATGAGTCGGATCGAAATTACACATGGACTCCACATCCTAGCTGTTGAGTCTGTCATCATTGAACTTGATGATGATATGGGGATTTTCCGCAGTAGTGTGGACTGCAAAGTTGATCTGGGGTTCGATGTTGACGCTGTTGGCCTTATCGTACTTGTGTGCGTTGGCGACATGGAGCAGTTCGTGAACGAACTTCGTGTTACTGTTCTCGATATCTTTCACAAGCCTATAAAGCAGTATCAGTAAATCATTCAACACACATCCAGAGTCTTATCGCAAATAAACGACAGACCCACTTACTGCGCAGCCCTTTCGCTAAGAGGGTTGTTTACTAGTAGGATCCTTTTGATGATTGAACGATGGCGGCCCGTGTGTGACAGGCACGCTCGGGGGACAGGTTCCCCGTGTATATCAATATCTTCACCGACTTATAGGGGAGTGAGACAGAGAGGGCAATGCCCCTGGCTTTCTGTAATCTCCTCCGATTGGGTCCTTATCGTTCACTTCGCCAGGTAACGCTCAGTTCTGTACTAAACTGTATCCAGAGATAAGGTACCTTAGTAGTTTCCGGTTAGAGAAGAGAAGCCAAATAGGCAAGAATGTGTCAATATTACTTTTCAGGTACGTTTTACCACTTTTCTGGCTACTGGAGCTTGTTGTTATGCTGAGAGACAACCGGAATTACGAAGTTTTCTTCTCGGCTGTTAAGCGTGGTCGATCCATAACATTGTCACGTAATGAATCTGGGCCCCCCACCACTGACAGCCCCTTCAAGGACCTCTATGTGCGGAGGCCCAGATTGCTTCACTAAAATTGTCTTTATTGTACCACTATTGCTCATTCATTTTCTTTTGTTGCGACGACTTTGGACACATCAAAATTCAGGCTTTTACATAATGCCCCCGAGTGTCTGTCAAGACATCATGTTTGTGGCGTCTTAATTCACTGGAATCTGGATCCATGCTATTCGTATGAGTGAAGACCAAATCGTTGTCATTTCTGTTTTGGTGTTGGCGGATAGGGATTGCGTTGTGTCTAGAATTGAGGCTACTTACTAAAAGGTTTCAGGGGCAGTAGCTGAAAACATCGAGGTGATCTTCAGCAATCTACCACACGCTTAATTGATCGTACCACAACAGCCAAAACACTAGCACGGAGTCGCAGTCAAACATCCTCTTTTTGTAGTGAAATGGTGATTGGTTTTCTTGAAGTGCCGTAGGAATCTTTGGTAAGCCAATTTCGGTTGGGGGCCCTTCAAGGTGAACAAATGCTAAACATCACAGAGACCAACGACAAGTTGGAGACGCCAATGTTTTCAATGTCAAAACAAGGGCGGAGGCAAAATACCGGCCTCCAGATCCTTGTCGGCCAATGAGCGAAGACCAGAATGATCTTTTTTTTCCGCGTTTTGACGCTGACAGGCTGATATTGGGTTGCATCATCGAGGTGTAATTACTCTCCCGAAGGATTCGATAGCATGCAAAATAGGTGGACGAGGTTAAGCATTGCCTAGATAATCCCAGAGTCAAGGAAAGTCGTTTTGCCATCTCCCCTCTTCTTATTTTTCCCACTCAACTCACGCCTCAAATCATCGTACCAATGACTGGCGATATTGAAGACGCTCGCGATACAAACCATCAGCAAACTGCCACCGAGAAAGTCGCAGAAGGCGGTAGAGATGCTGCGTCGGCCCAGATATCGCCAGCCGATGACGAATTCGAATATCCTGAAGGCGGTTGGACTGCTTGGTCGCAGGTTATATCTGGACATTGCGTCAAGTGAGTTGATTTCACGCGTTTGTGTCGACGACCAGGAAAGATACCATCAATCTCTGACAATATTTGGCAATCAGTGCCATGACATGGGGATATCCCTCTACTTTCGGCGTTTACCAACTCTACTACACTGAAAGCCTCGGCCTCCCGAAGGCGCAAGTCTCCTGGATAGGGTCAATACAGATCTTCATCGCCTTCTCCTTATGCGCTCTATCGGGGCGCCTCGCCGACGCAGGCTACTCGCGACACGCTGTGCTCGTGGGGTCTTTGCTGGCAACCTTTGGCACTTTCATGACTAGCCTAACGGAGCGGTACTGGGAGATCCTCCTGGCACAGGGCATATGCACGGGGATTGGTCTCGGCCTCATGTTCATGCCCACCGTCTCTGTCATCGGTTCCTACTTCAAACGACGGAGGGCCATCGCGCTGACCATATCGGCGGCGGGGACCGGCACCGGGAGCACCGTGTTCCCTGCGACGGTGCAGTACCTGACCGCGAGGATCGGTTTCCCTTGGGCCGTCCGCTGCGCAGGATTCCTCGCGCTGTTCCTGGTCGTCGTCATGAATGGTCTGTTAAAGCCGAGGCTGGCCCCGAGAAAGACTGGTCCTCTTGTGGAATGGGCCGCGTTCAGGGAGCCGACGTACGTGCTCTTCTGCTGCGGTTGCTTCTTCTACTTTTGGGCTTTATACTTTGGGTTCTTCTATGTGAGTTTGCCACGGAGTACTCGATGGCATTCCCGTACTAAATGGATCAGATCAACAGCTTCGCCCGAGACGTCATCGGCTTCTCCAGCACATCCTCCATCAACCTCCTTCTCATCACAAACGCGGTCGGAATCCCTGCCCGCCCCGTCTTCGGTTGGGTCGCGGACACCTTCGTCGGGCCGGTGAACATGTTCTTGGTGCTGGTCGTCTGCGTGGCAGGTCTGCTGTATGCCTGGATCGGCATCCACGATCGCGCTGGGATGTACGCCTTTTCGGCCGTTTATGGAATCGCGGCCAGCGCGTCGCAGGGCATGTTCGTCAGCTCGCTAGCGAGCCTGACCCGAGACCCGAGCAAGATGGGCATCCGCTTCGGTATGGTCTGCACCATCCTAGCTTTCGCCACACTTGCGGGGCCCCCGACCGCCGGCGCCATCATCGATCGGGCAGGAGGGCGGTATGTGTTTGCCCAGGTCTGGGGAGGGACAGTGATGATTCTGTGCTTCCTCATGGTAGCCGCTGCTCGGGTGTGGGGGACGGGATTCAAGCTGTTCGTTCGATACTGAGTCCAGCCATGTCATCGCGGCATTCTCTCTATAGCCACAAAGACTTCGGAAGGGGAGGAAATAGCCAAGGTAGCAACCATTGTAGTATCAATCAACGATCGAACTTCAACAAGGACATGATTCCAAATCAACAGCTCATGATCTCAATTCTTCGTCGCTTCAAATCCAATATGAACAATTTCGCCTAATCATAACATGCAATGCTATCCCATGCCCCGTAAAACATCTCATTCCAATCGAACACTGACCCGACCGACACAGTTCTTCCCGTCATTATCAAAAAGCGATCGCCTCGTCTAGACAAAGAGGCTTCTTCTCTTCCGGTCTGTTCTTGTTTCGGCAGCAGTCGACGGCGGAACAGAAGTTGGCGTCCGACTGGCTCGCGGCGGCGGACTTGGGCACCTGCTGCTGGGCGGGCCAGATTTCGGCGCCGGCGAGCTGCTCCTTCGCGAAGTGCTCCGTAACGATCTCGCGGACCTTGGACTGGAAGAAGAGCGGGCCCTTCTCCATCTCCGGGTGCAGCTCGCCGTTGACGAAGACTCCCGCGTTGAGGTTTCGCTGGGCGTTGTCGCAGAGGTACTTGTCCTCAGACATGATGCGCTTGTACATGTCGCTGATGACGTTGAAGTCCTCGTCGCTGGAGCTCTTGTTGCGGTAGACCTCGTACTTCATGACGGACTTCTTGGGACCGCTGGGGACGAAGCGCTGGATGAAGAAGAAGTGTGGTCTGCGGGCTTGTTAGTGAGATTACTTGATGGGAATAGGGGCAAGACTTACGAGACGTTCATGGAGGCGTTGGGCCAGAAGTAGGTGGCGGCGACGCGGAAGCCCTTCTCGATCTGCTCGGCCGTGGGCTGGCCGAAATGCTGGATGTAGGCGCCCTTGGTGTGGACGTAATACGATTCGAGGTCGGCAATGGTCGGGATGTCCGGGTGGGCCATCTTGCAGTGGTAGCACTCGTTGTAGTTGTCGGCCAGGATCTTCCAGTTGTACTCGCCCTCCATCTCCCACGTGTGGTCGAAGACGTAGTCCTCGAAGTTGTAGTGCTGGAAGCGGTCTTGGGCGTCAATGCCGAGGAAGTCGTCGCCCCAGGCAACCTCGGGCTTCTCGGCAGCGTCGAGGTTGACCCAGATGAAGCCGTTGCGGTCAAGGTGGACGTGGATGGGAAAGAGGCCGTTCTTAGACTTGTCAAAGCCCTCGAGATCCTGATAGCCGGGGGCTTTGGCCAGGTTGCCGCTCAGGCCATAGGACCAGCCGTGGTACTTGCAGGAGAACATGAAGCTGTTGCCACCGTCACCCGTGACGACAGGAAAGGCTCGGTGCCGGCAGATGTTGTGGAAGGCGTTGATTTTGCCCTTGCGGTCTTGAACGATGATGAACTGGTAGCCGGCGACGTCGTACTTAATCCAGTCTCCCGGGTTGGGCACTCTGGCCTTGTGGGTAGTAAGAAGCCATTTCCTCGAGAAGATGGCACGGCGCTCAAGCTCGTACATCTCCTGGGAGGTATACCAGGGCGCGGGCAGAGCTCTGACGGCAGCTTTTGTGTCCTTGGCCGGTGTTGGCGTCGCGCCGAGACCGATGTAGCTCTTGAGAAACGACATTGTGTTTTGGGTGTGTGTGTGCAAGTGAAAAGAATAAGTTGAGACCAACAAGTCAGCTGACTCGTGATAATTGAGAATCGATGTTTGTGATCGATCAAAGAACTTCGGATGTTGATTATAGAACTTTGTTCATGTCTTTCGTGTTATCAACGACTCGGGAAGACGACAGTCCCTTCTATATACTCACGATAAGCCACGTTCGTCCGGGGAGAGAGTCATTGTGTCACCCTTATCCAAACTCTCCTGGCCTACCACCACCCGCCTCCGCCGCCGCCGCATCGCACTGACAGCCTGACGACTTGTGACATCGAACGCGGCATCTAGTCTCGCTACACCGAGCCGGGACTATCGTGATTTGGAGGCTGAATGCTATCGAGTGGCTGATTACACGGTGCTGATCCCGATCACGTGATCGGTCTTCCATTGTTTCTTGGCCGGAGGTTTCGTTATCAGACACCCCCCCTCCATCCTTGGGAGCAACGAACACGAAGGACTGCGAGGGGCGTGCGGAGAGTTAAGCTTGAGCCCGGGCTAGGATGGTCTGCGGTCTGTTCGGTTCTTACCCCAGAAATTAGAAACTGCTTGGCCCAGATCGTCACTTGATCTGGTCATCATGAAGCTCTTCGCTGGACCTCCCCTCTTCCCCGCCGCCGCCCAGGAGCTGTCTGCAGCTGTGGCGTACACCCCTCGAGCTTGAGCTATTATGCAGTAGCGTCAGGTATTACCTATTTTGGTCATGATTCTCGACCGGCCGCGCAGTTCACCGGCGCGTTTACATCCCGCTCCCGGGCGACGTGTTATGCCCCAGATCCAATGGGCACCGCTTGAGATCATCGTGACATTTTCCCGGTGGGTGCGTCCAGGAAGACTCGATTCCTGTTCCCTCAGCACGGAGGAGGTGGCCCAGACCCCGCGTTCTCGTTCTCGTACTACCATTCTGCCCCCAAAATCCCCGCTCGTGTGCTACTCCGTCGGCCATAACACGAAGAATGCCGGCCGCTGTCGGCATTGAGGCAGGATAAGCGCGGGGTCTCGTGAGACGTTGGGCGGCCGGCACACCACATGACGAGGCAGGCTGGCCGAGTTGAGGAGCGGTCAATCGCGGACAATCGGCTCACGATGGTGTTTCGTCGGCAACCCTTATCGAGGACCCCTACGCTTGGCAAAGGGGAGTTTGAAACTCTCTCTCCTATCGACCGCGACTTGGGCCAGACATGCTGCGACGAGATGCTATTATTGGACAGATAAGATCCTGCTGCAAGTCGACATGGAGGCTTGTCCGTCTCGTTGGCTGCGTGGATGCTCCCGCCTCGCAGCGAGCTTACCTTACATGCACCCTTTGCCTTACTCGCTCCTTATCGAGGGGACTAGGTCTCTGATCACCGGGGTCGCGATTCGTTAACTGTCAGTCGGTCGATAACGGCGATCCGCCGCATCGTGGTCGCATCCATGTCCATGGTGGGCGAAGCTGTCACACCGGCACACGGCACAGACGGGGGGAGATTAGGGGTCCTATCTGTTCTAGAACGTGCCGCGCTGCATGGCAAAAGAAAAGGTTAATAATGGAAGAGAGAGGACAGGGGTTTGGCAAAGTAAGCAAGACGAGATGCAATGTCACGATTCACGACTCGCGCACGCTGTGTGTGGGGAGCGGAGTCACCAACCTTGGCTCCGTAGCAGCAAGATTAAGAAACGAAACGGTCAAACTTAAGACTTTGAAGCCATCGTATGATGCTGGTCTTAGCCCGCACCCGTCGTCTCCGTTAGTCTCCCAGGAAGCTGAAAGAAGCTCCGGAGAGCCGCAGGCGCCATCGTCATTGTCATCGCCGCCATCATCGTGGAGATCATCACGTGATCGGGGCAAGCGGAAGCTCAGCCGGTACCGGGTCGCTTTCCGAGGGCATCGCCATACTTGTACGCGGGGCACACCACCCACGATGCGCCGACGGTCGAGGCCGTCATGTCGTTCCGTCCAAAACCAGACGCGAGATCACCGGTGCATCGTTGAACTTATCTTCTGCCGTCTCCCCGTGCCGTCTGGCTGACCTATCGCCGAGAACGTTGCCTGCTCGAATCGCCAGAAACGCTCCCTCCCCTCCCCTCCCTCCCTTCTCGACCGCCTCCTACTCATCGTCTTTGCCCCAGGGCTCTCTCTCCGTCTTCCTCCCTCTTCCCACCAATCACCTCCCCGGTCCGCGGCCACCATGTCCTCGACCAAGCCGTCATATCTCATCGTCGGCGCGGGTGTGTTCGGCGTATCGACCACCTACCACCTCATCCAGAAGTACCCGGACGCCTCGGTGACCCTGGTTGACAGGGATGCCTTTGACGCCGAGCAGCGCGTGGCGGCGTCGTGGGACTGGAACAAGGTGGTCCGCGCCGACTACGACGACTTTGTCTACTGCCAGCTGGCCCTCGAGGCGCAGGACGTTTTTGAGACTGATCCGCTGTGGAAGCCGCACTTTCACAAGACGGGCGTGTACTGGATCTGCCGTAGCGACTACGCGCAAAACGTCATTGATCACCACCGCCGGCTCGGCCGCAAGGACGACATTGTTGCCTTGCCCATCGCCGAAGCAAAGAAGCTGTACGGTGGTCTGTTTGAAGACGCCGACTACGCCGGCGCGAAGGAGGTGCTGGTCAACCGGGGAAGCGGCTGGGCCGCGGCCGGAGATGCCCTGCGGGCGGTCACGCGCAGGGCGATTGAGCTGGGCGTCAAGTACGTCGTCGCCGAGACTGCGTCGTTGGATGTTGATGCCCGGGGGACTTGTACGGGTATCACGACGGCGGAGGGGCAGAAACTCACGGCGTCGCACGTCATCCTGTGCACCGGGGCGTACACGTCGAAGCTCCTTGAGTTGAGCGCCGCCAAGAGCGGCGTCGAGGCCTTGTCGGCGGGAGACCGGATCCTGGCCGCGGGTATCACGACGGGCATGGCGCAGCTGGAAGAGGAGGAGTACAGGAAGTACGCCGACATGCCGGTCGGATTCCAGGGCTACACTGCAGAGCACGGTAAGATCTTCTCTTCTGGTGTCTTCCCTTTGCCGATCCCTTTTGCTGAGTGGCGATGTAGGCAAACCCTTCATTGGAAGCATCCCCCCAACGCCGGATAGAGAGCTCAAGTGGTGGGGAGCAAAGATCTTCTCCAACACGAGGGAAGTTCTGCCGGGGCGAAACGTCTCGGCGCCGCCACCGGCGAAAGACTACGACCAGTGGAAGGTGTCGAAGCTGCAGAAGCAGGACATCGCCGACCAGCGGAACCTGTGGTACGGCAAGAAAAGCCACAACTGGAACATGACCAAGCACCGGATCTGCTGGTGAGTATCTTACAGTGATTGGCCCGAACCGTTGGTTGCACGACTGACACGAGCACCGTACAGGGACGCCTTCACGACGAGCTCGGATTTCATCATCTCGCCACACTCTGGCGCAAAGGGCTTGTACGTCGCGACATGCGGCTCCTTCCACGGCTTCAAGTTCTTCCCGGTGCTCGGTAAGTACATTATCCAGATGCTCGAGGGATCACTTTCGCCCGAGCTAGAAGGGAGATGGGCCTGGGACCGAGAGCGTCCAGACGCATCGGACAACTGCGAGTACCCCAACTCGGAGTTGAACGACTTGCTGGATACGACCTCGCGGTTGTAGAGAAACGACGGGGAGAAACGAGAGACGCAAAATGAAATCAGCGTTGCGAGTTGGAGTTGAAGCATAGACTTTGCAGTCCGTTTGGTAAGGTACCTAATAGAGAGGGAAACGTCAATCATGTTGTCTTCTCAGTCTCTAACATGAATCGAAACAACAAACAAGGAAACAACTTGCTCACGGTCGGCATAGTGATTCAATTACGTAATGTTCACGTGATGACGGACTCACCCTATCTCCGTCATGCTTACCATACCATACTCACTTATCTCTAGTCAAGCAACCGGTACTTCAAGAGCTACCAACTTGTCGCATTTGCTGTTTCTTATCGTACGGCACAGCCTTGTACCTACATGTATACCTTGTCGTCTTACAGATAGGACATGGGCAAAGGCAACGGATAAGATACTACACTGAGAAGGGGGTGTGAGGGGAGGGGGGGAGGGGGTGAAGAGAGAGTTGTGAGGGGGTGTGTTCCTCCACCGCATTGGAGCAACCGCAGCGCTATCCTATGCATGCGGGGTTCGTGGCAAGGGAGTAACTATTTAGTTGGGAGCACATACCTTTTCTCATACATTTCCGGGCTGTACTTGTTAACTTCTCATCGTCACGTCCAGGCTCTTTGTGCGGGCGTGAGATCCCCTCCACCCCCCTCCTCGTCCTCCCCCCTCCCCTCCCATTCAAGGCCGTCATGCCACCGCCAGAGGAGGGCACCAATTCCATCAGTTCTCGAGGTAGAAGACGCTCGCACCACGCCTGCCTCACTTGCAGGTCCGTTATCTCTGACCGTCGGGCCTGAGGGTGATGGAGACATGGAGCTTATCGGACCGGGGCGCTGACTGACACGGGGGAGAGCCCCCGATGTAGACGGAAGAAGACGCGATGTCCGGGGGAGAAGCCGGCATGCTCGAGCTGCGTCCGGCTTCAGCAGTCATGTTCTTATCCCGCAACGAGACCGTCTCAGAGCGGCCGGTCGGTATGTTTCACCCGAGGCGGCGGCGGCTTCATCCTCAACCGCAACCTCGAGTCCTCACGGTAAGGTCTAGTTATGAGACTGACCGCCTATTCACAACTAGGATGAGAGACTGCAGCACTTGGAAGAGAAACTAGACCTCCTTCTCAGCGGGGGCGGCTTGTATAGACGACACCGCGCGATAAGACAGAGACGTTCAGACGATCTGACCGGGTTCTTAGGATGAACCAAGCCCCGAGACAACGACAGCGCCAACGGTCCATCGACGACTCCGCCGTCGCCGACGCCTCGGACAAGTCCTTCTCGGCCACGCCGCCGGCCCGGAGACCGAGCTACCCCCCGGCCGGCAGCTCGTCCGTTACGGCTATCTTCGACCCCGATGACGTCGATACCGGTCTCAACCTCTACTTCAAGTACTGCCACCGCCAGCCGATTTGGTGCTTCGAGAGGGACGAGATCGGCGACCACCGGAGTCTACCTGAAGATCTTGCTAGTAGCATCCTCGCGCTGACGTCGCGGTTCTCCGAGAAGCGGGATCATCTGCAGCTTTACAGCAACAACGCAAAGACGCTCGTCATGCTGCGAATTGCGAACGGGACTGTGGACCTCACGACCATCGAGAGTCTGTGTCTTTTGTCGTACTCTTCCTTTATAGGTGAGTGAGAATACTTTACCTGACAAAGCATGAGGCGTGGCATACGTCGAGACTGATTGATTTCCAGACGGAAACGTTCACCTCGGCCAGTTTCATCTCGGTCTCTCCCTTCAGCTCTGTCGGTCCGCCATGCTTGACATGGAATCCGTGTATGTGCCAGAAGACCCAACCTCGGACCGGAAGAAGCGGTTATTCTGGAGCCTCCAGATCCTGGAGCAATCATATGGGCGGCAGGACGGCCTGCTGACCGTGCCGACAGACATCTGGCGGCCGTCATACCCTTCAGGCGGGCCCGGTGGCGGCAGCAACAGCGGTGCCGGGGCGGAACATGATCCCCGGGCGCCGCCGCTGCCGCAGGACGACCTCGGGACCTCGACGCCGAGTGAGCCGGGCATCTGGAACACGAGCGTCCGGCTCGGCTGGGTTTGGAGCCAGGTGCGCCGGTACGTGTCGGACTGCTCGCACAACGTTCTCAAGGAGCCGTGGCGGCACGACTCGACGTACGCGCGCGTGCTCTCCGACTTCATGGAGACGGAGAACCGCATCCCGATGTGCCACCGATACGACTCTGTCAAGTTTTACGAGAGGAAAGTGGACGAGTTGAAGATCAACCGGGACTACTGGGCACCCTGGCTCAAGGAGCAGTTCACGTACCACGCGATCCCCACGGTGCTGAACCATCCGTTCTTGTACATCGTCGGGGCGCAGCACAACCCGAACCTGGGGATCCCGAATACCTTCTGGAGGAGGTCGTCTGAGCAGGCACTGCTACATGCAACGTGGATCGTGAGGATGATCGACATGGTCGTCGATAAGCAGGTGCCGCTGGTCGACCCTTTCTTCGGGCACGTCGCGGCCATTGCAGCGACGGTGCACCTTTACTACTGCTGCGCTGCTGCTGCTCGGTTGAAACACAAGTCCAACACGGACTTTGCAAAGTGCCGCAGGTTTCTCAAGAGCTTCATCCCGTGCTCCGCTGCTTGCGATGCCCTGGTTGGTGATCCCCTGTTGCCATATGCTCAAGAGAATGATGGAGTCTAACATCCCAAATAGGACCGCAACCTCGACCGGATGACTCGCATCGCCGCGGGTTCCGAGAGCATGGATGTCGAGGACTGGATGCCGTCCAAGATCTACCTCAGCGTGCCGCTCATGTGGGAGATTCTGCAGTTCAACTCGACGACGGGATCGCGCGAGATCCCGACGGCGGGCCTGCTCGACGCGTCGCTGGCGCCAGCGCTGCCGCCCGCCGACGAGGGCGAGGGCTCTACGCTCGAGATTATCGTCGCCACGTCGCCCGAGATCACCATCAACACGGCCGACGGCGGACAGGACGCCCCGACGCTGTCGTACAAGCCGAGCCACGGCCGGCACGGCGGCGTGTCCTCGTCGGTGCCGGTAGCTGCCGCAGCGCCTTCTGGGCCCGGGGCCACCCGGCAGAATGTGTTCGACACTCCGACTGTTGAGCAGATTGACAGTCTGACTTTCAACACGACGCCATGGTTGTACGCGGACTCGTCGCAGCTGATCAACATCGGGGACCTGCCTGACTTACAGCCAGAGCCAGGGAACGCTTGGTGGGAGGGCGACAATTTTAACAATATCTTGTTTAATCAGTTCTAGCGATTGAGTGTCTTTCTTGTTTCTTCATGAAGGGGCCGGCGTTTCCTGTGCACGGAACGTTGTGTTGATAGAGCGGGTAAATTGGGCATTCATGATGTATGTCTTTTGCATGCTGGCGTTTTGGGAGCTTGTTCTTTGCCACGGCCGATGATGATGATATTCGATAATTACTACTCATTTTCCCCGATGTCCTTGTCTCTCTCACGATACAGCTGGGCTGTTGGTTTGGTCCAAGCCGTGACATGATGCGACTCAATCGACCGCATACAACTACCTAGGTACTCCGCCAATCTGATCATTAGGGCGCGGCACTCATTGGACGATGAATGTCATGATGAGTTTCCCTCGCCGCGGGGAACCCACCTCCTTCATGCAAAGAATGCCCATTACGGAACGGCGCGCGCTCTTGAGAGCCCTCCAACGAGACGGCCACAGCCAATACGACCGTGGCCCAAGGGTGGATCATGCGGAGTGAGCAGGGATTATCCCCCCTCCATCCCTCTCGTTCTGGCTCTCTCTTGGAGGTGTCATGTCGGGACTCGGAGGGCCTGGACCGGCGGGGAGGGGTGGCTGAGAAATGTGCCCGGAGTGATAGGCCGACAGACCACGAGTCGGGGCGAGGAGGTGCGCATGGTGGTCTGGATCGTCGGCGGCAGTTGGAGTCGCTAGTATAGCCTGCGATCCGAGGACGGGGCACGGTGTTCGTCTCGTGGTCCCCTGTGGTGGCTAGCCGCTCGTCGTCTCCTCAGTCCGTTCTGTTGATCCTGCGTCGAGCTACCTTAGCCGGACGTCTGCTAGTGTCCTCTGTTGTGACGATTATTTTCAGGGTCCGCACCAGACCGTTTTCTGTCCGTCTTCGCCAAGGCTGTCTACTCGGTTGGTTTATGATGGTGACTGTCAACCCCCTCCTTTTGCTCCCTTGCCGCAGCATGTCAT
Organism: Colletotrichum musae; assembly: GCA_027406025.1. Taxonomy (NCBI): domain Eukaryota; kingdom Fungi; phylum Ascomycota; class Sordariomycetes; order Glomerellales; family Glomerellaceae; genus Colletotrichum; species Colletotrichum musae. The sequence goes on along the minus strand of JANVYC010000002.1, from coordinate 291,372 downwards.
CGTGATATCCCACCCTCACCGACGTGGTGTGGTGCGCCACCCCTCACCCATGATATTCCCGTATGTAATCGTGACTACGTGGTTGGTTGTCCGGACGGATGCTCCGGAACCCGCGACCGTCACGGACGTGGTAAGCAGCAGTAAGTGATGCGCTGGTTGCTTTCCGACAACGGAGGCTGGCTCACGATGCTGCGTGTGCCATCTCGATGCGGGCGGAGTCATGATGCATCGCCGGCGAGGCTCAGAGTTTACCCACGGTATCGTGGTGCTCCGCAGGCTTGCAGCAGAAGCCCACGTGTATCCGACGGCAAACCCGACGGATAATGATTGATAAGTGCCCAACCATTGACTCAGGGAATAGGGGGGTGGAGCGTGGATGATGGGACGGGGGGTGGACGGTCGAGATTCGGATCTAGGATGGATCGTCTGGTCTGCCGCGCAGAAGGCTCTCACATCGTCTCGTCGACTACGCTGTGTCTTATCCCGTTTGTCTGCTCGACGAACCCGGGGGTGCGGTCGACCCGGGGGGAAGGGGGTCGGCTATCTCTGCTTTCATGTTGGACTTTGGGTGTTATCACAACCGAATCGGGTGAAGAGCCAAGATTACGTGGCAATGTAGGGATTCATATGTGGCATTGGGACAAGTGCGAAGGGTCATTGAATGATGATACTGCCGCTGCTGCGGTGCTTGGCCACGCGCCTCGGCCAACACGGCCGGCGTCGGTTTCTTATGCCGATCACGTGATCGCTCCGCAACGAAGTCCGGGGAAGACGGCGCGGAGCTTGTTGGTTTGCTTTTATCATTAGCCGCGCCTGTTTGGTCTCCAATATCTTATCGTAAGATATGATGAAAACCAGCTCTGCGATGCGGGGTTCTGGTGTAAGTTGGAGAAACCGATTTTAGTGTCGTTGAGTCGGTCCTCATTGTGTGTTAGTGTTTGGTGAGCCCCTTATAAGCCGAACATCACATCGTGTGCGTCTGAACTATCCCCGAGTAATGTGGTGCACGGAAGGGGTAGTCTCCCCATCGATATTCGCAAAATACTTATCCCAACCTTCGTCTTTGTTCACAACCCGCCGAGCGAAGATGAGTTCCTCCACCACCACCTCTCAGAGAGTCGTCATCATCGGGGCCGGCATCGTCGGCACCAACATCGCCGATGAGCTAGTCTCGCGCGGATGGACCGACATCACAGTCGTCGAGCAGGGGCCGCTGGACAGGCCCGGCGGCTCAACATCTCACGCCCCCGGGCTCGTGTTCCAGACCAACGCCTCAAAAACGCTCAGCGGTTTTGCTAGTTACACCGTCGAGAAGCTGCTGTCTCTCGGATGCTTCAACCAGGTCGGCGGCCTCGAGGTCGCAGAAACCCCTGAGAGGCTTGAGGATCTCAAGCGCAAGCACGGCTGGGCCTCATCCTGGGGGATTGATGCAAGACTCGTTACCCCTGACGAGTGCCGCGACATCTACCCGCTACTCAACACCGACGTCGTTCTAGGAGGACTGCACATCCCCTCAGATGGGCTCGCGCTAGCGGCGAAAGCGGTGCAGGTGCTCATCGAGCGCACACGCAAAGCCGGCGTGCGATATCTCGACCGCACGCCCGTAATCGGCATCGATCGCGACGGTGACCGAGTCACTGGGGTCGTAACGAAGACCGGCACCATCCCCGCCGACATCGTGCTCTCATGCGCCGGCTTCTGGGGCGTCGAGGTCGGTGCCATGGTCGGCCTGCCCGTCCCCCTGCTCCCCGTCGGCCACCAGTACGCAAAGACGACGCCCGTGCCCGCACAGAAGGGGAAGAATCCAGAGGTCAACGGCGCACGGCTGCCGATCCTCCGCCACCAGGACCGTGACCTCTACTATCGCGAGCACAGCGACGCCTACGGCATCGGATCCTACCTCCACCGCCCAATGCCCGTCGTCGCCGCATCGCTAGGCGAGACGCCCGAGACAGTCGACGAGCATAACATGCCGTCGCGGATGGAGTTCACGCCGGAGGACTTTGCGCCGGCGTGGGAGCTCAGCAAGAAGCTCCTGCCGGCGCTGGCGGAGAGCGAGATTGCCTCGGGCTTCAACGGCATCATGTCCTTCACCCCTGACGGCGGACCGCTCGTCGGTAGGGCGCCTCACCTCGAAGGGTTCTGGGTTGCCGAGGCCGTGTGGGTGACGCACTCGGCCGGAGTCGCCCGCGCCGTCGCGCAGCTCCTGACGGATGGGCGGGCTGCGGTCGACCTGTCCGAGTGCGACATCTCGCGCTTTGAGAAGGTTCAGCTGAGCCCCGCGTACGTGAGTGAGACGTGCCAGCAGAACTTCGTGGAGGTATATGATGTTCTGCACCCGCTTCAGCCGAGAGAGTCGCCACGAGGACTTCGCGTCAGTCCGTTCCATGCCCGACAGACCGAGCTCGGGGCGCGGTTCCTCGAGGCGGGCGGATGGGAGCGGCCGCAGTGGTACGAGGCCAACGCCGGCCTTGTCTCGCGGTTACCGGATGCTTGGAAGCCGAGGGAAAGGGACGCGTGGTCGGCGAGGTACTACTCCCCAATCGCCGCGGCCGAGGCGTGGAAGACGCGCACCGCGAGTGCCATGTTTGACCTGACACCGATCCGTCGGCTCGAAGTGTCCGGACCCGGAGCGGTGGATCTGCTGCAGCGGGTGACGACGAGCGATGTCTCGAAGACGCCCGGCTCCGTCACGTTCACTCTCCTTCTTGACGAGCAGGGAGGCGTCAAGAGCGACATCTTCGTGGCGAGGTTGCTTGACGAGTTGTTCCAGCTCGCCGTCAACGGCCCCCTGGACGAAGCCTACCTCGCCCGCGAGGCTCGTCTGCAAACGCAAAAGACGCCGGCCAAGTGGACTCAGGTCCGGGACGTCACGGGAGCTACCTGTGGCATCGGCCTCTGGGGCCCTCGTGCCGCGGACGTCGTGGCCTCGGTCAGCTCCGACGACTTCACCGCCAAGGGGCTGCCCCATTCCGAAGTCAAGGCGGCTTCCATTGCCGGGATCCCCGTGCTGGCAATCAGGCTGTCGTTCGTTGGCGAGGAGGGCTGGGAGATCTACACCAGCCCAGAGAACGGGCAGCGTCTATGGGACGCGTTGTGGAAGGCCGGTCAGCCGCACGGGGTGGTCGCCGCGGGAAGGGCTGCATTCAGCGCTCTGCGGCTGGAGGCCGGGTTCCGGACGTATGGCGTGGATGTCACGACGGAGCACAACCCGTTCGAGGCCGGGCTCGGGTTCGCCGTTGACCTTGGCAAGACGGGGTACGTCGGCGAGGCGGCCGTCAAGCGCTTGTCTCGGAAGCAACCAACGAGACTGCTGCGGTGCCTGACTGTCTATGACGGCCAGTCCGTCGTCCTCGGCAAGGAGCCGGTCTTCTCGGGCGGAAAGGTCGTCGGATATGTCACCAGTGCCGTGTTCGGCTACACAGTGGGCAAGCCGGTGGCGTACAGCTACCTGCCTAGCTCGGTGAAGGAAGGAGACGCGGTCGAGATTGAGTATTTCGGGCGGAGAATCAGGGCTACCGTCACGAATGAGCCGTTGCTCTCCGCGGTTAAGGGAGGATCGAGAGCGACGATTCGGTCACGGTTATAATCTTTGGCGTTCTGCATTGCATTGGTTTATTATGATATTTATGACGTTGGATATTAGTCGTTTTGGGAGGAATGAGTAACGATTTGCATCTTGAACATGTGGATCATTGTGGTGGTCTGGTCTTCAGCAAAAGATGAAGTAATTTTGCAATTCAGATAGACAACACCCTGCTCCTTCGTCCTTGGAGGATTGACCGTTGGGATAATGCCCAACGTCTCATGACGTGAACAACCCGTTGAAAATGAGCCAGTACGTGCTACAGACACTTAAGCACATCGTAACTGTCCTCAGCCACGTTGTGCGGTATAGCCGCTCCACCAGCCCCTGATCCCCCGTCTCCCGGATGCGCAGCTGCAGCGGAACCTGCACGAGAAAGGACGAGGCCCACGAGATGCCCAGCATCGCGAAGCTAAACCGCAGCAATCTGTTCACGGTGCCTAGGTTGCTCCCGAAGATAGGCGGGTGCAAGGCGAGGTAGGCGTTCATGGCGGTGAGAATCGCCTTTGGGACGACATAGGTGAAGAGAACGCCGTGGCCGCTGGCGGTCTGGAGGGCTTTGAGCTGGGTGCGTTCGTGGACAGCAAGCCAGCCGCGGAAGACGGAGAAGTGTTCCGTGAGGCAGCCGCAGAGACAGTAGGATGAGAGGAGTATGTATGCGGCCAGGTCGAGGGGCAAGATGATGATGGACGACATGTTGGTTGCGTGGTGGTACTGTCTACAGCGCAGAGAATGGCTATTGAACTGGGAATTGAAGAGACCAAATATCTTTTGATGCTCGGGGACGTTGGATCCGTTCAAGCGCTAGCAAAATCCTCCGGCGCAACATCGTGCCGCTGAAAAGGGAATTCAGCCGGGCCTGGGTACCGAAGAGAAAGTCCCCGGGGTGGGGCATCGGGGCCGGCCTATGTGGGGCATTGTGGCCGTGGTGTGGGTCTGGCCGGGTACCTGTTCCAGTGTCCTGCACCAGGTTTGAGAGGCGATTGCCAATGCGGAAGGCAGTCACGCGAGCGGTCTACCGAGATTCCTGGCCAGGGCGGGCAGCAGAATGCGGATCAACGACGGGGTCAAGCTTTCTGGGCGGGATGCGCTTGCGCGGCATGACCCCTCAGTCGGAGCTGGATACCTAGCTGCATGAGCGGCATTTGGACGTTGTTGATGGAACGACGCAGGACTGCTCGTCTTCGTAGACCGGGCAGTCCGCGTTTCGGACGTACGTTGATTCGCGGCTGGTATTGATGACCTGAGGGAACCGGTGCAGGCAGTTTTGACCCGTATTACTGTTCTTCGTCCCTATCGTTACCATCGTCCGTCCCCGTTGTTGCTGTTATCGGCATCTTTCGTCACTGTCCTAGGTACATGAGGCATGAGGACAGCTATGTTCCAATATGTCGTATCATGAATTGGAGGGCTTACACTCGTTGATACTGAGTATTCCTACGGGTTCACAAAGTACCTAGGGCGTTGCCCTCATTGATCGAGCCGAGGCAGGTGATAATACACCACTGCACACTGGGCACTGGGCACTGTAGTGGCAGCAGTGGGGAAGGAGCCTGGGCAGGACTTCCACAGCGGTGCAGTGTGGTGCTGCCCTGGAATGCCTTCGGTACCCGCAACCAATCACGCTGCCGGACGTGAGCACATGTTCGACCCCGCCAAGCGCCCAACATCAACCCCGGCAAGGCGCCCCTCCCCCAGTGTTCTGGTCCGGTCCTTGCGCTCAGTGCTGTGTCCGGTCGGTACAGGGCGGTACAGGGCCCTGGACAGAGGGATTCCCCCCCGCTCCGGAGCATGGGATGGAAAGAGCTCACCGCTAGGTAGCCGGAGACCCAGGACCGGCCCGCCGCCGAAGAAAGAGCGAAACCATCGCTGGAAATGGTGGCCTGGGCAAGTGCCTCTGTTTCCCGCCGGCGGAAGCCAACACGCCTTCCCGCAATCGTGCCGCTGCCGTTCGAATTTGGGCGGGCTCGGCGACTGATGTCATGGCTTCCTCACCATTGTAGGTACTACAGGTAGGTAGGTGATTTCCATGGGCAACTTGAGGTCGCTCCTTCCCGCCTTTCACTCTTGCCCTCATTCCGCCAAATTGTGTGTGCCGCTCTTTCCTTTCCGTCATTGGAACTTTGCATCTGCCAAAAGCCCCGTCCGCCAAGCAGGCCAAGATGTCCACAACACTTGGCGTATGGGTCCTTCCCAACCAGTTAGACACTGTGACTGCGCGTCACTGTTGATGCTATTGCTCGCTCCCACCGGCAGGAGGTCGTTCGTTGCTCGCAGGTGTCGTCCTTCCTGTTTGGTGACCGATACACGGAATGTACTCCGTACCTAATTGTCTGCGTACCGGTATCCGTACACTCGGCTTGACTGGAAGCGACTGCGAGAGGGAAGTTGCATTCCGCCGTCATCCGTGTGGTGAACCTCAAAAAGGAAGCGACGTCCCCTCCATCTCTGCCCATGTCTCGTGTCTTTCTCTCCTACTCCATCATCGCCATTGTACACCCTCCAATGACACCTCAATCGAACACTTGTCTCTGTGTTGCTACTCTGACCAGTCCCTGCTGAGTCCCGACCGATCGTCCAGTTCGGACACCGTCGTCGCCGACTCCTTGCGTCCAGTACCTAGGTATTACCTGCTTAGAAACTACCTACGTGCCTTACGTCATCGTCGTCGCTCCCGAGCCTCTCTTTTTCCAACACACCATTGCAAAAATCTCGCGATTCTCACTGTCGCCGTCGTCGCTGCCTACCCTCGCCGCTCCCCTCGACGCTTCGCCTGCCATGGCCAAGTCCAAGGCCGCAAAGCCCGACGAGGCTCACGTCTCCGGGCAGTCCAACAAGCCCCTCACCCAGCCCGCCCATGCCCTCTCCTACAACCAGGTCGCCGAAGAGCTCCGCGCCAACACCCTCAACGGTCTCTCCGCTGCCGAGGCCAGGTCTCGTCTCGAAGAGTTTGGCCACAATGACCTGGGCGAGGCCGAGGGCGTCCAGCCCCTCAAGATCATCGTCGCCCAGATCGCCAACGCCATGACCATGGTTAAGTCAACACCACCCTCACGTCCCCTCCGGAGACTAACGCAGATTCTAGGTCCTCATCTTGGCCATGGCCGTCAGCTTCGGCATCGAATCGTGGATTGAAGGCGGCGTCATCACCTTTGTCATCCTGCTCAACGTCATCGTCGGTTTCTTCCAAGAGTACTCGGCAGAGAAGACCATGGATTCCCTCCGCTCTCTGAGTTCCCCCACCGCCAACATTGTTCGTGACGGCGAGTCGATGGTCGTGCCATCCGGAGAAATCGTCCCCGGCGACCTCGTCGAGATTAAGACGGGCGACACCATTCCCGCAGACGTCAGGTAACGCTTCCCGTTCATGACCTGGCCATCAGTTCACGCTGCTAATCGAATCGCTTCCAGACTCATTGAGGCTGTCAACTTTGAGACGGATGAGGCCCTGCTGACCGGCGAATCCCTGCCCGTTCGCAAGAACGAGGACGCTACCTTCCCAGACAACACGGGACCCGGCGACCGCCTCAACGTTGCCTACAGCTCCTCCAATGTCACCAAGGGCCGTGCCAAGGGAATCGTCTTCGCCACTGGTGTCTATACCGAGATCGGTGCCATCGCGTCCGCCCTGCGCAAGAAGGACTCCAAGGTCCGCGAGGTTAAGCGGAAGCCCAACGGCAAGGCGAAACCGCACCGCTACCTGGAGGCCTACACCCTGACCATGACCGACGCCATCGGCCGCTTCCTCGGCGTCAGCGTCGGCACCCCGCTGCAGAAGAAGCTATCCAAGCTGGCCATGCTCCTGTTTGGCATTGCCATCGTCTGCGCCATCATCGTTCTGGGGGCCAACAAGTTCGAGGCGTCCCAGGAGGTCATCATCTATGCCGTGGCTACCGGCCTGTCCATGATCCCGGCCAGTCTCGTCGTCGTTCTTACTATCACCATGGCAGCCGGCACCAAGCGAATGGTCAAGCGCAACGTCATCGTGCGGAACCTCAAGTCCCTCGAGGCCCTCGGCGCCGTGACGGACATCTGCTCCGACAAGACGGGCACCCTGACCCAGGGTAAGATGCTCGCCCGCGGTGCCTGGCTCCCGGGTATGGGCACTTACACCGTCGAGAACTCCACCTCTCCTTTCGACCCGACCACCGGAGACATCAGATTTGACGAGCGCTCGCCCCGGCACCTTGACTTCAAGAAGGGCGGCTCTGCCACCGGCTCTGTCACGGACGCCCAGCAGCTTCTGCAGCAGAGCAAGAGCACCCTCGCCGCCTTCCTCCACGTCGCTTCGCTTGCCAACCTCGCTACCATCAACAAGAAGGACGACCAGTGGGTCGCGCGCGGTGACCCTACCGAGATCGCCATCCAGATCTTTGCCTCTCGTTTCGACTGGAATCGTCTACGCCTGACCACCGGCGAGGGCGCCGAGTGGAGCGAAATCGCCGAGCTCCCCTTTGACTCGGACGTGAAGCGCATGTCCGTCATCATGAAGCACAACACCACTAACGAGTACTTCGCCTACACTAAGGGAGCAGTCGAGCGCGTTATCCAAATTTGCACAAAGTACACCCCGCAGGACTCTGGCGAGCTGGTCGACATGACCCCCGAGTTCCATGAGGAGATTTTGCGCAACATGGAAGCTCTGGCTGGCCTGGGACTGCGTGTCCTTGCCCTTGCAAGCAAGCCGTATGCTGGCACCCCTAGCAAGGGCGACGAGGTCGAGCGTGCTTCGGTCGAGTGCGACCTGGTCTTCCGCGGTCTCATCGGTCTATACGATCCGCCCCGTCCCGAGTCTGCCCCTGCTGTTCGGCAGTGCCACGAGGCGGGCATCTCGGTGCACATGCTCACCGGCGACCACCCCGAAACGGCCAAGGCCATCGCCATCGAGGTTGGAATCTTGCCCACTCGCATAGAGCGGGTGGCCAGGAACGTGGCAGACGCCATGGTCATGACCGCATCCGAGTTTGACGCCCTCAACGACGACGAGGTTGATAGGCTCCCGGTTCTTCCTCTCGTCATTGCCAGATGTGCGCCCAGCACCAAGGTCAGAATGATTGAGGCACTCCATCGCCGCAAGAGATTTTGCGCCATGGTAAGTTTCCTGGATGCTCTAAGTAGGACAGCTGCTGACATCTACAGACCGGCGACGGCGTCAACGACTCCCCTTCCCTCCGCCGCGCCGACGTTGGTATTGCCATGGGACAGGCCGGCTCAGACGTTGCCAAGGACGCCTCGGATATCGTCTTGACGGACGATAACTTTGCTTCCATCGTGGCGGCCATCGAAGAAGGCCGTCGCATTTTCGACAACATTCAGAAATTTGTGCTCCACGTCCTTGCCGAGAACATTGCCCAGGCCGGCACGCTACTTGTTGGTCTGACCTTCAAGGACGGCCGAGGGCTTTCCGTTTTCCCGCTCGCCCCCGTCGAAATCGTCTGGATCATCATGGCCACGTCCGGCATGCCCGACATGGGCCTCGGGTTCGAGCGCGCGGTGCCGGACATTATGCGTCGGCCGCCCCAGTCTCTCAAGACGGGTATCTTCACCATGGAATTCCTCGTCGACATGGTCTTTTACGGTCTGTGGATTACGGCTCTCTGCCTGTCCAGCTTCTCTCTGGTTGTCTACGGCTTCGGGAACGGACAGCTCGGAGAAAACTGCAACAAGGATTACAACGAGACGTGCGATACCGTGTTCCGGGCGCGAGCCACCACGTTTGCTTGTCTCACGTGGTTTGCGCTGTTCCTGGCATGGGAGATGGTCGACATGCGGCGCTCGTTCTTCCGGATGCAGCCGGGATCCAAGAAGTATCTGACGCAGTGGATGATTGATGTGTGGAGGAACCAGTTCCTGTTTTGGGCCATTATCCTTGGGTTTGTTACTCTGTTTCCGCTGCTATACATCCCAGTGATCAACACGGTCGTGTTTAAGCACAAGGGCATTTCATGGGAATGGGCCATTGTGTTCGTGGCCGCCGGTCTCTTCTTCGCAGGTGTCGAGTCGTGGAAGTTGGCGAAGAGGGTCTTCTTCCGGAGGCAGAGCCGCAAGGCGCACGGCGTGGCGTGGAAGGATCTGGACATTGAGCAGCGCGTGTTCGGCGAGTATTTCCACAGCAGTGAAGACGACCAGCGGACGGATCTCGGCGATGACGATGTTGACGTCGAGAAAGAGGGCCTGGAGAAGTAAGCGCCCGAGTCATTTGCGGAGAGGTGCCAGCCCCCACGACGCCCGGCCCCGGGGTGCGCGGGATACGGCTGCAAGACACTTTCAATAAAGACAATCCATCTCTTTGCCGAACTGGTTACTGTGACTTGGCGAGTGACGTGACGTGAGTGATAGACGCGATCCTCTGGATATTAGAAACGCACAGGTGTTGATCTTTGGCATCCCGATTGGTGCCATTGCTGTTGCCTAACTCGATAGAGCTCCGCCAAGTGGGCGATTACAAGGGCCAGATCCTGCACCGATGGCGAAGCTGATTCCTGTTGTTTTTAGCGTGCGGCCACGATGTGCCGACCCGCAGCATTTCAACCAAAGTCCTTCTCGCCAATGTAGACACGATGCCTTAAAATCTCTGCTTTCCCACTCTTTTGTTACTGTTTCTCAGAGGGCGTCGCAAGCAAAGCCCAAAAGAAGAAATGCGCCTCGCAATCATTCCGTTTCTGCTAGCGACATGCCGCGCCGGCACGCTGTCCTTCGTCCCCGACGACCCGCAGCTTACCTTTACCTATTCGACGACGGAGCCCAGCGACAAGAACTGGGTGGGCGTCTACCGCGCGTCCCAAGGCGGACCTGTGGAGGAGAAGTTTGTCGAGGAGTCGCTCGCGTGGAGCTATGCGCCCAAGGGCGACGGCACGGTCCGGGTTGACGCGGAGGTGCTTACGCCCGGGGAGTATACGGCTTTCTTCCTTGCGAGGGACGGGTATGAGTGGCTTGCGGAGCCGGTCAACGTTACCGTGCCGTTTGTCGAAGGGCCGGTTCGGTTTGCGCTGGAGGAGGTTGTGGCTAGGAACGTGAAGGTTGGGGAGGCCTTTGAGGTGAGAGTTGATGGGTTGAGGGCGGATGGGGGCAGGGTGGAGGGTGTGTTCTCCAAGATTGATGGGGATGGGTGGGTGAACGTCTCGAGCGAGGGAGTCGTTTCGGGGACGGCGGAGGGGCCTGGGACTGCAGAGGTTACTGTCCAGGTTGCCGTCGAGGGGTCGTCTGCACAGATGAGGGTCAAGATTCCCGTGAAACCGGCGGACGCACCGTTGGTCGAGGAGTTGAGCGTTATGACGTGGAACCTCTGGCAGGGCGGGACGCAGGTGAAGGGGTTCCACGAGAAGCAGCTCCGTTTCCTGGCGGGCAGCGGCGCGGACGTGGTGGGACTGCAGGAGAGCACCGGCTCGCACGCGACGAGGCTTAGGGAGGCGATGGGGTGGTACTCGTGGCAGGGACCGAAGAGCGTGGGCGCGGTGAGCAGGTACCCCATCGTCGACGCCGGGACCGCGGCGGGGGACTGGGCGGGATGGGTGAGGGTTGATGTTGGCGATGGCCGGGAGGTCGTGGTGTGGGTTGCGCATCTGGGGTATAACCCGTACGGCCCTTACGACTTTTGCTTTGACAACATGACTGTCGAGGAGGTCATGGATCGGGAGGCGGAGTCTGGGCGGACGGGGCAGGTGAAGGAGGTCGTTGCCGCGATGGGGGAGGACCTTCGGGGCAAGGCGCCGGTGTTTCTTGTTGGAGACTTCAACGCGCCGTCGCACTTGGACTGGATCGACGGGTTGGAGGACGAGCACTGTGGTCAGGGGCTGGTGAGATGGCCGACGTCCGTGGAGCCGACGGAGGCCGGGCTTGTGGACTCGTTCCGCGCGGTGTACCCGGATCCGAGGGCCAGGCCGGGGATTACGTGGAGCCCCGTGTTTGTGGAGAACGAAGGCCGGGAGGAGCCGATGGACCGGATCGACTTTGTTTACTTCCGGCCTGGGGAGGGGGTTGAGGTGGTGGGATCTGAGGAGCTTGTTGTGGGGGAGCCGAAGCCGATGCCGGGGCACAAGGAGAACGAGTGGACTTCGGATCACAAAGTTGTCCTGACGGTGTTTTCATTGGGCTAGGAACCTGGTGAGAAAGAAGAATATTGTTTTCTAACTGATGGAGCCGAAAGTCTTGGTTTCCACGAGTCTTTGCCTTGTTACCCAAAGCTCAAGTGCTGTTTGGTGTTGATTCCGCATACTGCACGTCCTCGTCCGCGAGTTGTCATGCTTTAACCCTACCATGACCAGTGTATCTCGTCCGAACAACTAACGACCAACAGAGCCCAGAGATGACAGCAGAGCCTAGACACTACAACAGAGCAGTAAGCCTAATGACTCTGAGAACTCCGCAATAGATCACAAGGCCTCAATAGCAAACCTCCTTGTAAAAGACGGCACCAATATAAGGGGCGAAAATAACACCTTACCCTCGTCTCATCCGGAGATGTCCCACACAGACGCACCGGGCCAGCTGTCAATGTTCTTGCCGAGGTTCGAGTAACCTCCCTTGGCTGAGACAACGGAAGCGAAACCACCGCAAGGCGTTGTGGTTGGACGTGCATGTCCCTCCGATGATGGCTTTTAGGGCAACTGGCTCGACGAGTAAGAGCAAGGGCGCCCATTGGGACAGGAGTTTGCGGGAGGCTCTATGCAAGGTGATGCAACGAACCGGTTCTCGCGTAGCACAGGTGGGGGGCTTTGACATGACGGCCCCAAAGCGAGGAAGCAAGGGACGATGCGAACAGGTCTGGAATCGTCGAGGGATGCACCAAGAATTTGGTTCCTTCCATGTTGATACTAACACCAGGACTTTGGCAGGTCTTGGACGGTGGGCCATGTCATCTCAGCCACAACACGAGTCGGATGGACTTATGCCGGCTCTTCGGGTCCGGCCTCGTGGTAAATCTCCAAGCGAAGGAAATTGAGGCATCTTCGTCGATCATGTTTGAAGCTGAAACTGAGAGGCCCGGAGATCTGGACAACACTCGGCTGAGTTGGCACTTTGCTAAGCGGTCAAAATTCTTCCCGCCTGCACGGGGCTGCAGCTCATGCACCGGGTACTGCCCCGGGTACCTGGAGCGGGCGCAAGGTGGAGGAGCAAGATGATGTTGTCTCGAGAGGTGCAGCGGTAATTTTATAAGAATCGTGCAGCGGTATTCATCAGAAGCTCATTCTATCTATTCAAAATCATGTACGTTACGGCAGACAGTCTGAAGCCCCCCCGGCATCTCAGGAGACTTTCTTCCGCTCGGCGGGGATGCGGTGAGGGACGAATCATTAATAGAGCCCCTTCAAATTTACCAATCTACTCAATGATAGCATCTGCGGGTATCGGGCTCCGGCTCAACATGCAAGCTATGTTGGTGAGTTTCTAGACCGACCATCCGGAACGCAGCCAAAAAGCTGGCACGGTTCATGAAACGGAAACATCGGAGAGAGACCTAGAGAATAGCCATCTAATGGGATTCGGAAAGATTGTTAATTCCGTCATTTCGTTCGGGAGAGTTTCAGCTGATCAAACGTTGTAGTCTCTTCGGTCATCAAGTCGGATATAGCAAAGAGTCCATGTTACCAGCCCACTTGCCTCAACTAAGCAGTATCATCATTTCAGCACTTGTAGAAACGGCCCCCAAGAATTGGCCGCACTGAGCTTGAGTAATGCATCAGGGTCCTTGATAGTTGAGCCAGACTTGGTGTGCCTGTCGCCCGTTCCGACTAACAGGGGTCCGTCTAACCCCAAAGCTCAAGACTTTCTTCTTCCAGGGTGACAGGCAACGAATCACCCCGAGCCCACAAGGATCCCTGAGAACGCCATGTCATGCACCTAGTCCAAACCGCAGCACCGCTCGCGGCCCGTCCAGACCCGCGGCGACACTTATGCCGGCAGCACTCGATGCTTCCGCGGCATAACTTCCGCTCGGCGCAGGCACGTCGTTGCATAGCCCATTGGTGCCCGCTCGCCGGTCTGCACCTCCGATCTCAAGGATGGGATCGATTCCTGGTGCACAGTAATCTCCAATCACGCGGTCCATCTACAAATGCCGACGAGATCGCGAAGATAATGTCAGATTTCATCTACAGCTGAGTTCGTGATGCTCCAACGCATAGACCTGTTCATGTCTTGGGTAACAACCATCGCTTACTCTCTCGTCCAAGCCTTCTTCGCCCTCAACCAAGGGACAATCAACACTTGCAGCATGTCTTACCCTGACGTGAGACACGCGGCGTCCAAAGAAGCTCGCCAGCGGGCTGTCCGCACGTGAAACCGCTTCTCGAAGTGCGTCCAGACCGAGGAGGTGTGCGACATACAAAGCAGGGTCGTCTCGCCTCCTCTGGAAATATTGCTTTTGAAGCCTCTGAGGTCATCCCTGGCTGCTGGTTTCTGCCAGTTTGTCTTTGGTGACGGTGGCAGGAGATGCCCGACCACACTGTTGACACGTGGGGAGGGGTTTCTGAGGTGGCAGAAGAGGGAGCGGTTCTTGCTTTTTGCGTCTATCTGGGGGATTGGACGGGGGAGTCTTAACCATGCGGATTTCCCCCCAGGTCTTCATCGTTGGAGAAGCAACCAGGTGCTCCTCGTTGATTATTTCCCACGTCAATGGTAAGATACTGCGTACCATGCCTCCTAGTACCGTTGAGTCCACCCTCTCGAGACGCGATGAACTTTCCAACCTCGTAATCGACGTCTCGAAAGACCCGGCTCCTAGGGTAGTCTCTTCAATATGGGTCATGCTGGCAGTGTCGACAATCTTCCTCTTTCTCCGCGTCTACTGCAAGAAGATCCGCTGCCGCGGGCTGTGGGTAGATGACTACCTCCTCATTGCGTCTTGGGTTCGTTTCCATTTTCATCAACGCACCCATGGACATCTTCGTGGCAACTAACATCACGCAGATCTTTCTCCTCGTCTCCAACATCCTGATAACGGAACTGATGCGCCTCGGCCTCGGCAGGACGGCTGTCTTCGTTGCGCACATGCACACCCTGACAGTGGCCAACGCATCCATCAACAAGACCGCCCTCGCGCTCAGTAAGACGTCCTTCGCCGCGACTCTTCTCCGCGTCTCTTCAGGCCACCGGCGCGTCCTCGTATGGTTCCTCATAGTGTCGATGAACGCCATCCTCGCTACGGGCGCGATCACCGCGTGGAAGCCCGCTTGCGATCGTCCCAAAGACACGTATGAGGCTATCCTGCCCGTCGGATGCTGGAGCGTGCGAGACTCGGTCGTCGTGTCCATGGTCTCGAATGGTGGGATATCTCTCTTTCTTGGATTTTTTAGACGCTAAGACTGACACGTTCCAGGATATTCCGCGCTGGTAGACTTTGTTCTCGCTCTGCTGGCCTGGTACATCGTTTGGAACCTGGACATGAAGCGGCACGAAAAGATTGGTGTCGCGGTGGCCATGAGTCTGGGCATCATCGCGGGCTTCGTGGGCATCATTAAAGTTGTCAAGATCGCTACGCTTGCAGAGCACAACGACATTCCCTGTACGTCTTCCCATCATCCATCTGACCATTCTCATCTGACCATTCTCAGACTGTCTGTCTCTCCTCTTTATCTGGGCCCAGGCCGAGCCCAATGTTACCATCGTCGCCTCCTCCATACCCGTGCTTCGCGTGCTCTTCCGAGAGATGTGCTCTTCGTCTCCCAGTCGGAGCGCGTATCTAAAGTCGGACGCTAGAAGCACGTTCCCCGCGAGCATCGGGATGGCTACGCTGGAAGAGGGGCGGCAGATCGAAGAGGCGTCTAGAAAACGGGTACTCCAGGCGATGGGCCCCTCAGCAAGGGTAGATCTGCGAGCGAGGGGGCGGGAGTCGGAGATCGGGTACGGGGCCATGGATGAGGTCACCCAGGGAACACACCATCTCGCGCCGAGGGCGTCAGGGGATACTTCAATAAGGAGGTGATTCATCAAATACAAACATAGTCTAGGCACAAAAGTCTCTGGCCACGCTCTCAATGATGTCTGCAACCTCTCGTACACTCTCCGAACTAACCCACTCCTCCTTGCCATGCAGCCCAAACCCCTTGGGCCCGTACACGATGGCCGGGATGCCGACTTCATGAAGCAGCGCCGCGTCGCACCAGAACGCAAACCCAATAGGATCGGGCGTCGAGCCAGTGACCTTCTTGACGCTCTTCGCGAACGTGCCCATGAACGCGTCGTCATCGCTCAGCGCGAATGGGGGCCGCGAGAACGTAATCCTCGGCGGCGCGTACTTCAGCTCAGGCGTCTTGGCCGCAACTTGCTCCAACAGGCCCTCGACGTCCTTGAGAACAGACTCCGCCGTCTGCGAGGGCAGGGTGCGGAACTCGACGGTCAGCGTGCACTTGTCCGGGTAGCTCGAGGGCTCCTCGCCGCCGCGAATCAGTCCTCCGTGAAGCGACGCCTTGCCGAGCCTGGGGTCCGATGGCAGCGTCTTAGCGAAGTCGAGTAGCGCAGTCTGCACCGCGCCCGCGAGGAGAATGGCGTCTATACCTGCGTGCGGCATGGACCCGTGGGCCGCGACACCGAGGATGTCGATCTCGATCCACACGAAGCCCTTGTGCGCGACGCCCATCTCCTGCTGCGTCGGCTCAGGGATGATTGCAGCGTCTGCGCGCCAGCCGGCTGCGATGATCTCCTCAGTGCCCTTGGAGAAGTTCTCCTCATCAGCGACGGCTGCGAGGATTACATCTCCGCGCTGGGGGCATCCGTCGTTGAGGAGCCGAGCCATTGCCGCCATGGACGCTGCCACCCCGGCCTTCATGTCCAAGCTTCCGCGGCCAAACACCTTCCCGTCCTTCTCCTCGCCAGCAAGCGGGTCGAGTTCGGGGGAGTAGCTGCCCAGGCTGACGGTGTCGATGTGTCCGTTCAGCATGATGGACTTGCCGCCCCCTTTTCCGCGGAGGACGCCGATGACAGACGGCCTGCCGGGGGTCTTCTCGAGCCAGTGCGTCTCGATGTCGCGGTGCTGCAGCCAGGCGGACACGTAGTTCGCAACGGCAGACTCGCCTGCACCCGAGGCCTCCGAAAGGTCCGGGTTGGACGAGTCGATCTTGGTCAGGATGCGGGTCAGCTCGACGGGGTCGTCGGACGACATGTCTAGCGGGGGAGAGTATTTGCGCTGGCCTTCGGTGTTGAGCAGCACGATGACGGCGTCTTTAGAGAGACAAGCCGGCCGAGGAGTCACCTGGGCCAACCGTCTCACGGCGGCGAGGGTTGCACCGCCGCAGGGACCGCTCCGAACGCCCTTCGTTGTGAGGTACTCGACGTCCTGCTGCGCTTCAAAGTCGGAAACAGTGGCACTGGCGTCGACTCCCATTTGGAGGTCTTCCCAAGCCGTGAGGGAGACTGTGCCGCAGTTGAGACCGTCCATGATGGTCCGGGTTGTGTGTACCGAGACGGGCTCCCCCGCGCGCAGGCTCTTCCACAGGCACGGCGCGGTGTCAGGCTCAACAACCAGAACGGCGCGGGGCGTGGAGGCAGACTTGCAGTGGGAAACGACAGCGTGGGCGAGAGATCCGACACCGACGGGGGTGACGACCAGCGATGGCTCGAGGCCTTGAGCGGCCACCTGCTGCTCGGCCTCAACGAGGAGAGTCGAGTAGCCCTCGACAATCCAGGCAGGGATCTCCTCGTAGCCTTCGAAGGAGGTATCCTGGATGAAGAGGCCGTTGGGCGTGGTCTTGGATGCCTGCCAGGCCTGGAGAACGGCTTCGTCGTAGTGCGAATCGCAGGCGACGACGTTTGCTCCCTCGGAGGCAACGAGAGTGGCGGCCTCGCCGTTGACGCTGCGAGGGACGTAGATGTGCGCGGGAACGCCGAGGATGCGGGCCATGGCGGCGACGGCGCGGCCGTGGTTGCCCTCGGTGGCGGCGTACAGGACAACGGAGGCCCGGCGGGCGGCATCGGCGAGGTCGGTGAGCGGAGTATCAGTGGGGCTCAGCCCGAGGCGGGCGGCGACGGCGCGGAAGGTTCCCCACGAGGCGCCGAGGATCTTGAAGGCCGGGAGACCGAGGCGGCTGCTCTCGTCTTTGACGAACACGGCACGCACGCCGAACTCTTGGACGACATCAGGGAGAGATACCAAGGGCGTGGGCGCAAAGGAGGGGAGCTGCTGGTGGAAGGCGTGGACGGCGGAGGTGTCGACGGCCGGGAGGGGCCCGGTCCGGGGGTTGAAATAGACACTACGGGCCATAGTGTACTATGCAATAAGGTGGCTCTACCGGGTGCTTGCTGAGTTATAAGACGTACAGGCGTATCTCTTGGGGGGGATTAGTGACGGGCAACGCTGTATTTATTGTATCTGGCATCTTCCCCGCATCCGGAGGAGCTCCGCGTCGGCCCGCACGGGGTGGGTCCCCGGAAGAAGCCTCGGCGTCTCAGGGCGCATGAGTCACTTGTGCCCCCGCAAATGATCCGGCGAAGGGCGCAGGCGACGTACAAATATCAACACCATCGCTTTCTTTCCTGTACGCCGTGCAAGCCTCCACATAATCCGTCGAAAACGCCAGACGCTAAACACAGACTTTGGACGCCATCTACGCCCTACAACGCCCAGGAACAGTCGCCGCGATGGAGCTACCCTTCACCACCGTCGACGTCTTCACCGACACCCCCTTCGCCGGCAACCCGCTCGCCATCGTCACTATCCCTGTTGGAACGGCCCTCTCCCAGGCACAGAAGCAGGCCATTGCCCGCGAATTCAACTACTCCGAGACCACCTTCGTCCACGATGCCGAAGGCCCCGAGCGCAACTTCGACATCTTCACCCCGGACGAAGAGCTCCCCTTCGCCGGCCACCCCACCATTGGCACCGCCGTCTTCCTTCGTCCGCAGGGCGTCACCACTCTTCAAGCCAAGGCCGGAACCATCACCCTCGAGCCCACAGGCCCGGATTCGGTCCGCGCGGCCATCCCGCACTCAGTCCGCCTTCACGCAAAGCGCCTCCGCGACCTCGGCCCGGGGCCTTTCAGCTCTTCGGCCCCCGCCGTCGCCGCCGCCGAGCATGATGCCCCTGTCTTCAGCATAGTCAACGGCATGACATTCATCCTGACTGAGCTGCCCTCCCTCGAGGCTCTTGCCACTGTCGCCGTCGGGCCCGCGAACTTCCGCCCGGCCGAGCTCGCCGACGAAGGCTGGCGGGACACCTTCATCTCAACGTACCACTTCGTCCGTCTTGGCACCGAGACCGTCGACGGAAAGACGGTTCACAAGATTCGCACGCGCCTTGTGACGCCCAGCATCGAAGACCCGGCTACTGGTAGTGCTGCGTCGGCCCTGACGGCGTACCTGTCGCTGCACGAGCTCGACGGCGAGACGGCCAGCTTCGAGATCACGCAGGGCGTTGAGATGGGCCGCGAGAGTCATATTTTCATCGATACGACCGTGGATGTGTCGTCTCACAGCCGGACCCTGAAGACGCTGCACCTCGGCGGGAAGGCGACCAAGGTCATGACTGGCGTCGTCAACGTGCGTGTTTGAGTAGTACCTATGTATGTAGAAGATAATAATATGTACCAAGAACCCAAGACCCTTACAGGTTGATCCGCAGACCCAGAGTGCTGTTGAACGTCACAGTTCCCCAGTACGGCTCGACTCCGGCATTGCCAACATTGACATAGGTGCTCTCCGCAAACACACCCTGCTTCGCCATGGCGGCCAGCCAGTCTCGAATATCTCCCTCGAACGAGCCCCCCTCGAGGTCGCCAAACTGCGCGTCCTCGGGCGCCAGCAGCGACGACACGGTGATGCCCGTGTCGGTGTTCTTGCCCTGGTACAGCTTCCACCCGTCCTTGCCAAAGAGCCCGTCGATCGTGGCCGTCGAGCCCTCGGCCCAGCCGATGGGGACCTGTCCGCCCTCCCAGCGGAGCCATAGCATGAGCTCCTGCGCGGCCGAGGAGGTGCTGTCGCCCTTGGTGTCGGAGGTCATGAAGTCGTAGACGACGTTGCCTGTGATGGTAAGTCTACAGATCATCACTCAATGGGAGTGAGTCTCACCCTTGTATGCTGTGGAATTCTTTGCAGTCCACGAGTACGCGCTCGGGATGCTCTTAATCTCACTCAGCCGCACCTCGAGGTTCTGCGTCAGCCCAATGAACGAGTACCCCTTGACGAGGTCCCGACCGACGTTCGGGTCGATGTCCCAGTCGCTGCTCCATGTAATGCGCTGCGCGTCGCCTGCCCCAGAGGTGCCCGTGTAGGAGGTGCAGCACTTCCCGCTGATGGACTTGTAGTTGTAGTTCATCGAGTAGACGATCCAGGGGGTGCCCATGAGGACCTCGTAGGCATTGGGGGCGCCGCAAAAGGTCTTGTCGGCGACGGCGGCCGAGGCCAGGGCGGCGGTGGCGAGGGGGCGGGTAAGATGCATCGTTGGTAAAGACAGTGGTAGTTGCTATACAACTTTCAAGATGTTTGTTTAAGAGCGCCCCAAAGTTATAAACAATCATCAATTCCCGATAGTAGAAGGACATAATAAGGAGCTGCGTTACCGTAAACAACGGCTCAAATGGCATTGTCAATCTGAAACGGCGCTCCGATCCCGGCATCCCGGCACTTCCAGCAGTTCCCGGGCTTCAAGTTGACAGATCCGGCCCCTGTGATCTGCCCATCCGTGCCGGGCCCCGCGATGCAATTTCTCTCCGGTCCCACGGCATTGCCAGCGGCTGGGCACTTACGTGTTTGTTCAACTTTGGTCATATAATAATCATGCCCTGATGTGAGTAGGGAGATATCGGTAGGTCTAGACCTTTCGCCCGGAATCACCTGGCAACAGCCGGTCCCGGTCTAGGGCTGCACACCCGGAGGTACGTATCATCGGTAATTTCGGTTCGGTGGCCGCCACCCCCTGAACATCCGCGCAACACCTGAACACCGCCACCAGCCACATCACGACGCAACGCCATGACTAGGAACAGAACAGAAAAAAGAAATGAGATACTACCATCCCGTTATAATCCCAACTAAACATTTCACAATCACAAGATCCACTAGTGACCTCCTTAGGGTAACCTGGAGTAACGCGAATGGCCGAATGGTTGTATGCGTCCGATCGGAGGCTGTAAGTGCTGCAGCTGAAACCCTCTGTGAACGAACTGGCGGGTTCGAAACCGGATTGCTGAAAAAACAACTACCTGAGAGAGGCGTCGTAGTGCGAGAGCCTGCGAATGAACAAGCCCAATGCCAGACATGCGAAGACCACGGTTCGTAGCTGAGAGAACCATTGGTGGGTTCATTTTTTGGCCGCTTTCCATTTTGTTGTTGGTCGTGTTTTCCTTGATGGTGTACGGATACTGATACCCATTAATGGCTCCATTCCCAAGACGCGTCCCCTCATCATTAATCCCTCCCTCGACAGTGACGCGACAGTTGACAGATATGATGCCTACTAATTGACCCGTTTGATCAATCGACAAGACAAAATGACAATTCCCTTCGGCAGACAAAAGCATTCCTGATCACCATTACTCACGCGCAACAGCTCAGCGGAAGAGAGAAGCAGCTATCACGGCGCGTCGCTAATTGGACGCGTGAATGAACGGAGATAGCCCGGCAATAATTCGGACTGGTCTGACTTCTCCGAATGTCCCCCGCCCTTTCGACCTGGCGCACCTGATCGTCGCGAAGCCGTCTCGTTCCGACCGAAAGTGAAGCTATTCACAACTTTGTCACCATCCGCCAATCCATCTAACAACTGCCGAGCTCCCCCTCTCGCTCGGCCGACAGCAGGAACACCAACCATCCGGTTCGCCCCAGTCATTACCAAGCAAATGGAACGCTGAAGAATCCTTTACTCACTCCCCACACCCACGGGGGACGAGAACCAAAGAAGAGCGTCATCTTCTCCGCACCCATGAGGTGATCAGTGATCACCAGTCCACAGTTGGACCTTCTCTCAGCGTTCAGCGACGAACCGCCCGCTCTTACCGAAAAGCTGGGGCAAAAAGACAAATTCAATGGGGCCGCACCACCGCGGAACGGTGCCGCGACAGGGATCCGCCGGGTGTCGAGTCAGTCTCTCGACCCAGAGCAGAGTCGCATCGGCCGGGCCCTTCGTGGCGGCATGAGCAGTCATTGCGTCATGTCGACCCGTGCTCGACAAGACGTGATGGAATTCGACCCACGATGCGGCGAGAAGGTTTGGGTATTTCACAGGCGTCCTCTCGTTCTTTCGTTTGTGGCGACCGGTAATTGAGCTTCACACTCATCTCCAACTCCAAAATATCCAAAATCAAAATGGCACCTACAACTACCGACGCCTGGTCCGTCACCGGCACCAGCAAGGAGAACTGGGACTCGCTCGAGCTCAACAAGAACGTCCCCATCCCCCAGCTGGGCGACTACGACGTCCTCGTCCAGATCGAGGCCGTCTCCCTCAACTTCCGCGACCTCGCCATCCCCAAGGTTCGTCCACCTCTCAACATAGGCATCACCGCCATCTAACAAATCCCAGGGCCTCTACCCCTTCCCCGTCAGCTACCCCCGCGTCCCCGCCTCCGACGGCGCCGGCCGTGTCCTCGCCGCCGGCCCTAAGGTGACCCGCTTCCGCGCCGGCGACGCTGTCACCACCCTCTTCAACCAGCACCACCAGTCCAACCCCATCACCCCCCTCGCCGTCAACTCCGGCCTTGGCGGCGCCCTCGATGGCACCCTCCGCCGTCACGCCGTCCTCCCGGAGCACGGCCTCGTCCCCTCCCCTAGCTCCCTCTCCGCCACCGAGGCCAGCACCCTTCCCTGCGCGCCCCTGACCGCCTGGAACGCCCTCTACGGCCTGTCCTCCAAGGCCCTGAAGCCCGGCGACGTCGTCCTGACGCAAGGAACCGGCGGTGTCAGTCTCGCGGCAATTCAGTTCGCCCTCGCCGCCGGCGCCACCGTCATCGCGACAACCTCGTCCGCCGCCAAGGGCGAGCGCCTCAAGAAGCTCGGCGCGCACCACATCATCAACTACAAGGAAACCCCCGACTGGGGCACCGTCGCAAAGTCCCTGACCCCCAACGGCGAGGGCGTCGACCACGTCATCGAGGTCGGCGGCCCGGGCACGGTCGCGCAGTCGCTCAAGGCCGTGAAGCTGGAGGGCGTCATCTCCATCATCGGGTTCCTGTCGCACGGGGACAAGCCCTCCGAGAACCAGCCGACGCTGCTGGACGCGCTGAGCAACATCTGCACCGTCCGCGGCATCTTCGTCGGCTCGCGGCAGCAGTTTGAGGAGATGAACCGCGCCATCGATGTTAACGGCATCAAGCCTGTCGTTGATGAGAAGATCTTTGGGTTTGAGGAGGTCAAGGAGGCGTACCAGTACCAGTGGGACCAGAAGCACTTTGGCAAGGTCGTCATTAAGATCTAAGGCTACATGCGTAGAGTAATGAATTCATGAACAATTATCTTCAACTTCTGAAGATCTGAAATAATGTGAATGAGGTCGATTCTCGCTGTCGTGTTGCTAGTAATCTTGTACAATTTCCCCGTCCCAAACGCCGTTCCATGCTCTGCTCCGCTTCAAATCACGCCTGCGACATAATCACTTCCCCCTTATTCCTTCTGATCCGGAACCTCCTCGATGTAGCCGGCGGGCGGTCTCGATGCCTGGCCGCTCTTGAGCACCCTCCCCTCGACGATGGGGCGTCCCGACGAGTCGTACTGTCGCGTCTCGAAGTACACGGGCTGTCCGAGGCGCTGCGACGCCGTCTTGACGGTCGTTCCGTCGGGCGTGCTCTGGCTCTGCCTCGCGTAGCGTTGCGCGCTTGTCTTGCCGTTGACCGTGATGGAGGACGAGAAGGAGATGGACGACGAGCTCCAGAACGGCATGGCTGCGGTTGTTTTGGTGGTCTTTTGTGTCTTCTGGTAGGTCTTGAAGATCGTCTGAAGGGTAATATGGAGCGGACTGATGAAGCTGGTGATGTGTTCGGTGGAAAATTCGGTGAGCTGAGGGGAATGGAATGTTCCGGGTTTCTGTCGTGTCACGTGGAGAACGTCTGATGATGTTTCCAGGTGTTGCATCATTGGCCCCACCAAACGGACATACGTCATAATACCGGAACATCTCGCGAATCACGTCGGGCGTTTTGACACAGGCAAGTCGAGTTGCGATGATTCCCTGCTTTCAAGGTGTTGTGTTCTTATTGGCCACCCCATCATCAGCACGACAGGGGGCATTCTAGAGCCTGGTAGGATGTCGATGTCAAGACGCCGTGTGTCGATTGCATCGTTCGCCTGATGAAGACGCCAAAGTTTGCGGAGAGCCCGCTGAGCTTTTGTTACTATCATGCCCCGGTGATGGTACTTGTGTCTTCCCGCAAGCCCGCAGCCTTCTCCAGTTACAACATCTACGGGGTTGACATGAGTCTCGCAGTTAAGACTTCAAATTCTTCATTGCTGCACTAGTATCGTTCCCAATGGAAGTTCATCTTCTTGTTTCTGCCCACGACTACCTAGGTGCAGGGTCACGTCAGCGTAACCTCACAGCGATGTCCAGCTGGGCTGATCAGGAAGAAATTCTGCATTTCCATATCATCGTCCGACATGCCCTGTGCCAGTTTAACACCGCGGCACCTGCGGAAGAAGACCGCCGTAGCAAGCCGCAGTTCCATGCGGGCGAGATGGATTCCGAGGCAGACCCGAGTCCCAGCGCCGAAAGGGGTGAACAGCTGTTTTTGCTGCCTCGAGAGCGCGCCCTGATCGAGGAAACGGGTCTCGTCGAACCTGTGGACTTGTCAACAATGTAAGAAGAAACCTAAAGTGTGGTGACTTACCTCAATGGGTCGGGAAAGACATCAGGACGGCGGTGGAGGGTATACGCCTGCGTCTCAACTACCGTTCCGCCCGGAATGAAGAAGCCACCAAGCTTGGCACCGTCTGGGGGCACAGATCTGGGTAGGTTTCCAGGGGCAGCGCCGTATAAACGAAGAGTCTCGTCGATGACGGCGTTCAATAGCGGCAGCTTCTCGAGGGCGGCATCGTCAAACCCGTCGTCCAGCGCCGCGAGCTCCTCCTCCAGCCTGGCCTGCAGGCCGGGCCTCTTGAGCACCGCCCAGACGAGATACGTCAGGGACACCGAGGTCGTGTCGGAGCCGGCAATTATGAGATTACCAGCCTCTGACTGGATCTTCTCCGGGGTCAGGTCGGACTTCTCGCCGGCCTCGCACTCGGCCAGCATGTTGCCGAAGAGGTTGGCCGAGTGGCCGTTCTGTCGCAAATTAGCTGCCGCGCGGCCGGCGTGGGCTTCGACAATCTTCTGGGCGCTGAGGACGTTCTGTATGGACTTGATCGGGAGGAGGCGCGCGAGGTGGTATACCAGCGGCAGCTCGGAGTATAGCGTGCTCAGGATGAAGATAGACTCGAGAGCTTTGATGTAGCTGTTTTTCTGCGGTCTGTCAGCGCCGCCCTGTTATCGACATTGGCAGACGAACGTACCTCGCCCAACTCCAGCATGTCAAAGGACTCGCCAAACGATAAGTGAGCAACCACGTCAGTGGTCATCAGAGTCCACCACTTCAAGACATCGGCCTTCCCGCGAAGGGCGTCGGCCTGAATCCGCTCCACTGCGCGCTCGACCTTCTGCCTGACCACGAGCTCCCAGTTCTGACGCAGGGAGGCGCTGGTAAAGGCCCTGGAAAAGAGCTTCCGGCGCGCGGCGTGCTGCTTCGGGTCGACCATGGCGAAGATGCCGGGCCCGTCGTCACCGACCGTGGTTTGATACCAAGGGCCCTTGAGGAACCCTGAACCGATCTTGTGGATCGCCGTGAACGACTCGGGGTCAGCGACGGCCACATCGGTTGGCGAGATGCGGACGATCGGGCCATGTTGAAGGTGCAACCTGTGGACGTAGTGCATCCGCCGGCCGACGAGGGTGTAAAATTTGAGGGCGTAATGGGTGAAGCGCGTGTATCGCGGACCGGGGAGATGACTGAGGGGGCAAGTCAGACCGGTGATGATGACCTACGAGTTTGCTTGATTAGCTTTCGCTCGCTTGAGTTGTGTAACAGTAACGGGAGACTTGAGGGGGTTTCCACTGACTCGAGTGAGGAAGATGCCAAAGATGGCGGCCAGCCCGTAACCGACGGCCACAAAGTTCAACAACGGCATTCTTACAACGATGAAGGCGAATTAACGAACGTTGTGTAAAAGAATGATAATCCGAGTATGATGGCGCTGTCATTTAAGTCAACTTTCCGAAAGAGGGGCCGGGATTCTCGCCCGGGATGGGTGGGGGATCACCTTCGGGACGGCAGAGAAGGCTCAACTTTACCCCGCGTTCCAGTGAGCAATCAGCGGAAGAGAGGGTGTCACATGTCGGACGCGGGGCATTGGCAGAGTCCGATGTGGGAATAGTTCCACCTGGAGCTCCCCAGTAAAGCGGCCCGCACGTCGTTGTCCGAACACCGAATGAGACATATTGGTTACACGAAATACACTCGACCCCCCTTCAAAGGTCACACCGGTGCTGACTGCTTGGTGTTGTGCCACATTGCCATGCCACGGTGCTGAGCGTGTGTCGAGATAATGCCCCCCCTCATTGTAGTTACTGCGGGTAGGTAGGCATCGGAACTAACACGCTGGAGAGTAGTAGATTTGCAAGATTCGACAGGTAAGAAACTTGCCGTCCTTCTCTTCTAACTATCCCGAAGTTGAATACTCACACGAATCTGCATAGCCGGTCAACATCATCTGCCAGCGCATGCGACACATCTCTGTTCAACGTAACCAAATTCGCTACGCATCGCGGACCTGAAAAACACCGGCGACGTTCAATTGTGTCGACTTTGCGGACACCAATCCGGACTCACGGGGGCTGCAGTTCATGAGACGGTGCCAATTGGCGTGGTTGGATCCACCAGCTCACGCCCTTCAAATGACTTCTTGAGCGTCGCTGGGTGAGGCATGAGTGAGTCATCAATGAGAATGAGATGACCATAAAGTGAGTGACATCTCATCGCATTCAACTCAAAATATCATATCGAACTCACAGAACAACGAAGTCAACCAGATTGAGCTATTTCACAACATCATGCGTCCAGCGTCCAACACACCGACCGCCCTCCTCCTAATTGACATTCAGGACGGGTTCAGGCACCCAACGCACTGGGGCCACTCGAGGAGCAACCCGTCCTTTGAAGAAAACGTCGAAAAGCTCCTGGTCGCAGCGCGTACTCACAACACCAACAACCCGCAACATCAAATTCTCATCATCCACGTCCACCACCACTCCACCTCGCCCACCTCCGCGCTGCACCCCTCGCACTTCCTCCCGGGCGCCTCCACGCCCTCCGTCGCGCCGCTGCCGTTCGCCGCCCCCGTCGGCTCCGAGCCGGTGCTCACCAAGAACCGGAACAGCAGCTTCGTCGGCACGAAGCTCGAGGAGATGCTCAGGTCAGCGGGGATCCGGCAGCTCGTCGTCATCGGCCTGACGACGGACCACTGCGTCAGCACGACCGTCCGCATGGCGGCCAACCTGCAGGTCCTTGGGAGCGAGGGCGGGCCCGACGGGAACGGGGAGGGCGTGCATGGGGTTGTTGTCGCGCGCGACGCGGTTGCTACTTTTGAGAAGGGCGGATTCGATGCCGAGACGGTGCATGCTGTTAGTCTGGCAAGCCTTGATGGGGAGTTTGCCGAGGTGAAGGAAACTAAAGATGTTGTAGCGTCCGTGTTTTGTGGTTGAAAGCAAAAGACGTACTACCTTCTACAAGTGCTACAATGTTGTTGTCGTCTTTGACTTCGTCCGTCACCGGTTCTCGGTATCGTCTGTCAGTCCCGACGTATTACCTGTTGCTTTGCTAGCAGGTCTCCGAGACAATCAACATTGAAAGTTGCGGTCGGTTTAAGTTCTGACCCAAACCATTATGCACACGCCGTCCACCCCCGCCCGAGAAGTATCAGCCCAAGCAAGAGCCCTCAAAGCCAGACAAAAGCCTCGAAATAACGGACTCGGAGCGCAGTGCGACGAGGAAATGCTTCCTGTCCCTAGCGAGACCGAATCGAGGGGCCTGGCATTCTTTAAATACGGGAAACGACCAATTCATGCCCATGCGTAATGTGGTCGTGTCCCAGTCGTCCAGGAAATTACACTTCTCGCAAGAGATTTGGACCAGCATGTTTCGCAAGCCGTGTATTTAACAAGTAATGATAGCTATACAAAAAAGCATGAAGAGCATATGCATATTCACAAGGCCAACCTCAAAAATGGACGTCCCCTACAGAGCGAATCCTCCCTGGACGCGCACGCGCATCAGGATGTCGTACATGAGGTCCTTGGGCAGCGTGCGGATGACCTTCTGCGTCTCGGCGTTGTCCATGAGCTCACCGTGGCGACAAATCATGCCCACCACCACGTCCTTCATCTCGCGATCCTCATCTCCGTCCCCACTGCCACAGGAAGTATACACCCTCTCAGCCGCGCGCAGGAACTCCTCCGTATGCCACTGGCTATCGGCCTCGGCGCGGAACTTGTCAAAGGACAGAGACCGGAGCCCGGCGATGCCGTACTTCCTCGACAGCGCGTAGACGTTGGCGTGGAGGATGAGGCTCTTGGTGTCCTGCTTGCCGTTGACCGGCGCCTTGACGCCATTCGGTGCCGAGGGCTTCGCGTCCAGGGATGCCCCGCCGCCCTCGCTGTGGTTCTCCTTCTCCTGGATATTGTTGATCGAGGCAGTCGGGACCTCGGGGGAAATTGGGGATGCAAGAGTTTCGTTCTGGGGATCTGGGGACCCGATGCGCTCGGCCTCATGCTTGGCGGCCTTATTCCGCTTCTTCTGCTTCTTGCTGAGCCTTTGTGGCTGGGGAGGGAGGAAGTCGTCCAGAGGCTCGGCCGCCTCGTCCTTTTCTGCCTTGTAGTCCTTCTCGGAGGCCGGCTCGTCTGCCTTGGCGGAGGTGCTGTTGTAGTCTTCCTGGTCGCCACCGTTAGTTGATCCGTCGTGGTCGTGACCGTTGGTATGAGCGTGACCGTTAGGTTGACCGTTGATGTGACCGTTGGTGAGGCCATTGACGCCTGGCGCATCCCGAGTGGGGTCCGAAGGATAGTCAAGAAGGTACAAGTAGCGAACCACCATGCCAATGGCCTGGGGGTCATCATCTGAGAGACGCAGGTAGTTGCTGGGAGTCGCCTGGCATTGGGTTAGCATAGGCTGATTTGGAGCAAGCCCTGCTCGCAAAAATGTTGCTGGACTGGCTTGCCTTGGATCCCGAGTCGCGGCATTGCGCCGCAAAGTATTCAGATCGAGGGCACACAATGGCCTTGTGAACGGGGTATTCGTGATCGCGACTGGCGATTGTGAGATCAGAGTATCGCGAGTCGTGATAGAGGCTGAGGTTTCAATAGGTTAGCCAGCGCATCTCATGGTTTCAAAGAGCCGCGGATATACCTCTTGAGAGAGCTTCGAAGCTCTTCGACCGCTTGGGTGGTCATGATGATGGAGTGTAAAGAGTCTGAGAGAAGTACAGGTCGTGGAAAATGTCCCAAAGTGCCTCAATCCGAAAGGGAAGAACAGATCCTCTACCTCAACACCCAGCTACAGGACTCGAGAAGAAGCTCTGTTGGTGTTTAGCTAGTGGACTGGTGGCTCGAGGGCGATATTTGTGCTCAAAACAGGCCTGCTCAGCTATTTGCGCCTTCGCCATTGCAAGGCGACTCTAACTCTCGCCAGCCTGATCAGCTCAGGGCAGCTTCTCAGAGCCTGCTTCATGCCGCCCTCCATCTTCAATCCGACTGGAAGTCAGGCGAGCCTGGGCCGCGATGAGGCGGCTTGAAAAGGCTCACCGGGACCAATGGTAGAGCCGACGGCTGATGGTGCTCTCACCGGGGTCGCACGACATGGGGCGACGGCCGCAATGCATTGATACCTGGACATTCGGCGACCAGTCAATTAGTCCCGGGCAGCGCCTCGGTCACGGCTCGGCCTGCGGGGATAAGCGAATTGCAGAAGACAAGCACGACACCCTCTCGCAACGGATAATGCGGGGAAAAC
Source organism: Colletotrichum musae (assembly GCA_027406025.1). Lineage (NCBI taxonomy): Eukaryota > Fungi > Ascomycota > Sordariomycetes > Glomerellales > Glomerellaceae > Colletotrichum > Colletotrichum musae. The sequence continues at coordinate 261,831 of JANVYC010000002.1, read as the reverse complement.
GGTCGCCTCGAATTCATCTTGTCGTGCTGACCGGAAGACTCGCAAGCGCTGCGAATTGGGCACTGTCGTTGGCGGGAAAAGCTCCTGCTGTCGATTCCAACGGGGCGGTTTGATTGCAGACTACTGCAATGACGATTTTGGTGCTTGGCAATTCCCCGACTTCGTGACATACGTGGACGAATGCAATGCTGCCTGTGGCGTTCTGTGCCTCTTTCCTGGTTGCCTAAAGGTGCTGTAAGATCGCGGCAATGGCGTGGTAACGGAATGGGTGTGGTGGGATGAGATTGCGGGTATGAGGAGACAACAGGAGAAGCAGTCGGACATTCCGAGGAGTGGAGAGGATAACCAGAGAAATGAAAAGAAGTCTCAGAAGAAAAAGCATCGTGCTTGGTTCGAATTTCGGAGAAGGGTTGTTTGAAACTGAGTCGACGTTGAGTAACCACAAGACGTTTCGCCGCCTTGTCCCGAAGCCTTGCGGCAAATGTGTTCATACGCCAGACCAGAAGCCGGAAATGTCTCTCGAACGTCCTGATTGGAGTTCTCGGGAGAGGAAATCATGCTCGGGCCGACGAATAGCAGCTGGGCCGCCTGCTGATCGATACTTCATCTCGGAACACCACGCTTCCCGCCTTCTTCCCCTTTACCATTACTGAAGCTGTGGGTGTGGGGTTGGGTCCCGTCAAGAAAAGAGGCATTGCCTTCAGGCAACAAGCACGCGGAAGCAATCCATCTGTTCGGTGTGAATATGTCGACCTGGAATTGTAACACGAGTGACGCATGGGTTTTAGAACCGACTAACACTGTCGTCCAGAATAATGTGTACAGGAGAAGGCCCAGCAGACCCTCATTGACATGGACCGATCGAAATACCACGTCGAGAGAGCGGAAGCCACGAAACCAGAAGAAATGGACGGATCAGTCGCACGCTTCCTACAAGGAATCCTTCAGAACCTCAAATGCCTCCTCGCGGGTGCCCCTGAAACGCTCCTCGGCGGCGGTCCAGTTGATGATCTTCCACACGTTGTCGACGTACGAAGCCTTGCCGTTTTGGTACTGTCACGGTCTTTTGTTAGTCCACGTTTCTCCTAGCCCGTGCACCGCACAACAGAACTGACCTGCAGATAGTAGGCGTGCTCCCACATGTCGATGCCGATGATGGGCACCTCGCCGCCGACGACGGGGTCTTGGTCCTTGGTCGTGACGACGCGCAGGCCGCCCTCGGCGCCGGGCGCCTTGACGAGCCAGCCCCAACCGGAGCCCTGGATACCCATCAAAGCAGAAGAGAAGGCGGTAGTCAGGCCGGAGAGGCTGCCAAAGGTAGATCGGACCTGCTCCATGAGCGAAGGCGCGGAGCCCTCGGGGTCCGAGGCGTCCTTGGAGGCCGCGGGGGCAAGGTTCTTCCAGAAAAGCGAGTGGTTGATGTGACCGCCGCCGTTGAACCTGATGGCGCTCTGCAGGGCGATCTGGTCGGGCACGTTGACGTCGGCGACGGCCTTGGAGTAGTTGCCGAGGGCGGCGTTGAGGTTTGTGACGTAGGCTTGGTGGTGCTTGTCGTGGTGGAGCGTCATGATCTGGGCTGAGATGTGCGGCTCAAGGGCCTGGACCCGGGCAGTTCGTGAGCATCAATACCGAGACGGAAACAGGACGTGACTCACGTTGTACGCGTATGGAAGAGGCGGAAGGGAGAACGTCTGGACGGACATGGTGGGCGGGCTGTTCTGTGAGCGACGTGGGTGAGAGAAGAACCAGCGAGGGATGCGAGGGGGAGAAATTTCTCACCATCTCGGCGTACTGGCCGGGCTGGGGGAACTCGCTCGGGGTATAAGAGGCAGCTCCAGCACCTGCCGCGGATGCCGCAACGGCTGACGACGACACGCTGGTCATACTTGCGTGGAAGGAAGTCTAGGTCTGTTGGGAAGGTGTCAGTTCTGTGCTTCGTAGTTGCCTGTTCAAAAGACGTAACAAGTAGGCACTTCAATGACACGTTCTGCGATGATTCGGACACTGGAAGGCGCAAGGACGGGAAGGCGGGAAGGAACGGGGGCGGATGACACGGTGCCGCTCGGGGAAGGTCCACTCGGATATGGGTGGGTCGGAGTCACCAATGATTTCCGATTACATAAGGCTACAAGGTCTGGTCGGCTATACGGCGTCTTCGGACATAACACTTGTGAACTGATGTGAGGTGAGGACCTCATAGCAAACATCCCTGTGTTGTTATCTTCCGTCTGCGTTCCCTATGCGGCACCGTCTATATGTGTCGGTCTTGGTCAACTATTAGGTCCCTGAGACGAGTAGGCTGCTGCCGTTTCCGATCGAAGGAGTAGATATTAGTGTCACCCAGCCCCTATATCAGCGTCCTGGCGTTACTTCGAGGAACTCTGACCCCAAGACATGCAGTCTGGATGACTGCTGAGAACGATTCCCTGTGATAGAAACAAGTAATTCTACCGACAGAAACAACCTAAGTTCCCCTGCCACAAACGAAGGCCCTTAAGATTCCCCAACAAATATCTTCCGTTTCTCAACCTTTGTAGGCGTCCTCAAGAAAGTTGGCAACAACGATGATATTGGGCGAACGGTTCAACCACGAGGCTTTTGCACAATTTTCGAGCGACGGTCTTAGATGATGCAAGAACATTGAAGGGCTTCTCAACATCACGAGAGATACTGATCATGAGGTACCAAGGTACTGACTGGGCGCCTCTTCACCAAGCTACCAGGTACGTACCGAGTACACCGGCCACCCAGCCCTTTGGCGTTGTCGAGCAGCCGCCTCGGCCTCCTCAAGCGAGCCAATGACGTACCGAAATGCGCCGCCCGGTGCGGTAGGTACCTGCCTCCCAGCCTTACCTGAGCAGCTGAGGAAAGACCACCTAGTGGAGGAGGTCCTCACGCTCTTTCCCCTTACAGTGAGACATCTTTCCCTTAACCTCATTATTTTCTTCCTACAGTTGTCGTACGACCAATTTGAATTCTCCTCGACATCAACACACTGAGAATATTATCGACAGCATCGATTCTACAAGTGCTACTACCTTATGTTATTGTTATCTTCACCTTCGTCCGTCACCGTCCCCCGGTATCGTCCGTCACCGTCCCTCGGTATCGTCCGTCACCGTCCCTCGGTATCGTCCGTCAGTCGCGACGTATACCTACCTGTTACTCAACTAGCGGGTCTCCAAAGAGGGCACGTGACTATGCTCGCACCCACGGAAAAGCCATCACATCGCATACGGCCGCAAACGGAACTTTTTTTTCCTTCATCTCTTGCCGTTCTACGAGGGCAGCATTGATCATGCCGCCCACGCGCTCCTCACAGACGGGTCTAGGAGGCCAAAGCACCCCCTCGCTGGCAGATATACCCTCGGAACGCATCGTTGCCGACGTTGAGAGACTCTGCCGGAGATGGGACATACCCATCAGAGGCTTCCTTTGCTTCTTCGGCGTCGCTTGCCTCACGCCGAAACTTCTCTCGGCCCTACGAGATCTGCGCGCCCGGGTAACGTGGGATACCGCCAAGGTCCTCTTGGAAGCAGTTCGCGACGACGACAACACCGTCAAGGGCGGAACTGGCGACAGGCGAACAAGGTCCTCGGGACCCGGAAGAATCTACAGAGACTGGAGTGTGGAAGACGTCAACGCTGCCATTCGACGAGCTGATGCAGACCGCCCGGCTAGCGCCCAGAGAACGAGAGCCCGGCAAGTTTCCGGGGTCCCGACGCCCGAGGGGCAAACGTCGCCCAGCATTCGCTCGCAAACGAACGCCGAGAACCAACCGGTCAACGAGAAGTACCAGACGCCTACTAAGAGCCGGACGCCTGGAGACACAAAAGCCGAGGAAGGCGAGGAAACTGGTCCCTCTGGAGCTGTGCCTGTCGCTGCTCGAAAGAAAAGAGGTGCCGTTAAAGACAACGTCAAGGGAGAAAATGACGACAAAGACTTGGTTGACGATGCCGATGACGAGAAGACTCACCCACCAAAGCGAAAGCGGCTGTACGGGCGAACCAGGACTATTATGCACACGCCGTCCACCCCCGAGAAGAAGTATCAACCCAAGCAGGAGCCCTCAAAGCCAGACAAAAGCCTCGAAATACCAGACTCGGAGCCCGAAAGTCTTGCTACCACCTCCTGTCCCTCCACACCGTGGCCCAAATCCCTTTGCCGGACCCTCTCCCCGGAGACTTGGCTCAATGATGAAGCAGTCCACGGCGTCATCTCTATGCTTGCTTCCGCTTCACCTACCTCGAGCAACACAGTGGTAGTTTCTACACTGCTCATAACAAGAGAGAGCACGGAACCGGCGCGAGCATTGGCGAGTGCCCTTGCAAACAACCCCGAAATGCTGTTGCTGCCGATGCATCTCGGCAATCATTGGGCCCTCCTGGTCGTGCGCCCCAAGGACCGGACCGCCGACCTTTTCGACTCGATGCCCACCTTCGCGAATCAAAACCGCGTCAAGGAGATTTTCAAGCATTTCGCGGGGGTTTACCTTGACGGCGACGAGCCCGTCAGCTGGGAGGTTGCGGAGAAACCGTGCCCAGAGCAGGGAAACGACTACGACTGCGGGGTGTTCACGATTGCTGTGGCGGCACACATACTCGCCGGACGTCCTCCACCAACGAAGCTTGCGGCAGACCCGTGGCGGCACACGTGCTGCCTCCTTGCGGACCCGGAATTGGCAGGCGGTGCAGGCGCATTCGCGGAATTCTTCAACCCTCCCATATCCGAAAAGGCCCCGGAAGTGCAGCCACAGAGCAACAACGACGATGTGATGGCGTTCCAGGAGGTGCGGGAGGCGTGGATCGACCACTTTGAGAGACGGACGGCGCAGCTGACCAAGTCCGTGAGCGACCTCTGGGAGCTAGACGCCGTTCAGGCGACGCTGGCGGGCTGTCTCGTCAACCTGCCGCAGGAGGGGAATCCGCAGGACGAGCGGGGCAGCAAGCTGGAACGAGATCTCCGTAATGTGGAGAGGGAGATGGATCTACGTACACAACTGAGCGCACTGCCGGAGTGCGAGCAGGAGAAGCATGCAATACCGGCCTTGAGAAAGAAGCAGGTCCGGCTACGACAGCAACTGGAGCGCGAGACATCAAGGGACGACGCGAGGGGGAGGATTCAAATGGTTCTGTCTGTGCTTGAACGACAAAAGGCAGAGAAGGATGCGACGTACAAGAAGACGATTTCACGTCTGAACGAGTATCGAAGACTGTTTGAGCTGATATCCTCGACAGAGGGGCCGTATCAGGCCTGATTTAGGGTGTGGGTGATACTAAAACGCCCTTGATAGGGCACGGCAGCAACCTACTCGTCTCAGGGGCGTACTATTCCTATTCAATTTAAACCAATACATACCTAGAGACAGTGACGAGAGACAGTGACGAGAGACAGTGACGAGAGACAGTGACGAGAGACAGTGACGAGAGACAGTGACGAGAGACAGTGACGAGAGACAGTGACGAGAGACAGTGACGAGAGACAGTGACGAGAGGCAGTGACGAGAGGCAGTGACGAGAGACAGTGACGAGTTACGGGGACGCAGATGGACGATAAAGACAAGATGACGATAGAGACGGTCAACGAATGTTTGCTATGAGTTTCACTTTAAGTGTAAGGTTTTGGGTTGATGTGATTGCAAAGCACCTAAACACTACCATTCCACTGCAGTGAGTCCGAGATAAGGGGTAAAGTCACGATTCCACAGTTCTTGAACGTCAAACATGTATTTCAAATAAGCCAACAACTCCTTTTCCTGCATGAACGCCTCTGGAACGACTTCTTCGTCACTTTGGAAACATCGCCATCGAACATGACATGAAAATCGACACATAGCGAGGCGGGAAATCTAGATAATGAGAAAGACGGTGCTGCCGACGACACCGGCCGTGAGAATGATGGTTATCACGGCCGCCCCGAACTTGTCCGCCGTGGTGATCTCGGCGAGCTTTTTGCCGGAAGACCCCGAGCCGTCGTCGCTCTTGCCGCCGTTCACGTCTCCTGTCGAGTTTCCTCCGCTCTTTTCCGTGACAGGCCCCTCAGCCGACCTGACAAGATTATACATGATGGCCTGCAGGGATGTCATCTGCGGACCGACGCCGACGAGGCCGTCGAACGTGCCGTTCAGCCAGGAGAAGCCACACGCCGTGCCGGCGTGCCCCGCGAACCCCGCCGCAGGTGACCCGGAGCATCCCGCGGCGGCTTTTCGGCCCGTCGACGAGAGAAGACTCAGAATGGAGTTCGAGGTGTACGGTGCCACCTGCGACGTGGCTGCGAGCCAGCGGGCGAGGTAGCCCTTGAAACTCTGCGCGTCCTGACTGCACTGCGCCGTGGGCTCGCAGTACGACTCGTAGATGACGTCGTCGTGGACGAAGGCCGTCGAGACGTCCTGCAGCATCCCATCGAGCCGCGTCTTCCAGGTGTCGGACTCGGTGATGTTGTACATGACGGCGGCGCCGTACAGGAAGATGCCGGCGTTGTAGGACCATTTCGTTCCGTCAGTCGAGCTGGGACACTTCCCTTCGAAGTGGACGCCGTCGAGGACTTCATGCGTGTCTGTCAGGAGGCCGACATCGACCTGCCAGTCCCATACCTTTTCCGCCCAGTCTGAGTAGGTGGTGTTCCCTGTGTACCGGGCCAGTCGGGCGGCGACGTTGAAGAAGCAGCCGTTGGATATCGAGTTCTTGTAGTCGAAGCCAGCGTTCCAGGTGAAGATTTGCCAGCGCACGCCGCCGCCGCAGTGTTCCGTGTCCCAGCGGCTGACGTACTCGTTGAAGACGGCCTGGACGAGGGCGAGCCACTGCGGTTCTTCGGCGGGAGGGTTCGGGAACTTGTGTTCGGCAGCTGACATGGCAGCCATGGCCCAGAAGCCCTGGTCGTCGTTGCCCTCGGTTAGGGTCTGGTTTTCGGGCATGAAGTCGCTGTCCTTTCCGGCTTGGTGCAGCATCGCTTGCGTCGTGATTGCGTTATAGGAGTCGTCACCTGTGAGCCACCAGTAATCTATGAGGGTGCCGAACATGGCGCCAGCCTCCCACCCTGAACACCAGACATCGTCAGCACTTGGTCGGTAGCAGTTGCGTATGTTGAGTTGAACCTTACAGTAGTAGGGATCCGGTAGGTTTCCCGGCACATCGCCAGTGTTGTTGCCCGTGTAGTACTTCACCAGTCCATAGGCTGCTGTGCCCGAGGCACTTTTGATCGACTCTGATAGGTGTTAGCTGCTTGACGATACAACGGTAGTCTTGGAACCTCTTCGTACCATCGTCTTCCCATGTGACATCGAGGGCGTTGACGGCAGCCGCCAAGCTCATGCCCGCTGTTATCGACGAGAGCGTTAACCTCATCTTGGCCAACTGACGTCTTAGTTGCCAAGGATATGCCGCAAAACAAATCGAATTCGGACGCTAAGAAAGTCGCTTGCTCGTGGCAAAATGAAGAAACCCTTGGCATTAGCTTCGTCGAGAACCCTCCCCCAGGCAAACGAGCTGCCAAGGTGTACGGAAGCGTCGCCGAGTTAAAAGGGCATCGTCGAGGGGCTGTGCGGACGCGGGTCCAATTTCCGTCCTCTCCACAGCTGACGTTTGCCCGCTACCCACTGCGGCGTTGGAAGTTGGGAGTGTGCCTTGCGACGGGGAGGTCCCGGTGGGATCCCGGATGAGGGCGGGAGTCGGAGTCGGGCTCCGAAGACGCGTCGATGCCAATCCGGCTCCAAGAGCTGGAAAATCTCAATTTCAAGCGACCTTTGACGCTGTTATTCCATGTGGATGTCATCTACCGCGGTTTCTGAGATTCATGCGGCACAAAAGACGGTTAATCTCGAGGCTTCCTCAATTTTTCAGTCTCGATGTTGTACCTCGAACATCACGCAGGTGGCCAGCACGTTTTCAATGGTCTTGAAACTCCATTTTCGAAGCAGCATCGTGTTCTTGATCAATCATGCGAATCGGGCCGCGTATCCAAACCAACTTCCCGACCGCACCAGAAAATGCTGGCGTTGGTCAGTGGTCACTGTCACTCTGTCCTCGTCGCAAGCAGTGGAGTGATCTTCCCACACGATGACGATCCGCCCCCACCGCACCCGTTCCATCGAGCCAGGATCCAGCATGAACGAGGTGCCCAGGTGTGGAGCGGGAGAGGCCAATACACGAGCAAACAAGCTATCGCCAAGGGGGGCATCGGATCTTTTGCTGGAGAAGCTGTGGGAATACTTTTGGAGCATTTTGTGGACTTGCGCGTCTCAGACTCTCAGCACGCGAAGATGTGAAGGGTGAAAAGGGGGTTGGCGGGCATACTCCGGCAGCAGGTTCCCCTGATGATCTTTTGTTTTCTCGCGAGAAAAAGACCTTGATTCTGGGTGAACCTCGGAATGCGCGTTCGCTGGTGGGATGGATCTGTGTTACCTAAAGTCCGATGAGAGTGGGCTCGCCATCTGCTCCCTGCTCCGCTGCCCCATGACAGCGAAGCAACGTGCCGGCCAAATTTAGCACCAAACGACTCTGCGCGTGAAATCAAGACTTTCTGCAAAGTCCAAAAGTCAATCGTGTGGCGTGGGACGAAGTGGAGGAGCTTGTTGATGAGTTACACTGCAAATACAAACCATCAAGTCAGTCCAATGAACGCCTCGCCAGCTCTGTATCAAATAACTGGTAACTATCCAAATGCTATCGTACACCAATCCTGCGCTCGACAGGTAGGAACCCAATGTGATGATTCAATACTAGAGTAGAAGCCACCATGATGCGCCACCATGATGCTTCGAGGCAACTTTTGGGCTACCAATAAGTAAAGTTTTCCACCCTATTCTCTTTCCGCCTCCTTTTTACAAATCCGCCATGATGCTTTAGCAACAGGCAGCCACCGCCATCAAGGTAAGTTTTCGATTGAGGCGAATTGTCTGGCGTCCAACTACGTATCCGGGTTGCAAGCCACAGTCCGAATCATCCTTATAAATACTATTAGAATATCGGGATTTATCCTGCGTCGCACGTTTTCTTCTTTGTCGCTCACTGCTCAGCATCGAAACCAGTTACCAACCCAAACCGAGATAATGCCCGATACAGACCCATCCTCCGCCTCCGGGCCGTCGCCAGAGGCTTCATCCACGCTCTTGCACAAGCTTCCGGTAGAGATGCAACTGGAGATAATGAAGAATTGTCTGCCAAACGACCTCCTCTGCCTGTCTCTTACATGTCGCTACCTACGCAGCTTGGCCGTCCCAATGATCCCCAAGAAGACTTGCCTCAGGTCATACGACCAGACCAAAAACCCGATCACATGCGATTGCGGCATGGCCGCTGTCGAAGTAGAATACAACTCGCATTCCCACACATACGGGTACCACACTTTTTCCTGCCATTGCGCGAAGGCCAAAGAGGAAAGGGACTATCCAGAAGGCCACCAGGTTTGCCCAAAGCGTTGGTGCGATCATTGTGAGTGCATCACGTGTCCTCTGTATATGAGGCTCAGGACGTGGATGGAAAACAATGGGAGATATTGCAAAATATGTTCGAAGTTTACAAAGAGAGATAAAAGGGATAACCGTCGTTGTAAGTTCCCACTCACGCTCTGTTGTGACGGTTTGGAGGCGAGATTTCAGCTAACGCTCAGAATGCAAGGTTTGCACGGGCGTCCAAGGGTGCGCAAGCAAGCAAACAACTTCTGGTCAAAAAAGGAGGGAAAGTTGTGGAATACGAACCGATATTAGTCGGCCATACTTATCACGCCATGGCCACGGAAGAGGCAGTGGGCGTTTATACGAATGAGCTGACGAATTCGAACTCAGGTTGAGAGACTGTTTTGTTTCTAACAACTGCCGAGGAGTTCGTATCATAGGCGAGGAAATGAGGACATGTAAGAGCATGGTAAAATTCCGAAAAATGAAGTTGTGGCTTGATCTCCTGTGTGCTGAGTTTGTAACTAAGAAGAAAATCCAGTCGGATGGGAACTCCTCGTCTGATGGTAACCTCTGGTGTCTTTATCTCCCAACATGGTCGACCCGTTGATACTAGAGACACCACGAGTGTATACAAGCGGTTCCAAGTAACTTGTATTTATTGCAATGCCATTAATATGATGACAAAGTATTGTCCACGTCTGGACAATGCATTGTCGTAAAGAGTCGTTAGCATAACGTCGACTCTGGTGGGCAAAGCAAACCCGAAGGTGAGTGATTAGATTTGTTTCATGTAGGTCGAAATACTGAAATGATAGCTCTTGTATCGGCAGTTTCTTCGCGATCCTGTGAGGCTGAAGCTGAGCTATCCCCTAATCACTTGTTGCTTCAGACACCCCTGGGCACGAAATACGTAGTCCATGAACCGGTACAACAATTAAAAGCTTTGGCGTAAGAGGATGTGGAGGACGGATGTTCGTCAAAACGTCAATTATTACGGGTTCAACTCAGCTTCAGCCTCCGTGACTGCATGTGTGGATAAAGATTGTATAGGGAGCGCGCCTTCGTCACAGTACTTAGAGTCTCAGCCTGCCCTTTCCTCCAGATGATCTACATCGTTTGCATTACTGGCGCCTGGGAACTTAGTATTAATAAGCGCCATGGGTGTACCAGAGGCCGATGGATGAACTTGGCGGAACAGGACGTTGCAGTTCGTTGCCTCGGCTGTTAAACATGCCCCGCTCACCAGCCATAGAGTAGCATTGGACAGAGCAACATTATCTGAGATGGTGATGATAGAAATGAGGGGAAGCCCGGGAAGGTGAGGGGAATTTCTCCGCCATTCACTGCCGGTTACGACGGATAAATCACACATTGTCAGATTACGTGGATTTGAGCCCACCGCTCTAAACAGCGTAGGAGCGGATTTCGGCCACCCGTATAAGCCGATAGCTAAGGGCCGGCCCGGATTAATAAAAGGTCTAGTGGCTAAGCCCCTAACGGCTAGTACAGGGTATAATAGGGGCGAAAATCGCGTATAGTAGTATATAGATATATATATTAATAAATATACTAATTAACACATAATTTAATAATTAAAAGTCTTATACTATAACCCCTTTACTATATATAATTAATTAATTACTATAAGTCTTTTTAAATAAATATATTACTATAATAATTAATTTAGTTACTAATAAAATCTTTTTTATAAACTCTAAGAATTTAATTCCCTAGTAAAACACTATTTAAGCTTAAGGGGTCTCTTTTAACTTTTAAAATACTATTAACTTAAATATAAACTACTAACTACTAATTAATACTATAGTACTATTTTTAAAATTACTTTTAAGTAACTACTTAAAAAGCTTTACTTATTATAAACCTAAGTTACTAAGCCTTTATTTTTTAATACTTATAAAATCTAGCCCTTTAGTAACTATTTCTAAAAACGTTCCCCTTTTATATAGTATTAATAACTTTTACTATACTATAAGTATTATAAACTTCTTAATTAAATACTTTAAATTTTATAATAATACTTAAACTATATAAAAAACTATTAACTACTACTATAAAAACTATAAAAAGAATAAAAATAACTTAGTTATATAAATATAAAAAACTATATCTCTTAAACTTTAGTACTAATACTATAATATAAATAAAGGACTAATTAACTAACTACTATATTTTAAAAGCTACTTTAATATAACTATATTTCTTTACTATAACTATATAAAGTAAGTACTTTAAAACTACTTTATAATCCTTTATAGCTATTACTTTATATTAAAAGTAGTTACTACTAAGTAGTTTAACTTATAAATTACTAAAATATATAAGGAATAAGCTATTTTACTTAAAGCCTTTTTAAAAAATAAATTTTAGTTATTTAATATATACTATACTCTTAAGTATTTACTAATTTAAAACTTTATTTAAAGCTTTAAATTAAAGTACTTTAAAGTATAGTATGTAACTATATTTAAAGAAGTAATATTATTAATTATTAAAGTTATTAATAAATTACTAAAGTTAACTAAAAGATCTTAGTATACTCCTAGAGTATTTAATATTAATTAAGTAAATAGTTAAAAGTTAAATAAGTAGTATAGAAACTATTTATAAAGTACCTATTTAAAGTAAAGTAATTACTAAAGCTCTTTATAATATAATATCTACCCTACTTATAACTTTATTTACTTACTTAATTTATATTATTATATTTTTTTAAAAAAAGTATTTAAAGGATAGTATTATAATATAGTTTATTAAAAGTATACTAATAAGTACTTAAAAACTAATAATTAACTAACTAAACTTATTAAGAATTTTTATAATAAATAACTCTATAGTTAATATATTAAGAGTTTTAAATAGCTACTAATAGTATTTTAAACTACTTTTTATAAAAGTCTATAAACTTATTCTTTTTAAAACTCCTACTTCCTTAACTCTAGTATATTAATTTATATATTTTATAATAAATAGTTATTTATAAAGCTTTAAGTAACTAATATAAATAACTATTTATAAATAAACTCTAAACTACTTATAATTAAAGTATATAAAAATATAAGTATTAGAGTTACTTAAGTTAATAAAAAAAGATCTATAATATACTTTTATAATATAGTACTCTATATATTTATAATAACAAATTTTATTTTTTATTAATAGCTATATAAATAAAAATACTAGTAGAATAAGTACCCTAAGTATTAATTAATACTATATAAATTTAATTATAGTTCTCTTAGTATTATTAAAGTTAAATATAGTTAATATATACTTAAGTATAATAAACTTACCCTTAAAATAATATATAATAACTATAACTCTATATAGGCCGTTTAGTATACTTATACTCTATAGTAGTAAAATAAATACAACTCTATAAAGTAATAGCCTTTTAAAAGTAGTAAAGAGACGTAGTACTAGCAGCTTAGCTATTCTAGCCCTAAGCCGCTTTACTATTTAATAAGTTCTATAAAAAGAGTCTATATTATAATTAGTACCCTTAGATTTAATAATAATAAAGCTCTTTACCCTTATTATAACGCATATAGTATTAGTAAAGTAAAAAGAATAATCCGTTATAAGTTATAAAAAAGTAATACATATACCTACTCTAGTAAGTATATTATATTTAACTTTTACCTATATATAAAAGAATATAGTAGGTTTATATTTATACTAGTATTTACTAACTATATCACCTAGTACTTATAGAACTATTACCTCTTTAACTACTCTACTAATACCTTTATTAAAACCTTTAATAAATTTATTTTTATAATAAAACTTTAATATAATATAAATATATTAGTATTTAAATATAATAAAAAGTTTATTAAATATAAAAAACTAATAGCTACTCTTTAAGTATAAGGCCGTCTTATTAAGCTATTTACTTTAAATACTTAAAATTAAAATAGTAGTACTAAGTGCGTTAGTACTATAGTTAAAGCTAAAGTAAGAACTATAAAAAAAAGTAGTAAATTCCCCTTTAAAATATAGCTTAATATATATAAGTCTATAGTATATCTTTATAACTATATACTATAAGTAGTTTTTAGTTAAAAAACTTTATATAAAGTACTTTACTAGTAGTTTAAAAATAATAATACTATAAAGCTAAGTCTTATATACTTATAAGTATATAGTTATAAAGTATATACCCTTATAGCCGCTACTTAGTTTAAAAAAATACACCTTAACTACCTTACTAGTTGCGCCCTTTTAGAGTTCCTTATAAAATATACTTTAATAAATTAATACTATATATAAATCCCTTTAACTAAAAAGGTTATTACTATAAGGGACGTAACGTTTAATAAAACCTAATAATTTAATAGTAACTTAAAGGCCTTTATTAAAGATACTATAAATCTTAACTTTAATACTATTACTATATAGGTTTATAACTACTTTATTAATAATAAAAAAAGCGATTATTAAATAATATATAGACTCTTTTTACTAAGTAAAAAGGATAATAAAGTTATACTTTTTATAAAAGCCTTTAGTAAAATCTTTAAAAATCTTAATTCTAAAGACCCTACTATAAAGTAAGTTCCCCTTAGTAAATATTTATACTTAATAGCTTACTTTAAGTTAATATTAATACTACTTAACTTACTTACTACCTTTCTTTAAGTATTTATTTATAAAAAAGAGTATTTAAAGAAGTATATAAAAGTAGTACTAAATTATAATAATTTAAAAGACTCTAAATAGATCTATTATAATATACTTACTAGGTTCTATTAAAAGTAAAGCTTTTATAAAACTACTTTTTTAATAAGGACTTTATTATTATATTAAGATACTTTATAGTATTACTACTTTTAAGCTAGCCCCCTAGTTATTTATAAACTATTAAAGGGGATCCCTAGTATTTAATATACTCTAGGGGTATTTTAAATAGTAAATATTAAATACTTTAATAGTAATTTTTAGTTATAGAAAGAGGATACGGGCGCCTAGAGAAATAAGAGTTTTTTACTAAGTAGGTATAAAAAGCTATATAAAGTGTATAGTAATTTATTAGTACTAAGTACTCCTTAAAAAGATCTTTAACCTTTACTTATATTTTATATAAAAGTATTAACTTATTTATATACTATAGCTATATAAGTAACTAAAGTAACCTATTTTAAAAACTATTTAAAAATAAATATTTAAAAAAAGATACTTATAGGTACTATAAGAAGTATTTAGATTCTTAGTTACTACTAGGTTTATATATATAAATTAAATAAATATAATAGACTTTTAAAAATTAAAGTTTAGTTTATTATACGTAGTAATTAGTAGTATTAAAATAATTAAAAGTTATTTATTTTAATACTTACTAATATATTCTTTTAAATATTAATAGTTATTACTAATTACTTTAACTTTAAGCTTTTATAATATAATACTATAACTACTTTTATACGCGTAGAGCTTAATAAGGATATTTATATATAAATACTCCTTAGTTACTAAAAGAAAAGTACTATTCTTAAGTTTATTAAAGTACTCTATAAATTATATTACTTACTACTCCTTTAATAGTACTATTTTAAAATAGGTTTATAAAAGCTTAAGTTAAAGTAAGTTACTAGTAAAAACTACTATTAAATATATAACTATATAATTTTTTTTTATATAAATAATTACATATTCTACTTCTCTTTAAAGTACTATAATAAAGCTATAGAGCTTATTAAAGCTTTTTAAAAGTAGTATTATTTTAAGGATAGTTAAAACTTATAATAGTTTTTAGAAATTAAAGTTATTTATAACTATACTATAAAGTAACTATAGCTTTTATAATCTATATATATTAATAAGTTTATTAAATAACTTTAGTAATATATAATAAAATTAAAAAAAGTATATACTTTACTATTTTAGTTAAATAAGTTCCTTTTATATAAAGGAATAGTTATATATACTAAAACTAACTAGTACTAAAGTAATATTAGTTTTATAATATACTTAGTAATAATAGCTTAACTTAATATTACTCTTTTAGTTAACTATTTTATTTACTTTAACTATAACTTTAGTTTAGAGTATACTAAAAAAACTAAAAGAGTTATAATTTACTTTATTTACTAGTATACTTTATACTTTAAATATAGCTATAAAGAAGAAGGACTTAATAATAGCTTTATAGTTACTATAAATATAAGCTTTATTAATAATATAGTAAACTATAAAAACTTATAAGCTTTTATAATTAAGTTTTTTAGTAAATTAATTAAGTAGTAAGTTAATAAATAGAATATAGTTACTATATTAACTATAAAAACTAAACTACTTATACTTTTTTAAGTAATAAAAAAAGTAATTTTTATAAGTTAATTAATAATAGCCCTTTATATAAACCTTAAAAAAAAGACTTTTAAAGTTACTTTAGTACTCTTAGTACTAAGTATATAGATTTAATATAATAATTAATAAATAATTTACTTTATTAATAAAGAGATAGTTTAACTATAAATAAAGCTATACTATATTAATATTTATAATTATTAGTTATATTAAAAGGCTTAAAAAGGCTATATTATTATTAAGTATACCTTTATAATAAGACTAATAGTTAATAAGTTTATAAAGTTACTTACTAGTACCTACTTTAAAGTATTCTTTAAATAGCTAAATTTTATTAATTAAACTAAGTAACTTAAAGTACTTTATAAAGTTAAACTTAAAAGTAAAAGACTTAAGGACTTTAACTTTATTAATAAAAAATAAAAGGGAGAATTATAAGCCTTAAGTACTTTAAAAATAGTACTACTTTTTCTACTATAGAAGTAAAGGTTTAATAAAAGTAATAGAACTACTTAAAAGCTAAAAAAGAGTAATAAATATACTACTTTAGAAAAGTATTTAAGAGGTACTAATTACTAAGTAATTATAGAGTAATTAAGGAAGTAATTAAGCTATAAAGTATATACTAAAAAGGAGTAAATAAAATAATATATTTAAAAGGCTTTTTAGTTATTAATATAGTAATAAGAGCCTTATAGAGGCCTTTACTAAAGAGGTATATTAAATTATATAGATTTAAGCCTACTACTCTAAATAGTATAGAAGTAGATTTTAACTATTTATATAAGTTAATAGCTAAGGGCTAGTTTAAATTAATAAAAGGTCTAGTAGCTAAGTCTCTAATAGCTAATATAGGGCGTAATAGAAGTAGAAATTGTGTGTAGTAGTATATAGATATATATATTAATATATATACTAATTAACGCGTAATTTAATATATATATCCTATACTAAACTATTCCGCGCGGGGTAAGGTTTATAAAGATAAGTGTCTATTATTATAAACTAAAGCTATATTATAAATACTACAACTACACTATTCTACTATACTAACTACTTTATAAAAAATATCCCTCTATAGTTAACCTACTTCTATAAATCTCTTTCTTTTTCCTTTTTAACTTAAATTCTTAATTTTAAAGTACCCCTTTATTATTATATATAGAGCTTTATACTTTATATATCTAAACCCTACCCTTATATTTTTATTAATTATATTAATAATAAAAGAATAATATTATAATATAGAACCTTTATAATAGGGTAATAAAGATAATATTAGTATATATTTAACTAGTTTTAAAAGAACTATTAGGTTATTAATTTAATTAATTAAATATAAAACTAACCCTTTTACTATAGTACTTAAAAGTATACTTTTAATAAATTAAAACTACTTTAATATTAATATAACTATAAAAGGTATACTAACTATAAAAGTAACTAAGCCTTCCCTAACTACTCTTAACTATAAAGTTCCTTATTATAAGCCTCTTTTAAACCCCCTTAAGTTTAGTAAGTTATATAATAAATACCCCTTTTAAGTATAGTAAATATAGAATAAAATTAATATTAATAGTAACTTCTTTAGCTATTACTAAAAAATATAGTACTTTATTAACGTATACTTTAAGCTTTATATATAATAAATTATAACTGAATTCTATAAAAGTAATAGCTATAAAAAGAACTATAACTTAAAACTATTTATAGTATACTTAAATTACTCCTATTATAACCTAAATATAGTAGACTATACCTAAGTTATACTTTTAAATATATAAATAAAGAAAAATTAGTTCTTTACGTCCTTTTTACTAAAGTTTAAATAAAACCTATTAATAGTTAAAGAAGTAGAGTAGTTTAAATATATATAAATTTCGTCCTTCTATATACTTTAATGCTTTAACTATAGTTCTATATAATTTTAAAGTTAACTACTTACTTTTTTTATAAATATATAGTATAACTTTAGAATATTTTATAAAAAAGTAAAACTACTAAGGTCCTTAAGGTATTTATACTATAATACTACTATACTTAAAAAATAGTATAATAGTAAGTAAATAGTAATAGTAATACCTATATAACAGGTTCTATATAAACTACTTATAATAAAAATTACTATAAAATTAAAAAGTACTTTAACTATAGAAAAACAAGTTACTTATACTAGGATTATAACTCTTAGTATAGCCCCTATACTATTAAGGTAGTAGAGAATTTAAATAGTAAGGATATAGTAGGTAATAACTATAAATTAAAAAAAGAGTAACTTTAAAGTAAAATTAAGTACTAAAAGTAATAGAAAAAAAGTAAGTTAATTAGAAAAAGTTTAAAAAAATATATAAAATAAGTGGGCCTTTTATAATACTAGTAGGAAACGTTAATAAAAGTTACTTTACTTAAATATTAATAAATTCTAGTTATAACGTATATACTATAATTAATTATTAATACACCTATAAACTGTACTTACTATATACTAAGTATACTATATATAACTTATATAAGTTTACTAATAAGTTTATAAATATAGCTACTAAAGGTATTATAGTATTTAATATTAAGCTAAGTAGTTATATACAATATATTTCTATATATATAGTTAGGAGCTTAGATACTAATATCTTTTTAAAAAAACCCTAAATAAAAGAAAATAATATTATATATAATATAGACTAAGGTTGTGTTTACTATAGAAAAGGAGGAGTATAAATATAGCTAAAAAGCAAAAAAGAGCTAGACTATATATAAAAAATTTATAAGGCTTAATTTCTTAATACTACTTTCTTTAGAATAGTTTATTACTAAGTAAAAGTAGAATAAAAACGCGTAGGTTTTAAAATAATAAAAGTAGTATAGGCTATTAGTATTACTAATATTAAAAAGGCCCTAAAAAAGGAGCCCCTAAAGGACCTTAAGTAGCTTTTACTAGTATAGGTACTTTAAAACTACTTAAACCTCTTTAACCCTAAAAAAGTATACCTATTACCCCTTTACTAACTTAGTACTAACTATATTATTTCCTTTTTATAAATAGAAAATAAAAAAAAAGCGACCCTACTTTAGGAGCTACTATATAGTATATTCTATAAAAAGCTCTTTATCCTATATAATACTCTAAAGGACCTTTTAAATAAAGGGTTTATTTAAACTAGTAGCTCTTTAATAGGCGCCTTTATAATCTTTATATAAAAACTAAAGAGTAAATTATAGTTCTATTATAACTACTATATATTAAAGATAATTATAAAGTAAAATTAATACTTACTACTATTAATTACTAAAATACTATAGTATATAAGTATAGTAAAGTAGTATACTAAACTAAACGTTATAACTGCGTTTTATAAACTAAGGATTTATAAAAAAGACGTTTTTAAAATAGCGTTTTAAATATAGTATAGGCTATTTAAATAACTAGTATACCCGTTTAGTTTATTAAAAGTACTAGTATCCTTTTAATAGTATATTAATAAAACCCTTTAAGAATTTTTTAGTAACTTTATTATTATATACTTAAATAATATATTAATTTATACTAGTAGGTTAAAAGATAACTATAAAGTAAAGGTTTAGTAAGTATTAAACGCCCTTTTTATAGCTAGTCTAAACCTTAACTCTAAAGAATATAAGTTTTTAATTAAAACTATTAAGTATATTAAGTTTATACTAAAAACTAATAAAGGAATTATATATAACTTAGAAAAAGTATAGATTATAATTAAGTAGTTACTACTAAAGATACTAAAAGTAGTATATAACTTTTTTAGTTTTACTAACTATTACTAAGTCTTTATAAATAAATATACTAGTATTATAGAGTCTTTAAATAAATTTACTTATAAAGTAGTTACTTTTAATTAAGGGGCCTATTAAAAGTACGCCTTTTAAAAACTAAAATACTATTTTATAAGTACTTTTATATTATACTATTTTAACTTAAATAACTTAATAATTATTAAGACTAACTACTTAAACTTTGCCCTAAAAAGAGCCTTAATATAAAAGGACACATAAGGGCACTATAGACTAGTTATATTCTACTTATAAAAGCTTTTTTTTACTTAGTATAATTACTTAATTTATAATAAAGAACTATGAGTTATAATATTATACTTTAGTATATAAAATATAAAACTATAAAGTATTAATAAGTTTAAAGTTTTATTTAACTATAAAGAGTTAAAATATTTTATAAAAAAGTAAAAGTTTATAAAAAAATAAAGCTATTAAACTAAAGAACTTTTAAAGTATAACTTTTACTTAAAATACTATAAAGGGTTTAAAGTTATTGTTTTTAATATACTTTTATACTATAAATAGAATACTTTTTAGGAGTAGAATAATAAATAAAAATAAAAAAGGGTTATTTAAGTAATCCTTGACTTAGTATAGTTTATAGTAAACTAAGTCTACTAAATAACGCCTTAAGAGTAGTTTAATAATACTATTTCCCTCTTAACTATATTTAAAAACTACTTAAAACTTTAAACTTTATAAAAAAAAGTATACTATATTAATAGTAACTAAAGAGTAGCCTACTATACTATTATAGTAAAAAAGAGATCTTTTTCTTTTAATCTATACTTAAAAGTTTAGATAGTAGAGTATAGCTTTAATATACTTTAAAGGTTAACCTTTTATAACTATATTTAAGTTCTAAAGAGTAATAATACTAAAAGTATAAATAATATATTAAAAACTAGGATTATTTAGCTTTTATATAACTCTATAATATTAAAGTATCTAAGTTATAATAATACCCTTAAAATAGTTATATATATGTACTACTAGTTAAGTTAGTCCTAAGCTATTTAAAGATTTATATATAACTATAATAAGTATAAAAAAGAAATAGTTTAAAAATAAACTAAATATAGCCTTTTTTAGCTATTACTAGTCCTAGAGTAGTTATATTATAATATAGTAATAGATTTTCTAGCTAAGCTTTCCCCTAAGGCCCTTATAGATACTACTAACCTTTAGGTTATAGTAAACTATTTAAGTAAGTTAGTATAGTTTAAACTTATAACTTTTATAAAAGTAAAAGTATACGTAGAATAGTTTATATACGCTTAGTACTAGTACTATATACTACTAAAGTGGATTATTAGTAATTAAGGGACTAATTAGACTAGTTGATTTTAGAAACGCGTTTATTAGTAGGTAGGAATTAAGTAATAATTAAGTACTACTTTTTACTTATAAATAAACAGTACTATAAAAAGGTTTAATTAAAAAATCTAAGCTATTTTATATACTATAGTTAACTATACTTAAAATAATTAAAAGCTTTATTTACTTATATTAAAGCTAGTACTAAATAACTATAAAGTATTTATAACTAACTTATTACCCTTTTTTCTATTTTATAAATAGCATATTAAAGCTATAGTGCTAAAGAATAACGTTTTATTACTAAATAAAAAGTAAAAAGAAGCTATTAATGTATTTATTAAGAAGTTAAAGAATAGTATTAAGTTAGTATAGACCACTATAGCTACACTATAATAGTAGATAAAAGTTAGTACTAATATAAAAGAAGTATCTTTAGAATAGTTTAAAATTAGTCATAAAGTATAGCTTAATATAACTCATTACTATTTACCCTGTCCCTATAAAAAGCTAAATTAACTATACTATAAGTATAAAGTAATTATAGTTCTTTTATTAATAGTAGTATAGTTTAATATACTAAGTAGGATATACTTAAACTTCTATATTAGTATACTTTAATAAACGTTTAATAACCCTTTACTAAACTAAGTATATATAAATAACTAACTTTTATTAATTATTAAAAATAATAATAAAAAAAAGTAAAACATAAAGAGTATACTTATAGTGTACTAAAAGTATATAAGTTATAGTTAATAGTAGGTAGTTTTTATAAAATAAAAAGGCTATATAAAACCTATATTAAAGCCTATTAATTTACTATATAATATAATTACTCTAAGTAAGTATAAAGCTAAATATAGGTTAGTAATAGTTTATAATATATTGCGTAGGGTAGCTATAACATAGCCTTATACAGCGACTTACTTATATAAGTATACCTATATAAGCTATAGTACCCGCGTCTAGTATTTATCTATCTAGCCTTAGTTACTATAGACCTTAGTAAGGTAAACTTTCTTTTTTTATATAACCTTATATATATATATACTTTACTATAGTTATAAGCCTAGTTTTAACTTAACTAAAATACTTTTAAAAATACTATACATATAAAAAAAACTACTTAAACCTATTTTTATACTTAAATTATTTTACTTATATACTTACTAATAACTTTCTTAACTATATCTATTAATACTACTACTATTAAGATTATTTTTAAGAGCTATAATAAATAAATTAAATAGCGTACTACTTTTAAGTACTATATAAGGGGTTAGAGTATTTAAGACTATATTAATCCTAATTCCCCTATTAACTACTTAGATATTACTAAAGTTCTTTTAGTCCTTTTTATAATTAAATAGTTCTTTAAGTAAAAGTAAAACTAATATTAAGTAACTTATAAGGCCTAATTAAAAGAGAATTAAGTAGTAAACCCTTTAGTAACTAACCCTATTATACTACTAACTTTAGTTATAAAGGCTAATGTATAAGTAGATTAGAATAACGCTTTAAAAGAATATACTATAAGTAGTTTTTTAACCTTAACCCTTTAAATAGCCTACTAAAACGTCTAAAACTATATTAATAAATTAGTTATAAATACTCTTTTTAGCTTAAAATAAAATAAATAATTAAAAAATAAGGATATTTTTTTAGGAACTACTTAAACTCTTTTAATCTAACTTTATACTTATTTAAAACTCTAATAAAATAGTTACTATAGCTAAATATAATAATATCTTTATAAAGGTGTTTTTTAATATAAGTATTATTAAGTAGTGGTTTAAATAAAAAGTAGCTTATAATAAGTACTCTTTTTATAAAGTTACTTTAGTAAAGGGTATAATAGTTTTTTTAGTATACTTAGACGCTATTAGAGTCCGTTTTAACTTAGGATAAGTGAGATAATAGTAAAATAAGATTTATAAGTTTAAGGTACTTAGTAAATTAACTTTAATACTTAAATAGTTTATAAAGGTATTTAGGACTATATAGTACTTTAATAATATTAAATAGAAGTTAAGTTAAAAAGCCTTTAGTAGTATATTTACTATATTTATTAAATACTTTAACTTAAATACCTCTAGTTCTAGCTCTAAATTTAGTAGTAATAGAAAGAAGAAGTACTTATATAGTAGTACTTATATATAGCCTTTATATTAATATAATAAAGTTAAATTTATACTTATTAGTACTACTAAAAAAGGGTAACTTCTAACTAAGGACGTTTTAAAGGCTATATAAACTAAAATATTTAACTTTAGTAAGTAGAATTATATATAGAACGCGCTAAAGGTAAAGGGATAAATAATAAGTAATAGAAAGGCTTTTATATAGGTTTAAACTAAAAGAAACTCTTTTAAGAACTCTTTTAAGAGTTTTAATAGAGGATTTTTAGCTTTTAAAAGTACTAAGCCCCCTTTTATTCTAAAAGAGTTTAATAAGTTCTTTTATTTTAACTTATTATTTAAATAATTTACTATAAATTATACTAACTTAAGTATATATATAACTATAGTAAATTTAGAATACTTATTCTTAGTAAGTACAACTTTTAATACTAGTAGTAGTATTTATTTAGTTAATAAAATATCTCTTTTTAATAAAAAATCCTTTATACTATAAACTAAAGTAAAGTACATTTTTTATAGTAACTTAACTCTATATATTATTAGTTATAGTACTTAAACTATAAAGAATATATTTTTTAAAGCTACTAAAAAGTAAATTAACTTTACTTTATATAATATTATATTTATTAAACACTTTTATATTAATATTATTTTAAAGGGACTCTTTAGGAACTTTAATATTTAGTATTATAGTAAAAACTATACTTTATACTATAGTAAGGTAGAGTTTAACTATGTTTTAAAATAGTAAGAATATAAGGAGAATATTATATTTCTTAAATATATAACCCTTAATATTTATCCTTTATTAATAATTTTTATAAGTAATACTAATATATTAGTAATAACTCTTATAGTTAATACTTAATTTATAACTTATTATACTTAGTTTTTAATAGAGTCTAGGGGGGACTATAATATAGATACTACTATATAGTATTTCTATACTAGTTACTTAGGCTTTAAAGTACTTTTAAAGTTAGTTTATATAATAAAGGGGGTAAAAGTTAAAGGGCTACTATAAATTAAGTATAAAGTATACTTATAAGTAAGAGTTTATAAAGTTATTTTAAAAAGAATATTAAAAAATAAATCTTTAAGGCCTTTTTAAAAAATATGCCAGGATTTCTTTAACTACTTTAGGGGTTATAGTAATAGTTAATAGTTATTATTTATATTAAATAAATACTCTAGTACTACTTAGGGGTTTATATTAACTTTTAAGTTTTATAATAATATATACTTATACTTTAAGCTTTTTAAAATATAGGTTTAGTAGTAATATAGTTTTTATATTTATAAAACCTATTAAGATACTAAGTAGGCTATTATTGTTATTTAAAGTAAAATAGGTTATTAAAAATAGACTTAAGAGGATAATATTAATATTAAGATACTACTAGTAAATACTAAAGAGTTTATAGGTTTTTAAAAACGAATTAAAAAAGAGATTATTAAAAAAGGCTTTACTATACTTTTTAAAGTTAATTTATTTTTAAAACTTTAGGTAAAAGTAGTTTTAGTAGTAGTGTTTTTATATAATAACTATTTTTATAAGTCTTAGGGGTAGAAGTCTTTAAATTTAGTTATAAATAAATAGTTTTAAGGGTATTATAATAAGTATACTAAAAACCTTTTTTTTAACTCGTTTTAAAACCTAAAACCTTACTTTAGAAGTATATAGGTATATAGCTATAAGGCTTATATTCTTACTAAAGGCTATAAAACTAGAATAAGTAAATAGGACTTTAAAGTTATAAAAAGGGCTTATATTAGTTACTTTATAGAATACGTTTTATAAATATATAATTTTTATTAAATTTAAATATTAGTTTTTAAAAGAGTTATAGTTATTTATAATATTACTTTTAATAAGACTTTATTTTATAACTCCTTTTAAAATATATTTTTTATAATATAAGTAGAGGTGGAGATTCTACTAAAGGAGCTAAAAATTAAATTTACTTACTTAAGTACTATTTTTAAAGTATTTAGTAAAAGATCTTTAGAAGATTTTAATTTAAAAATAGTTATAAAGAACTTAACTATATCTTAAAATATTATAAATAAAAGTAGACTATAAAAAATAAAGGTTCTTTATAACTTTTTATTTTTAAAAACTATTTTTAAAAACTATACTAAAGCTATTAAATATATTAAGTACTACTATAAAAGTTACTAGAGTATATAGAGTAAAGACTAAAATACAGAATAGTTTATAAGAGTTTATAGGGGATATAGTAACCTTAAATAACACTATATAGTATACTAATAATTTAAATACTCCTTTACTTAGTAGTAGTGACTATATAAATATAAAAAACGGCCTATAACTTATATAAGAAATAGGATATAGAAGAATTAGTTTAATATTTAACTTATTAATAGTAGTAAAAGTTAAGGTACTAAAGTAAAGCTATACTTATAAGGTTTATAAACTAGCTATATAAAAGAGTAAGTAACTTTAAGGTACTTAAAAGGATATACTTATAAGAGATTTATTATTAAGTAATTTAAAAAAAAAAAAAAAAACTATCTCTTTTTAATTAACTTATAAATACTTTAGTTACTATTCTATAATAAAATAAATAATTAAAGCTTATTTATAAAGGCCTTTTAAATAAGCTTTTTTACTACTTTTATACTAAATATATATAAAGCGATGTATAAAAGTAACTTAGAATATACTATACTATATACTACTATTATAAAAGCTATTTAAAAATAAAAGCCCTAGACTACTATTATACTTATAAAAATTAAGAATAAAAATAAAGAGTTACAGTACTATAGGTTAACTCTACTAAATCCTTTAGTAAAGTAGAAGAATATTATTTATTTTAACTTAGAGTTTTAGAAGCTTTAGAAGTAGGTAGTTTATAAAGAGTTTTATAAGCTTTTTAAAAAAGAAATATAAAGAGGAATAAACTATATTAAGGCCCGTTTAAGACTTTTTTTTTTAAAATAAGTATTTATTTATAAGTTTAATAAGGATAACTTCTTTTTAAAATATAAAGTATATATTTATATTTATAGTAATTAATAGTTAGTTAATAGACTTTAAAAAACTTATACTACAACTTTTACTTTAAGGTCTTTTAGAACTATAATAGTTATAGTAGTTTAGTTTAATTTAGAAGTTATATAATTTAATATTATTAATACTTTTTTTAATATAAATATAGACCTAAATAAAATACTAGTTATATATAAGCTTTTAAAAGGCTTTAAGGAAGACGGAAAGTATATTAAATTTAAAAAGGCCTTTTATAAACTTTGTAATATACTACTACTTTAGTATAAAAAGCTATTAAGTATGTTAAAGAGTATAGGACTTATAGTAAGTCTTAAGGAGCTGTACCTTTTTTTTTATAATAAAAAGGTTTATATTATATTCTATATTAATAATATTTTAGTTTTTAACTACTGTAATAATAATGTAGTTACTTAGGATATTATTTATAAGATAAAAGGGGAGGTTAAGTTAAAGGATTAGGGCTCTGTTACTTAGTACTTTAGTATTAAAGTTATTAGAGACTAAGAGGCTTAAAAGATCTTTTTAGTATATAATACGTATATTAAAAAGGTTACTAAATAATTTAATATAATAATAGGGCTAGTACTAACTAGTTTAATTTTTAAAGGACTTATAAAGAACGAGGGTTAAGTTAAAAAGTACGAAATTAAGGAGTTTTAAGAAAAGGTTAGTTTAATACTTTATTTTACTATTACTATTTAGTTAGAAGTGGCTGTGGTAGTATCTATTCTTTATTAATTCTTTATAAACCCCTTATAGAAGTACTTAAAGGCTATAAATTAAGTAATATATTACTTTTATAGTACTAAATACTTTAGTTTTTATTATAGTAATATAGGGGGTAGGAGTTAGGTTTTATTTATAGCTAGGGACGCTTTTTTTATAAATAATAAGGTTATAAAACGGTTATTATAAAGTATAATAATTTCTTTGTTTAGTAGACTAGTTATATAAAAAGTTAAAAGATAAGTAACTATTATAACATTAACTATAAAAGTTAAGCTTTTTAGTTTTTTAGAAACTATTAAAGAGACTATAGCTATTAAAAGGTTCTTTAAGAATATTTCTTATAAACTTAGGGATATTTAAAGAATTAACTATAATAATTAATAAACTATAAGATTTATAGTAGTAAAAAAGGAGTGTATTTTAATCTGTTTTAAATACGTTAATATTTATAATATATAGCTTAAGTAAGAGTATACTAAAGGCTTTTTTAATATTATTTATATACTAACTAATATAATACTAGTAAATGGGCTTATTAAAGTACTTAATAGAGTAAAGTTTAAATATTTTAAGAGTTTTTTTAACTTTTAAAATATTAAAATAATAATTAATATAGGTATAAAGTAGTATAAAAAAAGATAAAGTTAATTTAAGCTAAAAAGTCTATTAAATAGATATTTAAAGGCTACTAGCTTACTTTACACTTACTAGGTATATACTAAACTCTATACTATACCCTTAAAGGGGCCTAAAAAAAAACTATACTCTAAAAAGGGTATAAAGACTAAATAATACTATAAGAGTTATTTAAAGGTAATAGGTATATTAGTAAAAGTTAGTATAGAAAAGAGTATAGTTTTTAGTAGGAATTATATTAATAACTAAGTTAAAGAGATTTTAGAAATATAGGTTTAGAAGTTTAAAGTTAGGGTTATTAAAATTTTTAAGGTCTTTAGAGGTATAGACTTAGTTAGTAACTTACTACTAAATAGTAGAGGAGTTACTAAGGCTTATAATAAAAAAAAAGCTACTAGAACTAATAATAGTTTAGTTATAACTACTTTTAGTACTACTAAAACTTTTAAGGAAGTAAGAGCTATTACTAATAATACTACTATGTTTATTATAAGTATTAGTAAAACTTTAACTACTTAAAAAGGGGTTAGTAACTTATTACTAAGTAATAATACTATAGACGTTAAAACTAGGGGTAGAGTAACTACTAAAAGTAAAGTTATAGTTAAAAGTACTACTAAAGGTAAAGGTAGAAGGAGGAGAGTTGTTAGGGATATTAATAATAAAGGAGACTTTAGTTTTACTTAAAATAGATCTTTTACTAATAGTACTAGTAGTAGAGTTACTATTAGTACTATTATTTTTTAATTAAAAACGTAGAGTAGTATAAGTAGTATTAATATTTTATAAAAAAAGTAAGTAAGGTTATAAAGGCTTATTAAAAAAGGCTTAGTTAATAGTTAGGTTAAAGTTAATAAAAAAGGTACTATAGCTAGTAATAAAATGCTGGCTTATTGTGTTTTAAGTAGTTTTATAACTAAAGCTATTAACTAGGAATTAATAGGTAATGCTATTACTAGGGTTAAGAGGAGTAGTAGCTTTTTAATAAGAACTATTAATAGAGTTAGTAAGTAAGAACTAAGTACTGTGAGGGTGGAACGGAGTAATAGAGTTACTATAAGAGTTAGTAGAAGAAACTTTATTACTACTAGTAATAATAGAATAAGTGCGGGAACTAAAATTGTAAAAGAGTTTGTTAATATTATTATTAGAGCTATAGGTACTAATACTAGTAGTAGCTAAAACTTTATTAGTTCTAAAAAGCTTATTTTTATTAAGGGCCTTAGTACTTATATAAGCCTTTTTTTCTTTAACGTTCTTATTAGCTTTAAAGCTATTAGTTTATCCTAAAGTAATTTAATAAACTCTTTTAAGGGCCTTTTTATTATTAAAGTTATTACTAGTAGTAAGAGTACTTATATTATTTATAGACTCTTAAAGAGCCTAGGTACGAGTACAGTAACTACAGGCGTTATTTATAGTAGTAGTAGTTGAAAGGTTTTAGCTAGAGTAAAGATTTATTATAAGGAAAGTTAGAAATGGGTTTTTTAAAGTAATAGAGATATTTTAAGTAATACTAAGGATTATAGAAATAGAGTAAAACTTACTAAAGACTATTATAATTGTATTTTAATAAGTATTAATATTGTTAATTTAGTATTAGTAATATTAAGAAAGATATTATTTTAAAAAGGTATGTATAAAGTTAATAGTAAGGGTGTTTTAAAGAAGAAAGATTTTTTTAAGCTTTAGTAGCTGGAAAGATTTATTTATTTACTCCTTAAGGGCCCTTTAGAACTTACTTATAGGTAGTTAGCTTTAAGAGGCCTTGCTTATTTATTCCTTTAGAGTATATTTATTTTTTAAGGGTATTATATAAATAAAAGGTATAAAAGGACTTTATAAGGGATAAGGGTATTATTTTTCCTACTATACTTTTTAAAGACTAAAAGGATATTATTTTATTACTTAAAAAACGGACTTATAAATAGTTATTTTAGTTTATTTTATTATTCTAGTTAAAAAGGCTTTAGAGGTATAGTTATAATAAATAATTACACTATAAAGCGTAATTAGGGGGTGTATTACGTAGGGTAGCTATAACGTAGTCTTATATAGCGACTTACTTATATAAGTATACCTACGTAAGTTATAGTGCCCGCGTCTAGTATTTATCTATCCAGCCTTAGCTACTATAGACCTTAATAAGGCAAGCTTTCTTTTTCTATATAACCTTGTACA
The DNA here is from genome assembly GCA_027406025.1 of Colletotrichum musae. Taxonomy (NCBI): domain Eukaryota; kingdom Fungi; phylum Ascomycota; class Sordariomycetes; order Glomerellales; family Glomerellaceae; genus Colletotrichum; species Colletotrichum musae. Next base: position 232,262 of record JANVYC010000002.1, on the reverse strand, counting down.
CACGCGTGCCTCACTATATAATAGTAATTCTTAATATTAGCTATAGTAAAAATAAAGGAAAAACGGGATAAGGGCGCTATATAGTACTATTATAAGCTAAATATAAAAAGTAAATAATTTAATTAAACTAAATTTAGCTTTAAAGCTAAAGAGGCTATAGTACTTTAAAGGCGTAAATAGTATAGTAATAGTAGTTAAGTAGTAGTAGTAGTAGGGTATTAATAGAAAAGAAAGGGAAAAGTTAGTTACTAAGTGGTAGAGGGAGGGGTAAAGGGGTAGTAGACTTAAGAATAAATTAATAATATTTTAAAGATAAAATAAGAGTATACTTATAGTAGTAAAAAACGCTTTAGTAATAGTTATAAAATAACTAATACTAGTTATAAGGTTTATAGCTTCTATAGCCTACTACTTAGTAGTAGTAGTAGTATACTTATTAGTAGTAGTAAAGTACTTAGTAGTAGTAATTTAGTACTTAAAAAGTACAGTATTTATAGTAGTAGTAGGGGGGGTAGTGTTAGTAGTAGTAGTAGTAGTACTATAGAAGGATAAACTAAACTTAGTAGTAGTAAAAACCTTTTTTTTAGTTTTAGTAGTTTAGTTTTTAGCTTTAAGTTAGTTAACTATAACTATATAGTATAATATAATAGTATTATAAGATTTATACTTTTATAAATATAGTTAATTTATAAACGTACTATAGAATAATAATAGAAATACTAAAGAAGTATAAGTAGCTTTATTTACCTTAGTATATATATTAATAGCTATAACTAAAAACTCTTTTTATTTAGTTAAAGCTACTAGAATAAACTATAAAAGATTAGTAGGGGGGAATATAAAAGGAGTAGGGAAAGTGTGTATAGTAGAGTACCTAGTTTTAGTCTTATTACTAGTATGTTTAAAATAGTAGATAGCTTTATTTACTATAACTTATTTATTTAAAAAGTAATATAATTAGTATAAAAGAAAAATAAAAGAAATATAGAAAAAATATATTTTTATTTTTATAGTAGGTAAGGTAGTAGTAGGTGCGGGTGTAAAAGAAGGTACTAGGGGTCCTAGCTAAATTAACTATAATATTAAGAAGGCGTATAGTATTGTTAAATTACGTGGCTTAAAGCTAGTAGTATATTATAATATATAGGCGGATTTTGGCGTTTAAAGAGACTAATAGCCGCTCTAGAATAACGTTTTACTAGCTCTAGAGACCGTAGCTGCGTTTAGGGGCTTAAAGGCCCACAACACTATTAAGGCAAAAAACGCGTTAATAGCGCTATAGGCCGTAGAATAATACACAACGTTAATATACGTAATATACGCGAAATCTAATAAGTGTAGTGTAGGTAGGGGGGGGAGTGCTTTTTACTCTTAAGGGCGTAAGTCTTAGGGCACTTAGGGAGTGTCTAATATATAGTTAGGGGCGCGGGGGTAGTAGTAAAGGATAAGCTATTTATAGTAAAGCTACTATTAGTATACTAGTACTTAAAGGTACGGGTATTAGGTTAAATATTAATAATAGATTAATAAAGAAGAGTGTTAAAAGAACGGGAGACTTATACTAGAGGTAAAAAGAGGGTTTTTAAGAGGTATTATAGTAGTAAAGGGGGGCTAATTAAATTAGGTTTTTTTTATAAAAAACTAAAGTTAGTATAATACTAGTATAGTAAAGGTATAGTAATATATATATATAAAAAATAATAAAAAAATAATAGTAAAAGAGTTATTTTTATAATAAAAGGTTAGTAAAAAAAGGTTATAGTAAAAAGGGTATAATATATAATATTTATAATTAATAAAAAAAAAATTAATAATAAAAAGGACTTTAAAGGTATAAAAATATTATTCTTTAAACGTAAAATATCCTTAGCTTTATTAAACTAATTAAAGGGCTTAGGTAAGTTACTACTTACTAAATAACTTACTTAGAGCTAAGTTAAAAAAAGAGGGGGGTATTATTATAAACTAAAGCTATATTATAAATACTATAACTATACTATTCTACTATACTAATCGCTCTATAGGGGATATCCCTCTATAGTTAACCTACTTTTATAAATCTCTTCCTTTTTCCTCTTTAACTTAAATTCTTAATCTTAAAGCACCCCTTCGTTATTATACACAGGGCTCCGCCCTTCACATCCATGGCATGATTCATAACAGCCCAACCCCCAAATAACCGTTTAGACTGCGAACCTGTTTATATTAGATTGGTCGCACCAAATTGACTGTGGCAAAGTAACAACATGGCCAAGGGAGCATCTCTAAATATGCCTCGTCTCAATCATCTTCGTCGTGAGATACTTTTTCTGATCGCATGTCTCCTCCTGGCCATCACCCGAACCAACGCTCAAGCGGCCCCAGATGCCTATCTGCGAACACCTTCGCAGCGTCAACTCGACTGGCACCGCCTGGAGTACTACGCCTTCGTCCACTTCGGCCCTAACACTTTCACGAACGAGGAATGGGGCCGAAGCCAGCAGACCCCCGACGTCTTCAACCCGACGTCACTAGACACAGACCAGTGGGCCAGGTCGTTCGCCGACGCCGGCATGACCGGCATGATCCTCACGGCGAAGCACCACGACGGCATGGCGCTATGGAACACCTCCACCACCACTTACAAGATCGCCAACAGCCCCTGGGCGAAAAGCCGCACCGCGGCCGGCCTGGATGCGGATGTCGTCCGCATGGCCGCCGTCTCGGCCAAGAAATACGGCCTCGCGTTCGGCGTCTACCTTTCACCCTGGGACATCCACCGTGACCCGGCCATGCCAAAGCCCCTGCTCGCGGGAACGATCTACGACGAGCCGCAGATCTTCGGCGACGACAGCCCTGGCGACTACAACGACCTCTACCGCCGCCAGCTGACTGAACTCGTGGACATGACCCTACCCGACGGAAGCCCCGTCTCGCTGTTCGAGGTCTGGCTCGACGGTGCCAGCGGCTCCAGCACCGTACAGACGTTCGACTGGACAGGTTTCCGCGACATTATACGGACTCATCAACCGGGAGCGATCATGTGGGGTCACCAGGGGGTCGACGCCCGGTGGGTTGGCAACGAAGACGGCGTCACGGGCCCTACCAACTGGCATACCATCAGTCGGACGCAGGACCAGGCCCGTCTGAGCGAGGCCGAGCTGCAGACCGGTCTACGCGACGGAATATACTGGACTCCGGCCGAGGCCGACGCCCGTGTACGGGACGGCTGGTTCTGGCACGCCGACGAGCGACCAAAAACCGGCCAGCAGCTCCTAGACATGTACCTGCAGTCTGTGGGCCGGAGTGTGAGCCTCCTGCTGGATGTGCCGCCAGACACGACGGGAAAGATCACCACGGAGGATAACGATGCCCTGATGGATTTCAAGCGCCTTAGAGATGCCTTCATAAGTCGGAACCTGGTCACTTCAAACTCCAATATCACAGCTAGCAGCGTCAGAGGCGACGACGACTCTGCGTTTGGGCCTGCGAACGTCCTGGATGGGCTGACCGATACGTATTGGACCATGGACGACGCAGAGAGGACGGGGTGGGTTGACATTGATCTAGGCGGCAGGGCTCGCGTCGACGCGTTTATCGTCCAAGAGCACATTGCCCTGGGTCAGAGAATTGGCGGGTACGCTATCGACGTCTTGCAAGCCGGCGGGGCGTTCGAGACTGTCATTAACGGCACTTCCCTTGGGTACAAGCGCATCGACAGACTTGACGTCGCGATCGAGACTACAAGGGTCCGGTTCCGGTTCACGCAAGCCAACGCGGTGCCTCTGATCCAGAGCATCCAAGTTCTTGGCACCCAGGCTTTGTGAAGATGCCAATATGGATGGTGATGTGGATTCGCTATTCAAATTTCATCGAGGACATAATGGCCATTCTCAAGACCTTCTCCTTGTCTTTAAATGAATCTTTCTACTTCTAGCATTCGTTTTCAATACCATCCAGTACGCCTGTACCCAGAAAGCAACCAGAGTCTTTAATAAACCATCACATGAAAGTAACTGGCCCAAAATGTGCTCGAGTGCCCAATGACTGCATTGAGTCTCGTCATTCCTGCATTTACGTTTCCGATTTCACTCTTTATCACACAATTCCTCTCGAACAATGCGATACCGACCCTGATCAACATCGATCTCCAGTCTTCCCCGGAGAGTTGCCGCAAGCTTCTCAAGCTTCTCGCTCGTCTGCGGCCCGTTGACGTACACTTCGTCCTCTACCCACCCCATCAGCGGGTAAAACAACAGTGCAAGGAGCGAGTCCTTCAACAAAGGCGTTTGCCTAGTCAAGATGACAGTCGCGACGAAGAGACCCAACGCCAGCGCAACCGCCGCGACAGGCAACGCGAACCACGCCCAACGGACCCGAACAAATGTAACTTTTCCAAAAGCTCGGCCGGCGGCGAACAAAGTCGCATTCCTATTATCTCCCGGGTCGCTGCTGCGGACTTGATCGGTAAGAACCGCCTCCAGTCTTCTGGTGAGGTTCGCAATGTCAGCTCGGTAGAGGAGGTGCTGCATCTGCATCGGCGAGTCCGGCTGCCCCTCGTTTGTCGCCCGTATTCTCGCGCGTTCTTTGTACTCGCTCGTGAGGAGGTGGTATAAGTAGGTTGGCAGGTCATATGTTAACGTCGTGGTGAGCCTGTACTTGCTCTTTCCATCGGGTGTCGTGAAGATGTTGCTGTCATAAGCATTATACCTGTCCGTGTCGACTGTCTCGCTCCACTCGAGGAAGGACTCATTGACGTCCTCGTTCTTGATTTCGATCACGCCGTCTGTGGCGTTGACGCGCCGGTAGGTCTTTTGGCACCATCTGAAGTTGGTCAGGAAGACCATTGGGGTTCTGGGATCACTCTTGGACCTCCATTTGTTCCCGCGGTCCCATTTCTCGCCTTCGTGCCGAAGCACGATAAACTGCCCGATCCACCCGTCGGGACCTCCAGGCGATAGAAAGGTTGTGTTGAGGACCGCCGACCCCTGTGCAACTCTGGCGAGGGAGTCGTCCTCGAAGTAATGCATCATCATTTCGTGCTTGTCTTCTGTTCCAGGGCGGTCATCACCCAGGGGAATGGTGTAGTTACATATCTGCATCGGATCCCGAGGAAAGTCACACTTCCGGGTGGTCTGCTCCGTCACGTTCTGAAAGGTTCGACACACGGCGAGGGTGCTGAATTCTTCCCATTCGCAGTGCGTTGCTGGCGCAGGGCAGCGAAACGGCGGCTGTGATGAGTGACCGGCGAGCGCTTGAAGTATTTGAAGCTGCAACGCATGTAGATCCTCGTTCGGTTCTCTCTTCTGCCCTGTTAAGACGCACATGTTAACGTGGCAAACAGCCTTCACAAGCATATGACTTACACGTCTGGAAGGCGATCTGACGGAAGCCCTTTGAAAAGTACTCGTCGGCCCTGCCGATGGCAACATCAATATGTGGAAGCTCTTGATGCAGGCTGGGATACTCCAGTATTTGCTGTGCGCTAGGAGAGATTGCGAGCGTGAGGACGGTTGCCAGAGCCAGCGCACAGGCGAGTCTCGACTGAAGGAGAAGATGACGTATCATCAAGAGCGATCCCCACGGGCCCCGACTTGCGCTGTCGAAGAGCTGAATGTGATTGAGCGGCTGGGCTTTGAGAAGTAGGTGCCTCCACTTGAGTTGACTGATGCTGCTCCCCAGCGGCACCAGGAGCGCCGTCCTGGCGACGGTGGTCAAGACCGCGACGATGGTGTTGGGAGAGATGAGTAGCGGCCATTGATCCAACATCTTCCCGTTGGCTTCGAAGAGGGTCACGGCGATGAGTATCATGCAGATGACGGCGACCGCGGCCCCGGCAAAGTCCCAATACCACCAAAAGTGGGTGGCTTCGACAGGTTTTCCGTTCGCGACAATCTCTGGCGCTTCTGAGTCTTTGCCGTTGTCCGGATGGCGTTGCGGACTGGGAGAAGAATGTGGCGGGGAGTCCTCACGGAAGGAAATTCTGGTGAAGCTTGATGGTTCTGTGTCTGCATTCGACTGGTCGTCACGTCTGGCGTCGGCAACGCGCTCATGGTAGAGAGGCCCCTCATGCTCTATTGGAGACACGGTATCGTCAGCTGCTTCGGTGCGGGAATCCAACAAACGTTGCTGCTGCTGTGGAAGGTCCATTTTTGGTATGAGGCAATATCGCTGATGTTTGAAGAGAGTAAACCATATTACGCATGGTGCAGACGAGAGTGAATACAGGTAGGTCTTAAACGCCCACACACCCGCACGCCCAAGGTGATCAAAGGCTAGCGACAGCCTGATTCGAGTTACACCGATCAGCGCACTGCCACCGTCGCGTCCGCCTTGCCTCTGAGACATATCAGAAGTTCGTGGTTTCAATTGGCCGCCTGATGAGGCGACTTATAATGGAGACAAACAAGCGCACGGCACCGCCAGCAACTGCTGCGGCGGAATGATAGTAGCCAATGGACAATCGCTTGGCCTCAGCTGCCAAGTGATGGACGTCACCCTGTGTCTTACATCTCGAGGCGAAGCAGTTGAGCATTTCCTGAGACTGAAGCCGAAATGAATCACGGAAAAGACCGACAACGACCTGCATTTTCCTGAAGATTGATGTCCGTTTCAACATCTCAGTTCGCAGGATACTTGACCAAAGCAAGTAATGGGTGTCATGGAGAGTCTCTCAATAAAACGAGATATCGAGCTGTAGATGCGGATCATTGACGATAGTGACAAAAAGCGACGGCGATACTGACGGACGACAGTAGAGTTAGAGGACGTACCTAGCAGTAGGAAATATCAACGGAAGGCCAATGGCTTGGTTACTTCGTACTATAATAGCCACTATAAGTCTGGACCGGACGTATTCGTTGGTAAACCTTTTGACAAAGATTGCCCCTTTTCGGTGTAACCTGCTTCAGGCCGCTAGCCAATGTATGAACGTTATGTGCCCACCCGTCCTCATCGTTTGACCCTTTCCTAGGGTTGATTGGGGCTGCCGTGCTTCATTGGAAGCTCTCCGCCACAGTCAAAATTAGATCCGATATTCATAACCACACCCCGTTGCCAGGTTTCTCAATAGAAACCCAATTTTGAGCTCCGGGAGAGCTTTAAAGCGGAGACGAGAAGACCCATCAACGAGCTTCATAGTCTGTGATACAAGTTTGGTATGTTGTGGTTCATCAGTAATATTTCAGGTTTGTGATACTTCATTCGCCTCATGTCGTCATGTCGGTATTCGGTCCCCAGTATTGTCTCTCTGCTATCTCGGCAGAGTGTCATATCTCTCTATCAGTACTGTCTTGGCTCAAGTTCCACTTGACACTCCTCCAGTCGCTGAACTCTGTGTCCTTCTCGTCGGATTCCTTGGACTTGCGTCCAATCGCGGTGCTTTCGCTAGCAGTCTCGGCAGTAATCTCTTCTGTATTTACTACGGCGGCCACTTTTGTGATGATTATCGAGTCGTCGGTCGTGTTGTCGAGAGATATCGAGGAGTGGTGTTGAGAATCGTTACTGCTGCCGATGATGCTGGCCAAGATACGACTGGCCTCCGTCACCACCCTTTTCGGCTTTTGCAGATCAATTCTTGCAGCGCTCGGCCGCCTGTCCATTGTCGTCCGGCCTCGCGGTGTGCCGCCTCCTATCGTCGGTGGCGGCTGGCTTGTGTCGTGGTTCCTTCTGTGTCGACGCGTGATCCCCTCCATGCCCACCCTTTCGACGTCACCCTCGCGCGCCTCGCCGACCACCAAGTACTGCTCGCGATCCATATCAACGTGGCCGCCGAATGCAAATATTTTGCTGAAGAAACCGGGGAAAAATCTGTGGAGCATCAGTCGTATGGACGGCAGACTCGTGACAGAGATGCTGGTGGCGACTTCGACCCCAGTCCAGATCATGAGGTCGACATAGTCCCAGGTGATGTTGACCGAGTCTCCGTAGATGATGTTGAAGCGAAGACGCAGGGAACTAGCGATGACGATGACGATTCCCAGGCTGAACATGAACATGATGGCGATCTTGCGCCTAGGCGTCGATTTGACCTTGATGAGCAGCGGCATGGGCATGATGAGAATGATGGTATCCAGCGCGATGCTGAAGGCGCTCATGGACCAGGAGAGGACGTTCAAGTTTAGGCATTTTACGGGGCCTTTGAAGTCGCCTTTCCAGCCCTCCCAGTTGTATGATATTGGCCTGCACTGCAGGATGGCGAGAAATGTGTACAGAATCATGCTGGAGATGACCACGGCTAGGAGCACGTAGCAGAGCCGGCAGAATCGCTCGTAGGGGAACAGGCGGAGATAGAAACACAAGACCGAGACTTTTGTCAGGCCCAGGAGAATGACGTAGATTGGGGCATCAATGTAAAAGATCTGAGCTCGCCTGTTAGCAGCAGATCCAGCTAGGTAGAGGGGGAAGATTCTTTTTTACCTTCAGAGCCCAAGTGAGCGTATCGGGGTCAGACCACCAAATATCCGTCCCGAATGCCTTTTGGAATACTTGATAAATGTGTCAGTATCTGCCCCGACGACGACGACGACGCCGACAACGATAGATTTACTGACTATGATGTCCCATCCAGAACCAGGCGAGGTATAGGACGTAGGTAATTGTTATTACCCAATCGTCCGAGCCGAACCTGCGGATGACCCACGACTTTGAGTAGAGGCGGGCCGCGACGCACGCCATCGTGAAGATGTGGATGGGGAAGAACGGCCAGACGTCTCCTTTCCTGTCGCGCCTGGGCTTGTCGCACATGGTATCCCATTCTCTCAAGGTGGCTGTCACAGTCAGTCCTAAAGTGACCGCTATGCTGGGCCGACGAGATCCGCCGTGACCTACCAAAGGTTGAGAGTCGCGGGCATGACTTTGACATGCACTGCGTCACGTCGAGGTCGAAGTCGCCGTCCTGGCAAATGCACTGCGAGTTTTCCCACGAGCCGCACATCGCCGATATCGCTTTCTGCCAGCACGCAGCCTGGGCACGGGATGGCTTTTTGTCAGCGCCGCTACTCGCGATACATGGAATGGGGCAGTTGAAGCATACTGCGCATTCCGGCAGCCTAGAATCCCGCTGCGATAGGTCGATCGCGCCGCGACAGCCTACGGGGAGCATGGCGAAGGCGGCCGCGGTAGCCAAGGTCGAGACAAGCCGCATATTGCGCACATAGCGGCAGAACGGGCATTCGACGATCACCCGAGCGGCGTAGACGTTCTCAATATCGTCCGGGGTTGGCAGGGGGGAAGTGGGAAGGAGAAGCTCAAGGCCGCGGGCAGAAAGGTGGACTGTTTCGGGGAGTTAGTGTTTTACGTCTTTTTGTTTTCCCGCTTTCCTTTTCCGTTTAGTGTGCATAGATTCATTCACGTTACTTTCCCTCGGGCAATACGAACGCGCAGGAAGCGGAAACACTCATTGGCCCTCCTCCTCATGACTCGCACCAAGAGCTTGTTGTTCCGCCCGGGTCATGGCGGTTGAGAACCTTATTTAACATGATATGTCACCAACCGACAAGACAGAGGCCGTGCCGGCTCTTGAGACGTCCTGGCGCACGGGTCCCTTTGCGGGATCATCTGTGCGCGGGGAAAGAGTCTGGCGTAGCAAGCTGAGTTCGATGAGCAATCTAGCCGATGGTGAGACTTTGCCGATATCAGACGAATACCTAGCCCTTTTGCCACGCGCGGTATGGGTCAAGACCATGTTGCGCGGACTGCAGCGCCGATCCGAACGGATAAACGCCAGAAATTATGCGATGACACTGAAAGCGGAACCGAACGTATTCACATCACAGCAAAGATCATGTCGAGATTGCATGGAGAGAAGATTCAGTAACGGTTTGTATACACACTTCCAGGCGCAAAGGCCCTCGCTATTTATTTACAGACGAAAATCGGTCATAAAAGATGACTCAAAAGCTATAGTGACACGAAGTGCTTTTTTAGAAGCGGTGGGAGCGGCGGAAGCGCTGGAGGCGCTGAGGCCGGGGGATGGAGCGCTTGCAGCCGGCCTTGCCGGTGCTGCCGCCGCTGTCGGAGCCGGAGCCGGCGCCGGAGCCAGCGCTGCCACCGCCGAGGATCTTCTGTGCGGCGTGCTCGGCAGCAACCATGACGATGGCCTGGGTGTTGCCGGTGGGAAGGTCGGGGTGGATGGAGGCGTCGACGACGTAGAGGTTGTCGGTGCCCCAGACCTTGGTGTTGGTGTCAACGACGCTGGAGCCGTCGTTCTCGGTGCCCATGACGGCGGTGCCGACGTAGTGGCTGCCGGTGGTGTGCTCCGAGATGAGGCTCTCGGCGGTGACGTTGCCGGTCATGGTCAGGGTGCTGTTAGACTTGGACGCAAAGGAGATCAGCTGGCCCATGAAGTTGGTGATAGCCTCACGGTCACCCTCAGTGTTGAGGTAGGGATCGGTGGTCAGCTTGGTAGAGCCGTCGGCAGAGATGCCGAGGGTACCGACAGAGGTCAGGCCGTGAGTGAGGTAGACCTTGATACGGATGGTATCGTTCTTGGGAGAGTTGACGGTGCCCTGGACGTAGCGCTTCTGGCCATCGGCAGCTTCGACGCTAGTCCAGAAGTTGAGGCGCTGGCCGGCCTGGGTAAGCAGGCCGGAGCCCTGGGCGAACATGTCGACGTCGGTCTGGCCAGGGTCGGTGAAGGAGGTGGACGCGAGGGAGCTCAGAGAGCTCTTGGTCTGGAGGTTGACGGTGAAGATAGGGTGGTCCTTGATGTTCTGACCGACGGGAAGGTCGATCCACTGGGCCTCGGCGGGCAGGGTAACCTGCGTAGAGCCGGACTTGACGGTCTGGATCTGCTCCTTGGGGCCGATACCGCTGTTGAACAGAATACGGGGGGTCGAGAGGGCACCGGCGGCCAGGACGGCGGCACCACCAGCGTTGAGGTTGATGATCTGGCGCTGGTTCTTTCCAGTCTCGATCTCAACACCAGAGACAGTGGTGCCGTCGCGGATGGCACGAACGACCTTGGCGTTGAGCTGGAGCTTGAAGTTGGGGAGAGCTTGGGCCAGAGGGAGGTAGTCACGGACAGGTCCGCCGCGGAGACCGTCCTCAATCAACCAAGGGGGGTGGGTGAAGACGGCCTCCTTCTTGTCGGGCTGGGCGAGGGCATCGACCTCGCTGAAGCCGTTGCCGGCAAGCCACTTGGAGACGATGTCGTAGGCTCCCTGGTCGTAGCGCTTGCCGTCCTTGCTGGGGAGGATGGTGCCGGGGGTGCGCTCGTAGAGCTTGTTGGCGGACTCCTCAACCTCAGACCACTTCCATCCCGCGGGCCACTTGTCGTCGAAGTCGTGGGCAGCAGGCTTCACCCACATCATGGCGTTGACCATGGTGGAACCGCCGAGAATGCAGCCAGCCTGGCTGGCGGTGTCGGTGCAGTACTCGCTGGTCTCCTTGGCGGTCGAGAGGTAGTAGCCCATGGCGGGAACGTCATACTGGGTGACCGTCTCGTTCCAGTCGACGGTAGCCTTGCCACCGGTGGAGGCGAGAGAAACACCGCCACGCTCAAGGAGAAGGACGCTGGCGCCGCCCTCAGCGAGGCGCTGGGCGACAATCAGACCAGCCGCACCACCTCCAGCAACAATGTAGTCGTAGGTGGAGTTGGAGATGGTGGTGGTAACGTTGGCGGGGACGCCGGGGGCGGTTCCGTTGCCGGTGCCGGCGCCGGTGCCGGGAGTGGTGACGGCGTCGGAGGCCTTGCCGGCCCAGGTGGCGTAGTCGGCGGACTTGGCGTCAGCGAGGTTGGCGCCGAAGAGACCGAAACCGGCGCCGTGGTAGTTGAGGGCGACGGAAGAGCTGGCAGTGTCGGTGAGAGCGGTGGTGCTGTAAGCCCAGCCGAAGGTGGTGGAGTCAGCGGTACCAGTGAAGGAGTCCGAGGAGCCAGTGATGCAGCCCTCGCACAAGAAGGTGTAGGTGAAGGAGTCGGCGCCAACAGTGATGCCGGACTCGATGGGCTTCAGGCTGATGCCAGCGTCGGTGACAACGTCAGGGTTGGAGTATCCCGAGGCCTTGCGGAGAGAGGTCTGGACGGAGTCCCCGTTGGGCCAGGCGACGACGAGGAGCTTGTTGGTCATGGGACCGCCGAGGGAGACGGAAGCCCATCCGGCGGAGATGGGGGCGGTGATCTGGCCGATGAAGTCCTTGCCGGGGGTCGAGGGAAGGGCAACACCGAAAGAGAAGCCAGACTTGTCCTCGTAGCGCTGGAAGGTGATATCGGTGGCAGTGTCGACGTAGGACGTCGTCTGCTGGGCCGTGGCCGCGAGGGCCAACAGTCCCGTGGTAAGCAGGGACTTGAACATGTTGTGAAAGATAGTGTGAGAGTCGGTTGCTCGAAAGAGTGTGGTTGTCAAAGTGGTCGTCGAACGAAGTCGAAAGGGAAGTGAACGGTATACACGAAGAGAACGTGTATGGTTGTCGAAGAGAGAGTACACCCGTCACAGAGGGCAGAAGAAAAGGCAACAGCAACCAGCGCAAGAAAAAAGAATGAAAAATTCGATGTTGAGGTAGCAACGATGAGGAAGAGAAGAGACCAGGGCAAGCCTTCGACTGAGGCGGCGGCGATACGACAGCAGCTATTATATCTTTTCATCCCACGCTTTCCGAAGGCGTTGCCCCTGTCCTCGAGGCCCATATCGGAGCAGACGGCAGCCTCGTCCCTGGTCGTTGACTCCATCCTGGGGAGGGGGAATACATCTCGATATCCATCATGACGACCCGGACAGTGGATTACGCTAATACTGCGGCCAAGGACGTTGGCACCGCCGGGTACCGGCAACGTGGGCGGTGGGACGATGGCGACCCATCACGAGTTAAGGCATTGCACGAATAGGGCAATGCACAATGACAAAGCGAGTCAGGCAGACAGGTTTTTGCACTGCACTGGTGATGGATTGTCGGGTGACGTCCGCTCGGCGAGAAGCCCGATCAGGACCCAGGGACCGGCCGAAAGTGCCGATATTGGTTCGGTAGTGGAAAGGGCTGAAGTATTCCCTATTCGATCAATAAGGGTTACTTTTCCACGCGGGATCCCTTCTCCTCGGGATGATTACTGGTGGGGCTGTCATTCTTTGTTGTTCTTTTTTCTATCAATCTTCTCTTGGGGATTCATCTGGACCGGGCTCAGGGGGCGGTCCAGGGGCAAGGCGAAGCGCGGTGACGGTCTGCGGATAGATTAAACAAACAGGGGTGGTCCACGATGCGAAACGCCAGGAAACGAACGGTCGTCCAAAGTTAATCAACACGGTCTGACCTCACTGGCTATTTTCGGGGCCGAAGTGGGCGTTTTGTTCGTCCGAGGCTCCAAGACAGCTTGTTTGCCCAATTGGGCTGAGCCCGTTACAAAGAAATGGCCGTACTGCGTAGAGTAGAGGATAGGGGTCCCTCCGGGGTATTTGCCTCGGGGGAAGGTGTTTCAAAAGGTGTTGCTCAAGATTATTAATAACTAATCCTACAAAGTCTTCCAGCCACCAACATTACTCTATATCCTTCCATACCCAACACCATTAGGCCTCGTCCAACACACTCATTCACCACATCTTTATCTCGTTAATCTCCAACTCGTTTAATATCCATAAGCCTTCCTGGTTGTTTTATTAAAGTAGGGCCTTAAGCTCATTTTAAAATCGTTTAATCAATACCTTAGTCAACGTAGGGATATCTCAACGCTTCCGCAAAATCAAGCAGCCCAGGTGGTTAATTTAAATTCGTTAACGTTAGCTTAAACTGTCGTACACTTCCGGCTTACTAAGCCTATTAAAGCGGATCCTTCTAATCCACTTCTACGACCGACGAGCATACCGACCTCCTAGTAAAAGAAGCTTGTTTCTTCTTATAGTATTAAAAATTTTATTATTAATCAACGCGATATGTTAGCTAGTCAACTCGATCTTTTTCGTCTTTTGGGTTATAGTATAGAATATACAAGAAGGATAGTTTAATTTACAGTTATAACTCTTAGCTTAGCCTTTTTATTCCTTCTACTTAGAGTTTTAATTCAGGAAGGGGTTAGGGCTTAACGCAAAAAGCGGAAGTTTCGTAGGGAAGGTTTTCATCGTCAGAGCATAAAAATATCCAAGGGGTTAAATAAAGTAGAGTTTTTCCTATGTTCTTTTACAAAGAGGATAGGGGTAGGGAGAAGACTTATCCACCCGAGCTTCCAACCTAGGAACATGTACGCGCGCGCGCGCGACTGAATACAACAGTACGGTAGGTGAGCCGAAGTTCTCGCGAGGCCAGGCCAGGGTCCCAGGGCCCAGAATGTGTAGAGACCTCCTTAATCTCCGTCTTAACGGTATCTTGCCCCCAACAACGTGGCCCGGTAGCGGAACCAGAATAGTTCTTTCTGCGCCTGGCAATTAGATTGAAACTCTGAGACGGCAAAATCGGCCGTATTTGTCGATTCTTGAAGTTTTCCACGGCAAACTTCCGCAGTCTCAACAGCATTGAGTTGAGTCGTATGAGCCACCCACCAGCCACATGACTGTCTGAATACTATGAGTTTTCTGTTCCACTCCACTTCGATCAATGCCGCGCACCAGATGCAACTCGCCCAAATCTCATGCGTGCTTGATTTGAGCTCCAGAAATATGTCACTGTGGTTGATCTGTGTCCAACGCTGATCAACTGTGCCCTCACCTAACATTGACCCCTCATTCCGCAACCTCAACCATGTCTCAGTTGCAACAACGCTAGGAATCATCCGAAAGGCCAATCCCAATGCCCTCGATTGAAATCTCGCTGTCGTCAATTGGCCCCAGGACGCGCGGCGGAACTCTACCTCACGCTTGGCGCGACTCCACGCCGGGCTTGTCTTGGGGCGGCGGAGAAATGATCGTCATCACAGGGGGCCGAGCCAATTCATCTATCCGTCCCACAGTGCTGTAGTTCAATCCCCGCTCTTGCGGTCCGTGTGAAACTGCGAATGTGGTCCCGGCATCCTCGATCGCGAGATTTGACCGGCGTGCGACCGGGCGCTTCACTCGAGCTTATGTTGTTCAACTTCAACGAACACCACAATCCTACCGCACAGCTCACACATTCTTAGGGGAAAAGTCAAACAAATGTAGCGGGACACTCGAGCTGAATCACGTTACTGCCGTAGTCATTCATTCCCATCCCTCATTCATTCCAGATACCAAACACTGGATGAAAGAATGTCTTTTCAATTCAGTTCAGTCGCACAGCCATCTGGCTCTGGCCAGGGTATCGGTATCAATCAAATAAGTCACTCGTCCCACATGACCTTCATGGTCGTCGGGAACGCCCAGATCTGGCCCCAGTCCTCGGTCAGGTACGCGTAGAACCCGCCGGGCCTCGGCACCTTCTTCAGCTCGCCCTGCGGTCCCGGGACGCGCCGGACGTTCTTCCTCTTGAACAGCGCCCTGAACATCTCCCGCAGCGCCACCTGGCTGATGTCGCGACCGAGACAGGCGTGCGGGCCGAGGCCGTAGTGGATGTACGACTCGAGCGGCCGGCGGGGGTCGACCTCCTCCGGCGACGGGAAGTGCTCCTCGTCCTTGGCGGCATCGACCTGGGCTCGCGTTAGCTGATGTCCCGGAATGGACTTAAGATGGGATGGAATGGTTACTCACAAAGCTCACGAAGACCCTGTCGCCGCGCTTGATCTGCACGTGCTCTCCGTTGTCTTCCACGATCACGTCGTCCCGCTCGGCTCTGCGGTATGAGCCGAAAGTACCCGCCAGTCGAACGCCCTCCATGGCGTACCCGAGCAGAAGGTCGTCGTTCTCCTTGCTGGGGTTGTCGTTGGCGATCCTGTGCATCCTCGCGACGTGGTGCTTCCTCGACTCGTCGAGGTAGTAGTCCACTGCTTGGGCAAACTGTTGTCCTGTTAGTATGTTTACAGATCGAGCGCAGTCTATGAACAGCAAAAACACTCACCACTTGCGCCTGGTTTGGCACCATGGCCCCAGCCGTCGGCAGGACCTGGCTCCACGTAATGTCGTGGGCGCTCAGTCCGGCCTTAGAGAGGCCCTTGATCATGCGGGTGCCGTACGCCGGGAGCGTCTCCTTGTCGTCCAGGGAGCCGTTGAAGAAGCCGCGGAAGCCGACCTTGGTGGCGAGCTTGACGTTGGTCTCAACGACCTTGCCGAGCGCTTGGGTCGCCTCGAGCGCCTTCTGCCGGAGCGGGTACGACTTGGCCGGGTCGAAGTCGAAGAAGATGCAGGTGAAGATGACGGCCAGGACCTGGTACAGCTCGTGCTCGCTGAAAATGCCCTTGCGATTCTTCTGCGTCTTCAGAGGCAGATTGAAGACGCGCGCGGCGAAGTGGACGTGGACGAGGTTGCCGACATCGCGGACGAGGTCGACATGCCTCTGGCTCTGCGAGTCGTTGCCGCCGAGGCGGTATGACTTCTCGACAAGGAGTGTCTCCGTCATCTGGCGATAGAAGTTGCGGACGTCCGAGGCCCAGCCGTCGCCGTAGAGCATGGCGTGCATGCACTTCCTCTGTCCGGCATGGACGGCCTCATCTCCCGCGAGCATGAAGCGGTTGCCGCCGTCGCCCATGAGCCACTCGAGACCGTCGTTCCACATGACGCGGTAGACGTCCTGGTTCTGCAGGACTTGCTGGACGCCGCGGTACGACGTGATCTCCTTGCGGGGGGCGATGCGCTTGGGCCGGTCGTAGTTGAAGAGGTGGTGACGACCAAGGTCAGTCAGGATTTGCTCTGTCTCGTCGGGGATGACCATGGGGTAGTGCGCGTAGACCGAGTTCTGCTTGAAGTGGTTCGGGAACGCGCGGAGGAACAACTTGTAGAAGACGCAGCCGTGGTTGACGTCCAGGTCGTAGTTGACCTCGGTGTAGCCCCATTGCGTGAGGTACCGGGGATTATAATCGGTCGTGTAGTATCTATCGCCGCGGACAAGGCAGACGGCGTCGGAGAGAACCACGCGGGAGATGGTGTACGTCGGCGCGATACCCACGCCTGGCGACATGGGCTTCTTGGCCTCCTCGGCAACGAGACCCGGGTAGAGCTCCACGTAGTCCGGGTGCTGGTACAGGTGCCGCAGCTGCTCGGCCACCTCCGGGTCCGAGTTGATGTCCTCAAAGCGGTCGTACGGCTTGAGCCCGAAGTGCTTGCGGAACTCGTTGAGGCCGGCGACGTTCCACTTACGCCCGTGTAGGATGCCCATGACCTCGACGTCTTTCATGATCTGAGGTACATTGCGGGCGCCGAAAGACCCGGCACAGTCCCGGATGGACTCGGAAATACAGTCGACAAGGTCGTCGTCGTCGAACTTGCCATCCAACCCTCTCTTGTATCCATTAAAGGAACGTTGGGCGGGATCGTTGGGGATCTTCGCCTCGAACTTGCCGAGGGCGCACGCCATCTCGCGGGGCGACATGCTGCCTTGCTTGCCGCCCAGAACGTCTCCGTAGAGCTCCTGGACCCATTTCTCGTCTCGCTGCGAGATGCACGAGTGCCACCGGTAGCAGAGGTTGAACTCGGCCGAGTTGACGTTGCCGGTGCCGGCCTCAGCGCCTTCAGGCGTGCCGGCATTGAGACCGGCTTCCTGTCGTGGGTCGAGCGTCCACTTGCTGTTGGTTCGATTGAGGTTGACAATGTTTCGCACGTAGTCGACGAGGGTGATGTTGATGTACAGACCCGACGTCACCAGTCGCGCCGTCTGGAAGAGGTCCTCGTCGTACTTCTTCCATGCCTCGGCCGTCGCCTCGTCGTCGAGGTTCCCGGCCGGCGGGGAGAAGCGGCCGCCCTCGTTGATGGCTGCTAGGTTCTCTGCGACATGGTTGTGGAAGCGGTTGAACATGATGAGGATCACACAGACGCCGGGCGGCATGCCGAGGAGACGCTTGTCGGCGAAGCTGTCCGCCTTGAGCTTGCCGTCCCGGAACGTGCGGATCGAGGTTTGCATCTCCTGGTTGCTGCCGTACAGGGGGGAAAGATCCAAGTATGCCGACGTCTTGGAGACTGTTGGGTTCCTGTAGTCCGTCCAAAACAGATCTGGGAGTAGTCAGAACAAAGCTGCGAGCGTGTAAGTCGAGGGGCATCTTAAACATGCCACATACCGTGAATGATGATGGTGGCCCAATACCAAAGGATGCTTGAGACGTTGTTCGGGTGCTTTTTGAATGCCCTGCGCCCCATGATGGAGTCGAATACCAGGCCTGGGTCTGGCATCGCGCCCAACGTGACGATCCGCGGCTTAACGGACCTGGCGTACGGCTGGTTCGCTGCGCCAAGCATGGGGAACAGAGGGTTCTGCGTGTCTGTTAGTCTCTGGTGTCTCTGGTTGCATATTCCGGCCGGCTTACGTTGTGTGATCCGTCTGCGAAGCGGTATTTGAGCTTCTCGTCCATATACAGCAGCGGAGGGTGGTCGAGGGAGTCCCACAACTGCTCGATGAACTTGTTCGTCAGGACCTCGCGGAGGTGAGACTTGTGCGGGAGCTTCGCGACGATCTGGATCGTCCGCTCCATGATCATGGTCTTATCATCTTGGATGTGCTCCCGCTTGACCTTGCTCCTGATAATCTGATAGAGAGTCTTGAAATCTAAACAACTGTCAGCTTCGAGGTTTACTCGTGGGTGTTTGGGATCTGTATGCTGACCTTGTGCCTGCAGCGCCTTGAGATTCTGTCTCTTGCCTGGGCGCGTCGTATCCTCAGGGTACGTGCCATCCCCGAAGAGAATGGGCAGCGGTCGCGATGAGAACTTCAGCGCCTTCTTGAACCCGGACAGGTTGGCATCGTGTGAGCCGTACCTGGGATCTCCCCGGCTTGGTGTGTCTGGCTTGATCTCCTTTGGAGGGACGCCATGGTAGTGCACCGTCCCGGCGGCATGCTCATGCTCCTCGACCTCGCCGCTGGAATGGCTCTTCATGATGATGGTTGAATCTGCAAGACTATCCTTCTAGCAGTCAGGTTCCGCATGAGAGCTTGCTGACCATCTTCAGCAATCAGGGCGCGGTCGAATCTTTTATGGGATAGCATCAAGTCGCCATCCGCGGCCGACCCAAGGGCACTCTGGCACGAGCTGTCTGACTTACCCCCTCAGGGACACAACTTTCAGTCTCGGGCGTAAGAGACAACACACCAATACGCGGGCCTAGCAGCAGCGCATATGAGACGGCGCCGACGACTCCCAATTGTCTTAGATTATGTCTTAGACCGGGCTCCACAACAAGCGGCATATCGGCCGGATGTGGCCCTGCAACCGTCCGTGTTGATCCCGTCCGGCAACGCTAGGGAGCGATCGCCCACCAGCCCGAGCGTCGATCCACGCATCTGCAGCATGTCGGCAGGATGCAACCGCCTGTCTGTCGTGGGCCAATCATGCGGGGAGCTTGTGAACGGACAAGCCAACGGGGGAGGTTGAGGACGCACAACATGCGCGGAGGCGACGCCGGACTCCCTGCCCGACGTTTCTAGCCACTCTTCTGATTGGAAAAGGCAGTGAAATGCAACGTTGATGATCGTCAGAGACGGACAAGCACGCGACCCCCAAAGCTCGTGTATGCTGTGTAATAAGGTTGGGCCGTTGTGCGAATGCCCGATGAACCGTCAAGTCTAGTAGCTCAGGGTTCTCCTCATTCTTGGTGTGCGTTTGTGGTTTCTTCTTCATGTGATAGGTAGTTGAGGCTTGAGGCTTGAAGCGGACGGCCAAACTAGGGCAATCTTCGCTATCTCGCGCCAGCGTTGAACCGGTTGAACCATGGGCCGCGCCGTACTTAGTTAGCTTGAATGCTGGTTGTGCGGACTGAGAGATTGGCCAAGATTTGCAGTAACGCGGCGCGTTCAAGTCATGTCTTGGTATAAGTAAACCTCGACAAATGCACAATAAGACAACATCTTTCAGCTCCCCATGATGTCACCCTGCGGCCACCAACCACCACCTGTGGAATAGGGACAATTAGTAATGTAGGTGGCTTTTGAGGAGGTTGTCTCACATTCCCCGTGTTGTCAGTGCGTCCAGCCATCCCTCAGAAGCTTCAAGCCGCCAACCACCGGCGGACCTTGGCACAGTTGTGTTCAAACTTGCCGCCAGCCATGAGTGGTTGATTGAAGCCATACCCATGCCACATCGAGACCCAAGTTTCGAGATTTGGGCTTGAGACGTGTCTATGCCTCCCTAGGGCCAGTCCGAGCATGCAGCGTTGGGCCTGGTGTGTCTCGCCACGACCGAAAGCGATCACCCTGCAAGTGCCTCATCCAAACGAGAGGGCGAGCAGCTTCTGATAGGGCTTGCTAATTGCAGATCTGTCTCACGAGGGATCATGATTTGGTTTGTTTGACAGATGGACCGCAGATCATTCCTGGCTGATATTGGCGCTATTGCTGCTATCTTTTGGTACAACGATACCCTCTCGGCATCATGGCGGACAGAGACATGGGGATTGGTGCGTGAGACACTCCCGGTAAACCGGCCAGAGGACCACAGAGTGTTGTGCTGCAAGTTAGCAGCCCTGAGACCCGGTCCGGTGACGCACAACTCCACGCTTGCATAACATTCACGGCCAGCCGAGCGGTCAGTGGTCGCCATCCTACCGGCACGAGAACTCATTGGAATGCGGTTAAATCCTCAAAGAGAACAGGCCAAGCGTCTACCTTATATGAGCAAGGGCATCCACACCCGCGCCAGATAAGCATGCGAACTCTCGGCATTAGTCGCGCCGCCCCAGTCAAGAACCACAGACAACTCTGGTACCACAGCTATCCCGTCTTCTTTGTCTCCAATGCACCCAGACGTCCTCAGGCATCCTCAGCGGGGAGGCTCGCGACCCGGGGAGAGTGGTGGCAGCCCGGGCGGCGATGGGGTGTTCCGGGGTGGTCAGCTCTGCGGCCCGCGCCGGAAGTTGATTCTCTGCTTCGACGGGACGGGGAACAAGTTCCGTGGCGATGATAGCGATAGTAACATCTTGAAGATATTCCGCATGTTGGACAGCTCAGCAAACGATCAGTGTAAGTATAGACTTCTCTTGTCAAAGGATGAGCTGTGTCGCGTATCAGTTGAAAGCTAGCTAACGGGTACGTTGAATAGTCCACTACTACCAGCGTAAGTGTTTCCATGTCTTCAAGGGTTGACGAAAGGCGCGCGCTCATATATCAACAACAGCCGGCATCGGAACCTATGTCGTCTCAGATAACCTGACACACAATGGCGTTCGAGCCAAGTGCAAGTCCTGGTATCAGATGGCCAAGGACTCGGCAATCGGATCGTCCTTTGACCAGCACGTCGTGGGCGGATACCGTTTCTTGATGCGCTACTACTCCCCGGGAGACGATATCTACATGTTCGGCTTCTCTCGAGGCGCCTACGTAGCTAGGTTCCTCGCCGAGATGCTCGACTTTGTGGGCCTTCTCGCGCATGGGAACGAGGAGATGGTTGCGTTCGCGTGGAATTCGTTCTCCCAATGGCAGTCTCGCCGAACCAACTCCACCCCCGAGGGCAAGGAAGACCGCGAAAAGATGTACAAGTTCCTAAAGGGGTTCCGCGAAACCTTCTCGCGGCCGATCAGGCGGATCCGCTTCCTTGGGCTCTTCGACACCGTCAACAGCGTGCCGCGATTCGAGACGGCGTGGATGCAACGGAGCAAGTTCCCCTACACAGCCCGCAGCTCGGCCAAGGTCATCAGGCACGCCGTTAGTATCGACGAGCGCCGCGCCAAGTTCCGGCAGGATCTTATCTACCAGGAGCCCAACAGGAACCGCAAGAAGAACGCGGCGAGGCGGGCGATGGAGCACAACCCTTTCAACGAGAAGGTGCAGGAGCTCCAGGAAAAGTACAGACCAGGCCGGCGCTCGACGCTCGCACCGGACGACGTCGTGGCCGCCGAGGATCGCGGACGCCGGAGGTCTCGCGCCGACGAGACTGAGGATGCGGACCACCCGGCGCCCTTCCGCACTCACTCGAGGTCCAAGTCGAGAACGACACAGGGGTCGCAACAGGGGTTCACCGACCATGACGCCTCTTCGATTCACTCCAAGCCACCCATGGAGGACCTCGTGTACGACTCGGACGACGAGACCGAGCAGAACGTCGACGAGGTCTGGTTCGCTGGGGGGCATGGAGACATCGGGGGTGGATGGGACGCGTTCGAGGGCCGCAAGAACGCGAGCCACATCCCGCTCGTCTGGATGGTGAGGGAGGCAATGCGCGCCGGTTTGACGTTTGACTTGGACCAGCTCGAGAACCTAGGCTGCGTCGAGTCGATCGTCGGCCCAACCTTTGCAACCTCAAGCTTCGCATCGCCCCCACAGCCGCGCGATGCAACCCCGGTCCCTGAGATCCACGTGGACGCTCCGTCTCCCCTCGGGTCTCCGACCGTAACACCGACCGGGTCCGCAACAGAACACGCCGACGAAGACGCCGAGGGGTCGTCCCACGCCTGCACATCGTCCGCCTTCGCCGAGATGATGCGGACGGCGCACGAGGCGGACATCCACGACTCGCTGGACTTCAAGTGCGGCATGCACCCGGCCTCGGTCTTCATGTGGCGCGTGATGGAGCACCTCCCGTTCCGTCGACTCGACTTGAGGCCGGACGGGAGCTGGAAGCCGATCCGCTGGCCTTTGCCAAGAGGCGAGGTCCGCGACGTGCCCGACAAAGTGAGGGTTCACGGAAGCGTGATCCGCAGGATGGAGAGAGACGCAAGTTACAGGCCTGGAAACTTGATTGTCGGAGGGGGCGGCAGAGGATGTCGTGTTGCTCCCAAGGAGTTTGGAATAGGCGAGTGGGTGTGCATCAAAGGCCAGGGTGACTTGATTGATGAGGTATGGGTACGCAAGCCGAAGGAAAGGTAGATGAACTTTCTTTCATGACCCGAGGAAGGTAGTCAACGGCAACCAGGATGCAAATTTGACTTCATTGTTAGTAGTTACCTGGGTGTGGATGGGCGGCAAGTCGCCGGAGAGGCAATATCTTCCATGTATCCCAAATATTGATTATAATAATTGTTGCTATTGCCGCAGACATATGTCAACCTCGATAAACATACTAGCATTCACGGTGGAGAAGAGTCTGGTCTCTTCACTCCTCTCAACTGATGTAGATGAGAACATTTCCATTCAAGAGTGTCATTCGGCGTGGTATTCAGCATTTATGAAGTTGGACAACCCACAGCAGCGAGCTCAGAATCGGTCATCGGACATGAAAGACAACTTCTGGGCTTGAATTGATCTGTCTTCAACGAGTGTAATGTCATTAACATCTCAGTTCCGGATTACTCACTTCCCGCAGTGTCCAGTTCCTTGGCCGCTGGATGTTCACTTTCCGTTCCTCTGCAGTCATAAAACTCGAAGGTGCAAATCCGACACCCAAATGAACCTGTTGGAAATTGGAATACCTGGATTCATGAACATGACATGGGTTTTCCGTAGAGTTCAAACTTCAAAGAGCAGCAAAAGCGGGTTTCTCGGGCTCCGTGAAGTAATGAGATCCACCGACAGACTCTCCCACTTCCCGTAATCGGGCAAACTCCGACCGTCACCCATGGCATCAGCAACTGGGGCTTCGGTAGTCGGGGGCTCTTCATGACGACCCGTTGTGAGCGACCGACTGCCGTGTAGTGTGGATGTCATTGAGTGTTAAGCTAAACCGATATCACGATGCATCCACCGTGGTGGTCCAAGCCGTAACGCCTTGCGGCAATTGATCGACGGCACATATCAATCAGATCTTATCAGATGCCGAGAAATGGGGAAAGGTGACAACGATCGCCCAGGAACATGCCATGGTGCCTTGGAAGATGGTTCTTCTCATTTGACGACCCGGTGGGAACGACATGGACTTTTAGGCCGCCCTCCGCGTGAGGGTCCTGAAGACCACGAGATGGCCATGAAAATTTCCGCAAAAAGCTGCAAGCTACAAGACGATCTGCCGATGTCGGGAATCATGGTGATGTCCACGTTCAAGCGGCGACTATAAGATCGCTGCGGTCCTTCTATGGTGTCAATGTCACTGTTCGTGGTCTCGTTAGGATACCAGAGCTCACTGTTTGTTCACACTCACTATGACCCGCCTTCCATACGCCTCCCAAGCTGCCGTTCTTCTCGGCCTTGCTGTGTCTGCTGCCGCCCAGAACAGCACGACGAACCCCTGGCCATGGCAGACGTACCGTTCTGAGCCCGCGCTGCAGCCCCCTTCGCTGAAGATCACCCAGAACGGTGAGGTTGCCGATGGCCACTTGTTCTTCGACCAGTCGGGCTCTGGCGGCCACAACTACTCCGTCTTCATCATGAGCAACGACAACGAGCTCATCTGGGAGGGGTCGTACGGCGACATCTCTGCCTTCCGGGCCCAAACCCTCGACGGAGAGCCCGTTCTCACGTACTTCACCGGGATCACCTTCCCCGAGCCGTATGGATTCGGTTACGGTGCTGTTCAGATCTACGACCAGACGTACACGAACATCATCAACGTCACCCTGCCCCAGAACAAGGACGGCCTGAACCTGCAGACCTTTTCGGGCTGGGACTCTTCCGGCGTGATGGCTGGCAGCTGGATCGACATGCACGAGGATCTGATCACCCCCGAGGGTACCATGTTCATCCCCGCCATCAACATCACCCAGACCGACTTGTCGTCTGTCGGGGGTCCGGCCGAGGGATGGATTGCCGACTCTCTGTTCTTCGAGGTCGACGTCAAGACCAGCGACATTCTGTTTCAGTGGAGCCACCTGGAGCACCTGGACGAGATTCCCCTCGCCGACGCTCTCGACGTGTACCCTCTTGGAGACCTGGGCAACCAGTCTCATCCGTGGGGTCCATTCCACATCAACTCTGTTGAGAGGTTCAATGATGGCGGCTTCTTGGTGTCGTCGCGTCACTACTGCTCCATCTTCAAGATTGCGAAGAACGGGACTGTTGAATGGACGTTGAACGTGAGTCGCCCACCTGTACTTTGCATGTTGATAATGAACTCTCACTAACACCCACTAGGGACGTACGGGCGGCTCCTTTGCACTGA
Source organism: Colletotrichum musae (assembly GCA_027406025.1). Lineage (NCBI taxonomy): Eukaryota > Fungi > Ascomycota > Sordariomycetes > Glomerellales > Glomerellaceae > Colletotrichum > Colletotrichum musae. Next base: position 207,346 of record JANVYC010000002.1, on the reverse strand, counting down.
AGAACGGGCTTTCCTTCTGCTACCAACACGACGCTCGTATTCACGCCGAAGGCAACGGTACCACTCTCATCTCCCTTTTCAACAACGACAACAGTGCTGTCGTCTCTGGCGTCGACCAGACCTCGGGAATCTTGATGACCGTGAACACTGCCACGTGGGAGGCCACCCTTACGCAGGAGTTCATTGACAAGGACGACACCATCTTCGCCGTCTCGCAGGGCAATGTCCATGTGTTGGGCGATGGCTCCGGACACGTGGTCATTGGTTACGGAAGCACGCCCAAGATCAAGGAGTTTGACAGCGAGGGGCAATGTGTCTTCACGGCCCAGTTCGGCGAGGACAAGGTGGTCCAGAGCTACCGGAACTACAGGTTCCCCTGGGTGGGCAAGCCTAGCTATCCTCCCAAGGTTTTCGCGTGCAGCGCTGGCAACCAGACGGAGGTCTACATGAGCTGGAACGGCGCGACTGAGAACGATAAGTGGACTGTGTTTGCTGGCGAGGCGGAGGACAACTTGATTGAGAAGCTGTCTGTGGACAAGACCGGGTTCGAGACCAAGTCCACGTTGGCTCAAGTGTTCCAGTTTGTCAGGGTGGAGAGCAGCGGACAGGGTATCGATACTGGAGTGAGCGGGACTGTCGCCGTTGAGAAGAGCTGCTAGGTGGAGCATCATGGTGGAAGAAGGTGGCCATATCGGGTCTTGTGAAGCTCTCCGGCGCACGGTGTTGACAGAAGTGCGCCAGTAGTATCCAAGATTCGGGAAAGGAACTGTACCGACCTTGGTTTTGTAATGTCTACTGAATGACGAGTTGATTATGTGCACATTTCACTTCAAAGCCTCCGGAAAAATTTGTCATCAACTGCCCTTTTGACATAACATGACAAATGATCCGCCAGTTACAGTCCTACCAATACGATCGAGAGCCGGCTTTCTTGTCCAGCACGACCCAGACGATCTTCATGATGCATGTAAGTTGACAGCATATAGTGATGGTGAAGGCTCTCAAGCTTGTTCATTGATCAGCTGTTCTCTCGCATCGCGACCAGCGTCGGAAAAGGGGCCCGATCCTTGCACCTCTACAACTCTAAGGACCCATGGCGGCTCGTAAGGAAAACATAAACAGCTGGATTCCTTAATTCCGAACGAGCCGCACCGCTGCCAAGCTTGTTCGGATCTTCGATGCGGCACGACATCAGAGATCAGATAAGATTATCTCATCCATCAGCAGAGTTTTCGGTTCCACAACACCAGAGAGACCGCGATCACGTCAGGCCGGCAAGCTTCAGGATCCACCCGCTCCGACTCTTAGCAGTTCGTCAATCGCATGATGGACCCGCCTGATAGCTTACGATAAGAAAAGGTGCGGCATTTTTATCCGGGATTGTGGGATGCCGTCGCGCCTGGCGTAATGACTCCAGCTTCAGTCAACCTTAACCCACACTTGGCGGCAGTGGCTGGTCGACAGCCGGGACTGTGGAGCAGGCTTTGATAGATTCAGGGGCCTGAACTAGGCCGACGTCGGGTCTGGTGTGTATCCAGACAAGGAACTTCCGATGGCAGTTACGGGGAGTTAGGTATCGGCCCGGGTCAAATGCATGTCCCAGGGCATTTATTTAGCACGATGATCTCACAGTCGCGCGAGTCTCTGAAGCACAAGCTTCCGAGAGCGTTCAATTCAGCAGCTATTTTTTGTCTCCTCCGGTGTTAGTGGGTTCACCCTAGCTAACATCCTCCTAACCGCCACTCGTCAACCCAACCCGACTCAGCTCCCGAAATCCAAGATGCCTTTTGCAGTGCTCCCGGCCGTCATCGCGGACATCGAGGCCGTCTACGACGTGCAGTTCGCGGCCTTCGAGGGCGAGCCGATCATCGACTTCCTCTACCCGGAAGGCGTCGACCGCAAGGTGCACAAGGAGGGGACCATTCAGTTCTGGAACCACGATCCCGTCGGACACACGGTGAAATGTGTCGACACCGACACGGGAAAGATCGTGGGCATGGCGAGCTGGGACATTTTCTGGCAGCCGGGCGAGGAGCATGGGTTCCAGAGGCCGGAGGGCATTCCGTGGCTCACGGGCGAGGATAAGAGAAAGTGCGAGGCTATCCTGATGCCGATGTGGGACATGCGTGTCAGGTTGTTTGGCAAGCGGAGATACATCTGTGTGTTGGATACGAAATTGGTCTTGTTGAGGTCGACTGACAATACATCCAGACCTGTCTTCCATCGCCGTCGACCCGGCCTACCAGAGACGCGGCATCGGCCGCAGGCTCATGCAGTGGGGAGCCGATGTCGCCGACCAGCTGGAGATCCCGATCTACACGGAGGCATCCCAGACGGGGTTCTCGCTGTATGAGAACGTTGGCTTCGAGAGGCTGACGCACGTGAGGCTGGTGCACAAGGCGGAGGTGATCGGGAAGGAGCACGACGACGAGATTCCCCTGGTCGTCAGGATGCCCCGAGCGGCGGGCGGGATCGGGTTCAAGGAGTGGGCCGACGCGGGGTTCCCGGAGGATTTCAAGCTGCAGGGTCTCGACGGATCGGCTTAGGCTGATGTTTTTGAGCCTCATGTGAGATACATATCAAGTGCTATAAGAATTGGTATCGGTCGCCTTGTCACATCATGAGTCTACACGGGAGTTCGTGAAAAGGTGCATGAAATGTGTCATTAAACTCATTATGGGCTTTTACTTTTCCAACCGAAACGCTTCAATCCCGATGCTTTTCCTTCGCCCGGGCGTCATCTTGTGACGATCAATATCCTCCTCTCACCAAACCCAAACAAACGCTCCATCAGCTTACTGCTGCTGCTGCTTCTGGTGCTGCTCGACGAAGGGACCCATGAAGGGGCTGAGGTAGTCGGCCTTGCCCAGGTTGACGCCCTCCTTGCGCAGGATGCTGTAGGCGGCCTGGATGTGGAAGAAGAAGTTGGGCAGGCCGTAGGCGACGAGGTAGTCGCGGGCGCGGATCTGCATCTCGCCCTTGCCGAAGCCGAGGCCGAGGGGGACGAGGGCGTCGGTGCGCTCCTCGAAGGTCTTGGGGTCGGCGGCCTTGACGAGGGCGAGGGTGTGCTCGACGCGGGCGCGCAGGTCGGCGACGGACTCGAACTTCCACTCAAAGGCCTCGGGGTCGGTGCCCTGGACGCGGGCGATGATCTTCATGGCGGAGTCGGTGGCGACGTGGTACTGGAAGCCGAGGTTGAACATGTCCTCGGCCAGCTTGGCCTCGATGAGCGACTTGGGCTCGATCGACTTCTCGGCGGCGTGGGCCTCGATCTTGTTGAGGAGGTTGAGCAGGGTGTTGAGGCCCGCGGTGAGGAGGGGGACGGAGGCGTCGTAGAGAGTGTAGGCCATGGCTGCGGTTTGGTGTTGGTGTTGATGCGGTGTTGAGGTGAAGTTTTGATGCGGGGTCTTGAAAAGAGACTGAGTGAATGAGTTTGTGAGTTGATGATGGCTAGGAAAAGGGTATGACTCGAGGTTATGAGCTGGGGAGACGGGGTTTATATGTTTTCAAGAAGCATCAGGATGAGATGATGTACTATGTAAAGCTAGCTGTAGTCCGAGGCCGTATTCGTGGTGTACACTAGGATCATGTCGAATGCTACCTTCCACCTGTCCTCAAAAGAGCGGTGGGACCAAGGAGGAGGTGCACCGTGGGCCATGGTGATCGGGGGTTCAGTGTTTCTGTCGAGTTCGATGAGCGGGTCTGGTTGACTAATGCGCCTCTGTAGGTTGGACAAGACTATCCGTACGATAGATAATACGATACGACGACGACAACACACGGCACGGTGGAGGTGGAGGTGGAGGGACGGCCCAGTGAAACACCGGGCACGTCGATGGACGGCGACGCTCGCCTGCGGCCCCCCGCCACGAGAGGCAATGCGTGTCTCTGCTTGGTCAGCCCTGGGAAGACGGGCTCTTTGAGATGTGGGACCGGCGACAAACATACGGGTCGGGCATCCGTACTCTGGGCGACTTACGGATCCCCCTGAATCCTGATGTTCGATCTGCATGGTGGTAGACCGTGGTAGGAGCCGTGGACGAGCAACACGAGCGCTGACAAATTGGAAATGCGGTTTTTCGTGGCTCCTCCGCCGGTGGAGGCCCGAGTCGTGTCTTGCGGGGTAAGAAATGCTGCGGCTCGGGTTGATTTGCACCCGGCGGACTTCGGGTCTTTAGCAGGCTGTTATTTGAATCCGCCTGGGCGCACGGGTACGGGGTTGGGATGTTTACGAGCCTCAACTCAGTGAGGAGGTTTGGAGACAAACAAGAGGAAAGATACAGACACATATAAACAACACACAAACGTGAATGCTGAGATTGGAGATTGAGTTAAAACTAGAGCGGCCTTCGTCCGGAGACACCAATCGGGCTCTTCGGTTGACAGCGGCCCCAGAAGCTTAAACGGACGTGATTATGCCACTTCGCGGGGGGAAAGAGGCAAGCTAAGTGGTAGACGGGCAGCTTCGCAATGGCGTAGGGCGATTGCGTGCTCCCGTTTCTTGATGTGATGTTGGAGGGGAAAAGGCGTGGGAGCGACCTGATACCATATGATATTGCGTTTAGTAATCGACATCTAGGGAGGTACAGGTGCGGCGCAGGTGCGTAGGAAGATACTTGGGCTCTACTACAAGGTACCCAGGTAAGTAGGTAGTCAGGAGGATTCCACGGTTCGGTCCGTCATTACCTACCTAGGTACCTAGTAGTGTCGGCTGGCAGGTCTCTACGCTGGGCACATTCATTGTGTATGTACCTAGGTAGATAAATACGTATCTAGCTACGTCGCATGAAGATGCCCGTTTGAAGGGCAGTCGCGCTCGACACTGGACCCCTTCCGCAATGGTGGGTTCCAGGTTCGAGGACATGCTCGTGCCTTCTTCGCAGGTGCCTAGGCAGGTACCCAGGTACCCAGGTACATGATGCTGCTGCACGTACCATGCCTTATCGATAACGACAAGTGACCCCACATTATGGGTGCAGGTGAGGCGTGGCAGAATATTTCCAGACCAAGCACCAGGCCAGTGTTCCTGGATCGTCCTCTCGACCACCATCCACAAGGAACAGCGCCGACTTGTCGCAACGCCCGTCCCATGCCGACTCCAAGCCAATGTTGTCCACCCTGAGAACCGTCAGGCATGCGCCAATTCTCTCCTCCCTGACGCGGCGGCTGGTGCGCGCCCCGGCGCATCGCCAAGCATCCACGGCCTCCGACGATGGCATATCACCTGGCATGGCGTCCAAGATGGCCGGCTTCAAGGAAGCAACCCCAGCCAAGTCAGCCGAGAGGCTCACGAAGCAAACTCTCCGTGCGGAAACACCGCTGGCCCGAGAGCTTCTGGATACGGGCGCTTGGGAGGCAACACAATACCGGAAAGGCGCCAAGTCCAAGGCAGGCCCCAACCCTACAGAACCGAAGGTCAAGAAGAAGGTGAACAAACCGAAAATCGACACGAAGCGAATCCACGTCGTCAGCGAAAAGCTCTGTGGTGCGTCTACCGATTCTCACCATGTCATTTCCATGCCATGTCACAGCTCGCCAGTCTAATCCTGAAGCCCCCGCGCAGACGACATTCTCAATTACCTCGGCCCCACGCTGGAGCGCCACGTTGGCTGCGATCTCGTAGACATCAACCCCGGCGCCGGCCTTTGGAGTCGCAAGCTCAGCGACGTCCTGAAGCCCCGATCTCACCTCCTCATGGAACCCGAGGACGACTTCTACCGTCCCTTTCTCGAGCCCCTCCTCTCCCGGCCCAACGCGCGTCTGGTTCCCAAGTCCGGAATCGTGTGGAAGGAACTGAACGAGGCCTTGACGCAGCTCGAAAACCAGACCAGGCTGTCTCGCGAAGGGAACCCCGACCCCCCGCGCAACGACACTCTCCTCGTCACCGCCAACCTTGTGTGGTATCCCAAGAAGCGCTACCGCAACTTCCCCTCGGCCGCCCAGCTCGTCTTATTCCAGCTCATCAGCAGCATCCGCACCTCCCAGCTGTTCCAGCGATACGGAAACGTGCGACTGCTCCTGTGGACCCGACCCGACGATCACAGGGCTCTCCTGCCTAGGACCGTGGTTGCAAGACGCAAGTCTGCTCTCGAGGCAGAGATGACGTGCGAGTACATTGCCGAGGTCGCCGGCCCGTATTTCCATGAGCGCTACGTCAGAGATCATTGGATGGACGTTGAGAGCTCCGCGCGCGCGCAGAGGCTCATGAAAGACGCGGGAATGAAAATACCCGAGGGCCGAGAGATGGATATCACGCTTGAGGCCGAGCCCTATGTATCCAGCACCGAGCCGCTCGCCGGAAAGAGGCCGCCCGTCTTCAAGCGACCGTATCTGCAAGAGCTTCAGAACATGGAGGTTGCCAATGCCAAGGACCCCTTCCCCACGCCATCCAAGATGCGGACTCGGCTTGCGGTCCTCCGCAGCCACGCCAGAAGGGACGAGTCAGAGGGCGAGATTTTCCGGTCGCTCGTGGAGGAGATGGACACCCTGACGGAGCTGTGGAGCAGCGGCTCCGTCCCCGAGTCGGAGCTGCTGGCGCGGAACGAGGCCTGGAACGACAAGGTGGACAATCTGGGCAAGAACGCCAGGATTGACTTCCGCTGCTACCTCGCGGGCCTGCACCTCGTTCGGCAGAACCCACCCGCGATGCTCTGGGACCGGCGGCCGTACGACCAGCTGAATGTCGACGCGAAGGAATTCTTTCCCAACTTTGACTGCTCGCTACTCGACATCCAACCCAAGGCGACGCACCCGCTCTTGCGGGAGGCCGGGGCCGGGACGTCGGGGGCGAGCGACCTGTTCGACATGATCCAGCGGTCCATGATTTCGACGGGCATGGATCCGCCGCACAAGACGCTCGAACGCATTGCGCCGGGCGCCACGGATTGGATCCTCCCGCGGGCGCCCAGCTTGTACGATCCGGCGCAGGGCGGGTGCCCAGGGACGGGCATGAGGGAGCTCAGCACGGACATGATGAACGAGAAGCAGTGGACTGAGGTCCTGGAGGCATTCATGGCGTGGCCGTTCCGGCCGACCATCCACGAGCTAATAGGAAGGCTGGTGGAAGACGTTGAGGGCGTAGAAGTCGAATCTGGCGGCGGAAGCAACTTTGCGGCTGATTCGGTCATGCTGTGAGGGCCCGGAGATGCGGAGGTAGAGCTGGCTCCTCGGCCCCTCATATCGCCGAGCCTCCCCGAGCGTCCACGGACCGTGTACGATATTACGGCATGTTGCCATGTACAAAAGGAAATGGTTGTGACAGTAGCATGGCAGGAGCAAAATGTGTATAACATCTCATCATATAGACAGCATCCAACGACGTTGGCCAGTGACCGGCGGCGGCCTGGAAAGGAGAAAAGGTAGATCTTCTTCGTCACCCCTTTCTCTAGTATTCGACATCCCCTCTAGCCACAACTAATCAAAGGCTCTATGGGCTCATATTAATTGTTGTCGTTGTTGTCGTCCCTGATCGTCGCTGTTGTCGTCCATCACGGTTGTCGTTGTCGTCCGTCAGTATCGTTATTATTGTTATTGAGGAGCAAAGCCTTATGGGTGTTAGATACATGTACTAGAGGAGGGGGTGATGAACAAGATCTCCCAGAGAGAATGAAGAAGAGGCTTTTGGACTCGGCATCTATACCTGCGCCAGGAAAGAGGCCACAACCGAATCGATTCGTGCTGCGTGGCATGGACACCACGCAGTCCTTGTGTATGGTATGCCACGGGTGCACGTCCACGTCTGCTTCCGCAACTCCCGCCTCCCCGGCGACGTACGGACCGATCAAGACGCTGCAAACGGGACCCACAAGTGAAACCAGACCACCCGGATAGCCTTTCGGGAAGGCTGTCACGGTGTCTATGTCCGCTGCCGACGAGGAAGCGGCGGCCAACCAGCTAGCATATTCCAGGCTCCGAGAAGAGGTTCCGTGAGAGACCTATCTACATCTTTGGCAGAGGCGGCGTTAGGTCCAGACGCAGGGCCGGGTGACCCCCGTAGCGGCGGATGGGATCGACACGGGCAGGGGTGACGCGGCACATGAAAACGGGGGTGGTTGTTTGGCTGGACGAGCAAGCGGGACGAGGTCCGGACGTTATGACGACACGACACGGGGGTGCTACACCACAGACGGGACGGGGAGATGGGGAGGCAGTGCTCGGAGGCACAGGAGGGAGGGCGGACGGTGCAGAATACGGGCCGCACAGGAGCGGCACAGAGTTTTTGTCACCGGAGGGTTAGATGATGGGACGACGGCGTTTGGACAAGATTGCGGTACACGCGTCGCGAGCGGCAGGTTGACGAGGGGAGGCGAGGAGCTCTTGTTTTTTCTGACGAGTTCCAACTTTTATGATTTCTTGGGCGGGCCCCCGGTCGAGCGGTCGGCAGATTCAGAGGGCACTGCCATGCTTCAGACCCACGAAGAGCGGCGGCAGATGGAAGTCTGATACTGGGGGGATGGATCACGGTGGAGGTTGTTGTTGCATCTCAATTGGCGGTGGAGGTTGGGGCATCGGCGGACGATGCTCATCTGTATTTTCGTGGTTGTATGAGAGTGGAGGTGGTGCGAAAATCACAGTGTGAGAGGCCCGGTCCAGTTGTGGCCACGTGTGTTGTATGTCCAGTCTCTTGGACTGAGTCGGTCGCGGGTTGACGATGCAGGGAGAGTGAGGCTGAGATGAAGGGTAAGTGAGATGAGAGTGAATGAGACGAGGAAAAAGGAGAGAATGTGAAAGAGGTTCATCAATGTCTCTCGGTTCTTAGTGTTCCTGGAACTAGTCTTCGTGGCTTCAGGGGAAGGTGCGCTTGTGTCAAGTCCGAGACCTTCTGTCTAGCAGCGCCACGCGGAAGGAAGCAAAACGCCTTGGCGCAGGTGGTGCAGCCGCTAGAGGGAACTGACAGAGAGGAGACTCGGCAGAATATGGAGGTGTTGAGTACTGTTGAGACGGGCGAAATTGATGGAAATTGTGAGTATCGGCTACTTTCACACCCCTCAAATTGTTCTGTCTTTGTCTGCAGTGGCCCCTATCCACGCGTCTACAGGCCAACCACCCCCTGAGTGCCTACCTGTAGTGTACCTAAACCACCTACCTACCATAGGCAGATACCTAGGTAGGTATGAACCTACCGAAAGTTTCTCGGTGTATATGGGTGTAACGACAGCAACCCAATCAGCTAGAGCACCCGGGCACGTACCGAGCGCAAACCATCTTGAGCCGCACGTCAAATAGCTTGGCTTCGTCTGTTCGTGCCGGCTGGGTCCCCTTTTTCTTCTTTTACACCTTGGGAAGATTTTGGTGTAAGCTTTCCCCCTGCGCGAAGACGGCCTACGGGCTTTAGGTTGGTCGTTGCCCTGCGTCTGCGTCGTCTACAGGCACCGACACAGTGTACAATGGGTGTACGCAAGGAGCGCAGCCAGGCGCTTGTTCATTTGAAACTGGTCTGGGCGTCCACATGTTCCCCACCAATCCGCAGTTGTAAGTCTCGCTCTCTGGTGTGTCGTGCATCATCGGCATCCCCTCCAAACTTGCGCAGCGCAGCGCATGGCATGGTGCAGTTGTACCCATACCTACCTACGGATATTCCACCTGCCAAACTCTTCAGTATCGTAGCACAACACCCAAAGAGTCTGTACCGCATCGTGCAGCGCCAGGGCCGTTCCAAGCCCGTCCGAGTCTTGGGTTTCTTGTTTAGGTTCCTCGCCAACTGCAGGTGCCCTGATAGATAGGTATCTATCCGTACCCGCACCCTCCTCACAAATACCTTCTTCCATAGCATCTTAGGTACCCTACCTGTCAAGTTTGGTACGCAATACGCGGGATCAGCCAGCAGCAGTACTTGTCGGTAGTATTACCAGCACCGACCCTGTCCAATCGCATGCTGTCGGCTTACTGTACACCGAGCATCAGCACCTTGTCAGTTTAATTACATACGCCCGATCTCATCTAGACCACCTACCAAGACCTAAGCACCTAATACTAGGTACTGCACCCTCTCCAACAATCACTGTCTGTACATACCCGCGTCCGCCTCTCTCTCGGCCTTTTCGCCTTTGGGGTCATTTCTCTTGCACATGTCCGACCTCTGATTTGTTTCCTCTCCTTCCCCCTCCCCCTCTCCTTCTCTGGCCACCATTCACTCCTTTCATCCTTCGTCCAACCTGTCGCCGTGCTTCCCCATTCGACAGCACGCACCATCTTGTCTTGGCCTCGAACCTGCAGGTCGTCGTCGTCGTCGTCTTCGCCGCACTCTTCGACCTCCACGAACCCTCGACGATCGCCTCCGCCCTCCGCAATCCTTTGGCCGGCCCCCCTGTCCCGACCTAACCACCTTCGTCCGCCCGTAAAGCTGGCCCCTGCGAGCTGCATCCTGAAGAGGCCTGGCTGAGCCGGCTGCCAGGTCCATCAACCCCCCGATCGAACGAACCTCTCTTGTCGAACCGATCAGGGCCCAATTCTCGACCTCACCTCCTCCTCCTCCTCCCACTCCTCGACATTCCCTCACCGACCGCGCTGGCCGTCCACTATGGTCAAGCTTCTGTCGCCTGCGTTCCCCTCGCGGCGGCCATCGAGCCTGCTGCGCTACGTCTTCGCCGTCGTCCTCGTCATGGGCCTCTTCTTCTACTTCGACCCACGATCCTATGCCATCCCGAGGACGCAGCTGCAGACCGAAAAGCCCGCAGCGCCGCCTCAGACTCCCGATCCCATCCCACCGGCGCAAGAACAATCAGAACCGGCTGAAAAGCCCATTCCCGAACCCGAGCACGTCGCCGAGCCGAAGCCCGTACCTCCCGTCGACGACCGTCCCGCCGAGGCTGCCGCGACCCCGAAGCCTTCGGAAGATACCCCTGCGGCTGCCGCTACGCCTCGGCCGCATCCCATCGATACCCTCATCAAGGACGCCGACGAGACCTTCGAAGCCCTCCTCAAGAAAGAATCCAAGACCCTGAAGGAAGCTGCCAAGGCATACCGCGAGCGCCGCGGCCGCCACCCCCCGCCGGGCTTCGACGCCTGGTTCCAATTCGCCCAGGAGCGCAAGGCCGTCATCGTCGAGGACTTCTTCGACCAGATCTACCACGACCTGCGTCCCTTCTGGGGCATGGAGCCCTCGCGCATTCGCAAAGAGGCAGCCGAGTACGAGATGACCATCAAGGTGCGCAAGGGTCGCGCCAGCCGCACGAGCGAGTGGTTCTGGACCGTCCACTGGACCAACATGATCAAGACCATCGAGCACCTCTTGCCGGACATGGACATTGCCCTGAACCCAATGGACGAGCCGCGCATGGTGGTGCCGTGGGAGGACATGAGCCAGTACATGAAGGACGCTGCCCTGACCCAGGTCATGCCCGAGCCCAAGAAGGTTATGAACTCGTTCCAGGCCCTGCCCGTCAACAAGAAGGAGCTGGATCGCAATGTCAAGGTCAAGAGCAAGCATTGGGAAGAGACAAGTACGTGCCAGCCGCCCGCCACCCGCATTCCTCGTTTCTCCGTTTCCCCTGAATGTCTCGGTACTAACAAGCCGCTTCCAGAACAGTACTGGCTGATCGCCCGCCGCGGATGCCCCCCGGACAGCCCCGCGCGACTGGCCAAGACGCAAAAGACTTTCGACCAGCCCCCTACCATTTCCATGAAGAACGGCGCCCCGCACATGCGCGACGGCTTCGTTGCCAACTACACCATGTCCACCGAGATCTGCCACCAGCCCGATCTCCAGGGCCTCAACGGCATCTTCATCGAACCCCTCAGCACCTCGGCCACGACGGTGCTGTTCCCCATGTTTGGTGGGTCCAAGCTTGCCATCAACAACGAGATCCTCCTCCCCGCCGCCATGTACTGGACCGAGGAGGAGCGCTTTAGCGGCGGAGGCAACCACGGCGGTCCCTGGAGCAAGAAGAAGGACGCCGTCGTGTGGCGCGGCGTCGCGACGGGCGGCCGCAACCGCGCAAGCAACTGGAAGGGATTCCAGCGCCACCGCTTCGTGTCCATGAACAACGCGACCAAGGTCTCGGGCGCCGAGGATGGCACCATGGAACCCATCAACTTCTCGCTCCCGGACAAGATGTACAACCTCGCGGCGCAGGCCGCCAACAAGCTCGGCGAGTGGATCAAGTCGTGGTCTGATGTCGGCTTCACGGACCTCATGTGCCAGCCGGAGGGCAAGGCTGGCACCTGCAACTACACGAGCCCCTACTTCAACCTGACCGAGGGCGTCAAGCTCACCGACATGTACGACTCCAAGTACCTGCCCGACATCGACGGCAACAGCTTCTCTGGGCGGTACCTGGCCTTCCTGGGGAGCACCAGCTTGCCGATCAAGGCGACGCTGTGGCGCGAGTGGCACGACAGTCGCCTGGTCGCGTGGAAGCACTTCGTGCCCATGGACAGCCGTCTCGGCGACTACTACGGCATCATGGAGTACTTTTTGGGGTACGGCGACGAGCGGCCAGGTCACGACGCCGAGGCGGAGAAGATTGCGATGGAGGGCAAGGCGTGGGCGGAGAAGGCGCTGCGCAAGGAGGACATGGTCATCTACACGCTGCGGCTCCTGCTCGAGTACGGGCGCGTGACGGACGAGAGGAGAGAGAAGATGGGCTGGGTAAACGATCTGCTGGCGGAGGCGACCGCGTCATGAGCCCGGAAGGAGGTTGATGAAAGGAGGGATACATCATCACGAGCGCGGATAGCTAGGCATGGCGTTTGGGGAGTCGGGCGGAGGTCCACGGGTCTCCTTTGTTGGTTTTTCTTCTCTTCTGTCTGCGTGGATTTGCTTCGGATACCAAAGGGCTCTCAAAATCGGGAATGGTAGAGCGCAACGGGCCAACCTCACCATAGGTACAGTGTACAACAAGAATAAGAACAGCTGCAGCAATCACCAGCATTTCTACGTGTGTTTGTGTGTGTTTACAACGTGCGAGGCCGGTATTTTTAGTAGTATAATAGTCTGCGCTGCTCACGGATAGACGTCCAGAGCGCCGAGGACGGCCGGTCGAAGCCGAGCAGCAAGGAAGGCCGAGAGGGCCGAGCAAAGCCGGTCCTGGGCGTCGGAAACCGCTGCTGCTGCGGCACCACACCCCGAGCGGACGGCGGTGTGAGGTTCTTGAGAAGCAGCCATGGATAGCATCTACAGACAATGGCGCACATGGTCCATCTGGTCAGTTGACGACAGGCACGGGTCACGTCGGCGAGACGATTACGAGATGGGAAGACAATGGGACGGGTTTCGAGGGCGCGGGTTTTACGTAACGGCCCAGGGATGCGTCCTTGTCTGTCGCCTGGGCTCCCTGGGGAAATCTGATAAGCGTCTCTGGGCGACGAGATGAGATGGAACGGCTGCAAGACCAAGAAAGAGAGAGCCCAGCGGATTTGCGCAGGATTGGTTAAGGATGAGCGGCAGGTGGGATGCGTCATGGGACCTGAATGATAGGGTAACAGGAAGGCAATGCATGTTCCAAAATCCCTTGGGTAATCCGTCAAGGTCCCGGCCGGGGTGGCCGGTGGGCTTTGATCATGATGAGGGCCGGAAATGTGAGGTTTTCCACAGTGTTTGGCTGGCCTTGGGATGGCCCGGGTGGGTGGCCTCAATTTCTCGGGTGGGTGTGAGGTGGTGAGCTGAGCTTAGCTAAGCCCCCGAATGGTGTGCTGGGAACCGAGCGTCGATAAGGCCACAGATAAGATAATGGAACGCGGTGAAAACGTCGAACCTCGGGAAATCGACACTCTGGCCGCAGACAGCAAGCTGTACAACACCACTCGGCCAAAAAACTCTGCCTGATATCAACTCTCACGAAGGGAGGCGAAGAGGAGGGGAGGGTGGACGACGAGTCGTGAGGGGGGCGAAAAGAAGGGCGGGTGTGTCGACGTGATTCGTGTCCTTTTCCTTCTCTCTCTCTGTGTTTTTTTCCCCTTTCTCTTCCTTGTTGTGGTGTCTTTCGCTTGCGGCCCCCCGAACGTCCGAGAGTTGTTGAGCGTAATGCTTCGCGTCAGCCTGCCATTAGGGAACATCGTCGAGTATCGGCGGACGAGCGCTGGGAAGAGGGGTGGGCGCCTCCGGGGCTACTTAAATAATGCCTCGCGCGCGTCGCCGGGCCTCACCTGCCGTTAAGTGGCACTTCTCCGGGCGCGCCAGACCCCTAAGTGCAGGTGCTCCAGCGACCCCCAGCGGGGTTGGAGCCCGTCGGCGCCGCTAGGCATGTCGGGGTATCCACTGATGTTCCCCTAAGTGCAGGTCTACCCGTGGTGGGTATTTTCGGCGGTGGAAGTGGAGGGAGGGGGGCAGCGCCAGGTGCACCGTGTCGTGGTGGTGGGGATGGAGGGGGATCCACTGCTGGAACACTGGTGTCATCGCCGCCGCCGTGTCTCTCCGGGAAGCATTGACGGGAGGTATCTGTACGCCGAGGGAGGGCGATGTGATACATGAAAAGGTGTAAGAGAAAGAGCGAGATGCGCGGTAGCCGAAGGTACCAATGGTACTTACACGAGATGGGAAGGAAAGACGCGAAAGAGAGAAAATTAGAAGCAAGGAAGGAAGGAGGAAACCCCGCCAATTACCAGAGATACGTCAGGTACGATGGAGGGGAGGGCACAGCTGCGGTCCTGCCACCTGCGTGCGGCGCTGGAATGCAAAAAAAAAGATTGTGAACCTCCGCAACCGCCTCACACCTACACCGTCCACACTGTGACTGCAGTACATCCACCCGCGACCGCCTCGACCACGAGCCGCAGTGTCGTGTCGAGTCACGCCCCCGTCCTCGGCCTCATCATCCTCGTCCATCCTCGTCCTCGTCCACCCCCGTCATCCCCGGGGGCTCGCCCTATGCCCTGCGCCTATTCCGGGCAAAGATCCAGATTCAGACCCAGATCCTTATCCTGGCTCGCCGCTGACAGCCATGGCTCTACCTGCTGCCGCCGTCGTCGACGGCTCGACGGAAATGGTTTACATAGCTCGATGGTCCCCCCCGACCTGAACTCTCCTTTCTTATTTTTCTCTCCCTACTCTCTTTCCTCCTCAGCTTCCTCTCCGTCTTCTTCCCTCCTCGACTACCTCCATCTTCTGATCTTTGATCCTCTTCTGCCTTCATCCAGCACGTCACCTCCTTCGGACACACGTCAGCTTCATCCTACACAGCCCGCGCCGGCGCAGCAACAATGCACACCTCAATGATCACATCCAAGTTCCTCAGCAACCCCGAGGACCTCGGCGTGGTGGCCGTTGGTTTCTCTGGCGGACAGGTAAGGTTCTCCCCTACATGCGCCCTCGCCCATTCCGACCCTTGCGCCTCCAGCTAACCGCCTTCCCCCCTTCTCCAGTGTAAGCCCGGTGTCGACGCCGCCCCCAAGGCCCTCATCGAGTCTGGCCTGCTCACGCAGCTCCGCGATGAGCTCGGCTACAAGCTCTACGGCGACGACGAGGTCCACCTCTACCAGGACCTCGTCCCGGAGTCGGACCCTCCCTACCGCAACATGAAGAACCCCAAGGCCGTCTCGTCGGTGACCCAGCGCATCGCCGACCAGGTCTACCAGCAGTCGCGCCTCGGCCGCCTGACCCTGACCCTCGGCGGTGATCACAGCATCGCCATTGGCACCATCGCCGGGTCGGCCAAGGCCACGCGCGAGCGTCTCGGTCGCGAGATCGCCGTCATCTGGGTCGACGCCCACGCTGACATCAACACCCCCGAGACGAGCGACAGCGGCAACATCCACGGCATGCCCGTGGCCTTTG
This sequence comes from Colletotrichum musae, assembly GCA_027406025.1. NCBI lineage: Eukaryota > Fungi > Ascomycota > Sordariomycetes > Glomerellales > Glomerellaceae > Colletotrichum > Colletotrichum musae. The sequence goes on along the minus strand of JANVYC010000002.1, from coordinate 191,634 downwards.
TCACCGGCCTGGCCAAGGAGGACAAGCCCGAGTACTTTGGCTGGCTGAAGGAGGAGCACATGCTGAGCGTGAAGAAGCTGGTGTACATTGGCCTGCGCGACGTCGACCGCGGCGAGAAGAGGATCCTGCGGGAGAACGGCATCAAGGCGTTTAGCATGTTTGACGTTGACAGGTGAGTTCCTCACTCTCTTACTTGCCCCATGCATCACCGCGAACCGAGGCTGACGGTGTGTCGCTGCAGATACGGCATTGGACGCGTTATGGAGATGGCGCTCGCGCACATCGGCACCGACACGCCGATCCACCTGTCGTTCGACGTTGACGCGCTGGACCCCCAGTGGGCGCCGTCGACGGGCACCCCGGTGCGCGGAGGCCTGACGCTGCGCGAGGGCGACTACATCTGCGAGTGCGTCCACGAGACGGGCAGCCTGGTGGCGGTGGACCTGGTCGAGGTCAACCCGTCGCTGGCGAACGACAAGGACGGCGCTGTGCACGAGACGGTAAGGGCGGGCTGCTCACTTGTGCGGTGCGCCCTGGGCGAGTCGTTGCTGTAGAGTCGTCGGTTTGATGGTGACGAAGAGATGGCGAAGACTCAGATACTGGTTGACTAGACGGTAGAGGAAGTACATTGGTGTCGGGTAGATAACTCATGAAGAGACGGAAAGAGGAGGCAGCATCGTTCGGCGCATTGGCCCAGAGGGCGCGGCCGGCATAGACGATAAAAGCCGAGGGTCATGACACCCGGTCGGTCCATTAATACCATATAGCAGAGGCATCTGCTTTGTTTCGTTCGATTCTGCTCCCCCGTCCTCGGTACCTGATTACTGCAGGTCCCAAGTGATTCTCCGCATGACTGAGACACGTGCGAAGGAGCGGTGACGGAAGGACGGCGGCTCGGAAGCGTCCCGGCAGCGGGGTTGAAGAAGAAAGGTGGGGCATCGGGCCCGGGGCGGGTGCCTGACAGCTCCACAGCGCGCTGCGGGAGGTCCCCACTAGGGCCGAAGAGCCCAGCCATCGCCATTTCGCAGTGTTTGCGCGCTCCTGCTCGCCCAGCCACCTCGCCCATGGGGCAAAGAAAAAGTCGGGTATTACCCTTTGCTTGGCTTTTTACTTACGGGGAATTTTGAGGGCGACTGAGAGATCGAACACCAAGACGAAGAACCGACGGATTCACAGTTGCAACCCGACGCGACGCTACGCTGTTAGGTCTTAGGTACGCTACCTTCCAACTTCGGCTGGAGGTAGTAGCATCTGCAGGCAACGCTACAACCAGCACACCATAAACAACAAAGTGACCAGGGTGTCGGTCGGGCTTCCAGCCAAGACACGCCCAGAAGGAAAGGAAGGCGGAAGAATCGACGCAGCTTCCGTTTTTCTTTTTTCCCCTCTCCTGTCTGTAATCGTTACGACAAACGGCCAATCGACTCGACGGCACTTGCCATTTCGCCCACTCTCTGCCCCCCGATCTCTTGGGCTGCAGCCACGTCTGCCAACGACGAGGCGAGCGGATCGAACGAGCGATAACCTCCGTTGCGTCGCCTGCATCTTGCGGTTGGGTTGCGACGGTCAGACGAGCCGCGATCTGACCTTCTAGCCAGCCTTATTCTGCACGACACCTCATCCCAGCCCAGCTCGAATCTACGCTTCTTACCCGGTCGCTTTTAATCTCGACGATTCCTGCGGCGACATCACGACTTGCAAAGATTGCACCGATTGCGGTACTACGAGCGACACGACCTACCCGATAGCTACCTTGTCCACCCACGAACGACAGCCGCCATGGCCGCCTCGACGCTGACGAGCAGCTCGTACTACGACCGCCGGGTCGTCGAGCGCGTCCATCGATACCAGTGGCCCGGCATCCAGCTCAACCTCTGGATTCTGATCATGACGGTCGCGTCGTGCCTCATCATCGGCGTGTTTGCGAGTTTCATCCAGATTCAGCAGCAGCTTTTGCTACCGATACCATGGTGCGTCGTCCCGCGGACCCCGACTGCCACAACAATTGCTGACAATCGGATCGTGCAGGTATTTCCCGTACTACATCACCGTCGCCTCGCTTGTCATACTCTTCATCGGCCTGCTGCTCTGGCTCGTCTTCCAGCGGCGTTTGCTACCTGCCATCGTCATGATTGGGGCGTTTATGCTGTTCATACTCTGGTTCGTCGGGCTCGTGGTCGTGAGCATACAGCTCTGGGGGCCTGACGGGTCCATCTCGAGTACGTGCAACCTGGCTGTGTTCAACCGCAGCCCGACGGGGCAGAACGTCGATACGCTGGCGTGGCTGCAGCAGAGGAGCATATGTGAGTCTCAACCATCTCTGGGTTTCTTCTTTCTGAGGTCCGTAACTGTGGCTGACGATAGTGTCGTGTAGGTCAAGCGTGGCAGGCGGTGTTTTCTTTTGCCCTCGTCGGGGCGCTTTTCTTGGTCTGGATCATGGTTATGGCGTACCAGGTGTTTGCCGCGTCGTGATCACTGGTTGTCCAGGGTGACGGCCGACGCTAGGCCTCTGTGACTTTGGCTAGACTTTCCAGCTGGTTGGTGACCTTGTCTTGGGTGACTGCTGATGGACGAGGATGCCGGGTTGCCTTTTGATGTGGTTTACGAGTGCATGTGTGATGGACTAATGTGCGAGGAGCGAAACATAGTGGTGGTTTTCTTTGGATTGATTGCGCGATTGCATAACACACCGGCGTTGCGGGGAGTTCCACCCGATCAAGGGCTGAGAGTGGACGGATGAGTACCTGTAGGCTGTAATGTGCGATGATGAAGGATGACCGAATGATTAGGCCGTGCGTTGTTGATGGCATCCAGCGTGGGACGTGACTCGTTTTCCATGCTGCTGAGTATTGCTACGCAATATGGTGGACATCAGATGGAGTTGATCCTGGATTAGGGCCGTTTCGACGTTGGCTTGACTGCTGGTGTGCATGAACGGTTCCCGCCTATTCCATCATCGTCACATGTTGGGTGCTGCGACGCCCCCGGCCCCGACTGACGTAGGAATCGGGGGGCCTAGGGGATTTCGAGATCCGGCGCCCATCTGGAGCCCGCCATCCCGCCCGCCAAGTGTCCCGCTGGCTGCCGAACATCCGGAGGCTGTCGCGGGGATCGTCACGCGAATACCGTGTTTGCTATCGCATTTTGCCATCCAGGGACCTGTTGCAAAGGGGTGAGGACCCCTTTTTCTTGGCAAGGTTTCTTTTCATAGAAATCGTGATGTGAATTCGAAGAGCAGAAAAAAAACATACAAGGTGTATTCAAAGTAGAAATTTTTCTATGTCTTACAAACACACACAAGTGATGTGAATTCGAGGAGGGGGAGAAGAAGTGCCCAGTTTCTGGCCCAGATGAGCTTGGTCGAGCTTGTTTTCTCCGAGCAGGCGAAAAGTACCGGCAGCTTAGCTGGGCGGATCGCGTGATTGGCGTGCGATGCAGGGGGGCCATGGGGGCAAGAGGAGAGGAAGCGCTTTGAAGATCGTCGGCCCGGCGCCGGCGGTGGGTGTTTGCGGCGATGACGTAGAGCTGTCCTTCGCCAGCGGTTCCGAAACTGGGAATTTGCGGGTGAGTGTTGCGCGGGATTAGGTCATGGTGGGAAAGGTTTCGATGGGGAAAGGCGGGGGAGGGGGCCGAGCAGGATTGCAGTATACGTCCTTGGGAGGCAAGATGGGATTCGAGATGTATTTAAGGATGAGAATGTCCTTGTTATTGTAGGGGGCTTGAATTTGGCAAGCTCAAGCTGAAATATCTGTTCACTATTCAAGTACAACTCTTTCTACAACGCAATACACCAATAATTCAACCCTACCGCCAAGATGAACCCCTTCAAGAGCAACCACCAGGCCCAGCCCGCCGGCCAGGCCAAGGAGGACCCCGTTGACAAGGGTTGGTATTTGCGACTTCAAAGTCTTGAGTTGACTGATGCTGACGGTGATGTTCGCAGCCTTCGACTTCGCAACCAAGAAGGCTGGCCACGACATGCCTCGCAGCACGGACGAGAAGATTACCGATGCTGGCCGCAACCTGTACGAGAAGGTCTCTGGGTAAGTAGTCGAGACTCTTTGTGAATGCGACAATGAGGCCAAGTGCTGATGTGGATGGCGAACAGAAAGAAGGTCAACCCCAAGATCTCCAACTAGATGTTGAGATGATGTAATGATATAAGGCGGCGTTTGGGATTTTATAGCGAAATAATCAATAACTCTTACAACTTCACGTCATCTGAACTCAATAAATCTTAGTGACACTATGTTCAATATGTTACCGATAACATATGCCGTATTTTTTCTTCAGTCTCTGTCTTAGACTCTTTTCTACCTTGGGCGATCACACCAACGCCGACATGGTCCAGTACGTAGCACGACATTACTTATCAGCTTGCCTATCGGACTCGTTCTGTGCCGGGACACTTTAGTTCACTACTAGAACTCGACCGGACCAGGAGAACCTGAGAAACTTCCCTAAATCAACTCCATGAGCTCTGATAAGAATCACTGCGGGCGATGCCCCTTTCCCCTGCATTTTGGCGGCCGTATTTCTCTCGTGGCTGGATCACTTCTCCAATGGCGGAATGTGAGGCGGCGCAGTGGGGCATGTCGAGACCAGAATTGTCATTGGTTAAAATCGCCCTGAGCGCGCCATTGGTCCAGATCGCGACAAGACCCAATCAGGACGCTTGTTGAGACGTGAACCCCACTCGCCCTTCAGCGTCGTAGCAACAGGAACACAGGAGGCGGTTCGCTCCAGGGGCCGACCTGGCTCTGATGGATTGCCGCGACGAGGGTCTTACAGCAGCCCAGCGCCGACGAGCAGAAAAAATTACGGAACCCAGCCCAAGAAGAGGGCCGAGCGCGTCATCTCAGTTCAGAGTGTCATTGGCACCTGTAGTTTTCTGGGCATCCAATTGCGCTCTGTGTTGAATTGCGCATTCCTGTTGAGGCGGCTGTTGATAGAAGTACCTACTGATCTAAAAGGCAGGACCTAAATTCTAGGGGCCTAGCAATTAGGTAAGCACTTTTCTGATTGCTGGGACCAAGCTCAGTATTGCCTGGGTACGGTGCCTGGGCGGGACCTTCCATTTTGTGGTCCTCCCGTTGCTCTGACCACAAGGTCCTCTGAAGAAGGAACGACTCGGGGGGGCTCCTGCACCGAAAAGGGAAAAGGTACGTGCGCACGACGAAGAATCTCAGGTACGGAGTAGTGTGTACCTTCCTCGCTGCAAGCTGCGGCTGTCAATTTAACTTGCTCTGTGCCAAACAACACCACAGACGCTGTCGAAGGGGGCGAAGGAAGTTTCTGACATTCCTCGGCTCTAGCCCATCCTTCAAACATCTTACTCGCCCTGGCCAATTGACCAGTATTACCTAGGCAATCCGACTTGTTGCCCGCCTGCCCTAGATCGTCCCTCTCAAACCGCCACTGCCCCTCGATCCCCAACCTACGACCGATCGCTCGACGACCGCCGGACAAAGACCCCGACCCCGTCGCACCAGACCAGCCGGATGCGTCCCCCGAACCGTCCAGCCACATTCCACCATGGACCATGATGGGAACCGGCCAACGAGCCGCCTGGAGCAGGACTCCCGCCCTGCCACCGCTCGCCGCGTCCAGGACGACGACGACGTTTCGCGACTCGATGAACCCGACCACCAGGGAAACGACACCTCAACAACCCCAGACGAGTCGCAAGTCACCCCGACCAAGACACGGCCCGAACCTCGAGAAACCTCCGAACCGGTCAAGGACGTCGATCTCGCCGCCCGCGACCCCCCGAACGACTCCATGCTGCCTCCTCCACGGCCCCGAATGAACGTCGTGCCCGACAGCAGTTTTGTTGAGGGCGCCACCTACGACGATTTTCACCATGGCGACTTCCAAGCCGAGTCCGCCCTGAGAGCCCATCTCCAGGATGTCGAGTCAAGCTTCGTCTCTCGCCTGTCTCCCCTACAAACCATCAACCGCGAGGGCACCGACGACACGTATCTGTTCGACGGTGCCGGTTCGACAAAATCTCCCTCTCCAAACCGACATCTCCCTTCGAGTCCTTCTCCCCGGCCGACACCTGACAGCCGCGCGGAAAATTCCATTGCCGAAGATGTCTCCGAGCTGAAGCCACAAGACTCCGCATCCGTCGACATATCCAACACTACCTCGTCGCTCGAGCAGATGTCATCATCCCCCGCTGCTGCCGCTGCTGCCCGTACCATCTCCCGCGCACTCTCCAGCGCGAGCAACCGGACCGACAAGAACATCGCCCCTGAAGAGCTGGACGACGAGCGATCGCACTCCCGCGCAGATTCCACGGCCGACTCCGTCTCCACCACCTTACGCAGCAAGCGGTCTGATGGCAGCCTTCACGGCGCATCCGTTGACGCCGGCAGCACCCCAGGAAACGCTCTACGCCTTGGCCAGCGACCTAAGTATCTGCGGAGTCGTGGTGCCAGTCAGCGATCTTCAGTCTCCTCCTTCGTTACGAACCCCGACTCCCATAACGATCTCGAGAGCGCCGACAACACCGCCAATTTGGGCGCCGACTTTGCGCTGCAATCTGGCGGCGCGGCCACGACCCTGAGCCTTCCTCGCAGTCTGAGCAGCATCCTGTCGCGGTCTGTTAGTATAGGCAGCCTGGCCTCGGGCATTGACGACCCGGAATCGTTGCCCGGCCAGCTTGAGACTCTCGATGAGGCCGACGCCGCATTCACCCCCCGCCGCCCGAACCGGAACGAAGACCTCATGGCGACGCCCAAGCCATCCAAGGAGAACCTCACGGCACCCACCGATACCGTCATCGCCCGCCACGTCAGGAACGTGCAGGTGCCCGAGTCGCTGGCACTGGAGTACAGGACAAAGGGCGGCTTCGTCACGCCCCGCAAACCATCCGAAATGCCGCTCAGCGCCTCTACCCGTTCGGGTAAGAACCTGACGTTGAAGGAGCAGAGCAGCACGATCGAGCGGCTCTCCAAAGAGAACTTTGACCTGAAGCTCAAGGTCATGTTCCTGAGCGACCGTCTTGACAAGCTTTCCGAAGAGGGTGTTAAGGAGATGATCTCGGAGAATGTCGAACTCAAGACGAGCCTCGCTGTGATTCAGCGCGACAACAAGGCGCTGCGGAAGAGGGTCAAGGAGCTAGAGAAGCAGCTGAGAGACGACCAAGAACGACCCGGTACGGCCAGAAGCGGTGCCTCCTCCAATGACTCGTCGGACCAGGACGCCCAGGAGCGCGAGGAGGAAATCATCTACCTTCGAGAGCGCTTGGAGGACTACACTACTGAGATCGAGCGACTGCGCAACGAGAGCATGTCCAAGGAGGCCGAGAAGCGCAAGTTGGCTGAGGTGGTCAAGTCTCTGGGCGAGAGGACGAGCGGCAATCTCGGCAGCCAGGAGGAGGCCGACGTTTGGAAGGATCTTCTCGAGCAGGAGACGGCACGCCGCGAACAGTCGGACGAGGACAACCGCAAGCTCCGTGACGAGATCTTCCGACTCAAGCAGGAGATGACCAGCGGGCATGGCGGCATGCACCACACGACCAACATCTACAATATCACGAAAAAGCAGCGACAGACATCACCCAGCCGACCCGTTTCGGGACTTTCTGGCGACCTGGAGACGAACGGCGGTTTCAGCGCTGCCAGCACGTTGGTGGACGAGTTGCGACGGGAGAGCGAGCAGCTGCGGCACGAGAACGCAGAGCTTCGACGCGAGGTCGGAGCCCAGACCTCGATGTTGACGTCAAGAAACCGCGAAAAGGAGAGGCTTTACCAGGAAATCGAGGACCTCAAGATGGCGCAGCGCCGTGGTGGACCTGCGCCTTCCACGATCGACTCCCTCCTGGAGCGGTCCGCATCCCGTGCCGGCGCGCACCACCGGTCGATGTCGCGCGTCAGTGCAAGCAGGACTCAAATGACAGAGATTGACGAGCTCGAACGCGAAGAGCTCGAAAACAAGCTGGCCGAGACGCGAGACAAGATCAACGGGGTCAAGCTCCAGAACCAGGAGCTCCAGCGCGAACTCGAAGGATGCATGGCGGACTTTGAGACGGCGATCGAGGGGAAGCGGCAGGCGGAGGAGATTGCCGTTGCCCTCCAAGAAGACCTCGACAACGCCATGAACGACCTCGTCGCGCTGCAGGCCGAGAGAGACGAAGCGCTTCGAGAACAGGCTGATATGGAAACCGAGTTTGAAGCACTGCGGAAGGAGGCACAGGAGGAGATCGACGCCCTCGAAGGCGAGGCTGACCAGCGAAGCGACGAGATCCAACGACTCCAGCTCGAGCTGAACGACCGGACCGAGAACTTTGACGCGCTGCAAGAGGAGATGCGAAAGATGAGCGAAGCATTAGTTCGCCTGGAAGACGACCAAGCCGCCAAAGTGCGGAGGATACAGCAGCTGGAGCAAGAACTCACCGACGCTAACAAAGAATCGGAGGAGCTTGAGGCCAAGCTGCTGGAGTCGAACGACAAGGCACAGAGACTCAGCGTGCAGCAGGAGTCAAGTCAGGGCGAGATTGCGTTCCTTCGCGAGGAGCAGGAGGGCGACAAGATCCGCATTGGCGACCTCGAAGCAGCGCTTGCCAACACCGAGCAGAGCCTGCGCGACGAACGCGACAGGATTAAGGAGCTTGAGCAGCGCATCGCCACGGAGCGACGGCAACGCGAGATCGTGGCGACGCAGGAGAAGGAGGAGGTTCAGCAGTTCGTCAACGACCTCAACCGCGAGATGTCGGCGGCCAAGGACGAAGCTAGGAGGCTGCGTAAGAATCTGACCTCCCGCGAAGTCGAGGCTACCGAGTGGAAGGAGAGGCTCATGGAGCTGGAGAACAACCTCAGAGAGGCCTTGGGCGATCTTAACGGGACGCGGTCAAGTCTCCTCAAGGTAAGCAGACCACATTGTTCAAGCCGCGATGCACATGCTGACAGGAACAGTCGATTGCTAAGTTGCAACGCGAGCTTGAGAACACGGTCCGCGAGCTCGACACGACCAAGGCGTCGCTCGTCGAAAAGGATCGAATCATCAAGCAGCGCGATGCACTGCTCGAGTCCCATGGCCTCGAGTCCCGCAAGCTTGCCATCGAGCTCGACAAGGAGATTCAGGCACACAGCACGACGAAGAACCAGTTCGAGACGTTCCAGAGGACACACCAACACGTGACGAGGACTGTCAGCACGCAAGACCTGCGCATCTCGGAGCTCGAGTCGTCTCGCGCGATGGACAAGAAGAAGATCTCGCACCTGGAGTCGACGTTCAAGGACCAGCTCACGGAGCGGAACAACCTGCTGCTCGTGTTGTGGACAAGGCTCTCGGCCTTGTGCGGCACGGACTGGGCGCACGACAACAGCCTCATCAACGGTCGGGCGCTGCCGTCGCTGGAAGCGGTCGCTACAATGCTGCCCGGCTTCAGCAAGAATCTGCTGGCGGCCGTGAAGACGATCGAGACGATGGTGGGCAGCTTCTCGTCGCGCATCAAGAGTGTCGAGAGGGATCTGTGGCGCGAGTACCAGAGCCTCGAGAACAACTTGGAGACACGAACGAAGAAACTGGAGCGCCTCGAGACAATCGTGCGCAACAGCATGGCTTCCGGCACGCTTGGAGCATACGACCAGGCCCGAATGTCGCGGTTGGAGGATGCGTATCGGCAACTGAAGGTGGAGAACGCGACGCTGCGCACCGCCCACGATGTTAGAAGCAGGGCTGCGTATTCAGCGACCAACGACCCCAGTGCCGTGATCCCGGAACCCGGAAGCGGTAGCCCTTCACCGTCGATTCCTACCGGGCCTCGCGACCGCGAGAAGAAGCCACGCAAGGACGGAAGGACGCCGACGATGACGCGTAGCGTATCCAGCAGCCACACGACACCGACGGCGGCGTCCGCCAACTACAACCCCTACGAGGTCAGTCTTGCTGAGCGCGAGCCGACGGCTGAGAACCGATGGATCTTTAAGCTTCGCGACCTCGAGAACAAGCTCAAGGCGGAGCGCGAGGGACGGTCGCAAGACCGCAACGTGGCAAGACAGCGGCTGGGTGGTCTCGAGTCAGAGAATCGGGCATTGCAGAGCGAGGTGGCCCGCATACGCAGCTCAAAGGGGCCCATGGAGTAGAGGGAGCACGTGGGACGGGGGAGGGTGATCAGAAGGGAGGGGGCATTTCTTTTGTGTTCTTCTCTGTGTCAACAGGATCCAGAGCCGGAGCTGACGGCCGTCTCTTTTGTTCATTAGCGATGACGGATGGTGTTCGCAAGGAATCTTGAGGAGTTTGCGGAAACGGCCGGCTTTTGGGTACAATACTTAATACGGAACCTAACGTCTGTTGGCGTTGCGCATCTTCAGTACTTGACATTGACTCTCGTGAGACTTTTGCTTTTGCTTCCCAAAGGCGCACTTTGTGATTCTACCCACTAAGAAAAGATCTCTAGTATTCCACATTCCCAAATAGCTTGGTTTTCCCACAACAATAACGACGACGCCGGACGGATCTGCTGACTCATCCACCAACTGTTGAGCAGCAAACCATGAGCCAATCACATAATTCGACGGCTACAAGCGGAGCATGTCCCGATGCAGATGCCCCGCCCCCGCCGCGCCACTGCTCAGCGTTCACAATCTTTTCTCAGCCCCCCGCCGCTACTGGCTCCGGCGCCCGTCGCAGAGACTCACTTGTAACTTGTTATTACTCACTTATTACGTCTCACTCACTCTCATCACTCATCCTCAACATCATGGCCGGCCTAAGCGAGGCAGAGGCCCTGGCCACGCCCGAGTTCTGGAACGAGCGCTACACCAAGTCGGACGGCTCAAACCCGACGCACGAATGGTTCCGCACCTTCGCGGCCCTCGAGCCCTACTTTCAGAAGCACCTCTTCTCCCAGCGCGCCCCGGAGACGTCCCCCCGGATCATGCACCTCGGCTCCGGCGATAGCGTAAATCCCATCCCCACTCACTCCCGGGTCCGGAATTGCGAAGTGGCTGACCTATGGCCGTAGACTATTCCTGCAGACCTCTCTGAGCGAGGATACAAGAACCAGATCTGCTTGGACTTCTCCACCGTCGTCGTCGACCTCATGAAGGAACGTCACACGCCACTGGGAGGCATCGAGTGGCGCTGGGCTGATGTCCGCGACATGCCTGAGGCCGCGCCGACGGGCTCCATCGACGTCGCGTTTGACAAGGGCACCATGGACGCTATGATTCACGGATCGCCGTGGTCGCCTCCTGATGATGTGAGGGACAACACGGGACGTTATCTTCGTGAGGTCCACCGCGCGCTCAAGCCTGATGGCGTGTTTCTGTACATTACCTACCGCCAGCCGCACTTTATGAAGCCGCTGCTCAACTCCGAGGGGCTGTGGGACTTGGAGATGGATGTGCTGTCTGGCGGAGAGAGTGCGTTCGACTACTACGGGTTCATCTTGAGGAAGGCCAAGGCGTGATGATGATGGGCATGGGACGGACGGCTGGAAAAGGATAGATTGCATGGGCGGTGTTATGGGTTTGCGGGTAGAATGGGTGAAGGCTGGACAGTCAAATAAAAGTGCTTACATTCCAATTCATGGTATATATATACATCGATTCGCACATGTCCTTCCCAACGCCCGCTCTAGAACCCCAGATGCTTATTTGCCCTCTCGATCAACGCCCTCTCACCTTCACCCTCGCCAGCAATCTCCAATTTCTCCAGACCCATCGCCTGTCGAGCCGCCTTGCCGACGACTGCTTCCTCCCCAGGGCGGTCAACATGCCCACTCTCGCCCTTTCCGCCGGGAAAGTCCGGCCCCGGGAGACCTTCCAGGAACGCTTCCCGTTGCCACTTCAGGTAAGCGACGTTCTGGTCAGTCAGGGGGCAGACGGGGATGTACAACACGCTCGAGTCTCCCTTGCCCTCATGAACCATGTCCACGGCGTGAATCTGGTCCGCGTGCCACACGACGAAATCGCCCGGCCTGATCTGCGGTACGTGGACCATGCTCCCGCCCAGCCGCAGGTGCGGGTGCAACTTGTCATTCAGCTCCTGGCAGTGTCCCTGCGTGGCGCCGTGCAGCTCAGAGTCCATGCCCTCGCCGCCGGTAAAGGCCCAGTTCTCTTCGCGGAGGTAGTCCTCGCCGAAAACGTCTTCGCGAAGAGGGCGGAAGAAGGGCCGCAGGAGGAGATAGGCCGTGGTGTGCTGCACCAGGGGGTTCACGAGAAGCGTGCCCTCACGCGGGCCGTTGGCGCTCATGCTCAGCCAGCCCTGGAACATGCGGAACATGCTGCAGGCACCGGCGCCGTTGTAAAGATCTTGCACGGCGTGGACACGGGCGGAGACGTCCCAGGCGTCGTAGGACTCCCACTCGCCGCGGAAGATGGAGTCGTAGGTTCCCGTCTTGCCGTAGCCGTCGCGCTCCCAGCGTTCGAGGGAGCCGCCGTCGATGTGGGGGCCGAGGGCGAAGGTGGTGTCTCCAGGCTGGCGGATGCGGAGGCGGTCTGCGTAGGTGAGAGGCTGGAGAGAGATGGCGGAAGAGGGAGACTTGGTCCAGAGGTCGCGCATGAGGACGGATTGGGTTTTGAGCATGTTGGGATGGCCGCGAGCCTTGAGCTGAGGGAGGGACCAGTAGAGTTCGTACACTTGGGGATTGTTTGCGGGAAAGGCTTGAGAATGGTCAGTCTCTCTCCACGCAGATATCAAGTCTTGAGGGGGGAACTTACCTTTCGTAGACGGGTTCTTGCGCACGTACTCTTCAACCTCGGCCTTGTATGCCCTCGCCTCCTTCTCGTCGACCACGCCCCGCACAACGGCGGCGCCGCGCTTCTTGATCTCTGATTTGAACTCCTCCACGTCGCTCTCGAGGTTGCTGAACTCGAGGCTAGGAATCACGGCGGGGCCGCGTCTCTCAATGAATTGGGTTTCCTCGCTCAGAGAAGCGAGGAGTCGGCTCCAGGACTTGACGACGGCGTCTTCGTGGCCGGCCACCAGCTGTTGCTTGAGGGTGCGGAACCTCTCCGGCAGGGGTTCCCGGATCTCCCCTGACAGTGATACGAAGACTGACGATATGTCGCCCTCCTTCTTGGGCGCCATGTGGCCGGCGGCGGCTCCCATCATGTGTGTCCGCCGTTGGGGCAGACGGGACACTGCTCGGGCTGAAAGCCGCGCTTGTGTAACCTTGGCGAGGCGTGACATCATGGGTAGGGCTCGATACAGGAAGGACTCAAAGGAGGGTGGATGTACTGTTGAAGATGAGAGTCTTTGAAACTGAATTTTGTTTTTACACAAAGTGATTCGATCTGAACCAGGAAACGCAGCCGTATGATGAGTGCAAAGGGAGGAGTTCTCTGAGAAACTATGGTCGTAATATACTGCCGCCTCAAATGAGGCGATGATGTCGTTGGTCGCTGGCGTGCAAGTCAGGCGGGCGGCGGATCTCCCAAATAGGCAATCCGACACTCATTACGTGCAGATTTAAGCGTGGGACAAGGGGACCCCGCAGTGGAGTTACGGAGACACGGCCACGGGGGAGGCCGGGATGCACCGTGGCTCACGGCCGAGCCCCGGCGATGCTATTTCAGAGAATGCCGACCATGTCTAGCGGAAATTACGACCACGCCACCTTCAGGATCGGGTGTAGAGAACAACAAGAACCATGAAAAATAAACGTAGCGAAGCGTCGGTAAGAGACTAGCGACGGAGACTGTTGGCATAGCCGCTGCGCAGTCAGCCCCCGTGGTGTACAGCGCCACAGTAGGAGCTATAGCTACACAGAGTCACGTAACTACGTAGCTCTACTTATAGCTCTAATATCTATACTAGCACCTAGGCCACTTCTAACCTATAAATATTATTACTCTTTATAATAAATATTTAATCCTATATAAATTAATTACTAACGTTTTACCTATATATAAACTAATACTAATTAGTAGTTAACTTACTTATTACTACTTAACTATAAACTATAAATTAACTAGAATTACTTAAAAAAAACAATAATAAACTATTATAACTTTAACTTTAAAAGCGGGACTTTTAAAATACTATTACTATATTAAGTATTCCTTAAATTTTAAAAAGTAATTTTAACTTTAAGGGCGGGACTTTTAATAAGTATAAAAAAAAAGAAGTATTAAAATATAATAAACCTATAATTCTATTAAACCTTTATTAATAAAATTATAACTTTAAATAATTAAAATATTACTACTAAAGTACTATAAAAAAACTATAAAAAATCCTTTTAGAATAGCTTTTTTTCTTTTTCTTTTTACTTATAACTCCTTTTTAACCTCCCTCTTTTATTAACTCCTTTTTTTAACTTACTTTTTACTTTTTTTAACTCTTCTTTTTTTTTAAAAAACTAACTATAACCTACTTTTTAATAATATAATTCTTTTAAAAAAACTACTATTACTACTTTTTACTATAACTATAAACTTCTTTAATATTACTTCCCCTTTTTTTAATAAAAGTTAAAATCTACTTCTATAAAAAAACCTCTTTACTAACTATAATTATAACTTACTCCCCTACTTTAAACCCCTACTATACTTACTTAAAATACTATAAATTACTTTATAATTACTTAAGTTAATAAAAATTTCACTACTAGTATCTACTAACTATTTAAACTACTATTTACTTACTAATTCTACTACTTAAAAACCTATATATTAAGCTTTATAAATCTATAGCCTTTTTTTTATAACCTACTTAAGTATACTTTAGTAAACTTTAAAAAATCTATATCTTTAAGTTAAATATAAAAAATATTACTAAGTCTTTTAAAGTTAATAATAATAAAACTCTTTATAAATCCTTATAATTTCTTTTTTATCCCTATTAATTATTTCTATTATCTATTACTCTAACTTTATTCTCTTTATATAGTAATAATAAAATTTAGAGCTATTATTAATTATTTATAACTTAATAACTACTCCCTATTACTAGCTTTTTATAAAGTAGTTATAAAGCTTTTTAGTAAATCTTATAATCCTAACTAAAAGAACTCTTATATAGTTATATAGGCTACTAAAATATTATAAATAGCCCCTATAAATAAGCCTTTTAAAGACCTCCCCCTTATAATAGCTGCCTATAGACTAGTAATTAATATAGACTTTATTAACTAAAGGCCTACTTTAAAGTATAATAAGTTTATTAATAAAACCTCTATAACTATACTTAAAACCTACTTACTATAGTTTTTTAATAAGTATATAATAAAAAGCTATACTAATTATATACTCTAAAAGACTTTTAATATTAACTTTAGTAACTAGTTAGTAAATACCTTTACTTAAGTCTTACTTAAGGTCCGTTATATTACTAAGGAGTAGTTATACTCTAATAGTATTAAGTTTAACTTTTTATAAATAAATACTAACTAGTAACTCTTTAATACTACTTAAGCTACTTAATTTAACTTTTAAAATAAAAAAAACGTTATAAAAGCTATAGCTCTTTATAAGGGCTTTAGAACTAATTCTAAAAAACCCTACTTCTTTAAATATATTATAACTAGTAAGTTATAAAGTACTTTAAAGTTAATTAAGTAAAGTAAAAGTATTGTTTTACTATTAGTTAAATATTATAATAATACTATATTATAAAATATAAATACTTTACTACTATAAAGAATAACTATCTCTTAATTCTTTTTAAAAAATTAATACTATAGTTAGTTCTATTAACTTTATAAGGCTATATAGAGTTAATTCTACCCTTATTATTTTAGAGATTTCTCCTAAAACCCCCTAACTTTAATACTACTACTCTTTAACCCTTTTATACTAAAAATACTTATTAACCTTTTTAAGTTTAAAAATAGTATAATATATAGTAGTAACTAGTATAAATCCCTTAATAAAAAGCTTAGGATTTTTAAGTATAATTACTACTTTATAAGTATTTTTTAATATTAAGTCTATATTACCTTTTTACTAATACTATAAGGCTAAGTATAGACTTTTTATTATAACTATTTTAATAACTCTACTTCCCCTTTATTACTCTTTAATATAGTAGTTATAGTATATAACTATTTTAAAACTAACTAAATATATTAGTAGTACCTCTTTAAGTAGTAATATTTTAACTTTACTATAAAAATATAAAATAGTTAAAATAAGTTCTATATTAAGTACCTTAATAAAATAATTATAAAGTTTTTAAAAATTTAAGTTATATTTAATAAGAAGTACTAAGGTAACTATACCCTATATAGTTAACTTTTTACTATTTACTACTCCTTTTTAGACCTTATATTAACTTTTATTAAAGGATCTTTTATACTTAATAGTATTATTATTAACTTATAGTTAACTACTAGTATTACTAATAGCTATACTATAAATAACTAGTATATTTCTATAAGTACCTACTATATTAACTATAAATATAGTAGTTATTATAATAACTACTACTAAAGTTATAATAATTATAACTATCTCTATAGTAATATACTTTCTTTTTATAGTAGTAGTTTATAGAAGTACTATATTTATAGTAAAATTAGCTACTAGTTTAATAGGTATATATAGAAGGAGTATAATAAGGCGTATAAGTACTATAGATTATTATTCTATATTTAAAATCCCTTTTATAAAGAATATTACTAGTTTCTACTCTAATATAAGGGCTTTTTAAATAATAATAATAACCTCTTAGTTACTAACAGCTTTAAAAAAGGTAATTTAAAGCTTAAAAAGAATATTAAATTTATTTATTATACAATAGTATACTATACCTTTATAAGTATTAATAGTCTAGCTACTATTAATAGCTACCATATCTTTAAGCTACTTAGAAATAATACTATAGCCTACTACTTAATATAAATAAACTCCTTCTTTTACCTAGTACTTATATTAACGTTTATATATAATAGTTACTACCCCCTTAATATCTTTTATAGTATTATACTTAATACTAAAGTAGTAAAGTTTTTAACTATAAACTATAATTAATATATAGTACTATAAAATTACTTTTTACTAAACCTTAAGCTTAATACCTCTAGTACTAGTAAAATCTCTATTTCTTTTAAAAACGTAGTACTAGTTAATTTACTTAGATTTATTAACGTCCCTACTCTATTTAAAAACATTACCTCTTATATAATACCTATAAGTACCCTATTTTTACTTAACTTAAGTAATATAAATTAACTTAGTATTATTTTTAATAATATCTATAATAAGTTTTATTAAAGTACTACTATAGTTTTAATTATTTAATAATAAAGGTATAAATAACTTACTTTTAACTCTAAAAAGTTACTAGTATTTTACTACTTAACTAATATTAAACTCTACTATCTTTATTAATAATTCAACTACCCTTTTATTTAATAACTCTATAACGTTTAATAAAAAACTAAGAACCCTATTAAATTTTTTATTATTAAAGCCCTTAATTATATATACTATTAATACTAGCTTAATAGTTTAGTACTATTTTACTTTAAGTTTAACCTTTATAATAACTTTAACTTTAACTATAAAGTTATTATTAATATTATATATATTAATAATAAGCTAGTTTTATATATAGTTAATATATCTATAGCCTTTAATACTACCTACTTTTTAGAATTACTCTTTATTAAATATTTATAGTAAGTATTCTAAAAGAAGTAAAATTAATATATATTAAGGACCCCCTAATAACTTTATTACTAATTTAAGTATTAGATTTTAATTTAATAAGTTCTATAATAATACTAAATCCTTTAGTATTACTCTTAAAAATACTTTAATTAAAGTATACTACTTAATTAATAAAGTTAAGAAGTACTATATTATAGTATATAGAATTTATAAAATTTTTAAAGTAAAAAACCCTAAGATAAACTATAATACCCGCCTTTAGGCTATAGTTAAAACTATTAATAATACTACTAGCCTAAATAACTTTATTCTAACTTTACTTATATTTAAAATATACCCCTATATAAACGACTCTTCTTTACTATTACTAGATTTTATAACTAAAGCTACTACTATTTATAAAGCTATAAATAAGGTCTACTACTTTTATACTAAATAAATAGTTATAAAAGGCTTTAAAGTACATAATAGCCCTAATACATCTATAAGTCTTAACTTTTTACTTTAATTTAAGGTTAAAGTATAGTATAAAAAGGGTAGTTAATAAGGCCCTTATTTACTACTTTTAATTAATAGTAAGTCCTATATACTAGCTCTTCTATAAGGCCTATAAATATTTAAATTAACCTTTATTAAACCCTTTTATAATAATAATAATAAAGTTAATTTTAAATTTCTACTACTAAATAACCCTAGCTATACTAAAAAGACTAAAAACAATAAAACTAATAGCCCTAGAAATACCCCTAGTAAAACTAAGCTACTTAAAAAAATCCTTAATAAAATCGTTATTAATACTACTCCTTCTATAGGTAATACAGTAGCAGCACCCACGGCGGCCATAGCCTACGTAGCTATACTGGGCCTTAAGCCCTAGTGCTGGCCCGGATTAATAGATAGTCCGGTTATGTACTTAGTTACGTAACCGCCCCTAGTACTAATCTTAATATTAATACTAGTAACCTAGCTAAACTTATATAAATCTAATTTATTTTTAACTACTATAATTAAACCCCTATAAGGCTTAATTACTACTCTACTAAATACTATAAATCTAATACTAATTAGTAGTTAATAACATAGTTAATTACTCTATTAAACTATAAATTAATAAAGATATATAAATTAATTCTAACTTTATAATATAATAATAATATTAACTCTAAAACCTCGTAGTATTATCCCTTACCTCTATTATAAATTAACCTTACTATATTCGCTACTAAAAAAAGGGTATTATAAGCCCCTTTTTAAATTTAAAATCTTTCTCCCTTTAAAATTTTAAAGCCTTACTTCTTTACTATCTTTACTAGTAGTTTAGAAAGAAAACGTACTACTTCTTTATAGAGTATATCTACTACCTTTATAGAATAAGTAAATTTATAAGTTAATTAATTTTAATAATTAATAGCCCTTCCCGTTTTTTTAGTAATAAAAAGTTATTTTATAAAATTATAAAAAAGATTCTTTTATTTATTTATATTACTATAGTAGTAAATAGCCGTTACTATATTAATAAAAAGCTTTTTTTAGTATTAATATTATAGTACGTTTTAGTACCTATTTAAGTAATTATTATAGTACTTAAGCTTCTTTTTTATTTTCCCTATAGTAAAATTAAGTTTTTAGAATAACTTTAAGCTTTTAGAATAGTTTTAAGTTAAAGAGTATTAAGTATTATAAAAATTACTATTAACTTTAGGGTTTAGGACGTTTCTTTTAGTCTATTTATAGACCCCTTCTTTATTTATTACTATTTCTAAAATATTCTCTATAAATAGTAATAAATAATAAATAAAGACTTTTAAAGTTATTATAACTCTTCCCCTTATACCTTTAAGGAAAATCCCTACTTAAAATTACTTTTTAATGTACCTTTAAATTTATTAAAAAAAACTATATATAACTATATAGTATAGTTATATTTACTTTAAAGAATAGGTCCTTAGTAGTTTTTATACTACTATAAGTTTAAGTCTATAAGTATAAGTACTTATAAAGAGTCTAGCTTTAGTCCTTTAAGTAGAGTATAAAAGAGACCTATTAATACTAATTCTAAGATTTATTTTAATAAAGTATACTTTATAGCTTTTTAGTATCTTTTTATTAAAACAAATAGCTACTTAATATTAATATTAAAAAAGAACTTAAATTAGTAAAACTATAAAAAGACCCTATAAAGTATTAACTTATTACTCTATATTTAACTTTTATTTATTATTACTATTTATTACTATATACGTATTTAATATAATATTAATATTTATAGAATAAACTATTAATATTAATACTTAATAATATTGTTTTATAAGTACTAAACTATTTTTAAAATTAACTACTAAAATTTATAGTTCCTAAGTTATATAAAGGGGGTGCCTACTAAAAAAAAATTTATTAATAAATAATAAAGAACGCTTTTTTAAACCTTTTATAGTAGAATTAAGTATTCCCTATATTTTAAAGGGTATTAATATTAAAAGGGAAGAATAAGAAACTAGTACTACCCCTAGACCTAGCTCTATTCCCTTTCCTAGCCCTAATAGAGTTAATAAATATATCTAAAACACTTTTAAGTTTCTCCCTACTTAACCTAACGTTTAAAAAGGTATAGTTAAAAATTTTACTATACAAAGCTATAATACAAATAGACTTTAAGTACTAAAAAAAACCTATTAAACTTAATTCTAATAAACTAATATCTCTTATTTATATTAATACTTAAATAGTATATTATTTATACTAGTATATAAAGCTAAAACCTAAAGAATAAAACCTCTTTATACTATTCTAGTAATACTTTAAAAAATAAATAGAATCGCTATTTAATAAAGCCTTAAAAGATATACTTTACTTTATAAATAACTACTTTACTTACTATAGAGTAATATATAATAGAATAAATAATATAAAAGCACTCTATAATATCACTAAAACTAAAGAGTTTCCCTTATAAATAAACTAATATATTAATTATATAGTAAAGATATTTAACTAATTTAAAAGAATATTACTTAATAACCTAGAGCTTTACTTAAATCTCCTAAAAGATTTAGTTATACTATTAATTAAAAAACTATAATAATAAATATATTTAAAATACTCTCTACTAAAAGAAAACACAATATTACTAATTACTCTAGTTAATAATACTAAAGTTAAAAAAGTAGTAACTAGTACTAAAGGCCGTTTAGAATTTACCCCAAGGGGTCTACTACTAGTACTATAACCTCTAACTTAATAAAAAACTAAAAAACTAACTATATAACTAATAAACTAGTCCCTGTTCCGTTAAATAGAGAGATTAAGACCCTATCCTGGATTTTAATAATTATATAAACTAAACTTCTAACTATAAAACTAAATATTTAATAACCCTATAGACTTCTAAGTAGATTACTAAATACTACCTATACTAGTATTCTTATAATAATAATAATTAATATTACTACTATAATAGTATTAAAATATCTATTTTAACTCTCCCCTATACCCCTAAAGTTTAATAAACCTTATAAAGCTATATACTAATAAAATAAAGTATAGAAGAAGTAAATATAACTTCTTTAATAGTAAGTTTTTTATTTTTAAAAATAACTATATTAAAACTAAAATCCTACTTAGTTAGTATAAGTTTACCTTTTCCTTTATACTAAAAAATTATACTTTATAATACTACTTTAATACCTTTTATAATAGTTAAGATTATATATAAAAAGAAATACTAATATAAATAAAATACTACTTTAAAACTAATAAAGTATTCTAACTATATCTTATAGAATAAAAAAATATATTATTTATAACTATTCTTTAAAATAACCCCAATAAAAAAAAACAAAGTCCTTAAAATACTTATCTCTAAAATAACTATAATCTAAAAAGGACTTTTAAGTACTTACTAAAAAGACGTATCTCTTTAAAATACCCTCCTTACTACTTACTAAAGAATATCTAAATATAACATATACCTATTTAACCCCTTAAACACATATAAGGGGGTTTATAACTAACTTTAATTTACTATTAGTAATTAAATAGTAATATAGTAGTACTATAGTTAATACTTTACTAAATTTAACTCTATAATCTCTATACTAGTACCTTTTAATATAATATATATAACTAATTATTAGTTTAATAAACTATAAAATAACTAATAACCTAGTTAAAGTAGTTACTAGCCCCTATTCTAAAGCTAATCTTCTTAACTATTTAAAAAGTTTCTCTAAAGCTTAAAACAGTACTAAATATATAATAAAGTAAAGTATTAGTTATTAAAGTATTTTTAAAAAAAATATTAATAAAAATATAAAAAATATAAGTTAATTTACTATACTATAACTAATAATATATTAAAAAAAGTATATAATTAGTTTTTTATTTAGTATAAAAAAAAAGATATAATAAAAAAAGATAATAACAACTTATTTAACTAATATTTTTAAGTACTTAATATTAATAATAATTAAAATAACGTTAATATTAATATAACTAATAACTATAAAGATAAAAATAAACCTATTATAGTTTTATACTTTACTTTAAAAAGCCAGTATATTAATAAAAAAAAGGTTATTAATATACTTAATAACTAAACTACTAAGTATACTATAATAAAATAAAACCTAATTAACTAATTTAAAATAGTAGATATCTTTATCTATAATAATAAGTATTTAAATACTATTTTTTAAAGTATTATCCCTAATACTAAAGTATTAAAGTTTTTAACTAATAAATATTTATAATTCTTTACTCTTTAGTAAACTATTTTTTTAAACTTCTAAATTAACGTTAGTTAAACTAGTTACATAGGGATTAACTTTAGAAATAGTATACTAATTAAATCCCTTAGCTCTATAGTTATACTTATAGTATTTAAACTAATTAAGTTCTATATTCTTTTAATAAATACACCTTTTTTATTCTACTTTATAAATATAAATAAAAAGGGAGTTATATTTAATAACTTAATAAATAAACTTTAATAAAATAGAACTATTATATTTATAATTTAAAAATAAAACTATTTATAAATACTCTTTAATAAAAAATAAACTCTAACTTACTACTTTTCAACTAAAACTAAACTTTACTATCTTTATTATTAATTTAAGTATTTATTAATTTAATACTTATATAATATACTTTAATAAACTAACTATAATATTAATACTAAAACTATTAAAGAGTTAATAAAAGTCTACTACTATTACTAACTCTATACTAAAGCCCTATAATACTTCTAGTTTACCCTTTATAATAACTATAAATTTAACTATAAAGTTATTATTAATATTATATACCTTAATAGTAAACTAGTACTTTATATAGTTAATATAGTAATAGTATTTAATATAAAATACTTTTTACTAAATATCTTAGTTTATACTATTTAAAAAAAAGTATAAAAGTAATAAGTTAATACACTTTTAAGTCTACTTAATTTTATTATAATAAACTCTAAAACTACTTTTTAATTAATAACGTTTAAAAGTACAGCTCTTATTATAAGTATTTAAATTAAAGTTATACTAATTAAAACTTACTATAGTATTAATAAAAGTAAAAGATACTATACTATAGTTAAAAAAGTATTTAAAATATACTAATATAAAGACCCTAATATATTAAAAAAAGCTTTATTTTAAACTATATTTAAAGTAATTAATAATATAGTTAAACTAAATAACCTAGTACTAATACTACTAGTATTTAGCACCTACCCCTAAACCACTACTAAGTCTACTCTATCCCCTAGTATTATTACATATACAAATACTATTTACTAAGTAATAAAAGAAGTTTAAAAACTCTATACTAAGTATAAAGTTAATAATACCCTTAATATATATAATAGTTTTAATATTTATATAACTTTAAACCTCTTTATTTAGTTAATAATTAAAGTATAAAAAAAAAAAAGAGTAGTATAAACTATTAAAGTTAATTTTAAAAAATAGTAAAAACTATATAGTTAAAACTTCTTATAGTCTATAAACCTTTTAATTTATAGTAGCTAAACTATACTTTAAGAATAAAACTAATAAACTAACTCTACTAATTTTAATTCTAAAAAACAATAAAGCTAATACCCCTATTTTTAGTAATACTAGTAGTAGCCTTTTAGAACTACTAAAACCACTAGTAGAAATACTTCTACTAAAAAGAGAATTTAGTTATTTATATAAATACCCTATTATTATTAATAAAATACTACTATAACTAAAAAAAGGCTAAAGCTATCTATATAAAGACCCTATAGCCTATACCTACTTAAGTACTAAAAAAAAAGCAGCTATAAACCTTACTATTAAACTATAAATAAAAAGTACTATTATAGCCGCTAGTAGTTTATTTAAAGAATTAACTATACTAAAAATTACTATTCTATAGTTTTAAAATATATTTAATATTATTCTATATAACCCAAAGGCCTATACTAGGGTTAAAATATTTAAATCTAGAATTATTAATAAAGTTAAGTAAAAGACAAAAGATACACTATATAAAAAGTTAAGACTTATAATTTAAAAATATAAAAATAATAAAAAAAGTATAATTTTAATATAGTTACTAACTATATAACAAATAAACTAGTATTTAATCCTTATATTAGCCCTATTTCTAATAAAACTTAAAATATCACTATAGTTAAAAAATATTACATAAGTATATATCTAATTTAAAACTCTATTAAATTAACTTATCCTTACTTAACTACTAATCTAAATCAAAAATTAATACCTACTAAAGTTAATTATAATTATTAAAAGGTCCTTATATAGTATTATAAAAACTAGTACCTATTAGTAAGTAATATATAATAAATACTATAAAAAGCGCCTTAGTATAATAACCTTAATATTTAACCTATACCTATTAATTACTGTAAAAAGCTGTAATAACTTTATAATTATTAGTATATAAACTAATAATACTTTAAACTTATTAATACTATCTTTTTTTAATATAAAAAAAAAAGAACTTAAAAAAGCTTCCCTTACTATAAAACCAAAGTAGCTTCTTACTAAAAACAAACTACTAATATTTAATAGTAGTATTCTCTTTTTAAAAAAAAACTACTTAATAATATACTAAAAGGGCTAAAAAAAAAAGCTTAAACTAATAGAAAAAGATAATATAAAGTAGTATACTAAGTAGTAAGTCCGTAGAGTATATATAGCTTTAATTTATTAACTAAAAGCTATATATAATCTATTAGTTACTACCTAATATTAAAAACTAATAGTTAATACTATTACTATATTAAACTACTATATTAAGTAGTAGATAAATAACTTTAACTATAGTATTAACTTTATTCCTCTAAACTTAAGTATTACAAAGATCTTTATTTTTATAAATAGCTCCTTTACTAATAATACTAACATATCGTCCTAGTTTAAATATATTATTATTATTAATAAAGACCTTTAAACTACAGAAAATACCTTTTAGATTAATAGAAATATTATTTATTATAGCTCTACTAAGAGTAAGTAAGTAATAAAAAGTGTATTAGTATTAAAGATTTATAAAATAGTCTCTAGTATTAATATAGTATATATACTTAACTCTATAATTCTCCTAGTTACTAAAAAACTAAATCTTTTAGTAATTCTAATAGTAGTATATATAGACTTATACTCCTTATATAAATACTTTATTAAACTAAGTACTATAAAAAAAAAGAGGCTTATAATTAATATTATAACTTTATAATAGTTATATAAATACTAAAAGCTCTATAAAATCCATTAAATCCGTAAAAATAATAACTTTATAAACGCTTTTATAAAAAAAACCCTAAATTATATACTTAAGTACTTTATTAATAGTAATACAGTAGAGATATATATAAAGGGATAGGTAACTTAAAAGAAGGGATTTATAGTACTAAAGGGTGTCCTAGGGACTGTGACTAGTATAAAAAATTAAGAACCTATAATATAGAGGGTTAGGGTATAAATAAAAGGATTAAAAATAGCACTTAAGAGAGTAATTAAGAAGTACTACTTATAACGTTAAAAAAGAAGTATTTAAATTAATAAATTAGCTAGTTAGGAGCTGTAGCTATAAAAGTAAAAATTATAAGTGTAGGTAATATAGTAGTAGTACCTATAGTAGCTACGGTCTGTGTAGCCACGCTAGGCCTTAGGCCCTAGTGCTGGCTTGGATTAATAGATAGTCTAGTTACGTGCTTAGTTACGTAACTACCCTTAGTACTAATTTTAATATCGATACTAGTAACCTAACTAGACTTATATAAATCTAATCTATCTTTAACTACTATAATTAAACCCCTATAAGGCCTAATTACTACTCTACTAGATACTATAAATTTAATACTTTCCCCTACTACTAAAAACCTTTTTTAGCTACCTAAAAGACGTTCTAGCCGCCTTTATAAAAATACTACTATAACGTATATTTTAATAAAAAAAAAGCTAATTTTACCTTTATAGTTAAGCTATATAATAAAGGCGTAATTACTATACTTAGTAAACTATTTTAACTATTAATAAAATAAAACATTGTAGTACTTTAGAATTATAACGTTTTTAGCTTTATTCTTTATAACTCTAAAGTCTATAATAGCTATTATATATTTAAATTAGGGATTATTAATAAAATTAAAAAAAAACTATAAATAGCCCCTATAAAAAGTCCCGTTTTATAATCTAAGGCTATACTAATAATAGTAAAACTAAGATCCTTATATAGTTCTTAATAATTTAATAAACCTTATAGTAACTAATTCTTACTTTAGCTTTTTTTTTAATTTATAATAGTATAACCCTATAGCTATAAAATATTACTTAAGTATATATATAGTTAAAAATAAAACTTAATTATACTATTTTTATAAAACTCTATAAGTAAATTAAGTATTATTACCCTTATAATACTATTATAGTTATTAAGAAACTACTCTATAGTATTATAGAAGTAGGAACGTACTAATAAATAACGTATAACTACTACTACTATAAAAAGCTTAATATAATTAATTTAATATATAATTTATACTTTTTAATACTATTAATTAATAATAAAGAGTTTACTATAGTTAAAATATAGACTAATAAAATATTAGGGCTTTTTACTATTAATTATTTAACTTAAAAGGATAATTAGTTTTAAAAAGTAAACTTTATAACTAAACTAAAAACCTTCTTAACTACTAATAATCCCCTTATATTTAATAGTAGTATTCTAAGCTTTAAAGGTAGTAACTTAGTATTTTAATAAAAGGGCTAGAATAAAAAGCTTATTATTATAACCCCTGGGGTAAATTAAAAGGCTAAGTATATTTAGTAGTAAGTATATAGTACTTATATTATAATAATCTATTAACTAGAAGTATTTTATAATTTATTACTTATTACTTAGTACTAGGAGCTTAGTAATAATAATATTAAAACTCTAAATAAGTGTTTATAGTAGTAAATTAATAACTAGAAGTAAGGGCTAATATATATCCCCCTTAACTTTACTACTAGTAAGTTTTTTATATTTATAAATAAATTATTTACTAATAATAATAACCTTTTGTTATAATTTAACTTTATTATTATTCTTAGTAATAAGTACTACCTTATTAATAATACCTTTAAGTTTATTAGTAATATTATTTACTATAGTTCTATAAAAAGTAAGTATATTACCTATAGTATACTAGTATCTAAGATTTATAGTATAATAGCTAGTACTAATATAGCTTTTACTATTACTAAAACCCTTTAAATTATAACTAACTATTTTTAACTTTTTAAAATCCCCGTAATAGTATATATAAACTTATACTTACTATATAAATACTTTATTAAACTTAGTACTACTAAAAAAAAGTAATTAATAATTAATATTATAGCTTTAAAATAGTTCTATAAGTAATATAAGATTACTAATATTTACTAAATAGTAAAAAGTCATAACTTAGTTAATATCTTTATAAAAACCTCTCTAAACTATACTTTTAAAAGCTTTATTAATAGTAATAGTATAATAATTAAAATAAAAGGATAGGTTATATAAAAAGGTAAGTAGAACTAGGAATATAAAGAATTTAGGGATATAAGTAAAAAAAAAAAAACATAACTTATAGTTACTCTAAAAGTAGCCCTAGTAAGCCCCGGGCACTCTAGTAAGCCCCTAGGCCTATTAGAAATAAGGCTTAACTCCTATAGGGGTTTTTAGATTTTTTTTTAATTTTATAAAGAGTAGTAGTTTATTAAATAGTGTTAATTACTATTATGGTGCTGGTTTAGCTGTTCTGACTTTAGCGCCTATAGGTGCTGAAAGCTCTATAGCCTTAGGTACTAGCTAAGTTATTATAGGTTACGTAATTACTAAAATCTCTAAGCCTTTAGGGCTCTATAGTAGTAGTCTATAGTATAGAATTTCTTCCCTTTTTTAAGTATAGATTATAGTTAATAGAGTCTCTTAGTAGTGCACTAGCCTGCCCTTAGGACCCTTCTATAATACTATTTATATTTCTCCTTAACTCTTTTTCCTTAGTAATAAATAATATAATATTACTAAATTAATTTATTATTAATTAGTAATCCCTACGCCTAAATAACGCTAAGTATTAACTAATATATCTCTTTACACCCTAATTATAATTAATATACTCCCTCTATCTCTACTACGTCTAAGCTACTATACTAAAAATAGCTCGCTTTTATAGTTATAGCCCTAAAAATAGAGTAACTATTAATATAAATAATATAACTAAGCCTCTAAAGTACTAAAGTGACTACTGCGCTATATACGCCCCCTTTAAGGGTATTAAGTCCGTTCCTATTAGTTTTTTTAAAACTAAATACTTTTTTATAAAGTAGCCCTTTAATACTCTTATTTTAAATACTATAATAAAGTAGTACTATACTAAAATCTATATATACTTTAATAGCCTATATAAATATAATATCTACTTTATAAATAACCCCCTTTTTAGTAATAATTACTAGGTTTTATAGAATAAGAACGCTTTTAATAGTTTTTACTAAAAAGATTTAAAAAAGTTTTTTAAGTAAGTAGATATATAAGTTAAAACTTATAGTACCTAGAGCTAAAAAGCCTAACTACTTTATACTTAGTATATTACTATATATAAAAACTTCTACGAAGTTTATAATTATACTTTTTAGCTAAAGGTTAGTAATAATTAACTTTAAAAAATATTTAAGCCCTTTAGACTAAAAAAGTTAAAATAGCTTAGAGTTAAGAGCTATCTTTTACTACTAATAAGGCCCTTTAGTAGTATTTTGCTTAGTTAAAAAACGCTTTACTTAGTTTAGCTTCTTAGTAAGGTAATTCTCTAGAGCTAAATATTAATAACGCCTTTACTACTATTATTAACTGTATTAAGTACTTAGAGACTAGCTACTAACCCTCTATTACCTTTTTTACTACTATAAAAATAAAACGTAGTTTTAAAGAGTCTAAAATCTCTATTTATACTAGTATAAAGAATAGTAAGGATAGAAAAAACCCTTTATTTAGTATTTAGTACTATTGTATTATTAACTACTTTTAGTTCTAGGGAAATAATATTATTAATACTTAAAAGCTAAACTATATTATTAACTACTTTAGAGGTAATAGACTTAAGTTAGTATTAAGTTTAATAAAAAAATAAAGTAGTAAAGACCTTTAAAGTTATACTCTAGGAGTACTACTTCTTTTTTACTAGTATTACTTAGGTTAAAGATACTAAGTAAAAATTTAAAACTATAAAAATCAGCTTTACTAACGTCTAAATATAGTATACTAAATTTATAAAACTAACCTATAAGGCTAACCTCCTAAATTACTAGTAGCACTATAAGTTCTATTATAAACTACCCTTTACCCTTTATATATAAGTTACTACTACTTATTTAAATACTACTTTTAATTTTTAAAAGTATACTAAAATAGTTATTACTATTACTAACGTTATAGACCTCTATAGTACTAATAAAGTTACTAAAGAGCTATTTTATAAAATAACTCTAGGCTGTTTTAAATTCCCCGCGTTTACTATACTATCTTATAGTAACTTTATAACCCCCTATAGTACTTAGAACTATACTAAGCTCCCCTTAGTTTTATACTAATACCTAAAGGATACTAGTACCTACTTTACTTATAGTAAGTTTAGTTATAGTACCCGTAAGTATTTATACTTTAAAGTAGTTAAAAAAAAGCCGCTTTAGTAGTTATAGAACTATAGGCCCCTACTAAAAATACTAATATAATAAAAAACTAAAGCCCTTAATAAAAGGAGTTTTTTAACTAGGGGAGAGAATATATAAAAATTAATACTTAGTTTTAATATTTATTAATTTAAAAAGAATTATTAAGAGATAACCCCTAAAAATAAAACTAATAATAGCTTTTTATAAATATAAATTATATATACGCGCCCTTTTTAATACTAAAGTAAATAAATATACTTTTATAAATACCTTTTTAGTTAGTTCCCTATAGGATTTTTACTAAGCCCCCTTATATAAGTTATAGTACTCTATTTTAGTTATAGAATTTAATAGTAAATAATTAAATAATATTAATATAGTATAAACTATTAATATATAAATTAACTACTAAGTTTTACTATAAATACCCCTTTTATAATTAAATACTAAATACTATAACTTAATACTAAGAAGGGCCTAGTTTAAATACTATAACGTTTTATTAAATATACACTATAGGCGCTTATAGTAGTTTAAGGATCTACTACTAGTTAAAGATTTACCTCTTATAATTATTTATAACTTAGTAGAGTATTATAAGTTTAATAAAATTAACTTAAAATACTAAATAAATACTAATAAAAGGTAGGCCGCCTTTAAAGCTAATACTATATTTTATAACTAAAAGTTTTAATAAACCTAGTATAAGCTTTAGGTGCTCTAGTAAATTTTAAAGTGCCTAGTACTAATAACGTTCTTTAGTACTTAAAAGAATAATAATACTAAGGGCCTTTATAAAATAAAACGCGTACTTTATAGTACTAAAGTGCTACTAAAGCCAGTATAGAGCCCTAAGAAATACTAGTCTATACTAAAAAAGACTTAGAAGCTATAGTAGGACTTAGGGTTAGTATTTATTAGTACTATTAAGTTTTAAATAAACCTAAAATACCCTAATATTAAGTTAAAATTAATTACCCTTAATAATTTAAATTAATTAATTAAGTTAAAAAAAGTTAATATAACTAAAACTAATAACTCTTTTTAAAATAATATAAAGAAAATTCAGTACTTAATTAAAAAAAAGCTCCCTATTAAATTCTAGTAATTTACTAATATATTTAATAACGCTGCTAGTAATACCCTATTACTATACTACTAGTATAATTATAAAATAAAGCTTAAAAAAGGAGGTTATAATAAACTTACTTACTACCCCCTTATAAGGATCCAGTATAGAGCCGAATAGCTAGTGTACCTTTAGTAGAAGTAGAAGTAAATATTAATAAAACTCTATATAGTAGACCCCTACTAAGCCCTTAGTAAAAGCATATAAAGGGAGAATAAAAAAGGAAAGAAAGAAGTTAAATAAAAGTAACTTAATATACCTAAACCTACTTTTAAGATATTATAATTAAACCTAACTTAAGTATTTAGTTTAATACCTTTATACTCTTTTACTTCTACCCTAATATAAAAGGTCAGTAATAAGTATATTATAAAGGATTTTATATAGTACTTACTAAAACGTTAATAAATACTTAATAAACCTAGTACTTAATTTAAATTAAAATAAAAATAATAAAAACGCAGTTAACTAAATAGTAAGTAAAGTAACTATATAGTAAAGCTCTACTAATAACCTAACTAATAACTAGGATTATAAAAATAATAACTAATATAATTATAACTTAGGAAATTTAATAACTAACATAAGCGATACTAAGGGATTAAGTAACCTAAACAAAAGGCGTAACTCTAACTTCTAGTAGTAATAACGCACTAAACCCTTACTAACCCTAGACTAACTAAAAGAACTATCTATATATAAAATAATAAAAATAATTTAAAAGCTATAAGCCTAGAATACCCAATTATAAGTATAAACCCCACTAGATACTCTACTTTAAATTATAGTATAACAAACTAAAAGTATTAAGTAAGTTACTAAAGTAATAAAAACTATTTAATAAACCATTACTTACTATTTAATAAAGTAATAAAAGAAATTACCTATATATAATATAGCCCGTTTAATAAAAAACGTAACTAACCTAGTCTATAAAAACTAGTTTACTATAATTAAAGTAGCTTATAGCTATAAAAAAAGCACTATAGTAGTATAGTAAATATAATAAGCTATTAGTACTATAAAGTATACCCTTTAAAGTAACTAAAAAAGCTACTAATAAGTACTTACTAATAACTATATAAGGGACAGTTTAAACCTAAAACCTACTTAAATAAAATTTAAAATCTTTATTTATAACTAATATATCGCCCCTAAACTATAAAAATAAAACTACTAAAATATACTTTAAAAGTATTATTAAAAAAATAATAAAAAGCCTACTACTCTATTCTACTAATAGAAATCTATTTACTAAACCCTTAGTAAAGATATAAAAGAGAAAAGTAAAGTCTATTAATTCTTTTAGTACTTAAATTAGTTAACTTATAAAGAGCTAATATAGTAGAATTTTAAGTACCTAAATACCTATAAAATCTTAATCTACACGCAACAAATCTAAAAAACCTCTAAAAAACGCAGAACCTTTAAAGAAGGTTTGTATAATAAGAGTTATAAAAAGTATTACTCTAGCTTTTATAAATAAAGGAGATAAATAGCCCTATTATAATTACACTTACTAAAAAAAGGTAGCCCAGATCGCTACTAAATAAACCGTAAGGATAAAAAAAACTAGCTACTTTAGGCCTAAAGCTTTATAACTACCCTAAAAAACTTAAATACTAACTATAAACTAAAAAAAGACCTTAATAGTATTACCTACTATAACTATTAAAAAACAAAATACTATATAACTAACTATAAGGCACTAAAGTAGAATAATTATTAAAACCCCTATAAACTACTATACAAAAGTATTAATATAATTTAAGTCTAGGAGCTAAGTAGTTTAAAAAATAAATAAGTATAAACTAACTATTAACTAAACCTATACTAAAAACTATTTTAGTACCTATAGGGGAAATAATTAAAAACTAAGCTATTACTATAATAAACTATAATAAAGTCAAAGTTATAATAAATATAGATACTTATACGTAAATAAATATTATTAATATTAACCTTATTAAGTAATTAAAGTTTAAAAAAGCGTTTAATATAATACTCCCTAATATCTTAACGTTTAATAACCAACCTATTAATAAAGCTAAAGTATACTAACTAACCTTTTTTTTTATTAATAAGTATAATATACTCTATAAAGTTAAGCGCGTATTTATAATAATAACTCGCTTAAATAGTGCTAGAAGTATACTCTTAACTAATAATACTATAAATATAAAAAGTATCTTTATTAATATACGTACACAGATATAGTAGTATACTTTAGTATCTATTATAAACTTAAAGGCTTTTACTTAAAAAGTAATAAAGAATAAGTCTAAAGTATTTATAATATATATTACTAAAGTATATTCTATAGTAAAGAACAGAGGGATTCTTACTAATAAGCCCCTAAGAAATAACTATACTATAACTTTAAAAAGCCTCTTTAAAAAATTATACTTTTATATTAATATATTTAATAAAAGGGCAGTAATATAAGTCCCTATACTAGTAAACACAAAGTACTTAATTAACTTAGTTAAAAAAAAAAAGCTACTATATAAGTCTATTTATTTAATATTACTAAAGTAACTCTAAGTACTCTTTAAGTATATTTAAAACATAACTACCTAAAGGCAAATTAAACTATTTACTAGTTTAATAAAAGTACTAATAATATTTATACTAAAAAAGAACAGAACTCTATAGTTATACATTAACTATAGGGGTTTAAACGCAATTACTATTAAAAACTAATACCCTTTACTACTTATTAATAAGCTATTAAATAGACTTACTAAAGCGTAATAAATCTTTAAAATTAACTTTAAGGAAGTATACTATAAAATTTATATTAAAAAGTTAAACTAATAAAAAATAGTATTTTATATATACTATAGTTACTTTAAGTATACTATTATACTATTTAAGTTAATAAATACCCCTACTACTTTTTAAGTATATATTTAACAAGTACTTAGTAATATTATAAATATTTACGTTATTATATATTTAAATAATATTTTAATTTACTTTTAGTTATAGAAGGAATATATAAAATACTTTAAAATAGTTCTAAAGTACTTAAAAAACACTAAACTTTTTATAAAACTTTTTAAATATAAATTTTATAAATAAAAAGTTAACTTCTTTAAATTTAAAATTACTTATAATAGTATTATAATAAACCTAGAACGTATCTAAGCTATTACTAAATAGCTAATACTAAAAAGCTACTAAAATATCTAAATCTTCTTTAAGTTCTATAACTTCTACTATAAGTTTATTATAAAATACTCCTATATTATAAAACTACTTAATAAAGCCCTAAAAAGAAGTAAAAATAGTATAAAGTTAAGAGTCTTTATTTAAATAAAAGAGATACAAAAAGTATTTAATAAACTTTACTAACGTTTTAGTAAAGTACTAATACTAAAGTACTATAACTTAAAACTAAACACACATATAAAAATAAATATATTAGCCCGCGTAGTATCTAGTATAGTATTATAAAAGTATAAAATATAGTAGTACCTTATTACTTTTTAATTTAAAAAGTTTATAAAAACTAAAATATACTAAACTATAAACTAATAAAAACTTTTTATAATTATAAAAAGTCTAAACTACTAAACTTAATACTTATAAAGACTCTCTAAGCCGTTTTTAATTCTTATAAACTACTAAGTACTAAAAAGTATTATTAATATACCTATATAGAATATATATAAAAGACTTACTTAATAAGTATACTATTTATTAGTATTTAACTTTAAAATTTAATATTAGCCTAAAAAAACAAACCCCACTAATAAATTATTAAAACACCCTAACTATATAAAGGGTAAAATATTAATTAAAAACGTTATTTCTATACTCTAAAAAAAACTAGTACTTATAAAAAAGGTTTTAAAGAATATTTAAAGATATATTATTAATATTAAAACTAAACTAAGTATAGTAACGTATGTATACGTTTAAGCTATTTAAACTAGTATATAACCCTAGGCCTAGTTAATTAACTCTATAAAAAAAAATCCTTACTTTTATACTAATATATACTTTATAAAGATACTAAAAATTAAAACTATAACTATACTATAGTAGTTAAAGTTTTTACCTATACTATATACTAAAATAAAAACTTAATAAATACTTAATAAAAAACTAATTATAACTAAAAAAACTTAATTAAAACTAGAGTTACTAGTTTAAAATAGTATATCCTATATACTATAATAAAAGAACTTATTATTAAATTTATAGTATTTAGTAGAGTAGTAATTAAGCCTTATAAAGGTTTAATTATAGTAGTTAAAGATAAATTAGATTTGTATAAGTCTAGCTAGGTCGCTAGTATTAATATTAAGATTAGTACTGGGGGCGGTTACGTAACTAAGTACGTAACTAGACTATTTATTAATCTAGGCTAGTACTAGGGCCTAAGGCCTAGTATAGCTATACAGGCTATAGCTACTATAGGTACTACTACTATATTACTTATACTCGTAATTTTTACTTTTATAGCTACAGCTCCTAGCTAGCTAATTTATTAATCTAAATACCTCTTTTTTAATGTTATAAGTAGTACTTCTTAATTACTTTTTTAAGTACTGTTTTTAGTCCTTTTATTTATACCCTAACCCTTTACGTTATAGACTCTTAATTTTCTATACTAGTTATAGTCCTTAAAACGCCCTTTAGTACTATAAATCCCTTTTTTTAAGTCACCTATCCCTTTATATATATCTTTACTGTATTACTATTAATAAAGTACTTAAGTGTATAATTTAGGGTCTTTTTTATAAAGGCGTTTATAAGGTTATTATCTCTATAAATCTAATAGATTTTATAAAACTCTTAGTGTTTATATAACTATTATAAAGCTATAATATTAATTATAAGCCTTTTTTCTTTTATAGTACTTAGCTTAATAAAGTATTTATATAAAGAGTATAAGTCTATATATACTACTATTAAAATTGCTAAAAAACCTAGTCTCTTAGTAACTAAAAGGATTATAGAGTTAAATATATATACTATATTAACACTAAAAACTATTCTATAAATCTTTAATACTAATATACTTTTTGTTACTTACTTACTCTTAATAAAGCTATAGTAAATAATATTCCTGTTAATTTAAAAAGTATCTTCTATAGTCTAGAAGTCTTTACTAATAATAATAATATATTTAAACTAAAACAATATATTAGTATTATTAATAAAAGAACTATTTATAAAAATAAAAATCTTTGTAATACTTAAGTCTAAAGGAATAAAGTTAATACTATAGTTAAAGTTATTTATTTATTACTTAATACAGTAGTTTAATATAGTAATAGTATTAACTATTAGTTCTTAATATTAAATAGTAACTAATAAATTATATATAACTTCTAGTTAGTAAATTAAAGCTATATATACTCTATAGACTTACTACTTAATATACTACTTTATATTATTTTTTTCTACTAATTTAAACTTTTTCCCTTAGCCCTTTTAGCGTATTATTAAGTAGTCTTTTTTTAAAAAAAAAATACTACTATTAAATATTAGTAACTCGTTTTTAGTAAAAAGCTACTTTAGTTTCGTAACAAAAGAAGCTTTCTTAAGCTCTTTTTCTTCTATATTAAAAAAAAACAGTATTAATAAGTCTAAAGTATTGTTAGTTTATATACTAATAATTGCAAAGTCGTCGCGGCCTTTTACAGTAATTAATAAATAAGGGTCAAATATTAAAGTCGTTATACTAAAGCGCTCCTTATAGTATTTATTATATATTACTTACTAATAGGTACTAGCTTCTGTAATACCGTATAAGGGCCTCTTAATAATTATAATTAACCTTAATAAGTACTAATCCTTAATTTAAATTAGTAACTAAGTAAAAATAAGTTAATTTAATAGAATCTTAAATTAAATATATACTTATATAATATCCCTTAACTATAGTAATATTTTAAACTTTCTTAAAAATAAAACTAACACAAAAATTAAACACTAACTTACTTATTATATAGTTAATAATTATATTAAAATTATGCTCTTTTTATTATCTCTATATCTTTAAATTATAAGTTTTAACTTTTTATATAGTATATCTCCTATTTTTTACTTAACTTTATTAATAATTCTAAATTTAAATATCTTAACTCTAGTATAAGCCTCTAGGTTATATAAAATAATATTAAATATATCTCGGAATTATAAAGTAGTAATCTCTAGTATAGTTAATTCCTTAAATAAACTACTAGGGGCTATAATAATACCTTCTACTTATAACTTAATAGTAAAGTCTATAGCTGCCTTTTCCTTAGTACTTAAATAGGTATAGGCCGTAGAGTCTTTATATAAGTAGCCTTAACTTCTTTTTAGTTATAGTAGTATCTTATTAATAATAATAGAGTATTTATACAAACAGCTAGGTCCCCTTCTTAGTAAAAGTACTTTTACTAGTAGCTTTAGTAGTTCTAAAAGGCCACTACTAGTATTACTAAAAATAAAGGTATTAGCTTTATTATCTTTTAGAATTAAAATTAATAGAGTTAGTTTATTAGCTTTATTTTTAAAGTATAGTTTAACTACTATAAACTAAAAGGTTTATAAACTATAAAAAGTCTTAACTATATAATTTTTGCTATTTTTTAAAATTAACTTTAATAATTTATACTACCCTCCCTTTTTTCTTTATACCCTAACTATTAATTAAATAAAAAATTTTAAAGTTATAAGGGTATTAGGGCCGTTACGTATATTAAGGGTATTATTAACTTTATACTTAGTATAGAGTCTTTAAACTTTCTCCATTACTTAGTAAATAGTATTTACACGCGTAATAATACTAAAGGACAGAGTAAACTTAGTAGTAGTCTAGGGGTAGGCGCTAAATACTAGTAATATTAGTACTAGGCCGTTTAGTCTAGTTGTATTATTAATTACTTTAAATATAGTTTAAAGTAAAGCCTCTTTTAATATATTAGGGTCTTTATATTAGTATATTTTAAATACCCTTTTAACTATAGTATAGTATTTTTTACCCTTACTAATACTATAGTAAGCTTTAATTAGTATAACTTTAACTTAAATACTTATAATAAAAGCTGTGCTTTTAAATATTACTAATTAAAAAGTAGTTTTAGAGTCTATTATAATAAAATTAGGTGGACCTAAAAGTATATTAACCTATTACTCTTATACTTTCTCTTAAATAATATAAACTAAAATATTTAATAAAAAGTATTTTATATTAAATACTATTACTATATTAACTATATAAAGTACTAGTTTACTATTAAAGTATATAATATTAATAATAACTTTATAGTTAAATTTGTAGTTATTATAAAGGATAAACTAAAAGTATTATAAGACTCTAGTATAAAACTAGTAGTAGTAGTAGACTTTTGTTAATTTTTTAATAGCTTTAGTATTAATATTGTAGCTAGCTTATTAAAGTATATTATATAAGTATTAAACTAATAAATACTTAAATTAATAATAAAAACAGTAAAGTTTAGTTTTAATTAAAAAGTAGTAAACTAAAGCCTATTCTTTATTAAAGAGTATTTATAAATAACTTTATTTTTAAACTATAAGTATAATAGTTTTGCTTTATTAAAGTTTATTTATTAAGTTATTAAATATAACTCCCTTTTTATTTATATTTATAAAGTAGAATAAGAAAGGTGTGTTTATTAAAAGAATATAAAACCTAATTAGTTTAAATACTATAGGTATAGTTATAGAGTTAAGGGATTTAATTAGTATACTATTTCTAAAGCTAATTTTTATATAACTAACTTAACTAATATTAATTTAAAGGTTTAGAAAAACGGTTTACTAAAGAGTAAGGAATTATAAATATCTACTAGTTAAAAACTTTAATACTCTAGTATTAGGGATAATACTCTAAAAAATAGTATTTAAATACCTATTATTATAAATAACAACGTCTACTATTTTAAACTAGTTAATTAAGTTTTATTTTATTATAGTATACTTAGTAGCTTAGTTATTAAGTATATTAATAACCTTTTTTTTATTAACATACTAGCCTTTTAAAGTAAAGTATAAAACTATAATAGGTTTATCCTTATCCTTATAGTTATTAACTATATTAATATTAACGTTATTTTAATTATTATTAATATTAAGTACTTAGAAATATTAACTAAGTAAGTCGTTACTATTTCCTTTTATTACGTCTTTCTCTCCTTTATACTAAATAAAAAACTAGTTATATACCTCTTTTAATGTATTATTAGTTATAGTATAGTAAGTTAATTTATATTTTCTATATCCTTATTAACGTTTTTTCTAAAGATACTTTAATAACTAGTACCCTATTTTATTATATATCTAGTACTATTTTAAGTTTTAAAGAAACCTTTTAAATAGCTAAAAGAATTGGCCCTAAAATAAGGACCAGTAACTACCCTAACCGGGTTATTAATTATCTCGTAGTTTATTAAACTAATAGTTAGTTATATATATTATATTAAAAGGTACTAGTATAGGGTTTATATAGTTAAATCCAGTAAAGTATTAACTATAGTACTACTATATTACTATTTAATTACTAATAGTAAATTAAAGTTAGTTATAAACCCCTTTATATATATCTAAGGGGTTAAATAGGTATATACTATATTTAGGCATTTTTTAGTAAGCGGTAAGAAGGGTATCTTAAAGAAATACGTCTCTCTAGTAAGTACTTAAAAGCCCTTTTTAGATTATAGCTATTTTAGAAATAAGTATCTTAAAGACTTTATCTTTCTTCTTACTAGAGTTATTTTAAAAAACAGTTATAAACAATATATTTCTCTATTTTATAAAGTATAACTAAAATATCTTATTAGTCTTAAAGTAGTATTTTATTTACATTAGTATTTTTTTTTTATATATAATCTTAACTATTATAAAAAGTATTAAAGTAGTATTATAAAGTATAATCTTTTAGTATAAGGGAAAAGGCGAACTTATACTAGCTAAGTAGGATTCTAGCTTTAGTATAGTTATTTTTAAAAATAAAAAGCGTATTATTAAAAAAGTTATATTTACCTTTTCTATACTTTATCTTATTAGTATATAGCCTTATAAAGTTTATTAAACTCTAGGGGTATAGGAGTAAGTTAAAATAAATATTTTAATACTATTATAGTAGTAGTATTAATTATTATTATTATAAGAATACTAGTATAAGTAGTATCTAGTAATCTACTTAAAAGTCTATAGAGTTATTAAATATCTAGTCTTATAGCTAAAAGTCTAGTTTATATAGTTATTAAAATTTAAAATAGAGTCTTAATTCCCCTATTTAATAAAATAGAGACTAGCTTATTAGCTATATAGTTAGTCTTTTAGTTTCCTATTAAGCTGGAGGTTATAGTACTAGTAGTAGATCCCTTAGGGTAAATCCTAAATAGCCTTTAGTACTAGCTACTACTTCTTTAACTCTAGAGTTATTAACTAAAGTAATTAGTAATATTATATTTCTTTTTAGTAAAAAGTGTTTTAAATATATTTATTATTATAGCTCTTTAATTAATAGTATAACTAGATCTTTTAAAAGACTTAAGTAAAGCTTTAGATTATTAAGTAATATTTCTTTAAATTAGTTAAACATCCCTACTATATAATTAATATATTAGCGTATCTATAAAAAAAACTCCTTAGTTCTAGTAATATTATAGAGTACCTTTATATCGTTTATCTTATTATATATTACTCTATAGTAGATAAAGTAGTTACTTATAAAGTAAAGTATATCTTTTAAAGCTTTATTAAATAGTAATTCTATCTATCCTTTAAAGTATTACTAGAATAGTATAAAGAGGTCTTGTCTCTTAAGTTTTAGTTTTATATACTAGTATAAGTAATATACTATTTAAGTATTAATATAAATAGAAAATATTAGTTTATTAAAATTAAGCTTAATAGGTTTTCCCTAGTACTTAAGGTCTACTTATATTACTACCTTATATAATAAGATCTCTAACTATGCTTTTTTAAATATTAAGTTAAGTAAAGAAAAAC
Organism: Colletotrichum musae; assembly: GCA_027406025.1. NCBI lineage: Eukaryota > Fungi > Ascomycota > Sordariomycetes > Glomerellales > Glomerellaceae > Colletotrichum > Colletotrichum musae. The sequence continues at coordinate 150,760 of JANVYC010000002.1, read as the reverse complement.
TTAGAAGTACTTTAGATATATTTATTAACTCTATTAGGGCCGGAAAAGGGGATAGAGCCGGGTCTAGGAACAGTACTAGCTCTTTATCCTTTTTTTTTAATATTAATACCCCTTAAGATATAGGGAATACTTAATTCTACTACAGAAAGTTTAAAAAGGCGTTCTTTTTTATTTATTAATAGGTTTCTCTCCTATAGACACCCCCTATAAAGCTTAGGGACTATAAATTTTAGTAGTTAACCTTAAAAATAGTTTAGTACTTATAGAACAATATTATTAAGTATTAATATTATTAATTTACTTCTTAAATATTAATATTATATTAAATATATATATAGTAATAAATAGTAATAACAGACAAGGGCCGTATATAGAGTAGTAAGTTAATACTCTATAGGGTCTTTTTATAGTTTTATTAACTTAGGTTCTTTTTTAATATTAATATTAAGTAGCTATTTATCTTAGTAAAGAAATACTAAAAGGCTATAAAGTGTACTTTATTAGAACGAATTTTAAAACTAGTATTAATAAGTCTTTTTTATACTCTATTTAAAAAACTAAAAGCTAAGCCCTTTATAAGTACTTATACTTATAAACTTAAACTTATAGTAGTATAAAAACTACTAAGGACCTATTCTTTAAAGTAAATATAACTATACTATATAGTTATATATAGTTTTTTTTAGTAAGTTTAAAAGTATATTAAAAAGTAATTTTAGGTAGGGATTTCCCCTAAAGGCATAAGGGGAAGAGTTATAATAACTTTAAGAATTTCTATTTATTATTTATTACTATCCGTAGGGAATATTTTAGGGATAGTAATAAATAAAGGAGGAGTTTATAAATAAACTAAAAGAAACGCCCTAAACCCTAAAGTTAGTAGTAATTTTTATAATACTTAATACCCTTTAACTTAAAGCTATTTTAGAAGCTTAAAGCTATTTTAGGAACTTAATTTTATTATAAAGAAAATAAAATAAAAGCTTAAGTATTATAATAGTTACTTAAATAAGTACTAAAGTGTACTATAATATTAATACTAAAAAGAACTTCCTATTAGTATAGTAATAGCTATTTACTACTATAGTAATATAAGTAAATAAAAGAATCTTTTTTATAGTTCTATAAAAAAACTTTTTACTACTAAAAAAAGGAAAAGGACTATTAATTATTAAAATTAATTAACTTATAAGTCTACTTATCCTACAAAAGTAGTAGATATACCTTATAGAGAAGTAGTACGTTTTCCTTTTAAACTACTAGTAAAGATAGTAAAGAGGTAAGGCTCTAAGATTTTAGAGGGAAAAAGATCCTAGACTTAGGGAGGGGCCTATAATACCCTTCTTTTAGTAGTAAATATAGTAAAGTTAATTTATAATAAAGGTAAGGAATAATACTATAAAGTTTTAGAGTTAATATTATTATTATATTATAAAGTTAAAATTAATTTATATATCTTTACTAATTTATAGTTTAGTAAAGTAATTAATTGTGTTATTAACTACTAATTAGTATTAAATTTATAGTATTTAGTAAAATAGTAATTAGGCCTTATAGGGGTTTAATTATAGTAGTTAAAAATAAATTAAATTTATATAAGTTTAACTAGGTTACTAGTATTAATATTAAAATCAGTACTAAGGGTAGTTACGTAACTAAGCACGTAACTGGACTATCTATTAATCCGGGCTAGTACTAGGGCCTGAGGCTTAGTACGGCCACGTAGGCCGTGGCTGCTATGGGTACTGCCGCTGTATTACCTATACTTATTTAAAGTAAAATAGTATTTAAATTATAACTATTATTAAACTTTAAAAAAATAGTTAAAAAACTATAAATTAAAAACTAATTTTATAAAAATACTATAAATATAGTTTAAACTTATACTAAAACCTATATAAAATATTACTTAAATAAAAGGAGTACTTTATAGTTTTATAAATAGTTAGTCCTTTTTAATAAGGACTTACTATAAAAAAAATTATTTAAACTTACTATAATAACCTAAAAACTAGCTATATAAATACTAATAAAATAGTTAAATTAATATTAAAAAAGTTTTATTAAGGATACTTAATAAAAAATATTTATAAGTATATTACTAAATACCTATAGTACTAAGGGGCGTAAATACCCTACTATAAACTGTATAAACTACTATAATTACTTTCTATACCGTTATATCCTTTCTAAAAAATCAGCTTAAACTTTATTACTAGGCTTTTACTAAGTACCTAGAATAATAGCTATATTTATAACTTAATCCTAGTAATTATATATTAAATAATAAAAATTATATACTTTATTATAACGTAAAAGACTCTTAATATAGTATAATTAGTATAAATCTTTTATAAAGAAATAGAATACTATTTTAGAACTTTAAAAGAAATAATAAAGAATAAAAATAAGCTATTTATTAACTATTTCTAAAAGGAGTTTACTAAAATAAGAGTAATAGTCTACTACCTTTTAATAGTATAGTACTTATAAATAAATAGTACTATAGAATAAGTATACTAGTCCCTAAAAGTATACCTCTATAAGTATACTAAAGCTATACTAAAATAATAAGTAACTTAGTTACTAAAAGTAAAGTTTTTATATAATAATAGTAAATATATAACTATTAAAGTTAGTCCTTTTTAAGTATTAATAATATACTACCCCTAAGTAGTAGAATACGTTTTATTATAAAAAAAAAATATACTTAAAGGCGTTTAGGAATAAATTACTTATATAGTAAAAGTCTACTAATATATAGTTAAGTATTAGTAGTATGTAATAGAAATACAGATTAAAAATTATAATAAAAAATGCCCTTTAAAAAAGTACGTAGTTAAAAAAGTAGTTAGTTTCTTAATAAGAAATTTCCCCTTCCGTAAGGGCAAAAAAAAACTAGTACTAAAATATATTAAAGTCTTTATTACTAAAAAAGTTAAAAATAGTACTTACTATATTTAACTCCTAGAAAAGTACTAGTAGTTATATAACGTATTTTATATTAACTTTATAAAGCCTTAAACGGGTAAAGTAACTATAGAATAGAACCTCTTAGATATAGAGGACCTTTAAGAAGAATAAGAAGTTAAGGATATTATATTTAACTATAAAAATAGTAAAAATATACTATTTTTTATTAAGTAAAAAGGGTAGTTTATAGAGTATAATATATAAAAACCCGTAGAATATTTAGTAAATACTTAATAAGTACTTAAAAGATACTGTACTTAAACTAGAAAGTTTTATAGGAAATAGAATAATAAGTAGAAATTCTGTAATAAAAGGAAAATGCATTATAATAAAGAAGAAGTCCCTATAAACTAAACTAAAAAAGCTACTCAAACTAGTTAAAACCCTATAAAACTATAAATAAACTTTAAGTAAAACTGTTCTAAAAACTTTTACTAGAAGAAGACGAACTAGAAGAAGAACGCTATTTACTACTATTGCTACTGCTACTACCACTACTATTACCCCTACTATTAATATCTATATAGTTCTTTAACGTAGCCTTTAGTAGAGCCCCGCGCTTTTATATTATATAAACCTTCTTTTTCTATATTTTTTATTAACTATAGTACTTTAGAGGACTCTATTCTATAAAGGACTTAATAAAAAAGGGTATACTAAAAAGTTTACTATTTATTAAATTTATAAATAGCTTATATAGGTTGTTTTTACTAGATATAGTAGAGTATAGGAGTTTAATAGAACCTTTTTTCTTAGTAATAGTTTAGTAGAAGGGGTTAGGGGTAATAAAGTAGTAAAGGAGATTTTAGAGCTTAAAAAGAGTAGTAAAGTCGCGCTAGTAGGGCGGGAGAGTTATAAGAAGGGTAAGCTTAGTACTTTTTTTATATAAAGTATCACTATCCCTATAGTAAGCCTAAAAAAAAATAAATACTAAAAAAAAGTTTTTAAAAAAAAAAGACTAATATTAAAGTATATAATAGTACTAGTAGTTTTATAAAGAGCCTACTACTTTTAAAAATTAAGTTTATAAAAAGCGTAATTAACTTTATTAGCTTTACTTACTAAAATTATAGTAATAGAATTCTAAAACTACTTAGTAAGTACGTAGAAAGTACTACTAATATACTAAATAAGGTACTAAAAACGCTAGTTAGTATAGCTAGAAATAGATTTATTTTTAATAAAATAAGTATAGTAATACTTAATATAGTTTTAATATACTTAGATAATACTATTTAGAGTAATAGGGACTTATAAGTAGTTAGTAAATATTTATTAAAAAAAAAAGGCGTAATTTATATAATAATACTTTTACTTTACTATAGAGTATATAGTATATATATTAGGTTATTTTTATAAAGCTATATAAACTATATAGTAGTTTTTACTTAATAGTAAAATATAGTAAGTATATAGTATAGTAAGGTCTAGTTAATTAAGGAATTTAACTTTAGTATTAACTATAAACTTAGTAAAGTAAATAAAGTAAGTAAGGGTAAATATAGTACTAAAAAGAAAAGTTAAGTATTAAGAATACTAAAAAGTAATAGTAAGTAAAGATATATAAGACTTAACTAATAAAAAAAAGAAAGTTAAAAAATTATAAGTTATTAAAAAAAAAAGATTTAAAGTTAATAAATTAGGAGCTACTATTATATAGGCTTTTTATACAGAATATACAGCTTAAATATAGTAAACTATAGAGAAGTTATTTAAAGAAAGTATAAAATAAAAAGAAAAAGCGTAACTCTTTTAAGTCTATAGTATAAAAAGTATAAAAGGTATAATTAATATATATAACTATAGGCTAATAAACTTTAAAAAAACCTATTTTAAAGAGTAAAAAGACTAAAAACTACCCTATAGTAATAATAAATAAATAATATTATAAAGGGTACTTATTAGTAAGGCTATAGATACTTACTAAATAAAGGATAAAAGAACTATAAAAAAGTAATTAGAACGAATTATAACTAAAAGGGGGAATAAAAAGAATAAGTAAAAAATAAAGTACTTAACTACTCTATATATATAATAAAAGTAGAAAAAAGAAGAACTTAATTAAAATAAATATAGTAACCCTTTAGTATAACGTTACTAAAATAATATACTATAATAAATATAAATATACTAACTCCTATACTAGTAGTACTAATATAATAACCCTTATAGTAATAGTATTAGTATAAGAAGTAATAGTATAGAGTACTATTAAGGACTAATAAACTAAAAGGGGGGATAGTATAAGGATCTAGTATAGAGTTAAATAGTTAGTATACCTTTAGTAGAAGTATAGGTAAATATTAGTAGAACTCTATATAGTAGACCCCTACTAAGCCTTTAGTAAAAGTATATAAAGGGAAAATAAAAAAGAAAAAGAGGAAGTTAAGTAAAAGTAACTTAATATACTTAAACTTACTTTTAAAATATTATAATTAAACCCAACCTAGGTATTTAGCTTAATACCTTTATACCCCTTTATAAATAGTTATTACTTAAACTAAAAGTAACTTATAAATACCTTTTAAAGTACTTATATAAGGGATTTATTACCCCTAGTAACACTTTATAAACTTCCCCTATACTATTTATTTATAAAGCTAATAGGGGCCTTTACTTTTATATTAATTTCTATAAACTAAATAAAATTACTAAAAAAAACTAATACCCCCTACTACTAATTAATAAAATACTAATATAAATTAACTATATAAAGATCTTTACTAAAATTAATATTTAATAAACTTTTTATAAAATCTAAATATACTTAAACTATAAAAACTTAATAACTTTTAAAACCTACTATAGTACTTATAAGTATAAAGTCCTTTTATTTAACTTCTATAATAAGTCTATAATATACTAGTAATATATAAATAACGTTTTAATAAAGTACTTAAATAATTTCTTTATAGTATATCTTAATAATATCCTAGTATTCTTAAAAGACCCCTTTTAGTACTAAAAATATATTATAAAAGTACTAATATATTTAAAGAATACTAAATTATAAACTAATATTAAAAAGTATAAGTTTAGTATTACTACTATAAAATACTTAGAATTTATTATTTCTATTAATAGTATACGCCCTAACTTTAAAAAAGTTAGTATAATAAAGAACTAGTATACTCCTATATTTATTAAAAGTATTTAATCCTTTTTAGGGTTTTATAACTTTTATTAGTAGTTTATTAAAAATTATAATAGAGTTACTAGACCCCTAGTCTACTTTATAACTAAAAGAGTCTCTTTTTACTTTAATAATAACTATAAAGCTATATTTAACTAACTAAAGGACTTATTAATCTTAGCCCTAATCCTCTATTACTAGTACTCTAAATTCCTTACTTAACTTAAAATAAACACCTTTAATTCTATTTATACTAGTACTATATTATAACTATAGCTTAATAATAATACCTAATACTTTATAGTTTACTTTTTTAAAATAATAGTACCTACTAAAATAAACTACTCTATTTATAATAAAAAACTACTTACTATTATATAAGTAATAAAAGAATAAAGAATAAACCTAGTAGCTCTTTATAAGTATTTTAAAGTTATTATAAACTACTAAGCCCTTTTATACTTTATAACTAAGTATAAGTTAAACTCCTAGTAAGCTTAGTAACTAGGCCTATTAGTAGACTTTAACTTTATAATCTAGTACTACTCTAGTTAAAAGAATATACTAACTAATACCCTTTTATATAAATCTAAAGATATTACTATATAAAAGACTCTTAAAGCTATTAACTATACTTAAGTCCTTTTAATACTAAATCTACTATTTTCTAAAATTACTATAAAGCTTTATTAACTTTTAAAAAATACTAAAGCTATAAAAACTACTATTATTAGTACTATAGAGTCTATTAATAAACTTTAGAGTTACTTACTAGTTAAATAAATCCTTACTTTAAACTAAGACTCTATAACTAAATCCCTCTATACTTTATATAAAATAGCTATAACTAATAAGGAGTATTAAAAAATATAAAAAGATATAAGTCTATTTATAATAAATAGTAAACTAGTAGTACTTAAAAAAGAGTTTTTATATACCCGGGTAATATAAAAGGCCTATAAGTAAAAACTATTAGTATACTTTAATTAAAATAAAATACTAAAAATAATTAAAAAAGGTACTACTAGCCCTAGCTAATAATAAACGTAAAGCACTATATTCTTAACTACTATATATACTACTATACTTATAAGCCTTAGAACTAAGTACTAAAAAAGTTTTAGCTCCTTTTAGTACTTAACTAGCCCTAGTAATATATTTTTATAAATCTTATAGTACTACTACTTAATAAAAAGGGATTTATAGTAGTTTAAGTAGTAGTTAACTACTTAAGTAGATAAGCTATTTTAACGCTATACTATAAAGAGTTTATAACTAGGGACCTAGTAAAAATATTTTATAAAAGGATACTACTAATCTTTAGCCTTTTAAAAATAATTATTTTTAACTAAAGTCCCTAGTTTATTTCTAACTTCTAGTTAAAGCTTTATAAAATTTATAATATTAAAATATAGCTATTTATAACGCACTACCCCTAAATAAATAAATAAACTAAAATTTTAAACTAGTATATTATATAGTAACTCCGCCCCTTTATTAACTATTACTAAAACAACTAGAGTAATATACTCCCTATTATAGATTTTACCTATACTACGTTACTTAGTAAAACTACTAAACTTTTACTATATAAAATTAAGTTTAAGTAACCCCCGCGCCTTAGCTTTAATTAAAAGTATTATACTATAGTATTTAATAATACTTATAAAAAGTTAAACTACTTAAAAGTTTAGTAAATAGTAAAGTAAATTTAAAGTACTTAAAACGTTATAAAAAAAAGATAGTAAAGATTTAGGTATAATAAAAGTATACTATAAACTACTAGTACTACTTAAATAACTTTACTTTAAGAAACTATATATAGGTTTTTATAAAAAGCTAGTACTAAAATAACCCTTTTAAGTTTATAATACTTTAGAATAGTCTATACTAAATTATAAAGGTAGGCCCTAGTAGTACTTAAGTACTAAATTTACTTAAGAGTTACTAATACTACTTAGTCTTTTACTCTAATAAACTCTAAAAGGCTATTAATAATTTATTACTAGGATAAGTTATAAAACTACTTTTACTTATATAGTATACTAATAAGTTAAAGTATAAGGTTTAAAAGGTTCTAGTATTTTAGTTATAGTACTATAAACTTTAATACTAAGTAAACTAAGTAGGTTATAATAAGGACCTAATTTAGTATAATACTAAGAACTTCTAAAACACTCTAAAGGCCCTTTAGGCCTTTTATAATTTATACTTAAATACTATAGGCCCCCCGTAATACTTAGAAATATAGTTATAAGTTACTATAGTTAATAAAGAGGCGCTGACTATACTAGATAATAACACCGTAGTTATAACTTCTAAGACTACTTAAAAGTACTATTACTAGGGCCCTAGAGTAGGGCTAAATAATTTAACTAATTATATTTTTTATATAAATTCTATATAGAGTCTTTAATTAGTTTATTTTTAATAAAAGTTTTATTAACTATAACTTAATAGGTTTAAGCGCTATAGTACTAATTTAACTACTAATTAACACTAAATTTTACTACTAATTTAATACTACTAGTTACTAACTACTCTATAAAGAAATTAAAAGTTTAAGAATAAAAAAATAATAGTTTTATTTAATTATTTTATACTTAGAAACGCTGCGGATAGTATCGCCTTCTCTAGAGGGGGGGGTAATGTTATAGTACTAGCCTAGCTGCTCTAACCTTAGCGCCTATAGGTACTAAAAGCCCTGTGGCCTTATACTAGTTAAGTTATTATAGGTTACGTAACTACTAAAATCTCTAAGCCTTTAGGGCTCTACAGTAGTAGCCCATAGTATAGAATTTCTTCCCTTTTTTAAGTATAGATTACAGTTAATAAAGCCTTTTAGTAGCGTACTAGCCTGCCCTTAAGACCCTTCTATAATATTACTACCTTTTTTATAAAAGTAATTATTCTTTTTATTAAGGCTTTATACTTTAGACTATAAAGTAAAAAGTACTAGTATTAGTATAGTTACTATATAGTTAGCCCCTATAGTATATAGCGCTATAGTAGGAGCTATAGCTATACAGAGTTATATAACTATATAGCTCTACTTATAGCTCTAATATCTATACTAGCACCTAGGCCACTTCTAACTTATAAATATTATCACTCTTTATAATAAATATTTAACCCCGTACGGATTAATCACTAACGTTTTACCTACGTGTAAACCAATAGAGACACATCTAAGGGACAGTGACAGAGCCTAGCGACGGGGGCAGAGCCGAGCAACGGCAATAGAGCCCAGTAATAACAAAACGGAACGAGCTTGTTGTATTTAATCACATCTACTGAGCTAGAGAATGTGAGAAGGCCCCAATCGCCAGTTAACAGCGCCTCAATCGCAAAATTCGAATGCGTAACAAAAGGAGGCACACGACTCGACCTCGGGTTCGACTCCCTCCTTAGCCGTCGTACCCTTTGCCTTGCGCAGGGTCAAGATCATTCCACAGTCTTTACAGGTTTCAATTTACACAAGAGGGGCTTTTTTTGCCAAAGCGTGTAAACTTTCATATCGTTCCAACGCAGCGACTCATCGCACAATTCGACGTCGAAATGCAGCAACAAAGTCGCCAGAAGCTATCGAAAATTAGTATCACAACACTTCTGGGTTTCGATATTACATAGGGTATCTCAAAGATGACTCACCAGCCGAAGTTCGTGCATTGCGAGGTCCTTGGAGATTCGGATTAGCATCTGGCACATCCGCAGACATTGACAAAATTTACTTACCTTGCCTATGCAATTCATCGGCCCCATAAGGAACGGCTTGGCCATTTCCAGGCGGTCGTTTTCAAAATCTGGGTCGCCCAGCCACCGCTGCGGATGAAACTCAAGAGGCTTCGCAAAGTACTGCTCTTGCGTATGAATGGACAAGTAGTGAATGCCGACGACGGTGCCTCCCGGGATGTGCTCTCCGCAGATCCTTGCGCCGTCTTTTGGTATCACGCGGGGCAGCGCGATTGGCAGCGGCGGGTGCAGACGGAGCTATTCTCAGGTCAACGAAAAACCGTCCAGTCAAACTTGGGGGAGAGATATACGTACTCCCTCTTGGATCACGGCCTGCAAGTATTCGATGCTTGCTAGACTCTCGAGAGTCATGCTCTCGGATGTGGAAAATCGCGATCGAATCTCTCTGGTGAGCTTCTCCAAATACCGCGGGTTGCGGAGGAGGTAGAATGTGGTCGCAGATAGCGCTGTCGCAATGGTTTCTGTTCCTGCAGTCATGAAGAGGAAACCGTTGGCGTATTGCTCCTCCATCGTCAGACTATCTGGGTCGTCGTTCTTCTGGAGAATCCTCGACCACAGGTCGGGGTGCTTGGGCACACTCTGAAGGCGCCGATCGACACGCTCGGCACAGTACGCCCAGTTCTCGCGCTGCTTCTTCTGCACAGTTGGGTTGTACTTCAGAAAGGCGTCCGCCAGCAGTCTCGAGGCGCGGCTGTGCAACTTGAATCCGAACAAAAAAGTAGCAGCCTTGACTGAGCCGAAGATAGACTCGACCCACGGAGAGCACTCCCCTTCCTCGAGCATTTTGAGGTCTTCGTTGAAGGTCAGGTCGCCCATGATGTCAAACGTCGTGCAGTTGTAGTACTTCACAATGTCTATCTTTTCGACAACACTTGCTTTGGAGACCAGCGTGTTCTTGAATTTCTCGGCCCAGTGTGAGAAAACGGGCTGTTGATCCATGAGCGCCGAGTTACTGAAAGAACGCGCGAGTACCTTGCGCTGCCTGGCATGGTTCGCATGTTCGCGGGCCGTGATGAGGTTGCTGACATCTGAAAATGCGAAGATCTTCGAGTAGAATACCGGTTCTTTTACGATTCCGCCTTCCCTGGCTGCGTTGAATCCGTGGATGTCTCTCCAGACCCCATCGCCACCGGCAAAAGAGAGCAAATTTGGGCCAACTCTGACAATCGGCCCGTACTTCCTATGAAGTGCCACGCGGTCAATGTTGTCGGTTCCACTGACAATCGACCGGATTTCCCATAGGTTGGTGAGAGCTCGAAGCTTTGGCCCGGGAAATCTACTCAACGGGCCAAAATAGACACTGTAGATGACGGCGATAACTTTGGCCGCAACAGACACAAATAAGAGGAGGGAAATGGCACTTGAAAAATCGCGCCCGGTCAGTTGTTGAGAGTATGAAGAGGCAGACATGATGAGAGCCGTGGAAATTGGGGACGCCTCGGATGTTTCTTCAGCTTGCCAGTCGTGTGTACGCACGTCTAGAAGTCATCCATCACTGGAAAGAGCCTGGGTGACTTGGACAAGACAGACGTCATTCCAATTTTCGAGAGCTTTCATATTGAATTATCCGTGTGGGACGCATTTGCACGCCATAGGGCTTACTTGCAAGGTGTGAACGAGTCAAATCTAACTTTGAATGTGCAATTTTTGATATGGTGAACACATCGGAAATATGCAAGGTTAGGCAGGATTAGGCTGCACAACAAACGCAGGTTCTTCCTCGGAGGCGAGGCCGTTCTGTTCATCCCACTGGCAGGTCGCTTACACCTCCCGCTTTGGCCCAATCCCGAATTCCCGTCCGAAGATCATCAAACATAGACTCGGGAAACCTCGTTGTTTCCCGGAACCTACTTTACGCAGGCTTCCCTCCTCCAAACGCAGCACGCCCGGTTCTTCGGTTCCTGACTCGCAAACCATATCATTCCGCGGGTTGATTGTCCGAAATCAGGCAATGGTGTCTCGTCGCATAGAATACCACGATCGTTCTAGATCGAATGGCACAACTGCAATGCTCTAGTGTCGACCTTGTTTGAAAAAAAGTAACATCGACGGTGTGTGAATTCTATCTCTCTTCCACCGACGCTGCAAGTGCCGACTTTATTTGCAAGTCAAGACAGCATCTCCGGTCGGCTGATTCTATTTCCTAATGGGGAGATCAAACCCTTTTCATCTTGCTGACAACCTTCCTGTAGAGAGGCCTAGATGGGTGACGGAAAGAGCCAAATGAGGGCTCTGCCTGACCGGGAATGAGTCTTTCCTAGTATATCCAAGGGGTTAAATGAAGTAGAGTTTTTCCTATGTTCTTTTACAAAGAGACTGATTTTACAAAGAGACTGACTCCATGGACAAGGAAGGAAGCCTAGACCTCGGTGGTGAAGGCCGTGTTTACTCTGTGAAAGAACGAAAGGAAACCTCTACTTGTTTTCGGGCTTTCTCCCAGTCCTTTGGCTATTTCGGGCGAGTTTTGTATGAGTAAATCACTTAATGGCTGTTGAAGGCTTCCCTTGTCAGGTTAATCCGATGGGATGTCATTGTATGATATACCGCTCCTGGGCTCTGTTGTCTTCGCGAGTTCTCTACTTGGATGGCAAGTAAAACGAAACCGTGGTACAAGCAAGTGAATGACCTGAATACAATGGAATTTTTCTACTTAGCGCAACATGACTTCAATGATGGCAGTGTTTCCTCTTCCATCACCCTTGCCTTTCCAAACCTTCACAATCCTGAGTCTTTCATCAACGTTCTCAACCAGAGTGTTCCATTGCCGAAGGGTACGCTCTTTGGCGTTATGCATCATCAGCATGACCATGTCCGCGTGATTGGTAAACCACTCGCTATCCTCGCCATACAGGTCTGGGGCAATCATGTCCTCGATGAGAATTCGAGACGCTGGGTCCATCGCCTCAAGTATCATCCTCAGGATTTTGGTCGCAACAGGATCGGAGTGGTCGTGCAGCACGCGACGCATAAAATAGACGTCTGCTCCTTTGACTGGCTGCGGATGGAAGGCGTTGTGAACCTGCCACTCTATCGGCAGCCCCGCTTCACCGTAGATCGACTTTCCAAGGCGTATAGGCTCTTCGAGGTCTTGCACAACGAAGTTGAGATGGGGATTTGCTTTTGCAATCTCGTTGGAAACATGTCCACTGCCCCCACCCACATCCACAACACGAGCTCCGGGACGAAGGTCCCTAAAGGGATACAATGCAAGACTGGATGCGTAGGAGCCTGTGAAGGGAGTCATACCGAGGGAGAAACGGCGGCCTCGCTCCGGTTCTACCTGGTAGAAATAATCGAAAGATTCCAGCTCGGCTTAATCATAGCTGGTCAGTCGCACAAAAAGTCAACATTGTGGCTAGAATACATACTTTGAAATGCCCTTGAGAACGCGCTTTTACCGCCGTCTACCTGGAAGTTGTTTTCTTTCATTGCCATTGAGAAAACTGAAGCTGCGCGGAAGATATCATCCGAGCTACTTGAAATTAGAAACTTGGCTACAAATAATGTATGCTCACACTTACCATAGCCCCATGAGAGCCTCAACTGTGGGAAGCTGTAGAATGATAGAGTTTGCGTTGTGAACATAGTGACCGGGTGAAACCTCTTGAAAGACATATCGCTGAGTGAGGTATCGAAGCAAGCGGCCTGATCACTGTGTCAACGAATAGTCTTCAAATACAGCGGATAACCCACTAATCAACTCTTCAGAGCCTCCACTGTTCTTTGCCAGCTCCGAAAGGCTCGTCGGTGCTTTTGAATCCTTCGAAATAAGATGATGCAGCTTGAGCTCGAGAGTAGTGTTCAGAGCCGCCGGGAATGTGTAACCTCCGGTCGATTGCATCATCCACTGCGGGATTCACGGTTAGAACAGTGAGCAGAACAAGTCTCTCAGTTCCGCCACCGGGGAGTTCTGGGATTCGATATAGAAGGGTGGTACTTACACCCATAGGCCCCTGAACCAAGGTTGTCAATTTCTCGCACGCTCTTACGATTCGCTGCCGCGGTCCATCGCCCACTGGAGCTGCAAGAAGAACCTCTGGACTCAGCTGCTCCAGTGAGGGGGGAGCTTGGCCGTGAAGCTTCAGCTCAAGGAGAAGCTCGTCGATGCCTTCGTGAAGAATTTGTCCTAGGACCTTCAGGTCCTGAGCTTTCGATATGTTGGTAGTCATCATCGTGAAATCGCACGCCCTGTCTTTGTCGGGCAGACAGACGGCAACTGACCCTGCGGATGGCACCAAACATAAGTATCCTTGGATGAAAATGTTCAATCAGAGCCGGGTGCCTCTGATCAGTGCCGTAGCTCAGTAAGCTATATTGGCATTGGGTTCTTCCTGCGCAACTTCAGTAAAACTCTCCCACTAAGGATTGACTCAAGCAAATATTTAACTTTATGGCGATAGAGGTCAGTTGAACCAGTTGAACCTAGCGGTTTTGACTTCAGCTTAACATGGCACGTACGTAGCTTTGCGTCGTGTTCGGCAACGAGGCACCCTGGGCAGAGAAGCCCAGTGGTTCGGACCGAAGAACCGCGGCACTTTTAGACTCAATGAGTGATCTCCAACTCAAATGATAGAGAGTTTTGCCATCATGGCCCTGCCCTACCTATTAGGCTTGTTCAGTCCTCATTGATAAGGATGTATGCCGTAATTGGGATCTATTGCCGTCGCTGGGTTCTGTTGCCGTCGCGTATACTATCTATTACTATCCTAACCAGTATTGGTTTCCTTACAGTTCTGAGTTTTGTATAGTTGGACTATAGTAGGAGATGTCATGGCCGAAGTCTAGTGTGTAACCAGATGATCCTAAGGCAAACGGAACTCTTGTTAGATGCTTTGAAACAACTTGCGACGTAACAGTCGGGCTGCATGATGAAATTTTGGTCAGAGCAATCCACATAGTTTGACATAGGCAAGATGACTCCTAATTGAATTGAGTTCCTCACAGAGATGTGGATGTCAAATCTTCTACTAAATGTTCGGGTCTTGCGTCATCATAGCTTTCACCTTTGCCATAAAATTCCCGCAGTAGCTCTTCTCAGCTTTCATGTACCTCCGCCCGTCTTTCGCAAAACCCCAACCAACCGTGATCCACTCCTCAGAATCATAATCTGGTGCATGGTTGAGAAAGGTTTCCAGCCTAGAATTTACGCTCGGAAGTTGTGCTCTTGGTAGCTTCGTGGCATATACAGCCGCACGTTCAAGCTCCCCAGACTCGATGGCGATCGTGAGCGCGAAAGCAAAGCTTCCATCCTTTGCGCTCGAGAGCCTTCCGATCTCCTTGATTTCGCCATCTTCCAGCGGTTCACAGCCTGCCAGGGCAAGTAACCCACGAGCTTGACTATGGGAGAGGGGCCCTGACACGCGCCAGTAGACATTGACAGTACTGGAAGACCAGTCAACAGCGACAGTCCTCACTCTGTCCAGGCCGTGAGCTCTGAATGTGGGCAGGTGGCGGCGGATCGAGTTTGGAACGAAGTCGAGGTCGAGAACATCTCCCATGGCACGTGTGTGACCCAAGAATAGCCAAGTCTTCACAAGTCCCCTGGAAGTGTCAAAATCACACCATTGTTGGACTTCGCCGTTGAAGAGCATTGACCATGCCTGAACCAAATCTGAGAGGAAGCTGCGCCTGATGAATCCTGCCTGGACGGCGATCTCAACGACGTCAGTTGACTTGCCTTGGAAGAAGCGATAGTTGAGTGCAGAGTCTTTAGAAGTGGCTCGCCATCCGACAGGAGCGTTGTTGAAGTGGGTGCTGTAGGCTTTGAGGACCGCGCAAGTGTTTGACGATGAAAAGGGGGCGTCTAGCATCTTGCAAAATCCCTCAGCGTCTTTCAGAAACCGTGAGGGCGAGAAGACAGTGGGATCTAGCGTGCTGGTAAAATCTCGGTTATTGTTGCGAGGGACACAAGGTGGGGACGATTCGGCGTGAGTTATCAGATCCATTGTAGTGCTTCGAAGTTGGAAAAGTGATTGATGAGATTGCGTAGCTAGAGATGTTGCGCGAGTTGGGGCAGTACGGGGTCTTTGAACTAATGAAGCTATGTGGAAGGGGCTCGAGCAGTTCGGAGTTCAATATGCGATCGGTCTGCCAGGAAGCCAAACAACGTTTTCACGCTCAAGTCTATCTTTTGTCTCGCATTTTATGTTTCCTTCGCTTGCAGTGTTTGTGACCTGCGCTCGATTGGCCTCTACCAAAGTCATGCAATGCAGGGCTTCCTGGTCGAGTACACAAGAATCCTGTTGCCTCGGCTTAGAAATTAAGCGTATTAGGTCTCAAACCGGAACGTCCCATCTCCAAGACCACACAAGCCAGGACGCGAGCTATTGAACCTTGAGAGTGCAGTTTGGCTATCAGGCCGATCTTCAAACCCATGATCACGAAACCCCTATGGTACCGGAGGCCAAATCACGGACTGAATATCCGGCTTCGGACCGAAACTCCTACATGTTTCCCCAGGATTACGCGTCAGGACTGTCTAAAGTTTCTGTCTGCAGTGATTCAGCTTCTGCCAAAACCAAATCTGTCTTGTAATGTTAACTATTCGTCTTTGAAATCCACTACTCAAGAACCAAGGCCTTAAGAAAGTACGTGGTATATTGATGAACAGCGCTAGCCAAGGACAAGCTCTGCAGACAAAATCATTTCATTGAAGGTAGTCAACAAAATATCTGCTCTGATAATGACTGGGGACGCCGAGGGAGGCAAACACCCCATGAGGTAGCTATGCAACGTATTGCCGCAGCCTGCCATTGTCATGACTTGGCGTCTGAACCATCCTTCTGCGACAAGGGTCACTGTTGTCCATGCCAGCCAGCCCAGGCCAGTGCAACGAACAAGATGGCGTGGATAACGAGGTGTCCCGGGGGACCGCCTGCCATCTGTTCTTCCGATCTGTAGTTGCCTCTGCGTTCTTTCATCCTTGCCCAAGCCCTCCTCATAGGGAAAATGTGATAAATGGCCAAAGAACGTGCGACCATAGCGCTAGTGTCGTCGAATGTTTTGGTACCGTTCCGAGCGAGAGAAAGTAGGCAGAGCACATTAGTAGCTAGGAGCAGCCCTGCGTAGTTGTGGCAAATCAAGATCGCCTCTTCACTCGCTTCTGAGTCCTGTAGCTGTGTCTTCGGCTGGAAGAAGAAGGATATCGACGCCATAGATTCGAAGACAAAGTGGCCCAAGATTGCTAGGTTACCGGCGCGCATTGCTCTGTCATGGGAGAAGTCTCGTATGAACGTCGCATCTGCCCGAATAATGGCAATATTGGGGATTTGTAAACTGATTGCTTGTTGGGCGGATAAATAGTCTCCATACGATTGACCAGATGGTTCCATGCGTCTTTTGCCGTAACGCGGATTGGGATAGTTAGCCGCGAAATGCCGATTTGCTAATCCGGCCAACTCAAAATTGGGAACCTGGACGAAGGACCAAGCTACATCACGCGTTTCCCAATGCAGTTAAGACGGGCATAAAGCTCCGAAGTTTACTAGTTTCTACCTTCTATCTATTAACTCTTTCTCTGACACAAAGCCCTATCTACAGGGACCCCATGGCTTCTATATAATACACCAAGGCACACGCAGAGGCTACATGAATCAGTATACTGCATAGATAGTCTGATGTGGAATGTGGTCTTGTTTACTACATGGCTGCTTATAGAAACGGTAAATTAATCGTGATCAACTTACAGCTGAGGCAGAAGTCAGTACATGTAGCTACCAAGAACCCTGGTACGTTTCATCAATCTTTCGGCATCCCACGTGGTAAAGTCTAATGTCCACCACGCCGCCGCGATCCTACTCCACGACCTAATTATCTCTCCGCAACTCTTTCGAATCAAAACCCGACTCGCTGGCAAAGGCTCAGAAGGGTAGAGTCATATGCTGCTGTTCTTTTCTATTGTGGCAATGGAAACTCACTGAACACACTAGCTCAATACCGGTATGAATAAGTCAGACATGGGGAGTCGTCCCAGGAACGGTGTCAGTGCCATTCCGGAGCTCAACGTCCAAGAACTCCATCCTTACTTCGGGGCGGAGATTTCTGGGGTTGAAATGTCGAAAGCTATCTCAGACGATGTCTTTGAGAGGATTCTTGCATTATCCGCAAAGGCGAGTTTCACTTTTCTATCATTTTCCGGTCGAAGAGATTTCGATTCACCGCTCAATATGATACACGGCTCACAGTCAACAGTACGGAGTTCTGGTTTTTCGCTCTACCGGGCTTGATGACCCCGGCCACATTGATTTCGCTCGACGCTTCGGCGCCCTCCACAGTATGAAGCATGTGCTTGGGGACACGAAAGGACGCCTAGGCACTGACGAGCTTGCTGACTTGAGCAACGTCGACTCTGAGACCGGAGAGCCCATCCCGGGCGACGGACCTAAGGCGCACATCGCTAAGCTGTCTTCATTCTTCCATGCTGATCTTGCATACACTCATCCGCGTGCATCATGGAGTCTCCTGAAGGCGCACGAGATCCCACCACCAGGATACGGCGGCGATACAGTCTTTGCCGACACCAGAACCGCTTTTGAGGACTTGGACGAGGTTGAAGTGGGTTTGAAGGAGAGACTACTGTCGAAGGAATATGTTGGCGTTCACTCATGGCAGCATGCGCTCAAGACAAGCAATCCGGACATGTTCAAAGACCTGGATCCCTTTGCCTATCCAATGGCTAAGCACCGCCTGGCTGAGAAACACCAGCCATCCGCAAGAGTCAATCTTTACATCGGTCTTTACCTGCACCATATCGAAGCTGCTCGAGAAGGAGAAGGTGAAGTGGCGGATCTTCAGCACAGGCTCTTGCAGCATGCCACTCAAGCCAAGTATCAACTTAATATTGAGTGGCAGAATCCAGGCGATATGATCATATGGGACAACAGGCAAGTCAAGTCGAGAACCCTGAAAACAATACAATAATTTACCCAAAGCGCATACTGATGATTACAAACCGGCAGGACGGTCATGCACAAAGCCGGCCCGGGAACATACGCTGGAAAATTCCGGAGGGATTTGAGACGTGCAACAGTGCTCGACACCTAGATTTGCTGGGAGCGATAAACGAATGGGTTGTATTTCCGGTCGTACTAGGTGGAATATGATGATAGAATGAATTTCCCGTGCTATTCACTTCGCCGCAGCTCACTGTCGATCGAGCTGACAGCCATGGATGCACGTCCCGCTAATTCACATGCACAGTATCCGTATATCGTCATATGAAGCAGGCTTCGTAATAACCAATAAGTGCAATTTTGAAATTGAGTTTCCTCTGAGAAATACATTCTGTCAATCTTTCTGCCTACAAGAGAATGAAAAACGACGCAAATAAACAGGATTGTCTGGTCACTGATCTACCCGGCATCGTCGCAAGAAGGCCATTTCGCTGGCCAAGCCAGGCCCGAAGCTGACTGCGACTACATGATCACTTCCCACACCCATGTTCCTGAGCAAATCTAACACGCAAATTGCTGTAGGGCTTCCGGTATTCCCTCTAGTCCTGTATATCTGTCGAGTAGCCCTGATCTGTTTGTCGGTCAAGCCCATGGTGTCCTTGACATTGTTGATGATTGATTCTCCGCCGGGATGCAAAGCCCAGTCGAAGTCGGAAATTCCAAGTCCGGGGAGGCCAACCTTCTCGCGATACGAAGGTAAGAGTCTGTCCCAGAGAGGCCGGACTGCTTGCTTGGTAAGATCCGGAACTTGCTTGGAGATGGTACTGGTGAAGCCGGTAGTTTTCACCATGGCGCCCATATGATGAATGGTCTCTGGCACGGTCATGCGCTCCCAATCAAGCAGCTGGAACTTGGCCTGATCGGGATCATCCAACCCGTACTCGTTGCACAATACAAAAGCGGATGCCGCGTCACCGAAGATAGCGCCCGCGATATCCATGTTCTCGAGATCAGAAGCGGCCTCGGCCTCCGCGTACTGATGCCTCAAATACATTGTGCAAACCTCGGAGGCGAAGCAAAGAATCCGAGCGGGTCTCTTGCGAGCTGTTGCCGCAATGGCGGTACTGGCGGCCACACGCATCAATGAGACGCTCCCCGCACAGCCGACGCCATTGAGAAACATGTTCTCCACGTGGTAACCCAGACCGAGCCTGCGGGCTACCAAG
The DNA here is from genome assembly GCA_027406025.1 of Colletotrichum musae. NCBI lineage: Eukaryota > Fungi > Ascomycota > Sordariomycetes > Glomerellales > Glomerellaceae > Colletotrichum > Colletotrichum musae. The sequence continues at coordinate 130,784 of JANVYC010000002.1, read as the reverse complement.
TAGTCGTACCCGGGGAGGCTCACGGTGCCGACAGTAACTCCAATCACATGCGTGATCTCTCCTGCATCGCCGCCCCAATCGCGCAGGGCTTTGCGGCAGGCTTGGACAGTCAAGTCCACACCAACCTGGCGGAACCGAGAATCGAGCTGGTCGATGGTTGGAACCTCTGCCTGACAGCCGAAGCCGGTCTCGAAGTCCATCGAGGAGGCACGGGTATCAATGCCACTGCTCAACGTCAGTTTGAGCAATCTAGCAAGTCTAGTTGAGCGAATGGTTTGTTAGCGTGGGCGACATTGGGTATGGTGGATTTGACATAAATTACACTGGCTTCTCAACATTATGAAATCTCTTAGCGTAGTTGACAAATGTCTCCGGCGGAATCAGGTAAGGGGGGTATTGCGAGCCAATGCCGGTGATCCAGAGATCAGGAACTGGCGAGGTGACACATTCCGTCCCAGAGTGGCTATGGTGGCAGTTGTGGTGAGGGACGCTCTGCTGAGAAGGAGTCTGTCCATGGCCGTTCAAAGTGCGGCTGTTAAGGACGCGGCCGTTTAAGTTGTGATTGTTCAAAGCGTTTGGGGCCATAATGATGTAGAAGAATTAGTCTTTGGATGGAATACCGGACTTGCAGGACTAGACTTGAGCCTGACGGGGAAGACTTCAGTATAATAACCGACGAACGGCAAAGAGAACATTAAAGTCATATGTACCAACGAAATGCGCTTGAAAAGACATGAATCGAGTCACCAAGAGGCACCACTAAGAAACAAAGATGTGTTGTTCTGCTATTACAGGGATAGCTAGTACCGCGGAATCGGTTCTAGAATGGAGATCGTATTCATCACCCCCTCCTCTAGTACTCAACACCCCCCGTGGCTGCAAGTGTATAGCTAGGGTGTCCCTCAGTACTTTCCTCAGGATTGATACTATTAAGGGCTCTAATTGTCATCCATAGTTGTTATTGTTGTCGTCTATTATTGGTGTTGTTGTCGTCCGTCGTTGTTCTTATTGTTGCTATCATCCGTCGACATTATTATCTTCGTTATGACTATTGTAGAAGAATGCAGCCACTCGGGGGTGTTGGATACTGGAGAAGGGGGCGACGAATAACGTTTCCCTTCCAGAAAGAGAATTCCGAGCGCTTAATCGTGTTTCCATCGAGTCCGCGAAGGTTTCCGAGTTAAAACCCTGAATTTGGAGCCTCAGTCCCATGGCAGCTCAACAGGGAAGACAAAATTACCAAAAAGGGCCGTCCTCCGGCGACCTGAACATAGTTTTACATCACCTAGAGTTTTTCACTGATGGGACACCGAAACACTAGCTTCAAAGCATCAGAAAAACGTGCTTAAAATTTTAAACTTCAACCCATGTATGTATTGATAGGGCACATCCTGAGTCTTGGAACTACTTGGTCCGCCATTTCGCCATGAGTCGTGAAAAAATTGGATCGGTTGCAATATCTGCGTAGCAACAACTCTTGATGCTCCTCATCAAGCTTGTCTCGATAGCCGAACACGCAGTTAGATCACTAATTCGCGAAATCTTAAAGCCAGGCTAATAGAGACGACCATTGCCTCTCTGTTGGCTCATCGGCAAGACAGCTTCCTCAACCCAACATCATTCAGAAACCAGATCATCAAACGCAGTGAAGCAAGTCAGAGATGGTGTCAATTGCGACAAATTATTACGGCGGAGAGTCCGCTCTATGTGTCAACGGCGACGATGGCCCCAATATTCCTGTCAATGGTGTGAATGGACACGGACCTCACGCCAAACGTCCCAGCAGCCATGTCGATGCTTCTGGCGATGACACCGCGGCTCCTATCGAGCCAGTGGCTATTTGCGGCATGGGCATGCGCCTGCCCGGTGGCGTAACCGATTCGGACGCCTTTTGGGACATGCTTGTAAACAAACGCGACGGGCGGTGCCGAGTCCCCAAGGATCGATACAATGTCGAAGCGTGGTACGCCCCAGACAAGAAGAGACATGTGCCCAGCGAATACGGCTATTTCCTAGACAGCAGCATCGACCTGAAGAACATCGACGCTTCGTTTTGGTCTATGACCAAGAAAGAGTTGGAGATTTTGGACCCGCAGCAGCGTCTGGCCCTCGAGGTCGTCCACGAAACCCTTCAGAGTGCGGGTCAGAAACCGTCGGAGCTCCGGGGACGGAAGATCGGCGTCTGGGTTGGCAGCTTCGGAGGGGACCGAGCCGAATTGGATGCCTCCGACCCACAGGCCGTTCACCCCTACAACTTACTCAATAACTTCGACTTCATGCCCGCAGATCGGATTCACTATGAGTTCGGCTTCATGGGCCCGAGCGTCACGGTTCGAACGGCATGCAGCTCCTCGCTGGTTGGTTTACACCAGGCCTGCCACGCCTTGATTCACGGGGATTGCGAGGCAGCAGTGGTAGCGGGCACCAGCATTATATACTCGCCCACCTTGACCGCAACTATGAACGACCACAATGTTTTGTCGCCGTCGGGAATGTGCAAGACTTTCGACGCTGCTGCGGACGGCTTTGTGCGTGGAGAGGCTGTGATCGCCATCTACGTCAAGAGACTCCGCGATGCTCTTCGGGACGGTGACCCCATCCGTTCCGTGGTTCTCTCTACAGCCAGCAACTCCAGTGGGAAGTCTTCCACCATGACAGCCCCGAATCCAGTGGCCCAGGAGGATCTTATACGAAGGGCCCACGAGATTGCCGGCATCAATGATTATTCGAAGACGGCGATGATGGAGTGTCACGGCACGGGCACGCCTGTTGGCGACCCTATTGAGTGCGAAGCTGTGGGACGCGTCTTTGGAGACCACGGAGGCATCTACATCGGCTCTGTCAAGACCAACATCGGCCACGTCGAGGGCGCCGCCGGACTCGCAAGTGTTTTGAAGATGACGCTTGCTCTGGAAAACGATACCATCCCCCCGAACGCCAACTTCACCAAGCCCAATCCGAAAATCTCATTTGATCGTTACCAACTCAAAGTTCCCACAGGACCTATTACTTGGCCCAAGGGCAAAGACCGCGTCGTTGGTGTCGGCTCCTATGGTGTTGGTGGTTCCAATGCTTATGCTTTACTTGCTTCGCCTGGTCACTTGGGCATCGGGAAGAGAGACGAAGCAAAGGGAAAGAACTTTAATGCTCCAGTGTTCCTGGGTGCAGAGCTTCCCAAGCTCCTTCTTTTCTCCGCCAAGCACCCGCAGGCGCTTGAGAAGATGGTGCAGCGTCACCAAGCCTACTGTCTCACGCACCCAGACCGACTGGGCGACATTGCGTACACCCTGGCCATGAAGAGGGATACACTGAGCCATCGTGCTTGCTTGGTGGTCAACGGTGTTGACGACTTGCCCGTCGTCAAGTCGACTCGCCACGGCCTGTACGATCCTGCGCAGTTGGTTTTCGTCTTCACCGGCCAGGGGGCGCAGTGGGCGCAGATGGGGAAGTCACTGATACAGAATGTTCCCTCATTCAGAACGACAATGACTGAATTGGACAACATTTTGCAAACGCTGCCGGATGCTCCAGGTTGGAAACTGATGGGTAAGTTCTTTGACCAGCCTGTCATGGGCTATGCGAATGCTTGACTGAAAGCTGATTTGTTCGTCGGAAACAGACCTCATCTTGGCACCCAAGAAGACATCCAAGATCAATGACGGGCAGGTGTCGCAGGTCTGCTGTGCAGCTCTCCAGCTGGCCCTTGTCGACCTTTTGGAAGCATACAACATTACGCCAGGGGCGGTGCTGGGCCACTCGTCGGGAGAGATTGCAGCGGCTTACGCTTGCGGAGCAATTACACAGCGCGAAGCAATCATCATCGCCTACTACCGCGGCCAAGTTCTAGGATCTACATCAATCCCAGCTGGTGGAATGGCCGCTATCGGGCTGGGAAAGGCGGCAGTCATGTCATATCTCCAGCCTGGGGTTCTCGTTGGATGCGAAAACAGCCCCGACAGCGTCACACTTACTGGCGACAGAGCCTTGCTCGAGCTGGTCGTCAAGGACATCCAGACTGCGCACCCGAACGTTTTGTCTAGGTACCTCCAAGTCGACAAGGCCTATCACTCGCATCACATGCAAGTCGTCGCTTCGCAATACCTCGACCTTCTGAACCCGCACATTAAACCTCGCAACCCGAAGACGCCATTTGTCTCAAGCGTCACGAACCAGGTCATCTCCAAGGCCTCTGAACTCGGTCCGGAATACTGGGTTCAGAATTTGGTATCGCCTGTTCTGTTCGACGGAGCCGTGCGTGAAATGTTGCGCAGCGGGAAGTCGGAGAAGGCCTTCCTAGAGATCGGACCGCACTCTGCACTTGCGGGTCCCATCCGCCAGATCCTTGCCGCAGAGAAGGCCAACGCCGAGTACACCAGCGTTCTTACCCGCGGCAAGGACTCTCACCAGGAGGTACTTCGTGCCGTGGGCGAGATGTGGCTGCATAACCAACCCGTGGCACTGAACCGCGTCATTGAGAATGGGGAGGTTCTCTCTGATCTTCCATCTTATCCTTGGCACTACGAGGAGCCTCTTTGGAACGAGTCTAGGATCTCAGAAGAATACCGCCTTCGGAGGTTCCGACACCACGAGCTACTCGGCAGCAGGGTCTCTCAGAGCACCACTGCCAACCCTGCATGGCGAAACCTCTTGCGTCTCGAAGACGTGCCTTGGATCGCAGAGCACGAGGTTGAGGGTACCATAATTCTACCTGGCGTATCGTACCTTTGTATGGCTGGCGAGGCGGTTCGGCAGCTTACGGGAGACGTCGGCTTCACCTGCAAACACGTTCGCTTCAGTGCTGCTCTGCCCATGACCTACGAAAGCCAGACGGAGATCATGACAGAGATGAGCAGAATCTGCCTCACAGACTCAAACGACTCGGACTGGTACAGTTTCACGATTTCGAGTTACCGTGACGGAAGCTGGGTGAAGCATGCATCTGGCCAAGTCCGTGGTGGCGACGGCGGTGAGCCAACCGGCAACCTGGACATGATATCCAGTGCAGAGGCTGCGCGCAGCGCATTTCCGAGAGTGTGTTCTTCGACTTCCTGGTATCGTAAGTTCAGATCACTGGGATTGGAGTATGGTCCTCGCTTCACTGGCATGGACATGGTGGCCGACCCCTTGACACCACAGGTCGCAGCGACTCTGAAGCTTGACCTGCTTGCTGGGGAGGAGAGGTACTACTCTGTACACCCGGGAATTTTGGATCGTTTGGTTCAGAGCTTGTATGTGGCCGCCGCCCACGGCTTGACAAGAAACTGCCGCACGTTGGCTCTTGTTGCTTATGTCGAGGAGTTCACCTTTACCCCTCCCCCCGATGGAGCGACGCAGATGAGCTTCCTGGCCAAGATTACAGAGCAGAGACTAGGCTCCTTCCTCGGCAGTCTTGTTGCCTCTGTCGACGGTCAGAACGCCGTTGTGAGCTCCAAAGGCTGGCAATTGTCGAAGATCAGCGAAACGGTCGATGCCAATGCGATGAATCTGAACCCTCACGGAGCTGCTCAACTAGAGTGGCGCGAAGACATCGAGTTCATCAACCCATCGTCTCTCATATCTCCAGCTATCACTACTGAGAAGGCAGAGCTGTATCAGCTTCTGGATCAGTATAATATTCTTTCCTTGACGCGCACCCTCGAAAACATCCACCGGGTTCCTGAACCCAGCCGCGACCACCTGAGGAAATACCGGAAGTGGATCGAGAACACTGTCGCAAGCATTCGTTCTGGTTCTCTTAGATGCCCCGGTGTTCCTGTTCCTGCCAGCCTCATCTCCCTGACACCTGAGGTGCGAGATGAGCAGCTAGCTTCCCTCCTTCGGCAGTTACAAGGGACTGAGGTTCACGCACCTGCAACTGCTATTCACCGTGTCAGTTCCAGCTGCGAGGGCATCTTCAGTGGCGAAACCAGCGAGCTTGAGCTGCTCCTGGCGGATGGTGTTCTGCAGCATGTGTATGACTGCCTTCTTCTGGACACCGAATCTACGGCATTAATGTCATTGATTGGCCACAAGAAACCGAATCTCCGTGTGCTGGAGATTGGGGCAGGCACTGGGGGTGCAACTGCCAGCACACTTCGAGGCTTGACATCGGCCCACGGGGAGAGAATGTATCAGTCGTACACGTACACGGACATCTCGAGCGGCTTCTTTGCCGATGCTAAGGAGAGGTTCAAGGATTACGCTGGACTCGAATTTTCCTTGCTCGACATCAGCAAAGACCCCCTTGAGCAAGGATTTCAGGCAGAGTCATACGATCTCATCATCGCGTGGAACGTCGTACACGCTACACCTGATCTGCGGGGAACACTGAAGAACATACGAAAGTTGATAGACCCACAGGGCTGGTTCCTTTTACAGGAGATCTCTCCTGTCACGTTCTGGATCAACCACTGTTTTGGTGTCATCTCTGGCTGGTGGCTTGGTGAGGCTGACGGCCGCGTCTCTAAGCCTCACGTCGACTTTGAACGTTGGGAGAGGGAGCTTTTGCAGGCTGGATTTGGCGACATCACGAACAAGTTCGACGGTTACACAAACAACAACATCGTTTGTCGCCCAGCAACAAATTCATCCCGGACACGGCGGGTGACCCTCCTCAAACGCGAAGGCCAACAAGATCAGCACATCCGCAGCGCGCTTCGGGAGGCCGGATATGAAGTTGACGAGTATGTGCTCGAGGACTCGACCTCACAGCTCTCTCGATGTCAAGACGTCATGTCGATTCTGGATATGGCTTCTCCTCTTCTTTGCGGTCTAGTCGAAGACACCTTCGCCCACCTTCAGCGCTTCCTCAAGGCTGCTCACGATAGGGGCTGCGGTGTTCTCTGGCTGACAGGCCCGTCCCAAATTGGGAACGCAGTAGAACCGAACTACGCACCTGTGGTAGGCTTCGCTCGCGTTATTCGCACAGAGTTGGGGCTCGACTTTGCTACTTTGGAACTTGACGACTTCTCCAAGACAGCAGTGGCTCGGATCATCGAGGTGTACGGCGAGTTTGAGAATCGCATCTCGGATGACCCAGATTCAAATCCCGAGTATGAGTGGGCGCTTACGGATGGAAAGCTTCTCGTCGGCCGCTATCGCTCCACAATCCTCGCTCAAGAATCCCAGGCGCCACCACCACCAGAAATGACTATGCGCAAGCTGGAGCAGAAGAAGCCGGGCCTTACAGATACACTCTACTGGAAGCCGCTGGCGCCCACAGCCCTCAAGAGTGGCGAAGTGCGGATTCAGGTCAAAGCCATCGGGATGAACTACAAAGACTTGCTCATCGCACAGGGCGTCATAACCGACACAGCAGCCATTGACTCTGGATTCGGTCTGGAATGTGCAGGCATTGTTACGGAAGCCGGGCCGGACGTTGACAAGGTGAAGCTCGGGGATCGGGTCGCTGTCATCTCTAGCGGTTGCTTCACGAACACCAAGACTGTTTCGCAACAGTTGTGCTGCAAGATACCAAGCAAGATGAGCTTCGAGGAGGCTGCGAGCATCCCCGTCGCCTACTGCACAGCTTTCCATTCGCTATTCAACCTGGGCAAAGCCGGCAGAGGAATGGTAAGCAACAGATTCTTGATCACCTATTGCCGATGAGGCAAGTGGGAGACTTTCGTCTTGTCCATCACTAATATTCGTCCCTTTTAGAGTGTTCTAATTCATTGCGCAACTGGAGGAGTGGGCATGGCGGCCGTCCAACTCGCCCGGATGTTGGAAGCCGATGTAAGTTGGAATGGCCATCATTATCGCCTCTGAAATTTCACCAGGAGCTAACTTTTTTCCTGCAGATTTACTGTACTGTTGGCAGTGAAAGCAAAAAGGACTTCCTGGTCAAGGAGTGCAATATCCCTCCAGAGCGCATCTTCAACTCTCGCGACTCGTCATTTCTGCAGGGAGTCATGGCCGCCACGGACGGTCGCGGTGTCGATCTCGTTGTCAATCAGTTGTCCGGAGAGCTTCTTCACGCGTCCTGGCGATGCGTGGCCGAATTCGGTACTTTCATCGAGCTTGGCCGAAGAGATTTCCTCGGCCACGCGAAGTTGGCCATGGAGCAGTTCGAATCCAATCGGGCCTTCATTGGCGTCGACCTGACACATCTCTGGATCCGGAAGCCACGAGTCGTCAGAGCCATGCTGGAGCGGGTGTTGCATCTGTGGACGCAGGGCCATGTGAAGCCGTGGATTTCTTCTACTTTCTCGGCGGAGCAGGTTTCCCAGCCGTTTCGACATATGCAGAAGAGCCAGCACATCGGCAAGCTCGTTGTCAAGATGCCAGAAGACGCAGCTGGTGACGGTCTGCCCGCCGAGCCCGTCAGCAAGACACTCATGCTACGCGAAGATCGGTCATACCTTTTCACTGGCGGTCTGGGTTCCCTGGGTGTAGGAATAACCACGTGGCTTGCAGAGAAAGGGGCAAAGGAAATCATCATCCTGTCGCGCTCTGCTGGCTCTCTTCCAACCCATGTCAATTTCGCCAGAGAGCTTGCGGCCTTGGATTGTGACGTCAAGTTTGTGTCGGGCAGCGTCGCCAAGTACGACGATGTTGCTCGTGCGATCAAAGCCGCGCAGATGCCAATTGGTGGGGTATTGCATGCAGCCATGGTCCTCCGAGATAGCAGCTTTCTCAGTATGAGTTGGTCCGACTGGCTCACGGCACTACAGCCCAAAGTTGATGGAGCGAAGAATCTACATGATGCACTGTTGACCCAGCAGCCCGATGCCCCGGTCGACTTCTTCTTCCTCTTCAGCTCGACCGCTGCCACAGGCGGTTGGTGGGGACAGGCCAACTACCACGCTGGGAACGCATACATGGAGTCTTTCGCTTCTTACAGGCGGCAACTGGGACTGGCTGCCACCGTACTCAACGTCGGCTTCATCAGCGATGTTGGTTACGTCGCTGACCGGCCCGAGGCGGCCGATTCGGCCAAAGCAACAGGCCAATGGTTCAACACGGAAGCCGAGCTGCTGGACTGCATCGAACGCATGTTGATGGAGCCAGCCATCGCTGCTGATTCCGGTGTTACTTCTTGCCTCGTACAGACGCACTCACTGGCCATGGGTATGCGATCTGCGATGCCGCTGGCGTCGAAAACCTGTCGTGTTCCCTGGAAGAAGGATCGACGGATGCTGGCTCTGCGCAATCTGGAAACTGACGACGCTACTGGCACCTCGGGCTCGGACATGATGTCCAATGAGGAGCTCAACCGCGCTATCCGGGAGTTGAAGTCGAATATCGTCTCACTGCAGTCGGAGGAAACGACAACATTCCTCGCCACGCACATTGGGAAAACGTTGTGTAAATTTCAAATGCGGCAGGACACTGATCTAGACCTTCAAGCGCGATTAACGGACCTTGGTATGGACTCGCTGATCAGTATAGAGATTAGGGCGTGGATCAGACAGTGGCTTGGGGTCGACTTGGCCACGCTGGACATCATGGGTTCTGAAAACCTGCAGAAACTAGCTGTCGCAGTGCAGAAGGGAATGATCGCCAAGTACAACTCCAAGACGTGATAGATTAGTAGCGAGTAGAATCTGTTACTGGTGCCAAACCCTGATGATTAACATGTCAATCGAACGTGTGTCTCTTCTTCTAGCGCGAGTAGACATCATCAGATATTGGAGAAGTATCAGAGCGCAGTCATTGAAAGATGACAGACATTTTCAGGACATCATACTATAACAGGCTAGGGTATAAAAGGGAAAATGAAGGATGAATCGCTTTGGATTTTCAAGACGACAGAGCCATTGCTGAGGGGAGGTGAGATCTTGTTTATTACCCCTACGTCTAGTATCCAACACCCCTGTTTGGCTTAGCTATCTGAATATCAGTCTTTCTCTCCCTCTGCTATACAATGGACGACGATGGTAGACGACGACGATAACGACGACGATGATGGACCACGACAATAACGACGACGATGATGCACGACAACGAAGATAACGACGACGATAATGGACGATGGCAATAAGGACGAAGACGACGGACAACAACAACGAGGACGATAATAAATATCTCTTAACTTAGGAACGCCTAGGTACGTAGTCGTGGCTACATGGGGTGTCGGATACTAGAGGAGAGGGTGATCAATAAGATCGCCTTTACTGGGGCAGCTCATACCTTTCAGGTGTGCGCTCCGCCATTTCTATCGTTCCTTCCCTACACCATCTCGCAGGTTCGTGGTGATACCTCTCAGGCGATAGCATGGAAGCGCCGGGCTTTGAAAACTGAGTCCCCGATGTTCCAACGGTCGGCATGGGATTTGCCGCTAGACCCTTCTTCCTTTCGCGGATGAGTAGGAGCGCCAGTATACGAACGACGATCAGAAGCGGTACCCCGACACCCGCCCCGATGCCTGCGGCTGCCCCAACAGACACGCCGCCATTTGAGGGGAAATCAATGTCTAGGTCTGACCTGGCGACTGAGTTCATTATGATCTTTCCCTCATTTTCCATCCGGAATGTTGAGAAGTTGCATTCGAATCTCTCCTCACATGTCCAGATACCTACATCTCCACACGGCCACATTCCTCGGTGGCGGGACGTTGCTGGAGATTGAAAAGACTGGTCAACCTGGCTCGGTTCTTGGACAAGTCGTTTCGAGTAGCAATACTCACAATAGTTGCGACAACTCGTGGGGCATCCCTCCGCTTTGTATTCGCAATCGGTACAAGAAGCTCGGTATACAGTATACTGGACCGGCTCCAAGCACAGCCCGTTGGTGAGGCAGTAATGGTTCTCGTAGCAGCACGCTAAAGCCTTGCCCTCTTGAGGATCATAGCATCTCCTACCATTGATGTCCGGGTTACCGTTGGGGAAGAAGCAGCCCTGACAGGCCGCGCCCGTAGCAAAAAGGAGGGGAATACAAATATAGAGGACACGCCGTCGCATTTCGAATCGAAGGTTTGTAGATTCGAAAGGAACACGGGAAACCCAGCCAACCACCTAGGTATGCAGGCCAAGTGTTAAGTAGTCCATGAAATCCCATGTGTGTTCCACTGTGCAGTACTTCCTGGTCAAGCTGACGGTGTCTCGCTTCTAGTGTTGTGCGGTCATACCCTTACTCGACCGTGACAACACTTTCAAGTACTCGAGTATCTTTGTCTCGTTGAAGGGCAATCATGTCTAGGAACGGGTGCAGGGGTTAGTCAGTTACCCCTAAAGGTGGTCGGGGAGCAATCATCCCCGTTATCGTACGGATGGTTGTCTCACTCGAGTAACGTTCATTGGCAATGATGCATTTGATGATGCCAACACTACCCAGAGCCAATGTCTCGGCGTGCTGATGCGCCTCGGAAGTGGTGGCAGTGCCTTCTAACAGCCTGATGGACGCCGGTACCTATTAATACCTTCTCAGGACCAGGCATACCAGGTACAAAGTGTTCTCTGGTTTCCTACGTGACGAAGGGAAAGAGTAGGAACCTCTTCTTGCTCTCCGCCCCTTCCGTGTCTGTGCCCCCCGAAATGTCCAAGCATGTCACCTTGCTCTCAGAATAGAAGGGGCATTACATGGCAATACTATGTAGTATTGAGTAGGCGATTACGTGTTAGTTGAGCAATGCATCATCATGCGACCGAGGGCCAGGCTGTTGAGAAAAGAAGACTGCCCCCCCATATCAAATACAGTTTATTGCCGATCTAGGAACATAACTGCCGTTGATTACATCGTGTCTTGATCTCCTTTCGCCCGAAGGTTCTGCTTCATAAGCAATCGGCGAGGGCGCTGGCATTGCAACGCCTCAACGCCCGGTGGTCGAACAGTTAAAGCCAAGCCACAATTGTCACGTAGCACCACATTACCTCAGCCAAGTCTAACTATGTACATGAGAGGTACACAATGGCAAGCTCTCGTATCTCGTGTGACAGGCCAATCAACAAGATCTCGAGGTCAAGTTTGGTGCGCATATTTCCGCAAGAACCAGCTGAGTGTTACAGGAAAGGCTTGCTCCCGTGTCATTCAATACACAAATAGCATAAAGATGAAAGGAAGACCTTTACTTCCGTCGTGTTTTCGCTAATACTCCGCAGGAATCCCGTGGCAGGTTCTCGACTTCACTGTGTTGGCTTGGAAGCCGCATTCAGCTCACCCCGGCGAATCGCTCTTTCCATGTGTTTGGAGAAAAGAATTCACGTTACGTGACAAGCATGCGAGACAACCAAGACATCCAGGCACATCCCTCTCCCGTTCTCCCACCGTCGCGAGCCGTCATCTCTATTCTTCCACCCAAACAGGATACTCAGAAACACAGATTATAAGGCATTGATTCCCCCCACCCCCGAAAGGATAGCTGCCACGCCAACCGCACCATGACCGACTCCCGGCTTACGCGCACCGGCCCACGCTGGCCTTACATCTCTGGAATCGGCAGGCTGCCTCATCGGCCCCCTGGGTTCTACTCCAACACATCAGACAGCTCAGAAGAGGATGATGCGAGGCCTGCCTTTCCTCTGATCGGGGAAGCACTTGAGAGTTAGGAAGCCGCTCAAAAGCTCGAGCGTCAGCAAGCCGCCAAAGAACCCGAGCGGCAGGATGACGGACACTCCACTCGGCTAAGGTACGAGACTCTTGTCCGTTCCGGGAGGCTTTTTCTGACATTCACAGTGCTTCCAGACATCTAGACGGCCGTTCCTCCCGCGGAAGCCCCACCTCACCGTCCCGCGAGACGACCGGAACCTACCGACCACGGTCCGCAAGATCCGAGACACCTACTGTTGTTACGTCTTCTTCAACAAACCCTACCGCCGATCACAGAGCCAACTCCGAGGCTCCCTCTCGTCCAGCTAGGTCCCTTCACAGAGACACCGAAGCCACGGGTGAATCATGGTCGGAATGGGGCCAGAGCCGGCAGCTAGCAAACAAGTATGATCAGAGCGGACCAGACGAAGAGGACAGACTGCCATGGAGAAACCGGCTCGACATAGTGCAGCCTTGGCCTCATTCGGGCGATCCGGGTTAGGAAGAGGAGTGCGGCCCAGCAGTGAAGCGGATGGCGGGCGCGGTGATGGGTTTTGTCTAGAAGATCGTTGTCTACATCTTTCTTGGTGAGACGGAAGCCTACGACCCGGTCTTGGAGAGAGCTGAGGACGATGCCTCAATTGTGTGAACTGTCAACGATGCCATTGTCCTGCAAACAGAGTGAGGAGTGCATCAATACGTAAAAACTAGAGCAGCGTTTAGTTGAAACTCTGAGTCGTTTGCCCTAGCGACGAGCGTAGACAGCTGAGGTCTTGAACATGTTTAGCAATCACATGGAACAGTAGCTAGAGTGTGTCGACCTTATTGGCGAGTGTCACAGCGGCGGAATTTTTTTTGGCCTCCAATCAACTGCATGTTTTGATTCCTCCAGAGCGAAACGAAGCATAGCAAAAGAGGCAAAAGCTGTCTGGGCACAATCCGTTTTGCCCGTGCCAAAAGAGACCAAAAAGCAAAAGACAACATACAACACCAGGTATTCGCTGATCGTCACCGACCCAACTACTAATCCGGCCCTCATTGGCTTATCTATGGGAGAGCGGACGGGATCCCGAGTTTTCCAATGGGTATGGTCGTATGTGACTGCTTTCGGAAGCAACGTCTCCTATACCTCACCGCGACTGAGCATCGTCGAATTTTGCCTCCGAAACTGTCATATTCGGAATGGAATCAGCAGCTCGCGGGTGTGACTCTTTCTTTCCTGGTTGCGCGGGACATACGCATCGCCTTATTGACCTAGGTAATCGGATCGAAAAGCCCATGTGACGCAAATCACCATACCTACTGGCCGAGGGTGTCCAGGGAAATTGAGTACAAGTGCTTAGGTAGCCATCTTTCTTGTAGCCCTGACTCCACCTTCGTCCTTCTTGCCGCTCTGCTTAGGTATTATTGTAATAATCATCGCAGGTAGTGATCAGGACTTCCCAAGATGACTGAAATTGTGTGTGGTTACGTACTTAATTTTTCCAAACTCGCGTCGCTTAGGGAAGGGACGTGGGAGTCTGTCCGATGCAGACTCCAAGGCAATGGCCATTCGGTAGCTGTTTCGACCTCGAACACGTACCCGGATCGGGGTAGCTGCTTAAGATAAGCACTTTCCGTCTTGAACCAGAGGCGTACTTCGCAATGTCACGTCACTATCTATGCTTCAGTTGCGGCTGCATTTGTCGGGAATCAGACTGCTACTGCTGTCACACATGTGCCAGACGGCAGCCCTACCATCCCATACTGGTTCGCAATTTCAATCAAGCATCGACAAGCCCACAGTCAATTGGTAAACTGTTGTCTACCAGGGGCTTTACCACACGGCCAGACCTTCAAAATCCTCGATTTCTTTCGAGAACCGGACATCTGACAGCTATGGTCTCTTCGTCGTCCACTGTTAACGATTTTACCGTCGCCCATCTCAGGGTTCTTCTCGAGAAGGCCAACATCCGAGTGCCTCCCAAGACCCGCAAGATGACGCTTTTCGACCTCGCCGCATCCCACAATTTACTTGCCGATACGGAGGAAATTTCCGGAGAAAGCATTCAAGGACCAAAACATGGATCGGATGCTAGCAAATCTTCGCAGGATGTCGCCACGGAACCTGCAGCTTTGATCGATAAAGGAGCCCCAAAAACTTCCATCTCTTATCGGGATCGTCCAGCAGAAAGTCTGGATTCATCGGAAATGACTCCATCACTGAGGAACACACCTTCAGTCTACGATGACATCTCCTATCTTACCCCGGGATTCGACGCGTTCACACTGCCCGCCCCCAGAATTCGCAATATCTTGCTGACGCACGAGGTTTCGTATCAAATGGCAAGGACGAAGGCGGATCTGGTACGTCTGTTCAACAAAGAGATTGCGCCCAGAGCGGAAGCTACACTTCGGGCCATGGAAAATGTGAAGGCGACGGACGAAGGCATCATGGATGCTAAGACTGGGTTAGCGTAGGAGGGATGCTGAACTATGGATGCTGTGCCTAGGCGGAACGACTGAGGAGATGGATGAGTGGAAGTCTGGCGAACATTGCAGGATTGAAATTGGGACATTGTATGATAATCTGTCCCCAAGGTGGCTGCGGGTTGTGTCTGCTGGAAATAGTGTCAATCGATGCATTTCAACGACGTCGGATGCTGAGTCACCATTCTCGCTGGGTGAAGTGTAAGTCCTGGAGACTTGAGTACCTGCAATCCAACAAAGTCTACGGAGTACGGATAGGTACCTACATAGGTAGTATGTAGAGGTAGTTCGCATGACTCGACCCCAGGGCACCATGTGTATTTACAGCCAATCAAATGGCCAGGCCTCCGCGGGAGTCAGTCCGATTTAGGAAAGAGACAATGGACCCCAATAATACGTAGCACCACGACATCAGTGTTCCTGCCGCGATCCAATCGGCGAGTCCCGGCTGGCCGACGGTTAGCACCCCACACCGGAGAAGACAAGACAAAAAAAGGAGGTGCGCCCAGTGGGTTCGGGTTCGGCTCTTCCGCAGCGGTTGCGTAGCGTTGCGTTGCGTTGCGTTGCGCAAGCGGGAGGAAGGTGGTATCCAGTGCCGGGTTGCCAAATCAACAATGCGCCCACCCGAGCCACAATGTGAAGTATCCCGGTGCGCTATGCCCTGCACGGCAGGTGGACTGGAGATAGTGACCGGCATTGCAGTGGGTAGTGTAAGATGAGGTACCTAATTGCAGCCACGAGATGCGATTGTGGGAGCCGTTGGAACCAGGACAGAGGTCACAGTCACCCTTGGCCTTGGCCCTTGAGCATGATCACTAGGTATGTAAAGACTGGCCAAGCCCCCTCTGCATTCTTGGCCGCGGGCCGTTCCTCGCTCGTTGCTCCTTCGCTCGCTTTCCTGCCTAGGTACCGGACCGGTTCGCCCATCATGAAGTACTCCCTCATTGCCTCTCTGATCCTCCAGAGCACCGTCGTGCTTTCCGAGCTCCTGCCCGTCTACCTCCAGGGGCCGTCCCCCGAGCACTTCAGGTAAGGACCTTTACTCCGTTAGTGCTGAGCATCTCACAGTGCTCTTCTCGAGAGGCGAGGCAAGGCAAGTAATACTGACGGAGCGCCCAGGGACATCGTCCGCAATGACACGTACGACTTTGGTTGCAGAGCCGTCGCCAAGCGCAGCGAGGACGGCAGCCACTACAAGCTGCACGCCTGGCTCACCGAAGATCAAATCGCCCATCTGTCCAAGGAGTACGAGCTTGTGCCCGAGGTCTCGCTGCACAGGAGGACGCTGGACAAGAGGGCCAATGCTCCCATCGGAACCGGCGATCGCTTCGGTGCCGGAACCATCTCGCCCGTCGGTCTCGGAACCCTGGCCGCCGGCACGACCATCCCCAGCATCATGAACGTTGCCGAGATCAAGTCAGCCGCCGACGCTCTCGTCAAGAACTACGGTATCGGCTCCCTCACCCTGCCGTCCAAGACTTTCAACGGCGCTTCTCAGTACGCCTACTACGTCGGTGCCGGTTCCGACAAGTCAAAGTACCACCTCTACTTCAGTGCCGCCGTCCATGCCCGCGAGCGCGGCGGTCCCGACAACATCATCTACTGGATCTCCGATCTGCTTGCCGCTAACAAGTCTGGGAGCGGTCTCACCTATGGCAAGAAGACGTACACGAACGCCCAGGTCAAGAGCGTCCTTGCGGCCGGCATTGTCTTCTTCCCTCTCGTGAACGCTGACGGCGTCGCCTACGACCAGGCCACCGGCTCTCTCTGGCGCAAGAACCGGAACACCAAGTCTGGCTCCAGCGGCAGCTCCGTCGGTGTCGACATCAACCGCAACTTCGACTTCCTCTGGAACTTCCGAAAGTACTTTGACTCCTCCGAGGCCCCCGCCTCCACCTCGCCCTCCTCAGAAGCCTTCTATGGCACTGCTGCTGCCTCGGAGCCCGAGACCAAGAACCTCGTCTCCGTCTACGACTCGTTCCCCAACATCAGGTGGTTCATGGACATCCACTCCGCCGTCGGCGACCTGCTCTACAGCTGGGGCGACGACGACGACCAGACGACGACGTCGACCATGAACTTCCTCAACTCCGCCTACGACGGCAAGCGTGGCCCCGTCGGCGACTCGGCCTACAAGGAGTACATCCCCGCTGCCGACCTCGCCAACATCAGGACCGTCGGCACCGCCACCGTCAACGCCATGAAGGCTGTCGGCGGCCGAGCCTACACCTCCATCCAGGCCGTCGGCCTGTACCCCACCTCGGGCGCCAGCGACGACTATGCCTTCTCCCGCTTCTGGGCCAAGCCCGGTGTCAACAAGGTCTACGGTTACACCCTGGAGTTTGGTCCCTCTGGCAACTTCTACCCGACCACGGCTGAGTTCAACACCAACATCCTGGATACCAACGCAGGTTTCATGGACTGGGCGTTGGCAGCCATCAGCGTCGGTTTGAACTAGAGGGATGGAATATGTGAACTGCACATGAGCATATATCTATCGACGAGGAGATGACTTTTATACAACAATGATAATATTAAATGGCAATCTTTGCCGATTGGCCTTGGGGCCGTATGCAGATAATTAAAACGGAACTGACCTTGATTTCTTTCCATCTTGTGTTCGTGCTGGGACTTGCCCGACTCGCGTGGCATGATGCTGCTTTTCCGTCAGTCACGCTCGCCCAAAGCCGGTGCAATGGCCATAACCTGACTGCCTGGACGACGGTGACATTAGAGACGACGAAGGAAACTGGCGGGTACTGGCCCTAGGCACCTGCCATGATGGAAGTGAAACAATGCAGGAAGGAGGGATACTTGAGGCATATCAAATTGCCGAAGACTCGGGAAGGAGTGAGGTTGGCGGTGGCGACCGGTCCTTCTGTTGTTTCCATGTCAAGCGAGGGAAAAGACTCCTTGAGGAGTGGCTTCTCAACGAGCTCCAACAGGACCACGGATTCTCTTCATGATTCATCCAACCGCACTCTTCAAAATCATCAACTTGCTCTCCAGTCAACACACATTATCGACCGTCCATCCATTTCTTGGTTACAATATCACCTTTCCGGAGTTCAATTAATTACAAAGCACCCGATACGCCTCAGTCATGTCATACAGCAGTGGTAACTGTGAGTAAACTTCCATTGCGTGCAGTTCTGCGCACCGTACCACATCCACATCACACCTCTACGGAGAAATACTGTGTCACAAAAAGCTCAAAAAGACGCTGCCGTCCGACTGCTTTGGGATATGGAAGAAAACTGCTCACATCTTTCGGATAGCCCCCGAAGCCCCCGAACCACGCCGCCGTTTTAGCTCGGCAGCGACCATCGTCGCCGAGCAGACTCAATCCCAAGACAGACCCGTCAACCTCAATCAAGACAGCAGCAGCCAGAAAACTGTACCATCCGTCGGCCCCCGACCCTCATCTGGGGTCGGGAACGACTCCGACCCGGAGGATAAGGCCCTAAGCATCTCCTCCAATTCCCTCCAGCACGAGATTTCGGCGTACCACATGTGCGGCCCAGGGCAAGATGAACGCTGCCATGCCCACCAGTCGGGCGCTGACGCCATTCAAGACCGCATGAAAGTTGCCGTAGCGGCTTTCCAGTCAGCAACCACCGACGCCGCCGACAAACCAGACCATAGAGAGACCCCTGGGCCGGAGACCAAAACGCGTTTGGCACTCCTTAACCGATGGCGTGAGGTCTTCAGACGAGTTTCTGAGATGAACGAGGAGGAGAGTTCCAGTCAGATGCCGGATTTTCTCAAGGACTTCGTAGAAGCTGCAAAAGCCGCCAATGAAAGCTGCTCGAGTCAAATCGACGAGCTATCACGAAGACCCAGCGGTAGTCCGGATGGGTTCCCGGCATCCTAGAAAGACCCCGGAGCTTTCGAGGACACCTTCAAGGATGTTTCACGGGACTCATAATGTACTAGGGATGGATCAAAGAGTGGTCGTCAGCATGTGCATCGAGTAGAACAACATTAATAATAGTGTTTGGAAGACTTGATCGCTGTGAAACGTCCATAGTGACTATCGCCGGTGACGCTACAACATAACTGAAGTCTAATGCGCCCCAAATTAGCAGCCAGGCTGCAGATTCTGCTAGCTGCCGATCAACAACGTCGGCGACGGTTTGGTTTCGATTCTTCGAAACATCGATGGGCGGTTTGACGTAAGTGCCAATAGATCGGGTGAAGTGAGAAATTAGAGATGCTGCGAAAGTAGGATTAGACTGAAAGCAAAGAAGTGATGACATTTTCCAGGACGTCTAATTACTACCTAGGTAGTGGGCGATGCTGACGGAGTTTGGAGCAGTGCAGACAAGCACACCGGACAGATTTACTTGTCTTACATCAAGGGGTATATCCAACACAAGGCAAAAGGCCCTCCACGAACGATTCAAACCTTCCTTGCACCTGCAAACAGACCTCCGCGCAAACGCATCCTCCCGATCCTAATCGCATCCCATCGCTCCACCATGCATGGACATATCATATCTGCAGTTTCTGGCGTTGCCGAGGTGCCAAGTATTACCCAGATAACTTTGGAACTGATACATGGGAGTTGAACGGTTGGTCGTCAGGATGAGCAGACTGAACTCTCGTTGACACCGTTAGCCGAGTCCAGCTTCACGGCCTGGGCGTACGCGGCTAAAGGCTGCTCACCATTAGACGGGTATTGGAGTGAAGCAGTGAAGTGCTAGTAAGAAACACCTCCTCGACAGTATCGGCGTAACTTTAGGCCGCCCTAGCCGCTTCTCGGGCAGTTTCTCAAACGTAATTCGGGATATAGAATAGATCTATCTCAACCGCGACGAGAGTGTCTAAGTTCCCGCATGGGTCTGCCAGGGCGGGTCCGGAAGAAACCGCCCATATATACTGTTGGGTCTGGCCCTTGAGGCTACGTCTTGGGTTCTTTGCGCGTGTTGTGCGATTTTGGTTTCGCCGTGGCTTGAATCGTTTGCCTTGTTGACGCGGCGTCGGCTTCGATTTGTTCTGAATTAAACAATCAGGAAAGAACTGGTGTAAAGTGCGGAAAACGTTTTGCCCACGGTCATATTACACTACGCGTCCGATCGAAGTTCGGATCAAGAAGACCGAGGAAGTCGTTAGGCGATGTTGGGCAGAGCAAGACCGAGAGCTGCAATACTGAGGTGAGATTGGACGAGCATTGTGCTGGTAGCTGGGTACTTGGAACGCGATGTGATGTTGCTTTGATCGTGAAATGGTGAGATGGATGACACTTTGGGAATCAATCTTGGACGGGCAGGTACACCAGTAACGTTTTATAGCAAGCTGCTCACAACAACTTGACGGGTTTGGGATTATAAACTCAACAACTGTCGCGAGATAAAGACCACCGGACTTCGTTGGTAGTAGGATTTACAGACAGTGCTGACAATTGATCACCAAAGTCCGGCATGGCATGCCTTATGCGGGGGGCGAGAATGAGTGGATCTTCAAGCCAAGCAAAAGCTGATACCTGCTGCGTGCAGGCAGACCATACCATTGTGTATGGCATCAACCACTTCGAAGGCATGCCTGGAATGAAGTTGACTTGCAAATGACGTTGCATTCAGGCTACGTCTACTGCGGAATAGCCCGCCGGGGTTTTTCGGCGGCAAGATAAATTGTCATCCCACCGGGTCCAATATAGATTAGAACTAATGAGCCCCCCGGCGGATGTTCTGTTTTACGCAGTAATTACTAAGCTAATAATCCAAGCCTGATAGATAGCTGTACATATTGACGGCTTTCGCCGACGCAAGAGAAGACCGCATCGAACCACTTCCGGGGGACGGTACGCGGCGAACTCAAGAAACGAGGAAGGGGAAGCAGCCTCAGAAACCATTAAGAGCGCATAAACAATAGAGAGCTACCTTGGCGTTCACGGTTAACCTTTTCGCGCAAAATACCTGTCTTACGGGAACGTGGCATGCAAGAAGACATCACAAGGTGCTTGTCTATCTTCAATGGAGCGGACCAACTCATTGCGGCGTACCAAACCAGGGGGGAGGCATGGGTGGGTACTGATGCCTCTTGCTTGTTCAAAATGGTTCCATTGATGGCCAGCTGAGAAAGTATACACACCCAACGACCCGGGCAAAAAAAAGCTTCATGCATCTGTTGTGGAGGGAATGCGGCGAAGGCGGGATTTGATCATCTTTGTCGCCTGATCTACCACATACGACCATACCCACTGGAGAACTCGGGATCCCGTCCGCTCTCCCATAGATAAGCCAGTTAGGGCCGGATTAGTAGTTGGGTCGGTGACGACCAGCGAATACCTGGTGTTGCGTCTATTTTTGCATATTGCTGCTATTTTGTTTTTGCCCTGGACCCTAAGGGAAGTCCTCGCGATGTTGCATGTTGTGGGGACGATGAGTTTAATGCCGCCAGCCACAAGTACGTCAAACAGAGTCTCCTTGGATGAGAGTCTCCTTGGATGCAGAACCCGTCTTTTGAATATAGACCCGTTCATGGAGGATTTATTTCAGCCTACATCACCGAACCCCATAGCTATGTTTCAAGCCGATCATCATGCCCGTGAAGTGGCGGAGAGAGAAAAAGACAGGTCTGTGGAGCGAGCAATGAGCCGACTGCGTCCGAATTTGCGTAAGTCACAAGCTCTAGGTAGCAAAGGGCCGCAATGTGCCCTGTGTTCACATCAGCATACCTAGGTAGTGAGTGGAGCTGGAGGAGATGCAGTCTGGCCGGTGGACTCGTCAAGTGCACACCTAGGTAAGAGCTTTGATGTGATGATGGGAACCACAGAAATACAGCGAGGCAGTTACCTGCCTACCTATGCTTCCCGTCATCGCCGGTTAGAAAAGTCAACAGGAGGTCCCAGCAGTAGCTGCCAGTTTTGGAAGAAGACTTCCACCACCAGGCGTGGCGTGAGTGCAGGCAGTCTCGTCTCCACGTAGTGTTGGTCGGTCTCAGATACGCACCTTCCACCTCACCTCCTGTGAGATTCGTTTCTACCTTGATATCTCTTAGAGCCGCTGTCTTTTCCTTCAAGACTACTTCCTACAAACATAGCACAGGACGACAAGAAAAAGACAGGTAAGAGGAAATGCATCAACTCCCCGCATGTCCACACGGTCTACCCTGCTAACCGAACCGAAGGAGCTGTTGACACTAGCAACGCCGACAGCAAATATACGTACCATCATGGTTTATTCGGATCAGTTGAACGTGCTCCTTGATGAGCTCGAAGACTCGGGAATTGCCTTCATAGACATGATTGACAACATTCCAAACCTGGAAATCCACGATGAGCAGGTTGAAGCGCTGAGAATAGCCCGATCCTACGTTTCCGACATACAGAGTCGACTCGAAGCGGTTCTGAGTAGCCTGCGACCGTCGACGCAAACTTGGCGACCGTCGCTGCCGTCCATATCCGAGACCGAGACCCAACGCCGCGATGAGGATGTGGACACCGACGGCGACGAGGGCGTGGACACCGACCACGACGTCATGCAGCCCAGCGCAATTATGCCCAACAACGAAGTCAAGCGCGAGGCCGTTGAAAACACTCAAGAGGATTTTGCCGATGGACAGGAGGATGAGGAAACCCTACGACTCGCCGGCCACGTTGCTGCTCTCGGCCCTGACAAACCCCGGAATGGCGTGGAACAGGCTGCAAGAGACGCGCAGATCGCGCGGCTCCGAGCGGACGACAAGGCACCCGCAAAACAGTGTGAAGTAGAGGGACACCTGCCCCGACCGGGCTCGTCTGCGACAGATGTCGACAAGGAAGCCGACGCATTACCCACCCCTAGCGCCGACGATACGGCTAAGACTGAGAAGGAGTAGCTGTAGGACTGTCCTGGTTCCAGAACTTTCGGCTGTGGCTTCAATGATGCAGAGCTCCTGAAAGGAATAGCGGGAGATTGGTCTTCAACACGTGTTTTGCTATTACAAAGCGTTAGACAAGGAGAAAAAGCGTCATGAGACAAACACTATCCTTTCCTCCCGTCTCGAATTCCCTACACTGTCTTATGAAACGTTCGATTTCATCTGGCAGCACCAAACACAAGGTATAGAAGCGTCAGCCAGAGCCCAGGGCTTTCACGATCATTTCAGGTCATGTTTCCACAAGTAAGGCTGAGGTGAGCATGGACTGAGACAGTCAAATGTTCTAAAACAAACGTGCTGGCGGCGGTAGAACACGAAGGAGTGAGCGGAAAAGATATATATCACGGGAATCATTGACATTCCATTTTCAGTACCCTGTAGAATCCTTTTGGTCAAGTCAACGCAACACTCGACAAAATCCAGACAATCTTCGCAATGGCACCCAGAACCGCACCCCCGTCCAGCCAACAGATGCCGGCCCATAGGTTGAGGCGGTTCGCGAGTTTACCGGCATGGACGTCTACCTCTCACATCCCATTTGCGCAACCCTCTTCCAAGGGCAGCTCGGTCGACAGTCCGGCGAAGATGGGCGACCAATGTCCTCAGAAGCAAAACTCGGGTGCAACATCCACGACAGCAGCTACGTTTCGGTCCATGGTAACAAAACACGTCCGCTCTGGCTTGGAAGCTATTTCGAATCGTTACTGACTCGAGCCTCCCCAAATAGATGATTCGGGGCCTTCGATGGCTTTTGGACGTCATCCTTCTGGCAACGCGTGCAGCCTTCCTACTGGCGATGGGATTACTCGCAGCGACATTCTTCGATATTGTGTGCTCAGTCTCCTGCCAGTCACACACGATCTCCTCCGGCAAGACGACGGGGTACTTCGGCGGCTGTAACCTTTGCGCCCTCTTGGCGTCTATCGTCGCGCTTTTCAAAGCCCTTCTGTTCGCTGGGCAGGCTGTCGCTGGCGAACTACAGGCACAGTACGCGGGATGGCCGAGTCGGCTCTGAGGATTCTCGTGAAATGCGCCGGGTACAGGCCAGTATTCCGAAGAACTCGCAAAATAACTCTGGGGGCAACGATGACGCCTAACGGGAAGTTCTGGGCTGGGAATCGGGTGGCGGCGAGCTGTACTGAAACTTGGTGGAATTGATGAGTCCGCGATGCTGATAAAACGTTAGAACCTGGACGTTAAGAAGGGAAATGGAATGTGTTCAGTAATCTGTCTTGAAGAAGTGAAAAAGAGATGTCTACTTTCTCTTTTGGGACTTCGTTGGTCGTTTGCCTTTGTATCTGCAGCCTTCAGTGTGAGTCTGGCGACTAAACACAAGAAGAAGGAGAATTAGCAACAAGTAGAAGAACGGATTAAGAAAAGACAAGAAGAAAGAAAAAAATAAAGAAAAGAGCATAACTAGAAGATGGGTCGAGCTCAGCAAGAGGGTAGTGCCTGGGATCGCTCGAGGGTCTGGGGCACTTATGCCTGACTTTACCTTCTCGGCCATTTGACCCCTCTCGCTGGTGGAAATCATTGACCAAAACGAATGTAATGAGTCCAGCCGGCCAAGCCATCCCGGGCCTAATGTTTCTTCGCGGCGATAGTAAGGTCTGGCTTACGATACCACAGACAGCATAAGGCCGGATAGCACCTAGCAGCAAGGGCAGCTCGAGAACAGTTTTCTCTCAGACTGGGTTTACTACATAGTGTAGGACAGTCCGCAACCCTGAAAGTGGTCTGATATTCAAAAAGTGGTGCTGCGGCTGGCAACAATGCTGTCGAAGATGGCTCGAATATTAAATACCAATCGTCTCGCTTCTCGTCATTCCCCCGTCTACGGCTCCACGTCCTTCTTCAAGGCTGCCCGCTTCACATCCCGCTCCCGCTTCCTCTTCTTTTGAATTTCGTAGTTGATCTTGCGGTAGTACCTCAGCTTGTTCTCGTCGATAGACCGCCCCCGTTTCTGGCGGTCCCTCATCATCTCGATACGCATCCTCAGCGAGGTGTATCTTTCCGCCCAATATTCACAGGCGTCGTCTATCCAGTCGAGTTTGTCTTCCTCGGGCGCCTCTGTTCCTCCCTGTTGCGGCGACTCTTCGATCTCACTCGCGGCCGCAGCGGGCAAATGGAGTAGGTAGTGGTCGTCAGGCCCATGGGCATCTGTGCTGCGTTCGGGGACCACGGGGTTCGGGGATGGTTGTGGTTTTGCGTCAACAACGGGATTGGTTGGTGTTGAGTCGGGATTGGCGTCACGTCCATTGGCACTGGGGACGTCGGTAGAGTGGACCGTCGGTGGCTGACCCTGGCCGGAATGCCGATCCGGATCGCTGGACGGACTGCGACAATGAGAGGGCGTTGTCGTCGTTGTCATGGTGTCGATAATGCGGTCACAAACGGAGGAAACCAGAGAAATGGTTAGGAATGAGACACGACGGAACGGGTATGAACCGTTTGGACGCACCTAGCCGTTGATGACGGGAAGCCGCCGGTGGGAAGTAGAGGGGCAGATACTAGCATTATGAGAAAGCACGAAGACGGGAAGAATAGGATGGCGACGGAGAGCAGTTTCCTTGCGGGGGCCTTGGAGGGGGGGGATCCAGTGACCCGACTGCAGTGCGGAGGGGGAACACTAGGAACACACATGAGTCCACCACGACGCAAATTAAGATACCTGATTGGGATGCCATGTTTGCTTGCCCAGCCGCTTGTTGGTCTGTTGGTGCTGATGGGGTGTGAAGGTGCGTCGTTGGTGCAGCAAACATTCATGGATGCGCTGGATGGGGCCATGCCGGGCTTCCAGCCGAGATTTACAACTTATCACACGAACAGGGGGCTCGGCGTGACGATGCATGGGTTGATGGGTTCGGCCTCGGCCTTTTGCACTTCGATAAGTTGCGCCGGCCGTCCAGGTCGGCTATTTACTCGACGGGTCCATCAATGTCAACGGCAACGGGGCTGCATGTCGCATGCGTATCTGTCTCCATCCGCCGGGGTCTACGGATACCAGGTAAGGTGGCTTTGCAGGTATGTAATAAGCTCCAGATGCGACGGCCGAAACCAGCCTGTCGGAGCCGACGCTGCGAGCGGCTGCAGGTTGAATGCAGGGTCTTGGTATCCGTATTCGATGATATTCTCCGGTGCTGATGGGGCTGCCCGGGCGTCGCATACCAGACGTTGAAGTCGGACCTATCAATTACACGTCGCTCAGCCAGAGTGACAATGACGGAGGGCCATTGCGGCTGGAGTCATGCGCATCGCACGTAAAGGGACAGCAGAAGACAGCCAGTGTCGAAATGCCGCGTTCATTGTGAAAATCTGTAATAGCAAAAGACGGGTCCACGATGCTCTGTGATCCCATATCCCGGTTCCATCCTCAAGCAACCTCCCGGCCCGTGGTGTTGATGTAGCTCGCAACCATCATGTTCATCCTCTCAATCTCAGCCATGCGCAGTCTCCCAAGTAGCCACTGCTCCCATGGGGCCCGTGTCCTTGTCCTCGTGCCGCAGCAACGTCGGTCGCGATATCGCCAGTCGAATGGCTAGAGGGGCACTATTCTGCACAAGCAAGGATTGGTCAGCAGGATGTCGATAGTGTGAGTGCGGGACAGACAGAAGGAAGGAGAATCACGCACTTGCAGCCTTGTTCGCGCGAGCACGCGCGATGGACGCGAGTCTATTTGCCTTGAGCCTCTCTCTCTTCTCCTTGTTCGCGGCTCTGACGGCGCGCGCGTGGGCGGCGCGGGCCTGCTTCGCGCGCTTGGCTTCTTCGTCGGTACGGGTCATATTGTCTGAGGTTCGTGGCGGTCGAGGTGTTGTGTTTGTGTGTGTGTCGGGTCGGGTAGCGATGGTCAAGTACGAGGGTCGCGTTTAATCTTTCTTGTCTTCACTTTTGGGGGGAGATGTAGTTGGGAAGCTTGGGCTTGGGTTTGGGGTCGCTGCTCGACGCGTCGACCTCCGACACGTTGTTTCCCGTTTCGTGTTTAATGATTACACCGGGCCGGGACCCATGGATTGGCTTCGAATGCAATCACGTGAGGCAGCCACTGCGCCGACGGCACCTACCGGTAATGTCCATTGCGGCGGGTGAAGTGACACCCGACACTGGCGTGGAAGGTGTGCCTCAGTGGGGGGCACTTGCACTTGATGCGCCCGGAAACTCTAAGATTGCAGGTGCCTCGGTACCTACCTAGGTAGCTGTCTAGGAAGGAGGAACGGAGGCAAGTACCAAGTACTACGTAGGAGGTATCTCGGTAGGTACCTAGGTGCCTTCCATGTTCATGTAAAGGAGTTTCACTTACTGCTAGGGATGTAGGCACTTGGGTTGCTCCGAGAAATTAGGTAATACCGACCTACTTCCGCCATGTCGCATGTTTCCTTCCCCGAATGATTCCAGGGATGCCTACCTACGTAATACCACGGCCAGCCTGGAATCGTTTCGAGGCAAGTCTCGCAACCACTCGGTTTCTTTGGCATCGAGAGTCATCAGCTAATACACAGCTGATACGCGCCTTCCACGAGAGGCCCAGTGTGCTGTGCTGTACGAAGAAAGATAGCGGCCCGTGTATGCGTCGCCATCTGCGCTGCTACCTCAAAACGCACTACCTCTTACCTGAGCCTTCTAGGCTCTTGTAGACGTGCCACCTCCTTGATCTCGTCTGGCCCGAGAGGTGCCTCCGCCGGATGTGCAATCGAGGCATCAATCGAGGCACCTCTCGTGCATGGCTAGCCCCGCAACCACGATCTTCCCTTGGCCGCCAGCAGCACCGTTGGTTCTGAAGACGTATGTCTCGCATAACGTAAAGAGCCTGCCGCAGCGAGGGCGCTGGCAATGTGCAAGGAACGTTCCAGGTATTCCCAAAGTTCCTCAGGGCGGCGACCCGAACCTCGAGAGCGTTGCGGCATTTGTCGGGGATCCTGATCGTTCGCTAACAGCGTCGTCGCGCGAAGCCATGGCAAACCGGGCGACCAGCTCCCGTTTCCGTGCCTTGGCCGACGCATCCCATGTGATCCTTGTCTGCTCGCTCGCCGCGTCTTCGTGTTCCTCCTCCATCCTCTTGGGCTCCCCATCCCATGTTAAGTCGATCTGCTCCGTCGGCGTCCTGTCAGTCATCCCGGGCCTCTCTGTAGCCCGTCCGACGACCGTTCTCGCAAGGCGTTTGCTTGTTCGTGGCGGCGTCCCCCTTGGTGTCCCCGGCGGAGACCTTCGTCCCGCTTCTCTGCCGATGGGGTCGGAAAACCGCTGGGGTCTCTTCGCCGGTCGCGCTGGCAGGTTTCGACGCAGCGCCGTGGCGCGTTCCCGGAAGCGAATGAAATTCTCTTCGTTGAGCCCGAGTATTCTTTCGAGAGCCTCGACGGCGCGATCGGGATGGCTCAGAACTGCGTCTTCGAGTCCCAGCTTAGGAGCTGATGCCGGCGTCGGGAGTTCGGGCTCGGAGCATGATTCGTACGCCTCGTAGTCGTAGTCGTCACGGTCGTCCTGCTCCCAGGCCGAATACTCGACGTTGTAGAAGTCGACCAGGTAGATGAGCATTTCGGCGCGGTGGGTATGCGCGGCGGCGCTCGAGACCTTGCGCATGGCGTAGAACTGTTTGGCGTGTTTGGGAAAGAGTCGGTCTTCCGGGAAGACTTCGCGATCGCCTTCGGCTCGTCGCGGGAGTGGAATGATGGGGAGCGTCGGGTCTTTTAGGGCGCTGTTTCTGGTGTAGGCATTCAGTCGTTTGACTTCCACCCTGAGCGAGGCAACATGTCTCCGAACCGATCGAACCTCATCCTTCAGCAGGGCGTTTTGCTTGTGTTGAGTGTCGAGAAACTCGTCTCGTGTTAGGAGAGGACGATGTGTGTCCCAGGACTCCATGGCCGCGTCGTTTCGATCGAGGAGGCTTGTCGTATTGAAGGCGACATTGGATAGGTAGGTGGATTGGCAGCAGCAGCGACGTGGGTGTTCAATGTTGCTCGACCATTAAGCCGCCACGGCATGCCATGCCTGGCAGACGAAGGAGCCCGTTGTGGGAACAGATTCCACGTGGCGGTCAGTGTGTCCCCGCCCGCTGCCAGCCTGGCGGGGCACCCCCGCCATCACACACACCACCGCTCTCACAGGCTAAGCACTGTGCACTGTACATCCACCGCTCCACTCCATACTATGTGGTGTCGGAAATGTGCCCGATACACTGTACACTGTATCTACAGTGTACCTACCTACGAGTTGTTCAGTCTTCGTCGCACAACCCACCCGCATTCGTACGTTGTCGACGCTTCAATTCTCAACGACAGGAAAGGCTGTAGCAATTTGTTCACCTCGAAATTCCATTCAGTGAGTGAACAACTCGATGTGACCACGATGTATAGCGTTGCAACTACCCTACCGGTTACCGATTGTTCTCCACCTCTCCGTTCCTCTCCTACCACCTGTTTGCCAAATGCTCGTGCCGCCGACAATCTTACCCGCACTAAGAAACGTAAGCATCCAGTCATGTATCTTGGTTCGTGAGAGGTCGCTTACGCAGCAGATATCCTGTTGGTGACATGTATTAGTCTTCCAGTCTGTGGATGACAAGTGACAAGTGGAAACTTACACCTCTGCCGCAGGGCTCTCCGCCGACCTCTTCCTCGATATCTTTACTATACGGGTTGGAACAACCTCCTCGGTAAATTGGAAAGTCGGCTGATTGCGAGTTGAGGCACTTTGAGAGTGGTCAGAACAACGTTTCCGATCGGAGTAGCTCCTACTCACGCAATAAGAATGCTTCCCGTTCTATGCCAACATGTCTGTCAGTAGTGCGCTTCATACAGCATTAAACGTGTAGTTCAAATACATACGTTACACTCGAACCCACTCGGGAGACCTTGCCCATAGTTGCAGTATTTGTCGAGTGCGTTTATACCGCCCAAAGCCTGAGATAACAGGGCGGCAATGAAAAACACCCGCAGGATGAATCTTTGAGAGTGTAGATAAGGGAACTAGATAGTAATAAAGTAGCTGTTGCAATAGATGTTCTTACTTAGGACTAGGACAAGGAAAACCAGATACCTATAGCTAGTCATGGGATGGATGACCAAGGAGATGGCAATCCAGAGGCCGACTCTTTTCGAGACCGCTTCATTTACCACCGCATGCCATGAGAACTTTAATAAAGTGTCTAGTCTGGCTTGAGAAACTTAACAGAGTGATGAAATGCCAAAGGGATAGGAGTGGATATGAGGCGGAGGGGTAACCGGTTCTTGGGCTACCATTGAAGGGCCCTCATCCTTAACCAGGTGTTCCGTCCCGCCTTGTCTCATCTCGTCTCGTCTTGTCTCGCCTTGAATTTTGAGGCGGTGAGGTCCGGCTGTGTTTAGTTGTGATACCTATAGATGTAACTCTCCGGTGGGCGTCCCACCGGCTGTAAGCTGGCACACTGGCCTCCCACCGGTGACTAAAATCCCGAGTGTCCGCTGCTTACTTGTCCCGAGCGGCCCCGTACGGTGGCTACGATGCATTCAGGGCAACTCCAGTGGTCGTATTTGCCATACCAATAGCTCTCACGCTTCCCGGAAAGAGGTCGACACTGTCAGATGAGGACAAAAATAGCAGCGGCAGTGACGTGTAACGACTGGCTTCCATTGACGAAGTTCTTTTCAACGAGGGAATACACAGGTACAGTCCCCAGTCTTCACCTTTCCTTCTCTGTCTCCCCCGCAGGTGTAAGTACTGCCGCCCTGGGCCACCTCGTCTCTGGTTCCCAACCATCAAGTTGAAATGGTTTCTTGGAGAGACAACCTTTGGCGTCACATGAGAATTACTGAGGGAGAAAGCCTTTAAACACCATTCTATGAACCCAATGCTGATAGATATAACGAAAGAAAGCAAACGTCCCTTGCCACTCTCGAATTGGCGGCGTCCGCAAGCCTGATCCTGCCTGCACGTCGTTTCATTAATCTCCATGGCCCGCCGGTGTCAGCCTGGCGAGCCCAAGTCAAATGTGCAAAATGGATGCAAGTTGGGCCTGAAAGACAGCCGCGGACTTGGTCTCCCTTGCACCTGTGCTGGCGCCTATCGTCCGTCCATCTGGTTCCCAATTCACCCCGCAACGCATATCAGAATCTTCTCTGCTGCTCCGTGGACTCTGGCCCGGAGTTGCAAATATCTATGTGGGGGCGGCGGATCGTAGTCATATGGTAAAAATGTTCTGGCCCGTCTCCCGGAGGCGCCCGTTGGGCGATGGGAATACCGAAGCACCTGTGCCTTCGTCAGTTTGAATATTGAACCTTGACGGTGCGCGAAATCCACAAGCGACTTACATTCAGAAAGTATATTGCGATGATGCTCAAGATCGGAGTGAAATGCACGAGGTTGGCGCGCCGCCGCATATCTCACAGCCTGCATTGCGATTACCCGATATGCAGAAACCTTTCGTCGAGCTCGCTGTCAAGACTGGGAGGCCGATGCCCTATCCCATTCCTCGACAAGGGCGGCAGGCAGACAGCGTTCCGGCTGCCACTCGGGTCTCGCGTAACCGACGTAGTCCACGAGGTATTCCAACCTGGCGCGATTTGCGCTTGCGACATTGCCGATTCGACGACGCTGAGCTCGAAGACGCTGAGCGGGAATCTGTCTGACCTTGAGTATACGATGAGAGGTGAACGGTCCGTTATGGGGGTCAAGGGACAGCATCTTGGTCCTGCGGTTCTTCCGTCCGTTCTGCTGCCAGTATCTGAGAACCACCTGCCGACATGTGTCCCAGAGGCTTGCCTCGTCTTCCCATGTAGGCTCGTGGGCATGCCATTCACCTCCCCACTTGACGAGAAGCTTCACAACGCCATCATGGCCCTCCAACCGGTGGTCCAAAATGCAATCCACAGGGTATTGCTTGTCTTTGTCGTCGTCATCGTCGTCTTCATCATCGCTCCGACGTCGAAGTTGTTCTTGGCCCGCTCTTTGGGTATCGGTGGCATCTGGCGCACTGGAAACTGCGACTTTGGCGAGCCCCTGCGTTTGCTCCTTCTTCTTGCAGTCGGCTTCGATATTCCCGCGACGGCAGAGGGCCTTCCGTACCGGGCCTCCATTAGTGCGGCCTGCCACACGTTTCTTTTTGTTCTTCCCGTGACGCGGAAGCGTCAAAAGTGTCACAGGTGTGCCCATGGGGGCGCCGATGATCGAGGACTTGGCTGTAGAGAGGTCGGGAGATAGGAACGGCGGAGAGCTTGGCGCCATGGACGGCGACTCGCCGTTTTGGTCAACGCCATCATCAGACGGCAGGGCGCTCGGGCGATGCGGTGTGGTCTTGGAGGATAAGCAGAGGAACGATGAAGGCCGGGGCGATGGGCTTGGGCTTGACGGCACGATACGATTGCGAGGCGTGACTTTTCGTCGTGGGTTGCTGCCGAGTGTCAGAGACAGACGTCCAAGTGAAGGGTTGGAGAAAGTCCTCAATGCGAGAAAGGAAGAGAAAGGTACGTATGCGGGTTGGGTTACTGGGACGTGGACTAACCGAGAGGAGTGGGGTGTGGACACAGATACTGATGCGGATGAGGGTGCGCTTGTGGGGGAAGGTAGGCCGGGGAGCTCCATGCCCTTTGACTTGTCGGGTGACGAATCGTCTGATTAGATAAAATAGTATTCAAGCCGGATAATAAGCCGGGTTCACTACAATGGAATAGTGAGCAGCGGGGTCAATATCCCGGTTGCGATGTTGAAGAAGGGGCAGTTGGAGCGAGGTGGGAGAGAAGTGTTTGACGCGAAGTGACGCGACACCGCGTAAAGTGCAAAAGCTCTACGATTACATAAGCGGAAGCAGCCGACCCAACACGGCAGCGGCAGGAGGTGCAACTTTATGTGTGGAAAGAACGGATAAATATAAATATCTATAGATTGAGCTACTTTCTATTTTGATTTCAATTAAATTAAAAGAGTTAACGGCTAATATGGCAACTATGAATATCTGACCCTATTTGGAGACTGTAGAGGCCCTGCGCGAAGGCCGCAATCCATGTGTTGAAGATCAACAAGTTGACTTGCCAGTCTTGAGGTACCTACCTGGAAGGGTTTCCAAGCAGAGGGAGATTTGCCGCCCACAGCGCTCAGGTACCGGAGATATGTGACAACGTCACGCTTCGCGCTCATTGCAAAATAAGTCTCGGGCTCGCTGCAGCAACTCAGAGTCCTCCGCAAGCATCTCGCAGTAGATGTTGTTCCCGTCCCTCACAAGCGCAGAAGGCGAATCGAACAGTGCCACCTTTCCGTGGTCCAAAACTAGTATTTTGTCGTAGTGTAGCTACACGAATGGTCAGGGCGTGTTTTACTTCTGCCAAGGCAGTATTGAGGTGTGTTTGACTGACCGTTAGCTCCAGCCGGTGGAGAATCGCCAGGGTGGTGATGTTGGCAAAGTGTTGGAAAATGATCTCGTGACAACGCATTTCAGCACTTTCGTCCATACCCGATGTGGCTATCAAGTTTTTCAGTTTCATAGCATCGAGATGCGACTTGCTTGACTGACCTTCATCCAGGATGAGCAACTTGGAACGTTGAAGCACGGCTCGGGAAAGCAGCAAAAGCTGGAGCTCTCCCTTGGACAGCTTCGTGCTGTGGGGTTCAGATTAGCAGGCAGTGGTTTGCTTTGCGTGGCCAGAGCTCACCTCGGTCCTAGATGCATGTTGAGAAGTGCTGCGTCATCGACACCGGTTTCCTCGCCCACCATTCCGCGCAGAAGCGCCACTCCTCCGCAGACGGCCAGAGCCGCCAGGATATCATCATCGAGATGCCGGCCCCACGGATCAAGGTTCTGACGGACAGTTCCCGACAGGACAAGTTGCGTCTGTGGAACAACAGCCAGGCTCGTTCGCAGCCGTGCGTCGCCAACATTGGCAATGTCGATGCCATCAACGATGATTTGCCCACCGGCTTGGTCCATCAATTTCAGGAGGGCTAATAGCATCGACGATTTGCCGGCCCCAATCCGCCCAATGATGGCCACCTTCTCCCCGGCGTTCACCATGAAACTGACGGACTGCAGTGTGTCCGGGAGACCAGGCCGGTGCCGCGCAATCACGTCGCGAAACTCCACCTGCCCATGCTGGGGCCAGGCCTGATCCGGGCCCGAGTCCGAGTACGGCACCGGCTCAAGCAGCGTCAGCGGTGCAGGCGAAGGTGCGGTGGCCCCGACGACCGGGTTTTCAGAGACTTTGGTAATCCTTGCAATCGACACGGCGTCGGCCTCGAACTGGGCGCTGATCTTGGCAATATTGCTGAGGACGCCAGTGACCTGGAAAACATATGTCATGACGAAGCCGAGGACTCCCGGCTCTGCCGACGCAGCCAGCAGCGCCCACAAAGCCGCCACTTGCAGAACGATGGAGAGAAATTCGAAACGAACCCCGAGCCAGAGATCGATACAGGAAAGCGGCCATGCGCACCGGACATGTTGTTCCACAAGGTGAGAGAAGCTCTCGGCGCGAGCTTGCGTGAGACCGTGGAGCGCAAACAGGATGCGGCCTGTAACGGCTTCCTGCAGATGGCTAAGAAGCGGTGCTCGAGTCTCGACGTCGAGGTGGCGCAGCTGTCGTAGCTTGACGAGGTATGTCTGTTGTAGGTAGTAGCCGGCAGCAGCCAGGGGTAGCAGGATGAATGCGCTGAAAGGCATGGCGGCGACAAGGACGATGCAAGCGAGGGCTAGATTGACGTATTGAGCAACTAATGAGATGATGGATCCGTTGAGGGACATGTCGACTCGAGCCACATCGTTGGTGAATAGGTTCAGTGTTTCCGCAGCAGATGTTGTCTGGAAGAAGGCGAGGTCGCGGGTGAGGGTGGCATCCATCAGTCTCGCGTGAAGAACAAAGGCAGCCGGCACAATACACAGCCTGTAAAGAAGGTAGATAAACAAGAAAAAGCAAAAGGCCTGGCTCAGAGACAGGATCCCGAACAGACCAAGCTCGAAAGCGAGCGCCTTGGGGCTTGCTTGTGTGGCCATGAGCTTGAGCACATAGGTCCCCCTGATGGAGGAAAGACGGGCCATCAGAAGCATAGAGACTGCCACTGGCCAGCCAAATCTGATGGCCCAAGACATATAAATCGATACCGGGGAGCGCTTCTTTTCGCTGTGGACTTTCTCGTCCGTGTCATCGTGGGCAGTTGGGTTCTCGGAGTCTTCGACAGGAACCAGAACTTCGGGTGCATCTAGAATGGTTTCCACGATCTCGAATATCGGGATCTTTGGGATGAAAAGTGAGCGCGGCATCCATATCTCCGAGCGCATTACTCACTCACCTTAGTTATGTCCTCACCGACACGGTCGGATTCATCATGCGGACACTCAAGCGCCATTTCGCCACTCTCTAATGACGCAAGGTCGGAATCAACCTCAACAGCAATCAACAAACCTGTTAGGATACTTATAGGTAAAGGGGTTTGATTAAACGTAACGTAGGTCCTCGTAGGGGGTTAAAAAGCGTGATAATTTCCCTAAGTCTATAGTATTTATGTGCTAGTATAGATATAGGAGCCTATAGTAGAGTCACGTAGTTATGTGATTCCTAAATAGTTATAGCTCCCTTTTAGCCACTATAGGTATAAAGGCCTACTAATACTAGGGCCTAGGCGCTATAGCTCCTAGTACTATAGCTATACTAGTACTAGTATTTTTTACTTTAAAATCTAAGGCCCTAATAAAAAGTATAAAAATTAATTATAATTATAAAAAGGGTAGTAATTAACTTAGTTTAAGGGATTAAGTTTTTTAAAAAACAAAAAAAAAACAAAAAAACAACTATAAGTATTAAGGGTATTAAGTTTAATAGTACTAAAGTTAGTAATAGCTTTAGTATAATAGTCTTTTAGCTTTTTTATACTATTTTAGTAGAACCTTTTTTATATTCCCTAAAAAGTCTTTAAAAAACTATAATCCTTTTTAATCCGTTTTTTATTTACTTTTTTTATTACCTATTTTTTTCATTTTAATTATTATTTTATTATTACTAAGAAAGTACTTAAGTATATAGTTTAGAAAGGATTTTATAAATATATTAGTAATATTATTATTTTCTACAATTTAGTAAATATTATTAATTTTATAGTATTTATAGGATTATTATAGAGCTATTATATTAATTATAAAACGTTTCTTTTTAGTAGTACTCAGTTTAATAAAGTACTTATATAGTATGTATAAGTTTATATATACTATAACGGAAATTTAGAGAAGTTATAGATAATTAGTTATAATATAGAGTATTTTAGTAATAGTTATAGTTATATTAATTCTTACTATTATACTATAGATTTTAGATACTAGTATACTATAAGTAATATACTTACTTTTTATTAAGTTATAGTAAATAATATTTCTTTATAGCTTAAAGGTATTATTAGTAGTATATTTTTTATTACTAAGTATAATAATAAAGTTAAGTTATAAAAAAAGATTAGTATTATTAGTAAACAATTTATTTATAAATACAAAAAGTTTATAAGTAAAAAGGTTAAGTAGGATATACGTTAACTTATAATTTAGGTTTTTAATTTATTACTAGAGGTACTTATTAAGTATTTTAATATTTTTTTAGTTAGTTTTTAGTATTAAGTAGTAATTAATAGGTTATAAAACGCTTTTAGTTAGTAAATTAATATAATATAGGTACTATAGGTGTGTTATTAAATATACTGGGTTTTTTAATTATTACTAAAGATTATAGTAACAATTTTTTTATTTTAGTCTTTTTATTTAAATACTAGGTTATTACTTTTAAAGTATAGGATACTGTTATTAAATATAAGGGGATTATTTAGGGTTAAAAAGGACTTTAGCTTAGCTATAAGGTTTACTTTTTAGAGCTACTAATCCTTATAAACTAAAAAATTAATAATAGAAATATTTAATATATTATTTATTTATATTTTAACTATAGTAAAGTTATTATTATTAATTAAAGAGATTAAAAGGTATAAGTTATACGTTAAAGTAACTATATTTAACTTTTTATAGTAGTAATAGTAGTATATTATTTATTAGTAGGTACTAGCTTTAGTAATACTATAGAGTAGTTACTTTATAATTATAATACAATTAAGAGGATATTAATTTTTTAATTTAAATAGAGAGCTTTACTAAAATTACTTAATTAAACTTTATTTTTAATTAAGTATATTTTCAAGTAATATTTTATAATTAAAGAGTTATACTATTATAGATAAAAAAAGGGGTAAAAGTAAAGATTAGTTACTATAAGGTTTATTATATTATTAGTAATTAAGTTAGAATTTTAGTTTTATTATTATTAATATAGCTTTATACTATAAAACGGGATTTTTTATATAGAGTATTTATAGTTTTACCCTTAACTTTATTAACAATACAAAACTTAAAAATATAGTACTTTCTATATACTATAGAATTAAATAAAATAATTTTAAAAATATTATAATTTTAAAGTACTATAATTTTTTATATAGTTAAGAGTTAAAAGGACTTATTAAGGGTAGTAATTATACCTTTATTTTAAAGCTTTTTAGTAAAGGCGAGGTTAGTAGACTTTTTTACTAAAATAAAGGTAGTAGTAATATTTATAGTAGCTTTATAAAGGCGGCTAGGGTAGTACTTTAGGGGGGTAGGAGTTACTATAATAATAGTTTTAAATATAGGTTCTTTAACTTTATTACTATTATTATTTAAAGTATTACTTTAAGGTTTATTATTAATAAGTAGTGGGTTTTTAAAGTTATTTTTATTAGTATTATTATAAAAGGGTTTAATACTTATTAATTTAAATATTTAAGGGCTATATAGTAAAAAAAGAGTATATAATTTACTATTAATAGTAATAAAGCAGTAAGGACTTTACTAACTACCTTTTTTACACTATACTCTAACTATTAATTAAAGTAAAAGGTTTAGAGTTATTACTATATTAAGGCCGTTATATACTTTAAAGTCCTTAATAATTATTTATTTAGTATAGAAGTAGTAGACTTTTTTTATAGCTTTTTAAACAATTACAGCTTTTTTAATAATATTTAGTAATAGTAAAAATACGTTATTAATTTTTAAGTATACTTTAAAAACTAAGAGGGTAAGTATAAAGCTATTAGGGCTAGCTATATTATTAATAGCTTTAATAGTAACTTAAAGCTAAGTATTTTTACTTATTATAGGGTTTTTAACTTTAAAAACTTTATAAATTCTATATATTATTATATAGTACCTTTTAACTTTATTAATTAAGTAGTATACTTTAATTAAGGTATCCTTAAAGATAATACTAAAGGATTAAGTATTACTATAGAAGTTACTAAAACAAAAACTAGTACTAGAATTAGTAATAAGGTAATTAAAAGGTTTTTAGTATATATTAATTTAGTTTTTTTAGAATACTTACTATAGGTATTTAGTAAAAAGTAATTTTAAAAAGTAGGTAGTATTAAATACTATAGCTATATTAACTATATATAATATAGGTTTATTATTTAAGTATATAATATTAATAATAACTTTATAGTTAAAGTTATAGTTATTATAGAGATTAAACTTAAAGTAGGAAGGAGTAAAGCTATTAAACTAATATTAATAGTATACTTAAGTAAGGGCCTTAATTATAAAAATCTTAATAGGGTTTTTAAATTTTTATAAAACTTAGTAGAGTTTTTAAATTAAGGGGTAGCTAAATTAGTAATAGAAATACTTAAGCTTAATATTTATAAAGTAGTAAAATATAAGGGACTCTTTAGTATTAAAAAGAAGCTATTTATGCTTTTATTATTAAACAATAAGTACTACTATTTAACTTTAATAGAGTTTATTATAAATATTATTAAAAACAATACTTAATTAATTTATATTACTAAGGTTTAAAAGGAAGGGAGTATTTATAGGTATAACCTAAAATATAATTATACTAAATAGTATAGAGACGTTAATTATTTTAAGTAACTTTACTATAGTAGAGTTTTTAAATACAATTAAAACTTTACTAATTTATAATATATTTAGTTTAAGGTTTAGTAAGAAGTAATTATAAAGAGTAAGGTATTAATTATATTTAGTAGTAGAGAACTTTGTTATACTAGTATTAGGTATAATACTATAAAAGACGTTTAAGGAGTACTAGCTATAGTACGTAAATACTGTTTAAAAAGGAGGTATATTAAATAGACTCTATTGTATTAAGTAGTAGGCTAATACGTTATTATAAAGGATTTTAATAACTTAGTAGTTATGAATTATAGTTATTAAGGTAGAGGTATTAAAAAATATTATATAATAAATAAATCCTAGCCTTTATTCTTACTATTATTAATAGCTATAGAGAGATTATTAGTAGACGCAGCGTCTTTATTATTTTCTTTAGGGCCTTTGTATTTAAGTAAAAATTAGTAGTAGACTTTAATAAAAGAGTTTTAAATATATACTAAAAATCTAAATTACTTATAGGCCTTATTTTAAGTACTTTAAGGGTAGTTAATAAACTAGTAACCCCCTTTACTATAAATATAGCACTTTTTAGTACTTCTATAAAAGGAGGAAAAGGGCTTATTTAAAAAATAGTTATAATATATATAGTTAGAATAGTAGTCCTAATAACTACTACTATACTTATAATTAATATAAAAAGTATCTATAAAAATAAATTAATTACTTATTTTACTACTATTTATAAGGTTTATAGTAGATTAAAGGTTTATAATAGTTCTATTAAGTAATAAAAAGACTCTAATAATAGCTATAACTAAGTCTATTAAAGTATTATAAACTATAAGGAGTTAACTATAAAGGGCCTTATTAAATCTATACTTAGCTTTAAGTATTAGTTAGATTTTTAGTATCTTTATAATTATTATATTAAAGTACTTAAAGTAGAATTACCCCGGGTTACTATAGATTTTATTAATAAAGTTGAGACATTACTATTTTAAGAGGTAGTATTAATATATTTAATTTATTTTAAAGTAACTCTAGATAACTTTAATAACG
This sequence comes from Colletotrichum musae, assembly GCA_027406025.1. Classification (NCBI taxonomy): domain Eukaryota; kingdom Fungi; phylum Ascomycota; class Sordariomycetes; order Glomerellales; family Glomerellaceae; genus Colletotrichum; species Colletotrichum musae. The sequence continues at coordinate 91,069 of JANVYC010000002.1, read as the reverse complement.
TCTATAAAGGAGTAAGTACTTATTAACTTACTAAAACAGTTATAATAAAAGGTCTAAGTATAGCTATAAAGTATTAATAGAAAAGTAATATATTAATAGTATAGTAGAATACTTATAAGCTAATAGTTATATTAAAAAATCTTTAGCTTAGTAGTAAGGGACTTATACTATTTACTACTATAGAGTATACTACTATTAAACTTTATAAGGTTAGTAAGTATCTTTAGTAATAGAGTATTTAGTAGGGGAGGGGTAGAAGTAATAGTAAAGGGGTCTTTTAAGTAAAGGGGAATAAAGTAAGCTAGTAGAGCCTTATAAAGCTAAAGTTAGTAGTTAAAATCTTATAAAGTTTTTTTTATAGCCTATAAAGTTACTATTTACTATAGGGGTAAGGCCTATACTCTTTATAAAGCTAAGTCTTTATAGAATCTAATTAATAGTAAGACTCTACTTTTACTATAAAAAAGAATATTTTTTATAAAGTTATTGTTATTAGTACCTATAATATTACTAAGAAAGTTAAGCTTTAAAGAGTTAGTATAAAAGCCGTTTTATAAAGTAAAAGTATTTTTAATATTATCCTCTAACTAAAAGTTAAAATATTAGTAGTAGAACATATTAAAAAGGTCTTAGCTATAGTTACTTATAAAAATACTTATTTTAACGCTATTTATATAAAAAAACTCTTTAAACTAATATTAAGTCTTATAGGGGACAAGGCTAAATACCTAAACCGTTTAATTATAAAAGTTCTAAAGAAACTACTCTTAAAGGGTATACTTAAGCTATAAGGCTTTACTATAGTACTATATAACCTATAAAACAAAGTTTTTAAACTACTTAGCTAGAGTATTATTAGTAGGTTTATAATACTTAATAGAAGGATCCTACTTATTAAAGTTAATATATTTAACTAACTAGTAGAACGTAGTTAATAAAGTAGAGTTAGAATTACTCTTAACTATAAAGTACCCTTAAGATATATTTAAAAAAGCTACTTTAACTTAAGAATCTTTTTCCTTTAATAATATATAGGAGTAATTAATAGACTTATTAATAGCTTTATAGTAAAGCGGGAATAGAGATTATAAGGGTAGTAGGTTAAGAAGGTTAGTAGATGTGCCTACTTGTGTTTTAACTATAGGGGATGAATAAGGTTATAGTAATAAATAATAGAGATAATAGGTAATAAGGGTATAAGGTTTTTGCGTTATAAAGGCCTTATTATTATTAAATAACTTAGTAAAAATTTCTTTTTTAATAAAAAAACTTAAGTTAAAAGTGCTTTACTTAAAAAGTAAGAGTATACTATTATAGAAAAGAAAATTTTGAATTTATAAATCCTTAAGGCTAATATATAAACTTTAAAGACTAAAGAAGGTAGGTAATTTACTAGTAAATTTACTAGTAAGGGTTATTTATAGTAGTAACCTAGGTTTTTATAATATTTAATATAATTTAAGTTATTTTAGAGTAGAGTAAGGTTATTATAGGTGTGGATTATAATAGGGGAGTAAGTTGTGTATAAAAGGCTTTTAGGGAAGTAGAGCTTTTTAAAAAAGGTTAGAGGGTATAAAGAAGAGGTATTAAAAGCTAAGGGTTTTATTAATAAGGGAGGAGGGGATTTAAAGAGTATTATAAAGAGAAGAGGTTGCGATATTTTTATTTTTTACTTTAGTAGTAATATTTAAGCTATTTAAAGTTTTACTTTTATTAATAGAGTTTAATAAGAGGTTATAGGGTTAAATTTTAATACTATCCTTAGTTAAATTACTATAACTACCTACTTATAAAGTTAAAGTTAGTTTAGTTAAAAAAAGGAATTTTAGTACTTTAAAAGTAAATATAACTACCTACTTATAAAGTTAAAGTTATAGTTAATCTTCTATTATTTCTTCTAAGTACGCCTTACTAATTTATAGTTTATAATAAAGTAGTAATAAAAGTATTAACTACTAATTAGTATTAAGATACTTATAAATAAAGGGGTTTAATTAAACGTAACGTAGGTCCTTATAGGGGGTTAAAAAGCGTAATAATTTCCCTAAGTTTATAGTATTTACGTGCTAGCGTAGATATAGGAGCCTATAGTGGGGTTACGTAGTCACGTGACCCCCAAATAGTCATAGCTCCCTCCCAGCCGCTATAGGCGCAGAGGCCCACTGACGCTGGGGCCTAGGCGCTGTGGCTCCCAGCGCCGTGGCTATGCCAACAAAACTATCTTGAACTCGATATATGGCATCGAGCTGCCGAAGTTGGAACCGGTGGGATAACGCCAGGATTCTCGTCGACTGGCTAAGTAAGCCACCTGGGCCTAGCAGGTTGTTCGTGATATTCGCCGAGACCTTGACGTCCAAGGCAGCAAAGGGGTCGTCGAGCACGTAGATGTCGGCTTGAAAGTAAGCTGCTCTCGCAAGGCATATGCGAGCTCGCTGACCACCAGAGAGAGACGACGATCCAACCACCCGAGTGCCGTCTCCGTCGCGAAACCTCGCAAGGTCTAAGTCTAGGCAGCAAGCGCGGACGACCTGGCTGTAGAGCTGTTCATCGTAAGCCATCCCAAACAGTATGTTGTCGCGCACAGTACCGTCGATCATGACCGTCTCCGGTCCGACATATGCAACCTTGGTTCTACCGCCCATGCGCTGAGCATACCGGGCCAGTGCGAGCATGAGAGTCGACTTGCCGCATCCCATCGATCCTACAATGAGAGTGAGAGACCCAGGAGCAACGGCAAGCGTGCTGTTTCTGATCACAAACCCAGAGGCCCCAGGCCAGGCGACCGTCAAATCCAGAAAGTTGAAAGTGGAATCTTGAGCCTGCTCCACTTGTGTCTGATTTCCGCCATCCAAGAGGTCAAGTTTACCCTCGGGTAAAGCCATGTACCGGTGAATTCGCGTTGTGGATGCAGCGACTTGTTGGGTGACCGAGACAAGCTGCGACAGCTGGCTCAGCGTGGCGTTGAGCATCGTGAAGAGCATGATGGCGGCAAAGACCAGCTCGTTGGTCAGAGGCCGCCGGAGAACAAGGAGGACTCCGAAAGCAGCAACGGTGAGTGCCGAGGGCATGGACTGCACGTAAGCGACAAGGCCAGACTCCCAAACGGCTTTCTTTTGCAGCGCCCGAAGCTCCTGCTCGCGCCTTTGGCCGACCAGGCGGGCCAATACCGGCTCCCAGGCGTGCATTTTGATGGCGGCTATGGAGTCCAGCATCTCGCATATGACCTTGGCCCGCTCATCCTTGGCGGCCATGTTGGCGAAGATCTAATATGAGACTGACCGAATGAGGATGGACAAAACCAGGAACATGATACTTATCAAGGCCAGGACCGCGATTAGGGCTTAATATGGCAAGAGGTAACTCAGGCCAACGAAGTAGAGAATCGCCTGAAAGGGGAATATCCATAAGTCGGTGAACGTCTGAGTAGTGCGGTAGAGCGATATGGTGTTAACTTCGGATAATATTACAAGGTCAGCAACAGGGTCCGTCAGCTTTGCGTCACCCAGATTCATGGTCTTCTTGTGAAGCATCGTTAATAGAGCACTTTTGTATCGAACGGAGAGCCTATAGAGGAAGTAGCCGCTGTAGTTCCTAGTAAGCGTACTGTATTACGACTTGTTAGTTATAAATAGTAGTAGACCCCGCTTATAGGGGATTAGCGGTTAAAAGGATAATAGAAAATATAACTAATATAGAACGTAAAATAACTCCTTAAAAAAGAAAAAACTATAATATAAGTTATGTATAAATAAAATAAAGTACTAAGTAACTATAGTTAAAACTAAGTATTTAATAGTAATTACTAAGTACTTATTAGTAATTACTAAGTACTTACTTAATTAATACTATATTTACTACTATAGTATAAATTAAAGAATAAAACTTATATATAAATAAAACTTAAGTACTTTTAAGTTTTTTTTTTTATAGTTTTTTAATTATTAACTTTATATTAATTTTTAAATACTTTTAGTTTTTTAGTAATAAATACTATAACCCTTTTATTAAATACTTAAACTAATTACTTAAGTACTTTAAATTATAAAATCCTATTAGTACTATATAGTACTACTTATAGTATAAAACTTTAATTTTTATTAATATAAACCTTATTATTAAAACGTTAGTTATAATATTTTAATAGTTTTTATTTAGTAAGTTAACTTTTAATACTAATAAATAGTATTCTATAATATTTTTTATTAAAATACCTAAAGTTACTCCTACCTTATTTAAATTCTTTAATAAATAAGTTTAAAACCTTACTTGAAAACTAAAAAAATAATATATAAAAAATAATAAAAACGAGTTTAGTAATAATAATACTAATAAGTAACTAAAATAAACTTACTATAATATTAAGTAGCTTTAAAAGCTATTTAATAAAAACTCTAATATAATAAAAGAACTTTAGTAAACTATTTAATAAACTAATAAGCGTACTTAAGAGGTTAAAAACTAAAATAAAACTCTTTATACTACTACTAATATTATTAAAATACCTATTTATAATAGATAAAAAAAACTTAAACTTAACTTACTTATTACTTATAATAAAACCCCTAGATAACTTAAAGGATTCTTAATTTAGGTTAAGAACTACTAAAACTTCTATTATAGTAACTTTAAAAATAATACTAAATAAATTATTTATACTACTATATTCCTTTATAAATAAGCCCTTTAATAAATTAAACCCTTTTAAAAATAGTTCTTTAAAACTAAAACTTTAAATAGTTATACTACTAAAGTTAAGGATATTTTTTTAACTTTTAATAGGTTTAAATATACTTTTTAAACCTTATTCTAAGACTCTAACTAAAAATAATAAGCTAAGTATAACTTTACTATACTTAAATAAACTAAGTCTATAATTTATTATACTACTAAATTCTAATATATTAATATATAACTAAACTTTACTAAAGAATCTAGAATTTTTATATTCTACTAGGGCCTAAAGAATAAAGTTAAAAATAAATTAATTAAAATTAACTATTCTAAAAACTTTTTTTAAAATACTAAATTTATAATTAAAATTAATAACTATTTATAGAAAAGATACTATAAAAAAGAAAAATAATAACTTAATACTAATTCTAATAAAAAGTACTAATAGTAACTATAATAATTCTAATACTATAGCTAAAAGTAATAACCCTAGTAAAATAACTAATAAAACTAGAACCACAACTAGTAAAGTACTATTTATAAATACTATATAGGCCCTATAAACCTTAGTACTATTAAATAATATAAACCTAATAAAAAACGTACCTTTAAATACTATAACTATAATAAATTAAAAGATATAACTAAAAATTACTATTAACCTAAAAAATAATAATAATAATTAGTACTAAAAAGTAAATAACTTAATACTACTTTTAAAAAAAAAACTATACTAAACTTTTATAAATAGCGTACTATAGTAATAAATATATAATCTATAAAAGCAGTAAAAAAAACACTAAATAGTGTCCTAAAAACACTAATTACTCTAGCTATAATATTACTAATATCCCTAAACAAATACTTACTATTACCTATAAAGTACTTTATTAAAAACTAACCTAAAAGGTATAAAAATAACTTAATAATATAAACCTATAATAAGTAAACTATAATTTAATAACACCTAGTAATAAAGAAGTTAAATATAATAATAAATAGATTATTTAAAAACTTAATAAAATAATTATAGACCTTTAATATACTACTAATATAAAACCTAATAAAAACCATATAAAATATATTTAAATATTATTTATAAAAAAAAATAAAAAAATAGTAATATATACTAATCTACCTATACTTAAATAATTATATACTAATAATATTAAAAAGTTAAAAAGGATTATAGTGTATCTTAAAACCTAAAAAATACTATATAAATTAAATATACCCTATAATTTAAATAAACTTTATAATATTACTTAATAACGTACTTAAAATAAAATTACTTAAAAAACCCTACTTAATACTTAAAACTTAAACTCTAAAAAGGAACCTTTAATATAAAAAAAAGAACAAAAGTATTTATTATATATCTCTATAAATAATAACTAATAATAAATTTTATTTTATAAAATAAACCCTATTAAAAAAATAAAAAAATAACTATTTAAAACTATATTAAAAAACCATAAGTAATTAAATACACTATATAAATAATACTAGAATACCTTTTAAGTATAGTACTTTAAAAATAAATACTAACTATACTTTATAAAAAAACTTAACTTATACTTCTTCTTTTAAAAAAAAAAAAGTACTATATAAAAACGTCTACTTTACTTAAAAACCTTATATATAAAGTATTTAAGAATTTAAAAGACCTAAAAAAGTAGTTTTTAAACTTAACTTAAACTACTTAATATAATACTTATATAAAAAAAGTATAAACTAGTAAAAATACTATATTAATTAGTACTAGGTCTACTATATTACTAAAGTATAAATACTTAAAAAAAAGTAACTTTAAAAAAAAAAGGAACTAGTTTTGTACTACCTATTTTTAATATTAAAAGTACCCTTAAAAAAAAAGAATAGTTAAGTACTTTAATAAAAATAAAATATATATAGAATAGAGGCTTAAGTAGTTAAAAAACTAAACTCGCCTATTAATAAAGAATTATAATAGGTAAAAATAATAAAATCTATTTACTTAACTATAAATATAAGTTTAAATAAAAGACACTTTTATATTAATATTATAATAAATAGAATACGGATTAAAGTCCTAATAAATAGTAGTACTTAAGGTAACTTTATATTACTATAAGTAGTAAATAACTTATAGATACTATAGAATAAAAAAAAGGATCTTTATTTACTTAATAATATAAAAAAAAAAGGAGTATAATATAGTAGAGGTATTATTAATAGTAAAACTACGCCTCTTATATTAAGCTACTATAACCGGATGATATACTACTACTTTAATATTATAAATATAGAATAATAAAACATTATTTTAGGAATACTATAACTATAAAAAAAAAACCTATAAATAAATTAAAAGGCTAACTACTTCTATTAAGACTATAAAAAGAGTTTAGTTACTAAAGGACATAACTAACTACTAACTTTAAACAAACCCTACTAAAAAAAGCTAATAATATATATATTATAATTTATTACCTTTTTAAAGGTTAAAAAAGTAGTTACTAGGCTGTTATAGAAAAAGGACCTTACTATAATATAAAAAGACTCAATTAATAATGAAAATTAACTTTTATTTATTCTAAAAAAATATAGAGTATATAAAAAGCTATTTACTCTAATACTAAAAACAGACCTACCCGGGTATAGTGCCTTTAACTATAAGATCCCTATTAAAAAGGGACAGACACTAGCCTTTAATAGAGTTTACTAATTAAACTAGTAAAAAATAAAAGTACTTAATAAATATATTAGTAAATATTTAGTTAAGGGCTATATTAAAGAATTAACTTTACTAGTAGAATACTTAATCCTATTTATACTAAAAAAGAATAGTAAATTATAACTTTATATTAACTATAAAAGGCTTAATAATATTACTATTAAAAATCGCTACTTATTACTACTTATTTTAAAACTATAAAACCTATTCTATAGAGTTAATTAGTTTATAGTTTTTAACTTTAAAGGGGCCTATAACTTAATTAGAATTAAAAAAGGAAAGGAATAAAAAACTGTATTTTACTCTTATAAAGGATATTTTAAGTACTTTATAATACCTTTTAAACTTACTAATACTCCTATAACATTTTAAAATATAATTAACTACATTTTATAAAAAAAACTTAATATCTTTATAATTATATATTTTAATAATATTTTTATTTTTTTAAAAACCCTTAAAAAATATAAATTTATATTTTTTTATAGTATTTAGTACAGACATTTTAATAAGGGGTTCTAAAAAGAATACATTATAGCTATACATTTTCAAGTAGTATAATTAAATAGAAGTATTTAATAGAGTATATCCAGTAGCTTTAACCCCCTCCAGCTTAAGTGGTCTTAAGTAAAGCTTGGTAGAGCGTACGTACCTTAACAATTCTACTTACCTACTCTTCCTATAGTAATAACAACAATACTATTACTAATAAGCAGTACTAAACAGCGCGACTAATATATCAAAACAAACCTTTACTTATACGAACCTTTAGCTAGATCATACTGTATATAGGACCTAATAAGCCCTAGTAGCATTTACTATCAAAGAAAAAGGCACTACTACTACGAGCAAAGCCTTTATTAATTCCTCTATCTTCTATATATATAAATAACCTATAATATCTAAAAAAAAGATCCCCGCTCCGTCTACTTAGCACTAGGATACATACTAAAACATAACCCTATAAATATTAATTAACTATATAAGCTATAATAAGTACCTTATAGCTAAGGGGGTTAATATAATCAACTTAACCCGTAACTAATAAGAATTCTCTAATAACAATAAAGTAAAGCTCGCTATTACTAGAATCCACTACTATAAAACTACTAGTAATAGCTATAATACCTAAATAACTATAAATAACTTATACTAGGGGAATTAAAATAATATAGAAACCCTAAACACTAAGGATAACCACAAGTACTTTAACTAGCTAAAGGACACAGTTATTAGAGTCTTATTAGCCTAAATAGCTACTAATATTAGTATGTTTAGTAAGGCAATGTCGAGACGGATACTAACAATAGCAGGGAGCAGCTGAACCAGCCATAGCTGCGCAGTAACAGCGCGTTAGTCATAGAGGGATGTAACGGCTAAGGGAAGCAACGGGACAGTTCGGATCAGATTCAATAGGTTCAGAGGGACGGTCTAGAGAGGCGTATAGAAGGCGTTAGTAGTTTCAGCAGCGTTAACAGCGTAATTAGTAGTCTACTTTAAAATTAATCAAAAACACCTATTACTTCGAATCCGTAGAAGCTACGTTGCAGTAAGTAAATTTAAGTACCGTTAACTAACAACGAAAAAGATCAACAAAATAGGTAGCTAAACGGTTCCCTAAAGCACATGGCCCATAGGCCGTTAGTCACTCTAAAGGGGGTGTAAAAAATAATACGTATATTAGGTACTATAAAAGCTTTAGAAAGCTAAACTCCTTATTAAACTAAAAAAAAGTAAATTTTATACTTAAAAAGTAAACTACTTTAGATTTACTATTATACTAAGAATTATTAAAATATTAAATAAAAAGATTACTATAGTTAAAAACTAACTAATACTATAGAATATTAAAAATATTTAGTTATTCTTTAGATTTATTAACTTTTACTAATAATTCCTTAAGAACTACTTAAAAAATATTAAAACTTTAATTAACTTTATAAAAAGAAATACTAAATAGAACTAAATAGATAAATAAAAAATAGTATTTTAAAAAATTAAAGACTAAGTTTTTAGTAAATCTATACTTATAATACTTAACCTAAACCTACTATTTAAAGTTAAAACTAATACTTTAAACTATACTATTAGTAAATAACTTAAGTAATAAAATAAAAAAGAATAGCTATACTTATATACCTTTTGCTTAAAAAAACTATAAAGACTTAAGCTTAATTACTAAATTTATAATAAAAAACTTATAGTAATTATTAAAGTATTTAAAAAATAAAAACTATATTTTTTAAAAACTAACTATAAAGTTATAGTTTATATAGATTATAAGAACTTTATATATTTTACTATATCTAAATACTTTAATAAATAATAAATTAAATAATTAAAATTCCTTTTAAAATTTAACTTTTGTATTATTTATAAAAAAGAATTAAAAAATAAAAAAATAAACGCTTTTAGTAAATAATTAAACCTAAAAGTAATAGTTTTAAATAAGACTTAAGTAATTCTAAAAAAGGATTTAAATAAAAACTTTATACTAACTATATACTTTTTAATAATTACTAAATAAATTAGTACTAATATATTTAAATAAATAACTAATAAAATAATTAGAATAATTTATAGTACTAAAGTATATAAATACTAAAGAGTTACTAAAACCTAAAAATAAACTAAGTAATATTATAGTAATAAAGTTACTAAAGAATAAGTATCTAGAGTTATTAAGTACTATAATATATATAATAAAAATAAACTAATATACTATAAACTATATAAAAAACTATAACCTCTTTTAATACTTAATAAAGTATAGTAATTAATTTCCCTTAATTTTATTATTAAATTACTATAATTAAAAGAACTACTTATTAAAAAATAGTTTAATAATATTTTAATTATTATAAATAGACTTACTAAGTATATATACTTTATACTATAAATTAAAATAAGTACTATAAAAAAACTTACTTATATTTTTAATAAGTATATTTTTAGTTAGTATAGTTTACTTAAAAATATTATATTTAATAAAAAAATATAGTTTACTTTAAAGTTTTAAAAATCCCTAATTTTATAACTTAAATTTAAACTATAACTATCTACTACTTTTTACTCTTAAACTAATAAATAAATAAAAAGAATTAATTAGATTTTAAAAATATACTTAAAATATTATATTAATTATTAATAAAATAATTAAGTTATACTATTACCTATAACCTAATTTACTTATAATAGTATAGTAAAAAAAAGTATATAAAACTCCACTTTTTACTTTAACTATAAATTTAAACTAACTACTTATAAAGAGCTAAAAACAAAACTATTAGTAGTAAAAGCTAAAGCTTAAGTTAATAGAATTAAAAAAATCTATAATAAACTTTAATAAAACCTTAAATTTATTAAATAGTATATATATAAGTATACTAATACTTTAAGGATAAAGGGACTATCCTTTAAAAAAGGAAATAGTATATACTTTATTTAATACAATATTAAAATAAAATAACTAAATAATAAATTAAACTTTAAAAAACTTAAATCCTTTAAAATTATTAAAAAAATCTTAAAAATCAACTTTAAACTTATACTACTAAACACTATAAAATATTACCTAGTTTTCTATATTTTACTACTTAAACTAGTACTATAGGGATTATATATATTTAACTATATTAAAGTTAATTTAAAATAAAACTATAAAGTTAAAAGAATTATTAACTATATTAACTAATAAAATAATATAAAAATTAAGTACTTAGTTAAATAAAAAAACTATAGTTATAAAAATAATATATAAGAACCCGTATTAAACCTTATTAATATATAAAATAAACTATAGAAATATTAAACTTAATAGTAAAAATAATAATCTACTTAAATTATAAAAAAGGTAGTAAATAAACTACGTATTATATAACTCTAACTTAAATTCTAACTAATTAAAACCTTAAAAATAAGTTAAATATTTCTTTACCTAGAAACGCTTAGTTTAAAATAAAATTAAAAACCCTTTATAGCTTTAATAGTACTATCCTTTAATAAACAACTTAAAGTACCTAGATTCTAATTTACTAAAACTATATTAAAATTAACTATACTAAAAGTACTAATAAATTAGGCTTTTTAAGTAACTTTAAAAAAACTTATAAGCTCTTTAACTACTATATCTATTAGATTCTAACTCTTTTAAAATACTATTTACTTCTACTACTATATATAATTTAAATAAACTAAAACTTTATTTATATTATTTTAAGCTTTTTTTAAAACTTCTATTTACTTTTTAAATAACTCTTTAGATTCTACTTCTTTATTATTAAAATAATATAACTCTATTATAAAGTACTTAACTAAAAAATTATTAAAAACTAAATACTAAAAAAAAAAAAGCTAAACCTATAAGTATAAATTATATTCTTAGATATATTATAAGACTTTTATATACTACTAATAGTAATACATTTACTATAAATTAAGAAACTTAGTAATATTTTATAATAAAACCCCTTAGTATAATAATAAGAATAAGGTATAACTTTAAAACCTTTTTTAGTAATTTCTAAGAAATAATAATAATAGTATAAAGAAAAAGACGCCCTTTACTTTTACGCGCAACTTAATATAATATTAATATTAAAATAATTAGAATATAAGTTTATAAGTCCCTTAACTTAAGTACTATAACTTACTTATATTAAGTTTTAAAAATAAAACCTTTAAAGAAAAACCTAATATTATAACTTATTAGTTATAAATAGTAGTAGACTTTATTTATAGGGGATTAGTAGTTAAAAAAATAATAAAAAATATAATTAATATAAAATACAGAATAACTCTTTAAAAAAAAAGAACTATAATATAAGTTACGTATAAATAAAACAAAGTACTAAGTAGCTATAGTTAAAACTAAGTACTTAGTAGTAATTACTAAGTACTTACTAATAATTACTAAGTACTTACCTAACTAGTACTATACTTACTACTATAGTATAAATAAAGGAATAGAACTTATATATAAATAAAACTTAAGTACCCTTAAGTCCTCTCTTTTATAATTTTTTAACTATTAACTTTATATTAATTTTTAAATACTTTTAGTCCTTTAATAATAAATACTATAACCCTCTTATTAAATACTTAAACTAATTACTTAAGTACCTTAAATTACAAAATCCTATTAATACTATATAGTACTACTTATAGTATTAAACCTTAACTTCTATTAATAAGGCCGCTTATTTTAACTAAGTACCTAGGCTAAATTAACTAGGTTTTCTATATTTCTAAGATCCCTATACTTCTATTAGTTAAATTTTAATTAGGATTTTTTCTACTAAGTACCTAATTTCTTTCTATATAACTATACGCCCCTAATCCTTACTTTTACTATTATATCTATACCTATAATACCTCCTTACCCTTAATTACACCCCTTTACTAGTAATTCTACTAGTTATAATAACTTTAATTTACTTATTTAAAACACTAATACCTTTACTAAGTATAAGGGATATAGTATTATTAAGTAACGTATAACTAATTATAATTATAAAGGCCCGCACTACTTTAACCTTTACTATAACTTTAGTAGTTAAAATCTATAGAGTTAAAGTAAAAGTAAATATTAAATAACCTCTTAAAAAACTAACTACTTCTTTAAAATAAAGGCTATTAAGTAAAAGCTTTAAAGGGATTACTAGTACTTTAATATTATCGTTCCTTATTATAACTATAATTCTACTAATATAGCTACTTACTTAGTTTATTATAAAATAAATAAAATATAGTAATAAAAGATTTAAAAGTTAATTAGTACTATAATATTTAAAAGCCTTTTAATTACCTCTATTATAGCCTATTAATACTCTAACTAACTATAAAAGTAAAAGGATATATTAAATAGTATAATAAAGGCTAAAGAGGAAACTCTAAATAGTTATACTTTAACTTAAGTATTAATCTAAGAGTTTAACTAGTACTAAATTAAATACTACCTTTAGTAACTTAATAGCTATATAACTAACTTTATATAAATATACTTAAAGTATAAAAAGCTTTAGTAACTTAATTTAACTTTACTATTACTTAATAATATGTATAAAACAAATTAGTTTAAAATACTATTAATAAATATTATTAGAGTTACTAATATTAATAGTACTTTTAATGTTATATTTTACTTAACTAATAAAAAAAACAAAGAAGCCTATTTATAAGTTATTAAGAGACTAAAAGATCTTTATATTACTATTAGCACTAAAAAGCCAGTAGTTACTATTACCAACTTTAAAAAAGTACTTAAAAACACTATATCTACTATATAACTTAAAGTATAGTAGTAGATCTATATTTAGTATATAAATAAAAATATTTACTATAAAGTAAAAAAAAGATAGGTCTACTTTAAAAACAATAATATAGTTAACAATACTAGTAAAGATATTAAAAAGAATAATAACTATATTAATCCTATCCTATAAAATCTTATAACTAGTATAGCTATAAAAGTACTACTTTTTATTTTAAACTACTCTTATAAAATTCCTAATCGTTATATAAGTTTTTTTATAGTTTAAAAAGCTATAATTTATATTATAACTAAAAATACTTTTAAAAATATATAGCTTTTCTTTTTTAAAAAGTTTAAAACTTAAAAAGACTATATTTAGTATATTATTACTACGTACTTCTCTTTTTATTATAAGTTTTTAAAGTATTATATCTATTAGTATAATAACTTTAGTATTTATATAACTTTAAAAATAAAAGTATTTTATATAAAAGTTAAGAAGTACTTTTTTAATAGTAATACTAATTTTAAGTTCTTTATTAATTATATATAATAAATAATAAACAATAAGTTTTATATATATAATAATAATTTTATAAATTAAGTAGTTTATTAGTAACGCGAGTATAAGAATAAAAAGTAAATAAAAAATATCTATATAAAATACTTATAGAAGGCCCTTAAGTTAGTATACTTTTAGTATAACTTTATTTATATAAAAGTAAAGTAAACAATACTTAATAATTTATATATAAAATAGTTTATAACGTAGTATAGCCTACTTTACTCCTATACTATTATAAAGACTATTTACTATAATAAGCTACTAAGCTTTTTATACTACTATTATTACTAGTATTTTATTAAGGATATTAATACTAAAGACTAATACTATAGTATTTTAAATCCCCTTATTATTATTAATTAACACAACCGTCTTTAGAATAAAAAAAAGGATATTTTAGTTACTTTACTCCTAGTACTAACCTAAAGTAATAACTACTATATAGAATTATAAACTTTCTAAGTCCAAAACCACTTTTATTAAAAGTAGAAGCTAGAGCTAGTAGCTTAATTATTTAAAAACATTATTTATAAACTTTATAAGTTTATAGAATTATAACTATAGCTATAGTTTTAGTTTTAAAAATAGTATAGTAAAATAGAAGTTAAATAGAGTAACTAAAGTAGCTAAGGTAGTTAGGAATGTAGTTAGAGCGGCTAGGAATGTAGTTAGAGTTATAAATGTAAAAAAGGACGTAGTAGTACTACTTAAAAGAAATAATAAAAAATTATAAGTAGAATTACTATAGTAAAGGCCTTAAGAGATTTAAGTAGTAGTATAATATAGTATAAAGCTATAGATTATAGTTTATAGTTAATTATATAGTTATAACTATTTTTACTATTTTTACTATTATTATAACTACTTAAAATAAATTAATTACTACCCTTTTTATAATTTAAATTAAAAGTATAAATAGTAGTAAAGGGTAGTAGTATTTAACTAATAAGAGTATAGGGATTTTAAAAATATAAAAAACCTAGTTAATTTAGCCTAAGTACTTAGTTAAAATAAGTGGACTTTTATTAAAGCTACTTATTTTAACTAAGTACTTAAACTGAATTAACTAAATTCTTTATATTTCTAAAATCCCTATACTTCTATTAGTTAGATTTTAATTAGGATTTTTTCTACTAAGTACTTAATTTTTCTCTATATAACTATACGCCCCTAATCCTTACTTTTACTATTATATCTATACTTATAATACTTCCTTACCCTTAATTATACTCCTTTACTAGTAATTCTACTAGTTATAATAACTTTAATTTACTTATTTAAAATACTAATACCTTTACTAAGTATTAGGGATATAGTATTATTAAGTAATATATAACTAATTATAATTATAAGGGCCTATACTACTTTAACTTTTACTATAACTTTAGTAGTTAGAATTTATAGAGTTAAAGTAGGAGTAAATATTAAATAACTTTTTAAAAAACTAACTACCTTTTTAAAGTAAAGGCTATTAAGTAAAAGCTTTAAAGGAATTACTAGTACTTTAATATTATTATCCCTTATTATAACTATAATTCTACTAATATAGCTACTTATTTAGTTTATTATAAAATAAATAAAATATAGTAATAAGAAATTTAAGAGTTAATAAGTACTATAATATTTAAGAGCTTTTTAATTACTTTTATTATAGCCTATTAATACCCTAACTAACTATAAAAGTAAAAGGATATATTAAATAGTATAATAAAGGCTAAAGAGAAAATTCTAAATAGTTATACTTTAACTTAAGTATTAATTTAAAAGTTTAACTAGTACTAAATTAAATACTACTTTTAGTAGCTTAATAGCTACGTAACTAGCTTTATATAAATATACTTAAAGTACAAAAAGCTTTAGTAACTTAATCTAACTTTACTATTACTTAATAATATATATAAAATAAATCAGTTTAAAATACTATTAATAAACATTACTAGAGTTACTAATATTAATAGTACCTTTAACGTTACGTTTTACTTAACTAATAAAAAAAACAAAGAAACTTATTTATAAGTTATTTACGTTACTATTAATACTAAAAGGCCAGCAGTTACTATTACTAACTTTAAAAAAGTACTTAAAAATACTATATTTACTATATAGTTTAAAGTATAGTAGTAGATTTGTATTTAGTATATAAATAAGAATATTTACTATAAAGTAAAGAAGAAATAAGTTTACTTTAAAAATAATAATATAATTAATAATACTAATAAGGATATTAAAGAGGATAATAACTACGTTAATTCTATTCTATAAGATTTTATAGCTAGTATAGCTATAAAAGTACTACTTTTTACTTTAAGCCGCCCTTATAAAATCTTTAATAGTTATATAGGTTTTTTTAAAGTTTAAAAGGCTGTAATTTATACTATAACTAAAAATACCTTTAAGAATACATAGCTCCTCTTCTTTAAAAAGTTTAAAACTTAAAAAAACTATATTTAGTATATTATTACTACGTACCTTTCTTTTTATTATAAGTTTTTAAAGTATTTTATTTATTAGTATAATAACTTTAGTATTTATATAACTTTAAAGATAAAAGTATTTTATATAAAGGTTAAAAAGTACTTTTTTAATAGTAATACTAATTTTAAATTCCTTATTAATTATATATAATAAATAATAAATAATAAGTTTTATATATATAATAATAATTTTATAAATTAAGTAGTTTATTAGTAATATAAGTATAAAAATAAAAAGTAAATAGAAGATATTTATATAAAATACTTATAAAAAGTCCTTAAACTAGTATACTTTTAGTATAACCTCGTTTATATGAAGGCAAAGCGAATAATACTTAATAATCTATATATAAAATAGTTTATAACGCAGTATAACCTACTTTACTCTTATACTATTATAAAAACTATTTACTATAATAAGCCACTAAGCTTTTTATACTACTATTATTACTAGTATTTTACTAAGGATATTAATACTAAAGACTAATACTATAGTATTTTAGATCCCCTTATTATTATTAATTAACACAACTATCCCTAGAATAAAAAAAAGAATATCCTAGTTACTTTACTACTAGTACTAGTCTAAAGTAATAACCGCTATATAGAATTATAAACTTCTTAAGCCTAGGACTCCTTTTATTAAGAGTAAAAGTTAGAACTAGTAGCTTAATTATTTAAAAATATTATCTATAAACTCTATAAGTCTATAGAATTATAGTTATAACTATAACTTTAGCTTTAAGAGTAGTATAGTAAAATAAAAGCTAGATAGAGTAGTTAAAGTAGCTAAAGTAACTAGGGATATAGCTGGGGCGGCTAGGAACGTAGCTAGGGTTATAAATATAAAAGAGGACGTAGTAGTACTACTTAAAAAAGATAGTAAGAAATTATAAGTGGAATTACTATAATAAAGGCTTTAAAAGATTTAAGTAGTAGTATAATATAGTATAAAACTATAGATTATAGTTTATAGTTAATTATATAGTTATAGCTGTTTTTGCCGTTTTTACTATTGTTATAGCTACTTAAAATAAATTAATTACTACTCTTTTTATAATTTAAATTAAAAGTATAAATAGTAGTAAGGAGTAGTAGTATTTAGTTAATAAAAGCGCGGGGATTTTAGAGATATAGAGAACTTAGTTAATTTAGCCTGGGCACTTAGTTAAAATAAACGGGCTCTTATTAATATAAACCTTATTATTAAAAAACTAACTATAATACACTAAGGGTATAAAAATAAAATAAAAATATTATTTTAGTACTTATAAAATTCATAAAAAGGCCTTATAACTACTAAAAAATAGTAAAAGAGTTTTACTATTAAAAAGGTAGTTTCTAACTATTTAGAAGGTACTCTACCTTTCTAACTAATAAGAGTTATAGGATTTAAATATACTAAAAAACAGTATATTATATAATTATTAAATATTTAATTTAATTACGTTTTTATTATAACTTTTACTATATCTTAGTATAATAAACCTACTATTTCTAACTAATTACAGCCCCTTTTACTCCTAAATTAATTAATTCTAGTATAGTATAGCTAGTACTATAAATACTAGTAGTTCTAATCCTCCTACTATCTTTTAGCTACTATACTAAAGCTTTTTTACTACTAAAATAGCACTACTACTACTTCTACCTACTACAATATATTCCTAAGTTAATTAACTACTACTATATACTACTTAAAGTTATAAAAGTTTATTATTAAAGTTATACTTAAAGTATAACTAGTTATAATAAATACTACTCTAAACTAGTTTTAGTACTAGATTCTTTAATTTCTTTAGTAGCTTTAAGGCCCTTAACTTTACTACTATTAAAGCCAAAAGTAAAGCTAGTATACTACTTAAAGGTATTATTATTAGTACTACTAGGAGCTTAGTATTTTAAGGCTAGCCCCAGGTACTAGTTATAATACAGGGATTCTTAATTTTCAGTAGTATATTATTAATATTTAAAAGCTATAAGAGTTACTACTAAGGGTTAATATAGTACTTTATTAACTCCTCTTTTATTTTTATAAGCCTAAAAAGTATATAACTATAAAGGAGTTTATATTAGTTTTTAAAGTAGTTAGTATAGGGTTTAAGGTTTAGGGGAAGTACTGTTTTACCCAGCTTTAGTATTACTATTAAGGTAATTTAATATTAGTAAGCTATAAAGTCTATAGCT
Source organism: Colletotrichum musae (assembly GCA_027406025.1). Classification (NCBI taxonomy): domain Eukaryota; kingdom Fungi; phylum Ascomycota; class Sordariomycetes; order Glomerellales; family Glomerellaceae; genus Colletotrichum; species Colletotrichum musae. Next base: position 72,203 of record JANVYC010000002.1, on the reverse strand, counting down.
TTATATTTAACTTACTTAATAATAGTTACTAGTTAAAGTTACTAAAGAAACTTATAATAAGTATACTACTCTATTTTAATATAGTTAGTACTATAAGTAAACTCCTTATTTAGTAGTATTTTATTAATTACTTTAATAACGTTTAAAAAGTTAAAGTTACTTATTACTATATATAACTTTAAATCCTTATAAGCTATTTTAGTAGAAGAGTTAGTCTATATATTAAAGTTCTTATACTTATTAATATAGTACTAACTTTATTAATAGTAGTAAGGGTAGTAAGTAATATTAAAGTAAATAAAGGTATCTTTTTAGTTAGAGAATTTTTACTATAGTTAGTACTATACTATAATAAAGTCTTTTTTAGTATTAGTATATATAATATAAGTTTAGAACTATATAAACCTAGTAAAAATATATTTAACCTTAGTTTTAACTAGTTAAACTTTACTTAAAACTATATTAGTATAGTTAAGTTTATTTAGGGCCTAGATTTAAAAATTATAAATAGAGTTAAAAAGAGCTAAAGCTAGGGAAAAGAGTTTTACTAGCTAAGCAGTGTTCTTTAGCTGTCTAGGTAGTGTCCCCACTTCTCCTAATTTCAAGCCTTCCTATTAGCCCTATAGTTAACGCGTAGCAACCAGTATAATTAACACTTTGCGACCAGTATAATTAATACTTTACAACCAGCGTAATTAACACATTATAATTAACGCGCTATAGCTAAAAAAATTAAGGTACTAAACTTAATATATAAAAATAGGTATAATTAAAGTACTATATTCACAACGCTACAACTATAGTAATTATACTACAACTATAGTAATTATACTATAACTATAGTAATTACGCTGCATAGTAGGTAATTACACTACGTAGTAATTACACTATAACTATAGTAATTATACTATAACTAATATATATAACCCTATTAGTTAAAAAAGTAGAGACACTACCTAGGCAACTAAAGAACACTACCCAGCTAGTAAAACTTAAAGAAAAAGCTAGAACTAGAGTTAGGGTCTTAGTATTACTATAAACGTTACTATTAAAAAGCACTTTAAAGTCTATATTAATAGAACTACTAAGACCCTTTTATTTAACTCTAATATTTATTTTTATATTAGTATTAATATAAAAGATATAGAGCTAAAGTTGTGTAAAAGAAAAGGTCTTTATAAAGTAAAACTAAAAAGTATTTTTAAAGTTTATAATAGTAACTTATAGTAGCTAGGTACTAACTTCTTTTTAAATTTTATTTAGAGACTTAATAAAGAACTTATACCCTTCTTTATACTTATTAAAAATTAATTTAAAAGTAATATTATATAGAAAACTAATATTAGTAATACTAGTAATTTAAAATAGTAGTATTTTAAAGTAGTTAACTTTATATATATTATTAAAGTTTAGGACCTTAGGGAATTATATTTATATACGTTTATAAAAGGAATAGGTTTATAAAAGGGCCTTAAGAATATTTAAATTATTAGCCCTTTAAAGTATATAATACTTTAGGCCCCGTTACTAAAGCTAATAGATTAAAGTCTATATTATAGTATAGCTACTAAACTTAAAGAGATAAAAGTACTAATATTTATTATTAATATCCTTTTAAGTAAAAACTATACTAGGATAAGTATTATATAAAACTAATTTAACTTTTATAGTTTAATAGTATTATACTTAAAAAAACTAACTATAAAAGAGGCCTACTATAAAGTAAAGCGATAATACATAGAATAAGCTACTATATTAAGTAATAAATTATAGTTATAGTAAAGGTACTTAAGAAACTAAGTTTACTTTTAATCCTTCTTTTTTATTACTAAAACTACGCCCTTTTAAGAGTAGCTTATTTTTAATATACTTAATTAATACAAATTAACTAAAAGGGTTTAGTATACTTTATTATAGTTATAGTAAAAGTAGTAGAAAGTATTTTTACTATTACATAAGTTACTACTACTTTTATAAATAATTATAAAGCTATTAACTTAAATAAAGTCGTTAAAATAGTTCTAAAGTTACTAAACTAAATCTACTAGTACTCTATTAATACTACCCTTAGTAAAGTTTAGAATAGCCTTATACTTAGGCTCTATAGCGTTACTACTATTATTAGGCGTAATTAAAGACATTATTATAGTAGTATAATAGTAGATTAATTAATTAAAGTAATATAACGTAACGTTATTATAGTTAAAAGTAATAGAGTAGTACTAAAGTAAAAGGAATTCTAGGATATTTAAATCCTACAGCTTCTATTAGTTAAAAAAGTAGAGTACCTCCTGGATAGCTAGAAACTACCTCCCTAATAGTAAAACTTTAGTAAAAAGCGAGACGTTGTAAATAATTTAAAGGAAGGTTACACAGGCGAGGTCTAGGGCGTAGTACTGCTAGATAAAGCGCCAGTAGATTAAGTAAGGCGCTTTCGAGGACTCTGTTGTATCCTTCATAGCGCACTTTAAAGCAGCTACATATGCTTTCTTAGGCATAAGAGAAGACATTTCGGGTAGTAGGTCCAGATAAAGGGCTTTTCTAATAGCGATAATTTGACTTATCCAGCCATAGGTGACTTCCTCGACGGCACCGTGAGAGCGTGGCTCTACGTGGAAAATGTCCAGTAGAAATACTGCGGCGAATAGCCACGGGAGAATTCCAGCTGGATCGAAACGAGAGACGGAATAGACGTAGAGCCAAGTCCAAGCGCATGATCCGATAAAGTAGTGCACAGCCCAGACTGTTAATAGCCGTCGAAGCAACAGAAAAATAGCATTGCAGAGTGAGGTCGTAGAAGACGCCGAGAATAGTGTGATATAGAGCGGACCTTCCCATCTTGGAGGCAGGTCGATGTGTTGAAGAACCTGCACAAGTTTCTTAGTGCTACACCTAAAGATAGAAAGCTGAATGATCTGGAGTCATAGGCGCTGTGAGTAAATCGACTTGTGTTGTTTTCACACTTTCAAAAGAAGCACGAGAGAAACGAGTTTAACGGTAGTGACACTTACGATCTCAGCAATCCAATTCCAAATTTGGATTGGCTTTGTGCGGCAACGGTTGGGAAACACGATTGCGGTCGTCTTGCGCGGGCGTAATAGACACAACCCGGTCCAACTCAATGAGACAATGCATGAGGAAATAAGAAGTACACTGATCCAGGTTAGAGGAGGCAGGCAAAGATTCAAGAAAGGCCGAGTCACTTGCCTAAAGTAATCTCGAGATGACATCCAGAGCTCCTGCGATTCAGGGTTGCTCAGAATATTTGAATCGAATCGATGTTGTTGCGGTGGTGAGCCGGGAGTGATTTCCCGCAAGGTTGAAACCCCATGCCATGACCAGCTCGAGGAGTCCATGGGAAACGATCGAGGCTCCGGGCGATGAAATGAAAGAGAGTGATAACGCGCGTCGTAGGTGGCCGAGCAGGTTTTGCAAAATCGTCCCCCATTTCATGAACCCAGGACTCGGGCTAATATGCCCCAGACGAGAACCGCGCAACACACCAAGACCGCAGTCACGGGGGATGCCGATGGGCCCCGAGCACCACCAGAGCACCGACCGAACCCCACCTGCCGAAAGCGGCTTGGCACCGTTCCCGATTACTCGGATAGGCAATCCGAAACCTCCGGTCCCGTCCCGGTCTCTTGAACTTGCATCTCTGTTTTGTCCTATGGGTAAGTTGCACCAAGTTCAGTAAGCAAAGCAGTACAGACCGTTCCACGTGTCAGACCAGCATGACTTCCACGAGGCAGAAGAAAACAGATATTGTCAGGAAACGGACGGGCTGCCAGAGGTGCAGGGCCAAGCGACGCCAGGTACGTGTACCAACGAGGGAGGCATAGGTACTCCAACAGTGCCATCGAAGCTGACGAGACCACTTTTGTCCGCAAAGTGCGACGAGACCCGGCCAGAGTGCCTAGCATGTGTCCAGCGAGGCGTGCCATGCGGCGGGTACCAAACTCGCATCAGGTTCAAAGACGTATCTGATGTCACGGCCGAGGCTTCCAAGAAGGTAGAAGCAGCTCGCTGGTCGGCATTACGAGCGGCCGACTCGGAAAGATCGCAAGTCAATGGACGGTCAGGATCCAGGAACCACCAACAGAGACTCCACCCTCGACAAGGTGAAAGCGAAGGAGATGAGCCGCCCCTGACGAGGTCGCCGATATTACTCGAGGATAGAGATGGTAACGAACAACACGGCGAACCGCATAGACAAAGGGAAACATTTATACCCACCCTCAAAGAGCTTCCACCTTGTCTCGAAGCGCCAATATCCATCATCCCCAACGATCAGATCAAGGAACGAACTGACGGACGGAGCGCTTCTGGAATCGATGACGGGCACGATGGCACCGTCGACATTACAGCGTGGCAACGAACGCCGTCTCCGTCGCCTAGCCGGTACGATATCCTGAATCTGATTTCGATGGCAGACATGGATTCAGATGGCCCAAGCTGGAATCCCACCATTGACGCTCCAACGGAGCCAGGTCCCTCTCAACAACCAGCGGCACTAGCCTGGGAAGATATACTCATATTCCCGAACCCGTCAAGAGCCCCGACTCCGGCCCCGGCGAGGCGTCTCATAGCAGCAGAGAGCAACCACACCGCTCGCGTCATCCCTGGCACCCCGTCGCCGTCCGAGGATGAGCTCCTAACCGCCTTTTCACGGGAAATCGTACCACGAATCACTATGCAACTGCCGTATGACACCCTGTGCAGTGTAAGCAGCGCCTTCCGCGCTGCTGCCCTTTCGCTAGCGGCGGCTCACTACGCACACGCTCACACTCACAGCAACGGATCTAAGTCTCCATCCGATGCTCGCTGCCACTACTACGACTTTGCCGTCGCGGACCTTGACCACCAGATCTCACGCCAACGCCCTCAACCCCAAGCCTGCAACGCTCTCGTCGGTACAGTGATACTCCTCATTCACCGCGATTTCATTGCTGGCAGCCAGATCGACATCTACGCCCGTCTCCGCCAACTCGAAGCCATCTCCAACGCCATTGATGTGTCGGAACATTGCGCCCCCTCTCTTCTCAAGGCATGGTACATGCTGGCCTTTAATATGAGGCTGCGGCTGTTGCCTACACGTAAGACGGTTGCTGTTGCCGATGCCCTGCCTCCGCTCCACGTATACGGGCAATGGGACACTCAGGTCACCATCCGCGACATCTATTCTTCCCTGTGGAGGTTGCACTGCCGGGCCGTCATCGAAAGCTCCTGCCCGGAATCCGACGATGGAATCCAACCCGAAGCTCACAGCGCGTCCCGCAGGGCAGTCCAGTGGCTGTGCAGTGTCCTGGGTAGGCGTTGCGATCGCCGGCAATGGGACCAAGGCGACTACCACGACAAGTTTCTTTCTGTCGAGGCTATCACTGCGCAGGTATCCATGTTCGAGTCCAGACTAGACGCCTGGCACCGCTCAATCGCCCGGGAGGATATACCGGTGCCCTCCTTGGATTCGTGCTCTGGAGACGTCATGGCAGGCCCCTCGTACGGGGCTATCGTGCCGTATAGCGCCACTGACCGTCATAAAGGAATGGACTACGCAGTGTATCTCGTTTCTCGGATGATCTGTCTCTATCTCCAGTCCAGCTACGGCCCGAGAGAATCCGGGTCGAACAATGCGGTCAAGATCGAAGCCATGGCGAGGATTGTCCTCGGCATAACCCTCAACATGGGCCCCTCGGTAGTCTCCGAGCACGACGCGTTGACGATGACATACACGGTAGCCATGCTGACCGAGGGCGCAGCCATTGCCTCTGCAGTGCTCGAAGGTTTGTTGCCAAAATGGCGGCAGGGAATGGCTGGCACTACGGTGGACCGAGCGGCATGGTTGAGCATAGAAAGTCTCATGAGAACTATCATACGGGAACGGCATGCAGGTCGATCCATTCGATTCATCATTGACTGTGTAGATGAGGATGAACGGGGGCTGGTGGAAAAGGCAGACCGGCGGCGTGCGGTATTTGGTGACATTGGCGGACGAGGTTACTTCAGGGACGTTGTCAGGCAGTAATCTGGACGGCATTGAGATGTGCGTTGTTCAAAAACAGGTTCTCTGAATAAACAACGAAAATTTATACACGAATGTCAAGGATGCATGTTGCGGCAACGTGCAAACAATCGCCTCAGAGTTCCACACCTCTATCGTCAGTAGGTAAAAGGACTTTCTGCTCTGAAGAAACAAAGTTGCCAGCATTAGCCCGGGTTTTCGAAGAGCTTCTCTGCCCCAAATGTTCCAACCAGTACCCGAGGAGCTTAAGCGATGATTGAGGCTGATCGTACGGAACTATGTGTCCGGCGCTCTCAACCTCGACCATCCAAAGATTTTGCATCGCCTTCACGCGGCCAGCCCGACCACCAGAGGCCTGGGTCCATGGAAGCTCCTCCCATGGTGCGCCTTTGAAAAGTGGCCTTCCTTCCCATTCCACAGCTCTTACAGCCTCAAGAACGCCGTCGGGGTTGCAGATGATGTCTGTAACACCAACGTACAGCATGACATCGAGGCCTGCGCGTAAAAGCTTCTCCAGAACCGACACTGTTGACGCGTACATGTCGCCGGCCGCAATGTAGCGTTCGAGCGTCAGCATATCCATCATGTTCCACTTGCTGACGATACCACCAGTCTGGAGAGGAACCTCGAGCTGGGTCTCGAGGATAGCTGGCGAGTTGAGGTAGGACTGGCACTCGGCAATATCCGGATAGCAGTCCCCCGGACCGGTACAGTTCCGGAGACGACGGTCATACAAGCTGCGTGTTGCGTTTTGAAAGAAGGCCAGGTATCCCTCATGACAATCAGCAGCGGCCATGGCACACAGTGGAGACACAGGACCGGCTAGCTTGCAGGCCCGCAGCTGAACCTCGCAATGGGGCAGGTTCGCAAGCACAGCGTCGCAGACAGACTGCTCGAGATGCTGAGGATAACGCCCACGCCAGCCATCGAAGCATGAGACCTCATGCATGGAAGGGAGTTGGACCACTGGGTCAATCCATGGGTTGCCGACAAAGATGGAGCGCAACGGAATGGCAAAACCTGCGTCGTCTCCAGTGAGGAAGCTGTTGTAGTCGATGATGCTCGACGCCAGTCTGGGGACAAACCGTCCGGCGAATGACTCCCCAGAGAGGTGAAGATCCAATTTGCTCAGCGAAGGGAACGCTTCGTACAGCATGCGGATGAAAGCAACTGAATCAAGGGGGGCCTGAGAAGGCGTAGGCGCTTGTCCATCGTTGAAGTAGGAGAGGCCCACCCCGGCTGGCTGGTCAAGGTACACGACGTTGAAATACTCCGTCCAGGCATGCGGGTTGAATCGTGTTGCGTTGGGACCATCGCTGAGACAGGGGCCATTTTCGAAAAGCATTCCGTGTATGGAGCTACCGCCGGGACCGCCCTGATGCCAGATAAGGAGGGGCGCCGACTCTGGGTTGTGGCGCGCTTCGTGATACCCTGAGAGAAGGTCATATCAGCTGCGTTTGGTCTAGAGGTTCGATGCACGGCGTCCAGCGTACAGAAGAAGAGATGTTTATCCCCCAAATCCGCCCATCCAGCGTGATGGCTTGATCTTCCGGCGCATAGTGACTCGTCAACCGATGGCCATGACTTGTAGCGTAGGGCGTGATGGCCGTATGTCGAGTTGACGGTTGTGTAACTGCCGGAGGAAACCGCGGCAACGGCACCAACGGCGATGAGGCCGGTCAATGACGAAACAACATGTTGATTTGAACAATAGATGCGTTGATCTTTTTCGCAAACCCACGGTCTGGTTAGGACCCAATCCTGAGCTTGCGTATCCGTACATGTTGCTTTGCTATAAGTGCGACTGCTGGAGCCACATGGGCGCCCGCGCGGGTCGTGGATCGTATTGCCTAAATAGGAAATATGCACGAGTCAAGGGCAAACCGACGGCCAAGATCCGTGAAGACTGGCGCCCGCTCTTGCCTGTAATCCGCTATTATCTGCTCTTGGGCACTCACAACTACAGGCTCCATGACGAGGAGCAACACATACACACGCACACACACGCAGCACTATGGCACCACTACCACCATCAAACAGGGGGTGGGCATCCGTTCGTCCAGACCTCATGATCGACCTCAGCAGGCGGTTGGCTGAGAATCAGTACAATGAGAAAAGCAACCCAGAGGGTATCGTTGATTTGGGTTCGGCTATTAATGACTTGATGCAAGACGATCTGGCGCCTTGGGTTGAGCAACAACTGGAAAGTCTGCCGACCTCTCAACGTACGTTCCTCAGCACCCCGGCTAGATACTAAGGACAGAGCCTCGCTGCTAACGCATGAAAATACGACCAGACCTGGAGTACAACGACACTCAGGGTTCTCCTGAGTTGCTGGGTGCCGTCGCTGGATTTATGAACAGACATATGAAAGCCAAGATCCCCTTGGAGGTTGGAAACATCCTCGCGGCCAATGGCGTAACGACGCTGCTCAATTCACTCGCCTTCACCGTAGCCGACGCCGGCGACGCCATTCTTCTACCGACACCCAGTTACGGCATGTTCTCTCATGACCTGTGCTCCCGGAATGAACTCCGGCTGGTTTCCGTTCCGTGTGACGATCTCGGGCATGAACGCTTCACCCGCAGTGGGGAGGGACACTGTCCGCTCGTTCGACGTTTGGAGAAAGCACTGAAGCACGAGAAAAAGGCTGCTGCTGTTCTGCTGGCTAACCCGGAGAACCCTCTTGGAAAGGCCTACGATTCTCGCGTACTTCAGGATGTCTTGCGATTTTGCTCGACTAATCGCTTGCACCTTATCGTGGACGAGATATATGCAATGACAGCCTTTGAGAAGCACTGCAGCATGCTCAGCCTCGACCTGGGACCAAATATCCAGAACGTTCATGTCCTCTGGGGTACGAGCAAGGACTTTGGATGCGGAGGCCTGCGTCTTGGCTTTCTCGCTACATACAACGTGCGCCTGCACACAGCAATGCGGACTTTGAGGTGAGTTGCTGTCACATTAATACCCGTCTCCCGAGTTTCAGTCATATCGCTCATGCTGTTTTCCAGTATGTTCGGGTGGGTTAGCGCGTGGAGTGCCGCCGCGGCCACCCAAATCCTTGGGGGCACGCAATATCTCCATGGAACCTACCTTCCAACATTGCGGTAGAGACTCACCGACCGACGAGCCCAAGTGCTCGATCATCTCACGCGACTAGATGTGCCTTTTCTAGCACCGGATGCTGGTTTCTTTGTCCTAATCGATGTCTCGATGTGGGCTGACAAGATGTCACCCCACAGCAAGACGAGGACCCTGGACGGGGAACGCGAGCTTCTCGAATTCATGATGGCTAATGGTGTCTTTCTTGAGCCTGGAAAAGCTTTCTTCGCTGCGAAACCAGGCTGGTTTCGCCTTAACTATGGAGGTGGTGGGAGGGCAGTAATGCTTGGGATGGAAAGGCTGGCTGCATGCCTGCGGCTAGTTACACTGCGCGACAGCGTTGATGAAGGAGAAGGCACGCTCTATGAAAAGATTGAGGACGGAGATAAGAATAGATCTCCTAAACGGGGCCACATTATGACATTGAAGTTGCGGCGCTGGCGGCGGGGACTCTGTTTCGGCCACTGAAGCCAAATGTAGCGTCATCCTTATCATAGCTAGGCCTTTGTTTAATGTGTCCAGACATGATCCAAATGCAGTGAAACCTGGGACTTTCCAAGTCATTACCGGAGCCACCTAAGTTCACAGGTCCCCAGTCAGGTCCTTGGACTTGCAATGCCGCGTTTCAAAGTAAGTTGCCTGTCCATTCATAGACTTAGAAGTTCTAGACGGGAGAGGTACAGTATTCAATTTGAAGGAATTCAGAAGCCAGCCTAATCTGCAGCACTAGAACCGAAATCTCAGGCAGAGTACTTTCTAAACACTAACAGATATTTTTGTGCCATTGGCTTGCCCAGTCCACCAACGAAGGATGCGGGACACTGCGACAGGTTGGTCGTGCGGCGCCATGTGTCCCGCTTCATCGACTGTCACTAGGGTCAGATTGTCGGATGTCTTGATCTGACCACCGAGTGCCAAGCCCTTGCTGCCAGACCCTCCATGGAACCAATCCTTCAGTCGTTGCGATCGGAAGTAAGCTTGACCACTCCATGCGAGAGAATCGTAAGTGCGCAAAACACCCTCCGTGTTTCTAAATCAAGGCGCTGTAAGTTTTGAATCATGGTTGTTCAATGCACACCTGAGGCTTTGAACTTACACAATTGCATCGTTGTTTCCGTTGATGACGAGGACCGGTGTGTGTTTCCCATCCAGCACGCGCGCCACCTCGCGAGTGGTCGGAACAGAAATGTCGGGTTGAAGAGACCAGAGCAGATTGAAATCCATATTGACCGCTTCAAACTTCCGCAACGGGATACCAAGAGCGCGCTGTACATTCGGCTTGTTAAGATGTCTTCCATGCCAAGATGACCGCACATGGGCGGCTCCTCACACTTGAGCCGATCGTCGTACGGATGCTGGCCGCCAGGAACCACCTCCAGCATATATGCTTCAGCTAACGTCATGCACCTAGAGAGTGTCGTGGCACATATATCCTCGTCGTAGGTCGTGGTGCAAAGAGAACTGTGCTTTGCGCATGAGGGATATGCCTGCGCCAGAGCAGAGCACGTGGTCTCGTTCAAGCTGGCCCTTCTCTGCGAGCCTGGCTCTTGCCGTCCGCAGAAATGCTCGTAAAGACCCATGCTCACGTCTGAAAAGTCCAGGACAGCGTCGACAAGAATAAGTGAGTCTAGCCGTCGGCGCATGGTACTCGCATAGAGGGGACAATACTTTCCGCCAAAGGACTCACAGGCTAGATGAATAGGCCTCTCGCGTAGGTCAGAGAAGTAGTTTGCGCTCAAGAAGGCGTCTAGAAACCGGTCAAAGTCCCTGGTCGATTCACGCAAGTTCTGAGCCCAGAGGTTGGGATTCCCAGGGTCGGAGAAGCCGACACCAATAGGCTGACTACGATGCGGAACGATATTAGCAGTGCTATCCGCCGAGCCTTGGCACAATACTTACTCTATGAAAAGCATGTTGGCGAATTCTGTCCATCCGTCGTGGGATCTAATTGTCTTTTCCCCGTCTTTGGTCGCCCTGCAAGGTCCGATCTCATAGAGCGCCCCGAGTTGGGATGATGCACCAGGGCCGCTTTTGGATGGTTAACGAGCTCAAGTTTTCCATGCTGGAGAGGGACAGACTGCTTACCCGTTAAGCCAAATAATGAGAGGAGCATTGGTTGGGTCGTGACGGCTTTCAAAGTACCCTATCTTAGTCAGCTGGGCCAGTCTATCGCAGAGGACGCAGCGAATAAGCAGAGAGCCACCCACAAAAGAACATGTCCCGCTGGTCATCAAGTGGGACAAACCCGGTCCATTGCCTAGAACCAGCGTCACAGACGGTGTCGTTCTGCTCGATCAGGCGTCGGTTGAAAGAAACTTTCGACGGCTCGGTATCCAAACCAGACTCGGGGCCATTGTGTAAGGCGATGACTTGTTGCGATGGAGCTGGACCGCCGCTGTCCCCGATTGGCGTGGCGATCCCCGTGGACGCCAGGAGTACTGCGGCTGCGAAGGTGTACGTGGTTGCAGGAGAAGGACGAATCATGTCGGTGTCAGTGAAGTAACCCTCCGGTTTTCGCGAGTAGCTATTGCACTGGAATCAGGAAACGAGCGCAATGCCGACGATTTCTAGCAGAGCTGTACAGTGATACAGAATTGCCTAGCTAGGAAAGTGGATGCACAATTCTTATCCTACCTAGAGTGGGGGTAGATTGACATAGTAGGGGCATCACACTCAGGCCGATACAACAGCCGGTATCAGTCGCGATAATATACCGACTCATCAAGGGACCACGGAACAAACACAATATCTACTAAATAAAGTAAAATAACCGGTTCGTGTGTAACCCTTAATATCTCCTGCTAATACGTCTCTATAGAAGCTAAACACTTTATCTTACTTAACCCCTAGTTCCGGGGCGGCATAGTAGCTAGTGTGCGCCGGCGGCTAGGGCTAATTAGAGGGTAGGCACGGAGTAAAAGCAGAGTAGGTAGACAGTAGGAACTATAGATAGTAGGGACTATAAATAGTAGAGACTATATATACTATAAAAATAACTAAAATAGTAAAAATAATAAAAATAGTAGAAATAATAAAAATAATAGAAATAATAGGAATAGTAAAAATAATAAAGATAGTAGAGATAACTTTAATAAAAGTTAATAAAGCTACTAATACTATAAAATAGTTTTAATAAAGTATAGTTAAGTAGGGAGTAAAGCTAGTAGGGATAGTAGAACTAGTAGAAATAATAGGAATAGTAGGTATAATAGAGTATAACTAAGTAAAGAATAGAGCTAGTAGTACTAGTAGGAATAATAGGGATAGTAGGGATAGTAAAAATAGTAGGGATAGTAAAAATAGTATAAATAGTATAGATAATAGGGATAGTAGAGTATAACTAAGTAAAAAGTAGAACTAGTAGTACTAGTAAAGATAGTAGGGATAATAAAGTATAACTAAATAAAGAATAGAGTTAGTAAAGCTAGTAGGGCTAGTAGGGATAGTAAAGTATAATTAAGTAAAGAGTAGAGTTAGTAGTACTAGTAAAGATAGTAGAAATAGTAGAGTATAACTAAGTAAAGAATAAAGCTAATAGGACTAGTAAAGCTAATAGGGATAGTAGGAATAATAAAGATAGTAGGGCTACTAGCTTTATAAAGTAAACCTAGTAAAGTATAGTTAAGTAGAGAATAGGGATAGTAGGGCTACTAGCCCTATATACTACTAACTATTATATATTAACTCTTTTTAAAACTTATACTTTTATATAAGTTAATATAAAAAAGTTAAAAGTGTGTTAAACTAGCAGCTATACTCCTATAACTCTTATTTTAATTTAAATTTTTTTAAAATTTAAATCTATTTAGTATTTTTAAGTACTATAGCTTAATAGAGAATAAGAATAGTAGAGCTACTAGTTTTATATATTATTAACTATTATATACTAACTCTTTTTAAAATATATACTTTTATATAAAACTAATATAAAAAAGTTAGAAGTATACTAAGTTAGTAGCTATACTTTTATAACCCCTTATAACCCCTTATTTTATACTATATTATAGCCTTTTTAGTTATAAGTAAAGAAAAAGAAGTAGTTACTATACTTAACTATACTTAACTAACTTTATAGTTAATAGTTAATAATAGTCTTTTAATAAAATACTTTATTCCTTTTATAGTATTTACTTTTTTTAGTTTATCCTTTTTTTTATCATTATTATACTTAACTATATTTCTTTTATACTTTTTTATTTACTTAACTTAGTAATAATAATAAAGTATAAATAAAAAAAGTAAAGTAAACTTAAAGAAATATAATAGACTTATTTTACTAAGTATATACTACTAGTAGGGTTTCTTCTTTTTTATAAAAAGGGAAAAAATAAAATATAAACTAAAATAAAAAGAAAATAAGTATTAAAACTTATTTAGTTAAGAAATAATATAAATAGTTCCTTCCTTCTCCTTAAAGTAGAGAAAAATAAAGTATAAATAATAATATAAAAAAAATATAAACTAAAACTTACTTAATTAGTTAAATAGTTTTTAAAAGTACTTAGTTAAAACTTACTAGTAAGTAGTATTAAGGGCACAGTACTAGTTAGTTTTTATAAATTTAAACTATTACTTAAGTCATTTCGGATTAAAGTTTAAAGAAATTAAAATATTTTTATTAAGTTATTTTTAATAAAACGTTTATTTAAACTATATATAAGTATTTTTATTAAAATATATTTTAATTTTTAAATAAAGTATAATTATTTCTATTATTATTATAATAATAAGTTTTATAATATAATAATATTAATTATTATATTGATAAAACTTACTATTATAATATTTTAGTATTATTTATATAATACTTTAAAAGTAAAATATACTTTAATAAAATATTACTTAAAATTAATTAAATAAATAAAATAAAATAATATAAGTATTTTTTAAATATAATATTTTATATTATTTTTTAAATACTTTATTAAAAAGGGTTTTAGTTAATTATTAAACTTAGTACTACCCTACTTCCTAAAAGCCTTTTAGTAAAAAAAGCTTACATAAACTAAATAACTAATTAACTATTTAACTTTATAACACCCCACCTCCTAAAAGCCTTTTAGTAAAAAAAGCTTATATAAACTAAATAGCTAATTAACTATTTAACTCTATAACACCCTACCTCTTAAAAGCCTTTTAGTAGAAAAAGCTTATATAAACTAAATAACTAATTAACTATCTAACTTTATAATACCCTACCTTTTAAAAGCCTTTTAATAAAAAAAGCTTATATAAGCTAAATAGTTAATTAACTATTTAACTCTATAATGCCCTATTTCCTAAAAGCCTTTTAGTAAAAAAAGTTTATATAAGTTAAATAGCTAATTAACTATTTAGCTTTATAACGCCCTACCTCCTAAAAGCCTTTTAGTAAAAAAAGCTTATATAAACTAAATAATTAATTAACTTATAATCTAATAGAATATAGTTTTTATAATATACTTTAAAATTATAAATATAAAAAAAATAGTTAAATACTAATATAACTAAAAAAAAAAAACTAACTTAAAAAGTAAGTTATTAAAACTTATATAACCCTTACTAAGTTATAACTTCTATAACTAAACTACTATAACTATAGTAATAACTAAACTACTTTAAACAAAATAATAAAATATATACCTATCTAGCTTCTTAACTCTATAACTAAAAAAAACTTAAAAAAAAATACTCTAAAGTAAATAACTATTAATACATCCTACTTTAAAAACTATCTAGTTTTTAAAAATAATAAATCCTTCTTTACTACTATTTAAAAAAATCTATTAATAAAAGCTCCTTAATATCCTTCCTCTTTAACTCCCCTTCCTATACTAAAGTCATTATATATATAACTTTAATAATTCTATCTCTTAAAAACCCTTTTATAATACTCTTATTTATAGTATTATATATCTCTTATAGTTCTAGTATCTTTATTACTATATACTATAAAATCTACTCTAATTTATTTATTTTTATTATACCCTTTTTTTACCCTTTTTCTATACTAAAAAAGTACTTTTACTAACTTTTAATACTCTTAAAAATAAAAATTAAAACCCTATACCCAAAGTACTTTACTAGTATACTAATAACTAAATACTCTAAAATAACTAATTTAAAAATACCCTTTTTCTTCTTCTTTTCTTTTTCTTTTAAGTCTATTTTACTAAATAAATACTTTACTATAACTATATTTAACTTTTCCCTTAGTTTCCCTTTTTCTATATTACCTATTATTTCTCTAAACTTATTAACCTTTTTTTTAGTATTATAAGCCTTTTTTAACTCCCTCTACTAACTCTAAACCTTATACTAAACTATAAAATAATATAAATTTACTACTACTTCCCCTAGTTTAATTAAAATCTTATTTATAGTATTCTAAACCTTAATAAACTTTACTAGTTTTTAAACTTTACTTAACTTTAAATCTTAAATATACTTCTTTATTTAACTTAACTATATAGTACTACTTTTAAAAATATACTTTTTAAATAAAGTATATAGTTACTTTTTTATACTAAATTTAAATATATAAATAAATAATAACTTTTTTATATAATTTATATCCTCTATATTTAATATACTTAAAAATTAACTAACTAACTCTTTTTTAATAACTATAAATATTTCTAACTAACTTAATAAAAAAGTATTAATTTTTATAGTTAGTATATTATAGTTTTAGTTTTTAATTTATTTTTTAATTATATTAAACTTTATATAAATAAATAATAGTTTTACTTTACTACTTAACTATTAATTATATTTTTTTTATATTCCTTTATTTTTCCCTTTATTTTATTTATTTATTAACTATTTAGTATTTATACTACTTACTAACTATTATATATTTATACTACCTACTAACTATTTAGTATTTATATTAGTATTTATACTACCTACTAGCTATTTAGTATTTATACTACTTACTAACTATTTAGTATTTATACTACCTACTAGCTATTTAGTATTTATACTACTTATTAACTATTTAGTATTTATACTACTTACTAACTATTTAGTATTTATACTACCTACTAACTATTTAGTATTTATACTACCTACTAGCTATTTAGTATTTATACTACCTACTAACTATTTAATATTTATACTACTTATTAACTATTATATATTTATACTACTTACTAACTATTTAGTATTTATACTACTTACTAACTATTATATATTTATACTACTTACTAAATATTTAGTATTTATACTACTTATTAATTATTATATATTTACACTACTTATTAGCTATTATATATTTATACTACTTACTAGCTATTATATATTTACACTACTTATTAATTATTATATATTTATACTACTTACTAACTATTAAGTATTTAAACTTCTTTTATTTTTAAATAAACTTAGTATAAGTTAATTCTTTATAAAATCTAATAATTAATTATTAATATAAGTTTATTTAAAAGTAATACTTACCTTTTTTTTTTTCCTTTTTTTATTATACTAATCCTAATACTTATTAACTATAATATATATTAACTAGTAAAATATAGTACTATTATTTATATTACTTATTAAGTTTTAAAAAGTTTAGTATTTATATACTTTTTAAAAGTCTTATAAAGTAGAATATAACTTAAAAATATACTTCCCTAACCTTCTCTACTTTAGTTTCTTTTATTAAAACTTTAATAAAACAAATTAAATAATTCTAATACTCTTTTAGTTTTTTTTATAATTTAACCCCTTAGTTAATAAATAACTATTAACTTTCTTTAATTAAAGTATTATACCTTTCTTAATTTATAGTCTAGCTATACGTATTATTCTATATTTTACTAATATAGAGTTACTTAAATAAATACTATAATAACGTTCTACTTTTAGTATAGTTTTAAGTTATTAAAAAAGTACTTCTATCTCTTTATATTTTATTACTATAGAGTTACTTAAATAATTACTATAATAACGTTTTATTTTTATTATAGTCTTTTATATTTAAAGAAGTAAATTAATTAAATATAGTATTTATAGTATTTATTATATTTTATTTAAAATATTAATTAATAGTAGTAACTAAGTATAATTCTAGTAAGAATAATTATTCTAAGTAATAATTTCTATATAAAAAGTAAAAATCTAAATATAATAAAAACTAAAATAAATAGTACTAATAAAAGCCCTATTCCTCTTAATAAATAAGCTACTTCGTCCCTTTAATTATTATTTATATACCCTTACTACTTTTTAATTATATACTACTTAAACTACTAAAGTCACTTAGTTTACCTACTCTATATTAAACTAGTTCTTTTAAAAGTAAGGGTATATACTTAAATTTAGCTTAATTTTAACTTAAATAAATACTTTAATATATAATATAAGTAATAAATAATTAATTTTAATATCTAAAATAACAATCTATTTAAGTTTATAAATAATTAATATTTTAAACCTATATAACTTTAAAATCCAAACCCCTAAGTACTTATTACTAGTTTAACTACTTAAAAGCGAACTATATTCTAAATAGCTTCTATAGTTTATATATCCTTTAATCTTATTAGTAAATCTATATAGTTCCTAGGCGGACTATCTTTATAGTATAGTATTATATACCTAGTATTAGTACTATTAATAGTAAATACCCTCTTAGTTAAAATTACCCTTAATACTTATAAGCTATATATATACCTTTTTATATATAAAACTATCTTTTTATTTTCCTCTAACCTACTCTTAAAATAGTACTTATAAAGCTCCCTATAGTCCCTAACCTATAAAAGCACTAAGTAAAACGTAAAAAAGTTCTTTATATAAAACTATTTAAAAGTATATTTATTTATATCCCTAGTAGTACTAAACTTTAATAACCTTCTAAAGTAACTAATTTTATTAAAAATAGCCTAGTATAACTTATATCAATAATACTTAATATACCTTTAATTAATATAGTTATTTTTTTACCCCTATATTTTTTAAAAGTACTTTTCTAGTATACTTATAGTGTTACTACTACTTTAAAAAACTATTATACTAGCTATATTAGTAATTTTCTTAATCTAATACTAAATAAACTTAACTATATTTTAATTAACCTTTTATATAAATTCCTAGTCTTACTTCTATTTAAGTATAATATAAAGTAGTACCTTTTAATAAAAGAATTAAAGTAAAAGATATAAAGTTAAGTTATAGACCTATTTTATACCTTCTTCTAAATTTAACTAGTACTTCTTTAGTTACTTAAAACACTTATAAAATAAATCTTACTTACTACTACTTAACTACTAAAACTTTTACTTTTTTATATTAATTTAAAAATTAAGTAAACTAAAGTCTAGTTTAAAGTTATTATATACTAAGTACTTATTCTAGTAAACTATAATTTTTAGTAAAAAACTAAAGCTATATATCTTAATTGTTTTTATAAAGCTAAAACCCTTTTTTACTAATATTATTTAAGTTATTTTAGGTTAAGGTTTAGAGAAATTAAAATATTTTTATTAAGTTATTTTTAATAAAACGTTTATTTAAACTATATATAAGTATTACTTAAGTTATTTCGAGTTAAGGTTTAGAGAAATTAAAATATTTTTATTAAGTTATTTTTAATAAAACGTTTATTTAAACTATATATAAGTATTTTTATTAAAATATATTTTAATTTTTAAGTAAAGTATAATTATTTCTATTATTATTATAATAATAAGTTTTATAATATAATAATATTAATTATTATATTTATAAAACTTACTATTATAATATTTTAGTATTATTTATATAATACTTTAAAAGTAAAATATACTTTAATAAAATATTACTTAAAATTAATTAAATAAATAAAATAAAATAATATAAGTATGTTTTAAATATAATATTTTATATTATTTTTTAAATACTTTATTAAAAAGGGTTTTAGCTAATTATTAAACTTAGTACTACCCTACCTCCTAAAAGCCTTTTAGTAAAAAAAGCTCGCACAAGCTGGATAGCTAGTTAGCTATCTAGCTCTATAACGCCCTACCTCCTAAAAGCCTTCTAGTAAAAAAAGCTCATATAAGCTAAATAGCTAGTTAGCTATTTAGCTTTATAATACCTTACTTTTTAAAAGCCTTTTAGTAGAAAAAGCTTATATAAGCTAAATAGCTAGTTAACTATTTAGCTTTATAACGCCCTACTTCCTAAAAGCCTTTTAGTAAAAAAAGCTTACGTAAGCTAAATAGCTAGTTAGCTATTTAGCTCTATAACGCCCCACTTCCCAAAAGCCTTTTAGTAAAAAAAGCTTACGCAAGCTAAATAGCTAATTAGCTATCTAACTCTATAACGCTCTACTTCTTAAAAGCCTTCTAGTAAAAAAAGCTTGCGTAAGTTAGATAGCTAGTTAGCTATCTAGCTTTATAACGCTCCACTTTCTAAAAGCCTTTTAGTAAAAAAAGCTCGCGTAAGCTAGATAGCTAACTAGCTTATAATTTAACAGAATATAGTTTTTATAATATACTTTAAAATTATAAATATAAAGGAGATAGTTAAATACTAGTATAGTTAAAAAAAAGGGGGCTAACTTAGAAGGTAGGTTATTAAGACTTATATAACCCTTACTAAGTTATAACTTTTATAGCTAAACTACTATAGCTATAGTAATAGCTAAACTACTTTAAATAAAATAATAAAGTATATACTTATTTAGTCTTTTAACTTTATAGCTAAAAAGAACTTAAAGGAAAATACTTTAAAGTAAGTAGCTATTAATATATCCTACTTTAAAAACTATTTAGTTTTTAAAAATAATAAATCCTTTTTTATTACTATTTAAAAAAATCTATTAGTAAGAGCTTTTTAATATTCTTCTTCTTTAACTCCCTTTTCTATACTAAAGTTATTATATACATAACTTTAATAATTCTATTTTTTAAAAACCCCTTTATAATACTCTTATTTATAGTATTGTATATTTCCCGTAGTTCTAGTATCTTTATTACTATACACTATAAAATTTACTCTAACTTATTTATCTTTATTATACCCTTTTTTTATCCTTTTTCTATACTAAAAAAGTACTTTTACTAATTTTTAATACTCTTAAAAATAAAAATTAAAACCCTATACTTAAAGTACTTTACTAGTACACTAATAACTAAATACTCTAAAATAGCTAATTTAAAAATACCCCTCTTCTTCTTTTTTTCTTTCTCTTTTAAGTCTATCTTACTAAATAAATACTTTACTATAATTATATCTAACCTTTTCCCTAGTCTCCCTTTTTCTATATTACCTATTATCTCTCTAAACTTATTAACCTTTTCTTTAGTATTATAAGCCTTTTTTAACTCTCCCTACTAACTCTAAACCTCGTACTAAGCTATAAAATAACATAAGTTTACTACTACCTCCCCTAGTTTAATTAAAATTCTATTTATAGTATCCTAAACCTTAATAAACTTCACTAATTTCTAAACTTTACTTAACCTTAAATCTTAAATATACTTCTCCATCTAACTCAGCTATATAGTACTACTTTTAAAAATATACTCTTTAAATAGAGTATATAGTTACTTCTTTATACTAAATCTAAATATACAAATAAATAACAACTCTCTTATATAATTTATATCCTCCACATCTAATATACTTAAAAATTAACTAACTAACTCTTCCTTAATAACTATAAATATTTTTAATTAACTTAATAGAAAAGTATTAATTTCTATAGTTAGTATATCGTAGTTTTAGTTTTTAACTTATTTTTTAATTATATTAAACTTTATATAAGTAAATAATAGTTTTACTCTACTACTTAACTATTAGTTATATTTCTTTTATATTTCTTTATTTTTCCCTTTATTTTATTTATTTATTAACCGTTTAGTATTCATACTACCCACTAACTATTATATATTCGTACTGCCTACTAGCCGTTTAGTATTCGTATTAGTATTCGTACTACCTACTAGTTATTTAGTATTTATACTATTTACTAGTTATTTAGTATTTATACTACCCACTAGCTATTTAGTATTCGTACTACCTACTAGTTATTCAGCATTCGTACTACCTACTAGCTATTTAGTATTTATACTACCCACTAACTATTTAGTATTTATACTATCTACTAGCTATTTAGTATTTATACTACTTATTAGCTATTTAGTATTTATACTACCTACTAGTTATTATATATTTATACTACCTACTAGTTATTTAGTATTTATACTACCTACTAGCTGTTTAGTATTTATACTACTTACTAACTATTATATATTTATACTACCCGCTAGTTATTTAGTATTTGTACTATCTGCTAGTTATTGTGTATTTACGCTGCCTACTAGATATTTAGTATTTATACTACCTACTAGCTATTGTGTGTTTATACTACCTACTGCCTATTGTGTGTTTATACTACCTACTAGCTATTGTGTGTTTGCACTACCCGCTAGCTGTTATGTATTCGTACTACCTACTAATTATTAAGTATTTAAGCTTCCCTTATTCTTAAATAAACTTAGTATAAGTTAATTTTCTATAAAAACTAATAATTAATTATTAATATAAGTTTATTTAAAAGTAGTATTTACTTTTTTTTTTTTTTTTTTTTTTATTATACTAATCCTAATACTCGTTAACTATAATATATATTAGTTAGTAAAATATAGTACTATTATTTATATTATTTATTAAGTTTTAGAAAGTTTAGTATTTATATACTTTTTAAAAGTCTTATAAGGTAGAATATAGTTTAGAAATATACTTCTTTAACTTTTTTTACTTTAGTTTCTTTTACTAAGACTTTAATAAAATAAATTAAATAATTCCAATACTTTTTTAGTTCTTTTTATAATCTAACTCCTTAATTAATAAATAACTATTAACTTTCTTTAGTTAAAGTATTATATCTCTCCTAATTTATAGTCTAGCTATGTGTATTATTTTATATCTTACTAATATAGGGTTACTTAGATAAATACTATAATAACGTTTTGTTTTTAGTATAGTTTTAAGTAGTTAAAAGAGTACTTCTATTTCCTTACGTTTTATTACTATAGGGTTACTTAGATAATTGCTATAATAACGCCTTACTCTTATTGTAGTCTTTTATATTTAGAGGGGTAGATTAATTAAATATAGTATTTATAGTGTTTATTATGTTTTGTTTAGGATATTAATTAATAGTAATAGTTAAGTGTGATTTTAGTAAGAATAATTATTTTAAGTAATGATTTTTGTATAAAAAGTAAAAATTTAAATATAATAAAGACTAGAATAGATAGTACTAATAAGAGCCTTATTCCTTTTAATAGATGGGCTGCTTTGTCCTTTTAATTATTATTTATATACTTTTATTATTTTTTAATTATATACTACTTAAACTACTAGAGTTACTTAGTCTATTTACTTTATATTAAGCTAGTTCCTTTAAAAGTAAGGGTGTATATTTAAATTTAGTTTAATCTTAACTTAGGTAGATACTTTAATATATAATATAAGTAATAAATAATTAATTTTAATATTTAAAATAATAATTTATTTAAGTTTATAAATAATTAATGTTTTAAGTTTATATAACTTTAAAATCTAAACCCTTAGGTACTTATTACTAGTTTAACTGCCTAAGGGCGAACTGTATTCTAGACGGCTTTTGTGGTTTATATGTCTTTTAATTTTACTAGTAAATCTATACAGTCTCTAGGCGGACTATTTTTATAGTGTAGTATTATGTACTTGGTGTTGGTATTATTAATAGTAAATACCCTCTTAGTTAAGATCGCCCTTAGTACCTACAAGCTATATATATACCTTTTTATATATAAGACTGTCTTTTTGTTTTCTTTTAACCTGTTTTTAAGGTGGCGCTTATAGAGCTCCCTGTAGTCTCTAATCTATAAGAGTACTAAGTAGAACGTAAAGAAGTTCTTTATATAAAGCTATTTAAAAGTATACTTATTTATATCCCTAGTAGTACTAGGCTTTAATAACTTTTTAAAGTAGTTAATTTTATTAAGGATAGCCTAATATAACTTATACTAGTAATACTTAGTATACCCTTAGTTAGTATAGTTGTTTTTTTGCCCCTATATTTTTTAAAAGTACTTTTTTAGTATACTTATAGTATTACTACTACTTTAGAAAACTATTATACTAGTTGTATTAGTAATTTTTTTAATTTAATATTAAATAAACTTAACTATATCTTAATTAACTTTTTATATAAATTCCTAGTTCTACTTCTGTTTAGGCGTAATATAGAGTAGTACTTTTTAATAGAAGGATTGAAGTAAGAGATGTAAGGCTAAGTTATAGGCCTGTTTTATACCTTTTTTTAAATTTAACTAGTACCTCTTTAGTTACTTAAAATACTTATAAAATAGATCTTACTCACTACTACCTAGTTACTAAAACTTTTACTTTTTTATACTAGTTTAGAAATTAAGTAAACTAAAGTTTAGCTTAAGGTTATTATATACTAAGTACTTATTTTAGTAGACTATAATTTCTAGTAAAAAGCTAAAGCTATATATTTTAATTATCTTTATAAAGCCAAGACCCTTCCTTACTAACGTCTTTTTTTAAAGAGATACTATTTCTTTTTAAAGAGATACTATCTTTTTTTAAAGAGATACTAACGGGATTTAGTAATTATTTATTAGAATATATTAAAATTAGGAATTAATAGGGTTAAGGAATAATTATAGAATAGTAACTAAGATACTATAGAAAAGTATAGTTATTTTTATAATAGTGTTTAGTAATAAAAATATAAAGATTTAAATAGCGTCTATAAAAAAGAAGTACAGACTAGCAATTATCTTAATAAATTCCTAATATATATAAGAGTCTATATAAAAAAATGCCTTTTTATAGGGACGAAGTAGCGCCTTTCTATTATAGTAGTTAAAGAAATAGCCCTTAGTAGCTGACCTTATAAAGTTATTATCTTTAAACTACTCCTTATTTACTTTTTTAATCTTTTATACTAACTACAAAGTATACTACTACTCTACTTACTAGTATATATACTAGTCCTTTTTCTCTAAGCGGTATCTTAGGGAATTATTAGATTTAAGTAAAACAGTATCTAACTTCTTATAGACCTTAACTAAAGTTACTTACCTTATAATCCCCTTTAGTATATTATTATTATATCCTTTATTTACTAAATAAGTATAACTATATAATTTCCTATTAACTAAACTTAAGTACTTTTAACTAATAGTATAACTTTAATAGTAGTACAGACTATAGTTAAAGATTTTATAGTCTAGCTTAAGCTTAGAAGTAATACTATAAGAGTTTTAGAGGTAGTTAATATAATACAAAGTATAAGTACCGCCTTTAACTATTAGGGTTAAAGGGTCCGTTAAAATATCTTTATTAAAACTAAAGAGTAATAAAAGAGTATACTTAATATCCTACCTATAAAGGAATTAAATAGTATTTAACTAGTAGTAGCACTAAGTAAGTTAAATCTAAGGTACAGGATCCTTTTGCAACAAACTCTATTCTACAGCTAAGTTAAAGAACTAAGGGAATAATAGGCCGTCTATTACTACTCTAGAACCTAGCGAGTTAAAGTATATAGTATCAAATAAATCCTCTTCTACCTTTTTCTTTTAGTTATTCTAAAACCTAGTTAAGTACTTTTTAATAGTCTATACTCTACTATAGCGCCCCTTAGTATTCTTTTAATCTAGTAAAAAAAAGAAATTATAAAAGTTATTTTTATTTTTAGCCATAGCGTTTACTTATATACTTATCTCGCGAGTTAACTATATATATTTCTTAATACTAGTACTAATAAAAAATATACCCCCCCCCCTATTAACTTTCTATTTAGTATTACATATTTACTTTAATACATTTTTAAATAATTAAAGTATATACCCTTATATTAATAGTTCTCTATACGTGGCTCATAAACTTAAGTATACTATATTATTATAAAAAAACTTATATTACTTATTTTTTAGTTATATCTTATAAACTAACTTTTTCCTAACCTTTATTAAAGCCTTATACAAGTTAAAAAAGAACGTATAAATTAACTCTCTAACTATTAACACAAAGCATATATAAAGGATCTTATAAAGTCTAACTTATAGTATTTCACTATTAACTATAATTTTATAGCTAAAATAGATACTAGTACTAAGTACTAAATATTATACAGGTAATAGTATTAAATCTATTAAAAATTTAAAGTTACTAAATAAAGTTATAATATTTAAAAAGCTATTAATATTAAAAGTAACTAAAGCTATAAGTATTAATAGCTCCTATTTTAACCCCAGTTTAATTTAAGGCGGCTTTAAGTTTATTAACAGAACCCCTAAAGTAAACCTCCCTATTAAACTAATACTAAAGCTCTAAGAGTATACTTTACTTATTCCTACTAAAATTCCAGGTATTAAAAAAGACCTATTAAATCTAAGCCGGTTATAAATAAGAAATTTTATTTATATTTTAACTTTTACCTCTATAGTAAAATCCCTAATACTCTTAATAGCTATTATTATATAGTTTAAAAACTACTACTTACTATACTTAAGATATATAATTAAGCCAAGCTTTATAATAGCTATAATACATTTAACAAACTTATCCTAGTTATTAACTAAACCTATAACCTAAGTATAAACTTTTTATTAGTTAAAAGTAAATATAAACCTAGAGGTTAGGGCCGTAGAGTTTCTCAAAGTCGTATTATTATTATTATTATCTAATTCTTTAAAATCCTTATCTACAAAAAAGAACTAAGGATTATTATTTTCCCATCCATTAATACTACTATCTATATTACTATAAATAGTATTATCCTTAATATTATAAAAGCCAGAATTACCCTTATTATTATCAATAAACCCGTTATATATACTCTCAAAGTTAATAAACTTACTAAAATTCTAATCTACTAAATTCCCTCTACTTTAACCTTACTACCCAGTATTTATATATTTACTCTTATTTCAACTAGAGTCACTCTTATTTTAACTAGAATTACTATTTTAGCTAAAGTCGCCCTTATTTTAGTTAAAGTCATTATTATTAAAATAGGAGTCGTTATTATTAAAGCAGGAATTGCCCCCACTAAAGTCAGAATTACTCTTAATAAAGGTAAGTATAATAAAGTAGTTATAAAGAGTAAATAAGTAAGTATAAAAGGTATTACCTAACATAGTAATTTAAAGTTAATAATTTAATAAAGTATTATTTATATCTAAGTAATATTAATACATACTTATATTACTTAGTACTTTTAAAAAAACTTAAGGAATATTAAAGCCTAACCCTAACTTATAATAACTATAGTACCACTTCTTAGTTTAAACTAAGTAGTAAACTAAATTTAAAGCTATATAGACTTAAAACACTAGTAACTATATTAGAGTTTAAAATATAAAAACACTACATTAACTAAATACCTTATACCTATAAGTAATATATAGTAAAAAGGGGGTAAGTAAAGCTAAAATAGTCTATATATAATAAAATTAGCCCCTCCTATTCGTAAGTATAATTAAAAAGTAGAATAGAGTTTTTATAAATAACTTATAGGTTTTAAATATTAACTTAAATTAAAACCCGTATAAATTAAAAGTCCCTTAACTAACTAAACTAACTAAACTAAAAACTATTACCCGTTTAATACTCTACTTAGTATTTTAACCTTAATTTAGTTACATTCTACTTCTATAACTCTTACTAC
Organism: Colletotrichum musae; assembly: GCA_027406025.1. Classification (NCBI taxonomy): domain Eukaryota; kingdom Fungi; phylum Ascomycota; class Sordariomycetes; order Glomerellales; family Glomerellaceae; genus Colletotrichum; species Colletotrichum musae. The sequence continues at coordinate 45,411 of JANVYC010000002.1, read as the reverse complement.
TTAAGTAATCCCAATTACAAAGTAATACTTTATATACTATTTAACTATAAGCTACTTTAGTTTAAAAACTAAAAAAAAAAAAAAGTAGTTTTAAATATTAACCTCTTTAAAGGAATTACCCCTATTCCTTAACTCGTCTATTACTATCACCCAACTTTCTTAACTCTATAGTAATATCTATATCCCCTTATTACTAATTAGTTTTACTATCTAATATTACCTCTTTATATTTACCCCTCCTCTCCTCTAAATAAACAAAGTCTATTAGGGGCAACCTCGTCACCTACTCCCTCCCTACTCCACCTCGTATAAAGTTAACTACCTTAGTTATTTTTAATAGTTAGCCCTTAATTATCAACTCTACAATACTCGCGTCAGTAGCCTCGTAAAGGCCCACAAACATAGGCACCCAACTAGCAAAGAACCAGTAAATAACCTTAAACTTATACCTTTTTAAACTCAACTTTCTACTACTTTTAAATTACTTATACTATAAGTCTAAGTACTTAAGTAAAAAGGCAAGGATACCTCACCTAAAAGTATTAACTAACATACTAACTATAGTAAAGTAGTAAATACTATTCCTAAAATTAACGTTACTTAAGTTAAGCTTATAAGTAAAGTAGTCTACTAAACAGTTATCTAGTATCTTACTATATTTTAGTTTAATATTTTATAACTTTAAAAACTCTAGTAGCTCTACTTATCTAGGGCTTTCCCATTAACTAAGCTCCTTTACCTCTAACTAACACTTCTACAAATTATACTACCTCTAGTAGGTCTATAAGCGGCTTTAGAATGTCCCAACCCGTTAAGCGTTATCTATAATAAGTCCCTAGCTCTTAATAAGTCCTATAAAATTAACTTAACTTAAGTTCTCTAGTTTCTAGGCCAGCCTATCTATACAGCATATTATACTATCAAACTTTTAACTACCCTTTAAGTTATACTCCTTAACAAAACAGTATAAACAGTCCTATATATTATCCCTAAAAACCTAGTAGAATATAAGGTCCCTAATTAAATAGTAGTCCTAGTTATTAAAAATAACGTTAGACTATCCCTTTACCTCTATCTAAAGGCTATTTATTATATTAAAGTAGTTAATACCCTAGTTTTTATAAGTAATATCCGTTACCTTAACCCGTTAGTCTATTTTAACTATAGTTCTTTAGAGTTAAACTAATATTTCTAACGTTCTAATATTATCCTAGTTACTTATTAGTTTATTTATATCTTTGCGTAACACTAGATTCTATATTGTATTATTATTATTTTCTAGCTCTTTAGTTACTATTTAGTTACTTATAGTATACTTACGTCTAAACCCGTTATTACTTTTAAGCAGAGGGTCTATATCTCTAGCACCTTTATAATAAAGAATCTCCCTTATAATGCCCTCTAGCTTAGGCTTAGGTTTGTATTTCTAGGTATTTACTTTATAGTTACAGTAGCAACGCTTTTTTTAAAAACTAGCCGGGCTTTTATTATAAAAAAGGCTTAGTATCTTTATAATAAGTATTAGTTTATTTATAGTTAGCGGAATACATAATAAGGCCTCTTAATTTAAAGAAACTATATTAACTAAGCCCTAAAGTAAAAAGAAACATAAGTACTTACTTAACTTTACCTATTTCTACTTATCTAGGCCTCTAGTAGCCTCGAGTATACCTATAAACTCTATAACTACTAATTCTAAATCCTTATAGTATATTAAATAAAACTTAAACTCTTAAATAATATATTTAAATATACCAATAAATAAATCCTACTAACTCTTTATTAACTTACCCATAAATATTAACATTACTATTAGTCCTCCTCTAGTTATACATATCTTAGTAGTAAAGCTCGGCCTACTTTATACTAGTATTATTATAACACTAGGTAGTTAATTAAATATTTTAACATTAATAGGTCAGTAATTTTCTTTTTAAAGTCTCTACTATAAAGCGCCGTTTAAGGATTTAGTTTATTATAGTCGCGGATAGTAAAACGCACTATATATAACAAGTAGTAATTAATTAATATAGTAAAAAAAAGTTAATATACTAGGTACCTTACTATATCCAAGTTATCTATAATACGGACTAAGGCCCCGCAGATAGTATATAAGTACTAAAGCCACTTTAAAAAACTAAACGCCCAGAGTAAAGTTAGTTAAGGGTCCCTTATAAGTAGCTCTACTATATCCTATACTCAACCCTTAAGTCCCAGCTACTCTTACTCCACTTCTACTTTTTTAATTTTAAAGTTATATACCCTTAAAAGCCTATATCTATAAAACAAACTACTTTTTACCTACTAATATACTACTTACTAACGTACTCCTAAATAATAAATACTATAAGTAGTCCTAAAAACTATATTAAATACCCGTTTCTAAATATAACTTCTATTAAAAATACAATTATAACTAAATTACTAAATTTTTAACTAATATAAGTTTTTAGTTTTAGTATTATATTTAAGTTTAGTACTAATAAGTCTTAATTAATAAATTAAAATATTAGTTTTTAGAGTCTTTAAAATAAAATTTAAATATAAATAGGAAGTAGTTACTTCTACTATATATAAATTCAAAGGCATACTCTCCCATTAACTTTATATTCTCTACTAACTAGATAATACTAATACTACAACTAACATACCTTTCTAGGATAGCTTAAAGTAGTATAGTATAACCTCAACAATTACTATAGCTTTATAAGCAGAAGAATTATCCTTAACACTAAAGAAGAAAAGACGCCTAGTTAGAAATACTAACTTAACAACACACTACCTATCTACTAATACTATTTTATAAAATAAAAACTAAACTAACTCTAACAATTCAAACAATACTAATAACTAAAAGTAGTTTAATAACTAGTTATTATAATTTAATAAAGAAGACAAGTAATCGGCCCCTCTAAGTAGCACTAACGAGTCCAACATACTATAAAAAAACAAAACTATAAAAAAAAAGGGCACTAAAAAAGACAGAGAAACATCTAACAGTACTGCGTTTAACATAGAAAAGGAAGAAAAAGAGGGCACTAAGAACGCACCTAATAATTTATTAAAAATATTACTCTATAATAAGGCTATAAAAAAGAAAAAGTCTTACAAAAAAAGGGTAAGAATAGCTAGTAACGCAGCCTCTAAAGCTATTATTCCGGTCCTTAGCCATAAGTCACAGCCTATTATCTAATTCAAACACAGTATTAAAAGGCCATCTAACAACACCAACTCAGAGGGTAGTAATATTACAATAGTCTATCTCTCTATATCCTTCAGTAACAACATATTAAAGCACAACCTTAATACCTATACAACACAGCTTATTATTAAGCTAATAAACATACTAATTACAGTTACTAAAAGTTAACGTATAAAATAAATTTAACTTAGTCTAACTAATATAGTAAGTATAGTTAAGATGTTTTTTAATAACTTTTTTACTAGTATAAGGAAGAACCTCTTTTACCTTACTATAGAGTTAAAAAGCTTTAAAAAAAGAATAGTTACTATACAATAGGTTAAAGTTAATAACGCGCTAGCCGAAATCTAAGAACTAGTACAATTAGTTATAAAGCTATAAACTAAAACCAATTACCCCTATTATTAATCTATCCTTTATAAACTCTACTTAATAAGTATAAAGAAGAAATAGGAAGTTATTAAAAAGGCCGTTACTTCGCTAAAAAAAAGTTTTACTAAAATATAAATTACTAACTAGTATTCCAACCTAGTATTCTAGCTAAGAGTAGACAGCTTTAAAACAAAAAGAGAAGTAACCCAGGTCTTTAAAGCTAAAAATATTATTATTTACCTCTTTTAAATTAATAAAAATAAGTTTAACCGTATACTCTAAAAGACTAAAATACTATAGGTCCTTTATAATAAATAGGGAAAGGGTATACTACTCTTCTACCTAAGAAGTATTACTAAATAAATAATAAATAGCTTCACAGCTATATAAACGTATTTATAGCCCTATACTAACATAGACTAATAACTACTTAAAGTTAACGGCTATTTCTAAATAGTTTTAAACCCTAGACATCCTTAATTAGACCCTTAACCGTAATAGTAATATTTTTACTATATTATTTAACTAATTTATACCCTATATTACCTGCACAGCTGCTGTAATAAACAGTACCTATACAGACTTTAGTATCCCTAACCTAACCGTAGCTTAAATTAATCTTACACTTAATATACTATAGCTTTATACTATATTAAACGTTACTAAGTAGTTTAAATATACGTACTAGTTTTATAAAAGTACTGGGTAGTATAGTGTTAGTAGTTTTAAGGATATTACTAATACGTATATAACTACTAACGGCCCTTTCTTATTAACTAAAAAACTAGCTACGCCTTAGTAACGCTATCTATCTAGAGCGTTCCGTAAGTTATTGCGGAGTAAAATCAGCTCGCTACTAAAAAAGCCAGTGCCTTCTATCCTAAGGATCTATTCTAATATATTATATTGCTAGTTATATATAGAAAAAGGACTTGTTTCTCTTTAAATAGTAATTTTAATAAGATATAACTAGTAGCTATAGACGTAGTATATAAGCTATAACTATATAGGTTTAAAAACTAATTAGTTTCTAAATAGCTTACTTTAAAATCTATTTACTATTAAATTTCTTCTATATTTATATTATATTAAATATATATAGACGTATTACGTATAATAAAGTATATACAGTAGGTGGTTAATCCACGTATACCTACCTAATTTAAAAACTACTTAGTATTAAAGTAGTAAGTAGTTAATTTACGCGTACCTACCTAATTTAAAAACTACTTAGTTTTTAAATAATCTAGTCCTAGAATTCACCTAGTGTATTATTACTTTATTTTTTTCTACTAACTTCTTCCCTCCTTTTCCTCTATACTTCTCCTATAGAGTCCCGCTATTTACTTTAAAATATACTATAAATAAAACAATCCCACTTCTACAACTTAATCCTACTAAAAACAAGCGGAGTTTATAACTTATAACAATACTAAAAAATAGCCTATAAAACAAGAGTACTATATTTAACGTAGTATACTACTATCTCTCCTAATTACTTCTAGTATCTTTCTTAATAAGTTTATAAGTATTAAAAATTATTAACTAATTTATTATAGTAAATAGGTCTAATATTAAAAGACTCAAGGCTTTTTCTTAAAAAGTTTTAAAGTATATAATAGACATAATTAAAAAATCTAAATACAGTACCTAAGCTACCCCTAAACCTATCTCTATTAATAACATAGTCACTAACTTAAATATTTCTAAAGAAATTATTTAAAGTAATTTTAGAATTATAGTCTATAAGTTTTTATAAAACCTAAGTAGACACTCTTTTATAATTACTAAAAATAAAAAGCCAGTAACACTTATCCTTAACAAAAAGGCCCAGTTAAATATATATACTTTTTTTTTTAAATACCTTTTCTAAAATACTAAAACTAACCTTAAAAAGCTTATTTAAAGCTCAGAGTCCTACTATAATAGTATATATACTAATAGAGTCGTAATATCTAAACTAGCCTATATACTTAATTTAATTTTCTTAGTAGTCTATAAAGTATCACTAATTAACTACAAAAGTATAAACCTAATAGTTACTACCCTTTAGCGTAATAAGTATAACGTCTACTTCTATAATACCTATAAATATATCAAAGAGTAAATATCTTAACTAAAGAACAACCCTATTAAAGAGTTTATATATAAATACAAATCGAACCAACAGTATAGTTAAAGAAACACAACTATTATTAAAAAGGTTCTTACTTAAATATCAGAACAGACTACTAAAAAACTAAACAAAATACTAAAGAACGCCTATATTCCTTAAGTACTAACGTCTATTTAAAGGAACGGAGTATTCCTACTCCTACTAATAATAAAAACTAAGTATAAATACCCTCCCCTTTTTCTAAACTAAATTCACTAAACTAACTATTTTACTGTATAGTTATAAAAGTTTAATTCTAATACTTTTATTACTCCTAGAAATTATAAAAGTACTCTAATACTTACCTACTACTAAAAGTATATTTTATAAAATTACTCTTTATATACTTAGGCCCTTTAAGTTATTTTAAAATAGCTATATACTTATTTAGAAGTAAGAATTTATAAAGAGCCTTTTTATTCTTAATATAACTAGTTTTATCTAACTATCTAATTAATATAGTATTAATATTAAAATAAAGAATAATAATAAAGATAATAATAAAAGTAAGAATAATAATAAGGACGAGAACGAGAATAGGGATGAGAATAAGGACGAGAATAGAGACAAGGATAAAGACAAAAACAGGAACGATACTACTATAGTTAATATAAACTAAATAGGTTAAAAAGGGTAAAACGGTATAATTAAATTTATTTAAAAGCTGTATATTAAAAATAGTCTTAGTATATACAGTAGAAATAAATAAAGATTATCTTATTAATAAATAAGTTTATACCTTTATTACCTATATACTAGGTTATATAATAGTAAAACTATACTACTAAAGCTGGGTTAAAGGGATAGTAATTAAACTTAGTTATATTAAAGATAATTACTAAATTTATTACTATAAATAAATTTAGTACTAAGAAGTTTAAGTTCTTTTATAAAGGAATTTATAGGTATACTAATAATTTAATTAAAAAATCTAAAGAGACTAACGTTAAACTTAAACGTAATTCTATTATAGATACTATTACTAGTATTAAAGTTTATATAAATATTAACGTAGACCACTTTAGGGAAATAGCTTATAAGCTTTATAATACTATTGCTAATAAGTAGTCCTAATTATAAAGAATAATAAGTAGGCCTTAATATAACTTAACAGCTAAGATTATATTTACCTATATATATTTTACTTTAAAAAGCTAATAAGTATTATAAAAGCTATTTAAAAGCTATATAACCTTTAAACCCTATTGTATTTATAAAAAGATAATAACTAATTATTTTCTCTACCTAGGGGTCGCTTTACTAGTCTATTACTTAACTTCTTCTTTTTAAACTATTAATAAACGTAGTAAATAAACTAGAAGGGAACTGCTTATTTAGAGTTACTAGGTTTAAAAACTATTTAAGCTTTAAATAAGTTTATCTTAAGTTTTCCTTAGTACTAGTATAGTCTGTGTTTATACTAATATAAGTAAACATAGACGCGTTACGCGTAGTAGAGTACTTATCCTCCCTTCCTTTTTCCTACCTTTCCTACATAATCTTCTATAAAATACTACTAAGTAGACACACTAGGAAACCCCCTTCTTTAATTTAATTTAACCTATATACAAACTATTAAACTCTTCTAGTTCTCTATTTACTAGCCTTAAGTACGCAGCTTACTATAACACTAATAACACTAATAATACTAATAACAAGGTCGGTAGAACTAACGCTAAAACTACTATCCTATATCTATAAAAATAAGGGCGCTATATTTAATACAGTATAATACCTCCTTTAGTAGTATTTAATATATTTCCTAATACCCTTATAAGTATTAAACATAATTACTTAGTTTATTACTACTAACTTATTAAATACTAATAAACTTAAGGCCTTTACTTAAAGAGTCTTAAAGTATATAGTAAAGTTAATTAAATAATTTAAGTAAGCCACTTAAACTACCCCTAGACCTATTTCCTTTACAAACATAGTTACTTATATAGTTATTTCTAATAAAATTAATACTTACTAACTTAGAGGTATAGTCCGTAACTTTTTTAAAAAACTAAATAGATATAAGTTAAAAATAACTAAAAATTAAAAATAAATAATACTCTTTTTTAATAAGCAAGCTTACTTAAATATATATACTTTTTTCTTTAAGTACTTACTATAAAATACCAGAGACAATTTTAAATAGCTAGTTAAGAAATTAAAGTTCTACTATAATACTAAGTATACTAATAAACTTATAGTATATAAACTATCCTACGTACTTAGTAGTATTATTAAAGTTGCCCGTATTATAATACTTATTAACTAAAACAACTTAGACCCTATAGTTATAGTACTTAGGCGTAATAAAAATAACGTCTTTTTATATAACAACTACTAGTATATTAAGGAGTAGATATCCTAAGAAGGCACTAACCCTATTAAAGAGTATATCTATAAGTAGAAACTGGACCAATATTAGGGAGAGGGTAATATAATTATTATTAAAGAAGTACTTACTTAAGTATTAGGACGGACCCCTAAGAAGTTAAGCAAAATACTTAAAAACACTTTTATTCTTTAAGTATTAATATCTACCTAGAGCAATAGGGTATATCTACTCCTACTAACAATAAAAACTAAGTATAAATAAAAGTACCCTCTCCTATCTTTAAGCTAAGTTTATTAAACTAACTATCCTACTACATAGTTATAAAAGTTTAATCCTAGTACTATCCACACTTCTTAACTTAATATATATACTAAAGTACTTAACTACTACTAAAAGTATATTTAATAATATTACTCGTTATATACATAATACTATTTTGTAGTTTAATAATAGTTATACACTTTATAATAACAAAGGGATTTTATATAATTAACCTCTTCTTAATATTATTAAGCGTATTTAACCAGAGCAGCACTCTAACAACGTTAAAATAAAGGATAGTAATAAAAATAATAACAAGAGTAAGGATAGAAACAAGGATAAGGGTTTAACCTTATTATTATCTTCAGTAGTATCCTTTAACTTAATAAATAAAGGCGAGAATAAGAATAAAGACAATAATAAAGATAATAATAATAATAAAAATAATAAAAATAAAAATAATAATAAAGAGAATACTATTATAGTTACTATAAGTAAGTAAATAAAGTTAAGATAGTATTACGGAAATGTTTAAAAGATATATTAAAAACAGCCTTAAGATATATAGTAAATATAAGTAAATATCGTCTTATTAATAAATAACCCTATACTTAGATATAAACTAAGTTATATAAAAGGGAAACTATAATACTAAAGCTAGAATAAAATAATAGTATTAAGAGTTAAGTAGATTTTTCTCTATAAAAGAAGTATCCTTTAAAGCCCGGTTTATATACTAGTATCGATTTTAAAACTATATAGTCTTTAAATATTCTAAATACACAGCCGCCGCGCCCCACCCTCACACACATCTATAATAATAAAACAGTAAGTAAATAACCTACTACACTTACCAACCTTCCTTCCCTCCCTTACTAGCTTATATTTTCCTACCTTTAATACTTCCTACCTAACCTATTATCAAAATCATACTTTACTTTATTTCTATCGTAATATCTAACTTACTTATACAAAGCCTATCTAAAATATCTTTCCTATTAAAGCTTTATAACAAGCTCGGAATCCCTAATAATAAACCCTGCCACTAAGTTATTAGGCCCTTCTACTAAAAAACCTACGAGTCGTAGTTAAGAACTATTACTGATTTTATTATCTACCCTAGGGGGCAGCTTTCTATACTATCCCCTAACGTCTTCCCTTTACTTTATTAATAAAGAAACTACTATTAATAAAAAACTACTATTATCGGCGTTATATTTCAGTAATCCTACCTAAATTCTACTCATAATAACAAAATCCTTAAACTAAATAAAGAGTTAAAAGGACTACTACTTACTTTTTATATCTTCTTAATTAACTAATAAATTATTAATTATCTCTAGTATACAGCTCTAGAATTAGTTAGTACACTAGTATATATATTAAAGGCCTACTTTTATACTTTAATAATTTACTTTATAAGTTCTCCTACTTACCCTAATTTATTTTTATATTATATACTAAATATACAAGTAGTTATACCTAAACCTTATGTCCTATAATAGTAAGACTAAGAAAAGCCGAGACGCTTAAGAGATACTATTACTATATAAAATTATAGTTTTTTATAAAACTATAGCTTAAAATAACTTTAAAGCTAGAATGTATAAAACGATTAAAATACATAAGTCTACTATATATCCTAATCCTAAGTAAGTATATAGACTATACTACTCTACATTAATACATTTAATATTTCTATAGTCTCCTCTTTACACTAAAGTAGTTATATCCTCTATATAGTTTAGTTTTATAATATACTAATACTTAATACTAGCGTTCTAAAGCTAGTACTTAGCGTACTTCTAGCTTTAGAAAAACTTAATATAATTAGCTGTAATTTACTGTATTTTAGGAGTATTTTAGACATTCTTAATATACTATACCATACGCTCGAGAAATCCAGCACAAAGCCCACTAGTATTAAGTTCTTCCCTAAGAGCTATAACAAGCTAAATAAAAACACAGACATATACTTTATTTTAAAAGGACCCTTAAAAATACAGAATGTCGCTAAGGCTGTTTTATAAATAATATTTATTATAGTACTAAAAGCCTAGGCCTTAGGTATTAACTTTATATTAAAAAGTAGGGCTTTTTATTAGTTTCTTAACTTAGTACTAATAGAGCCGGGTACTATAGTAATTTTTCTTTACTATCTTTTTAACTAGCTTAATACCTATAAGTATAAGGACTACTGTACTATATTATAACAAAAACACTAAGGCCTTAAGGAGCAGCTACTCCTTGCCCTTTGTTTTAGTAAAAGTAGTAATATGTATAGTATATAATACTCTACGCACTTATTAACGTGGTAGTGTAACTACTATGGCTGGGATATAGTTAGTGTGATGTTTAAAGAGGGGAGTTATATTAGGCTCTTTAACTAGTATACTTACTTTTTTTGTATTCTAAGGAATAAACTTAATAAAAAGATCTACTACTTTATAAAGGATCGGTAAACTATACTTATAAGCCTTATTTACCCTAATCCCTAAGTACCCCTAGCCTTTTACCTAGCCTATTATACTAATAACTAACTCGCTAACACTATTATACTAATTATTGTAAACCCCTTTATTACTAGCCTATTTATACTAGGGTTATACTGCTTAAAAACCCTTAAAAAAAGTCTTAAGGTCTGCGTTATTTAGTAAGTATATTTCTAAAACTAGAAGTAAATTAAGCCTTGCTTGTGCTGTAAAGAGTCCGCCGTAAATAACTGCATTTAAGCTACAGAACCTAACTGGAATATAGCTTACCCTTGTACTAGCACAAACTATTAATAAACTTAGGAGTATATAGTTTAAAAAGTAATTATAGAGTAAACCTAACTTACTATAGAGAGTAGTAAACCTACTAGATTCTAGTAAAGTAGTTATTATACGTATAATGTAATATACTTACTTACTTATAAAGTATAGAAGTGTAGTTAACTAACTATATAAAATTAGTATGTTATATAGTATAATTATAGGATAGTAACCTTTTATAAAAAGTATTAAAAATAAAAGACTTTGTATTTTAAGTTTTTAGCTTTAGATTAAGAATACTACCTTTTTTTAATAGATAATTTAATTACTTAGGTTTTAAGACGATCTGGGCTTAAAATGTATATGTAGACCCACTTCCGTTTTTAATACTATCTAGTATTAAAAGGTCGGTTAACCCACTCCTATTTTAATACTATCTAGCATTAAAAAGTTAATTAGCTCTACTGCGCCTTAAATCCTTTAATATATCTGTATATAGTCCAGACTAAACTACTAGTATAGTATAATAATACTTACTTTTTAATAATATATTAGTAATAATATAAATAGAATAAGATAATAAAAGAAGGATATTTAATAATAGTTTGTTACCTCTACTTATTTTTGTAAAAAGCTAAAGTATCTTTAATTATATTACCCCTATTTAGCTTAGTAATACTATATATATATACTTACTTAACTACTTATTATACTTAGTACAATACATTTATTAACTAACTCTATTTACTATAGTATTGTAAAAAGGCATCTTAAAAAATAAATAAAAGTTTATAGTGCGTTTTTATTTAATAACTTAATAATACTAGGATAGCTAATAAGTAGTAGTAGGTATAAATTAGAGACAGAGCCTTTATCCTTATTAAGGGGTACTAAAAAAACAGAAAAGATACTAAGACGTTTTTTACTGACTATAAGAAAGAACCTATTAATCTAATAGAGCTATACTAACATTCTAGTTCTTTAATAGCTCTTCTATACTAGTCCTTAAACCCTAAAGGCGAGCTACATAAGTACTATGTATATAACAATTAACAATAATAGTACCCTATTAAAGTCTACTATTGAGACTTATATACTAATTTTACCCCTAGGTATAGATAGATACACTACCTGTACTTCTAATAGCTAGTATAGTAGTACTTAGTACTATAGTACTCTACTAAAAATTAAATATTCTTCTACTAAAATAAATACCCCTATACCTATATTACTAAAAACCCCCCCGCCTAGTAGTAACACTACTAGTTATATATTACAGAAAGTGCAGTAGTTGTGCTCTTAAAGTAACCCTAAAGGGACGTATAACAACAATAAACACTAAAACTAATACTAATACCTAACTAAATACCCTCTATATCACACTAATAAATTAATAACTAAGGATTATCTTAGAACTACTAATAATCCTATATATCCTATTCTATTAAAGTACTATAGTGTAACTATATAGTATATTATAATAGTTACTAGGCTATAGAGTATATTATAAAGGACTACCTAAAGCTACTTACTTAAACTTATAAAGTATTATACTAAAATTTATGTACTAGTATACTTAGATAAAAATAAGCTAGGTACAAATAAAGTACTACTAGTAGATGTTGAAATTTAAATAGCGTTGCTGCTACTACTTGTATTAATACTAGGAATACTATTATAGTAGATATAGTTATAATACCTAAGTAGGGAATAATATATATATATATACTCTAAGTATTAGAAATAGAGGGTTATTTATTTAAAAAGCTTACTTTTATTTTATTAATATACAATTCGTAATAAGTACACGGGCTTATAATTATATATAATTATTTTAAGGACAGCTGGTTTTAAAATAAGCTTTTTATTAGTGCCCTAGTCTACTAAGTACTATACTATTGCACTATATCCTTCTTCCTAGCGCGTTTACCTCTATCCACTTTATACTTTAATATAAATTATCTATTTAGTAACTTAAGGTATAATAAACTTACTTAACTAAAGCTTCCTTTTATATTTAATCCCCCTCTTATATATTAGGCCTTAGTAATTTCCTATACCGGCTTAAATAGTTCCTATAGCGTACTAAATATATCCAAGATAGCTATGTCCTTAGGTACTATATCTAATATAACCTCGTGGACCTACTAAAGCTTAACTACTAGTTTTTATAAAGGGATAATAATACTATAAATAAACTTATCTACTATTCTAAAGAAGTAATAAAACAGGCTATTATCTATATAGTTAACTACTTCTAAAACCTAATTAAAAGCCGAAATATACTTAATAATTAATTAATAACTAAATATAAAAAAGGAAAACCCTAGTTAGTTCTTTAACTTACCTAGGGAAGTAAACGGAAACATAACTTATAAGTCCTTGTGTTTAATAAAAAGTAAATAAGTACCTATACCCTATTTTCGTATTATAAACTTTAAAATCTTTAAGTCTTAAATAAAAAAGTATAGATTCTTTAGCTTTAGCTTATAACAATAGGCAATACAGTTCTAGAACTTAAACTCCTATTACTTACTAGAATAGCTGTGATCTAAATCCTTAGTATTATTTCTATACTACTATTACTAATCCTACCACTCTTTCTAAATCTTCTTTTTAAGCATATTAGCGTCGTTACTTACTAGTGCTTCTTTTAGTTTGGACTATATATCCCTAATTCTTTTAATACTAAGCTTAACTATAATATTAGTATTAATAAATTAGTCTAGCCCGTTAGCCTTAAAAGTAGTTAGTAATAGGGCTATATTAGTAAGAGGATCGTTTATACTTATTAGTACCTTTTAATACTTATTTATATTCTTCTAAATACTACGTATAAAAGTAAGTTGAGTAATAAAATAAATATTAGTTTTAAAGTTACTAAGCTATATTAACAGTAGGCTAGTAATTAACTGGGCTTTATTAAGTAAGAGTTTTTATATAATTAACTACTAATTCTTATAAATACTAAACTCCCTAAATATAATCGCATACTATAAACACCCTATTATTACCGTAATATAAGTAGCGTTAAAGCTTAATATTACTAAGCCAATTTAGACTCTATACTTATAGGGTTAGACGTAATATACTAGGGTTAACAATTCCAACTCCTAGTCTCAGTCATCGCCCCCTTAAACTAAGTCTAACTTCTGTCCCTATAATGTATTAATATTAGTAAGTACGTACTACCGTTATTTAGAAGGGAAAGTAGCTAGAATTACCTTGATTTATAAAAAGGTTAAATTTAAAACTAGTACGTAATAATAGTTTAGTATAATACTATACTACGGACTTACTCTAGCCTTTAAGTTATTATCTAATATATCTACTATTTTATAAAAAAAGTTAAGAATAATAAGTAATATAGTTTAGTAAGTATATAGGTTATTTAGTATATATTAAATATAAAAGAAGTATAAGTAAAAAGATATTTTTAGGTTTATTAATAATCTTTTTATAAGTAAAGAAAAAGGAAATAGTTACTATAAAAAGGTCTAGAATTAAAATATTTTTTTTTTTTTAAAGGAGAAAGGGGGGGGTAAGTCGGATTAAGCACTTACTTTATCTAAAACAATATTAGTTACTTATATCCCCTATACCCTACTTACTATCCCTACTATTTTATATAGTATAGTAACTAGTATCACTATTAATCTACTAAATCTTACTAAAATAACCTACTAAATACCTACTTTAATACAACTTTAATACCCCACTAACGTCACATAGGCACAATATCGACAAAGTATTAGCGTAACGTTAATATAATATTAACGTATTACACAGCTTAGCACACACTACTCTACTATAGAAACGTACTTAAAAGTAAATAAAAATATAAGTATACATAACCTAGAAGAGAGTTTTAAAACTATATAGACTTTAATCTAACTAAGTACCTAGTAAAATCGTCGTTCTCTACTTACTACTAGTCTAGCGTCCCTTTACAGCCCGTAATCTTCTCTAAAACTTTAAAGTATCTCCTCTACTAACTACTATTTTTTAACTTATTTTTAGTTTAACTTAAATACTACCCTAAGCCTTTTTAGCCCTAGGGTCGGTAAAAACCGCCTTAACCTTTACTTACTTATTAGCCCCGTATACTAAATTCTAAGTCGCCTATAAGTAAAATATATACTTTTCTTTTCTAGTATATCCTTTTTAAAACTAGGGCTTTTAGTACTAAAGACTTTAGTTAGGGTAATAATATAAACTCTACTAATAGGTAGTATAGCACCGCCCTTTATAAGCGTAGCCACAGCCTTATAGTTATTCTCTTTAAAGTCGCTATTAAACAACTTACACACAACAGTAGAGTACTAAGCTACTTTGCCCTTAGGTATAGTAGTCGCCTTACCCTTAAGAGCCGCAGTTACCTTACCCTTAAGGGCCACAGTTGCCTTACCCTTAGGAGCCGTAGTTACTTTACCCTTAGGGGCCATAAGCGCCTTACCCTTAAGGGCTATAGTTACTTTACTCTTACTTACTATTAAGAGGCTAGTTATAGCTGTATTAGTAGTATTATAAGTACAAACTATACCTAAGTAAATATTAGTCCTAGGAGGTTAAATATTTATGGGTAATTACACTTACAATTCTACGCAAAAGCAGTAGCCTTATTATTAAAAATACCCTCCTTTTATATACTCTAAAAAATAGTATTAAGAATAGCTTAAGTAAATAGTAATATTAGCCAAGTACTACTGTAGTTATATATAGGTAATATACAGTCTAGCCCGGGCTATAAATAACTATTTAAGTACTTTACTCTTAATTACTAATTAAAATAATAGTAAATATAGTAATAAGGCCCGTTAATATATAGGTATTTAATATAAAAGAAGAAAAGGTAAAGAAGTTATTAACTTTTTAGAATAGAAGAAAGATTAGAGTTAAGTTAAAAAAAAGTTAAAGTAAAGGGGAAGTAAGTAGGTAAATTAGGCTAAGTTAAGTAAGTAAGTAAAGGAATTAGTACTTACCTACTTAAAGTATATCCCTAGTTATAAAAACTAAAAAAAGCTATACTTATTAAGTATTTAAAAGCTACGTAGCTATTAAATATAACTTACTATAGATATATTATACTCTATTTTTCTAAATACTAACCTCTATACCTACCTTTTATTACTAGTCTATAAGTAATTACTTACTTAGTATACTTCCTCCTAGCCATTACCTTAGACCCAGCTACTAATAAGTCTAATCCCCTTTCTTCTATAATAATTATAGACTTTCTCCTTTTTATAATACCCAGCCCTAATATTCTATCCTTCCTATTAAACCTAAAAACATTACCTTTATTTTCTATAAATATCTATAAAACTATAATACCACTACTAAAATCATAACTATAATAAAGGCCCCTAAGTTAATCTATAAATCCCTTACCTTTACAGTAAAAATTAAAAAGCTAAAAACAAAGCTCACTTTTACTACTAAAAAAAAAGCTAAGATTAATACAAAGTAAGGCACTGTGCTTACTATAAAGTACTCTTACTTCTATATAAAAGTATATACTAATAATTATAGTAATCTCTTACTAAAGTACTTACTAAGTACTTTAAAAATACAAAAAATAACAAAAAGTCAATTATTAACACAACTACTATAAGTAACGTTACTCTAACCTTTAATAACTATACTACTATAGCTATACTAATAACTAACTAGTAGCTTTTTATATTACCCTTAAGTAAATAAAAACTCGTAAAGTAGTTAATCTAATTAATCTTTCCCTAGACTCCAACAACAATACCAACACTAACTCAATATTACTTAATTCTAATAGTATTATAAGTAATAACTCGGATAGCGAGGATAGTATAGCTAACACTACTAACGCGCTAGTTATAAGTAGTATTAAGCAAAGGGCCTTAAAGGCCCTTAAAGTTATAACGCCCCCTAAAAAAAGAGTAATAATTTATATATTATACTGTATATACATACGTATATATAAAAGACTAGGATACTAACGCGGGTATAGTACAAGTACCTAAAAGTAAATTACTTTAACAAACAATATAAATACTAAAATATAAACTAAAGTAGTTATTAGTATTTTAGATTAAGTTATATAGCCTTATTATATAGTAGAGAGATAGAGGTTTATATTGTATACTAGAACGAAGTTATATTAATAGTCTTAGTAGCCTAGAGTAACGCAGTCTAAGTAGAGAAAGAATAAATAGTTAATAACTCTAGTAAAACGTTTAACACAGGTATTATTACAGATATAGCCCAGTACTTAGGCCTATAATAGCAAGTTATAGTAGATTAAAATCTAAAGATTTAAGCCTAGTTAGTGTCTATAACTACCCTACAAAAGTCGCGATATTTAAATAGCTATAAAAGCCGTAATTTATACTTAGTAATAGAATTTCCTTAATATATTAATACAGAATCTTTTCCTCTATCTATTTAGTTTAAAATCTAAAAATCTAAACTAAGTTAGTATCTATATTTACTCTATAAAAGTCGCAATCTTCTAAGTTCTTTTATTTATCTAGTTACCCCTTTTCTAAGTAAGTAGTTAAACTAGAGCTCTAGGGACTATAGTACTTACTTTTAGCTTATAGTATAGTAGTTAGCTGTACCCCTATTAACTACTTCTATATTTTAAAGCCAAATAGTTTTAAAATAGAACCCGTATTCTATTCTTAATTTAACTAAACTCTACTATTTATTATTTAAAGAGTAAGCGACTTTAAGAATACACAGTAGTAGCCTAGAGTAGATAATTATTAAAATCTAAATACTTAAAAAAGTATAAGATAAAGGACATAGTAGTAAGTAAGCTCTAGCTTTAGTTAATTAAATATATAGAGTATAGTTATAAAAATATATTAAAATAAAAAGTATTAAGAAGTACTTATAATAAGTTATAGTATCTAAGATCTGTATAACTAAATAATAAAAGTAGTACTAGTCTAGTAGACTCCTAGAGTAGTACCTAAAATAAAGTCTATATAGTCTTTAAATCTAAATACAACCCCTAACTTTATACTCCCTCCGCATTATACTCCTACACTAGTAATATCTAAACTACTATTCTACTTATTTTACCTACTAAATAAAACTAAACCCCAGGACAGTATAAAAAAATACATTTTTAAAAATTACGTACTTATTATATTAATAAAGGCTTTTTTTGTTAAATTTAGTATCTAGATAAGTAGTAGGTATTATCTATAAAAATATACATAGTACAGCAAGGTATAAGCCCCGTAACTACTAAGTATACCGTCTTAACCGCCTAGCTAGGATTCCTCCTAAACTATACTATAATAAACATTTATTAACTATATAGTTAATTTCTACTAAACTAAGGATAAGTATATCGCAGAAGCTCTTAAAGGTCAGTATATCTACCACAATTCCAACTCTAACTAACTTAAGTATAAAGTAATTAATAAAGTAAACTTAATAGTTAACCTAAATAACACTAAATCTAATAAGGACATAATTAAAAACTTTAATACTAGGCTCCTACTAAAAAGTAACTAACACACTATACTAAACGCTAGCCCTAAAGACTAAAGTACTAATATAACTACTAGTTGCACATAAAATATAAAGTATAAAAGCTATACTACTAAAAAGGCTATTAGCTATACAGTCCTACAGCCCCGCGCAGGGGCAACCCATAAACTAGTTACATATAGCTCAAGTAAGACTATTACCTATAGTCAAGCCTTACAGGGATTCTTATAGTTAAAAGAAACTATTATTCTATACTAAAACTATCTTATTACTATTTACTAGTCCCTATACGTATCCCTACTACTAAATATACACTAACTAAACTACCTACCTAAAAAAACTATAAACAGCACTCTATATATATATTATAGTAGAAAACGTTATTATACATAAACAAAAGCGCCCGTTTTTAATAACTAAACTACATCTCTATATTAGCACAAAACTAATAATACATATAAACTATAAATTAATTTAAAAAAGGGAGTACAAGTCAATTACTACAGGTATTACAAAAGCAGCTATTCCTTCTAACTTTAAACTACTTTAAAATACAACTAAAAAAAAAAAAAAAACTTATTTTAGTAATCCTTTATAAAATAAAGAAAAAACCTCTAAATAATAAAATAAATTTATTTAATATAAATAAAGTAAATCCTACTATTAAATTTTTTCTATTCTTTAATTTTATACCTTACTATGTTATTACAGTTTCCTTTATAATCCTATAAGCAAGTTTCTATATTAAAAAACGTTAAGTCTAGCTAAGTTAACAGTAATCAATCTTACTCTATTAAACGCAACTCCTTAGTACAACTAACTATAAACAACACAAAAAAACAACGTCTATATAAATAAACTCTTAACTAATACAAAATTCTTCCCTTAAATTTCTAAAAAATTACCGCCAAAAATAAGAGCGGGGAAAAACTCCTTAGCAAGGACTACAAATAAGACATTAACCTAGCATTCACTTAGACCAACAATAATAACAAATAGCTACTATAAAAAAACAAACTATTTATCGCCTCTACAGAAGTAAACAATACTTATAAACCGTTTAGCAATTTAATTTTACTATAGCGGGTAAAAAGTATAAGCAGCCGCACTAAAATCAAGAAAATGTTCTCTAGTCTTAAACTCTAACAGACTAGCCCTTAAGCACTACAACAAAAAAAGCCCCCTAAAAAAGAAATTATCTAAAATCTATTCTAAATAAAACACAGACTTATTAAACCCAAAATAATAAAGTTTAATAACTTATAAATACTTTAAATATTACTTTTAAAAACATTAAACTAGTAGCTCTAAATTACACTATACTTAATAAAGGTTATAAATAGTAAAGTTATAATAGTAATAAAAAACACTAAGTCCTATACCCTCCCCCTAATCCAAGTAACTAAACTACTTAAATAGAACATTAATATTAACAAAATCTACTAAAAGTTCTTCCTCTTTAATAGAGTTACTAATAATACCTAGTACTTCAACTCGCTTCCTAGCCGGAAAAACACAAGCAGAATTACAGGCATATAAGTAGTAGCATAACTTTTATTTTAAGGATAGAGTAAAGAGATAATAGTCACTGTTTCTACTATACTATAGTAAAAAAGTAGTACTATTTATAGCTTAATAGTATTTAAAATACTCCAATATACTATTCTACATTCCTAGCTAAAAAATAGCCTCCTATAGTTACCCCTAATTAACAACAATACTACTATATCTTAGGCCACTAGTTTATAACAAATATTTTACTACCTAAGTATATAGACTAAAGTATTAGAATAGAACGCCCTTAACTAGGCAATTAATACTCGTATAATTTAACTAGTTTATAAAAAACTCTAATATATTAAAAGTACAATTAATCCTATTACATCTTATAACGCCTCGTTTTAGTACCTCTATTCTTAACCTAAGTCGCCTAACTTTAATACATCGTTATTAGTACTAGGCGCTACAGCTAGTAAAGAACCTATAGAGGATAAAAAAACCAATAACACCAACAACACTTCTCTACTAAAAAACTCAAATACATCATCGTTATTACTAAGTATTTTAGCTCTTAAGGAGGATAAGGATAACAAAAATAATAAAAATAATAAAGAAATACCTAATATAAACAATCGTCCTCTATTAAGCAATCTAAATAGCACAAGCAGTTCAAACTCCTCTAACAACTTAAATAAGTTAAGCAACAAAAAACCACTAGTACTTTACAATCAACTAAAACAGACACTCAAACTCTTAAACTAAGCACTTTAAAAGGCCAAAGAGTTACATTAAAAATTCAAAATAGGTATAAACAACATACAGTAGTATTTACAGGGGATATCTCAGGCCTTTAAAGCAAGAAATTTAACTTTAAAGCTAAAAAGAATCCAGCAGATTCTTACTAGGATCTACAAAAGAAAACAAGCCTATTATAGCCAGCTAGGACAGTTATAAAAGCTACTACTATAGTTACTAGCCCCTTATAATCAAAGGGGAGACACAGCCGCGTCACTACCACTAGAGTCGCCAGTCCGTAATAATTAAAATAGAAATACAGCTACGTCACTAAAATAGTAACTAGTAGTCCTAAATTAACAAAACTAACTACTAGTCCCTAATTAACAAAACAGAAACACAACCTTACTAGTACAAAAGTAGCTAAAACGTAATAATCTTTTAAATACAGCAAATACTTCAAAAAAGCAACAGCCACATTAACTAGTCTCTAATTAGTAAAACAACTTAAACAACAACACACCTACACAGCCAGCAACGTAGCCAAAATATTTTAATTAACTTAAAAAAGCTTATAAATAAATAGGCATAAGCCCTAATTTATTAACTAACACGTATATAACAGACTTACTAAGTAAATCTATATTAATTCTAATACTATACTATAATAGTTTAAAAGTACAATTAACAAAGTAGCAACCCACTAAACCTTAAACACTATATATACACAGTAAATATTATAATATAACAGTATTAACAAACTAACCTATACTTATTCTAACACCTAATAAAAACTATCTAAATATACCCCTAATAAATATACATTTAACTCTATTATATATACCCTTTAACCTAAAACAACTATTATCATATTTTTCTATACTAATACTACTAAATAAACCCTTACTAACTCTTATACACAAAAACACTACTAAACCCCTAGCAGACCCACTAAATTTAAGTATTATAAATATATTAAGTAATAAAGTTAAAAATATTATACCTATAGTAAAGTCTTAAAAGTATAAAACTAAGTCGTAGAACACTCATAACCCAGAAAAAAAAAAAAAAAAGGTAAAAATACCTAAAGCGTACGTAGACAAAAATAGCAGAATATAAGCCCTAAGTACGCGTAGCGGTACTATACTACAGACTATACTTTTAGTATATAGTAAAATACTAAAATAGCTAAACATATTCTATAATTATTTTATAAAGGGTAGCGTTATTTATTATTTCCTATTAGTATCATTTTTATATTTATTACTTAGTAAACGTATTATAGTAATTCTATTTATAGCCCATAGGGCTTCTTTACCTATTTTCCTAGTATATAGGCAACGTAACCTACTAAACCAACTTTTAAAACTAAATAACTTTAAAATAAAATACACCTAACGGGTTTCTAAGAGCAGTTATCACTATTAACAACATCGCACCCCTTACTTATATATTAAAAATAGTAAATACTAGTAGACCGGGTTATTTATAGAATTAATTAACCTTTAATCTATCTTTACTTCTATAAAACCGGTCTATATAGGAGCTAAAGTCCCTTAAAAATAAAAGTTAGTATCTACCCTTTATTAACTATAAGTAATAGTCTACCTATTAAGTCCCTAAACTATATCCTTTAACCCTAGCTCTATCTACCTTTTACGCAATACTTATACCTATTACCTAACTCTTAATACTCTACTTTAGTACTAGGATCGCTAAGTACCTTTAAGAGTTAAGTAATTATTACGTTTTTACTAAAGAACGGGCCTAATTTAACTATAACCTTTTTATAAATACAGAGTAAGTAGTTATTTATAAAGCAGGTAACGACTATAACTTTAAGTACTTTAAAGAGCTAAGTAAAAATACCCTAGTCGTAATTTCTAACCTTACTAAGAACTTAATTTAACATAGAAATATAGTAAACTAATAATAAATAACTAAAACTATATAACGTAATTAATATAATATACACTAAGGTATATAAATACTAACTAGAAAGGGGGTGTAGATTACGTACCCGGACTTATTTACTAGTATAAATATAAGGGCTTCTACGCCCTAGTAATAGTAAAGTAACTATACTAACTTAGCGCCTTTAAAAACCCTTAAAACAGTATTTAAGTTAGTCTAAAGGATATTAAAAAAAACCTTCTTAGCAACGGTATTATTATACTAGCTTTATCTATATAACTCTAAGTTAATATACATAAAGTACTATAGAGTATAGTAGCTAATATCAAATTCCCTCTATAGCTTAGTAATAAAACTTATATAGTTTTAATAAACGTAGTAGTAGTTAATATTTAATTAAATAATATTAAAGTTAAGCTATAAATCCACTATACTAATATAAGAAATAAGTCCAGCTAGCGTCTTAATAAAGGCTAGTATCTTATTACTTATATATTATATAACTTTATTTTTATAAACAGTAATATTATAGTTATTAACCTATTAAATAACTATAACAAAATTAGAGTAGTAGTTTATAAAAAACTAACTAAAAATAAGTCTAGCAATACCCCGTATAGTTTTAATAAGTATAATAGTTTTAGTTTACCTTTTACTAATAATAGTAATACTTTTTATTTCTAGTATATAACAAAACTAACTAATAAGAGTTACTAATTTATTAGGACCATAACTAGAACTAATAAAAACGTTAATTTAATAGTTATAGGCCGATGTGTTTTTTAAAAAAGCCCTAAGAGTAAAAGATTTAAGTGATAGAATAGAAGTAGCGTTACTATTATCGATACTCTAAGTAATAACGTTCTATATCTTCTATTATTTAACTTTTTATATAACCTTTAATAACTAAAAAAATAAGGCGGATTAAGCGTTAGTACCCTTAATATTATCAGTATCCTTAAAATTAGAGAGAGTAATAACGTTTAGGTTATTATACTTACTCCTTAACTTCGCTCCCTAAAGAATCCTAATTAAATAACTATATACCCTAAGAATAAGGTTGGGCTTAAGACCTACTTTAAAAACACCTAAAATAGTTATACCACTCTCTTTTATACTAAGTTTTAATACTTAAAAAGTAATATTAGTTAATACATTATTTTTTTTTTTTAGGGGATAAGGGGTTAGTAACCTACCTTTAGTATATTTTTATAAATAGTTTTATTCTTTAAACTATTAGCGCTGTTATATATAATATATCTATAATTAGTAGAGTTGCCCTTTATACTTATTAGTACTTATTTTATTAAAGAATAATACGTTTAATAGTTTTAGTTAATAGTGTATAGGATAGAATATACTAATAGTAAGTTAATACTAAGTAGTACAGATAAAAAGTAAAGGAGGAATAAAAAAAAAAGGTCTATAAGGAAATAATAACTATAAGTAAATACATACTACTTAATAAGTAGGATATACTAACTATAGGTTAATATTAAGTAGGATAGGTTAAGAATAAGAGGGAAATAAAGAAGGAAAAAATAATAACTCTAAGTAAATATTTACTTTTAACTAGTAACTACTTAAATATACTAAGTAAATTAGTATTAAGCAGAACTAGTTAAAGGTAAAAGAAAAATAAAAAAAAAAGGCCGGGCTATAAAGAAGTAATAACCCTAGATAAATATTACTACTTAACTAGCAACTACTTAAAAGTACTAAGTAAAGTAGTATTAAGTACTTAGTCTTAGTATATAAAACCAAAAAAACTAGTTAAAGTAAGACCCTACTTACCCTAATATAATTTAAAGGCTATATAACCTTTAAATAATTTAACTTAAAATATATAATTATTTACTAGCTTAGAACAGTACCCCCACAAAGGAATCTATAACCCGGACCTTCCCAGCAAATAAAGCCGCTATATATACAGGTTTAAATTAAGTAACCCCTACCAAAAAATTATCCTTTTTAACTACACCCCCTTCCCACACCCATACCTATTATACCCTTTAGAGAAACTAAAGCCTATATTCTTTTCATTCCCAAACACACTAATAAAGTAAAATATAATAAATACTAAGGAGTCCCTAACTAATAGTTACTATATAATAAACTAACTCTATTCTTTTAAATAGTACCTACCTAGAATTGTCCCTAACTACTTAATAGAATTGTCTTAAAAAGGTCTATAGCGAAATATTTAAAAAAAGCGTTTTTCATAATAAAATTCTTACTATTACATAAAAGGGTAAGTAACACCTAGTAATAAACTATCCCAGTTACTACTAATAGTAGTACTAGTACTAAATAAAAGCTTTAATAAACTTAAAAAAAAAGAAATTCCCTAAACTATCTTAGTCTCTAGTAATAAAAAGGATATTAATAAGGCTAAAGAGAAAAATACTAATAAAGTTTATAATTTCCCTTATACTAAGCCCCGCGCCTCGGGCGCATTAATTAGTTATAAAAAAATAACTATAAAAACTAAACTAGAAATACTTAAGCCTACCTATCGCCCTCTTAGTACCATACCTACTAAGCAGGCGTCTACTAAGTATAAGTCTTTTACAAACCTCTATACACAAAATACCTAGTTTATATTTTTAAAATAAGTTCTACTAATAGTAACGCACTTAAGTCCCAAAAGACACCTATAAAGTCTAAGTTAAAGAAGTATAAGTTTATCTAAAAGTATTATATATCAAATAACTAATTACTTATAATTTTAAAATAAATTCTACTAGTAATAAAATACCTAAGTCCTAGAAGAAGTAGTAAAAATACTAAAAGCACCTAAGGAACCTATCCAGACCTACCTAAACAAAAAAAAACAAATAAATACTACTAACACTAGTAATTCGCTTTAACACAGAGCTCTTATACGCCTAGTAGTTAGATATATAGCTAGACTAAAAAGAATTACTAAAACGCTATTTTTTTAAAACTATCTAGGGTTAAAATACAAAGGTAAAGTTCAGTTAGACCCACACCTACCTAAGTAAATAACCCAGTATACATACCTACCTAGAGACAAACTATACTATAAGTAACACTAGAATAATAGAGTGTGGATCTAATAGGCTACTATGTGTGTAGTGTTAGGCCTACTTATATCTATAAGCACCTACTACTCTAGCTCTTATAGACAAAGCCGCATAAAGTTAAGGTTTATTTTATTATCCACTCTATTACCTAAAACTAAAGCGTTTTCTAATATTTAATTAATCTTATAAAAAACAAACTACTACACCCAGAATCAAATAATTTAAGCCAAGCCCTACAA
The DNA here is from genome assembly GCA_027406025.1 of Colletotrichum musae. NCBI lineage: Eukaryota > Fungi > Ascomycota > Sordariomycetes > Glomerellales > Glomerellaceae > Colletotrichum > Colletotrichum musae. The sequence continues at coordinate 19,419 of JANVYC010000002.1, read as the reverse complement.
TAGTTATAACCTTCTAATAAGACTAACAAAAATAACTTATACTTAGTAACAAAGCTTCTTTAATATATTAATATAAAATATTCCCCTCTATTTATTAAAATTAAAATTAAAAAATCTAAGCCTAGCTAGCGTCTTTTATCCATTAATTAAAGTCATAAACTTCAAAAAGTTACAAAAGCCACAATTTACACTTAGTAACAGAACTTCTTTAATATATTAACACAGAATATTCCCCTCTATTTATTAAAATTAAAATTAAAAAATCCAAGCTTAACTAGTGTCTTTTATCTATTAATTAAAGTTATAAACTTTAAAGAATTACAAAAGCTGTAAGTTATACTTAACAACAAAACGTCTTTAATATATTAACATAGAATATTCCCCTCTATCTATTAAAATCAAAATTAAAAGATCTAAACCTAGCCGGCATCTTTTATCTATTAATTAAAGTCGCAAACTTTAAAGAGTTATAAAAACTATAAGTTATACTTAGTAACAGAACGTCTTTAATATATTAACACAGAATATTCCCCTCTATTTATTAGAATTAAAATTAAAAGATCTAAGTCTAACTAGCGTCTTTTATCTATTAATTAAAGTTGTAAACCTTAAAGAGTTATAAAAGCTATAAGTTATACTTAGTAACAGAACGTCTTCAATATATTAATACAGAATATTCCCCTCTATCTATTAAAATCGAAATCAGAAGATCTAAGCCTAGCTAGTGTCTTTTATTTATTAATTAAAGTTATAAACTTTAAAGAGTTATAAAAGCCGTAATTTATACTTAACAACGGAACTTCTTTAATATATCAATACAGAATATTCCCCTTTATTTATTAAAATTAAAATTAAAAGATCTAAGTCTAGCCGGCGTCTTTTATTTATTAATCAAAGTTATAAACTTTAAAAAGTTACAAAAGCCGTAATTTACACTTAACAACGGAACTTCTTTAATATATTAACGCAGAATATTCCCCTCTATTTATTAAAATTAAAATCGAAAGATCTAAGTCTAGCTAGTATTTTTTATTTATTAATTAAAGTCGCAAACTTTAAAGAGTTACAAAAGCCGTAAGTTACACTTAGCAACAAAACGTCTTTAATATATTAATATAGAATATTCGCCTTTATTTATTAAAATTAAAATTAAAAGATCTAAGCCTAGCTAGTGTTTTTTATTTATTAATTAAAGTTATAAACTTTAAAAAGTTATAAAAGCCGTAATTTATACTTAACAACGGAACTTCTTTAATATATTAACGCGGAATATTCCCCTTTATTTATTAGAATTAAAATCAGAAGATCTAAGCCTAGTTAGTGTTTTTTATTTATTAATTAAAGTTATAAACTTTAAAGAGTTATAAAAGCTATAATTTATACTTAGTAACGGAACTTCTTTAATATATTAACGTAGAATATTCCCCTCTATCTATTAGAATTAAAATCAGAAGATCTAGACTTAAGAACCCTAAATATATTAACGTCTTTACTTAGTAAAGTAACGTTCTATTTTATTTTAAGTGCGTAGTAGTACTAGTAAAACTCACTAAGTAGCTAGATAATAAGTAAGTACTTTAAATTTAAAGGCTGCCTATATAGTTATAAAGTCGTTTCTATAACAACTATTAGGTATTATAACAGTATACCTTACACTATAAGTCTAAACTATAAAAACCTTTTTATTTAGAATATCCCCTAACGCCCCATTACTAACTAGCTTAGTTCTGTTCCGCCTAAGTAGCTTTACTATTAAGGATGTTAGAGTTACTAGTATTAATAATAGCTATAGTGCTATAGTAGAAGAGTATACTAGTAGTAGTACTAAGCTTAATTTATAAGTAGATAAAAGTTAGTTACTATTACCCTTTAAAGCTAATATACTTCTCTACTAAGTAGGTTAAGAGTTGTTAAACCGTAGTTGTACCCTTTAAAGCCTAATTTAGGCCTTTATTATTAAGTTATTAATAAGTTAGGGTTTAAGACTAATAAGAAAATAAAAGTAGAGTTAAATGCTAACTTACTTATTTAAGAACTTTAATTTACATTAGTTTTGGAGAAGTAGTAAACTAGCGCTTTATCTAACATTACGTTAGAGCTAGTAATAAGGATAAGGTTAGTCTTATTGGAGTGCTGGCTTTTAAGGGTACTTTTTATAGCTAAAGACGACCTTACTAAACTTTATTATACTATAAATAGTATTATACGTTAAAGTTTAAAATCGGGATTAAATTTAGTAGTAGGGAATTTAGGTACGCAGAGCGTAAGTTTATTATTAATAAAGTTCTGGTCCTTTTTAGACTTCTTAATTAGGGCTACTTTAATTAATTTTAGGGCTTTAAGTTAATAGTTAATTAAAGACTAGGTATTAGTTGTTAGGCGTAGTTGTTGCAAGGGTAGAAAGTATTTAATATATATATAACTACTATTATATTACTCTTATATAAACAAAGTTATAATCCCTTTTATATTTTAACTCTATATATATAAATAAATATTAATTTAAAGGTTTAGTAAGTAAAAGCTAAGTATTATTAGTAAGGCAGGATCCGTTGCGTATAAATAGTCTCACACGCACTATAGCCTAAGTATAAGTAATTATAACTACTACTATAGCGTTTAATAAAATACCGTTACTTAGTGCTAGAGCACTAAGTGGATTTTAAAACTATATAGTTTTTAAATATTGGCCTAACTTAAGTAGACTAAAATACCTACGTATACGACTTAGGTACCTAGCTACTTAGTTAAGTAATAGGCTTTCTTAAACCAAACAACTTAAAATTAAAAAAGGGAAAGAAAAAATACTAACCCTAACTATATAATTAAAGACGTATAGGAATCCCTATAGCCAGCACTACTATAAGTACTCCGTTTACGCGCGGGTAACGGTAGTAATGGTTAAGCCTTTCCCCTAAATATATCTTTTTCTCCTACAAAGCCACCTTCAACATTACCTACTTTATAAACCCCTTATACAAACTTTTAATATTATAATTATAGACACTTTAAAGTCTAGTATTTCCTTTATTCTACACAAACATAAACTATTTTAATAACTTACCTCTATAGAGTATAAAGAAAGTCTATAAATAGATTAACATTATATAACCTTTCTTACTTCTATTATTATTACCCTATTCTTTATACTAACTTATATATAGATAGTGTTAAGTATAACTATAGAAATAAAGGATCTAATCTCCTACTAATATATTTATACTAATATATACACTAGGGTTAAGCTATACCTTAGCTTAAAATACAGTAACCTAAGTTAAGAATACTAAATAATAAAGTAACTATTACCTTTTAGTACTAGTGAGCTAGAGACTAAAAGGCAGTAGGTAGACTCTAATAAAATAGAGTCTACTAATAATACAGAGCCCGCTAACAAAACAGGGCCTTTCTATAAGACAATACCCCCTAACAATAAAGCCACTACTAATAAGAAAGATACCGCTAATAAAGTAGAGTCTACTATTAAAGAAGATACTATTAAAAAAGAGCCCGCTAATAATAGGGACCCTACTAATAAGAGTAACGCTACTAATAAGGTAGAGCCTGTTATTAAGGAAGATACTACTACTAAAGAAGAGTTTATTAATAATAGAGACTCTACTAATAAAGAGGAGCTAGAAGGCTAGACTAAAGCTATAATACAACTTACCTGAATTATAGAAGTAGACTTAACCTATAGCTAAGCCTGGGTTGAGTTACTATACTAACGCCTTGTTAAGGAACTTATAATAAAAAGTTTAATAATAACTAAAAATCGTATTACTAAGTTAGAACTACTTTTAATACAAAAGGCTTATAAACGTAGATTACTATTTTATAGTATCTTTTTTAATAACTTCTATAGAAACGTAGTTAGCTTTATTAGCTTTTTATAGTTAAAATAGTACTATAATAACTAATTAAAAACGCTCGATCTATTTAGCTATACTCCCTAGTAGGTAACTGAATTATTATAACTATATAATAATATAAGATAGTATAAATCCGAGATTGACGGAGCTATAATTTATAGTATTTAAAAAAGCTATAGCTTAGTTTAGCTAAATCTCCTTAACGACGACCTTATTAGGATGTTAAATAACCTAAACGACTTATAAATTGTAAAGCTCTATAAGTACTATAACATTACTAGTTAAAAGGGCTAATTAAAGTTTAACGTCCTTAAAGAGGTAATACTCTATAAGTTAAATATTCCTAAGTCGTAGTATAACTAGGATTTAAAAAACTTGATTATTCCGTAGGCGTTATATAACGCTTTTAGGCTAGGGGGGTTATTCTTTACTACCTACTAAGTTACTAAGTTGTTAACCCCTTTATACACTCCTACCTAGTATTATATACTAGTTAATATATTAAACCCTTAGGGACTAGAGTAAGGCTGGTTGCGTTTTAATACTTAGTGAGTCCCTTATAATACTATAGAAAATTAATAATAGTGTGTTTTAAGACTTAGTAAAGATAGCTAAGGATAAGTTAGTACTGTTGTGTCTCCTATATCTCTACTAGTTAGAGGCTGGGATATACCTATAGGCTATTCTAGAATACTTATTAATACAGGCTATAGATAATAAAAAAAAAAGGTCTATTAAGGGCTTACTTAGGTAGACTTAGGCTTAGTTTAGTAATAGTGCGTAATGTATTAATTTAGTAGTATAGTAATATTAGATATTAACTATATATTTCTTAAAATTATAGGTATAAAGTTATAAGTTATAGTCTAAGTAACTAAACTATAGAATTAAGTATACGTAGTTTTAGGATAATAGGCTTAATAATTATAGAGGCGTAAATACTAGAACCTACTAGTTTATTATACAGGAATTACTTTTATTGTTTCTATTTTAAGAATTAGAAAATATTATTATAGGTAATTATACTTTTCCGAAAGACCTACTAATTTAAAGGCTATATATTCTTAAAAGTATAAATAGATATAAAGCCCGACCTTTCCCCTCCCCTCCCCCAATAAATCCCTATACCGTTACTTAAATATACTATATTACTTATTCTACCTAAGAGATATTTTAATAGCTACGTTAAACAAACAGCCTATTTTATAGTACCTAAGTCTAGGTATCACTAAGCCCCCATCCCTTTTTATTAATATATACTAACCTTTATATATACCTTTTAATTTTAGTTTAAATAGTAGTAACTATAGGCAGTATAGCTATACTAAACGCGACCTTATCTAAAGTACGGATTAAGGTCCTTTTATCCGAAATACTCCTTTAAATAATCTAAAGAGTCCTAAAGAAGTATATCTAGTGTTTTATAACTTTAAATAAGTAATTTAATACTCTAGCTACTAAGACTAAGTAGACTAGTATAAAGCTAGACTAACTTATCCGCCGACCCCCCCGAATCCCACTTACAGAAGTTATAGACTATATATATACCCTAGATACAGGTATAAGTAAAGTTATATAGTACTAGTTTAATAAAGAACTAGGCCTATTTACTACCTATTCTTTTAAAAACCTTAAAACTATTCTATCCTACGTCACTACCTATAGTAGTATATATCGCTTAGTTAGTTACTTAGTAAAGGCCACCCGTGTGCGTAGCCTTATAGTTAGTAGTTAAAGGACTTATAGTATCTAAGGAATTAAGTATCTTTTCTAAAAGTACAAGAATATTAAAAACCTCTAAATTAGCTTTAATCCTAACTTCGCCCCTTTAAGTATAAACTAAAGTTCTAGCCTCGCTAGCTTCCTAAGCCTCTATACTACTAAAGTTACTTAGGGGTATAATAAATTACTAAACCTCCTTTTTATTACCCTTACATACTCCTCTAAGTTTATATTTACTTGCGTTTTTAATATATTAACGACCTTAAATATATACTATACTATTCTAAATAATACAGCTAAGAAGAATAAACCTAGTATATTAGGAAATATCTACTTCCCTTTACTAAAAAGCCTTTAAACAAGACTCTAGTATTAGAATTCTATCCCCCTTATTTTATAAATAAAAATACTTATAAAGCTTAATATTAATATTAACTAGCTTTGCTTAACTATAAAAGAGCTATACCCTTTATTATACCTATATTAACTATAGCACCTAAGCCTTATATCTAAATAGCTAAACAGTAACTAACAAGTACTATACTCAATAGGTAACACTATAGTAGATAAGCGTGGAAGCTTCTAGCCAACCACTAACACTAAAATATAGTACGTTCTTAGGCCCTTTAAAAAACTAAAATCTCTAATTTACTTAATACTATAGATTATTAAATTAGAAAGTACTTTACTAGGCGAATTTATAATATACTTACTATAGCTTAAGTAGCTATACCTAAGATACTATAATAATTTACATATATAGCTAGCTATGCCGCAGTACTACTTAGTAGCTAGCTACTATTCCGTACTTATTAGACTTATTATTAATATATTACTTAAAGGTATTTTAAACAGAGAAAAGAACAAAGTACTTTATAGAATAAAATACATCTTTCTTAACTTAGTATTAGTTTATAAAAAGGTAAATAGAGTTAAGTATATACTCTAAAATAACTAAGAACTTAAAAATAAATAAGGACTAAAATTAAAATAGATAAGTATAAGTCTAAGTAGTATTAGGTATACTTAGGATACTATTTAAAGGCTTTATAGCTTTAAAATAACTTACTTAGTACTTAACTAGTTAGTAAAGTTATACTATATATTTATACTGGCCCTAGTCTATTTTATATTCTTTTTTTAATTATAATACGTACCTACTTAACTAGCTATACGTACAGGGTCGCAGCTACTTAAACTAGGGTTAGTTTCTACTTAAGTAACTTAAGACTTACTTATTATTAAACCTACTTAGCTATCTAACCTACTACAAAACCACACTCTACTACTAATACCCCTAACTATACTAAATTACTATCTAAACTCCACAGCAGCCTTTCTAAACAACATTCTCTATACACTATAATACTACTAAAGGCCTCGTAGTAGTAAGCTTACTACAACCTAGTAGTTACTCTAGTAAGAAATATCTACTAAGGATAGTAAAGAACGCACTTAGCTAATAATATATAAGCTCTAAACAACTATTATTAACCCTAATAAGAGTACAGTAAATATAAAAGCATTCTTTAAAGAAATTATTGTACTTATACATAAATAAATTAAACTACCTACTATAATAATACTAGTATATAAACTACAAAGGTAGATACTTAAAAAGCAAAGCACCCTTAGTAACGACTTAACACGTATTACTAGCCGTCTAATAAAACAAAAGGCTATTATAAATTCTATACCTATCTACTTACAGCTAAAGAAAACGCTACTTTCTATAAAGAAAAACAGTAATAAGGTTTTTAGTCTTTATACGCATAACAAATACAGTCTAGTAAACTAACTACGCAGAGGGGCAGAGTAGTTACTTATAACTACCTATATATAAAAATACAATCTAGAAGTTAAAACTAGCTCTACTAAGCCTACTACTATAACTAAAAAGAAAAAGCTATTTTTAATAAGTTAGGATAGTAATAAGTATACCCTTTTGGATACGTATTACAATAAAAAATATTAAAAGGGCGACCTATTCCTTAGTATAATAACCCTCTAGTTACTAGTAGATAAAGAAAAAAGTAAAAGTAGTACGGACTTAGTTAGACGGTATATAGGCCTTTATAGGAATAGTAATATTAATATTCCCGGCCCCTCTTTAAGATATATAAAGATACTAGGCCTTACTAAAGTTGTTACTATTAATATAATATATAACAAGGAGGCTGTAAATAGTTTATAAAGTAAGATCCTCTAGACCTTTAGCTCTAAAAAAGTCACTATTATACTATATTAATAACTAAAGGTACGGTCCCTTAGGTAGTAAGATATAAAGAAGATTATATATTTCTTTTACTTTATTCTACTAAATAACTACAAAAAAAACGTAATTAATCTTATTAAAAGTATTGTTTTAAATTAATACTAATAATCTTTTTAAGCCTAATAAAAGTCTAATAAGGACTAGCCTAATATTTTTACTTAAGTATCCTTAACAATTTAGAGGTTTATTTTAAAGTAAAACATATTATTAGTTTCTATAATAACGGATAGCTTCCTTATATTATAACTATTACTACTTAACAATTCCCTCCGTTCTATAACTAAAAACACTAATAATAATAAAGCAAACGCCGCTATAGACCAGTATAATACTAAGGTTAGGAGTAAGAAGAAGAGGGATATATACTAGTTTAATAAAGTAAAAACTATTATACTTTAAAACTTTAGAGTTAAAGAGTTTTAGTACGATTAGTAGTTAAAAAATATAATTGTACTTTATATATTATATAAATAGTTTAGATAGAGCGGATTAATGTTTAATAGTAATATAAAAACTAAATAAACTAAGGCTTCCGCTAAATAGTTCTAACTAAATCTACTAACTAATATATATAATAGGGATAGAGGTAAGATACTTATAATCTTAGTGTTAGGAGAATATTTTGATAAGGTTAGGGGTATTAATAAGGGGCTTTATAACTATTTTACCGTACTTGTAAACAACACCTATATCCCGGTCTATACTATAATTGGCCTATTCTTAAAAAATTATTAAATAAATATAACTAAGATAGGGAATAGATTTATTAGTACTATTTAAGACTATAGAGTAATATATAGTACTAAGAGCTACTTAGTAAAAAGCTTAATTGCTAATGTGTTTAGAAAGATATAGAAGCCGATAGTTTTTAGTTATATTATAGAGATCTAAGTATAACAAAATCCTAAAGGGACTACTATAGCTTAAGAAATAGAATATAGCTACTTAGGGCTAGAGAGGGTAGAAGTCGTAACGTAGGATTATATTATGTATTCCTAAAATAAAAGTTAGTTTTAGTTGTTTTCTCTATCCTTATTACTAATACTAATTATTATATTTCGATATAGTATCCTATGTATAAAAACTTCTTCTTTATAGGTTAAATAGATATAAGTATTAATTAATAAGGATTTTAAAACTTAGCTTAGTAGTAACTATACGGATAAATCCTAGTAACTAAGAAACTAAGAGCTAAAATAAAATTAAAAAATAACAGAATAATACTAGTAGCTTATACTTAACTTTTATTTTTATTATTATAATTAGAATACCCACTACTAAGTTATATACTTTTTAGTATATAGGTGTGTATTTTAAGCCTAGATAGGCTTAAAACTAGTAATAGCTAATCCTAAGCTAGTTGGTTTTTTTTTGTTATTCTATTGGGTGGTGTGGGTTAGTTAATTCTAATAATCCTTTTTATTTTTTTTTTTTTTTAAGAAAACGCCTTTAGTAACGCGTGGCTGCTTTTTAGGAAGGAAGAACGCTTTTTTTATTATACCTACTAAGTTAGACTTAAGTATAAGTCTTACTAGAGAAGGAAGGTAAAGCCGGGGCTGTTACTACTTACCTATTCTATATACTCTTTAAGTTTTTTATTTTCTTTTTCTTTTTATTAGTTACTGCCTTTTATAATTAATATAACAAAACTAAAAAGATATATGTGTTACTGTTTTTTAAATGTCTATAACTCTTTAATACTACTTACGGTTCTTCTAGGGCCCTTAATATTAACGAGCTTAGTTAAGAGTACTAGCCGTTACTACTAACCCGTTTTATATACTCTTTATATTTTATTTTCTTAGTTATTCTTTATTTATAATTAATATAACGAGACTAAAACCTATACTTATCGCTGTTTTTTAAATATTAATAGTTTTTTAATACTACCTATACTTCCCCTATAGTCTTTAATAATAATAAGTATACTTTATACTTAAAATAGATACTTATAATAACGCTGTTTTAATTATTAATACCCTATACAGACTTAAAATTATAACGTCCTAACTTAAGAAGGATATAAAAGGAAATAGTTATAAAAGATTGTAGTATACCTAAGTAAGTAGTAACTACTAGGCATCTCTATTAATCTACTACTGTGTACTTTAGTAGGATACTAATACCTAGGCTTAGAATATATTATATCTATATATAATTAAATTAATACTCTTAAGTTTAATTTATTTTATACTTTTAGGCTAAACGTTAATATAAGTAGTTATAAAATTAATATATAGAGTATAATTAAAGAAATTTAAAGGGCCTATAGAAACGCGTTACAATATTAGTACTAGGATACTATAGTTAAAAAGTATAATAAGGCGAAGTTAACTATATTCCTATTAATAGTCTAGGTAAACTAGGTTAAGGATTTTTTTATTATTAATAGTAGCTTTAATAAGTATACCTACTGGGCTATAACTAAATATTAGATTTATAATAAGTAGCCCTAGACGTTTTTTCTACTACTATAATATAAAAAAAGCAACCCTAGGGTCTTTATAGCTAAAGAGCTAACACTAATAAGTAATATATATAAAGGTACTAGAAAGTATAAAACTAAATAGGCTAGCTAGAGTTATGTAACTACTGGCTTCTTAAATAAAGACTATATAAATAATAGCTACAATAAAATATACGTTACACCTACTAATAATAGTAACAGCTCTAATACTACTAGTAACAATAAGGCCGAGACTACTTTATAATACAGCTTAACTTAATACGAAAAGAGGAATAACTATTAGTAGTAAAAAAGAGGTATAGTAGATACTTACTTTAATATAATTAACGCTAAAGTTAGCGTTAGCTCTATTACTAAGCTACCCTAGTTATTAATAATTTACATTAGTTAGGACAAGAGGGACTTAGTTATTACTAGTACTATACTTAAAGATATTACTATTATTATTACTTTTTTTATAAAAGAGGGTAAATTAAAGATATAAAAGTTAAACTATAATAAAAACAGTAATATAGTTAAGGATAAGAGTATTAGTAATAAAGTTTACTTTAGTTTAGTTATACTAAATACGTATTTTAAGAAGTATAAAATACTAGGAAGGGTTTTAATAAAGGTAATTTAGTTTATGTATATTTGTATTAATACGTGCCCTAAAGAGATAGAGTACTTATATTTAAACTAGAATAAGCTAGGACTAGAGTAATAAAAGTAATACACTATAAGGGATAAATCTATAGAAGTAAATAGAGTGTAGTGTTAAATATAACCTTCTTTTTTTACTATTAATTACGTATTAGTAGTATAGAATAACCCTTATATTACTATTAAGATACTTTAGCTATAAATATAATTTAAGTAAACTCTATATAATAGTTACTACTACTTAACTAGTGAACTAGCTGTATTGCCCCCTTCCTATTCTTTATTATGCTTAGTAGTAAGACTAAGTATCTTTTATAGTTTAGTTTATTGTTTTTATTTAGGACTTTCTACGGTTTTTACAGATAGGTTTAGTTATAATAGGGGTTAATATAGAATTAGGATTAAGTAAGCTACTTAACTTAAAAAGTAAGGATATACTATTAACGTTTTATAATAACTACGTTAAAACAATATTACTAGTTTTTATAGGCTATAACGTATTAGGGCCACTAGTATATAAAGTATTCTTATGTATAGTATTTTTGCGGGTAGTGTTTTTATAGGCGGTAGTTAATGTTTGTTAGAAACGCCTTATAAAGTAGTGAATTTTTTAGTATATAAATATTATATAGTACGCAACTAATCTACTAGTCTATTATAAGGCACTATTCGTACTAAATAGAGTAAATAGCTACTATATACTAGACTTAACATCGTCCTCTTTTATACGGTTTAGCTTAGTACACAAAACGGCCTTAGTCTATAGTTAGGATTATATAATATACGTCTACATTAGTATATAAGTAGGGGGTTTACTAAGAACTAAGATAGTGGTGTCTATTGTAGTAAGTATCTATATTAGCTATTAAGGTTAGTTAAAGTGTTAAAAAAGGGAAAAAGAAAGTAATAAAATATAGTTAATTAAGTTACTTTATTAGTAGTGTATACGTAAGTAGCTATAACGAGCAATACTAGTATAAAGAATAATAATAGTAGCAGACTTTATTACTTTAAATACTAACTATTTAGTAGAAACTTACTATATTAGCTAATTAACTTTATTAAAGCTAGTTAAGTAACGTAGCTATAAACCTATATTATATAAATTTAGTAAAGACTATAGTGGGATAAGTAGGCTAGTAATTATATAAGTTATAAGCGTCTAGCTCTTAGTTAATAAGTAGTAGATACTACACTTAATAATAATATTATCTATAAAAAAAAACGTACTATTAAGGACCTACTTAGAGAATTTAATATACTTACTATTACATTAGGCCTAGGGATACACTAAAATATATAGTTTAGTATTAAAAAAATTACAATATATTTACCAAACTTAAATAAAATAAAGAATAAGTACTAAACTAAGTATAGTTAGTATAATTACTTAATTAAAAAGAATAATATTAAAAATAAAGTAGTAGTAAACTAATATTAAACTAAAGTAAACACACTACGTTTATAAAAATATCTTACTATACCTTAAAGCCTTATAATAATACTAGAACACTAGGGGTAGTTAGGCTCTAAGTAGGTTTAATATAAAGAACTCACACTCGCTTATATATACTACGACCCTAATCTAAAGGGATTATAAGTATACCTAAGTAAAACCGATTTTAAGAATAAATAGCCTTTAAACCCTACTTTTCCCTAAGTAAAAAGAATAAAAAGTAGCTACTTAAGTACCTAAGTAGTATAGATCTTAGGATAAAGATATAATAGAAAAAAGGTTAAGTACAAAATAAAGAACTATAAGTAAACTATTAAGTTAATCTATTTTTAAAAAGTATATATTCCTAGAATTTAAATATAGATAAAGTATATAAAGGTATATATACTAATAGAAAAATAATTATAAATACTAAAATAATATTAGTAATTATAAAGGACCTATAGTTAATACTAAAGTAGAATAATAAAGTATAAAAGGTATATATAATATTTTAAGCCTATATAGCCTTTAAAGTTTTAGAATAAACTTATTACTCAGCACTAAATATAAGGGCATAGACTAGCAAAGTAAGGAAAGTAAGAGTATACACAAAATACAACTAAACACAAGTTAAGACTTATTTATATAACATTAAATAAAGGAGTAATTATATAAGTTACAAAGAACTCTATATAACAATAATTCTAATTTCTATATCTCAAAACCACTTAGTTATATAATAGTATCATTACTCAGTATTAACTTTAATATTTATATTAATAAAACTACTTATATTATAGCTTAGTTCTACTTGTGTTACAGCTTAGTCTACCTTTTAAGCTATATTAGCTCCCTAAATAAGTCAATAGTAGAAAACAGAGACTAGTTAATAGACCAGCCAAAAAGGGCATCTACAAAAAGCCCAGCTGTAATGTCCTCTTATAGATCGAAAAAGTTAACCGCCTAGGTATAGGCGTTTTAAGTCAGTATAACAAAAAAAATTAACCTTTCTTATATATTTTAAACCTCCTATTAAATTCTAGCAATCTTAGCCGTATCAAAAATATCTTCTACTATATAGAATATATCTATTAAGTCAGGCATAGTAACTTTTAAAGATACACATAGTTTTTTTATAGTAAAAGGAGTATTATTATTAATAAATATAGAATAGTAATATCCTTTTAGGGGGCTATAGGTACTAGTAGGGTCGAACACAGTAATAGCAGTATATATTAGAACTAGTTATTTGTTGTACTCTATTAATATAATAACAAAAATTAACTCAAGGGGCTCTATCCTAAAAAAAGAATTAATACTAGTACTTTATGCAAACTTTATATATCCTTACTTTAGCTATATTATGTATAGAATAGTTAGTACTAGGGCGTGTTGTTGTTATTATTATTATTAATATAACTTAGTAGTGTATAAGTAGGAAAGTAAATAAAGCCTACTTATATTAAAAGAAAAGTAAGTAAAAAGTACTTAACTTAATAAGTAGTAGTAAATATAGGTTAGCTTGACCTATATCTAAGGCTAGCTAGTTAAGGTATATTTTAGAATACGCTTTAAAGGCCATATAGTAATTAAATCAATATAAATATTAGTATATAATATAGCTAGGGTAGTACTTTATAAACTATAAAAAAGAAAGTAGACCTATAAGCTATTTATTTATTTACTTAATACACTACTAAATATATATTTAGCTCCTCTTAAAGCTATATTAAAAATAATAAACTAGTATTAGCTAAAAAGCGCTTAAGAACCTAACTAAATAAACTCTACTATATAATCTAAAACTATTAACTAAAAAAAAGTAAGAGTATAAGTACCTTAGTATTAACCTTTATTATAAACAACTCTATAGTAGCGTAGTTAAGGGCGAGTAGAAAAGGAGATATTATCTATAAGGAGCGTGGAAGGGTTAATTGTTTTTAGTACTTATTGTAAAAATAAGGAGAAGAACTTAAAGTTCTAAAAAAAGAACAAAGTATATATAAAGACTTTTAAAACTACTTAGTCTTTAAATTATAAGGTCCTAATAGTCTAAATAGGTACTAATAGTAAACCTAATAAAGTAACGCACAAAAGAGTAACTATAAAGTAAATAACGGGCTATATAATAGTAATTACTAAAGGACGTAATTAACGGCTTACTTATAGTAGTAGTGCCGCTTTTTTAAATCGCGAACGCTACTAAGGCTCGTTAGTCTCTATAGTATATTATAGCATAGTAATATAGTATAATCTAGCTAAAGATCTATATAAGTAAAGGTTTATTTTAATATGTTTAGTACTACTTAGCTTAAGTTCTAGTTAAAGTCCTATATTAAGTTCTAACCTAAAAGGCCCTATACTTAGTAGAGCTGTATCCTGTACTGCCTGCTAGGAATTAGTCTTAAGGGCTAGTCTACCATACAACACAACTCTGTATAAGGAGGTTCTATCTATAGGAACCTTTTTATAAAGTTATAACGCTATTGTCTAGATATAGATACACTATTATAGCTTCTACCGCGATCGTAATTAAGGTTAATAGAACACTACCCACTAAGCCCCTAATAGAATAGTACGTGCTACGCGATCTATTTAATATTAATAGTACTACGTAGTAACACACTAGTAGAACGGGCTCCTGTCTAATTTATCCTCCTAGCGTAAAATCGTATACGTCTATCCCTACTAAAGCTAGTAGTGATAACAAAAAAGTAGCGCTATTAGTGGTTGTAGTCTCTAGGACTACTTTAATATTAATAAGCTAGAATGTCTAGAAGTGATATTAAGTTTAGAATATTATATACTGCGTTGTGTTATTTTAGGTCTATTAGGGTAGAAATATACTACTTAACCTAGATCCGTGTTTTAGAGTTAAAGTTAAACTGTTTATTTACTATTATAAGTAGGTATTAAATAAAGAACGTATATACTTAAGTTAACTTAAATCTAACTTTAAATTTATACTTTTAATAAATTTAGTAAATAAGTCTAAATAATAAAGATTTAACTTATAATTAGCTATATTTAAGTTAATTTATAATTAATAATAGTATTCCTCTTGCTTACTAATAAAGGATTCTTCTTAGTTTAAATTAATAATAATAACTAATAGTTTAAGTCTATTTAGTAAATACTAAGAATAGTAGATAAGATAGTAAATATACAAAGGTAAGGGGATATAGTTAATAAGTCTAAATAACAAAGATTTAACTTATAATTAGCTATATTTAAGTTAGTCTATAATTAGTAATAGTATCCCTCTTGCTTATTAACAAAGGGTTCCTCTCTATCTATATTAATAGTAATAACTAATAGTTTAAGCCTACTTTATAAATACTAAAAATAGTATACAAAGATAGTAAATATATAAAGATAAGGGGATATAGTTAATAAGTCTAAATAACAAAGATTTAATCTATAATTAACTATATTTAAATTAATTTATACTCAGCAACAGAATATTCTTTACTAATCAATAAAGAATTACTTCTCTATACCTTAGTACTAAAAATTTTAAAATTAAACCTAGCTAGTAACTATAAATCCCTTAGTACTATTACAATCCCTAATTAACTACAACAAACTTAACACACTATTAACAATAAATCAAATTCTACTAATCTATAAAAAAACCCTTACTATTAAAATCAATACTAAAAATTTAAAAACTTAAACTAAACTAAAAGATATAGCTACTAGTAATAGTTCAACCTCTAATAGTATCCTACTTCCGAGCAACCCCTATACATCTATAGACACCCTTAAAAATACCCTCACACGCCTCTAACAACCTAAGGGACCCCTTATTTACCTAATACCAATTTCATTTAAGAACAAAAAAACTAAGAATTCATAAAAAACCAAGCTACAACTATCCAACTAAAAAAGGGACTTTATAAGTAACTTTACCTACACATCCTATAGCAGAAAGAAGTATTAGATTACTTTCTTTAGTAGCCCCCAGTTAAATTAGGTTAGTACTAGTAACGAGTAAAAGAACTAGTCCTAGTACTACTTTATAATAATAATAGTAAATAACTAAACAAACAAGGGCAAGTACCTATTTATCTACAACAATAATCCAGTTAAAAGTATCACAAAAAGCAACTATATATTATCAGTACTATAGAGTCTTTAAAAAAACCTATAGGAAGCAGTCTAAAAGCAAAGTACCTATATAGTTTAGTACTCTATAAATATAAAAAACTCTAGTACTAATCAGTACCTACTATATACCATCACCTAAGTAAAGAAGTAGTTAAAGGGCAAAGATAAGCCACTAGTAAAGAACAATAAATAAACAAAAGGCTTTATACACCTTACTAAAAAGTAGTTCTACTCTACAGCCTAGTACCAGGACTTTAAGTAATTAAAAATTAATTATAAGTATTAATATATTTTATAATAAAGTAGTTTAAATATAGCTAATATAAACATAAGTTATAATAATCTTATATTTAAAGCCCACCTAGCCTTAAAAGGTTCTATAGTCTATTATATTAGCGGCTTTTAAAACCTAAAGTAAAACAACGCTTACCTATATAAAAACACTAAATCTAGCCTAAAAATCCGACTTTTTTTACACAGTAGCTTTTCGTTAACGCCGCCGCTAATACCGCCGTCAATTAGTATTCTACTACTACTACTAAAATCAATTATAAAGTTATTTAGAAACTGTATTTTACTCTATATACTATAATAGCCCTAAATATCTTAACGTTCTAGCTTACTAAGATTAATCTAATACTCCCGTTTATTAACCTTAATAATAGCTCTATCGTAAGGGCTATTAACTATATATACTAAATAATTCAAACGTACTACTACTAATATAACTTTACTAGTAAGGTTTAATAATACAGGAGATTCTGCGAGAGTGGCTAGAAGATAGAGATTTAGTACTATACTAAGCTATTTAAGCTGTTAAAGTATCGTAATAATCTGCTGTTAAATAAAATATAAGAGTTCTTACTTAAGTAGTTTAATCTTAATATTAGTAAATTAATAATTAGTTAATATTTTAAAGAGGTAGGTTAGATTAATAAAAAGATATATATTGTGGCTACTTAATAAGATTTTCCCTTTTAAATAATTAATAGTTTATAAGTTATATATAAGTAATTTAAATATAAGTTTATTTAATTATAATTTACTATATTTTTTAACTTTATTATTAATTAATAATTAATATATAAATATATTTATTATAATATAGCTTTATAAAAGTTAAAGTATTAATAATATTTAATTAATTTATAAACTATTAGTTATACTATTAATACTATTAAAACTACTAATACTATTTATATACTTTTATTATTTCTTTAAATCTATTTAATTTAAATTAAACTTTTTTTTTCTTTTCTTACCTATTAACCTTTTATATAATTAATATACTATTTAAACTATATTACTATAATTAATTAATTTAATTTAAAAAGTTTACTTTATTTTTATTAGTATATATTATAATATATTATTAAACTATAAACTATATAGTAATTTTTAAAAACTCTTTTTATATTATTAAAAATTCTAATAACTATTATAGTAGTATTTACTAAGTTAATATACTTAATTAAAAACTTTAAATAATATATTTCTACTTTAACTCTATTTACTATAATCATAATTAATAACTAATAAAACTAATAATATAAAAATTAAATTTATAAATTTTAATAGGTTTTTAATAGTAAAATATAACTAAATTTAATAATATTTATTTATTTATATATTAATAAAGTTTTAAAGTAAGTATTAATATTAGTATTAAAAATACTTAATATTTTAATACTTAAATTAATTTTAAAAACGTTTTTATAAATTATAATAAAAAAACTATAGTTTTTAAGTATTATAAAAAATTAAACTATTTTAAATTTATAAAAAGTATTAATTATATAAAATATAATAAATAAATAAATTAATAAAAATTTTATTTTAAATACTATAAAAATAACTATATTAAAGTTAACTATTTATAAGTAATAGTAGTATAGTAAAGTATAAACTTAACTCTACTATTCTATAAGTATTTTAAACTTTTTATTAAAAAAACTTTAAATTTATTTTTTTTAAACTTTAATTACTAACTTTTATATTTTATAATTAATTACTATTTTTTTACTATATATAAACTAATACTAATTAATAATTAATATATATAGTTACTACTACTTTATAATTATAAATTAATAAAGTTTTAAATAAAAAAAATATTATTATAAATATAGTTAACTCTAAGTTAACTTTAATTACGTATTAATAAATAATATTAATATATTAAGTTTTTATTTAATAATTAAATAAATTTAAAGTTATTTTATTTAAAAAAGTATTTATTATATAATTAATTTATTTATATTTTTTTTAGAGTTTTATATATAAATTTTAATAAAGAGTTTAAAAAAGAATATATTATAGTTATATATTTTTAAGTAGTATAATTTAATAAAAGTATTTAATAAAGTATATTTAGTAACTTTAACTCTTTTTAACTTTATTAAATATTTTTAAATAAAGTTTAATAAAGTATATATACTTTAATACTTTTATTTATTTACTTTTTTTATAGTAATAAATATAAATATAAATATATTAATAATAATAATAATACTATTATTAATAAATAATACTAAATATATTAAAATAAACCTTTATTTATATAAATCTTTAGTTAAATTATATATAAAGTTTAATAAGCCTTAGTAGTATTTAATATTAAAAATAAAAGTACTACTACTATAAATAAAACTTTTATTAATTTTTTTATTTTTTATATACTTATATATAGTAGTAATTTATAATATTTAAAAACAAATTCCTACTTCTTTTATTTAACTTTAAAAAAAATAAAAAAATATAATTCTATAAATATTAATTAATATTAATAGGGTTAGGGTTAGGGTTAGGGTTAGGGTTAGGGTTAGGGTTAGGGTTAGGGTTAGGGTTAGGGTTAGGGTTAGGGTTAGGGTTAGGGTTAGGGTTAGGGTTAGGT